>CM062568.1:110334175-113324464 GCA_031468815.1 Morus bassanus
CTAAAAATTAATTCTTCATTCAATAACCCTAATTAAGCATAATCTTGATTATTAGAGTGAAAAAAATCCTTAATAAATATACCCTCCCATCTTTGAATTACTTACATGCTCTGTGTGTACTTAGGCTGTCCAATCTGTGGAAAGTAATTTTTTCCTTTATTTACGCTTTCTGAATGATGCACATATTAGTATAATGGGCGTCATACTGAGATGCTAATAGCATTCCTGCAGATTTTCTCTTAGTGGATAAAATATTTTTACAAATTTTGCAGATTATGCAACTTTCTTGCTTTGAAGGGCTATTTTTCTCACTGGGAAAGACTTTATAAATGCATTTAATTGCTATTCATGGTTCATAATTATAAAACTATAATTTTAAAACATATGTCTGATTAAACAATGTATCCTCCCACAGTGCTTTTCTTGCTTTTAACAGGTGAAAAAAACTGTAAATACTTACAAGCAAAGTTCCATGAAAGGTTAGAAGACAAACCTGTTAAATGCATCAAACGTTTTTAAATTGTATTACAAGATCAAGGAACATAAGATGATCATGTTGTGGAGAAAAATCTGATGTACTTCTCAAGAGACTTCACCAGCTTCTGCTCTCCATCTGCTCATCCTTGCACAGCTTAGCCCTTACTTCTCTAACATGACTTTTGAAACCACAGACTTATTCAGAGATCTCTTTTTTCTCTGGCATGTAACCAGCTAAAAAGCCTTTGGAAATTGTTACAGGGTTCTGCAGTGATACCAAGCTGGCTCTGAATGGATTAGCTGTAGGTTTGGAAACAAAATTATACAGGCATTGAGGTACCCCAGCAACTCATCAACTCCTGAGCCCATGTATGTTAATTAGCCTTGTAGGTAGGCAGTGCTAATTAGTCTGCATGGAATGACCCAGTACCACTACTTCTGGGACCTGACATTTAATTATATGTATCGTGTGACTGTTTTAACATACAAGATTTTTCATATTTCTCTCTAGAGTGGCATGCATTATACAGCATAGACAACCTTACAGATTTACCACTTCACCAAACATGGTACTTCCCTTCTTCCTTTTTACAGCTTAATTCTTTCTTTTTGTTTCATGTGGCAGTCAGTCATATGCAGCCAACCTGCATGTCCTTTTTTGTTTCCATTTGGGTCTGTTAATTAACTCTTCTTACTGCAAAAACTTAATGGTATCATGGTTCTGTTTTGTTTCTGTGTGTTTCTTCATGAGGTGGACACCATCTAAAGCTCTAAAGACCACTGCCCATTTTTTTCACCAGTGAAAGCAGTAAATGATTGGAAAAAATAATGGTCAACACCATTACTTTGCAGGGTCCTAAGGATAATACTCTAGGGACTGCCTGCAGTCTTAAAAGACTAAGCAATATAAGCTAAGATTAGGAAAAATATTTTTACTGAAATTTGAGCCCTGATATATGGCATGTTCACCTTGCATATTGTGTGGAATTGTTTGCTTCAAACAAACAATTTCTGTGTTTCACCTGAACAAGTATTGTGCAGAGAAAGCCTTGGAAGCTACCTTTTAGTCTAAATCAATAAAATGGAATTCTCTAAACATCTGGAAATGTTTCTGAAATACAGACTCACATCTTAACTAAACTAGTGGCGGCTATTCTTTAAGGCTAATAGAGGCTTTTATTGTTTTGCTAAAACCAGGAGAATCAAAAAGCTAACTAAAACCAAAACAGAAGGTCAAACAATTTCTTGAAAGCCTTTTGTCTGTTCTCAGTTCTCCTGTAGCCCTATATGTAGTCCAGTATGGGCCAAGAGCACATCAGAAACATAATGAGGTGTAATTGAAGTAATCTCTAAAACAAGGCCCATAGGCCTTGAGAAGCTAATCAGCAAAAATTCTCACCAAAATCCATGGAGAAGGAAAAGATCCTTTATGGCATGATTCACAGTAGGACCCACATTTACAGACATAAATGCATTCTGGACTAGGCCCACCAAGTGAAAGAAGTTATAAGGTAATTAATTTCCAAAGCATATTGTCACCATTTGTCAATACTTCCCCATCATTATACATGTTAATTTATCAAAAATCTAATTTATCATGTTATCAGCTGTGTAGAAAAAGTCTTGGTGGTTCTGGTGGACACAAGCCAGCAACATGTTCTTGTGGCAAAGAAGGATAACAGTGTCCTTCCCAGGCTGCTTAAGGAGGAGTGTTGCCATCAGGTCAAGGGAGATGATCCTCCTCCTCATGTATTCAGGACTGGTGAGGCCACACTTGGAGTACTGTCTCCAGTTCTGGGTTTCTCAGTGCAAGAGAGGCATGGACATACTGGAGAGTCCAGTGAAGAGCCACTAAGATGATTAAGAGACTGGAGCATCTCCCATATGAGGAATGGCTAAGAGAGCTGGGACTGTTTAGCCTAAAGTCTCAGGGGGGATCCTATCAATATATATAAATACCTGAAGGGAGAGTGCAAAAAGGACTCAGATGGGCTCTTTTCAGCAGTGCCCAGTGACAGGACCAGAGGCAATGGGCACAAACTGAAACAGAGGAGGTTCCCTCTGAGCATCATGAAACAGTTTTTCACTGCGAGGGTGACAGAGCACCAGCACAGGTTGCCCAGGGAGGTTATGGAGTCTCCATCCTTGGAGATATTCAAAAGCCATCTGGACACAGTCCTGGGCAACTGGCTGTAGGTGGCCCTGCTTGAACAGAGGGAATGAACCAGGTGACCTCCAGAGCTCACTTCTAACCGCAACCATTCTCTTGATACTGTGATATTAGGACCTTATGATAAAAAACTCAATTTTGCATATCTAAAGAGAAAATAGAAATGAAATCTAATTATTATTCTGCTGTCCATTAATATTTCTGGCTGAAAAAATCTCTTAAATACTTACGACTTCTACCAGAAGTTCCATTGGCCAAGGAGGAAAAAAAAAACACGTAATGAGGTGGCGGGAAAGGAGTACATGAACACAAGTTTCATATCTCAGTTGTGGTATTGCTTCATCATACAGGAGATATGGATTAACACAAACAGTATGAAAAGCCTCCCAGTGGCAGCAGTTTTCTATTTCAGAAACAGTTATGAATGACAGTTTGCAGAGATGTCACTGTAAAGAGTGCCTCAAGCCCTGTTATGAGTGATCTCATAAAGTTTTCCCTTCCAAGGTGTTTCTTTGGAAAAACATCTCTTAGTCATATTGTGTTAACGGAAACCAAAAGGTGTGGGTGACAAACCTGTATGCCATGTTGCTTTGAAGCTCACGTATGAAGAAATTTCCTTTCACCTCAGGTTGTCATGCTTATTCTGGGTTAAATCAGTATCTGTTTTGTTGACTTCACAAAATTCAGTGATTCATTCTATTTTAACTCTGCTTCTATCTTAAATCTCAAGGAACTCCTAATTTTTTGTGAAATTAGTGCCTAAAATCTTAATCTAAGAAGTTTTGTCTATACTGAATAGTTTTTACCCTCATGGTACTCATGCCATCTGTCTGTCAATGTTGCTTCCTGGTTTTCTTAGCTGGATTTTTCTCCCAAGGGAAATACCTAAAATTAATTCACTGGGGAATATTAAAAGGAAGTTGAATAAGATGATATAACTTCCAAGATAGTTTTACACTGCGCTGGCAGTGGATCTCATTTCATAGTAATTCTTTTCCTCTTATCTTTTCTATGATACGTTAAACAGCTATAATATCAATATTGCTCCTAAAGTAATATCTGTATATATTACAAAATTGACTGCAAATACTATTTCTTTTTTACTGAATGACAGAGAATTTAGGGCACTTTTTAAAGTGAACATAATGGTATATCAGACCTTACTACTTAGAACCTCTCAAAATTAATAATTTTCAGCAAGTGATACAGCTATTGGGAGTGCAATTCACCTGATCATTGTGCTTATCTGCCGAGTACCTTTGCACCTTGTCAGGATATCCTTTATTTCATTGGAGGAAACTAAGCAAGTTTAAAGCATAACTCATTATATCCAAGATTTTGTCCTGAAAAATGGTCTGAAGACTTATGCCTTTAAAATGTCTATTTCTTCCCACTAAAGAAAAAAAAAAAAAAGAGACCAGCTTATAGGTAAATGTTTACGTGGTGGGTGCAGTTCAAGGACAGATTAAATGAATCCTGCCATAGGTAACCAAACAAATTCAGTTTGAAACTGCACACTGAAGAAATGTATGAAACAGTGTACAGGTATGCTTTGGGATATACCTAGATAGTCTGCAACCCTGGCATGACTGAGATGGCTTTGGAGAGTGAAAAGGGAATGAGAATAATAGAATGTTTTAAAAGCATCAATTTCACATGCAAGCTGGTAAAGGTTTGGGAATTTTTAAGATGTAAGCTTGGGATGCAGCTCAAACAGTTTAGACTAACATTTCCTACAGCTTCCATGTGTTTTCTTAGACATTTTGGTGTTGAATATACCAAATCTGTACTGATACGGTGAATGGACTGAGGCATTGGACAAGCAATATCACAAGTATCTGTTCCCTGTTGACAGTGAACATACATCTGTACTTAGGACTGATTTTCCCTAATGTCCTTTACTAAGAGATTGCTGAATAACATTTTGCCACAAATTAAGATGTTTAAGCTACTACTTCAAGCTAAACTTGAAAAGTATGACTGGGAATAACCAAATGAGCAGAACTGTAAGCCGTGTAACCTGTAATTTTTAAAGGATCTAGGCAACAGAGCATAAACCATAGATCATTTTCTGTTTAATATATTTTATCATTTTCCTAAAATACATTATGTCAACAAAATTCTGCTGCTGCTGTTCTTTCCCCTACCTGCATTATGGACATACATTTAATAAACTGTAAATAAATCATAAAGACTGCTATTAAAACAACAATGCCAGGAAGAATAGCTAACAGAGGCGTGTATCAGAGGAAATCTGTGGGCTGATTTTTGTTAACAGCTCTGTTTGGTAGTTTTAAGGTAAAAATCAAAACTAAAATTAAAATATTTTACATCTGAAGATTTTTGGCAGTTTTCTTTCAATACCACACCTGGAAAGTTCGGTCCTAATGGTTGATTTATTAATTAAGCATAAGTTATGTAAGACTTGTCCTTTCTTCTGGCCATAAGGTGTTTACAAAGTGATCACTAAATCGGATAAAATGGAGGGTTTTTTCAGTTTCATAAGATTTTAAGGAAAACCTTACTAATTTTACTTTATTTTTAATTTCCAAAGTTTTTCTGTTTAAACAGTGTTATTGTTCCTCTGAAGATATATTATTGTTTTTGTAACCTACTGGTTATGTTTATTTCTGTAAACAGATTATCCTGAGGAAATTATCTGAAAAGCTTGAGAACAACATGGAAAATGGGCTGGGATCTCTTTGAAAGGTAGGCAGAGAGTGAAAAATTACCAAGGAATAGCAAGCCTAATCAGAATATTTCCTTATCCTGTCCTGTAAAATTTTGATCTGGTAAAACCTAATGACCTTAAATTTGTTTTAGGCATGATTGTACAATTCACAGTAAATACAGCTGCAGAACATTTTATTTTCAATATCTATGTGGGATGTTATGATCTCTATATATGCACTTTATCTTTATGATTTCTTACAATATTTTTCCTTTTTAAAATCCCAGCCTGTACTGGTGTCTCTAAATTTTAGGTGTATGAGGCAGCTGAACAAGCAAAAATGATTGAATTAAGCAGAATATTATTATTTAATTTAGAAAAAGAACATGTAAGTATCTCTCCTTCTCTCCACAGTCTCCAAAAACCTCTTAACTTAGCTTACATTGTTCTTGCATATCTCAGGAACTTCAGGCCTTCTTCACTAGCAAAAAAGTAATAGGAAAGATAGCCATCCATTTGGGGCAACTCTTGATAGCCCCTGTGAAATTCTTAAATACAAGTTTATTAGTGAAGCCAACCAGATTATCAGCTTGAAAATTATGTTTCTATTACATTTCTCTGATATTCCCAAAGGGTAAACTTTTGCATAGGAGGAGTGACCCTTAAGTAAATGATTTATGAGGGCACAAACCCTAAAAAAAAATTAGACTATGGCTCATCATCATCATAGAGTTGTTAACCGAACCAAAGATACGCCACTACAGATCCAATGTAGACATACACAAGCATTATGTTTTTAGGAATCTCTGTGGTTAATTGAGGTTTTCTCAGCTGACAAGGTGCCTGTATTTGAACTTCTGCTGTGTTGTACACAGGTAATGTACACAGGAGATAAAATATGCACAGGAGTTGATCTGTGCAATATTGACTGAAAATCAGGCTCCAGTAAAAAGTTTCTGTGACTACCAAAAGCAGTTACTCTTAAAACTATAGTCTGTATCAATATCAGCGTTTCTCTGATAAGATTTAGGAACATGAAGGACAGCAAAACTTCACATTTTTGCTTTTTAAATATTTTTACATCACATTTCTACTTAGGACATTATCTTTGGTTTGATTTTTTTTTTTTTTTCAGTCTAGTATTACTTAGTTTAATAATTGCTTTACTTCAACATCCCCTCCTCTTCTCTTCATTTTTCTTAATTAACAATGTACACTTCAAGATCCTGTTCATTCACAGAAATTACAATTCTACAAAAAAATCTGTCTTAAAAAAAATCTTTAGCATTCTTAGTATTCCTTATTCTTCTGAGGAACTTTTAAGGCAGTTATTATTATTATTCTTGTTACTCAGGTGATAGTCAATTAAGATGTTTTGTGACTGAACAAAATCCATGAGGTGAATCGATGACAGAGTTTTGAAAGTATTTTCAAAAACTACTTCAAACTAAAGTATTTTCAAAAACTACTTCAAAACAAAACAGTAGTTTTGAAACTGATATTGTTTTTAGTGAATGAATCAAACTTGTAGGGTTGTTAATTTATTCCAGAATTTTCTTTGTCTTCCTAGGCTGCACTTTCCTCTTAATTATCTCACTTACTCTAGCGGGCAGTACTAATTAAGGCTGTTTTGTCTTGATTTACAACATACAAATATCCTCATCTGGAATCTGCTTTAAGCCAAAAATAGTAAATCATAAATCATTATCAATTAACAGTTTATTCTACAGTATGTAATGAGAAAAAAATTTATTTCCTACTTGTAATTACTAAACATTGTGACAAATGTGTTATGTAAAAAAAGTCCTCCTAGCAGTATAATATTGGCACAGCCAATTGAAGCAACATCATGATTTCTCCAAAATCCTCAGAAGACATTTATGGATCTTCTGCTGATATATAAACTGGGTTAAAGAAAATGTGCTGTATATATTATTAGGCATATGCAGTAAAAAGAGATTGTTAATCTCTCTTAATAGCTTCCATGGACTCTTTTAATACAGCAAGGCACATAAGAGTGATCTTAAATCATTTAGCTAAAACTCTTGAACATAGGCTTAACTTCAAGTATATCTTTCAGAGAATCACAGAATCACAGAATGGCTGGGGTTGGAAGGGACCTCTGGAGATCATCTTGTCCAACCCACCTGCTTGAGCAGGTAACACCTAAAGCAGGGGGCACAAGACTGTGTCCAGGTGCATTTTGAATGTCTCTGGGGAAGGAGACCCCACAACCTCTCTGGGCAGCCTGTTCCACTGTTCTGTCACCCTCACAGTAAAGACGTTTTCCCTCATGTTTAGGTGGAACTTCCTGTGTTCCAATTTGTGCCCATTGCCCCTTGTCCTGTTGCTGGGCACCACTGAAAAGAGTCTGGTCCCATCCTTTTGACACCTGCCCTTTAGATATTTATAAGCATTGATAAGATCCCCCCTCAGTCTTCTCTCCTCTAGGCTGAACAAGCCCAGGACTCTCAGCTTTTCCTCATCAGAGAGATGTTCCAGTCCCCTGATCACCTTGGTAGCTCTCTGCTGGACTTGCTCGAGCAGTTCCCTGTCCTTCTTAAACTGGGCGATCCAGAACTGGACACAGTACTCCAAATGTGGTCTCTCTAGGGCAGAGTAGAGGGGGAGGATAACCTCCCTTGACCTGCTGGCCACATTCCTTTTAATGCATCCCAGGATACTGTTGGCCTTATTGGACACAAGGGCACAGTGCTGGCTCATGATCAGTCTGTTGTTGACACCTTGATGAATAGATATTTTCCTGAATAAAATTCTTTATAGCATGTATATTTTTTCATATATGTTCATAAATTATCTTAATTCTCACTAAGCTGAAAAATAATTGCTTAGTTTAAGAAGAATATATAATATGATCTTTTTACATAGAACAAGAAGTTTGAGTCTTTTAGATTTTTAATTGGAAGTGATAAATAAATTTACTCTAAATCCTGACAAAAAATGTGGAAAATAATAAATGGAAAATCATATAACAGTAGGAGGTGTGTGTGTGCTCTCAGAATTATTCTTTCAGCTCTACTTCTGATGGTGACTTTATTAGCTTTCAAGATAAGACGGCTGAATCTGAAGTAATTTTTCTATGAATTGTTTCCCTCTGCTCTCCATTTGGTGTAACAGCCTTAATATATATTAATCAGTAAGTACTTTTTATGGTATTTACATGAATATGAGGTCATTGTTTTGTAGTCTATCACTTATCGTCATTTTTAAAATCAGTAGATTAAGAGACAAATATCTGTGTACTCCCTTCTTCTACCAGAACATGTAGAGGGAGAAAAGAACTGGAAAGTGGTGCAGATTTATCATCTGCATTTTATAGTGTTGATAGGAGGAAAATATTGCCCAAAAGAGCTCTGTAATGGTCTGAGTTCCAGACACATTTGTCCTTATCCTTCACGTTCATAGGTCCCATTCACAACTGGAACAGAAAATCTGATTATCCTAGTGGGACAGAGCCACTACAACCACTTTGCTGGACAAGTCCTAGTGGCAGTGAACAGAGAATGATTTGAACCTGCCTATCATATTTTAAGTGGTGGGGGAGGGTGGGAACTACTTAATTTTGGTGGACCTTTTCCCTCAGAAAACCTCTGAACTCTCCATCAGGTACATTGAATGTGTTTTTGAAAAGTGATCACCAGGATGTATTAAACTGACAACACATTTGGCATATTAATTTAAAGAATGGGTGAAAGACATGTAGTTACAATTAAGACATTTGCTGAACAATTTCCTGCAGTTTTATAAGCAAATTACCTAAAATATCTTTTTTTTCTGTTATCGCTTGATACCATGCAGGTTTAGAGCACGCAAGATCATCCAGAACTGTTCTAACCTGAACCTCCCTGTAGAATCATAAGAAAAAATGAAAATAACATTATCTGCTCCCTGCTGTCCTCTTTTCTCATTCACTTGGCAGAAACTGTGAGTTTAAAGCTCATGTGCTTAGATATCCACCAGTAACAACTATTAAAAAACTGCAAGTCTAATAGTTCAGTGCTTGCAATTTTTGGATAGTGTTTTCTGAAGTTTTGACTTTTTTTATATGTGTTGTCTTAGATTTTTGTTTTACTACCTCCTTGCAAGCATTTGCAAAATCCCAGTAAAAAAAGGAGGGTGTTAGGAGATACTATACACATATTCAAATGGATTTACAATAATTTAAAGATTATATTTGAGCCATGGAATTTCATATCTTCAAAATGAAGGAAGAATGATCTATTGTGAAGGATTTCACTGCAGATAATCTTTTAGTTCAGGCAGGAAAGTAGAGTAACAGGAAATTGATCATGAAGAATTAGATGTTTTCATTTTTGAACAGAGTGTAAAAACACTGATATACATTTGTTTTTTCTCATCTTTTTCCTTCTCTTTGCCTTTCTTGTGGTGGGATACTTGTTTCTTGTTATGCTTTATCACATATGTGATACTGTATTTTTTAAGCAATCTCATTAAGCTTTAAATGATAATGATATTATTATTTATTATTTTTGGTGGTGAAAGAGGACAAAGAAGGTTAACAAGTTTTAAGAAGTCCTCCTATCTATTTATATCCCAAATGTTTTCTCCTAAAGGAAGTATATTAGAAAAATTAGGCATACTGTTCTTTAGCATAAAAAGGATAGGATATTTCTTGAATCTTAGCTTTTTAAAAGTTGTTTGTAATAACAGTCTTTGCCAGCAAAGACCCTAAATAATAAATGTTCTACTGTTATAGGTGTTCTTTTTTTTAGTTTATATCTGACTGTTTAGTGAGCCACCTAGAAAGGACAAGGTGGGTGGACGTTGTCTAAAGCTGGGAATAGATATTCTCTAGACATACTCCAGACATTCTCTGATACGATTTTTTTTTTTTTCAAATAGGTACTGGTCTAAAGAAGAAATTAAGAAAATAACAGTTTGGTTATTTTTTTTAATAAAGAGTTTGTGAAAGAGATCACTCTAGGTTGCAAATTAAAATTACAATTTTTTAATAAAAATATGCAATTTTTATGCTGCACAAGATAAAAATATTTTCAGTTCTGCAGCCATGGTCCTACGCAGTTTCTACAGACATCATCACAAGCTGCACATACAGGGGCCCCAAAAGATTGTTTTGTCCTTATACTGCAGCACAGCATGTTCTTATTTGGAAGCATTTTTCATTTCAGCACAAATGACTAGAGGCAAGGTAGGCATGAATTGGTCTTTCAGGATTTTTTACTGCCCTCTTCACTCCAGTAGCACAACAAACAAAGTTCCAATGTTGGGAATGGTCCATGTGAGTCAAGATGATCTGTTCAGTGGTGGTGGGGTGAGTGTCTGGGAGGAAGAAAGAGAATTCTAAATAAGGAAAATGAAAACACCCTCCTGTTCCCATCTGCAATCAGTAGAAGTGTATGGAGGGAGAATTAATGCTTCCACAGGAACTGAGTGGGAGACTAACTGGGATATAACAATTCACTATGAAATTAATTGGGGTATAACACTGATTTGCATTGTAGTATTTGATGTGGCAGTTTAAGATTGTATTCTCAAATAATGGCACAACATGATTATTCCAATGGAGTGTGGGCTATCACCTCAGGTATTGTCAGGAAAGCACACTGATTATAGCAGAGTGGTTTTGCTATACCAGTCAGGAAAGTAGTAGCCGTCAAGCTTTGCAACATAAACTATTAAACCTCAGATAATCAACAGAGTTGGTGTAAATTATCCCAAATTATAACTCAACTTTTGCCAAATTAGAGCACTATAGAAGGCTAATGAAAATATACATGATAGCATACAAGAGATATATGTTTGGTTGCATATGTATGTGTACAGAGTATGTATGACTGCACATATATGTGCAGTCAGCCCTAGTTACTCCATGCCCATCTCTGCAAGCTTGGGAATAAAAAGCAATAACCCCACTGAGGGCTAGTGTGCAAGAACTGCATTCCTATGTACTTCTTGTATACTGCTGTACTCTGTGCTACTACTGTACTGCTGTGTACTACTTGTTCCCTTATGCTGTGGTGGTGGGTTTCTGCACTGTACACATTTAGTACAAGAAGAATATAACACTCAGAGAAACTTTACTGAAGGACATAAAGTTCTGAATGGATCCCACTGGACCAACATAAAAGCCACTGCTACTCCCTGATCAAATTAAACACTGCTTGATAAGTTACATGTACATATTAAATGTATAAGGAAAATCAAATTAACATTGCATATTTCTGTACAAATGCCATTAAGTTCTTTTCTTGTGCTCTTTTTCACCCAATGAGATTCTACAGAAAGTGAGAAGTATAGATGGGGACCCACACAATGTTCATTCTCTTGTCTATTGAACAAATATTACTTCTATTTTTAGGTAGCACTATGTTTTACAGCGTGAAGTACTTGAAGAGTTAAGTTGTGGCTTCAGGTCTGATATTACAAAACACTTGATATTGTATCAGAACACAAACTTGTATAAAAAGTCTAGATATACCACATTTTATCAGCACTTTATAAAACTGAATATATTTCAGCATTATGATCTGTTACAGGGAATATCTTTTCTCCTATCACAGCTACTGAGCAAGGGTACCAGAGACTGACACTGACTTGATGTCTGCTGAGCTGAGAAACAGATCTATACACTCCTCAACTTCTGTCTCCTATACTGTAATCAGTTAAGATAAGCAACAGGTCTTCAACTTTATATGTTGATTTCTACCTCCCATGTTCTGTTCACTGCCTTGCTATAAGCCATATCATCCCTCATGCATCTCAAAAGTCCTTTAATAGGCCAGCTACCAAGCCTTCTGTTGTACCTAGCTAAATCAGTTTTTTCCCACTGACTGTAAGTCATCTTCAGTTTTATTCTAAATCAGAATATTCTTTAATTCTGTTCTTTTGAAAACACAAAATATTTAAATAAGTTTGATTCCTTTGAGGTCTCAGGCACATCTATGTCTGAGAATACGCAAAGACAATAATGACCTTCACCTTCACTGTATGTTAGAAAAAATAGTTTATTCTCCTTTTGTGCTTACATATACCTATTGTCACTAGAGATCCAATAAGTACATAACTGGCCTTTTTTATATACAGATCATATGAAGAAGGCTTTTCATTGATTGCTTAGCAGGTAGGAAAATTAGTATATAATATGTAATTCTCTGATCAACAATGTTTTCTTTATAAAAAACGTGACTAAGAACATAAAAAGTATTCACGTTGGTTCTGTTAAATCATTCTACTTTGTGAGTGGATATAGTAAGGTTTAGATATTAATTATGTGTTGCCATGCAGCAGTATTATTGATGTGAGCCTGAGTTCTGCTGACCTACTAAGATCATCTTTTCAAAGCCTCCAGTAGATTCAGGTTAGTACTATTGTGAAGGAGTCAAGGCAATTCTGTCAAACAGAATCGCTTGATATTATCTTGTGCAAAGTACTGTAATAAAATAGCAAATAATAATAAAACTGAAAGCACCTTTTTAGGTTTTATAGCTTAGACTTATTCCCAGTGGTGACTCAGATTAGCTATTTTTTGGGTGAGATAATGAAGAATGCCACTCAATATTTCCCCATGGAACAAATGAGCTTAATTAATTTTGGTTGAGAACCACTTCCTTTCTCTTCTCAGGTTTCTTTCTGCCTTTCTTGGATTAAAAAAATTTTCACAAGCTTTCAAAGTCAATTCATATTTAATAAACCATGAAGAAAAACGTTTATAAATAAAGTTGTTATGAAGAGAAGAACCTTGATTTCAACAGGTAGGTGCTACCATTTCCCAAACTGTAAAAGTGACCATAACCAAAATGGATTAGGATCTTTCCCGTTTACTAAACTTAAGACCTAAATATCTTTTTTTTGGAATGTACTGTTTCAAGTAACATAGACAGGTACACTAGCTGTGCCCAACAATACAGTTAAGTATTTGGCTTTACCTTTTATGATATTTCTTTAATTTCTATCATTGAATAAAACAGCATGTATTGTCAGCCAAAGAACATGGTTGCGCTCAGAAATTTACTTGACATATATTTTCTAGCGTAGTAGTAAGTGTAACTTGTTCTGTGGACTGGTGCAGAGAGTGCATACCTAAGGTAACTGGAAGAGAAAATAAAGATGAAAGGCAAATAGTATGCACTACAGAAACAATGTAGTAAGCTGTCATAGTTTCATGTAAGATAAAAACCTGTAGATAGATATTATTACTTGTCATTGGTGAATGCTTAATGACAGAACCAATGCTGAAAGATCTTGCACTTTTTGTCCTCTAATAACAATTATGTTCCTGCAGTGGGTTCCCAGTCATAGTATGTTTGGGTTTTTTTTGTTTGGTTGGTTTTGTTTCTTTCATAGTTGGCTTTAATTATTTCATCTGGATAAAATAGTAAAGAATTTAATATAAGGACTATGTCCAATTGACGTGTCGTATAGTAAAAGTTAATGGGTATTGGAGAGTTTAAGAGGTTTTTGCAATGCAAATAAGAATTTAAATCTTGTTAAATTTTGCACTCAGGCATGAGACTTGCAATAGAAGTGTTACATGTAAACAAACTTGCAGAGTCTGGGCCCACTGGGGGTTGCAGATGCTGAGCATTTATGAGGATCAAGTCTTAAGTTGGCTTTGGTTTTCTACTACTTTGAACTTTCATTCTCGTACTCTGGTTATTTTCTGGCCTTTCATGTTTTTTCTCTGCTTTTGATACTTGTTTTCTGTTTAAAAACTTTTCTACTGATACTTCTTCAGTTTTATTTGAAAGCTCAGTAGGTCTAAGAGTTGTTTCTTCCCACCTTTTGACCCACTAAACTGAATTTTCACCCCCACTTATCTCTACTTTCTAAACTACTGTCTGATATGCTTTCATATCTGGCTCTGGAGATTGACTCCCTCTCCTCCATTCATTTAGTGCTGGTGAAGAAGTCACTTTCTGAATGCACATTGCCTTAAACTGTTGTGAAATGGATAGAGCCAGCAAAGTAGTCTCCTTTTGTTAAAAACCTTGCCGGGTGATGTATCTTTTTCTTTTTTTCTTTTTTTCTTCACAGGCAGGCAAAAGGTATATTTTTTCCAAGGAAGAGGAAAAGAGAAGACACTTGATTTTTCTTAGAATTTATTTTTAAGTTAGTATGTAATAAAAACCCTGCTAGTCTGTCTTTTGTTGTTGTTGAATATATTGTTGTTAAATATAAAACCAGCCATTAGTGCTGCTGTGTTTGTACCCTAGCTTCCCCTTGGCAGCAATAACTGAATGTACCAGTCTAGCTTTTAGAAACCAAATTTAAAATGTTGTCACCCACTTAAAGGAATTTTTCATCAGACCTTTAAGGCAGGAAAACAAAAATATACTCAACAAAAAAGTAGTGTAGAATGCTACAAAAGAATATTGGTAGACCTCAACATCAGCAGAATGGCACTACTGTGCAAATAAATAATAACAGTTGTAACTTTTCAGATTAGCTATGATGAATTTAATTCATTGACATATTATGTCTATTTTGAGCTCTTTCAGCAGTGTAAACCAACACAGGTTATACCAGCTATGAATTACCAAATCGTTGTAAAAATCACAGCATAATTCTGACTTTGAATGATTTCAAAGTCATTTGTTTATTGTTGTCTGCTTACTGGCTAACAAGTGACAAAACACATCTTAAGTTTTAAACAATAAGTTAATTTCTGTTTACACATCTGTTCTACCATCACCAGTTCTGTTGAATAAATAACATTATGTCTGATATAGTCTATATAAACAGAATTAGGCTCACTGTTTTTCTGGAATTCTATTTATCTACTTGTAGCAAATGTAGCTGTAAAGCCTTTCCTGCTAAAGCTTGTCTATAACATGCAGAGGACATTTTGGATTAAAATCTCACCATCATTATGTACTAAACTGTATGTGTTGAATAAAGCAAATGGTTAGAGAATATAATGCAAGAAAAACAATAAATGGTGAATTTTTATTGCTCAGCCCATCAATGTTTAAAGAAATGCTGAAAAATGTACTGTAGTGTCTAGTTTATTCTATATTTAAAATGGTTCCAATATTCAATTGGAAGAAGAAAAAAAAAAAAAAAAAAGTAAAACTTTTCTTACTTATTCCTGGGCTTAAACCCTCTTCCTACTTAACACAAAACAACAACAAAACAAAACCACACTGTTGTAGGTGAGAAAAGCCAGAGTGATCTAGTCTGATCATCTGTATACCACAGACAACATATCATTAATTTATTTTTTTATTCTGCCCAATATCTTGTGATTAAATAGGGCGATATCTTTTAGAAAGAGGATAGATGTTGATTTGAAGGTCTTAACAGAATATATGAGCTTATTCTTGGCTATTGCCTAGATGATATGATATTATTTTCTCTCCTTGATTACCTCAAATGCCCTTGGTAGCTTGATAAGAGTTGCTGTTGTCTTGCGGTTATTTAAATCTTAGTGACACACCGAATATTAAAATTGTGCAACTATTTTTTGCAGCAAAACTCATTTCTTCATGTGACTATATAGTTAGGAGAATCAAACCAAAACCAAATACATGATGTGAGATTCTACTACAATGTGGCTATTACTCTAAGAATTTTCTCAGTCTTTACTCATTTTCAACAAGGAAGCTTAGCTAAATTCTTCACCATTGTACTACCGCTCACAGGGTGAAAGAAGTGAAGGTAAAAGTTCGCTTCAGGAAGAAACTTGCTCCTTTTCTCCATCTCTGTCTGCCTTTTCAGATTAGTAGAACACACTGGTGCTTTGGGCTCTAAGTATGGGATAGACTCAGACCCTAATGTTTTCTCACTGCCCTCCCCTCAAGGGTACTGGCTGCTATGAGGTAAGCTCCTTCCTCTCCTGGTAAAGCTATGCTAGCTTTGAAAAACTTTTTCCAACTAAATTAATATATTTTCAAGAAAGTTTGAATTTTATTTTTTACAAATCAGTTCTTTCCACTAAAAAATTCCCAAACAAACCCACAACAAAAAGAAAAAAACTTTTTGGTTTTTTCTGCCCTGCTCTGCTGTACAGCCAGTAGCTGCAGCCCCAGTGGTATCTATCCCACAGTTTTTCCTCCCACTCAACAGGCAGTTCTCTGCTTTGTACACCTCCTTGGCTCATTCTCTCACCATTTTAACCAGTGCTGAAGTTGCTGTATAACTCACTGAATCATTTTTTTTATGGAGCATTTTTCAATTAATTTCCCAGTCAACATTGTGCAGCTGGCATTAGTTCTCCTCATGTTCCCTTCTCATTCAGACTCATACCCTCTTTTGGACACTTAGTGCCTTCACTAGTTACCTGCTCTGTATCCTCTACACTCCTTCCTTCTTGTGTGCTAAGAAATTATTATTATCTGTTACTATTATCTCCCAACACATTATCAGGTGTGTATCACTTTTATAATCATGGGGATACCATTTTGCTTATAGCCATGTTACCCACGATGTCAGACCAGATAACATCCATGCATTCTTCACTTACTGCTTTCACAACCAACTCATTTATACCTCATGCTAACTCCAAATTTGCCTCTCAGCCTCCCTGTTAACATTTCCAGAAATATGGAATACTTTACTCTAGCTTCTCAAGCTGTGGACCAGTTCTTTCTGCAAAACTTACATCTTCTAACACTTCGCCTGTAAACGCTCCCTTCTCTAGCAGCCTCTTCTCATCTATTGTTAAATCTCTCTTCTCCATTGTCTATTGTACTATCATGCTTCTTTCATGTTTTAGCTCTACAGGAAACATTCTTCTCTCATTCTGTATAAAGAATCATTCATAATAGCTTCTTTTAAGATACTTTTAATCTCTGTGCCATGTATAAACATGTATATGTGTACGTTAATTGTTTTGGACTAGTACGTCTAGAGATATTAGATCAACTTTATACATCCAGGATATAATCAACACATTTTTTTTATTCCACCTAACAAAACAATTGCTCTGTATGGAAGCACATAGCAATACCATTAATTAGTACAAAAATATTTTGCTACTCTCTAATATAACTAACCTTTCTCCTTTCTGTGAAAGAAATAACCTTTCTGGTGTTGATTAGAATGATCATTAGTGTACTGTGTTCCATTAAGTAAAAGATTTATTTTGTTTAATCTCATTTTAATTGAAATATCTTTAAAGTGAGGATTTAGGGTGGGTGTGGGGTTGGGGTTTTTTTACATTGATCCAGTACAGCATGACCCATGTAAATATTTGGTGCATTTAAATATAATTGGTAGCTACATTAAAAGTAGGCTTATAGTTCATGGAATAGGAAATTAATCAACTATCTCTGTAAAAATATATTTTTTGTATTGTTCCAGATAGGGCCTGGATGGAATCCCTTTTCATGGTTTGAAAGTCCTCTAGCACTATTTTTGGTTATTCATTTATTGTATCTGAGTTTGCATCATAATGCACTGTTCTTTCAGGGACTGAGCTTTCTGTGCCCTGGTGCTGGTACACCAAGGAAATGATTTTAAACCAGAAATACGTAGTCCAAAAAGTTGGCACTGTATCAAATACAGCTGATGTCTTTGTAGAATGGGACAACAATATAAGATGTATTATTGTCAACTACTGCTTCCCACTATCCTAGTTCTTTCTGGCGTAAAAGCCAATGCCTCAGCTCTTACTACATGTAGTTTAAACTCATCTGTTGGACTTTCAACCTCCTGAACAGAGGAGCACTTTCTCCAAGGGCCTCGTAACGGAATTATATCTGGCATAATAGACTCTCCTCTGCAATGGATGACTTTGTGCAAACATTTCTTGCTGTTCTCCAATCATGGTGTAAAGCAACTTCTTTAATCCTCCTGTTCCTCCCCTATTACACTGAGAAGAGGAACGGAGCAGACACCATTTCCTGTGGGGACAACATGATGAGAGATGGGCAGATGCATGAGAGCGATAGCACTGAAAGGGATTTGGATGTGAAGACAAGAAACAAGAAAGATGCAACTAAACAGGAAAGCTAGTAAAATTGAATGGGTTCACAAAGGTATGGATGGAAAGTTAACTTAGAAACTCTGACGTGAATCAACAGAAGGAGGATGTGGTTACAAAATAACTACGAATCATTTTCGATACAGGAGGTAATAACAACTTGGGAGAGTTAGAGAAAAAAAGTTCTCACAAATATTGAAGGAAAAAAAGCAGTATGATTAATACATAACTTAGATGGCAGACATAGGATAAGAGAAAGGAATTGAACAGCAACTCTTGATTCTGAACTGGAAACATGATGTGGAAACTGGTGCTGATACTAACCATGTGCAGTGAGCAAAAGCATGCTCAAACAGGACAAGTTTTGATAATGTTACACCAATGAACTTCACGTGGGAGACTGAGAAGTTATTAAGGTCTTCTTTGCAGACTTACAAGCTCTCATGTATTTTGTCAGAATAGGCCTTTATGTTAGGTCTTAACAGAAGACTGTTTTACAGTGGAAACATCTTTGCTGTTACCTGTTATACTATCAAATGTTTCTTGAGCTTTCCAGTAAAAATGTTCAACTAAATTTCCTAAATCTAATTGCTAGCTTGGTGTAATATTTCCCCTGGTGACTTGAAAAATGAATTGTTTCTCATAACAAATGTTATTGGTTGTTTTCTTGTTTATATTAATGGTTATTTAATTATATTGTATCTTTCATTTGAAAATAAGTACATTAAAAATTGAATAACAAAAATGAAACTCTTGGAATGGTGTATAAGAATGGAAGTGATTGATGGTGATCATGATGATGATAGTGTTTGTGAGACTATAACACTAGCCCATTTAGT
This sequence comes from Morus bassanus, assembly GCA_031468815.1. Classification (NCBI taxonomy): domain Eukaryota; kingdom Metazoa; phylum Chordata; class Aves; order Suliformes; family Sulidae; genus Morus; species Morus bassanus. Next base: position 110,353,258 of record CM062568.1, read on the forward strand.
TACAATTTAAAAACCATATTCCCAGAATGAGCATAAGATGATAGATTTTCTCAGTTAAATGTCAGTTTTGTGTGTGAAGAAAATAACCTTTCATTTCATGAATACAATGAAAAAGAACGTGAAGCTAAAATACATTGTTCTTTGAAAGGAACTACTCTCTTCTTTGTTTTTGGATTTTTTTCCCCAGCAATGCAATTTCATATACTTATAAATTGAGTATTGGAAAATCTAAATGAAACACTTTAGTTTTCATAATACTGAAAACAAAAGTAGAATGAGCATACTCCAGATCTGAGTTGTCTGGACTAACTTCTGCACCTGTCAAGCCTACAGTGAAGCAAGCAAAAGCAAACAAAAATAGCCATAAAAATTGCTTGCTTAGGGAACCACTGTGGCTTACCACAGATAGCATTTCTGCCACAGGACTGAACTTTTTCATGTCATCAGGGCTGTGGGTAACTTCCTGTCATCTTTTAGAACAGGATTTGAAGTACAGTTCTACCATCTGCAAATACAAACTTTTGGAAAGTTAATTGGCGTTTGTTTTTTCTAAATGTATTATGTTTCTGTTCTTGTGCCACTGATAAATTCTGTTTTGCCATGTTTTCATCTGCTGCTGACACAAAGCCTAAGCTTCTACCACCTCCTTTCTTCACCCACAATTACACAGGGCCGTCAAGCTTCTGTTCAGAGCCATATAACTTTGATGGCAATGATTTCAAAGCATATGCTTAAAATAAAGGATGCACTTAAGCCATGTTCTGATAAGGGAGGGTTCATAAATTCAGCTTTGGGATAGTTATCCTCTGCCAGACCTGTGACACTGTCATTCCCTCTCAGTTAGTTGTCTCTTTTTATTCTTCATTTTTTCAGGCACCAAATTTCCACCTTCTTGATTATGCCTTGTGACTGAGAAACTGAAATAGAAACTTTCAGTATTTTTTTTGTTTTTTAAGGTTTACTGCATTTCACCTTACAGACCACCCAGGGAGAAACAGGCAAAGGAATAATATACCGCAGCAAAATGTTGTTGCCTGCTCTGAAGCAACCACAAACAAGTTTTAGATCTAGTTCTTTATTGGTATTTTCAGATATATGTATAAGGATAATATGTATCTTTCATACCTTGTGAATGTTGCACATACTGTAAAATTTACAGTGTGAACAATACTAAAAACATGTATGAGTTCTTACAGAAAGGTGCATAATTTGTACCTGTATGTCAAAATATCTGTGTTCATGTATGATCTGGGAGCTTTAAAAGAATTCTTTTCTATCTGGACAATCTTAAGCAAATACATACTGTTCTGCAAAACATCTGAAACAGGCAATTCTGAATATTCATATTTAGACGTGACATTAAAGTCACTGCAGTCATGATGCTGTCTCACCTCTTTCTGGCTATGAAATTAGTTTTTAAATATTGTTGAAAAAAAAGAAATTAATAGTTTTAAAAGTTTGACTGAAGTCAGATCAATGATGTGAGAAAGTTTTTCAGACACAGTATTGCCATTGAACCCAAAATCAATCAGCTCCATGTTAGTCATGCGATTTACCTTAAAATATCACACCAAGATGCATCCTGAGGAAGGAGATACCAGATCCATGTAAGACAAATGGTTCTTGTGATAATTCCACTGTGGTTTAAATCAGAGAGTCTTGAAAGTCAAATCATAGTTAATAGGCACATATTCACCTGAATCAGCCCATCATTATTCAATCATTAATTTGATACCAATTGAAAGATTTGCAGAGTCAATAAATAATTTAATAAATATTAGTTGCTTAGTAAGTCGGACCTATAACTGGTAGAAAACATAAGTCCTTAAACTGACTGTTATCTGACCAACTTAACTGTTTTGAAAAAATGTTAGTCACAAATTTTTCAGAATGGTTTGGAAGCTTAAATTAATTTAATACCATAGAGATAACTAAAATATCTGAATCAAAACCAGGATTTATTTTCCAAATTAGATAAAGAAAGTTAATGAAATACTTGGTCATCAAGGCGTTGAATTTATTCTTGGCACCATTTCAAGTTCCATTTTTTTGGTTTAAACTATGACTGTCTTACTGCTGGACAACCTTATAGCATTTTTTCCTATGATATTCATATAGATGCTTTCCATAGAGATCATTTAAATAATGTGCAGGTGTTTTACTTCCTAATGCCTTGGAGCTCAGCACATCAATTATTAACATGCAGCTTTTAACCAGACATTCTACAAATTTGTATAGCTAAAGAATTATTCTCTATTGATATCAGACTTCTAAACAAATTAGTTAATTTATCCATGATCTTAAAAATACTTTGGGGATATTTGCAGATGAGAGATATTAGAAGGTCAGCATAGTATTCTTCAGCTAGTGTTAAACTGCAAAGCTTCAATACCATGGCTCCATATGTTACAAATCACGGGAACTTATTCTAAATAAATATGTGCAATAAGTGTGTTAAAGAATTTGACAAAGCATTCTGTGATTTATAATCTTATGCTGATAAGAGTGATGAGCCAATTTTCAGATTAATTTTCTCAGGTTGTTTCAAAGACCTGTAGCAATGCAAATCTGTTCAATGTTTCATAATATATTAAGAATATGACATTTTTAATCTTCACTTTAGGGAGTCATCAAAATTTAGGACTTAGTTAATCTGACAGGATTTGTATTGCCATTATGAAAGTATTCAAGACCAAATGTAATTATGCCTCTTCATGATATTTACCAAAGCAAATACACACACACAAATTGCTCTCAGTTCCTTTAGCAAAACAAATTGTGTTTTTCTACCAATTGGTACTGCTTTCCACCAGAAGCTGTTGTTCATGTCAAAAAGTATAAGTAAACTAAAAACATTCTAAATTATTATTTTGATTTTGCAAAATTATTTACCACTGAGAGGGTTATAAAACTATTAAAAGAAGAAATATATAATAACATACTAGAGATGGTTCAAAGTAAACTGAAGTTCAATTAGTACAGGAAATTAATGTTCTACCAGTCTACACTTTGAAATGGGGTAAAGCAATAAAACAGTATAACAATTAAAAAGGTACATTTAGTGCAAGGTACTTTCTTTTCCTGAAACTAGACCTATTATTATAAATCAGACAAAAGAACTAACAAATGAAGAAACAACAAGAAAAATGCATTTCTAGGCACAATGCAGAATTTGTTTTGATTTCACAACAATGATTTAAAACACATTTATTTCCTACACCTTGTTCTGCAGGAGCAGTTTTGATTTCATGTACAGCCAGGTTTAGTTCCTGCACCTAGGGCCTTCCTTCACAGCCTGCTCTGAAGGATCAGAGCTCTCACCAAAATCTACCAAAACTTTACAACTTACAGGGCTCACTGGGTGCCTTCCACCCAAGTTTTGACAATGCAGTTTGCAGCTCTGATAGAAGATGTGTAGGAGTAGAACAGAACCATATCAGATCATTTGCTTCATGCTAAAATGATGTGAAATTTAGTGTCCAAATTGTTCATTGCTCCAGGAGGCAATAATACACAAGGGCTCCTAATTAATTTCAGTTATTGTATCTAGGCAGCAAAATTAACTAACAGTTACAGTGGTAGCAGCTTCTTGGTTGTAAGAGGGAATTTAAACCCTCCTAACTTGTTCTAAAAAAGAGTGAAATGCAAGAGGCATTTGGAATTTGCTTCCTGAGTTCTTAACTCAGACACAAATATTACAACTGGTTTCCAAAATCTAACCAAAAGTCTCAGAAAAAATTCATGAGAGCCTCCTCTAGTCAAAATCACAAAAATTGAGGAAGATGAAATATATCAAGAGAGTGCGCTGGCACTGGGATAGATTACATTTCAACAGAATATTTTAATCTCCCTTCTCGTGATTAAATGGTGACTGAATTATTCAGGTCATATGAAATAAGAGCCAATGAAATGGCTACCTCATATTTTTACAATCAAACTTCATTAGGTGTCACGTAGAGAGCTTTAAACTATTTTACTGGGACACTGAAGTCTATTCACTGTTGCAACATGCTTCCTTAGTAAAAATACTCAGTTGCTGAAAAGAAAGAATAATCATAACCAATAGATTTTTTGAAACATCTTCAAAATAAAGGTATCTCAAATTGAAAAAGTACATTATTCTGGAGCTAAGATCAAAGCAGCTTTGCCTGACTTTCTTAAGAGATTGAATCTGCTATCCTAAGAAAATAAACTCTGAAGAGAAAATTGTTAAGAACATATAAAGCCTCTACTTGTGGACTAAATAACAGCAATAAAGGAAATCCTAGGAAAGATTTTTCCAAGAAATATTCTCTAGTTAGGAGCTCAGAAAATGTGAATAACCTACTTAGCTCAAATTATGTTTTCAATTATTTTTAGCATTTCCATCACTACAATAAACTCAGTAAATTACTTCATCTTCCAAGAGTACCAGATTTGTTGTTTCTTCCTACTGGAGTTATATTTCATTTCATTATGAGATTTTTTTCTCTCATTAGGAAAGAGGTTGTCATGGTATTGACCCATAAACTGATTTATTTTCCCCTTACAACTTCTTTAGATCTCCTCCTTTGTACCTAGAACTACAGTTCTGTAATCTCAGTTGCTCTGTAAACTGAGTTGTTACTGTGTTTCTGACTACTATGGAGAAGTTAACTTACCTCAAAAGATAGTTTAATCTCTCAATGCTTCAATCATTATTATTCATATCTTTACAATGCTTTGTCCTTATAATTTGGATTTACTTATTTACATGACACTTTTAATTTATTTATTACAGAGTGTTTCTCCTTGTGGTAAATATTTCTGGATTTATTTCCTAATGTGTAGTAATGATGGTTCACTGCAATCTTCTTTGATACAATAAAATATTTATTTGGTATCAGATCTCAGGTAATATTTTTGGAGAAAGGAGGTGAAAGGGTAATTCTGTCATTTTAATGGGATCAAAAACTTGTACTTAAAATTTTTACTATAAGTGTAAATTTTGATGTATACTTTTAGTCTCTATTACGACAACAAGGAACTCTGTAAACTTCTATATTTTAATAGCTAATATTTTATGCATAAATGAGACACATGTTTTTTTACAAAAGACAGTTTTCATAGGCATTTAATATCAAAGCAGCCAGATGACTAAAAATAATTTTTTACACTAGCAAAAGGGGCAAGGAAGAAATATTGAATTTTGATGTTGATGACAGATGAGTAAGTGACAACTAATGTTTCATTCACTAGACTGAATTGCCATTGTAAACATAGTTATTTATCTTTGAAATATTTATTTATTCATGAAAGATCCATTATTAAAAGGATAACTATTTATGAGTTTGGACTGATTTTAGAAAACAATTTCAAATGAAATAAAATGAAAAGAAGGAAATGGCATTTTTGGTTTTGTATGGGCTAGTAAAAGGTTGTTCAGCCGATTAGCAGTGTGGTTTTGGAGTGTAGTTTATTCTCCATTGTTTGCAGTGAAACTGGAAGAACTATTGTGTGATTTTATTCTGCATTTTAGCCTGGCTATGATTACAATTTAATGTATCCATTTTCAGGCTCAATATTTATATCTTCAGATAATGGCAATACAGGATAAGATGTAAACCCATCAGAAGACAGAATTCAAACTGAAAATTATCCAGACAAAAGGAAAATCATTCTGGAGAAAAAATGGGATGTAAAGCATATTTATATTTCCTCATTTTGGTAAAAATAATAAGTGACAGGAATGACAGACTAATAGCTAATAAAAATAAGGGCATTACAGTGGACACACATCAGTTATTCCATGCACTCCCCAAATAGGCCAAGTTCCTTCTGGAACATATAAATAAGTTTGTCATACAACAACAACAGAAAAAAACAAACAACAGCAACAACAACAACAAAAAAAAAAAAAAAAAAAAAAAACCACAAACAAACAAAACCCCCAAACTAAAATAATGCTCCATTAGTAGTCTTAGTTGCCTGAGATACCCATAAAATAAAGTTTCTGAAAAATAGTGTAATTTAGTCTAAATATGAGAAGAGTTAAGGATCATTAATAATAGTATAATACTTGCACAAGGTAACATATGTAAGAATCTCTAAGGTAAAAATAAAAATTATTTTACATCTAGAAAAAAAAAATCATTTTGACCTAAATGAATCAGTCTTTTACAGGATGAAACAGAGCATCATTTTCATTATTAATCCAGAAGTTAACTATATTAAAAAATAGTTAAAATATATGTTCCTACATCACATAAGGTTAAGTTTGAAAGTGTTAGATTAACTACTGTAACTTCTATTGGTATTTGAGCATCTGTTAAAATTCTTTGGGGATTTTTGGTTTTGTTTTTTGCAACTAAACAAAATAAATGCTTGCATATTTCAACATGCCTTTTTTTTGAATAGTCACCTTTCTCTAGTAAGAGAAAATTTTGAAAACTTGCTTTATACTGTATATATGTTCCTACTATACATATAAGATTTCATATTAGCGACAGGTGACTCAAATGAATTTACCACTAAATGATTTAACACCATTTTTTGTCATGCAACTGTATCTGTTGCTCTTCCTGAAGACTTATTAATTTGTTGATTTCCTCTTTGATGATAGTAGTACTTTGGTGCTCTAACAATGAACTGTTATATTAGGTGGAATATAAACCAAGAGCAAAAAATATCTCCTGTCCCAAGGACTCACAGTCTATATATAAATGTAAGTCTTTCACACATTATCCACTCCTCTCTTTTATTATTTTCCCTTCTGTCTTTCCTTTTTCACTTATGTTTACCAAATACTGAATGTATTCCTGGGGGGTGGGATGGGAGAGGGGAAGTTAATTATGGAGGGGTGTTATTCAGTTTGCCCATAAAGTTTTTCTCATCTGATTTATAGAAAAGGAATAAAACAATCATGAATACTGTGACAACAGACCTTGACAGTGTTTAAACACTGGCAGTGAGAGTCAAATAGAAGAGCTTTATTATTTCAGAAACTAAATTCACAGGAAATCTAAGGTAACCCTCAGGACACTAGCTAAGTAGTTTTGACTTCTGGTTTGGTAAAAGTTTGAAAAAGTCAGGTAAAAAACCTGACTTATGCAAGATGTGTTTTTTATAATCTAATACCTCTATTAGAGCTATACAAACTGGGACTGCTACAATAAGATCACATGCAATGTGGTAAACTCCTCAAATGTCAGGGAACTCATTACAGCTTGACAACAGCCAACTTCTTATTGTCCTGGTTTCAGCTGGGATAGAGTTCTTTTTCTTCCTAGTAGCTGGTAGAGTGCTGTGTTTTGGATTTAGTATGAGAATAATGGTGGTAACACACTGATGTTTTAGTTGTTGCTAAGTAGTGCTTACACTAAGCCAAGGACTTTTTCAGCTTGCCATGCTCTTCCAGGTGCACAAGAAGCTGGGAAGGGGCACAGCCAAGACAGCTGATCCAAACTGGCCAGAGGGGTATTCCATACTATATGACGAAATGCTCAGTATATAAACTGGGGGAGGTTGGCTGGGGGGCAGTGATTGTGGCTCAGGGACTGGCTGGGCGTCAGTCAGTGGGTGGTGAGAAGTTGTATCACTTGTTTTTCCTGGGCTTTGTTTCTCTCTCTGTCTCTCATTGTCTTCCTTTCCATTATTATTTTTATTTTTATTATTATTATTATTATTACTAATTATTTGTTGTTGTTGATATATTTCAATTAGTAAACTGTTCTTACTTCCACCCATGAGTTTTCTTACTTTTGCTCTTCAGATTCTCTCCCCCATCCCAGCGGGTGCGGGGAGGGTGAGCAAGTGGCTGTGTGATGCTTGGTTGCCAACTGGGGCTAAATCACAACACTTGTGAAACATTTTCATTGAGTGGATTTTTCTTTGGAAGACACAGGAGTTGTTCACCATCAGGCATCTAATTCCTCTTAGTATCTGCACAAGTGGTTTCACTAGACAGGGTATGTGTTTCCAAGCTCTGTAGCTGTTAGAGCAAAAACTACTGAGGTGCTTTGAAAAGGTGTGTTTCTTCTTTTTTTCTTAATCAAACCTCATCAAATTTCTTATATTTATTATTGGAAGTTAGCAAAAGATGATTCAGTTTGTTTTGGTAAAGTGTAATGTTTGAAGTCAGGAGAGAGGATTTATGACCATCTATTTAAGCAATGACTGTACATGGTGCCATATATGCAAGTAGATAAACAAACCATTTATCAAGATATAAGGTTTCCAGCACAAAATCTACAGCTGCCTCAAGAAATATACCTAAGCTCTTCCAGCTGATTTGAAAAAAACCAGGTACCTCACTATTTTAGCAGAAAGCAAATAAAATACTCCCCGAAAATAGTTGTAAATTTATTTCAGTGCAATAATTTATTTATATTTATTTATATCTTTTTTACTCAGGCATAGGAATTAACCTAAATGTTTTAAAATTCACTGGAGAATAATCAATGTCTAAAATTAATTCCAATTAGCTGTTGGTATTTTGAACTTTTTCTATGGTGATCTTAAAAGTACTCTTGTGATTGCCATTTGTAAGTAATACATTTTGAGTTGCTTAATGATACATTATACCTCCAAGGACACAAAATTAGAATTCTTGAATTTGTCGGAAGTGTCCACTCCACATTTCCTGTTATTTGCACCAAAGTGAGAGGTAATCTAAAAAATAACACAGAAGATAGAAAACAACATAACATGATGTAATGTTCATTTGTCCTAGACTTCAGGAACATTTTTAAAATCTGATAGCCATGAAAAAGAGTTTTGGAAGTCTGTAGGTGATATTGAAGTATATGACATTAGTGACAGGAAAAGTTTTACTGTAACACATCCTAGCTTCTAAAGAAAAAAAAATAGTCTACTTCCATAAAATAAAAATAAGCATTGGTAAAAGCAGTGGATTAATCTGAATTCAGTTTGTATAAGAGGGTAACAGAAGAGCACAGGAAGTTTTTAAATCGAAATGCAATGAAACCAATAAGAGGATGAAATTCCCCAAGCTCTTCTATTTGTAAAGTCCAGAAGCAGAGGAAAGACATGGTTCATTCACAGTAATATGAACCTCAAAAAAAAAAAAAAAAAAAGAATAAAAAGTTTTCCAAACTACTGGAAACATAAGATCATCTTGGAAATAACAATATATTAAAATATAGGAAGGATTTTCTTCCTAACTACAATGCTTAGAGATTACAGGAGAAAACAACCTGCCTCTCCGGAAAAAAAGCCTTTCTTTAATCTGTTTTAGTTTTCAGCTATATAGTCTGTGTCAATGGTATTATTCAATTTTAAAATGAAGAATTTAAACATCTTCCTGCAAAATAGGAATTATTGTTTTCTGGATGAAACTCAATAATTACTATTTATATACTAATTTAATTCCAACTCTTTGAAATGAACTCTTTCACATATTTCAAAGGAGTTTTCTGCTGAGAATTTTTACGAAGATTAAGATATCACTCCAGACTAAATCATGACACACATCACAAAATCCCCCCCAGGTATGACAATTGATGGGCTTTAATACTACATTTCTCAACAAGAATAAAACCCTATTTGATAACACTGGTGACTGCAAAGAACATGGAACCCATTCTGATTATAAAGACTTTTCTGAGGGGAGATTTAAAAGGATGAAATGAGCCTTTGAAAACTAAGTAAATGGATGAATCTTTGATGTTTGCCTATGGGGCTCTTGTTAATTTCTGAGACAAATGAGCAACCGTTTCAGCCCTGACTGAATAGGATGGGCTAGAAAGAACAGATGGACCTTAGGAAAAAGTTCAATACTACTGAGGGGTGCTTGAGGAGGCTGGGTCAAGAGGAAAAATAACTGGGATGATCATCAGAAAGATAGGACATAGATATGGCATAGATACTGGCTGAATTGCCAGTTCTGTGGCAATTTATTTCAATACTTGATAAAAACACCTTCCTAGGCTCACCTTTCCATTTCTCCATTTCCGAACAAGGTCAATAAAGACTTTATTTCTTTCTTACTGCCCTCATCTTCTGACCTGTATGCATGATCCAGCATGTTGAGAAGATCTGCAGGAAAGAAACCATTAGAGTTTTTAGTTTCTCTTTCAACTGCTATTAGCTTTGTAAATTCACTTCAATTCAAACCCTAGAGCTCATTCTGTTACCATTTCCTATTACTTTACACACACACTTGCCATCATTATGAAACCTGAAGGGAATGAGAAACTTGCATACAAAAATTAAATAATTGTAATGATGCTTATCTGATCCTGAATATTCTAGTATTCAGTGAATATATTTTTTCCTTTTTTTTCTTATTTTATAAGTCTCTTACTTCTTATGGCCTTACGTTAGCCATTAATGATGATGTAAAAATCCTTTCTCCTCTTCCTCTTCTGGAGTTTTTTCCTGTCCTTAACACCTCAACCATAACATGTTTGTGTTGTATTAATATATACCATATATAATCTAAATTTTATAGTCTAGCTCATTGATAGCCAAAGTGAGCCTTCTTTGAAGTATACCTATACTCCCTCTGGAGTGAAATCACATTTTAAATTAAAATCTTTCGACATTCATTTTCTAATAATAAATCTCACACCAGCTGTTGGATATTTTTTAAAGATGATAGCTCAGATTATTTAAAAAATCAGCATCCACTGCTTCCTTCCAAAATTAATTTGTTTTCCCACACAGGGTAACAGATGCAAAATAAAATTTTTAATTCACCTGGCAATAATGTATATCAGCATAGAGGTGCAGACTTCTAGGTAGAAAGAAGTTTTATTTTCCACAAAAACAAAATTACTGTAAATGGATGATTACAAATATGTCAGCAATTTCCTTAATTATATCTTCACTTTTAGCCTGCCAGACACTTTCCCTTTTCTCACTCTACTTTCTGTGTTCCCCATTATCTTGTTGGATTAACTTGCATAGATACACCATAAGATATGTCTACCTTAAAGAATTGCATTGAAGGATTAATTCAGGTTAGATTCCAGGCTCCTTAATTACTCCCAGTTCAAGATCTTGAACACTATCTGTTCCCCAGATCTGTCTCCCTGACATTTGCAGAGAGAACTTAGTTGGCTAGCTTAGGCTATATAGTGAAAAATCAAGTGAGAAGCAGACGTGCATTTATATGTGCACTACCAACACTGTATTGAAAAGGTCTTCAAGAGATTTTGAATCAGTGTCTGGTTTAAGTTGACAGACAGGATGGTATTCTGGCCGTTCTGCAAGGTCCTTCTTTCCTGCTGCTCTCTAGAGCCTCTAGGATATCCTGCCTTATATTAATAACTGATGGTAGAGGAAGTAGAGTAAGATGAAAGGTTGTTTGCTCTTTGTGCAGGAGAAATGCAAGCTATGAACTGGTGCATACCATAAAATGCAAGCCTGGTCTCCAAACCTGCCTGTTTTGGAACGTCACTGGCTGGAGAACCTCTCCAGATCTGACAGAAACATGGAGCTCTGCTGTTCCTGAAAGGGGGACTGTGTCTTAAGAGGTAGTTAGCATGCCAGCAAAGATTGCATCATGGCACTAGTAATCCTCCAGCTTCCTCAGTTCATGTCAATAATCCTGAAGGACTGAAATATACTCTTTTAAATGTGTGAACCAAATTCTGCTGGTATTATATAGTCATATAATCAAAGATCTAGGATTAGCTTTTGGTAAATGTTTCTTACCCTTAATCCAAACATAGCTGCCATTCAGTTATGCTTAGCTTGTCAATGGGATGGTGGGTGGGGACAGTGTTCATTGGCATGTCCTGCTGCCTCCCTAACTGCCACAGCCCTCTTCTGTGCTTGCTTCTGCTTCACCTTTTCCACACCCTTCAGGAAACAGAAGTTGCTGGGCAAAAGGGATCAGGCAGAAAGGTGAAGGTTTCTGAACTGGCATGGCTGAGTGGAAGTTACAGGTTCCTTCAAGTAAGAGAGTTTCATGGATAAAAGCTTTGAGGGCAAGTTAGAATTGTGTGAGTGTGGAAAAACTGAAGGTTTATGAGCAAGTCACACTGATATTTTTTTTTGCAGTTTGAAAAGATTTATTTGGCAAATAGCATTTTTTAAGTTTTTTTTATAGGGGGAGAAGCTAGAAAGGGAAGGAAACCCTTCTAGACTGTCCTGTACTATGCTATGCTATCTACACTATGGTACTGTGACCTTCCTCTATTAGTAACAAAATAGTACAGGGATTGTTTTCTGTCCCAAAACTCGCTGATATAGCATGGCCTCTGATTACAAGGGTAAACTCTGTTGCTCTGCAAAACAGGGTTGTAAAATCCAAACTGTACATCAGGAACAAGCTTGGCCAATGTTGTCTTCCTCACATGCCTTGGCACAGTTTGTGAGACTGGCAGTCTCCAACCCAGTCTAACAGTAGTCATGAAACAGTGCTGAAACCTATGTCTTTCCCCACACCACCTTTTTCTTTTTTCAGTCATATAGGTATAGCCAGAGAGATTACAGCTGCCTCCTACTCAGGTTCTGTTTTCCATTAGCAATTTTTTTACCAGTTTTTTTCCAGTTGTTCACTGTGCTAGCAGACACCCGTAGACCATTTCTCAGTGTCTGCAGCCCTGCTTCAATGACACACTGCACATCAGATGTTAAAACTTTAGTCTGATACCACCAGGTAAGACTTCCAAAACTGTTCTGATTATAGCACATGGAAGTGAGAGTGGGATAAAGTTTGTGATCAATGCATATATCTGCTGGTAGTAATAAATGAACATCTTTGATAGTGTGCCCAGTTTTGAAGAGTTCCATGAAATGTTACAGAATAGGTTTTTCTTGATTTCTCTCTTCTTATGTGAAAAAAAAGAAAAAAGTAAACCAAGAGTCTGGATGCCACAAGTACATCAGCCATTATAACACATTACAATTAAAATTTAAAACTGGAATATTTATTTAACTGCCAAAATAACTAAAGAAAACCAAAACTTGCAGTATGAGGAATTTAATTTTTTTATTATTTTGCTAAGAAATATATTGAAACAAGAGTCCTCTGATTTATTTACGCCTTTCCATTTCACTAAGTCATTGCAGTGCATATGTTGTAAATATATATCTGTTATATTCTTTAAACTGCACATCAAGCTTTGGCTCAAGCATATGAAAAAAGGGAACAAACACTTCAAATTCTAAATTTTGTGGTTTTCAGTCAAGTTGAATTCTCACAGACCTGAGGGAGAACGTTCTTAATTACAGGCTACAAAATCTGAGTTGGGAAGAGGGAGAAAGGGATGTTCTACAAGTGTTAACACTGAGCAAGGGTTATGAACACTCAGTCTCTCTTGATACCCTTTCTGTTAAATGATAATGAGAGAGATCCTTAGAGAGGGTGATGAGTTCAATATCTTGCCCCCCTAAACCATAAGAGTTTAAACCACTGAAATTAGAGAACTGTACTTCTGCTAGCAATGAAAATACCCCCTCAGATCAATATTATTTTAAAATATTCATGCTGAAACCCACCAAAGAGGGAGTGCTGTAGCATTAACATAAAAAAATTTACTATAGGATCACACTTATTCATGGTAAAACCCAGAGAACAGGTTCTGGGGAAATAATGCTCCAGAAGGGTGTCTCGCAAGCTCCTCGCTAACCTCCCGGTGGAAATGAGATGTGGTCAAAGTGAAGGCAACTCTGAAAGCAGTAACAAGCAGGTATGCATTTTCTTTTGAAATACCTCTTAAAGAACATTCTGTCTGTATTTTCTCATTTGCAACAGAAATACATCCTCTACTGGAGAAAAGCCACATCACTTGTGACCAGCTTGGGTATCAAAGAAGCATTGGTCTGTGACATCTCTTATCAATCCCACTGTAGTTTATAGGGGACAGACATTACAGGTCAGGTGACCTTTGTGGGAAAAGAAGACAAATGCTGTTGCCATTGACACACACATATAAAATATATTATGTATGAGTAAAATATGGTTATTTAATTACAAAAAAGCAGAATTATTATTTTAAGTTTTCCATAATTGGTTTCTCAATACACTTCAGCCATTATGTGCTTCTTTTCATGAAATGTCAACTGTTTTTTAGACTGTGTTTAGTAATTTTCTCAGGAATGAAAATCTATTTAACCTTCCCTCAAGGAAATTTCCAAGCAAAGCACAAAGCACATGTGTTGCCCTGCATGACATACATAAAAATTAAAAAGAATTGAAAACTTAAACTGAATTAAATTGAAACATCCCACATTATAAAATAAAAATCAAAACTTTTGCACCTTATTCTGGCATTTCATGCTTTTCTTCTGAAATGATGACAAATGTTGTGTGATGTTTACTTATCACTTATTTTAAATGCCCTTCAGTATTTTCTCATCTGAAAACTGCAAATAGAATACAGCATCAATAAAACATAAAGCATCAAATTCTGTATCAAGACAAGTATTAAAAAAATCTCAACAGTATGGTATTTCTTTAGAATGCCACATTCACCTCTTTTTTTAATGTCTTTAAGAATGAAATTAAATTCAGTCACAGATTTGAAGCTTAAGATTCTCATCCAAGAAGTTTGTGATCTGCTGCCTTGTTATTTAGTTCTCTATTTTTCCTCTTACCAGATTCTGGTGCTTTTCCTTTATGTTGTCCTTTTGTCTCATGAACCAGGATCTGCTCTTCCTTATTCCCAATGGCCTTTTCTCACCAATAATATATTAGCAGTGTCTCTTGCAAGCTGTTCTATTAACTACCTTGCTCTGGCACTTCCCCAGTTCAGAGGTGCCCCAGCATGCACTGCCCTCAAGGCATTATAAGATATGGGATTAGAAAAAACGCAGGCAAGTTCCCTCTTCTCATTTGTTTTCTTTATTTTAATATGGCAGAGATACTTCAAAGTAGTAGGGGTTTACTTCCTATCATACACTAAAATGACTTAAAGATAGTTCAACTAAGAATCCATTAAATATAGATTCTAAAAAAATCAGCTGTCACATAGTGTTTCTGTTTATAAACTCTTTGAGCATTCATTGAATAAATCAAGATTCAAAACTAGGCAGCAGGTATTGAAAAATAGTAATTGAACTAGAACAGGCTCAAATAAAGAGAATTCATTTAAATTCCACTCAGCACACATTGCATGATGAAAAATATAACTCAAAAGACAAGTTAAAATGTGACATGCCATAGAATAGAGAAAATGTTATTAAAAAATGTAAGCTTGAAAATCTTTACCTCCATGTAATAAAAAAATAAATAGACTTTGCAGATAAAATAACCTCATCTGCTATCAAATAAATAGGAAAAAGTTTATCTTTGAGTGCTTTTATTATATGCTGATGAATGTATACTTATGATACAATAATCTGAAAAATCTTTGCAATAGTTATCTGAATCTTATCTTCTGGTTTTCAATACCACCAAGCAAGGATACATCTTCTTACTTTCATCTAATTTCACCATCTCTTTTAATTCTTTTTCAAGAGGGGGACTCCACAGGCTTTAACAGAGACCTAATAGAAAATAGAATAATTTATGTCAGTCTATGGACTAAACCCAGGTTACACATAAGAAGATGCAGCTATGCTGATTGATTTAATCTGCCAGTTCCATAAAGGAACTAAGTGATGGCAGTTTGTTGATTTAGTTTAATCCCCACTTTGATTTCTAGATGGGTAATTTTCCAACTAAATACTCCCTGCTGCACTACTTTAATTTTACAGAATTTTAGATTTTGGATACCTCGTGCCCTATCATGTATAGATTCAGGTTGATCAATCTATTGCTGATTTAATTTGCAATTTTGGATCTCATCAGAAAATCAATTTTCATGCAAAACATCCTGAAATTGTTTTTGCATAAAGTTTTCAATACATTATAAAGCTAATTTCCTTCTAAAAGCTCAAAAAAATCTTGGAGATGCTGATATTTCATCAAATTCAGAAAAATGACCAAAACAAATGAAAACAAAACAAATCTAGTAAAGTAAGTTATTTCTTTATAAGGTATGTGACCTTCTTTAAATTAGAACTGCAATAGAGGAAGGCCTTGTTAATACAAGTATATCAGGGTAATACTTTTGTTATATTGATGCTGTATCACATTCTGTAAACTCCTATCGACAAATAAATGCAGCTATGCTTTTCTCCTTACAGTATTGTATATGTTATAGTAACACCAAAAAAAAGTTACAGAAGAACATTATTTTTCTGTCATGGAGTTGTGTGGGAAACAAAGCTGGGATTCAAATTTTACCTTAATAATTCTGTGGATAGAGTATGGATTAGTGTATCCAAAATGGTCCTATCAGGCAAAGACAGAAACTAAAGTATTGTACCTTGCCTGTTAAACAGTTGACCAGATCTCTTGCTCCAAATTTGATACTTTCTACATCAAGAGAAAGAAATACTGATCGGTTTGTCTTCTTTCAGAGGACTCCCAGGGAGATTGATTATAATCATTGTATAATGCACTCCAAACACATGCTTTAATCTTAAGTTTGTGTATGGATTTGGGTACATATAAAGCTTGTACCCTTTTTGCTGTGTGTGTAGGTATATATGTACACATACATACATATATATGCATACATACACATACATCTTAAAAATATTTTCATTATTTCATATTCATGTCTCTGAAGAAATTGAAAGGGATTCTTAATTCCTTGTCACCACATCCAGAAGTGCAAGGGTCTTTTAGGCCACACGTAAAAATTAATTTAGACAAGCCATGATAAGAATGTTATTCAAATTATTTTTCTGCTTTATCTTCTGTCTGAAAGCATACCTGATAATCTGAATATAACCCAAGAATTTGTTTTATATTTATGGAAGCATTCCCTAGCTTCTTCCAAAACATTGACTTTAAAACAACCTTTGTGTTTGTTTTTGTAAAGTGCTCAGTGCTATACAGCATACAAAGGAAAACGTGATCTTCCCATAAGCAGTCAAAATAAATGACACAAATCTGATACAAGCTGCATGAGGTGACCTGTAGACCTCTACAAAGAGCAATATCCTTTTATTCTTTCTCATTTTAATTTAATGGATGGGTGACTATTTTCGATGAGTTTTCTAAGAGATTTTTGTAGAGTACAGTTGAGTAGATCAACTTATTTTGTGTAGGACATCAAATACAATTGGGGTTTCACAGTTCAAAGTAAGTCAGTGTGACAGGTAGGTAGGTTCAGGGAGAGGAGTAGAAACCTTATGTAGTAGACTTTCTCATAGGACATTGAGCAAAATGATCAAAATCGGATGATCCTGCAAGGAATTTTGAAAACAGCATTGAGACATGAAAGTGTGAACATGAAGCATGTAATACCCTTGAGGTTTCATATGTGGTTTGTACATATGAATGTTATGTTTCTAAAGCTAACAAATACCTCTTTAAAAAAGTTGAGGCTACCTCTGTTACTGTAAATAAAATGTCCCAAAACTCTGAGACTATCTGTTGTATAATACCCAAAACAAAATAAGGTGTTCAGGACTCTCTAGATAAGATGTGTTCGTCTGTTTTTTGATAGCTGGTCCTTGACCAAAGTACTCACCTTTGATCTTTTTTAATTATTATTGTTTATGGTTGGAACATCCCATGTTTTCAACAGCACATACTTTTCAATAAAATGGTTTTCTGGAATGCATTGATAGCTTATAAGAGTGCCAAATACAGGCAATTTTTCATGGTGAGTTTACACCAAAACAGAACCTATACCCATCCCATCCTTTTTTTCATTGCAAGAACAGTAATAATCTGACAGTTTTGGAGTATTCTACTTTCTTCAGAAGTCTTCTTACTGTTCTTTATGTACTATGTCTTATGAAACCTTAAACTGATAAGCATAATATTTCGGCTTAGCCTATCTAGCTCCTTTTAGGCTACAGCAATGCAGCGCAGCAAATGAACCCCAGTGCTCACAGTAGATATGGCCCCTAGTTGTTCCAGACCAGGAGATACATTTTTGAGCACAGTACGGCTCTCTGCCTACCTGCATAGATGGAAATGACATAACAGGGTTAGGCACATGTGATGGAGAACTACATAGCAGCCCACAGAATATACCTGTTTTAGAGTATAAACAGTATAATGCTCTCACCACTTTGTTTCTCAGTGCTCATCACCAACTACACATGCAACAGAATAAAAGTCTGTTTCTCATTCCAGAAATGCAAACCCAACCCAGACTAAACTTTTTCAACAAGTTGGTTGAATATTTCTTCGCTATTACCTCATTTTTATTTAGGTCTGTATTTTCTCATTTCCAGCAGTATCCCAAACAAGAACTGACAAGCGAATATAGGAAAAGTTTTGTATTGTCACATCATATTTGATCAGAAGGAAGATATGACACACATAGTATGTTCTTATTCTGTATAAATCTTGCAATGGAGAACAGCTGCTGATTCTGCGTGTGACAGAGTCCGGCCTTTTGCAAAACCCGCATAAACAGACAGAAACAGGCCTGAAAATCTCACGTAATTACAAGAAGCAATTCCTCTGTGAAGGGGGTAGTTATGGATGGACAGGTAGATAAATAGCTTGTAAAAGGGGGGAAAATTTTCTAAGAGTTCTTAACAATGGGGCTGTGCTCTTTTATAACTGAAGGCCACATTAACTTTCTCTTTAAGCACGACATTTCCCTTTGGATACCTTCCATTCTGCAAAATGAGAACAATCATATTTGTATATATCTGGGGAGGCATACTATAAATATCAACTATTTAATGAAGCTAATGTCCTTTCATCTAACAAAGTACATACAAAAGTGTTGAAATAGATCTTTTACATAATATTTGTTTGTTTTAAAAAGTCCCTATGATCTATTTCCTCCCTTTCCCCTCTTATCAATCTTATTAAACCTAGCCTTACTGTTCTTCAGCAGATTTAGTCTATTATCTTCAATATTATGCAATGACCTGGAATGTAATCTCCATACTCATATGACATTTTAACTAATAAACCTGTTTTTCGGAGACTTCAAGCTTCAAACTTGTGCAAATGCTGAAGGGTCTATATCTCTAAATGATTTCTATACTGAAGACTGATAATGAGTGTTTGGAAGCCTAACTGAATATCATATTGCTCTTATCACAAAAAATAAGCCAGAATTTTAGATGAGATAAAACAGTGTAGTTCTACCAAAGTCAGTTAAAGTACATGACTCTACAGTAGCTGTGACTGAGGGTAAGATTCAAGCATCAGAGTATTAAAAAAAGCACTAGAGTCAACCAAGAGGGTGGCTGAAAGATAAAACTACTTCAAAGTACAAACAAACTTTAACACTATCAGAACTCCCTTGCCCACCCTTCTTAATGTTATACTTCACCTGAAAAGAGAAACAAATATTTTACTCCTATAGCCTTTATCAAAGATGTGGATCTCATGGATAAAAAAAAAAAAAAAGAGTTAAAAATTAAATTGTTCCTATCAGGGAGGCACATTCGTTTGCACATGTTGCATCTGAATCTATATACATATCTGTACCAGGGAATTTGAAATTGCTGTGATGGGAATGTTTTGAGGATTGCCAAAACTGAAAAATTTCAAAACTGAAAAACTTCATTAAATTCATTTGTTAATAGCAATTTTCTTGCTAGTTGGCAATTCTACATGTTATTAATCATCATTGTTATCTATACAAAATTATTTGCCTTTAACAGTTATATCTTAAATTAGCTGTGAGGACACACCACCATGATGGCATATGGTTAAGCACTAATGGCTGGGGCCCTTAGTGGTTCTTAGTTGTCAAAGTTGAGTTTTTTGGGCTTGAAAGCTCAGCAAGAAAAGTCAAAACCTAGATGGGCTTGTCTTCTCTGATTTTCCTTGCTGATATCTGATGTTTTATACTATCAAAAGAGGGGATGTTTATCTTCTATTCTTTTGTGTTGCCAGTCATCCTCCACTTTCAGCAGCACACCCTGCCTATTTGCAGTCCCTTGTGCTTACCTTCTTCTTTATCTTACAACTTTAATTTACTTGGGTGCCTCACATGTGCCACTACATCCATCATTTTTTGCCTGTTTGGTGATCACATTCTCACATGCTTACATAATACACTTATTCATAAGTGTTGCCATACTATGTCTGACTATGCCATCACAGTGGTAAAAAATACTTACATACTGTTGTTTGGTATATTTCCTTAGTACATTTATATTTGGGTTCAATGCAAGCTGTCCTGATGAGTATAATTTAAAGATGTCATAGGCTTCTGTTTTGGATACACATATGCTGTAAAGAGGTACACTACATTCAAACACCATACTGAAGAATCCTTTTTGATGCTTTTAGACTTATTTGAAATGACTTTCTGTAACTTTGTCCAATGATTATGGTAATATGAAGGATATAAATATTCTAAAAGTGTGCCTCACTCTTTCTCCCTCTTGCTCTTATCAATAAAAACTTTTCAAATGCTTGTACATGCTGATGAACCCCCAGTTTCAGAATTCAGACCACATCCATATAAGGCGCTTTATATTCAGCCAGTATTATTAAAGTGTATTTTAAATCAGTCATATCTTATCAAGGCAATTTATATTGCCCTCCTACAAGTGTAGAAATGATTTACAGTAAACGTCTTTTCCTCATAAAAGAGCTAAATGAGTTTTCTGCTTCAAAAGTGCTTAAATCATGCTACTTTCTCCATTTATGAAACAATTTATGTTTTCAGACCCACAAGCATAATGGCATCAAAATGTGTTAATTGTGGTATCTCTTTTTACATGCTTTTTATTTATATCCCTGTTCAGTTTAACCTTTTTTTATTGTCTTTCAACACTCTTTTTCGTATTATAGTTGTATTTATTGCGGGGAGTCTTATCTACATCACCATTATTGTTAATTATTTGTGAATTGCATGGTTTGCTATGCCTTTTAAGAGTTTCCTTTCTAATGACTGACCTTTCAGGCAGAAATATTAGTGCAAATTGAAGCATATTTTAACCTAGTGTTTGTAAAAGCAGCTTTAACTTGTTACTTTAAAAAATAGGTGGCTTTATACTTCTTTTCTTGGGTTGTAATTAAATTATTGTAACATTGGTGGGATACAGCCAAGGACACAATCTTCTTGTGTTTGTTCTTCTGCAAATATTAATTAACAAATATTAATCCGTTTCTACCCCAGAATGCAGACAAGGATGGAAGAAATAAAGTCAATTTCTTTTCTTCCCTCATTCTGAAGATGGAAAACTAGAGCAGAAACTGTCTAAGTGACTTCGCCAAGGTCATGTATTAAGGCTATGACAGACAGTATTGCCTCTCCTGAGTCCCACTGTGCTGATTTATTCATACCACCCTTTGGTTTTGAATGCTCTACCTGTAATATGTGACTTGTTGACTTTACCATGGAAAAACTTGTGGCCTTATCAAACACATTAAACATGTTGTGTGGCTCTAGAATACGACTCTCAAGCACAGTGCTGTCTAACTCTCCTGCCCATTTTCTGTATGCTGATGCTCAGCGAGCCTATGTAGAGGCAAGCAGTCTTGTAAAATCAAATGTTTTAAGCCATATGTCTTAATCTATGTCCCATATTAAACAATGTTTAGAAACACATTAACGAATAAGATTTCACAAGCTTACAGTATATATACATATATACTATATATATATGTATGCAGCACAAACAACTGCATGAACTCCATTACCTCAGTGATAAGGAAAAAGTAAAAATGCTCTCTGAAAGACACCTATATCAAATTATCCTAGGGCTTACAAAATATTACTTGATAATGTTTATATCCTGTAATCATAATTCAGTTAGGGAGGGTCATAAATTTTGTTGTGGTTTACAGAGTATAAAGTAAATTTTTCTACTTCTGAATAAAGTAATACCTGTCAGTACTCTTTCATGATTTGTGTGATAAACATCACTACAAAAATTTCAGTTACTCTTGGTGTTATTTTAGAACTTTTTATACATTTCTTCACAGAGGAAACGCTAATATATTTATTTAAAATCACCAACATGACTAAGACCAGATGTGTTTTGTGTGGATTTAAAATAATTTCTCAGATTGGTGGTGTTGGGGCATAGTTAGTAATTTGTGAATTTTCATACAGCTTTTGGGCATACATTAAGGCAAGGGGAAGAAGGAGAAGGTAGCTATTACTAACTCATAATGTATGATTATTCACTTGCATTTTAAGCAAGTGAAATTTGTCGGTACCTTTATATTAACACAGTGTCCTGCTTTCGGCTGGGATAGAGTTAATTTTCTTCCTAGTAGCTGGTATAGTGCTGTGTTTTGGATTTAGTATGAGAATAATGGTGGTAACACACTGATATTTTACTTGTTGCTAAGTAGTGCTTACACTTGTCAAGGATATTTTCTGCTTCCCATGCTCTGCCGGCTGCACAAGAAGCTGGGAGGGGACACAGCCAGGACAGCTGACCCCAAATGGCCAAAGGGATATCCCACACCATATGGCATCATGCTCAGCAATATAAAGCTGGGGGAAGAAGAAGAAGGGACATTCGGAGTGATGGTATTTGTCTTCCCAAGTAACCGTTACATGTGATGGAGCCCTTCTTTCTTGGAGGTGGCTGAACGTCTGTCTGCCCATGGGAAGTAGTGAATGAATTCCTTGTTTTGCTTTGCTTGCATGTGCAGCTTTTGCTTTACCTATTAAACTGTATTTATCTCAACCCATGACTTTCCTCACTTTTACTTTTCTAATTCTCTCCCCCATCCCACCAAGGGGGAGTAAGCGAGCAGCTGTGTGGTGCTTAGTTGCCAGCTGGGGTTAAACCACGATACACAGTAAATATAAGTTTGATAACAACCAGCAGAGAAAATTGACCGGCAACAGAAGAAATCACCTCAACCAAGAACAAGTATGCTACATAAGAGCCAATGCTACCTGAGAGAGCAATTTAAAGAATGGTTAAAAGCACATTCTTGTGCTGCCCAGTCTAAAAATGTAAATATTATTCACAGGTTACTAAGCTGCCTTTGTAGCATTCACTGTAATAAGTGAATTCTTGCCTTACAGAAACTACCTTTTGAGACTGAAACAGGATGGACTTAGAACATCTTTGCGAGAAGTACAAGGGTTTGACAAGTTCAGTACACAGTCCTTCAAAACACTTGGGAGTTGTTCTAGAGAACTGGATACTAGATGAAACTTTGTTGACATGAGTGATGTAAGGCCAGCTTTTGGTCTATATTGCAAGTAAAAGAGGGAACTGTTGGCACACTGTGCCTAGTAAAAGGAGAGAGTATGTTTTTCCATGGAAACATTAGTGTTTTCCCTTGAATTTTAATTTACAATATGTACATTAACACATACCTGAAATAGCATGCTATTCTGTTTGGAAGACACCTGCTGTTTAGATAGTCCTAATTTAAGGAAAGACAGTACCTTTTAACTGACTGATATTATCAGCTTTGGGAGGCTATGGAAAAACTTTAAGGATACAGTAGTACATATTGAAATGTTATACACTTGCAAAGATAGGTAGACTAATGCAGATCAATAGTGATTTAAGAAATATTTGGACTCTTCTATCTATATACATTGACTGAAAATATATCAGGTAACCTTTGCAAATGCACATGTGTGAGCTAAGGCATTGCAGTTTACAAGCATGCTGAACATGTAACGCTCTGCTTGTTTTGTCACTTACTTTGTACAAACCAGACGTGTGTGGGAGTTTTGACAAGTAATATGTTGTACCAGTCCTAGATAAAGAAACAAAAAAAAAGGCCCATCATTGCAAGAGTCATACAAGGACACTTCAGTTCCTGCTGTTCCTTCCATTCAGGAGAAAAAAACTGATGGAGGAAAATGTCATTAATTGTATGTATACATTTTTTGACCAAATGTACACACCACTACCGCAAGGCAGATCAGCTCCTTGTAATACAGTAGGAGTGCATATGTTTCCACTATGCCTGGTGGTCGTGTATGCACATTTTATTATAATGTCTGCATCTGCATCTACCAGATGCCCAGCATGTGTACTCCTTTCATTGTGCACAACCAGTTAAACATTTGGAGGTATGTGTTTGTGCACATGTATATGAGTGTTCCCGTCCCTTGATCAAATATGTGCTCTTCCCATGGCATGGGAGACTGCACTTGCCTGCCTGGTTGTTTTAGACCGTATTAAGCTAAACAGGAAGTACTTGTGTGGGACTTTTCAGGTAGAGATTGGCTAAGTCAATCACCAGAAAAAGTAATCTGACTTACTACTACTTCTCTGAAAGGTAAGGATGCCTTTTATGAAGAGCACCAAGTAATGCAGCACAGACAGGATGCGTTGTAATGAAGGTCACCTGCGGCCCACAGGGCAGAGGTTTAGCATAGTCACCTTGTTGTTACAAAGACATGATGTTACAGGGGCTCAGGTGTAGTGGGTCTCTCTTGTCATCACTCCTGACCTGTAGAACGAGCTCCAACCAGTTTGTAAGAGTACTGCAGAGGCATAACACCCCTTTTAAGGGCTATTCATATCTGACATGCTGGCAGACTTGTGTGTGGATGTTTTCATCACTGCTGCTTCTTCCTACAGAGTGTGAAATATACTGTTGAAAGCAACTTCAGAGTAGATGGATACTAGAGGAATTCTGCAGGAAGAGATTCAAAAGCACTTCATCTTGGAATTTCTGAATATAAACAAGCATTCCTTCTTTCAGTCTCCCCAGTATGATACGTGTAGGTATGGGCATTGATGTTGTAGTGACACAACTGGGGGTGGGGACAAGAGAAGAGGAAGGGGGAAGAGACACTATAAGCACACTTAATAACTCAATTATTAATGAGTGCAATACACTGAAATCTTGGTTTTGTCTCATTAACATGTTGTCGCTGTAGGTACCTTTCCAGGATGTGAATTACTTTAAGGACTCGTATGCCTGAAAGCAAGATTGGTACCTCGCCCTTTGTATTTATGACAGATGTGAAATGGTTAAGTTTTGAGAAACATCATAGCTTAACTTTTCAAAAAGATTTGATGTTTTGTCAATATTGATTCAGGCTTCTCAGTGTCAGTGGAGTAAAAAATAATAAAGTTCTGTTGCTGCAGGGACATGAAGAAAAGATGTTTGATTGATTCTTCCATTATCCAATGACAGCTATTATGGAGCAGGGAATAAAAATGGCAATTATATTCTTGCTTTATAGAGGGAAAAGAAGGAAAAAGAAACTATTCTAAGATTTACAGGGTTGACATATGAGAGCTGAAATATGCCAGATACAGGAACTGCAATGATTGGTCTCACAGCCCTGTTTCCAGGAGCACAGATATTTAGCCATAGTATTTGTATTCAGCAATTAAAACTAATATGAAGTGGTGTTGAAATATATTGAACAAATAAGTGCATCCAAAGCCAGCATGCACATTAGGAAATGGTATAGTTGTATACCCATTAATGTATGAAGTAGATTTAAAGAGATAAAAAAAGCCTGCAGACACTTTTTTAATGTTTCTTTTTTAAGCTTAGATTAAATTTAATCACAATAAAATTCCTTCCAAACACTTAAACACAGTATAAGGCACTGCTTATTTTTGTACCTGCAGATAATAGTTGTGCAGACAATGCTGCCTTTTTTTTTTTTTCAGTACTTCCCCTTATTTTCACATGCTTATATTTCAGAAACAGAAAGTACATTTGTGCAAAACTTATTTTTCAATCAGGGAGACAAAAAATTGCTCTGGATTTTTTAAACTCTGATATTAATTCTAATGAACATACCATTCATTGCATCAGATTGCATTTTATTTTGAGGAAAAAAAAGAAAAAATGTATACTATTTTGTGGCTTTAGACATAAACCCCACAATAATACATACATCTTTAATTTGGAACAACCCCCTCCTTCCAACTGCAATAAAACCAATTAACAATGTGGTATTTTTTTCTTTTTTTTTTTTTTTTTAAGACAGCCTCGAGATATGCAGTGGAAAATGGAAGTAAGAATATGTTAGGTGTTCTTGTTTCTTGAAACAAAACAAAATTATTTTGTCAAATTGTTTTTTTAATTCTACTAAAACATCACCTATAGGTGCAATTTTACCAAGATTTGTCTACTTTGGCATTCCAGTGACAAAATTAATTTTTTATTTGCTTTTGTTTTAGTTGGTCTAATTTTATTTGTATATAAATGCAATGTTGAAAACAATTCCTTAATATAGGTCTGTTGATTAAACAATCTATGTCAATAAAAGATAAATTACTTATATTGCTCTTTATTTCTCAAGTGCCCTAGCTGAAGACAATAGCAATGTTAAGTATTGCTCAAGCTGAAGGACAAGTTAGAGAAGAAAAACTGCTTGTTATTAGTGACCATCCAATTGACATCTGTTTTCATAAATCATATCTGTCTTTGTGCAGCAGTGCAATTTCTACTCTTTTGGGTAGCTTTTTGCTACTTTTGGTAATCTACAATGGATGCTGTTATAATTTGTATTAAATATTTTCCCGGGTGGGTAACAGAAACTCCCTCATCTGGTAAAACCTCTCCCTTCTACCATGCTAAAAAACTTTTCTCAACCCTCAGAATAATTTTTCAGCAACTGGGTCTAGAATATCTGTCTCTGATTTGTTGTCTGCAAATCCTACCCTTCCAGTTTCTCAACAGGCTCACAATTCACCCCTCCCTTTGGCTCTGCTTCCCATTGCATGCTGGTTAAGTCACAGATGTGTGGTCTGTGTCAGCTGGACC
The DNA here is from genome assembly GCA_031468815.1 of Morus bassanus. Lineage (NCBI taxonomy): Eukaryota > Metazoa > Chordata > Aves > Suliformes > Sulidae > Morus > Morus bassanus. The sequence continues at coordinate 110,379,839 of CM062568.1, forward strand.
ACAGCCATCAAGTGCCTACATGCTCTCAGGCTGGAAAAGCATAGCCAAATATTATCTCACAGTGTCTCTTGTCAATCTTGCACATAGCACTTCTAAAAGCCAAATTAACATCATGGCACTATCTGAGCCTTTATCTTAATTGCAGAAACAAAATTCCTCTTTAAATGGTAGTTATCTTTGTTTGTTCTCAGGGAAATATATTTCCCTGAAGAGGTTTAAACTTCTTTTTGGTGGTTGAATTGTTTGTTGACCTTCCTCAGACTATGCTGTGACCAAGCCTTTATGACTGGTGACACTCTGGTGGCAGATAGACACTTAACCTGAATTTCTGGTGAAACACCTAAATGATATGCTGCACAGTTTAACTGGAATATTGTAACTAGACTAAGAAGACTGAGCAAAAACAGGAAGCATGCTTCTTATTTCTTGCATAAGCAGTCAAAATGTTTTTATTTCAGACAGCAAATGATAGCAGCTGGCATGTATGCTACATCTTTTACTAGGACCCTATCAACAATCTAACACTATAAATAATTCTGCAGTGTGAACAGTAATTCGTTACATTTCATCAAGTTGAATGCATCATGTTCTATATCTTCAGAAAAGGAAAATTAAAGTGAAGATAGACATCAGTCAATAATGTAACAATAGAAAAGAGCAAACAACTAGTTCTACAAAATATTCTGTCATGGAAATGTATAGTAATTGTCATTTTGCAATAGATAACGTAGTCTAATATCTGATCTCTAGCAGTAAACAACACTAAACACCATGAGAAAAATGCATGTGTAGGGATGACACAACAATTTTTTGGAACAGGCATTTTTTTCCTAAATTTTCTCAGTGATATCCCCTAGCATATTTCTTTATTTTATCAAAATGAGAAAAATATTTATTTTAGGTCAATTCTTTCTATTATAATTAGAAGCTCCCAACCACCTGTAATAAAAACTGAAGAACATCATATTTATTTGAATTCTATATTAGCTAGTAGCTGACCAATTCCCTGTCAAAGTTTTAATAACATTTTCTTGATGACATGGGAGAAATTTAATTATCTTTTGAGGTATTTTTTTGCCAGGATCTTGTAGTGTAGCTAAAAAGCCCTTCACTTTTCCTTTTTCTTCTATTCCCTTCTTTTGACCCAAAATCTGAAACGTATAAAACTATCTGGGTTTTTTTTTTTTTCATTTAGGATTACACCCCACTTTTCAGGAATATTAACTTGTACGGTTTTGGGTTTGTTTTGGTTTGGGTTTTTTTTTTTTTTTTTTCATAAAGTACCTGGGACAGAATATACTCCAAATATTTTGAAATTGCATAAACACTAAGCTGCTAGCAAGAAAATAAACAAAATCAGGTCCTTTTCAGAACAGAAAATCATTTTTGTTCCTTCTTAACATTAAATGGATATCTAATATTGCTTTAAACTATTAATGAGTTCTAACTACATGATTACCTTCAATTCATCAACTGAGTAACTGATTATTTCTACCCTTTGTAAATACTATACTACAGTGTAATAAAAGAATTACTCTATCTTCAAAACCAGGGGTTAGTCTTGCAGAAGGATTTAAAAAATAAAGTACCAAAAGCCCAGAATGATGGATCATAACCTCAAAAACCTGAGTGGTGACTCATGCCAGAGTCACTAGTCACTGCATGTGTAATTTCCTGACCACAGCTGCCAGACTCTGTTGGCAAAGGGAGCAAGAACCATGCCTGAAAGCTGTTTTCAATTTGTTTCCTAACACAGGCTAAAATGTGTATAACTTGTCAGTGCAAATCATGTTCAGTGCACTGCTGTGAAAACATGTTTCGCATCTTAATAATTGTATATGCTTTCTGGATCAGGTACTGAGCCATTTCAACCTCTTTCATGAATAAGATTTAGGGATTTCCTACTCCATGTAACAAGCCAGGAGACCTGAGAGCAGACATGAACCCTCACATCTGCCTCCAGCTTTCAAGTAGTATCTAATGGGAGGAGAAGGAAGGCTAAGTTCAAGGCAGCAATATAGCATGACTGCTGCAGCACTGCTGAAGATCTGAGTGCAGTGCAGCAATGTGGTCATGTAAGTTTGTCCTGAGAGTGAGTGTTTGCCAAAGCTCCCAGGAAAGGTGAAGCATGGCTAGTGACTGATAAAGGGATGTAAGAGAAGAAGTTAGGAGTATTTACTAGTAAAGGCCCCATTTCAGATGTAGGCAGGTGATTACTGGGTATTAAAGCATATATGGAATGAGTCTTTGTCCCCCTGGTCTTTACTGTAACACAGGATGGCTACTTGCAAAATGTAGGCAGTAAAAACACTCCCTAAGTAAACTCTTACAGCACTGTACACTGAAAGGGCTCCGTCCCTCTTGCCTCAATGCAGCTGGCAAAGGATGCCCTCTTTTATCAACAAGCAAAAACTACAAAAAAAGAATGAAGGGGAGTATTATAAGCATTTTTTTCAGTAGCTATCTCTTATCTTTTATTATCCTTTATATATGCCTGCTGAAAACTTTTCCATGCATTCTCTGACCACTGTTTAAACAGAAATTAGATTTACTTTTAAATTACTATTTGCAAGGTATTTTTCATTAATTTTAAAAATTAAAATTTGATTTTTTTAAAATCATAAACATATTCAGGGACTTGAATCTTTTACAAAAAAAAAAAAAAAAAACTTTAAATTAAATAACATAAATAAAATTCCTCCCATTTTTTGTAATGTTTGAATGGAAATATCATTTCCTGAGCAACTCTGATAGCAGTTCCAGGTATTTTCTTTCTAAGTAGGTTAGTGGAGAATTTACCTTCTCGTGCTCTGTGCAGTAGTGCAATTTTTCCATGAGTTTTGCAAGAAAATCATGGAATCATAGCATCATAGAATGTCCTGAGTAGGAAGGGACCAAGAAGGTCTTTCTTATTCTCATGCCTGGAACAGCATCTAAAGTGGTCTTATTCCTGAATGTTGACTCCTTCTCTGCATTGATGTAACTAGTCCTCGTGGACTGAGCATACCTCTCAGTGTTTTCACCTGCCAGAAAGTGACTGAAGGCATCAGGATGAGTGACAGATGAACAGAATGTGGAACAGTTGTTATTGACATCAGGTTTTGCTATAGCTGATGGGTTTTGATGCTTTATAATTGCAGTAACGCTTTTCAGAATAAACTTTCTCACTATGCACATTCAATGAAATCTTAAAAAAAAAAAAAAAAAAAAAAAACCAAAAAAAACCCAACAAAACCCAAACAACTAGAATGCCAATTAAAAGATACTCTTCCAATACTTATCATCAGGGTCTGATCCTGGATCTGTGGCAAGAACGTGGAGACTTTTTTATCACTAGAACTACAGTAGGCGTTATTTATTTCTGTTCAACTTTTGTTAGATGGGGGTTGGCAGGGGGAGAAGGGGCCGACCTACTTGATAGACAGCAGTAGCAGATTTCAAATAAGAAACGGTCATCTCTATCGGAGGACATAGGAAATGTGTGTGTCCCACAGTTACAGGTAAGAGAGGTAAAACCACAGTCGTCAATGACCCTTGTGAAATGCAGAGCAACCGCAGGGGCAAGAGTTCAGAACACAGAAGATGAAGCAGATCAAGAAGAAGATGAACTTTTTGTGGTTTATGATTGCCACCATCATTGACTGCCTACTTAATTTTAGGCATTTCTTTTAAACAAGAATTGTAAAAAAAGTCATTGTGTAACTCGTACTGGTGAGTGAAAAAATGAGCCTTGAACTCGTGGTATGACATTTTCACCTAAGAGCACCTGTCACTATGCAGAAGGCATATTTTGCTATGTAATGGGGAAAGCAGCGGGGGAGCGGGATGTGGCGGCGGCAGCAGCAGGGCAGCCCCGGGACACCCTTCACCGGCGGCCCCCGCTGCTGTGTATTGACCCCCCGCCGCGCCCTCCTGGCGGCACAGGGACGGCGACAGGCACTCCGGCTGGCCCACGGGTGCGGGGCAGAGATCCCCATGCGGGGCCAGGCCCCACGTTGCGGGGGACACGGGGACAGGGGCAGCTGTGTGGGGACAGGACCGGGGTGGGCAGGCGTCTGCGTGGGCCCCAGCCGGCACTGCCTTGTGTCACTCTCTGCAAGCTCACTGCTTTTGGAAGGGCTTTACTCTCTGGTGGTTTACTTTCTGGGGTTGTTCAGCCCGGAGGAGAGAAGGCTGCGGGGAGACCTTATTGCGGCCTTCCAGTACTTAAAGGGGGACTGTAGGAAGGATGGGGGCAGCCTCTTTAGCAAGGCCTGCTGTGACAGGACAAGGGGTAATGGTTTTAAACTAAAGGAGGGTAGATTTAGACTGAGTATAAGGAAGAAATCTTTTACAATGAGGGTGGTGAAACACTGGAACAGGTTGCCCAGAGAGGTTGTGGAGGCCCCATCCCTGGAAACATCCAAGGTTGGGTTGGACGGGGCTCTGAGCAACCTGATCTAGTTGGGGATGTCCCTGCTCATTGCAGGGGGGTTGGACTAGATGGCCTCTAAAGGTCCCTTCCAACCCAAACCATTCTGTGGTTCTATGATTCTACTGTGCTAAGAGCATGTTTTGAAATGGTGGAGCAGGAAAAGGCAAAAATAAGAAAGAAAAATCCCAATTTAAAATACTTAGGGACTGGAAAATGTTAAATAAAACATGTTTTTACTCAAATGACAGACAGTAAAAGAGAAAGATGAAAACTCAAAACCTGAAAAATAAAAAAGAACAAACTAAAATGAATATTTATTTTTTAAAAAAAGCCTAGAAATTAAAAACCATATGTATTTGAAACTGTTTCTCATGGAGATATATATTTCCACAAGATCTGAAAGTATTTCATAACCTTTTTTAATGGAAAAATTTTAAAATGGGATAGCTTTGAAATCGATGTATTCTTTATACATCCTTCAGGATACTAAGAAACTCCACATTACGCTAATACCAGAACACAGGAGCATTTTTAATGTGTTATTGAACTATGTGTTACACTAGCTAGACTATATCTAGGCAATAATCAATGAGTAGAAATTATTAACATTTATATACCTTTTAAAAATCTTTAGCCAATAATAATCTACATCCATATGTTCCTTTTAGATGTGTCATGTACATTTGTTAACATTCAGATTAGAAGAAAATATACAGTCCAATGGGGAAAACAGTGTTTTGGGACAATGAACTGTTAGTTAACCAGGCAAAAACAAGTGATGGTATTTCATCTTATAAAGAAACATTTGCATATCTAGGAAGTGAAAAATTAAAAGGTTGCTTTAATTCAGAACAATATCCACACACTGTTTTCTGGGTAAGGATATAATACAGTGAACTTCCAGAGGAAATACTAAATCTGTCTGGATTGCCTGAAAGTCTTGAAAAGATAACTGTCTATAAAAGCTAACATACTCCACCAAAAGGAAAAGAAGATATGGCCTCAAATGCAGGCTCAGAGTGTGTGATCTGTCCCTGCCAGGGGGAGGAAGCAGCAATGAGTGATCAAGGGACAGCAAATCACTAAGACAAGAGACACTTTTCTAATTTAACTCGTAAAGTCATACACAAAACCTAACCTGTCCTAGCTCACCAGAGGGATCCTGCTCTCTTCCTTCCTTCCTTCTAGTGCCACAGCCCTTCGCTCATACCAGCCCCGGCGCTCACATGGGAAGGGGATGCAGGTGGCTGAGTGATTTCACCTGTGCAGTCAGGCACGAAGTTGATCTCAAAAGAACAAAGCAAGTAAAAACAGTGGGAACCACTCTTAGATGTACTGCAGCCTTGGACTATGGGTGGTCCTATGGAGCATGTCTCAGACCTTTAGCTTTGCCAAAGACAGCACCTACAACTCAAAATGGTTATGGAGTGGTAACTGCAGTTTATCACATCCTTTTGCCTGATAAATCAACCTACTGTTACACTGTTTACACTTGGCTATCATTAAGAGCATGACACATCATTCAATCAGATTGCAAATTCAAGTACATCTTCATTAGTGGCAATAAGTTTTGTTTTGACTGAACTGACTCACAAAAAAGTGAAAAATAAAACAAAAAACATCATTAGGGACCCATCAGGAAAACTACTGGGCACAGGCCTGTGTGGTGTAAATTCTCGCATGAATTAATCCTTGCTAATTCACAACAATACGAAAGTATATTAAACAATTATTGAAGCACCAGCATAAGTAGTTGCAAGCTATAACTAAAATTACAAACCAAATGAGCAAGGGGATAACATCCATAGAAAAGACAGACAATATAAGATAATAGCTTAATAACACCTGCTCTACAGCGCCTTTCAACCCATCATACCCAAGCAAATCCACTCACATCCTGGCCCTGTTGGGATGTAAGGCATGGAATGAAATCAACATATGCTATGAAAACCTAAGTTTTTAATCCATTGTTTTAAGCTATTACCTACAGCATTTTCGTAAGTGCTTTTTGGAATGGAACAGAGCTCATTTTCTTGAGATTTTGCATGTGTAAACAGGTCTAAAATTGTAGGCATCATACCATGTTATTCTGAAAAGGGGTTTCATAGAGGACTGCAGTAGTACAAAACTTTCTTTTATTCAGTTCATTAGGAAAACTACTCATGACAAAATTTTAAGATAAGTGGATGGAGACCTGAATCCAAGGCAAATTGCCTTCTGACCAACTCTTTATTAAATACCTGCATTTCTCAGGCAGACATCATCTGGATCTGGAAAATGCTCGATACTAGCCCAACTGGTAGTAGACTAAAGCAATGATTTAACAGAAAATCAAGAACACTTTGTGCTACGGTAGGAATTTCATAAAAAAAAGATAAAAAGTCATGCTACCCTCATGAAAATATTTTTCTTGAACAAATTCTCTTGCATAAACAGAACATTTTATTTTTTTTAATTACATATTTAATTAGGAAATTTCTGATATGTCAGTTTAGGTTGGAAAAAAACCCCAAAATACAAGGTAAACAACATCGTACTTGAATTGCTAAGTAAGGTTATATATTGCCTGTAACTAAACCTTCCTTATGTTTTTGAAAAATAACCTTTATCTCACTTTTCACAGCTACATTCTGCTTTTAATGCATATAATTAAATATCCTATTTATTTGTCAAATGCCATATTAAAAAAAGAGATGCTGATTTCCATACTGAGACACAAAATATTTTCCTACATTTTACTAATAATTGCTTTTTAAAAATTAAAAAACTAGGTTTTATAAAAGCTTTCTGTTATTTAATATACTTTTTTTTTTTTAATGAATGAAAATAGGAAAGAAAATCAATAGTTGTAAATATGATCCCAGGAAATACATCTATTTGGATATCAGGATGTGGAATTCAGTGTTCATGATGTCTTGTGAAAGGAAGATTCCTGAAACCAAGAGAAGGTGAGGAATTAGACTAAAATAAAAGATATATTGAACTCAGTCATCAGTGGATCAGAATTATGGGATCAGTTCCTCTAAATTTTCCTGTAAACCTTTTCAATAGTCGTCTTCTCAAGAATCTGTTTCTGCCCAAATATTACAGGAAGATATTGGACTATGGGAATTCATAGTCTGATAAAGTATAACACTTTTCTGTTTATTAAAATAAAATTAAATGGACTTTCTGTTTCAATATATCACAGTGCATACTTAGATAAAGGATTGAATGTAGATATATACTTTATGTTAATTGTTTTCTTGTTTTCTTTTTTGCCAGTAGGAGCACTTTTCCTTAAATGAAATCTGCTTTTTTTCTTCCTTGAGAAAATTATTCTTAGCTATTGTTCCCTGGTCAAAAAAAAACAATAAATATACACAAAACAACCATACATAATAACTTCAGCTGAGAGAACTGTAATGTTTAGTGTTATTTTTTCTCATCTAAATGAAGAATCAGTTTTTTTACAGCAGTTAAAATGGCATATATCATAAACCCACTGACTGACACCAAAATATGCCATATAATCTCTTTCCTACCTAACCATGTAGAGAATTACAGATGCAGTAGTTCAGCTGGAGAATATAATTAGAAAGAAAAAAAAAAAAGGCCAACAGCTGACTAAAGTACAGTACAGTACAGCATGGATCAATATGCCACCAGAGGAAATGTCATTTACTGGTGATTTGATCCATGGCAGATCAAACAAACTGCAGTAAAATGACTGTATTCACAATTTCACATTCATGTTATTTGGGTTAAAAGTTCTGAAGCAAATCATTTAACCAGTTCTGAAACAAAGTGTTATGGATCTCTCAATGTAAAGCACTGGATACTTCAATTTTCCTCCACAGTTTAAACAAAAGCAAATCAGGAAGTGCAGGAAACTCAGATTTCAATTTAATGTAAGTACAACCTAAACTCTGCAGGGAAAAAAAAAGGTTTGTGTTCATCCTTATTTTTTAGTTGAAAGACATCTTAGCCTATTTCTCTTAGGAGGTGTGGTGCATGTCATAAATTTTAGGTATGCACATGTACATATAAATGCCTCTGTCTTTCATTCCTTTTTAATTTATGGAGTTACCACTAATCTGTGTCACACAGATTTGACAGAGAATACCATTCCTACAAATTGCATGGAAATAGGCTACTGAAGAGAGCAGACAAACCCTTCTTTATTTCATGACTGAAAAAAAACAACACTGTGAGATTGTTCCTTTTTTAACATCACAGAACTTTCTGCAAGACATTAATTTCTCAGCTGGGTAGGAGTTTACTGAGACAAGTCATAACATTTCCTTCCTACATAAATTTTCAGAAAGCTTGGTATAATTCTATCAAAAAGGTAGGTAAGTACAAGGTAAAGAAAGAAATATTAAGAGACAGTAATACATGTGATGTGAAGTTGTGTGATGATAAGCAATCTCTATCCATTAAAAATATATGCTCTCAACCTTTTGTGGAGTACAGACAAAATCTGTTTTGGTCCTTTAAGTTCCTCCAGCACTTAAGATCATCTCTACCTGCAAGCAATGCTGAATACAAAATATATTAACATTACTATTTTGAAATTAAATTTTAAAATTGGAAACCATGCTTAACTGATGATGTTCTATTCATAACCTTTATCATTCTTACCTGTTCTTCCTGTTAATCAGCTTATTTCTCCATTCTGCTTTATAAAATTCTTGCATCCCCTCCTTCACGTAGTTTCTGAACACCTAGCACAACTCATTATATGACTACCATTCATGTTTAATACAATTTTTTAAAATTAGACCAAAATTAAGTCAGAAGAAGACTCTGAGTATTTATTTTCTTTTCAGCAATCCAATTCAATTCGCCTGTGCTAGAGAAATACCCACCACTTTCAGAGTCACACAGTTTGGAGTTCTAAATGAAATTTTATAACTTACGAAAAAAAGAGGAAAACAAGTTCTGGAAGTTAGTCTTCCACTCAAAAGTCCTTAAACCAGGTTTTATTTGGAGCATTCATATGCACCTGCTGACAGCACCTTTTTGTCTTGTGAAATCTCAGTGGGGATGCAACTGCAGGCAATTACTTCTAAAAGTTAGTATTTGACTCTGCTTCTTGCATGACTGTTAACCTTCTGCCTAAGACGACTTCTAATGAGCTAGCAAAGTCTAACAGTGTAAACAGAGGAAGCTAAGGGTATTGTACAAAGACAAAAGGGCAAAACCATTTATGATATGTTACAGGTATGACGTTTTTGTGGGATGGGTCTTTTCTGACAGTTAATAAGCAGCTCAGTCAGGGTCCACATGGCCTATCTGGCCTCCACCTCCTACCTAGCAATAACTACACCTATCTTCTCTATGCATCACTGGTCAGAGTGTATTTTAAAACTGTTTTCCAAAGATTAAATCATATCTAAAACTTAATGGTAACCTTTATTCCTAAGGTGCTTTATTACAGAAAAACTTTTTTTAAAGTTTCACTTAAAGTGCTCCCCTAGAAAAGAAGTATTTTCTCATTTTTCACTAGACCATATAAGCAGCTTTAGTATGTTGGTCAATGCTATCTCAAAGATCAGTAATCACAGGATTTGATGTAATTATTTCCACATTTTATTTCAATATATCCAAAATAAATTTTAAAATGCTTAATACTGACATTATTACAAGCAAATGAACAAGGAGTGACCTGGCTACGTTCTTTTTTTCTGGTACCAGTGGGTAGTACAAGTCCCTTACAGTTGTACAAGGTGTGAAATAGCCCTTTTGCTTGTTGTCAAAGAGCTTGACAGACTAATTTTTTTTTTCCTGAGGAAATATAAGTAGTTGAAGTTTTACAAGACAATAGCACTCTAGCACTTCCATTTTCCAATGGTCTCTGATGGGTAAGTAACTTTCTTTAACCTTAAGAGATACTGAAGTCCTTTATTACCTATTACCTTATAATGAAACATACATGTATAAAATAGAGCTTTAAAAAAGGCTGTAGGTGAAGAGAAATTGTAACTAGCTGTAATCCATGGTAAACCCAAATGAAGTCAGATAACATAATAAAATAAACTGAAAATGCAAACATGAACTACTTTAAATAATCTCAGAAATTTGCAACACCATATAAGAATCCCACTTAAATATATTTTCAAATATATTACAATCTGTACTCATAGCTTCCTAAATGACTGAAGTTGTTTAGAAACATTAATGTATTAACTGCTAGACCTGAGGTGGTGGTCAGTTGGTTTTAATAATTGCCTGACTGGGGTAACATTGTGTATTTCAAGTCAGTCAGTACTTCCTAATACAATATAGTTTTGTTCTTGAAACTGTAGTTTCAGAACAAAAAAAAAAAAAAAAAGATTTAATTTTTGTCTTATTTTTGGAGAACTGGAAAAGAGAAAAAGAGTTTTCTCTTTTGTTAGTCCATTGGAATAAACTTTAGTTTATATTAGTCAGAAGCAGAAGGTTTATTACATGAATTTCTCTTACTTGCTGATTTTTTCCCTGTGTTTTGCTGTTACAGCTTTAGGTTTCTGTTTGGTTTTCTTTATGTATCGTTCCTGAATCACCATCATTTTATGTTTCTGCTAAATATCATGACCTTTATACTTTCTGCATATATATTTTTTAACACTTCCTTTCTCAAAGGAACTTCTATTCTGACCATATGTTTTGATCTTCTGCTCTACTGATATGCATCTTTTCAGTTTAGCAAGCCTTTATTTTTGAAATAATGAGTTAGTCTTGTTAAATTTTCCATGGTAGAATAAAGCTATACAATATATTACTGATAACGTTCATAGGCCTACTTATATAAAAAGAGAAAAAGAAATGTGAGAGAAGAATGAAGAACACTTGAAAGATAAGAGCGTAAAGGAAAAGCAAGTGAAAGAAAGGATAATAGAAATAAGAAGCCTGAGAATAGAGATGAACATATTTGAATTCTGGTGGCATTTCATGCTCACATACAATCCACTTGTTGAGACAGTAGTTGATTTGTATTGCATTTTACTGTTGTGTAAGAGATTTCTAGACCTATATTCTCTATCTCTGTATTTTTACCATTTTTTTTCTCGTTCTTTTCTGCACATAGATGTGTTGTTTTAGATGCATTTTATGTAGTTATTTTAAACTTCCTGTAAATATGCTTAATTATTTATTTGCATTAAACGTAGCTTATTAGTTGTTACATTTGCATCACAGATGAGCTTTATACTTTTCAGTTATACAATAGTTATGAATAATATCGAGAGTAATGAAACTTTTAAGACAGGTAGATATTTCATATGAAAATAGCTTTTGCTTAATAGTACAAAATGAGGAAAAAAGAGTATAGATGTATATAAAACCAAACTCTACAGTACAAAGGAAAAGTTATTACCCAATTTTTCTGCTTAGAATTTGGTATTTATGTGGAAAGTTCCTGCAGATTTGTACATACAAGAAGTCTTTAATTTTGATTTGTTCTCAGTTGCAATATTGAAAAAGTTATCCTGCTGAAATATGCCATTCTGTGTAGGAAAAATGTCAAGCCTTGATTTTACTTCTGAGAGAACTGTAAGAGGTTGACTGTAAACTCAGTGGTAACTCATCTGTACATGGCTGTCAATTTATTTGCTGACAAGTGAAGGTAAGAACTTGACAGTCTAAATCATCATATATTGTTCATTGGTTTACTTCATTTCTGTTTTCAAAAGAGTTACTTGACTCATCAGAAAAAAATATTTTTCCCTAAAATTACTCATGCTTAAGTGGGGAAATACTACATTTTAAATACCTGGGTTTTCTAATCAGATTGTATAGATGCCTTCATTCTCCCCTCTTCCCCACAATACCACAACCCTATGCAAACCCAAAGCAGTGCAAAAGTTGAGACCCCCCCAAAATACAAAAAAATCCCAGAAGATACAAATGTGGTCAGCTTAAATGTCTAGGAATCTCAAAGATATTTACTGGCAGAAGCAGAACGATTGCTTCTGAAAGCTAAAAAATGCTCTTTGAATGCCCTTGCATTGAGTTTCTTCAGGACTCACTAAAAAAATTAAAAAACCCAGCCTTTAAAATACCTGTTTGAGAGGAGTTTCTTCTTTTACTTCAGACAGCAATCATGACATAATGATCCTGAAAACATGTAAGAGATGCAGTGCTCCTGGATCCAGTTCAACTCAGTGAGTGTATGAATAATACAATAGTGTCAAATACTTTGAAAAAACCCTGCTTAGTCAGTAATTTTGTGTATAATGTCAACAGCCACAGAACAAAACCAGTAAAAAATTCAATCCAATAAATTTTAAACTAGGCCTGAAATATTTGTAATTTAAAAGTTCAGTTATTTACAAAATAACTTATATAAATAGCATGTATATATAAAGGTTTACATATATAGGTGCTCATGCCACTCTCTAAATCTACACCGGTAGTGTAGAAACAGGAATAGCTTTGAAAGTACACATGAAATACTTCAATAAGACCCAGCATAAATACCCAGTTATGTATTCCCATGTACCAACTGTAGAATCTGCTTTGATTTTAATATTCCTATGACATAGGAGGATACTTTGCCATGGAAAGGTCAAGGATGTAATTTATCAAACAGTATCTATTTGGGAGATATCAGAGTTGTAAAAGCCAAATGGAGGAAACAGACTGTGCTTTTCAGAGGATGATTGTTCTACAAAGTGTGGGAGGAGATCCAATGTACTTATTCTTACAGGAGCTTGTAAGAGAAGATTCTATACTGCATCTAACATCCATTTTCCCAGACAGCTATAGCTGGTATAGCCCTTACAAGCCTGGAGTCAAATCTCTTATTTAATTCAAGACCACGGTCACTCGAACATTAGAGCTGTGTTTTGTCACACTGTCTATTATTTGTGATAAGAACAGCAATAGAAACTCCTGGTTTCCTCCTCCTCAACTGCAGCTCTTACATAAAAAAGTAATCAGGACTCTACCTTCAGTTGGCTTTTCCTATAAACAGTTGAGCGTTATTGCAATAACAATTATAATTGTGATTATAAGAGTATACATATTACAATAGTCACAAAGTAAATACACATGCAACCAAATCTCCTAATAGATCCATTTGACCAAACAGCAGTAAGTACAAGGCAGCTGTGCACTGATATGCCTTTTGAGACAAAAAGAAGTGGCATATGATTGCCTGATTTTGTATTTCATCAGATTTCCCTTATGTATTTCCTCAACTTCAAAGGCAAACTTTGTTTTTATTTTAAGAATGAGAATTACACCTACTCCATCCTCTGTAAGAAATGAGATGAGGGCAATGGGAGGAATTATTGTTTATTAAGGAATGGAAACCATTATCTTGTTAGTGTTATCATAGCTCCTTTCCTGTGTGCTTTGCCATCACTCTCATGACCATCACAGCAAGCTCGGCACTGTTTTTTCCTTTTTGCCTTAGTTTCCAACCACTAACTGTATGATGAAATGCTTTATGTATTCAAATGACTCCTTGTCTATTCACCACTACCTGCCACTTCCCAATTTAAAGTCCGTCTTAACAGCCTCTCCTTGTTTTCTTTTCTTCATTTTCCTATACTGAAATTTCTTTTTTGATGTCTTTTCAAGAAAAGCAGATTTTCCATGATTCTCTGCTTTTCTTTCACAACAAAATTCTGAGAAGTCTAATTATGGCAATGTTCAACAATACTTCAACTTAACTGCAGGAAGGATTAGGTCCTCAAATACATACTATGTCAATGCTAAAACCAGTGTAGTTCTCAAACCTTATGCAAACTCTGTACCTCCCAGGAGCAGTATTTGTTCTTGTCTGTCTGTGAAGCACGTGCAAAGAATTGGTGAGCTGTGAGAAGAAGCAAAATGTGACAGTGGAAAGCACCTCTGACAATTTGTTTACTAACAGTTACTTTGTAGCTTTACTTTCTCAGGGCTCAGTTTTTTTCAAAACCCTTTTTCACATGGTCTGACCTTGATACAGGTCTGGTTTTGTTTCTCACAGTACAAAACAATGCCTGGAATATTGCCTGTAGAGATCCTCTTGTTTTAAACTCTTTGACTCTGCTGTAGAGTATCTAGGGGAGAGGACTTGTCTGCCATTGCTCCAAAGTTATTAAATTTCATTACCTTTCTCCATTAAATTAATGAAAATTTCTTTCAAAGTTCCTCAGGAGACAGTGCTGTGCAAGAAATACTAATGTGATGGGTACTGCTTTGCTGTTTCTCATTGCCTTTTTTCTTTTTTTTTTTTTTCTCCTTCTTGAAGGTGGTGTCCTGACTGCTATGCTGAGTGAGGAGGAAATTGTGCTGGGCGAGAACCCCAGGGAGGGAGGACATCATGCTCAGGGCTTGATCACTACCTTTATGGACAGACACCATCAGGAGAAATCTAACATCTACTCTGTCACAGAGCTGTAGCAAATACCTCCCCATTAAAAGAATACTCACACACTCCTATAATAGTAATATTAAAAAAATATTTGGAAAGGCAAAGTCTACATGGCCTTAGAAGTACAAACATTTCAGTTGCATCATAATTTTTAAATTTGTTTTTACCTTCATAGTTTCTAAATCAAATAAAAAGGAGAATTTAAACTAGTAATTGATTCACTGATATGAAGACTATTCAGAAGATAATACAGTCATTTTACTGATGGCAGATCTGTGGCTGTATTGTTATTTATGAGTCACTGGCAAGAGCTGAAAACAAGCAGCTGTTTCAGTTTTTTTTTCTTGGGTAATAGTCAGTTTTATTGATGTGTCTGAACTTGATATATTATCTCACAGACACCACAGAAAATGGAGCTCTTTTAAATATGCAATTTATTACAAAAGAATACTGTTTGCACAAGTATCTGCTGTGTAGTAGAAAAGTCATTATTAACCATGGTTACAACTTTTAAATATTAAAAAAATTACCTGTTAATTTGTACTGCCTCTATGCTATTTCAGTAGCTGCTTCTCTGATTAACCTGGAGTAGCTTGTGACTGGACATCTGTTTGGGGTCTAGCCTTACTAATACATGGAAAATGAAATTTTCTTTTTTGTGATTGTTCAAAACCCATTGATGTAGTATTGTTTTACGGTAATGGTTCTCTAATTCTGACAAATTTTACGACCATGTCAGGAAGGGTTTTCTTTTTCACTAGTCAATGTCTGCAAATATCTGCACACATTGAGACCAGAGACATTGTCAAGTGTTGAACACTTTGCTTTCATGAACAATTTTCACTGCTAATCGTGTATTTGACAGAGGCCTTTTTGTGGCCTTGAGCAAATCGTTGTACATTTTAATTTCATTTTTCCACTCTGTGAAGTGTTTAAAACTGGTTTTTTTTTTCTATGAATTAAATCTACTAGAGTATTTCATAAATGGAAAGAAGTTATAAACAGAAAGTGAATAATGATTTCTTTCTCTTTTGTAGATGTAATTTTCTTTTGTTTCTTAAAATTTCGAAAAATGAAAATACTACTTAAGCAAACATAAGAAATTAATTTTTCAAATGTAGAAGCCTAAAGTCATTAAAAAGCTGAACAGTTCTCTTTTCCCCAAAGACACAACAAAAATAGAACTTATGGTCTTTAGTTTTTCATCATTGCTGAGAACAGATATTTGGCAGAGTTTGTCAAAGCACAGGAGTTTCTCAAAGCACAGGACTTTTGCCCATGCCAGAGAAGGTAAGGATAGACTGATCCAACTCCTACTGCTTTCCTACATGTCATTCTGTTCCTGCTAAAGAAGCTGCTGGAGTTTCTCTTCAGCAGCTGCTCCTTCCCTGCAGTGAAGGTTGTCTCTCTCCATCCTAGTCCTCTCCCTGCTGCTTAAGAACCAGGCCCTGGCCTGTTCCTCATTGTTCTTCTCTTTCCTAGTAGCCAAAAATAAGGATAAAATAGGATCAATAAGGAATATGTGAGTAGGGGGAATAGGGAGGGCTGTTTACTCCAGTATGAAGTAATAGGACTGAGCTGCATTAGAAAAGCGAGATTGTTCAGCTCCTAGGCCTCTGGGGATGGAGAAGAACAGAGAGCAAGAGGCTAAACTTCACTGCTACTCACTTCTTTCAGGCAGAGTGCCCAAAAGAGTCATATTCCCTCGGTCCCACTCACCCACGCAGCATTTCCCCAAGCCTCCAGGACTTTTCTGTGACTCCTGGAAGCCAGCAGGTTTCTTCTCTGAACCTCATGTGGAAAGGAGTTCTACTCTTACTCTTCCTCCTCCTCCTCTTCCCAGGCTGGCAGAGCACCTGCCTCTTGGCCATCAGATTTAATTCTTCTTACACAGTAAAGCTGGCTGTAGTACTACTTGATTCAGAAAATAAACAGATTTATTATTTTGGAAAAAACAAATTTGGATCTGTACATAGTTATGCTATGGAATAATACTTTTTTAAAAAAAATCCAAAATGTCAGAATGAAAAAGAAATTACGACAGTTGTTAACTGCTTTTAACTTTGTTATACTTGATTTTACTATATCTTTATTCTGTATATGTTTGCAAAAGAGATGTTGATAAGAAATTCTAAGCCAACATATGTTGATTACTATAATTCTTATCTCTGTAAAGGTGAAAAGAGCCCCCACCCCCAAAAAGAACTCCATTTCTACAACTACCTAGAAAAATAATGCAATCGATATGTATGTTTGCATCCCCTACCACCTACTCTTGACCTGATTACCCCTTTGTAGATTATTCCTGCTCCTGAAAAATGTTATGTGCCCAAGTCCATGGGGAGAGCTTTCACAATTCTGTTGAAGCCATCAGGGCTGCACTTGTTGCCTTGAACAAGGAGTTTGGCCCAATATAAGCACATAAATAACTATTGCAATTACTCCATCACATTTTAGACATGTGTTTATACCTCATTAAAGCATTTTCTGTCCTCGAATAGAAGCAGCTTGCTTCTTCTTTGAAAGTAATAGCAACATAAACTATGTTATTGCTGATGTTACTAGAGATGCTTAAGACTTTTTTTGTCTTTAGAATGGAGTATTTTTATAAGTGGGACTTTCTTTTTTTAATAATAGCGATTTAAGACCATTCATCAACTAGGGTTTGGCTACAAAGAACTGAGGCAATATGTATTTAGCTTCTGTTTGTCTTCCTTGCCATTGTAGTTTCGTATTTAACTTTTTCTCTGATATTACTCATATGTGCTTGGACAAGGGGTTTACGATCTAATCTCAGAAAGAAGGAATGTATACCTTACAGTTTTCTAACCTGTTCTAGTGCTATGAACCATTTAATATTTTCTGTTAAAGGAAAAGGCATTAAAAAATTCCAGACTGAACACCTGAAAGTGTAAGATTATAAAGTCTGAATATATTCTGCTTTCATGTAAACCCATTGTCATGAATTGATTTTTACACAGTGAAAATTTTGTCCTCCATAATTGACACAAACAAATTTTAATTGGATAAATATGTTTATATATACTTAAATATATCCAAACAACAGCTAAAAGGTTGCTGTATTTAGTTCAACATATTTAACTTAAAAAAAGAAGTAACAGCTAAGTGTAGAATTTTAGCTTTTATTAATAACTGAAACAATACTTTCATAAATGTAAATAAAAGTAACATTAAATCTTTTGAAGTGGCCCAAAAAATATTGGAAAGATCACTATTCCTCTGTAAAATGAAACTCAGCCTCCATGTTAACACATTCCTGAAGCTTTTCAGAGCACTCAGGCTGCTAATTGTGTTAAAGTACATGCAGTAAATCGTTATGGTATGCTGTTTTGTTTTTACTGAAGACTAAGTGGAGTTTAAATTACCCCTCAGACAGATAGCTTCAGGTCCTTTGTTATGTTTTATTATCTTTTTACATAAATCTTAGTAATTTTGCTTCTAAGTGAAGATAAAGCAATTTTTATCTGTTTAGAAAGGTATGAAGAAACCAATTCCTGTATGTTTAAATGATGGTAGATGAAGCATTGCAGAATCTCAGCAAAAACCCAAGAGCTTTGAGACCTTGAGTACAGCTGAGCTGCAAATTATATTCATACCCTTTAGTTTTTGAAAGATGAAGTTGGACAAGAAAGAAGGACATTTCCAGAACTGTGGTTGGGGCAGTCACCTGAAAAGCAGAACACCTGTGTTCTTCCTGTTTCAGCTCAGCACTTGAACCCTCACTAGTGTCCATGTCAGGTGACTGCCCAGCCTATAGTTCTTCCAAGATGGGCTTCTTCCAGTCTCTTGTCTTGAAGTAATTTGCCTGTATTTACTGGCATCAAAGAGTTGTACTCCAGTCTTCTGTTGTTCAGGAGAATCCTTGAAATATTGAGCTTAAGAGCAAAGAAACTGTTTATCCTTTTGTCCTTACCTAGCTGCTCAGAAGGGAACAGCTTTAAAGATGATGTAGAAAGTAAGGTGTCTATGCTGTAGCCAAATAGGCACCTGAAGTGCAGTGCTGTACTCGGTCTCTCACAAGCTGCTGACATCCACAGGGCCAGTCTGTGTTCACGTGACCGTGCTCCAGTGCTGATGCGCTGTGCCAAAAATAATCAATAACCGAAAACAATCGATGACATATTTCCATCTGCATGGTGAGCGCTGGTTCAGGGACCTCCTCCTGGTACTGCCCCATAGTGACAGCTGTGAGCATGGTCTCAGGATGCCGCCTCACCACCCCTGGCATCGTGCTGGTACAGCTGGACTTAGCTGGTACAGTGGCTTGCTGCTATCAAAAGGGAGACGTCTCCCCTTTATGTCTCTCAGTGTTTTCCATGATTTCTTTTGTGTTGACTCTAGCACTCAAACAATCAGATGGCAAACTCCTTTTGATTACTAAATGGCGAGAAAAGTGAGTTGGGAAGAAAAGAAAAGAAAAGTATTTGTTGCTGTGTTAGCAAACTGAATTAGATAAGCAGTCATCAAACCTAGAACATGGGAAGGGAAGGGATAGCATGGCTAGAGAAAAAGTGAAAGAGAGGAGAAAGGAAATGAGCCTTTCCCCTTTTCCTCAGTAGTAGGTTATTAGCTTGCTTTGAGTTGTAGTTTGATTCAGCCATAACATGAAACAGCACAGTTCATTTTTTCCTTCTCTAGCACAATTAGGCTGCTCTTCGCAAAGGAATTTTAGAAGGACCCAAGACTCCAATGTTCACTTACATTTTAGGCCAAGACTCATTCACCATAGATTCTTTTTGCAGAGATTTTACAAAACTATTAAAGAACCTAAAATCCTAGAGAAGGCTGTATCCTACAATGAACTCCTTGATATTTAAAGAGCTTTTAAATAAATTTCTGACCAAATCCTTTATCATTTAGTCAATGGTGTCCAAAATCAGCAGTCCTTACACAAGCTAACCCATCACTTTATTTCTGATAGTTTTATATCTAAACACAAAATTAATTTTAATTTTTTTTCCTTTCATTCACTTTTCTTTTGCTTCTGAAACTTTCTAAGGTCTGCATTGCTGCTACTTCACAACAAGATGCCTTGCAAAAAAAAAAAAATCTGAAAAAATAATATATTTCAGGCAAGCCCAAAAAAAAGTGCATGGCTACTTCAAAATCAGATATTGCATTTGCTGTAGTATGCACAAGTGCAATCAAACACCATCATTTAAATCTGCAGGAACAGACTACTAAAAGAATTTCATCCCTCATTCTTTGAAGAGGAGATTAAAAACTGTTTTTCATTTTACTTATATCATTGTCAGCACCCAGATAGGAGGTAAATCAACCATAGATGAAATAATAAACAATGCTGATAGGTAATATATTGTGAATTCCTGGTTAATTTATTTTGTTGTGTTTTATGAATTAATTTTATGGAAAAGGTAATTGATCTCAGAAATGTCTATACCATTTTGTTTTGTTTTCTAATCATAACATTTTTTCAATTTTTATGAACACGGAGACAAGGACATTAGGTTATGAAGTTGTCTACCTCCTCAGTTGGTACAATAGCTATAACCTAGTGAATAGATATGAAGCAGCTTAAACATCTCAAACCATTATTTACAGAGGTAAGTGACATCACAAGCAAACTACTGTATAGACCTGCAAAACTAGAATCATGTATCTGTAGAGATTCATTATGGATGATGCATATGTATGGAGTGTCTAGTTCAAAATAAAGGAATTTGTAAATTAAAAAAATATTTTATTGTCAGAAATAGACAAACTCTCCTTAATTTAAAAAAATTACTGACATTAATATGTTAAAAAAAAAAAAATTACTCATTCTGAAGACAAATGGGTATTATGCACCCCATAGAATGCTAGTTGAAAAATCATCCTTACATTACATAGAGTTTTCAGGGATTGAGAAAGTAGCTGCTTGACTCTCCTCTGCTACCCTAATTTGTTGTAGGCATAGGAAAAAGCATCATGAAATAACTGAGCTCCTGTGTGTCTCGGGAAAAAGTGTGTGTGTCATTAATGTAGTTACCTTCTCTGAAAGGTAACTTAAGGGTTAGAATCAGGAAAACACAACATATAGCTGGATTGTACAGCTGCTCAATGAACATTTTCTCTCGGCTCTTCAGTCAACTAAGGAAGGGTGGGAGCAGATGGTTTCCATCCCAGAAGAGAATGAGTGTGTGTGTACCTGCACATGCATGTTTGTGTGTTTCTGGAGAAAGTCAGCTTAGAAGGTAAGGCATGATCCTCAAGAAGAATCACCCCCACAGATTTTCCCTGGCTATGTGGTCGATTACACAGGGACACTGTTTCCCCCTGTCTGGGAGCAATGTTTGGAAAAGCATATTGATCCTGAAAGCATTTGTACTGGACTACAAATAAAACCACCTTGCAAGCTTTTCACACATGCATTTTAACAGCCAATACATCATGAACACTGGAGTGAAAGGTTAATATTTTATGTAATCTGAAAGCTGAAATTCCAAGCTTGCTTACTGTGGCATTAAAATGGGCTTTTCTATTTCTAGCATTTCACAAGGTAATGCAACTTCAGCCTGTGCTGGTTTTCTAAGACGGGTTGGTTTCTACTGTTGGGTTTTGAACCAGCTTATTGCCAAATCATGTCTGAGAAAGAAGAAAAAGGGTAATAAACCAGACAGAAATTATAAATCACAGAAATCACACTTATCTTAAGGTCTAATTTCAAGTTCTTCTGACATAAAAAATAAATTTACAGCTAAGAATTTAATCCTCATAAGGTATAAAAAAAATCCCATTTCTTGTAGTTTGCAGGATATTAGACCAGAACAAATAATAGCTTTGTGGTTTATTGGTACTTTTTGCCCTTGTAACAGAAGTAAATACAGCATGAACTAGTCTTTGAGACCCATGTATTTTTCCCATTCCAGCAACAATGATATAAAATAGAAATTAATGCACTTTCTATGGTAAACAATCTCTCAGCTTCTGTCTGAAATGCTATGCCTCCTGCGGGCTGGCTAGCAGTGGCTAGGGCAGGCATGCAGGTCCATAGCCCTCAGTGATCACGCAGAGGAGCATGCACACAAGCAGCCCCGCAGCACACCTCTCACAGGGGCAACTGGGGACATCAGGGACTGGGTGGGCATGATGGCTTGTTTGCTGGCAAGCGGTGAGATCCCATCCTGGCTCAGTATAAGAGGCTAATAAGGCAATTTATAAGTTGTCATTTTTCATTGCTTTTGGTAGTATCTTCCAAAAACAAAGTGACACTTCTTGTTTATCTGTGTATTAGACAGGTAAATGCAGCAATATTGGATTCTTCCTGCAAGAAGGGATGTGCTGCTTTACAAACATTAGTGGTATGACAAATGTCTCTGAGTGAGGACTGAAAAATGCTATACAGACATGGAATTCTTCATCTATTTTTTTCCTCAACATTAGAGTAACTTCAGACTAGCCCAAGCAAATTCCAAATTTTTGTCAAATTCACTGACTAATTTCACTGAAGGGTGAGGAGAACATTAAAATAAAAATTTTGGATCTTTCATGTTGAAATATTCTACTTCAGATTTTACTGACATTTGAAGTAAAAGAAATACTAATAGTAAAAACAAGAAAATGTCAGAGTATGAAACAGATCTTTTTTTGGCATGAAATATTTTTTTGTGGGCTTTTAAATGATCATTTTGACAAGATAAATAAATCATTCAATATTGATACATCAGGGGTCAGGAGTGTCTCTCTTATGAGAAAAGGCTGAGAGACATGAGTTTGTTTAGCCTGGAGAAGAGAAGACTGAGAGGGGATCTTATCAATGCTTATAAATATCTAAAGGGACAACAGGACAAGGGGCAGTGGGCACAAATTGGAACACAGGAAGTTCCACCTGAATATGAGGAAAAACTTTACTGTGAGGGTGGCAGAGCCCTGGAACAGGCTGCCCAGAGAGGTTGTGGGGTCTCCTTCTCTGGAGACATTCAAAACCCGCCTGGACACAGTCCTGTGCCCCCTGCTCTAGGTGTGCCTGCTCAAGCAGGGGAGTTGGAGGAGATGATCTCCAGAGGTCCCTTCCAACCCCTACCATTCTGTGATTCTGTGAATTCCAAACTTTTTTTTTCTTCCTCCCCTCCCTTCCAAAATATTCTGTTGTGGCTTTAAAAAGAGAAGGAACAGAGTAGAGACAGAGACCAATGTAAGTCATTCACATAGCCCTCATCCTAGCCCACTCCCACCTCAGAGAGCCATGACAACCTGTACAGTTTGAGATGTGTAGGCACTTAAGGTTCCCTGTCTGCTGCTCCTTCCTCAACACAGCTGTGATATTTAATGTGCAGGGGTATTCACCAGCAGGGCTTTCATACAGAGCTAAATTTCACCTGTAATGAATGCTTTCTGTATGAAGGATCAGGAGGGAAAAGGATATGCCTTGAAGAAACCAGCACACAGTAATAACCTCCCTAGGGTCCCTTAGGGAAGGTAGGCACCTCAAGCAGCACTTGCCTTAGGAA
Source organism: Morus bassanus (assembly GCA_031468815.1). Taxonomy (NCBI): domain Eukaryota; kingdom Metazoa; phylum Chordata; class Aves; order Suliformes; family Sulidae; genus Morus; species Morus bassanus. The sequence goes on from CM062568.1 coordinate 110,403,051, forward strand.
CATGATTTTATATTCTCCCCAGAGGGTCCAGTAACAATGATGCGCTTGAGAAAGGCACAAGCAGGACAGTGCTCTGCATGAATTAGCCCAAGGAGTGCTTGATTAATGTCAATGTGTCTTGAGTCTGTTCCAGCTCACATTGCACAAGGTGGAATATTGCTTAATCCAAGGCTAAACTTAAGGACACCTGTGCCTTCAACAATTATTATGGCTGATTTATATCTGTCATTTAATGCACAGAAATAATGAAAAATAACACCTGTGTCTGCCTCTACCTTAGATGGCTTGCAAAGGTCAGTTTCTTCTCAGTGGTCATTAGCTAACTTGAAACAAAAAGGACAAATTTTGCCAGGTAGTGTGTCTCTTAAATCTGTGTTTTCTTATTCTTTAACTAATAGTTCAGTGAAGCTTTAGTTATAGACAAGGCTATGCAAATTGCTTACCTTTATTTTCTTGTATGACCTACAGCTATGTTCTTGAAATGACTGTTTGTGTTGGATTCATTGCTGCAGCTCTCAGCACTTCTTACTGCTATCTCTTGGTGACAATGTGGCATTCAATCAGTTCCATGACCCTTTGCGACTCTAATGACATGAGTGTCCCTCATGTGCTGCAGATGTCTCATTGATTCCATTAATTCACTGGACCAGTTCCATCTGCCTCAGAAGGCAATCTACAAAAATATCAAAACAAGCTCCACAATGGCCCCACATTTTTCACATCCCCAGACATTTTTCTCTTTCTGAAACTTTCACATAGAAAAGAACTATTACAAAGCCATGAGCACACTTGTATTTCTAAATTTGATAAGATCATGTATGTAGCGCCATAGGCATTAAAACAGAATTTTCCCAAGTTTCTTTCTTAACGCATATTAATAACACTAAACTTCATGAAGGGCTCTGTATAGCAAACAATAAAAGAATCACAAGACTTTTTTTAATTTTTTTATGTTACAGCCTTCCTCACTGACTAATCAAAGTGATGGGAAATATGCTGTCACTGATCTGGCAGAGAGATGGCAATAAAATAATATATTTTAGTGAAAATATCTTCCTGGAATATATGAAACAGTTATTTATTATCTTTAATGACTGTGTTTAGGAAGATATAATTAGAAAAATAAGGAAAGTGTGATGACATATATTGCTACAGATATCTCTATGACGAATCACCCAACAGTCTAAAGATTCAGAGGTCAGAACCTCAGCTGAAGAAAACAGGCATAACTCATAACAGATGAATATACTCATCACATCAGGCAATGATTCCTGCTAATTGCAGGTTTCCTTCTTAGCATTATACCTCTGTATTTTTTGTCAGTAGCGTGCAATAGACAGCTTCTGAAAAAAAAAAAGATGACTGGATAAAGATTGCTGCATTTGTTGCTTTACATTATGTCCTATGTAAATGTTAGAGTAATTTTTCTGTCCTTTAATAGTTTTGCTAAACTCTAAAATGTGAAACTCTAAACTTTACTGTGAAACTAGTAAAGTAACAGTGTACAGAATATGACAATTATCTTCTTATAAAGTGTCAGAAGAAAGGAATTCCAACCTTCCTGGGTTTGTAATAGAATATTTTCCATTAAAATTAGTTAGAAGTGTATTGAATAATTACCTTTTCTGATCTGAGTTTTCTTCAGTATAGTTATTGCTAGTTTGCTACCTGAAGTGCAGAAGTTTGTATTTGTACTGAAGATGAGATGTCGTGGCATCTTGCTTCAGCATACTATTTAAAAACTGCTTACTGAAAAGACAGAGATCACAGAATCATAGAACCACAGAATGGTTTGGGTTGGAAGGGACCTTTAGAGGCCATCTAGTCCAACCCCCCTGCAATGAGCAGGGACATCCCCAACTAGATCAGGTTGCTCAGAGCCCCGTCCAACCCAACCTTGGATGTTTCCAGGGATGGGGCCTCCACAACCTCTCTGGGCAACCTGTTCCAGTGTTTCACCACCCTCATTGTAAAAGATTTCTTCCTTATACTCAGTCTAAATCTACCCTCCTTTAGTTTAAAACCATTACCCCTTGTCCTGTCACAGCAGGCCTTGCTAAAGAGGCTGCCCCCATCCTTCCTACAGTCCCCCTTTAAGTACTGGAAGGCCGCAATAAGGTCTCCCCGCAGCCTTCTCTCCTCCGGGCTGAACAACCCCAGAAAGTAAACCACCAGAGAGTAAAGCCCTTCCAAAAGCAGTGAGCTTGCAGAGAGTGACACAAGGCAGTGCCGGCTGGGGCCCACGCAGACGCCTGCCCACCCCGGTCCTGTCCCCACACAGCTGCCCCTGTCCCCGTGTCCCCCGCAACGTGGGGCCCGGCCCCGCATGGGGATCTCTGCCCCGCACCCGTGGGCCAGCCGGAGTGCCTGTCGCCGTCCCTGTGCCGCCAGGAGGGCGCGGCGGGGGGTCAATACACAGCAGCGGGGGCCGCCGGTGAAGGGTGTCCCGGGGCTGCCCTGCTGCTGCCGCCGCCACATCCCGCTCCCCCGCTGCTTTCCCCATTACATAGCAAAATATGCCTTCTGCATAGTGACAGGTGCTCTTAGGTGAAAATGTCATACCACGAGTTCAAGGCTCATTTTTTCACTCACCAGTACGAGTTACACAATGACTTTTTTTACAATTCTTGTTTAAAAGAAATGCCTAAAATTAAGTAGGCAGTCAATGATGGTGGCAATCATAAACCACAAAAAGTTCATCTTCTTCTTGATCTGCTTCATCTTCTGTGTTCTGAACTCTTGCCCCTGCGGTTGCTCTGCATTTCACAAGGGTCATTGACGACTGTGGTTTTACCTCTCTTACCTGTAACTGTGGGACACACACATTTCCTATGTCCTCCGATAGAGATGACCGTTTCTTATTTGAAATCTGCTACTGCTGTCTATCAAGTAGGTCGGCCCCTTCTCCCCCTGCCAACCCCCATCTAACAAAAGTTGAACAGAAATAAATAACGCCTACTGTAGTTCTAGTGATAAAAAAGTCTCCACGTTCTTGCCACAGATCCAGGATCAGACCCTGATGATAAGTATTGGAAGAGTATCTTTTAATTGGCATTCTAGTTGTTTGGGTTTTGTTGGTTTTTTTTTTGTTGAAGAAGTTGAGTTGAAGAAGATATGCAAGATGTGCTTTTTAAGTGTTTTGTTGCTTTTAATAGATTTTTTTCTTGTAGTCATGTGATTCTAAACTTCATCACAGATTTGCCAAAAATTTGAACTCATGATAATGGTTTTCCATTAAAAGATTAGACTTTTCTGTTAAAATTGTTGCATCATTATCTGATATTACCTGCATTATTCACTACTTTTGTCTTTGTAAAACTGAGTTTTTGACTAATCTTTGTCAATTTTACTGAAGAAAAACAGTATAAAATAATTTAAAAATACTTCATAACAATATCTACTATTATTTGCTACACATACTGCTCAAATTCAGTTGGGTGGGTTTGGCATGTTTTTAACTTCTTTTTACTGTTAAGTCCCTTCTCACTCAATGCTGTATTACAATACAAGTGACAGAGGCACTTAATAGGATAGTTGCATGGTAGTTTTCCACATGCAAGCTGTGCCAATCACTAAGTCTTGTGTAATATTTACAGATAAAGTATTGTAGCAGAATTTTATTGTCAATATGTAACTTTATCTGCAGATTATTTTTTCTCCTCCTTTTTAAAACACAGTGATCATTGCAGATTGTTGATCACCTTTGCTTGCACATCTGTCCATTCTTGTTTACTTATTATAATTTCATCCCTTCTCATTTAGTTCTTTACACATTGGTCTTAAAATTGAATGTTACTTTTCAACAGCAGCACTGGGATCTGTCACAGCTAGATTCACCCATAATAAACAAGGATTTTTAGAGTGGATTCCTCTAGATCCTTTGAAATTCTATGTGTTTATCATATCACAACTCTAAGTTTCCTGATTGTGCAAGTTTATACATTAGTATTTCATCTTCAGCTATCATTGCTGAGCTTTAACTCACCATGTTTGTGAGCTAGTGAGGTCATACTTCCACCATGTTTCTGTCAACTCTCTTATATAATTTTTCTGTGTTAGTTACAGCTTCCAATTTCTCCTTGTTTGTCCTTCATGCTTCCTGTTTTAGCATGCAAGTATTTTTTTATATTTGATCGATACATGAAAGCTCTCTGGGATTGATGTACAGGCATCGTTGTGAACTATTTGAAGGTTCTTGCTTACCGTTAAAGAGCCTTTCTCCTCATCATACTGAAGAATAGTATTTACTTAATAAGTGTAATTTATCCAGCCACTTGATTAGTGGCCCAAAACAACCAATGGATCTGAACTTATTCAGAACAATTGTCAGCTCTTGTCACTGCTCAGAGACAGCAAAACACAAATGTATACCACACTTTTTTAAAAAAAGAGAGAGAGAGAGTTTAGGAAGCAGGCTGCTACCCAGCATTGTACGAGATGTATCTGTCTTATTCCTTAAAGAATTATAACTTGTGTATTGTTTTTATCCAGCCTGAAATTGCATGAAAGAAAGTAGAGGGTTCTTAATTTATCTTGCCTATCTTCATATCAAGAAAACCCTCCCAAAATAAAGACAGAGAGAGAGTCTGAATGTTTGTGTCCTAGGGCTACAAATACCACTAGCTGAACACCAGCTCACAGGGCCAGGCTTCCCACAGCCCCTTTCCAGCCAGGCTGGGGCTGGCCCCTGAGATGCTGGGAGGAGGTCAGCCCCTGCCTTCCTCATGTCCCAGCCACAGGGCCCCACACCTTACATGAGCAAAATGAGTAGTGGACAACAGCAGTAAAAATTTTACAATGCATTAGAAGAAATATTCTCTTATCAAGTGCCTTCAAAAAGCAGAATTTTCTTTCAGTTTGGATTGCAATATAAAGGGAAACAGCTGGGTTATGATCTAATTAGTTTTCCAATAAAAATTACTTCTTAACAAAACAAGCAAAAATCACCAATGGACCATGTGAAAATTAATAATATATAGCAAAGTGAACAAAATGTAGGTGACCTTTATCATCTGAAACCTATGGGCAAAAGTTTCAAAAGCAGAAGCCTCTTTCTATCAGTTAATTGTGCACAGACTTTGCAGTTGCAGGTACAAAACCTTCATTGTAGAAATAACAGCTATCATTCGCTAAGACTGTAATCTTGCAAATGCAGACGTGTGGCTACTCCCCATTGAAGTCAGGCATCTGCTTATCCCAGGCTTGTAGGGGAGTAAATCTGGAACTTCAGATTGTTCATCTTTGTCTTAAGGGAAAAAGGGAAAATAATTAAAATTATTGTTCTAGAGAATGCAAATCAGGCTGGCTTATAAACTGAGCACAGGGGCATTTGTTAAAATTATCAGGCAAACAGTTTAAAATTAATAAAAGGAAATGTTTTTAATGTAACGAATAATTAGACTGTGAAATTTACTGCGAAATGATATTATTGATGCAAATAGCTGAGCAAGAATATGAAAAGTTTTATAGACTGCATATGAATGAGAACTGCATAGGCAACAAAAAAGAATATGAAGAAAAATATTAGGTGTTATTGGCTGCCATAGTGCATGTGAAAATGCAATGTTCATCAGCTGTGGTCAAGAAGAAAGGGAAATGAACTTCCCTGTATCTCTCTGTTTTCCTTTGCCACTGAATATCAGGCAGGATTTATGTGCCATTGAGCACCTATTTTCTCTGCTTTGATGCATACTTTAGCTAGCAAGTTTTGATTTATAATATCCTCGAAATTCTCATGTTGTAACTCGGCAAAATTTAAAACTCTAATTTGAAAATTTGAAATGCTAAAATGCTACTCTGAAAAATTTAAGGATTCATATCAAAATATTTCCCTGCACAGTAGAGTAAATGTGAACAGTTGGACAGGAATAGCCCAGAAACCAGAGAAAAGCAGGGACATGCAAGTACTGTGATGTTTATATCAGATTGCCAGATGCTTAAAAACAAAAAGGAAACAAGAAAAGCCATCAAGCCATATGATCCATAGAAGCCTTCCAAAACAATTTTACTGAGATTCAAGAACAGAGGTTTGGAGTCCAGTCTATAAATCATTTTGATATAATCTAAAAGACCAACAAATTGATATAGTTAAAATGAAGTATTTTTACAGTGAAACATTAAATTGCTTTGATTTTTGTCAACAATATTCTTTATTAATTTCCTGCTTTTGCATACTAATTATCTGATAAGCCTTACCATTATCCTGTGAATTTTTTTTTGTCTGACTCTGTGGCAGTTAGACTACCAAAGGAGAGAGTCATGCATTTTCACAGAGAAGGAACTGAAGAAAGAGGGGTTTAGTTAGTGATATTTCAGTTGGAAATATACCTCTTCTTTGCCTTACAGGACTTAGATTATTGTCTTTCATTAGGCTTGTTTAGTCTCACACAGATGGGAGAGAGACAGCTGGAAAGCATCATGTGAGTGACTACCTTGAAGTAAGGGCTAGGAGGATGATGAAGTGACAAAACAATAAAACCAGAGCTGTTTCTTTATCTGTTGAAGAAAAAAAATGAGCACATCCTAGTGCTATAGAACATTTTCTTAAGTCCTTCATATACATTTTATCTCTATTTGCGGGTAGATTTACTCATTAATTCCTGTCTGGAAACTGAATGATATAGTGAAAATGATTATAAGAAACCGCAGTTTATTGCCCAAGCTTTACCACAAATATGTAGATGGTTCTCATCCTCAGTTAGGATCAATTTGTGTTACTGAATAACATTGCCTCCTGCTGCGAGTCTGTTCAAAATGGAGCATTTCACCTCATAATATAAATTGCACTAATGAAACAAGCAGGAAGAGCAGACTTTCTTCTCTGATGTCAGGGGAGTTCACATCTGTGAACAGCCCCCCCCCCCCCAGTAAACACTAGCAAACTTGTACCATTGGTCCAGTCTAGTGGTTTTTTGCCCCCGTTGATTCATGAATCTGGTTACAGACAGGAGATGGACCCAGCTGGGAGGTCTGCGGAGATTAATGCTGTCCCTGTATAAAAGGCAGATAGCACAACACTCATTGGCTTGATAGATTTATTAATTCTGCCTCTGTAAGAGGTGGCCTGCCACATTCCTTTCCCATACTTGAGGATAAAAAGAAATCTGCATGGTTGAGGCACTGTGCCAACTGAATCTGAAAATTAAAGAATCAGCTACTTGTTTGGACAGAAGCAAGAATTACCGGCATGATACCACAGACCTTACTTAAAAAAAAAAAAAAAAAAAAAAAAAAAAAAAAAAAAAGATGGAAAATATTCTGCCATCTATGAGAGTAATGGATAGTCTTTTTAATAGAGAAGTTAAATATTCTGCACCCTCTTCTGGAAAGTGCTGTGATAATTAGGTCTGTATTAATCTTTCTATTTGTTTGTTTGGCTGCTGAACTGCAAAAAACTGTTTGGGATCAAACCAATTAAAAATTGGAAAGGTTTCAGGAGATAAACTAAGCAATTCCCTCTTTTTCTTTATAATGATTTTGTGTTGTCTTTATAATGGTTTTGTGTTATAAACATATACGCTTGTGCGTCCCTTTCTTTCTTAGGAATTGGAAAGTGTAGGCTGATTTCCTCAAGCAGGAACGTAAGGAAAGCCGTATGTTGTAATATCTAGCTAACTGATAAAAAAGCTATATCACAACCTTCTCTGTATATATCAGTTTCCCATTTCTTTTCTTTATCAGCTAAACTATTTGACCTTTTTCTGGAATTCCTAATAGATTTGGAATAACCCAAACTTTATTTTCCATCAAATTTACTATTCATAACAAAATAGAGTAAATATATCTAGCTTTAGTGCCAAGGACAAAAAAAACAGCAGTGATACCAGGGCTAACAGAAACACTGAATGGGACCATCGTCAAGGCTTGTACTGTACAAATCAAAATGATTGCTTGGTTCTCCTGGTGTTATCTGAAACGAAATTCTTAAAGTTGGCATTGCTTCTCTTCTGTCTGATGTAGTTACTGAGAGAAAGTATGATAATCACACTTATTTTAGATGGGTTTTATCTGTCAGAAGTGTGCTCGTTCTTGTTAAAGATGATTTTCTTTGGGGAAAAAAAATATTGCAAGATGTAAATTTTATTAATATCTCCCATTGCTTTCTGATTTTTGTCTCTCCTCCCAGTGTTCTTCCCCTTTTTACTTAGACTCATGACACAATAACTCCTTACCAGCTATAAGTAACCACCAACAAGGTTAACAGAGCTTTAAGCAGTTGCAGGTTTTTGCAGCTGGTGAGATTAAGTTCTAGAGAATTGAGAAACTTCTGTGATTATTGCCTCCACTGCGTTGAAAAGAAAGGATCAGAATTTACAGCAAATTGCCTAGTGCAGATGGTCTTCAACATCCAACATTAGTGATAATGTTGGAGTCTGTTCTTTTGGCTGGGGTGGAAGCAAAGGTGGATTTCCCAAAACAACAGGAGGTATGCATACACATCCTCGTAGACCACAGATGTGCCACTGGGAAATCAATGAAAACTAATTAGTTGGATTTCCCTGACTGGATTCCCTGTAAAGACCTGGCTTGACTCACAAACTGTAGGAAAGCAGGTCACAGGTACTACAATATCCATATAATTTTTTTTTTATTAAATGGTAACACAATATTTCAAGGCATATACATGTTTTTTAGTTATTACATTTGTAAGAGTATGAATGCAAATGCAGAGCCCTATCTTCAGGTGACATAAATGATTTCAAGGGGAACAGGGAAACTCAGTTGAGTACCTATGCCATGTCTTTGTCTCTGATGAAATATCTACTGTTGAGGATTTAAGAAAATATTTGTGTCTCTTTATTCTTTTTTTGCTTAAAATGAAGGCATTGTTGTCTCTTAAACTCTCAGCAATAAATTTTCAAGACTATTGAGGTGGTTGTCTAGAAATAACTCTGTCAGATGAACATTTTACTGAACATATTGCTACCATTTATCAAGTATTCTTGTCTAATAATTTCTTCATTTGAATTCTTTCTGCTTACATGCAAATAATAGATCATCTTTCAAGCCCTGGCTGGAAATCCATAACATGGGAGAGAAGGAAGAGGTGTCACTTTTGCTCTGTCTATGCCCATATTATGTAATTTATTCATCTCCATCTCAGTTTGGATTATAAAGAGGGAAAGGATTATAGAGAGGGAAAGGATTATGTGTGGGAAAATCCAGGCTTCGTTATTGGTATTTCCACTGGCAAAGCCACTGCAGAAAGTAGTATAAGCTTATAAGAAGTATAAAATGAATATTTAATAATTTAGTTCATATTTTATTTCTTTTTCCATCTTGTAAATTATATTTGGTTTTATATGAATAATTTTTAACATGTCTTATCATATGCTTAGTTTCAGCAGATGAAACTCCCCCACATTTCAAAACACAATGTATATCTTTATCTAATTTGTAACCCATTGTCTGTTTCTGCCAAAGCTCTACCTGCCAGAAATCAGAAAATCTACCTCACTCATTTCATAAAGCCAAATTAATGTATGCAAGTCTCTGACATGAATATAATGGCAACATTCAAATAATAAAATAATAAAATTAAGAAATATTTTCCCTCTCCTGCCTACACCACAGCTTAAAATGTCACAACTTTTAGAGGTGTTGCTCTTGTTCGAATCTTTTAAGTCTGGGTTTTGGACAACAGCAACACAAGCTTTCAGCAGAAATACTGAAAAGGTCAGCTGATATCCTACCTTGCTATTGCTTTCCTAGGCTTTATTTTTTCTTAAATGGCTTATTTTCTTCTAAATACAGTAGAGCTTTCCTTGTTGATCAGTTTAATTACCCATAATTCCTGCTTAAAAGACCTTTCTAGTATTAATTGTGCTGTTAATTAAATATTAATGTTTTCTCTCTAAAGACTTGCTTGACATGACCAGCCCAGTTCAAAGGAGGAGATACTGTCTTCTATTAGTTACTTGTGCAATGGGAGGCTGCAGCATACCATCATAGTATGTGGTACATGAAACTGGCCTAGAAAGCAAATCAACAGGAAGTAATGAAAGTGCTCTGTAGGTCTTTATATGCTTAGAAGGATATAGGGATATTAGAAGGGTTTCTTGAAACTAAAACTACTTTATGACCTTTACAGTGAAGTCTTCCAATGATTCAGTTATATTTTGTTCCTAATGTATCTTGGCATCTTCAAGGATCTCTGTTTGATCTTCTAGCAGATTTTAGTTCTGCCAGCCTTGTTAAGGACCAGCCACTGCTCTTAAAAATTGCTGTGTATAATCAGATCTTTGGGGAACATTTCAGCTACAAGTGGATTTCCCAGTTCACTATATTCTAATTAACGAGCACAACCTAATCATAGAGAACTCAACCTTGTTGAAATTAGTTGCATTTGCCAAATTCCATTAAGTCAATCTTTTTTTTTAAGTTAAAAGCACATACACGATATCTGAATCTATTCTATTTTATTTTAATGCTGAAAGTAAGTTTTTCCTCCTGAGGTATTTGATCTTGAATTTGGACTCTTAACAGAATCCCTGAGTACTTTGTATATCAATTGGACTGTCTGGCATGGCATTTTCTTTCTTGACAGATTTCTTTAGCAATAACATTTGTTGTTAAATGATTTGTTTGATTTTTCTTCCCTTCTAGGACTGTTCTTTTAACCTTTCTGTTATTTCCCACATGCATAGCTTAAAATAGTGAGCTTTCAAATAAAAATGGCAGCGACAAGACTTGTATGTGGCATAAGTTCTGCTTACTTCAATAAATTTACATCATCTTGTAAATTCTAATTTTTCAAATGCTTCCTACCTAATAGGTTTAGCTATGATGATTTTTAGTGATTTATTTTATGCAGACAACAGGATCTAATTTCATCTTGATTCATTTGTCTAGTGGAACACAATTTTACTAAGTAAAATATTCATCTTGATTGCCAAGATCTATTCTATCGCAATCATATTTATCTCCAATACCATTACAAGGGTCAAAGCATTTATTCTTAAATTATATCTTCACACTATAATGAGAAATGTTTCTTTCTTGCAGTTCTCATTCCTTTCAGCTTTTATGAGCAATAGGTTCATCCTTCCATTTTCTAGGCCATACAAAAATGTTTATCAGCTTTCAGTAAAATAGAGATTTAACAGATTAATAAATACTTTGTAGGAAAGATGCATTTTGTTAATCCAGACAACCCTAATGACAGAAGATATGTAGCTACAGATATTTTATTCAATCATCCTTTACTAATTGGGTTGGACTCCTTTTTCTCCATAATTTGTCACATGAACATCCTTCTTTTCCAAGGAAATCAGATAACTCTTGAATGCTGTAATCAATGGATGCTTGATCAATACATTCTCACTTTGATGCACAGTTAGTACAGTCTATCATCAGAATGCTTATCTGACATTTCTAAGGAAATATTAGATCTAGATTATATCTTTTGAGAATTAAAAGGTGCTTCTTTGAATGAGATTTTTAAAATAAGAAGAAAATTTATTTAGAGTTTGCGATGTAAGAGAGATATTTCAGTAAGCTCTCAGTGTACTTCAGCTGAACTGTATTCTACTAGAAATATGACATTAAAGTGAAAGAGACTGGCAGCTAGTACAAAATGGTTCCTTAATGGTATGATAAATGTACAGGAGTTTTGTAGTTAACTGCATGTGTTTGTTGGAGGGGGGCAGACTGTTAGTTATGCAGTATATTAAGTAGAAAGCTTTTCTAAATGTCTCTAATTTACAAAATTTATTTTAAAAGGTCTTAGAAAAAATACTACTGACCTACTTAAATTTGTCCAGTTTCTATCCAACTGCAAAGAGGCGGGCAGTGAGAGGGAAACCAAACAACAAAAAGAAATGGGATTTTTAGACAACAGACAAACAGACAACCTCTCCATTAGAAATGGTGACTGATCCAATATCTACTTCCAGTTCTTACTACAGGGAAGTGTCTGGGAGAAGTTCTATGGCAAACTTCAGTAACGTGGTCTCTTTGTTCTTCATCTGTAGGTTGTAGGGAAAGCAGATATTCTAGATGCCTCAGTAATACATGAGAGAGGAATTGATACTCAATCAAGCTATGCCAAATTTCCTGTGCAACTTGTATGAAGTTTTGCTCCTAAATCAACCAAAAAATACAATTATACTAACTTACAGAAGTAGGAATTATAAAATTGAATCTATGTTATGCAGAGCAATACATACCAATTGAAAAGATTATTATGTACAACACAACATGCAATTACCCAGCACACAGAGCGTGACCAACCATGCCTTTGAAGTGGAGCACCAGATGTATCAGCTGTAATTTGCCAACATCAGAGTGCAACACCAGCCCTCACGACAATGCACACTTTGTTACATTCAGTTTTTGTTCGATCTCAGTTTTAGAGTAGGGAAGATCTAGAAAGATGGATTGTTTCATGAAAACAAAAGTGGGGTGTTTTTCCAATGATGTTCTTGAAAGAAGAAAAAGAAGTAGCAAGGTAATAGAGAATATAGGATTTATATCCTTTTAATTTGTAAATACAGTTTATGATCCATTGGGAGGTACTGAATGCTGACTCTTTCAAAATTATTGCAGCCTTTGGCTAAACATCTGTTACTGCAAGATAAATCTAGGGTCTTTTTTTCTGAAAAATTGAAAGTTTTAAAAAATTATCAAGACTTAATTACTCAGACTGACAAGATCAACTTGATGGTTCTTCCACCTTCTTATTATCTGTCCAAATCACACAAGTGAAATGTGCTCACCAGTGTTAAAAATTTATCTTGCACAGGAAAAAATAAAGTATAAGAAAAATTATAGAGCTCAGAAGGTCTACTGACTTGAAAAAATATTTTCATTTTGTGTATTAGTACTCACATAACCAAACATTTCCCAAAACAACCATCTTTATGACTCAGGAAAACTGCATATTTTTATCATATTCTTTGCTTCCTGTTTTGCTGCAGTTATGAATCTTTTAAGAATGTTTTTAATGGCTTAGTTGAAGAAATACCTCTTCCATACACTATGTAGGATGCACAATAAAACAATGGTTATTTCAGTCCAAGGAAGCAGCCAGACTTCTCCATGCTGTGGAGATGGGCACTGCAATCTAACATGATGTTAAGCTAATGATGGGTAAGATAAGCATTCTCATGGTGGGATTTGAAAATACTGCCAAGTTCTTAACGTTCATAAAATGCCTGAAAACTTGCATCTGCTCTCTTGGGAAGCTGCTATAGCAGTGAATTCTATCCACAGAATATTAAACATTTTTCATTGCTCTTTGATGGCATATGTTCCCTGAGGTAGCTTACATAAGGTATCGTATTTCTAACTTGAAGCCAAATTAAGATCAGACATGCAGTAATCGCTCTTTGTTGATGTTTCAGTAATTCATCATGAATGGTACGTTAACTTACTTTGCTTATATCTTTGGGCACCTAAATGAATAACACTTCTTTGCTGAGAGTCAATACTTTTGTCAAGCCTAAGTTTTTTTTATTCTAAATATTGCAAGTTCCTGACCTGGACATTTTCATTTTATATGTAAAGACCAAAAAAATGGGGAGAAGGATGCCACATACCAGCTGAATGAACAGATGGGTAGGAGGCAATTTTTAGAGTCATCATTTGGCTTTGTAGAAAGTGGAAGGGAAAGTTTGTGGTTTCTCAGAAAAACACTTGACACTAGTTCTGAAGTTTCCTGGGATGAAAAGCTTCAGACTTTGGATGGATCCTGGCTACTTTGGCTCTTCATTACTCCTGTTGAATTCTATGTAATAGAAGAAAACACTGGTAATTTTTATTTATTTATGTATTTACTGCTGTGCTCAGGAAGAGCAGCTCTTGATGTTGTCCATGACTGCACTTAACCTTCTTAGGCTAACACATGATACTAATACTTTTTTCTTTCTCCTATTGTGCATTCTAGATTATTACATCTATATGAAGAAATAGAGGGGGTTTGTATGTGTTCAGTACAAATGCAGATCAAATGAAGCAATGAATATAACACTGACACACAGGAGTGCTTATGTGAGCCAGTGGCTTTGAAATAGTTTAGTATCTTATTAATCGGAAAATACTGGGGGAAAGGCTTGCTTTTTTTGTTGTTGGTGGTTTTTTACACCTGCTATTAATCCACAGGAAAACATAACATTGTAGTCATAATCAGCAAAATAAATTTGATTTAACAAATTGAGAACTTCCATCTAGTTTATACCACCTGATGAGTTTAGGACAAATACAATATTTTTCTAAATTTTTACTTCAAATTGCCATATTTCTTTGCTTTGTAATTCTACAATTTTTCTGAAGAATATTTGTGAGATACCGTCAGCAGGATTGCTGGTTCTTTTTAGCCAACAGCAAGACAGAGCACACTTTCCCTGAGTGGATATGTGTCATGTTATCTATAGGTCATAGCAATGTATCTCACAAAGATCTTGACATGTGTTTGGTTATCCATTTCTACTACTACATTGCAGTCCAAAGTATTCCAGCTAGTTTCCACTAAAGCACAGTAATGGTGTATGCTAACCATAAGAATTAATGTGGTACTTTGGCAGATGCCACACTGACTCTGCTTCACTCTTTGTTCTCTATGTTTGTATTTTGCCTCTGCTTTCTATGCCAACTCATAGCCTAAATTGTATTTACCAAATATTAGGTGATTTCATTTATGTTGCTGTTCTTAGATTTGATTAATTCAGCTTTTGGTAGATGAAAGCTTTGAAACTAAAGCTTCATCCAATGTTGGAGCCACTTTCTGGTGGCTTGGTTTATTCTCATTTCAGATTTTGTTGTCTTTACTTAAATAATTATAATATGGTTGAGGGCAGCAATTACTATAGCTGTTTTGTATTTGACACCAGCCTTGTTCACAGAACAGCTTGTACAGCAACATGGTGCTCTTCATTCACATAGATTAGGTCACCATAGCATTATATAACAACCAGGTGGCATCAGCTTGCATCTCCCACATCCAAGCTTTGCCTAACAGACTTTTCAGTCTTCAGGGTGGGAGAATCTGAATGTTTCTTCAGCATCTAGCCTGTTCAGAAATAACCTTCCATGACCATTCTCTGAGGTGGTAGAGCAGATCTTTTTTCATTAGGGAATGCCAGAAGCAGATCCCTTTGCTATTCTCATGAACAGAAACATAGGAATCCTTTGTTTCCAACTTCTGAAAATGAAGATCTGACAAGTGTAACTGAATCTAAGCCAAGGAAAAAGGAAAAAAATATGCATGGAACAAATTATTTTGATCAAAGCTGGAAAAAATTAAACTTCTATGAGCAATTATCTAACCTGCTACAGAAAGAGGTTCATAACCTTGTGAAACAGAACACATGGTTAAATGATCATTTAAAACCTGGGAAATTAATTTGTCTCATGCTGGATGAAGGAACTGTGTTGAGAGAGAAGTGTGGAGTTTTGTTTGGTTTTGTTTCTGATTTACTTCCCTGAAAACTGATTAGACAGAAAAATCAATTTTCCCAAGAGATGAAAACTGAACAGTATATCTGTAAACATATGAAATGTTCCCTTGCATACCTCTTAGTCAAAAAAACCCCTTGACCAGATCAAATGTGCTGATATAGAACCACAGCTTTACCCTCTGAGAGTTTTGTCATGAAGATGTAGTCAAATGTTCATCTAATTTTGGCCCTTTTCTTAGAGATAGTTCCTTACTCCTTAGTTTGGAAAATACATTAATCAGTAAAATAATATTTATGGTAATATATGCATAAGGTATATATATTTTTCAATTAATCTGTTTCATAAATAATCTCAAAGTCTTGAAGTTTAACGTATGGACAAGGGCCTGAATATAGAGGGAATGGCGGATTAAGACATGTAACTCTTCACAGTGATACATCCTTTTATTATTAGAGCTTATTTTCTTATGATTTACCACTACATATAGGTATGTATTGGACAGTTATGCTTCTAAACTGTAATTTTAACTTCCTCACAAAAGAAGGTCATTATTATACATAAGTACATGTGTCTCTATGGCTAAAGCAGAGAATACAATCCCACTTTTTTTTTTTCTTTTCTTTGCACTTTTGCTACCCATGGTACCTTTTAAGAAAACACATGCATCAATACATAAAGATAAATTAAACTATGTAACACAACTTCTTATAAAACATGATATAATTACCCTGGATAAAAATTTATCTGTATATTTTTACATTAATATTTACACAAAATCTCAGGAAACTTTAAGAAATTTTCTATGGAAGTTCATCTTACATTTTTCTTTTTTTCTCCTTTTTGATTTTTGGTTGTTGTTCGTTTTTCTTCTTTGCTAAATGTCCCAGTCCCAGAATTACATTATATGATACAGAATTTGTTTATATTTCATTGTTCCTAATTACATATAATTTGAAATTATACGCACTATTATTGAAGTTTAGTATTAAATAAGCCTATAAATGAGTTTTAAAAGGTTACAGAAGAGTTAAACTTAATGTTGATTTTTTTAATCTGCACATTGTATCTGCCTCATTGACTTCTCAGTGTGTCTGCTAATGAACTACATGGTGTTCTAGCAGACCCTGAGGCAGAAGCTGGGAGGAGTAACAATCTTATGAATAAATGTTATTAAAATCGTTACATGACATGCTATCCTGTCATGATGTTAATCTGTTTGAGGATACAGTTAAGATGTGGTGGCAAGGGAACTGAATGTCTCAGCAAATATTGTAAAAAAATGAAATTTGAACTAGAGAGCTGTTGTCAGAAAATTGGTTTGTTACCATTCCTCCTAAAAATTTGATCTGCCATTTATATTAAAAAGAAAAAAAAAGAAAAGAGAAAATTGGATATTTGCATGTTTTATTACTTTCTTGTTTCAGTTATTCTTCAAAATACAAAATACATTTTAAAAGGCTGAAGTCTGAAAGCATTAAAATGCTAAAAAGCCATTTCCTTATTATTGCTATTAAGAATGTGTGTCTAACACCGAAAAACTCTCTTCAGTGCATGTGGTATTAGCTGGAGTTTTCTGTGATTTTATTGCCGCTTTAGCAACAAAATACATGCCTAGTGCTAAATCTCATGCCTCGTCTAACTCACATCTCAGGGCCCTCGACCTGGGTACAGGCAACGTGCCTCATACCCACTGGCCCTGATGTGCAGGGTCTGAGGATGCTGGAGCACTGCGCGGTGGCTCTGGCACTGCGCAGGAATTGGCAGTGGGTACAGATGTTGATGGTAACAGATATCGCATGTTGTGGCTTCCTCCCTGTCAGAGAGGCCATGCTGGTAAAGCATGCTCTCCTGCTATGGGATGTGACTCCAAACCACAGCTTGCTCAGAACAACCAGACATGGATAGGTCTCTCAGTGTGTTGCAAACATACTCAGACTCTACCACATCCTGCAAGGGGATCTCTATTTAGGCAAGAGTTTCTGGTTTATTAAAAATGGATGGCAAAAGGGGAGGAGAGCTGCAGTGTTTGAGACTCTTTGCTCAGCTGTTAGTTTTCTGAGTGAAGTGTGGATAAACATCTTGCAGTTCTTCCTGTAAAACTTCAGTCCTGGTGAAGGCCACTGTTGAATAGTTAATACAGGAAATCACAGTAATCAGAAAAAAAACTTCGCTGGCTGTTTGGGGTAAAATGTATATCATTACCTGTGATGGAATTTAGCTCTTTAGCTCTGCAAGGAATTTGTTTTCATATCATTATAGTCCGTGCAGAAAAACAGGCATTTCTAAGGTATAGGGTTATTCTGATATTTGCTCTTGGGTAAGATAAATCACGACATAACAAAGTTTATTGGTTTTGATTTATTCAGTTAGGAGATGGGAACTGGGGCACCATCCAGTTATTTAAATATAAGTGCTTAGCACACCTTGAGATATTATTCCTTCCATAACAAGCAGAGAGATACAACATTGGATTTGTTTTACACTGCGCATTTCCTTATAAAAGGAAATACATCCTTATAAAACAGGATGGGGGATGAATGCCAAAGCAGATTCCCCACAGTGTCTGAGATGTTCTTAAACACCTACGTTTCAGCAGCTGATACACATTTCCTAATTTGTTTGTAGATGACTCTAATGTCATTGCTTACATTGGGTCAGTCCCATTTCTAACACTAAAGTGAAAAATCGTGACTGGTGCATGCCTTTGTTTTTCCTTGGCCCTTTAAAATCTGGTAAGACACACTTAGTGCTACACCTAAGTAGGCAAATTTCCACTGTTTTCTGTGCTGAAGTAGTTTATCAACACATGTGAAGAATTCCTGGGGTCTTTTACACACAAGGTTATCACCCTTTCATATACGGCCCAGATCTATAGTGATGTATGTCTTTCTGCTTAGCAGCCTGCTTGGAAAGCTCCAATGACCTTCGTTTACATGTGTTTACAGTTCTGCTTTAAGAAGGACTAAACAGCATTGTTTTTATTATTTTATGCTTTGACTGCTGTTCCTAGTTACCAAGAGCAGCATAAATTGTTGAAACTTTAGTAACTCTAAGTGTGCCATCAAACTCATGCATTTCTTTTAGCACATATAGAATTTGGCCACTGCATTAGGTTGTTATAACAGCTTGCATTGAAATCAGTTTTATTGCTGGTGCATTTTCCCCAAGAGGCAAATCAGAGCTTGATTCTAAATGTTTATCACAGGCTCTAGGCAGGTTTTGTAGTTCTGTCAATAGGTGAGTTTCTTATTTAATTCAATTCTGTTGATTATAGTATTCTGTATAAATCATGTCAGATAATTAAGAAAGTTTTAGTCTCCAGAAGAGAATAAATATCGATATACTTATATTTTTTGTAGAGTCATTGTTTTATATCAACTGAATTGAATCTTAATTTACAGTGTTTAAATATTAGGTAATGCATATGTTTCAAGATTAACGTGGTACTTAACATGTTGTAGCAGATTAGCTGTGCTTCTAATATTTTAAGGATATATTTCAGGCATGAGTTAGCTAAACTTTATAAAAAAAAGTTAAACTCATCTGTTTTTCAGGGTTTTTGCCAGTCCACTGTTTCCTGATGATGATAATTTTACATGGATCCCATACTATTGTCAGAGCGGGGCAGCTCAGTTTACTGGCATTTGAGAAAATAAATTATGCAACCATAACTCCAAAGTAAAATATAGAAGAATATGGTCCTGCAGTTACCAAAGACCTGTCACTGACACCATCATTGGGAAAAAAATGAAGTAAAACTTGTGGCCTGTCTGTGTAGTTCAAAGATATCATTAGCAAATTACCTATCAGCTTGTATTATGAAAGATTTCTGTAACCTTTTCTTGGGCAGAATCATTCTTTTGGTGACATCTTCATTATGTGCAGCCTCAGTTGACATTCACAGCCGCTTAGCCTCTCGCTGCAGAAGTGCTGCCTTGCCCCCCTCCGCCACTGTGCTCAGCTGCTCCCCTAAATGCTGCTACTCTTTTTACACACTTCTCTTCTCTAAGGGAACTGTGGCATCCTGCCTAAACAATAGCTAAGAAATGAGGGCCAGACTGCCACCACCTGGAAAAATGTGGCTCTGCTGAGGGCCAGGGGAAGACAAGCAGACTTCTGCATCTTTACAATGATGCATAACAGCATGGGACAAGACATGGAGGGTGCAAGAGGAAGGCACTTTTACCAGATTATCACTTTCTACCTCCAACCATATTTTTGGACTTTCTTGCCTCCTTTGTCAGGGCCCTGAGGGCACTGTCAGCCCTGTCTGCCTCTGCCCATCCACCCCAGAGCTCCCCCACCCTGCCCAGAGCCCGGGACCCCATTTCATTCCCCCCAGGGCCATCAGCTCCAGCCCCAGTGACACGGCAGCGGGGCCGGCCTCCAGCTCCTCACAGCTCAGCCCTGCTTGACGATGGGCCCCAGCAAGCCGGGCCGGCCCACAGGCCCACATCCCGGCCTGGTTCCTGGCACAATGACAGCCTTTCCCTTGCTCCCCAAGACAATGAGCCTGATACTTTACTGCTATTAGACCTCTAAATCAAATTACAGAATGCCAAGTGAAAGACCATCATTTAATTTACAAAGCCTAGTACGCAGTATTTTTAAAAAGCTGAGTTTCCTGTGTAATCATTAGCACGTGCATGTTAATTACAGTCAGAGAAAGATTAGTATTTCTGCCAGATTTACGCCTTGCTCAGTGAAGATGTCAGCTGTGCAACAGGCCCAGCTGGAGTTTGTGCAGAGGCCCAAAAGCAGCAGCTGAGGACAAGGAGCCCAGCTCCTCGGACGTAGTTCTCCCTTCCGCAAAGTCTCCCCCTCACCGTGAGGAGGAGGGACCAGCAGTGGAAATAACCTTGCATCAGGAACCACGCTCAAAACTGCACGTGTCCTTCTTCCTGAGGACTACCCTGCCACAGAAAACATATTGCTATGGGCAAGGGCCCGGCCGTGGCATGCAGCACAGGGGGATATCTCATCATGAGAAACCCTCCAGCAGCAGTAAGTTATTGGGAACGGGAAGTAATTCTTATAGTTGACAAGGCAAATAAAACAAAGAAAAAGAGATTAAAATGTTACAGAACCTGTGAGCTGGTTTTTCACTACAAACTTTTTTTTCCTTTGCTGTGTACATGAAACTTCAACACCATGAATTTCAGAAAATTATCATATTTGCCTTTGACACACAATCTTTATTATGGATTCTGTCCTTTCTCCCTCCCTCTTTTTTCTTCCTGTTTTATCTCTCTTCCTTTTTATTCTAACATGATACAGTAAAATAGAAACATGAATGGGAAACCTACTGTCTGGATATGAACATCCACATTCAACATGCTAACCTAGTAAAGCTAAGTCTAGCAAAAAGCTGCTATTTGGGGTTTGTTTGGCTTTTTTTACCTACTGCTGATAAGCTGTCCTTTTCCCCTTCTATGATTAGGCTCCTTGAACAACATGATGTAAAAATGGCTTCTATGACTAATGCAGAACACAAAAAGTGAAAGCATCAGAAAGCATGCTATAGTTTTGCTTGTGATAGTCTGCATTTGCATAAATTACTGTCTCCTGTCATACGTTTATTAAGCTTATGATGTTTTTTAAACAACAATTTAATCTTAATGCAATGCTCCTGAGTTTTAATTTAAAGAAGCCATCTCCTGATCTTCTCATGTTTAAAGTTGATGATGAGGTAACTGGTTTTATAAATGAATTACCATTGGACCGTGACCAACAGTATCTGAACTGAATCCATTAATTCATAGTTCATCTTCAAAAGCAAGTCTGTCATTAACCTCTTTGTCCTTTCTCCTAAATAATTTGCGACGTTCTTTATCAAACATGAAGTGTAACAACTTGTACATTTGCAGTCAAGCTGCTGAGGAATTTTTGACTAACAGCTTTTATTGCAGAAAGTTCAACAAAACTTGACACTTTCACTGAGAGCTTCAACTAAATTTTGATCAGCACTGTTTCCCTAAATGTGGAAATTTCTGATTTAAATGAGAGAGACAGACAGATTTCAGAACAGCATGTGACCGAGGAGGGGGCAGAATTTTCCCATTAAAAGCCTGGGTCACAGTCCCTCTGAGTGCTCCCAGAAACATAAACTCGCTTCCCTTTGGTGTCCCTCTTTCTGTCTGCCTGTTCACCACATGCCCTGTTCCCTGCTGCTTCTTTACCCCTTCCAACCCATCTCTGTGATTGTTTATTTTCTGTCTCATCAATAGATAGTGAATGGGCTGGGAATGGCAGAAAGTAATAAAAGGAAAGTTAACTGGCCTTGGATAAAGCATATGCTGGGGGAAAAAAAACAGAAACAAAACAAATCCCAGAAACAGAACAGAGGAACAGAGAAGGAAAAAGGAATGGAAAAAGAGGAAAAATTAACAAATTTCTGAGAAAAAAAATGAGGCACTAGAAGAGCGGCAGAGAAAGAGAGCTCTATGAAATAGCCAGATTAAAGAAATACAAATAAATGCTGTAATTACCATGTCAGCAAATTTTTAAATCCTATTTGTATTATAAGAAATTATTTCAGAGCAGTATTCATACTTGTATATTATCAGATCAATAACAACCAGATGATTTTATTTATGTTAGCATTTTATACATGTAAGTAGTGTCATTATCACTCAGATGACTTGGCGACAGTTGCATAATCATTTCTTGTTATGAATATTTCAGTATTTGATGGTCCATACAAACTTGATTCAAATCCTCTGTTTGTACTTATTTGCTGATAGTCAGAGTACCAATGTAAACACTCAGTGCAATGATCTGTGCTTTATTGTCAACCTGTGTGAAATCTTGGCCCCTCTGAAACTGGTAGGGCTGTATGTGAATTGGCAAGAGGCTGGCTGAGCTCTAGCAGTAGCCAGGCTAGCCCTGGAACAAAAAACAAGATAACTGTGTTAAGTACAGTAGTGCGGTGCTTGAAGTAAGTCCTGTTGAGACATGAACCTATTTAGTACATGCATATCACTGTGCTAATGTAGCTATTCCGCCCAAGGACACAAGGTAACATTTCTGTATGCCTCCCCACAAATAGAGAGATGTACCAGCTGAGGTGAGAATTAGCACAGGCATTTCCTCTAATGTCTGTGACCTTAGATTTGCTGCTGTTTGCTAAAGCTTTATAATTATCAACAATGTCCCCCTGTTGCAGAGAACAAAGAGCAAATTCTGAGAAAAATGTGTCCCATGAAAGCAGGAGCTGTAGTCCAGTGGCATGTATTTAAGCACGTATTTGTCTGATGCCTTTTGGAAATTTCCCAGCTTATTTTGTTTTCCTCCAGGGAACATTAAGAAGACCTTTTCCTTTTTAATGCTGTGTTTGGCTGATGTCTCTAAAGAAAAGGACTTTACTAACAGACTCCTGTGTTGTAGGGATACTCCTCCTATATTAAAGCAGTCACCTTTCATAAAAGAAAATACCTTACGCAGCAGGTTGCAAACTCTTGGGACTTGCTGATACAGGAGGCCGTGGAGGGAGCTGTAGAAGCAGGATCAGAAAGGGCTTGGGCACATTCATAAGCAGCAGCTTCACACTAACACATGTGGAAACTAAGTCTTGGTAGGGGTATGCTAGCTAACATCCCTAACTCCATATCGGCCAGGCTCCTGTGATCTCCTGAATTAACCTCTTCTCCTGCCACTGTCAAAGAAAGTGTGTGCACGATGATGGGCAATTGGTCTGCACTAGGGCATTGCTTATGTCGTTATTTCTTTTATCATTGCAGAGCTGCAGAACTTAAAAAAAAAAACAACAAAACCAAAACCAAAACCAAAAGAAAAAAAAAAAAAAAAAACCTGTTTATTAGCTCTGTAATCAGCCTCTGTTGTTTTAGGTCCATGTATCATGTGTCTTATATACAAGCCTTTCTCTCTTTTCCAAGTTCATCAATATTTGATTTCTCATTCAAAGTAAAGTATTAAAATCTGAATCCCAAAATGCACTGCACCCTTATAATGTCTTATCAGAGTAGTAATTTACATTACAGTCATTAAACACTTTCTCTTATTTTAATTCTTTACTCTCTCTGCAATATAAATTGTTGCCATTGTACCACAGGGCCTTTGCTGTGAGGATAACTAATTTGACAACAGCTCCACTATATGGTTTTTTACTTTAGAGAAGCTAAATAACTGTAAGGATTATCAGTAATAGAGGATACTTTACCACTGAGGACTGCAAGACATCTTCTATTATTGAGGAAGATAATTTAGTGATTTTGTTTCTGTTACGAATAACTGGATTTTTTTTTTTTCCCAAATAAAAGAAGTGCTGCAGATATTACAGATTTTAAATGTAGTATTGACATTTCTTCCTATCAGGAAAAAATATAGGACTGGATAGTACTCTCAATGGCTGTGAGGTATCAGAAAACTCTCTATACTCTTATCCATAGATAATATAAAACAACACTGTACCTTTGTCCTTCATGTATATGTTTATATTAGCTTAAAGAAAAGAACCTTTGATCATTAGCTTTTGTTTGAATGTCAGCAATCTTCTTTTGATTTAATAGTTTTGCTAACCTATCTCTAAGCGTAAATTTCCCAGTTGGTCCACAGTAGATAACTGAACTACCACAATTTTTGTCCTCTTCTTTTAAAAAATTGCCTTTTTGAAGTCACATATGTTCCTAGAAATTTAAGTGGAACTGTAAATATACGATGTATCACATTGTTGAACAGTTAGAATAGTTGACTCCATAATCATCTGTTTAGAAGGTAAAAAAAAAAAATCATAGTAAGATATTAACATTAAAATCTTAATTGTAGGTTATTCATGTTAAGTGTTTATGTTGCTTCTTACGTTAAGGATAATTGGAGCATATATTTCTGCTTACCTGTGCATTTAGCAAAATAATTTACAAATTTGTTTTCAAGTGTTGCATTTACTCATGCTGTATGCATTTTATGAACATTGTTATGAATTAGTGTTTTGACAGTTATGACATAAGAAAGTACAATGTGAAATTATTGGTAAATATAAATTCAACATTATTGCCATGCATATTCATATTGGTGACCTCATTTAAAGAAATATACTTTTCAAGCCAGAGAACCAAAAGATTCTACCTAATCCATCTTACCAGGTTTTCTTAGGGAATTTATGATCATTTGAAATATTTTTTTTCTACCTATAAGTAAGACAAGGTTAGTAATTCTTAATGAACTACTTTTGTTAGAATGGGAACATCATCCTACAGCTCAATGTAATACAGCTGGATTACATTAAATCTGTGCATGGGACTTATTTCAAAACAAGTATCAATATCAGAAGTTATTAATTAATAGCTGCTATGCATTAATAATTATGTGGATTCTTTAATATAATATTTATGAATAAATAAATCAAAATGGGTATATGTGATGGCAGAAACTACAAACAAGCTTGGTTTTCTGGGAAAATTAGCCAAAGTTGCCAGGAGGACCAAAAAAAGTCAAAAACTTATTTGCTAAATCTGTTGGCAATGCCAAAGAATTTCTGAAAGTGCCACCTTTAGACTGGTACAAGTCTTCATGTAGATAAGACCTTTCCCTGAAATATAGAATAATGCAATCTTTTCTGTAGTGTAGACAACAACATAAAATAATCAATTAGCATAATTATCTTTGACAAAAAGCAGAAATGCCTTCCCAAGCCTGCAGTCCTAACATAGAGAAATTGTACTCCACAACAAACAAAGAAAATTTGGTCTAATAGATAAGAGACTACTCATACTGATTGCTTTAACTGATAAAATCATACAAATCAAATCAGGCTTATCAAGTGTTCTTGACTTGAAAAGAGAAAAGAGACTATTATCTTTATATTTTAAATATACATGTTAGGGCAAAAAGTTTTATCGGTAGTATGTAAATGTTCAAACAATGGAAAATGAATAGCTGAGAGTGAAAAACATTTAATAAAAACCCAAAATACTTGTTAATTTGGGACAAAGAAAGAGCTATTCCCTTAACAGAAGCAATCAGTTTGGCACCGGCCTGCAACATCTTAGGTGTTCTCGGCAAGGACTTCAGTAATTACTCCATGGGATCCTCAAGACTTTCTCCTGGAGATATAGAGTGAGATATTAGGTATAGTCAAAAGAAATAAAATCACTTCCAGTTTTTTGATAGCTGATCAATCTTCTACAGTGACCGGTAGAAATTCCCAAACAACCTAAAAATAAGAATTCCGTTACCATGGTAGATTTCACATTGTTGTGTGAACACCATATCTTACTTGCTAAGAAAGAGACTGATCTTTATGAGCTGAAACAACATGATGCTTTTGTCTTCCACTGCAGAAAAGACTAAGGAAACTTTTGCTGTCCTGGCACCTTCTTATTGAATTTTTATTTCACTAGCACCCATGACCTCCAGTCATATTCTCTTTACTTCTAGGGGTATAATTTGTAACAAAGATATGTGATTTGAAACATACAAATTCAGAGCAGTTCTACCTTCTCTTTCACACAGAATACTGAACTAGGGTGATCCTGGTATTGCCTTCTGGTCTTTCTAATCTTTGAATCCCTGGGAATTCTGATCAGTCACTTGTAAAGTATGCCAGAGATTACTATAGCCTCCTCACACATGGAACATCCACACAAAAAGCCTTAATAAACCATTGTTTTGTTATTGCTAAACTATTCTAAGAAATCATTCATGGAAGTGATTCTCAAATTGTTTCATATTGTGGACAATTTATCATCCACTCATGGCTGCATGCCTTTTGGGCCTCCTTTTTCCAGATTTTATTTTAAGCAAATATGGTGCTTGATTATACTACTAACAGTGGCATTAGAACCTTAAAGTGAGAACTGATTTAATACAAATTCAGTTTTATACAGATGGCCAAGGTACTTGATTGTAGACCAGTTATGTTCCCTTTTTGAATAAAAACGCAATACAGTTATTGGCACTATGTTTATTTTTATTGACCATGGCCTACCCACACCTTATTTTTCCAGGTTATTTTTTTAAAATCCTTTTTCTTTGCCTGCATTTGTGATCCTTTTAATTTTGTTGTTAATTGTAAGTTTGAACACAGGTGCATTATGATAAAAGACATAATGAAGATACATAAAAAGCAATCATGAGAGTCCAGAGAAATTTTTTTAGTTATTCAGCTAGTTTAATCACATAAAATCTTCTGGAAAGATTAAATAAGGGACAGAATTTGACTTCAGTATTCATCAGCAGTGTCATTGATTGGATAGCTGCAGTGTTTGAATGGTCTTTTGACCATGTAACAGTGTAGTACATACTGATGGCTGAAAATCACAGTTATGTGATGTGAGTCAGGCCCTCAGTTTGCAGCAGAAGTCTTCCCTTTTGAGCGCAAAATAAAAGAGAAAGTTGTTGAAAGATCCTAAAAATGTTATTGCCATAAAGACTGAATTTAATAAATTATTTTGTTTCAGATACTTAAATGTTATCTCAGTATTTGCTATGGTCCTTAGAAAATAATAAATCCTGTTGAATTTTTAATAACTAAGCTCTGATGAAACATAGCCTAAATATTTTTGAATCTTTTAGTATCATGAGGTGCTATATAAGCAAGACGCACTTATTTTTTGTGTTGACAATGAATAAATCCTACCAAAAGCAGGAATTATTTGTGAATCAGCCAATAGGATCACTACCTGAACCCATAATCAGAAAAGATAGCTTCAGTGGAGGCCTGATAGCTATCAGACTGCATGCTTCTTTCAGCATTTTTTGCTAACATTACTTTTGCCCTTATGGCTTGTCCTGGTTTTGGCTGGGATAGAGTTAATTTTCTGAGCTGGTATAGTGCTGTGTTTTGGATTTAGGATGAGAGTAATGTTGATAATATACTGATGTTTTAGTTGTTGCTAAGTAGTGCTTACACTAGACAAGGATATTTTCTGCTTCTTACACTGCCCCACCAGCGAGCAGGCTGGGGGTGCACAAGAAGCTGGGAGGGGACACAGCCAGGACAGCTGACCCCAACTGACCAAAGGGATATTTGACACCATATGACATCATGCTTAATATATAAACTGGGGGAAAATCTGGCCGGGGATCCGCTACTCAGGGACTGGCTGGGCATTGGTCAGCAGGTGGTGAGCAATTGTGTTGTGCATCATTGTTTTGAATATTCTTTTATCATTATTAGAATTTTCCCTCTCTTTTCTGTCCTATTAAATTGTCTTTATCTCAACCCACAAGTTTTACCTTTTTTTTTCAATTCTCTCCCCCATCCAAATGGGGGGAGTGAGCAAACAGCTGTGTGGTGTTTAGCTCCCTGCCGGATTAAACCACAACATGGTTTCATGTGAGACTTTTAATTTCAGGTGGTATTATAGGGACAAAATGATTGTACAATACTAGATTTGTCTGGTTGGGTGACTTTGTTCTCCATATTTTTTATAACATATTGCATATGGGCCAAAGGATTAGCTATAATGACCAAAAACACTAAAATGTAGGTAGCACATTATTCCTTCTCCAAGCTGCAACACATCACATCTGATGTTGAATTTTTCTGTTAAACCCAGAGAAACACAGACTATTCCATCTGATTCTTTCCCTGCATCTAATGCACCATAAGCCTTATATCCTGTATAGGATAAGCTGTAACTAGGAGTCAGCTGTAACTCATAGTTTTAAGAATAACTGGTTTTGGCAGCTGCACATGTTAACTCTTTCCTGCTTTTGCATGGTCTTTTGGGTGACAATCAAAAACCCAACAGACCCCAAGACTTTCTACAGCTTTCCACCAAACTGACGTCTACAGTGATATCCCCTGAGAGAGCATGCATATGGCTGAGAGTAGCTAGTACCATGCAAACAAGATCAGCCTTTATATGCCAACCTATGCATTTCTGATATATTGGGACCCCTGCCACTAACCTTACTGCAAATCTTATTTTCGCTTATAGTTAATTAGATGGACCTCGTTCCCTTCAAGTTCAGATCGGACGCTAGCACCAGGAGGGGAAACGGTTCTGACTTCTTAACCTTCATTATTTAAGTGTCACTGAGCTGAATTCTGCTGAATTAACACTTAGCGATATAAGTAAGACCAGAATCAGTGTTCAACAGAACATGTTTCAATGAAGTTGTTTCTTCTCTGCATGGGAACTTCAGTGATACGTATATATGATCTTTATATCACTTCACTTACTCCTGCTTTGCTGTGCTTTTTAAGCTTCTTTTCAAGAAAGTAGCAAATATACTGATCAGAATTATTTTCCAAATAATTGCTGCATTATTAGCTTATTGTTTTGCTGACACTTTGTTCCTTATAGGCAAAATGGCAGTCATCTTTAGTGAAAAAACAGTGGTAACTAAACCCGCTGTTTCTCATTCCTCGTAAATGCTGCAAAGATATCCTTCTTGTTAACTATCGTCATTAATATTAAAAGTCAGCTAGATACATAAATATCTTACACTTTAATCCATTTACGGTAATTAAAATTTTATAAAATTGCTCTGTGTCTTTCTCGGTTGATTACCTGTGACTTTAAGCCACTCCAGTACTTCCATTAATTATATCACTTTTGATATAGAATATTTCATAAATGTTTTCAGCATATTATATTATATAAAAACTTTGGAAACAGTTGCATTTAACAGCTATTATACCCACATGTTTTTTAACCTGAGCCAAGTTCCTTCAGGCACAGCTTAACTCTCCCTTCTGCTCTTATAGAAGCAGAAGGTAAAAGAGTCTGTGTGAGTATATCACTATGTGCTCTGCCAGAGCTAGAGCTCCTCAGACCTTTGCAACAACTTGCACTATGGGTACCAGAAAATATGTCTCTGCATGTCTATGAATGCAGGCTTTTGGGGGCAATCTGTTATTCACAGAATACTATCAAGGACTGATAAATGTGTATTTTTATACAGCACAGAAAAAATGCCATCTTAGTTATTATAATCTCTGTAGGTTTGATTTTTTGAAAAAAATCTCCTACATATCAATTTGTACATTATTTTTTCCTAAATCATATAAATTCTATTACATTGTTATGTTGCTCTTTTTTTTTCAGAGAAAAGAAAACTGGATAAAGAGTCTGGTTGGGGAAAATTGGATGAGAAGGACAATTTCTACCCAACAGCATAGCATATTTCTGTTTTTCACACCCGCAATCTTCTCACACAGATGTTGACATTCATGAGTCATATCAATGTTCATTATTTAT
Organism: Morus bassanus; assembly: GCA_031468815.1. NCBI lineage: Eukaryota > Metazoa > Chordata > Aves > Suliformes > Sulidae > Morus > Morus bassanus. Next base: position 110,432,615 of record CM062568.1, read on the forward strand.
AAAAATCCTGACATGAATTCATTCTTCTGAAAACTGTGCCACTTACTATGTGTTTCACATGGCTGAAGTCAAGTAACCACAAACAGCATCCTATTGTTCCTACCCCAAGAGGCAGGTATAGCATATAAAACTTGGAGGATTTTAGCTTGAAATCCATTCAAATAAGATTTCTTCCTCTTTTTTCTAAAGCCATCTGATTTTAGTGTTACATGCTTTCAAAAGTTTTTATGTTTTCTGCCAGTGGTATAGCAATACCAAATCAGGGTGTCTGGTTTATTCCTACCATTTCAAAAGTTAGCTTAAAGAAAGGAAAATACTAGAATTTCACATGGTTGGAACAGCAGAAATATTTTGGTACCCATAGCTTCAAAATAATGGAAGGAATTTCTTTGAATGTAGTTTGTTCCTTTGATAGCAACACTACCAAGTATGCAAATAGAGATATTACAGAATTGTGCAATCACGCAACTACAAGACAGTGGAAAACGCTTAAGGACACACACTTGTTCTAATCACTCAGGTAACTTACAGTCATTTGCTTTGTTTCTTCTAAGAGCCTAGGTAACATGAGAAAATTTAGTCCCTGAACAAGATGGGGGAAAGAAATTCTGTTTCATCTTAAGACTGAGGGCCAAATGTGTACCTCTACAGGCTTCGACACACTTTTGTACTCAATATATGCATTCAGATTCCTATATTTAAGCACTAATATTTAAACATACTGGTTATTAGGAATATTTGGAACACAGAAATTTCTATTCCAATAACAGTGGTAAATGCTGCAGATCTTAACTATTTCTTCCTGCACTGCAGATAATCTTGTAGTATTCTTCCATGAGAGACCATTGCCTCTACCCTATTGATGATATGGTTATATAATAAATCATGAACATGTATGCAGAAAAAACTTGCAGTGACATCAGGATTATGATGATGGCCTCTTCCTGAAAATCCTTTGACTCTTATTAAGTGTCTATCTAGCCTGGAGTGAGTGGGTGTTGTGCAGCAGTGAACAGGTATTGGAGCAGAGAGTGGGGAAGCAGGCACAAAAAAAAAAAAAAAAAGAAAAAAAAGAGCTCTTACTATTGCCTCTGCTCTAACTGTATTTTAATAGAATAGTGGAGTCTAGTGAGCTGTCACTGTGGCACCTTTCATGAGCACAACTACAAATACACTTTAAAAAAATTTGCCATAAATCATGTTTTGTCATTGGAGAACATAAAGTGAAATTATAGTTTTTCCACTGACAAAAGCAGGGGAAAAAAAATCATGGCTCTAAAGTCACCTCTATTCTTATTTTCCATTCTAATCTAGTATGCTTTTCATTTTGCAGCTAAGCAATTGATTCAGTTAGGCATTAGTTTTCTTGGCTGGCTTGATATCAAAGACTTTAAGCATTTGCAGCCAGAGTGAATTCTTTGAGCAATCAAGGGTTGTAGAGGGGACTGCAATGCCTGTGAGGAGGAAGGGCAGCAAACCCACTAGTAACAAGGAAAATTTAGACCCAAAAAATTGCTTCTACATGGCACAAAAACAAAAAGCTGCAATGATCTTGTTAATAGTTCTTTTTCTCCCCTCTTGATCTCAGCTGATTTTGACATGAAGACTCCCCTAATACAGCCTTGCAGCCTAACAGCCTTCCTCTGCCCAAAGAGGATGCTGTTTGTTTCACTGCAGTAAAACCATTCTGTGGTGTGGGAAAAGAGCAGTAGTGATTGTAGAACTTGGCCCTTAATACCGATACACCGAGCTCTGCAATTGCTAGCACTGATGATCAGCACTGAAACATGAATTTTAAAAATTAATAAAAATCATGTTCCTGCTACCAGATCTGTTAATTATGTCAAATGCTTGGATCCAAAGATATGCTTCCAAGTCCTTATAAGGGACAAGATCTGAGTAATGCTCAGTTCTGACATTTGTTCCCAAAACCTAGTTTTCAGAGGAGGAAAACAGGTGTGTAGGCTGAATAGGAAGGACAGTAGGTCTAACATGTCCCAAACCTGGCTGATGAGAAATCAAGGGTCCTTTTTTGTGCTAAGGCACTCCTGAGAAGGTTAATGTAAGATACAGGCAGACATTATTTATCCAAGTCCCTTTTATATTAACAGATTCTAAGTCACAGGAGAGAAAGCCTAGAAGGAATGAACAGCCTAGAGCATGTGACAAACATCTGACATAAAAACAAAACTCTTGGACATAAACAGGTCTTCAGAAACAAAATTAAAACTTATGATTTTCATGTGTCACTGAGATATTGAATATGGCAAAGAAGGGAGAAACAGTTGTGTGTTTATAAAGGTCTGGAAAGAATTTAGAGATGAAATGCCAAATCTGAGAGTTTAGAATACACTTAGAACACAAAAAATACCAGAATAAGTTTGAAAAGAGAAATGGCATTTAGGGAACAAAGATATATAGTCAAATGTTAGTGAAATTAGCAGTGTAGGTCTGGATTCACTCTTTTCTTTTCTGTAAAAAAGTAGAAGATACGTTTGACCTGAGAGACGTGTTTCAACCACCCTACATCCAATACCCATTAATTAGTGCAAAGATCCCTTTGACTTCAGTAAGCTTTGGATGAGACCTTTCATGCCTGCCAAACCTTGTCTCTAGCATGCAAAACGTAGCATGACTCCTTGTGCAATTTACTCAAAAGTTATATTTGCTCTCTGGTGGTATAATAGCAGTACTAACGTGAAGGAAAAGAGGTGTGTCAGTAGCTGACAAAAGTTAGACAGTCGAAGGCACATATACCCCTTTCAACTTCACGAACAACATTATCCAGAACATGTGAAGACAGTCTTAAAGGTAACCAACACTGGTATAAAAAAATAGAGGAGTTGGTGAAGACCTGAATGAAAGAAGGGAATTAATTAAAAGATGGTAGTAAGAATTTAAGATAATTTGGCAAGCTTCTACACCAGAAATCATGGCTGTATCATATTTTCACGTATTGTTTATTGTTGTTGGCATGTTTTTGTCCCAAAGTTTGTTTCGTTGTACATGTATATCTAGTAACTATTTTTGCGGCCATGTTATCTTTTCTGTATGGATGATTTCTAAATGCAAATGAAAAAAAAACCAAACATTGTCAAGAGCTCATGTTTCCATTGTATGTGTCTGTAAGTGTACACTTCTGTGACAGCTGGATTTCTGTTTTAAATAAACAGTAACAGGCAGAATTTGGAATGCATGGATTCAATATTAATTAGAATAAAGATTACTTTTAAACACTGTCATTAAATCTGTTTTTAAAATATGGATACTCATATCTTCTTTAAGCAAGGTGTTTAATGTATGTATTTTCTAAAGTTAATTTCAGTGTAGTACATCAATTTGTTTGGAATTCATATAAATGATTCATTGCTGTTAGGTTTGATATTCATAATAATTAAAATGCTTCATTTCTTCTGAATGAAACACCTAGATTTGTTAGATGAAATGCAACCATACTATGTTTTCATCTCATTAATTTCTTTTAGGATTACAGAAAGCCACAATTATTAAAAAAATAATTTAAAACTATGTCTCAGAAGGCAAAGTATGTATACTGTTGCATCCCTTCATGCAGTATAGGTTGCTGGCTCCAGTAGATGACAGACAAATCCTACAAACAGCTACAGGGGAAAAGCAAACGTGTGTAGAGGCAGAGTATTCTTTTCACTCTCACAGACACAGGTACAGGACTTCCATTTCTTCTCCTACAGGGTTTCCAGGTATGGGCTAAGCAACAGCTGGCCCTATACTGCAATGTCAAGCACAAGTACCCCATTTATTTTCTGTGTAGTTGATAGGACACTTCATGATTTGCAGTAAAAGGCAATGTGTCATCTGTACACATGGCAGCAAAATTATAACTCACACAGCTGAGGAAACTGCATCAAGGCTTTCCTATTGATATGGAGAGCCAGTAAAGGTGAGAGCTGGTATTTTCACTTTACAGTTGAAAAACCTTGTGACTTATAGCCATTGATGCAAGTCTTTCCTCTGAGGATGTGATATCCCATATAAACTTTTCAAAAAGCAACATCCGGACAAAGAAGCACAACTAACTTAAATTTTTATTTTTCTCCTTCCTAATAAATTCATAAATTTAATTTTACACAAAAACATTCCATGACTGATTTAATGACTTGAAGCCATTTTTCTTCCTCTGAATTTTATGTGCCTTCTTTGAAGAGATATATTTCAGAGATAGGAAAACTACAGGCATGACTCTATAATTCAGAAGCAGCACCAACTGAGCATAAGACTAGGAATGAATCTCTTAAACAAATAGAATTCATTTTATTTGTTCTCATAGCTCTCACATTGCACACACACACACACACAAATATATATATATATATATTAAAAAAATGTCAAGAGGATGTTTACTATTTGTCTGAGGGAATATATCTGTCCGAGGGCATCAGTGCAGAAGGATTTATGACTCCTGATGATATTGACAAAGAAAGATCACAGGAAATCAGAAAAAAACCTTTTATATTTCCAATTAATTTACCTCAACATGAGCATATGACCTTGCATAATATGCCCAGCAATTTTAAAGCATTTTCGCTTTCACTATGTATCAGCAGCAATCTTACCAAAAGTATTGCCTGGAGTCAAGCCCCAGAATTTACAACTAGTATTTCAGATGTGATTTCAGCGTGTGTCTGAGTTTTGGGGTATGGGGAACTACAAAACTTCCCCAGAGCAGCAGGTGATCAAGCTTCAGTGAAAGCTAGAAGAAAATCTTGATAGAATTACCCTAGACTGATCAGTAGTCTCATATCAGCACACCAGCCACATGAAACTTGGATATAAAAGAGGGGAAACAAGAAAAGAAACCTTGAAAAGGAAGGGAAAATTTTGAAGAAGGGAAGACTGTACAAGCACAATCATTTTTAAGAATAAATTAGGAAGGAAATTACATAGAATAATATTTTATATGTATCTGTCAAATTATCTAGGGCTGTGTTTATCAGAAAGGAGATGCAACAAGCTTAGAAAGAAATAATGCTGTGTCCTCCACTTGCACAGGGTCAGCTCGTAGGTCACTTGAGCTTCACAAAAACCTAAAGCATGTCTGATATGCCTGTTCCATTGTGTATGTGCCCATTTCATCCTCCTCCAAATGATAACAAGTCTAGCAAAACAGTCTGCTTTATGATACTGACTAGCAGGTTGATCAATAGCTGAACAGAAACTCCCGTATTTTTAGCACTTGTGCCAACATATATACATTTGCAAAATCAGAGGAAGTCCACTGCCTCTGACTGGCTTTCTAAAGCCTCAGAAGATACTTCAGCTTGCACAGAGCATCTAAAAGCTTACAGACAGAGAGGTGAGAACAATAGTGTCAGTTATCCCACTGTTGGATGAAAAAAGCAGCACATTAATTAGCTCCTTTTTCTTCTGGCATGATATTTTATTACAGAAAATAATGTACATTCCCAAACATTTGCCAAGAGGGGCTATACAACCCACTTCCCCACCTGCATCTACTGCTGAAACTAGCTTTAAAACTCTAATGTACTCTGACACTTCTGAGTACCCTGGGAGCGCATAGCTGGCTTCCTCCAGTAATCCAGCCTGTTAGCAGGTGCTGCAAATCTAGAGGCAGATGTTAATTGATTCACACTGACGGCTTTGGCAGGTTCAGCTCGTTAACCTACCCTGAATGTAACTGCAGTCGAGAGTATCTCCCTGTGTAGAGGAACTGAGGGTTAAGTAGTCCTGGTGTGCTAATAAGACTCTGCCTTAGGAGGCAGATAAACTTGTGCCTGCTGTCTGCTTGCAATTTGGGCTTATAGTGTAGCTGGGAGAAAGACCAAAGTATGAGGAGTATGCAGGTAAAGGGAATGTTAATCCCTAGGTGACTTTGAGATTATCCTTCCATGTACGAGCAACTAGATTTTTAGCTTTGCTTGTTAATCCTAGTTTTGGTTTATCTCTTAGAGTGAAAGTGTTTTGAACTAGAGCTTTGATTTACTGCTAGATATAGTCATTAATACTGATTCTGTCCTTTAGAAGTTGTAGTGAAGAGAGTTTCAGAATAGGTGTTTACTTCTAGTCTGATGGAATTAAGTCTCTGGCTATTGCTTTTCCATAGACTATCATGATAAAGTAAATAGTGGAAAAAGAGGTAAAGGGTCTGTTCACATGGGATGTCAAACACCTTGGCTGTCACTGCAAAGACTAGGATTCCCTTTAAGATCGGATCTAAGTTAGGAAATGATACTCTTTTTTTTCTGATGTGAAAGCAAAGAAGATAAATAGATTTTCTGCATGCCTTTATAGGGAAGTGCAAATAACAATAGGCTTCTTTTTCATGTCAGTCTTAAAATGCCTGTGGTATGCAAAGGCTTGTTTTATCTTAGACCAAATGGGATTTGAAATGTTTTTCTATTAAAATGACTGAGGAAAAAACATTTGGGTCTTACATCTCTGTATTTTTTATAAAAGAGTCTTCTCATGAAGATGAGAGGATATTTTTTTTCTTTAACAGTATATTGTACAATTTCTAAGCTTATAAACTAATATTTCCCCAAGACACACAAAGGAACTTTCTGTATTTAGACCTAAGGAAAAAAGCAGCCTAAAAATAGGTAGGACTCTTCCTCTGAGTGAAGACTCTCACAAATGAGAGTTCTCTTGGATAGCAAAGATGCAGCTATTGACTCTTATGAAGATTAAATTACTGTGAAAAAGAAATGTTATTCTTAAGAAATAGCTCAAAATCCATAGTTTCATTTTAAAATCTTGAAATAGTGAGAAAGCAGGTTGATTGATCACTTTTGAACTGATTTTTCATGCTATAGAAATGTTACAGAAAATAGGTACATCTTTGAGATTCTGACTGGAAACTTGATAACAGTGGAAGTCTAAAGCAAAGTATTCTCTTTTCAGTCTCGGTTGTTGGCACTGCGTACTGATCTTACACTGCCTTTTTTTCCTCTGGCTCTCAAAAAATCCACAGTGTCAGCTACATTATGCACTTGCTCTGCTTTTTGTTTTTTTGTTTGGGTTTCTTTTTGTTTGTTTACTTCAGACCCCAAACTTTATGCTCATTTTCTGGGTTAATAAATGATGATCAGCTAAATCTCTACCCATTCCCTTTAAAACCAGAGCAACAAATGTTTTTCTGTCTTTGTGGCTGGGGGAGGGGAGTTGGATTTGATGCTAGGCTGTTTAAGTGATCTTGTACCATTGTTCAACAGAGATAAGTTTTTTTAATCCACTACAGAGAGGAAAAGGAGCATTTGTGTGATAGAGGAGATACTGGCATGGTGAGAAAGTGAGATAACTGTTGGAAAAGCTGCCTGCAGGGCCTTTTGTGTTTCCAAGTTACCCAGCACTAGAGAAGCATTTGAAGTGTGTCCCTTAATAAATGCAACAGCATGTGATAATTTAGCCTCTGAGAAGCCTGGGTTTTAAACTTTTTGTTTGTTTGTTTGTTTTTAATCTGACAAATGAACCAAGAGGATTTGCTTTTGCTCTTTAGGGGAAGTGGGGGGAATGGCTTGGGGAAGCACTGAATACTTAAACAGATTTGAGCTATCCAGGGCTGGAATTATAAGTGATGGCTTATCTCACCTAACATGTTGTCTCGTATAATAAATGTAAGTAGGTAGTTTTTATGGCTCAGAACTACTAGCAGTTTATATAATATTGGTGATATCACAGCTTTGACTAAAAATAGCATAGAAATCTTGAATATCAGCCATTTCTCTTTCTCTCTGAGGCGTCTAGGCAGTGTGACAACTGCTACTTTAAAACCAATAGCTTCCAGTGTTTCTTAGTAGATATGCATTTTTAGACACACTGAGTGTGTCCACCCAAATAACTTAAGAAAAAAAAAAAAATTCTTCACATCTCTCTACAGTATGACCCTGGCTTGTTTAATTTACCCTGGGCAAGAAATTTAGTCAGAAGTTTTGGTATATCAGGAAATATTTTGCCACAGTAGACATGTTTCTCCCCCTTAACTTACACTTCCAGTATAATTTCCCTTAAGGTAATGATAACTTCTAGTACTTAAAACTGCAGGTTACTGAAAGTCAGCAGCCAAACGGACCTTGTTGTAGGTAGATAGTCCTTACTGCTTCCATTTGTGCCCTGCCCAGATACTGTTCTTTATCTATAAGCCATTTCATTACACTACAGGTAAAAAATAGTTTTAGAGGAGGACAAATTGTCCTTGCTGTTTAAAGGTGTGTGGTGACAGACAGTGTACTTCAAGGAGTATCTGTCTCTTGTCACAATTTTATTGGAAAATTTACAGGAAGTAAAAGGTGGTCTTCATAATACCTATGATAAATATGACCACAGTAAACAGTGAGGCTGGAAATAACTTTTTCCCCCTCCTCCACCTTGTATTTAAATGTTTGCTGCTGACACATATGCTGCATTGCCATTGATATAGTTAATGTTACTGGGCAGCATTATTTACTGTAGAATTACTGACTTCTTGTTAACACGTCCAACTAGGAAATGACCTGCCACTGTGCTGATGTAAGTAGTTATTGCTCCCTGTTGTCATTCCAAGCCTTACTGTGCTATTTAGGTGCATCTTTCTGGTGTATCTGACTATTCTTTGGCAAATAAAGACCGAAACTGTGATCTAATACAGTGACAATAGCCTTCATGTGATAGTAACATTCCTCAGCATCATGCATGAAAGATGACTTTGGTTGCCATAGTGATATCAGCGTAATTTTTCTCTAAAAGCTGACACTTTTTTTTCTCAAGCTCTTTAAATATTTGATTGAAAGACTCTGACAACTGTTTGATATTGATCAGTGAATGACTGAATGCCCATTGCCAGCAGTAGGATTGTATCATTCACTAAAATGTGCTTTAATGCATGGAGTCAGGCACTTTTATTTTTCCTAACCTCCTTATCACTTACTTTTTTTTTAAATAATAAATAAGGATGGCTTTAGTAACTCAGCAGAACCATGACATTACAGCTTTCTTGTTTTGAGAATACTGATGAAGATTGGCCACTCAGGTCATTCTGTGATGGTTGAAATAATCCTTCAAATAGAAGAAAATATTTCTTTTTGGTATGTCACATAGTGCGCTGCATTTTTTTTCTTTTTTTTTTAATTCCCTTCCCTTCCCTTCCCCTCCCTGCTTTGCCCCATGTTTCTTGTCCCACAGTCCCAGCTGTTGACATTCTTGGAAAGGTATTTAACTTTTGCTGGATCCTTTGCCCTACCCTCTTCAAGATAATATTTCATTCACACTCAGATTTCTCCTCTCCTACAAATGTCTCTCTTCCAGTGCCCATCAGGACTATGACTATTCTGTCAAGAAAAGCTCAGTTGAGATTCCAGGAAATGAAAGAGACAGTACAAAAGGATTGTTGTTCTGATGGACTGAAATTGTACCTTCTCTTAAATATATCCAGGTCTTTCTGTATGATTCTGATATCCTGAAGAAAATGGAATTTTTGGAGTTTTCTGCTAAGCCATAACAATGAACTATGTGAGCTTGGCAAAATAGAATTTGATGGCCAGAGACGGGAACTGAGAGATAGGGAAGCACTTGTTTTACGACTGTATCCTTGAGGAGGACTAAGAGACTGATCAAAGCAAACATCTGGCCTCAGAAGACACTGAGAATGGAGTAATAAAGTATATAGTCAAGGAGAACAACTAATTGGGATGTTGATAAGAACTAAAACAAAGAGCTTATTATAATACTAGAAATCATGCCGATAGGCCGGGAACCCCCCTTCTAATAAACCTCTTACTCTCTGAGCATGCATGGTAAATTAAAAGTGAGCTGTACCCTTAAGTCAAAGCGAGAAAGAAATTAACCAATTATTAGCTGACGCTTCTGAATATTCGCTGTGACTGACACATTTAACTGTATAAATGCCTTGTAGTTTCTCGGTTCGGGGTGCTAGCTTTGCGGGTTACCACCTAGCACCACTCTTGGCACAAAAATTAATTAAATAAAATACCTCCGCTCTGTGTGTATTTTGGCATTTTGCACACTGGACAAATGAACCAGCTTTTTGAGATAACAATTCTTCAGCAGCTGTTTCTGATGATGGTGAAATTAGTCAGCCATATGATGTTAGGATTTCCCGCTGCAAGGAATTTCTTTCTTCTCAAGCACTTCAAAACAAAAACATTATTTTTCTCCAGGGTTTATTCCAGTGCCTTGGATTTCTTGGTGTCTGCCAACCACTTCTTCACTTGTGATTAATTTAGCAGAAATGTATAGTTTATGTAAAATGGTAGTTAATGTTACAAAGTAGTAGAGAAAGGAGATGCTACTATCTCACGAAAAAGTAATATATATTTTTACAGTTAATGTTGTTGCTAATCTGATATTAACAAAATCTGGTGGTGATAACTTTTCAACAAAGACTGAAATAAGAAACAAGTGGTTCCTGGAGTGTAGTCGAACAAAAAGATGACTTGGTGCCATTCACATAGCATCACTCTTTCTGATTTATCTTGCATATATGCACCACATTTTCTAAATGTCATACTGAAAAGATCACAGAAGAAATACTGTAATTTATTTTGCCTCTGATTTCCACTCAGTGATTTCCAGAACTATAAAAACATCATTGTGTGTGTTCTACGGCTGTGTCTGAACACTGAAGAATTGAATACAAATTCAGCACAGGGATGGGTTTAATGTTCTGTTGTTTTAACTCCGTTGTGATATAAAATACTTAATTTCTGGAAGACTAAATGCATGACATTCTACAGCTGGGGTTTTAGATTTTTTTTTGGTGTGTTTGGGGTTTTTCTGTTGCAGAATTTTTGGTTGTGGGTTTGTTTGTTGTTTTTTTTTTAAACTTATTCCAGAAGTAAAATGTGCTTTGTAATTGATCCTTTATGAGTTTGTTTTGGTTTTTTTAACATGCTTTTGGTTACATGACATTATTCTGAAAGTGCACCTTTCTGTGAACAGAGAACTGCAAGAAGGAGTAAGAAAAGAACTGCTTAATTCAATGATGTGTTTAGTTGCTTTATTCAGTTGCCTACCTGAAGGTGGGTTTTTTTCAATAATAGTAATAAAAAAGCTAGGAAATAAAACATAGTGATATATTGCCTTTCTAATTTTAATCTTATTTGTGCCTTAAGTTTATTCCTCCTTGGTTGAAGTTAAAAATAACAAAAAAATTACCAGATATCACAATGGGTAATCACATTGGTAAGTATTTAAAATTAAGATAAGAGCAATTACTCAACCAGAATGACAAAAATGTGGTCAATTCAGTTAAAACAATTTAACATATTCCTTGCAGAATGTCATTAACCTTCATATTATTAGCTAATAAAAATGTCATCTTAAATGCTAGATTGTTAGGGAAACAATTAAAACCTAATCTAATAAACAGCTCAGTATGTGTGTTTATAGTTCCTGAGTAATTTAATTTAGCTGACCATATAATATTATTGCAGCTCAGAATTGTGATTTCTAGGTAATTGAAGTAACATGTAACACTTATTCATTCCGTCAGAGAGACAAAATATTTTTGAACATTTTAGTCTTTGATAAGTAACCTTTTACTTTTAGGTGTGAAAGAAAAGATGATATACAGTAAATGTTCTCAGTAAAGAGGTGTCTATTACAGATATATATCTTCAATAGAAACTATCATCACACCACTGATTTAACAAAAATTAACTTAATTAAAGTACTCATCTTGTCTCCTTATGCACTACCTGTGAATCATAAGTCAATGTGCACATCTGATAGGAAAATATACCTATTGAATCAAGAGTACCCTGTATTACTTGGTAATACTGAAGGCCTGCAGGCTACAAGAAGAGCAGTTTGTCAGTCCTTCCAGTTCTGGAAATCAGTGCTTTGGCAAGTGATTAAAAGCCATAATTACAAAGAAAAGTCTGGGGGGGAAATTGGATAACCCACATAAAGTTCAGGTGAAAATCTGTAGCACGTACTGCCTAGATAAGTCTTTGTAGATACAGAAACGGTGGGTTGAGCTTGAGCGCAGCTCTTGCATCCTACCTAATTCCAGAAATTGCCAAGCTGTGGTTCCCCTCACTGGTCTGGGCTTCAAAACCATGTTTCTATGGAAGTATTGTTATACATTCTTAAAGAACTAACCTAATACTAGATCATAAATAATCAGTTCACCACTTTGCAAGATAGCTGAGATGGTGAATCGATTTGGAGCCTTACAGCAAAAATGGTTTTGTCAAACAACAGGCTGATTAAGGGCAGACAAATAAGGATAGAGTTGCACAACACTTCAACCCCAGTGAGAGGTAATTAACACAATGAACAGAAATTTGAATCAGTAAATATAGCTATTGTGACTGAATTCTCATACTTATTTTCCTAAAATTCTATGTTTAAAATCTATTAGCACGCCACCCAGAAATAAAGGTTCAGTCTAGATCATATCAAGTGACTCATTTCCAGTCTGGCACAGTAGTTATGGAAATACATATACATATATTTTAATTTATGTGGGCTGAATTAGGAATGAAATCTGGTTTTCCCAACAAAATGAGAAACCAAAATAATAACCAAAATATTTGATCAGTATAAGAAGATGTTTCTTATTTGGAGATTGTAGATCTAATTTTCTTAATGTTGTCTCTCTTTTTATAATGATTTTTTTAAAAGGCAATACTTTGTTTTGAAGATATGGGATTGGAAGTTTTTAATCTGAAAATACCCATCACTGGATAAAGGAAAGAATAATTAGGGCTCTATCAAAATTTCACTTTTTCCCCAGAAAGCAGGCCTAAATCTATTGTTTGGAAGAGCACTTATGCATATTCTCTGCATATAATTTACTGGCAACAGTGGGCTACAGCAGGTGATTAAGACTGTACTGAACTTAAACCAAAAATGCTTTTCTGTAGATTCCCAGTACCTCCAGCCTTTTTGTGTTCTCATTACCATCCTGGTGGACAGTCCTTCTTTTCCTGCATACATAAGATTCCAAGCAGCTTGTGTATAGGTAATACAACCCTGGAAACTGTTTTCTTCTGCTTTTTTTTTCAGTGGATCTTTTGTCAAGAAAACTTAGAAATAGAATAAGAAACTTTCTAATAATTTGGTCTTTCTTGCTTAAAGTCAACTCCCTGTTTTTCCCAGAAATTATATATTTTGGCAGCTTTTTCTTAATAGAAAATGGAAGATTATTCAGGTGGCAGTATTGTCTTGGCCTTTAAATATCAGTGTTATCAATTCTTTGAGATGCCTGGTGGTTCTTATGGATGATCAAATCTATATGGGATGATGATCTGTTCCTCAGACATTCTTGCCTTCTGAACATTTTCTGACTAGAAAGAAGGCAGCTGTAAACCTAAACTTAAGTATGTTTCTATTATAGGCTTAACAATAGTGTACAAACCCGTTTACTACAGTGAAACTGGCTAGTTGAGCATGTGCTAAGTAACCTGCCTAGATGTTCCAAGTCCTAGGTGTAAACAGCTGTTAGTGAGGGGAAGAGTATAACTTCATTTTTCTCAGCAATTAAGGTGTAGGGTGTCCCCAGCTTTAGCCTTACTGGGAAAGGAGGAGTCACTGCAACAGCAATTCCAAACTGATTTTTGGATGGAATTTCTATGAACTGTTTTCCATCTTGTTTTGCAACATTGCAATTGGATTTGATTTTAAGTACTGCATTAAATTACATTGATATTGAGAATACAGTATTGAACCTTTGAAATGAGATACTTTAATTACTCAGAACTTGAATAACTGTATTGAAACAACCACAGGAATCTGCTGCTCCCCCTGTCCCACTCCAGTTTAAGTAAATCTATACCCTTACAAAATTCACAACCTGGGTGTTCACTTCCATATGATTCCTGCCACAAAGCCCTCTCTGGCACAGAGATCCTGCCTGTTAACATTTCAGTAAAGACTTGAACTGCCTGAAAGGCTGTTTGCAAAGATCCGTGTATATGTGTGAATGCTGCAGAAATAGCTGTTTAAGAAGTTCATGCTTTTGACTGCATGAACTAGTGAAGTGCAAGTCAGAATGAACACATCTGGGGGAAATACAAACAAAAATAATGAGAAATAGGTTTTTAGGAAATGCTTTTAATGTAAACTGGCAATGTTCTCCTACTCTCTCCCCTCCTAATTACCAGTCTTCTTTTTATAGACACCATTCCCATAAAATTATATAAATGTCACAATTTACAAACCATGGTGGTCTTGAGCACTCTGTCCCTTTGGCTTATGTTAAGGGCCTAACCTAAACACGGAGGTTTCTTTATGTATTGGGCAGGGTGGAGTCACTCAAGTTCTTTCTCTCTGAGACACAGACTACTTATTCTGGGCATTGCTAGAACATCACTTAGGGTTACCAGATTCTGGATGTGGTGGTTTCTTTGTGCTATGGTTACTCTACAATGATTAGTGCCTCACTGTTGGAAGCTTTTGTCACCTGTGGAGAAAGGATAGCTCAATGTAGAATCATAGAATCATAGAATGTCCTGAGTTGGAAGGGACCCACAAGGATCATCGAGTCCAACTCCTATCCTTGCACAGGACAACCCCAAGTTCACACCATATCTCTGAGGGTGTTGTCCAAGTGCTTCTTGAACATCGTCAGGCTTGGTGCCATGACTACCTCCCTGGGGAGCCTGTTCCAGTGCTCCACCACCCTCTGGGTAAAGAACCTTTTCCTAATATCTAATCTAAACCTCCCCTGGCACATCTTCCTGTCGTTCCCTTGGGTCCTATCGCCGGTCACCAGAAAGAAGAGATCAGCACCTGCCCCTCCTCCTCCCCTTGTGAGGAAGTTGTAGACCACGATGAGGTCTCCCCTTAGTCTCCTCTTCTCCAGGCTGAACAAACCAAGTGACTTTAGCTGCTCCTCATACAGTTTCCCATCTAAACCCTTCACCAACTTCATGGCCCTCCTCTGGACACTCTCTAGTAGCTTTATATCCTTAATATATTGTGGCACCCAAAACTGCACACAGTAGACTGTGCAGTGTTGAGGCCACACCAGTGCAGAGTAGAGCGGGACAATCACCTCCCTCAACCAGCTGCAATGCAGTGCTTGATGCACCCCAGGACATGGTTGGCCCTCTTGGCTGCCAGGGCACACTGTTGGCTCATGTTCAATTTGCCATCGATGAGAACCCCCAGGTCCCTGTCTGCAGAGCTGCTCTCCAGCCTCTCGTTCCCCAGTCTGTATGTACATCCAGGGTTGCTGTGCCCCAGGTGCAAAATCCGGCACTTGCACTTGTTAAACTTCATACGGTTGGTGACTGCCCAGCTCTCTAGTTTGTCTAGACCTCTCTGCAGGGCCTCTCTGCCCTCGAGAGTGTCAACGGCTCCTCCCAATTTTGTGTCCTCAGCAAACTTAATTAGTATTCCTTCCAGTCCTGCATCCAAGTCATTTATGAAGAGATTAAAAAGTATCAGCCCCAAGATGGATCCCTGTGGAACCCCACTAGTGACTGGCTGCCAGCCCAGTGTAACCCCATTTACTATGACCCTTTGAGGCTGACCCATCAGCCAGTTGCTCACCCATTGCATTATGTGTTTATCCAGCTGTATGCTGGACATTTTGTCCAGGAGGATACTGTGAGAGACAGTATCGAAAGCTTTACTGAAATCTGAAAAGATGTAGGAAGCATAATGACAGCTCTGGATACGACTGCTGACACCTGATGCCAAGAACTAGAAAATTTTGAAACGCTTTGCCCATTAATTATTCCTGATAACAAAGTAAATTCAAGCAATAAGCAGTTGCCTTCTAGCAAATCAGAGTTCTGGGACAATTGCACCCTAGGAACAAGTGCTTCATAGGTCTTCTGTGCATGTAGCTGTTTTGTCACTTCCTTATTTTTTCCTCCCTTCTGCTGTTTCTGTGCTTCCTACTATCTTTGATTACTCCATCTTTTTTGATAATAGATAAAGAAGTAAAAGCAGAGTGAGAAACAAGTCTTGCTGGCATGTAAGGACTTTAATATAAGAATAAGGTAATTGCCATTTTTTGTTCATCATTTGAACAGCCAGACTCATGCTGGGGCGGCGGAGCTGAGAAACCTGTAGTGTGCCTGTTGGCGATGCCAGGCACAGCGTGTGCTCCTAGCCCAAGCTACAGAGGAGCATTTCTGCAGAATGCCGCCTTCTGCTCCCAGAAAGTGAAATGCACCAAACCAGCTCCTGAACTCACAGTGGGGCCAAGCCAAAAGAATCATTGAGCTTTCACATGCCACAGCCCAGCTGAGGAATAACAGTGGCTCTTCTGGCTGATAAAGCATTTCTAAGAGTGGTTATAGGACATAGTGTGCAGCAGGACTGTGGTTATCCTGTTCACCTAAATTCTATAGGGGTTTTTTAGGCTTTTTTTTCATCAGAAAACAGTGAACATACTGTTGCATGCAGGTGTGTGTGTGGGTGTGTGTGAAATATCTATGTCTATTCCTTTGTGACATCCCTACCATTTTTATTTATTTCCCTTTTACCTGCTTTGGGGAATTGCAGCAGTGTAAGTGAGAGAGTGTAAGACAGACTTAGTTCCAGTTGAAGGGTTGTGTCTGTGTTCAGATCTGTCTTGTCAAAAAGTTGTGTTAAAATATAAATATGTGTTGTCTGCAAAAGTGTGCTTATGCCATTAGGGAATAGTTTACATATCATCCCAAAAGTTTTGATTTATGAAAGGGAATACTTTGTCTCTGAGTTAATAAGATCTATTAAGTGTTGAGTGTTGTATCAGTCATAGTAAAGAGTTATTAGTGATAAAATTATCTCAGTTACAGATTTTAGTTCATGCTAAACCTTCAGTATGTGCTGTACAATACTCTGTGCACGCAATACTCAACAGTGTGAGCAAGTAAGTTCATTATGGGCAAGCCCCCGGCAACTGCAAGATACTGTAAAACAAGCATTTTCAGTTTCACATACTAGCTGTTTTTCATGTGCAGTTGTTTCACAAAGACAATGCTGATGAGAAGCACTTGCTGTTTGCTCCTACTGTATCACATTTTGTAATGATAAATGTGTTTTGAACAAAACTATATTGGGTCCATAAAAAGAAATTACTTATGTGTAAATGGTAGTGAAAGCCCTGCCAAGGGAATAATGAGACTCTAGGAGTGTACTCATTGGTATTCAAACAAGGGAAAATGCTGAAGGCAATGGTGTCAGCTTAATTTTCTTCTCTGGTCTAAACCTCAAATACTGGTGTAGTCTTCCTTTAGCTTGCAGAAAATGTGCATAGATTAATTCCTTAGGAGTTCCATATATTGCTTCAGGGCAATACATTTCTTGAGTAAATCCAATGCCTGCAGCATAAGACTCATTACTTGTTATATTTTAATTTGGTATACTCATCCCAGCAAATGAATTGCTGAGATGATCAATAAGAAAACTCTTTATATGGGTAATAATGTTGAGGGCAATCTCTGGACAGACAAACTGCTCTCATGAGGCTAGGAGGAAAAAATACATGCAGATGAGAATGGAAGTCTTGTCTTTATACCAGTGCTATTTTCAAGGAGTCCAGTTTTTCATGTCCATCTTCTCTGCCTTGCCAACTTTTCAGATCAAGCTGTGGGCTGTTGGATTTTTTTAGCTGCTTTTGTGTGCTTTAAAGAAAAATCTGTTGTTCAGCTGTTATGTGGAGAGGGGAAAGAAACTTATGGCTGTTCCTTTATATGTCCAATGATATACACAGCATTCTGCAGATTAACAGGATGACAAAACCAGCCAGGTATCAAAATTTTTACAGAATGAATTACTTATTTGCTAGGGACCTCATTATTCTAAGCAAATCTTTGTCTCCATGCACAAGGAGATGTTGCCCAGCTGGGGTGGAGGATTGTTTTGTGTGGCGTTTGTTTGCAGGGGGGAGGAGTGTTTTGCTTTTTTGGGAGGAGGAGCTTAACACAGCAGGAGCTACCTCCTCTCAATATTTTCCAGAGGGGTTATGTTAAGATGTATTGCTTTTATTTTTTTCTTTCTTTCTTTTTATTTTTTTTCTTCTTCTTCACTTAGTCAGCTATGAACTTGTAAAGCTTGTTAAGAATCTTAAGTTTATCACTTCCAAGCTTTGGGATGGAATAGTAAACTTTTTCTCAAACACTCAAAGCCCAAAATAATAGAATATACTGGTGTTTTCTTTTTAAATAAGGATTTTATAGCCATATATAACAAGCATGTAGCTTGGCGTTTGTTTGGTTTTTTTTTTTTTGGTTTGGGGTTTTTTTTGTTTGTGATTTGTTTGGTTTGTTCATTTTTGTTTGTTTTTTAAAGTTTTCTCCTTCTGCTTGAGGAGGACAGCTAAAGCACAAAACCTATTCCAAATGCCCCAAACTCTTTTTGATCAACAGATGACATTGCAGTCTGGATTGAAGCTCTAAAGAAAAACCTCATCAAGTATAATGGCAAGGCTCAATTGTACCTTATTCTGGCTGCCATGGAAACTTTCCTATGAGAAGATGTCAGATGGCAGAGAAGCAGGGTGGAGAAAATAGTTTGACTCAGCCAGAAGCACAATCCCAGGCTCAGGTGGTGAGTGCTCAGAAGAGCCAAATACTTGGTTATAAGCTTAAGTGGTTGGTTTCAGATTAGTGAATCAAGTAGTAGGTACGATAGCTGAAGACAGGGAATCTTATTAGTTTCCTGACTCTATGGCTGAGGAGTTGTCACTTTGTGTTTGAGAACCATTTCAGGTTGATTTGTGGGTAGTGTATAACACCGTTCCTCCAACGGGAAGCAAGTCACACCTGTTCATCTAAGCATTTCGCAGGGTTTGTCTGGTTTTCATTGAACACAGATTTCCAACAAGTGGTCTGTGGTATGCTTGTGAACATTTAACGGTGGCTCATGGAGAATAGTGTTTTATTCTACAATGATCTTCATCCTTTTCCCCCCTCTATTATATCATAATATATTATTATTTTATTTATAGCCTATATATATAATTTTATATGAATAAATTAATTTATATAAATATTTTATACTATTCTTATAATAATAATAACTTCAAATTATATTATAATAAAATAATAAACAGAATTATTAAAATTATTAACAGTCATAATTATATATTTTATGCAGCTATATTATATTTATATAAATATTATATATGTGAACTAAACAAGTATTATAAATATAATACATATAATCATAGAATAATTATTATACATAATCATAATAATTATACTATTATTATTTTTAGCTGTTTCCATCATATTAGGGATCATATCATTAAGCTTTAGCTAATGTGCATTGAAAGGAGTTTTTAAAATAGGGTTAGAGAGCAGGCTTTGATCTGAACACTGTGATTGAATTTAATCTCTGGAGATATACATGACAACCCCTTCCTTTTAGCTAGTGATTTTATTAATTCAGGAAATGATTCCTAATGAGAGACTAGTCATATAAAAGAGGAAAGAACACAACCCACCAACTGCTACCAAGCAGCTGAATGTCTCATCTTCTGTACTGTGTTCTATTGTATTACTTGGGATTTGCTTTGACTTGTTTGCAATTTGAATCAGCTCTGGTTTTAGTACTTTTACCACAGTAGTATTTAAAATATTTCTGGTTTAATTACAAAAATCTTATACTAGAACAACTTTTCAAATGCTTTTAAAGATTAATGATACACTAAAATTATTCAGGAGAAAAATATTATATTGGTAAGGTGAAGACAAAAATGTGCTCATTTTGTCTTATTCTTACAAAATAGAAACAGCTTCTACTTGTATGAGGTTGTCCCCCCCTTCTCTTTAATACAGTTTTTTTAATGCCCTCTGCCTTGCAAAAACAAACCTAACAGATTAAAAATTAAACTAATTTGCATGAACATGACCTATGTCTTCCTTCCCAATTTATACATTGAAATAACAAGAGCAGACTTCAAATTGTGTGTTTATACATTTCTGCTTTTTTGATTACTGTTTTGTTTAACCTTTCCAAATCACATGCCGAGGTGAAGGTTTTGATTTGCCAACTTTCTACTCTTCATTTCTTA
The DNA here is from genome assembly GCA_031468815.1 of Morus bassanus. Classification (NCBI taxonomy): domain Eukaryota; kingdom Metazoa; phylum Chordata; class Aves; order Suliformes; family Sulidae; genus Morus; species Morus bassanus. The sequence goes on from CM062568.1 coordinate 110,452,566, forward strand.
ACAGAAAGGTGCTGTATTGAAGCTAGAATAAATTTTCAAAATATTGGAAAACAATCATCCAAACTATAAGCCTTGGCCAAAAATTACTGAGAAACAACATTTGTTTGACACATAGTTATTCAAAGCACATGAGCAGCTGTAAATGATGTGAAGAAATCCTACTTACATTAGCGAAATTACTCATTCCCTTCCATGATAAACTAAAAATCTGTAACCCTATAAATGGATCACAAAGCCTCAAGCCATCAGTACACCACCTTTACTTGCATCTCATTCTCCACTGGTGTTACTTCTGCTTTGTTTTAATGAAACTGCAGTTGGCTGGCAGTGTAAAATAACAGGTGCAGGTCTGTCATTATTATAATAATTCTTTCTTAAAATTATTTTTTCCTTGCAGTGCTGTTGGCAGGTCATTTAGGTTGTAAAACTAGTGCTTCTGCCAGACTATTGCAATCAAAGTGCACACTGCTACCAAATGCTTTCCTTTGAAGCTCTTGAATACAGTACCTGTATGCTTAAGAGTTTACGCTCATAAATGAAAGGGAATTCCCCATGGCTGCATTATCTCCCTTTAGATGTACTGTTATGTTTCAGAAACAATAGTATGAGCCAATTTATATCAAATGATTTTTTATGGCATAAAGGAAACATCAAAAATGTGGTATAAATCAGAGGTAAACTTAGTTTTGCATGAACCCTATTTGCCTTTGTGTATTCTTATTATAATGACTTGGCGGGAAGGAGGAGAGAAGATATACTTCCACAGTAGGAGCTACTCAGCTCACTAATGCAATCTGAATTGTGTATCAACACATTAATGGTCAGGTCACAAAGTTAATGGTGTTTAAAACTGTATTGTTAAACTTGCCTCAGCAACCTCATAAAAAGTAGCAACTAATGAAGTATCTTTGATTTGTGGTAACACTAACCTTGTTTCTTCAGCACCAAAGTGCTAGGTTCATAATTGTAGCTGGAATGCTGCTTTGATTTTTATTTTATTTTTCCAACTATAATTTTCACACCTATTTTAATGGACCAAAGAGAACTTGTACACAGAGAAACAGCATCTATCTTTCCAAAAGTTTCAGTGCTGTAGGCAGTCCTCAGAGCTTTCACTGGAACTCTGCACATAGAGCCTCATTTCATATAAGCACCTTGGCACTGTTAATCTGATAACACTGCTGCAGTTTGCACTGTGTAAGAAAGAAAAACTTAGATTTTTTTAATTATAAGATTATTATTTTTACTTTTTAGAATTCTTACACTGATCTCAGATATGCACATCAGGGAACACAGGTAGAGTTTAAGAATTTACTGTTAGTCCAATGAACTTCAACAACTCTTAATTGTCCAAACTGAATAATGAGTACAGAAAAGCCTCATGAATTATATGTTTAAAATCATTGTCTAAAAAAAATATACCTGGTACCTACCCCTTTATTCTTACATCCTTATCACTCTTCTAATGTTCTCCTGGTCTCTAAAGGTGATACCACAGCCTTCCCTGGGCAAAATCAGGGAGAGGGAAGTTAAAATGAGCTCTTTGGTGTCCTGAGGTTTTCACTAGGAGGACAAGGAGGATGCTCAAGGGGAGAGTGGCAGGAGAAATATGATGTTGATGCTTTCTTCCTCTTGAATATTGGGTCTCCTTAAAGTTATTATTACTTCTTCCCATCCCTGCCTGCTGTCTTCTCCCTGCTCCCAGGGAAGGGGTGAAAGCTGCCCTGCAGCCCCCCAATATCCCCAAGGCCATTTGTCTGGCAGGGACTGCCTGGGGCTGTCAGCCCCTTCCCCAGTGATACTCGCAGAGCTGGAGCTCAGAAAGGCTTATGTACTTGGGTACTTGGGCACGCAGCACATTCTAAATCCAGCTCAGCCCTGCTCAGGCCAAGGGCAACTCAGATCAGAGCAATTCAAAGCCTGTAACCTCTTATTAACAAGAGCGAAATATTTACTGGATTACATACACTGTTTTGGAGAAGTGGCTAAAGGGTAAGGAGGTCTTGATACTGATACATAGATGTATTAATTTTTTTGTGTGTGTGTATATGTGTACACTTATGTATTTGGGTTGGTATGTAAATGAGAAGATGGAGACAGTGAGTTTGACTACTGAATGGATATTCTGTCTCGTATAGAAGTAACTGCAACTCTCCGAGGATGAACTGCCAGGAAACTATCAGGTTTCAGAGCTACAGCTCTCCTACCTTTAAGCAAAAGAAACATTTCACTTATTAAATAATTCCTGCGTATATTGCTCCTGCTAGGGTTTAGCCAGTCCTGTTCAGGCCTCTAAGCTGTATCCTTCTTGCTCTAATTCTCCCTTGTGCTATTAATCAGAAATCTCTCAATTAAGAGCAACTCAGAAACTGGAAAAATGTATGCAAAGTTTCCCTTTAAAAAATAATAATAAAAAAAAACTTCCTAGAAAATAACATTATTTTTAAGGATTTAGGTGAAATACTGTAATTTTTCTCTATTATAACTTCATTTGAAATCAATGAGTTATTGAATGAATAAGGATTAAACAGTCTGGAAAGCAAAATTAATAGCTATTTATAAACAGATTTTAATTTTCTCTTTTAAATTTATATCAGCTGTGTTCCATCATTCTTTACTCATGGATCTGCTGATGTAGGATTATTCTCATAAGAAGTTATGGCCATAATAACAAGTGCATTAATATATTGTATGTACCCAGTAAGTTGCCTTAATTTTTTTCTCCTCTTTTTTTTTTTTTCTTTTTATTGCTATACCAATTCCACTTAAATTGTGGCAAAGTTAATCCCAAGAGTATAATTAAATTCTTCTTGAAACCTAATTAGTTCCGCTGTGATGTCTTTTTCATTTCTGGTAATAGTTACAAAATATGGTGCATATATCTGTATAAGGAAAGCCCTGAAGACATGCCAAAACAGCGCTGTATAGCTACATACAAATACGACCACATATAGGGTCTTCTGAGTAGCTCATCAAAATACTCTGGATTTCACAGCAGCAGTGTCTTCAGATAATTATCATCCTTCCTATGCTATCCTTAAATCTGAAAGTTTCTGTTAGACCAGCTGTCAGCAAGCAGCTTAGGTAGGCTGGTGATAGCTTCAGAGACAGAAGACTAGAAGATCATCTCAGATCTGTCTGTATCTCCATTTTATTTTAGGCTACAACAGTAATTCTTCGGCCTGCAGACAAGAACAGGTCTAAGACTGCCCTGCAATAATGTTACTGATGGATTATGTTGCGTACAGGGATTATTTTTTATTATTATTTCTATTTTTTGGCAACTCAATTACCTATTAATGCTGAGGCAATTAAGAGGCAATAGATAATATCTACATTTCCTAGTTGCCCTCCAACTGAGGGCTGAACTCTGAAAACAAAAGGAGACAAAAGGATTGTTTATAGGATACAGAGGAAAATTCTCTCCAGAAATGTTATGAAAGGCATCTCTTGGATATGACTGGAGATTCTATGATAGAAACCTAATGTTTCATTTTAAGATCCTCTGTTTTCTCTGCAGTGCTTTGTTCTTAGTAGTCCAACAAAAGGCAGACTACTTTGGTTTTAGAAAGAATTAGAAACATTCAGTTCTGTTTCAAGGTAGAAGTACTGATATTGGTTAGTAAAGTTAATAGAGGAAGAATGAAGAAATTCTTTTGCACCCATTCATATAGGCATACAATTTAGTAAAGTTTGCAGTTGTGGTGTGGATTAATGCTTTAAATTCTCTTACATTTACCAGCAGTCACCATGTCAATGCTGTCTAACAATCTGAACACAAGCTGCATCAATCAGAGCAACTGGTTTAATCCTTTCTCCCCTGTTCCAAACACTTGAACCCTTACCCAAGGCTGCTTTTTTTTATTATTATTTTTTAAATTCTACCTCCTTTTCTCCCTCACCTTCTCTCATTTAGATCCTTATTACCTCCAAATTAAACTTCTTTAGCCTTCTTTTCAAATCTGAGGCCTATATAACTGTTCTGCACACCCTGTAGATGCTGTTCTCCTGTGGTGAGTCTATAAATCCCAGCTGCCTCCTGCTTGCAAGTGCTTTGGTTTGCCTCACGTAGCATGCTCTAGGTGCATGATCAGGACACCTTTCAGATAAACTGGACAGAAAGATGCACCTAATGCACTTCAGCTGCCAAGGGGCATTAAGATCATGGGACCAGACTCTAATTAGTCTGAAGTTTTGCCTCTAGACCCCAACAGTTTTGAGTTTTGGATCCCCAGCATCAGATGTGTTGCTGTATAGATCTGGCCCAACTGGTCTGCACTTTATGTTAACATCGATGTATGCATTATTGTGTGGTATTAGTTTCAAATTTAAAAAAAAAATATCCTGCCTATTGGCATTTTCTGTGCTATTGCACTAGCTTCCAACTTCTTGTAAAAGACATAAAAAAAATCAGCTCAGCTCCCCCAAGTTGTATGGAAATGATTTCTGGTCACTTACTTTATTCATCATTACTGAACCATTATTTTGTTCAGATAATGCCAAGCTACCCCCTTTCTTTCTGTTATTACTTTTCTAACTGTAGACTGACAATTTACAAGGCAATGAAGGAGTGAAAAATTGAAAAGGGAAAATTTCAGCCTCTTTTCACAGCACCTCTACAGAAAGTGATGTTTTGTTCTCAAGTACCTGAGGTTACAATTTCTTTTCAGTTCTAAAGCTCTCAGGCTAGGATTTGGTTGAGGTTCCCAGAAAAGACAACCCATAATCATAATCTTGTTCTGGGCAAAAGTGAAAAAGTTGTGCATATGTTTGGAGCTAAAAAGTCATTGTTAGTTCAATGAATATTTTAAGAATCTAAAGTTGGAATTAATTAATACAGAAAAGCTTAATGAATTATACAAACTTATATAAAATATTTTTATACAGATATAAAAATACAAATATATATAATCTCTTTTCTCTTATCTGTCCCTGTGTTCACCCTTCCAATATTTCCCTTAGTCTTAGGATCAACAGTTCCTGTACTTGTCAATTAAAAATTGTGTATAATATTAATGATTTCCAAGAATTACCAGTAATTTTTCTTCTTTATGGAAGAATGACTGTGAATAAAGAGAACAGGAAATGATCCCATACTCCCAATTTTGATTCTTAGATGTAAATACCCTTTCATGCACTTGTAGGGTTTTTTGAGTGAATTTGAGACAAGTGGTCAATGTTGTTAATTAAAAGTTTCTTAAGAAGCAGAAAAGACAATAAAATAAACTACTGTTGAATCAGTGGAATGAAGTATTCAGATAAGACTGTACTAAAAGTGCTATTGGGAACTACCACAAAAATTGAAGCAAAAAAGTATGGTTTTTCTGACTAACTTTACAATGAGGGTCTACTTCTACTGTGTATGCATGGCCGCAAATATGTGTGTACTTGTTTCAGCATCAAGTGATTATGTCCTTGTAATGGCAATGCAGATACAGCACTAGCTAAGAACTTGCAACCATTTAGGTGTCCTCTCCTCTGTGAGTACTAACAAGTACTTATTTTAAGCCCCTTTCCTCCTTGATTCTTCTGTATTTAAAACCTAAATTCAGAAAGACAAGAAACAGCACCTTACGCTTGTGGTTGAAATGAGGTAAGTGGTTGGGAGATTTTTAGTACAGTTATAAGGCAAAACAGCTCAAAAAGGTCAATATAACTTGTGCTGGAGTGATGTTACATTAAAATTAACGTACTTTGAGAATTAACTCTATGGAATGAAGAGAACCTGAAAACAAAACCATTTGGAATCATAGAAAAAATTAATTGTCTAAGCTGCATGGACTGTGCATACAACATCACATTTTTTAAGTGACAGTTTTTTATACTTTTCAACTTTGATTGATCTGAGTTGCTGAGGGACCTTAAACATGTAAGAGGACATATATTTTTAGTTTCATCTTGACTATGCCCTTTCAAAATAAACTGCAACACTATTATCTTGGGTCATATTCTGCTAGACCAGATTCTACCTCAGTGTACAACAGTTAAGTGAAGAGCTTGTAGCTTCTATACCTTTCCAGGTAAAGAAATTTGACAAGAACACCACAACTTCTGTCATTACACTATAAAATGAAGAACAGTGTATTCTATAATTTCATTGTACTGTTATTAGTATCAACATTATGCAGTCTCAAGAAGTGATATTATCTGAAAAATCTCAGTTTTTCACTTCAACACTTGCATCATTTAAGCTGATGTTTGTAATAAGGAAGATGAAAAAAAATTTGCAATATGCCAGCTGTCAGTAAAAAATGGAGAGTAATAAACTATCCTGGTCTAAATGCAGCATATAGATCAGAAAAACTATGTAGCCATAAGAGCTGCTGAAGATCTTAAAATGTCTTTCCTATTTAAAAATAGCCCAAAGTTTGCTCTAAACATACCTATGAATACATCTAAAAGAAAATGTCTGTAGGAACCATATTCACTTTGACCTCAACAATCCATAATGTAGAACATCTCTTTGTTGCATTCAGGAACTCCACATCATTTCAATAAGAAGTTTGGATGACTGATAAACTCTTTGCCTTAAGTCTTCATATGACTTTACTTAGTGCAGTCTCCAAAATTAAGGCCTTTTTTTCCCTTAAGTTTTGTATTTAAAAGGATGGAGGATTGTGTTAAAGGATACAGGAAAGAGATGTCTCAATTTATGTGTTATATGAGCTCGTATACGATGATAGTTGATAGCTCCAGAAGCTGTTGTTACAGAGAACTTATCTGAACAATTGGGATGAGACAGCTTCGTATTTGCTCTAGCTGCAGCATACTAAGTACAGTTAGCAGGGTACGTGAGCAGTCAGTTCCTGCAGTAAAATATATGTACTAGAATATAGGTAAAACTGGTGATGTAAAATCCAGATCTAGTCTGGGAACTGCATGGGTAAGCCTACGGCTGTGTCCAGGCTGGTAAACCTGGGCAGAATGCAGGCTCTAATGGCAGGAATGAATTTGTCTGCCCATCTGTGCTCATAGAGGAAAAACAATTCTGAGGAATATTACATTGGATGAGTACTGAGGTGAAGAATTGGCTTCATGGAGCTGTTTTGGAGCTGGGCAAGCTTATAGCAGCATGACTTAGAAAGCTTTGCTCTTACTTGTGTTTCTGAGAGGATTTCATTTCAAAGGCAAAATTGTCATGCAGGAACCAGGGTTTGATATTAACATATCTGAAAGAACATGCACTTTTGGAAAGCATGGATGGGTAGAATAAAACTTCCCTTTGTCAGCATCAAACATAATATTTGATACGTGTGAACACAGTAAGATGATTGATTAAACTGCAAGGTTAATTCTTGTTGGTAGAAAGAACTAATCTGCATGAAATTGAAAATAATTATCATCTTGTTCAACTACTAAAACCATGATGACTACTTTTTTTTTAATACTGTAAGTAGTTGAAGTATGTCTCCTTTGCTATTCAGTGCTGTTACTAAAAATGGTTCCACCATTTTGAATGTATATGTACATTAGAAGTATAATTTGGAATTTGGTCCATTTTTGTTTCTGAATATTTTGTTTGCAGACCAAGCTGGTAATTTCATGGTCATTTAGGTGTTATTAATAAGTAAAAAAAAAAAAATTTTACAGTATCCTCATGATTTCCATTGAGAATATCTTAAATTAATGGAAAACTTTTTTGGTTTGTTTGGTTTTTTTGTGGGGTTTGTTGGTTTTGTTTGGGTTTTGGTTTTGGTTTTTGGGGGTCTTTTGGGGCTTTTTTTGTTTGTTTGTTTGTTTGTTTGTTTTCCCTTGCTTTCTAGTATGCAGTATACAAAGAATTGTACCCTGGAAAAAGACTGGTTGGCATAGTCCCTTTGTGAACCTGAAGATCTGAAATGAATCCTGAGGTTGAAATTTCACTCAGAAGAGGTTATGTTTTACAACTCTCATGAAAATGACTTTAAGTATTTTTTTTCATAGTTAGATAAAACTTTAGTTTGAATATATTTGCATAAAACTGATACTTACAAGGAGGTTTTTTTCTTTAAATTAAGAAGTTTCCTATGCAAATACAAATTTCCCCTTTTGTCTCTATTTATGTCATCTAACTGGAGAAACTGCACTGAAAATAACTGCACAAACTCATTTTCACTTTCTTCTTTTTTTTTTTTGAAGTTAAAGTAGGGTTTTACTTGCTTGGTAAACTTCTGGCTGCACTAAGTTTATTTGAAAACTCTTGTTCACCTTAAATATGATTAAGTTTTTCCATGGCTGAATTACATTGCAAAATTCTCTTTGAGAACATAGATGACTGATAGCACAATTTCTTAATATCTTGGACAAAACCAGAACTCTGAAAAGGGGGCAAAAGTAGTTTCTTATAGTGCAGGAATATATATGTGGTATATACATGAATCATAGCATTTATGGCATATTGCAAAAATATAGGCACAAGCACAAAAATGTTTGAGTCCATGAAGACTTAAAAAAAACAACCAAACAAACAAACAAAAAAAACCCAACAACAAACCAAACCAACCAACCAAACAAAACAACAACAACAAAAAAAAAAAAAAAAAAAAAAAAACAACAAACAAAAAAACACGCAACACTAAATGGAAAAGCAATCGCAATTATTTTAGGATTTTCAGAAAAATATGTCTTATATATTTAGGGATGCCAGTAATGATTTTCTTACCTCACTGACTTTTTTTGGAGTTCATTTCATTTCTTGTGTTGCACTCAGTTATGCCTGAACCTTTATGGAGCTGTGGGGTTTTTTGGTTTTGTTTTGGCTTTTTAACTTCCCTATTTTTTTTGTTTATTTTTAACTCAGCCATTGAATCTTGTACGTAACTATATTTGTCTGTACAAGAATAATATATAGCTGGGCTACTATAAGAAGCCTAACTGGTATTTTCTGATGCTTGGTTTCTAGATCTTGGAACTCTGCTCTTAGGTCTCAGCTGTGTCTTCAGCCAAGTAAGGTATAACACAGAGTAGTTTTCCAGAGCTGTTGAAATAAACTTCTTGTTCCGCAAATGCCTTTTTTTTTTTATTTATTCCAAAAGATCAATGTTCTTTAACCCCAAAGAATTTTTGTTTCCTTTCATTTTGTGAAAGAGATGATTAAACATCCAGTGTCAGAATACCTTGATATTGACTGTGTGCTCTTTCTACTAAAAAGAAATGTATATAAAGATGTGATGATTAGGTATCATGAGTAACCAAACTCTGATTCTACAACCATTAAAGTTCTGTGAGCCATGCTTCTTCTTTCCCATCTTCAGAAACAGTGTATTCCTTTAAGACTTCAGTACAGTAAATAGACAGACAGACTAGAAAGTATTGTTATCACAGGATGGAAGGCTCTGTTGTCCTTTTGTTCTAATGGAAGGCCCAAAGACTTCAAGACAGAAAATTCACTAATTAATCAAATCTATTAAAAGCACTTTTAATAGACTATTGTGATAATGGAATAGAGAAATGAATAGAGGCAGAGAGTTAAAGAAAACAGGGACATGAAAGAAGAACAAAAAAGTTGAAATTCCTTTTAAAATAATTCCCATATTATCAGGCTCGTATGTCATACTTCACAATGTTTTTAAGAACTGTTGAATAGCATTCTGCAAATAACATTAAAAATTATGCATTTCTCTATGGAGATGAAAGCCCTTGAAAGTACTTATTCATGGGTATCTGGAGACTCTAACTTGTCAGTATTTGTGAGTGTTACCCAGGTAATAACCCTTCAAAGATATCCCAGAATTTCCAATTTAGTAATGCTCAGCTTTACTGCATACCAACATCACTCTTACAAGCATCTAAAACAGCTGTTAAACTATCAGTCTTTGCAAAAGAGTCATTGCTTTAGTTCTCCTTCTGCATATGAGCTCTCAAATATTTTCTGGAATGGTTACTTAAGATCAGGTGGCAGTATGCAGCTCCTTAAACATCCAATATCTAAAAATTTTTTCATACTTGAAAGGAAGAGGTTTAAGAACATTGCAGCAGATGTTTTAAGAGAAAGATCATCTAAATGGCTAAAATTCTAGATAGCGTTATTTTAAATTGAAGAAAGATGAGAAGAGTTTCATGCTTTCTCATCACCTGTACCACTCAAAGGCTGGACTGCTGCTGGCATCGAAACCAGTTACAGATAAAATATTCTCTTGTTTACTCAATCATCTCAATGTACAACTTCCAAATATGACTTATGACCATTAGACTTTATAGATACAAGGGTCTGTGAATATATAACTATGGAGCAGCTAAGAAAATGATTGACAAGAATCAAATTAAATAGCAAAAGATTCCATTCAATTTCTTGAGACTTTCATTCTCTGGGTCTGCTACGCTGGTGCTTTCTAATATCAACAACTGGCTTAAGAATTTTTTTTTAAAGTGATGAGATGGAATGAAGAAAAATTGCTAACACCTGGTATATTTGTAAGGGGCTTTTCTATAATTTTTTCTCTCCCTTTCCCATCATCAGTTCATCAGGATATTAACAGTTATGAAAGTACATATGTTATGAAGTAGTCATCTTTAAGACCTCTTAATATTGATGTAGTTAGATAACAGGATCCCAGCCCTAGAGATGGACACTACATAAGTGCTGTAGAATGTGGAAAACAAAAGGGCACGTGTGAATCTTAGAAACCTTTTGCTATACAAGCAAAGCACTAGAAACTTCTGCTGCATGAGAGATTCCCTTCTCCAAAGTGGTGTAAATGGGCTTTTGGTCAGGGTTCTCCCATTTCTCCTAGGCAGTTATTTGTCCTCCTAAGGCTGCAACTGAAAGGCAGCATCTTTGGGCAAGAATGTTCTTAGCTTTGTTTGTCCTCTGAACCCAGGGGAAATTAACTGTAAACTAAGAAATGTGGAAAAGGCATACAAATCCATCCATAAGATATAGTAGTTGGAGCTGCTAGTAGCTCTCTGTTGATTTTAGTCATGAGAGGTTTGGGTTTCTGACCTGAGGCATGTAGAGCTACGGTATTCCTAGATACAGAAAGCACTTCAATTGGTGTTTCTTTTTTCAACTTTGGCTAGAAGCATTTTCACCCTTGAGAATGCATCTTGCAATAGGAAGACATTGTTGTTGATTCTGGTACCTTATATATTACAGCAACCCTTTGACGTGTTTTAATTTTGCAACTGGATTATCCAGTCTAAAGCTCGTGCCCCCACATCAAATGTAGAATAACGCCATTCATGTCAGCTTTATATCTTTCAACAAAAATGTGTGTCTGCGTGCCTGTAACAGCTGGCACAAACACTAAACTCAAGCCCACATCATTTTTCTGAATGCCTTCATTATTTTTTTTCTCTAATGTAGGAACAGTTAAATGGCTATCAGTGCATTTAACCTTAGAAAAACAAATTGTCGTGTATTCTGCAAAATTTTCATTAAGCATTGGTTTTAAGTTAATTGTATAAAAGAATGTTCAGACTTACTTGGATCCAAGGAACAGGGATGTCTGATAAAATGCCTGGCTAGAGCACAACACTACTTTTTTTAGCTTAGAAGTCTCAACATGAAAATACAGCAATAACTATATTTGCTACATTACAATAAATTCATAAAAAGCCTTCCTGTAAGTCTGGCGTGTGTGCATTCAATATGAAGATGAATTTTGATTTAGTGAAAACTAATTCAAAATTTAGTGAAAATGTAGTGAAAGTTTTCACTCAGTGAAATTTAGTCAATTTAGTGAAAAACTGCAACGCACTAATTTTATTCATAAAGGACTGAAGCTTAATTTCCTTTTGCATCTCTAAGATCTATGTAAAAGTCATTAGATATTAATTATGGGAAGACTGTAATGAATGATTTATTTATGTTTTAAGTAGCACCATATAAATGCATGCCAGTGCCTTTTCAGCTGAGTGTATTTCTTGAGTGGCATGATTCTGTATATCTCTGTTCTTTTTCCTTTTGGTGATATAAAAATTGCATCTGCTCTTTTTGATCCTTTTTTTTTTTTTTTTTAGAATATTCTCTATGGCCCAATTGAATTCTTAGCATTCTCTCTCTTTAGAAGAATATGTCAGCTCTCAAGTGTCCAGTAGTTCTTTTTATCTGATGTGGACTCTTTAAAACCCACAAGCATTCCAGGTTATCAGATCTGCTTTAAAATGCTGCCATTCATCTGTTCAGTTTAATGCATTCTCAGTTGGGAGTTGCTATATTGGCTAAAGGCTATGCCACACTGCAGCTTAGAAAATGAGAAAAGAAAGGCAGCCAGGCACAGGCTAACTATACTATTAACTTTCCTTCAGCCTGCAATACATCAGCTGAGCATCAGACCTAATCATGTTTTTTATAGTTGCTCTACCACAGCAAATGATGTTCAGAAATATTTATTCAGAAAGGAACACTGTTTAGTCCTTTGGAAATTTGCTGTTCTCTAAAACATGATATGCAGTGATTGCCCATTAATTTTATCACACATTTTTCTCTCTACTTTTAAAAAAGTGTTCATGCTTTGAATGCTAGAGGGAAGGGGAGAGGTGAAGTCTTCACCTGTAAATGGCAAGATAATGTACTTGACTAACCCCACAGAACATCTAACATAAATGGTGTTATGTTGCTTCTCCTGACAGTGAATATTGTGGAGCCATGTATATTGATTAATTAGTGATGCAAACCAGCTCTTTTCTGTGTCCTATTGACTGGATCTATTTTGTACTTATTAATACCTAATTGGGTCTCAGGGCAGTAATGCTTTTAGTTTATAGGCAGTTTACTTTTATTCCATGTTGACAAAATTGGGTTTTAAATATCATGGGAGCACAAGTTCCCAACCTAATCACCTGTAAACCTTGACGAAAATCATTCTTAGGCAGGATCTCTGCAGAAGTTTAACTACTGGAAGGAAGGAGGATGTGTCAGTAATAGCAGAAATCAGCAGTTCACCATGGGATTTGTCTGTGTGTGACCTGTGAAAGATATTGGGTAAATTCAGTAAAAATGACAACAGTGGGCTGCCAATGAGTTTCAGCTGGAACATGCATTTCTGCTTAACAGAACTATATACTTAGATACTATCTGCAAAATAGATATTAGCTATCAGAGGTTGAAATATGTATTTTAGTTTAGGTTTCTACCTTTCATTTTACTTCAGAAAGTAGAAAGTCAACTGACTTATTTAGAGAAAAATGTAATGACTTTCCATTTTATATAGTTAGAATAAATATATCAATAACTATCACTTACCATCATTTGTATAAAATAGATCAACAAGCAATATTCTAATTTCTTACTTTTCAAATGTGTACCTACAAATTATCTGTTCCTGTAATGAATTACCTGAAAGGTTGTATAAAATTTCGTATATGGCCAGATATGTTATGTTTCAGTTGATTGCAGGTGTAAGTGGTATCACTTGAGGCATGCTCCCTCATCTCCTGAAACAAAAATTAAAACAAAGAAACAAAATGAAACACCCTGTGGCCACCAGCGTGCAGGGTAGTTATTCCCCAGGCAGCTCCCATGCTACTCTGTGTGTAACGGCAGTGTGAGACACAGAAAATCCCAGGGACCCAGGGAAAGGTAGCTGAGCAACAACATGAGACCATTAAGGATCAGTAAACCTCCAGCTGCTGCTGCTTCATGGTATGAAGGCTGCAGGTGGTTCCTGAGGCAATATCCTGGTGCTGCTGGCAAGCCTGGGTTTAGCTACCAAAAGCACTACAGGAAGAGGCTTTATTCCTCTGTTTCCACCTGGGTAACAGAAAGTCACATTACAGTATCTCACAGGGCTCTCATGAGGATCAGTACTTAATGGTGCTAACAAGGAACGTGTAGAACAAATTACAAAGGTGCCAAAATTATACACAAACACCCTATGCTTGTTCCATAACTCATTTACTTTTTCTACATTTGTGGTATAAGAAGAAAAAGCAAAGAACTAATCTGACTGAAGTGCAGTCTTGAAATCTGTGTAAGAAGCAAGCAAGCTAATACAGATAATTGTCTGTGTAAGAGCCTTGAGAATGAAGAACACATTGAACTGAAAAGGGATGTATGGGGTTTTTTTTAAGTAGTAGTATTGCCTTTTTACTACCATTCTAATAACTATACCTCAGTCTTCTGTTTCTTAATATGCTTAGAAAAATTCTTATATTTTTTGAGGGTTTCATGTTGGTTTTCCCCACACACACTGCACAATCATTGCTCTCAATATAATAAACATATACATACCTGTAGCTCATTTTTTTCTTCTAGCAAAGGTACTCTCTCTAGAATGGCTAGAGAATACTGACACACTGCTGACAGAAAAACACCTCCCCTCCTCCAGCATTCTTCTTGATTTTTAGTGCACACTTTCACTCTGCAGACCTTCTTACCCTCTTGGAACAGTTCTGCTGCTGTGCTGACATCTGACTTCTTCTGGTTATGGCTCCCATCAGGCACAGTCTTTGAGCATGCCTGCTCTCTACTATGTTAGCCTACCTACAACTATTAATTTTGTGTTAATAACTCCTGACCATGTACATGTTTTGACCCCTTTTGACTCTCCCCTTTACACTTTTTTTCTGTTTGTACTGATAAAACAATTTCAAGGAGACCTCATAACTTCCTACAGCTGAACAGCTAGAAAACGTGTTTCTCTTGACTGAAGCATTCTGTTTGCTTTCAGCAGCTGTAAACTTGGTAGCATTTCTCATCTTACCATTTTTGGGCTGCCTGTGTGTGTTGCAAGGAAATTGGAGAGGAGCTGGGAAGGGCCAGCTGTTGAATGTTTAAAAAATAATGGTGCGAGGAAGCTGCAGGAAAATGCCAGATTTTAAAAAATGAGTAGAGATTTGTCAGAGTGATAGTAAATGTCTAGACTCTTGGCATAGAAATGGTAGCGGCAGCTCAGGAGCCAGATCTTAGTCCCTTTTATGATCTTCCTCACAATCAGAAACAAGGCATGATTCAGGCAGGAAACCTTCAAGGAGCTGTACAGCCAAATTCCTCCATTTTTTCCTTAATACCTCTCCAGAACAGGGAGCCATGTCATCAAGGGTGCAAAAAAGTTTCCACCTTAACAACAGCTTAAAAAATCCTAGCATTCTCTATTGGAACTGTTTCCCCCAAGCCTGACCAATTCCCCAGAACACACAGATCTTAGACTCTATTTATTTACCGGAGATCTAACAACACTTCCAAGCTGTACCCCAAGACGGATAGGAAATGAGACTGGGATGGGGGAATATGGGCATCAATATGACTCATGCCATACTGAAGTGAAGGTATCTTCTGTTTCTGTGCTTTTTGTGTGATAGCCACTGTCTTCAAGATCTTTATTATCTCCCTGCTCAGTACCTGCTCATCTTCTTCTCAGCTGGAGACTCTCAGAGCTACTGAAATGAAAATAATAAATACCTGCTTTACTGTGTATTCCCACTGAGCATCTTCTGGGAGATTACTTGCAGTAGCCAGTGCCACAGCCACGGCTATGTGTTTAGAGATTTGATCTTTAATTGCTTGCCTGAATCCACCCACAGTGCAGCTGGAACACATACTGATTTGACGGGGGCTTTTGCTGGAGGCCCAAGAAAAGTAATGTAGGCAAAATTGTGAACCAAAACCATGTCTGTATTTGTCGTACGCATTACGTAAAGTACCTTTCTCAAATCTCCACAGAACTTGTTTTCAAAGAAACTCTGATTCCAAACTGAACTCTATCTTCTCACTTCAATGCATTCACTTCTAAAGCTTCTAAATGGAAGTAGAAACCTATATATGAAGTTAGAGCTCTCTAGGTTTTTAAACAGTTGGCTCTTTTTATTTATTGTACTAAATTATGCTTAAAGGAAAAATGTTTTATTCATGCAAATCACTTATGTATTATGTTTCAAATAAATATTGAATATTTAATATTTCCTCAGTATAGTATGTAATTCATGCTGGAAACCTTTTCCTGAAAGCAATTAGATAGTTATTAGAAATCTTAAAGAAGAAAACAAAGCATCTAGTCAATAGTTCATTTTTAATGACTTGCTCAGAGTAGTATTTTGCTAAGCTTAATAAGACACACTGTTGTGTCTTTATTTCCTCTATATAGCCTCTAGTAAAAATGTGTTTTTAAAATGTCAGCTGAGAAGATCTTGAAAAAAGAACATTTTTGTACTTTACATATATGCAAATGCATCCTTTTGTACATGTGGGAATGGATAGCTAGGAAGAAATCTCACTTCATTACAGTAACGAGAAATCACACAAAACAGTACATACACATTTTCTATATGATTCTTTGACTTGTCGGAATAACCTTGTGGTTGAGGGTTTTCATTACACAAGAGATACCTAAAGGATTCCAATGGCATGCACTATTATCTTCTAATAGAATTGGAGTCAATACTGCACATGCAGACTGTATCTTATCAGACAGGCTAGCAGGGGGTAAAAGATATTGATTTGAAGAAATGCTTGAGGGAGTGACATTTGCAATACAATGATGTATGTTTGATGAGAAGGCTTATGACTTACCAATAAAACGCTTAACCATATCCCTATGTTACTTAGGCATTATTGTTCAAAATAAGTTAGATTAAATGATTTATTGACTACTTTTAAGTATCTCTAAAGAAAATAATTTTTTCTGTATTCCTTATGTACAATTATAGTCAATATGCTTAATAAGTGTTTCTTATTGCCAAAGAAGGTGTTTCTTCTTTAGTAGCTTAATATAGTTTTTAAAGAAAAGGTTCCACAGCAGTCTTGCCATAGTTAAACAGTGACAAAAATCTACAATTTCAAACAGAGAAAATGTACCTCTAAATCCACTCTACATGATGCATTAGAAGTTTAGTGATCCTGAGAAAGGTAGGCTTGCTAACTTCACAGTTTTTAAACATGGTCATTACTCTTACAACAGTGGGTAAATTTGAGAAAGTAGGTCTGAGGGATTGAATGGTAAGAGGTATAGTCTCTGTTCCATAGCTCTGTCAGCTTGGGAGCCCTACCTTTTTTTGCATAAAGCTTAATCGCTGCTGGAAATGAAGTGAGCATTAGTCTTCTTGGAATCAGCATAATGAAAGCCAACTCCTCTTACCCTGGCACACATGCTAGTCATGGAAAACACATTCAAAGCCTATCCTTAATTAAATTTCTGTGTGGTCAAATATTCTTTAAAGATGCTTACATTTCTTCTTGGGGAGTCTGTATTGTGAAAATTTCATGTAGTGTTGGAGTTGCTATATGAGATGTGGTTCTGTCATGAGTGCGTTTCCTGTGTTTTATAAGGGTAGGAATAGCAGAATGTGGAAGAGAGGAACTGTATCTGTTTGGGTGCCTCCTTCCTTCCTCTGAGAAGCCATGTGTTTTTCAGGCTCTGCTTTCAAAGCACGAATTCCCAGAAATTAATGAGATGGGTTCTTCCGTCTAATGCCGAATAGAGCAAGAGCTCTGTTTTTGCTGCTAACTTTGCTGAGAACAAAAAAGTAATAGTGTGCTAAAACCACAAAATTGAAAAAAATAAACTGTGTTTTATTTCAGTAAGTCTGTTGCTTAAGACAAACACTTTTTTAGCCATTGTTGAAGGCTCCTAATGCTATCAACCTAACTGATAACTATGGGGCCACAATACATTTTTCATTTAGTAAACATTTTCCCAAGCCAACAGAACTATAAATTATGAATAAGCCTTTAATGAAAATACATGAATAGGTAATGCCAGCTACAATCTCATATTATTAGCAGCATGAGATATTGCCCAATATTATATTTAAATTATGCAGATCAGAAGAATTTGGTATATCTCAAGTGATAAATTATATTGTTCTGCCACCTTAATTATATCTTTTGACATGAAAGAAGCTATCTGAATGCTCTGCTAATTAATCTTGTCACTCTTGACCCAGAAACATACTGTGTGTGGGTTGTTTCAAATTGCTGTGGTTAAAAATACTGAATATATAATATAATTAATATTGATATTAAAAGCAGTGTAAATCCATCCTGCTGACAAGGAGAGTTTGAACACTAATTGTTTCTACACCATCGTGCAAATGATAGGGGTGCAGATTTTATTTACTTCATATATAAGGTTATTTACTTTATTGTTGCCTACACCTTCTATTGCACTGACTGGTCATTCTTTTTCTCCTATCAGTGCCTAAGATGATCAGGCAGTTTTGCATGTTGCAAGCATTTTTTCATGCCAGCATATCACATCTCTTCTAACAAATCGCAGCTCTAGAGCAATGCTTCCCTCCTATACCACATTTTTTTAAATAATATAGTTTAGGTAAGATCTCCTTAAAAAGGTGGTACTTTTCCAAATGAAGAAGTTAAAACATATGCATTTGAGACATAAAACAAAAGCTGTATCTTTTCTCAAGCTCAGTGGAGAAAGTAAATGGGAAAGCATCTTCAACTTTAAGCACTCATTATACTGTCAATAGATCTAACCATTTTTAACACCTTAGTTGCATAAAACAAAAAGATTGGTACTTGATGTATTCAGGGTTCCCTTAGCTCTGCATTATCCCCCCAGAACCTCTGGATATGCTTTTTCTCCTTAATGCAGAGAATATGTTTATTTTTTCACTGAGGCCAATATCTCTTCCAGTGTCATAAAGATTGGTTTACGCATTCTTGCAATATATATAAATGCACTTTTACATGTAAATGCACTGTTAGAAATGACTTCCTTGCCAGAATAGGAGAGTTTAAGATTCCTCAGAGAAGTTCTAGGGAAGATGGTGATTCAGGCCATTTAGATGTGTCTCTCCTTGCTACACAGTGATGTCTGTGCTCCACTGCAATGCAGGCAGCCCCAAAAGCATTTAGTGTATGACAGCACAATATATTGAAGA
This sequence comes from Morus bassanus, assembly GCA_031468815.1. Classification (NCBI taxonomy): domain Eukaryota; kingdom Metazoa; phylum Chordata; class Aves; order Suliformes; family Sulidae; genus Morus; species Morus bassanus. The sequence goes on from CM062568.1 coordinate 110,471,325, forward strand.
CCTTTCTGGTGAGTATCTTTGTTGTTCTCTACCGTCAAAGTTCGAAACTGTTTTTTTTTTCATTTTGCATGTGTTTCAGAGACTGTCTAACTTAATATTAGTTTGCTTTGGAAATAAGTGGAGAAGGGATTTTAATTTGTCTGGAAATATTCAAAACTTTTTATGGTAGTCTAAGAACTTGAAGTAGAAAATCAAAAGAATCAGTAGGTTGTGTGGAATTATATTCAATCCCCTTACACCTGGTTACAAAACCTAGTTAACAGATTGGTGCATTCTGGATTGGTCTTACTACTTTTGCTCTTTCTGTTTTTTTACCAGAGGTGCTAGCACCTCCAAGAGTTTGAGTGAGAAAGAACAGCAAAATTGTTCCAGGCATCCATGAGACAGCTGTTGTAGTGACATCTATTTGGCCATTATCAGACTAGGTCAACTAAAATAATGATATAGAGGTCTTCTTATGTTCTTATTTATGTGTTAATATGGTCTTTTTTCTGAGAACTCCTTCACGAACATGACAGAAGGAAAGAAGCCTGCTAAACACAGGGATGTTGTAGAAAACATCTAGGACTGGGTGGTCTCCTTGACAACTTGGAAGGAATTTGAAGCAGTAAAATTGCTTCAAAAAAAAAGTCTGCACTGTTTGGAGAAATTTTCCCAGTTCACCAGTTCTGTTCAGTTGGAATTAATAGATCAGAAAAATGCCAAGATCTGAAAGGTTAGTGTATCACAACATTAAACTCTCAAAACAGGATCCAAAGTTTTCAGTGTGAAGGTCTTTTAACTGCTTTAATCTTAGGGCCAGTAATCTTCGACTCTTCTCAGTCCCTCAGTAAATTTGCAAGGTGCTCTCCCAGCTATGAGATGCCTATGCCTAGGTCATACAGGGCACACAGGCACATTTATGTAAAGAACAATAACAATCCTCCAAGCAAAAGAATTTGGTTTATATCAGTTGTAAATATTCCTGCTGGAGTTTGATCTTGACTTCCTATAGACAAATGTGTTAATCTATACCTTGTTTTGAAAAAAGCATGAACAATTGTTAGGGAAAATCTGGATTCTAACACAGGTTCTGATGCTTTCCCTCAATTTCTTTGCTAAAGACAGCCAAAACAAGCATTTTAGTGAAGTCAGGAAATGGCTGGTAAACTTGTGCTATCAGTTCTCTAAGGTATTGCCTTTACACGTTTTTTCTCCCTTAGTTAGCAGTAGTTTTCTAAAAGATTTCACTATTGATTAGCTATGCTAGGTTCGTATCAAACCAGAGGAAAAAGATTGCAAAGAGAAGATAAACAGTCTTGAAAAACAGATATATGAGGAGAAGAGCCTTAAATGGAAGTTACAATTATTTTGAGGGGCGTCCAGAGTTTTTGGTAGCACCTGTAGCACTCCTAACACCTAGGAGCATCTCTTGCTGTCTTTCATCCCTGTTAGGATATCTCTCAAGGTCAGGATGATGATGATGAAGGTGAGGAGTCTTACAGTGGATCCCAGGGCTCTACTGGTAGTGATGGAGATGTGATAAGTCTAAATTTTAGACTACCTACTTTTATCAATCTCAAATTAAGTGCTGAAAAGAAGCAAACTTTCTCATTCCTTCTTTTGCCTGTCTTTAGACCTACTTCCATGTATTTCAATTTTATGATCAATGGACACAAAACTGAAGTAGACATCTGTATTTTGAACTGTTGGGTTTTTTTTCCATTCCACTTTTAAAGTTTGACTTCAGAGAATAAAAAGAAAGAATTACTGCTAAGCTTAGCAGAACCTGTGTTTATCTTGGACAATGAGGCTTATCCACAAGCTTTATACCACATCCTGGAGCTGTAGAGCCTGTACAATAGATACGGGCAGGCTTTTTCCAGCACTTAACCAGATGCACTAGGTGGTGCGAGGGAACCACAGCTCCAGAGTTCAGTGTGTACCTTTTTCTGTTTCAAAAAGTGATGTATGAACAGACAGAAAAGATAATGAGGAAGCTGTGACTGTTCTCAGAGTAACTGGTCTCTACACAAGAAATGAAGGGGTAGGGGGAATTGTCCTCTCCCTCAGGAGTTCTGTGTTGGAAATGGCCATAATACATACAGTAGTAATCAAAGTTAAACCAGCAACAGTTCTGTCTGTGTGTAGAGTGAATAATTTCCTAATTCACCTTTTTGTTCTTTTGCATCTCTTCCTTTTCTCTTATGTACTCAATAAGAACTGTTCCCAGGTGTGTTCATTGTTGATTAAGACAACAAGTTTATAAAAGTTTATTGCATTAGTATTACAATAGTTGGATTTTTAAGGTTTCTTTTGGAGTAAACTTAAGGTTAACAGACAACTGTGGGTACTTTACTAAGAACTGCAAGGGATGGACAAGAAGTCCTGTATTTTTTGTACTTTAATTTTCTAGAGCCAGTTTAAATTCCTTATATAAGCTGTCAGAAACATACACTGTAGGCTCTTAAATAAGAATTGATTTCTGCAAATTCATCACGTACCTTCCTCAAACCTAACAAGGAAATTACTGTATTGTTCCACAGAGATAATCTTTTGCACAACAAGCCACCATGTAAATTTAAATGTGTCATGATCCGAACTGACCTAAGATATCATTATATCTAAACTCACCAAGTTTCACTTTTTTTTTCTTAGTATTTCATATAAGCATGTCTTTTAAAGGGGGCAAAACCCCAAGCTGTCTAGTAGGAAAGGAGCTTTTAAAAAATATTTCCTGACATTAAAAAATTTACTGTCTCACTTGAAGCATTAACAGTTAAGCACTCAAACTAGACAAATATTTTTAGTCATATAAAGTGAAATAAAAATGAAATCATGAAATAATAATAATTAGGGTAATAAAACTAATAAATAAAAGTTCAACATCCAAAATATCCATTTGTATTGCTAATATACACCATTTTAAAATACTGAAACTACAAAGTATATATAGCGCCTATTGGACTTTTGCATAAGCAGTGTGCTCATACTCTCTCTTCTTGTTTGTCTCTCTGCTTTTCTGTCTTTAGATCAGGTGCTTGTTTTAGAATTTTATGTGTTGATAAGTAGAATATTAGTTTCTTCACAGGTTTAAGGAAAAATAATCTTGCTGGGAAAATTAAAAAAAAACCCACCACATCTTTAACTATTCTAAATATTTCACTAATGGCTTGATGTTTATGTTAAAACTGCATATTTTATAAATTCCAGTAAAACAAATCCCAATACTGTATTCAAAAACATTTTAGCCAAGCCAGGTTCTCCCTGCAGCTAAAAACCTATGAAGATCAGCTATGTCAATTTTATGAATCAGACTGTATTTAGCATATAACTCAATAATAACATTGGTCACACTGTTACATTTCATTATATTTTGGTATATGATAAAATTGGCTTATAAAGAAGTCTTAAAAAACATTACCATCAAGATGTAATTATTATGCAAAAACTAAGTTTTTCTTAATAAATGAATGATTCCCTAATTTTTAGTTGTCACAAAAAATTGTGTTAGCTATAGTCAGTTTATTTCAGTCTAAGAATACAGTAGCCGTTCTTAGCATACATCAGATTACAATGAAATCTGGTTTTTACAGGGAAGTATAAAAAAATACAGCCATTAGTACTGAAAAGGCACTGGTAAAATCAAAATGCTGTATATAATGAAATTAAATGAAGCTCTATCAGGAGATTTTGATAATCAAAATGCTTAATGGGTGTGGCCAGCAGCTTCAGAAATGCTGGTTTGTAAATTAGCAATAATTATTCAGTTTATTATTTCTGGGGGGACTATTCAATTTCGCTTAAAGGTAACACATAAGTTTATTTTTCATTAGTGAACAATTCTGAAGACCTAACTAGTGGTTACAAGGTTTTTGCAGTCTGCTAAGTGGGAGTGTTAATTCTTTCCTGTTCCTCTAAATATAATACATCGTCTTACTGGTGTTTGTTGGATATACTTCATCACAAAATAGGATATGCATTGCTTTTTTGCTTAGATACTGCAGCTGATCCATTTCAGCATTCCATGATATATATAACGCAAATGACAAAAAACACTTATCTAACAAAAGGCACCCCTCTATGCACATTTATTTATTTATCTAGAAAGCAAGAAAAAATGCCCGGCACTAATCATGTCTGTTTAATTACCTCATTAAAAAAAAAAGCATGCAAGAGGACACTGCAAACACTTTTTCATTAGTGCCAAGTAGATGAAATTGGAGAGATTCTTTGAATGTCCAAAAGTAATCTTGTCAGAGAGATTGTTAGCCAAGAGCCATAGAATACCTCTTCCTAGAACAAGATAAAAAAAAATACTCCAAATCAAGCAAAAAAAATCATCTTCTCTTGAGTCAATGTGAGAGCGACATTTTAGTCAAGGGGTGCCAAGGATGTTATGGGACCCAGAAGATAGGTGAGAACCCAATCAGTCTTTGCCTTCCTTTCTCCTACCAACACTGAGGATATGTGGAGGAAGAGAAAACTGAATGCTCCAAATAAAAGTAAGTGATATGACCCTGAAGACTTCCTCCAGGATACAAGAACTGTCAACTATATTTAAGGGCACATTGATAGACTGTCCTGGAAGCCTGGTCATCTACATTTCTTATAGACTAAAATCTTTTAATTATTCTGCCTTGGCACAAGTTTATTAGGAACTGTGGGCATCCTCATAATTAAGTGCTTCATTGTTTGCACTATCTTTAAGTGTGCAATGGCATCTTGTTAGTATAGTTGCCCATAGTAATTTAGGTTTTGTTAGCTAAAAATATCACAGCAATCAAATTACCAGTTGTAATAGAGCAGTCAGATAGAATGCAGCTCCATGTAAGTAATGTCTAAGGTAATCTACTAGCATCAGAAGGTTCAAAAAATATCCTTTGTTGATCAGTTTAAGGTCATCAGTGTTTTTACCTCTTAAATGAAAAATTTATTCCTTTCTTAATGTTCAATAAAAAAACCCAAACCAAAATATTAATAAATATATAGTTGTAACCAAGGAAAACCTTAATTGTGTTTTAAGGATATGGTTTGGTTTTCTTTCCTTCTTTCCTTATAAAAATATTCTCTTAACAAAAATTAATTTTTCTGTAGCCTCATTTGTTTAATTAATGATGTTATGTTTGCTATTGAATAGGATAATACAGTTTAATTGGAATCATTGTTTGTAGCATGATGTAGCGTTTTAGCGCCAATAGTGTCACTTTTTCCTATCAAAAATGATGGTCAGAATCTTTCTTAAGGTATAAGCTCAATAGGCAGAAAGTGCATCCTATGGAAGTTATTATTTAAATTAAATGTTCATTACCTTTTATCTGTCACTTCCAGTTTCTCCATCTCTGTTTTCTCTCCTCAAACACACAGATGCTCTCTATTCTTCATATATTTTGGTTTTCATCTTGCTTTTTCACAGTTTCTCCAAAGTAGATGGCAGTAAAACTTTCAAAGTCAGGGCACCAGATCCAGTCCTGTCATAACTTTGGTTATGATGTAAATCAAACATACATCTTGATCCATGGTATTTGATCTGACAATAGGTGAGACAATATCATCCATCCCTGGTTTTTGGCCATATCATTTTAAAATATATGTCAAAACTTCTTTAAAGTTATGAGGTATCAGCTCTTTTTTTCTTTGTTATTAATCAGATGCTCACAAATCAGGATGGGTATGGAAAGGACTTTCTCAAAAACATAAAATAAAGGCTGAAATAGAGTTCAGAGTTTTAGAAGGTTGGTTTTTTTAACTAAAGCAGGTAAAAGTTTTTTACTAAAGGTAACCTGATGTTGTTGGTGATAATAACCAAGGATTATGTGGCTTCAGATTTTTCTCATGCTGTATTATTAAAAATAAATCAGAGTAGTACCAGCAGGACCTGTTAAACAAAATTTCCATCCCATGGAAAATTTAAACACTTTCAAATTTGTTATAAATGAAGATAGTTACACTTTCAGAAGTTTTAGAAGGAAAGTAACTTACGTATAATATCAGTGTAAACATCAAAATAATAAAATTTCATTTCCCTGTAATACATAGATTATTAGGAAATGACTTGACCAAAATTGTTGTCAAAATATTCTGTTTCAACATGTGTTCCATGGATGATGCACTAGATATGCAGATGTTATTCTTCACTGATTTCACTAGAAAATGTGGTCTCCAAGGGAAAATTTCTTGCTCAGGTATTTCCAGCAGTTCAAATTTTGCTGACATGTTTTAAATTAAAACATCCTGGTTCTAGGTATATCTGGAAGAAAATAGCCTAATTCTTCCCAGACATTTTTAAAAGGAAACACTGTTATTTAAACATGATTTTTTTTTTTTTGGAGGGGGAGAGTGAGGAGGGAGGGATGGGGACAAAGACACAAATGACACCGGACTGAAACTGTCAAGGCAGGATTCTCGATACTACATTCTGCTTTTTCATTTCTGTGATCTTTAGTCATTGGCGTAGTTAATATTGATTCAGGTGAAGTTGTAGAAGTGCCCTTTACTTGGACACTGACACTAAATTTAAAATAGGTATATAGTCTTGAAAACATTACAAATTGTAATATAATGCTATGAAATCTCAGGAACCCAGCATTCTGTAATTGTCTGGAAACATCCAGAAGATTCATAGAGTTGAGGACCACAGTTCATAAACATGACAGAATTATTTTTAGAAAAACAAGGATTTTTATTATAGAGTTAGCTTTCTAAGTTGTCTGCAGCTTGATCAGTGTTTCAATAAATAGACACCCTAATGAAAAATTGAATTAAGCACCTTTTTCTCCTTTTAGGCGTCCCTAAAGTTTCCATTGCAAACATTTTAATCTACCTTCATCCCAATAGACTTTAAGTACAAATTTCATTATTTAATCTGAAAAAGCTAATTCACATTAATAGCATGTTAATCTATATAGTTAACACTTGTCTTTGATAATAATTGCTGTTTAGTTTTATAAAGCATTCATTAAATGTCTTGCTAAATTACATAAAGATCATAATAGGCATTTAATGGATGCTTTTTAAAGTGAGGTAGAAATTACTTTAGATTATAAGTAACTGTAGGTTTATAAAGCCATCATTATATGTCTATTAAGACCATTTAACTTAAGTGTTCCATAATTAGAGAAGAGCCAGAATTTTAATCGCACATTTGCAAACTGCTAGCTAGGACTTCTGAAAACAGATCTCCTTTTATCCTAGCTACTGTTGAAGAGAGTTTGTGCTTTCTGCACGTTTTATTTCTGAAAGTTTTTTTTAATTTGTAAGTAGTATCCTACTGTACTAAAATCAATGATATGGGACAGAAATAAGAAGGTGTCTAATATACTAATAGTGCCTCAAAAATTATTTCTAATAATTGAGAAAAGAATTATAAGATTAATTTTTGTTTGTTAACTACTAAAATTGAATCTGAATGGAAACTGTTTGGCCCAAAATATTGACAAGGGGATGCAGGGTACTTTTACCTCTGGATGATTATTTGAAAACAGACAAGAATAATAATTTTGCCCAAATCCAGTTTTTTTTGGCCTAAATCTACCTCTTACGTAGCTGTCCAAATCATAAATATATACTTGTTATTGGTTCTACTGTATTCAGTATCACTGGAGAAGCTAAATAGCTTTTTCTTTTAATCATGGAGAAGGTAAATCATGGAGAATGTAAAGAGTGTTCAGCTCCCAGATATACTCCAGAGTGGAAACAGTGTCCTGGAGGACAGCAACATTGTCCAAGTCCATTCTGTTCCATCCTTAATTCAGTTGTCAGACCTCAGTTTTGTAACAGCTGAAACTCAGAATTTAAAACGTCCTTCCATCTTTTAATAAAAAGGGGTTTTATACCTAAAATCTGTATTTAAAAAAAAAATAATCATAGAATCATAGAATAGTTTGGGTTGGAAAGGACCTTTAGAGGTCATCTAGTCCAACCACCCTGCAATGAGCAGGGATATCTTCAACTAGATCAGGTTGCTCAGAGCCCCGTCCAACCCGACCTTGGATGTTTCCAGGGATGGGACCTCCACAACCTCTCTGGGCAACCTGTGCCAGTGTTTCACCATCCCCACTGTAAAAAATTTCCTCCTTATACTCAGTCTAAATCTACCCTACTTTAGTATAAAATCATTACCCCTTGTCCTATTGTAACAGGCCCTGCTAAAAAGTTTGTCCCCACCTTTCTTATAAGCCCCCTTTAAGTATTGAAAGGCTGCAATAAGGTGTCCCTGGAGCCTTCTCTTCTCCAGGCTGAACAACCCCAACTGTATCAGCCTTTCTTCATAGGAGAGGTGTTCCATCCCTCTGACAATTTTTGTGGCCCTTCTCTGGACCTGCTCTAACAGGTCCATGTCTTTCCTGTGCTGAGGGCTCCAGAGCTGGACACAATACTCCAGGTGGGATCTCACCAGAGCAGAGCAGAGTGGCAGAATCGCCTCCCTCGACCTGCTGGCCACGCTTCTTTTGATGCAGCCCAGGATACAGTTGGTTTTCCAGGCTATAAGCACATGTTGCTGGCTCACATTCAGCTTTTCATTCACCAGTACGCCCAAGTCCTTCTCCCTAGGGCTGCTCTCAGTCCTTTCATTCCCCAGCCTTTATTGATACCAGGGATATCTTGGACTTGGTATTGTCCTGGACTTTTTCTTTACCTCCATGTAAACACAAAACAAGCCTTTCACAGACAAGGAAATACGTACAAAGCCCATCAGTGTCTCATTCTTTTCAGAAACATAACTTTGACCTTAGTGATACATCAGATTATATTTCCCAGGATGGGCATGTGGATTCAGAAAAAGATAAGATCTTGGTGTGAGATGGTGTCCCATGTGAAATATTACATGACCTACTTCTGTTCATATTGTTTTGATTTTCCCAACTGTTTATTGATGCTCATAGTTTCTTTTCAACAGGGGCTCAAAGCAGAAGCAAAATATTTGCATTTGAGTAGCAGAATGTTAGAAGTGGAAAAATAGCAGAAATAGTTAACCTTCTTCTCACACCCCTCACTGCTCCCCATTCCATTGCATCCATTTTCTTTCCATTACCCCTAGTTCAAGGCTGGCAAAATTACATTTTCTCTGTTCAGTTTTGTCATACTTCGTTTTTAAGTCTTGCATCAAATACACTATGTTAGTGTCCATGGGCCCCCAAGAGTGAATTAAATGATGTGACTAACATTCCTGAAGGCCATTTTCTGTTAAAATGCAGTTCTTGTTTTGTTTCGTAATTATGATTGGTTGATTTTAATAGGTGTTTCCCACAAATACATTTAACTTGCTAGCAATTTTATAGAGTATACAAACATTATAGTCAGATAACTGTATGCTTTTCTAGTCTGAAGTTCATCTAATATTGCATAGGTGGGGGAAAACACAGGGAGATCCTTCTTTTTTAAAAAACTTAACCTTTGAGACTAACAAATAAGTTTGTCAAGAAATTTAACTGCCCTGCAAACTGGCTGTATTTCATTCTCATCTAAGCTGAGGTTCTTTAAAAGGACTAATATATGAAGTCCATATTAAAAAAAAAAAAAAAAAACAAAAAAAAAAACCAAAAACAGGATTTGGAGAAAACAGATGGAGATTCAGTCAGGTAGCTGCACTGGAACACACTTAACAGTAAGCCTGGCAAAGAAAGCGGCCAGACTAGAATAAAACCTCCAAACTGAAATAACATCATCAGTTAACAGTTGCACTTTGGGCAGGGCATATTTTGCCCAGAGAAGCAGTGCAAGGCTATCATTGTGTTCTGGTAGAGGTACTGGTATTATACTTTCATATGGGGTCATGTATTGCTATAAAAAAGCAGCTATAAAGACCTTACTTTTTCTACTTAAAACATTGCAAGGTCTGTGCCTGCTGGAGTTGGCATTCAAAAGGGAAATGCTCACAGGCACTGCCCTGGATCTGTCTCACTAAGAGAAAGCTTTGAGTTGGAGTTGCTTTTTCCTTTGTGCTCAGAACATTTCAGAATTTTGTATTATCTTATATATTTCACTTCTGTATTTCAAGTCTCTTCCTCCAATATCTGAGTTCTTAGGCTTGGTTTGAGTAATAACCCTAGAAGAAAACCTTTTGTCTTCTGAATTCCATATTTTGTTCCTGGTTGCTTGATATTTTAAGCACATAAATATTTATTCTACTAGAATTATCTCAGTGGCACAGGAGCGTTCCAACTTTATTAACCAGTGAAATATTAGAGCAGGATCCTCCTTCTTGTATAACTATATCAAAGCTTTAAGGTACATTAGTGATTATGCTTTTTATCTTCTAAAATCGCCAGTAATACTCTGGCTGTGCAAATGTACATGTACAAGTAAAGCATTTAGTGCCAGCCAAAATAACAGTACTATATTGGCAACCACAAGTGAATGGTTACAGAAATCAAGAGGTGCAGACAGCCTCAAAATCATGGCACCAAAAATTGTTGTTATGGAAACTGAGTTTCCCAGGACACATCTGCAGATCTTAAAATATTTCATCTTAGCTTGTAGCTAGAAGTTTGCAGCTGTTCTCTACTTACAGTATAAGAACTTACTAACAGCTTTTCAGCCATCTGTGGTACAGCAAAATACACTACAAACTATTCAGAAATCACTTTCCTCTGAGAGTCCAGCAGTATTTTCCCCAAAACGTTCAGTTTTACTACCTTCTTCAAGACATTGTTGCTGAATAGAAGCATAGCTTTTTGACAAGTATTCTTAAATGCAGCAAGGAAGTACTGACTTGTTATGACCAAAATAAACCCTGAAGTCTTTTAAAACTGCAATTCATCAGTTGTGACATGTTTCTAAAGCTCCATAATTTTCACTTGCATGAGATGGATACTATAACTTCATTAAACTATATGGATGAATTTAGCTCTTAATTTGTCAACTAGATACATATTTATTCTCTTTCAAAAGGCAGTACAATGGAAAACTTAAGAAACGACAGTCAGCAGCTGACCATATACAGTGATTTCTTTTCCTGGAAAGGATTTGACAGTCAGTATTTGTTCCCTTTTATTTCAATTCCAGAACCCAGCTTTTTTTTTTTTTTTTCCTTCAAAATGTCATAATCCCTCTAGAAAGAAAAACTGCGTTATATATACAAGCCTACAATGGATGGTAATATCTGGTCTTGGAATACATGATTATTCATTAGGCTGTAAGTATTAGCTGATACTTATGTGATGTGTTATAATAAAGAGATAATAAATAGGATATGAGAGAAAATACCTTGAGGTGAAATCTTGGCTTCATTGAAAATCAATAGCAAAACTCCTATTGCCCATCAGTGGGACAAAGACTTTGCTGTCCATGTGAGAACTGAAATAGAATTTAATTTCACCGCTTGTGAGAACTAGTATTATGTGACTATTTTATTTGGGTTTAATTCTCTGTTATCTCTTCAGGCAAAGCTCCAATTGAAATCTCTTGTCTCTTGTGGTCAGAGGGAATTTTTCCTAAGGAGAAAATTTTGCCAGCACTGGACAATTTGTTCTTTTTCATTGTTTATCTTTCATCCATTTTATTCTTCATCTTATGGGAGAATAAGGGAAATAGGCAGCTTTTTGGAACTGAGTAAAACAGAAAGGAAAAACAGACCATGGAAAAGAAGTAAAGATTAAATAGGGTTAATCAAGGTTAAATGTATGTTGTGGATGTGGAATTAGGGCTACTCACTTGCATAAAGGTTCTGTTGCTCCTTTATTCTTTTTCAAAGAAGTGTAAGAAGATACCTTAGCGAAAGGTTTGAAGGAATTGGCCCTTGAGTCTGTGCTCCTCAGAGCCATTTTTTCCTATTTTCTCCATGGCTTCCTGCCACACCAAGTCCCCAGGATACTGTCTGGCATCCTGTGCCCAGGTAGCTGCCTCTCCTGCTGGTGCCCAGGGAAGGGGCTGGATGCCAGACCCATCTGCACTTACCCATCCTGTTGTAGCTCTGGCTGCAGGTGCCAGCCTGCCTTTCCCGCAGCAGTTGTATTCACAGTCCTGCTAGTGGCTGCCACTGCTAATGGACCCCTGATGTCTCTCAGATGCCTTCCTATATCTCTTGCCAATGCTGGGGGGTACTGGCTTGCAGTGCTTCAGGGATGCCAGCCTCCAAGGGGAAAGGCTGCAGCAGGTGGTCCACAGGGAAGCACCAGCAGTGGCAGAGTGTGTGGGGAGAAGTGGGGAAGGACAAGCACAGGGTGAGGAAGGCACCACTGGTCTGCATGATTTGCAGGGGTGGGCATTCACCCTCACCTGCCTGTGGGGGAGGTGGCTGACAGACAGACAGACAGACAGACATCAGCCTTGGGGGAAAATTATTGGGATCAAATCATCTTCTCTTGCTCTCTGTAGCATTTACCTTTTATTTTTACATCATGGGACTTAAGGACTGAGCTGGGCTGTCCTATGTGGCACAGATGTGACCCGCCCACCCTGAACTTCTGCCCTCCTTCAGGAACCTGTGCTATGCAGCCTTCTGGAAGTCATCTAATCTTGCTTTCGACACTTACCAGGGAAAGGGTCTGTTCCTTGGTAGCTAGTGGAATAGCTGAATTGTTCTTGTTATTGATGTATCTAGTTTCTAGCATTAGCTTGCCTTTACCTGCTGGAGTAAAAATCCACTTATTAATATTTTTCCATGTATAAATATTTGTAGGCTAAGATCAAGCTGGATTACCTTTTCTTGCATATTTTAAATATAGATTGAGCTAAAGTTTCTAACTATATGCAGGTTTTAAAAATTCAAGTAACTCTTACACAATTACTTTTAAAGTCTGAGCACCCTACTGACATGTTTTGTATGGTATCCATCAGAAAAAGGTGCTGTATTTCAGTAATAGCCTCACTATGATATAGGTAATAAAATCCATCTATTCAGGATTCATCCATTTTAAAGCCTGTATTAACTTTATCTACATCACTGCAAAGAAAGCTATAGTTGTGTTATTCAATGACTAATTTCTTACAAACCCAACACAATATGCTTGCTAATGTCATGTTGCAAGCTGGCTATAACTGAAAGCCATAAAGAAAAACTGAAATAGAATTTACCCCCAACTTACCATAAGACATTGAAATTTGTTAGCTTTTTTCCTTCTTCTTGGAAAGTAGTTCATATTTGTGCTATAGATTTAATAAATATCAACAAAAATGCATATCTAACAAAATATTAAATGTTTCTAAGCCATGTAATAATGTAGGTACTCTAAAAATGATATTTTTTCATGTCTTTTGTGTTTTTTCTCCTATGGTTCATCTCTTGGTCAACTTTGCAGCACATGCCAGAAGTATAAATCACTATAGACTTTTAACTACAAAGGTTTTACAGCTGCTGCCAGAATAAGGGTAAGAAGTTTTATCTTTGCATTTTCTAAATGTTTCAGGCATTTAAAGGTTTCAGTATTGCACATTTTTAAGATTAATTTAAATGTATAGTCTAATTGATGTCACTTATCCTCTCATGGAAAAATGAAAAATGGTGATAATAATTTTAAAAAACAAATCCATGCTTTTTTTACATACTTAAGACAGGCAAGATCCTGAAGAACCGGGGGTGGTGGGGGGGGGAAACACTTTTAGTTCTGTGTTGCTTAATTGTTAAGCAAATCCTCCACTACTTGTTTGATTCTGGTGTGAAGAACTGGATCTGGGATGGTGCCATATGTTCTGAGGGCTAGCTGCAGGTACTAAAAGAAATGGTAAAAGCTATTTCACTCTTTGTACACTGTTAGAAGCAACTGGAGAAAAAAAACAGCCTCAAAAAGTGAAGGGGAAAAAAAATTCCCCGTAGTCTCTGTATGTTTTTCAGCACAAAATTATATAACTTCAATTTTTTAGCTTTTGTTTTCATGAAAGAAATTTGAGAAGGCTCTTGAAAAGAATAATTTGCCTGAAAAAAAAACCAAATATCCTACTATCTACTATAAAGAGGAAGCAAATTAAAACGGAATTTATAACTAAACCCATAAAAGATTTCCAGATTGCATATTAGTAGACCCCTGTGATTCTGTGATAAACACTATAAATAAAATTAAAATGTGATATACATATAGCTGTATAATAATACATCATATACAGCTAACATTAGCCATTCTGATATGATAAAACAAGATCATTCATTTTCAGGTTCTCAGTGCTGATCCATTTCATATGTATGATCTTGGGTTATATGATGATTTTCTGCTAAGTTTTCCCATTGTTGATGGTAAGACTCCAATATGTAACCGGTATTTGTCAGGTGTAGTAATTATTAACTGCTGTTTGAATGAAAATATAAAATAGGACAATAAAATACCATCCAGAGAGAGCTGTAGAAAACAAACAAAATATGGATGCTGAGTTTCCATATATAATATATACATTGTTTGTGTGAATAAAAGATATATAGTAGCTTTTTATTAGGTGTGTTGGACAAATGCCCAAATAATTATGTGTGAAAATAAATACAGGACAATTCCACTGCATTTTATACAACATCAATTATTTTTCTGTTCATAAGATCAGTACTATTCCAAAATAATTGTAAAATTAGGAAATTTGCCTCTTATCACAAGTACTTTCAAGCTAGTTGTAGTGCTAGAGGTACAAAACAGGTTAACAGCTTTGGTTTTTGGCAGGCATACACTAGGACATGAATGGAAAATATTTACAAAACTTTTTTCAGTAGAATAGCTGAACCCCATGCCAAAACCAGCTAATGAAGGGAAGAGGGAATAGGACAAGCTAAATAAATGATATGGCTGGTGTTTGATTAAAAAAAAATTTTGTAATTAATGATTCAGACTCAACTCTTTAAACTCAGCATTGCTTATAACTTTAATATTATGCAAATTTCACTAAATACTTTAAGAAATTACAATTATTTACCTGTTTGAAAATTTTGTTGTATTATTGAATTACTGCTGGTTTTTACAGATTTTTCTTATACCTATTACTTTATCAGTGTCATTGTAAAAGCCTACATTTGATATGAATGAAATCAAGTGTTTCCAATTCCTATGGGTTTTCTTTTTTCTTTCTTTACTTGACACCAGATGGCCTTAAGACATTGTTCATACTTTTATTTTTTTCTTCTCTCCTAAACCACTAAAAAGAAAAAGGACATGTTCCTTACCTAATGCACTGTGAAAACAGAGCGGAAAACTGTAACATGACAACAAAGAAGCAGTGAATCCAGGTGCAAGCCAGACTCTTCCCAGAGTTCCTTGCTGTTGTACACAAAAGGACAGCAGAGAAAACAGATGTCCAGATATGACTTCTAAGACTTTTAAGGTGGGTGGAGAAAATGTGACTCTTCAGTTAAATTAGCTTTGAAAATATATCAGTGTTTCAGTTTCAAACTTTCATCTAATGTTAGCATACACGCTCAGTGCAACATTTCAGTACAGTTTTAGCAAGCCATGATGTAAGATTAGTCATGATATTTAAGAATTAATTATAATCAGGTTGAAGAGACAGGCTGTATACAAAGCCCAGAATACCTTTTTTCCATGAAGTTTTAGACACATTTTAATTCATTAACTAGTTCACAGATGTCTGTTTCAGTATGGTACAAAAATTTGCTAAAAATGCATCTTACAAAGCTGAATGTAATAAGGACTGAAGTAATACCTTTGCTCAAATTTAGAGCTGTGTTAACTAAATTATTAAGCACTAGTTTATAATAAAAACCCCAAAATATCTAAAAGGATTTTATTCCTTTTGGCCAAGTTGAAGAAGCCAGCTGATTCTTATTCTACTGGGAACACTCAGCACTTGATAGGAATTTTTATATCTCAGAGTCAGTCCAGTGGGAATATTTCTGACACCTCTTAACAAAAATTCTAAACCCTGTTCCTCACCCTCACTCACTCACAGGTGACCAGTGAAAAGCATAAGCCATTTCTGGTGCCTCAGATATTGTTCGCAGGATCAAAAGGCCACTTCTGGTTGTGGAATTCTGCAGACTAGAATGCTGCTGTGTATTTCAGGACATCAGGTTACGCTTTGCTAAAATGTCATCTTGGAAGTAAATAATCAGAACCTGAAAGAAAAACAGGTGACTACTAAGAAAAATTACCTACATTATTCTAAATGGTTATACATATTTTTTAATTCCCACAAAAATGAGTCCTCATATGTTACTGATTTAACTTCCCTGATTTAGCATGACCATACCCATTTAATAAGCAGGTTGCATTGTAAAAATAAAGTGAAAGCATAGAAGCCTCCTGTTATCTCTTTTTGCTCTCACTTTTAAAATACATCTCTCTTACATATTTTAAATATATTTTCTCATTCAGCACAAGAGAGGATTCATGGGTGAAACTGAGAGCAGAGCTTGGCCTTAGATATTGATTTCACAGAAGTATCTCAGCTGCATTTAGAATTTGCATTTGGGATCTAAATGATACAATATCTTT
Organism: Morus bassanus; assembly: GCA_031468815.1. Taxonomy (NCBI): domain Eukaryota; kingdom Metazoa; phylum Chordata; class Aves; order Suliformes; family Sulidae; genus Morus; species Morus bassanus. Next base: position 110,487,671 of record CM062568.1, read on the forward strand.
TTATTGAAACATTTTTCATAGTTGCTTTGCTTGTTGCCAGTCAGTGCTCAACCCCTAATCATCAGGGTTCAAGCAAGGAGTGTCATTAGTAACACTGTGAAAAAAATACTACAATAAGACCTTTTAGAAATAAATTTCAACTAAAAGAATGTTTTATTACCAGAAAAGTCTTGCTAACTGCAGGTATAATTATCCTGCATAGTGGCCTTGCAAATGTCTCATGTCAAGTCCCAGAATCCGAAAAATTCATACAGGAGACCAATATTCTGAGGCTTTTATTAGAATTTGAGTTTCATAATCCCCATCTCTTCCTCTCACACACATGCTTTCACACTCACCTGCTCATGCACACATGCCCACTCACATATACCTTGTACTACTTTACTCTCAAAGAACAAATATTGTTTGAAAATGTTCTTTACCTGAAACACAGGTGGGATAGTAATATTTCTTTCAGATGTTGAGAAGAGGTGTTTTGCTAATGTGGTTGCTTTTTATTATTTTTTTTTAATCAGCACATGTTCTCTCAGGTGCTTGATGGTAAAAGAATGGCATTAAAATACAGTCACCTGGGAGATCAGAGATGTCAATGCTATAGAAGGGAATTGCTCTGCCAGGTTTTTAAAGAAGGAGCCTTGGAGCCAGATCTGTTGTCAAACTGCAGCCTAACACTTCCATGCCTATGAAACAAGATCAACAAGCAAGGTAGTTCCTGGTTTCATGCCCCATATGTTTGATTTGTTAGCCCTGTGTCATTGAGTCCTACCAGAGGACAAGGACATCATTGTTTCAGGTACTGTACAAAGAATAGAAAGATGGTTTTGTCTCTTAGAGTAATTCAATATGTGGCTTTCTTATTTCTGTAGAAATCACCTACCAATGATTTTTTTTCATGCCTCCTGAAGTGACTAGAGTTTTAAACATCTCTCTGCTTTCACCTGACTGTCTTTCTCTTTTCCAAATCCTACCTGAGCTTCCTAATTAGTAGGATCCTCACCATCCTTTGTTATCTTTTTCATTAGACTGCCCTCATTCTTCCTTTTCTTTGCCTTTGTGTCTTCCCCCTTGGATTACAGTAGTGTAGTTGAATTTTTGAAGCAATTAATATACCAGATAATTGAAATACTTAAATAATTAAAATAACAAATTAATTAAAATACTAAAGTGATTACTTCTTTTTTGTTGTTATATTACCAAATGTACCTATTCACCAAGTTTTGATAAATATGTTTTGTGAAGCTAATGTCAGATTGATGTAGAAACATCAGCGTTGTTAATGGCAAAACATTAATTTATCTGAATTGCAAGTAATAGGTTCTTGCACTAAACTACAGCAAATAATGTAAAATACATGCATATTCTTTGCGCATCACCAGAGATATCACATCATTTGCTCCACTGATGGGGTGGTGAACACAAGCTGGTTATGTATGCCATAGTGTAACACCGAGTCTCTGGGAAAACTACAGGTAAGGGCAGGAGGATTAGAATGCAATGGCCAGAAATGTTAGGGATTCAAGTTTACTGCCTAGTAAATGCAATCATTTCTGAAACTTGGATTGTCCTAGTTTCACACATACACAGGATTGCCTTTTTTTTTTCTTGATCAAATCTCTGCTATAACTCAAACACTTGTAAGAACTCACTTATCCAGCGTCTGACTGGATAGATATCTGAGAAGAATCATACAAATTGCTTTTTTCTAGTAAGTTGCAGAATGGTGTAGAAAGGGCTGCTTCAGAGTATTCTAACTGTTCCCACAGTAAACTAAAAATATTTTCAGGTAGATTGGGGGTCACAAAGTAAAGGAGAAAGGATAACTTTTTTAGATGAAAGATTGATATTAAATCTTGCTGGGCATATAAAGAAAAGCAAATGTAGGGAAAGGAAGAGGAAAAACTAGAAAAGAACTGTACAAAAGAAAGGCTTCTAACATGCATTCAAAAGCTTTTCTTTCTCCCAAGACAGACCCACAGGCTGGGTGAATCTTCACAACTGCAGTAGAATTAATGGAGTGGTGCATGTTTACCACAAAAAAAAAAAAAAAAAAAAAAAAAAAAAAAAAAAAAAAAAAAAAAAACCTCTGGTCCAAGAAGCCAAGTGAATATAGTTATTCTTTGAAGAATTAAGCATTTAACAAAGCCATGAAAATCTCTGACTTAATGATATAGGGTGAAGAAGTACAGGCTTGGTATGACAGGCCTCAAAAGTGGAGGCACAGGATGCAGTAAAAAGGAGTATAGGCATGGGTTGGTAAGAGATGGGGCAGAGACTGGCACTGGAGGACACGTGGCTATAAACGGCCCTCCAATGACCAGTAGCACAGACCTGGAGCTGGGAAAAGCTAGTTTTAGGGAACAAAGAGGACAAAACCAAAGTGTTTAACATAAGTAAGACCACTCCATATATAGTAAGTCTGGATGTTACATGGAGTTGCAGACCGCAGAAGAAAGATCACAGTGAAAAGCATGTTACCTAACATAAAAATGACCCATAGCTTCTTCCTCTCTCTGGGATATGAAAGCATTAACTTCAACATCCTATTCCTCCCAGGGGAAGTCTCAAGATGCTGATATCTCACCACACACATCCACAGCCTGAAGTCATTGACTTTGGGACCCAGAGGGGCAGTGGAAGAGTAAGTCTAAAATCTGAGGAAGGGGCAGATGCCAGGAAGTTTTTGTACACACATTTAACTATATTATTGTAATATTTTGTTTCTTACCTCTTTTTCTGTGTAATACTAATTACACAGAAAATCTGAACAAATTCTGTGATTAGATTAAGATCACAATTACACTAACAATCACAGAATCACAGAATGGTAGGGTTTGGAAGCGACCTCTGGAGATCATCTTGTCCAATCCACCTGCTTGAGCAGCTACACCTAGAGCAGGGTACACAGACTGCATCCAGGAAGGTTTTGAATGTTTCTGGGGAAGAAGACTCCACAACCTCTCTGGGCAGCCTGCTCCACTGCTCTGTTACCCTCACAATAAAGAAATATTTCCTCATATTCAGGTGGAACTTCCTGTGTTCCAATTTGTGCCCATTGCCCCTTGTCCTGTCATTGGGCACCACTGAAAAGAGTCTGGCTCCATCGTCTTGACACCCACCCTTTAGATATTTATAAGTACTGATGAGATCCCCCCTCAGTCTTCTCTTCTCCAGGCTAAACAAACCCAGGTCTATCAGCCTTTCCTCATCAGAGAGATGCTCCAGTCCACTGATCATCTTTGTAGCTCTCCACTGGACTTGCTCAAGCAGTTCCCTGTCTTTCTTGAATTGGGGAGCCCAGAACTGGATGCAGTACTCCAGATGTGGCCTCCCTAGGGAGGAGTAGAAGGGGAGGATAACCTCCCTCCACCTGCTGGCCACACTCCTTTTAATGCACCCCAGGATACCATTGGCCTTCTTGGCCACAAGGGCACAGTGCTGGCTCATGGTCAACTTGCTGTCCACCAGCACTCCCAGATCCTTCTCAGCAGTGCTGCTTTCCAGCAGGTCAATCCCCAACCCGTACTGGTGCATGGTGTTGTTCCTCCCCAGGTGCAGGACCTTACACTTGTTTTTTTTGAATTTCATGAGGTTCCCCTCAGCCCAGCTCTCTGACCTGTCCAGGTCTCGCTGACTGGCAGCACAGCCTTCTGGTGTATCAGCCACTCCTCCCAGCTTGGCATCGTCAGCGAAATCCTTGGCTTTGTGTTTAAAATGTCTCATTTTTGCCTATAAAAAGACTTTCAGCATGAGAGATGGAATGTTGTCAGTTTCCTAGACAGAAATTAATGAGTTACTTCAGAAACAAATTTCCAAGAGAAATAGTGGGTTTTCCACCTCTTCAGTGTTTTCAGATCACAACAGTGTGCCTTTCCAGAAGACATAGTTTCATCAAATGCAATGTATAAATTAATTAAACATAAGTTATTGGGTTCATTACAGAGGTGATTCCATAAAATGCAGAAATAATAATAGCATGATATCAGACTGTATGATCTATTGGTCTCATCTAACCTTAAATTCTATTAATTTTATATGGAAATGGTATAAGTTTCTGTAATGGGAACTTCTCCATCTGCTTCTTCCATGAACTGCTGTACTCTCCGGAGCTCCTGTAATGCAATCAGTTCAGCTTGAGTAACACCTGTGACTGCTGGAGTTCCACTGACTATTCTGGGACTTGATGGCACCATAAGGCTTTGGTCCATAGATTGTATTCTTGTATGAAGAATTTTATAATACTATTAATAGGTTTACTTTAAAAAAAAAAAAAAAAAAAGATTGAAAAAAAAAATTGTTTTAAACTGTATTTTTCTTTAGATTTCCCTGGTCTACTTAGAGGTAAATGTAGGTAAAGGGGAACTACATGTAAGCTCAGGTTTTTCTGAAAAAGTTTATTATACGTTGCATCTCATCTTTTAGCGTATTCATTTATTATCTTATTTGTCAAGTTTTTTTTTCTTTGTTTTATTTTGTTACAAGGTTAAAAATCCCATATACAAAGCAATGATAAGCCATAAGATGGCACAAAGTTTTGTTGTATTTTTGTGGGTTTTTTCCTTTAGGGAGATCTTTTCAGACTACTCCTTGATGTTTAGAAAACAGATGGTATTTAGTAAGTTAAACTCTAATTGCAATCAAGAGTGAATGATGATCAAATCTAAATTAAATTATGTTTGCAGAAGTATCCTGATATCTTGTTTTGCAAAAGATTATATTTCTTCCTTGTTAAAATCATAGCATTAATCAATGATGGTTGACTGTGTATGCTATTAAGTTTTACGTTATTTTTGAATTCTCCTCAGCTGAAAACCATATATTGTGGAATAAGAACTGAGAAAGAAGGTTATTCTAAAAACTGTGCATCTACTGTAAGTGTAGTTTTCATGTGGCTATAAAATTGCATATGGAATTTAGAGGCATTGTTCTGAGATGAGTATCACGATAGTAGTAGTTGACACAGGCTTATCTGTTCCCAGTATAACAGAAGAGAGAAGAGCAAATCAGAGTTAATACATTCAGTCTAAAAGGGAGTTGCTGATAAAACTAATAGGGATAATATCCCAGCTAGTTATGACACAGAATTAAATTTAGTGTCTGTAGGAAAACTTTGTAGGTCATACATTTTGCCAGCTACAATGGGTTGCTTATTTTCCAGAGAATGTCACAAAAATGACTATTGAACTAGAGAATCCTCTGCTCTGTTACCTAGGCTATCTTCTGTCCATAGCTGTTTCATTTCATTATTTCTATATCATCTGTGATGGATGTTCATATCCAGTCTGTGTAGCCTCTGAATATTTCTAGCAGTGGCAATTCTGTGATTTTCTGCTAGAATCTAATTATTTGACTGTCTATTTTTAAAGCTTATTGGCTGTTTCATTCTGTTAAATTGAATCTGTTTTTTCAGCTGCATTTGTTTTTATTCTCCTTACGTCCCTTCTGAGCAGCACAGGAAAATGCTATGTAATCCTAAAGAACAGCAAAGGGAAGAGAAAAAATTAAGCACGTGCTTCTTTTTTTCTCATCATATATAAAGGAGGTTTGGAGAGCAGAACATATAGGTCAATTTAATAGAAAGAAAAGAAGAAATGAGATCAGGAAACAGAGGCAATCATACCTGAAAACTTTGTGACTGAGTAGATCAGGCAAGGTGTGGGATTACACATTAGAAATATTGATCAGAACAAACAAAATCTGAGTAAACATGAATAGAGAGGTTCAAACTGTTAAAATCCGTATTTTGGTGTCCCTTTTTGATAAAACGTCTTAATTTTTAAATCCTAAAAATCACTGCAAGTAAAGCACTCCCTTATCCAACCGAAGAATGTGTTTGAATGGTATCTCCAAGTAATTATTCATGGTTTAACAAGTGGTATGCATAGCTGTGTGTGAACATACATTAATCAAGCTGCTTTGCATAGAAATTCTGTGTGCTTATTAGAAATAGAGCTTTGTAAAGGTTCAAGGACGACTTCCTGTCAACATCCCCAGTAAAGGCACATGGATATGTGCAGGGATGCCTGTGAGTCACACTGCTTCTAAATCTGGCAAAAACTAATACATTAGGAGATGGAAGTGGAGATGAGACTAGTAACCCATAGAGGTGTGGTGGGTTAGCCTCAGCCAGCAGACCACCCAGCTGCTCACTCACTCCCCCTCCTTAAACAGGATGGGGGGAGAAAATAGGGTGGAAAAGCTTGTCGGTTGACATAAACTTATGGGCAGTTACTCTTATGGGCAAAACAGACTCACCTTGGGAAAATTTAAATTTATTGCCAAATAAAATAGATTTTAGTAGTGAGAAGCAAAGAAAAAAAATAAAACAATGCTTCCCTCCCAACACTTCTTTCCAGGATCAACTGCTCTCCTTCATTCCCAACTCCTTTACCTCCTCCCTGCCAAGGGCAAATGGGGAATGGAGGGTTGTGGTCAGTCCATAACAGTTCCTTTCTGCTGCTACTTCCTCCTCATGCTTTCCTCCTCCTCGTACGTGGGGGTCGTCTGTCCGCGCTTCAGGACAAACCTGCTCCAGTGTGGTCTCTCCGGAGGTTGCAGATGATCCCTGCTCAGGCACCTGGAGCACCTCCTCCCCCTCCCCCTCCCCCTCCCCCCCCCCCCCCCCCCCGGGGCTCCCAGGGCTGTTTCTCCCACTCCCCCCCATTCCTCTCTCTGACTGTCCAGCCGTTTGCCCTCTCTTGCCCAGGCTTTCCCCGAGGCGCCGCCATCCCTGGCGGCTGCGGGGCTCAGCCGTGCCCTGGGGTGGGTGGGTTGGAGCCGGCTGGAACCGGCTGTGTCCGGCACGGGGCAGCCCCGGCCTCCCCGCACAGAGGCCGCCCTGCAGCAGCCCCTGCCACACCCGGGGCACCGGCACCCAGTTCCAGGGGTCTGGGTTTAACGTTAGGTTAAACCTCTTTTACTCTACCCATGAGAAGAGGCAGGACCACCAAGGCTTCTGCTGAGCTGACTGGAGAAGCAATACAAAGCAGCAAACCTCCTGGTAGCAGCTTTGCTTCTAGATCTCAAATGGTGAGTTTATGTGTTTAATTAAATATTCATAAAGTGTAGGGTGGAATAAAAAATATGAGCAGATTAACTAAATACAGACAGAAATGAGGAGGAATACCTCAGAGAGTAATGCTGTCTTTCTGGGTATTCTGACTGCAGGGAAAATGAAGGAAGCTGCTTTGTGACTACTGGAGACATGAGAAATACATTACAGTAATAAAGTAGAAATAATAATGAAATAGGTCTGTACCATGATATTTGTTTTTACAGTGAAATTTTCACCTATGTTCTCAAAATCCACATCTTAAAGAAAAATCTCATTTAAAAACACTTAAAAATGCTAGCAACTGTAAAGTAAGTAGCTAGGGACTTAACCAGCCGTTTTGATAGACAGAGGCTCCTTTATTGTACGGCTGCAGATGCAAGAGTGACTTTGAAGGTAGCCAGCACTGGGGCTGGAATGAAGACAGAGAAATAAGTTTTTCCCATGGTACCCATTGGCCATTATCTCTCTTTGATTTGAAGTCAGATAGAGACTTTTCTGCTCAAAGTATCTGTCAGGAAGATCTACACTTTACGCAGCGTGAGAGAAGAGCTGGCCAACATACTGATGTAAATCTAGTGTAGACTACCTTTCTAGTGGCTGTGAAATAGAAACCTTCCTTTGTTTCAGTCGTGACATTTTCCAAGTGTTTTGCAGCACTTTTGGGAGGAACACAGATTATGAGCTCTACTAACTTCCAGAACAGTTATGAAAATGCATATACGAAAGGCAAGAGAAGGCTACTCCTGTTAAAAGGCCAGGACTATTTAAAGATGATACGGCATTGCCATCAGCTCCATAGTTCTAGTTCCTGTGTGAAATCAAAGGCAGAGTAAACTTATGCTTTAAATTCTGCTTCACTAGAAGTCTTTTTAGTGATGAGACTTGGAGCTTAAATTGCAAATAACTCTTTTCCCATTTCTGAAGATGTAGCTCAGTGAATAAAGAACTTGGCTATTCTCCACCTTGTCCACAGTGTGTTATTCAAAATGAAGCTGACACCCACTTGTAAGACATAAAAATAGTTACTGCTGTGCTCATGCAAACAGAGGAAGTATGCACCTCTATTTTCGTGAGCCATTATCTTAAAATGTACACATTACTGCCCACTTATTTATGTTTGTATAATTGTGCTTTTATTTCAAGAAATCATAGTCTTGAGTCATAGAGCTTGGTATTTTTCAGTAGAAGAAGCAGAGATGGTTGAAAATTTCAGGTAGAACTCTCTCCAGTTTGAAAACACTAAGTATTCAAAATAAAAAATTTTTACAGGGAAATGTGGAAATTTTGAAGCCTGGAGAATGTAATTCAGGTAAATGAGGATATTAAGGGAAGACAAAATAGCTTAATTTTTCATATCCATTCCTAGACATATCTTAGTTACTTTTAAATATTCAGAATGCAAACCTTAAAATGTTTACTTTAAATTGTTAATTGAACACTCCAATCTAGATTGAGAACTTTGTGAATAGAACTACAGAAAACAGATACTAGTGATGTGCTAGAGCAAAGGAATGGGGAAAATCTCTGTAGTGGAAGAGAATTATGCTCAACATAAAAATATTCAGAAAATTCTTAATTACTCAAGAGAACACTGCTCCAAGAGGTCTATCATGATTATAGAGGAGTTTTTTTGGTTTCGTTGTTTGTTTGTTTTTTGTTTTTTTTTAATTAGATTATAATATTCTAGAATTACATGGCTTCTCTATAATAAAGAGTTAATGCTTCTTATACTAATCAAGGAAATTGACAGAGATGCATTGCACCTGCTCTTTGTATCATTCTTTTTCCTCGGGGAATATACAGTAATCCAAAATGCTAAGAACAGTCTCTGGGTCATGTTTTCTGCAATAGGTAGGCTTTAAAAAGTTGATCAAATTATTTTCATTAAAGATGGACCAGGACAGCAAACAATTTCTAATTACTGAGGAAGTTGCAAACATAATCAAGCATAATGGCTGTAAACTTGTGTAATATACATGGCTAAACTTTTTTCCCCTTGGTCACATGTTAAACTTCTTTTATGCATGCTTTTTGGTATTTGATGAGTCAGTATCTTTGTAGTTTCTTCTAATACTGTTTCATTTTGTTTAGCTGATATAGTACAAATGCATTGTTCAGCCATAGAGACATTTTAATTGAAAAAAAATGTTCACAATGATGCAATCAATACTGGGATATTGTAAAATAAGAATTACAAGCCTCAGATTAAAGCTTTGATTCAGATATTTCTGGGGTAAACCTACTAATTTCAGAGAAGCACAGGTAAAGGGAAAGTAACCATTTATCAGTTCTTTTTTTTTTTTTTTTTAAAAAGAAGTACCAAAATGTTTCATGGATGAAAAAACAACTTGGGGAAGGAAATATAAGAGAAAGAAGAAAGACACTGTACATGCAAATATCTTCTTCTGAACCATTCTGAACTTCTATGTAAATCAAAAAATAAAAGTCTGAGTACACTAAATGAAATATGTATAATGGCTTGTTTCAATATTTCAGTTCCGCTGAAGCTGCTTCTGCTGTCTAAAGAGGAACAGAAAATGTATCACATTTCTATTTTCATGATTGCTGGATGGAGTACCTCATGATTCCCATCTCTTTTCCAGCCATTTTAATCTGTGTGTTACTTTATGAGAATTATACAACTATGGCATATCCCAGGGTCACATAAGATTACACTGGAACTCAGTTTATCTCATGTACAGTCTTCCCTGATATGGGCTAATCAGTCTAGTAAGCAGGTCTCGATGGACAACCCTCAGACATAGCTGAGCTCAGGTAAATCAGCACAGGCTGCAATGTAGCTGCCCGAGGTATATCAACAGTCACTTGTGTGGGAAATGGTAGAAGTTTATATTGACGTGAATCTAGTACTTTAATCAATGAATGCAAAACCACTTGCTTTTAATGAGAAATATTGTGGGTTTTCATTATGTGAAACTCTTGCTGCTTCAGTTTCTGCCTTGATTCATGGCTGAAGCAAACCTGAGAGCAGGAGGCATTCCCAGAGAAGGTGATGCCCGATCCAAGCTGTACAGGCACAGCAGTTTTTTAAAACATTACAGCCATGATTTTTCATAATGATCACTCATCTGTTAGGATTCCTAATATGAATTAAGTAAGTTGATCTTTAGCAGGAAATAAATATGCATACCTGAAGAACTCTTCCCTTTGAGCCAGCTGTGGATTAGAATCAGCTTTGGAAAAGCCTGTTCTAAAACTCCTTTAAATAAAATTCCAAAGGTGAAAACTGAGATCCTGTAGCTGTGGTTTTTTTCCTATTGATTGGGTTGAAACTCAGCCTCAGAATACTAATAAATGTTGCAAAATGGATTTTTCAATAAACTGCATACTGTGGTAACAAGTATGCATCCTGTTGATAAAATCATGTAACAAGTTGCATTACATGGACCTATTTATTATTTATTGCTTTGGAAGCCATTCTTCCAGACAAGGTCACTAATAGCTGGCTGTATTAATGTGTGCATATTAATTGCCATTAATGGTGTTAATGATGTGCAGCCTCATCTTTTTGGATTTTTCTGACAAACTATAATTAAGGCCTCAGTTTCTGTTACAGATTTACCAGAAAAATGATCAGAACACAAGTCAAATAACAGTACAAATAACATTAAAACCAGCAGTTTCTCACATTTGAGCTGCTAATAAACTAATAAACTTAGTCTAATATTTGATTCTGCAGCCATCAGATTGTGGCTCCAAAGATATTCAAATACAATCTTAAACTGAGGTTCCTGCATATCACCAGCAACGGGACTGCAGTGGAAGGTTTTCTGGGAAACCTTAATTATCTGTTATTGGCCAAAGAATTACATCTGTACTACTAAAGACAACTTTGCTAGGTTGGCTTGAGACTAAGCTTAGCCCCATCTTCTTGTGCCTGGATGGTGGAGCCTTTGGTGTCTACTGGCCTAGAGTTCCCACTGGGGGAACTTCTTCTTCATCTGGGATTTTGCAGCCTTCCTTTTGTGACTTTTTCCAGGTTTTCAAAGGTTTTGTTTGCTTTCATATGAAGCTCAGGGATAAGGGACTTTGGCTAGTCCTGTGTTGCAGAAAGGTTGTGTAAGAAACCCAATATGACTGATAGTGCAAAGCACATGTTTTGCAGGTCTAAAATTTTTCACAATATAAATATATGGTCAAACAAGAACAAAACTCTCAGTATTTATATTTCATAAATCTTTTAGAGCTTCAGCATCATAGAATGAGAATAACAACCCTATGCAAATGAAACAAAACCATGCAAACTTAGTTATTTTAGCTCTTCACTGAAATCTCATTTATTTATATGCAGATACAAGGTTTGATTAGGCTGCAGGCAGAGGTGCTGAGACACATCTAGCATTTTCTGGTTCTGAATTATATCTTATAAGTAAATATTTTGAATATATGCTTACATGCAACTCTTACGTTCACATTCAGCACGTCGTAGCCTTTCTGCCTGCATCATGGTCTGTTGCACTGTGTACCTTATCGGATGAATTCCAGTTGGCAAGGGATTACTCATGTTAAATAGTCTATAAAAAAGTCTGTGATGTAAGTCAGAGTCCTGGAACATTTATAAGGCAGCAGGAAAGTTTTATGTACAGGGTGATAAAAAGAATCTGGTTGCTGGAATATGTCTTATATTTTATTCACATGTAATTCTAGTCTACTTCTGCAGAATATTCCCAGTAGCAAGGAGCTGATATTAGAGCCAATTCTTGCAATCTTATTTCTCCCACCTGACCTAATAGCAAGCTAGCCGTAACTAAGGCATTCTCAGTGGAGTGAAATTGCATGGGAAAAAAGATAACTTTCTAACATTTTCTTTTATATTACAAATCAAAGCTAAAATAACTGGAGTATATTTTCTTTTTTATTCAACTGTGCAGTAACAGCAACTAATGGTATATGTCTGTGTGCATGTGCATATGTTCTCCCTCAAAACTCACAAGCAAATTCTGTAAAAATTTTCACTTATACATAATTCAGGGATGATTTCCGCTACTGCTAAAGTTGCTGACTGAAACTTCAGGTTCCGTGCTACGCAGGAGACTAAGCCTATGATTATGACAATCCATTTCAGTCTAAGGCTCTCTAGCTTGTCTGGCACTGATATGCCATCACTGTTGTATTGTGCGTGCATCAGCATCTTTGAGTTGACTGGTAATGTACACCAGCTCAGAAGCTAACACTGTATACACTTAATGTATTATGCTTTAAAGACTTTAGCCGTTGGTGGATTTCTGTAAAATGCTGATAGAGTCAACAGTGATACTATCTTATATTGTTGGAAAGGGCTGAGACGGCACATTTAAATCCAGAGATACAACTCAGTTATAGCCTAGGAGCATTCTTTTTATCAAATCATAGTTTTATTTTTCCATGCTTTCCTTTTCTTTTTCAAGTCCTTGTGACTTGGTTTATTTTATCCTCAGAACCCAGCTCTTCCCTCTTGGTATTCTAGACTAGATTAAATTTGGAGTTACTGGTATGACTTTCCTATAAGAAAGTACCACAGGAAATCATATAGCTGGGGATCTAATTACAATAATTTGAGGAGTGTTAAAGACAGCCAAGTGTTTCAGCTCTTCTGAGTCACAGCGAGATTCATTTTCCAAGATCTGTTACTAAATGGGTATTAATGGTTCCTGTGCTGCTGAAGTTTGGTCACTTGACAGGCTCAATAGTGTGCTGGAAGCAGTTGGGTGTCATTCCAAGTCCCTGCCCATCAGATAAATATATTTGTCCATGTATGTCCTTTTCCAAAGACTGAATAATGATATAGAAATGCAAAGAGGGACTGTTGGATGCTGGGTCACCCAATAGCTCTCTGTAAAGGGATATTTCATTCAAGTCTGGAAAGCAATTTATCTTCAGAAATTATGTTCAGATGTTATTTGGTATGTGTTCAAGATGATTTAGGCTTACCCTTTTCATAAGTATTCACCAGAGGAGTCTGAAGCTCTATATTCTTGGCAACAGCAGTTGCGGTTTGCCTTGGTTTGCAGACTTCTTTACTTATTTTCCCTTCTGCTTGCTCTCATCTTACATCAGTTTTATTCAAAGTCTTCTTAGATAAGCTATCAGCAGGTATCAGGGCCATGTAGGAAACATGACCTGCTTACAAATTATATTTCATCCTGTGTAGACGTATTCTTTTGACACCATGGAGTACACAAATTAGACCTTTCTTTTTACCTCGGGGACCAGCAATTTCTGCTGAGAAAACAAGTGTAAAGAAATGAAAGGATTCAAATACTTTGTAGAAATGCCTCATGCCCAGTTTGAAGCCAGGGAATCTTTCATGCTGTAGGCATGACAAATCTGTGCTTCCATCACAGTGCTCTAGCAGTGTACATCAAATCTCGGATGATGGGGCTCACCCGAAATGAATTCTCTCCCACCAAAATTACTAACCCAGACTCAGGGAAAAAGCCTAGTAGTTCCCTAGCAGACAGCGGGGAGGGATGGGGTCTGTCTGGCAGGCTGAAGGCTGTAAAGTAGGGAGGATCCCATTCAAAATATCCCCCTGGTATCTACTGGGGGCTGTGGGAACAAGGCCCAGGGCCACCAGGGTGGTGCAGGATGGGATGGGGTTAGGGTCCGGGTGGCGCCCAGCTCAATGGGGCCCAGGACAGGCGCAGGGCTGCGGTGAGGCCAGGCCTGAGGCCTGGCTGGCAGCAGCCCCAAGAAGGCCTCTCCCTGCCTGCCCATCCCCTCGCAGCTGCCCTTTCAAGACCTCCTGAAGCCTGGGGACTTTTTGCTACAGGAAACTCCCATCCTTCCCTGGGCACCACCTCTGGCTGCTGAGGTGCTACCCTGCCTGGCAGCCCGTGAGCAGGCCTGTATTCATTAAGAGACAGCTTTCTTCTAGGTGTGTCCCCATCCACCCCAGACCTGGCAGCATGGCGCTGGGCTGGGGAACCCCCACGGAGCTAAGCTGCTACAGGAAAAAAAAGAGGGGGTCTGGGGCAGAATCAAAACAGCTCCAGAATGACTGACCTCCATCATTCCCAGCTGTAAACCTTTCTGCCAAGACAGGTGACTGAACCTGAAACCTTTAGATTTTCCAGATAATGAGCTCATAGCTGAGCTATTTGATGCATATTGTGGGGCTGCTGGTTCTCACATTGGCTGAGTTTGTGGTATCAGTCCCTTCATTTTTTTCACACATTTTCTTGAATACTGTTTCAGTTTGCTAGCAAGCCTTTTCTAAGCATGCGGTTTCCTTGACAAGTTGCTTATGTCTGTTCCGATAAAGACTCCTGCATCTTTTTTGCATTTGTGAAATCAACAAAGAAATAGAAATATTTGAGAGACTGCATTTCCTTGACAAGCTTTGTCCTGTATCCAAAAGAAGTCTCATTTCTCTGACAAGAAGCAAGTCTTCAAAGTCCAAAGAAATGTATCTTGAATTTATACTGGAATCTACAGTACCTGTCTTTTTTGTCGTCATGTGCAAGAGTTATTTAAGGAAAGATTTTCTTTCTCATAAGGCATTACAATGCCTATTACATTGTTCTTTGCAAGCAGCGATGTTAAAGGAAAGAGTATTCTGTCCAAACCCATTTATTTATTCAGTGGAGACGACCTATAATGGGAGAGTATCTTTTATATGACTTTTTAAAAAACAAATAAATTTGAAAGTGATGAATGTTGTGGTTTAATCCCAGCCAGCAACTGAGCACTATGCAGCCGCTCACTCACTCCCCCGCAGTGGGATGGGGGAGAGAATCAGAAGGGTAAAAGTGAGAAAACTCCTGGGTTGAGATAAAGACAGTTTGACAGGTAAAGCAAAAGCCACTCACTCAAGCAAAGCAAAAGAAGGAATTCATTCACTACTTCCCATCAGCAGGCAGGTGTTCAGCCATCTCCAGGAAAGCAGGGCTCCATCATCCGTAACAGTTAATTGGGAAGACAAACGCCATCACAACAAATGTGTCCTCCCCTTTCCTTCTTCTTCCCCCAGCTTTATATGCTGAACATGATGTCATATGGTATGGAATATCCCTTTGGTCAGTTGGGGTCAGCTGTCAGAGCTGTGTCCACTCCCAACTTCTTGTGAACCCCCAGCCTACTTGCTGGTGGGGTGGGGTGACAGGCAGAAAAGGCCTTGACTCTGTGTAAGCACTGCTCAGCAGTAACAAAAACATGGTTGTGTTATCAGCACTGTTTTCAACACAAATCTAAACATAGCCCCATACTAGCTACTGTGAAGAAAATTAACTCTATCCCAGCCAAAACCAGCACACTTATGCAAGAGTGACTACAGATTTGGAGAAAATGTTATATATAATCTGGGTCAAATAAATACTGTTTTTTCCTTCTCCAGAACTGCTATGTTCACACACAGCTAAAACCTGTGTAAATTATTCCATATACTCTGGACAGGGTAAGCATGATTGTTTTTTCAGACTTCTGTAAAACTAGTGTAACATCTTCGACTTCAGTGGAATTACTATTAACTTATATAGGTTAATTTAAATTGGAAGCAGTCTTATAAGTAAAGTGGAAGTTTTGTAATTATGGGGTACATACTGAAAGTTCCTTTTTCTTCAGAAAACATTCCCTCTTAAAGTGTCACTTTAAGAAATTATGGAATTTGATGGAGTATACAAAATTGATTTGCCATGGTGTGTACATTATAAGGATTTATTATAATTTTATAATACTACTGGATTATTGTAATCCATACTGTCTTTTTTTATTTTTTTACAGACATTAAAATAGGTTGGTTTTGTTTTTCCAGCAAGTGCATCCCTCTATCATACCAATAATAAAATTTAGGGCAGATTGTGATATTTCACATAGTTATACAAATCTGGAACAATCCCACTGAGATGACGGAATTGCCTGAGAAATTTAAGTGTTGATTTGCTCTAGGTTTACAACAGTGGAGTTGAGATTAGTCTCTATTTTAAACAAATAGTGAATTTATTTTAGTCAGGTGTGTGATACACTTTGGTGACTGATCTAGTTATCCATACAATTCCTATTAAAAAAATCCTCATGTACCTAGTATGATTCTAAATTCCCTTTCTGGGCTAAGACCATTGATTAAGAATTTTTTTAGAAAATATTTGCATAAACTTCAGCTAGCTGTACACAAGACTACTCTTTTTATGAACCAAGCTGATGAAAAGGCATGGCACGAAGCTGAAATAAATATACCCAGCATTTATACGGGTTTATTAGCATATTAACTCAAATGTAGTGAATGCTAATCACATCCACAAAATAATCAGTCATGCAAAGACTGGGCAGAATGGATAATTCACCTGTTTGAAGCATGGCAGACAGAGACTGGATCCAGGAAAGCTTAAACACTTTCATTATATACATTAAGTATTTAAAAAGAACAACATAAAGCCCCATGGCAACTTTCCTTTTTGATTTCCAACATCACATATTTCAGAATGTTACACTGAGCTCTAGTTAAACTGAAGGCATCTGTTTATCTTTTATTTCTGTATATCACTCTATCAATTTCAAACCTCACTCATGTTGGAAAATAGTTTGCTCCAAGAGTGTTTATGGCTTACAGAATTCAAACCATTTTCAGAATATCTCCTACAACTGAAAGCTGATCAGACAAATCAATCCTCACTGAAAATTTTTTCTCTCTAGAGAGAATTTTTTCTCTAGAATCTCTCTAACTGGGAACTAGTTTTATCAGTGTGACTTCTTCGCAGAAACAAGCAAGCCACTCTGAGCTACTTTGTGCAAAAAAGTTATATTTTCCAGGGTCCCTACTATCATTTTCTTTACTTTCTCCAAGAAAATTAATGCAAATTAGAAATACACCACAACTTCAAATAAAATCACAGTAAATAAAAAAAAAAAGCTTTTTTTTTTCCCTCCCTCCATTTACCAGGCTTCTACCGGAAGTCTGAGTTGCTTCATAAAGATTCTTGCTGAATATTTCTGCACTGACTATTGTCTATAACTTTGTATTCGCCAAAGCAGACGTGTATGGTCTTGATAGACCTGATTTAGATCTCAGCACAGTATAAATCTAGGAAAAATTTGATTAAACTTGGTGGCATGTCAGGTGGCATGTCTTGCTGCCAGGTAGAGCTGGCAAAATGGTAGTTACTAGAAGTTAAAATATACCAAGTTAATTTTAGCTACTGTTCCTATTACTATTTTTTTTTGTTTGGTTTTCTCCTCAGAAGCAGTGTATTGAAATCAAATTATCTTGGTTCTAAAGCATGAATTATTGCAGTGCTGCTATTGTAAATTATGCTCAATCTGTAACTGAATGACTAATCTGGCTCTTCTGGATTTCTTCATCTTTTTCTCCCAAGTGACTGTTTAGCAACCGAATAAAGAGTACCAGATGTCTTAACAGCAGGCCTTGAATGAGATGTGTCAGCTAAGCCCAGCTAAAACCAATGCTTTAATATCAGCACATCTTGACATTGTAGTCAGGAATCTTTCTGTTGCACTTAGTACTGTAATTCCTTTTCTTTCTGTATGAAAACATATCTAAAATCTGAAATTTGCATTTTCTTTTAAAATATAAGACTGAGGAAGTCAGTTGCAACAAAAAGCCAGTTGATTCTTTGCCTGAATGATGTGAACTACATAAACTAAGTAAACTCTTAGGCTTTTGTATTTTACCCTTAAGTTTCTAGGTGAGGATACGTATTTAAATTTTTTTGGAAAGGCCTGTAATTAAAGTAGAAACATGTTTTTAATCCATCTAGTTTGAGTTTTACTTTGTCATTAATGATATACCTTGTTAGACACCTGTTTTTACACAAAGTATCTCACCAATCTGTTATTATTTACATTATGCCACTTAATTATACTCAATTTTGGAAAATATTTTTTCTTCAGAATTGTTTTTTATTGTTGTTGTAGACCAAAAGTCACTTGCAATCTGCAGTGACCAATGTATTGGAAAAATATTTTTTCCTTTCACAGCTGCATAGTATCAGAATTACAGAATTCTGGAACTGATGAAGCAAGGAAAAAAAAAAAAAAGCTTTGAATTTTGCTCAACATTTAGAAATTGGAGATAGGACCTCGTGATATGTTGTGGTCTACTGCCCAAGAAGGCTGGGCAAGTGCAAAGTATACTAGGTTAGCAACTTCTTCTCAACTCTTCCATTTATTGTTTAAAGCTATCCTTCTTCAACTTTGAAATCTATCAAACAAACGTGCTTAGGATATTTCCTGCTTGGTATGTTCTATATGTGGCAAAGGCAGATTTCCACACCCAGGGTGGACTAACCCCTCCAGTAGGATAATCTGGGAACGTGACTGGCTGGGCAGCTGCTTTAGCTGAAAGCTGAAACCTGGAGGTCCTGGTGGATGGTTGGCTGAGCAGGAATCAGTAATGCACTCAGACAGCATCTGGGCTGTACCAACAGGAGCATGGCTTCTAGATTGGGGAAGTGATTATTTCCCTTTCTCAGTTCTTGTTAATCCATACCAAGTCCATTTTGGCCCCCTGCCCAGTACAAGACAGACATCAACAAACTGGAGCAAGGTCAGGGAGGGCAGCCAAGCTGGTCAGGGCTGGAGCACTTGCCCCATGAAGAGACATTGAGGAACCAGAACTTGCTTGCCCTGGGTGTGTGGGGGTGTGTGTGTGTGGCCAAGCTCCCTCAATGGAGACTTTCAAAATTCAGCTTGACAAGGCACTGATCAACTTGGTCTGAATTCAGTGGTGGCCCTGCCTTTAACAGAAGGATGGAATAGAGGCATAACAGAGATCCTTTCCAACCTAAATGGTTCTGTATGTATGTTTTTGAAAACAGCAGTCATGTACAAACTCCTACAATGGTTACCTGTAGCAAGCTGATTGTTGCTTTAACATATTTTTCCTTCTGCCTTACTTCTCACTCAGTCAGATGAATATAGTACCAGGGGGTTGTTGGTTCTTTATTGACTGACTCTAAAAACACACAGCTAACTATCTAGAATGACATTTTCTCTGTTCTGTCATCTCTGTTCATTGTGTTCTTCCAATATTGCAGACATTGATCTATTCCTCTTAAAACTTTAGAGAATCTTAAAGATTATACCCTTTTGGACAGAGGTTCAGAAGCAGCAAAGTGAGTTTTTTTGTTTTGCCTTGGTTTGTTTTTTTCACAAGAGAATCTGACTTTGTTGTGATTTAGAACCACAAAAATCAAGGGAGTTATCTTATGCTCTTTTTCAGTGACCCTTGAGATGTATGGAACCACAGTGATGAATTGCAGAGATATCTACAAAGAAAACTCAACAAACAAGGTATTTTTTGAGTTCTCTGTACAGGGTAAAAATTTTCTGAACTCCTAAAGGGATATCAAAAGCCCTGGAAAATTCATGTTATGCTTTTGAAATTTGTTCTTCCTGACCCTTCTACTTTAGACACGGCTGATTGCTTGAGTTGAATATGGAATATTTTACCTTGATACCTCACTTTTTATCTTTAAAGTATTACAGAGCACTTCATAAAGCTGTAAATTAAATACTGATAGTGCACTAAATGTGTAAGTAAATGTATCAGCAGTTGTTCACTCAGCCATGGCTTATGTTCAGCTATGTACTTTAGAATTTCTTTTATTAAGAGGAATGCTGGCAGGGATTCTTAAGCCATGCCCTAAACTTTGAGCGGAGTGCTTCATACTACCACCTGAACAGATCAGATTTTAGAGACAGACAGAGGCTGTCTTATTCCAAATCTGCCCTTGAAATATAAAGTATGACTCTACAACTCTGTATGTCTTGGTAACTGAGATACACATCCAACTGTCCCTCAGACTGGATTGAAATGTAAAAATACATTCCTACTGTTGACACAAGCAGGAAAAGAGTAAGAACCTTGCACTTCCATTGTTTTCAGACTATGCTAAAGTTGCAAGCTCATTCCCCCCCATCTCTTTTGAAAGTAATTCAGTGTTTTAACCATTTGAAGAGACTAGACCTAGAAATTAAAGCTGTGACCCAAACTTAGCTTGTATAACTTGTATCATTCCACCCTCAAAGTGAAAAAAAGAAAAAAAAACCAAACCAAAACAAAAAAAAAAAAAAAACCTCTCATAAGTAAAAAGAAAAACAGCTCTCTGGAGATGTTTTTTTTTTCCTCCACAGAGTAGAGTGAAACCAGAACAACTAGCTTCTAACTTAATGCTTTAACTTAATTAGGATAAAGCTGGACTAGAGATAATGATTGACTAGATTGCTGCCTTAACCTGACCTACTTCCATAATCTTCTGATCTTGAGAGAAACATTTCCTTTATCAATTAATCCTCAGGGATAGCAGTGGACATCCAGTTTTGATCTATGACACCATTCAGAGCAGCCTCTGGAATCAATAAAGATTACTGATGAAAATTTTTGTTTATAGGCACTGTGAACTAGTCACATCCTCTCTTGCATCTCATGTGGTTGTGATGCTGCAAGAGCCATTACAATCTAGAGGAGATGTCTGTAGTGAATGGCCTGTGTGACTTTTTTGGTCATTCTTATCATCCTTTCCATTGTGACTTGTTGAGATCACCTATCAGATAAGCTTGGGAATCCAGCAGATCCCTCCTCCCTCATCTCCTGGACCTCCTATGGCAGTCTCTAGGGCCCAGGTTCCTCCTGGTCCAGCTCAGTCCCTGATCTCTCCAATAGCAAGTCTCAGCACATATTCCTGCCAGGGAGTTTATGCTGTATGCAATATACATATACGTATATACACAGATGGCCACACAAATAAGACACACAGAGCACTGACAGGAACAGTGACAGCACCAATTTTCTCCTCATGCACACCTCTTTGCTCAGGATGGATTTCTAGTAGTAAAAGTAAATATATATGTGCATATATGTAGAAGGAGGATCTCCCCAGCAGTGGGGCTCAGACACTCAGTCTGCCCTATCACTGGCCTCTGGACCCCAGTCTCTCCAGCTGCTGGCACCTGGACATACAAAACCCTGAAGCCACAGCCCCACTGCCATTGCTGGTATAGACATCCCCACCTGCCCCCCTCTCTCACATGCACACACACGCCAGGGCTCCCCTAGTCCCAATATGTGACTGCCTGTGCTCTTGCCTATAGAAATACACAGGTGCTCTCATGACTCAGAGCTGTCACTTGGAGACCCATATATCCCCTTTGCTCCCCGACCTGCTTGCCAGCTCATCTGGCTTGATCTTTGCTAGTCATCACACACTCATTTGCACACCCACCCTCACTCCAGTTACTGATATACCACAGACCACCATATACAGACTCACATGAAGCAGAGGTCCCTTCACTGAAAAATAGCTGAAAGTGGAGTTAAATCAGGAAATAGGTCAGAATGTGGTGATCAGGTGCTGGGCATGGCCAGACAAGTATACTAACTAGCAAACTATTTACACATGACCGCCCTTTTTATCCCCTTGCCCATCTGTTTTGCTGCACTTGCACCTCCTCAAATCACTTAAATCCATCCCTTTCCCCACTTTGGTTCCTCCCTGAAACATCCCATGAATCATGTGCAACGTCAAAATGTTCTTCCCCTGCATCTCATAGGATTGATGAGTTTCTGCTGGGACAGCCCTGGTAGGGGCCCAGACAAGGTGTTTGTTCCTCCTGAATCTGCAGTTTGGGTTCCCACCTGCCACTGTGCCTCTGTGCTTTTCTGAGTTTGTGGCAATGGGCCTTTGATAAGCTGGTGCCACTCCTGTGATGGGCCTGGGAGCAGCTGAGGCAGGTTATTAATCAAGTTACTCCTCCTGCCGTTGCTCCTCTGTGCTTTCTTTGTGTGCAGATGAGTTTCCTGTCACTGAACCTAAACTAACCTTGCAATGCAGTACTTGCCAGATGGGAACTCCAAATATCATATTCCATTGGCAAATACATGCCACCAAGCAATTAGTCACCTAACTGTATTCATTTTGCTGATTTGGAAAATTGGAAATTTTATAAATTGATCAACTAGTGTTGTAGCAAATAGAAAATTTTGATGATGAAAGAAGTGAGATTTAGCTCATTTCCCTTGAGAATGTTCATGATTTCTATTAATATGTATTTCCACTACAATAGTATGAACACTATCAATATTTGTTACTAAAATTATTTTAATAAGGAATATTTTTGAGCAAAAAAGTCTCATATTTAGAGATATGTTTTCAGTATCACTGAAAGCATGCAAGGAAAACCCATTGCCTAGAGAACAACAAAAGAAAAATAAAGTGGATATGTAGACAAAATAAAAAAAGTATAACTTGGTATAAACTGGGGAATGAACTTCTAGTCATACTGTTTAACATTTGAAGATAAAGCCTCCACAAAGCAGGAGCATGCACACCACATATTTTTCGAAGTGACCAATATTTCATGAATTTAGATTATTTATTTGTTCATATTCCTTGATCATAGATATATCTTTGACCCTATCATTATGTTTTCATTTAAAAAAAGAAAAAGGTAAAGCAAACAAAGAAATCCCAACACTTGTGCAGTCCCATGGTAGTAAAGACACTTATTATTATATATAAAAACAACAGAGCAGAATTGTTGAGAAAAAATTATAAAAAGGATAGTATACCGTGTGATGCTGCTTCTTCATACCTTGCAAAACTGAATTTTTCACTCTTAATTTCATGCATAGTCTTATAAATGTACCTGAATGTCTTCAGATATCAGATGATGCCACATCACCCACAGAAGAATAACTGGGTGACTGTACTTCAAGTTACACAGTCACCTCTCCATGTAAGCTTCTTTTATCTCTGTATTTTTGACTAATGACAGTTTTCAATTTACCTTTACATAAAAATGTAAGTATTCCTTAAGTGTTTTTTCGAATGTGCAATACAGTTGAACAATGTGTCTTATATATATATATTTAATTTTAAAGCAATATTTCTCTCAAATAATGATGCAGTTGTCATCTTCTGACTTGCTTTAGGCTTCCCAGATTTACTGAAAAACCATGCTACATCAGAATCCTTCCTACCTTTTTTCTACCTAGCTCTCACTAGCAAAAAGTGGTAAGTTTTCTCAAGACACAGACCGCAGTTGAACCTCCAAATGATGCTTTGGCAGTGGAAATAATTGGCAGCCTTTGTTCCATTCCTCTTTGTCTGGAGGGCCAAGGTGTGATAATTCATGCTGACTCTGATGTGGTACTTATTTTCCAGTGCACATATAAGCATCCAAGGGAGCAGAAAACTTAAAAAAAAAAAAAAATTAAAAATATCTCCTTTCTTCATACAGAAATAGGATATTCATTCAGTCTTGTCTGACTGATTACACTCAAACCCATATGTATGTTAGGCAGATTCACTCCCCATACCTACAATGTGTGTGTTTTAGCTCATAATATTTGTATAAATTTTAGTTAACATACGGATCTGATTTGGACTGAATTTACTAAACATGGTCTAATTAGCTTAACAGCACATAAAGTCATTGGAAACATCTCATGAGAGTTTATGAAGATGCAAGGATGCTTTCTGTCCTATTTATTTTTACCCTTACAAGATATTACATTCTTTATTTTTTCTATAGACAGTTATGTTTTTTAGGTTTATGAGATATACAATTGTATCTTACCTATAGAGGTTCACATGAAAGTTTAAACAACTTATAAAAATCAGATTATTTTATAGTAAATACAAGAGTAGCTAATGAACGTCTGTTTTTTTCTATTTTCCCTGCAATCTTCCTTGGTTAATCTTTCTTTTAGCTACACAAGCTAATTATTAAATTCCCCAGTAACTTTAAGACCATCCAGGTAAGTCTATCAAAACTTTCAGCCCCCGCCTGACAAGTTAGGTAAGAAGATCAAATTCAGCCTTAGACCCACTATTTTGTCACTGACATAGGGTGGACTCAAGAGAGAACTGAGCCACTGAATCCACACAGGCAAAGAATGAGAGAAAAAACCATTCCGAGGGATACCAACAGCAGACTACAGGTGATGAAACCTTCCACGTTCCTCCATGTGGTTTAAGTCCACAGGACTACAGTGATGGCAGCTGCTCAGCTGGGAAAAACGCGAAATAAAATACTATCTATATATAAAATTAAGTATATAATATTATATATTGATTATATATATAAATCATATAAATAATATTTATAATAAATAAAAATCATATGTAATAAAATTCATATTATATATAATTATATATAAAATTATAAAATACTTTCAAGTAAAAGCATACATTGCAGAGTAAAATGGCATTTAATAAAAATTTAAGAACTGGTCAGGCCCTTTCTTAAAGCAAAATGTTTGGACAACGCTATAGCTGAGAGAGTCATGGACTTTGTGCTGTAGAGAAGATAGTTCTGCTGGGGTCCTATGGCTGCAGTTTATACAGACAGCTGGGTGCAGATCACTCCCACTGGGTCTCATCCATCCTTCTTTTCCTGCCAGAAAGAGAGCTACAGCTGTGGCCTGTCACCTGAAGGGGTAGAACACACTAGTCCTCATGTCACAGGCTTAGTTTTTGAAGCCAAGACTTTAACAAGGTTCTGAAAGAAACTGGAAATTTATATGTGTATTCAGGCTATCGTTTCATTTCAAGATTTAAGATGGAAGATTAATCCATATTTCCCATGGGGGTCATATACAGACTTCTGAAGCACTTGAGCTACTCTTAGCATCATACACAGGGTACAGGGTTCAGTGAACCCTGACTTTCATGCAGTACAGCAATTACATATTCCTAACTCTTCCCTAAGGAATCAAGGTAGCTCACTGTGACCCTTAACTGTGAGTCAGGCTCAATGGTAGATTAAATCCTGGTCTGAAAGCATCCTATATAATTAATGGGATTACTACAAGGTAACAATTAAACATCTTTTTTGCGTGTTCAGATTGCAGATCCATGACAGAATGGCTTGAGGGACCTGCTCTAAGGAAAAGTAACTCCAGTCTTTAGGTTGGTCAGAGGCTGTTCAGCAACTGCAGAAGTGACTGGGAGAAGAAGCAGCAGAAAATTTACTCTTTAACTGTAGTAAATGACTGCTTCCAGACCTGACAATCGCATTAAAATTAAAAAAAGTGTTAGTACGTGATCAAACATATTTATTCCATTAAAATCACAGTTACTCCTGCATCTAGAGCTGCACATTTGAACGTTGACAGTACTCTGACCTTAAAAAGAAAGAATTTAGACAGGTGCAGCATTATGGTCTTTAGAAAGTTATTATGGAAACGTGAATAATGTCATTCAGAAGGTTAGCCATCTGCTTTCTGAATATCTGTCACTGATGCCGTAGCAGCAATGTAAAAGTGATACACAGGGGTGTTTCTGCAATGGATTTAACAGAAAGCTTGTGCCTTTTGTGGAGAAAAATATGTTACATTTTCAGTTTGTTTTTAATAAGCATATGTAGAGTATGTGTTTTGTAAATATTATAAAGATGACTATAGTGTGATGCATTTCACTTGTGTAATCTGCATCCTATTTTACTGAGTTTTAGCACAACCTTTTGTGTAAGATGAAAATCAGCATTTTGTGATTTAGGATAATTTTACTGAAATGTGAGTATTTACAAAATATAAAATGTTAGAAAAAAGTGTAGTTTAAATCTCAAATACTAACTACTAGTATACTATGATAGCATACTTCTAGAGCATCAGCTGTGACATGAGCACTAAGTTAACATCCAAGACTCAGGGCAAGCATCATCTGGCAAAGAAGGGAAACATGAGAGGACAAGCTCACTTCAAAAAGCAGCAGAGTCTATCAGCTGGAGTCAGCATTTACAGGAGCACTGTTATATCAGATTTATTAACAAGCTTTTTGAAAATGACAGAAATACCACCTCTTAATGCTGTGAATAACAAGTAAATCTGTCTCTACAGGGACAAAATATTTTCATTATGGCAGAGAGGATGAAACCTTCCTAGAAACTGACAGGAAACAAGGAAAACTAAATAACTGCTTAGAGACATGCAGCAGAAAAATAAATTTTAACAAGGTCAGGACAGAATTCATATCATGCTGTAAACACCACAACAAAAGACTTGCAGACACACTGCCAGCTGCCGGGGAAACAGCAGTCACAGCTGCCCTAAACATGTATTTACAACACAGAAACTTCTAGAAGTAGTTAGTGAGTGATAATGAGGTTCCATTTATATCAAAGGGATTCAAACCTTATATCAAACAGAATGTCATTCAGTACTGGAGTAATGGTAGAGGAAACAAGCCAACTGTGAGTGCAGAAGATTGAAATCAGACCACACAAAGTAATTTGGATTCCTCAGTTGGAGTAGGAACACTTCAGAGGGGAAAACAGTGAAATTCTTTTTAGGTGGCTGATGAAGTGCTTTGCGCACAGCCTGACCGCAGAGATCAGCTCCGCAAAAGAAGGGCTTACCTGTTGTCATGTTGTACAGAAAAGGCAATCAAGAGCGGGAGTTCATCACTTGCATGATCAGGGCACCGATCACTATAAGAAATAGCAAACGTACCTTCTGCAGGGAGCTCTCCCTGTGAGCTGTGGTGGCAAAAGTACTGACTTGGGTGCCCAGAACTGTGATTCTTTGTTCAGCTGCGGCCTCCCTGGGTGTACAGGAAGAAGCCACTCACTATATGGGCACGTACTTATCTGTTGTCACGAGGGAAGCGATCAAAACAAGATCTGACCAGGGCACTACATGTGTGTCCTGGGGCTTCAGACAGAATGACAGGGAAAAAAAAAGTTCCAGCTATAGGCCCGAAGTGGATGATCTTCACAATATGAAGCAATGGAGGGGCAGTGCAGGGACTGGGTAATTAACCAAAACATCATAGTGCCTATGCATGAGACAGTTCAATTAAAGTTGATAAGAATACAACAACCTGACTTTTCCTTGTTATGGAGTGTCTGGCTGTTCAACACTTTAATGCAGGGGTTTGTTTGCATAATTTCTTTTGGTTGCATTTCTTTATTTCTACTGCAGATAAAAATGTCACCGATCTCTAACTCACCTCAGCACTGAAGAATGAGGAGGTTAGTCATGACGAAAATTAGGTATAGCACTAGGGAATAATTAGTCAACAGATAGGACAACTACTGCTTAGCAGTCTGAAACAGTTAGGCAAGAAAAGGAATCCACT
Source organism: Morus bassanus (assembly GCA_031468815.1). Classification (NCBI taxonomy): domain Eukaryota; kingdom Metazoa; phylum Chordata; class Aves; order Suliformes; family Sulidae; genus Morus; species Morus bassanus. The sequence continues at coordinate 110,514,758 of CM062568.1, forward strand.
GTGATATAACTTTGATTTTCCCTTCACTCAGCTGAGAAAAGACTCCAACCTAGAGTGCCTTATAAATTTCACCATACACATCAGCATTCCTCTTCTGTGCAAAATATTGGATTAAAATTAAGGATTAGGGACACATTATTTAATTAGGAATTAGAAAATTGCAGATCCGTTACTAAGATTCACAAATCTGCTAATATCCTTAGCAGTATTTTATTTCTGTAGTACTGTCAGAGTGAGGCAATATTTTTTTGAGGCTTAGACTTAAAAAGTGAGAACAATGTATTTTTGAGGCTTCTAAACTGCAGAGAAGTAAACAACCACAGTAGGACTATCACACAGGAGGAAAAACAACCCCATCCAGGATAACTGGGGGAACATTTAGGCCAGCTCAGGCAGCAGTACAAGGCCCATGTGCAAGTGGTGACTGATGCCTGCTCTACCTGGGCTTCACTAGAAGTCAGGACTCGCACCATATAGAGAAAAACTAATCAACAAGGGTCCTGCTTACCGAGATGTGTGAAATTGAATGAAAGAGGCCAAGTAAGTACAATATTTTTTGTGAAGCATGGCTATATAGTTCCTTTTTTTTTCTTCCCTCCACTTTATAAAAAAGGAAATTCCTTTGATTCTGGCATGCAAATAATATTCTTTTTACATGCCCACAGATACTACTGTCCTAATTTCTGTGTTCTGAGCCATTCAGTCGGTTTAAAATTTAGCTCATTTCTCAATTAATTTGCATGATACAAATTGATCATTATTACATTGCGCAGTAATTATTCACAGATTTACTAGAAACATGCCCATAATTGTTATGCTGTCTATAGAAACGAAATGGCTGAAGAGAGAAGAACAAATAGAGTATTTAAATAAAAACCTAAATAAATCAAACCTAGAGTAGATGGGTTCATGAGATTAAACCTAGGATGGAATTCACCAGACCAAATAGCCAACTTGAGCTACCTGTATGGACTCCCTCTGCAGTCACTCTTCAATGTAGTTCACTCCAAGGCAAATATTTAGAAAAGGTCAATGTGAAAAGTATTTTAAAAATGCATTTCTACTGGATATATAAATAGTATTTTTATTATTATCATTATCATCATTATCGTTATTATCTTTATCATTAACATTATTAACTACCAGTATATCAGCTGCCTAGTTTCTTGAAAGAAAGGAAGTCGTGAACTTGGAAAAAAATATTTAAACTGAGAGGTAACTATGGCCTCTGAATGTCTTTGGTCAAGGAAGCCATTTGTATGCAAATGTAATAGTGATGATCAGATAAGGAGCATTCTGACTTATTGTGTAGAAGAGACAACTTGATAAGAAATTGAAGTTTATAAACAAAACGCTAGAATGTAAGAGAACCTTTCAAAGGGAAGGAAGGCAAGTTTGAAAATCCAAGGGGAAAGTTTTAAAATCTGATGAAAAGGGAGCCAAAAGATAGGGGGAATGGTAAGCCCTAAATCATACTCTTATGTTTTCTTTGAAGATGATAATTTAGTGAATTTTGCCAAACTTTGTTGTCCTGCCTCTCAACTGTGTTCATGCAAAGGACTGTTAGTAGAGACCCAACCATCACCATTATGTCCTGAATCTTAAATCATGCCAAATGGTCATTGTCAATCATACTTCTGTCAACATAAAAACTCTATCAGGTTTTGACCAATACAATAGAAATACAACCTTGTGTCCCTGCAGGAACAAATGCATCCTGTTAGGACAGTAAATAAAGTGCTGTAAAACTGAGCAGTCTTGTTAGTATTTATTTGTATCCCAAATGTAGAATTATAAAATTTGGGAACACTTCATGACCTTACTGCTGGGTCAGTCTGACACCATTAATAAAAATTATGTGTCATAGGTGTTTTTTATATATATATATATATATATGCATGAAGCACTTAAAGATACAAAGTATTTGTCTGATGGATCATATTTCGTAATTTCAGAGTACGTTTTTTTTTCAAGTCCAGTTATATGTCTGTAAGTAGCACAAATGCAACTGTCTGCATGTGAGATAAACTATCCTTATTTACAATAAAATATGTATCTTTGCTTTTCAGACTTTTCTTTTTCTTTCCACAGAAATTCTTAGTGGAGGTTGTATTGCATTTACGTGGCAAGGTTTTGGTAGCCAAGGGCTGCTGGAGTGGATTCTGTGAGAAGGTACCAGAAGCTGCCCCCATGCCCAACAGAGCCAGTGCCAGTCAGCTCCAAGACAGACCTGCCACTGGCCAAAGCTGGGCCCATCAGTGATGTTGGTAGCATCCCTGTGATAACATATATAAGAAAGGGTGAGAAATGCTGCATTAACAGCAGCTGAGAGAGAGGAGTGAGAAAATGTGAAAGAGCCCTGCAGACACCAAGGTCAGTGAAGAAGGAGGGGAAGGAGGCGCTCCAGGCACTGGAGCAGAAATTCCCCTGCAGCCCGTGGTGAAGACCATAGTGACACGGGTTGTCCCACTGCAGCCCATGGAGGATCACGGTACAGTAGATATCCACATTGCATCCTGTGGAGGATGCCACGCTGGAGCACATGGATATGTTCTGAAGGTAGCTGCAGCCTGTGGAGAGCCCACGCTGTAGCAGGCTCCTGGCAGGAACTGTGGCCCATGGAGAGGAGCCCATGAAGAAGCAGGGTTTCTGGCAGGAACTGTAATGTGTGGGGTACCCACATTGGAGGAGTCAGTTCCTGAAGGACTGTACTCTGTAGAAAGGACCCATGCTGGAGCAGTTCTTGAAGAATTGCAGCCCATTGGAAGTACTTAGGTTGAAGAAGTTCATGAAGGACTGTCTCCTGTGGGAGAAGAGCATGAGGAGGAAAGAGGGGCAGAGATTAAGCATTATAGACTGGCTGTGGTGCCCAATTCTCCATCCCCCTGTATCACTTAGGAGTTAGGAGTGAAGTTGAACCTGGGAAGAAGGGAGAGGTGGGAGAAGGTGTTTTCAGTTTTGTTGTTATTTCTCATTATCCTACTCTGTTACAATTAATTAGCAATACATTAATTTCCGCAAGTCGAGTCTGGTTTGCCCATGATGGTAATTCGTAAGTAATCTTCTGCCCTTATCTCAACCCACGAGCTTTTCATTGCGTTTTGTCCCCCGTCCAGTTGAGGAGGGGGGTAATAGAACTTCTTGGTGGGCACCTGGTGGCCAGCCAAGGTCAACCCACCACAGAGGCTTTAAAGTATTATTCTGCACAGTGATACTGAAATATATATTTTTATCTTGGGTGATCCAGAATAGTTGACTATCACTTTAGGGTGGTTATCTGAATTTCTGTCAGAAATAGAATTTAAATCCCAGAACAGTAGGTAGTTTCTTTTTTTCCTTCCTGGGAGAGAAATTCAAACACAGTGAATTAGGTTAGTCTTAAGTAAATATGAAAAAAATTACAGTCCAGTTTTCCCCAATCCATAAAAAGTAGCACTATCTACAGTTTCTTGCAAAGTGAAACATTTTGTCCATTTTTCTATGAGTATTTCAGTGAGTCTTATTTTTATTTCTCTTCAAAGATTCTGAAAGGTAAAGGTTCAGTTCTACATTTCTAAAATACTTTAAATTATGGTCTGGATCCATCTAACTTGATTATGCTTGAAGATACTGTTCTAAGGTATGTTTTCACCACTAAGAAGACCAGTTTAAGAGGCTTTCATCTTTCTAGCTTTCCACTTCCTGCTGAAATATATATTCCCTTCAGCTGAATCAGTGCAGCTCGCTCTGTGGCACCTTCTGCACAGGAGCTTGTCACTCATTTTACAGAGTATTATCTAGTGTGTGATAAATTCACTGAGAAAAGGCAAGGTCTGGAAAAAAACTGGTCAGAAATCTTTTAAACGAGATTTGCCACCAGAGAAACTGTGACATGAAATTCCACCCTGGGATCTCCTACTCAATCTCAGGTACCATCCACCATGAGGGCAATAGGCACTCAGCTTTATTGATGAGTAGAGTGTGGTGTCAAAGCAAAGGGGCAGGAATCTTCTGTGCAGATCCCAAAGGACACACATTCCAAAGCTGCTGTCAAATTTGTCAAATACAGCTACATATTTACTTATATTTACTTATCTCTAAATGTGATTGACTGTTTATGAATCCCTTCTACATCAAGAACTAGATAGTTAAAGGGTACCACAGGAAAACAAAGTGTGTATGTTAGAAAAGAAAAACATATACATTGTTGCATAGCCATGCTTGGTTTAAAATTCATCAATTTTATCTGCTTCATTACACATATTTTGCTCATCAGATAATTGTTCAGCTGTCTGAATGTAGTCACTCTTATTAACACAATTTAGATTAGAGTTAACCTTGTTCCAGCCCATAGTCTTATAAAAAATGATCTTCATGTCTGTAGACTAATTGCACTGAGAAAGTTCACTGCAAAGACATAATTAATAGTCCATAATGTTTGGGAAGGTGACATTTCCTACTTTCTTTGAACTCTCAGTTTGGTATTTGAAAGCCAGTATAAGGTACTGAATCTAGAATATTTGATCTGGAGTGGTGTCTAGTTGGTAGTTAACTGAAAATGCTTCCTTTCCCCTAACAGAAATAAACCAGAAAGGACTAATTACCCCTTTTTATAGGTGCAATTTGAACTTAAACTCTAGAGAGAACATGGGTAGTAAACCACTGTTACAGTCAATTTCACCATCTGCACCTTAAAATTGGGACTGTGGAACTAGCAAAAGAATACACATAGCATTTAGCACCGAAATCCCCTAAACAAATTTTGGTTTTGTTGTAGGGAAAATTATCAGAATGTAGTGATAATTTAGTAATATTTTCTGATTCCTTTTAAAATCACTTTCTTTAAATAAATACATATTCTATTTAATCCATCATTAGTATCTAATTGAAACTCATTCATCTGAAGATGATGATGTATTGATATTTTTGTAAGTTTAATAAACCCCGCTGCATTAATATATTTTTTGCTTCAGCTTATCTGAAGAAAGAAGCCTTAGGGGATTTCTCTAGCAAGAATGGCAACCATCACTTTTCTAAATCTAGCAGAACTTGTTACTATATTTTTGTTTTCTTTTAGCGGGTTTTTTCTTATGAATAGGCAACTTCAATATAATTCCTTAGGCTTAGTATTTTTTATTACTTTTATTTTACTGCTAAGTTGCAAAGTTCTGTATGATTCTGTATCTTTGTAGTTGTTTACATAAATGAGATACTATTAAATTTGTTTGTGGTTTCTTCAACATGTTTTTTTGTTAGGCTGGAGTTGTCAGAGCAAGTTTTGTGAATGTCAGCTGAAGAGTTGTCCACTTTCACCCTATTACCACTCCTTCTCTTCCTCTGCTGCAGGTTTTGGAGTCTTGAATGGGGTGAACTCTGCATTCATTATTTTCAAAATTTCTAGCTCTCACTCAAGATTTTGTTGTGCTTTTGGACTGTTAATGTTACCAAGTCACCTCATAAGCATTTCCTGAAACAGTGCAGGCTTTTACAGCACACAGTGTGATTGTGGCCCCTTGATTGTATAAACATCCACTTGAATTGTCTTAGTGTGTAGAAGAACTCCCTGTCCTGAATACGAACTGCTTAAAAAGCAGAAAAACTTAATTTTGGGCATATTTTTTCTCCCCTCCCCGCCCCGTTCCCCCCCTCACTCCCCCCCCCAGTTAGTTTCTCTCCTTCCACACTTCCTTGAAATAAATAGACAATCCAGAACCATAGAAAAGAGAAAAGTCAGAGTTTGGCACCATTTCTCTTGACACAAATTGTTGGGTATTTGGGGAGGAGACTTGGTTTGTTTTTTGTTTTGTTTTGTTTTGTTTTGTTTTTTAGCAAAAGATCTCTGAAATTTCAGGAAAACAAATATAAGTAATAGCTGTAATGTTTTAGAGGATCAAAAAAATCCCACAACCTCCAAGGATTTCTGCTTTGCTTTCTCTGAAAGTATGTGGGTGGCACTATGTTTTCTATCCATTGACTTAATACAAAGGCTGAGAAATGCTTCTGACTGTGTGTTTTTATCAAGTATTCCTGGAAATGAAATTAAGTTTCAAAGGGGTTTTATCTTCAGTCAATAGTAGCCTGAAAATTGAAAGATGGGCTTTTGATTTTTGAGATACAAGCAAAAGGTTCAAAGCAGTTTTGCTAGAGAGGCAAAAAATAATGTAAATTTATTGCTAGTGCAGGGTAAACTTTGGAACAGACAGAAAGCAACTTGATTTTGAGCTGTTTCTGCAAAGAGTACCTTGGTTGATTTTGGGGGAGAGAGGACTTACTAGTACTTCATGAAGGCATATATTTACACACATAGCTGTTGCTGTCCATAAAGTTGGCTCAGTCATGAATGTCCTTAATTCACATTGAATTTTTTTATATATAGTGTTTTATATATATATATATATATAAAACATATAGAGGTAGTCTTAAATGGTTTAAAAACAATACTTGACAAATGTCGATTTGACTAGAGTTCCCTTAATATATATATGCAAGGATTCATTTCTCCTTTTTTTGAACAGAGGTCTCACTGTCCTGCCTCAAATGTTCTCCCAAACCTGAGTATACTTACAGGGCTTGAAGTCTATTTTGCACATGTGTTTAAAACACTAGACCAGTCAGCTTAAATACATGGTGTCTTACCACTCCATATAGTAACCATAATATACAAACACATATGAAGGATCTCTGAAAAGTAAACGGAAAAAATATCTTTGATAAATTTGCAAAGTGCTTGAAAAACTCATTAAATAATATGTTGTTAGAATATCTTTATTTTTAATATCTTTAAATTTCTTTCTTTCACTGACTATAATTGCTTAGTTAAACATAAAATGCACAAAAGCAGAAAATATGTCAATTTTGTTTACAAAAATTTATTATTGATCCATCAATCCAGTGTTTGTGAGTTTGCAGTAATCCATAAGTTCTGACAATGTCTGATCGGAGATGACTACAATCTCTAAATTTGTTAGAGGACAAATTGTCTAAGAATAAGATAGGTTTATGAACATTAAAACAAGGTGATAACAAGAAATCTTGACAAATTGTATGAATTAATTGAGATTTGAGTGTGGAGAAATCTTTACAGTTAATAAGGTAAGCAGCATTCTTTTTAAATTCATTTGAAAGAAATCAAAATGTAAAATCTAGAATCAACCCCATTTTTTAGCTGGATAGTCTACAAAAAATTGTCAGAAATCTTTTTTCTAGTGGATATTTAGAAAACATCACAGAGGTTCTTGAACCAGAAGGCAAAATCTTGTTAAAATCAGAAAGAAAATAAACAACTGAGAAAATGTAACTCCTTAAATCAGTATTTTAAAGTATTTTTCATCAGATTTTGGCAGAGCTGGGGGCAATAAATGACAGACAGCAGAAAATGTGGCACTGGACCTAACATATTGGAGATGATAAATTTTTCCAGGCCCAACAATGTTCTTTTCTCTTCTCTGTTGCATCTCCAGACCTTCCAGTTTATTCCTAACATCTGCCCTGGGACAAGGTTATGTTTCTGTTGATTTACATTCCCTCAGAGCATTCTGCTTGCCAATACTGTTGGCTGATACTTCCTGCCATGAACTGTAGTTCTAATATGACGATATGTCAGGAGATAGGAAAAGAAAATTGAGAGGTTAGACAAAGAAAGGGCAGATTGATCAGAAACTTTGGCCTGAACACTTTTTCTCCTCGCAAACGTGTGCAATCTGTATATGGAGAGATTCTCTTATGCATAAGTTTCATGACGGCACAGAAGGAGATTTAGAAGCGTGTTTGGTTTAATTCTCCACTTTTCTGAATGTTTATCTTGAGGTTTGGGATCTGCAAGAGCAAGAGTGAATTGAAATTGCAGCTGTCTCAGCTGGAGGTTAGATTTGTTATGTGTGCAGGAGCATAAGATTCCCCTCTAGTCAAACATACAGATGCAGTAGCATAGCCCCAACTCATGTAATCTTCTCTGTGGTGCTTCTCATTTGGCTAACCACCATTGAGCTGGCTCATCAGGAAGGCTTTGCCTCTACAAATTCATCTTCAGTGGCCAGTGACAGTGCGAATGCAATGATCCTTTATAACAGCTATTTTTGAGAACTATCTGGTTTTTTCTGTCAGAGGTCAAGAAGATACCCGGAGTATCTAGGATGTCTGTGGCGGAGGAGGGGGGTCCTGGGACTTGCTGTACTAGAAACTCTGTTACAGTTCCTCCAGTGACACAGGAAGGGACTGAGTTATCTGGAGATGAAGAGATCAGCTGTCAAAGCAGAAAATAAAAAATGCACTTTGAATTTTCCAGTGCCTAATAAGGCAGGAGCAGTGATCAAGCTTTTCGCACATCTGAGGCATTTGCAACATGTCCCGAGGTGGGGACCCCTGATTTGTAACAAAAGGCAAGCCCATGCTGCAGATTTTCTTGTGCTGGAAACCAAGACAGACCCACTGCAGCACACAGCTGAGCCCCGCAGCCGCCATGGATGGCGGTGCCTCGGGGAAAGCCTGGGCAAGAGAGGGCAAACGGCTGGACAGTCAGAGAGAGGAATGGGGGGAGGAAAGTGTGAGAAACAGCCCTGGGAGCCCCGTGGGGAGAGGGCGGGGAGGGGGAGGAGGTGCTCCAGGTGCCTGAGCCGGGATCCCCCACAGCCCCTGGAGAGACCATGGTGGAGCAGAAGAAACAAGTGAGAATAAAGGAGCAACAGAGAGAAACCTCTGTATACTGACCAGAACCCCCTTCCTGCACTGGAAGGACTGAGTGTAACCTGTGGCGATAATCAGGTGGGGAGGTGAGGTGCTTGGCGTGAAGCTCACCCAGGAGCTTTTCTTCTTATTTTCCCTCCATCCTGTTGAGGTGGGGGAGCTAGATAGTGGCTGGGTGGGCTTCTTAAATGACTTTCCTGATTGGAAATGTGCTTGAAAATGTTAAAATGTTGGGGTTTTTTTCGAAGAATGCTCATTTGTTATTTCAGATAACATCTAAAACCAAATTTACTTAATTTATTGTGAAGTTTGTGTATTGAAATAAATAAACAATTTGAATACCTTAGAAATAAATACAAATTCATTGGCATTCCCATATCTTCTAAATTATGAGAAAAAAAAGATTGATTAAAAAAGTGGCTGAATATTAAACTCTCCTGAAAACAATGTTTCAAAGTACTGATAGAAAATCGTATCAGGACCTTGAAACATTTTAGGATAATTTAACATAAGTAGACAATAATAATAGTAAAAGTAATAATAGCAGTCTAATCACACTTGCACTGCTGTAACTTTTGACATTTTAAACTTGATGGTAGATGAATTTCTTCAAGTCTTGGTGTTATGAGAAATAGTGAATAATTGTTACCTTTCCACCTTTTATTGTTTATTTTCCTCATGCGCTCTCTCATCTCTTTGCTAAGCTTGAGAATCTCAGTGTATTTTGGTCTTCATTGGATGGAATATTCTTCTGAATCTCACTATCCTTTCTTGGGCATTTCCTAGTTTTATCCTGCCTTCTGAGAGAGAATGCATTTGGGGGCTATAGAACTGTTAGTTCTTTTTACCAGTTCGTATGTGGGTACACAATCTATTTACACTATATTTGAATATTTTACAATTTGTGCTTTTACTTTCTCATTAATTGCCAAGTTTCTAACAGTTTCTTCAGTTGGACATAGTGCTGGCCTGCTCTTTTTGGAGATGGCTACAAACAGTGGTATGAACCAGTAATATCAAACCAGCATGCTCCATGCACTAAAATATAGGGTTAAAGTTGCTGTCAAGTTAAGAACAAAGGAATTTTGAAAAAGGTGTTTTGGTAATAAAAATGAAGCTAGCTTTGTTGTAAAATAAATATAAACAGAATTATAATAAGGACCAATACAGGTGCACAGTAGTTTTTGCTGTGATTGCACAATATTTTACAATGTGCTCAAAAACTTCCATACTATACAAGAAAACCTCTGACAATCCATGTTGCAGGACACTTGCTAGAAATTTATGGAAGATTTTGAATGATAATGCTGGAAGATTTCTTTTCCATAATAGTGCTCTGCATTATCAGTTTCTCAACAAGCACATGTACTTTAATGAAATAGTAGCTGTATTATTTTCCATATTTTGTCTGGTGGTGGAAGGCACTGCCACAGATTTAAGGGTGTAAGAATTTTCATATCCTAGAAACAGAACATCTGGGTTTGGAGGTTCGTTTTTTTTTTGGTCACTTACTGCCATTTATATATAAACAAAGTCATTAGCAGCCTTACCTGTAAGCATCCAGAAATAAAATAAAATTACTGTCATATCTATCAAAATGTAATACCTGAACCAGTTCCAAAAGGTTTGTCTCTATTTCATTCCACTGACAAGCTGTCCCTTTGTTTACACAGCCTCATGACTGGGACCCAATTTGTAAAGATAATGCTCTCATTAAACACTATCATATATTCAGGACATATGTACCTTCATATCTGTACCCAGATGCCCAAAGATTGTGTTCAGATTCAGTTTTCTCTGCTAGACACAGCATTATATGGTATTGCTTTTTGAAGTTGTTATGTAATAGGTTGTGGTGTTTTCTACTCTTGAATAGTTATGTTTTAGAGAACCATGTTTTTGTGATGAAAAAATAATCCCTTTATTTATTTTTTCCTTTGTACTTCCGCTGTCTTCACATGCTTGCAAGGATTACGTATATGGGAAGCACATTTGACTTGTCTGAGTTTAATAAGTTCAGACTTTAAAGTGTTAAAAATACAGATAAATGCAGAACTAAGTCATCTAAGATTCCTTAGGTATTGATAAGGCTTTAAAGTCTTTGAAACAGTCAGATAAAAATATTAGTAAGAATAAAATAAAAAATATATGCTTTTATGGTGCAGATGTATGAGCAAAAATCTTCTAGAAAAACTCAACTGGAAGAAGGAGGTTTGCAGTATGTGGAAAAAGGGACTGGCCACTTGGGAGGAGTATAGGAGCGTTGTCAGGGTATGCAGAGATGCAATGAGGAAGGCCAAAGCCCACTTGGAACTAAATCTGGCAAGGGATGTCCAGGATAACACGAAGGGCTTCTTCAAATACTTCAGCAGTAAAAGGAAGGCTGGGGAAACTGTGGGCCTGCTGATGAACAAGGTGGGTGCCCTGGTGACACAGGATGCAGAGGAGGAGGAGTTACTGAATGCCTTCTGTGCTTCAGTCTTTACTGCTAAAGGCTGGCCCTCAGGCATCCCAGCCCCCAGAGGTGAGAGAGGAAATCAGGAGACAGGAAGACTTCCCCTTGGCTTAGGAGGACTGGGTTAGAGATCACCTAGGCAAACTGGATCCCCAGAAGTCCCTGGGCCCCAATGGGATGCACCCACGAGTGCTGAGGGAGCTGGTGGTTGCTGTCGCTAAGCCACTCTCCATCATCTTTGAAAAGTCATGGAGGACAGGAGAGGTGTCTGAGGACTGGAGGGAAGCCACTGTCACTCCAGTCTTCAAAAGGGGCAAGAAGGAGGACCCAGGAAATCATAGAGCAGTCAGCCTCACCTCCATCCCTGGAAAGGTGATGGAACAGTTCATTCTGGAGGTCATCTCCAGGCATGTAGAGGAAAAGAAGGTTATCAGAAGTACTCAACATGGAGTCACCAAGGGGAGATCATGCTTGACCAACCTGATAGCCTTCTATGATGGCATGACTGGCTGAGTAGATGAAGGGAGAGCAATGGAGGTTGTTTACCTCAACTTCAGCAAGGCATTCGACACTGTCTCCCATAACATCCTCATAGGTAAGCTTAGGAAGTGTGGGTTAGATGAGAGGACAGTTAGGTGGACTGAGAACTGGATGAACAGCAGAGTTCAGAGGGTCATGATCAGCGGCACAGAGTCTGGTTGGAGGCCGATAACGAGCGGTGTTCCCTAGGGGTCTGTGCTGGGTCCAGTCCTGTTCAACATTGTCATCAATGACCAGGACGAAGGGACAGAGTGTACCCTTGGCAAGATTGCTGATGATACAAAACTGGGAGGGGTGGCTGATACACCAGAAGGCTGTGCTGCCATTCAGTAAGACCTGGACAGGCTGGACAGCCAGACCGAGGGGAACAAGGAACAATGCCATGCAGCAGTATGGGTTGGGGGTTGACCTGCTGGAAAGTGTCTCTGCTGAGAACCTGGGAGTGCTGGTGGACAGCAAGTTGACCACGAGCCAGCAATGTGTCTTTGTGGCCAAGAAAGCCGATGGTATCCTGGCGTGCATTAAAAGGAGTGTGGCCAGCAGGTCGAGGGAGGTTCTCCTCCCCCTCTACTCCACCCTAGTGAGGCCACATCTGGAGTACTGCATCCATTTCTGAGCTCCCCAGTTCAAGGAAGGACAGGGAGCTACTGGACAGAGTTCAGCGGGGAGCTATGAAGATGATCAGTGGACTGGAGCATCTCTCTGATGAGGAAAGGCTGATAGACCTGGGTTTGTTCAGCCTGGGGAAGAGAAGACTGAGGGGGGATCTTATCAATGCTTATAAATATCTAAAGGGTGGGTGTCAAGAGGATGGGACCAGACTCCTTTCAGTGGTGCCCAATGAGAGGACAAGGGGCAATGGGCACAGGTTGGAACACAGGAAGTTCCACCTGAATATGAGGAAAAACTTCTTTACTTTGAGGGTGGCAGAGCAGTGGAACAGGTTGCCCAGACAGGTTGTGGACTCTCGTTCTCTGGAAATATTCAAAACCGACCTGGACATGGTCCTGTGCACCCTGCTGTAGGTGTGCCTGCTCAAGCAGGGGGGTTGGATGAGATGATCTCCAGAGGTCCCTTCCAACCCCAGCCATTCTGTGATTCTGTGATTCTGTGATATACTAGGAGCCTTAAAGTGATACATACATTTTTGGATGGATGACTAGGGGATATGTGTCAGAATTTCTGACTGCTGGTTCGCTTTGACGCTGTTACAGCTGATCATAGCCCTAGTCACACCTTCTTTCTCTGGTGTCTGTAATGGAGACTGTAAAAGAGTGCAGGTGGAATGGTTGCATTTGGGTTTGTTATTGACTTAGAGGCTGTGCTTAAAATCTGCATAGACCAGGACACCCTTTGTGTATGAAGGAGAAGACTGTGCAACATACAACCTGAGCAGTGAGACAATGGTTTGAATATGTTGTTTCCCACAACTTCTTTTCTTTTTAAATCTGTTATGGGAGAATGTTTAAAGATATGTGAAAAGGAGTGTCTGTAAGTGGAAAGAGATTGTTGAATGAATGTAGTAGATAGCAGCTAGAGGGAAGACACAGACTGCTCAGTAGCTCATTTGCTTGCTTATTAAAAATGATACTACAAACACAGGACTGAAAACCCCACCTGAATTGCTACATTGCCCACAATCATGTAGCAGTCTCTGCTACAACATCTGAAAAATTCCAGGAATATGTACTGCATTTATCTTCCCAGGTCCCTCTAACACATCTAAACTCCTTAGTCAAGGACATAATCTACAACTATACAAACTAAAGGAAAACACCAGGAGAAATCAAGACCAGTATCCAGTGTACCAGATGCCTGCTGAGTCAGGAAATCTATTTGATAGTAATAATAATCCTAGGAAGTGGGCCACCAACTATGCTACAAAGAAAGGGGCAGGGGGTGAAAACAACAATAAAGGCCCAACAGTCTTTTCCAAACTAATGTGGAGAGATATCCTACCCTGTTCTTTAATCATCAGCTAAAATAGTAAAGGGGTAGGTTGAAAGAGCTCATGTTTCCGTGCTGTGTGAATGATGTTAGAGAGGGGAAAGCTCCTTCCTCCTAGAGCTTTTGCTCCCATGTTGAAGAGAGAAGCTTCTACTGATATTGCTGGGTGAGTTTTTTTGGTTTGTTTTTTGGGGGGTTTTATACACCAGTCCTCAGCTGTAGTGGGATTAGCTGTTTTGGATAGGGGCTCCAGATTTCTTTAGTCCAATCCCAGACAGCTCATGTGAGCCCAAGCTCTGATCTCCAGCACTACTGCTGTGACAATCAGACTGCAGGGTCCAGCTTCACAAGTAGTATCTGCAGGATCATCTTAGTCCTTTCTAATAATTGGCACAGGAACTATCAGTTGCACAACAGCTATCAGTACCACAGGTGATCCTAGAGTAAAGTTGAAGCCCAGAAATGAAGGGTTAGAAACAGTACTCCTCTCTAGTCTGCTTGCAGATTTTTGCCATTCAGGGTGATGCTGGAGGCCAATACTGCAGAGAAGTGATTTAACTTCTCCCTCCTTTTTTTTTCCTGCTGAACTTCCACAGCTAACAGTGAAAGGCAGATGGGAAAGTTTCATAGCTCCATGTTTGTCACCTAAATACTCTTTAAATTCCAAAATAGAGGCAAGCCATTCCCACCACCTGAACTCTGTCCCAAGGCTCTCTTGAGTCTTGGGTGAGGGCTTTACCAGTCTAACAGGAGATTAATTAACCTGGACTTCATCTTCATTTTGAATATATGCCTTGGTACTGCAGACCCCAGTGTAAATACATGCCTAGCATCTCAGTATTCACCATCTGTCTTTCAGGGCTATACAGGTCAGCATTGTCCCCACAGAGGCACATACCTGAAGTTCACAGGCAGGCCCCAAGTAAATATGTGTTTAATGGATGCTGGGGAAAGCCACTGTAATGAGGATTCTCAAAGGTACTGCAACAGGACTGGATATTGTAGGAACTTATGGATGTACAGTCCCTTTGCAGTTTCATTAGCATAATTGGAACTGGAACTTGCTTTAGTGCTACTCAAATTTGGATTGATTATATAATTGGATGATAATAGTAATGCTTAGCACTTTAACAGTACTTTACATGGTCAGAGAGCTGTGCAAACATTAACTAAATAATCTTCACAGTGCCCCTGTGAGGTAGTAATTAGAGATGGAAAAGACCCATTACTAGATCATAAAATTCCATTCCTTTGCCAGGGCAGCATACATTCGCCCAGCAGAGGACATAGCAGATATTAAACTACTGTTATGTTCAATCTTTGCTCCCCTCGTGACATTATTTCGATCTGGGACTTCCCTGAGACTGTAAAGGGACTTTACAAAGTTTTTAAATAGTGTTGTAGCTGAAGTGCTCCTTTCTGATGAAAGTAAAATAGACTTTTACTTCCTTCTCCTTGCGTACTTTTCAATGTCAGTGGATAGCAGTGTATTTGATTCTCCTCAAAAGGAATAAAGAAAAGGATGAAGCTGTTTAAAGATGGGTTAGCAATCTCTTGCTTAGAATAAAAACAGATAGGAAAGACTCTTGCCTCTCCAGAATAAATTCCCCTAATGCTACCTATCTTATCTGCCAACAGTCCAACACTGATGGTATAAAAGTGAGATATTTCATCAGTAACTATATAAAATATAAAATCTCTTTCCATTACCAGATGCTTTGGTACAAGCACCACTTAATGTTTATGTCCTGCATTTCATCAGGTTTCCAAGGTTGCAAAGCTCTTTAGATGTTAAATACCTGCTCAAAATACAATAATCAATACAATAAACTTCACCACTATCAATCTTTGTCTTTTTAGTGTTGTTTTGACAGACTGTTTTCCTTGACAATTCCTATACTTTGACAATAATCGTGACATAACACCTCTTCTTAATAATTGCTGAAATTGTAGCTGTAAGATAGCTTTCAGCGTGTTCAAGGCCATTTTATTTTGTTTGCATGAATATCCATGCACTATGTAACTCTTCGTATGAACATGGAAAGTGCAGGTCTGAGGAGCACATATGCTGTTTCTGATGCTTGTGACATTAGCAGTAGGTCTGTTGAGGGAGATGAGCCAGGGAAAGCGGAAACTGTTGCTGTTAGTCTGGGGTAGACTGGTTCCCTGACCTGGCTTAACATGGTTTGCACAAGAGCCAGTAGTGCCTGAGGAGTAGCCTAGGGAATGTGAATCTGAGACAAGGAAATGGGAGGAGAAAGAAGAGTAACATTTTGGGAGGGAGGAGAGGTGGGAGGCAAGCTCGCACCACTACATCTAATTTATTTTATAATAGTGATACATAGGGAACCTTAATACAAATAAAGGAAAAAATATGGACTAAATATAACTTGCCTATTTAACAGTCAACAGGGTTTATTCAAAAAGGATTAAAGTTTCTTTTCTTTGTCCTTAGTCAGAAGGTAGACTTCATACAAGTTTTGGCAAGTTTTCTTAAATCAGTGCTAATTTCTTAATGTTATGCTTTTAATATAAAGAGGTTTAGATGACAACCTTTATCAATTAACAGCTGGGCTTATGTCTGTCCATAGGGATTTCTTTAACTTTTTTGCTTTTTACTGCTATAAAAAAGGTGGTTTTAAGTTTAAAGAAGATACACAGTACACACTAGATAAATTTGAGTTTGCTGCTTTCAAAGAATTAGTTTTTGACCCATATTAGCAACTCTGAAACTCCAGGCAGCCAGCTGTAGAAGTTGGATAACTAAGGCTCTTGATTGATAATTTTCCAGGAAGACCAGGCTGGAAAGTGAGACGAGTGAAAGCCAGGAAACTGGGGGCACTTATCTGACATATTGTTGGGCTGATAAGCCTGAAAGCCTTAAATACTTCTTAGTTCCTTCAGCTTGTAATTTTCAAGTAATATTCATTATCGAATCAACAGAAATCATTATCTGTGAGTGTGATAGCACTCTTGTAAACAAAAGGCTTGGTTTTTCAATTATCACAGTTTTGTTGTGTTATTTTTACCAATCTGAGGCATTACTTCTTATCTATTTTGGTGTAGCAGTGGAAACATCTGAACTATTAAGAATCAGAGGAAAAAAATCATACCTGAGTCACATTTATAGTTAGTTATAGCTACTATAGTATTAGCTTCTATGTTAGCGTGAGGTTCTTTGCGCATTTGAGACCAAGACCTCATTTTTATCACTCAAGTTTTACTGAATTAATAATAACTGCAACTATCCTTCTGAGGATACACCTGTGTAATCTGCAACAGGAGAAAGACTGAAGATCCTGGCTTCTAATTTCTGAAAAATTCAAATCCTGAAAAATTTTCCATCTATTTCCCTTCACATTTTTGCTGACTTTAATACTTCAGATTATTCCATTTCATTAATTTTCTAAACTGATGATTGACTAGAAATGGATACAAATTCAAATGCATCTATGCAGGTATTTTAGGAAAGTGTTGCAACTACAGGCAACAATGTAAAAGCTGTTTGTTTTCAAAGGATCTATAGCATCGCTCTAGTGGCCCAGGTATATAAAGCCAGGGGTAAGAAAAAGATGAAATCTGAGCCTACTGAATCTGATAAACTGGCTATTGTAAATTTTTTTTTAACCTGTACTGGAGGTCGTACACTGGGAGGCAAAATTTCTGGAGGTTTACTTAGCTTTTCTTTGTTGGTCAATATTATTTAATATATTTTAAAGAATAATCTGAGGAAAAACTTATTTGTCAAGATGCTGAGGGGTATTTGCAACGCAGTTCCCTTCTAAGGGAATAAAGGAGAATGAAGAGTGCTAAAGTAAACCTCTGAATAGGAAATCTACACTGTGCTTGCAACTTTGTTTTCTTAAATGTTTTGTGAGTTTGCTTACAGAGTTACCATGCCCTTCATTTGTGTGGGGCTGTTCAGATGAATATCTGTCCTGATTTTAGTAGCTGGATGGGCTCTGTAGCACACTTCACCTCTTGTATAGATGAATAAAAAACCAAAGTTATTCTATTGCCATGCTCAGACCAATGCCTCCTTACATTACATTACAATATCCATTGCCATGGTTGTAAAAGTGTTGCTCTTAGAGGGCTGTATATTAACTGAATATCCTGCAAAGGATAAAGTTATTCTAATGTCTAAACTTTGACTGAGAACTCATGATAGCTATTCATGACACCAGAGATCTGACAATCAAAACTGCTTCCTTCTCTCCTGAACATGAGTCTTTGGCCCAAGGCCAGTATCTTAAACTTTCCTCCTCTCTGTATCACACAGCTTTGTATTGCAGTGTTGATGAAAAACAAAACAAGCTTGAGTCCACTTGTGAGAAGGACTACTATATTTCTCTGAGAGCACAAATGTCTGTCATTCTTAAAAGAAAAACCATTTTGGAAAAGGCTTTGACTTGAGAAAGTACAATTTATTCTCTTCAGCTTCAGTTCTTAATTAATGGATCCAGCTCCAGCCTCATTAAAATTTCTCTTTGGTTTGGATTGTGATCAGTATTATAACAGTAAATGAGGGTAAATGAGGAATGACTGAAGACATATTGTCTTTATAGCATCTTTCTTGCAGCTAAGGAAAGGGTTTTATTAGTTAATCTGGACAACCGCAGTGTCTGCTGTTTGACCGTTTTTGAGCTATCCAAAAGATGTCTTCCCTCCCAAAGAACAACTCTTGAAGTGATTTCCTTTAACAAGGTTTCTCTGCTAGCACAGAGTACAGGATTGAACATGCTGTGCTATAGCCTGTGATATGGTTTAACAAATCAAAAAATAATGAGTTCATCATCAAAAAAGAAAAAAAAATCTTTAATACCTTTAAATTTTATACCAGTTAGTTATTTGGAACGACAAGGGCAATGTTGCTTTCCATAACCTCTGGTTTCTAAATCTTTAATCCTTCTCAGCTGAATTCACATTAGGAAGTGCTGGCTTTAATTGAAAGCTCACATTCCTCCAGTCTTCTGCGTTATGCCAAAAGCATGAGAGCTGATAATGCTCCTGCATGGCATATACACAGAATAGCTGCAACTATAATTCTGTCACAGTGTGTAGGATGTGGTGCTGCAGGTAAAGTAGTTCAATATCATATTTTCTTCACTGTGTCTGAAAAGTTACAGTTGAAATCACATCTGATAAATGATTATGTTTTAGAAAAGTAAACAGTAAAAAGGCATGTAGAATAGGAAGTGACCTGAATTGAAATTGCATTGCAAAGATGTCAGCATGGTGTGGAGGCTCGGGGGTAAGTTATTTCCTGGCAGTATTTACACATTCATCTTTTTTGCTTCTTAATAGAACTTCTAAAAGCTTTTTACTCTCTGACCGCCAGCTGTCAGTAGTGACCACCAACAGAATTTCATTGTATCTTTTTTTTTTAATTATAGCAATAATTGTGCAAACATATGTAGATTAAATGAAGGTTTGGACATACTAAACAGCTTTTTTGAATTCCATTTTGGGCACCTCTTAAGATAAATTTTCTGAAAGCTCCACAGAGGTTTGAGCCCTTTCTGTGGCTTGCCAAATGTATTTTCTGTTCACTCCTGACTACTAAACACATCAGCAAAATTCACTCTTGGTTCTGTGGGGGTGGATAAAATATTTTACAGGAGTTTATGCAAGGGTGATTGGAACTAGCAGCAAAGTCACTGCTGATATCACACATGCACAGATGTTTTAAGAAAAAAAATACCTTGAAGCATGCACATAATTTTTATCAGTTGATGTGGTGGCAACCACTGAAAACAAGATAAAATTTTGAAGTATCATTTTATATAACATTGCATTGACACATACTAAATTTGTGGTGGCGTGATTGTAAACAAGATTATTTCCCACACAGTACACAAACATGCCTTCATATATTTTCAGGCAGTCATCTGTTGCTTGTTAGATTATTATCTTTATTTTTTTTTACCCCCAGCCGTTATCCTCTCTGAGTATCCTAAATAAGTTGTAGGCAATAAAAGAGCTATGGGAAACATACCCTGTTCCCCAGGACCCTGTTAGTGTATTTGCACAACTCTGACCCTAACCCATGGATTTGAAGTGCTGAATCATTGGCATAGAGTCCTCACTTTATCCTTTTCAAGCTGGAAAGCACTTGCAAAAAGTAGCCATCTGTCTTTGGCATAACAGATTGAGACATTCCCTGCTCAACAAAAAGATGGCTGCCAGGTCTGACTCAGCTGTTGAATGTAATTAAAGGTATCAGGAGTGAGCAAAAACTATATTATAAAATTTCAAAGCTGATGATTGGCTCCTTTTATTTACATTAGCAGTTTACTAAAACTCCTACCATAGGATTGTTTGGTTATGCTAGTGCTGTAAGTGATGCATAATAAGCTTAAACAAAATAAGGACACCACCACTGATCAAACGTCTAAGCCAGAAAAAAAATTACCATATAGTGAATATTTCTAAATGTTTTCTTGGATATTTAACGTCTTTGTCATGGATTTAATGGGAAGGTTAGTACAGGAAAATTGGTCCTTGATTTTTTCTTTTTTTGGCCAGAAGATTACTAATGATTTTACTTTCCAAAAATGCTACAATCAGCCAGCGCAACAAAGGGTGACTTTTGAATCACCCTGCCTGTAAGTCTTCAGTTTGAGGGATAGGATAATGAAAATATTTCCAAGTATTAGGAAGAATTTACTGTTACTAATCTAATATAAATTAAACTGAACAAAGGTGGCAGATGGAACTTCCCCCTGCCGTTCTGTTCCTTATATTCAACTTGAGAATAATTATCAAATGCCCTGATAATATAGGCAGTGATATTACTCTTCCTTCTGGCTCCTCTTTTTCCAGTGGAATGAAAAGGCATTCTGTACTTTCAATATATGATAGCTGCCTGGAAATACAAAACTGATTGAGAAACCAAAAGTTTTCCTTATTTTGTTTACAGCTAAAATCCAACCTTTCAAGTCAACAAAGGTAATTA
Source organism: Morus bassanus (assembly GCA_031468815.1). NCBI lineage: Eukaryota > Metazoa > Chordata > Aves > Suliformes > Sulidae > Morus > Morus bassanus. The sequence goes on from CM062568.1 coordinate 110,535,319, forward strand.
ACCTAATACTGACTACTCTGTGTATTCTTATTGTGATCCTGATAGACCTAATTTACCACTGACAGCACTAAAAGGATTCCCCATTTAGCTTGTTCTCCCATTCTCCTGATAAGTCATTAGTGAGCCCTGGCTTTGCTTAATGCCTGCAACACAAAGAGTAAATTGGTTTGCATAAATCATTCACTACCTTCAAGGGACAAAATATTTTGGCACACTCTAAGTTTATATTTCCTTGGTTTTCTGTTCAATGGATTTAGAGGCCAATTTTACATTTTCCCCACAGGCAGACCCTGTGTCTAGTTTGGTATAGCAAACACTGAATTTATGTTAAAGTAAGGCCATATCACTAAGCAAAGTGTTTAAATATATCATGAAATGTCATGAAACAGAATTGTGCCCATGGGATTCAGCAGTGAATGGAGCAGCCTGTTCACTGATGCACTGAATGTAACAAACAGTAATGATGATAACATCTGTAAATGGGACATCTTGCATTTCCTTCTGGATATTATCAGCTACTCAGAAAATCTCTGTATTCCCTATTTCAACATACAGTTGTTTTCTAATTTATAAAGTTAAATAAATTTTGAATAGTACAGGCTGACACTATCTGTTATATCAGAGAATGCATATAAAGCCCAACTAAAATGATGGGGGATTCTTGAAAAATGTGATTAATCAAATTAAAAAGAAATTTCAAATTGTATCACCATCATTGAGCAGAACAGTTATCTCAAGTTGAATCTGCAAACATATTTTGGTGCATGTTAAAATCTTTACATTAAGCACTTTTTATGATAATATGAAAGGCCTTTCAAAATTGCTTTTGTTGTAAAACTTGGCTAAGTGAATTTGAAACCAAAGTGAATTTCTCTCCTTTCTTCTCTGATTTTCCTTATTTTTGCCCCATGTTTTTATTTTATTATTTCCCTTCCAAAAAGGTGGTGTCTCCTTTCCTCCCTGTATTGCTTATCCTGTTTTTGGCTTTGCTAGTCATTCTTCTGGTGTATTTGGGAATAAGTTCTGCCTTTTATAGTCCCTTATGCTTAACTTGTTCTCTTTCTAACAACTATTTTTTTTAACTTGTATGTCTCTGACATGTAGCTAAACCTGTCTTGTGTCTTTAGTGGTCACATTGCTCACAATCTTTGGTAAAATGCTTATACAAAATTTATATGCTGTTACCTCTTACACTGTTTTAGTATGCTTATATTTGAAATCAGTGCAAGGTAGTATTAATTACAACTGTATTTATAATTCATAGGTGCCATGGGCCTCCAGTTTGTCTATATCCCCCAAAATTACTTTCTGACAGAAAAATGCATATGGGAGGACATTGTGTGGTGATTAGGGTTTTCCAGCTGTATGATACTTCCTGTGCAGTTCATCTTGACATCCTTATCAGATTTTTAATTGCCTCCATAATGTGCATGCAGATCTACTGTGCTGCACATGTGGAGCATGTCTAGGAACACTGGATTTATTATAGATGAGCTCTACAGTGTGCATGCATCTTTCTGTCCGAAATCTAAGAAAAACATTACAGCATCTGTTGGTTGAATAGATTTTTTCCTGTCCTTTAGAGGTAGTTTTTCTGAATCTGAATTACAACGTTCGCATCACTTAACTCATCTTCATATGCATGGATAAGGTTCATATGATGTAGGGATACTATGAGGTAAGATGTTGCCTAGTATAGTTTGGGTTACTGAAGATTCTCATTCATATATGTGTAATCATTTTATTTAAATGGTGTCGAGACTTCATAAAAGCTCAAGAATCGAGCAAACAAACTTGAAAGAAGAGAGCCTAGAGCAATGTGATAGAAAAGCTTAAGTATAAATGCCTCCTATGATCAAATATACTGAGGTTTGCATGGCCCCACAGTGACAGCACTACCATTGTAAATGAAAGTAGTAAAACAGTCATAGGATCTCTTGGGGAAAAGAAATGGTGTATGCTTTCAGCAGGAAAACCCATATTCAGGAACAGAGTCTAGTGAAATGCCACAGGCAAGTAAATTATATGTCCTCCTAAGAAATATCTGTTTGTCCACTAGGGCTAGTGAATACCTTCACTTTCAGCTTTGTACTCTAAGTCAAATGCTGCAGATTTGGGGAACTGTGCAGGTTTTGTCTTGATGATACAAATTGTTGTGTTATTGGGTATTTTATCTCAAGGCTGAAGGGGGTGGAAGCACATTAGCAACTAGTGCTCTGAAAAGCAAGTGGAGCTATTTCTATGAAAATATATAAAGGAAAAAAATCTAAGCAACCCCAAGGCCAATAAAAATAATGAATGAGCTATGCTGCCCCATTAGATGCCTTTTATTTTTAGCTAAATATCAAGTTTATGCTTTACTGTTTCTGTTTGGTTTTGCTTCCTCCCAGCCCATCAAGAAATCTGCTGACAAAAGGGAAGACATTTTCCTCTCTTCCCTAGGCATATAGCATAACCCTTAAAGGGAGCATAAAGAAACTTCCAAATAATTTCTTAATACCTTGTGCAGCATTAAAGACAGTAACACACTAATTTTCCTTATGACTAATGTGAGCCTCTGCCTGTCTCCCACCCCAAAAATTAACAACTGGTTAAAAAGAGAGTTCAAGAGATTTATGTCTCAGATGCCTCTCATTTCATTCTCATGGGCATCTGCCTGCACAAGGAAAGCTGTATTGATTACCACAATGATCTACAACTCATTTTGAATAGACAGCAAGCTTGAACATCAGGCAGATTAAATTCCTTCAACCATCAAAATGAAACTTTTTAAAGAGAGACTCAGTTTTGTAGAAGATTGTAAGCAGCCTGAATGTCTGTCTGAAATGCAGAATATAAAGGAAAGCCCCTGCATGGTCAGGGAAATTAGGGAAATAAAGGGGAAAACTGGATTATCCCTAAGCGGAACCAAAAATATTCACCTTATATTCTTCTCTTTTCTCAGCCACAGAGTATACGTTCGAAATGTCTAGAACTGAGCATATTCACAGAGATCTCTATGAAAGAACAACTCAATGAGGACTCTCAACACACACTGCATGTTGTGTGTAAAGGGTCTGATCCTGCAACAACTGAGGGTGGCTGAAAGACTTTCAGGCTTTAGATCATGATTTGGTCAACTACTCACAGGCTGAAACTGTAAGCAGACCTTGATGTCCAGTATAGTTTATTAGGTAAGAAATGTTTACCTTTTTTAAGATTTCTGTAAGCATGTGTTTTTATAGGCAATTTCTTACAGTATAGATTACTCCTATTTCAGAAAAAATCTTTGATTGTCCAATTTTTGTTGAAAGTAATCATATCTCCTCTAGCTGATGTTACAAACTGCAAAAATACTACCCTATGAGGCTGTAGGGGAAGGCTGCTCCAGAAAAGAGAAAGTTAAGTTCACAGGTGAAAGAGCCAAAAGACAATAAATAAAGAGAGTCTTACCTGTTGGAGGAATGGTTAGAAGATGGGGAGGATCTTTCCTGTCCTCAAAGCTTTATGAGATATTTTGGAGGTGCAGTAGAGGCTGAGAGAGCTGGTTTAAACTTCCCCTCAGCTTTTGTTCACACATATGTATTTTATATTTTAAATGTATGACTCACAGTTCTTACAGGTAAATAGATATAAAGACATGGCATCTGTTCACCTCACAGGCTGTAATGGCTGTGGAGGAAACAGTTTCTACTGAGAAAGTTTGAACAACTTTTATATTTTTTTTTATTCTTTTATACAAAAACTAGACTACGCTCTAGTAAAAACTTAAAAATGTCAAAAAGAAGCAAAGGGGCCGTTACTTCTCTCAAATGCAATAAAAGCTATGCTGTCCTACTGTCACTGTTGCCAGAGTCATATGCCAAACAAAAGGTAATGTACTTTTTTTTCAGATATTTCCCTTAATCAGCATAAAGCTTGAAATAAAAGCTACGTCTGATTACTAGCCTTAAATCTTAATCTCCTTTCCTTGTCAGGTCCCTGCCATTACTTTAGCATGTTTAAATATAGATTAATAGAAAGAAGGCATGTCTATCCACTGCAATCATGGAGCTATTAGAAGAGCCAATATCTTTACAGCTCAAACAGAAGTGAAACACAAGAGAGACAAAGTTTAAAATCAGAAGAATGCAGTTTTCAATTTATGTGAAAACAGGGTGGATTATGAGTTGTTTGTGACTACCACCTCACTGTTTATTTTGCTGAAGATTTGTAGTGGTAATTAAATGATGACTTCTAATAGTGCTGAGTATCCATGGAAATAAATATAGCCTGTCTTTATAGACACAGAGATGAAATGATGGTATTTGTGGAGTGAGAATTTATTTATTTCTTAATTTAGCTTGTACTATTATGGGAATATCTGTCTTCATTTAAAATATTTGTTTCTTTGCAAGTCCTGTGGGTTTTTTTGTTTGTTTGGGGGTTTTTTTGGTTTTGGTTTTGTTTTGTTTTTGTTTTTTGCAGTAGGAATAAATCAGACCTTCAGGTGTTTAAAAAAAAAACATTAAACTTCAATGGCTCTTTTACATTGCACAGTGTCTTCATGGGATACTTTGAGCAGACTTCAGTTCAGAGACAGTTTTAAACTGAAATTATCAAGGTATTTGCAAATTATGGGCTAAGCTCTGCAAAATTATCCCTGACTCTGATGTCTATGAGTTTTCAGTATATTATTCTGCTATTGAAGAATACTAGCCTTTCCCTCTGTTGTTCAGTTGTCTTCTACCCTCGAGTTCTCTTCCCCATACTTTAATCATTGTAGTAATAGGCATAGTCCTTGGATAGTTCCATGCTCAGGACAATGGTATTAAATAGGAATTTTTATTTGACTGGATTCTCACCACTTAACCTGAGTTTTCATTAAAATCCTGTTCCCATTTCAACTGGATAAGGCTGGGTTTGGTCAGAAAACAGGACAAATTTCCATTTGCTCCTAAAAACAAAACAAACAAAATAACAACAACAACAAAACCCAAAAACACTGGGAGAAGTGATAGCTTATGTTCAGACCCAAATTTCATGCCTACTTCGTGTCACTCTTAGTGCCTCCAATTGCATATGGAGTACTCCTAAGAGAAAAACCATTCTTTTCCTCAAATTAGCAAAGGAAGAAAAAATGAGCAGCTGGTTTATTTTTCTGGCTCCCATTTGAATGTAAAGCTTCCAGGGCTTGTTGACACCATTTTGATATCGTTTTTGTTCTGCTCTCTTTTCATTTCTCATAATGAATATACATCAAACAGTCTTTCCAGATTTCTGGATAATCTCCTGGTTTGGTAACTGACTTTTTTTTTTTTTTTTTTTCTTATTTTAAGGCTACGTTGGCATTGTCTTTCAAAGCATTTGCAAAAGATATTTCTCCTTACAGCACTGTCGAGGTTTAAGTTAAGTAACAAAGAATCAAAATAGAAGACATGGTGCTAGAACACAATTAAGAACATCTACATTGCATGCACTTGTGACTGGGAACAAGTTTTGCTTGTAAAGAGCAGGCAATCTATTTTTCTTCTTTTTCCTTTTTTTTTTTTTTTTGCAAAAGGAGGTCCTCTTTTGTCTCCTGTTCCTTCAATGAGTATGAAAGGATAAAAGGATTCAGAAGTAAACTAATGGCAAGAGTCAGGTAAAGGAGGGCCTGTCTAACTGCAGTTTGGTTGGAAACCAGTAGCAAACATGGTATATCTTTACATGGATAATACAAGAAATAGAATGGCCCACTTTGACAGCCTGCCACTTAACTCTTTTCCTGTGCAAATAGCTGACTTTCATCTACTAACAATCATTGTTAGCAGTGATGTCCTAGGTTTAAATGCTTCAGATCAGACTCTGGACTCGTCTTCTGTTTCACATTGTATTATAGTGTGGTGGCTGTTACTAGGCATGCAAGGTCACGGCTGAAATGCCATTACTTTAGCTATCCACACCCAGTTATTTTCATTTGCTGATGAGGATCTGATGCTAGTCAAGCAATTAAACTAAATGTAAAAATAATTTTGATGGCTCAGTGGTTTCATCATGAGAGTGTTATCCTATTTGGCCAAACAGTTGAACAGACATAGTGCTGCTTATATGCAGTCTGCCTAATGGGTATTTCTAGGTGTTTCATAGAGGTTCAGGAGACCGAAACATGAACAGCAGCTTCTCACTGTGGTTCCAAAGCACTGCAGTAGTGAAATTCCGTGGTCGAAATGAAGTACGCTTCTGAGTCAGGGTCTGGTAAATGAGAAGTTTTCATGCTATAAAAAAAGGACAAGCTCTTGGGGGTGAGAGTGAACACCATACAATTTCAAAATTATTTTTGCTTGGTTAAAAAAAGTAAATGTTTAAAAATATCTCAATACAATCTTTATTAAAGTATAGTAAGTTCAGAATCAATCAGATTGATCATACATTTGGAATTAATGGCAATGAAATTGTGTTGAATGCTCTGGGTTTGTATTTTGCTCTTCTTGTTCACCTTTGCATATATAACTGCATGATGTTTGCAGCCATGAGGGACTTTCAGGGCTCTAGCAATTGTGAGAACAGTCAGAGCAGTAGACCTTCCATGTTTTAAAGTGGGAGCTTTCATCTACATTTCTCTTCCATCATCAACCAGCAATGCAGTTGTAGAAATATCTCCCTCGTGTCTGTGTGCGTGACAATAACCCATGAAATATGCCCATGCTGGTAACAGAGATGCACATGGAAGAGGTATATCACATTTTTCTCTGTGAGATATCCCCTTTCTGATTTCTTGTGGCTTCCTTCTAGACTCTGAAACAAATGTCATCCTACGCTGATTCCACATGGCTGATCTTTAACTTTGGAAAAAGTTAGCACATGGACTACAGGGGATTAAGAGAGCCAAGCAAAGAGAATTCATTGTTCACAGCCTCTCTGGATGAGCCATTTCAGAGTACATCATGGATCGATTGTGGAAGCCATAGTAGGTTACTGAGCAGTAGTAGAGGTTCTACTTTATTTTAGCGATCCACAGATTTGTCTATGAACTGTGGCATTTGGTCCTGTAATCACTAATAAAGCCAGAGAGTTTAGTTTTGCCATGTTTGTCATAATGTGAACTAAAGCCCTAAATCACTGAAATTACATGAACAAGTATAGGTGGAATTATTACAGATATGCTCATGGATGAACTTAAAATTTCACGTATTTCAGGCATAGGTGTGCCCACAGATTGCAACCTTTCTTTATAAAATTCTCAAATACAAAGCTAAACAGTGTTATCTCCTGATGAGTGCAGAGATAAACAGCAATACATTTCCAAAGCAAGTGATTTAAACTGATCCTAATTCAAAAAGGAACAAGAACAACATAGTTAGAGATGCAATGTCACCTGTTTCTCCATGTGGAAGACTGAAGAGCACTGAAAAGTGGCATACCACATGGTGGGTAGGGGAAGAGGTTCATAGCTGTGGGCTTATGTATCAGAATACCAGCAATGTTCATAATGACTCCTGAAACCTGGACTATGCTACCTAAGAAAGCACAAATGGTCATTAACCAAGTAGGGGAACAACCTTCAAGATATACTTCTGACTTCATTTCTGTGCAACAAAGAAGAATTTTTGAGAAAGGGCTGCATTCACCCTCTTTTTTCAGCAACATATTTCAAACCAGGCCTGTGAATGGCTGTAAAATTACTGAACAGTGCAGTGGAAAAAGCTTTCTTTCAGTCTACCTACTTCATTTTTGGGTGCCTAGCCTGTGGTTTCCATAGGCTGACTGACATGTCATCAGGACAATTGATCTCATTTTCTGCCTATTCAAAGATACCTTATGCTCTGCTAACAGCTATTTTGTTCCCAAAGATGGCAGTTGCTCACAGCTGCTATCCTTTCTAGATGCTTGGCAGCTCCTTTTCTGTCATGCTGAGAACAAACACCTGGTCATATAACTGAGAGGCTACTGGATCCTTTGGAAGGATAACAGCTAAGCACCAGCTGTAATCACTAAAACAGTTCATCCATCTTTCATTACTCTCCTCATTGTTTCATGAAATGCTTAAAGGAAAAAAGGTGACCAAGAGTGGGCTAAAGTAATTCTTAGCCACAGCCAACTCCTAGCTGCCTGCTTTCCACAGGGAGTTTGTAGCATATGTACACTAAGCCAGTTGGTTTCTGGGACAATGTGGTCTTGCCACACTTGTACAGTATAGTTTAATTTGTACAGGCTGACCAGGCCCATGACACATATACTTCTGACCCTAGAAGCTGTGTACTCTGTAAAGCTACAAAGACTTGATGCAATTGCTCTGTTTTGTTCTAGGTCTTATGCCATTTCTGTTCCTACAATGCTAGAGAATATTCACTGCAGTTTAAACTTTCCCTAAAAAATATCACATTTCTAACTCTCATTCTAATCACTGACTCACTTGTCAAATGTCCAGCCTGCCAGGACTGATTTGCAGGAAACGGGACAAGGATGCTGGTTTAGGTCATAGTTAATAAAATGACAGCTCAGGCCTCATCTTGAAACTTCAGGAAAAAATAATTACACTTTTTGGGTTCACTGAGCTGATTTTCTCTGCTTACTTATATCAATCAGTTCACTTAACTTTCTCTGTTTTATCAAATAGAGAAAAGGAAAAAACACCCCAAAGTAGACCAATAAGATAACTATCTTATATACTGTAGCTATAACTATTTCACAGTTCACTTCTCTAACGAGATTATGAGGCAATTGTCAAATAAACTGGTTGCTTTCTTTCTATCGTGGAGTACTGACCTCATACATACTTTGCTCCTCTCAAGGTTTTGCCTAGTAGTGAGCCCTCATCTAAGCTGCAGCTGATCCTATGCTGTGAGCTGTTTCTCTTCTGTTAGCTATTCCTTACTCCTCAGACTTCTGTCATGTCTGGTTAGTCATTCCCTACTCTGCCACTTGTTCCTTGCTGCCCCTTCCCTAATCACTGCTGACTTAGTGACCTGTTCTGACTACTGCAGTTTTACTCATAATTTCTGTTAATTCAGCTCTTAGAATGCAAACATCGCTGAGGGTTGACACAGCCTATACAACACCACTTTGACTGCTTTACTGGAAAATCTTAAGTAAAATATCCCCCTTTTCTTTTTTGATAGCCCATATCTTTGGGCTTTGCATCCACAGCACTACAGAATTGCTGCTTAAGGTGAGCATTTACCTCAGAAATAGAGTTGTGAGTTGGCCTGTATTTTCTATTTTCTTACAGCTCCAGACTTTTCTCTGGTTAGCTATGGACTTCCTTTTCAATAACCACCAAACACAATAAGATAGCATATGTTTAAAAGGTCACATTTTGTTAGTCACTTTCATTTATCTCCTTTTCTCTCTATCACATATCCACAGAGCACTGTTCTCAGCCTCCGATGTTCTCTGAAAATCTCCTGTGATTTTCTTTATGGATCCAAACATCAGGTTTAATTAAGAATGCTGAATTTCCACTCTACAACTGTAGGACTATGGTAGTATATGGAATAGGATGAACCCCATCTCTAATCTCAAAATCAATTTTGAGCCATCTGAGTGTGGAATTTCTTTCTTTGCTTTTTTCTTTGAACGATGTATTCCATTCAAAATTCAGAACTCATCTGGTGCAAAAGCAGGTTCCATCCAGTAGTAATTAGAAAACCAGAGTCAGAATAAATCACAAAGCCACCAGATTTAGGCCACACTCTGAATTCCTCACTAATCTCAATATAATCAATACAGGGAAGGTCTACATTAATAATAGAAGTAGAAATAGTTGGTCAAAATACAGAAAAGTGAGCAAGGAAAGGAATCCACTTCAAATGGATAAAACAATGAAGGAGGAAAAAACTTGATTTTGGGTAGATTAAGCATGGCAATTCATTGTTGTGTCTGATTGGTCATGGTCACATGGACAGCCAGTAATATTAGTCAGTTTAAGAGTAATGGAGTTCAACAGCATAACACCACCATTCTCCTTTAACAACTCAGTGTTTTCGGATAGTATCAGTAAAAATGCCCTAGCCACATGGTTATCACAAAATACCAGTTTGTCATCCCACTGATAGCACAGTTTGGACTGAATAAAAGTAGTAACATTGTTTGCTGAGGAAACACATTCATTTTTGAAGGTCATTAACTTTCTCCTGCAAATTTGTGTTGCCTGGGCTGTTCTGGGAAAATTGTTTTTGCCTTCCTGGAAAAAGAGTAAGCACTTGCTTTTCATACATTTCTATAAAAGTCTCAGTAACTCCCATTACTGCTGTGATGTATCACAGACCTATTTGATACTCCCTCTCGAACAGCTTCAAACCTTTAATGGATTAAGATATGTACAGCTCATCACACAGAAGTAAATTCCCTATCTCTATTGAAACTCAGAACTTGCTGCTGGCTATTACACTCCTGGCTGTTTTTATATGCCATGTCCCCTGCACTGTTAGCCGGATGTACAATTTTTTTCCTTTCTTTCTCAGTAAGACATAATCTCCAGTTTTTGTGGATCTATTTTCTTTGTATTGGCACTGGACTGCACATGCTGTGAAGAGCATATCTGTTAAGTCACCTTCGAAGTCAGAGCAAGGTTTTTCTAAGCAAAGGCTGGCAAATATGAGCTCCATATTCACGGTAATGACAGTGTTGTTCTCTACTTCAAAGTGTTTTCTTTTCCTGAGAGATGTCCTCATAATGCACGTGCTTTCTAAAGGCATTAACTGGATCCACCTTTTTCTTGGTGTGAGTTGGCTATGATAACTGCGGGCTGTGGACAATAACCCTGACACAGGCAGCTGCCTCTGTCAGTCTTGAGAAAGCATGAAAGTGTTGGACTGCCCTCCTTTCAGCACTGACAGAGGGAGCACCTCATAGCATGAGCTCAGGGTGGAGAAAGACATTTCAGAGAAAAATTATATTGTGTGGACTGCTGTGTGCTGTTCCATGCTGTGTAAGAAATAGTGACAAGGCTTCCATTACCCCTGAGGGTGCTGATGTTTAACAGTTGACAGACCCCCGCCCTGCCTGATCAAGAAAAAAGTGTATAGTGCTTTATACCATCTGTCTAGCTGCTTTATTATCTTGAAGCAGCTGAGTCTCACCCAGAATCTGATCACTTGCAAACAGTGTACTTGTAATCTGAATATTTTAATAGAAAGTATTTGTTGAACAGATACTGCCAAGTGGATGTGGCTACCATTTGTGCCAGGGGTGCCTTGTAGCTTCTACAGTGTGGCAACCAAATACTCACTGTAATTCTCTGAAGATCTGTCCTAGAACAAATTATTTAAACCAGTTTGTGTTTGGCCCTTCTACTAGTGAGTGCTACACTTAGAATGGAAGTCTGGCATTCAAGAATATATTTGGTATCATACATTCAAAGGACAAGTGATGAATCTTCTGCTCTGAAATGACTGACATTAGGCTGAGGCACTGAAGTGAATAGGGCTTTAGTAAAAGTTTCTTGCAAGGAAATCATATTTCTGGTACACCTGTGAGGGTACCTTAAATGCTTTAGTAAAGATCTGTTTGAAGCAGGCAGTAATATGGAAGTATGTTGAAAACTTCTGTCAGACATATTGAGAGAAATTGCCTTCTATGACGTCATTAATGTCTCGTAAATGGAGTTCGGTGTTTAAGTAAAGCAATTCCTGCTGAGCTATATATATTTAAAATGGTTGCTAGGCTGTCTGTGAAGAGAAAATGTCTCCTTGAAGAAAATGTTACTTTTCATTCTTCACACAGTTCTTGCCTATTTAGATCTCTTCTTCAGCACACTTGACTTAATCGAGTTTCTAAGAATAAGAAATATGTTTTGTTGAAGATGTGAGACTTAATAACCATTCAAAGTTAAGTTATATTTGGAGTATGAATATGCAGTACGGCACAGTATTTTAACTTGACCACATCTTATTTGCAGGAAATACTGTTATACCTACAATGAACCTGGTAATTTTTACGAACTGATACTTATCTAAACCAAAAAAATAGTCATTGGTATGTACACTTGGCTAGTACTTACCATGAATCTGAACATGGATTTCCCTGGAATAACATCTAGGATGCATACCAATTTGAGCTTGAACTCCTAGCAAGAGCTCGATTTGACTTGTGCAGCAGGGAAGTTTAGCATACTCGTTCACAGTGCTCTCACAAAAACGTAACTCTTGATCAATTACTGCCAGTATGACCTTGAAGTCTTAATTATTAAATTGTTTTATACTATTCCTTGCAGAGATGACCCTTACTCATTAATTTCTCTGCATTCTTATTTTCAATACATTTTTCACCGACTAGCAATTTTATTTGGCTACTTATTATTGTGATTTACAGGTTGCTTATATAGATTATAGACTGTGTCTATTTAGGGCATTAGAATTTATCACTTAGATGCAGCAAATAGCTACAAGTGTGTTGTCGTTTACTGTCCTGTAAATGATCCTATTTGTCACAGCAGTTAGACTGAGCTGGGAGGATGTAACCTCTGAATGCTGTGTGCTTTCCATAGCAAAACTTGTTAACAGAACACAACTACGTACTTTTGCCTGCCCTGAATGGAAGTGGCAACAGCAATATCCAGTAGGTGTTTAATATGATGTTACTTGTGTTAGAAAAATGGGAGAGGAAAGAGGAATTGTGAGTGTATGTAAAGAAAGTCCAGTCTTCAAATGTGATTTCTTTTAATTCTAGCTTTTTTTTGCCAGGAGTTTATAAGCACAGGAGGCTCGAGAATTATGTTCGCATGAAGTATATGTTGAGTTTTCCTTGGTGGCCAGTATTTTCTGTACTCCTTAATCTGTGAATCCTCCTGAGCAATATAGCCAGGGATGAAGTCACTACTTCTTGCCTGCTGGTCAATATCAAACAGTTCTGTTCAAATGGTTTACTCTCTGTGACTTCTATATTTACTCTCACAAATTCATTGCCTATTTTTTCTTCTTTTCATTTTGCTTGGCCTTAAGTCCTCCTTCTTCAGCACCCAAGGAGAGGCTAGGGACCCTGGCCACCCCCAAGGAAGAGGATATTTTATTCTAGGCTAGGCAAAAGGGCAAATACAGGGCCACCCACATGTGTTCTTTCTTGTATTCCTTGCCTCTCCCTTCTCTGTCATAAAAGATGCATCACTGCACATTAACCCCAAGGCTTTGTTTCATCATCATCCTCCCCACCCCAGAGACTGAGAGAATTGTCTCAGGATGCGCAGAGAGAGAAAGCAAGAGACATGGTCAAACCATCACCCTCTAAAAGGACAATGCACTCTCTTTGTCTTCTGGAACAGGAGCTGGCTCCAGGACTCTTGCTTTAATCATATACAACATAAACCATTCTGGAATTGTAATAATATCGCTCTGCTGCTTCCCTAGCAGATTTAGTTTCTCATTCATCAGATGAAATACTGTATCTGTTGAACTTACCTGTGACTGTTTGAGTGGGTGCTGAGGTTATGAAAACTGCTTACCTGCACTTAATAAAGAGCATCTGCAGTCATTTTAAGAATATCTTGGCTATTCAAGCCTTGCCTTCTGAATATATTGTGGGTATGGAACAAACAAACCTGAATTTTCCTTTAAAATTTCATCAAAGGCATAGTTCTCAGAAGACACTAGGTTTCTGGCAGTCCAGGAGTGCCATCCACAGGATGAAATTCATATTTTTGTACCACTTAATTTCTTTGCTTCTTTGATGTTGGAAAAAAAAATAGTTAAAAAAAAAAAAGAAAATTAAATTCAGCAATTTACTTTTGATATCACTTAATCATTTGCATTGCAACCAAATAGAAAAACCATTCTCTCAGCTAATCTTCCCCTTTCTGCTGGAATTGGCTGACAGGCAAAATATTATTTAGATTTTTAAACAGCTGATAACTGATTTTTAACAGATTATGGAAAGTTAATGGTACAAATATACAGTTTGTTCTCCCACCAAAATAACTTAGCTATGATATATTTTATTTCAAAGACTGTCCTATGATATTGATACAGAACATACTGCTGCTGTATTTGTTGAAATCACTAAAGGAAATACCCCTTTGCCTAAGGAGAGTTCCTTGGATATTAAAACCATTAACTTCTACAGGTCTGGGTTATCTAGCTAAGATGACAGTGTATAAAAGCCAATTTCCCAAACTAAGGTGATATTCTCTGAGGTAACTGCTTAAATAAGAAAACAGTCATTTCTTCAGGTATGTTCCGTTATTCAGTCTAATACTGTCTTAATAAACTACAATGAGAATAAAAGAAAGGATGGGGATTTTGATAAATGTAGGATCAAGAATTTACCTCTCAAGTGGAGGGAAATCTACAAATAGAATGGAATATGCTTATTAAGAGGTAACTGTGCAGAAACTATTGTAAATCCTTTGTCACATCTTTCAAAATACCTGTGAGTTAATATTTCCGTGAATATTTTCATAGTGTGAGTCCACATCCAGAAATTACTTAAAACTATATTTTTTTCAACATGAACCATTGGAGTGCAGCTTCATGATATTTTTGGCCAGTGTTAGTAGCCACAGTGGCAAAATCAGGTTCAGGTGGGGAGTCATAAATTATTTTGAGCAGTCTTGTACCATTAGTGGTATTTGTTCCATAGTTCTGGAATTGCTGGCCTGAAATTTTTGAGCCTTCTGCTGTTAGTTGCAATGAAACAAGAGATGGACAGCTGCTCAAGGTCTCCATATTAACAGAAAAAGTTTTCCTTGTCGTTTCCTCTCCTTCTTCTCTTTCCCCCATTACTGTTTTCTATGCCTATTATGTTGTGCCAACTCTAAACATGCTTTCTTTCCTCCCCTCTGTGTATATTTGTCTGTTTTTCTACATTTTCTGTTTCTGCTTACCACAAGGCTATGTGCTGCTCTGAAGAAGTAGGTGTGAAAAAATGGTGAATGACCTCATCAGTATTTTCTGAATCTGTTTGTTCATTTTTTTGACCTTGAATGTACTTTAACTTAGTACAATTGCTAAAAAAATAAGTGTAATTATCTCCCTACTGTCTGAATTTTTCCCATATTGTATGCTTTTTTTGTAGGTAGGTCAAGCGCATCAAGTTTTGTTTCCAGTCTACAAAATATGTTCCAAAAGGTTCCAAAGCAGAAGTGATTTTGATCCAGATATCATTTTGTTTTGAGAAAGGAGTGGGATTGATTTGATTAGAATATTTTTGCTAAAGCTAAGCCAAGAAAGCTAAAGACCAATAAGCATTTTGGCTGCCCAGTATACCTTGCAGAATTAACCTGCCATGATTAATTAACCTTCTGTGCTCAGCTAAAAGAAAAGTTGAGTGGGATGGGATTGGTTAAGTGCGATTGTACATACATGTAGAAATACAATTAGGACTGATCCAAGAATACACTACCCAGACAGTCTGATTCCTGACTGAAACTGTAGGAATGGCAGTTTCAGATTTGTTTATTAGGCAAACATTACTCAGGAAAGAATGCAGAAAAAATCACTATTAGTCCCATAATCTTATTGTACAGAGTAGTACTTCAGAATATCCTCCCTGCAAATTATGACCCAGATATCTATGCTATATTTTATTTGTCAAATTGCTGGTTACCATTGTACAGGTCAGTGCTTAAATAATGCATCACTTCAAGGGTTATTCTCCCTGCTTTGTTTCTCACAGAGAGTAAGTTCTGGTATCATGGGAGTTCTTTGTTTATACTATTAATCGTTATTAAGTTCACTGCTGAAAATGGAGAATAATCCTGGACTGTGGAGAAAAAAATGTCTCAACAGTTTTAAGTATATTTCTGGGTTTCAGATATTTTTCAGGTTTTTTTCCTTGAAAAATCTCTATAATGTTTACTCACTAGACTATCAACTCTTCATATCTGTTTCTTTCTGCACTCCCTGCAGTCTTATTCTTTGATACCCAACTCTGCAAGCAAATCTGTTCAAGTAGTCAAGAAATATTAAGATCTTAATGTGTTGCCATCAATATGCATTATGCAGACCAAAATGTATCATTTTCTCTTCAATTTCCTATGTCTCTCATTATTGACAGTCTTATACTTAGCTTGCAGCTTTTTATAGCTTGGGAGCTCTTTTTCTGTATTTACACAGTATTTACTACAATGGGATCTTGGCCCGTAATTAAAGATGCAAAAAACTACAGTAATATAGGTGACAGTTAACACTAATAAAACAACCATTCCCAGAAACAGGTACCTCTTCCAGGATCATAGGGGAAGGCTAGAAAGAAATATAACTCTTCATAGCTACAAGACTTAAATCAAAGGTGCTCGGAGATACTCAGATATTATATTCTATCTGAAGAATATATAGTGGCTAAGACAACAGCGTAGCTTCTGTTGTATCACCAGTACACACTAAAATGGTTTGCTATCATTTTAAAATACATAACATAACCACTGAGAATTCTGCCAGCCTTGAGTTTCTGAGCAAGCCACATTTATTGCCTGATCAAATATTGATATGATGAGAGGTCATGCTCTTTTCTGAAATCCCATTAGTAACCTGTGTACTGGGGGGTGGAGGAGGTTCCAGCATTATTTTTAAACTTGACCACTTTAGAAATTCTTGGCTAAGATATCTATAAATAATACATATCTCAGGCCCAGCCTAAAAACATCAAATTCACTCTAAGCTGCTGATCTTGACTAAAAACAGATTGCGAATGGTGGAGGAGGTGTGATTTGCTCAGACTTCTTTTTCAGGACAGCTCACAGCATTATGGAATAGAAATGCTGATGACTTTCAAAAGGTCTCATTATAGAGTTAATCTTCAAAACTGACTTTCCCAATCCTGACAGGTAAGATGAGCTCATTGAATATTAACCAGTTTCTGAAGCAAGGGCAGGGACTGCTGGGGGAAGGTCTAAGGCTGCAAGGGATTGTCATCTTTTTTTCACAGGGTTTAAGGATAAGTAAATGAATAGGAAAAGTAAAAAAGAAATTGCCCGCTAGGCCAAGGACAGATTTATTTACTCTACAGGCAATACAGAGCATGGTGCATTATAAGCATGTTTAACAGGTTGCTTGGGAACCATCTCAGAATTTTATAACATGATATGCCAAACTTTGCTCAAATTTGTGCAATACCAGCCTGGATGCGGCTGTTCCAAGGGCTCCTTATCTTGCCTTTCCACCTGGTCTATGAATGCAGCAATCATTAACAACTTTCCTGACCCCATGGCTCTTGCTACTAACGATAACTAATAATAAAATTAATATGAACATTCATAGTATTATTATTTGTTCTAAACACAATACCCTCTATGCACCAGAGGAATGTGAGGTCCTATTTTACTGAGCATTATTGTCATGGTCCATTTGAATATCTCAAATTTACAGGAAAATATATTCTGTAAATTAAGCTTTATTTTATGAACTCATTAGCAAAAAAAAAAAAAAAAACAAAAAACAAACAAGACACTGTCTCAATTCCCTTTGTACAGACTAATCTAACACATGAATTCACTAATTCATTATATCTTTAATTCATGAAATCTCTTACAAGTTCTGTAATTCCTAACTCACACATCTATGAGCAAAATTGTTCCCAAGCTGATGATCTCTTCCTGTCCATTACGTCCAGGCCAAGTTGCTCTGGCTTTGACCTAATGGTACTGCACCCGGCATACCTCAGGCCTTAGCATGAACTGTGTGTTAGGCCAAAACTGAAGCAGGAGTTGAGTGAACAGTCTGAGTTATGCAGTCATGAGGTGTTTCAATAGCCCAGATCCTTCAAAGAGAGAACTTGCAGAGTTCACAAGTTCTTTTGAATATGACCTAATGCAATGTAATGTCTAAGTAATGCAGAGAGCAAGAACATTCAGTCAAGAAAAGTGACTAACCAAAAAAAAAGTGATAGTCAAAATAGAGAGAGCCATATTTCTTTGGGAAAATCATCTTGAATTTTAATGGAAACAAAACTGGTGAAAATCTTTGGTGAAAACTAAGAATATTTAAGCAGAAAACTTGCATACAAAATCCAGGGTCTGGTTACCCTGAAAACCTGACTGAAATGTGAAGATATGGTTGACCTTTTCCAGAAGTCATATCAAATCACATAGCTCATTTCCAATGCACATATTTAGTTTCAGTACTAGAGGGAAGGGACATTCTTTCTTATTTTCTGTTCGTTATTGCACATTTTTATAATGTTTAGTATTTCTTATGCCTGATACCACACCCCTGTGTTTATCTGTAGCATCATGGAGGAAAAATGTAATGTTAGCTGAAGTCTGATGACACCAAATAAGGTTTTTGTTTGTCTGTTTTCATCAAGTGCCATGTCATGGTCCACAAACCTTAATTTAAATTAAAGGAAATTTTTTAAAAAATGTGATTAGTGGACATCACAATACCCAGAGAGTTTGTAAAGACTAAAAAAAGCTTCCTCTTGTGTCCCAGAGGTAAGTGTGTCTTTGGTGCACTTTTATACAGTTGGTAAAGAATATTTTTTCATAGTCTGATCTCTGACTGCCATTAGCAGAGTAGTAGGGAAGGATGGGAAAATCCTGAAGGACTGGAACATTGCCAAAAATGCTAGCTTAAAATGTCTTTGAGATCCATCATTTAGATATGTACATATCTAACATAAACTTTACTAATTCTGTATAAACCTAAATTTTGCTCATTCTTTTCAGTAACACTAAAGCCTGTCTTCCATGAGTCATCAATGTTACTAATATTATCCATCTGTCTGGACATCTTAGTAAAGAAAGATAGCAAGTTAGTTTGATGAGACCTAATTTCTGTGAATGTAGATGCAACTGGCATTGAAGATCATCAGGCTATTCAAATACTTGTGTGCTAGCCTGAGTGCTCTGCTTACCAAGGTGCCCCTAAATAATCACTAGCCAAAGTGACCCAGCAGACTCTTCATTAGTGCACTTCTATTTATGCTTTCATTACAGTTCCGGAAAGAATTCATAGGGCAGCTGGGGAAAAATGTCTGAAATTCTGTCAGTCATAGACTGTGCTAAATTTGTAATTAATGTGAAAATGCTGATCTGGCAACCTTTGGCTTTTCAGATATTTAGCAAGTGTGTATCTCAGACGGTATAGCATATCCTCTGTTATTTTACATGAAAAATGTAAGTAGTTGTTTGTGAATTTTATTACCTCATGAACTTTATGTTGTTAATGGTCTTTGGAGTGGAGATTATAAGAGAATGTACTTTATCAAAGGATAGCTCAATCATCAGCATATTCTTGCTGAGTACCTGAGATAACATTCCTGTTTTTACTGCAGTGATAAACAGTTTTTATTTTCCAGTGGTTCTTCAGTTAATGTACCATACTTCCCAAAGTCTAGTGGGAAAAGTATTCTATCTCACATAATTCCATTTTCTGTGCCTGTGGATTGAAATGAAACAAAATGAAATGAAACCTTCCAAAAATAGATGAAGAGATTGTTGGCTATTATAATGCTTTCTCTATTCAAATGAGAATTCAGAAGGACATTTTCCTATAGACTACATAGGAAGGCCTATATGTAATGTATGAGCCTCAAATACTTTGGCAGTGTCTGAAAGAATGCCAGATAGCCACTTCAGCCTCTTCAAAAACAAAGCCATTTTAGAAGTAATATTCAAATACTGTATTCTGTAACTGAAATATCATAACTGGACCAAGAAATTCTGACCCAGGAAAGCTGGAATGACAGTTGGTCAATGACTTCTCAGAACTTCTGTGACAGGAGCTGCAGGCATCTGTTACCATGAGCAACGCCAACATAGGTTTTCTTCATCGACTGATTACTTACCTTTTTAAGACACGTCCATTTTCGCTATCTCTTCACTACATTTGGAAGACTCTTTCAGAAAGTAATGTCTATGCTCATTAAAAACATTCTATTAATTTTAGTGTATACATATTCACAGACAGTTTATACCTGTTGGCATTTATATGGATGAAAGATTGTTATTTTTCCTGCAATGGCTACAGGCTGATCAAAGTAAATATTTTTTTACATAGTTAGTGGTAGCCCAGTAAGTGATCTTCCTATCAGAGAGGGTGAAGACTTAGAGTACTTCATGGGTTGATTTTGGGGGGAGGAAGAAAGGAAGGGGAAAGGGAGAGAAAGTTTTCCCAAGTTAAATCGTGTCACTTAAGTAAGAGAAATGCAAAATGTCCTTTTTTCCAGTCTGAGCTAATTTATTCTTCTAGATTGATTACTGACTGTATGTGCTAAATCTTCTCTTCCAAAGACTTTCTTAAAAAAGATAATATAATCTATCATTTTCCATAGGTACATCTTCTGGATCCATGGATGGGAGTAGCCTGTCTGTGGAACAAAAGCTGTTCCTGCTACTTTGCAAAAGGTGACTAATTACAGTGGGTTTAAAAGATATAAAAAGATTTTTTTTTCATTCTAAATTTAGCTATTAATCTTAGCAAAAATCAGCTTTCCAATATAAAATCAGGTATCTCTAGAGTTTCTTGAGGTTTTCTTCTGATTTTAGAACCTCACATAACCCACTTAGAACTGTCAGTAATATCTTTTTCTTAGAGGCATTATTTGCACTCCCCAGCTTGTGCAGGGCTAGGTTGGGCTACTCTTGGCCTGAGCAGGGCCGAGCTGGGTTTACCAGGTGCCCCGTGGCCAAGTGCCCATTGCCTAGCCTATCTGAGCTCCAGCTCTTTGAGTGCCACTGGGGAAGGGGCTGACAGCCCCAGGCAGTCCCTGCCGGACAAACAGCCCCCGGGAATACTGGGGGCTGTAGGGCAGTTTTCACCCCTTCCCTAGAAGCAGCGGGGAGGGAGCAGGTGGGGAAAAGAAAATCCACCATCAGCACCAGTCTGCTGAGAAGCGTTTGGGATGCTGATGTCACCCTGCCTCTCTCTGCTTTAAGAAAACTGTCACCATTGACCCAAGCAGACAAAGGAAAGGTGAGCATAACACATTAGAGGCATAACTAACTAGTAAGTCTTCCTGTAGAACTGTTG
Source organism: Morus bassanus (assembly GCA_031468815.1). NCBI lineage: Eukaryota > Metazoa > Chordata > Aves > Suliformes > Sulidae > Morus > Morus bassanus. The sequence continues at coordinate 110,556,159 of CM062568.1, forward strand.
GAAGGGTATTATTGTCAGTGAGTTTTATCTTTACTAGTTTAAACTATGGGCATTAGTATTTTTTAACTGGATACTGCTTCATTTCCATTAGAGTGTTAAGATTTTATTAGACTAATGATAAATTCTTGGCTCTATGTATAAGGTATGGTCCCCTCCACCCATAACAAGACTTTCAACAGTGTACACTGCCATTCATAGTGAAGCTGTGTACAGAGCAATAAGCAAAAAAGATTAACACATCTACTTTCAAGTCACAGCAAATTCTGGGGCAAAATCAAGGCATAGCATGACATATGCAATAAGAGATGAAGACAGGTAGATGAGTGTATATGAAACTTTAGAAGAGTTTACAAGTGCTAGTGGAACCTAAAGCTATATCAGCAGATTCCACTTGCATTCACTGCAAGAAAAATTGAACTCTAATTTAAAATAAGGCTGAAGCAATAGAAGAGTAAGAAAAAGACACAAGTAGATACATGGGATACAGAGATACTGTTTATAAACTGACAGCTATTTTTCCTTTAATTTTGCTTCAAATCAAAACCCTTGTTGTTGATGATGATGTGAATAGCATCTGAGATATCAAGGACATTTTGCAGGTGACTTGTGGCTATTTAGCTCTCCATGTTTCTTGTTCAAAGGTTAAGAAAAGTGAGCTGAGTTTTCTTATTTACTAATTAATTGCAGCCTGTCAGGTTAAAACCCCTTAGCAGTAAGAAAATGAAATAATTCTTTATGAAGTGTCTATCTTTCTTCTCATGGTTTCTGATCGTGGTCCAACATTATGAAAACATGTAAATAGAAAAAAAACATGGAGAAATAAGAGTGGAATTTGTTGTGGAGCTATCAGTGAATTTGGAAGACACAGTGATCTTATTAGAAGTGAGCTGGGGGTGGGGGGAGCAGGCTGGAAGGTGACAATATAATAGTGCTGGGAGATGCACCAAGTTGAATTTTGAGCCTTGTCATTACCATGCAAAACTTGTCCTAATTTAATGTCAGATCAGGTCTTGCCTCTGCAGCTGTGAGAAGCTCTGGTGGTGCCAACAGGGAGTCCACAAATCTAGAGGGACCATTCCAGTTATCCAACAGGGAATTACAGTTTCAGCACCCAAAACCTTTAAAAAATGGTGATGTGACCAAGAGTGAGTGGAAAACAAGAAACATACAGATATAGTCAGAGTACAACTGGATTCACTTGAGAATTTGAGAAATTCTCCCTAGAAATTATTTTTCAAGCAGCAATTTAACTTGGCAATTAAAATAAACAAACAAACTAACTAGGGCTATCAGTTCACAAACAGGTCACCCTTTTTCTTGTAATTAATACCCTATTTTGAAAACTATGTGGCTGGATCAGTTTCAGAACCATAACTCTTTCCTCAGGACAGCTCTCATTCTTGTTCTGCCCAGGATTAATGATCTACATAGAAATCTCCTCTGTCATATTCAACCTTTTTTCCCATCCACCACTGTTGGCGAGCTTGGTTGGACATTGTTAAAAATCCTGTAGAGAAGATTGCATTAAATTGTGCATAAAATTACCACCACGCTGGCGATGTTACCATCTTAGAAAGCCTTTTGGGATATTTCTGGGTTTCATAAACAAGGTTTCCATGAAGAAAAAATTTTGAAGCTTTGTTTTTCAGTGCTGGAAAGCCTGAGTGATTATAATTCATTGTACCCCCCTTCACACATTCGAAGTTGATAAAATAGCAATATTTACACAGGTAGTGATAAAGCAGAACCTAAGAAAAGCTTGTCGCATAATGTACAGTACCGAAGGTGAGAATTACTGCTATAAAAAAGGTATCTCTATTCTCTGAATAAAAAAGCATACTAACTTTTACTCCATTATTAATGTTCTGAAACTGAAATATTTCAACAAAAATAATCTGAATTAATTTTTTTGTTATGCTATTTTGTTTTCAAGGATTTGAATAGAAAGTTAATCTTGCAGATACATGGGCACATGCGTTACTGAAAGATTCATATTCAAGGAGTTCATGCAGCCATCTGGAATGTGTTGTTTTTCCTGATCTTTTTATGAAGAGGCAATCATTTTATAAAGAAGCAGAATTGTTCTCACATAGCATATGTGATCATCAGTTTCCAAGTGAATGAGAGAATGAAATAATTTTGGTAATTACTCAGAGACCACAATTTAGTGCTTCAAGCATAAGTGGGACAATTTCTGGTAACTGCAACTTTTCTCAGAAACAAAGTTTGTTTGCAGCAGTTTTCTAAAATTTCATAACTGTAACAATAACAACATAACAGCAACAACAGTGTTCTAGAGCAGGAAATCAAGGCTGTTGCTTTCAGAAGTATAATTTTTTGTTAAATTCTTCCATTTTTATGTAGCTCAAACTGAGATCTATTATTTTGTTCAAAGTTGCATATACTCAATATAGTCAAAACCAGGGCAAAACTGTAAATTGTTGAAGCATCCCTGAAAAGCATACATGTGTAATGCATAGCTGCCTACCCACTGATTTATTAACTACATCCAGAACATAGTTTACTGTGGGAACGCTTCTGTGCGTTTTCCCTATTCTAAGCTGTTGGTACAATACTAGGAACAGCAGTAAAGGTGCTCTTTTCAGAGTTGCACCCTGAAACCCAGGTTTGTTACGCTTGTCCTTTTTTCCTTTGAAATAGCGGAGGAAAAAAAAGAGATTGGTGAAGAGCAGCACTGCCCTCCGGTGGCCGGATTAATCCTTCACAGAGGTAAGAATTCGTTTTCCTTTCAACACTTAAAAGAGGTTTATCTGAAAAACAGTGTCTAGAACTGTACTGCTAGCAAAACATATGTGCATAGGATTGAAACTTTCAAGTTAGGGTTTGAATATGAATAATGAAAACCCTTTTCTTGTTGTTGGTTTTTGTTTTGTTTGTTTGTTTGTTTGTTTGTTTTTTACTGAAATCTGTAAAATATTTCTATGCAAGATTAGAAAGCACTGCAAAATAAAAGTGGAGTAAACTTGTCTTTGGTAATCTATAAACACTACAGTGCCAATAAAGATGAGTTCACTTGCTTCATGTCTTTTTCACTCTTTCATGAGTTTTATTCATGGTCTCACAAGTTTTCAACTCTGAGTTGAAGCATTTAATGAGGACTTGCCAATAATCTGTTTAGAATAAAATATTCATCTTTTTGAGTTCTTAGTCTTTTAGTCACTGGACAAAGCACAGTACATGGACACTAACTCAGATAAATAGAAAAAATACTCCTATTTGAAACTAATCAGAAAAAAGCAGAATAAAACATGTATTTTATAACTTTGTGTATATACAGCTACATTTACATAGAAATAATGTAGTTAAGCAGTTGTTTCTGCTTAAATGTAATTCTTACGAAACCCTTTCTCAGTCATTCTTACAATTGGCTTTGGATCAGGCCTCTTAACAACAGTTTCCAACTATGACCACCAACTGGATTTATAAGAGTTAGTTGACATAATTCCTAAGAAAGCAGTGGTTTATTCCTAAAAAGCAAATGCACTGCACCCCTAAGCTTAGCTGATCCTTCCAGATATTAGAACAGGTAACCTAATTATCTGTATCTGTCCATTTTGGGTGATAAAAAAGACGTATGTTCCTGCTATCTAAATGTCAGTATACAAAAAAAGACCTAATGAAGCTGAACCCACAGCTCCAGGAAAGAACGTTTTAGTGCTATTATTCTGCAAAATTGCAAGAGGTCTAATACAGCCTAGGGAAGATTGTAAAATGAATTATCCTTAGCTGCACTTTCCCTTATGGCCTGATTCCAAAGCAAAGCACTTTCCTTTCACTCCCTATAAATATCTTTGCCTGTCATCCCCTGGTTTATTTTACTTTAGGGACATGATCAGCTTTTATCTGCTTTTAAAGATCCATTTCTGACAGCAGGTAACGGCATTTGGAACCTTTTGCCTTCACAATTTCTTTAAAATTTTTGTGCCATGAAAGTGGTCTTTTTTTTCCTTCTTAGTTTGCAGATAATGAAAACTGATTCATCAGCCTCCTTGATGTTTCCCATGGGGTACCAAGAAATGACCAGGCAAAAAGCCAAGTCTGAATGAGATCAACAAAGAGCCGAAACAAATTCAACAATGTTGTTTTTTCCTCAACCTTTCATTTAACTAGAATTTCATATTGACTCTACAAAGTACAAAAGACTCTCTTTCCAAAAACACTTTATTTAACAACTGAAAGCTAAAGTCCTCCTTTACTGTGGATGGGGGACACCTTCTATAACTAATTTAGTCCCTTCACATACTGTTTTGTCTAAGTTCAAGGGAGCAATGAGTAATTCAGGGTGCTTGCAGGGCTGCCAGACTCTGGTTCCCTATATAGTCCACTGAATTGATTCTGAATATAGATCCTGAATTTGTCTCCTTTATCTATGCTCCTTAACCTATGTATCTGTTCATCAGCACCAGAATCCCCTGGATCATCTGTTTGGATACATTTTGATGTTCATAGGCAGTATCAGGAGTCCATGTGCTGTGTTCTGTGAGCAGTTCAGTGGTATGGAGTGAAGGATTAATGCTTTCTGACCCCTCTTCAGTTATGTTTGGCATAGCTCAGCCAGTGCAAGGAGCATAATTTTAATCTGATACAGCCTGGTGGGGAAAAAAAAAAAATCTCCTTTAAAGAAACCAGAAAGCACTTAGAAACTATAAAAGGTTGTGTGACTCCGAGAAATATGTCTGGAGTGCAGTTCATATGGGCTTTACCTAAAACTGCATTTAAGCCTTATGAGTAATAGAAGTATGTCATACATGGTCTTAGTACAACTAAAAATAAGCTGTTTCCCACTTACATTGAAAGACAGCCTAATATTCTATTACATATTATCTTTGGACACTGCTTACATTATAGAATGAAAAATTATGCCAAGAAAGGTGTAAAAGAAACAAGAAAAGTTAGATTAAACCAATTAATAATTTCTTGGAGAATATTAGATTTTAAAAATGAAATAAGGGATAATTTTTCATTAACATTTAATTTTATGTTCATAATTTTCTATTTATTAAAGATTTTTAAAAAGTTCATGTGTACTTAATAGTAATCATCACAGTATGTATAAAGTACTCTGAAAAATAAATGCATTGATTGGAAATAGATAACATTTGATTAAATTTCTAATTTTGAATTTATATTAAAGACAAAAGCATAATATCACTAAAGTAACTGTGTAATTATTAACTGGATTGAAGTAATTGGGGTATGAATAAGAAATTAGAGGAAATAAGACAGTAAAATTTGCGTACAGAAAATTTGAGTAAAACATTTGAAGCTTTCTGGTGTGTATTTCTCCTGGGAAAACTCTCTTAATTTTTAATATACATGACAATGAAAAGAAATGTTCAGAACCTTTCAGAAGTTCTTGAAAAATTTCCTCTGACATACCAGGAGCCTAAAATTTGTGTAGATTAACCATTCCTTGTAAAAGAGAGCATTTAGAAAGATACAGATTAAAGTGTCTGAAAATAGACTTCTGTCAGGCAGGTTCCAAAATTGTCACTCAAATTGTCACAGCGTACATGCTACAGTCAAGTGTCTGTTTAAAATCTGTGGTATCAACTTCACTTTGCAGTGAAGCATCACTATGAAAGTTAAACAGAAGGGATGGTCGGTGTAACTACTGTAGCGCAATGCAGAAGTCCTAGTGGCTCATGCAGTAGTATAAAATCTCATCACTGAGAATCAAAAATCTTGTTTTCTAGTCATGGAAGAAGAAAACTATGTTTTATTTGTCTGAGTTAAAATGGGAATAATGTGAAAATAATAAGATCAACAATAAACAAAGTGGCTGCCTCCTGATACCTAATACATTTTTCCCAAGGGGTGGCAAATCGAACAAGGAGCATGATTCTTAACCTAGGAAAGATTCTGAAGTTAAAAAATGAAAATGTTTTAGTTTGCCAGAATTGTTAAATCCTCTTTTGGAGTTGCAGTAAAGTGGAGAAGGAAATTCACAAGAGCTAAAGAGTGACTAGTAAGTAGTTCTCTTTTCCAGAACAACGGTCAGAACTAAAGGTTTTGGTGCAACTTCCTGAGAAATAAAATTTAAATCTGTTGCTTAACAAATTATGAGTAACATCTGCAGTATATTAGCCTTAACACTCTGGATTTTAATGCCTCACAGCACATACCAGACAGATTTAATTTTTTTTTTTTTTAATGAAGTCATGGTAAGTGTTATACATAAAGCTGGAAAAGGTATCACAGTGAGTACATATAAGAATATCTAACTCAGCTTATGGGGCAGAGAAAGGAAGCATGGGGTAAACATAGATGAAAAATTGTGTAGTTTTGGTTGCAATCCTAACTATTCCACTTTTCCATGTACTGCCACATTCATTATATGAAGTTATTTCATATATATCCATCAGCAGTTTCCTATGTGAAGTGTGGATAATTTAGGTTAGCAAACTGGCAGTAGAAGAGCAGTGATAAACTAGCTAGCATATATAAATTGTATTATTAAATACTAAGAAAAGGCAATCTGTAAGACAGAAGGTACTCATTCAAATTATGAGAAAAGGCCCAACATATAAAGCATGAAATTAAAAGTCCATTTTAATAACTGAAATGCTGAATAAGATTACATAATGTTCCTGTACTGTAGTGTCATAGAAGAATTAACTTGTCACATCATATATTTTCTGGTTTAGTCATGTTAAATGGTAAGGAAATGACATAAAAAAGTAGAATTAACCAAATACCATCCACTTGTAACTCTGTTTCATTCTATCATAGAATTTTTATTGTAAAGTCATATATTACTCACAATAAGACTGTTTGCTTTTTAGGTTCAGATGAACTCTTCTGTTTTATAATGCATTTCCCCTTTCAGCCAATCAAAAATTATTTTTAATATTTTCAATTCTGGGAATTTTCTGCTTTAACTTGATATCATTAGTTCTGTTTTCAATACCTTTTGTAATGAATTTTTGCAATTAATTATGTAAACTGTAACTGATAGAAAGAGACAGTGGAGAAAAAAGAGGCCTTAAACACAGGCAGATTAGTAAAAAATAAGTATACATGTTATGACGAGTCCAGTATTCTCTGCTAACTCTTATATCCTTTGCCAGCTGTTGTAAAAATGTAAACATACCTTTTCATAATTAGTTACTAAGAAATATGATTGAGAAAAAAATACTTTATCTTAATGAATGTTCCTGTAATTTGGAGTTGTACATCTGAAATTAATAAGCACCAGTACTTTACTGGTTCTGCTGAATAAGTAAAATATAATTCTTATTGATACATTACTTTCCATCATAGGCATTTTAAGGAACCTAACAATTAATGAAACATCCCTGATCACGTGTGAATACAATTGGATCTTATGTCTAATCATAGAATCATAGAATGGTTTGGTTTGGAAGGGACCTTCAAAGCTCATCTAGTCCAACCCCCTTGCCATGGACAGGGACATCTTCCACTAGACCAGGTTGCTCAAAGCCCCATCCAACTGGGGCATTCACAATTTCTCTGGACAACCTGTTCCAGTGTCTCACCGCCCTCATCATAAAAAAATTCTTATACCCAATCTAAATCGACTATCTTTTCGTTTAAAACTGTTACCCCTTGTTCTGTCACTACAGGCCCTGGTAAAAAGTCTGTCCCCATCTTCCTTATAAGCCCCCTTTATGTATTGAAAGGCTGTAATAAGGTCTCCCCTAAGCCTTCTCTTCTCCAGTCTAAAAAACACCAACTCTCTCAGCCCTTCTTCATAGGAGAGGTGTTCCAGCCCTCTGATCATTTTTTTGCCACTCCTCTGGACTCGCTCTAACATGTCCATGTCTTTCTTGTACTGGGGACCCCAGAACTGGATGCAGTACTCCAGGTGGGGTCTCATGAGAGTAGAGTAGAGTAGCGTAGAGTAGCGTAGAGTAGAGCAGAGTAGAGTAGAGTGGAGTGGAGTGGAGTGGAGTGGAGTACAGTAGAAGGGAAGAATCACTTCTCTCCACCTGCTGGCCACTTTTCTTTTTATCCAGCCGAGGATACGATTGGCTTTTGGAAGATATAAGGGCCATATTTTATATTAGTGGCCATAAAATCTGCACAAAGTCCAAAAATTATCATCTTAGAAGGCAAAAGTTCATGTGGCATGCAGCATTCAATCAATGCCAGTTTCCTTAATGGAAGTTTACAGTGTGGACTGTAAAATTCCAGACTTCCATACTGTCTGGAAGAATATGTGTGCACATACGCACTGACTGAAGAGTCAGCATCCTTAAGATCTGCCGATTGTTAGAATTAATGCATATGGTTACTTATGACTTATCCAAGTCATAAGTCAATTGTCTGAATCATGGATGTAGATACCCATCAAGCATGGATCTGTGAGGTGACTTCCTTGAACTTGTAGGCATGATCATGCTGTGCCTTTCTGACTCCAAATTCACTGAATAAGAATATGTCTTGAATAATGAGAAGCTTCCTGTAAAATTGCACTGTTTATAGTATCATCAGCTTTTCTTTTTTATTCTGTATAAAGCTTCTGGTCCTGAATTCTCAGCTAGTATTTTTAGAGGAACACAGTTCAAGCATAGAACTCAATTTTCAGAAAAGATCAGTCTTTTAAGTGTGAATAAGACATATGTTAGGCTCTGTGTGAAGTTTGAAAGCAGGTTATGCTATTAGATTAATAAAGCCATAGTCTGCTGTTAAGATCCAAGCAGATTCTAGCCCATCAAAGGATGAGTGGAGTACAACTGACTGTTAGCCAAGTCTTCCTCCCTCATTTGCTCCCTACACAACTTAATGCATTTCTGTTCTCTTCAGCTGTCTGTCAGCATTAGAATCTACACTTTTCATGAAGTTTTAGAGCTAAGTGTGCCATCATTATGGCTTTAAGTCAGTAAAGTGAGTTGTAAAAGTCATAAGAGAAGGAGTTTCGTCTATAGGTCTATTTTTATTCTTTTTTTGTCCTATAAAGCCACTAACACATGGTAGGTGTAGTTGGCTGTGCTTTAGACAGGCTCTTACTTTAATCCAAGTTCTAAATTTCCATAGGCAAATGTTATTTACCTATGGGAAAAGTACATTTTCCTCCTGGTTTTCAAAGGCTGAAGAAATATCTTAATTTAAAAAAAGGAGGAGAGGGGAACACCTACTTGCATCATCCTACTCACTGTAGGACCTCTTACTCATCTACTCTTTACTGAGAACATGTATAAGAGCACTACCTATAATGTTTAAGTTTTTCAGGGAGGTGGACCCTAGCTGCCTCTCCAAGCAGGCATTCAGAGCTGAACTGATAACCTCTAGTATGTCACTGCTAGCTCCCTGAGCCCTTTCAGATGAGCCCCATCTGACCTAAAGAATTTGGGGAGAACAGTAGAAAGACTGGAAGTTTTGTGTTTTGTAGTAGAAATTTGAGCTATAGGATATATCCTTTTTGTTTCTTATGTTACAAATTCATAATAAATTAATGCATTATTTTTTACAAGCTTTCAAAAGGCTAAACAGAAATGCCTATTTCCTCACATAAGCTTAAAAAAATAAATCAGTATGATTTTAACAGAGTGTAAAACTCGCTCATCTCTGTGTGCTGCCGATGACTCATAAAATCAGCTTTCCAACTTATCATACAGAACTACAATAGCTCATTTTCCAAGAGACATGGCATATAACTTGCATTTTTTTATTAAATTTGCTCCACAATTGTACAGTAAAATGCCTCAGTGCTCTTCTAGTCATTGGCTAAGTTAAGGCTAACTTTGCAAGTGCTTTACTTATTAAAATTTGGTGATAGGCTTTGTTCCTGTGCATTACTCATTTCCTTTACCTGAAACATTTTAAAAGAGAAAATGTAGAACATGAAGCCTGTATGACCTTTTCATTACATCTGTATCTATTTCTTGCTATTGTCTTCTTTCCTTTGATTGATGATATCAAAATCAATCCTAAGTAACTGGGTAGATTTTACTCATGCAGCATCAGGTGTTTTTTCATGTCAAGTTATTCAGCCTCCTTTGTCTAGCATTTCTCTTCCTTCTGTAGATAATGATATCTCTTCAAGTGCAAGCTCTGAACGGTGCAATTTCTTGCACCTGAACCACTTTCCCTTGATTTTTCCTTTCCCTGTTTTAGCTGGTTGTACTGGTAAATTTTGTAGTTCTCTTTTTCTCAGAGATCTATTTCATCATTCTCATCTTTCTCACTAAAACTATCATTTGTATTGAGAAGTGCCCATACCCTCCATGTGTTGTATAACCTGAAAAGATACCTGGAAGAACAAACATTCAGTACCAAGATCAGTCACTACCTTGAAGGTGGGGAAGACTTCCTTTTATTTTCCCACATTTTTTTTTGTGTGGCAAATTACATCCTGAAAAACAACATTCGACTGTAGCTAAGCAATTGCTATCAATTGTCTGAAATGAGTGTTGTTCGCTTTTGTTATGTTAACGTCTAGAGATCTTACGAGTGAGGTGTTATCTTGCAACATGCTGTGTCTGTTGTGATGTCCAAGGTCACAAAATTACTTCAACTTTTTTGTTTCAGTGCCAGTGAGCCTTAAGGACATATTTGCAGATACATGTGAACTTATGTGCTCTTCTAAATTAAGGTCTTAGGATCTGCTTCTGCAATCAGATCTATGTAGGTGTATAGTGAAATTGCCATGGCCACACAGTTCTCTGCTTACATCAAATGTGACTAAATGCTGAACTCTTTGCTGAAAAATAATACTGAAGATAGAATATGCACATCTGTAGGCAGATAGACATTGTTCTTAATTCATTAGAAATGGCATATGTATGCTCAAAAAGAGAGATATATCTCTGCAACCGAAATTAATATTGGGTAATGCTTGAGTAGATGCTGGATTACGAAGTAAAAAATATATTTGAAGGGACTTTTAAAGAACACATTTAATGTATTCTTTTAATTTTAATGACTTATTTATTTGTATGTGTTGTGTATATACAAAAATATTCCCACACAACAGTAGTGAAGTGTTTTACTACCCAACAGTACAACTGTGAAGAAGTTACTCATTAACAAAAGTGAGTCTTTTCTCACAGTGGATGGCATAGGGATTTTTCAGGAAAACTAAGGGAGCTGTAACCTTCTCTGCTCTCTCACTCCAGTATGCACTCAGAGTCAGAAAGTTCTGTTGGTTTTTCATTCTCTGTTCATTGAATAATTTTTTCCTAGTTGTGGTTAGTCACCTAAAGCTAACTTCAAATTTTACATCCTCCAAATTTAAGTTATGACTACTTCAAATTAAAGGTTTATATCAAGAGTATCTGGGAGTACAGAAGGTAACCTAAAAATTACTTTAGCCTAGATTCATTTAAATCCACTTTAATAAATAGATGTTCTTCTCACAGCTGATGGAAGCTGATTATTGCCTCGGAAAGGAGGTAAACAAATCCAGTTAACTAAAAAAAGAGTCAATGGGTTAAACAAAAAAAACCCTAAGAAAAAGATTGCTGAAACTCTTAGCATTATGTGTTAACTCTGCTCTTAATGACAGACAATGACTTAACCAAATTCCTGCCTCATGTGAGATGCATAAAGGGAAATGGAGAAATATTCAAGTAATTTATACTTTGTAAAAAACCACAACAACAAAAAAACTAAGAGAAGAAAAAAATCCAGTCTGTTCTCTCTACTCTTCTAAATAAGCTTAAACGATCTCATTTTCTCCAGGAAGACTGTGCAGTAAAGTAAAAAAATGTCCTTTCTATGCAAGAAGGGCCTCTAGTGAAAGAATGTGCCACAGGAGCAGAAGCTTTCAAATAGTACAGCAATTTCTTGCAACTTTTACTTTTGGTTTAATAAGAGAGGGGATGTGATTCTTCCATGGGTACTGTAATGGGAATACAACCCTAAATTTGGTTTCTAATAGCCCTGCTTTTTATTTTCAGATGGAACAAGAACTCCCATGACCCCTTGATGAAAGAAAGAGTGCTGAAAGCCACGGACTTGGGAAGGAATTCTAAATGAGAAGCACTCATTTAAGAGAGCAGCAATATGGCATTGTCTCTTGTGGTTCAGCCCTCCCAGAGGAGCATTTCTTCCACCTGGCTTGCTATTCTCTGCTCTGTCCCAGGCTGAGTAGCTCGTAGCAGTTATTTTCCTTAGTTTCCTACTCCCTCCAACACCTATCCCAAATAAAGGTTATTTCCAAAAGGCTTTTTAAATAGCACAACAAACAGAAGTTCCTAGTTGTAAGAACTGCAGCTATAATAATGCTGTTAACTATTAGCCTCTACCTCCACTGTGCTCAGATGCCCACTGATGCTACCACCATGTTAACAGAAAGCAATGAAAGTGCTTTTTGGTCTTCACCAGCTGTGCTAATGTAAGAATGCTTCTAGTTGCAAATACTTGTCTCCACTACCTAAAGCTATCTTCACCTGTGCCACTTTCTCAGTAGTACATACCAGCCTCTATGAAAGATTTCTAAGTAACCCCCTCTGGTTTCTGTTTGAGCATTTTGTTGTAAGGTTGTGGGCATTTTTTTGTTTGTTTGTTTTTAATATGGACTTGATGTTGAAATGAACATTTTAGCCTATGACTTCCAAGATAATAGATTTTGAGCTTGGGGATTACAACAGCTTGAGGCGTGTAGATTTTACATTAACAAAAATGAACATGAAGTGTTGGGAATGTTAAGACCATGTGTATTTCCTCAGATTCCTACTCTGACATATCCACACAAGAAGAAGAGGAAATATTTGGCTGTACTCTATTGCAAGGACATATTTACAAGACTAGGGTTAATAATATATTTTTTAATCTGTTTTCTATGCTCCATTTTCCTGAATACTACTAGGATTATATGACCTTCTGTTTGAGTCCATTTGTCTTCAGAGGCTGAAACTGTCCTGTGTGTTATCATATCATGTGAAAAGACAGCCTGTAAGCCCTTGCTAAGCCTCATAACAGTCTATGATGGCATGGAAAATGAAGTTAAATGCAACCAGTTATAAGCCAGTTGTTACCTAAAACTATGAACAAGACCTAACAAACCTGCCTTTCTTTGCTGAACAGTAGTTCAGCAGAATCTGGTTTTACTCTCAGGAAAAATACAGTGTTTGACCATTACAAAATGTCATAAGTTGCACAAATACTATGTTAATCTTCTCTTTGGTAGCAGTGTACAAATTAGCACAACATACAAAGTCTTTTTGTTGGATATTATGAGCGAATACATGAAGGTTTTTTAACATGTGAAATATAGTTGATGTGTTACAGTTTTTTTGTCTTCGAAATTGGAGAATACATTTCCATTAATACAAAAAGTTGGAATATTTTATATTCTATTATATACTTTATTCCATAAAGCAAATAAGATAAAGACCTTTTTTCTGTTCTTGTATAGATTTACCAGAAGGAGGATGAGGTAGACTTTGTGCCCCTTCACAGCATTCATCTGTTCAAACTACTGTGATGTGGTTTCTTTATCCAGCTGAAACTGTATACATGTTGTAACCTCTACTAGTAAAATTCCTTTCAGAATTGTTAAAAATACAGCTCCACACACAGGCACAGTAAGCTTTATTTAGACAAAATTTCTGAATTCCTGTAGAGAACAGGAAGTAAATAGATTCTTCCTTCATCCACAATATTAAGATTCACAGTTTTCAAATCTTTTCCTCTTACAAAAGGAGAGCATATGGACTTACAAAAACTTTGGAGGTGAATGAGTATTCTTCTTGTTAAAGAAATTTAGGATCAGAGCAAGTGTGATTAATAATTGTTTTCTTCTAACTATTGTGAATTGTATTGTGTTAATTTAAACCCTAATGTCTAAGCCAAAATTAATTTGTCTAAATAACTATTTGAAGGGACTATACTCTCCTGTTTCATTCAGGAAATACAGAGCTGAGACTGCAGAAATGAAAGATCTCCTGGCAAAGAAATTTGATCCAGAGAGTTGTATGCCTCTTCCTTCCTCTCTTCCTTCCTCTCTTCCTTCCTTCCTTCCTTCCTTCCTTCCTTCCTTCCTTCCTTTTTTTAAATCAAATATTTAACTTCTGTAGTCTTGTACTCTTGTAGTCAAAAAAAATATTTGAAATGAGTTAACAAAAGGAGTGCTTCAAATACTAAGCAAAGCAATTAAACAGAGTTAGACTGTGAATACAAGCATACGCTGTTATTCTTTGTAAAATGTGAAAACAAGTTTATGAATTTAGATTTAGGAAACTATTATTTGGGATATTTGATTTTCTCTTTCCCACATACTGCCCACTGTCCACTGTGGCAGAGTACAGAGAGGAAAAAGGTCAGAAGAATAACACTTAAAGGCAAATAAAAAGGAAAAGTGGCATAGGGAACATACTTCAGAAACAAGTACTTTTCAATAGGGGGTCTTAAAAAATCACTTTAAAAATTTCAGAGCTTTTTGAAGGTGAAATAATTTTAAGTAGCACAGTCATCACAAAATATCTCTAACAAGTCTGACATGGTCTAAAAATTATCAAGCAGACATACTCATTAAAATTAATACATTTTGCAAATAAAGAGTATCTGAAGCACTTCAACCATCTGCTTTTCATTAGTTACTGATATTTGGTAATGTTTGGTTATTTTCTTTATATTACCTTTTGTTGCACATCATAGAACTGATTTAAAACTTATTCAGAATAAGACATATGGGCAAGTTAGCTTCCAAGGAAGTCTTATTTCATTTTTCAGACCAAATCAGATTTAATACTCTGAAAATAACAAAATGTCCAGATTTATATCAACCATGATATGGGTCTGGGCCACCACTTTTACCTGCAGGCCTAGTAAACTTTAATGTAGGAGAATGTAGAAAATTGTATCATGCAATCATTTTTATACAGTGGATAATGATATTCTTCAAACATTACCATTGTTATTCCACACTCTTTGTTACCTTATACAAAATACTGTAAAATAGAGTAAGGAAGTAGATTAATAGTAGCTTAGCACATATAAGCACCACAACATTAAGTACACAACGGTTATCTTGTGCCAGCACAGCGTTAGTTTAGGCTAACTGGAAGCAGGACGACCAGGAAACACTAGAGATATCAGAAAGAGGTAAATTGGAGCTCTCTGCAGGTAAAAAGGTTAGAATAAATAGCTTAACTCCAAAGTAGCTCATAATTTACAGCCTAAAAACTTATGTGATTCCCTATATAGATTTAGGTAGTTTTATATTAGTGCTTAAGGTGATAAAAGAAAGATCTGGCATGACAGTATTGGTCTGACCATGAAATTTGTTAATGCAGGGGTTCATATCTTCTTGAAACTTTTCAGAACTGAGCTGTTAGTTAAGAGTTTCCTCCCTAGGAGGTTAAAATTCCCTACTACCTAAGTAGTGTTAACTTTTAAAATAATAACTTTTATATTTTAATTTTTTCCTCTTTTTTTCTTATAATTTAGTACCCACAGTGTCACCAACTATCACCAATGTCTATGCTTCATATCATTGTATTAGATGTAATGGTTTTCATATCTACTTCATTGTTATTTATTTACTCAGTACATTACATCATTAGATTAAGTAATATTCTTTTTATCTATTGTACTGGGTCCGGCTGGAGTGGAGTTAACTTTCTTCATAGCAGCCAGTATGGTTCTGTGTTTTGTAGTTCTGGCTAAAACAGTGTTTCTAACTCACTAATATTTTGGCTGTTGTGGAATAGTGCTTGCACAGTGCCAAGGTTTTCTCTTTTTCCCATTCTGATCCCCCCAGTGAGTAGGATGGGTGTGGGTAAGAAATTAGGCAGGGACAGAGCCAGGTCAGCTGACACAAATTGGCCAGAGGGATATTCCATGCCATATAACATCATGCTTAGCAATAAAAAATACTATAAATACTTGTAACTAATCTTATCAGTGAGTTATCCTTGAACCTTTGTAATTCTTTGCTACTGCTTAGAAGTGGGGATGTCAACAAAAGAGCGATGGCAACTCTGTATGTCAAGATGAGTCACTGGGTGTGAATGTGTTTATTCATATCCAACTGTACTGCAGAGATGGCATTCATTCCAAGAAAGTCACACTCAAGAAAGGAAATTTTGAGCACCTTTTTGCAGGCAGATCATTCCTGAACTAAGAAAGGACCAGATCACTGGAACCAGGCTCAGGCATTGCAGGCAAATGTAGTGCTCTGACATGTTTAGTAGCTGTATCAAGCTTTCCATACAAAAGTTTAGAGAGGAACATGTTTCTCATTCTTCACCAAGTCAGAATAATCCAAATTCTGTTGAAGGCTCAATAAACATGTAAATTTGGGAGCATTACTGGACTTGTATTTAAAAAAATAAAGCAACACAATATATGTATATAAAGTAGGCTTTTAAAAAACACAAGGCATGAACAACTTCATCAGACCAATGGTCCATCTAACCAGATAATCTCAATAGGATGCTCTGTCTCTCAATGGGAGATGCCAGTTAGGAAGCATAGAGAAACCTGTTTACTCCCAAACCTAGTAATTTTAGTTGCCCTCCTCTGTGCCCTCCCTAAGTGTATTCTGTTATTCTTCAGATACAGAGAATGGAAACTGCCCAGTCAGCAGAAGCTACAGTCAAGATGAGAGTGCCCGAAGGGTTTTAAGTAGCATTTTAAGTAAATTCTAATGATATCCTCTTTATTGTTCCATTAACCTTCCTAATGGTGCCCTCAATATTTTCTTTCCTCTCCTGGCTGCCACCATGCACTGACCTGAAGATGTCAGATGACTGCTAACAATTCTCCCAGGATCTTTTTCCTGAGTTATAACCACTATTCCCAGCTTTAGCATCATGCAGTTGTATTTTAGATTTTTTTTTCCCTAGATGCATGATCTTGCATTCAGCTATACTGAAGATCATGTTCTACCTCTTTTACCCATTAACTCAGGCATGAGAGATCCTTCTAGAGTTCCTTGCATTATTGCATCTGACAATTATCCAAAGCTTAACATCAACAGCAAACTTGGAGATTTCACTGATTCCTCCTTTCTTTAGGTCACTGCTGAAGAAGCTGGCTAAAAACCAGTCCCAGCACCAGTCCTTGAGGGACTCCATTACAGACACTTCTCTATCCTGAGAAGTGAGAATTAAGCTCTCTCCTTTGCTTTCTGTACATAAACCAGCTTTATGGGTCCCCATTAAGGGACCTATTCACCCATTCTGTGGTAACTTAGTTTCTTCAATGATTCTTCATGTGGAATCTTGTTAAAGGATTTTGAAAATTGAGATATTTCTACCATATCCCTTTATCTAAATGTCTATTGACACCCTCACAGCACATATTTCCAAAATACTGACTTATATATTATGCACAACTGTTTCAAAATGACACGTTTTGTTCATCTAAAAATATAGACATGCAAAAACATTGATGGTAATTGTTTACATACTCTCCCTCTTATAATTTAAGATTTAAATCAAAAATCATATATTTGTATCCTTCAGTTTATCTACAACAAAACAACTTTAAACACATAGTTTCTTTCAACACAGTTTCTTTTCAGAATTGTTTACCAAATAATTTCTTCATTGTTACATGCAAAATTTCACACTGCTGTAGACAAGAGTAATCAATGAGTTCCCTTAACAAAGAAAAATTATAATAATTAATGCCTGAATTACTCATAGTTGAACAGAAAATATTTTTGCACATTATGTTGCACCTTAGTCTATGCATTTTAGTGTTTTTCAAAATCATGAGGGTTATTTTTTACTCTTTTTTTTTTAAATTTTCTAGTATTTCTAGTATTTTTTACCTTAGTTTGCAGGGTTTTTACCTGAATTTTATTTTTCTTCTGGGTTTCCGGCATGTCCTTGCAACATATTCCTTCTTTAAGGAATGTTATAGGTTTTAACATTGCAATGAACTCCGCCCCTTGCTCCTAGCCTGGCTAGAAACAAGGGATTTCTGCTATAACAATTTCCATAACATGTAATTCAAATCCTGGGTTACAACAATCTAGAGGTATTTCCTTTACAATTTCCACCTCTGGTCCCTTTGGCCTAGACCATTAGGTTTAATATTGTAATGAACTCCTGCTCTTTGCCTCTGCTCTGGCTTGGACTTATCCACAGACTGCAGTCCCTTAGGGGAGTACCTGCTCCAAGTGGAACCTTATCTGTGAGCCACAGTCTCTCCAGGGTTACACCTGCTGTGGCATAGACTTTTCCACAGCCACAGTCACTTTGAGGTGCAGCTGTTCCAGCATGGCCTTTTCCATGGCCCACAATGCCTTCAGAAAAACACCTGCTCCAGCGTGGCCTACAGCCACAGTCCCCTCAGAAGTAAAGATGTTCCAACATGGCCTTGCCCATGGCTGCAGTTGCTCCAGGGGAGTACCTGCTCTTTTGTGGGCTTATCCATGGCCACATGCTTTGAGGTACTCCAGCATGACCTCATGCACAACCACAGATGCTTCAAGGTGTACCTTCTCCAGCATGGACTTATCCTTGGGCCACAATCCCTTCACAGGTATTCCTGCTGCAGCACAGACATAACCACGGCCACAGACTCTTTGGGGGTGTCCTGCTCCCACACGGACTCATCCACAGGTCACAGTCCCTTCAATTCGGGTTCACACTGGAGTTCCAGCCTGTCCAGTAGAGCAGCACAGAAACCACAGCAATGCCCTGGCCATCTGCCAGCCCAGGCACATGGCCACTGTTATTATCAAAATGTTCCCAGGCACAGCAGAGTAAGGTGATCAGTGGTACAGCAAGCAGTGAAAGCAAAAAGCAGCCACTAACGAGCACTAGACTCCAATATACAGTAAGGCAAGCAAGCCCCATGGCAAGCACAGAAGTCTGCTGATTAATAATCAAACAGCAATAACAGCTATAAATTCAATCTAGTGCATTCCAATCAAATCAGTCATTATCTTAAACCCTTCAAGCCCCATGTTGTGCGCCAAAAAGGACTGCCATGGTTTAGCTCCAGCCAGCAACTAAGCCCCACCTAGCCACTCGCTCCCTCCTCCCTGGTGGGATGGGGGTGAGAATCAGAAGGGTAAAAGTGAGAAAACTCGTGGGTTGAGATAAAAACATTTTAATAGGTAAAGCAAAGGAGTAATAGTAATAGTAGTAATAACAATAACAATAATATAATGAAAAGGAAAAGCAAAAGCTGCACATGCAAGCAAAGCAAACCAAGGAATTAATTTCCTACTTCCCATCTGCAGGCAGGTGTTCAGCCATCTCCAGGAAAGCAGGGTTCCATCACGCATAACAGTTACTTGGGAAGACAAATGTCATCAATCTCAATGTGTCCCCCCACTTCTTTCTTCTTCCCCCAGGTTTATATACTGAGCATGACATCATATGGTATGGAATATCCCTTTGGTCAGTTTGGATCAGCTGCCTTGGCTGTGCCCTCTCCCCTCCCAGGTTCTTGTGCACCTGGCAGAGCATGGGAAGCTGGAAAAGTCCTTGACTAGTGTAAGCACTGCTTAGCAACACTGAGCCGCTACTTAACAACTAAAACATCAATGTGCCATCAACACTATTCTCATACCAAATCCAAAACACTCTATATACCAGCAACAGTGAAGAAAATTAACTATATCCCAGCAAAAACCAGCACAAATTTTCACCTCAGTAAATCTAAATTTCACTTTGACAGAATATCTCCTAATTGTCTGTATTTTTATTTTTCACTGTGGATTGATCTTTTCAGAGGATGTTATTTATTAGAAATAAGGTGAAAATTCAGCTTTTGTACTTTATTTAACAAATGGTTTGTCTCTTTTAATGTGACTTTTGAATGAGCAGGTGTATTCTGTTGACTTTCCTGGGGCAGTGTAAATGCTATTAACTGTCCCATCTTCACTGTTTCAGAAGTGTCATGTTTTTCATGCTTTTTTAGAAAACAGTTCAGAAATAATTTTCAAACAAAAATATCTCTAATTTTTAAAATTTGTTTCACATAATTCCTAGCAAAAAGAAAAGAACTGAAATTACACAATAGCAATGAATGGTATTTATAATTCCATTATTCTTTTATTTCACAAATTTTTACAGTTTTTATAAATATTTTTGTTTGTGTAGTTGTATTATTACACCATTTAATAAGCATTTTACTAGACTGCTTCACCCTGAAAAATTGCCCTTTTTCTTTTTATTTGACTATACATGTGATCATATGTGACTGCAGTGAAAATCATTGTTCTGGGAGATTATGATGTTTTCAGCCTCCACATACTCTTTTTTTGAAAACACTGCAAAAATGCATGTGATGACACAATTTGACTTTATAATTTATGACCTTATTTTTCTCTTGGATAAACTTGATCTCATAAATAAAGTCCTAAAGATAACCAGAAAGAACATATATTACTTGGGGTGGGTGGGGAGGGGCGGGGGCAGGAAAATGCATACTGGTACAAGCAGGACATCAGTGTCTCAAATGAAACTGTAAGCTTATTGAAGAAAGTCAGATGTTTTCCACAGTGTAGGAAAATATTTTATTTAAGAAATAAGAAAAAAAAAAAAAAAACAACCAAATTTAAATAAACCAGATTTATTTTTCATGCCTGTTCCTTTAGAAGGAGTCACCTATCATGATTATTCTTTGTTACTTCTGGAAAAAAAATAGGAACCTGGGTTTATTATTTGTTATAAAAGGCATGGGTCTCCACTAATTCAGGATTTACAGATTCTGAATGTTACATCTGCATTGCCCTACCACCCTAAATCTCTGAAAACTCATTAGATCTATGGGTACTTATTTCTCTGGAGCAGAGTCTTGAGGGCAGTTTCTAGCAAATTGTGCTAAAATCTTTTTGCCCCCAAGCCAATAACTCTAATAACTCTGTATATATATGGGGTTTTTTTCAGTTGGTAGTAACAGGAAAACCTTGCAATATAGTTGTACCCTAACAATGATGCCTTAGAATATATGTACAACTCAATCTAATCTCTGAAATTTAAGTTAAAGATGATTATTGTGTGACTGAAAATAGTTTAAATTTTCATTTGTAATTTAAAGAATTTACAAAAGATGAGAGAAGGAATTACATTCTTTTTTTATCAACAGAATTACCAGCTTGGTTCCACTTCTGTAATTTTTTATCACTTCTATATGTAAATGAAAAAGAACCGAGATCTCAAATCCATTTGCAGGGCTAGTACTTAATAAGACAAATTTTTAAAGGTAAATTGCTTTGAAATGGGTTGTTTATGCAAAGTTGTGAAAAATCAGGGGGTTTATAGGCAGTATAGTGATTACAAGGTTTTGACATTTCTACTGAAATAACTGACATATCTGTTAGCTGGAAATGTTGAAGCCCTTGTACATTTATATAGCAAAAGTAAGATAGATAATACAAGCTAAAATGCTAATATATTTGCAAACATTAAAATTCTTTCTTGTGGAATTATACTGAAGCATCCCCTTCCCATTCCCTGTCCTTCCCTTCCCATGAAGGAAACAATATTGTATGAAATCTGAAATATTGGTCTCATCAATAGGGAATTTTTTAAGGCCTGATTTTTGGCAGCATTGCAATTTGGTCAGTTTCTAATAAATTTTTTACTTTTTTCCCACGTTTCAGACTGACTTAAAAGAGCAACTGCTTTTCTCTCTTTTTTTTTATTTTTCTCCAAAGCATATCAAATCTGTCAGAGTTGATTTACATTTGTATGTAAATCCTTCCATGCAGAGTAGTCCTGTGTCTCAGTTGTCCAGTTTTCATTGTTTTTTGAGTGGCAATTCTGATTTTTAAATGAAGACAAATAGAGGCTGAAAGCTTGTCTAAGAAAAAAGCTATATAATTTCAAATATCATTGTATTTCATGTGTTTTGTTATATTTGATCTCAGGTATTTTTTCCCATTTTTGATAGACATTAAAATAAAAAAGTCATCAATAGTTTTAACAACAGAAAGTTACAAAACTTTTACCATTCAGTATCTTGGAACAGTTAAATTGTTTTGAAAGAGATAGTCTTATTTTTATAGCACTCACAATGTGTAATGAGGAACAATATGAACACAATTACCAAATTTTAACTCCTGTTCAAATAGATGAGTCCAACTAAATGAACTTTTGAGTCAGTAATGACTTGTTTAGTTGACCTCATTTTCAAAATCCAGCAGCATTTTCCTCATGCTTCTGTTATCTGTCAGCTACTGTTAAAATAATTATCTTGAAAAAAATAAAAATAAGAAACCCATTGTACATTCTTTATTTTATTTCTCCATCATCTTGTCAAATGTCCAATGTGAAAAGTTAATTTGGTGCAAGAAGCTAAATAGACTATCACAGCAGTCTAACCTGTATGTCTTTCCACATGTGTTTAGAAGAGTATAAATTATATTTTGTACAGTAGTTATTTTGTGGGTGAAGTACAGAGGACAAGAAAATAAGAGTGATCTAATCATTTAGGGATCTAGCTTTTGATCTGTGTTATCTTGTTTGGGGGATCTTGAAAGATGGAGTAGTTTACTCGTCAACCCTTTCCTCCAAAACAAATACAGAATTGCCTCCCTACTGTTATGTTAGATGTAAAGTGGGATTTTTCAAAGGATTCTGCACTGATGTAATTATTCTTCTACAAGTCAGGCTCAGCTTTTATTGAAAGTTTTACCAAAAATTTCCAAAGGAAAGGAGCAAGACTGAGGCCAAATATTTTTGGAAGGATGTGCAGAGTATTTTTAACATCAAAAAATGTCATGCTGTCAAAATGCTTTGTAATATGTGCATTTAGAAGGAGCAAGCTTATACTTTGATACACACTGAGCACTAGGTAAATGCTTATCAGTGCTCTTTCACAACTTCTTTGGCCTCAGCTTTCTCCTCACTTGGTGCGCTATTTATATGAGTGAACTCCAAGGATTTCAGATTTACTTCTTCCTATTTTCTCCCTTAAATTGAGTATTCTCTGTCTGACCTGTGATTCTGATTTTCCTTTGCTCTGGCTGATGTGGTCAACCAGAAATAACCCGTATGAGATGGTAACAAATGGCATAATAATGGAGATATTTGAGGGTTTGTTTCTTATGGTCTGCCTTTCAGAATCTCAGCCAGTTAAGAGTACTGTCACATCCATAATATAGCTACACTGGAGTACAAATGTTTCATATAACCAAACTGGATTTCACATACAGATTTCCCAAATCATTCCAAAGGCTTGCGGACAAACTATCTTGGTCTTTGTAGCGTTGAATATATGGCTTAGAAGTAGAGATAATTATTGATTCTTAGGCATTTCTTAATCTCTTCCTGCTATGGAGATATTTATGGCTAGGTTTTTCCAGGGGTGTAAAAGAGATCCATTTTAAATATGAATTTGCCTAAAAGAGCCAGAGATTTAGCAAGATGACCTGGAGACTGTGACTTTCAAAGCACTTTAATTTCAGAGAAACAGGTGTTATTCCCATTTTTTATACTTAAAACTTAATGACCTTGTAGGTACCTTCAGCTAGCTGATTTGCAGAACAGGGGATCGTAATGCTTATCAAAGTCCAAGATGTGCAGTCAACAAAGTGTTCAATAATTGAAATAACACTAATGAAATACAGGTCTTAATGCTTTAATTCATATTTGAACATGAAAATTCCCATTTTTCATATTTTTTGAGACACAATTTTTTTAATATGTTTCAAGAATAACAGTTTGCTAACTAACATGAACAACCTTGGGAAAGGTTGCTGGAGACTACACAAAAAGACAAGGATACATTTTAATGACAGTTGTTGAATATTTAAAAACAGTATTTTTCCCCATACTTTGCAGAGGTTATAGATACCATGAAATGGTTTACATAGGATGGAAAGAGGTTAGACTAGCCGATATCTAAGTCTTTGTTTCAGACCTTTTTCTTTTCTGTGTTTTGTGGCCCCCTAACTTGCAAACAGATATGAAGTTTTTATTCCAAAGCTGCTTTAGAAACAAATATATACTGACAAAAAACTGTGTGTCTATATAGAAAAAGTAGTTTGCATTTATTCTATCATTCTGAATAAAAGCTAAGGAAGACAGAGGAGAACCATTCCCCTGCCATTTTAATTTTCTTTTCAACACTTCCATATTGGCCTATAAGGCACGAAACTTTATGCACAGTAATGTTGCTGTCCTTGCTTTTATTCATAAAAACTATTATATTGTGGTAAATTTACTGCTGTTTTCAGCTACTGCTCCACACTGGCTTTTACATTATTTCAATCAGAGCAGCAATAATGTTGCTACTTCCTTTTGACCTTTGTCTTTTACCTGCTTATTTTTCCATTCATTGTTATCAGTTGAGTTAAGACTCTGATTTTTTCCCATGTGTGCCTGTTGTGGTTTAGCCCCGGTCAGCAACTAAGCACCACACAGCCGCTCGCTCACTCCCCGACCCTTGTGGGATGGGGGAGAGAATCGGAAGGGCCAAAGTAAGAAAACTCGTGGGTTGAGATAAGAACAGTTTAATAATTAGAATAAAACAGCAATAATACTAATATAATGAAAAGGAAAATAATGAGCGAGAGAGAGATGAAACACTGGAAGAAGAGGGGAAAAAAACAAAACAAAAAAAAAAAAAAAACCCAAAACTAAACAACAAGTGCTGCAACCGCTCACCACCCACCGACCGACGCTGCCGGTCCCCGAGCCGCGATCGCTGCCTCCCCCAGCCAATTTCCCCCAGTTAATATACTGGGCATGACGTCACATGATATGGAATACCCTCTGGCCAATTCGAATCAGCTCTCCTGGTTGTATCCCCTCCCCTCCCGGCTTCTTGTGCACCTGGCAGAGCATGGGAAGCTAGAAAGTCCTTGACTAGTGTAAACACTACCCAGCAACAACTAAAACACCAGGGTGTTATCAACATTATTTGCATACCAAGTCTAAAACACAGCACTATGCTAGCTACAGTGAAGAAAATCAACTATCCCAGCTAAAACCATGACAGTGCCATACCTGTTCCTGCCTCATCCTATTTATTTGTCACAGAGAAGTTTGCATTGGCATGCTCTTATTGATGGTTCGTGCTATTTTCTGTTTTCTTCTGTTATCAGCCTCCGCTAACTCGTGTTTTATTTATAGATTGCTATTATTTTCATTTTGTTCCCATGATCCACACCTATTTTTCTCTTAATAATAAAGGGGAATATAAGCAAGCACGTGCATCTAGGGGTGCAAAACCAGCTAACTAATTCAATATGACTTACTAACATTTTCTGAATGGAAGGCATCATGTTATACTCAGCCACCTAATTTTAACTACCTAAAAATTAGACATTTATGTTAAAATAATTATTTATGATGTTTCTTCATTCAGTGAAGAAGGATTGACTGCCTCCAGAAGAAAATTCTTCCCCTCACCATTAGGTCTCTAAAGCTAGGTGAAAGTCTTCCTTTACTCTCAGTGCTAGCAGCTAACTCTGTGATCATTTCTGCTCAAGTAAGCCAGATTCATCACAGATTTCTTTTCTGGATATTCTTAATCTGCCCCACTTTTTATTATTATCTATTAAGAAACACATCTCTCTGATTATGACTTAAAATAGAAGTCTCTGATTCTGTGTTAGGAATCCAATTTTCTGCTGGAAAATAAGTGTATGTTGAGCTGCAGCTATCCAAAGTCAGACAAGGTATTGATTGATCTGGAAAGGAACCTCAGTGTTTTCCTGTGGAACCTTTCTGGATGTGCTTAAACAAGGGAAGTTAAGATTTTGTTCATGCTGTGTTTTTCTGGTGGGGTTTTGTTGTCATCGTTGTTGTTGCTTTTTTTTTTTTTAAAAAAAAAAAGGTCTTCCTCCAAATTGTGGGAAAGGTAACATATTCCACTTTTGCTTTCTATGCAATTTTTTTTTCACTAAGCCAGCCTGAAGTATTACAACTGCTAATGACAGCAGTGCATTTTTAATTACTTTCCTGATATGGATTGATTAATAAGGAGACAGATTATTTGCCAGCAATCCCTTTGGATCATTTCATTGAACAGTTAATTTTAATCCATATTTCTGAACCATCTTCAAGGGTTGTATAAAATCCGTGGGGGTTTTATGCTTTTTTTTCTTTTTCCTTTTTGTTATAGACTCATTGGAAGTCAGAATTTAATTAAACTGTGAATGCACAAAACAGCATAGATATTAGCTCTTGTGATAGGAATCTAAAATTCCTCAGAACCCTATGTCAGAGTTTCAGTATGGTCTTCCATATAAAGTAAATGTATCAGTTACTTAATTGTATTCAGTTATGCATTACTGTATTATTTTGCACATTATACAACCCATCAGTTTACTGATCATCCCTAGGAAACTCTTATTTCTTGTCAGGTATGTATATGAAAATTCTTGGGTAGTTTCTTAGAGAAAACACCCTTCTCAGATGACTCCATGAGCAGATCTTCCCACTACCAGTAAAACTTCCAATGTGATGAGACCTACCAGACATCAACTCAGAGTTTTCAACAATTGTTATTTCAATATATAATTAGAGCCCCACTTTGGAGAATGCTCAGTGACTGAAGACGGATATCAATGTCCAGTTCCCTTCTCTGTCTTCCCAACTTCGACTTATCTTAGCCTAGTGGAGACCTACATTACCTAGGCCTCTGAGCAGTTACACTTGTTACCTGACCTTGAAACCAGGCTGGTTTTTTGGTTTGGTTTTGGAGGGTTGGCTGTTTTTTTAATTAGCTCAAACTGTATGACTTTGGGGGAAAAATGGAGACATTGTTCCTTCATAACTTTCACTTCATTAAAATACAGGTCTTTCTAAATTTGTTGAACATTTTGTGTTCTACAGCATAGTTTTTTCATCATCTCTAGTCCAACTTAAAGAAAAGAAAATTACTCATTACTTACATCTATAATACTGTATGCACTTTTAAAGTTTTGTGATTGTCATGGTTTAACCCCAGCCAGCAACTAAGCACCACCCAGCCGCTCACTCACTCACGCCTGGTGGGATGGAGGAGAGAATCAGAAGAGTAAAAATGAGGAAACTCATGGGTTGAGATAAAAACAGTTTAATAGGGAAAGCAAAAGCCACACACACAAGCAAACCAAAATAAGGAATTCATTCACTCCTTCCCATCGGCAGGCAGATGTCCAGCCATCTCCAGGAAAGCAGGGCTTTATCAAGCCTAACAGTTACATGGGAAGACAAATGCCATCACTCCAAACATCCCCCACTTCCTTCTTTTTCCCCCAGCTTTATATGCTGAACATGATGTCATATGGTATGGAATATCCCTTTGGTCAGTTGGGGTCAGCTGTCCCAGCTGTGACCCCTCCTAACTTCTTGTGCACCCCCAGCCTACTTGCTGGCAGGGTGGTGTAAGAAGCAGAAAAAGCCTTGACTCTGTGTAAGCACTGCTCAGCAATAGCTAAAACATCCCTGTATTATCAACAGTGTTTTCAGCACAAATCCAAAACACAGCCCCATACTAGTTACTGTGAAGAAAGTTAACTATACCCCAGCCAAAACCAGCACAGTGATCTTGTCTAAGAACCTCAGGATAAGAAATACCATCCTAGAAAACTGAAGATTCAGCAAGTCCTCCAAGATGGATTGTCCTAGAAATGGGTGAAAATAGGGTGTATACAAAGACTATGTAGTCCTCTGCTAAGTCATGACTCCTCTGCCACGCTATGTCTTGCTAGGTCAAATATGCATACAAAGATGTTTGAAGAGACAACAGTATATTAGTGATGTATATTATGCCACTCTTAGTCAAGTAATATTAAATAATGGATTACACAAAGAATCGTATCTTTTTAACTACTAAAAATTCTGGTAACTTATTTAGTAAATGAGGTCCAATTTTTTCATTTCATATAAGTTTTAACAGCTGGCTGACCACTGCCACATATCTTCCTCCTCCTCAATACATGCAGTTGGAAGAATTAAAGGTAATCAATATGCACATTTTGGATTTTTTAAATATGGCATTACTCAGAAGCTGTGCTTCCATATGTGTTCCCTTTTAAATTTCTTTTTTATGATGTCATGGTAAAAATAAACTCATAGTCTGTTTCTGCACTTTCACTGCAGATCCATTGATTTGGTTTTCTGCCTCCCTCTGTGGAAGACTGCATAGCAAAAGGGACAAATCACTTAGACATCTGAAAACAGCTGCCATAAGAAAGTTGATTTTCATTTCATTTTGATAGGGGAAGGCAAGTCTGTGTGGGAAACCAAAGCATTTTCCCACAGATAGCTAGCTATTAGTGGAACATCAGGCTTTAAGTATGTTTGTGATAGACTGGGCATTAGAGGGATTATCTGAACACAACATCCCCTCCTTTCTATGTCAGCAGTGTTTTCACCCTGTGCTGGAGATTGATTGAACAAGAAAATGAAAGAAGCCCAATAAGGCTATAAAATCTGTGGAGCTGCAGATGCAGATGCAATGTAAACAAACTAAATTGTGAATGTTAGGCTTCTACCTCTGCAATGACCTATTTCTTTAAAAATTACCTAATCTCAAATTTCACTAATATGACTATAGTAATAATTCCAAAAAATTATCAGTTATCAATACTTAAATGAGTTGCCATATTTCTCTGGTTTTGAACACATTAATAGAGTATTTGCCTTTGTACCATTTAAACTATTTGTAAACCATGGTATAATTGTTTTATCATTCCGTTCACAAGAGGTATCATAAAACTAGAGCTTAGAAAAGAACATGCAACTGATTTCATTAGCTTCCTATTTGCAATTTTTTTGCCAATGGAATTGAAGAATCTGATTTTTAATTTTATATTATTTTCTCCAGTAAATAGTTTCTGTGCTGCAGGCTGTTCATGACCTGTGAATACTCACAACTTACAGTAGATGGAAATTCTCTCTAATTTGGTAGTAACATCAGTTAATGTTCACTCTTTTCCTGAATGGATCACACCACACAGCAAACCAACCAAATCCAACTTTCAAAGTCCTTTCAGTCTATAGAGGAAATGGAAGTGAAAAATAAACTTTAAAATTATAATCAAAAGAAAAAATATACAGCTAAGACTGCAGAAGGAGAATGAATAGAAAGACAAGTAACCAGGTGAGGAATAAAAGAGTAGAAGCAAGTGAAGTCAATGGCTAGAGGGAATTTACTGTTACAGGAAGTACTTGTCATTAAGAGACATAGAAATGGCCTGACAGAAACCTCATAAATTTCAACCAAGTTCAACAACTGCAAAGTCCTGAATCTGGGATGGAGTAACCAGTGCCAGTACTGGCTGAGGGCTGACAAGTTGGTGGGGGTGTCTAATTACTGCTTTCAGGTACCTAAGGGATGATTGCAGAGAAGATGGAGCCAGACTCTTCTCAGAATTGCATAGTGAAAGACCAAGAGGCAATAAACACAAATTGCAGCAACTGAAATTCCAATAAGACATAAGGAAAAAAAATCACTATGCAAGTAGTCAATGCTGGCACAGGTGGTTTGTGGAATACCACCTTGGAGGTATTCAGATCTTGCCTGAGCATGGCCCTGAACAGCCTGATCTAATTTCAGTTAGCCCTGGCTTGAGCAGGAGGTTGAACCAGATGACCTTCATAGGTCCCTTCCAGCATAAACTGCTCTGCTTCTATAATTCATGATTAATGGTAAGCTAGCATTGGCACAGTGTCGAAGTCAGATCCCCTTATTTTGAAGATTTACAAATGAATATGTGAAGTCATGGGTTCTTATATTCTTTTTTAACCAGCTCGTAGTAGTACACACTATAACATGTTACAAACAAATAAATGAAAGAGCTCACTCTTAATTACTATCAGCTCAGTGTCCAAGGATTGCCTATTATTGCTACCATGACCCTGTTGCTAGCTAGAATTGTTTAGCAAATGAGTTCATTTGTAGGAGTCACAACTCCATCTGGAGACTACCCATGCTAAGTTACGTCCTTGGCCAGACTGTAATCAATGTATATGAGCACATATACAACTTGACTATCTCATGCAAGGTGCTAGTAAAAGACCTGAACTGTAAATGCCCACAAGTTTTACTTCTCCTCCAGTTAATCACTTCATCATTAGAGCATAAATTCAGAATTTAAAATGCAGTGACATCTTTGGGCAAAAGTGTTTATCTTTTACTAGTGATATGCAGTGTCAATGATACAAATAGTTAAATTATGCAAAATATGACAGAGGAATCCAAAGTCCATCTGCAAAAAACTCCTCGGATTTGTGATAGAAAATGTCTCATTAGGAATAAGACAAGAATAAACTAGTATAGTTTCATGCAGCATGGATAACTGCCGTGAGTTAATCTTGGCTGGCTGACAGATGCCCACCCAGCTGCTTCCTCACTGCCCCTCCTCAACAGGACAGGGAGAGAAAATAGGAAAGGAAAGTTCATGGGTCAAGATAAAGACAGGAAGATCACTCAGCAACAACCATCACAGGAAGAACAGACTTGGCTTGAGGAAAAGTAATTTAATTTATTGACATACCCAAGTGGCACAGGGGGATGAGGACTGGGAGATTGTGGTTATTACATAGCAGCTCTTCTCTGCTGCTCCTTCCTCCTCACAGTCTTCCCTTGCTCCAGTGTGGATCCTTGCCACAGGCTGCAATCCTTCAGGATAAACCTGCTCCAGCCTGGGCTCTCCACAGGCTGCAGTTTCCTTCACAAAATATCCACCTGCTCCAGTGTGGGGTTGTCCATGGCTGCAGTGTGGACATCTGCTC
This sequence comes from Morus bassanus, assembly GCA_031468815.1. Lineage (NCBI taxonomy): Eukaryota > Metazoa > Chordata > Aves > Suliformes > Sulidae > Morus > Morus bassanus. Next base: position 110,586,731 of record CM062568.1, read on the forward strand.
CACCATGGTCTCTCCAGGGGCTCTGGGAGATCCCTGCTCTGGCACCTGGAGCCCCTCCTCCCCCTCCCACCCCCCCCCCCCCCGGGGCTCCCAGGGCTGTTTCTCCCACTCCCCCCCATTCCTCTCTCTGACTGTCCAGCCGTTTGCCCTCTCTTGCCCAGGCTTTCCCCGAGGCGCCGCCATCCCTGGCGGCTGCGGGGCTCAGCCGTGCCCTGGGGTGGGTGGGTTGGAGCCGGCTGGAACCGGCTGCGTCCGGCACGGGGCAGCCCCGGCCTCCCCGCACAGAGGCCGCCCTGCAGCAGCCCCTGCCACACCCGGGGCACTGGCACCCAGACCAACTATCACGTAATTATGTCATTCTGCTAGGTGTGGAATAACCTAACACGTATAACTCAGCAAAGTGAGGTATTTAGAGGTATTCTGAACTTCTGTGTTAAGAGTCAATGTTCAGAAAAAATATAGGAACTTAAATCCCTTGTAATGAGTGGTATTAAAATTATTGCTGAATAATCACAAATAGTTACAGAGATACTACTGTGCCACAGTTGAGCCAAGTGTTCAGCAGTACAGATTTAATCTGCTGTTATATGCACATAAATATATATATAAATGCACACACATTTGTATTACTATATATGTGTGTCATGCACAATATATACAAAAGCAGTTCTTACTCTAATTGATCTAGCATGATGACTCAAAGATCTCATCCATTTGCAGGATATAGACTGATTTTACCCGTGCTCTGTAAGGGCAACACAGTTAAGCTGCCCTGAATTTTGTTTTAAAAAATTTGAGTTTAAGTAAGCATTATTTTTTTATTAGTAATGGGAAATATTTCTGAATTTCTTTCATTGTGTTATGATAATACACTAAAACAAGGATACTACTGTCAGGCCAAGATTTTGATTGTGATTTAGAGTGTTTTAAATCTGACCAATTGTGTTGCAGATGCTTTCAAATTTCCCAGTTCTCAAAGACTGGGCAGAGAAATGTTATGTCATCCAAGAGTCTTATTTTGAGACTTTCTAATTTCTTCTCAATTTTTATTATCTCTATTTCTGTCAATTTACAAGTAGGTAGAGCCTCTCTCTTCCAAAGATTTACTCAGACAATTTTCCTTTTCCTTTTATGGGTGGGAATATGGCTGCTTTGCTCAGATTCTCCAGTTCTGTAAGGAGAGCTGAGGAATGTCATACCATAAATCTGGATATAGGACCTCTGATCCAGAGTAAAAAACAGTAGCTTGCAGGACACAAAGCATAAAATTAATATGACTTTACTCCTCTGGAGCTGATTTACTCAAAAGTTTTGACAGATTAAATTTGTGACAAAACATTTTGGAATGGATGGTACATTGTTCATTTGAATTACTCTTACTTTATTAAGGCTGCAGCACTGGCCATCCACAATGCTTTAACTTTATCAAGGGCTTGCAACCCATGGCACGTTTATGCCTGGCAAGAAAGTATAAAACAAGCATATATTTCATAATGTCTTCTCTGGTTAGTTCTCCAAATATGGTCAAAGAACCACGCCTTAAGCAGATTAAATTTGTACTGCTGAATTACTGTTCAGTGCTGAACATGCTGCTGAGCTATGGCACAGTACTAAACAACTCTGCCAGCATTTCCTAGATATACATAAAATTACTTTTACAGAAACTTTTTAAGCAGAATGATGAAAGATATGGCTTTCACTGTTATCCTCATAACTGCACTTGTGAAGAAATACCAAAAAATCTGTATAAGCAGTAAATCCAACATCAGTATTTTGTATTAATTTACACTTAAAAATATCAAATGACAAGAAATGGTGCAAATCCAGTGACTAGCGTTACATTTCTGTGGTTTTACTTATTCTTTATCTAAGACATCATCTTAAGTGTTTCCTTTCTGAAGAGATTTCTTTTCTTCATATTGGCATATCTTGTGCATGAATGTGACTGTCCAGGAAGGTTGCAAAAACCTATGTCAATGAAGTTTTATGGTGTAATTAAGTTACAAGCTCCTCCTATAAATATCTGTTCATGTGGATTATTACCCTCCTTTTCAGGTTGTGTCTTTGTCAGTCCTGAATTCATACAAGACTTCAAGACAGAAATGAAGCTGAAAAAATCATCTGATAAGAAATATGTTCCTTTTAGTTACTATGAAATTTTGTTTGCTTCTCTGCTTGCAGCTTTTGTGTGTGTTTGTGTTGGACTGATTGTACTTTCATGGTTATCAATCCAGGAGTTAGAACGAGGTAAGTAGCCAAACTTCAACCATTTCAGGAATCCTTCAGTAGACATTCAGACTTCAAAGCCAGTGGTGTTGCTGTTGTAATTATATTTCATATTTCATGCTATGATTGTAATGCTGGGGGGGGGGGGGGGGTCGTGGTTTGTTTGGGGTTTTTTTATGTTTTCCTCCTCTTCTCCTCTGGAAACTGATGTGAACAAAATAGGCAAAAATACAAGCACTTGAAGCATGTCCTGAAGACATAGAAAAGAATTTTCATGGTTTAGACTTTGGAAGAAGTCCCTGGAATGCAAGCCAAGCTATAAAGCTTTGGTTATTCAATTGTATCATCAACTAGAGAAGGTAATACGGCAAGTTGTGAATTTTTGCTTTTTCTCCATGTATGAAGTTTGACTCAGAAAGACATTGATAATCCACTGAAGTCTGTGGGGAGCTCTAGGTGTTCTACATTCCCTGTAATCTTTTCATTTTTACAAAAAAAAAGATATTTTAAAGTCATTTACTGGTATGAGAGAGAGCCTGCGTAAAACAGTCAGCTCCCAGCCCTATGTAAAGTTAGCATAAAATCATTCTTAATATTTAGCCAATGCTCAGATAGAATGCTCAGTAATAGAATCAATATTCTACTATATAATATACTGATACTCAAAGTAAACTAAATTAAAAAATCGATGTAGGATGATTTTCAAATGGAACTGAAATTTTGGTTCAAAGATCTTGTGGATTTATGTTAACTGTGACCTGGTAAGGCCACACCTGGAGTGCTGTGTCCAGTTCTGGTCTCCCCAGTACATGAGACATATGCAGCTACTGGAGAGAGTCCAGTGAAGGACTGATGAGATTGTGGAGTCTCCATCCTTGGAGATATTCAAAAGCTCTCTGCATATTGTCCTGGTCAACTGGCTGTAGGTGGCCCTGTTTGAGCAGAGGGGTTGGACCAAATGACCTCCAGAGCTCTCTTCCAACCTCAGCCCTTCTGTGTTCTAGATTTTTGATTGGAAGGAAATGTATTCAGGTCTATGGGGACCTTACAGCTAACAGCAAAAAGACATTTTGAAATAGGGTGAAGGAAACAGGTTAGGCAAAAAGTTCAAGAAATATATTTTTTCATTATAGTGATTTTTGTAGCTGAAAAAATAATTCTGATGCATTGAAGTTTTCGGTGCCTTCATTAAACAAAAATCCATACTATTTCATACTGAAGCACATGAAGACTAAACTAGCTGTAAGCCGTATTTAAAAAAAACCCTGTTTTGTCAGAATATTCATGTTTATTATCATGTTTAGTTGCTATTGTTTTTCATTCCAAATTTTAAAACTTGTTCTCCCTACTGACTTTCTTCCCCTCTTACCAGACTACTGTCCCATTCCAGTAAAATAAAATGAGCTTAAAGGTAATGATTGTGTATTATTGCATGTAGTTAGAGACAGGCTTTAAAATAATTACTTAAATTTTAGAAGAGGAATAGACAAGAATTTAATCATGTACAAAAAATAATTAGAGGACATTTTAAAAAATTATATTTTACATATATAACAAAGAAAAGGCCTGTTCTATTTAGAAACATTTGTTTAAACAGAGTTGCAGTTGTTGCAAGGATAAATGACCTTCAAAGAAGCTCCAAGTGCTCTGCTGTTACTAGTTGACAGCAGCAAATTGGTGTCACTAGGCTGTGCCTTCCATCACAAGCTGTTTATTATAGTATTTGTTAGTTATCTGCTTTTGTGCTACAATTCATTTTAGATGTTAATGTCTTCAAACACAACCTAAAAATACCACTGGTACTGTAACTGGTAAGCAAAAGAAATTTTCTATCAATCAACCACATTAATTCAGGTCTTATCTGAAAAGTTCCAGTGTGTTACACAATGGGGAAATATTTTTAATGTATAATGAATTACTTTATGCATACCTCATATGCTGTAATATACAAGATTAAATTTGCGGTAAGGACCAGTTATCTAGTTTCCGCATAAATCCTCCCAGCAATTCATGCATGTATTGGTAAGAAAGGTCAGGTCAAAAATAGTTTAACTAGTCTGACACTGGTATTTCCAGTGCTGTCATCAAGAACAGCATACATTTATATAAAAAATGCACAGTATTTAATACAGAAAGTGTGAAGTAGTAATTCTTAATATTTTTAATCCGGAATACACAAAAAACTCATAATTCACTATCATTCTTCCCATGTATCTTTGTCCCTTGTGTTAGACATAACTGGACATACTATTGTCCCCTTTATCCATTCACTGCTGTTGGAAAACAGCATTTAAAACAGAATTGAAAGCAACGAAAACCAAAGAGAAATAGTATCCACAAAAATATGTTTACAGGTGTAACTACTGTAAACATTGAAAAATGTCTATCACTTTTTTAAAATCAGCACTAGGCAAAACATCTCTGATTACAAAGGAAAACAGAAAGCTGAAAGTTATTGTACTGATGATCTGTGTGGAATCTAATGTGATGTTTTTCATTTATTTCTATATAATTCAAAACATTGAGTTTTATTTTTAATTCTCTAGCTAAAACAGATGGGAATACTCATGGATACATGGGAACCTTTAAAATACTCTCTGGGACATCATTCACTCCTGCTTTGCAAAACAGATCATCAGCTGATTTCAAAGTCCTTGCCTTTGATGTTGAACAACTGGTGAGAACGTATTAGTCTTCGGTTAATTCAAAAGTATGTGGTAGGTACATTTATTCCCTAACATGATGTGCTGTTGATGGCTTTGTCGTCTCTCCAAAATGAAATATTTCAGGTCGCAATCCTGGTTAAAACTCAATATATTCCTTATTAATGAAAATCAATGAAATATGAAAGAAAAAGTTTGCTTCTGTAGTCTAGACTTGGGAAGGAAAAATTATTTACTATTAAAACCTGAATGCAGTGTGCAAATGGGTGTGTTTTTAACTACTGTGTCGGTTCAAGATTTCTCTTTTCCATATAGATACAAAAAGTCTTTCAAGCAAGTGATCTGAAAAATGAATTTGAGAGATGTGAGATTTCCCAGTTCAAGTAAGTACAGTTTAATTAAACTTTTTAAATAAACATCAAAAGTCCTCACTTAGCTATTTTTCTCAGGGCCACTTACTAATACCTTGTTTTTCAAGAGATCTTTAGGAACATCCTGTATTATTCCCTTCACATCTTACATCTTCCAAGTGCTGCTGTGGGAATTTTGACGCCAATGTGTCGCCTTGACCAAACCAGTAAGGCTGAGCCTTAAGACCAACTCACAGAATTTCTATATTTTAAAGAATTGCTAAAATATTTTTTTTTTCCCCTGAAGGTTTATTAGTTGTGCTGTGTTTGCAGGGTTGCTGGTCCTTGCCTTCTAGAAGAAAGTTCAGCTTAGAGATCTGCTGGCATAAGCTGAGATGAATGGAAATACACTCACATGTCCCTACGGACATGGATCCACTTAACTCACATTCCTTAGGGTGTTAGCAAGTGAGGCTGTCATTTGACACCAGGTAAAGCTGCACTCTGTGTGTCCTAAAGAGTCCATAAAATAGGTACAGTAAGACGTGCTTCATTTATTAAAGCTTGTTTGACGTCATTTTTCAATATCCTATTATGTTGGTTATCCTCCTGAAGGCAGCTAGCAAAAAAAGTCCAGTATATGCAGTGAGGTCTGTAGCATTAATTCCATCTGCACTGTTCTTAATAAGGTCCTGATTCAGCAAAACACATGTAATACTGTCTCACATTATTAAACAGTTTCAGTCCTATCCACAACAGTATAAACTCAAGGGGAATTGTATGCTTTTGTGTTGTGCTTTGTTTTATTGTTGTTTTTTTTTTTCTCCAGGAAATCTGAAGATGGCCATGAAAGATTCTGGAAGTCACAGATTGGGTAATTGCATATGACAAAGTTTACTTAAAATATGGGCAAGAGACAATGATGCTATTAATTTAGAAAGTTCTTCTGTGGACAGTGAATAGATGAAAAAATATATCTTTAGAGATTAGATAAGGCCCTGTAAAGAGCATATGAAGTTTCAAGACATGTCTGTCCTCCAAAAACATCCTTTAGGATTAGAAGAAAAAAAAAAAGTAATAGTCCTTGGGACTCTCAATTTAGAAAGAAAAATGGGAAAGGTAAGGACAGTGAAGTAGGTAGGAAACTAGCTAGAAAGGAAAGGATATCAGCTTGTGCTGAGCTTGCTTGTGGAAAGCTGCTTAGACTGGGGGGCAGATCTCACATTATCATTAGTAACTTAAGTTTTAAACAAATAAAGGTCCTATGACAGATTATGATAGGCAAGAACAAAAGAGAGGACACAAGATTAAGACTCCAGAAGAACTGGCAGACCTTGAGAAATTAATTATATAATTGGTTGCCTTGTAGGTGAGACCACAAAATTAAAGAAAAGTGCACATTATATGACAACAGGTGATGCAGTTCTGTGGTACCAACTGTTCTTGTGATATGAATGTTTTCCATAAATACATGAAGTGGATATTCAGAGGAGATAGTTCAGCTGAATGACCATGCTTGCAAAAGAAAGATGGATATTAGCCAATCGTGAATACATGTATGTTGAAAATGGGAAGCAGATTTGAATTAGAGCACTCTTTTGATTGGAATAGTGAGAGCGTAAACCTAATTAGCTAGAAAGGTGGAGTGTGATCACTTTATGAAGGATTTTATAACATCAAGAGAATGGAGTACACAGTGGCCGGAGTAGGTCACTTCCAATTTTTTGTCCTTGTGAAGGTAGATCCAATCAGCACAATTTGGTTTCTGCACATAGAATGGGACTATTCTCATCAAAATTTGGGCATCAAAGATGGAGATCTCTGAGCTAGTTGTTCAAGACTCTCTTTGTAGTGATAGTTTTTAGAGTTTTCTCATCTGGTCAATTTAGATGCCTTTTTTAGGAGGAGATCAATTATGCCAAAGAACAGCTTATTTATTTCCATCAACTACAATGGGTATCTAGATATCTGCACAGTAAAAATCTATATTTGGTAAAACCAATTCCACCCCTGTGTCTTGACATTAATACTACAGAAGTCACAGAAAATCTGATATCAGTGAATGTTGGATCTGGCTTTTAATGCATCAGTAAGGATCTGTCTTCATTTCTGCTTTGAAATAATACTTGAAATATTATTTTGTCTTAGAAATTATTTTCTAGTTGACTTTTTTAATTTAAAAAGTGTTTACCCCTTTGGGCAATCTCCTTGTTATTTCACCCTTGAAACTTTGCTGAGTCACAAGGATAGCAATAAAAGCTTCTGTTTGCTCAGCATGGCCTAGAGGTTATCAGAAACGTGAGAAATTAAAGAGAGGTTTTCCACATGTTGCAAACTGCAAACTCTGCTCAGCAAAATGGCAGGATTAATCACACTTTATCAAAAAACACTGCTAAATCAGTTGCAGTTGGGTTATATAAATACTTAGGAATAAAAAAGTTTGCACCTAAATTTAAGTAAAGGGAGAAAAACTTTAACAAGCATCATACTTTGACACTACCTTAATCTAGCTACAAATATAAAACTTAATAACAGTATCTAGAAGGGTTGGGAGAGAGCAAACAGACAACCCTCTGGATAATTTCAGATTATTTCTAATAAATTCAAAATTTATTTTGGAATTCAGGTCCCATAGAAGTTAAATGTAGTTTAACCACTGATTTAAAAATTTCTGTGCTTTCAGCCATTACTGTTTCTTTATGAGAATACAGGCAGTCACACAACAGATCCTTACAGATGCAGAATCCACAGATGATGTTTGTTTTATGGAAATGATCACTTTGTATTATATTTTTGTAACATTAATATATTGTATAATTTTCATAACACTTCAAGTTTCACCATCAATATTTTAGGGCTTAAACTAGAAGACCTGTTGCATAACAATAAACCCACTTCTCCTTTAGTTTATTCAAATTCAGCTCCATTGCAGCAATTGATACAAATGTTGGGGTTTTTCCACAGTGAAAATAAGAGTAGATAAAGAAAAAAAACTGTTTCTCAAGGTTCAAACCTACCTGATAGTTAAGAGGTGTTTCTTTATGTGTCATCTTTACCAGCCAACAGTTAAAGATATTCTGACTTTGCAAATGAACCTGTGTTGGAATGAAATATTGTCTAGATGATGTCACATATCAGACTTACTTCATTAGTTTGCATAACTGATCACCTTCTCTGTTTTGTATTGCTAGTGTTGTTGTGATCTTCAACCTTTATTTCACCCACATGGTAACAGCTGAGGAAGTAAAAAATGAGCTGGTTTTGGGAATCAGTGCAAATAAAACTAATCTTACCCAGACTTTGAAAATTGATGTGAACAGCATACAAGTCACAGGTAATGCTAGTAAACATTTTTTCTCTATATAAATCCTTGAGAACTACAGGTAACATGAATGAAAACTTTGGTTCCCAAACAGCAAAGGGATTGTTACTTATGCTTGTGGGTGCCCTCCTTCCCCGTTACAGAACTTTCAGTACCAGCTGAAAGAACCATTTACAACCTTATCAACTAAAAAGTACGAGTCAGCATTGTGCATGTATACTAAGGAGAGAGTAAAGGACAAAGTAGTGATTTCCCAGTGAAAACCACTCAATTTAATATCTTTTATGTAACATAACATTTGTAATTTCGTTATCCCTCAAATTAAACCAATTAAGTCCCAACTGTGTTGTTTCATAAGTACATGTAATTATCATTTTAATTTGCTAAAGGATAAGCTAGAGGGTTCAGCCTCACAGTGAGTGAAGACTCATTTATTGAAAAGAGGTCAGTAAGAACAACAAAGTGAACACAGAGTGTGGCTTGTGGAGAAGTACATCCAAGGAACTGACTTCATATTCCTCTAAAGCTTAGGTAAAGTGTAAAGGGAAAAAAAGGAATGTGGCTTTAAAGACTAGGTAGTTTTAAATTCTGCAAATATACAAATACAGTGATTTTATGTAAGTACTAGAAAATTAATCAAAGCCTAAGTGGAAGCCCAACAAGATCAGTGGGAATCCTTGTTTTTACCCCAGTAAGCTTCAAAACAGACCTTCACTGAGGATGAGGATAAAAAGTAATTTGAATCCTTTGAAGTGGAAGTTGATTAGCTGACATTTGAAGACCTGCTGGAGATACTGTTAAGTAGCAACTGATTGCTTTAAGAGCAGTGGGACATCTGGTGTGCAATGTCTCTTACTCTATTCTAAAAGGTGCATTTTTTGCTAAGTACTTCAGATATTCAAAGGCTAAATTCAGGGTCTTGACATCTTTATTTCTCTTTACTTCTTGCACCACATATAAGAAGTTGTTCTAAATAACTGCAGATCATTGTGAAAATTGATTGCTCATTATACTTCAAAAATGCTACCAAAGAAAATTATGAAGAGCTTTTTAAAGGTTGTATATCTATCGATGAACTTCTAAGTAGTCAAACTTTTCTTGCCTTTAAATCCTTAAATGCCTCTTTTCACATGAGATATCATCTGTCCATTCCATCAGGAGTGCTTCAATAAAATAACAATTGTAACTAATTAACAATCATAATCTTATGTGGCACTTTGTACTAAATCTCAGTATGTTCTGCAAGAGAAGTCTTATTCTTCTTTCAGAGATGGAGGGGACTACAACACAGGTGTGACTTGTTTGAAATCACAGGTTTCACAGTGATTAAAAGTAACTTTCTTTCTTGCAAATTATCCCAGGTTAATTTTAACTTATTTATCTGATCTAAATACTGTTCTATAAGACACAGGTGTTTTGAACATCTCCATAGTATAAAAAGTGTCAAGACAGAGATTTCCCAGATGAAGACATTTTAAATGCAAGACAATGAATAGGGATGGGGGATTGAAAAGGATTAATACAGACCTTTCCTCCTTAGGAAGATCATATAGTTTGAGAAAAGGCTGGGAACAGGGTGAGATGGTCAAAAGGAGGGCAGCAGTACACTGCTAGTGCTTCAAAGAGAAATAGTAACAGCCGATTTTTTTCACCTTTCTTTCTCTGGGTTGTATAAAACTAGGTACTGTGCTATAAAAGGAGTTTATAATGAACTTGCTTTCTTCCAGTGGCTGCTGAAAATCTTACTACAATAATGCCTTTAACTTCGTCAGGTCAGTATCTTTCATAAAACAGAAACTGTTTTGTTACCAATACAACATGAAGGAACAGAAGACTTGCTGTTCAGCAGGTATAACTTAGTAAAGCTGCATTGGCTGTAGTTAGGGCTTGACTGCTAGGGGCCATTCAGTGATAGTTAGCTGCCCTTCGTCATTTCTGACCATTTGAGAAAGCAGTGATCTGAAGTCAGAATACAAAAGCTCTAAGAGCTTAATTAGTGGATCAAAAGAAAAGTTGAGTCTCCATCAGTCAGCTGAGTTTCAAACTGATGTTTTTGCAGGTTTAGGCAGGTAGATGAGGCTGGGGAGTCCACTCTCATGCTATGGTTACTGATATACCAAGCAATGTTGATTGATAGACTTTCCTTCTACTGTCATTGGAAGTCTTATGACAATAGGGTATGAAGCAGACACAACTCCTTGGTCTCATAAGTATACTGAGTACAAACCTGCCAAAAGTCAGTCAGACAGATGACTAATACAGTCGGTGCTTTGCAGGACTAGGTGCAGGTAGATTTGTCATATACAAACTGTATACAAAATTTCACATACAAATTCTCCAGGGCAGGGTACCAGACCAGGAGCTTTGTGCAATTTATGTGAGCTAAAGAAATGCACCTATGAATACAGGACCCTAGTATTTACTGATAATCTAATTATAGCCATAGCAATGAAAGAGCTATTATTAGTTTAGTTACAGGCCTACTAACATGTACAGTCCAAAGTGCACAATTACTACAGCTTATTCCCAATGATACAGTTAAAACTGCTAACATATGAATTTTCTCCTATCTATCCCTTCCTCTGGTATGCTATCTAAATGTTCCCCTGAGTTCTGAGTTCAGTGTTGGTAATCATCTTCAAGAAGAAATTGGGAGATGGCAGAGAGGTGCCAGAGGAAGGGGGAAGGGAGTTGTCAGCACTCCAGGCTGGAATGGGAATAATGTTCCTGGTGTAGACTCCTTCCCCCTTCTTCTTGGGTCTACTTGGGGTCATTTTTGTATGTTTGCTAACACTCTCTGCTTCCTTACTCTTTCTGTTTTGGTCCAAATCACATAGTGACAGAATCACAGAACGGTAGGGGATGGAAATGACCTCTGGAGATCATCTCATCCAACCCCCCTGCTTGAGCAGGCACACCTACAGCAGGGTGCACAGGACCATGTCCAGGTCGGTTTTGAATATTTCCAGAGAACGAGAGTCCACAACCTGTCTGGGCAACCTGTTCCACTGCTCTGCCACCCTCAAAGTAAAGAAGTTTTTCCTCATATTCAGGTGGAACTTCCTGTGTTCCAACCTGTGCCCATTGCCCCTTGTCCTCTCATTGGGCACCACTGAAAGGAGTCTGGTCCCATCCTCTTGACACCCACCCTTTAGATATTTATAAGCATTGATAAGATCCCCACCCTCAGTCTTCTCTTCCCCAGGCTAAACAAACCCAGGGGTCTCAGCCTTTCCTCATCAGAGAGATGCTCCAGTCCACTGAACATCCTTGTAGCTCTCTGCTGAACCCTGTCCAGTAGTTCCCTGTCTTTCTTGAACTGGGGAGCCCAGAACTGGATGCAGTACTCCAGATGTGGCCTCACTAGGGTGGAGTAGAGGGGGAGGAGAACCTCCCTCGACCTGCTGGCCACACTCCTTTTAATGCACCCCGGGATAGCGTTGGCCTTCTTGGCCACAAGGGCACATTGCTGGCTCATGGTCAACTTGCTGTCCACCGGCACTCCCAGGTTCTCCTCAGCAGAGCAGCTTTCCAGCAGGTCAACCCTCAACCCATACTGGTGCATGGGGTTGTTCCTCCCCAGGTGCAGGACCCTACACTTGCTCTTGTTGAGTTTCATGAGGTTCCCTTCAGCCCAGCTCTCCAGCCTGTCCAGGTCTCGCTGACTGGCAGCACAGCCTTCTGGTGTATCAGCCACTCCTCCCAGTTTTGTATCATCAGGAAACTTGCCAAGGGTACACTCTGTCCCTTCGTCCTGGTCATTGATGACTATGTTGAACAGGACTGGACCCAGCACAGACCCCTGGGGAACACCGCTCGTTATGGGCCTCCAACCAGACTCTGTGCCGCTGATCACAACCCTCTGAACTCTGCTGCTCATCCAGTTCTCAGTCCACCTCACTGTCCTCTCATCTAACCCACACTTCCTAAGCTTACCTATGAGGATGTTATGGGAGACAGTGTCGAATGCCTTGCTGAAGTTGAGGTAAACAACCTCCACTGCTCTCCCTTCATCTACCCAGCCAGTCATGCCATCATAGAAGGCTATCAGGTTGGTCAAGCATGATCTCCCCTTGGTGACTCCATGTTGAGTACTTCTGATAACCTTCTTTTCCTCTACATGCCTGGAGATGACCTCCAGAATGAACTGTTCCATCACCTTTCCAGGGATGGAGGTGAGGCTGACTGCTCTATGATTTCCTGGGTCCTCCTTCTTGCCCTTTTTGAAGACTGGAGTGACAGTGGCTTCCCTCCAGTCCTCGGACACCTCTCCTGTCCTCCATGACCTTTCAAAGATGATGGAGAGTGGCTTAGCGACAGCAACCACCAGCTCCCTCAGCACTCGTGGGTGCATCCCATTGGGGCCCAGGGACTTCTGGGGATCCAGTTTGCCTAGGTGATCTCTAACCCAGTCCTCCTAAGCCAAGGGGAAGTCTTCCTGTCTCCTGATTTCCTCTCTCACCTCTGGGGGCTGGGATGCCTTAGGGCCAGCCTTTAGCAGTAAAGACTGAAGCACAGAAGGCATTCAGTAACTCCTCCTTCTCTGCATCCTGTGTCACCAGGGCACCCACCTTGTTCATCAGCAGGCCCACAGTTTCCCCAGCCTTCCTTTTACTGCTGAAGTATTTGAAGAAGCCCTTCGTGTTATCCTGGACATCCCTTGCCAGATTTAGTTCCAAGTAGGCCTTGGCCTTCTTCGTTGCATCTCTGCATACCCTGACAATGTTCCCATATTCCTCCCAAGTGGCCAGTCCCTTTTTCCACATACTGCAAACCTCCTTCTTCCATTTGAGTTTTTCTAGAAGCTCTTTGCTCATCCATGCAGGTCTCCTGGCTCCTCTGCTTGACTTCTTCCTCACAGGGATGCTGCACTGATCTTGAGCTCAGAGGAAGTGGTCCTTGAATATTGACCAGCAATCTTGGACACCCCTGCCTTCTAGAGCCCTAACTCATGGGATTCCTCCTAGCAGGTCTTTGAAGAGGCCAAATTTGGGACTCCTGAAGTCCAGGGTTGTAATCCTACTTGTTGCCTTGCTTCTACCATGCAGGATCCTGAACTCCACCATCTCATGGTCACTGCAGCCAAGGCTACCCCCAACCCTCACATCCTCAACCAGACCTTATTTGTTTGTTAATATAAGGTCCAGCAGCACTTCTTGCCTCATGGCTCCTCCACCACCTGTGTCAAAAAGTTATCCTTGATGCTCTGCAGGAACCTCCTGGACTGTGCTTGCCTTGCCGTGTTGCTTTTCCAGCAAAAGGGTGGTTGAAGTCCCCCATGAGGACCAGGGCCTGCAACTGTGAGGCTGCTTCCAGCTGTCTGTAGAAGGCCTTATCCGCTTCCTCTTCCTGTTCAGGTGGCCTGATCCCATGATATACCCAAGTTTTACCATATGTGGTATGTTTACATCTGCTGGATGCTTGGGTTTCCACTGTGTTGACCCTAAAACCATCCTTATCCACCTCACATGTTACTTTAGTGAGGTCACATAGTAATTGACCATTTGTGATTTGTGCTTATACCACTCACGTCTCCATCACTGTCCTGTGCTTTTCCTTTCATGGCTTTTGCTGTCAACTTGCGTGTGCACTTTTGGGAGTGCCTGTAAAAATCCCAATTTTTTTCAACAACCTTCAAGACGTAGCTTTCTGATAATTGTTTTATTAGAACTGCTTGCTCATGCACGTATCCATGTTTTATGTCTTTCACTGTTTCATTCCTTCCAAAATAGTGATCCTTTAAAAAATATACAGACAGATATGTAGGTAGATAAGTATATAACACTTTGGAAACTACTGTGAAGCTATGAATGAAGCTTTCTTCCCTGAATGTGTGAGAACAGTCCATCCAGCTGCACCCTCGCTGCACCTTCTGCTGGGCTCTCCTCTCTCTCTGCCAGAGGAACTGTGTCCTTAAATTTGCTGACATAGAATGCCCCGTAGTCCATTTAATACAAAATGGCCTAGCTTAGTTTAATGTGTGCTAAATCAGCATGTTTTGATAGAAAATTGTTAGGAAGTCCTCATGCAAATTTGTGCACTAGTAGGTCTGGGAGAACAGGAACATCTAGCAAAAGTAAGTCTGTGATGGCAAATAATCAGCAACTTCTGCCAGCAAAACTGATAAATGACAAACTATAGGGAAGGCCTCACTGCATCTCTCACTTTATTCCTTCTGGCCCTTCATCTTACAAACTAAGGGACAGGATCTATTAACTATGGTGACACGGGGATCTTTTTCAGCTGAGGGCATCAGCGTCCTACTCTCACATTTGAGTCAATGTAGAAAGTAAAAATTATAAACAGGAATGCTACTGCACATTCAAAGAGGTAAAAAAAGACTATGTGGGAGCTGGAAATGCCAGGGCATCCTCAGTGACTGTTATTAAAAGCACCACTAAGTGGAAGTTGTGTTGGAGCAATCACAAACAAGCATTCCATTTTTGCAGAATATTTTGCAGTTTACTACTACCGATACAAATCTACTTATGTACCTAGGCATTTGTTCATGTGTAAATATATATACACACAGGTATGTGCGTATGCCTGTATGTAAATATACAAATACTAAATAGGTTTGAGGCTCCTCTCCTCACACTGTGATAACTGATTTGTTGAGCAACATTATTTAAAAGAAAATGTACATAAACATTTTAGTACTAATATTGAAGTTCTCATAGCTTGTCTTGTTTCAACAGATCCCATGAGTTTAATTACAAGCTCCCTGACACCAGCTTCAGGTCAGAACTTTTACATACCGGGGAAGACAAGAAAGCATTGCTGTTATTTTAATGGGAAAAAAAACCACAAAAGCTTTTGAAGTTATTGAAAAGCATGTGATTAGAGCTAAAAGAATGGGATTTAAAACACACTTGGGTTCTATGTTATTTTCCTTATGTTTATTGTGACATATGACCTTCAGGATCAAGCCGGTCAAGCTGGCGTTACCATATCATTACCTAAACTGGGGTTTTGGGATACAACAAATAATGCAGATATAAGAGTAGACTCGCTGCTGCTTAGTTCTGCCCAAGCAACTGTGGAGGTGCTCCCAGAGAGCATGAAGTAAAGTTCTAACCTTGGGTTGTGTTTGGCCAGGTTCAGGACAACTCACCACAAGCAAGTCCTCCACAACTGCAGGTAGGTAACTACTTATGGGGAGAAGCTGGGAGGTCATATAAAATAGTCTGAGATCTTAGAATTACACCATTTGCATACAGCCTATTCTCGCATCATTGAATTCTCGCATCCCATTTCTACAAATAAATTATATGTGGGTTTACCTTTGATTTGACTAAGGAGACTGCTTCAAAGAGAAGGGACTTCTAAGACTGTACAGAAATGGTATATGTGTTGTGTATATTGATGTATATGTTGACACTCACACTGACTGCTCATTTTTGTTTCCTATTATATCTTGGGGCTTTTTGAAAAAAAAAAAACACTGTTAGCAAACTCTCACATGACTTCCAACGGACAGAAAGCCAAAGCTGTCTGACTCTTCGAAATCCTCCCCTAGCCTTATTAAATAGTGACACATATATGACACTTATAAGCATTTTCAAATGGGTCTAATGTATTTACTGCCATTTTTCAGCTGAGTATAGCAATTACATTACAATTTAGGGTAATTTGCTGTTTAAAAAAACCTAAAAATATTTTACTAGAAAATGTCAATTTTTTTCTATCCAGTAGGTGGCAATGCAGCTTAGTTTTCTGAGTTGAATAAAACTAGAATTAATCATGTCATACGTGAACAATGTTTTCTTGCATGTTGGGATTGTGTAAAACATATTCCTAGATTATTGGTTGGGGTTTTGTTCTGGGTCTAGAATGCAGAGTTTTGTCTCTGCTCACCTGTGGCAATTCAGTCATTGGCACAGTATCACCTCCAGCACTTGATTAAAGTATATTGAGTTTGCTTCAATTACCAGTTGGCTGCAAAATGGCAGCTCTTTTGCTTTACGCTGTCTGCATTGCTAACGCTGAAAGTGTTTTGTAAAGCACTTTAAAATGCTACAACATATCAAAACCAATTTCACTCTTTGCCACTTGTACTGATATCATACAATAGAACATCATACAAGCATTTACTTAATCTGATTACAGAACTAACAGTCTTATGAAAAAATAAATCAAGCAATAAAGGTTATAGGCTGCAAGACCAGTTTTACAAATTAATATTTTTCCTTCTTGCATAAGAAATTTTGACCTTTTCCAGTAAGCATTTACAGAAGTAAAGAAAAGAAACTACCTGAATAGTGCTAGAATAGTTTCCATAGAATTTAATGCAATTTCAAGAATTTTGACATTAGTAGTTACCCAAAGCTTATTTAAGCTGCATGTTTTTGTTCACTTTAATAGCACCTATATGAATTCCACAGATGTTTAAGACCAAAACCATCTAAAGACTAAAAGAGCATGTTTGTGGTAGATGAACATTTATGCTCTAGGAAAATGCTATTAGTGAGATTCCACAATATTAAGCGTCTGCCCATGTATTCTTTTTGCAGAAATTTGCTCTTAACTTACTTAATTTGCAAATCTGAAAAGAAGAGGGTTTCTGGTATTCCTGGTATTTCAAAATTCAGTCCTAAAGGCTTTAATTTTCAAGATATGCTGGTTAAAAAATGGGATTCTTTAGCATGACAAAGTGCAACAGTGTGATGTGTTGAAGAAATTAAATTAAATTGTATTCAACTAAAACCAGAAATTTTTCACTGTTATTTAAACCAAAGTACAGTTTTCTCACATTAGTCAAGCATAAGAAATTAGAAAATGTCATTTATTATATTGCATAAAGTAGTTTATTTGGGTAGAGGAAGGAAATGGGAATTCATGGAAATTTTCTTCCAGCCCTACTTCAAGCTTGGCTTCAAAAAATATGTCAGTTCTGAGAACTTCCTCCATTCTATGTCATATTTATCTTTTTAATATGAGATATTTCATTCCAGGCTTCTAAAAATGCAGTTTTGTAAAACACAATAGAGTGGTTGATTTGATTTGTGCTAGAATAACCAGAGGTAAGTCAATTTTCCTTTGCAGTGAAAGTGCATTACTGCTTGTGCTGTTAGCATCGTTGTCCTTATTATTTCAGCTGAGTGTTTGCCACCTGCTGAACTTTGTGATGATGGTGTAACCTGCATAAGAAAAGATTTATTTTGTGATGGAGTCTTGGACTGCCCGGATGGTTCAGATGAATCTGAAAGAAGATGTGGTAAGAATGTAAATCCCTGCAAATTAGTCTTTTTAAACAAACTTAAACCTGTCAGTAGTTTGCAAACAGTTTATAGGCAACAAACTGCACAGTGAAGTCCAAATCAATTCTACTAAAAATATTAAGAGTGATTGTTATAAACTTTATCTTGTAAATCAAAACAATTTTATTTAAAATTCTCATTAATGAAGAATATGCTTAATAATTACTGAAGAAATATTACAATCTGGCTATATGAATAAAAAATAATATAGAAATTATTGTTTACTAGATAAATAATAATAAAATATAATTATAAAATAATATAGAAATTTCATATGAAGTTGTGTGCCAGTAATATCAAATAATGTTCTTCCCAAATAAATTAA
Organism: Morus bassanus; assembly: GCA_031468815.1. Classification (NCBI taxonomy): domain Eukaryota; kingdom Metazoa; phylum Chordata; class Aves; order Suliformes; family Sulidae; genus Morus; species Morus bassanus. The sequence continues at coordinate 110,604,877 of CM062568.1, forward strand.
AACTATAACCCTATACAGATATAAAGTCACATTACCCAGTATCAGAAATGACCTAGTAGCAATTTGGAGTCAGAAGAGAGGTTTCTCTTTTGACTCCAGTGTTAAAAATATTATCATACAAAACACTATAAAGAGCTTTTCCCAGGTTACTATGTACACTCAGATACATTGATCTTGTTCATACAACTTAGATTGGGGGGGGTGGGGGGGGCAGTTAAAGCATTTTGCAGTCAGGGCAGGTGAGTGTGACTGCTGCCACAGCAGGACTGAGCCCTTGCAGGAACTCTAACTCTGTTTGTTGGTCACCCACCTGCATCTCACTACACCAAGTGTTAGGGAATGGCAGTGTCTGTATGACTCTGACACAAATTTTTGATTTGATGGCACCACAGTGAGATGCAAGATGATGTGAAAATCTGGCCAAATGGCTTTAGGTGTCCCTGTTTGAGCAGGGGATTGGACCAGATGACCTCCAGAAGTCCCTTCCAACCTCAACCCTTCTGTGATTCTGTGAAAATCTGACAAACCTGAAATCTGATTGGTTTTTAACAGAAAAAGCTTATATCCTTCAGTGCCAGTGAGTTTGTTTGCCTTTATCTGATGCCTAGTTTCCCTGAGCACCTTTTTGTGCAGAGCAGCCACTGCTCCATGTAGCAGTGAACACTGTGAAATTGTACCAAAGAGTCTGACTATGTTGCTGTTCACCAAAGTGCTTGTGCAGCTTTTTGGCAGGAGGCATGTGTGTTAATGTAGTCTGCATTGCTCTTCACAGTCTCAGCTCTCAGTTAGTCTGTGAAGTTTTCTTGTAAAGAGAACTTTGCAAATGTTTTAGGAGAAGTTGGAGCAATTACTTTCCTGAGGGTTTTGTTTGTTCATCTGTTTTTTAAATATAGAATTTGATGCTAGAAATCTGGAAAGCTTATTTCCCTTCTGCTGTGAGAAGAGTCTTCTGAGCTTTCCTGAGAATAACAGTGGGGGCAGTCTGGTTGGAGCTTTCAGAAATATGTAAAATGCTGGGCTCTGGTTTAAAAACAAACAAGCAAGTAAAAGACAAATTTTTTTTAAAGAGTCTGCAAGCCTGATTCTGAAGGCTGGAGACATGCTGACCCCTTCTGCAGAAGTGGAACTTTCTTCAGAAAAAGAAGATGAATTACAGACCTGCCCATTACCTGCATTTTTCTGAGTGCGGCCAGCTCAGAAGGGAGACTAAGCTGAACATTTTGGGGAAAACATCCATCAAAATACTTCAGTAAAATATCCACTGAAACACATCCAAATGTCTATTTAGTGTAACAGCTGCCTCCAGGTAGATCATAACAATGATGGGCTCTGAGCAGGTCCCTCTACAGTTGAGAAAATCAGGAGGTCCTAAAGTAGCCTCAGTTAGACTTTTTTTCCACTGCAAGCGTTAAGGTAGCACAACCCCAAAGAGTTATTCAGTCTTTCCTTTCTAGTATCTTACCATCGTTTTGAGACATGGATTTTGTTTGGGGTATTTGTTTATTTTATTTTATTTTATTTTATTTTATTTTATTTTATTTTATTTTAGATATAGCTAAACAAAAAAGTGCAGATCCTTATAGTTAAAAAGTAGTGTTATAGATATCAACAAAATTAATGTTTTTTAGTTACTATGAATAGGTCAGTGTTAACAAGTTTCACTCACATTTTATTAAAGATATTACAGTCAGACCTGTTATATAGAACAGAATTTAATTGATGTTCATACATTGGTAGATACAGAAAAATATAAGCTCACCTACTCGCAATCAAAGCTCTGTAAACTTGACTCAACTGTGCCTTGGAGGCTACACAGTAGTTTAAGTTATGAATTGTGCTTGAGTAGAGTTTTTCAGCTGAGGCATAACCTCTCATGCACATGGCTTTTGGATCTGATGTGCTTCTCTGCCTGAATCTCTATCAAATATAAGTTGCGAATGTCCTGCTGCTTTGTAACCGAGGATATTATTTCTTAATCAGCATTTTAACAGTCGCTAAAGAATATGCACAACTGAGCTGAAAATTTCAGGACTGTGCATACAAGTAAAAATAGGCAGAATGTCCACTTCAGGGATCTGGATGATTTGCCCCTGTTCATCTTCACTGATGACTAGTATTTCCAAACAATTTATTCATTTACCATTAGTTTAGCAGTTTCAGCTCATAAGCTTACAGAAATACAATTCTGGCTGAAGGACAAATTGTTGCTCCATAACTCTTATGTTACATTTTCAGTCTTAAAATTTTCCATCCAAAAACTCAGAGCTTTTTTAAATTTATATATTTAGGTTTCTTATCTGACTTTGCAAAAGCAGTGGAATGAGTGGCAATAAGCCATGTGCACATTTAGGATACCTGACCGTTTTACCAGCTTCTGATTTTTCACTTATGTCCCATCCCTAGAGTAACTTAATACAGTCATATAAAAGCTAAAATTTTTTAGATTTTCAGAAGCACTTCAGATTTTCACAATGAGATTTACAGCCAATTCATAATTCATGCTACAAGTGCTCTTGCACACAATGGAGTTGCTGCCCTTTAAACAACTGGGTTTGTTTTTTCATCTTGATCATTATTCCTTCTAGTACTTCTGATTTTAGAATACATTAGTGGTTTTAAAATACAGGATACAAGGGTGAATTTTAATAGTCTCTTCCTGCATTAGACAGAATTTAGTAAAATCTCAGATTCTCAGCAGAGATTCGGGCAACTGAACACCTTCATTATTTTGGTTTTATTGATTAAAATTATCTTGAAAGATTTCTTTCTGGCTCTGCAATGCAGTGCACTAACAAAAGGCATTGCAAAAGTGCAGTTAGCAATTTCAATGAAAAGGTCTCTAGAGAAATGTGCAAGTCTGAACAGCATCTATTAATAATGGCTGGCATTGCTGAAAAGCAGTCATGTAGCGCGTAAGTGTAAGGAAAGCGAGACTGGAGGCTGATCCCAGGAGGTGTTTCTCTCTGCAGACTCTCTTTGCAGTTATATGTCAAGGCTAACATTTTTACCTACCTCACAACATCACTACAGTGCTGAGAGAGATTAATCATATGTAAGCCAGGAAGTAATGTACTGCCCTTGGCAGAGAAAGGTCCTGTCAAGCAAAATATGTGGGCTTGATTTGACCAGTTTAGGGAGCTTCTCCCTACAATTCAAGAATAACAGGATTAAGCCCTCCTAATGTGTCCTGTATGCAACAGAAGTAAATAGACATGGACAGCAAGATGCATGTTGGGGAAGCAGTGAAACTGGTTCCTACAAAAGATGTCTCCTGCCTCATTAGAAGAACTGAGGCTTTTCTGAGGGCTCCAGGAAGAGGCAGAAATGGAATGACTTCTGTCACCCTGCCCACCTTTGACCACAGCTGCCTCCTCCCTGCAACGAGGAAGCACTGGGAGGTTCTTCAGGGAAATAGGACCAGTCCCAGCTGTCTTCCTGCTTGTTCCTGAGATACTAAGCACTGACTATTGCTAAGCTGTGGATGAGCAGCTTAAGGCCTTTTGCCTGAATCTTTCTGTCCTCTTTCAAGTTACTCACTGTCCCTTAAGAGGGAAGAAGAAACAAATAAAAGGAAACAAGAACAGAAATGAATTTTTGACAGGAGCAAACTTTTGTCATGAATTTTATTAGAACAGTATGCTGTATCTCTTTTTATTACTGCCAGTGTTATAAACTCCTTTTTAGATCAAGACATGTCTTGCTAAACACTTGTTAACAGTACCCCTTTTTTGCACACTTCATTAATAACAAGCTGAGCACTTTCCTTCTTCTCACACTGATTTTATTCTTCTCAATGGGAAATGGTTGTAAATATTAGCCTATTGGTGAGACAGGAAACACATGAATTAAAATGGACAGAAAAAGTACTTCTGCACCAATATCCAGCTCTAAAGCTGTAGCTTATCCTGATAAAAAGGCTATATAGAATACTGGCTCTCTTTTATGAATTTTTTTCTATGTATCTAAAATCTTATGTGTTCTGTTTTCCTCTCAAAGGCCATGAAGATTGCAAAAGGGAGTATGTTTCTATTACAGCTCATACATTAGACATATCATTGTTAGTGAAGTTCATGCTGCATGATCTTTATCAACAGTGCATGCCTGAGCCTGACTGAAACAAAGCTTGATTTTTATGTTTTGTTTGCTACAGTGGTAGTCAGAAAGAATTTTACACTTATAAAATGAACAGACAAGGAGGCCCAATTTATCATTCTATATATCATTTCCCAGAGGAGGACTATGCTCAATAAAATTTCCATTTAATTTTCAATATGATTGATTATTCATAATTTGGATAGTCATTACAGGTATGATTTCATTTCTGATGGTAATGAAAAGCTCTATCTAATTTCTGATTATCTGCCTCAAATTGATGAACTTGTCCTTACCTCTCCAGATACTCATGTATGGTACTGATTTTATCATTAGTTGAAAGCTCTATGATGCTTTCTAAAAAACTGAAGAAAAACCATAATCAGAAAGATTACTAACATAATGTTCAAGAGACGCTGCAAAAGTCTCGACAGTGCTTCAGTGTCTGCTGAAATAAAATAACTCTACATGAATTAGCATTTCCAATATTGCTGAGGCTTTAAAATATATATTTTTTTTTAAATAACTGATTTTTAAACTGAAGAACATACAGAGAATAGAATAGCAGCACCAAGGAAACAAAACTAATAAAAGCTTTTTGAAAAAATATATAATGATGGATGACGTTTACCACAGAAGAATGAATTTAATAGCTGGCAGGAAACTTGGGATATCCACTTATCTCTTTGAGTACTTAGTAATATATAAGGCAACAAACTAGGAAGCTCATAAAAGTAGAGATAGCATTTGTCAACCATATTCCTTCTTGCTTTTATTCACATGATATCAGATTGTTTCTGGTAGTGCAAACACAGTTTCCTGATTTAAAATAGCTGTAGATAAGAACTGTTAAAGCAAGAGCTTGTTTCCTTACAAATGTATAAAATAAAATGAAGGAAAGAGAATTGAATTAGTTGGATCCAACTGTTGGATTTTAATTATTTGGACTGATTTGGACTAGTTTGTATTAGTTGGATTGTCTGTAATTTACAAGTGAATTATCTGTACTGCTTTTCTTCTTATGTAGTACTTTGGGATCAAATAGTCATAGTAATTAGAAGTGGGAGTAAGTTGGTAGTGTGTTTTACTTTGTCTTCTCATTGTTGCTTACAAAGAATTTCCAAGGTAATGCATGTAATCCAATATCTAAGGTCGCCCTCATTTTCACTCTGATTCTGTTTTTCAAATGACATTTTGACAAATGTTCTTCATTATATCTTCACAGCTGCAGTTTGTGATGGAAAATTTATGTTGACTGGTTCCTCTGGGTTTTTTCACTCCATGAATTATCCAAAACCATATAATGCAAATATCATTTGCCAATGGATTATACTGTAAGCCATTTTCCAATAATTTCCTACCTAACATGTTTTTGATTATGAGGTGATATTGTTTCCTGCACATCAATCTTATGCCATTTGTTTGTATTCCCAAGTAACCCAGCATGGAAAATATTTAACAGCATTTTCTCCTTTGTATTTATGTAACTTTTCCTTAAAAAATTCCATGCCCAAAACCTATAACAATATCAATAATTTTCCTACTTATAAAAATATTTAGGTATGATTTTGAAAAATCTTGTGTATTATATGCATGCACAGGAACATATTTCTAAGCTCAAAATAAATCACATTACTCAAAATAATTTCAAGATATTTGTTTCAAAGTATTAAAATAGATACTAGTCTTTAGGTAATGGTTTTATATGATATAACTGCTACTAAGAGATGGAATTTTCAAGAATTCCTTTGTAATTTACGGGTACATGTTTCATCTGGGAGTTAAGAGCACCTGTGCTCCTAAATCATTTAGGAATATGTTCTAAAAGCACATATCATTTGCATATCATTTGACATAATAGCACCTTTTAAGCCCTAGGCACAAGGAGCGGAATTTGTTTAATCAAAGATACATACCTACAGGGAGGGACAGCTAGTTGACTTTGACACTCTAGGTCCACTTCATAGGCCAGGGAGAAAAAAAGATAGCCATAGTATGTGATATGTCTCATCCTAAAGAACACATCTAAAGTAGGTTAGATGATTGCAGGTTGGAAGCTCTTAAAAATCCCTAAAATGACTGCCAATTCAGAAGGTACTGCTTTGAAAGGTAGCAATTCTTATTATTGTTTTGTAATAATGACCATTCTTTGATTCTAAGAAGGATTAATTTGGTAGAAGAGTTTCAAAAGAGACTGAAGAAATGCCTTTAAAATTGTATAAGATTTTGACTTCTCATTCCCAATGCTTCTTTGAAAGTGCTAGCCTTTGAGTTTGTTCAGGACTTTAGTCTTCACTTTGACACTTCAGGAAAAAGTCACGGTTTCCCTTCTGTTTAGTATATTTGTTCCTTCTCATCTTCAGCAATACTATTCACCAATAATTACTGGCTACACCTGGTTTTAAAATATAGGTGTGTCACAGGAAAAGCACAAGACTCTGTCATCCAGAAAATAAGCCTGACTTTTTCCTCAGTTCAAGGTGTCACAGAATTTGAGCGCTATAAATAACCATCTCAACTTCACTACTTCCTTCTAAGCTGCTAACTTGGCTTCAAATGCTGCTATAGCTGCAAGAAGCATTGTATTAGGTAGATATCTATACCAGGTACGTAGCTAACAAAAGCTTAATTTTGGAAAGAATCATGAGTAATTGTAAATAATATAGTACAGGTACTGCAGATCTGTGTAATTACAGATTGATCAATTACAAAAACAACCATCTGGTTTTATTTTCCAGTTATCTGCTTTAAAAAAAACCCTGGCAACACTGAGAGTAAAGGCCTGAAAAATTCAGTGTGGTACTCAAATTTTGTCTCCCTTTCAAACAAAATTGTTTCTGTGAGGGAACCTTTTGGGTTTTCCAGTAACAAATGACAGATATTTTGTCCTATTATTTTTATTATCCCTATAAAAATGTGTTAAAAGTCACTCTGCAATACATCTAAGATTTGATTTCTCTTCTGCCTTTCTTCATCCAGAAAGATTTCCCCATTACCTTTAGGAAAAGCTTTTATATTTCACCCCATTTAACTCCTCCTCAAATGAAGATGTAATTTCCTCTCCTTTTAAAAGTAAGACTAGTATGCTCAATATTGCCCTGAAAGATTAGCTTCCTGAAAGATTACCTTCTGACTATATGTTTTACTCTTTTCAAATCAAGGATATATTTTTTTCCTATGGAGAAATATATAACCAAAAAAAAGAGCAAATGCAAATATCCAAATATTTACTTCACGCTTCTCTACTAATCAGTACTGATAAGCACCAGTAGGTTGCTGTTGAAAAGCTATCTTCATTGGGTCTCTCAATTCCAGAAAATAACAAATAGTGGTTTAGGAAGCTAAGCTGATTGTGATAGTAGTTTTACAATTTGGACTACCATATATGTTTAGTGGAAAGGCAATGGGAGAACTACTTAAATATAGACTACTGAAAGAACATAACTGCAACAAAATAAAACTCAGCATTTTTTACACTTTAGTTAAAGTAACTTTTGTTATTAAACTTACTGGGTGAGGGTTAGGTTTGATAAAATATTCCCAAACAGTGGGTGTGAGATCCTCAAATCTTCATGCAAATCCTTTTTTTGTCATAAGACATTATTTTGGACTTTCAGGAGACAGCTTTTGATATCTTGCTATTCATACTGATACCATGATACTATTCCTCTGACTTTAGGAATTCTACCTGAGCAGTGAGATGTTATCTATTACTACCATGTATTAAAAATTAACTGTAAAGTAATGAGATGCAGAGAAAAAAAAAACACAAAAAACTGTTCAGCTGAATATCACGTATTAGAGTTTAGAAGATTCAGTTCCTAAAATACACTTAACTATAGTGAGTAAAGGAAAAGGAGTACTTGTACTGTTACAAAAGGTTTATGCCCTATTCCTTTGTTAATTTTACAAACTGGAAGTTAGCCAAATAGGCCATCTCAATTAATAATCTTGATCAATGTAATTTCATATTGTTTCTGAACTTAACATCATTCAAGCATGCAATGAATTTACTACAGTCAAAAAAAGATTACTAGAACATGACTTTCAGTTTTAATGTTTATTTTTCTCTTATTCTCTTAGAGTGCCTAAAGGGTTATCCATTAAATTGAACTTCACTTCCTTTGATACACAACAATATGCAGACAATTTAAATATTTTTGAAGGTATAGGCCAAAACAAGATTTTAAGAGGTAAGATTATTTTTCAGCTAATATTACTTTTCCATTAATAAAATTTAAACAGTAAAATAAGCATTTTGAAGTGAAAAAAAATTGCATGCTTAAGTATAACTGGAAGAATGCATCTGTGTAAAGCTACCCTGTTAGACAACTGATCTAGGTATACATAACTACTCTTACAAAGTGATCAGATAAATGCTTCCCTAGTATATTAAGATACCTCTACCTTTTTTTAAGGTCTTATTTGAACAATCTTGGTAACTTGACCAGAGCCATGGTCTTCTGGGGTCCATGTTTCATTGGCAATATGTTGTCAGAAGATCCTGTAACATCACACACAGTAACATAAAATGAAAGCATCTAAACCGAAACTACTGGGAGATGTACTATGATACTCCCTGAAATTCACTACAAGCATGGAATTGCTTTCCTCAGACCTTGAAATATTGATGATACCTTATCTCTATCTCTATATTCTATTCTGGAAAACTGGGATTTTGCCCATTTTTCACAAGACTCAATCTATCCAGCTGAATTCCATCAGAGGTGGAATACATTTACTTGAAGATAAATATAGAGAGATAAGTCAGAAAGATATATTATTTATCCTTATTATTGGAAGCAGGGAGAGAATAGGAATGAGAAATAGTAAAAAACTCATAAAATAAATGGAGAGATGCTACCCTTTCAGTACTGCTTTGAGTTTTATCCCTCTTCGGAATTTCAATTTAGATGTGAGAGATTGCTTCAGTAATATCCTCTGCAGCAACCATTAACTTGCACGGTTTTAAGGACTGCTGTAGGGATGACCAGTGATATCACAAAGACAATGTTAGAGACTGTCCTGTGGATTGCCTACAACTTTGCAGTTTGAGGGGTAGATTTCCAGGTATTGGAAATAGCAAATGTAGAGGAAAGGAGGACTACAAGACATTTCGATTAAGACTCTCCACGTAAGTAAAAGAATCTGAGAAGGAGGAAGGAAAATAACACACATACAATTAAAAGTGTGAAAGATTATGCCCTTGTCTTTCCTTAATAATTTGGCACTGTTTCAAATATATAGTATTACAAGTAGGTAAATAGCTCCTCCTCAGAAAAGCAAAGTCTCTCTAGCTGTGCAAAATTGGGCAAAGACTTCAGAAGAGAAAGAGTGGAGGCAAAAAATTTCAGAGAACAGTGAAGAATTCAGGATTTTCTTTATCCTGAAAATGGTCATTATTCTAAATGTTGTTGCCTGGCATCACATCAGCTTTAGATGGAGAAGAATCTATTTTACTCTATGATGACTTATATCGATCCTTTCATTTTACACATATGGAATTTATATTATATTTACATTATTATATTATATTCTAACTATTTATGTTATGTTATGTTATGTTATGTTATGTTACGTTATGTTATGTTATGTTATATTAAATTATATTTAGAATGTAAAGTCAAAGTTTAGATACATTGTACCCTAGAATCATAGACTTGCCCAGGTTGGAAAGGCCCTTAAAGGATCCTCTGGTCCAAACTTTCATGGAAAAGGGAGCCTAAATAAGATTATCTATCACCCTGTCCAGTCACTTCCCAGAACACTGCAATTTTTCCTGTGCTATATGCCTTCATACATACATCACAAAATGAAATTCCCATGTAATTTCACAGTTTCCTTACTCTTTGAATTTCTGTAAGTGTATGTGCTAAATATTAAACTGTGAGAGTAAGTATATATAACAAAAATATGTAATCAACACTGATTCTAGAGTTTCAGAGTGCATTTCTGTAAATTTTGAGAACATTTACAGCATATTAAGCATGGATATGAAGATTATAGTCTTGAATATGTGTACTATAAAAGACATTGCTCCACTAGCTTATTGATGCATATGAGAGATGGGATATGCAGAATACTTATATGTCAGCCGAACAGCTAAATGAAGTTTTTGAAGCTATTGTAGGCAGAATCACAGTACAAAAGTGAAAGCATTCTTTAAGACTCAAAAAGCTGATCCACTGTATTTTTGTGACAGCACTGGGGATTTTAATGTGCATGGGATTGTTTTCTCTCTGACTATATTATTCTTTATTTGTTCTCAGCTTCTCTGTCAGGGACTAATCCTGAGACAATTTACATTTTTTCTCATGAGGCTACAGCACAGTTTATATCCGATTATTCTGAAAATTACAATGGCTTTAATGCAACGTACATGACATTTAATGCAAATGAACTAAACAGTAAGTATTACTAGTAGTAAGTGTTCTTTTTGTGTGTGTGTGTTTGTTTGTTATCCTGAAAATTTGGTGAAACTGTATTTTCAGTTTGACAAAATGGAGATGAAAACGGAAGCAGTATTTTCTGGCCTCAGTTTATTAACTAGATCCACTTTGAGAAATTTCATACTATTTTAAGGATCAAATCATTGATCTAAATAAGACTGTCCACAGATTTGCAGGTGGTATCTAACAGTAGGGTAATGCCTTACAAAGTTAATCTGTTTAAATAAGAATAACACTCTGGCCATCTCTCTATCAGATTCCTCTCAGCCAGTTTGTTCACTAATGAACACTGTTGAATCACTGATGCTAATCATTATTCTGTGATCACCTGACAGTACCTGCTCTCCAGACTTTCTGATGTCCTAACTCATTGCCACAAGTGGTACACCCTAATGTTAAATCTAACATTCAGGAAAATACCTGCTTCAGTAAAAAGGCATTGGAAAAAGTCCAGATGCAATAAATCTGCAGTGACAACAAAATGCAGCAATATGACTCATGCATTGGTATTGTTTAATAGTCAGAAAAAAATTTAGATCCAGATTGGACAAGTGAAGGCTTCTTCAGCTGCTAAAGTTCGAGCAGGATGTGAATAGGGGATGTGTCTGGGAAAGGATATGCTGCAGGAAGCATCCAGAATGCTAGTAAACTCTTGTCATGTGGAAGCCCTTGCTGGGTGCTGACCTGCACTTCAAGGCACCATGAAAAGACACTGACCAAAATATCATGGGAAGAAAAGTGATGAGGATGTTGCAGCAAATATATGTGAGCAAAGAAGGAGCAAAGAGGAAGGACAAGGAAAGCGGCATCCCTGTTGCATGGAGCACAGCACTTAGCTTCTGAGCGTTCAGCTCTGGTGGTGAGCCCTTTCAGCTGGAGCAGTCCAGGCCTTGGCAAAGAAAAGAGGAAAAGGGCAGTGTTAGCCCTTGGTGTTAGCTATGCAATAGGTCCTCTCATTCCCCCACCACATTACTGGTGAAGGATCAAAAAAGAAGGTTGATAAATGAGTGCAAGAGCATGTAGGACCACCTTCAGTGATAGTGTTTTGCTAAGTACAAATGACACATTTGAGTAATTATGTTGCATTGCATAGAAGAGGAAATTGAGCCACCATGGGCTCCAGTTTTCAAACATTTAAAAATTTACATTGTTTGTCACTCATTCTTATATAATTCTGAGAAAATACTTAATGTCTCTGACGTTTTTATTTACTAGAGGTTCTTATTCACAGATTATGAGAAAGTCAATTGCACTTTTGAAGATGGCTTTTGCTACTGGATACAAGATTTAGATGATGATTCAGACTGGGAGAGAGTTCAGGGCCCTACCTTTCCCTTTATGAGTGGTCCTGATTTTGATCATACATTTGGCAACATGTCAGGTAAGATCAAATACAGGTTGCTTGCAGATTAAAGGAAAAGCTTCATTTAGCTTATGTTACACCACTGCACAATGGATTCTTCATGGTGGTATTGTTGGGGTGTAATTTTATTCTACCATAAAAATGAGTCAGGGCTATCAGACAAAATGTTTTATGCTACTCATTGTCACCTTGTGGCAATATACCAAAACTAAAAGAAGAAATAAAGGAATACACAAAGTGATTAAAGTGTGAGGTATTGAAAAGTTTCAATGCAATTAATATGTCAAAATGCCTTATCTGAGGAAGGAATTTCTATTATGCAACAGTGTTATAGGTCAAATAACCGTATGTTTACCTTAAGGAAAAAAGTATAGTTACATTTTAGGGAAATCGCTTTTATTTCATCCCTATCTGCTGCTGACATCCTCATGGTTGTCACAGAATAATTTTGATTTAACATGAAGTTGACCTGCAGGGTACATAGGGCACCTGTGTCCCCAGTTAGAATCACACACCAAACACATTAATTTTCAACATGTGCAAAACACACAAACACTCCAGCAACTGCTATAGCAAAACAACCTAATTGGAAGAGTCATCATATCAAATGTGGGTTTTAATTGAAAAGACAATACTGATAGGAATCTGATTTTGAAAGTGTATAATGAATACTTATGCCAGAATTAAACTCCAAAAGTTTTTTTCTGCTTCAACAGGAAAACCAATCTCTTTCTCAGCTGATTTGTCGGTCCAGCTAAAACTAATTAACATTATTTGGACTTTGCAATGTTTTTATACATATTCTATGCAAGACTTATACAGAATTTATTCAGTGACAAGTAACTGGAAAAATTGCAAATTATTCTGGAAGAAGTTACTCCCAGGAGAGGGAAAATATTATTCAGCACATTATTGGAGAGAAATTATTCACCTCTCTCTGCTTAAATGCAGATTTTCTAAACAATCTTCAGAACAATGTCTTATCTTCCCACTTGACTCCTAAAATACAAATCAGATGAAAAACCATAAAATTTGTTTATTAAAACACTTGACAATATTTTCTAGCTCTCTTGAAATTGCTAATTTATTTTAGGTGCTCTCTGTTTCACTGTGCTAGATCTAAGCTGACATATGCAAAGTTGCTATATGTAATGTAGTTATTATATTGAATATTCAAATGTCTATGAGCTGCATTTGAAGTAAAAATGTGAGCTGCATCATTAATTTCTAGCTATTACATACATTCATTGAGATTTTTGGTTCACTGCTCTTGGAAAGCAATGGACTTAATACATACTCAACAACGGATTCTGAATGCTCAGAGAATTGATGAAACAAAGACAGAGAACTGTCACTTTGATTATATGAAGACCTTTTCTGAAAAAGAATGTTATGCTCATTTTCTTAAAGCTAGACACCATGTATATTTTAATGCATGCTTTCTAAGTCAATACAGGAAATTAAAGACCTGACTCATATTTCAGACTAATTTTCAGGTATTTTAACCTCCCACATGAAAAAGCTAGCTAACCTAGAAGTATAAATAACAGAATATAGTATATATAATTTAAATTATATATTCATATTTATATTTATTTGTAGATTCTATGAATATAATATTTGCATATCTATGCATTAGATAGTATATAGAAAGAATAAAATCTAAGATTACAGCCATGATTTCAATAAAGCAAGAATTTTATTTTAGGACTTTTAGGTCTGTCTAATTTTGCTTTTCTTGTGACAAATCACAATGCCTCTGTAGCCTGGCCTCACATTATATTTCCATATGGCAGCAAGAAGTCCAAATTCCCAGCTGCAAGGAATTAACTCAGAAAAAGCTAAAAAACCAATTTACCCAAATAACGTATTTTTCTAGTTTATAATGCTTCACCCTGCTATAAAATATTCATGTAGTCATTCTCTCACACCCCTCAACACACAACCCATATTTCCCATTATTATGTGGATAAGAATTAAAAAAATGTCAGGAAATTCTTCTGCAAATTCACAAGAAATATCGAACAGGAGGACATTTTTATAAACTAAGTAGAAATCGCTCAAGTGAACTGTTGCCTTCACTAAATGAAAGGCAGATCTCCCACTGACTTTAAAAGGACTAGTTTCCCATTTCATGTCTAGTTCTCAGGAATGTCCAACAAGCTTAAAAGCTAATTTTAATATGTCATTGACTGATTAATATAACTTGGGATAATCATTCACATTTATTGTGTCAGGAATCTTCCAAGTCATGTAACACAATCTGTGCTTGATATTATTGATACCATTTTTAATGTAAAAACTCTCATTTAAAGAAAAAAATCAGTAATTCTGTACTGACTAAAATGTGCTCATTATCTTGCAGGATTTTATATTTCAACACCCGTAGGACTTGGATTCGGAGAAGAGAGAGTCCGGATTCTGAGTTTGCCTTTGCGCTCTTCAGATTTATCTTGTCTAAGCTTTTGGTATTCTTACATAATTCCTAAACATATACTTTGTTTAAGAATAAAGCCAAATAGCTTTCTTTCATATATATTAACCCAAGTCAGTGTGCCAGCAATTCAAGCCTGCTTCTGTCTGGATTTCCGTGATCAGTCTCGACTCCAAGCCTGAAATTTTGACTCTATAGCTTTGATTCTTGCAGTTAGCTTTAATGTATTTTCTTTTTCACCCTGCATCCAATATCCATTTCTATATAGAAGTGATATTAAGAATTCCTGAAATGTTTTTTGTTGTGAAGCTTAACTAAGCCTCTGCAGAAAATATAGCAAAGTACGAAGTAAAACTTCCAGGTATAATCTAAACATAAGACTAATTTTATTTTCATGCTCACTGCAAATTAGTCATAATTCCATAAAAACATTTATAAAATAAAAAGCTTGATATTTTTTCATGAAATTTCACTTTTTTCTAATACCAAAATTACTCTTCCCCTTCTAGGTATTTCATGTATGGTACTAATGTTTACCGTTTCAGAGTTAGCGTAAGTATTGAGCATGGTTTGGAAAAGATCATTTTCCAGAAAGAAGAAAACTATGGAAACAACTGGAATTATGGACAAGTAACTTTAAACGAAAGATCTGATTTTAAGGTTTGTTAAACTGCTAGTTCTTTTAAAAAAATTTTTTAGCTAAACTAATATCCGAGTTTTCTGCCAAATGAACCTAATGATCCACAGCTCCAAAGGTAATATCTAGTACTATTTACTAATGCATGCCATCAAATAAATGTTAGCGTGCAGAAGACTGGAGTCCCTATTTGAATTGTCATTCCCCGCCCCGCTTTCCTACTCTGGAATTTAAAGTACTATTATTGTAGAAAACAGAAAACCTTAACATTGTCATGGGATAATCAATGTTATCATGAAAGAGCTTTCCACAAAACAAGGGTGTTCAAAGATTATCAAAATCTGATGTGGAGTTTAAAATCTTGACAGTGAGTGTGATATGAAGCACTCAGCCATGAGAAGATTTAAATTAAGTAACTTCAGATTCTGAAGCATTATTTTTACTAATTAATTACAGAATGATTCACTGAAAGTGTTTTCCAGACAGAAATGTATTTGGCACCACGTGGTTAACAACTGACCTGACTTATCTGTAAACAAAAGGAGGAGATTTATGCTAGACAATTCCTTCAGTAACTCTCTATTGAAAAGGATTTCTTTTTATAGGTATTTAGGATGGCTTGTCCTGCTATAGTAGTTTTGATTGATGCAAAAACACTGCCAGAAAGATGCATTTACCGTCTGAGGAAGTAAATGCATTTGTGACCTGGCTGCCTCGGAATTCCAGCAAATGTGTGTTTTATGATCTCAGGAAGAGTGCTATACCTAGCTGTATTCCACCAGCACAAATTCCTTGGTAGCAGATGAGTGATATAGAATTTGTGTTTCAAAAATTGCATGTATTTATATATAAAAAGTAAAGTTATTGAATAGTTTTAAATCATGTTCATCATTTATACGAAGCAGTTCCTGCATTCCTTAGAATGATCCACTTGGTTTGCATAGTGTTTTCTTTTGTGAGGAATCCTGTCTCATCCCTGATGCCCTCCTCTGAGTGTATCACCAGTTTAGATTACAGTGGAAATAAGAGCATTCAAGAAATAAGACAGGATGGGTCATCATAGGAAGCTGAAAAAATTTTCATTAAATGATAAAATTCTAATTTTTTTCATGAACTTCAGGTCATTTTTGATGCCTTTAAAAAGCATGGTCCCAGTGATATTGCCCTGGATGACATTGGCCTGACAAAGGGAAAGTGTAATGAAAGTATTTATGTAGAGCCAACTGTGATTCCAACTGTTACTACTGTCCCTTCAGTTCCTAGTAAGTAAACACTAAATTACAGTTGATTGCCATTTCCTGTTACTGTATTTGGGTATGAATGATTCAGAATTTTCAACCTTCAGTTTTATAAAAATCTGTCTTCAGCATTATAAAATTATCTTCAGAATAACATACTAGGCATCAGATTCCCTGTCCATGGCTCCATTGATACCAACAGAACTGGTAGATTCACAGCTTAAGCTATCAGTACAGTATCTTCCAAAACTTGAACAGTGGAGGATAATTAGAGAATTCAGAATTTGTCTCTAAAAGCTTTAATTAGTAAAACTTCTAGGAAGACACTGAAGGGGAAGGAAGAAGAAATAGAAGGAAGATTATAACCTCTATATTTGAAATTATAAGCAATGTAGTAGGGGAATAAGAGAATGAGCAAAATCACACAATATCACTAGAGGTCTCAACAGTAAAAATTCACCAAGCTCTGAGAACACATGCATACTGAAAACACTGATATTTAGGGGAATGAATCTATAATAGTGCCAGAATGGTTTAAGAATGGAGCATGATTTATGTGAGTGTCTAATACCCAAAATAGAGGAACTTTCTGGAACAATGCTCACAATGAATGAGTTCTTTCCAATATGCATTTGGACATATTGATTTTCCTACTGTATCTGATTATATTAAAAAGGAAAAAGAAAGCAATATTTACTTTGAAAAAAAATTAAATAAGGAAGCAGAAAGGACAGAAGGATAGTTAGGAGGAGTTCTGGTTTCAGAGAACATGAGTGGACAAAAAAACCCAATCAAAGGACTCTTTCCAATCCCTGACCTAATGAGAGGTTTCAATATTTGCATAAATTATGGGATGTGTCAAAACCTAAGGCTGATTTCTTCAATTTTGCCTTTGCTAACTCTACTCTTTGTGGTCAGGCCGGAGTGATGAATAGGTGCTTGCTCTAGTAATAATGGATGGGGCTTTTTTGCTGCTTAATGGAGCCTTATCTCATTTCATCTCACTATCTTCTTGGCACCTCTTCTGAATCCCAGGTTCAGTGGGAAACTGGAGGGGGGGTTGGTTTTGTTTGCACATTTTTGCCACCTTCTCCTAGTCAAGTAGAAGTTAATGAAACATGAAACCTCCCTACCTACAGCATCTAGACAGGTTGTACAGATTGATCCAGATCCATCATATTGCAGAGTCTTTCAGAGGAAAGCACAGAGATTTAAGCTTCCCCAAAACATTCCAGTTTCACAGAGCTAGTTAGAAGAATCTTGCTGTGAAAAATATGAAAAAAACCCTATAGCTATCATTATAAATCTGGAAAATATATATAAAATAATGAAGAAAGATTGCATATGATGTTAACCAGGTCGACACGCATTCAGAGCAAAAACTGGTACAAATATGACTAGAACTTGTGGAAAAAAAAATCATCTGACAGGGCTTTGTAATTTATTGTGAAAGAGGCATGAACTTTTTGGAAAAAAAGAGATTTCTACAAAAGACCTATTCACAGATGGCTTCAAATCATTAAAACAAACAGTGAGTATGTTTCAGTACTGCCTCCTATTAGATTTACTGTCACTTACAAAGCACAGCTAGTTGCTGTCTTGACAGCATATAGTAAATAAAAATGGTCTAAAATTAAAATAATAGAAAAGGACTATTTGCATAGTAGTCATGTTGAAGCACTGTGTACTAACATTGCCATTCTAGCAAATATATCACAGAATCACACAGAATCACAGAGTGGTAGGGACCTCTGGAGATCATCTCGCCCAGTCCCCCTGCTTGAGCAGGTACACCTAGAGCAGGGTGCACAGGACCGTGTCCAGGCGGGTTTTGAATGTCTCCAGGGAAGGAGACTCCACAACCTCTCTGGGCAGCCTGTTCCAATGCTCTGTCACCCTCACAGTAAAGAAGTTTTTCCTCATGTTTAAGTGGAACTTCCTGTGTTCCAACTTGTGCCCATTGCCCCTTGTCCTGTCTTTGGGCACCACTGAAAAGAGTCCGGTCCCATCCTCTTCACACCTCTTGTGACCTCTAAATCTACTACATCAGGACAAGGTAAGAAAACAAAACCTTCTAAATATAAGAGCAAAATTCAGTTATAGAGCAAAATTCAATTCTGTGTCCTGAGACACAGGGAGGTAAAGTTCAACTAGATGTCTCTGTCAGCAAAATTAAACTTTAATAACAGTAGTAATTTCAGTCATAATTTAACAAAGTGAGTTTTGGAATATGACTGCAGTTTTCATTAAAATAATACTGTGGAGAGGTGCTGATGTCCACCACCTCCAGCCATCTTTCAAGTGCTCTGGCTAAACACACCTCACAAGTTAGTATCAGTCTAATGATTAATGGTAGAATGACCCTGTGGTAAATAGTAGCTGAGTGCTGCTGTCAAAACACCAAAGAAATGTCATTCAAACTATAGATCCTTACCCAAAATGTGGTGATAAAGTTTTAATATTCAAAAAAAGGATCTATCATGTGACATATAACTCCTTATGAAGCAGATTAAAGAGGATCCATACTGTCTTTTAATATGATACAAAAACACAGTCTAAGCTGTCACTGGGGAGAAACTAACTTGTTTGCATAACGTTCTTGAGGCTTGCTACGTATATGCTATCTGTAACCTGCTGAAAAAAAATGAATGTTATCAATCATCTTCAAAGAAGTATGAAATTACTTTGATGGATGTGGTGCAAGCTTACTAACACTAATGGTTTCACTACAAATGTCATGTCTATAAACAAGAGATGAAAGAAATTGAGCAGAGGCAATTTCTTTTGCTAGACTTAGAGCTTCAGTAAGAGGTACTGGCATCATTCACAGTGCCACAAAAGCTCACTGAAAAGTCAAAAGAAATTTTTGGTGGTGGGATAGGGAAGCTGGATTTGTTTTTGTCTTTTGCACAAGACTGTCAGTTTACACTTTCATCTAAAACAAAGATTGCTTTCATCTTCATTTTCATTTATAAACTGTCTTTTAACACAAACAACAGTGTGGAAATTACAGTGTAGATTCCACACTTCAGACATGTATGTCAATACAAATTAAAGTTTTGGCCAAAGGACAAAGGAATTTTTTTATGAATAGGTCATATAAAATTTTCTACAGTGTTGAGAAAATCATCTGTTATGATCAATGAAAGGACCAAGATTATTAGTTCTGATTGCTATTTGGCTCTCTAACGAGTGACAGCTGTACAAATAACTCCATATAAATTTGTGTTTAAAGATGACTGGAAATTTATAAAATATTTTTTTCCAGACATGAGTGAAATCAATTACTTCTATTGTTTTTCCATGTAAGAGAAAGATCATTACTAATGTGTCTTACATGTAGTCAACACCAGCTCAGATTTCATCATGTTGCCCCTGTTCTGCTATTAAGAAAATTGGTTTTGCTCTGCTCATATCATCAGATGATACCTGCTAATAATAATATATTCTTCATGCAACTTTACAATAGTTGTGTGTCTTTTTGTACATGCAGTACTGTTCCATAAAAAAAGCCAATGTAATCTCTATTTGTTAATGGTATTTACAGAAACTAGTCCTCATTGTGAGCCATACAGCTGAAACATAATATACTTGTTAGTCAGTGTGTGATTTTTTACAGTTCCTTTTCCTTTCAGAGAATTCGGCTTTTCTTGCCAGGAGTGATTTGGTGAAATAGAAAGTTCTATAAGATGGCTTTCGTGAGAAAGTTCAGATCTTGCTTGTATTTAGTGGAGCTTCCTCCCAGTGGGATTCAATGGGCAAACTCAGTAGGACTTGTACATTATGCAGTCCCCAACCAAGTGGCTCAGAATATGCAATACTGAAAGATATAATGAAAAGCAAAATTTGAGCCATAAGGGAAAGGAGAGGGAGTGTTAAAGTTTAGACAAAGTCTGAAAGTTAAAAAAATCAATTTTAATTCAAAGGATAAAACAATGACAAAACAAAATAAAAAAGGTAGATTTGTTCCGCCTTAGCTTTATATCCTGAAGCAGGTAGAGGAGCACGGTTTATTTTTGAATAAAGTAATTGTAAACAACAGAAGTGGGAAAACACCAAAGTTCATTCTAATGGTACAACTGAAATGAAAATCAAGAATATTTCTTAATATGAAGTAAAATTTTGGAATATGAAGCTGACACATTTTGGAGGTAAACTACCATCTAAACAATATATTGAAAGAGAATATTGAATATATAAAGTATAGTTATCTATGTCTATGTGTGTGAGTGCATGTATATGCGTACATACACATATCTACAATATTTGCTTTTAAATAAATTTTATTAACTTTTATATATAAGTGCATACACATTTATGATAAAGACCTTTCCTATCGGAGCAGTTGTTTCAAGGAAAAAGCAAATGGCTACTTTTACCATTTACAAGCTTTAACTGTAAAAGTTTTTAGGGTCCTGATGAAATCAAAATAACAGTGTAAGTTTTTTTTGCTATAAAGTTTATTTGCTAGATGACATAATAGGCTTTATACTTGAGTATCTCTGCTAATGATGCAAGAAGATCCTTCAGATAATAAGTAAGGCATACAAGCTAAGTGCATAAATAGGTTATATTGGCGGGGGGGTGGGGCCTTTCCACTCTTTCTTTGACATTTTCTAGCTGTTATATTAATGTACTAGTAAATTATACAGTTACTGTATCACATTCTTTTTTTTCATATTTTCTGTCATGTGCATGGCTTGCAGACCAATAATCACCAAATGAAGAACAATCTGTGTCCTTCCCCTAACTACATGGGGAAGACTTCTCATAGCACCAGCATGAATACAGTTGTGCACCTGGGCACTAGCACTTTACAAACAGCAATATATGAACTATAGCTGTAGATAACACTATGGCATTCATTGTATATGTCAGCAGGTCTGACTTAGACACTGTAACTAATAAGGACAGTGAATTTCTTACACACATTTTTTCCTCAACAACTCCTTACTGGAGTGTTGGCTTATCACAACTTGTTGTTCAAGCTTTATACCAATGGCACTGTAACTGAACCCTTACAATGATGAAGTCAGCTTAAATATCCTCATCATAAAATTAATTTTTCCAAATTATCTTTGTTACAATGGATTGCAAAAGTAAGACAATAGGTTAATTATGTTTTTGAAATGTTTTCTTTTTCAGCTGACTGTGGAGGGCCAATTGAACTCTGGGAGCCAAACAGTACATTCAGCTCTGAAAACTTTCCAAACAATTACCCTAATCAAGCTTTTTGTAAGTCATTCTCCCCCAAGTCTTCAGGGAAAGTTTAGCCATATAAAAGTAGAGACAGTAAATCTGCTTTTCCAAGTCAGGTGCTGTCAAGAAAAAAAGATCTAAGTTATATACAATGGGATCTTTTAACTGATGTCTATATGGCACTTAGCAGAAGCTGAGGAATCATGTGCCAGTTGATTAAAAAGTGATGAAGACAAGCATAATCCCTTGGAATGGGTTCAGACAAGCCAATTCCATCATGCTTATTAGGTTAAATATCTTTATGTCAGTGAAACAACAAGACAAGGTTCTGAAAGTCCCCATTTTACCATTATACCTCAATGTATTTGCCAGGTTAATATCATTACCACTTCTGTTAAATAGTTAACATTTTCTAGGGGCATTTTGCAAGGCATCCTCTATTGAAAATTTCTTAACGTATGAGTGAAAAGACATTGTTATTCCACTTATGTAACTTGATTTAGATTAAGCTACAGCTGGCAAAATTGAAAATGTTTCAAGGTGGTTCACTCTGTGCTGTGGATGAATGAAGCAAGGAAGAGAACTTTGTCATTGCTTCTTTATGAAATTTTAATTATTTATTACTTCACCTTTAACTGGAGAATTATGTTGGGGTGCTAATCACAAGAGTTGTAATTTTGTGTTTCTGTCCCACTTGAGATATTGCTCTCATTTCCAGGTATTGTTTTCACAAGTTCCCAAATGAGATTCCTTCTAGTGAGAAAATACTTTTCATTCTATGAACAGATTAAAAAATGTTTAGGTTTTTGTACTTTCTTTACAAGATTTCCACAGTATCCGCACTTACATAGATTAAATATGATAAAGCATAGGCTAAACAGAAGCCTAGAGAAGAATACTTCTTCTCTAAAAATACATCTATTCTGAAAGACAGGCTTTTGTGACTGATTATAGTAAATATCTTACCATCAAATAAGACTTAAGTGACAAGAGTATTTGTCACATTTTCACAGTTACAAAAGAATTAGCTTTGCTACTTTAGGGAAACTCACAATTATCATGAATGATAAAAAATGCATGTGTGTATGTCTTAGGAGCCTAAATCCAGTTTTCAAAAGTGTTTTAGAGAATGAGAGTCGATTGGATTTTGGCTCTTGACAGCTTAAGTTGCTTTTAAAGATAAGATTTAGACTTCTAAGTCTCTACGGTGATTCTTAATAGTTTAGCAGAGAGGTTTTTTCCACCAAAATCCTTCAACATGAAAATGACACAGTAAATGTAACAACTGAAAAGGTGATTTTTGTGTGTGTGTTATTATTTTCTAGGTGTGTGGTACTTAAATGCTGAAAAGGGAAAAAACATTCAACTTCATTTTCAGGTTTTTGATCTAGAAAATATTCATGATGTAGTTGAAGTCAGAGATGGCAGAGGACCAAATTCCTTACTTTTGGGCAAGTAACAGCATTGGGTACTAATATGAATGTAATCAGACAGTGGAGCAAACCAATGGCTGCAATATAAAGGCAATTAATTCCCTCTAATTTCCTTCTACATTTCTTCACATTTTTGGGTCTTAGAAATTAGGAGGAAAACTTGAGAAAGCATACTGTATGTGACATCACGTTTCCCAAATGTTAGCACACATTCACCTTTCTATGCAATCCAAATGAAATTAACTTCTCAATAAATAAGACTGCTGATTTATGTGGACAAACGGAAGCATAATCTCTTAGTTGTGCCTTATTTTTCTATACTGATGTGTCAAATTTGGGGTTGAACTTTGATCATTGCAGTCTGACAGCAGTTAGGTTTGGGGGAATAACAGTATTCATGTGGTAGCAGTATTTGCTTTTGAACCCAAACCATTTTGAACTACATAGGAACAAAATAGCTTAAATGTATTCATGTTCTCCCGGAGAACAGCTGTCTACACAGGACAAGACCCATTGCCAGATGTCTTCTCTACAACAAACCAGATGACAGTAATCCTCCTTACAGACAAGTCTGCAACAAAGAAGGGATTTCTTGCAAACTTTACTACTGGCTACCACCTAGGTAAGCATATGAACCCTTGTATTTAAGAGGTTATACCACTGGTCAAATAGATTTCAGAAAAAGTGGAGAGTGGAAGGTGACTCTCAGATCTTGATCAACAGACTTACGAAAAAATTAAAAAGAAAAAGCTTAGCGGTTACCCATCTGTACTTTATGTTTTCTACCATGAAAAGTGATGTTTTTGTTGCTTTAGTGTATTGGACCAATGTAAGTATCATCTTCAACTCTTGTGATATTATGTGAAAAATTGACTCAGTATTTTGACCAAAAATTATTCAAATGTTAAGACAGCACAAATACGAACTATTCCCTATACAGGCCCCAGAAAAGAACATTACTTTGTGACTCGTTTGAGGGTATCATTAGTGTGTGTTGAAATGCATTTGTAAAATATTAATTATTGATCACATCCACTAGAAGAGAAAAAGGTATATGGTAACTCTGATTAATGTTTGCAATACGGTCCTTCTTGCATCTTTAGAAATTTGGTCCTTAGTGTGTGAGGGATCAGGGAAGAGTTAGTCTTCTAAATATTTGGACAGCAGTGTTTCTGGTCCCAGCCAGTTCCCTTCTGAAAGACTCCTGATTTTGTTGGGGTCTGCAATTAGACTTGTCACTCATATAAGTAATTCATCAATCAGCAAAAAACATGCAAAATGGAGCCAAATGCTAAAGCAATATGCTTAACAGGACAAATACTTAACACTAACTCTAGGCCAAATCTTGATGGAATTAATTAGAGGCTTTGTATTACTTCTGTGGAAGTCTGACAGAAGAAAAAAGAGAAAGAAAAAGCAGTATGTATTCAGAGATGTGTGAAGTACCATTCATTTGCATGTCCAGAATATCAACAAGAATCTATGCTCTTTTTCTTACTTTAAATATCGTAAAAGTCAAGTGTCTGCCAGCATGTTTAGCTAGCTGCAGCTTACTTATAGATTAACAGCAATAATAGTATCAATCTTCTTAATCTTTAAAAAAATCTTAACCATTTATTTACCTTTGTAAAATCAACTCCGTTTAGTCTCATTGTGCAAGACTGAGAGGTAGGTTTATATGGATATGTGACCACTTTCCTGCTTCTTCTGCCTTCTCTATCACATTTGTTCAGTCCAACAACACTATGCCTTTTTTTCAGCTGGTTCAGCATCTTTGCTGAGCCGGCTTTGCCCATATTTTGTTGTAAAAGAAAAATTAAGCTCAGCAAGACAGAGTTCTCAAACTGGCCATTGCCAGTTCTGGTTAAATATATTAAAAACGTTCCATTTGCAAAAGAATTATGCTTATTCATGATCTTTCCAGCCAAAGGACAGAGACTAATATCATTAGCATGCAGTCCCAAGGATAAAAGGATTGTCAGGAAGTAAATTAATTTTAGAAGAAAAGCAGATTTTTCTTTGTATTTTATTTTTCCATGAAATATTGAGTTTTTGGAAAGTAAGCATAATTCAAAAAGAAGTACT
The DNA here is from genome assembly GCA_031468815.1 of Morus bassanus. Lineage (NCBI taxonomy): Eukaryota > Metazoa > Chordata > Aves > Suliformes > Sulidae > Morus > Morus bassanus. Next base: position 110,629,807 of record CM062568.1, read on the forward strand.
TTTTGGTAATATGCAATATAATAAAAAACCTGTCTAAATGAGAACTAAGCTCTATGGAAAATCTGGCATCATTTTTGGCCACTGAATGTGTGAAAATCTGGTTCGAGCCTTTTATAAAGCATTTTCTTTTGCTTCCATATTGTACAACAGGCCCTACTGACTCATGAATGAATCATTTTATAGGAATATTAAAAATTCAGAAGCAAAGCAATTATCTTGCCTTAAATAGGACTTCTAAATAATTAAATGTTTCAGTCAGTGAGTCCAGGAAGGTAAAATAAAGAAAATAAACAATTTTTCAATAGCATTTAATTTTATGACTGTATATTTCCTGTAAATATATAGAATGGTGCCATTAAAAATACATTTTGGCCACAGAAAGAATTATAACTTTGTATTTACTCTCCATCTGTTCTGTTTTTGTTACATAACTGATAGTGAAGTAGCTTAATCCTACTTTTGTGAATGCTTTTCTCATTCTTTTCTGTTACTTTTGTCTCTTCCAGCTTTCCTCCCAGACAGGTTTTGAAAGGATACTCTTGGCTTTCAATGCCTCTTTATTTGTATGTTTGACCTGACATACTTTAAGGTGTCTAAACTTTTGTGAAAGTGTTGAACAACTGGAACTTGAAATCATTAGTCACTTTTGACAGGATTTAATCAGGATTTGACTTTTCTCATCCCTCCAAGGTTTATTGCATGTAACAGAAGAACACTAGTAACTGAGCAATGCTAACTATAGCAGAAACTACAAGGTATAACACCATAGATTTTATTCATAATTAGCTTCTATTTATCTGAAAATACTCTTTATTTTGAAAAAAAGATGGTTAGGAAAGGACAGAAAAGGAAATCAAAGGTTCTGCATACTATCCACTCAATTTTTCTTTCAGGTGAACTGTATGAGCTCCAGTGAACACCAACCTTCCTTGTAATTACAGATTAATGTTCCTTTCTGTTTTCCTTCAGGAACTTGTGCAACTGATGAGCATCAGTGTGGGAACGGGGATTGCATACCACTGCATAACCTTTGTGACAACCTACCTCAGTGTGAAGATGGCTCTGATGAAGCAAAGTGCAGTAAGGTTTCCTTCATACAAAGAGAAGGAATGCATGCATATTTGGTAGGAATTACCTAGGAAAACAGTCACTAAAGATCGGCTAGTGTAAACTGCTGCAGCTGCATGCAGGCCATGCCAATTTACACAGCAGCATCTTGATGAGTTTGTCAGGGCCAAAAAAACAAAGTCACTTTTCTGAGACAGTGTGTGCAAGCTGGTGAAGATCTCTGGAAAAGGTAGGAAGTTTCTCTGTGCTTAAAACTGTGGCTGCTTATAATGGCCTCGAAATGAAAACTCTTTATGTGCTTTTCTTCTGTATCCATTTTGTATTCCCAAATTCTATCACTTTTTGTTGTAATTAATTTGAGTTTCACAGGAGAATAAATTCTGCAGTGTAGGCTAAAGAATAAAAGTCTTGATGGAAATGCCCAGATATTCTTGTGGGTGTGAAGCCAAACTGCAGCAGATTGCCTCCTCTAGCCTGCCTGGACTCTATCTTGTGGAGGCATTGCTATAGAGTGAAGGGATGGCACAGCTGCAAAAGCAGCATCCATTGGTCATAGTGGATGTGCATGTTCCTACAACAAGGAAACCAACAGCTGCTGTTGTTTAGTCCTCTGCTAAAATGTTTTTTTCCAAAATGTAGGTGTACAGTATATGGCTTCATTTCACATAACATGGAAATAGCATTCTCTAAACAATAATTTAAATGTAAAACTGATGTTAAAATCATGTTGGGCCTAGCACAGGAATTGAATTGCTGTTTCTGACAAAGTGCTGTTCTGGCAATCTATTATGGGGCACTAATGAAAGAGTTAAAAGGGGGCTCAGTACAACATCATTTTCCTTTGTTTTAAAGAGGACTGCTAGGGATAAGATACATCCTGGGATATGTGCTGACAATTGTCATTGATTTCAGCATCTTTTACATGCATATACATATATATACACATATTAGTATATATGACATATTTAAATATATGTATACATACATATGTGTCTGAAGGCACAGATTCACTCTTTGCATTACTGCAATTAGCTGTTTTGTTGCAAACATATTCTTCCTTTAAAATGTGTAGAATAAAATTCACTTCAGCTTCTTCTTAAGCAAAGAGGACTTTAATGTTTTTTTCTAGCCATTGCTAAAGAAGATCTGAACAAGGTAACCATCACCTACATTAATATGATGTACATTTCCCCAAAGATTTATTTTGCCATAGATTGTCTATTACTTCATAACAAATTACCTCACATTAAAGGACTGGGAGAATTGTTTCCAAAAACCCATTTAATCCAAACATTGGCTGAATCAATATAACCCTTAAAATAAAATGAAAATTCGATTAGACATCCTCACATTGAGTCTTTTCAGTGCCCAAAAGTCTTGTTCATTTTCCTGAAACCAATTTCAATTTCTTATCAGAAGGGGCAATCTGAAGTAGATAAACTGTCATTTTCAAATACTCCAACTTCTGAAACTTCCCAGGGACTGCAAAAAGGCATAGGATAACTCTTCCTTTGCAGAATTCTAAAATATATGACATTTGAATTAAGCAGTTGTTGAATGCTCAATGACTTTCTTATTTCTTATCATCAATGTATTTGGAGAAGAATATGGATCTGATAAGGAGGAAGGAAAAGGAATTATAGTTCAAGTAGAAGAGAGGAGAGGTGTCAAAAGTAATTTGGAGAAATCTTGTAGTGCAAACAATTCTGAGATTTTTCAAGACTGCTCAAAAATTTCTTATGACTGAGGTTTACCATTAATTAAACACTGTATATAACTTCTTTCATTCATGCACTCTGGGTGTCAAAGAGACGTTCCTAAAAATCTAATTTTTTTTTCTGCTGTAGTGTGTACAATTTACTTTTTTGTGGAAATATTTTGGTGGAAAAAGGTTTTCTGGACAACTAAGATTTAAAAAAAAAAATATTTTGGCAACCAGTAAATTTCAAACGCATAGTTTGTTTTCCCCTACTCCATGCTGGCAATAACTGTCATCTATCTGAAATGCAGCTGTAGCTCCTGAGACATATATGGGATTCTGTTGACGTTCTTAAACCTTATGGTCCAACTTCCTCAGTAACTATGCCAATAGCATAAGATTTTTTCACCAAATACTTAATGAGTTTCTGAATTTTTGTTCTGATTATTTTTGCAGAAAATGTTTGACAGAAAGATTGGTTTTCAGGGAGCTTTTATTATGTGTGTGTTTGTTTTAACTAAAGTTGCAATGAAAACTGTGAAAATTCACATAGCAATTGGAACTGGAAAATCCAATTTTTCTGTCATCTCTGGTATTAACCTTATTTCCAATCAGTGTTACTGGGCATCATGTAGCTAAAGCTTCACACTGTATCTGGAAATTACATAACGTTTGCTAAGAAAAAACATTGGTTAGAGTTGATGGAAAATGTACTATTTATTGTCTATTTGTGAGACATTTACAAAATACAGGGTATGAAACTCTCCTGTGGTAGAAATATAGAAGGAGATAGCAATAACATTTCCTTCCTGTGGGAACACAACATACTGGAGATACAGGTTTATTACCACTGTAATGTATTTTAATTTTTTTTTGTTCTTTGCTGGTAATAATAAAACTGTTTATATTTTATTTCCATTTGCTTGGGGTGGGGGGAGGGTGGTTTACCACCTATCTAAAATACTTCTGTCCATTTTGATCTACAGTGAGATTGATTAATGGTTCTTTAAGCACTGAAGGGCTGGTACAGGCCAGGATTGGGAAGACATGGTACCTGGCATGTGCAGATGATTGGAATGAACAGATTTCAAACAGTGTTTGTCAGCTGCTGGGGCTAGGGTGAGTGAAAAATATTCATTGTCCTTGTAACTTGTTTGCAGTTTTATTGAGTCAGTATACTGGTGTTTTCCTCATCATTTTACTGGTGTCTTTATCATCCAAAAACTGGCAAAAGTATTTTTCTGTGGCAAGTGAAGTGTTCTGTATGCCAACTAATTTTTAGATGTTGCAAACCCTGTTTTGATGGCATTCGTTACAGGATTGATGACTCTAAAGATGGCAGATTAGGCATGAGGATACATATTGGAGAACATTGGGAGACTGATGTGGAGGTATTAGCCTTTTATCACTTTATGTTATCATTTACGTCTTCTCTTTTATGAGGATGGTTCAAGAGTAAAGCTGGAGCAAACAGCAGCCTTGGCTGCTCTACTATCATACTAATGTTCATTTCCAGTAAATCCAAGATAATCACTTGGGTATTCTGCTATTGCGCTCCCAATACATTACATACATATCGTTAGACGTGAGCTGTTGGGAGAGCAAATTGTATTTCTTTTGAGGTAAACTTAGATGGGGGAGGGAGGAGGGAAGTATTTGACTGGAAAAATAGAGTGGCTTCAGTCACTGTTCAGCAGAATTTCCAGGGAAAAGGTGGGGAGGGTTGAGTGCAGAAGTGTTATATTTTTCAATCTATGGTAAAATTTATGGCCTAAATTCTGGCCTTACTTACACTGTATACAACTTCACTGCCATCCACTGAATAATAAATAGCTTTCCTACAGTGCTGAGGTTTTTAGGGAATGTCACTCATCCAAGTAATAATCAAATTAAATTCTAAGCTTGCAATTCATTATGTTGGTCTCCAGCCATAGTAGGATGTCTGCAAATGCCTTTCTGATAAATTAATTGTAGAAACCACAGAGTTAGGAGGACTTAGAAAAATATCCAAGTGTTATTTGAAAATACATTTTATCATTGGATGAACGTGTGCTGGTTTGTTTTTTTTACTTTTATTCCCTTTGGGTAAGTACTGCATTTATGTAAAGATCAGATAACTCTCTAATGTGCACAAACCCTGACTGTAATTTATGTATGTAGCTATCTCATTTATGCATGCAAATAAGAACATACAAACTATGACTAAATGCTCTTCTAGTCAAGTACCTTGTCCTTTACAGTGGCCAGTAGCCTTCTTCCTCTGATTCTTTCTCCCCCTCCACCACCTCCTTTCCCTCTATAACTTCTGGACACTAGTCATTTTGTGGTCTATTGGTTTAACTTACATTTTTATATTTGATAGGCTTCAGTGAATTTTGTCTTCCATGGTACTTTCTATTACCTTTTAGAAATTACTTATGCTTTTGTCCCCATAACATTCTGTGGCAATATGTTACAGTTTGTCTCTAGAAACTAGTCAGATACACTTGCTAAAAAAATTCCTATTAGGTTTCCTAGTTACTTCTTTTTAATTCCATTTCTCAGTTTATTACATATTCCCATTGTCAAGAAAAAGTATTTTTAAACCTAAATTGCATCACATTCTCACATCCTGTGTGCTACTGCTGTTGCTGATCCTACCAGAATACGATAAACTTCTCATATATATATCTCCTGTAAGCATCACGCTGTTTCTGCTTTCTACAAATCCCCGTGAAGTGGCGTATTTGTTAATAATTGGCACCATATTTGTTACTAAATGGATGTTTGTAATAACAGGTCTTGAGTAGGCTATAGCTCATGCTCTTATATTGAATAATTACCTAGAATCATGCTTTATTAGAGAAAGAGGTTAAGGTTCATTTAGGACAATTTACTTTCGCTGTTAATTGTTTATACATTTGCTAGTCTCATTTATGGTTTAATTTATGAAAAGAACTGAAATGGTAGGAGTCCTGTAGCACATCTTGATTATTTATGTAGCTGGGCTAGAAAGTGCAATATTCCACACAGATCCTAATAAATCACACATGTGAATCCTTTTGTCTTCATTTCTCAAATATTTGACTGTTGCATTTGTGATATGTGCCAGACAGGAAGCAAATCTGGAGGAATGCCTATGTGTTCATCTACAAAATATAGCTTAGGCAAATCATATACAAATATTCTTAATGAGTCTGGAGTGCAAGGTGCACAAATTGATGCTTTTGAGAAACCTGAACAAGATCCTTTGCTCAGCTTGCACTTGTGACTGTGTGCATCCGACGACAACACTGTTAAAACCTGAGTATCGTTAGCATCACTTTTCCTTTAACCAACAAAATCATACATTGAGCTTTTCACCATTCTGCTGGTCTGGTGTGAAATGTGCTTGTTGCTCTGGGACCAGAGCCAGCTGGGTCTTTACTGAATTTACCTAGGAATGGGGGTAGACCTTGCAATTTTGTCATAGCCAAAAGTCCAACAAGGACTGAGAGTTTAGGACTTGCTTTCAACCCTGCAGTCTATTTTCTTCAGGAACTTGCAAAATTCTTGAGAAGGAAATTAATTCATTGGAATACAATGTCTTGTTTGAGATTTGCAGGTCAATTAGTTTTTCATCCTCCCCACTTATGAATGGTCAGTAGTAGCTACATGTGTAGCTCCTTGAGACACCTCAGAAAATCCTGTCTTTGACTGTCAGACCCAGGTTCTCCAGTGTGCTGAGAGTATAACATATGGCCTGAAATGGGTAGAAATGATCTCCCAAAATTTATGCACAAAAAATTTTTATTCTGATGGATAAAACAGGATAATAAACAGATAGCATGATCTTACTTTGCCGTAGAGCCAATGAGAGTCATGTGCTGGATGTAAGAAAGAACATGGCTCTCAGTGTGTGTTTGCATCATTGAGGACCAGAATTAGCACAGTCCTAATAATTTGGTGATAGACTTAATTTCATGTCAGCTGCCACCAAGTAATAATGTGCACTTTGACCTGAAAGCCACGGGAGGAATCTCAATGATTTTTTTGGATTTGTAGGTCCATAGCTTCACTTAGGATCAGACACTGCTCATAAGCTTGGCTTAAACCCATTGCTTAAGAAGATTCCTTTCAAATCCAGAAAGTATAGAGAGGTTACTTTTATTTATCATTTGCAAATTTTCATATAAAAAATTGTGTGTACACAAGCATTTAGAAAACAGCAGCTCTTCATATGAATCCACATGTGAACAAAATTTTTTTGCCAAAGAAAGTGTTCGCTGTTTGTAATTTGCTACTATTCTTCATTGTTTGTTTTGTCAGAAAATCAGCAGACGTAACAGAAACACTGCCCTGTGTCTCAAACACGTATTAAACAAACTACAGACATCCCACAGCCTGAGAACTAAACAATGCCTTACAAAATGTGTGAAAATATATTCTTCAAATAAGAAATGCCAGGTTTTTTTGTTTGTTTGAACAGGGAAGAGAATTATAGCTATCAGACAATTGCACTTCTATCCTTATTCTGCTTTACCATTTTCAGCACGGTACCACATCATCGGAATCTTTCCCAACATTTGCTACTGCTTATTGTTACTGAGCACATCTGAGAGACAGTTGGAGACTGAAATCATAGTGATCCATTGAGTATTTAGGTACATGAGGACTGATAATATCCGAGGAATTTACTGCACAGATATCTCTTTACATCTGTGTGTAAGAAACTTCCAAGACTACTCTCTAAGTTTTCTGTAAATTTTGTCTAGTGAGCATGTCAAATGGAATGAGAGTTACTTAATACTTAAGTTAGCCTCTGAAAGGCCATTTTTGTCACAACCTGCAAGACTTCTGAAAGATCATTTTCATTTACAGAAATTAAAAAGCTGTGACACTGCATTTCTGGACCTGCAAAACAAACTATATTCTTGTTACTAAACTGAATATCTCCGGGAAAAGTGTATGATTTCTTATACTTATAGAAAAGCTTAACTCTCATCATTGACCAATAATTTGAGTAGCAGATTGATTTTTGCAGTCACTCATAAAGCTTAAAGATTTCCAGTTGTGTGTGCTTCAACACACCAAGAAATCAAATGAAATTATCAAAGGTTTTCTCAAAAAAGGGCTTAGATTTTATTTCAAAAAGCTGGGGAAGCTTAATAAAGACCCTGTGATTACAGAGAAGCTCAGAGAAGTTCCAAACTGTAATCCAGAATTTTCAGCATTTAAAGGAAAAAAAAAAACAAAAACCAAACAACAAAACCCAAAACAAGCAACAACAAAAAAAACGCAGAAGAGTGGGAAATAGTTTGCTCAGTATTTGCTGAAAAAGACTAAGAAAGCTGCTGAGATGAGAGATCTTCACAAGTATTCTGAGGTTGGTGTAAACTTTGACTTGGAAGGTTTATAGTGTTTGCCCTACTACAGGGTCTGTTACAGTAATCTAGTAAAACACATATGCATTCAGTTGAAGTTTCCTGGTATAATGTGCCATGGAAAATATAAGGCAGTAATATTCATAAATGTACATACTCTAAGCTTTTCCTGGCAGCATGTTCATTTTTTATGTTGGTAAAAGCTCCTGCCCACTAACTTTCTCAAGAAACAACTTAGTGACTTTTACACACATTTGCACTTACCATAGCTCAGTGTTAATACTGGTCTCAGTGAAGTTCCTTGTAGAATTTGGCTCTACCTACCTGCGTTGGCAGTTTACTACTCCGCCAGATTATCTAAAAGGTCCTCAGGGTTATGGGGGAATCTCTGAAGTACATATTAGTATACTAGTGTTTCATATTGAAAAAAAGTCTGTATGCTAGGCTGTACATATACTTAGAGACAAAATTAAGTGGGTTTTATAATTTCCAGGTTGAGAAATGCTGCAATAACGACTTTTTCAGTAAGGTGAGTCATTTCCAGGTTGAGAAATGCTGCTGTAATGACTTTTTCAGTAGGGTGGGTCGTAGAGCTCCCCCAGTGACATAGCAGGGCTATTGAACACCTCCTTTCTCCTATGCCTAGTCTTTTTCTCCATACACAGCAGATTTGCAGGCAGATTCTAGATTTCATACTTCCCAGGAGGATGAGATTTACTGCACTTAAAGAGATGGTACTTCCTTGATACACAGGTACTCCTTGTGTATTAAACCTGTACAAATGGTTCCCTTCTTGAGATACATATGGCTAAAGGGTCAGATGGCTGTAGGCTGTCACCCCCCAAAAAATTATGTAATCTGACCACAGCTATCTTTTTTCCCCACGATTCCTCAAGAGAAAGCAAATATGTTTCTTGGGTGTATGTCCCAAGCTGGCCATATGCAGTATCACAAAGTATGTGATGCAGAATGGGCTATAAAGTAAATCAGGATATGGGTTGTAAACATCAAAACAATTTATCTCACCAATAGTACACAGAACTCTTGGTCTTCAAAAGGCCATTGTTACAAAAAAAGTGAGTCGAAGAGTACACCCCACTTCAGAAGAACTACTCTGTTCAATAGCAAACATGATACCCTTGACTTATTCCACAGTTATTTTAATTTCAACAGATCTACAAGGTGAAACTTAACTTCTAAGGAAGGTAGCATTTATTCCATTAGATTCTTCATGAAATAAAATATAGTTTCATTTCTTCTCTAGGCACAGAAGTATAGTATCAATGTAATTACCCTCTCTCAAAAAAGCAAAATTGTGACATTCCAAGGTTCAGCCCTTACTGTTCTGTTTTGTATACTAAGTTTTAGCTCCATATATTTAAGAATTGGTACTGCAAACCCTTCCTTGTGGCATAGAAAAGCAGAAATTGATAATTTACTGCTATTAATTAATTTCTGTCTCCCTCAATATTATTGTAGCATTAGAAATCTAAGAATAAGATGCAAGAGTGAAAATACATGAGTTGCATTTTAATCCATTGAGTTTCAAGCCTCAAAAAGCTCCTGATAGTCATCATTTCAGGAAAAAAATGATGCAGTTTATTCCACCGGCATAATCATTTCCCAAACATTCCTCCACTAGTGGAACAAGATAAATATCTAAAAATGTGCATGTGTGTCTTTTCCTTCCAGGGACGCAAATATGTCATCAACTGTATTATTCACTGGAGATGGCCCATTTGTTGACATCACCAAAGCAGCTAACCACAGCCTAGTATTTACAAAAAGGTGGGTACAGTGAGGTTACTTCCTCATACAAAGGCTAACTTAAAGTATGATGGTGATCATTTATACACTAATTTCTAGCTCAATTTTATCTGAGGTATGAGGTCTGGACTATATATCTAGGTTTTATTCTCTATTGTTCAGTTCTGTGTAACATTGGGCAACTCACTCTTCCCCATTCCATTCTTGTACATCTATTGTAAATTTAAAAGGAGAGAGATGCTTGCTACTTTTTTAGCTAGCGTTCAGTACAATCTTAAGTGAAGTCTTTATACATTTACTGTGGAAACGATAAATACTGCTATTTTTACAAAACATTGCTAATCTAGAAATCTCTAAATTATGAATACATAATACAGTAGAAGAATTAAAATAGAGTGGCATTCACCCATGGTTATGTAGTAGTTATCATACTAGGTTCTCTCTGTAATCAATAGAGAAAAATAAACTCTCCAAATTGAGATCCATGAAAGCATCTCTTGAACTGTGATGAGTCACACTCTATAATCCATTGACTTTATTGATACAGACGTAGGACTAAGTGTGATTGCTAAAGTAAGCAATCCACACACAGGTATCTATATTTAGACAAATTAGTCCCACTCAAAAATGACTTTTGGATTTGTCTCCACATTTAGAAGTGAATCATTAGATGAGATGATCCTTGGAATACATTTGATTATATTCTAATCTTTCGCAGTCCAAATAACAGCTGAAGTGATTCTGAAGGGTCCTACAAACTGGTAGTTTCTTGTAGATTAAATGAAAATATAACGTTAGCACAGGATTATATTCTCATGAAATTCTGGGATTTACAGTACACCTCCAAAAGGAGAAAGGCTTGCCATCATCAAATTAAAAAAATATATATATAATGATTTCAATTACTGTCTTTCTGCTCATAAGAGGGCTTATTATACATATTTTCCTGGAATCCTATCAAAAGCACTGAGGCAGAAAATTACTGTCTAATTGCTAAAATGCTGAAACCATGTTGAGGATGGCAAAAGTCCGTGGTTTTTCAGGTTTCCTTCACAAACATACCACATAGTAACAAAGCAGGAGAGAATTCTTAATTGGCCATGCTGTATTTTATCTACGGTAAAAAAAAAATTTAAAAAGATACATTTTATGTTCTAATTATACTCTGTTAGTCCCAAACATTTGTCATTCTCACTGGTGGTGAAAGTATCTTAAACTAATGGAATATCATTGCAACCTATTTTTCTTTTTTTCTGGAGTGGATGTCTAAACCAGCATTGCCACAAGAGATCTTAAAGAGCAGTAATGATTTAAAGATGTCTTCTGTAATATCTGTTAAACATTAAACGTGATTAATGCAGGGGGAAATGGAATAAGTTCATTCATCTTAGTTGTATTTCTGTTGCAGAAATCTTCTACCATGTTTCATCTGGAGAGCTGATAGGAATAATTTTACAGGGTGACACCATTACAGATTCGCACACTTTTTTTGTACATCGAATGAATGATAGAAAGATCACAAAGATTTGATAATTAGAAAAATCAAATTCAGTAACTGGTAATCAAATTATAAAATGTATTTCTCACATTGTCTTTGGTCTTTATTCAAGCGTAACTACCATTGAAGCAAAGGAGGGCACATATAACAGGATTTGAAAGCTGTGGTGGCAGAGACAGCAAAACTGTTCTCTGATGCCCTTAGGTAATGTATTTATTGGTAGGATAGCTTTGTAAAAGGGCAAAATCCTGCCTTGAAGATATATATGTGAGCAGATTCCACAGGAATAATTGCTTTTGCCAGTCCTAAGTGAAGATCATAATCACAGATGTCCCAACTACTCCAGATTTCTGCCTGGCACGCTGCTTCATAATGACACTCAGAGAGGCACACAGGATAGGTATTCAGCACATGCAATGCCTCTGTTGCCTGTTGGACTCTCCTGTGCTGACCAAGAGGCAGCTGAGGACTGGTGAATTGAAGTGCAGGCAAAGACGTGGTTTTCATAATGCGAGATAGCTTTAGAAAGAAGAAAAAGTAGAGGCCCATGAAGTAATTTCTACTAAAGCAATCAGTAGGTACTGGTGGTGGGACAAAGACCCTCATTACATGCAACTCCCTGCTTCAACGTAAAAAAATAGGGTCAAATCTGACATGTTGATTGTTAGTTCGGCTAGTTAATGCATCTACCTAAGACAAAGCAGAGGAGCAGATAAAGGAGCTAATATACAGTACCACTGACCACCCTTTTAAAGCCTATGGAGGGAGCTTGGTCAAGAATATTTAGTTGCTATGAAGTTTATACAGAAGATGGTATTGGTTTCCTGTGGGTTTATGCATTTCTGGTTGTCCTCCTTGATGTTTGTCTCACTACCAAGGGACATCCTTATGAAGTCAATACAAATTTGAATACAAATTACAGAATTTGTTTTCTACTTTTAAATTACAGGTTTAAAATTACGCACCTATCTTGAAGCGGAAAATGGCAATGTGAGACTATTCAGGGCTGGAGGCATATCTCATTCTTACCCCCTCTGTAGTGAAGATTTAACGGGGGAGGTGGCGGGTGGTTACTATTCCCCCATACCCTTCCTGCACCGCTACACCATTGAGAAACTGCTGGGTCACGTCATGCATTATTTCCCTCACAACAGAGATCAAATTTTAGAGCAAACATAGTAAAGGATACATAATACCATATCATGTTTAAAGTATCCTTCCTTTTTTCTATTCAAAAAATGATGTGGAAATACTTACTGTAAACTAGCCTTTGGCAGACTTTTTTTTTTTCTCTGATATATTTCTGTGCATATCAGATTTAAATTGCTAGCACACACACTGTCCCAAGTGTTCAGATTCATTACAAGCTATGAAGATCATCTTAAAACCTCTAGGTATCAGAAATGCTTGAGTAGTTTTGATCTGTGGTCTTGTGCTCTTCAGACTCTGGCTTTATGTCTCTGCTAAATAATTTCTAACCCTGTATATGCAGCTATATATTTTACAGTGCATTATAAGCTTAGTAAAAAGATACAGTGAAATCAAACTAACCTCTTAAAATCTTTGGTCACACTGATCTCTAGTGGTAAGGTATTGAAAATATCTCAAAAGGCAGAAGAAATACCATATGCAGTTACAATTTTTTTGAGAATCTGTCACAGACAGATGCCTTTTTTCCCAAAAACAAGAGGAGTCTACTTTTATTTCCATGACGTACACCAATTAAGTGTCCACTAAGTCCTCTTATGTACATTTAATATTATATATAATATAATGTTGTATATTTAAAATTTAATATAATTAAAACATGTAGGACAAAATATCATATTTAACAGTTTGATACTGATAAACTAAGGTACTCTTCTATATAAGTATATATATGCTTATATACTTTTATATATATATATATGCATGTGTATGTATGTATATTTGACAGTCATTTAGCGTTACCTGGTATGCAGATACTTGTGATTTAATTGCACTTTCATTCTAGAGAACACTGTTTGAACAACCTGGTGGCTCATCTGCAATGTAACATTAAACGTAAGTAACATACCCTGGGAATATTTCACACAGAAATCAAATTGTTCGGTCCATAAAGCCTAATGTTTATAGTTTGAATTGAAAGGTTAGGGAAGGGCATGTAAGGGCATAAAAGCTTTACTTGTAATGATATAAAGACAGGAAAATTTACAGTCTTCACTTGTTTTCAGAGTTAAGAGTACACTAGACATGGGACTATACTGAAAACACATATATAAAAAATCCAGAAGGTGTGAGGAAAGAACACCTCTAAATCCAAGTTATAAAGTTGCATCTTGATTTCAGCTATAAAACATGATACTTTTTTCCACAGTAACAGTATTTTTGAATAGCAGTTCAGATACTGCAAAGCCTATTTTTCCAAGAACATTAGCTAGTCTAATAAAACATGCTATATCCACCTAAAAATCCTAAAAATCTACATTTTTTTTTTTTTTTTTTTTTTTTTTTTTTTATTTTAGCTTGTGGAAAACATCTGGTAACTCAGAACAATGGAACAAGGATTGTAGGTGGAAGTGATGCCAGAAGAGAGGCTTGGCCTTGGATAGTTTCACTCCATTTTAATTCCAGGCCTGTTTGTGGAGCTTCCCTTATTGGTGACAAATGGCTGGTAACAGCAGCACACTGTGTATATGGGTAATGTTCATTGCACTCATAAGATAACACATTCTGATACTCCCACAACATGCAAGTATTCAGATGGTGGATACTCATCAGTAAAGCTGGTTTGAAGTATGACCTGAGCCATCAATCAATCCTGTAGAAAGCAAAACACACTTTGAAAGGTTCATACTGAAATCACTGGGGAGTGGCACTTTCTAGAGGGCTTCTAGATGTTTGCCTTAGAATGAAATTAATATAAATTCACAAATACCTTTTTCCCTCTGCTGACTCCAGGGCATCTTTCCAGCTAGCTGAGATGACCATATGACATCCGTGCCATGTCTTTTATTTTTGATTTTAATGATGATGAAACACTTGTTTTATGTGCAGGTTCACTAAGGAGGCATCAGATTATGAATAATTTGTGACACTGATATAAAAAAATTAACAGCTAGCTCACTGTTTAATTACTGTGTTTTGAATCCTTTACTTTTGGGTAAACCCTCAGTCCTTACTTTAAAGCAGAGAATCATGGAATCTAAGCAGCATTTTCTGAACAATGAAGAATTGGACTCTAAATATATGGCATTAATACTGAGCATTTGCACTTCACCCACAATTAATATGGGCCTCCATTAATTAGTTGAATCTCTGACAGGGGTATAAAGGATGACATCACACCTCATAAAGGTAACCTCATTGTTGCCAGTTTCTCCTGTATATTATCATAGATTGATGAAGATTTGCTGTGCATCATTGGAATGAATCTTGATTTATTTGCATTGATTAGGCAATATTGGATATCCTCTAGATAGTGTTATTTGTACCATTCAAAGAAGTGATGCATATTTAAATATTTTCTAGGGTTTGCTTTCATAACATCTATAATAAAAACAGGTGCTGTAAGAGATACCTAGAAACTGGAATGGCAAAAAAAGAAACATTAATATTCATTATAAATAGCTAAGTAGTAAGGCAATGGAGACTGTCAGTACATTAATGCTGCCTCATTGCATGACAGGAGCTATATACCACACAAAGACACCAAAATGAGAAGGATCAAGCCCTCTTAGTTTTCACACAGTAAAACCACACCCGTCTTGGTACTTTCTTTTCACTTAAATCACCTTTGTATTTTCACTTAAATCTCATTTTATCGTCTTGACTTTGCTGGCATTTTCCTAAATGGGAGCTTGCAGTTTCACATCTTAATTCTGAACATATAACTCAAATGTTCCTAGTTTAGAACAGGATAACCTCTTGATGTCAAACCAAAAGATCAGCAGAAACCAATTCAGTACAGCAATCAGGCTGAAAACATATTTTTGAAACTATGAACTGTTTGATTAAAAAATAGCAAATAATTAAGTTCTCTAACTTAAATACAGCCTCAAACCAGCATGCGTAGCTCAGCAAAAATGCAGATTATTTCATATTTTGTTTTAGCATACCTTTTTTTGATTTAGATTAAAAAATTAAGAGACCAATTTTCTGAGTCTATGAGCTGCAGCATTTCCAATGACACTGTAGACCTATTATTCTTTAGATATTCCATAACAATTTTCTAACTGGGACCAGTATTAATTGCCTGGTGGGCAGTCAGCAGTATTCTTCACAGTGTTTAAAAAGCCATAGTAATTTAGCTAATGTATTTTCCTCCTGTGCACTACTGTCTGATTAATTCTTTATAAATAATGCATTATAAGCTTAACTTAAAAAATAAACCACCTATTTCTACAGTGTGGATGTTTAAGATAGTCTAAGCACATCTGCTACATTCTATTTATTTTGACAAAATGTGCAAATGCTATGAATTACCATGAGGTTAAAGATTAGCATTTTAACTAACATACTTTTCAAAACTTTCACTAACCATTCATAATTGTGAATATTCCTTGCAACTTCTAGGAGGCAATTAAAACCATCTCAATGGAAAGCAGTTCTTGGCTTGTATGACCAATCAGATACGACACAGCCTCCAACAGTAGTTCGGAACATCGATCAAATAGTTATAAATCCTCAATACATGAAGCGTACAAAAGATAGTGATATTGCTCTCATGCACCTTCAATACAAAGTGCAATATACAGGTGAGTTGTTATTTTCCCATAAACCAGATTTATTCCATTACGCAAAATTCTAACTATGCTAAGCATATGAGGGTGATGGGGTGGCTGTGCATTTTTTACAACCTAATCATTCTGGAGTCAGTCCAGTACTTCCTGAATATCTTGCCCCAAAAAGTGGGTTTGAACTAATGAATATTTTCTTATGGGACTTCATATAAAACTGAATACATGGAAGAGGTTGAAATTGATTGCTTGTTTCTCATTCACAGATTACATACAACCTCTCTGCTTACCAGAAAAAAATCAACAGTTTTTACCAGGAATTAACTGCTCCATTGCTGGCTGGGGTACTATTATGAACGAAGGTGGGTCATCTGCTTGGAAAATTACAACAGGCATGAAGCTGTGAGGGAAAGCTTGCTCCTGATTTCACAGGGGTTGCTATGGTCAAATAATTTAGAGAGTTAGTCCTCCATATGAAAATTTGGAAAATATCCCCATCCACTGTTCCTTCTCTAAAGCAAAGTAATAGATTTATAACATATTTTTAGAAAAAATATACTTCTCTAAGATGATTGAATTCTGAAAAAACCTTATTGCATCCCCTTAGAAGTTATGATGGCTACTTTTCTCAGTATGAAATATGTACATCTTATTTCCAGATGTTGGGTGGGGGAGGAGGAAGATTAGTCTTTCTGACAATGTGCAAATGATTTTCCCCGGAAGTCAAGAATACTGACTGTAGTGTGAAAAGTATGTTCCCTTTGTATATCACATGCTCCAGATTTGGAGTCTCAGTGAAATAATAAACATGCCATTTCACTTCCACAGTTGCTTGTACACATTTGTTTCTACTTTTTCAGAAAAAAAAATGCATTTAAAATTTTGGGTAGGAATTAGTAACAGAACTTTTTATAAAAACTTGAAATACTCAGTCAAAGTTACACAATGAATATTGAGGAAACGGATAATCCAAGCTCCTAAACCCTTAATTATCTCTTAGATCTCCCCACAGTGAGTTCAGAGTCATTGATTTTAGTAATCTTGATTTAATTATAACCAAATTCAGTCCCATTACACAAATGAAAGACAGGATTCAGTTAATGACCACCACTTAATCAGTGACTGTGTTACAGGGATATAAGCCTGAATAATACAGCGGTGAAGCAGGGCTTCCTGCTCCTCAGTAGCGTGCCCAGAATGCTGGAAAAGGAACAAACCATTGGTGTTCCAAGCGGGATGTACAGATTTATTACAGCGGATAAATGTACTTTGTATTTTCACTAGGTCCCACTTCAGATATATTGCAAGAAGCAGAGGTCCCTCTCATTTCAAAAGAAAAATGCCAACAACAGATGCCAGAATATAGTATCACTGAGAATATGATCTGTGCGGGATATGACATAGGAGGAGTAGATTCCTGTCAGGTAAATACAAGCTTATTTCCACTGCTAGCACACACCACATCTAATTACTGAACAAAATGTTGCCTGATCCTCCAATCATTAAAACCAGGACAATCACTGTCCATGAATGTAATTTCTACTCACAGTATTTTGCCCATTTAATACTTTATTGGGATACAAGTTGAAAAGATAAAACTCTACTTTGTAGCATCTTGACATAAACAACCATGGAGGAAGATAAATATGAGGACTGGAAATTTTCTGCACTAAGCTTTGAATAATTACTGCTGAGTAATTCCATAAAGGAAAGAGGGACGTGCTTAGGGAAAAGCAGAGTACAGAGAAATAAATACCAAATAGTTTGAAGTCTCAGAAATGCTTCGTGCAGGGAAAGAGAGAGAGCAGTGATGCTTTTCCCAGAATCTGTAGACTCTGGAGACCTTTACTAAGTGGATGCCACAGTATTTTGGAGAGGCTGCCTTTCTGTGTTGATCTCATATGCTGCTTCCTGGGGATCTAGTTTTTATCCATTCCTGCTGCTCTCGTAACACACTGCTTCTCTTTGAGGATGTAGTCAAAGAGTTGGCTGTCACAATAATTTTTCTTCCACAATATGGAGTCTACAGCATGGAGTCTGGCTGGTTCTCCTCAAGTCTGATGAGAAGCACTCTCACATAATTGCTCTTGTCTTGCCCTCACAACCTAAGCCTTCACCAGGTTCAGTGACTTTGGCTAGTTTAGTCTAGAAGGAGGAGTGTATGCCAGCCTAATTTCGCTTGCCATTCCTTTGGCCTCTGTGGTTTTCTTCTCTTCTTTTTGCTTTCTGAACTTCATACTGAAAAAAAACAGTGTAGGCTGGTACAGAGTACAAGTGACCAGTGTTGTGATCAATGACCATTCAACCATAAGCAAAGATGAATAAGTGAGTCCTGAAAGTGCTTCAGCCTTTAGGCTGCTGTCACAGCCTTTGAACTTTTGTGGATGCCCTAGAGTTATGGGCAGAAGTATTTTAATGGCTGAGTCCTTGCAGAACTCTCCTGTAAAGCTCCATTCACAGGGCCATGAGGAGACAGAAATAATACTGGTTCATATAACTCAACAGACAATGAAAAATAGTCATTGTTTTCTTTCTGATCAAAACAAGACACTCATGGCTGACTCATCCCCCCATCAGGCTGTGGGATGAATCAAATTTGGTCTCCCACACTCTACTGCAACGCTGCATCTACTAAACTATTGAGAAGGAGGTGTGATAAAAGGATGCCCCCTCTTCTGGCAATCTTGCCATCTTTTTCTATAAATTTGAAATGGCAGAAACTCTCGGGTGACCAAAAATAGAACTGCAATTTGGCTGAACAGATCCAACTAAAAAATAATCCTACACATTTACCCAGGCTTTGTGAAAGATGAAGGGCTAAACATAAATGTAATAAGCAAAAAAAAAAAAATTTGAAATCCAGTCCTGTATTGAAAGAATGATAAGAGCTTAAGATCACATCCCTTAAATAAAAAAAAAAATATAAATAAAAAAAAAAGGAAATGGCTTAAGATTTTTTCACGTGGAAGACTTGATCATATTGATCTCACTTCTGGTGCCCAAGACATACAGGGATACAATGTCTACGATTAAGAATCAAGATGAACTAAACAACATAAACAGGCTCTGCTTCAGAGTTGACACTGTTCACTTTTAACTTTTGAATTTCATATTACAGGGAGATTCAGGTGGCCCTCTAACATCTGAAGATGGTAACAAGTGGTTCTTGGTTGGTGTAACATCATTTGGCTATGAGTGTGCACTTCCCAAACGACCAGGAGTGTATGTTCGAGTCACCATGTTTGTGGACTGGATCAAAAAAATCATCTATTAGCTTGATATTTTTTAATGATAGAAATAGAATTTAAAGGATGAAAGTAAGCCATTGTATAATGATGTAAACCAGACTGGCATTCCAATCTCACAGTTAGAGGAACTGAATAAATATTTAAATTTTGGGGAAGAAAATATTGATAATTGAGAACTCCATTACCAATTGAGAGCAATATTTCAAAACAGATGCTCTGGTTTTGTTAAGAAATAGTTTTACCATTTTACTTTTTCTTTTATATGAGACCATGGGGAAACAGCTTCTTTGAAGACCAATGCATTAAATGCATAGTAGAGGGCTTTACAGAGCATGGACAGTAAAAAAAAAAAAAAAAAAAAAAAGCTTGCAAACTGCAAATGCTTTTTTGAAAAATGGTCTAAATTATTAATTAAAGACCAAACATTACCTGGCTTCAGGTTTTTACAGTGTATTTTTCAACATGCATTTTTATTTAATGCATAGTCAACTCTTCTCAGTAATCTCAGCACATATCAAAATGAAGGTATATGTTATCTGTTTAAACTGGGCTCATGGGAGTTCTTCTGTTCTTATCTATTACAAAAAGCTCTGGAATGAGGTTTATGGATTGTGCATAAAGGCTGATCATGTATCATGCTGCTTTCTAATGAATAAACTGAATGTAAGCCAAAAGTTCTCTCTCGTGTAATTCATTTGGAATTAATAGAGTTAAGTAAGCATTGAATATAGCCTTTTAGTCTTCTCTTTAGGTAAGGGTTTTGGCAATTATTCAAGCAATTATAGATATGTGCTTGTGCACACCCAAGCACAGACTCACAATACTGCAACTTCCTCTCATAAAAAGTCATGTTTTTCAATAACATCTGACAATAATGAGTATTAGCGATTCCTGGTGAATAAAAAGTATTTGATGTATTATATGCTTTTTCTGTACTGGTGACTTTTAATACTGATTTTGTGCTTTGTATGAAAAACTGTCATGATAGCTCATTACAGCATTCTAAAGGGGAAAGAAAATGAAGAAAAAAACCATTTTTTTTGGTTTTTTTGAGCTCTTTTCTAAATAGGTTTCTCTTAAAATATAATTATCTACTTGTTAAAATGCCTTAAATTCAATGGTGTCCTAATGTTAGTGTAATATGATGCATCTCCTTTATTTCTGTTTTCAGCCTAATGTGAGAATTTAATATATTTTTAATTAAAAAGTACTGCATGAAAATACAAAATGCATTTTAACTTACTGTGTATGTGTATCTACACATATATACATAGATGTATGATTTTTGTAAGGAGCTCCCACACTTGGTGCTTACGACGCTAAATGCAGATATAAAGTGCTCAAAATACAAGGCTAGTTTACAAACACAGACTGGCAGTCACTGATAAAAAATATCGAGTCCCAAACTGTCTTCAGGTTAATGATCCTAGAGGTCTTTTCCAACCTCAACAATTCTATGATTCTATAAGTATTAGAGGATCAGTCCAGACCCAAAAATTTAGCTTTATGAATACACCTGTGACCACAAGTAACAGACAAATGTAATGAAGCCAGAGAGAAGATAAAAGGTGCTTTAGACACCTTCTTTCACATAAACTACACAGAATTTCACATTAAAATGTTAAAGTGAGGATAACTTTTTGACACAGGTGGTGGAGGAGCCATGAGGCAAGAAGTGCTGCTGACGCTTATGCTAACAAATGAAGAAGGTCTAGTTGAGGATCTGAGGGTTGGGGGTAGCCTTGGCTGCAGTGACCATGAGATGGTGGAGTTCAGGATCCTGCATGGTAGAAGCAAGGCAACAAGTAGGATTACAACCCTGGACTTCAGGAGAGATGGGTTAGGGCTCTAAAAGGCAGTGGGGTACAAGAGAGCTGGTTAGTATTCAAGGACCACTTCCTCTGAGCTCAAGATCGGTGCAGCATCCCTGTGAGGAAGAAGTCAAGCAGAGGAGCCAGGAGACCTGCATGGATGAGCAAAGAGCTTCTAGAAAAACTCAAATGGAAGAAGGAGGTTTGCAGTATGTGGAAAAAGGGACTGGCCACTTGGGAGGAATATGGGAACATTGTCAGGGTATGCAGAGATGCAACGAAGAAGGCCAAGGCCTACTTGGAACTAAATCTGGCAAGGGATGTCCAGGATAACACGAAGGGCTTCTTCAAATACTTCAGCAGTAAAAGGAAGGCTGGGGAAACTGTGGGCCTGCTGATGAACAAGGTGGGTGCCCTGGTGACACAGGATGCAGAGAAGGAGGAGTTACTGAATGCCTTCTGTGCTTCAGTCTTTACTGCTAAAGGCTGGCCCTCAGGCATCCCAGCCCCCAGAGGTGAGAGAGGAAATCAGGAGACAGGAAGACTTCCCCTTGGCTTAGGAGGACTGGGTTAGAGATCACCTAGGCAAACTGGATCCCCAGAAGTCCCTGGGCCCCAATGGGATGCACCCACGAGTGCTGAGGGAGCTGGTGGTTGCTGTCGCTAAGCCACTCTCCATCATCTTTGAAAGGTCATGGAGGACAGGAGAGGTGTCTGAGGACTGGAGGGAAGCCACTGTCACTCCAGTCTTCAAAAAGGGCAAGAAGGAGGACCCAGGAAATCATAGAGCAGTCAGCCTCACCTCCATCCCTGGAAAGGTGATGGAACAGTTCATTCTGGAGGTCATCTCCAGGCATGTAGAGGAAAAGAAGGTTATCAGAAGTACTCAACATGGAGTCACCAAGGGGAGATCATGCTTGACCAACCTGATAGCCTTCTATGATGGCATGACTGGCTGGGTAGATGAAGGGAGAGCAGTGGAGGTTGTTTACCTCAACTTCAGCAAGGCATTCGACACTGTCTCCCATAACATCCTCATAGGTAAGCTTAGGAAGTGTGGGTTAGATGAGAGGACAGTGAGGTGGACTGAGAACTGGATGAGCAGCAGAGTTCAGAGGGTTGTGATCAGCGGCACAGAGTCTGGTTGGAGGCCCATAACGAGCGGTGTTCCCCAGGGGTCTGTGCTGGGTCCAGTCCTGTTCAACATAGTCATCAATGACCAGGACGAAGGGACAGAGCGTACCCTTGGCAAGTTTCCTGATGATACAAAACTGGGAGGAGTGGCTGATACACCAGAAGGCTGTGCTGCCAGTCAGCGAGACCTGGACAGGCTGGAGAGCTGGGCTGAAGGGAACCTCATGAAACTCAACAAGAGCAAGTGTAGGGTCCTGCACCTGGGGAGGAACAACCCCATGCACCAGTATGGGTTGAGGGTTGACCTGCTGGAAAGCTGCTCTGCTGAGGAGAACCTGGGAGTGCTGGTGGACAGCAAGTTGACCATGAGCCAGCAATGTGCCCTTGTGGCCAAGAAGGCCAACGCTATCCCGGGGTGCATTAAAAGGAGTGTGGCCAGCAGGTCGAGGGAGGTTCTCCTCCCCCTCTACTCTACCCTAGTGAGGCCACATCTGGAGTACTGCATCCAGTTCTGGGCTCCCCAGTTCAAGAAAGACAGGGAACTACTGGACAGAGCTATGAAGATGGTCAGGGGACTGAAGCATCTCTCTGGTGAGGAAAGGCTGAGACCCCTGGGTTTGTTTAGCCTGGAGAAGAAAAGACTGAGGGTGGGGATCTTATCAATGCTTATAAATATCTAAAGGGTGGGTGTCAAGAGGATGGGACCGGACTCTTTTCAGTGGTGCCCAATGACAGGACAAGGGGCAATGGGCACAGGTTGGAACACAGGAAGTTCCACCTGAATATGAGGAAAAACTTCTTTACTGTGAGGGTGACAGAGCTCTGGAACAGGCTGCCCAGACAGGTTGTGGACTCTCCTTCCCTGGACATATTCAAAGCCTGCCTGGATGCGGTCCTGTGCACCCTGGTCTAGCTGCACCTGCTCAAGTAGGGGGGTTGGATGAGATGATCTCCAGAGGTCCCTTCCAACCCCTGCCATTCTGTGATTCTGTGTAAAGTTGCAAAACCTATCTTTTGCAGTGGACTGCTGTTTCTCCTGTTACTCTCCTTCACTTGAAAATAGCCACTGAAAACAAAGTACATTCTGCTATCAGTATAAATTGATTTGGATGAAGCAATTATGTTAAAATGCTTAATTAAAGTGCGACATGATTTCTGCATTATTTACCATGCATCACTATTGTAAATGGTGTTTCAGTCTGTTAATGAAATACAAGAGGCAGCTCAAAGCAGATCCAGTTACTAGAAAATGTACTTCCCAGAAATACAGTAATATACTTCTATTTATGTGTACTTTTCGCTTCCCAAAATACAAAGCATAGATGTATATTTTGAGGTATACATGCATAAGCCATCCCCTCAGACTACAAAATTTCCTATTAGAAACTCTGGTATAGAAACATATATGTAATACAGACTAGTAGAATTAAAAATGAACGTTTTCTTTCAACTAATATATGTCTAGATAAAACTAACATAACCTTAGTCGACCACATTCTAGCCTTCATTCAGCATCCATTACTTCATTTGCCTGCATATTTACCTGTGGAGAAACCAGTTGTTAGTATGTTAAAACATGGGCAGAATGGATTATTTTCAGTCGAGTCACAGGTCCAAGGTGCTTTGAAATAGGCGGTGCAAGCTTGATGCTGACTTACACCTGCTTGCAACCGAAAAGTTTAAACAATTAAAGAAGGAAACAAGAGCTTTATCTCTCAGATACTTTTTGCTTGCAAAAGGCCAAGATCACTATGGAAAAAGAGAAAAATTATATTCCCTGGGGAAAATAGGAGTGGTGGGACTACAACGTTTTTAAAATGCCAAACTGAAGCCATGCCATCCATCTGAGGACTAGCTAAGGTTTACTGTTCATCCTTCATTTCCTTGCCTCACCTACTGCAGCCATTTGGAAGAGATTTAGAGAGGCAGTGAGCAGACAGGAATGTGATCGCCACGAGTGGACCCCATAACTGTACATAAAAGCTTACTCAGAGTGGCTCTATTTGATGAAATCTGTCACCTTACATTGGAAATAATTTTTCTTTCTCCATTCTGTAGAGTTTAATGTGAATATGAAGGGCAGAGATGGTTAGGGCTTTTTGTTGGGTTTTTTTTGTTTATTTTTCTTTTTAAATAGCAATTCTGTTGCCACTAATGGACCATGTCACATATATACTTGTTGTTTTTTTGGAAGCCCCAACAAAATCCAAAGGAAAAACCAGCATAAAGTCTAATTTCTAGGTATTCTCTCTGCAAGTGTGAAACACACTTATCTTTCCACCTTTCCTCTTTTACCCTTACTCTTATCTACCTTTTCTGTTTGGAAATAAGGGACACAAAGATGAAAGAATTTGTCTACGTATGGGATTTGTATGTTTTGCATGGAATAGAGTCACCTACTTAAAGGTGGAAGTCATAAGACTATAAGCTTGATTTGTCTGCAGTCTTCTACATAGGATTCTTAAGATTGTTTAGATTTTACCTGGTATCTAGGAACAACATCCTAAGTGAAGGAAATACATGGAAGGAAACTATTTCCTTCCCTAAGCTGGTGATACGATACAGAAATATTTTGTCCCAATGATCAATATTTCTTATCTACCTATAGAATCTGAGTTCATTACAATAAAAGCATCACACACCACTTTCCATTCTTCTTTCACACAGAGTGTAAAGACTGGTCCATGCTGATTACTGCCCAGCAGCCACCTTCACCCTGTAAGAAAGACATCTGAAGGTATTTGTGTTCTCCTAATTGCTGCATGGAAATGACTTCTCTCACTTCTGCTGCATTAATCAGAATATTGATTGCTACACCTTTACATGTCCTTTGGAAGCACAAAGTGTCAAGAAATAGTTTTATGCAAATCTTCACTCTCCTTCCTTCCCTATTTTCTCTGGGGAGTTAATCCTTCAAGACTACTAAAAAAAAAAAGTTTTTTACTGCAACTGTTCCCAAGAAAGAGGAATCTCTTTTGCCCTCAGCTGAGCTAAGCAATACTTAAACCTGGTCTTGGTGATCATGCAGGATCATAATATTTTCTGTTTACAATCATTACAAAGGAAATTGAAGTAAGGGCTTGAGCAAAGAAAGAAGTCGTGACTGACTGGAGAAACTACAGAATATTTTAAGTAGGAATAGCAGTACTTAACGTGAACTACAGAAGAAGGCTTCTTCAAAGAAGAAGTAAAAACATGGCATAACAGCAACTTTAAGGGGCTTCCAAAAGTGCTTCAGCAATAGCATTGCACAATTAGTATTAGTGGTATTGAACTTTAAATGGTTTTGGTTGGTTTTTTTTTTCCCCCCTTTACTCAGAAAAATTGATACAGATTTGTCTCTGAAGTTCAAACTGTGGCCAACATCAGTTAGCACAGTGTAGGCAACCCAAACAGTAATATGCTTTTGCTTCCGTCCAGCTCTCCCCAACTTTCACCTAGCAGTAGTTTTGCATCTGTGTTAATGGAATGCCAACTAGCTTGAATTTGTGCTCTTGAACTCCTGCTGCAGTTGCAGTAAAATCACTTATCTGCTACAGCATCAGCCAGAGTGCTATTGCTACCACCCCAAGATCTACTTCTAATGACTGGGAAAATCATTCTTATGGCACAGAAAGCCCTTAAGGAACCAAAGAGAATGGACATGAATGATGTTAATAAAACTCTAAAAGATGACTTTAAATGCATCAAGCTTACCTCTAAATCTGTCTATCAATTAAGATAATTAATGCTTTCCTAGCTAATAGTCTCAGTAATGTTGGGATCAATCTACTAGTTCCACTTCCGAGAAAAGCCGTTTGTCTTCTCTTTGATCCAACTTTACATTATTCTTCACAAACTATTAGCTATATTTAAATGATCTTGAATGACTTTTTTTACATAGATTTACTGAAACAAGTAATTTGAATTTAAACTCTTGCCCACTGTGATATTATTTTTTTCTTCAGAAAAAGTAAAAAATATTTTACTTAAATAACAACTAATGGCTGCCTCCAAAGGACACCTCATTAATGAGGTATCACTTGCCAAGTGATTTATGTTGACCTTGGACCAATATGTCAAAAAGTTATGGTCATTCCCTGGCAAAGTGGATTCATTATATGACATCAAATAACTTCTATGAATCCTTGAATTTTGCCATATCAGATCGATGTCATAACACGGTGGCTATCTCTGCTAGTGAGCATTTTAATATATAATAAAATAATTTGTGTGCCTGAGGATAAAAACTGTGTTAAATGTGCAAATAAACACTAAACAACTATTTTGTATCAAACATTTATGCAAAGATAAATAATTGTTACACTGTAAAATTGTTAGTTCGATTTACAGTACATCAACTACGTTACAATGCAGGAAAGACTAAAGGAAACAAAGAGGGTTTGTTTAACTACAAACAATCTTAGAACTGATATACATTGTAGATATTTCCCCATAAAAACTTCAAATGCTCTGTTCATTTCACTGCTTACAACTAGCTAACTTACATCTCTTAGCAAAATAAACACATACCCTTTACTTAGCATGGCATATTTTGTTACTGAATTAATAATCAAACATTATATAAAAATGATCTGAACATTTGCCTCAAGGGGGAGCTTACAGTTCATTCTTGTAGATCCTTTGCATTTTCAAGCCATTCCAAGCTAATGTTCTTTGACGACATTATAATACAGCCTGACTGCAAAATGTTATTTTTGCTTTGTTTTCAGTCAGTAAATCATTATACCTCCATGCTACTGTCCTTCCTAGGCGCCTTTGAAATCCACAGTGTAGACTGGTTTGGACTGGTTTTTGTTCTTCCTTTACTGAAAAATAAAAATATAAACTATTTTCAGTGCGTGTGTGCCTTTGAAGTCCCGATTCAGGTTTGTGATCAGACCTGGGTATTTCATCCCCTATTTGAAGGCCATCTTTGTTGCTTTCATAGCACAGGTTCCCCATCCACAGAAGGGTTGTGCCCATGCTGCACCAAGCATAGCACTGCAGCAGTGGGTCAAGGGAAGCAACTGCTACCAAAATTACCAGACCACCCTGCTTAGCAGCATTCCTCCCAGGAACTGAATTGACTTAGCCCATATTTATTTTTTTCTTTTTTCAGTTCACATTCAACCACACCTACTCATACAGAGTGGTCTTTTCAGAGATGGATGTGGACACTGTTTGAACAGGGTGGTGGGAGGCTGGGCGCTTCCCTTGTCTGGGGGGACTTATGGGGGATGGGAGATCACACACCCCCGAGCCCATGTCCAGTGTGCTCTGGGTATAGCCCACCCACCCCAGGGGGCTACTGCAACCCTGCCCATGCACATCCTAGAGCTGCATCCCTGTGACCACAGTACACTAACAGGTGCCAGTGTGTACTGGTACGCCAGGAAACCTCTTCCCTTCAGGGCTTGACCTAACTGCTAATGAAGTAATGGCACATGAATCAGACTCCTAGCAATGAATGACTGGTAGAAAGCTTCCTTAGGCCTAGTTTTCATTCAAAATTGTCAATAGTAGTTTTCATGTCTGGGTTTTAATAAAAAAAAAGATAAAACTGGTTCCAAAAGCACTTGCTCTGTAGCACTGCAAAAATGTTCACTCTAATCTTTACAGGGAGCCCTGAGGTACCCTGTAAGTTGATGCCAGTCTTTCCACATGGCTAGCATCTCTTCTGTGACTGCCACAACACACCATCTTCCCTCACTTAGGTGGCAGATGACAGTGCACTGCAGTCTACTGAAAAGAAAAGACATTTCATGAGACACTGCAGCTGCATTTCAATCAAAATGTTTTAGTCTCTGGCCACAATATTTCACACCAATGTTTTTTGCCAATTAAGTAAAAAACAGAGGGTAAGTAGCCCTACATAATTCTGTGAGTTGGAAACCTGGCAGTCAAGATCCCAACAGTCCTATACACTCAGTTTTACTCCTTTCCTGGTGTGTGAATGTAAGTGAGTCTGAGTTGATTTAAAATGTACTTTGAGGGAGCTGGATGGTACAGTAGTTTTTAGCCCCTCCAGACTTACCTCTGAAGTCCTACAAAGTAATGCATTATGTACCTGAGCCCATTGGAGTAATTGAAAAGACTCCCATTGGTTTCAGTGGACTTTAGATCAGGCCACAATGCTATAAACAAAGCAATCGCAATGAATCAAGTAGTTTCAGCACTTCTTTCTTTAAGATACTGATTCACTACTTCCTTCCAGACTAATACAGCAAAATCAGGCATATTTTGTAAATTAATGATTAAATGCTTTGAATGGAAAGTCCTTGCCACACAGCAGGAACAATTTCTAAATACCTTGGATCAGAAATTTAGCTGTATAAAATGAGCTTATCTTCAGCAAACCTATGCTGATTTTCAACAGCTATACATCTGGTTCAGGAAATAGGTTTTAGTAAGAAAGGTAAGGAAGATGCAATAAATAGCTAGAGCATATCACTGTTTTGACCATCAAATGCAATCATAGAAACTGAGAAATATACCAGGTTGGAATTTAAACTTTCTGCAAGGCATTCAGATGATAATGGAGATGGGTCTTTGAAGCAGTTTCTCCTTGCTTCCCTGGAAGAAATGAAAGGGAGAGCATCTAAGCATGAATGAGCTGGTCATTTCTACTAGCTACAGGGAAGATGTTTTGCTTTGCCTTATTACTACCCTTTAAGAGCCCAATGCCAGGCAAAATTAGTCATGACCTTTCAAGCTAGGCATGTCCTGGTTGGCCATGGATTGTGGCTTTCAGAGGAAAGGTCACCATGTTGTGGAAGCCTAAAAAAGAATGAGAAGTCAGGTTCATTTGGAAAGTTGGGGATCCCTCCTTCCCCAGCAGGATAGAATCCCTTTCCTAAAGCTCTACAGTGTCCAGATGATCAGTTCAAGTGGTTGCCTCTTTTTTTGATTTGCTTTTTACCCAAGAAATGCATATTTGTGATGAACCAAAGTGATTTGCAGGTAGGTCATATGTGGAAATATAACTGAAAATAGATGGGGAAACATTTTTTAAAAACAAAGTTCTGTTTCAACAGATAAGAAACTACTTCATTTTTGGTGATACCAGAATATCTTCTTTTGACTTAAATGAATTTTAAAGAAAATTTGTTTTATTTTCTTTAATTAAAAACTTTGGTGCAACCCAAAATGAACATTCTGAAAAAGAATCTGATTTAATTCAAATCCATTTTCTCCCTGATCTTTTTATCATTTAATCTACCAAACTAATCAGCTAACAGAAAAAGTACAATCTTCCAAGCTGAATTGCCAATGTCTGTGTCATGCAATTTTTACATCTTGGAAGTTCAGATGAATTACTTCTGGATGAACTGCTATAGCATCAAAGGCCTGATCAAAGCCCACTGAAGTCAACACTACTATTTCTATTGATTTCAGTGGGCCATGAATCTCTCATTGTTTTCCCAGTAGTATTCGAGAGCTGAACCTTTTCTGGGGAGAGGAAGAGCTGCCAGAAAAGGTATGAACACATATGTCATACTTACCAAGAAATCCAGGTCCATTGTACAAGGGTTCCAGAGTTAGATTACTTATATAATTGCTATTGTTATACATATGATTCCTTTATTACTCTTTTTGCTTTGAGCTTCCAACGTTCTACAGCCCCAGGATGTAGGTTTGGATACAACCTTTCAAAACAATGAATTTGCCTGCCATAAGACAGGTTGGAATGTGCACATTTTCCTTTTCTTTATAGGAAAGCGCATAACGTAAAGACACAATCTAGTTTATGATGCAGACCTCACAATCTTTTCTTCATGTTCACTTGTTTCAATGAGACACATCACTAAGGAGTGCTATGAACATCAGTGTACACTCGCTCATACGGATATAAGCAGACGACATTTGGAGTGTTTTCTCACTTGAAATAAGGTTTTTTAGCTGTTTGCAGAAAATGCTAAATAAAAACCACAAAGGAAAAATAAAGGCTAAAAGTAAGGAGGAAATTTTTTTTCCTAGTTTCCTAAAACAGTGATGTCATATTCCTTAATAGTATTCCTGCTTTTCAAGAGGGATAACAGCTTGTGCATCTGTTTATTACTCTTGTTATTTTACCAAAAGAGTGTTTATCCATAAAACATATTTCAGTTTAAACTTTTCTGGATTACTTTTACTTGAGAATGCTTCCTGAAAAAAACCTGCAGAATGAAAAGCATCCTTCAAAGTTTCAGAAAGATAACTTCAGAAAAAAAATAATATTACATGTTGTCATATCTCGGTACATCATATTTTGAGAAGGATAAAAAGTCCAAAGAATTTAAAGTGTGGATCGAAACGTATCCTGTTTCATAGGCTGAAATGTTTGCTATTTGCATAATAGGAATCTGTTTGATACTACATCTATGTATGCGTAGCTATGTACTTTATGCATCTTCTCTGACAGATACATGATGTACAAAGGAGTTGCACTGGCATGTGGCTCAAAACATGTTTTTGCTTTTTGTTTTCAATTTGTCTGATCCAGTGGCCCATATGTTGCTCATATGGGATGTGCACTGAAGCAGCATTGAACAGCTGCTGGCCCTTAGGTTTATCCTTGGAAAAAACTGCACTTTTGGTCAGAAACTGAGATAAGTCCTTGACTTCTCCCCGTATCAGTGAGGATCCCACTATTATTCCACAAAGCCCAGATGCTGTATAGGTGGTAATCATGATGTAAGAGGTGAAATAAAAGTGCTGACAGGAGCTCAACAGATCAAACAGTCAGTAAAGATATCTTCTTCAGCAACAGGTGAATTCCTAATGGCAATATACTTTGAGAGACCTGGAACCATTTCAGTGTACCGTGAAAAAAAAGCCTGATGGTGAATGTTCAGCTGTAAACTACTTGGATTTTAATAGATGAAAAGATGCTTATTTGCATGTTTGGGGACAGATGTAAGCAGTCTTTCAGTATGAATAGCTTGCCAATGGAAACATGAATTCTGCATTACAAGACCATTTTGGATTAGTATATTTTACCTTTTATGAAGCATCTGGAAACAGCAGGTCCCAAAAGCCACCAGTATCAACAGCAGTAGTGGTATAGTGGGTATTACAACGTAAATTAGATTTGGAATTATACCTACAAGACAAAAAGTTCTTATTAATGTCTCCCATGTTGAAATACTCTTAACCACATGAGTAAAAATATGGAGTAAAAAATCAGAAATACACTGAATGACACAAAAGAACATTTCTACTTTCCTTCTATAGGAAGAGCTCCAAAAAGATGACTCAAATATCAAGAATAAAATAGTACTTCCCCAGCAATGTGCAAAACATATCTTAAGGACTTAAATTCTGATATTTTCTATGTGCATCATTGCAAGATTTCCAATTTTATAATTCAAAATTCAAATATTTAAAGAGAGTATGTTTCACAGCCTATTATTTTTACAGCCCATATAACCTGTCTACTCATTGGCCCTTACATGTTGGATTCCCACCCATGCAGGACCACAAGAGGAACAAACCCTGCTCTTGTCTCCCCATTCCTCTTAAGAGACAAATGTACACTGTCCTCGATTAAAGAGGAGAGCGCTAAAGGTGCTCCCCTGCAGGTCCCTGGGCAAAAGGAGTGGGAAATGGTATAAGCTGGCACTCTAATATCTGCCTGGAATAGAGGATGGGGCCTACAACTTCCAGAAAGGGTCTAACTGTTTTTCGGTAACTATATGCCCATGTTTTATAACAGTATACATCTAACGTACAAATTGTGGAGACTTTCTTACCCACTGTCCTCTTTTGAACATATTTTTCACTAGCAAGAGTAAATGTGAATGTTCAGGTTGGATCTGTTTATAAGTTTCAGATAGTCTTTTCATAGTTTGTAAAAACAGTATTATTGATTTCAGAATACAGTTCATCAGTACATTCATTCCTCTGGAGTTACAAACAATGGGAACATCAGTTAGTAAAATGGCTCAAATCCAGCCAACAAGTGTGGAAAGGGAGCACCAGCTTTCCATAATCCCATGCTGTAATCCTGTAAAATCCTGAGTTGTTCCTCAGAGATGTTCAATTCCTTGAATTAAGGCCATGCTATAACTCTTCATGAGCGACAGGACTCCGTTCAGGACATAAATTGCTAAATGAAGGAGCTGGGAGCATTACAGCAAGCTCCTAGGCAGTAGGTATCCTTTTTCTAAATATTAAGCGCCATCTTTGCTAGAAATCTCAAAGCGTTTAACTCCTTTTAGCACGTCATATTCCTTAAAACACAGGGTACTTGAGGGGGCTATGGCACAGTGTTTATTTTGCAGATAACTGAAAACTTCATGTCCTATCTGTTAGGAAAGATTAATTTGTGCCTTTTTTGTGAGCCCCAGATATCATATATAAAAGATAATGTATGCACCATGCGTTTGTCACACAGTTTGGGGAAAACATTGGGAGGAGATTGAGAGGCAAGGCATGGGTTACCACAGCCGAGAAGGAGATGCTCCACAGCTGGGGGAATACCGGTGAAATCTGGCATCTTGACAGAGACTCACCAGGGTCAGAGTCAACGGTGCAGGTTTCAAGGACTGCTAAACTGTAGATTTAGATCAAAGTTTGGGGAGACATGGAAATAATTTGTTTCCACAGTTATGACAAGGGCTGACTAAAACTTTTGAAATGTTATTCAAAAGTATACTTTTTCAGGGCACTTCCTGGGGAAATAGACTGCTTCCTCCCATTGACAATAATGGAAATAAGATTAATTTAACTGAGTCCACTGTTAATATTTTTACCAGAACACTCAATTCATATGAACACATCACCTGTTTCAGTAGCAATAACATGATACTGATCTTCTGGTTTGCTTGTATCGTAAGTATTTCCTGCTGGCACCGTTGGAAAAATACCTGAAAAGGATACCAGACATTTTAGGAAAACAGTGAGTACAAAATATGGCTGTTATGTTGTTAAATAAATTAATAGTAACTACGTCCTAATTTATATTGGAAAAATGAACATTGTCAGGATTTATTAAACTGCTGGATATAAACATGTAAACAGGATTTTATTGCAAAATTAGGATTCCATCTGGAACAAGAATTATGAGCAGTGCTATTCTGAACAATAGCCATCCATTTGTCGCTATTGCTCTCTAAAGGATTAATTTTTCCTATGTTCCAGTTCTAAAATATGGCTATTAAACTCAAGTAATTTTGGAGGTTCTTGTAAACTATCGTTATAGTTACGTATTTACCATTGCAACTCAATTTAATGTTTCGAAATTTCTTACCGTAATCTGGCTCTGCTCTGTCTCCTAATTCTTTTTCTAAGACATTATCTGTTAAATCAATATTTGAAATCAATTTTTAAAAAACAAAAAGTGTGTGTAATAAAACAATGTTTTCATTATTTTGCATGCAGTACCACAGAAATGGATACAATTTCCAAAACAATAATTGCTTAATTCCTCAGCATTTAATCTTCTTACCAAAGACTATTTGCAAACTAGTGTCAAATCACTTCTAGTTCCTACTTTTTTGCTCCTTAGAAAAGGGGTATAGTTTATTCTAGTTCCAATTCTTGGTGGCCTCTGCTAGGTTACTGGCTAAATCAATGAATCCTTTAATTTCTTGTGCTGAATAAAACTCCTAACATATTCAAAGTTTAATTTGTGCAGATGATCCTAAAACAATACAAGAGAGGAAGTGTTCTTGATTGATACGTAAATCTTATTCGAATTTTCAAAATAATGCTTACAGAACATTGGCTATGAAGCAAAACGAAGCAGCATAAGTTTGTGAGGTTAGATGCCAGCTTCATATAGTTTGGTTTTGTAACAGGCAGCCCTAAAATACAAATCATGGGCAGTGGGTACTAACACATCACATAAGGAAGTGGAAGAGGAATGATAGTATCATATTTCTTGTAACACATCAGAAACTGGAGAATCACTTCATGGCTTTGAGCTGTTTTGCAGAGGCTTGCAAGTTTACTTTTGGCTATTGTTACAACTAAGAGTTTACAAACATTACAGAAATAACTACCTCATATTGAAAGGATGGGCATAGGAATGGAATCTGCATGGTTGTTTGAATACCATGCCTTTATCATAAATTTATATTAATATTATTTGCTATTAGCCTGCAGTTTCAAGTGTCCTGATAAACACAAAATGGTGGGAGAAATCGAAGGAGCAATAAAGCCTACTAGAACAAAGGTAGTTATTCCATCTACTCTGGTAAGAACTGGCTACGTTTGGTCATATATAATGAATCAAAATACCACAAAGGACTGAGTTGCTGGTTCTAGACAGCAGAAGAGGAGATGAGTTTTTAATTTGATTGCATAATCAAACCTACAGGAGCTGGATAGGAACTAAATGTGGTTGCAATTACCAACCTAGAATTAAATTTAAGATCGCTGAATGATGAATATGATCTAAAGCCAGACTGAACATTGCAACAGTAAATGCTGTCAAGGGAGGTACTATAAAAAGGCCTTAGAAACACAGAAGTGACTACCAGAAATGTAGTTGCTGCTTGAGTACGACTGCCTAATAAGCACTGCCCTGAACTTGCTGCAGATACAATTATATGCAACTTCATCATGGTCACATAAAACCTCTGCGTTTTGGCGTGTGACTGGTATCAGACACCATATAATCAAAACAGACAGGAAAGTTGTGAAAAACATTATACTCAGATAACAAAGTGAAACTCGATACACATGTGCCACTTTAATACTCCTGGTAAAATGGATGTATTTTGTATTGGAAATGGCTGACATTGAAGCTATTACAGTGATTTTGAGGGGGGGAAAAAGGTCATTTGTAAGTCTCACTAGGTTTTAGATAGCGAATGTAATTTTCTTACAAAGTCTGTGGTACTTCCTTCAGGCAGTAAAAGAAATGTCATATACCTATTTATATACATTTATGTGTCTACTCTTCTCCATGTGATAGAAAAATACATTTCTGGAGAATAACCTCTTTTCCTAAAGAGCACAATTCCAACAGCTTGAAAAGTAAATAGCTACAATTCAGCAGCGCTGTAGTTAGCTGCATAACAATGTCAGTCCTAATAATAATCTACCTATATATTGTTTGCCGTATTATAGGCCTCATTATACACTAGTAATCTATTTCTACATAGTAAAAGAAATATAAATTTATTTTCATTGTTACTGTTATCACTTTGTTTTCTGCCAATCCAAAATACTCGGCGTTTTTTTCAGATGGTGAAAGCAATAGGAAAAAACAATTATCACATCATACGTAGAATGATAAGTAGTTCACTGTTACAGAATAATTATTTCACTTGAATTTGTTTGTTTGTAAAGATATGAAATATATTTGAAACTGAGCCCTCTTAATCAGACCTGCATTTTCTGACATTAAAATGTTATTTTAACAAATCAAAAGACTTTGAAATAAGAGAACACAATAAAAATAATTGTGATTAGCTGTAAAAGTAATAAAATTGTATATGTCACAGTTTCTTGAATGGCCTGTGTGACCAAGATGATAACTGATCACCATAAGACAGTGAAGGTCACTAATAATTTTAGAAGCAGGAACAGATTTGGAGGTGGGGGTAAAATGTGCAGGTATATCAAGCCTTCCAAGCATTTAATATTTGCTTGCAATATTAATTGCCATTAATATCTCCATTAAGATATTAGAAAGTGAGAAAGCTGAAGTTTAAAAGAAAAGAAAATCCATCAGAACTGGAAGAAGAAAATAGCGTGGATCTCTACAGGCAGACAGATCTCTACAAAGTGTGTGATTATTACCAAATCATGAGCATAGAGAAAGCAGGTAGGAAACTGCAGAATTAGTTCAAATAGCTGCTAAAAGTAGGATTTCATATGCATTCTGACTTCCAGCTTAGTTTTTGAAAAGCAGACACACCATAAATTATTTGAAAATATTTGCATGATCCTGCTGAGAAACATGTTTTCATTTACTGTAAGTACCATCAGAAGCAGAAACTGTTAGAGGCTCAACTTGAAAGTTTACTTTTCAAGTCCTTCTGTCTGCACAAAGTTCTAGTTTATAGTTCATGTTTCCTCTACTGACACATACAGAACCTATGTCATGTCTGGAAGTACAGCCAAATTGCTTAAGATCTGGCTTTTTCTGTCACCATCTGAACTAGTATGCATCTGCTTTTCATATCTATAAATCTATGTATATGAATGCAGAACTTTCTTCCTGCTGTTCTGGACTGTATTTTCTTTAAGTTAAAACTTTCAGAAACACCCAAGACACATAAGGTGGTATAAAATGTCAGAGGCCTGAAGGTGCAAGGACATTGCAATTTTTTTACAGTAGGACCAAGAGATGTCTTGATCATCCCACTTGATAACGAGCAAGGGAAGTAGTAAATGGCCACTTAAAAAAACTTTGTGGAGAATAAAATAACTAGTGAATGAGTAAAATCAAAGTAAACCTGGGAATGCATGACAGTGAAGCTAACCTTGGAAACATTCTTATTGGATACAGATAGGTTTACTTAAATTACCACTAGATCTGGTATATTACAGCCCCTGTAAATGTCAGCTCAGTCACTCATACACCAAAGAAATAGGTACCACAGGCCACAAGACATTTGCAGATTCCTTCACAAAACAGAAGGCAATTGTTTTTCTAAGTGTCCCACCTGTGAAATACAACTTTACTTTCACCCACCTGGGCCATACTTGCAGATAAAATTGTGCTTCATGTTGCATCTATCATCATTCCATTGATAAAGGTACGGCCCTCCCAGACCAGGGTTTGCAGTTGGCTGATGATACATCACAACACAGGCTTCACTTCCACAGGAAGGCTCATCTGTATACCAATTTCTAGTGGTACACATAAAGACCAACTTTCAAATTTTGAAGGTAAGGTTCACCAGGATGCCAAGGAAAGGAGTTTACATCAGTGAAAATATGTCAACCCCAATGGCCCCATCCTCTTCAAAGATATGCTGCATTTCCCACAACTCCTCTGTGAAAGCTGTTTAGGGCCTGGGCTCCACATCTCTGGATCTTAAAAAACATTCTGACCAAAGCAGCTCTGCAGAAATAACGAAATAACACCCTGCTGCTCTGCTACCTGTTTTCCTTCCTATCTGACTCTTACCTGTCACAATGCCCTGAGTCCTGTGAGCTGCTGCTACTCTGGCCTTTTGCTTAATCAGGAAATTAAAGGATTTTCAAAAGAGGGTAGAAACAGAACAATTTAAGTAACATGCATTAAGTTACTTGGTGGCTGGCTCCCTGATTCAAGGCAATTTGTCTGCCTGCTTTCAGACTACATCCTCTACGTGGGGTAGAAAACCTCCAAAAGCCATACAGAGGCAAACTGATGAGATGGGAGCAAAGAAAACTGTAGGCTGAAACCACAATATGCCATCCTTTTACAGCTTCAAATTCAAAACCCTGGTTGCCAGTTCCCCTTTATCTGGAGAAGTTAAGGAGGGATGCTACTAACTTCATGGGGCACTAAGTCTTCAAGTTTCTTTCTAGAAGACTTGCCAGGCATTTCACTCTCCATTTCTTTCCATGCAACCTTCTCAATAAGCAGTTTTACAGACTTACCTGAATGGTGAAATACTTCCATCAGCCCACTGGTAGAGGTCAGGGCAAGCACTTGAGGTGGCTAGTCCATCACCACTTCTCCACAACCCAATCCAGAAATCACCATCAGAAATCCCAGAGCCTGACTTAGTGAGGTTTTGCAACATGTTTTCTATCAGTTGCTGCTCAGCTTCACTTTCCAGGCTCAGTAAAGACCCACCATCAATTTCACAGGCTTGGCGTGCCTCCTGAAAGCCCACACGTCTAGACAAGTCCTGGAAATAAGCTAACTTGTAACAAGAACGCTTGAGGTCACCATAGCACACCTTTTGACCTGAAAAATACAAATAAGAGAGTGTTTAGAGTGTACTAATGAATATCCCACCTGGGGAAAAAAAAAAAAAGAAAAAAGCACAGCATGCATACAGTGATGGAGGACAGTAGGTTTTTTCTTGTGCCCCTCTATGAAAGAGCTCACGGTGATACAGTGACACTGCTGAAAACCTTAGCTTTAATTTAAATTGCAAATATCATACAGTTCATGGGAATCTATGGCTTTATTCCCAAGGCCTGTGAAACTCTCCAAGACACTGAAAACCCCCACTAACTTCTAGAAGAATGTTCTCTACTCTAATGACTGTACCATCAGGCCCCTCTGTTAAAGCCAGGATCTGTTTGGAGGGTATTTTCTTAACTATTTCATACTAAAGGACCAACTCCACTCCTATTTAGTAATCAAAGCTATCTGATCAGAAAAAAATATTTAAAATTCTCAATTTTAGTGGCAAGAAGCAGCTAGCATGTTCTTGATTCTGTTAACCTTGAGAAGGTGTATTCACAAGGACCTTGTAGCTGCTCTTTGCTATAATGTGTCTAAATACAACCCGTAAGCATACGTGGAAGGAGAGTGTCTGCTCCTTTAAGTGTACTGGTCAATGACTTTTTCAGTGCAAAAAAGGACAATGAGAAAAGAAGGCGGCCATAAACAAAACAGATACAAACCTGACAGGAAAATTTAATGGAGAAAAAGACAAGAAAAAAAAACACCCTTGTCAGACACGCTAATTGGCAGGCTATCAAGAAACCGCAGGCAAACAGGACTTTGCAACTTCATAAGCAGGCACACCTGGGGACCCAGGACATTGGGGTGGTTGATGGGACTGTGCAATCTGATGAGGGACCACGCAGAGTTAGGGAACGGGGAGGAACAAAAGTGGAATGGACAGAAAGGGGTACAAAAGCAGCCAGTCGCAAGTAAAAGAGGGGGAGCCTGTGTGAGTCTGGACATGTGCCTTCTCTTGTGACCTTCTACCTCTACCAGCTGACAAGGAGGAGGGAACTTGGCTGTCTGTTTTCTGTGGGTCCTGCACATGGTTGTTGTTGAAAGCTGTGACTTGCCTGTGGCAATCTGTGTGATGGTCGCATCATTATCCTATGTGTGGCGCTGGGATGCCTGCTCAGCTTTGCTACTGGTTTAGCCAGCAAAGGGGAAAGTGGCAGCCACATCCCTTAGCTCAGACAGAGGCCCTGGGTACTGGGGTGGACACCAGCAGCCAGGCAGGAGGAGTCCTGGGACTGGAGGTGCTGGAGGAGGTGGTCACCCTCTTAACATCCCTTAACACAGCCAACCAACTCCAGATATTAGCAGATATCACAATACTATCCAGATACCATAAATAAGCCCTGTGATGCTTTCAGAAAGTACTACATCTACTGCATTCACACCATTTTTTTCTTGCCCTCCAAAGTTATGTCTGTGGAAAAATCAAAAGTCAAATGATGAAATAACGGGTTTTTCCTTCCAGTTCTTTGGCTAAGACAGACATATCTCTTTTTCCTAAAATGGAAAAATAATTATCATCAGTTTCAACTAGTGAGATTCTCTAGAGTTTATTCAACACATACAAGATGTGGAATGAACACACTCACTTATCAGCTGCAACTGAACTCCAGTATGTTTATTTGGGGACAGGAGAAGGGTTCTAAATACATATATATTATATATATTTTTATATATATATATATAAGGACATATGCTAACCATCTCTTAAAAAATCAAGTTTTTTTCACGATGGAAATTTATCTTTGGAGAAGAAAAGTAGGAGAGTTTATTTTGCTTAGTAAGAATTACCAAAGGATACCAAAGTAGTAAGAATTACAAGGCATTACCTAGAATGTTTAGAAACAAAAAAAATTTATCAGTTTACTGGAAAATTTGGCAAGGACAGTATTTTATTGTATCATGTTAGTTTTGCATTTGAAAATCTTGTGTTTACTCCCACTCTTAAGCAAACTGAGATACACAACTCAGGTAAATAACCCTTTGACTTTACCTTTGAACAGGTTTTATCCTGTTTTACCTTAAAAAAAATTAGTCACTGGGAAACAGCAACATCATCTTATAACTTAAGTTATACTTAAGTTTTTTAAGGCAGTGTTTTTCTATACACAAAAAATAAACACAGAAGTGAACAAAGAAGCCTAAAAGATACGATAAAATTAATTCTTGCTTTAGTGTTGCTTCATTTTCATATTTAATGACAGAGTCGCACACTTCCCATAGTAGATTGCATACAGCCCAAGAGCTGCTTGAAGACTTCTCTATATTTGCACAGAGCATAGCTTCAAGAATTTGCAAAGAATAAGCAGATTGTATCAAAGTTGCATGAACATAGGAATGTACAAACAGGATCATTTCATGCGTTTTAGCTAAATCTAAAAGTATGTCTTATTTTGAGGATCTTTTTCATTGTGAAAAGCTATTTAAATTATAGTGGCAGTAGGGATAAACTGTTTAGTTTTCTAGCGTTTCCTATGATTCTTGTAACCTTTCTCAAAAAAATTATCTGTGAAACCTTTTCTTTATGATACCCTATTAAAGTTCATCTGGGATAAAGACTGTCAGTAAGAGAAGTGTCTTTGTAGTCTCATTCTTACTTAGGCTTGGCAAACAGTCTTCTGAAAAGCCACTTGTTTATGAGTAATAATCTGCCAAAATAACACAGGAATAAGAATAACCTAATGTAAGGACCAGCTTGTGCCACAGATATCCGTGGAAAAAGCCAGGCTCTGAGATCAGGAAGAGACCACCTATTTGGTCTTTCTCTGATGTCCTGACAATGCTGTGTATGACTTGATTACTTTCCTGCCATTTCCCTTTATTCATATAAGCTAAGAGCCTTGCTATCAATGAATGCAGTAAGAGCCATAGTCCTAGCTGGGCAATGATCCTGAAGAATCAAGGAGCAGACCCTTTGCTACAGATGCATATAAAGTAATGGGTTTCTTCATATGAATTCTTGGAACAAAAAGAAAAACTACCCCTATTATCAAAGTAATAAAGTGATAACTCTAAATGCTCAAAAGTGGGAAATGCAAGAATGGAAGTTGCATGTGAAATCACAGCTCATTCCCTTAATCTATAACGTTGAGATTCAAATTTTGTGAACATGATCACAACCTTTTTATTTTCCCCAGAAGGTCTGTCTCATTGACAAGATAGAGTGCACAGTGAAGGAGGAGCTGTTCAACATTTTAATCCTCACCACTGGGTGAGTGACTATGGCTCATTGCCAGAGTACACATATGTACATAACAGTGCAAACATCCAAAGGCTAGCACTGAATTATGTAGAACACTAATAATTTACAAGGAAAAGGGACCACACCTCTCCCTGTAACTAAAGATTTTATTTAAACCATTAATTCAGATGTATATAGAGAATTATGGAGAGTCTTTTGTCTATTGCCTTGTTCTTTTTATTTCCCAGACAATTTTTAGCAATATGCTCTTTTATGATTCATTTCATTCTGTGCACATACTCCTCCTTGATACCAAGTAGTAAGATATAAGCAAATTCAGGTATCAAAATAACCCTGTCACAATTTCAGTCATGCGGGAATGTTCTATCCACTGAGATGAGTGGGCTGGCCACTACTGATCTCAATTCCTGTGCTGCGCCTCCCTTTCATGGTAAAACAGCTAGCTTTCCATCCAAAACACGTGCATCCGTTCCCCTTCCCCATGTGCTTCTCAGGTGGCTGAAGTGCTCCCCTCACTCTGTTCTCATGCACAGTCTCTGCTCTTCTGCAATTGTCCCAAAGCCTCAATCAAATGACCTCTCCAACAGGACAAATGGGTCCTTGCTGGCTAACTGACCAAGCTTCTTCAGTGTACTTATCTTCCAGTTGGCTCCCGCACAGAGACTCATGTTGCCAAATGGCACATGCTGTTCCTGAGCTGCTATAAGGCTCATGTCCGTAAGCCATAAATTGTGTTGTATACTGGTTCAATACGGAGGTTGCATCAGTGTCAAGGCTCAGCTCCACCACCTACAGAAAGCTGAGGAAACCAGGTGGAACTCTGTGGAGCAGGGAGGGGAAGGACAGACATTGTGATGCACAACGGCAGCAGAGCTGCTCAACAGCTGCCACTGCAGCCCCTAATGCATGCCCGTTTTGTGGAGTCCAGTAACAGCTTGCCCCTGTTGTGCACTCGGAGCAGGAAGTCTCCTTGGAGTGATCCAGAATACAGATGTGAAGGCCTAATCTATACCCAAGGGTTTATCTGAAAGGGTTAGTGAGTTAAAATCTTGAAACTTTGTGTGAAGACTTTTTTTTTCTTCCCCTAAACTGATCTAAATAATTTTTGAGGATACTATTGTTATTGCAGATGTTCATGCAGGGTTAAATAACTCTAAAATCGAGTATTGTAAAGTGAAAGAATTGAACAAGTGAAAATTTGTGTACAATCCAACTCCTAAATTACTTCTCTTTCATTTGTTGCTCTCTACACCTGTGGCAAAAGAAATAATTTCCTCCTTATAGGCTCATCATTTGTACAAGAATATACCTCTAGAAAACAACAGAGAAAACAGCAAGAAACCAATAAATATTTGGCATTAAGACCCATCTGGTGTGAATGAAGTATGTGATGCAGAGTAGTAAGCTTTCTGGAAGAAGCTGTGAATTTTTTTTGTTCTACTTAATTTAGTCCCTGTGTATAGGCAATGACCTACTCTGAATCTTTTCTTTCTTCTTTTGAAGGGGACTTTTATCTGCTGTAGTGGAGCTAGTTCAATGTGTTAATGGAAAACTGCAGTTGTGCCTTAATAGCTGGCAAATAGTTGACGTTTTAGTGCTCTTCTTGGAGCACATTGAAATGTCAAGTTTTCAAGCTTCATTTTTTACAGCTTTCTCTCACTACTAATTTCTGAACTATGAAGCAGAAATAATTTACCAGTGAAAAATGTCAGAATGGACCACATTGTATAGCAGACAAATATGGAAACATTAACTATTGGCTATTTTACCTTCTTCTAAAATCTTTGCAGCAGACAAGACTCCATTGTTAATTCTAAAGCGACATTTGCTATTTCAACTGTATAAACTGAATTCCAATTTTTCTGTCACAGTTGAATAGAAACTAGATTTGTAAGCAAGTCTATTGGAATGAATCAGGTTAAGATACTATGCAATGTGAATAAATATAGGCAAGTTAGGCCTTTACAACCTTTCCACAAAATCTGCCCTGTGCTGCTTGAGAGATGAAAAACACCACAAAGGAAAACACTATTTCATCACAGCGTATCCAGAAAGGAAAAAAAGAAAAGCATGTTATTGTATTTAGTTCTCCCTTCAGCACAAGACCAAAGATCTAACTAATTAATTTAATAAGATCTAAGAACTCATTCTTACTATTTTCCCTTACAAATACTCAGACAAGTTGAGGTTTCAGCCAATCCTACCTGACTATCTGCAGACATGAAGGTAGAGTGCTTATACCCTTCCTTTCATGGAGTGTATCAGCTCCTTAATCCTTGACCTTCCTTCCCTCACCCAAGCAGAACAGCCCAGACCCTGGTCAGAATCAGGCATAGAAACAGGCAAGACACACACTTGGCTTGGTGTCATGAACCCACACCTTACCTTTTCATCAACAATTGCTTTCTTGCCTGTTGAGGGAAGAGTGCTGCATTGAAGTAACAACAAACTTGACAGACAAAAGACTGTTCTTTTTTTTTTCCCCAGTTGCAAACCTGCAAGATTAGGTCTCCCCAGTTTCCTTAATGGAAATGTCTCCAGGTTTGTTCTTTCTACCTCTCCTGCATACGCCAGCTATACAACATAGCTCTGGCCCTGCTCCCTCAGCCTTAGCAGCTCTAGTTGCCTACTGCAGAGAACCTGAACTGGCTGAAATTCCCTTGCACTCACTTTGTCTCACCATCCTGTTAGCTGAAGAAAGCAAGTGTAAAGTACTTGCTCTAAGAAGTGCTAGCTACCATTTCCATTCATATGGACCAGTTGTCATCCTTGGGTGTCAAACAGCAACTCCACAGTAGAATGTTTTGACATCAACATTAAAACAAAGATAGCTTTTGGCTGAAATACTTGATACTTAGTTAAAACATCTCTGCAGACAATTCTGCAGAAAAAAAAATCTCCTTCAAGAGAAGGAAAAACAAGCAAATTCTCAGCTGGTATTTCAATCAATTATGTCTCCATTATGTTTTAATAATGATGCTTCATTAAACAGAAATAATAGGTTCCCTTAGGTCTGTCATGACAGAAGTTATAGCAAAATGTCATTCAGAAGCAAAATTACTGATAAAGTACCCAGCT
This sequence comes from Morus bassanus, assembly GCA_031468815.1. Classification (NCBI taxonomy): domain Eukaryota; kingdom Metazoa; phylum Chordata; class Aves; order Suliformes; family Sulidae; genus Morus; species Morus bassanus. Next base: position 110,674,198 of record CM062568.1, read on the forward strand.
CAAAGACTGATATCCCTAAAAGCATCAGGCTCAGTCCAAACTACATCGCCACAGGCCACGAGGGGCACAAAGGTTATCTTGAGTAACAAACGTGACTCGGTTGAAGGTTTTGAAGATGTCAGAAGATAAGCTGGTAAATCCCATCCCTCTTCCTCTTGAACCACATACACTAATCTACAGTCCAGAGTCTGCTACCATTAGAATCCACCTAGATTAGTGGGGAACAGCAACTGCATGTGCATAGCATATGTGAGGGGAGAACAAAGGAATGCACAAAGCCTGCTGTAGAAAAGTCCATTATTTCATACTGTGACCTTTTTCTTCCCAAGATAACGGATTCAGCAAAAAACACAGAGAAGCATTTGGTACAAAGGAATGTGAAAGATCTAACACCAACCAGAGGCCCAAAGGTCAGCTTGAGGCTGCTGGAGGCCTCTGAAAATAGAATAACAAAATAAAGACACAAGGACTTAAGTGAAAGTGATCATGAAATAACAGCAAGACAGAAATCTACGTAAATTAACCAAAATATTCCACTGGCTAGATAATATTTCTCTGCTTGTGTTATGAAGACTAGTCTTGGTCTTGAGCTTGTGTGAGCACATTGACCTCAGGGGCTGTAACCAGCATGCAGGGCACTAGGCACAATTTGTTTTCACCTGTCCCCATGTCACAGGGTGCTCCATGCCAAGTCCCAGTAATGCACTCCAGAACGTGACCAGGCTGAGAGGCTAAAAGGTACTAAATTTTCCTAATCACATTTTGATTCAAAGCTGATGCATCTTGTCAACTGACCTTTGTATTATCCAGTCAGATTTTGATTGGGTTCAGCTGCCGGTCATGTTTTGATATATTATGTTACTGCTGTTGATGTTTTACTGCATCATATTTGTGTCCATCTACTGAATTTAATTTGGGTTTTTTGATGACTCATATTACTTCTTTAAAAAATACTACTGTGATAAGATTTCATAATTACATTCTGTCTTCATTTATGATAAAAGCAAATTGCCATCTTCTCTCCCAAAGTTTGTAATACTGAAGACACATTGTTCTCTAGTCGAGTCAGTGTTCAAAACACAGATGTTGCTCAGCTCACACTCCTGAGCAGCTTAAGGAATTCCATGTGCTAACAAATTTGCCATTCAAATAGAAACTGCTACACAGATCATATGCCAGCCTGTATCTATATTAATATCTTCATAGCTAACTCTTCCATACCTTAATAGATACTTTTTCCTCCCACCCTCCTAATAACCAAGTCTGCAAAGAGAAGAGACATTCATTATTGATTTATACTTTTTCTGGATTAGGGGTTATACCTAATTGTCATTATACAGTTTCTCTGAAGTGATTTTTCTTTTGTGAAAAAACTTTCAAAGGTTCCAAGTCCCTTTTAAGCTTATATAAAATAACTGAGGGCCACATTTGCCTATTGAGTAGCTGTACTTCAGGTAGATATATGTACAGGCAGACAGTTTGTATACATCATATCATATAGTCATTAGCATGTAGACAATGTGTAAGGTAGCTTAATAGAGGCTGGCCCCAACCTCTCTTAAGCAAAACTCATCTATTAGCTAGACTTCTTACAATAGTTGTTGTAATGGAGTACCTTTCTTGCTAAATTCTTGGGCATTAGCATGTAAAAATTATAGATGCATAGACAGCATGTATAAAATGACAGGTAAAAGGCAAATTCTTTCTATTCTCTCTCAAACACGGGCCAGTTAATCTATCTTTAGCCACTAACCATCCCATATCTTGCGAATTAGCAAAGACAATGACAGAGGTCCTCAGACACCAGCCAAACAGCCATCTCTAGGATTAACGCAACTCTTGCAGAAAGAGAAAACAGGGGATGATGGAAATTGTAAGTAAAAAGAAAGTACTGTATTACACCATCCGTACAGAGATTTAGTACATTATGCAGAATATGAAGCTACACAAGGAGCATTTGTCCCAGTCCCATCCCTGTCATCTTTATTTTCTCTTTTGCCATGTGAAGTGATTTTCAGTTAATTTATTGCTGAAATTGAGTTTTCATCTGTATGTCAACCTTTACTAATTATGCTATTGTGTTTCCAAGAGCTTTTGGGGACAAGGATTTGACTGGGTTATTTCTGAATAACAACTGTTCTGAATAGGCCCATAATAGCTATACTCTCACAAAACTGAGCAATCAGAAAGGAGACAGTCTGCTTGTAAAGGAGCATTGGGCAGTTCTGATTTGAATATTACTTTTCACTAACACCTGGATTTTGCCATCTGGCTGACTACAAATGCAATTAAAATGAAATCTGATAGCTTCCCTGCATATTGCAGCAAGATAGCTGGTTAGTAAAATAGGTGGTTAAAACACATACATATGAACACTGATGACAAATATTGATCTAAATAGATTTTTTTGGGGAGGTTTGTTAAAGCGTCTATGTACTCAGAATCTGCACTGTTCTAGGGGAAGATGCAAGCAAGGATTCCTTGCCCTGCAAAACATACATAAGTTTTTCATTGTGCTGAATAAAGTGCTGGAAGGATTTGTCTTCCCCAGAGCACAGAAGTTCGTCTGGAGTTTCAAAATCAGGGATGTAGTGTTTCAGAGACTAGCTTGTTCTTGATGTACTGGGAACTGGAATACCTGCCCTCATGAAAGGCTGCCATCTTCACCAAGCAGTGACAGGCTTATTCATTCATTTCACAAATAAAATAACACACCCATTTATTTCTTATAGTTAGCTTCTCAGTCCTGGCACACAAGGCAGGGATATCAGGCCACTGATAATGAAGCTGTAAAGAAGTAGCTTGATGTCTAAATCTCATTAGAAGCTAATCAACACTTCACCATCCATAACTACCCTTGCAGGAAAACATACGATTACAATTATGTAAATCAATACAGGGTAAGCATCTTCAACTGGAAAATAACCATTTTTATGAAACAGTTTTAGTCATGGATTCAAGTGATATGTCAGTGTCAAAAAAAAATATCTGTAAAGTATTTCCCAAGTACTACTTTTTCCCTGACACGGTCAAATCATTAAAGCCTTGACAGTTTTCCTTTCTTCTAAGTGAAACATACCTACTTTTTGGCATCAGCTCTGTTTCAGCTATATAGCACATCATAAATTTAAAGCCTGAGATCCATTTAGCTTTTCCTGTAATAACCATTTTCCTCTCTTCTGATCATGTGAACTTTATAGGTATATATCACAGTGCTGATCATGGCAGACAGCCACTTGCTTCTATAAGGGGCCAGTGCAAAACTGCACTGTCCTAGAGGTTCATGCAAAGTGCCAACATAGTTGCCAAAACAAATCCTTAAAAATTGCAAGTTGCCTTCCCTTTTCCCATGTTAAGAAGGAATGGAGACTGGTGTCAGACCTATATTTTTCCCTCGTCTCTCCTCGAGAGGTCTAGCGACATTGTCACCGAGCAATGCAGGCTCCTTAGCATCACTGAGCACGATGAGGACGATGCACTTAGAAACTTAGCATCCACAGTGACAATAAGCTTCATTTCATTGTGGCACAATATGCATCTTCTCAACTGGCAACAAGAAAAATGTCACCATAAGTATAGGACATGGAGCACAAACATTTTCTTTTGTAGTATATACTCAGGATGTCAGTTTCCCTAACAATGAATCATGTTTGTTAAAAAAAGCAAAATTACCCAAAATATAACACTCTTCATGGGTATAAATAACCCTGCTCAATTCCACAGACACAAACAGGGAGGCCAGTGATAACACCCAAATGTCAATGGAATCTATTCGAGCCTATTCAAAATAAGAGGAAATACTATGTCTTAGAACAATCTACACATCTATAAGTCTGCTCCAGGATGTGGATTATTTACCCAGGACTTAAAAAAAAACAACCCACACAAAACCCTGTTGAAGCAGTGGTTTTGCTTGATTGTTTTCATTTTTCTGAAAGGTCTTATACACACACACACTAACATAGTAATTTTTTTTTATATATCACAGCCTAAAGACACACCAGGAATGTTCCATCATTTCAGCTGTTTAATAAAAAAAAGCATAAATACTGACATGAACACTGACAAGACTGGCAAATTAAGTCCCTTCATCAATAGTTTTCTGTGCGGCTGTCAAGACCAGAACAGATTTCCCAGATACTTTTAAGAAAGACATAATATGGCAGCTAGTAAGTTGTTGTTAGCATGTTGTGGAATAGACCACAAAAACTGTAGAGTCTGAATAGCTTAAGTATAATGTGTGGCAGCCTAGGGGAGCAGGGAATATTCTTACTCTGCTGTCCCAAACCAGTAGACATTTTCATACATACTTAACTTTATATACATCAGTAGACTCCCTCAACACAGTTTCTCACAGGCATAAATGTAAGCAATTCTGAAAGTTTCTGCCGATTGCTCATGTCTTATTTTTGTCTCTAGAAAGAAGTAGTTCATAAGTCTTCAGTCATTAAAATATACTCTTCATCAGACATTATCCAGAGCAAGCATCATCCATTCTCTTATTCTTCTTCAGCAAAATTTGAATGCCTATTTCCAAGTAAGTGTATTTTCATGGATGTTTTTACCAAGATATCTGTATTTGCCACAGATGTAAGTAAAATTTATATATATACACGGATGTGAAATTATATTAATTTCCTTGGTTTATAGACTTAAAGTTTCCTACGGTGGGACACCTTATATGCATCTCAGTACAAGAGTGCAACAGAATGCCCATCTTTTTGCAGTAGTTGTACAATTAAAAGAGAAAACAGGCAAGCTCTTGTTCATTCACCTTCTACTAAAAAAGTGGGAAAAGCCAATCCACACGGGGTCTTAGAATGGGTGACAGTTCACTTAAGGCAAAAATAGAAGGGACCTTTGTTGGGAGAAGAAACAAGTTAGAATATTCTTCTTTTAGGGTAAATTATCCTTCATAATAAAGTCAAATGGAGGTAAAGCATAATGGGTTAATTCACATCACATGTACACAATCCTGTATGGGAAGAAACCACTAAGATGTATAGAGTGGGATTAATCTCACCAAATTTAGTCATTCACAATGTACCTGCCCATATCTGAGCTGACTCATTGACCTCACTGTGTAGACAATGAAAAGAAACAGGCATTTTCAGGGTGTATCTATCTGCAGTATTTTCAAGATCTATGTTAAAATGAAATTAATCCCAGTAAAAATACTATTTTTTTTTCCTTCACTGCTTACAAAGTGAGCCTAGAGTGATTAGCTGTATACTGTGGTTACATTTAGATTTAGTCAAAGCCATGTCAACTGTTTAGTTAGGACTCAGTATTCCTTAAGATTGCTTAGAACTGAAGGTCTTACTGTCTGCCAGTAGTAGGAGTGGGGACAGCTTCAGCAAGAGACTCAAATAATTTCCAATTAGTGAGTGACAGGTATGAGTATGGGATTACAGTGTAGAAATTACTATTAAGTCATTGCTTCATCTTACTTATTTCCCATTAGTACTATATATTCTTTTCTGATGCATGAGAGATTGCAAAGAGAAAGTCATTATGAGAATTAGTTCCAAAAAATAGTGCTGTACAGAGCACTTTATGAACCAAAGCATGTTTTCCTGCAAACATCTTATAATCAAGAAGTTTGATCTACACGGGATCAGACCTGATCTACAGAGAAGTAAAGTCAAGGTACAGAACATGACTTTAGAAAGGTGAGAGACTTTTTTGCACCCAGCTGCTGCACTGGGACAGCACACCAGCCTTGTCTCACTGGGAGCAAGAAAAGCCACATGAAAGACAAGCAGACTGCCCCTGTACTCAGCACTGGGGAGGCCACACCTCAAATACTGTTTTCAGTTTTGGACCGCTCACAACAAGGAGGACATTGAGGTGCTGGAGCATGTCCAGAGAAGGGCAACAAAACTGGTGAAGGGTCTTATGAGGAGCTGCTGAGGGAACTGGGGTTGTTTAGTCTGGAGAAGAGGAGGCTGAGGGGAGACCTTATCGCCCTCTACAACTACCTGGAAGGAGGTTGTAGTGAGGTGGGTGTTGGTCTCTCCTCCCAAGTCAGTAGTGATAGGACAAGAGGAAATGGCCTCAAGTTGCATCAGGGGAGGTTTAGACTGGATATAAGGAGAAATTTCTTCACTTGAAGAGTGGTCAGGCATTGGAACAGGCTGACCAGAGAGGAGGTGGAGTCACCATCCCTGGAGGAGTTCAAAAAACATGTAGACATGGCACTTCAGGGCATGGTTTAAGAGACATGGTGGTGTTGGGTTGATGGTTGGACTTGATGATCTTAAAGATCTTTTCCAACCTAAACAATTCTATGATTCTATGACTATCCATACTGTCCCACATGTTATTCATCATAGCTCCCTCCATGGCAGGTATTTTCTCTTGGGCCTGTTAGCCAAGCGGGGTACTGGGGCTTGGCAATCACGAGTCTGAGAATTGTAAGGTCTTCCTCTATCTTTGAAGAAGATACTGAGAAGGAGAAGTTGCATTCCTGGAAAAGTAGCATGCTCACCTGAGACAAAATGCTAGAATTTTTCATCACTCTTTCCTTAGCCCCTGAATAGAGCTGCAGTCTGGCCAACCTGCATAACTTTCCCCCACAGGCAAGGTAAGCTTTACAGGGTTCATAAAGGGGGATCGCCTCTAAGTCTGATTCCTGAAACTGATTTAAGTACTTTGGTATTTCTGCCCTGCTATTAGGACGACTCATCCACCATCACGCATCTCAGGTTATCAAAACCGTATTCTCATCTATGAGTCATAGCAGTTTACCTAATACAAAGTGTCCTTCCACAGGGTATTATGGAATTTCTTGGTTAGGAGCAAGGCATGTTTAGTAGAAACATCTATTATATCCAAGAGTCATCACCTCATTTCACTTTAAAGAACCTAGATTGTTGATTTGTCCCCAAGAAGACACTGTTCAGAATAGGTGGATAAAGAGAGGAATTAATAAATGAGTCTAGGAGAGTTAAGTGCCCACTCTCCCTTGCAGTTCTCAGTCTCAGCTTCAGTGATTATCGAGACCTATAACTCAAAAGGGTCTTGTAACATGTGGGCTTGCATGTCCATTAAAAACTTTTGCAGTACGGAACCAAATGCTGGGCATTTACAACAAAATGTTGTGTTCAATACACAACTGTTGCATGTGTATCCTGTAGACGAGACTGGCAGTGTTTTTTCAAATTATACTTTCTCAAATTCTGAGCTACAAATGGAGCTTAAAATTAACAGTCTATGCCCCCCCAAAAAATAGAAGGTTTCATCTACAGAAAATACTTCAAGTCTGACAGACAAAACTCAGGTGTAATAAGCAGGCCAAGCCAATTGAACTAAATTAAATTGTGCCTTTTGAGAAAGGGTTTGTTATCTCTACTCAATTCATTACCTATGAAGATACTTCTTTAATTATTTTACTTTACAATATTTTATGACCAACTCAAATCCAGTCATAAGCTGTACGAATGAACACATCCACATGCTTAAAGGCATCTGAAGCAAGTAAGCCTATAGTTTAGAGGCAACTCTTGTTGTTTCACGACCTACCAAATGTTTTTCTTCATTTAGTGTTTTATATATCCAAATACTTTTACACCAAAATAGATACATATTGCTTTAAAATACTGTATCAGTATTTAATCTGTTATTGATGCACAGCGATAGCAACAGGCAAAATTTAAAAAGCCATAGAAATACAAAAAGACAGCAAACGGCAGTCATTAAAGTATAATGCCTATGATTAATACATAGGCTGTTAAATGATTAGTAACAAGATTAGCTTGCATCTTTCCTGCCCAACAGATACTTAAAGTAATTGCATCTTTGCAAACTGCATTATCATCACTTCATGTTCTTCATGATGTCATGGGACAGCAAGGCAAACTCAGCAGTTTCTCCTGAGCCTGCTTTGATTTTTTTCTTTAAGAATCAATTCTCTGGCAAGACTAGATATTCTGATATAGAGGCTGCAAGCACTGCTCTCAAAACATCCTTCTAACTACACTGAATATTACAAAGCATTTGTATTACTTCTCTTCAACTCCCAAATTAAAGATGACAAAGAAATAACACCTAAATGTGAATTGTTTGACGTAAATAATCATTTTCATTATATCCTAGGAAAATTAACATACTTGGAAAAATAAACAGAAAACCTCCACCTAAGGAAATGGCATTTTGAAAAGGTAGACCCTTCCTTCTCTGCCCTCTTGACACTGTGGTCAAAACGGTTGCAATTTTGCAATTACTGCTAGGTCTGCTGCAGACTTACTGCAGTAAACGGGAATCTTTCCACAAGGTCCGACGAGCACTCGAGTCAGTTTCAGGAACAGTTTCTTTGCGAGTCATAGGAATTATATATTTAACTTACTTGGAATGAGAGCAGTGAGATTTCCATTTATTCCAGACTATCACGATTGAAGCATAAAACAGCAATTTTTCAGAAACAGGTCTGTTTAACATGTAGACTTATGATTTTAAATGTGAGCCTCTAAGTCCAAACTGTCAATTCTTTTATATAAGAGACAGATAAGCTAGATGGAAGTCAGGTGGACAGCACACACTGCCCAATAATTCAATAGTACTATTTCTTGTTTGAAACAATGCCAACTACTACAAGTACTAGACCTATCCATGTGCATGTGGCAGGAGAGGGCTGTGGTCCTTGAGAGAAAAAAACCAGGAGAGTTCTCCTGCCAGTATATCAGAATATTCTGGCATAAGCACACTAAATATCTTTGGCTGTTATTGTCTAGAGAACCTTTATCTAATGAATACAACTTCAGCTAATACACCTGACAGTATATAAATTGTTCCTTCCATAAGTGGCTTCAAATCCTCTCCTGTATTCTACCAGCCAAGTAGTAGCTGCATAATACAGTGACACAAGACTCATCACATGCTTTGAAACACTTCAGGGAAATATGGGGTAGAGCCTGTATTCTTTCAAACTCCAAAGCCTTATACACATCTAGGAACAGTTTGACTAAGCAGTATATACATATTACACACTGTTTTAAAAGCTGGACCTCTACTCAGTTTCTTACATATGTCACTTAAATGCAGAAGCTTCAGCTAGAAGATTAAGGGCCTGGGTTTCCTCAGCCACACACGGACTCCTGCACTGAGACTACTAATGCGAAACGTATCTCGTGGATGAGTAATCTTCACTATTCCTTAAAATAACTGTTACACAGTATTCGTATAAATTGTTAAACTAAGAGCTTTGCTGTATCATATGTGAATTGTACAGTCATATAACACAGGTAGATGAAATATTTCAGAGTACACTTCAGGCAGGCAAGTTTTTTTCAAAATGTTGGAAGTGCTGCTACTTAGCCATTGTTTCCTGGAAGATACATTTTCATCAAAAGCCCAACAGCACATCTCATTTCTGCACATGAACTTGCTTCAAATAAGACATCACCAAAATGGTCAGCGACTCTATTCCATCAGCAACTAAGAAAATTATCTGAATTCAGCAACCAAATGTTTGCTACAAAAACAAAAAAAAACTACAAAAAAGTTTTCTTGACACGCTACCATTACAGCCCCTGAAACACTGTATACAAATAATTTGCATTATTCTGGAATCAGTTTCTAAAGGGACATGTTCTCACCTGCATATACAGAGATTTACACACATAACTTATTAACAAGCGCAGTCAAGTGTGTAAATCTTTGTTGATACCAAGACAAATGTATGGATGTGCTTGCACACACAACATGCCTCTGAAAGCCTGTTAGCTTTAGCTTGCAGGGTTTGACCCAAAGCACAATTAAAAATAGCCTTTTCATTAAATTTAGCAGCTTCTGAGCATATGCACCTGTGTGCTGGAAATACACAATGTGATCCTACAGCTCTTAAACCAAAGGTCAAATAATAGATATAGATTTCTGAAGCATTGTCTTCCTTTCGGTTTTGAGAGTTGTAGATATACTCACACATAACAAAACTATTTACGCTGTATGCTCTTCAAAGTTTGATTTTCCCTCCTAACGATGTTACAAACAAAGAAGAAACATTCCTGTATAGATGCAAACGCATCTCAAGGTGTAGTTGTTCCTCAGAAAGACGCTGTAGCAAGCACATGCTCTATCTTTTCAAGGAGCTGAAACGGAGCTACATTATACAGGCAATCAATGAAATCCAAAAATCTGCCCGTACACGACAACACCGTATCGGCAGCAACTGACTCGAACCTGCTGCAGAAGTTTGACAGCCTAGCGTTCTGCCTCCGAAGACCCGACCTAAGCCGCTCCCAGCCCCGAGGGGGGCCCCAGCCCAGCCCAGCCCAGCCGGGCCGGGCCGGACCCGCTCCCTAAAGCCGAGGCTGCCGCGAGACCCTCGGGGAAGCCGCCGGGGCCGGGCTGCGCCGAGCCAGCCCACGCCGCGCGCTCGGAAGTCGATTTCACGGCTCGCCTCCAACACGCGGGTCATTTAACGAGCGGGTCTGGTCCCAGCCCTTCCCCTCGGTGGTTCCCGCTCCCGTGAGCGCCGAGCTCCCCCCGCAGCGACGCCGAGCACCCGCCGGCCCCGCGCCTCCCGCCCCCCACGGGCCCCCGCCCGCCGCACTCACCGCTGAGGACGCGGCCGGCCGCCCCCCCGGGCCCGCACAGCACGGCGGCCGCCAGCACCGCCGCCAGCCCCAGCCCGCCGCCGGCCCGCATGGCGGCGGCCCCGCTGCCGGCTCCCCTCCGAGAGGCGCTCAGGGCAGGCCGATGCCCGCCGGCGGGGAAGGGGCGCCCTCCCGCCCGCCTAGCCTGCCTCCCGCCCGGCCGGCCGCCTCCGCGCCGCCGCCCGCCACCGAGTCCCCTCCGCGCCGCGGCCCTGCCTATATCTGCTCCCCCCCGCCCGCCCCGCCGAGGGCCGGCCCAGGCGAGCGGCCGGGACCGCCCCCCGCCGCCCCTCACCGCCCCCCGACAGGCCCCGACGGCGGCCGGTTTCGGCCGGGCAGGGGAGGGGGTGCGGCGGGCGCCCCCCTCGGGCGGCGGCCGTGGGCTGGGCGGAGAGCGGCAGCGGTGCCCGGCGGGAGGCTCGGCGCCGTGGGCGCCGCTCCGGCCTTGCGGGCCCCGGCGGGGCGGCCGGCAAGCCCCACGCCGCCGGGTCGTTCGGGGCCGCTGTCTGCCTCAGCGGCCGGCGGGTGTGGCGGAGCCCCAGGTCCGTGCGGATTTCGCATCCCTTAAAGGCTTTATAGACTCTCCTGGTCTGTGTTTTCCCTAGCAAGGACGGAGGTGTACTACTGCCAGCTTAAACGTGTCCAGATACGTACGTATAGGTACAGGTATATATTCTGGGAAGTCCCCTCTTCTCACTGCCCTGGCAGATACTCCGTTCACATTACCGTCACTCTGAAACACGCTGGGGTAATTCTTCTGGACCTCTTCAAAGGACCGCTTTTAAGACTTTGTTCTTCAGAGCCATGTTTTTTAAGGTTTTGCCTACAAATACAGTCTGTAGATTTATTACTTGTGTACTCGTGAATGCTTTGCTTCTCAATGGGAGGGGTCGTTAAAGGTAGGTTTCAAGGGCATCTCGTATGCAAATTATTTGATGGTTTGCTGGTCGACTTCATCTTTCTCAGAACTCAGCTAGAGATCACATATATATAAGGCATATTGGTAAGTCATTTTCCCTTTGGATGTTTATAGCCAAGTTTTGAAGTCAATACATCTCAGATCACTATGGATTTTAAAACACTTGATGGATTTCCTAGCTGCCTTAAAGCTACCTCAGATCAGTTTCTTACTAAAAAAACCCTTGAAGTTTATAAGTTACAATGCAAAAATCATTTCAAACACTGCTGTGTTTTGCTACCAACTTTTTCGATTTAAGAGCAGAGTTATTTATTTGCTTGACTGACTGTCATGGTTTTAGCTGGGATAGTTGATTTTCTTCACTGTAGCTAGCATAGTGCTGTGTTTTAGACTTGGTATGTAAATAATGTTGATAACACCCTGGTGTTTTAGTTGTTGCTGGGTAGTGTTTACACTAGTCAAGGACTTTCTAGCTTCCCATGCTCTGCCAGGTGCACAAGAAGCCGGGAGGGGAGGGGATGCAACCAGGAGAGCTGATTCGAATTGGCCAAAGGGTATTCCATATCATGTGACGTCATGCCCAGTATATTAACTGGGGGAATTGGCTGGGGGAGGCAGCGATCGCGGCTCGGGGACCGGCAGCGTCGGTCGGCGGGTGGTGAGCGGTTGCAGCACTTGTTGTTCAGTTTTGGTTTTGTTTTTTTTCCCTTTCCCTCTCCTCCTACTGTTTCATCTCTCTCTCGCTCATTATTTTCCTTTTCATTATATTAGTATTATTGCTGTTTTATTCTAATTATTAAACTGTTCTTATCTCAACCCACGAGTTTTCTTACTTTGGCCCTTCCGATTCTCTCCCCCATCCCACTGGGGTGGGGGGAGTGAGCGAGCGGCTGTGTGGTGCTTAGTTGCTGACCGGGGCTAAACCACAACAGTCCTTTTTGGCGCCCAACGTGGGGCACGAAGGGTTTGAGATAATAACAGTTGCTGGTCACAGCATTGATTCATCTGTTCTCGATATTAGTAGTCAGACCTACACCATGCTGATTTTGAAGTACATGTTAAAGATTGGCATTGGGTTTTGTAGTTTGCTGTGCTCTGCAGTGGTTAGAGATGTTTTGCCTAGGAGATTTGTTATTAAAACACTGGCCTTGAGTTTTATCGGTTATTTGGGTCTTGCATGGAAGCCGTTACTGTACTTCGGTTACCACCTCATGGAGACAATTAGCAATTATACCTCCTCTTCTGAGAGGTTCTTTATGGAGGAAATACAGAATGGCACCTTAGCTACCATCTTCTGTAATGTCTCCTCCTTCATTACAACAACTTTTCAGTCTCTTGAACATCCTTGGGTAGTTAAGATACATCTGTTGATATTCCTATGGCAGATTGTTTCGGTTTTGTCTAAGGTTAATAAGCAATTCAAGAATATCATCCAGAGATCTGCCCCAGGACTCGATAATTATGGGTGGCAGGGTATGTGGGAGAGTATGGGCAAATGCCTGAGACGGTGGGCACCCCCAGTGTTTTGGGACTTTACCCCTGAACAAGTGCAGAATCCTGAAAAATTAGTAGAATATTTGGAGGAAGTATGCTGTCACCCTAGCAATTCCAGAGAGATACAAATCACTGCAATGTGTTGGGGCCTGGCCCATGCCTACCGAGCCCTATTCAACAGTATTCAGTACCACCAAGGGAAAATGACAGGCCCTGCGGCTACTCCAAGCCCAGCGACAAGCACTGTGGCTCCTCAAACCCCCACAACAGGTGCTGCAGCATCTCCAAGCCCAGCGACAAGCACTGTGGCCCCTCAAACCCCCACAACAGGCGCTGCAGCAGCTCCAAGCCCAGCGACAAGCACTGTGGCCCCTCAAACCCCCACGACAGGCACTGCAGCAGCTCCAAGCCCGACGACAGGCACTGTGACCGCTCAAACACCCATGACGGACACTGAAGCTGAATCAGAGAATCAACCCGTGCCAGTATCAGTTGCCCCTATACAAAAGAAGAAATCTTCAAAGAGAAAGTCAACTCGTTTAGAAAAGGATGATGGAGAAGCAGCGCCATTACTAAGAGAGGAGAAGGAAGAGGAAGAACTTGTACAAGAGACGGAAACTACCCGATCCCTATCCTTAAGTGAGCTGCGAGATATACGAAAAGATTTCGGCCGTCGTGTAGGTGAGCATGTTGTCACCTGGCTGCTCCGATGCTGGGATAACGGGGCCAGTAGCCTGGAATTAGAGGGTAAGGAAGCCAAACAACTGGGATCCCTTTCTAGGGACGGGGGCATTGACAAAGCAATTGGAAAAGGGACACAAGGCCTCAGCCTCTGGAGGCGACTCCTGTCTGCTGTGAAAGAAAGGTACCCCTTCAAGGAAGATGTTATATATCGCCCTGGAAAATGGACCACCATGGAGAAAGGTATCCAGTACCTGAGAGAATTAGCTGTGCTTGAGGTGATTTATGGTGACCTGGGTAGTGAACAGTCATCCAAAGATCCAGATGAAGCGCAGTGCACACGACCCATGTGGCGGAAGTTTGTACGGAGCGCACCATCATCCCATGTAAACTCCCTGGCAGTAATGTCTTGGAAAGATGAAGAGGCACCAACGGTAGAGGATGTGATTGATAAACTCCGGGATTATGAAGCACATGTCTCTTCCTCCCTCGTCTCAGCTGTGGAGAAATTGTCCCGGGAGGTCCAGCAAATCAAAGAAGATATATCCTACTCCCTACCTGTACGGACCAATATCTCGGCCATTAGGAGTAAGCGTCCTTCTGCTCAAGAGAGAAGATACACACCACGGGGCACCCTATGGTTTTACCTGCGTGACCATGGAGAGGACATGAAGAAGTGGGATGGAAAACCTACCTCAACCCTGGAGGCACGGGTACATGAGTTGCAAGGAAAAACAACCACTCAAGGGGGGACCTCCAGGAGAGTTGCTGCTCCAGTTTCCAGTAGGCAGTTCCCCAGACAGAGGAGTAGAAGCGCTGATTCTATCCGTGATCTTAATAGGGAGACTTCTGATTCCCATTCACAAGAAGTGGGTTGCGAATTCTGCAATTGGAATTAGAGGGGCCCTGCCTCCAGCCAGGTGGAGGAAAGGGACAACCGGGTTTACTGGACTGTGTGGATTCGATGGCCTGGCACATCTGATCCACAGGAGTATAAGGCTCTAGTGGACACCGGTGCACAGTGCACCCTAATGCCATCAAACTATGTAGGGGCAGAACCCATCTGTATTGCTGGAGTGACAGGGGGATCCCAAGAGCTAACTGTATTGGAGGCTGAAGTGAGCCTAACCGGGAATGAGTGGCAAAAGCACCCCATTGTGACTGGCCCAGAGGCTCCGTGCATCCTTGGCATAGACTATCTCAGGAGAGGGTATTTCAAGGACCCAAAAGGGTACAGGTGGGCTTTCAGTATAGCTGCCTTGGAGACGGAGGAAATTAAACAGCTGTCTACTTTGCCCGGTCTTTCGAAGGACCCTTCTGTTGTGGGGTTGCTGAAGGTCAAAGAACAACAGGTGCCAATTGCCACCACAACAGTGCACCGGCGGCAATACCGCACCAACCGAGACTCCCTGATTCCCATCCATGAGCTCATTCGGCGACTGGAGAGCCAAGGAGTGATCAGTAAGACCCGTTCACCCTTTAACAGTCCCATATGGCCAGTGCGGAAGTCTAATGGGGAGTGGAGACTAACAGTAGACTATCGTGGCCTGAACGAAGTCACTCCGCCACTGAGTGCTGCCGTGCCGGACATGCTAGAACTTCAATACGAACTGGAGTCAAAGGTAGCCAAGTGGTATGCCACAATTGATATCGCTAATGCATTCTTCTCAATCCCTTTGGCAGCAGAGTGCAGGCCACAGTTTGCTTTCACTTGGAGGGGTGTCCAGTACACCTGGAATCGACTGCCCCAGGGGTGGAAACACAGCCCTACCATTTGCCATGGACTGATCCATACTGCACTGGAACAGGGTGGAGCTCCGGAACACCTTCAGTACATTGATGACATCATCGTGTGGGGCAACACAGCAGAAGATGTTTTCGAGAAAGGGAAGAGAATAGTCCAAATCCTTCTGAAGGCTGGTTTTGCCATAAAACAAAGTAAAGTGAAGGGACCTGCACAGGAGATTCAGTTTTTGGGAATAAAATGGCAAGATGGACGTCGGCAGATCCCAATGGATGTGATCAACAAAATAACCGCCATGTCTCCACCAACTAGCAAAAAGGAAACACAAGCTTTTTTAGGCGTTGTGGGTTTTTGGAGAATGCATATTCCAAATTACAGTCTGATTGTAAGCCCTCTCTATCAAGTGACCCGGAAGAAGAATGATTTCAAATGGGGCCCTGAGCAACGACAGGCCTTTGAACAGATAAAGCAGGAGATAGTTCATGCAGTAGCCCTTGGGCCAGTCCGGGCAGGACAAGATGTAAAAAACGTGCTCTACACTGCAGCCGGGGAGAATGGCCCTACCTGGAGCCTCTGGCAGAAAGCACCAGGGGAGACCCGAGGTCGGCCCCTAGGGTTCTGGAGTCGGGGATACAGAGGGTCCGAAGCACGCTACACTCCAACTGAAAAAGAGATATTGGCAGCATATGAAGGGGTTCGAGCTGCTTCAGAAGTGATCGGTACCGAGGCACAGCTCCTCCTGGCACCTCGACTGCCGGTGCTGGGCTGGATGTTCAAAGGGAGGGTCCCCTCTACACATCATGCAACTGATGCTACGTGGAGTAAGTGGGTCGCACTGATCACCCAACGGGCTCGAATAGGAAACCCCAGTCGCCCAGGAATCTTGGAAGTGATCATGGACTGGCCAGAAGGCAAAGATTTTGGAATGTCACCAGAGGAGGAGGTGACACGTGCTGAAGAGGCCCCACTGTATAATAAACTGCCAGAAAATGAGAAGCAATATGCCCTGTTCACTGATGGGTCCTGTCGTCTGGTGGGGAAGCATCGGAGATGGAAGGCTGCTGTATGGAGTCCTATACGTCAAGTCGCAGAAACTGCTGAAGGAGAAGGTGAATCAAGTCAGTTTGCAGAAGTAAAGGCCATCCAGCTGGCTTTAGACATTGCTGAACGAGAAAAATGGCCAGTGCTCTATCTTTATACTGATTCATGGATGGTGGCAAATGCCCTGTGGGGGTGGTTACAGCAGTGGAAGCAGAACAACTGGCAGCGCAGAGGCAAACCCATCTGGGCTGCTGCATTGTGGCAAGATATTGCTGCCCGGGTGGAGAACTTGGTTGTGAAGGTACGTCATGTGGATGCTCATGTCCCCAAGAGTCGGGCCACTGAAGAACATCAGAACAACCAACAGGTAGATCAGGCTGCTAAAATTGAAGTGGCTCAAGTAGATCTAGACTGGCAACATAAAGGTGAACTATTTATAGCTCGGTGGGCCCACGACACCTCAGGCCATCAAGGAAGAGATGCAACATACAGATGGGCTCGCGACCGAGGGGTGGACTTGACCATGGACACTATTGCACAGGTCATCCATGAATGTGAAACATGCGCTGCAATCAAGCAAGCCAAGCGGGTAAAACCTCTGTGGTATGGAGGACGATGGCTGAAGTATAAATATGGGGAGGCCTGGCAGATTGATTATATCACACTGCCACAAACCCGCCAAGGCAAACGCCATGTGCTTACAATGGTGGAAGCAACCACCGGATGGCTGGAAACATATCCCGTGCCCCATGCCACCGCCCGGAACACTATCCTGGGCCTTGAAAAACAAGTTTTATGGCGACATGGCACCCCAGAAAGAATTGAGTCAGACAACGGGACTCATTTCCGAAATAACCTCATAGACACTTGGGCCAAAGAGCATGGCATTGAGTGGGTGTATCACATCCCCTATCATGCACCAGCCTCTGGGAAAATTGAACGATACAATGGACTGTTAAAGACTACACTGAGAGCAATGGGGGGTGGGACATTCAAACACTGGGATACACATTTAGCAAAAGCCACCTGGTTAGTCAACACTAGGGGATCTGCCAATCGAGCTGGGCCTGCCCAGTCAGAACTCTTACGTACTGTGGAAGGGGGTAAAGTCCCTGTAGTGCATGTAAAAAATATGCTGGGGAAAACCGTCTGGGTTATTCCTGTCTCAGGCAAAGGCAAACCCATTCGTGGGATTGCTTTTGCTCGAGGACCTGGGTGCACTTGGTGGGTAATGCGGGAGGATGGAGGAGTTCGATGTGTGCCTCAAGGGGATTTGATTTTGGGTGAAAATAGCCAATGAACTGAACGGTATGCTGTTAATTGCTATATGATATTGTATGTCATCACTCCTATGGTTGTTATATGCTGTATCAATGGTATCATAGTAAGAATTTCCAAAACTAATGAAGAATGAACTTTGATTGAACCAAACAACGTGTAGCGGTGGTGGAACAAAGACTGGCTTCAGCATGCAACAATCCAACACCACGCAGACCATCTCTCCGGCCTTGAAAGACTGTTACGATAGATGGAGCCCAAAGTTATGGACTGAATGAACTCAATGGACATGTGTGGACCCTCTACAGATGTTCTACAGGGATGGTCCATAGACTACGGGAATGATAAATGATATCTACGTATGTCATCAAAGGATGGGGAGGCGGGTGGTTGTTATTGAGGTCATATTGGATAGTATGAGACCTGAGCATGACGTAAATGGTATGGAATAAGGGGTGGATACTGTCATGGTTTTAGCTGGGATAGTTGATTTTCTTCACTGTAGCTAGCATAGTGCTGTGTTTTAGACTTGGTATGTAAATAATGTTGATAACACCCTGGTGTTTTAGTTGTTGCTGGGTAGTGTTTACACTAGTCAAGGACTTTCTAGCTTCCCATGCTCTGCCAGGTGCACAAGAAGCCGGGAGGGGAGGGGATGCAACCAGGAGAGCTGATTCGAATTGGCCAAAGGGTATTCCATATCATGTGACGTCATGCCCAGTATATTAACTGGGGGAATTGGCTGGGGGAGGCAGCGATCGCGGCTCGGGGACCGGCAGCGTCGGTCGGCGGGTGGTGAGCGGTTGCAGCACTTGTTGTTCAGTTTTGGTTTTGTTTTTTTTCCCTTTCCCTCTCCTCCTACTGTTTCATCTCTCTCTCGCTCATTATTTTCCTTTTCATTATATTAGTATTATTGCTGTTTTATTCTAATTATTAAACTGTTCTTATCTCAACCCACGAGTTTTCTTACTTTGGCCCTTCCGATTCTCTCCCCCATCCCACTGGGGTGGGGGGAGTGAGCGAGCGGCTGTGTGGTGCTTAGTTGCTGACCGGGGCTAAACCACAACACTGACACAGACTTTTTCCATGTGGATTTTAGGCTTCCAAGCCAATAACTGATTTTTTCTAAATCTATAGGTAAGTTGAACGATGATCTAAAACTGGTTGTACTAAACAATACATTCTGAAATGGAGAAGTTACCTGAAATGTCTATGGCATCTGAGATTCATCCTTTTATTCATATAAAGCTGACAGTATGCAGAAAGAAAAAAGCATGACCAAAACCTATAGTTAATACAATAAGGATTTTAAAGCATGTTTGGTAATCAAAGCTTTTCAGCTCTATATGTTTTTAATTTACTCCCGTGTTGCAAAAATGAGGGAGTTCAAGTTTGTCTGAATTATCCTGGATCTCAAGTGATGTCCAACCAAAGGAGGTGGGGAAAATTAGAAAGATGTTACAAGTTCTTCAGAGTATAAAGTCTCCTACTGTCTCAGAAATGATAACCTCCAAGTTGGTGGGAATCTGATGGTGAATACTAGCCATAGACACTGAAAAGGTCTTCTGTCTTTTTCTTACGCCTTTGCAAAACTTTGTTAGCTTGCCTGTTCCTAAAGCCACGTTGAAATGAAATTGTCGTATATTCGCACAGCTAAAGAAACTCTCTAGGCATCCACACCGCCATCTCTTTTCCAGTGGAATTAACAGCGTGCAGAGTGAAACAAAACAAATTCTGTCTTTAGTAAGTTATGCAGCACTTGTTTGACATGCTTTGTGCTGGTTTGTTAGCCAAAATTGTATATACAGTGACTGTTCCTGGCATTCTGCTGATCTTTGCTGTACTTCTTATCACACAAGTATCTTGGGGAAATAAAAAAAAAAAAAAGAATAAGTGCAGGTGTGTTGAGACCAAACTGCATTTTCATAATTACCTGCAGAAACTTTCCAGGCTTGTCTTCATCTTACTTACAGCCCCTTGCTGCTTTCTTTCCTGCAGAAAGAAAACACAGAGCCCTGCGATACTGCATCAGAGGAACTTTCCTTACCAGTGCCAATTCACGCCAGCTAAGGTACCTATTAACCTGTCTACTTCTCCCTGTCCCTTTCACAGCTGAAGTATATTTCTTTTTTTCAGGAAATGGTGATTTCACTTTCAGTTAAAAATGACTGCTTCCCAGACCTAGCAACTGCGTAATTTGCAGCTGTTCATCTGGGCCTTCTAAATGATGGAAACAGGACTCACTGCTGGGACCAGGTTTATGGTCTTTATAATACATTCAGTCTGTTGATACTGTAGTTTCATCCACAATATATGCCCCATCTCAGAACTGCGCATAAGTTATGGTGGCATTGTGAAGTGACTGAGCAACCTAAAATTTTAACAAATTACAATTTTAAAAAATTACAATAATTGCCTTACAACTCAAAAAACTAGCAATGCATATCTCAAAGCTCTGGTACCCAGCGTATAAATAACTTCTAGTTCATTAAAAGTTTATAGTGATGACTGCAAAATCCTAATACTTTGTATGTCCACAAAGCAACTCTTTGAAAGGTGGACTGTCTTTTCTCTGGCATCATTATTTTGCCACATTTGTAAGATTTTATTTCCTAATCTGGAAAAAAAACAAAATTAGAAAGAGGGTACTTTAGCTGAACATAAAGATTTCAAAATATTTCTATCTTCAAATCAGGGCTAGGTACTTTTCTAAGGTAAGTTTTAGTCTAAGTCAAATTATTTGCCTAATTACAGAAGAAAATGGGTAAACTTGTGCACTTTTATTCCATAAGGTGGTTAAATCATTGAATAACTTAAATACAATTAGCCTATGAGTTTGTGTATAAGTATGATCTTTAAATGTTTATGTGTTTCTCCTTATTGCTTTTTAAACACTTTAAAGACCAGATTTGGCCAGTGTTAAAATAAGGTTAGTATTTAGTATCTCTAATCAATTTTCAAACAAGCCTAGAGGGGGGAAAAAAAGAAATTAAGTTGGATTAGTTGCCCTTTGGGGTGGCTTAAGAGTTCCTCTATTTTACCATTCACCAAAGTGGTAGTACTGTATACTTTGCCTTCACGAAGTACTGTTTAAAATCTGAGTTACAGCTGTTTTCTCAGTTCATTTCACAGCAATGATTATTTTTATTTTCTTTTTAGTTTTCCCACTCGTATCCAAAATTCTTGTCATTTGCCCATGAGACTAGGTGATGCAGTCCCTAAAGCTGCCCCGGTATACAACTGGAAGTAGGAGGAGGAAAGAATTTTGTACATTTACCATGTGCCATGGCTTGCACATGGATAATTTATTAAATAACTTTGCTAGAGCTCTGTCACACAGAGCCTTGCGATACTGCATCAGAGGAGCTTTCCTTACCAGTGCCAAAACCAGTTTAAGCTACGTAGCTTCCCCTGCCAATTTTCCTGGGACTATAATAGCATTATATTTTTAATGGGGTTTTTTTCTGTAGTTATGGAAAAGAATTCAGTGCAGATGCTAAAAACGTTTGAGAGGATGTAGGATGTGTAGAGGAGGGAAGGGATTAGAGAAATTTTAAGCTTCCTTCACCCCCCGTTTAACAGCATCTGAGGTACCGTCCACCCGTAAAATTAATGCGAGTCAAAGGAAAAAGAGGAGCAGGAGAGAGAAGAGAAGGAAAGAAATGTACTATTGTTTGTTGTTAAAATGTCTAAAAATATATGTCTAGCCTGCGCAATACAGTGCCTCTTAGAAATTCCCAAACTACCTGTGAGTTAGTGGTCTGCGTAGCTGGGCCAGCGAGGCATGCTGGCTTGAATTGCGATAAGCCAGTTAGAATGGCACTGTTCCCACCTTAATCTGTCAGCCAGCTAATTCAGTGCTAACTCAGGTATTTCTGCATAGCACTGCATTGCACAGTGCAAAATGCTGCTGTGGCTGGACGAGCAATGCAGTATGACTGACAGTTACACCAAGTTCTGCCAAGGAGGACCAAAGTAATTTAATTTCCTTCGATTATAATCCATTTAGATGTAACATATAGCAGAAGTAGCTTTAAAAAAATGAACAAAACATTTTAGATAAACAGCGTTTCTTAAAGGCCACAGGACATTTTTTACGTATTAGCACAAAAATTGTAAGTTCACAGATATTTTAAGCATTCTTAAAATATGATCTCTTGTATCTACTAAAATAACATGCTTTTTCCCCCCTTTAAAATCCCATTAAAGCTAGTTCTTCAGCAAAATCTTCATGGCTACAGACCCAATTTATTAATATTTCTTGGGTTTGGATCAGACTAATCAGTAGAATGAAACTCCATGCATGCTAATTAAACCTGATTCTCAAACCACATGCAAAACACTAACTCTGCGTAAGCAGCAGTTCTGTCCCAAACCAAGATAGTAAGTGGTGCTTTGAACTGCCAAGATGAGCATTTTGACAACTTTAAGGCTTTATTATGAAAACACATTCAAGGCAAGGAGGTAATTGAAAACAACTGTTGTTTGAAAATTCATCTTTCTGGGTAAAAAGAGCGGTTCACCAGAATTCACAGCTGACTCAAATTTCTAGCCACTTCTTTCTCTGTCCTCTCAGGGGAAGCAGCAAGTGCGCAGCAACATTTTCTGAAAAGACGTATGCCCAGTGTCAAAGTCCAGGTGGCCTCTACTGGAGGAGATTAAGTTATATCTTTGGATGAGCACAAGCATCTGTATATCTTTTCTTGTTTTGCCTGAATGGGAACTGTCCTGGTTTCAGCTGGGAGAGAGTTAATTTTTTTTCGTAGTAGGTAGTGTGGGGCTGTGTTTTGGATTTATGCTGAAAACAGTGTTGATAATGTGGAGGTGTTTTAGTTGTTGCTAAGTAGTGCTTACACTAGTCAAGGACTTTTTCTGCTTCCTGTGCTCTGCTGGGTGCACAAGAAGCTGAGAGGGGACACAGCCGGGACAGCTGACCCCAACTGACCAAAGGAATATCCCATACCATATGACGTCACACTCAGCATATAAAGCTGAGGGAAGAAGAAGGAAGGGGGACGTTTGGAGTCATGGCGTTTGTCTTCCCAAGTAACCATAACGCCTGATGGAGCCCTGTTTTCCGGGGGATGGCTGAACACCTGCCTGCCCATGGGAAGTAGTGAATTAATTTCTTCTTTTGCTTTGCTTGCACGTGCGGCTTTTGCTTTGCCTATTAAACCGTCTTTATCTCAACCCATGAGTTTCCTCATTTTTACTCTTCTGATTCTCTCCCCCATCCCACCAGGGGTGGGGGGGAGTGAGCGAGCGGCTGCGTGGCGCTTGGTTGCTGACTGGGGCTAAACCATGACAGAACTTAAATCCTGGTTATTGGTGTTCATCAAATATCATGTAGCAAATTTGTGAGAGTAGAAGTATTAAGATTAATATTATTCTTTCACTGTGTTACCCTGTTTTCCCTGTGTACCAGAGACGATGTTAGGACCTCATTTGGATGCTAGGGTCTCTATGTATTACAGATACCAGCAGTATTTATGTAAGCCTTGCCACTGTACCCTGCATGAAAGATGCACTGCATATTTCCTTTTTGCTGTGACGTTTTTGATTGTCTAATTTTATTTTCTGGTCATATGTTTTATCAAAATCTTTGCAGTCTGGAATTTTCTATAGACTTTCTGGACAGCAAGTTTGTTCAGGAATGTCGTAAGATTCACTCATTAAGTTTTCAGACCTTGTTTTTACTGCTTACTCTTAACTACTATTGTGGCAATTGAGCAGGACAGGTTTGCTAGGAGGATCGATCAAATGCTTTTGTGAATTGGTAACCGTGTGAGAAGGAATACAGATTTTATCTTGTACTTCTTTAGTCAAAGTGTTCTTTTCTTCTAAAAACTTCATCTGATTCTTAAAGCATGACTACTAGGCCAACACACCCATTCTTTCCTTCTCAGCTGCTTTCAGGCATTTGAGAATAAAATGTGATTCAAAGATTTGGTAACCAATAAAGATTGGTGACTATTAGGTCTGCTCAGCGGTAGAGGTTGCCTGACAGTCTCAGGATCCTTCCTTTCCCTGGGGAACCTGAGCTGTGGGTTGTGTTTTGCTGTTTCTTCTTACCATTGGAGGTATTTGTACCTACCAACAGAAGGGGTTCATCTAGACTGTTGGAGACAAAGTGAGCATCGCATATTGTTTTTGAGGATGGCGTGATGTTGCCTTTTAAGCACTTTCTTGCAACGCATTTCTCAGTTTTTCTCAGCTCTACCAGTGCTTATTCTGTTCTTCTACCCCTTACCCTGTTATCCTAAATTGATAATTCTAGGAGTGTTACTGCAAGTATTCTGCAGTTTTACCCTGTCTTGACCCTCTTCTTTCAGCACTAGGTTTCCCTAACCCTGCTGATACTGAGGCCTGCAGCTCATTCTTGTTCCTCCTGATAAGTCTGAATCATGTTCCATAAGCTCTGTAATGCTGTGAAAGCAACTCTGTAGTGTTGCTTAGTCCTGATCTCCTCCTAACAGCAATGATATGGCCACATGCAGAACTTTGTTCCCTGCCACACCTTTCTTTTTTGTCTCAATTCACCAATAAGCCGATTTTCCTTTCCAGGTTCTGTTGCCTCCTAATGCCGAGACATGGGGTCTACATGTCAGCCAAAGAGGTGAGAGTACTCAGGCAGCTCTGAGCAGTAAGGATGTCTTCTCTCTCTCCTTCTCTGGGAAGGACTTACTGTTTATTAAGTAGAACAAGGAGTCCTGCCTGTCACCGGTGTTTGCTTTTGTCAATGTCTCAACTTTGTAATGACCTAAGTAGCTCTAATGCAAATCAGCGTTCAAGAGAAGGTGGGGGGAACAAAAAACAAACCAAACCACCTTTGTTTCACAACCTTGTTCTGTTTCCTAATGTGTTCTGATCAAATCATGCTATTTGTTAGCAAGAACTCTCGCCATGCTTACAGCTTTGTGTTATGAAGTTTGTAGTGCACCTACTTCTGTCTCTTCGAAGAAGACGAAGAAAGAGACAATGTTAATGCTGGCAATGTTACTTGAAGCTTACCTCATATAAGTAGTTGTTGGAGTCTATTCCTCCTGGCCTGGATAGGTCAGCTCACATCTCTTAGCTAGCCTACCTGATGGGTTTGCCTATGATACAGAGGGAGTGAAAGAGGGTATCTTGTGTGTTGTGCCAAAGCAGACCAAACTATGCTTAACATTAGGCTGGATACACTCTCGGTGTGTGTGCAAAGATGATTTCTTGCATCTCTGCTGGCTGAACTGTGTGGACTGTAAGTTAATAGAGTCGTGACCAACTGAAGCAGAAATGCAAGAGTAAAGGGAAAGGGACGTCAGAAATACACAAGATTGGCTTGTGTTGCTTCAGAGGCTGTTGTATTTGGATGTCAGCAGCTGATGTTTCAAGTTTTTCTCGCTGCCCTTCTGATCCATTCTTGCTAGCAATAACAATATTACTTAGAAAACCTCAGAACAGAAATATCATTCCTGGGAGAAAATTGTTATCCTTCTTTAAGGGCCACTCCAGAGTTTCTTAGAAGAAGAGGCCTGACACATGAAGGTTAGTTTACACTAGCAGTATGTGGTCAGTGCTTCCCCACCTTGCTTGAACTTCCAGGCTGGCAAGGCCTATCTCCTTGGGACAGAAACTGAAGTAAGAAATCCCTTAATCTCTGACCTGCCTTTCCTTGTTGGCCTTGCAAAGGCTTATTGCTTGAAATTTTTACATTGCCTTCCAGCTTATGACATCCTTATATGCAGGCACTGGATCTGATCAACTTCTGTCACTTAACTCCAAGTTTCTACTAAGAGCGAGCTCCATTTAGGCCTGGGAGAGGACAATCTGGATGACAGTCTGGAGTATGACTTCTCTGACCCAGATTTCAGGAGAGAGAGGCCAAGGTCTCAGACCCTGCAGGCTGTAGTGTAACAGCAGGCTAAAGCCGCAGGAAACTGAAGGATGACTAAGGACTTCACATCCAGTGGCTTAGATCTTTAATTCCTCTACATGAGAAGGAATCATCCTAATTCTCAGGCTTCAATACTGAGGATTAACAGTTAGGTGCTGCTACCCTTGCTACCTTTGTCTTCTCCTTCATTCCCCCACACAAACACATTTCCTGCACAAAACAGTCCTTCACAGCTCTGGCTTTGTTCCAACCAGAAGTCCTGCAAATCAGAGGCTCCCGAAAGCTGCCTCTTTCCTGAAAGCTGCCTGGAAGGTGGGCTGTGGTAGCCCTGTAAAATTCCAGATTTCTGGCCTACTGTTTTTCTGGTTCAGCTGCTGGCAACTGGATCCTGGGGCAGCTGGATATCAGCCTTTCTGTCTGAGCAGCCAGTATTTCAGACTTGTGTACATTTGCATTTTTGTGTATGGATACAGTTTAAAAGTAGAAGGTTTCTGTAGTGAAGATGGGTTGCTTGTATAAATACAGCTTGAGAAAGAAGAACAGGGTGGGGTGGAGAAAAACTTGGAGTTCAGCTGGTAGCTAGCTGCAAATAAGGCAAACCATGCAAAAGCATAAACTTCTTAGATCAAACACACCTAACCTTTAGTATTTCAATTAAGGAAAATGCTCAGTATTTGCACAGTAAGATAATAGCAGCCTTTTGTTCGTGTCCTACATTGCTATACTTACGGTGTTCCCTGCCTTGTTTAGTGGCCTTTTAGCATTTCATTTGAAAGACTATACAGTATGGCTCATTAACATGACCTAGTTCTCTGGCTGGAATCAAATAAGCTGTGATGCTGAAGCTCCGGAATAAGCTAAACCAAATGTCATATTGTTATTCTAACCTAACATCTAACACTAAACCAGTGATCTCCATGGATTTGTCCTCTCGAACAAATGGTGGTGTTTTCCAGATGCAAGGTCTGTTAAGGCTACATACACCTTGGGGGATTGCTTCTCTAATAAAGGATAGCTTCACCATAGATCTCCCTTCAATAAGGAGAAATACCATGGTCTCATAACTTTCAGTAACTCAGATGGCAGTAAAAGGATGTCAGCGACTCCTTGCTGTTTCATGATTCTAATTCCTGGGGAGCTGGGATTAATTCAGTTGTAGATGTCAATTGTTGCTAATTCAGCTCTGTGGCAATAAGGTGGCTGATTCAGCAGGAAACAGAATTCATTTTCTTCTAGACACGTACTGGTATCTCTTTTCCTGAGTTAAGCTATTTGTGATCCTTCCTACCTTGCAGAAGCAGGAATAGCAGTTATAACTACTGTTCTTGCATTCCTGATGAGGTCTAATCAATGTTAGGGATGCCAGGAACTCTGAAGGCTTGGGTCTCATGCTTCTGTCCAAAACTAAGCTTTGGCAACTGATACCATCTAAACATGCTACTCATCCTGAATTGTTCTGTTTTACTCCTTTCTTTCCATCCCCTTCTCCCTGTAACTTCCTGAAGTGAACCAGATGGGGAGGGGAGAAGTCAATCCACACACAAAACACCCTGCAGCAGCTAGTTTAATGGATAACATGCATGAAATACAAAATCATCCTCTCTAGAAAGTCTAATCAGTAGATTTTACTTCGTCTTTACAGAGAACACTGAATAATCTCTTGAAACTACATCGTTGAATCAAAGCTTCAGTTGTTTCAAGGGTGGAAGGTTTTGTTCAAGGAGGAAGGAAAGAGAACTGCTGACATCTGCAGCACAAAAAGGAATCTAGAAATTTAAGAAATAAGAATTCCTATATGAAAAGTTTGATTAGTAAAAGCCTGAAAAAAGTGTATAGCTTTATAGAAGGAAAAAGGAGATGATTCTGTTCCTAGAGAACATTTGTCAAAGGTTATATTTATTGCAAAAGGATATAGTACCCAGGATATTACTTCAAAAACAAACATATGGGGTATTTTGTCGTAGCTAAACCTAAGGAAAAACAACTACTGGCATGCCAGGAATGCCGGTTACACTTGCTACAATGAAAGCTCTATGTAATAAGCTTATGCAATACATACTCTTGACTTTAAATATGGGGAATACCTTAAGGATATCTGCTCATTAAAATGATTCTTGTCAAATGTTATATTGCACAAGCTGACCCATGGCTTCATGAGTTTCCAGACTTGGAATGCCTATAGCTCTCTAGAGTTGAAAGTCAAATGGCAGGCTGTATCTATGAGGAGATGGGATGGAAAATGCTTCATGCCCTCTTGGAGGAAACTCACTGCAGAAAACTGATTTGAATGTTTATTGTTCCTTTTGAAGTCACTGGCAGTTCTTCTGTATGTGGTGTAAGCTCTTACATTTAGTTTTGTAAACAGGCTGTAGAACAACTCAGATATTAGGCAATCTATGTAGTGAACCTGCAGAGTTAGTATTACTGGCAAAGTTTCCACCATATGACTAGTCCAAAGGCATGATAACTGGGGATTACTCTTAACCTTTCTGGATCATCTTCCCAAATGAAGGCCCCTTTAATTAGCCTCTGAATGTGTTCAGATTCTCTTCTTTCCCAAAATCCTGCCAACAAGCACTTTAGTGAGATAAATATATTACTTAAACAACAATAAAAGCTAGTTACTTTTCACAGCTCAATGAAATAAAATTAAATATGTAATTATATTAAAAAAGAACAGAAAAGGCTAAAAGTTACTATAGAATCAGTCTTCGATGCCTATTAGCTGCATACAGGTTAGCAATTTGCAAGCATCAGACTGGGAGAGGTGCTCATGAGAATTGATATTATACCTAAAAGCAGCAACAGAAAATCTTTTCTTTCTTCTTTGAAAGATCATGTTATGGACAAAATCTCTGTTCTTTTCGAGTTGTTTAATTATGATTGCTTCAGTAGGAGAAAAAGCTTGAATTTTTTTTTTAGCACTTAGTTTTAGGGAGACCCAAAGACTGTGTCAAGGATTAGAGAATATATATTATATAAACATACATATATGTAATAGTATACTAATATATGCTAATTTTTATTATATATTCTACATGTGTATACATATTAGAGTATGATATTCCCCACTGTCCAAGTAGAGTGATGATAGCTCTAAAATAATCAAGTGCTGTAAGCATGAGTTTATCTGTCTCAAAACAATGCAAAAACCTGCTAATTCCTGTGTTCTATATAAGCTGCTTCAGTCATAAAACTGAAGAAAAAAAATCATTTCATTTGGTGTGTGTACCCATCTTTTTGCTAGAATTTAAAGAGTTTTAGAGACATACAGTCAGAATTGTTAGATTGCCATATCTTCCTAGCTTAACTTTAGCCAAGTGGTTAATGGTAGGTAGTTGTGCCTTTTTAAAATGTTTGGATTTTTTGTTTGGGCTGGGTTGGGGTTTTTTTTTGAAACTAAAAATTTAGCACACATATAACTAATCAAATTAGTAAAAGATCAAGAGTGTGCCTGTTTGGGGTCAGGGATGGTGGCAGGAAAGTGCCTTTGTACTTGTAAATGCATAACTACTACTTTCTTATTCCTATCTCTTATTATTTCCCCTAAAATATGAATATCAGGCTATTTTCCTCTCCTTTCTTTGTAGATTCTCCTTTTCCTCCTTCTTAGATTTTTACATGAGACCAGTCTGTTCTGCTGTCTTGCACTGAAGTTGAGCAATCCCACTCCCAACAGACCATCTGGTTTTATCCAGGGATTTCTTGATTTTTCCTTCTTTCATATATCTGGTTTAAACATTTAGTATTCTTCAAGTTAGGAGTAAATTTGCCACTCATGGAGGTAAGTCCACTCCAATACATCATAATCTCTCACTAGTTGAATCTTTTCCTTTGGATACTGCTTCATCTCTGTTTTACCCCACTTCATTGTCCCAACTTCTATTCCACTGATGTTAGTTGCATGCAATTCTCTACACATCGTCCTCTTTCCTCTCTGTAGAGAGAGAACGCTAATAACAGAATCTTCCTTTAGACCAGCACTGACAATATAAGGTTATTTTGCCATAGATGAAAGAAGAAAATAATTTTGCATATACAAGGTGCATGATTCTGGTCTCTGAGCAGGGAGCAAAATTGATTAAATCATTAAATGCAAAACATCTTAGTGTTTGTGGCTGTTCCAGCTGCCTAATATGGAAAACCTGAGAGTTTCTTAGTAAGATGGACTAAGGGAATTCAGCCAAGTGGCTGCATGGGAACTGTCCTAGAAGTAATGGTCTTAGTTGGCAGAATTGGCTATAGGTATGTTGTGATGCTGAATTAGCTCAGGGAAGATTTGTTTTTGTCTAATTGTTAAAAGCATCAGAAAAATATATGAGTTAAATTACATATACAGTAATGTACTCTATTTCAAACATTTTCCCAAGCACGTTAAAGAAAATAAAATAACAGCAAGGTATCTTTGAGAACTTGCAAACATTTACAAAGAGTGCTCTAGGAAAATCTGAGTGGAAATGAATTTTTAATTTAAATTTTGTTTTTCTTGTCTCTACGTAAGTGTTCTTCCCCAAGTGTTCATTCACATCAAGATTGTCTCCATCTTGAAAGCACAGACACTAGAAATGAGTGGTTCTGCTGTCTGTTACAGGAGCTGTATTTCGAAAGTTTTGGGTATCTGAACATCTCAAAGATAGTTTTGCTGATCCAGCTGTTATAAACAAAAACTGAAAAATCTCACAGCATCCTATTCTGATCTCAAGTATGTTGCAGATCTTGCCCTACTTGCCTTAAGGCCCATGAGAGACTTGCTGCTGACATGAATGACCCAAGACTTGGGAATTCTTTTTCTACAAATAATACAAACTCAGTATCTCTTCAGGGGCTTTACTGATCTTGATTGTTGTCACTGATCTGTTCCCAAATGTCTAAGATACTTTCCCAGGCTGCCATGACCTCATGGAGCCATATCTGGGATTGTCCTGAGCCCCATGGTCTAAAATTACTGGTAATCTTGCAGGGGAGCCAGGACTTAATTATGTGGTCTGCTTTAATTTGGGGTGAGTATCTGGGAGACATGAAGTACTAAAAGTCATATGCAACAAATATCTTTGCTGGTGCTCCCCCAACATGAGTGCATATTGCACGTTTGCGTAGCTGAAACGTCCAAGGTCCTGGGGAATGGAAAGAGGCCTTCTGGAAAGGAATGAATTCCTCTGTAGTGAATGTGAATAAATTCATGGCACAAATTTTATTTAAAAAATAATAATAATAAAAAAGCATTGCTGGTGGGAATTGGATAAAAATTTTGCCCTAGTGCTGAGTATTTCCTAGAGAGTCCTACACTGCTATCTTCTGGGGGCATGAAGGGAAGAGAACTACTAAAACAGTGAGAACTGAGCAATGAGGAGCTTAAGGAGAGCATACTCTGTGTTCAAAGGCTGAAAAAGCTCCTCACTGACTTCTTAAACCAGTTTGCAGAGTTCAGGAAACAAGAGGACTGCTGAATTTTACATCTTCTTGACCTCTGAATAACTTATACACTTACATTTCTGGTGATTGATGATGATGATGATGATGAATCTGTTTAAGATTTTTGATCTGACTGTGTGGTATATGGACAAATAACCAAGAGGGTCTGCTTGCATCTTCAGGTCCTTACTAATATTGCCGTAGTTATGATAGAAGCTGACCAAAGTAACTTTGGAAAAGTTCTTAATGTTTGGTTAAAAACCTATTTGAGTTACAAGTTTGAGACGTTTCACTTCTGCTTTATAAAAAACAGAATTGATTTTATAGAAACAAATCTTTATTAGAAACATCAGTCTGTGGAGACATATTGGTTGAAATCTCCCACAAAGTAAATTCAGAGGAAACTATTATGTAGAAAATCTCTTCTGGTAAAATCGATTTTTACCTAATGATTCTAATTGCAATGAATCTGGAAGCTGATTGTCAAGTTCTTGTCTAAAAACAGCAAATATTTAGTTTTTCTTTCGTATTTCTTCATTCTGTGGTATTGACTGAAGTTACCCTTTTCACATCACTACTTTCACATTAATACTTTCCACTTTATGACAAACTAGGTTTTCCACGTCAGAGCTTTCTACAGTTAGTCAAGGCTTCAGAGAATCCTCATGACACAAGAGGGAGTTTGCCAAACCATATTTAACAAAAAAAAAAACCCCAAACCTGTTGTGATAGTGTGTCAAAATAAACCTTTGCAGATTAGCATACTTTCTCCAAGTGATGGTCTTTTCACCCTGTTATGAGATCATCACACGTGGTCTATATTCCATAATTTATATTTCAGCAGGTATTCAGGTTGCAGATCTACTTGCTTGTCTATGAAAATCAATATAATTTCTGTATCCATTTATTAAGTTGTGATGGAAAGGACATGAGTCATCACTGGCTACTTTACTTTGTTCAATATGATACAGCATCAACTTAATAGCCTCCGAAAATCTTGTCACATTTAGCTATATACCACTACTGTGGCAACCACTTCTCTTTTAATAGGGATTTGTCTGCCCTACCCCTTCCAATGCTATTAATGTGTTTCAGTCGTTAATAGTTCTCCAGGTGTGCAGCAGGTGTGCTTTCAAGTGTATCACTACAGATGCAAGGTGCAAAACTAAAGTGGCAAAGGAATATAACCATTGATTTACTTCAGGGCTTTGTTTGTGTTTGTAACCAAAAAGAAGATTGTGTGTATCCTTCTCCAAATGTCACCCTGATATCATCTTCAAATGTTTGTTTAGTAAAAAAAAAAATTGCAAAATTGCAAGGACAATGACAAGGGCTGTATAGGTATGATCAGTTGTCTGTATAAGAAATAGCAAAGTAAGCAACTGTTGTAATTTTCTAAGATCTGGAAAAGGGTTTCCCAAGCTTCTTGCTTAAGCTCTACATATATTTACCTCTATAACTGACAGAAATTTTTCTCTGAAGTCATTAGGTCCATCTGTTGAAGGATCATCCTAGCGATCATCCTTAAGAATGCCTTGGATGCCACGTTCAGAATTTTTGTGCGACTTAAGTACCTTAGATACACTTTTGATTCACTGGTAAACCTGAGGAGCTCAGTGAGGCTGTTGTAAAAGAAAGGACTTGAGTCATCACTGGCTAACTTTTAGGGCTTACAGAGATTTTAGTGAGAGAAAACCCTTCAGCGTTGATCTAGGCAATAAATTTAGCCATCATAAAGAAATTTTGGGTGTGCTAATAAGTTCTTTGTGAAAGCTGTTTGTGCTTGTGCATTAACAAGATGAGGTTTTCCTCTTCTTTAGCTGAGGGACAGACCAGATAATAGTGCAGTATTAAAAGTAAGCTGGACAAGATCAACAGGAAACCCCAGGTTTGCAATCTGTGAGTGCAACTATCAAGTTACTTCAGTTGTGGATGCTGAGAACTGTTTACTAAATTGCAAACAAGCTGCTAAAGAGGTCTCCAGATAGGTACAATTTCACGTACCTTTTTTATGAACTTTGGATTAACTGAGGCAAGGGAATTGGATCAAAACTGCCTTAAGTCTTGTGCAAAGGACTACGTTAAAGGCCAGACACAAGGTGTCATGAAGCCAGTGGAAATCCTGTTATTCATTTCACTGGGCTCAGATCCATTCTGTAGCTATTTAACCTCATCTGCACTCATTGGCATAACACTGGTACTTGCAGCCAGGGCAGATGAAATCTGATCTAATGGGGGAGAAGAACTATGCTGTGACAACCTCACACGGGAACACACATTGCACCAACTGGCATTACTGGATAACTCCTCACCTGCTAACTGTCTTGTCCTTTTGCAATATGCAAGCATCCATCCTCATAACTGTTGGGAATTATATCATGTGGATGGCATCCTTGAAAATTATACCGTAATGAGTATTCTGCTTTTTAAAACATACTTCCTGAATATTATTATGTGAACAGTAATTAATTCTGGTAGGCACAGAACAGGATTATGAAACTACCGTCTAGTCTATCTAATCAATTTATTGCATCAAAACACCAAATAAAGAAACAGAAATGGGGAAAAAATATTCTGTCCACAAACTAGGTTTTCTTGTACTGTGAATAAAAATATCAATTCCCTAAGGAGGAAGAGAATTATGCTGTAAGTCTGCTGTAGCATTCATGGTACCAGAGGTAATATAATAATCGTTACTCACATCATCTTCATGAAATAGAGGAAGAGAACAAAGGTGAACTAAATGGTCATAAAAAGTACTTGAGCTAGGGAAGGTGCTTTTCTAGAACACAGACTTCGCTGCATGCTGTGGATTTAATTTTGACAATTTGAAATAGACTTGATCAGAAAGCAGAATTTTCCCTCTGGGTGAATAGTCTAATTTTTCAACCTGGAAATCCTAAAGTGAAATGTGAATGAGAAGATTCAAGACCAATAATTACAATAACAACCTTGTAAATGTATAAATACAAAGGTTTGTTTTGATTTCATATTTGATAAATAATACCTTACTTGTAGTTCACAATGAAAGTGAAGTATTTACCCTGAAATTGAACACTGCAGTGGAGTCACCTACTAAGAAAATCAAAACAAGTGACCTTTTTCCTCCCAGGATTGAATAATCATTTCTGAGCCTCTACTCTTGCCAGTGGCCAAATTCAGGGGACAACATTATGACAAAGATTAAACACAAAGACAACAGTTGCAGGAGGGTGGGAAGGGACAGATCCTAATAGAAACTAAAATTACCTTGGGATTGATAGATAGTGTATGTAGACCTTTTCTGGAAAACTTTTAGTCTTAGGTTTGTTTCTAAGGGAACATGGTCTGGAATTTGGGGGTTGAAATGAGGATTAGGAATGTGCTCTCTTCAGCCTGCCTATGAAATCTGTGCTTCAGCACTTTAAAAACATCTCAGCCTGCAGGGCAGAATGCCCCGTTGCTGATGCTGCGTCAGACTATCTTTCATGTTCCCCTTCCAAATATGCCCTGGAACCACGGCATGCTGTTGTGGTCCTGAAGGTCTCTGTGCTGTGCTCAGCAGAGAGATTTGACTTCCTCTTCTCTTTTTGGTTTTAAATTTAACTAGATATAATGTCCAAAGTGCATATTTAATTTCAGAGCACCATAATTACTGAAAACCTGACCCTTATTCGTTCCTATTTTGATTATCCCCTTCTGTCACAGTTTATCTCTGTTACCCTTCACCCTCCCCACTTGCTTGTCTCTGCATATTTACTTCTCTGAAGTTCACCCACACAGTATCAGCTCACAAAGCTGAGTGTTATTACTTGCATTTAAGGTCAGAATCCAGGAACAGTTGTCAAGATGGGTGTCAAATATTTTGGCAAATATCTGTGTGCCTATTTCAACATTCGAACATCTGCTACACGCTAAGGAGGGTTTCCCTAAATCAGTCGAGCTGCTGTTGATCTGTAAGCTGGTGTCATCAGGTGGAAGTTTTGAGGCAGTGTATGCAATCATAATAAGTCAGTAGCACTGTGTGAATTGTATTCTTTTCTGATCACTAATCAAAACCTAACCTTAGTAATACCCAAACCTCCCCTATTCTGATGTGAAGGCTTGTAAAGCAAGTTCATATGGGATCAAATAATTTGAAATGTGTAACCAGCCAATGGGATACCAGTTCCCCAGGGTGTAATAACAGTATGGTAGTGTTCCAAAGAAGACCAGATGCAGCTGTGAGCCCAGTTTCAGTTGTCAGTCTTGTTCTAACAGCAGTAAAGTAAAAAGCTGATGAGAAAGGGTAGTTTTGTCACCAAGGCCAAGCTTTGAGATGGGCTTCATTTCTAGCTTTTCCAACATCATGGTATGTATCTAGTAGTACTTCCGATCCCAATCAGTAAAGTAAGGTTAACAGTACTGATCTTATATCATTTATCTATGTTTCCTTTTTAAAATAGTCTGCTATTTGAGGCTGGCATGATTTCCTTCTGGATCATACTAGCAAAGGTGGTAACAATAATGATCAGAGCTTCTGGGCAACTGAGCAGCACTAATGATAATGCTGAGCACAAATCATTCCAGTGAAGAGCTGATTAGTATCTGCTTGCATAGAGACTCTGGGATCTTTTTTCTTCTTTTTTATCATGAGCGATTTGTGTGTATTGTCTTTGCTAGTGAACTGTTCCTTACTGCCGTAGTCAAAGCAGAACATTAGAGCAGAATAATCTTTTGATAAATTTCATCTGCAAATTAATCTCCCTCCTTTCTCCTGAAAGAGAAAAATGTCTGTTTTCTTCTGCCATTTGGGTTGGCTGGTAGTTAGTCTTCTGACCTGTGTCACTGGGACATCATCAGGCACTTGGAAGTCTTGGCAACCTCTTCAGCTGACAGATAAGGCAGTAAAAACAGTTCTGTTTTTCTATTGTCTTCAATATTGAAAAATTTCAATAATTACAATATTCGTAAGTTAGCTGCTCAGTATTCACATATCTGTAGTCACTTCCCTACCTCAGTTCTTACCATAATGCTAACCAGTGAAATTAATTTTATTTTGTTTTTTTAAAGAATTGTATACTGTACTTACAGACCTTGTGCAGCATGCCATTTGCACAAATAAACTCAGTCTGAAACCAATCCAAAAGGAAGATGGTTTACATCTGGTTGTCAGTTCTTACTTTCTCATGTGCTATTTCCAGAATTTTGAAGGTTGGTTTGTTTTTTTTGGTTTTTTTGTTTTTTTTTTTTTTGACACACAGTTGTGGCTGTGGAAATTCATTGCCATGATATATTTGGCTCTATATGTGTAACCTCCTCGTCTCTCGCACCTTCTGTAGAATTGCACAAGTTGAAGCCCTTATCAGGGAGAAGACTAGTACCAATTGAAGTAGGGGTGAAACTAAGCCATCAGAGACCTCATTTCTACTAGAAAATGCATGAGCTGGAAAATAAAGTAGCTTGGCTTTCAGATTTAAGGACGCTTTGACAGAACTGGTAGTAATAAAATCCAAACAAAACACCATTTTGCATGTGAACTGAGCAAATTTATTCTGAAAGTTACTGATTCGCATTATACCCAGGAGCCTGAAATCAGTGTGGTGTGGCATGGGCATATGGCCTATCTGAGGGAAGCTATTTGCAATACCCAAGTCTTGCATACCATTCCTTATGTACTATTTTAAAGAAAACTCTAAGAGATTCTATATGAAAAATGAATAGAAAATGCCTGCCTGCCAATTAAAATGAATTGAGGTGAATCTGCCTAGTCATAATAATACTTCAGAAATATATATGTATGCCTATTCATCTGCCTATTTTTTAATGCACTTGTAGTGCCCGCTACAGATGGTATTGTGTTCCCATGGACAACTTGATGGTTCTGTGAAAATTTTTGACAGAAGCCAGCCTGAAGGTTGTCTAGCCAACTACTCAGCCCACACACTGAGAGTTAAGTCCACCAAATGGATCTCTTTGCTGTCTGGGCTTTTTAATTTCCCAGAAAAACATTTAAAAAAAAATACAGTAAAACCTTCCTGCCAACTGCATTAGGTAGTCAAAGGATTGCTCTAATAAGGTAAGGTTCTGGCCTGAACACAGCTCATTCTGGCTTATGGTGGGCCATCCAGATAAATAGGAGAGGATATACTGCATAAGTGGCTGTAAGTATGTATTTTTACTTCTACAGCTATCTTCCAGATAATTATTTTATGTAACCATACAGTTTCAGTAAGTCTGAGGATATTAGGAGCTAGAGGTCCTCATCACAGATCTTCTGTGGAAGCTCTACTAACTATACAGATTTTCTTTTCTTTATTGTTGAATAAAGAATAGATAAAATGTATTTCCCATTTAATTCAAAAGAGCAATTCTATAGGGATGAGGTTGAAACAGGCTAAGGCATCTTAGGATATTTAAAAACTGACATTTATTAGAGCATAAAAAGCACACTTTTGTTGGCTCACTGCAGAATTTACAGTTACAGTTAAGAACATTGCCTTACAGTATATTTCAAAGAATTCTATTATCTGTACCATAGTACCTTAGCTGGTAAAAAGTTAGCTTGATGTATGTACATTACTTTATTGACTTGCACTTTACTCCATGATAGATTTATTCTTTTAAGTGACACTGAACCGAATAAATATAAGACTTCAAATGAAAAACATTTTTATTGGCACAGTGGAGAGAGAAAGAAAAAGCAGTGTATAAAATCTTGGCACAAGCAGTCTACACTTGTGAAATGAGGCCAAATTAGTGAGGAAAAACAGTTAGAACAGAGCTTCAGCATGCTGTTCATTTTCCAATAGTTTTAAAAAAAGAAAAACTGAGGGCCTGGTTGTGAATTTTTCACTGAAGTACAAGCAGTGGGATATTTTATTGCATTATGGAAAATGGAGGGCTTTTCCTGATTCCACAAATATCCCACTGCACTATTTGCCACAGTTCAATATTACTGTGTGCGCTGCCCAGAAGTGTACTATGGATGCGCAATTCATCGTAAGAGTTCATCATGCTGTGCAGGAAGGTTGAAAAGAAATGCAATAGCAGTGTTTTTTAGTGATAACTTTCACACAGCATATACCCTGAATGGTTTGCAGTTAGATTTGTTCAGGTTACTAACACAGAGACAGAGGTTATAACTTCCTTGTATGCATAACGAGAAGCTCAAGGGCTGTTTTGTACTGAGGAGGTGTCAGTTCTTTCCACATCCCATAAGAAATGCACAAGCACTTGCGAAGCAGATAACTATTCATTAACAGCCCAGAAAAGGTGGTAGCCAATAATAAAATCTTATTTCTGATGCTGGGAACCCTGAGATGGTATGGTGTCAGATGGACCACAGATCCCATCCATGGTGAGGTTCACCAGCTCCAAGATCCCTGGTATTCTTATGGGGTCTTGATCAAAATATAGTTTTCTCAATCAATGACAGCAATCAAGACTGGAATATGGACTTAGCTTTGAAGAGCCCCTTGGACAATGCACTCTAATATTCTTAACTTATTAATAAAGCTGCAGTTCCTGAATAGGTGCATATAATATTTCAATTTAACAAGACAATATACTATACATATACTTGAGATTAATACACTTTGACTACATGTACATCTACTAACTATACATTGACTGTATATATATTGACTAAATAGCAATCATACAACATCCATGATACAGAGGCATACACTTAGATTATGTGGACCACATATGTGGCACCACCATTATGTGGACCACAGACCCCTCGTACAATATTCTTCCAGGCTAACCATTGCAAGGGCACTTTGATCTTTCTTGTTGAGAACTGAAAAAAAGGCAAGCTACTGTGTACAGACAGGAAGATTGACAGGTTTTGGGGAACTAGAATTTCCAGTTAAAGTTAATATTATCTAACATTACAGTTTTTAATTCCTAGCCATTAGTGATTTACTATAATGAACCTCAAATTAATTTTTATCTGGGGATATCTATATTAATGATAACTATATTATTCAGCAAATCTGTGAAGTGCCTTGAATTTTCTGTTTTAAATTTGATTGCTGTCCCCATACCTTACACACTGTCCTTATTTAACTCCTACCATCCTTTACTGTGTTAGAAGTCTGCAGTGCAAGCCCCTTGAAGTCAGTAGAAATTAGTCAACAGGAATTAGTGAAGAGAGGTTAGTGTCAAATGACAGTGAGAAGATATCCAAGATAATGACTTCCTATAATTTCCTCCCTTCTGATTTTTTTTCCTCTTATGTCTTCCTCCTGCTGCTCTGACACAACCTTGCACGTCAGTACTACCAGTATGGTGTCATTTCACTTTCTTCTTATCTCTTCTAGCTCCATTCTCATCCTCAAGTCCTTCCCTTTATTCCTACTGTTCCAGGGATTTCCTATTAAACATTTCTAGCTTAACATGATATGAACCTGTACTGGTTTGCATGGCAAGGTTTTGGTAGCAGGGGGGGCTACAGGGGTGGCTTCTGTGAGAAGATGCCAGAAGCTTCCCCTGTGTCTGACAGAGCCAATGCCAGCTGGCTCCAAGATAGTCCCGCTGCTGGCCAAGCCTGAGCCTATCAGTGATGGTGGTAGTGCATCTGGGATAACATATTTAAGAAGGGGGGGAGGAAATTGCAGTGAACAACAGCAGGCAGAGAGAGGAGTGAGAATATGTGAGAGAAACAACTCTGCAGACACCAAAGTCAGTGAAGAAGGAGGGGGAGGAGGTGCTCCAGGCACCGGAGCAGAGATTCCCCTGCATCCTGTGGTGAAGACCATGGTGAGGCAGGCTGTCCCCCTGCAGCCCAGGGAGGCTAATGGTGGAGCAGATATCCACCTGCAGCCCGTGGAGGACCCCACGCCGGAGCAGGTGGATGCCCAAAGGAGGCTGTGGCCCCGCGGGAAGGCCGCAGTGTAACAGGCTCCTGGCAGGACCTGTGACCCCGTGGCAAGAGGAGCCCATGCTGGGGCAGGTTTGCTGGCAGGGCTTGTGACCCCGTGGGGGACCCACGCTGGAGCAGTCTGTTCCTGAAGGACTGCACCCCATGGAAGGGACCTATGCTGGAGCAGGTTGTGGAGAACTGCAGCCTGTGGGAAGGACTCATATTGGAGAAGTTCATGGAGGACTGTCTCCTGTGGGAGGGACCCCACGCTGGAGCAGGGGAAGAGTGTGAGGAGTCCTCCCCCTGAGGAGGAGGGAGCGGCAGAGACAATGTGTGATGAACTGACCACAACCCCCATTCCCCATCACCCTGCGCTGCTGGCGGGGGATGAGGTAGAGAAAATCAGGAGTGAAGTTAAGATCAGGGAGAAGGAAGGGGTGAGAGGAAGGTGTTTTAAGATTTGGTTTTATTTCTCATTGTCCTACTCTGATTTGATTGGTAATAAATTAAATTAATTTCACCAAGTTGAGTTTGTTTTGCCCATGACAGTAATTAGTGAGTTACCTCTCCCTGTCCTTATCTCGCCCCATGAGCCTTTCATTATATTTTCTCTCCCCTGTCCAGCTGAGGAGGGGGAGAGACAGAGCGGCTTTGGTGGGCACCTGGCATTCAGACAGGGTCAATCCACCACAAAAGCAGTCAATGAAAGGTTTCAGATGTGCAAACAGCTATTGGCAAGCCAATATACCTTGGAAAAAATGGATAGATAGACATCATCTAGAGAAGAATCGTGGTTCAACATTCCTGGTGTACAACTCTCTGCACTTCCACTTCTGTTCGCTGGTCATTTGTCCTTCAGCAGCCAAGCATGTGACACTGGGGTGATGGTCAAGAAGGAAGTCTAGATGTTCTGTGGGTAATGATCATCTATTGGAATCAAATACAAATGGTCCTTATGTTTAGGGGGATAATAAAAATAAGTATATTCAAAAATTATATCCTTTCCTTAAGGAGATGTCGTGGTTTAGCCCCAGTCAGCAACTACACCACCCAGCCGCTCGCTCACTTCCCCCACCCCAGTATGACGGGGGAGAATCAGAAAAGCAAAAGCAAGAAAACTCGTGGGTTGAGATAAGAACAGTTTAATAATTAAAATAAGATAGTAATGGTAGTAATGGTAATGATAAAAATAATGATTATGATAATAATAATGGTAGTGATAATATAATGAAAAAGAAAAATAACAAGAGAGAGAAATGAAACCTGAGGAAAAGAGGGAAAAGGAAAAAAACCACAAGTGCTGCAACTGCTCACCACTCACTGACTGAAACCGCCAGTCCCCGAGCCGCAATCACTGCCACCCCCAGCCAACTCCCCCCGGTTAATATACTGGGCATGACATCACATGTTATGGAATATCCCTTTGGCCAATTCGGATCAGCTGTCTTGGATGTGCCCCCTCCCCTCCCGGCTTCCTGTGCACCTCGCAGAGCATGGGAAGCTGGAAAAGTCCTTGACTAGTGTAAGCACTACCCAGCAACAACTAAAACAATAGTGTGTTATCAACATTATTTTCATACTAAGTCCAAAACGCAGCACTATACCAGCTGCAGTGAAGAAAATTAACTATCCCAGCTAAAACCGTGACAGGAGATCAAACCAAATCAATTTAATAACAACACATACATCTCTCATCCTTTTTAATATTTACTAGCAAAGGCAATAATTCGTGCAGTTCTTTATAATCCTGGCTTTAAGGCTGTGGAAGTTTTGTTAATTGAGACTCCTCTGACCACCCGAAAGGGTGCCGTTTTGGGTCATCTGAAATACAGATGCTTGCAGGGATGTTTCGTTATGGTCTTTTGAAAGTTTGGCTCCATAAATTGGTCAGTGCCATGTCTCAATTTTTATTTCTGCATGGTTAATTACACCACGCCAAATTTCCTGCTTTAGCTAGGTAGTTTCTATCTTTCAAATCAGCTTGTTTTAAAGCTAATTTAAGTATCTCTACTACCGAAAAACCTGTACTGTGCACACACTGTTGAACAGGCCTAACAGAATTCAAGAATCTGGATTAAATAAACAGTATAAATTCCTCCTATCCATTCCAGCAACCAATTATATTTACTTTATTGCCTGATCAATTATCTTAATATTTTTAAATGGCCGTCAAAACTGCAAAAAACCCGCAGCATTGAACTGGGTACACCATTGCAGATCAGTCAATGTGATCTGGCGATAATTTCATGTAACCCTTCCCATAGCCTTTAAATTGGCCTGATCTGCTCATTCACATTATATATTTGCAGTGATACAGCTAATCCTATCTATTTCTTTTTACTGAATGTAGTGATGACAATTGACAACTGCTTTTCCTATTCATTGATGATGCTTATTTAAGGAGCTTATTGAAATAGCAGACTGCTATCTCATTGGTTATTTCATTAGATTTTAATCCTGAATCATCTTAAACAGTGAAAAATAATAAAATTTTTATCTTATAAACCAGATATCTCATGACAGTTTTCCATGGGAACATTAAATTGTGCTGTTTAGCTATTTCTGATTAAAATTACTCAGATTTGAGATTTTGATTTATTTTGTGGCTGAGGTGACAAAACCTGACATCCTGGCATTTAGAAGCATTCTTCCCTTATTGAATCTTATGCAAACTCCCTGTCTAGCCTAAATCAGTCGTGATGCTCCAGTCAGTGTCAGTGCAAGAGTAAGGTGCATTATGGTGGATGCAGTGTAGCATCCTAGCAGTAGCTCTCCATTAGAAGGTCCTGGCTCATGGGACAGTGAATAGGTTATGCAGGTGAATTGCTTTACCTATGAGGTTATATAGTAGCTCAGAAGACATTGTGGGGGAGGGGGCAGGGGAGTGTTTATTTTGTTGGGTTTTTTGTGTAAAATTGTTTCTAGTACTTACTATAACTGTAAGTAAATAACTTTTTCAGAGTCCAAACAGATGGGAATACATTGATTTGGGAACCTTTTTCCTTTTGACATCTCTGAGCACACCTGTATTTCCATCATTCTTCATGGACTTTCCTCTCACCCATATGTCATTAGTTGTGGTCTATCCAAACATAAGTTCACAAGTCTGATGGACATATAATGCTGGCTTCTATATATAGATATGTGAATAGGACATGTTTTTGCTGGAGAGTCATAGCCATAGTCAGCAGTTAACATATCTGCAATGAGGAAGGCAGGAATTTATGTTTATTGAATTGGAATTAAGCTTTGCAGGTGCCAACCCATAAAAGTTCACTGAAACTTCATGGCCAGCAGCCACAGAAATTGAATATCTGCTGAATAGGGTGTTAAATTAGCAGGGCTGCTGAAGCAGGCTTGCTGATACAACGTTGTCATATTTTAGTCTGTCAGAACTGTTCTGTGCATGTTTCTGACAAAAAAGATGAATTTCACATGACAGATCTCTTGTTTGGAGAGATGCAGGGTGATTAAGCTGTTAATTCAGTTTTTTATTATTCCTTTAGAAGTATTCAAAGAGTATTTCTTTAAATACAGCTCAGCGTTGTGTGGCAAAGGTTGAGGCACCTGTGCAGCAGTGAATGAAGGCTATCTAAATATGAATCACTAATTATCAGGGAACGGGAAAACACTAGTTTTCTTTCATAACTGAGATGGCTTCATCCTATTCAGAATAATCTGTTGGGAAAATAATTAGCATAAAGAAGATGGAGTTTTGATAAGTAACTTTGATGTTCATAATTATAGTAATTTTTGTATAATTTCTTTCATTTATGCTCATGTTTTATTTCAGTTTTTTCTTTCAGTCATAAAAGCTGATATTAAATTTTAGATTAAACCTATCTCACTGTAGACAACCTCCTTAGGAAAAACTGTTATCTTTGTATGATAACAGTGGACTTAGCACAAATTTGCTATTAGGATTTCTTTCTCTCTCTCTGAATTTATCTTCCTTACCATAATAAATCA
The DNA here is from genome assembly GCA_031468815.1 of Morus bassanus. Lineage (NCBI taxonomy): Eukaryota > Metazoa > Chordata > Aves > Suliformes > Sulidae > Morus > Morus bassanus. The sequence continues at coordinate 110,718,034 of CM062568.1, forward strand.
CACACTAATGTGTCAGGAAGGTCTAGAGGTATCAAATTTAACATGGCATAAAAATAAATCTTTTTCATGTTGTTTGTATAATGTTCAATATTTTTAACTTTATTCTAGATAAAAATGTGTCATGTGAAGTGTTGAGCAAAGAGTGGAAATATTTGGGTTGTTGTGCCATCCGAACAAGAAAGAAGAATCTTCTTGACTTAGCTCCTAAGTCTGAAGGAGTAGTGTCTGTCAGAGGGCTCTGAAGGTTGCCAGCCCATACTGTGCTTGTTCTTGTGCTTAGTGGTATAAAAAGGTTCTTATTCTGTCCTAGCTTTCTGTAAGGCTCTATAATGTATCTCAGTCAGCTGAGAAATTGAATTTCTTACACAAAATTTCTTTACACAAAAATGAAAAAATTAGTTTAGATATTAGTAACGCTTTTCAGATCTATTTAAATATGACTCTATTGAATAATTGCCACATCCCTCCTCTCATTTTCTGTCTAAGGAATTAACTACTAGGTTCTCTTAGTAGCTAATTTGGTGTTAAATTGCTGATATTGTTCCTCCTATCAGGGAACAGTACTGATAGGGAGGTTTTATTTCTCTTCTTTTCCACTTATTCTAGTGTTTGTGTGCACATGTTGTTTAGTGGGAATGCTTGGAATTTGGGGTGCTTACTGTCTAAACCCTGCTTAAAAGCACCGTGTTGTTGTGAAGTACATTCTGTTGTTGTCCAAAAAGCAGATCCGTCGCCCGGTGTGCAATGAGTCAATAATCACACACTCAGGAAAGACATTGCTAATTTATTTCAGGGTTGCGCAAGCCTGGGTGCTCGGTGGTTTACCACAAGTCAAGCACACCAAAGTCGGCTCCTTCATTATTTTTATACAATACATTCATACATATTCTGCCTATCTAATACATATCCATTCTACTCTATATAGGTTGCATAATGGCATTAAGTCACTCCTCTTGGCTCCACTTCAGATCCTTCTGCACATGTCTTCCTCTCTTCAGGGGTCCTTGGTGGTCGTTACAGATGAAGTACCCTAACCCTTTTTATCCATATATGGTCGTGTGTCACCTAAGGACAATTCAAGGCTATTTTCTCCTGCCAACTCTCCTTTATTTTCTTCCAAAAGGAACATTTGTCCTTGCTTAAATGGCCAAAATATCCTGTCCCTAAGCTTAGGTTAAATATTAAAACATCAAACAATGCTTTATCAAAAAAGGAAAAAGGAGTCTAGATTCACGCTAATTAAACATAGGCAATACCTCTTCTTTCCAAGGGGGTTCTCTTACAATCATCTCCCCCCTTTTTGAGGCTTCAGGTGTCTTAACACGTCTAAGTCTCAAACCATTCTTTTATATCTCCTCAGGATACACTGAATAAGACAACAAGTGCTTATCATTATTAGTACAATTAATAAGATAATTGCAAACAGTTGCTTTAGCCATCCTAAATTGGGAAGCCATGAGGTTAACCAAGAAAGATCCAATCCTTCCCTTTCATAAACTCCGGAGGCTAATTTTCTCAGTTGTTGTATTTTCTTTTCTAGTAACTGTGAATTATCTGAGAGATTAAAACAACACATTCCTTTAAATTCCTCACAACCATGGTTGTGTCTTAACAGTAAATAGTCAATAGCTGCCCGGTTTTGCAAGGTGGCTCCTCAGATTTGGGTCGTTTCAATACCAATGGCTGCCAAGGCCTGTGAAGTAAAGTTTATATCTTTTACCAGCACACAAGTAATTCATTTTAGAATATGGTAATTCATAGCTACCCTAGCTCCAGGGGTGAGAATGGCAGCTGCCAGGATTTCACTTGGACTATATAAAATTATTTCTGAATCACTGTCACTAGGTAGCTGATGAATTTCTCTTCTTTTTCTCGATTCATGTTGTAAATCTTTCTTATTTAAAAGTAAGGGGGGCAATTTTCCTATAGCGCAAGGGCCTCCAGTTATATTTGCTGGAACATAAGTATAAGCTAATCTTCCACAAAGTAACAACCATCCCAAATGTAATCGAGTATGGGCCTAGGTGTAACTTATGGTCTCTATTCTTTTGCAAGTCAGAGGGGGTTGTAATCATGTCAAATTGTCACATTTTGAAGTGCAATTTACAAAAGTAATACAATTCTTGGCAGGGAGCATCCCTCATACTTTAACTTTTAGCATTCTTCCTTCTTTATTTCTAGTGGTTTTTCCCAGGCTGTAGAGGCTGCCATAAGTTACATTTATTTCAAATGCTTTGAGCATGGTATAATTCTTCAATAGTTCTAGGGGAGTGGGAACTCCTATCAAACATGAACTAATACATCTCTCATACTGAATTCCCAGATCCAATACAAAAGGAGGACCTATTGGTTACCTCTCAGGCTAGTAATTCCCAGAGATTTTGATTTCTGTCCCATTGTGGTAGCATAATCTGTGAATCACTTTTTCCTGTCCAAATTATCAGAACACCTACAACAATCAACCATTTCATTATTAGGTTCACAAATAATTATCCAATATCATACAAAACTATTTTCCCTGTATACAATCTTATTTGAATAATTCAATAGTGGATATGACTTAACTTTAATTTCAAGGGTTCGTTTGGTGTGGAAGTCTATGAAGGTGAAGATATTTTTTTTTATTATAGTGTAACGGGTCCAGGACTCAATGTCCTGGAGCTTCACTGCAGTATTTGTAGTCAGCAGCACCTGATAAGGTCCTTTCCACTTCTCTGCGAGTGGTTCATCTTTCCACATCTGTAGATATACTGAATCCCCGGGCTTGATGGGGTGCACTGGTAAATCCAAAGGCACAGGAGCTTTAACCAGAATATACCTATGGAGAGAGTTAATAACCTTGCCCACAGAAGTTAAGTAGTCTCTTAAAATCTGTTCTCCATTCAGGTGCATCTGACTGTCTTGCCCTGTTAAATTTACAACATAAGGTCTCCCATATACTGTCTCAAACAGGCTAACTTTTTCTTGTGTTCACAGTGTTATTCTGATTCTAAGTAGTGCCAAGGACAAAACCTCGGTCCATTTCATCTGGGTTTCTTGATATAATTTTCTAATTTGTTGTTTAATTGTTTGATTCATCCTTTCTACTTTTCCACTAGATTGTGGTCTCCACGGAGTGTGTAAGTCCCATTTAATCTGCAAAAATTTTGAAACTTCTCAGATAATTTCTGCTACAAAATTCGGTCCTCTGTCTGATGAAAATCCTCCAGGGACTCCAAATCTAGGTATTATTTCTTATAAAGGCACTTTTACTACCTCTCTGGCTTTGTTGGTGCAACACAGGAAAGCCTCTGGCCAGCCTGAAAAGGTATTGACAATTACCAATAAATACTTATATCCTTTATACTTTGGTAATTCTGAAAAATCAATTTACCAATAACTCCCAGGTACAGACCTCTTTTCACCTCTCCTGATAAAAGTCTCCTCTGAATTTTTGGATTATTCCTTTAAACAAGTCTCACCTCCCTTTGTAATACCTTTGGCGATTTTTAGCATATTAATGCCTATTGTGTATGTTTTTTCATTTCTGCTAATGCCTCAGCTCCCATATGAGTGGCACCATGTGGTTTTTTTCATAATTTCTCTCATTATTTGAGGAGTAACTACACATTGTCGATCTGGAGTTTTCCACCATCCTTCAAAGATCTTAACACAATTTAGAAACTCAGCCAGTTCGTTTTCTTTCTCTGTATATTCAGGAACATTAATATCAAAAGTTCTTTCAGGGACTAAGGCCGCTATCCATGTAAATAGTGCAGCTGTTTTTGCAGTCTCATCTGCCCTTCGATTTCCTCTAGTTATATCAGTCTGTCCCAATCGATGTGCTCTGCAGTGTATCACTGCCACTTCCTTTGGCTTATTAACTACTTCGAGCAGTCTCAAAATTTCCTTGTCATATTTTATGGGATTTCCCTGTGACGATAACCATTCTCTCTCCTTCTAAATTGCACCATGGGCATGTATTACCCCAAACGCATATTTTGAGACCATATAGATGTTAGCTCGCTTTCCTTCCGGTATTTCCAAGGCTCAAATCAATGCAATTAATTCAGCTTTTTGTGCAGAAGTGTTCACTGGCAATGATGCTGCCTCTATTTCCTTTTCCAAAGTGAAAACAGCATATTCAGCTTTCTGTTCCCTTTTGGTGACAAAACTGTTCCCATTAGTGAACAACTCCCAGTCAGGGTCCCGTAAGGGGACATCTCTCAGGTTTGTACGACTGGAGTATACCTGCTCAATAGTCTGTAAGCAGTCATGTGCTAACCCTTCTTCTCCATGTAAACACAATAGAGATGCCACACTTAAGGCACTAGACACTCTCATTATTGCGTCTTCTTGTTCGAGCAGTCTTGCCTGATACTGTACCATTCTGCTTGGGGACAGCCAATGGTGTCCTTTTGTTCCAACACTGCTGTAACAGCATGTGGCACATAAATGGTGATTTTCTGTCCCAAAGTCAGCTTCCGTGCCTCCTGGATCAGTAATACAGTGGCTGCCACTGCCCTCAGGCATCCTGGCCATCCAGCACTTACTTTATCTCGTTGTTTTGAAAAGTAAGCCACCAGCCTTCTCCAATTCCCCAAAAGCTGCACAAGTATTCCTAATGCTTGATGTTTTCTCTCATGCACATAAAGTTCAAAAAGCTTTGTTAGGTTTGGAAGACTTAAAGCTGGAGCATTCATGAGAGCAACTTTTATAGGATCAAATCCTTTCCAGCAGTCTGGAGCCCATTCTAGCAGCTCTCCTGGCCCTTTAACAGCTTCGTATAAAGGTTTGGCCATTAATCCAAAATTAGGAATCCACAAACGACACCATCCAGCCATTCCTAAAAATGCTCTAAGTTCTCTCTTTGATCGGGGTGGGGGGTGGGGATGCAATTTGGCATATTACTGCTTTCCTTTCAGTCCCTAGCTTTCTCCCTGTGAAATCTTGAACCCCAGATACGTCACATTTGTCTGAACAACTTGTGCCTTTTTCCTTGACACTCTGTATCCTGCTGTCTATATCCTGTCCCAAAAAGTTCAATAAACTTATGGTTGCTTTCTTGCATTCCTCAGCTGTGTCCACCCCCAGCAGTATATCATCCACATGCTGTAGCAAGGTAATGTTAGTTCCTTTACCTTGCCGTTGTTCCAGCTCTTTTGCAAGTACATTACTGAAAATCGTGGGGCTGTTCTTGAATCCTTGGGGAAGCACTGTCCAGCACAACTGCATCTTGTGTCCTGTTATAGGGCTTTCCCATTTGAAGGCAAACAGCTTCTGACTGTTCTTCCAATGGAATTCAAAAGGAGGCATCCTTTGAGTCCAGTACTGTAAAATAGACATTTGAATCAAACATCAAACAATGCTTGATCAAAAAAGAAAAAAGGAGTCTAGATTCACGCTAATTAAACATAGACAATAGCTCTTCTTTCCAACAGGGTTTGTTCTCTTACACTATCACTTTTTTTTCCACAAATTCTATTATGTATAAAAGATTTACAGGGTTCTCATAGCTTGCGTAGGTAAACTGTACTCCTGGCCACTCACAGCTCAGTGATTCTGGAGATACCTTTTTAGATGGCTAGCTATGCTACAAGAGGAAGACACACAAAATATAGGGACATTGAAGGATGAATTGTTGTATGTGTCCCATTGAAATCCAGGGAGTCTTTTGTGCAATAAAATTATTGTCCTGCAAGGGAGAAAAAGTTCTGGTCTGCAGCTGTGCAACTCAGCTACAAACTGTTGAGTAAGGCAGGGAACTCATGACAGTGCAAACAGGCTATATATTGAGGATGCAAGCAGGGACAGGCTACAAAGGAGGAATGGTGCCAGGGTGAAAAGTGAAGGAAAACCAAAGCTGAGCTAGAGCCAAGACCTATGAGGACATGAAGGGCAACATAAAGTGTTTCTACCACTACATTACAGTGTCTTCTAGACCCCTGCACTTAGTGGCAGTGTTCAAGGAGGAGAGCTACCAGCAGTGGGTGAAGATTGAGTCAGAGATAACTTGACCAGTACAAGTCCATGGGATCATCCAAGGGTGATGAGAGAACTGGTCAATGTCCTTGCAAAGCCACTATCATATTTGAAAGGGCATGGAAATCACAGGAACACCTCAGATGAAAGCAGAAAGGTAAATGTTACACTCATTTCAAAAAATGGCCAAGTAATCAACCCAGGGAACTGCAGGCTGGTCAGCTGCACTTCAGTCCCATGAAGCAATCCACTTTGGAACACATTTTTGGGTATATAAAGCAGAAAGTGGTGATGGGGAACAGTCATCACGGATTTACCAAGGGTAAATCATGCCTAACCAGTCTGATTGCCTTCTAAAATGATATGTCTATGTCTGTGGATTAGGGAAGAGTAGCAGATGTAATTTACCTTGACTTTATCAAAGTTTTGACACTATCCTCCACAATATTTTTGTGTTCAAATTATGGTGCTATGGTCTGGATAGTCGGACAAAACTGACTGGATGGTTAGGCTCAGAGAGTGATGTAATAAGTCCTACTCTAACTGTAGACCAGTAACAAGTGGAATACCAGTGGGGGTTATCCTGGGATCTGTCCTGTTTGACATCTTTGTCAATAACCTGGAGGAGCTGATGGAGTGCATGCTCAAGTTTGCAGCTGACATCAAATTGGGATGAACATTCAATTCTCTTGAGGGCAGGGCTGTCATCTAGAGATATCTAGACAAGCTTGAGGAATGATCCAAAAGAAACCTTATGAAAATCATCAAGGACAGATGTGAAGTCCTGCCCCTTGGAAGGAAGAACCACTGGTAACACTATAGGCTGGTGACTGCCAGGCTGGGGAGCAGCTCTGCTGGAAAAGCCCTGGGGCTCTGGCCAGCAGCAAGCTGAGTATGAGCCAGCAGCCTGCCCTGGCAGCAGAGATGGCCACCAGCATGCTGGGCTGTATGAACAGGAGCACAGCTGGTAGATTGAAGGAAAAGATTATCCACCCCTGCTTTCATTTGACAGACCAAATCTAGACTGCATCAGTTTTTGGGTCCACCAATACAAGAAAGATTCCAATAAACTGGAGAAAGTTCAGCAGAGGGCCACCAAGATGATCAAGGGCTGGAGCACTTGCCCTGTGAGGAGAGGCTGATGGGTCAGGGCTTCTTCAACCTGAAAAGGTAAAAAGACAGCTGTGGAGGGTGGAACCTAGCAGCTGCCTGCCCATACCTATGGAGAGGTCCCTGAGGAGACAGATACAGGATCTTTACCACAGTACACGGCAGGAGAATGAGTGGGCATGAGTTCAAACAAGAGAGGTTCACTGGGTATAAGGAGAAACTTTTTCCCTGTGAGGACAGGTAGACAATGGAGCAGGTTGCCCAGAGAGACTTCACAGACTCCATCCCTGGAGGTTTTCAAGACCAACCTGGACAAAGCCCTGAGCAGCGTGTATGAACTTGTAGCTGACTCTGCTTTGAGCTGGAGGTTGGATGACAGACCTCCAGAGGTCCTTTCCAAACTGAATTATCCTGTGATCTTAAGGATGGATTTTGAGGTGCTCAGTTACAGGAGATCATTGGCAGAATGGTCTGTTAATAGGTGAATTCCATTGAATTCTGCTTTTCTGTGATCTTGATATGGTTTTATTAATTACAAATTACATATTTCCCTAGAATATGGTAGAAATAACATAAGGATAGACAGACATGTGGCAAATACACTATCTGATGCATTCTCAAAATGTTGATTCAATTCCAGTTCTTTTTTTCTGATTACTTAGTGTTTTGGACATCACAGATTAAGAAAAAAAAAAGATCTATTTGGCTCTTTGAAGCCAGATTCCTTAATTCTGTATTATTTACTTTCCAGAAAAACACACATTTTCTTATTTTCTGTTTCCTACACATCAGCGTAGAAGGACTTTCTGCCACTCAACATCATCAGAAGCCTATGGTAAAAATTAATTTCATGAAAATGAAAATAATGTTCTTAATCAGAATAGGTTCTTTTTAATTATTTTATTTATTTTTACTCTATTTATGTCCATTTGCTTCTAGAAGTAGTATACAGTGTCTTCTTAGGGACTTGCTGCTACTCACTAGCTCTTCCCAATTTGCAACTGGCTTCTCAGCAAATTTTCTGGTCCTTTAAAATAGGAATATCCCTCCATTTCTATAAAAAATACGGTTTTAACTTTTGCTTGAGGTGTACTTGCTCAGAATAATTTTCCTGAACATTCAGTTCCAGTTTGGTATTTTTGATGTGTTTGAGACCTCTGTACAGGAATGCTTTGATAGGACAGCTGTTTCCTGGTAGTTCCAGATTCTGGACCCTAGGGATAAAGCAAAAAGTCTGGAGGATATCATCAGGGAAGCTGCTTTTATTTCAGGATCTGTTTAGTAAGAAATAATAGGAGGGGTCTCCACTTTTTTTCCTGTGGTGGAGAATAATTTCCCACTTTTCTCTGTTTTTGGGATAGGATGAAATAGCAAAATAAAGCAGATTTTATCTGACTACAATTCAAACAATTGCATTTGACAATTCAATTATTTTTGTTAAGAAAATTAATAAGAAATCATCAACCACACTTATCTGTAATTCCAGCTGATTAAGTTACTGACACCAGTGCAAAAGAAGTGCCATGAAGAGTGAAGATTAAAAATTCTGCTCGTTTTCATCAGTTGTGATAAAAAACGTAAATGTATGATAAATTGACTCATGGGTAAAGTAAAGGCATATTCAAAGCATCCAATTAGTGAGTCTGACAATATTAAAGAAATAAAGATGAGAAAAAATGTTTGAAATGTTGTCTAAATGATAGCAGTGAGACAGTTAGAAACTGATGTGGCAAATAGATTCAAACCTTCACTAAAAGGTGCTTCACGACAGCGATGAGAATCTGTTTGATTACTGTCCTTAAGTTAACCATAATCCTTTGCCTTCATTGGCTGCACATATTAAACCAGCATCAATAATTGCTGCACAGCTGAGACTCGTCTTCAGGCACACAGTTTTGTGGTTGTCAGGAAATCCTACAGGCACAAAAGGGATCTGTCATGTCTCTGTTCATTTTCATTTTTCAGATTCTTTACTCTTCCTCAGTATCCTAGCACTTCATTTTCTTAGGTACTTCTTATTTCTTCCTTTGTGTCATCTCTATATCTATGTATCCATTTTTCTTTTCTCCCTCTTTCTGCATACAAATCTCCAATTCATCTAAGACACTCACACAAAGACTACTTTACCACCTGATTTCTTCTTTCTCCTAATTCTCATATGTTAATATTTCTCCATCAAAATTACCTCTTTTGTTCAATTCCTTCTCCTCATCTGCATTCTACCATGACGCTTGTTTCCACCAGTAACATCTCAACATCTAAAATAAAAGCATTATAGTCCTTCAACCTACATTGGTCAATTTTAATAGTATTTGATTTTTGGAAATGTTTATTATACATGCCTTTTTAATGACATTGTGGAAGTAGAATAATGTCTCTCAAACTACTTTGAGATCTCAAGGTGCTCATGGTCTTCTATCTGACAGGAAAAATAAAGAACTAAAAAGGCTGTTTAATGTACCTAGTCAATATAATATGCCTTAGTCTTTGGTTTTGTTTGGCTGTAATTTTGGATCTTTCTGTACATTGCTTTTGCTATGTAAAAACAGAAGGAATACAAAGCTCAAATGTTTTAGGGCCATGTAGGAAAAAAAATGGCACGCAAGTTGCATGATTTAAAAAAAAAAAATACAGCAAAGCAGAGACTGTAATATTTCAGGTCTAAATTTATCCTTCAGGTATTATTTGCTGGTACAAAACTCCAGCACACAGTTCTGGTACAGAGAAAGATGTTTCTGGAATAAAGAGAGTGAGTTTGAAGCAAAGCTTCAATGCAGACAAATAGGCAGGAATGACACTGTCCTTGATGAGGAGGTGCTGAGAGGATTACCAGTCAAGAATATTCAGCAATTATCCATGCTGAATTTGTGACGTATTAAACCTTTGCACAATATAACCGATGCTTTAGTCTTACAGCAAGCGGTTATTTGTTCAGATAACAAAAGATAAGAGATTCTTCTGCCATGAGTATGAATGAAGATAATTTGTCATGCTAAAACATCGTTGATATTGCATCCTTAATATATCTGCTCCAAAAAAAAATAGGTTTAAACTATCATAAAAATTGTATTTGGATCATTATGATAAAACTGAGAGAACTGTTCTCTTAAAAGCAGCAATATGTTTCAGTCTAAACACCTGCCAAAATACTACTACATTTTGATGTGTTTATGTAGGATTACATTGCATGCCATACCTGCTTGGTGAATTGTGTTGGTGGATGTCTCTTTTCTTGGTGAGTGTCCTCTCTCTGAAAGAACCTTAGAATGCTTATATTTGAAACTGAAGGTTGTTAATTCAGGTAAATCAGTTTTCTGTTATTCTGTATGTATATTCTATTTGTCTCAAACCACAGAATTGCATGTCATATTCATGATGAACCGTGAGTCAAACTATGTTGCTCTAACGTGAACAATCCACAAATGGCATCAACCAGGCAAAACTGGTGGTATGAACACCCAAATTGTATTATATACTTTGGCTCAGAAAATTCCTCGAGACACTATTGCAGTGACTTGTCCCTAAACAGAAGCAACAAAGGCACTCAGAGATGCATTTCATATTAGAATTTGACTCTATAGTGAATCATACCTATCATTCAAAGTAATTATGAATACCATGTTGTCAGACTAAGCAATCACTTCAAAATACATGATTTATTGTTCATCTGTCTTCCCTGATACAAAACAGGAAATCTATTGATTTTTTTGAAGCCAATTTTTATTGTGGTGTGAGACATCACAATTGCTATTAACTGTAATATTGTATGGGCAGTGAAATAGTCAGTGCTATTAGTTAATGTGCAAGCAAATATCGACCAGTAATTTTCAACAATAAATGTAATGATACCAGGCATGAGTGTTTGTTCAGCATTTTATTTTGACAATCCAACAACTGAAGAAAATCTCAGAGTAGGAATCTAGCTACCATCAAAATTTATGCAATGATTTGTGTCCATCTAGGTTCGGGAAAACTGGCTGTGAGCCAAAGATCTAATGACTTTTGCTTTAGAAGAAAATCAATGGTTGCAAATAATTATTGGATTGTCATAGACTAAGCAAAGCAGCTCAAAGATTTAAACAAAAGGAGAGGTTTTAATTCAAAGAACAAAGACTTGCTACTGCTTCCCTTGAAGTGTAGGCAGTGTTTCTATCAGTGGTCTTTTTGTTGTGTTAGGAAAAAATACTGGGAAGCTGAGTGGCAAGCACTTTTAAGACAAAGTATAGCTACCTCTTTTACCAGGAACCATGTACATTCTCTGATAGGAACAGAAATATTTTACTTTTTCCATGTGAAAGCATTTCTGTAATAAATCCTCTGCTATGCATCAGTGCAGCAATAGACACTGTGGCATAGAGCCTCTCCTGCTACCTGTTGGTTTCAGTGGTGCTACATTCCCTTGTCTCTGGGAAGGCAGTACCTCTCAGGCTGCACCCCCACTGATGACAACGCTGAAGGATGAATGCAGTTTGTAACTTAGTAAATATGATTTTGCCATTGCTACCAGAAGGCCTCAGGCCTTGGGCTTGCCTTGGGCTGAGCTGGCTTTAACAGGTTCCTCACGGCCAAGTGAATGGGAATGGCTTGCTCTGGTAAACTAAGGCCTAAATTTACTATACAGAAATGAAATTCATATTTCTCAGACAAAATAATTGTGTAGCTGGGTGAATCTTTAACACCAGAGGGATTCTTTATTTGGTAGTCTTCTTTCAGGCATAAGTAATGTCCTTTTTCAGATCTGAGTATTGGCATTAAATAATGTTGCTGGAGATCTGCAGAAAAGTGAGAAATATTTTCTATCTATTTTGTGGAACACAGGATATAGTGAAATGAAGCAGAAGAGTATCTGACCTCTTTATTGAAAACCAAATGATTTTTCTGTTAACATTAGCCTATACCACTAAAAGATGAAAGATTTATTATCAAATTACTAGGAAACACAAAGCATTCAATTAAGATTTGAATCTGTGGTTGCATGTTTTTAATTCTTCATCACAGGCAGGTCTTTCATGAATCATTCATCTTTTATGAAGTACATTATAAGAATATGCATAATGTTCATTTTCTCAAAGAAGGCAGTAGAAGGAAGTCAATTATTTCAACAGACTCTATATTATTAAAAAAATTATTTCCCATCAGTTTTGTCAGTTTTTCTCAGTGTGAAATTAAGTACAGAATAATCATATTCAGTGTAGCTTCCCTTCATTTATTTTAAATTAGCAATATTACAATGTAACCCGGTAAGCATGGTTATACTTGCCACTGCTGGGGGCAGGTGTCAGGCTGTGGCAGGTCCCAGGGGTGGCTGGGCTGCCCTTGGCCTGAGCAGGGCTGAGCTGGGTTTACCAGGTGCCCCGTGGCCAAATGCCAATTGCCCAGCTTGTCTGAGCTCCAGCTCTGTGAGTGCTGCCAGGGAAGGGGCTGACAGCCCCAGGCAGTCACTGTTGGACAAATGGCCCCTGGGGATATTGGGGGCTGCAGGGCAGCTTTCACCCCTTCCCTGGGAGAAGGGGAAGGGAGAAGGCTGGGGTGAGAAAATGTGTGATGAAGTGGAATGGGACATGAGATTGAGGACACCACCACAGACAAGGGGTGAATACTAGGAAGGTGGTTTTGTACATGCAATGACTTTGACTGTATTATTAATTAGGCTTTTTTGCATTGGATAATTTGGAGTATTTGACTGTGAAAATGCTAACTGGACAAGCAATAAGTGGCATGCTCCCTTTACCTATAACAGTATTTTGAGTGTAAGAGTACCACAGACAATACATCTAATTTACATTATGCTAATTAGTATAACTAATCATTAATTTGTTAAAAAAATTACACCTGTATTTCAGAAAGTGCACAAGTGATTAATTTTTCCCCTTGTACAACAAAGAATAGTTAAAGCAACCTTGTCCCTCAGTTAATTTATGCATTAAGGACCCTTCAGACATAATTTGCTGCCTGTCCTCTTGTTTTCTTTGAACTGCAACAAGCCACATTTCTCTTCAGCATCATAAACACCTGACTTTCTTACTGACTGCAGGGCATGTATCTTTGCAAAATGCTTGAGAAACAGGAAAACTACTGCATAACTTACCACCTGAGGCCCAGAAATCGTGATTTAACAGTGGATCGTAGAGTGGGGAATTAAACCTTGGCACTGTAAGGCTCAGGGTTCAGGTCCCTACTGTCACTAACAGCAAAGCTCATCCATAATCTTATGCATTCCTAACAATATTAGTGACCATAACACTACGTAGGAGTTATGGGGAGGAACAGAGCCAGCTACAGATCTTTGAAGGATCTTGCTCTCAGATTGCTGGTTGTTCAGGAGGAGCTCATGGTCAGGAATTGTATCTGGTGATTTACAAATGTAAGATCTGTCTTCAGGACCTCAGATGTGAGATGGTTCATGTCCAAAGAATCATCTGCCTCTGGGCAAGAGGGTTTTGTGCACAAAACAGGGGTAGTTTTTGTGGATCTATGGAGTTGAAAAAATGCCTAGCATGCACAGAAGTATTAACTCACTGATAATAAGAAAACACAGTATCCTCTCTCTGACAAGTTCTGTGATGGTCGTGCATGACTTCACAGCTGACATGATCAAACTTCATAACTCCCACTACCACTCTTCATCCATTCTTTCACCATATTGCTTTCCCAACAGCACAGAGAGAATCAGGTATTTTCCTTCTCTTCTCCCTCAGAGTGAGAGGTGCCTTGCAGGGAAATGAGCAGATTCCACAGGAACCGATGTCTCTTTAGCACCACCACACAAGACTCTAGAGAGACATCTGTAAGATAAAGGATATCAAGGGTGATTTTTTGTCAGGCCCCGCAAGCAGAAGTGCAGATGGTACACTAGTAGAAATTATTTGCTAATCAAATATTTCTTCTCTTTCAGTTTGAAAGCTTTTAAATGTAACAGATGGCAGTACTATCAACATAATGTAAGATAAGGGACATTGGCTCATACTGGAACGCCACCGACCTGATTGATAATATTTATGCACTTGGAGATTTTTTTTTTGTTAAATAACTTGATTCCCTTAATCAGGCAAGAGTTACTTCCAAAGAGGCGCTGTTGTTGTCTGGAAGTCATCTGGAAACTATTCAAATGTCAAGAAGGTCAAATTAAAAGACTGGTCTTATTTCCAGTATGATATATTTCAAACCATAAGATCCCTTCACAGCTGAAGCAATTCTGAACCTTTGCTTACAGAGGGAGTGGATGTTTCATGAAGAATTATCGGGATGGTTTTCTAAAATCAGGTGAGAGCAAGCTGACGGGCTTGGAAGAATTCTATCAGTGCGGACATTGATTCATTTATTTTTTCTGTCTTTCTTTCAATACTTACCACTCCAGTAATCGCAAATAAGATCCAGACATCCAAATTTTGGAGGATTTCAGTGTTCACTGGATCTGCAAGCCACCATTTTTTTTAAACAAACTATTATTGTATATTTGAAACAGTAGAGCATATGGACTAGTACTAACTAGACATAACATCCAAGACCACTGAAAACATTAGACTAAAGGCACAATCCTACTTGACCCCTAGTTAACACACATTCCCAAAATTTTGTCTGGATTGTAATTATTGACTTTGATTTTTCTTATTAACATAGCTTATACATAATGATTGATGGAGCCCTGTAAGATCTTTAAATTTTGACAAGCAAATCAAATATCTTTGCTACAGAATCCAATCTGAAATCTAAACCTATTAGCTTTTTAGGATATCTCGCCAGTAGGAAATTATTTAATCTATTTATTTTAATTCTCCTGCCTGTAGGACATCTCTCTATGTCTTGGAAATAACATTTGACAAGGACTTCAAGATTATAATGTTAGGATTGTAATAATAATTAGATCCATTTGCAGCATTTCCTAGTCATATTATAATATAATAGTACTGTAGTAAGAACTATTCAGTGTTTGGAAGAAAGAGCCTGATTGTCCTCTTACAGTCAGTGCCAGATTCTCAGGTGGTGTAAATCAACATCACTTCCAAAAGCTAAAGATCTTGGCTTCTATTTTTTATACATACTATGTTTACAACATTATTTCAGAAGCATTGTGATGGTAATTCTTTCCCTGGCACTTATTAATTTTTCCATTTGCAAGTTTTCTTTCCTCAATCCCCTTTTTCATTGAAATTAAAATGAAGGAGGTTTTTTTCACTTCAGCATTAGTTTAGTGATTTGATACATGATGCTTAGTTAACATCAATTTTACTGACAAGAGGAGAAGCCTTTTTAATTCTATGTTGTCCCAGGATAAATGCTATAGATCCTTCATAAGTAGTAATGATTTTTAATTTCTTAGGCAAACTAATAGGTGTTAGACATTATTTCCAATTCCCTATATGTTGATATGGGCACTGTGTTAAAATGCCCTTCTGTCTGAGATCTGACCAGTAGGTTTTTCTCTATATTTATATGTAAAATATGAAAGCTTCCACAAGAAGTAGTAATGCAAATCACTGAACTTTGATTCCCTGTGTTCCAACTAAACTTGTTGACAAGCTTGTCTTCTGCTAAACGTTTTCTGTTCAGAACTTTTCTGTTAACAGACCTGTTATTAGCTGTTAGTCTCCTCTGCAGAAATCGTTTCTTACCTCCCAGTTCATAGTCCTTACCAGCTTTTATTCTACTTACAATTCCACTTCTGTATTTTGTGTTGCAGTTACACCTGTTCCCTATATTCCTTCCTTCCTGAAGATCATTTATGTCTTTTCTCATTCTTTCTAAAAAGGCACCTCTTTCCTGAGGTAACAGGGTGGCTGTTTTGCCCCAGTCCTTCATTCTGCTCTGTTGCACTGATTTGTTCATTTGCTTCACGCTACCCAAAATTCACTGGCACGTTCTGGCTCCATGCATCTATTCCCCCCTCTCTGGTGCTGGTCTGCTCTTTGCTCAATCAGGCGAGTATTTTCTCCTTTATGCAGGGAAAATCTTTAGTGATGAGCAAAATTTGACCTAACATAAGAAGTCTTAAAGACCCACTTTTTTCCCACAATTGGTATTAAATTAACCCTAATCCCACAGTAGGTCTTTTCAGCATTGAGCTTCTAAAATTATGAACTGAGCCTACCTAACAAAGAAGTCATGATATTGCCTGAAAAAAACATGTGACATGACACCTACAAAGGTATGTTAAATCTGATATATTGTGAAGACTGCAGAAAACACAGTTTCTTAAATGCAGGAAGTAAGGTATCCTTCTGCACGTTTGCCTCAAATGGGGTCATTTACAAGTTTTTTGTTCCATTTTGGAGCCTAGGAAGATGTTCCAAAGCAGTGCAACAGGGCAGTACCTGCTCAGTGGGATGCAGTGTGGGTAGAGTCCTGTCTTGTACACTATGAACCCTGTTTGGGAAAGGGTGATTTTGAGTCTGAAATGGATTTCCACAACAGCAGAACATTTCACCCAGGGGTGGTGTTCTTTTCAGATACTGAAGCACTGCAGCAAACTATAGAGGGTAATGTTACTGTCAAGAGCAGCTTGCAAGAATATGTTATAAATGAAAGTGTTAGCTGGATTTGGCATAGTAACCTCTATCCTCTCCAATATAATAGTAGTTGCTTAATCCGGAACTGTTTAAGATGAGCATTACTCAAAGACAGTGAGTAGGTATTTGCTGCTCTGAAGGTACCATTTCTGGATCACTACCGTATGCAGTACCATCAGTCTCCCTGTAGATCAGACAAGAACTAAGATGTTAAGGTTGCTAAGGCATACTCTCAAACTACTGCAGTATTCTGGATAGCTTAATATGCCAAAGTAAGCAACATATGAAGCACAAATGTAATGAATTCTAACTGGCCCCAAAGGACTTTTAAGTGCTTTTAATTGTTCAGCCAGTTTCTTTTAACTGTTGACCTCTGAAACACATTGTTTGCTGCTCTCAAATAAGGAATGACTTCAATTAATGACAAACACTTTTTGTTAACTAAATTTTCTTGAGATAATCAGCCTGCTTCTTTGACTTCTCACCTGAAAGGCAACCTCTGACACCATAAGGTAATTAGAACAGAAAACAATGCATTCTCTTGTACTGAATGCATTTATCACTTTGTGCTTGCAAAATTTTAGTTAGTTATAGGAAGAAGTCTGTAAATTCAGACATGTGGTAGGTCAAATCTGAGTTCGTCATCTTAAGTTGATAGAAAAACTGACGGATTGTTAGTCTCTTTTTCTTTTCTTTTTTTTTTTTTTTTTTAGCTGTGTGATTTACAAAGCCCTACAAATCATCACCATTTCAGTATATATGCTTGCTGTGCAATTTTGCTACTCGGTCACTTCTGAAATTGGTTGTCAAGGCTCTTTGGTGCTTGGTTTGTATGAAGTAGAAGCCAAGTCACTTTACTAATTATTAGGGATAAGCAAGCCAAGACAGACAGACAATATTGCAAGACAGTAATAATAAGAATGATGATAACAACAACAACAACAATAAAATTAAAAATAGTTGTGTAAATTTGAACAGGTTTCTCTAGTGTTAAAGACCCTTTCTAATGACTGAATTGTAATAACCCATAATGTAAGAGCAGAACTCTTTCCAGATCATGTTTTTATATCATTTAGTGCCTGATAGTCCATGGGAATGATGCTGCCCAAAGTGACTACTAACCTGACTCATTTTTATACATACTCCTCAGCTTGCAGCTTGCATGTAATGACCTTAGACTCCTAATGTGTCTTTTGTCTTCTTTCCTCAGGGAAAAATGCTGGAAATGTCATTCATTCATATATACAGATGCAAGAGTAAGGTAGTTGGATTCACAGAGCAAGATGATGATATGTGTTTTCAGGCTCTTGAGATACTTGTCATGTTGAAATATACTTAGCAAAATGCCTCATGCTGAACAACAGAAGAGGCAAGTTGTTGTCTTTGGACTGCAGATATGACTCGGGTGAGGAACCTTGGGATTGTACCCTCTGTCTCCCTTGTTTCTCTTATGTTGGCTGGGTGGTAGGCAGTAAAGGACAAGCCAAAATGGCCATTGTGATGCCATTTTCCAGCATGTTGCACCATTCCCAGCTGACTTCTAAATAGTTTCTTAAAGCTGCCTGAGCACAGATCAATAAAGCTCTTTTAAAAATAAACACAGATTTCTATTGGCATTTCTAAGAAACTGTAGAAAAATAGAAAGGAAATCTTTAGCCACCAGGGTGCCTAAAAATAAATAAAATGTATTGGAGACAGAGTAATGACAGCATAGTTTAGTTTGTTGGTTTTTTTCTTCCCTGGTAGTGAAAGGAAGGGTCACACTGTGTGATGAAAGACATCCAAAAGATTGATGTCTTATGTATTCTATAGGGGAGGTATATGATGGAGCCAGACACCCTAGTTCCCTGATCATACATCCTGGGAAACCTGAGTTTGCCCTCTTTGCACCTATCCATCTAGCATTCCCTTCTAATGGAACCTGATTAGCCAGGTCTTCTTCCACCATAAAATTACATTGTAGCCATGCAAACACTTTTCCAGTCATACAGATACAGGCAGTATCTGCAGGGTCACAGGCAGTGGCCCTATTTCTCCACTGTTCTTCGACCCATCAATTCACTGTAAGAGAAGTTTTCACAATTGTCTGGGTCAAAAAACATGGTCTGAGGATTTGTTGTCCCATGAGGCATAAAAGATCAATGTTCACTTCTTAGGAATATGAAATACTTTCACTGAATAGAATTCATATTCCTGTATTCATAAAACCTTTGACAATGGCAAATATCTTAGATATCCCCACTTTTTATATTAAATTTAAGTTTGTAATGAGGTTTTGGTCTTCTGTGATACCTAGCATACCTGTAGAAGGGGAAGAGAATACAGGAGTGTTAAGTGGCAGTCTTCTGGCTCTCTGCGCTTCACTTTTTGTGTTTGTTATCCGCAAATGTAAAGAGCTCATCTTGAAGGCCTAAGCCATTCTTTTCAGGCTGACAAACTGCAAAGTGAATGAAAATGTTAACTACAGTCTTAGGTATCACTAGCTCAAAGTGTTGAAGTTCCTCATTTAAAATCTATCTCCTTCTTTCACACAGTGTAGTTGGAATACAGCAAAAACAAAAGACAGAAAGCAACAGCTTATTTTGGCTGTGCTTGACTTTGGGAGAGCTTTTCCTCTGCAAAGTTTTACTGCAAAGTAAAAAAAAAAAAAAAAAAAAAAATCTTAAAACCTGGTAACAACACTGTGTATAGAGGGGAAGCTGTTTTGGAGAGGGACAGGGGATAGAAACAGAAGATTCATACAGAGGAACCTCAGGATTCTCATGACTCACAATCAGAGACTGCATGAGCTTGTGAGAAGAAACAGCTATCTAGTAGTTTGGAAGGGCATATAATCACTGGTTACTGTACCTTTTACTGTATATTATCTACTAATCTTTCAGTGCTGATATCACTGGATTGGTATCTCCTGTAAGAGGGATACAGGAGATCATATTTTCCATAAATTGTAAATAGTAAGGAAGTAATCAGTTTCAGTAAAGCAACTGAGAAAACAAGGCATTTCTGTTTACAAAGCAGGGATGTCATAACTAAGGCACACTCTAATGAAACACCTTGCATGTCATTAGTTATGCATTGCAGATGGGCTATTGTGTAAGCACACTATGGGAAAGAACAGCACAAAGGAAAATATGATACTGTAAAAAATGATGAGAAAAGTAGAAATGGGAAATTGAACTTTTCATTCACCTTATGACTAAAAACATTTTTACACAATGGGACACCTGGTATTCCACCAGAATGAATTAGCAAATTGGTATTGGTGGAATATGAGAAAGAGAATAGGAAACTGCATATTTTATTTGCATTCTACCTCAGCTGATTAGAATAGCATGTTCTATGCAATGCTAATGATTTAAGCAGAAAGAGAATATATTTTTAAAAAAGAGAACAAATTCTTGACTCCCTGGCTGAATGAGTTATATGAGCTTTAGCATAAATATGGTAAATACCAATAGGTTCGTATATTGCTTACTTTTACACTATTTACTTATATTTTCAGGGAATCTTATCATGTTTCAATTATAAGAATTTCTGTATCCTGCTTTTCATAAATGTTACTGCTGATTCCCAAAAGTCCTAGTTTCACCGTCTTTTGACAGAGATGAGGATAACAATTTCATAGACCAAGGAAGGGGCTGGCAATTTGACAGAAATTAAAATTAAAGGGGGTGGGAGCATTTCCATCTCACAGCACAGCCAGAAGTAGTATGGTTGAATCAGTAGAGCACTGAGACATAGCTGCTAAGTCAGTCCAAGACTATAGCAATGTGGCGGTATGCTTAGGGAAGCATATGTCTCCAGATAGCATGAGTCTGCACTAGATGACTATCCCTGTCCCATTTGGTACCAGTTAATGGATTCTCCAAACTCTTCTTCTTTCCTTAGTACGGATGTCGCTATAAATGTCTAGAAGCATAAAATCCAGTGTCATCTTTTTCAGGTATTCAGCTTAGAAAAGCTGAATTTTAATTATACGTTTAAATCCATCTTTAGAAACCTTATAGTGGTCATACCTTATAAGATCACTTAGCTCTGTGCCTGATAATAGATACCCAAGTTTAGAAACAAAGGATTAGGTTTTTAGTCTCACTATAGTATGATGGAGTCTTTGTTTTATATATAAGGAAGCTACAAGCAAAAATAGTATAGCTATAGGGTGAATTAATTAAGCACTGGCCAAGCTTAGCATTTTAGAGCAAAAGCATGATTATTACAAATGATTCAAGTTACACATTGGTCTATGCTGCATTAAATGTGGCAGATCTATTTAGATATTATGGAGCCCTGTGATCAATTCATTCCAAGCTACTTCTTGGTATTAATTTTCAGGCTTTATCTGTTTTGATACATTCATTTTGTTTACAATTAAAGTAGATATTTTTTACATTTAACCCGTGAGTTAATCAGAATATATTTTTTAAGCACTCTATGGCAATTTCTTTATTTTTCACATTTTTATTGCTATGTTTCTATATGAAAGCAGAATGTAAGATGATAATCCATTTTACTTTAGCAATGAAAATTGAAGGAACCCTGCTCATTTAGTTTCTCTCTGGCCAAAGAGAAATTACATTTTCTGTGTAAGCAATTTCACAGCACAAGAAAAAGAGGCTTCATCTGCAGTTTTTCATAGAAGTTCTCTGTGGACTACTTTGCTGATAATTAATTGCTTTGCACAACATCTATGTAAGGTAAAGATGGCCCAGAACTCCTATAATTTTACTTTCTTCTTTTTCCCTGGCAGGTATCTCTACCCATCTAGAATTTTTATCACCCACTTCATACCATCTAAACCATGTGCAAATTTATTACCTCTTCCTCCAAGCAAGATCCTGTCTTTCTTCTTTTTTTAAGCACACCTTCCTCATCCACAAGCCCATCACATTCAGTCAACTGCATTATATAGCTCAGAGTGGCTTACTGCACAATGGGAGTGGAGTTTTTCTTAAAGTCCCAGCAATTCTAACCAAACAACCCATGACTTTTAAACCATATCCCTGCATTTATCTTGAGTTTCACTTGTAATTTTTGAACACTAGTGACTTAGTTTTTGCTAATCTCTGAATGAGTAAGAGATTATTTTTCTGCTGGTAGTATTTTTATGTGGTAACAACTCTTGTTTTAATATACAAGAGGAGTCATTCTGAATTAATAACAAAAGTAGCCTTACATTACTCTTGGGTCTTTTTTTATAGAAAACCCACTGAAACTCCACTGAGGAACCCAGGCATTATTCATGATCACATTTTTTATTGGGGAATAAAAAGACACTCTATTTTAACAATATTTTAACAATAAAGAAGTACTTCAGTCCAAAGACTTCTCAGTGTAGAGCTGTCGAAATAGGGACCTCTTAAGCTGACTTCACAGCTGAAGACAGGTTGTTGTGAAACACCAGAGTTAAGTCGTGGTTTGACATGCAGTAAATCCTGTCTGAGGGCTTCCAGCCATGATCAAAACACTGTGACCACATGCTGTAAAGCACTTGACTTAATTTGAGCTCACGCTGCTGATTTAGTTTTCTTTAAAAAAAAAAACTAATAGGTCAACTGATTGGTTATCAGTTTTTATTATAGTAGACCAAGTGCCAGTTCTCCTGCAGCTGATGTAAAGCCAACTGAAAGCTTCACACTTGGTGTGATCAGGCTGACTTCACACAAGTTCAACTATGTGTCCATGCCTCATGTGGCCAAATTTTTCTTAGTGATAGGCATGCCAATGCACAGATTTGCTGTTTATGACAGTAAAGCTTTGCCTTTATCCTTGTGTGCCCTACAGAATATGAGTTTGGACCTCAGTCTAATGGTAAGCAACATGCCTAGTGAAAGAGCATATTTACATATTCCAGCTGAAGCTTTACTCAGTGCTAATTTGTATTTGTAAATGTGTGGCTCTTGCAAAGGTCTTTTTTATATAAGTCACTGTTCTGAAAACTTCTAGGATGAACTAGGTATCAGACTTGAAGTCAGATATCTCCCAAAAGAGAGTTAATGTTAGAGGAATATAATCTAAGTTTAAAGAATAAACTTTAACTCATCAAAGCATTTATGACAGGATTCCACATAAAGTATTTTTGCTTAAACTGCTTGAAAGTCTTTCTTGGTATAAAGGAAGGAAGTTATTGAAGTCAAGCAAAAATTTACTTGATAATAACTACACAATCTTGTCTAGCAAGTTCTTAAATGTAGGTGTTCAATGTACATTGCCTTTTCAACTCTTTCCACACTGTGTTTTCAGTAAACAGACAGAACTGAAATGAGGATAGTGGATATTTCTCTAAATTACTTCACTTTCCCAGATGGATTCACATTGATTTTGTGAATGCATCTTCCAAACAAATAATCTGTTTCTGCCAGCTAGAGGTGCCAGTCTCTACTTCAACTTAATTACCACACAATGTGGCATGAGATTGAAATAAAACCTTGCTAGCTGAAAATGAAGAAAAGAAATTTTATCACATCTTGGTACATACATGTCTTCAAGCAGATCATAGAATAAGTACTGATTGATTTCTTTCCCGCCCCCCTCTCTCCATGAAGTCAGCCCTCCCCAGTTAAAACGTTTATACTGTGGTCCCTGGTACCCAGCTTTTACAGCATTGCATTATTGGCTATGTGTGCTGAAGCTCATTACTTCATAATAGATTTATGTGTTACCTATGTAAATCCCTTGTGTTATGTACACAAATCATGCTTCTCATGAGCTTAGAAATCCCTTAAGATAGTGCTGCCTAAATCATAGCCTTGCTGAAAATACCTTTAGTTTTTGAACAGCTGTATGTTTGAGCTCACTGCTAACAAGGCAATTAGAGCATCTGGCTAAACTTTTCAAGGTTTGCTTTGGCAGTAGCCTAGCTGATAAATATTGATGAATCTGTATTTGAAAGAACAACTCTTTGTGCAGAGGTCTCGGTCTCATTTGGAACTGCAGAGCTATACATCTGTGTTGGACAGAGTCTGTGTTGTTGCTTTGCTTGCTGTGTGTTATATGAAAGGGACTGATTGGGAACAGGGGGACCTCTGCCTCTTTCCCCTCGTCCCTTCCTTGTGCACTGGCTGAGATGATACCTCTCAGTGGGAGCTGATGATTGTTCCTTCCCTGGGAGAAGCAAATGATGTTTTGGGGAAAGACACTGCTACAGTGCAGAGTGAGGCAGGTAAAGAAACCAAAGGGGAAATACAGAAAAGGAGGGAGTACAAAGAAAGACTGTGGAATCCCAGAGAATATGAATACACATTTTAGGCATTTATGCAGTGATTGTTATAAGGAAGTGGCCAAAGCTCTGGCTTAGAGTCCTAGTCCCATCACTGTGTTTTAGGAAAATAGGACTTCCAACATCCATCTCATCTCAGATCTCACATAAGACAATTCTGAGGACCAGACTCCCAGAAGTTTCCTGCAACAAGTGAATACAGAACGATCTTTCCCCAAAGCATCATCTAATATCTGGGCCAGTAGTGAGGTTCTAATAGATGTGAATGAAAATCAGTTTTTGCAAAGAGAAAGTGATAGTGTCCAAGGGAAGGACCCATCTAAAGCCAGAAAATTGCTTCTTTAATTGATTTAAAGAACTTAAGGAACTAGATGCTAGAGTTCCCAGACTCAAAAATGCTACTGTAGATTGTAGTAGGGAAGGAGAGAGAGCAGGCTGTAGTCTTCATATATGGAAACTGCTGCTTTAGTCATTTGTCTGCTGAGTTATAATGCTTAATATTGGCAATGTGGTTAACTTCATTGTTTTATCTCTAGCCTTATAACAGTGATAGTTTACTGAAAGGTCAAGAGCTTAGAGAATCTAACTCATCTGATTCGACTTCTTTACTTTTGTTAAGTTTCTAGTGAATATGACTTGCAAAGGAAAGCTTGAAAACATGACCCACACCACCAGTGCTCAGCAAATAGGCTCAAAATCATCTTTTTTTACCTAAAACTAAGATAACAACACTGGGAACTGTCTTATCATTTGCAGCTGGCAGTACTGTATCTGTTAGTTCCCAATGGCCACTTCTAGTTACTTTGCAGAGACTAATTAAATGGGAGAAAGCAGATGTGGTTTAGTGGAAAACTGGTGAAGCCTAATTTCTAGCATTTTATTTAGTTTACATCTAAGAGAGAGAGAGACAATTGTAGCCATACTACTTCCATAATCCAAGAAATGGGGATCTATTATCCTAATCGTTATTCATCTGAATCTAGAAATTTTAATAAATTGTCAGTTCTACATGGACCTCCATCTGTAGGTTTAAAAAGTCATCATTGTCTCAGACAAGACAACACAGAGTTTATTTATCACTACTGGACTGTGAACTCAGACTGTAGGATTTTAAGTCCAGAATACTAATGGTTGCAGTTTCAGCTACCAAAACAAATGTTGCATCATATTAGAAATGTAAATAGAAAGAAGATGCTGTTTAATACCATTTTATGGATTTTTTTAAATATTCATTTTAACATCTGCTGCCAAATTAGAATCTGAAAACATTCTCACAGCATATTGAATTTACTAAAATTCTGTTTTTTATTAAAGGAATAACACAGTAAAAGCAAACAAAAAAAAAAAAGCTGAAAGGGCTAGATTCAGGGATGCACTTTGCATTATGGAATCTCCTATGTGAGTGCAAAATGAGGGTAAACCATTAGCTTTTGTATTTTTAGCATTTAAAAAACATTTTGCAACATCATTAGTAAGTACAGCTAGTGCAGCATCATGGTGAATGAGTGTTGAAATTTTCCAGCAGAAAACAAATAGAGTCAAATTCCAACTTATGTTAAACTGATGCAAATCAATTTCCTGTCTGGGCTGAAAATCAAAGCAGGTTTTGATCCAAGTACTGTGCATAAATCAGGTATTCATCATATGTAAATTGATACAGTTTCACTCCTTCCCTTTCAGTCATATTATTCCAACAGATCATTTTTCTCCTGTGTACATATGTACCCGACAAGCTGATCAGTTTAAAGCTCAGCTAACAGTATATTCAAATCATTCTTGTCTTTAGAAAAAGCAGTATGAGTCACATAGGTGACTGAAGTAGCATTCTTGTGGTTGCAATGGCACTAATTATGTTTAGTGTTTGGGACTCTAAGGATTAAAGCTCTCACTTTTCAGGTGTTTCTATGCACTTATAGCCCTCTAAGAAATATAGGAATTAAGAGTGTAAAAAAAAATCCAGTGAGGGAGAAACTTTAAAAATATATTTTAAATAAACCTATGGCATTGGCAGTTGTTATAACATGGACTAACAACATTTAAGATTATAAATGGACCAAGTCATATTTAGAAAACTTCATCAGGTGTAGGTGCATTGCTATGAAGCCATTTTTAGTTTGAGTGTGGTTTATGGAGCAAAAAGGAATATGGTTCAAAATGAAAGGAGATAAATCTTTATGCAGTGAGTGGTATGTTTGTGGATGTCCTTGCCATAGAAGAATTTGTTTTTTAAAATTGTAGATGGGTTCAGGAGAAAAACAAGTAAATCACAGTAAAAAAATCCACTAAAAACACATAGAGACTCTGAAAAGTACATAGAAACTGTGAAAAGTACATAGAAATACAGGAATTTCCTGAGCTAGCTGAAGATGGTCTAGAAATATTAGGGAGAAATATGATGCATATGTGGGCTTTTGTCTTCTCCAGGCATCTACTTAAGGTTACTGTTCTCTAATAGGACACTGAGCAATGCAGACCTTTATTCAGACCCGCTAAAGTCTTAATCCTGAATCTTGGATTCAGCAAGACTTTGGGTCTTGTTGAGAAGTTATAATCACATCTTCACTATAAAATTAACTTTAGGGGTTGGCAATCCCACCTGTATTTTCAAAGGTGTGCTATATCCTAGTTGTATCCAAGCTCTTTGGTCCTTGCTGGTTTTGCATTTCTTTGCTTGAGGCAATGCTTCTGGAGACCTCCCGTGACCTGCGGTTACGTACTAGGCTTAGGTCTTTCAAAGCAAAGAGTGAAAGCATGACTCTGTTGTTTCTTAGGTTATATGTGTGGAGATGTTGTTAATCAGTGCTATGTTAGGACGCTTCAGATTTCAGATTCCAGCTTCCATTTTAGTTGGTGCCAAAGTTTGGATCTTACTATGAATAATAAACATGGAAAAAGCTGGAATTGATACAACCCAGGCAATTCACCTGAAAAAAATGAGGTTAATATTAGGTCCAGAATATGATAAAAAGTGTTCTGGATTCATTCTCTGAGAAAGGAAGAGAAGAGGTCATTCTGTGTGCAGTGTGGTGGACTGGTGATTCATGGAAATTTATGAAAAACAGCAGTGTATTTATAACTTCCATGTAATGAAGACAATGTATCTTGGTTATGGCAAAGTTTAACATAATCTTCAGCATGACCTTCCATACTGACATAGACCATAGTCATGGCAGCAGGTGGATATTGTTATCTAAATTGTTATAAGTCAATTTGTTTACTAATTTGGAACAATCATGTATGAAGGCTCCTGTAAGTTGTCAACAGGTTTTTTTCACTACTGTTTTGGTAGATCACATTTATCTTCTCCTCTGCTAGCCCACAAAGCCCTAACTCCTTGCACAGGCTAGCAATAAAGATGTAGTTATATACCACAAAAAAGCCCACCACAGAGTCATGCTGAGGGTAAGCCACCATTGAACTGCAATGCCTATAAAGGCTATTGGACATGCTCTGTGCTGTACACTATATGAGAAAATACTGTGGGCACAGGGGAATATTTAGTGAGTGACTTCTCAGAAACTATTAGACTGGCCAAAGCTGCATATACTGCCAATGATTTCCAGTCCTGAAGAAGGAAATAGATAACTGGTTGGAAAATAATGCCTGCAGGAGGAGATAAGACACTTAAGGGTTTCCCACCTCCTGAAGGACGTTCAACTGTGCCAGTGACCTAGGTTTCCCAAGTGAGGAAACGAATGCAGTGAAAGTAAATTCTAAGGCACTGGCTTTTCATTCACAGTTCCCTTGAGCCCACCAAGGAAAGTATGGGAGTTGCCATGCCTCTCAGAGGCAGGAAGAATGGAGAACAAAACACCTACTGATGTACACCTCTGCAGGATGTCACTTCCCCTTCTGCTCTACAAATTCAGACCAGTTAAGCCGTGTCAATCAATACCCTGTTGGAGAACTCACATACCTATTTTTCCCACAGCATCCTCCTAAAGAAGTTGGCTGCTCATGGCTTAGACAGGTGTACTCTTCACTGGGTTAAAAACTGGCTGGATGGCCAAGCCCAGAGAGTTGCGATGAATGGAGCTAAAATATAATTGGCGGTTGGTCACAAGTGGTGTTCCCCAGGGATCAGTGTTGGGGCTGGTCTTGTTTAATATCTTTATCAATGACCTGGATGAGGGGATTGAGTGGATCCTCAGTAAGTTTGCAGAAGACACCAAATTGGGTGGGAATGTTGATCTGCTCGAGGGCAGCAAGGCTCTGCAGAGGGATCTGGACAGGCTGGATCGATGGGCTGAGGTCAATTGTATGAGGTTTAACAAGGCCAAGTGCCAGGTCTTGCACTTGGGTCACAACAACCCCATGCAACGCTGGAGGCTTACGGAAGAGTGGCTGGAGAGCTGCCTGGTGGAAAAGGACCTGGGGGTGTTGGTTGACAGCCAGCTGAACATGAGCCAGCAGTGTGCCCAGGTGGCCAAGAAGGCCAACGGCATCCTGGCTTTTATCAGGAATAGTGTGGCCAGCAGGAGTAGGGAAGTGATCATCCCCCTGTACTCAGCACTGGTGAGGCCGCACCTCAAATACTGTTTTCAGTTTTGGACCCCTCAGTACAAGAAGGACACTGAGTTGCTGGAGTGTGTCCAGAGAAGGGCAACAAAACTGGTGAAGAGTCTGGAGAGCAGGTTTTATGAGGAGCAGCTGAGGGAACTGGGGTTGTTTAGTCTGGAGAAAAGGAGGCTGAGGGGAGACCTTATCGCCCTCTACAACTACCTGAAAGGAGGTTGTAGTGAGGTGGGTGTTGGCCTCTCCTCCCAAGTCAGTAGTGATAGGACAAGAGGAAATGGCCTCAAGTTGTGCCAGGGGAGGATTAGATTGGATATAAGGAAAAAATTCTTTACTGGAAGAGTGGTCAGGCATTGGAACAGGCTGCCCAGAGAGGTGGTGGAGTCACCATCCCTGGAGGTGTTCAAAAAATGTATAGACATGGCACTTCAGGGCATGTTTTAGGGGACATCATAATGTTGGGTTGATGGTTGGACTTGATGATCTTAAAGGTCTTTTCCAACCTTAATGATTCTTTGATTCTATGATTTCTCTGTGAACTCCTTGGCATACCTTTGTTAATGCAAGAAGGATGATGCCCTGTTTTTACAGCATTAAGACTACTGTCTCTGATTCTAGCTCATTTTGCCAAGCAGTGATGGTCATACTCTTCGTACCTTCTTTTAAGAAGCTCGCTCTTCTGGAAAACTATTTCACTTCATACCAGTAACAACCCCTCTGAGGGGGTTAGTGGTCAGTTCAGTTTGATTTCTCCACTGAGTCCCAATGACAAGATAAAGCAATTCAGTAAAGCAAGTAAGGACTAGGTATGGACCAGGTTAGAAACACAGGAATTCTAGGAAAAGAAGACCAGGATTTGCACATTGTTTAAAGTGAGGGATGGAAACAAGTCAACTCTTTAACGTGTGTTTTAATACTTTGTGCTTCATTTGAAAGGAAAAGCACTTGAAAATGGTGACCTAAAAGTTCTAGCAGCAGCCTCATCAGAGATAAGCATCACTTGTTAAGCTGATAATATTCTTCCTCCCTCGAGGATCTTTGTGGTCACAGACTCCTGAGAACAAAGCACTATCCTATTTAGTGTATGATTCACCTGGAGCCCTGCCCGGCACACTAGACAAAGAGGTTTATCACGTCCCCTGTGCTTTCAGTTGACCTGTTGCTTGTTGGTATAGGGGATGGTGTTCAGGGCAGTCTGAAGAAAGATAGTGTGGGCTCCATACAGAAATTCTAAATATAATCCAATCAGTTCAAGCCAGTGAGAGGTATGGCATTGATTAGAGATGGACAGGTCTCTTCACTTTTTCTGAATAAGACAGAAGAGAGTAATGACTGTGTTGGAAAGACATCCACTTTCTTCTCACATGATACATTACCTTAAGATATCTTTGGCCTATTCCAAGATTTCCTTCCAGACCCAGTTTCCCCTCAGGAGAGGAGAACTCCCGCACTAATTGTAGTCTCATTTCTAGTGAGTTGTGAAGTTAGCAGAAGCTCTGCTTTATTATTCCCCCCTTCATATGACAGAAGAATATGCAGAAAAGTGTGGCCTGATCATGAGGTATTCACATGGCAGCAGGTATATCAATTGCCATAGCTGTTGTACTTTCGTTTCTACCATCATGTTGAATCCTTTAAGACATTTGCAGCTAAATTACCACAAGTGCAATGTAGAAACTTTGTTTGTATAAAAAGGTCTAATTCATATCCAATGCTCGATGGTGGTTTTTTTCCAGGAGCAACACGCACCTTTCATCTTCCTGGAAGGAGTAGGGGAAAGCAGGAGGTCAACATAACAGTATATCCTTGCCAGTCTCTTACTGAGCAAATTTTTAAATTACAGAATGAAAGCTAGGTAAAACAATGTCTGATGTGATAGACTGAGCAGGCTACTATAGCTCTTCATAAAGCCATGCTGAGTGTAGCGTGATTTCTCCAAAGCTGCTGTGGCAGTGGCTACTTTAATGACTATAGTCTTGTGGGCTTTTTGGAGTGACAGATAAACTGCAGCAGTGCACAAGTATCCAGGTTCTTTGCTCGGGGAAGCCACACATTCCCCACCTGTTGTTGCAGGTTTGCATGTGACCAATGTTCAGGTTTGTGCCACCTGTTCTGAGACCCCCTGCAAAGCCACATGCCCCAGCAGGTAATGTTGGGCAGTGCTAAGCCAAGTGCAAGCTAACAAGTGTGGATTGGCAATTGCCATACAAAGCAGGTGGTCGCCCACGGGATATGTTGTGGCAGAGCCCAGCCTGTCCTCGAGAAGTGATTAGCAGGTGCACTTGAGTTTGGATTGCATCATGCTACTGCTTTCATGTGTTTCTGCAGGTCATTGACTTGGTGCTCATGTTTCCCTGTCCTGAGAAAGCTGAAGCTGATTGCAAACCTTTTCCCATGTATTTGATCCATATTGTGAGGACAGAACTAGTTTTGGGGGGTTTTTTTGGGTTTTTTTGGGGTTTTTTTTTATCCCATTAAATGCAAGCTACCAATATGGAGTTATTTGTTCTTCTTTTAGGGAAAGAACAAGCTCTGAAACTTTGGGATTTTTTTTTAGAAAGCTCAGAAAATATTGCCCTTTCTTTCCGAAATTATGTTTTATAAAATCAGGACTGTGAGTTAAAAATAAAATTTCTGTTTACTATTGAAACAAATTGATCTTCCTATCCATGTAAAATGTGCTTTGTTGTTCCAACATGGTTATATAGTTCAGCTATTATATTTAATTGAAGGGTTTCTGGCACATGTCAGATTATGGAAAGCAGAGAAAGGGAAAGCTGTTAGGTCAGTGAGTCTAGATTTCTACAGTCTGAATTATTTCAAGAAGCAGTCACTCAGCAGAAAGAAGAAAAACTTACTGGGACCACTGTTAGATAAGCTGTTGAAGGAACAAAGGGAATTACAGAAATTTACATTTTACTGTGGTCTTATAGACATCCCTGGGCAATATTCACAAAATATGATTGTTTCAGTAAAAACATCTCACCCAATCAGAGCAGTGATGGCCAGAACCCATTTGTGTGCTACCTCTTAGGAGCTGTTTGAACCATGGAGCTGCAGTTAGGATTCCTTTTATTTTTTTCTCTTTCCAGAAAATTTGGAATCACCTCATTGACTGTGCAATGACAAAAAGCCAACTGAAAAATAAATGGCAGATCAATAAATAGAAACAACTGACAGAGTGACCCCCCAGAGCTTCTCTTCTGGTATTGTCCAGACTACTCTCCTGAAATCTGTAGGTTTGAATTACCTCTGGCAAAGGAACAAATGTGCCAATGACTAAGATATTTTGTAAAAAGTAGTCACTGTAAGTGCTGTCACCAGCTGTAGATGTATTTATGACACAGGAGCTCCAAGTCACATGTCCCTCAAATGGAATTGGAGTTCAAATACTCCTCTTTCCAAGCATTATTTTTTGATTGAATTAGATATCTCCTTAGTCAATCATCCTGCTGCTGTGGATTTCATCCCCAAGTGCCTGAACAAGGCTGTATTGCCTAGTGGACCCTGCATAAGGCAGGTGGACTCTACTTTTGGAGAAGTGAGGAAAAGTTGGAGACTATCAGGCTGGAATTCCCCAGTGGTCCTAAATTCTGGTGAAAGAGTAAGGAGAGACATTAAGGAAATTCAAGAAATGTCCAGCTGTCAGCACTCAAACACAGAAAATGAATAGGCTCCTTACTGGAGTCCTAGGTAGCTCTAACTGACAGACTGGACACAAAATGGAAGGTTGAAAGCCCAAACTGTCTAGAGATATAGGGACTAAAATTGTAACTTGGAGCAGCGTGTTGGGAGCAAGCAGAAGTTGAGGGAGCTCTGTGATATCCTGGTGTGTCTCCAGGCTGAGGTATGGCAATTGAAAAGATGTATTTCTGTGTGATCGGAAGTTTGCTTATAGTCTGTCTGTGTAACTCCAAAACCTCCTGGTAAGCAGTTGGACAAGATTTTCACTTCATTTCTGGGTTCAATGTCAGCTAGTGAGTTTATTGAGGAACATCTTTTAAGGCTTCGCTTGGGCTGCAGATAAAAAAAGTGTGTATGGGAAAAAAACAAATGCAAGATTCCTTGCCAAAGTAAAACTTCTCTGACAGGTATGTATATGAACACTTTAAAAAGTGCTTTGCACCACATGTTAGAGAGAGACACAAGCCTCTTTTGTTAGCTACAGTTATAATATAACCAGAGAAATCCACCATCCTCTGGTAGGCCAGGGTAAGCAGAGTTACCAAGGAATTTTAGACTATGTAATGAGGTGGCTATACTCTAACATGCAAAGCGGCAAGTGTCTCCCTTGATTTTCACATACCAGTTTGTATCAATCACTTCCTTGTTCACTGTGAGCTTGAGCAAGTTAGTCCTTCACTGAACCCCTCTCAGCTAGACACTGTGATTTCGATTTGGAGCACCTGCTTTAGTCCAGGGAAGACTGGGATTGTGTTCCTGGTTTATGGTAGAGTCTCAGTCCCCAATGACTTGAGTTATGGTTTTTACCACATTCACTTTGCTGCCCAGACTATCTACTTGCAATTGCAAACTTGACTTTTAACATAATTAGTGACAGAGCTCTGCTTTTTAATGTCAAAAGATTTCTTGGCAGCTTTTCCCAACCTGCTGCTCCCAGTGTTTGGAGCCTGCACTGAGCCTGAAAGCCCATTACTGGCTGTCATCAGCGAAATAAGATATTAAAAAAAATTGCTGATGCGTCATTTACTGCAACTGGAAACCACTTAATTAATATACTGGTTTATGTATTTAGCAATTAAAATTTAATTAATTCCTCTTCTTTATGAGTGTACAGAAGGGGTAACTACTCCTCCAACAAATGCGTTACTTATTGTTTTAAAGGCATTTGGAAATTGTCTTATGAGAACTAAAACATTCTGTTCATATGCTTCCCTTTTTTCCTTCCAGCTCTGAATCAGTAGACATTATGCTCAGAGCTGATGGCTCATCTATTTTCTTTCTCTGGCTGCTTAGGCAAAGAAGGTGCTGACTTGGCAGGCTTCAGAGCCAAGACTTTTTAAGACCAACTAGTGATTTGGAGTTCTTATGTTTTATATGCCTGGCTTGAAACTCTGTAGAGGCAATTGATTTTCAGAGGAATGGCACTCAGCACTTTGTAGAAATCCAAGCCCTTTCTAGCACTTTCAGAATTATTGAACACTTCTAAAAATCTGGGTCCAGGTCTTTGAGATCAGGGTCTGACAGTGAAAATCTGGGTGCAGTTTTGCTCCAATGCCTCTGAGGGTTTGGATTGCCAGAGCCCTTTTGAAGAGAGGGGTTCCTTTCAGGTGTCTTTTTCCACCTTCTTATGCTCCTTTTGTTTCCTTCTCTGTTTAGGAGCTGGGAGGAATTGACACAGCTTTCGTTTCTCTAGGTAAAAATAAAATCCATTATATCTGATGTTTTGGACCTCTGGAAGTACTTTGAAGTTCAGTTTGAGGCCACAGGTGGTTTGAGTGAAAAACAGAATGACAGAGTATTTTGAATTTTTCAAATTTGTTATTTTGGATAGAATTATAGATAGATTCACAAAAGAGGAGGAGTCCTAATGTCTAGCCAGTGCCTTTTTGCAATTCACAAGTCAGAGCACATGAAGGACTGAGAGCAAGGCCACAAAAACCAAAGGAGTATGTGTGTACATGCTCTCTCCTGGGATATAGCCATTCGTAAAGCAGAGCAGGCAGTGAGAATTGTCCGTTTTCTGCCTTGCTTCCTGGGTCATGAGGAAACACACTGGTTGGCTTCTCTGGCTTTCAGCAAGATAGGGCTACAAACATTGGCTACAGTGTCGGAATAGCTAGGAAGGGATAAAGCTATACATGTTTATGTCCTAACACTTTCTAACCAAAAGAAAGCCCTGAGGGAAGAGCAGTACCTACAAAGAAGGGATGAAATTTTTTCTCCCGAATACATAAAAAACAAAGACAACATTTCATCAAGCAAAAATGGCTCCATTTTTATCACTAGGGACTACTCTGTAGTTGCTGAGCAGGAACTAGCCTGGACTGTGTCAAGTAGAACAGGCTGCGACAGAACAATGCCATATAAATGGAGTGAGATAAGAAAAAGTCTTGGGTGGGGATTTTTTTTCTGCAGATTAAGCAGCAGTTGAGTTTAACCAGCAGATTAAGCTATCAGCCTAAGATTGACAGCTGTGCTGTGCTATCCAAAGTTGAATAATGGGCTCCATAGACTGTTCTGAGTGGGTTAACTAATGAAAGCACCTCAAAACAATCTTAATATCAATTTTAGAGTTCTCCTAAACAACCTTGTGGTGCAAAATGGAGATGGGGGGCATAAATTCAGAGCAATACATTAATGATCTGCCTATAAAATTAGGTAAATGCACAATCATTTTAAGAAGAAATGTATTAGAGGAAGTGAATAAGTAGTGTGATGCATTCTTACGCTAAAATTCAAGGGCAAATAATTATTCTGATTTGCTTTCCTCAATGAACTACTTTCCTTTTTAGCTATAATTATTTCACCCACATGTGCAAATTTGGACAGAATTTAAAAGAAAAAAATCAGGTGCAAGATATCATATGGCAGTTGGTATGGCAATTAACTCCATTTTAAAAATTCTTCCAAAGAAGAACCATTTCTGAGGGACTTGACTTAATCATACAACCAGGGCCATGACAAGGACCATCTAAACATCCAAGAAGTTTCCTTTAACACTCCATGAGCACTAGTTTTCCCTTCTTCTCTCTGCTCCACGCCATCATAAGAATCAGCTTTCAGTATTTTAAGATTAAGTACTTCCCCCCATTGGGTGGAAACTAAGTATTTTCTTTACAAGATAAATCTGAATAATATTTATTCCACTAATATGAAATAATCTCCTTAAAAATGCAGCACTGTGAAACTTTAAGTAGATAGAGAAAACATAAGTGTTTTCTTAGGAATTCTGCTGTTAATCCCATGCCGTACAGACTCAAATAATGAAAGAGAGTAGAATAGGAGAAAAACCAGAGCAAATCCTGAAATAGCCTGTCACTTAACTGTAGTGAGCTTGTGCTAATTTATTGTCAAAGAAGCTATTGCTTTTGGACAAGAATAAAATTAGTAAATGAAACTCATTGATTGTCCTCCAATATGATTATTATTATATAAAGTTATTATTACATATAGTATGCTGTCCAGTTGCACTTCCAGCATTTTACTTTAGCCTTTTATTACACACCTGCTATCTTGTCTGTAAGTTCATAAGACAAAAGAACAAGGGCTTTTTAAAACTTTATTTTCCTATCTGAAAAAAATTCAGTGTAAAAGCCCATATTGCTCACTCTGAAGAAATACAATATTATAAAGGAAACTAACCTTACTGAGTTTTTTAATGCCATCCTCCATAAGAACGTCTTTGATCAGACACATCTGGTGCCTTTTGAATGTCAAAGCTGGTTTAAAAAACTAAACAAATTATCAGTCCTTTTAAAATGTTGACTTATAAATCAATGAAATTAAAATAGATATTCATCAATTTCACTGAAACTTTTAAAGGGAAACCAAACACAAAGGTCTCTCCTACTTAATACTTAAGCATTTGCCTCACCAATCAAGTAGAAAAAAGTAAACCAATGGTTGGTTGGCTTGTCTCAGGAAAAAATATTCTGGGTGTATCTTCACATTAAAAAAGCATTTTGGCCCCAAATGCCAAATGGATCAACAGAAATTCAGAAGAGAAATGTCTATTTGACAGCTATTTCTGCACAAAAATTAGCAGGCATACTGCACTACTCAGACAAAGCAAAGGGAAAGGCCAATATCATGGATATCACAAAAAGTAAGTATAGACACTCTTGGCTTTAGGAGTGTTAAGCTGTGGTAAATTGTAAGAAAAAATAATTATCTCAACCACCTTAATTTGCTAATTTAATACTCCCCATTACACCATTATTCAAATGTGTAGTTCGTATAAGTTGTGGCTGAGAAAAATTCTTGAGAAAGATTTGAAAAAATGGACCGTGAAGATTATAAAATTGAGACAAGGAAGAGGAGGAAGGAAAGGAAAACCACTTCAGTTAAATAGGGTAAAGTAAAATTTGGATTTAAAATAATTTTTGCCAAATGTACAACCTCAAAAATCACAGTTATGTTCACCAGAATTTTGGTAAATATATCCTGTGGTAGATATATCTTAAAATGTCATATGTCAGAGCTTGTTAGTACCTCAGAATTATAATGAATTATTTTCTAATTCAATGACATTTATTTGAAGTAAGATAGCAAAAATTCTGCATATCATACAAAATTTGAAAAGCTACATGTAAGTAAATAAAACTGGGACAAACAAGAGCATTTTAGGGCCATCTTCTCTTCAGAAGCACTCATCATCTTGATCTGATGAAATTGAGATGAAATAGGCCTGTATATAATATGAACAATTTTAAAATGTTGTAAAATATCCATAAATCCAGCACCCCTTGGACATATAAGCAACCTATGAATGTCTTTTGTAGACATAAAAATCTAAGAAAAATAGATTGTCAAATAATTCTACTGTGTTTCTTCTCATAAAAGATAAATTAAACCTGTAAAATAACTAATAAGTATTTAATCTATATGTCATAAATATTATTTAAATATGATGTTGACCTTACAGGGATTGCATAGGTAACATAATGGCTTGGTGCCACTTGGCAAATCAACTCCACCCAAAATTTCTGTCAAAGACTTCTCATACCTGGGAAAGAAGATACTCAATGGCTGACGTAATTAGAAGCAAACACCATGCCAAAGACTGGAGCAATATCTATGTTTAAAGTGTTTATTTTATACTGTGCTAGGACCCAAATTCAATTGCATGCCAAGTGATTGAACAAAGGCTCACGCTCATGTAGGTTTTTCAGCTATCCCATGAGCACCTACAAGGAGAATGTTTGAGCTCTTATTTTGCTCACAGGAATAGATACAAGTGTCCACCAGCCTGCAGTGGGCATGTACATAACTGTTTTTACAGTTATCAGGTATCAACATCAATTGAAGCAGTAGACAGGCATGGTATGAAAGTCTGTGCTACCCTGAGAAGGTTGTGGATGTGGTTTAAATGCCCAAGCAATAAGCACCTCATTTGCCAAATGCTAGTCACAGGATTGTGAAAGCAAAATATGCAACTAATATCACTGTCAGAGCTGCCCAACTAATAGAAAATATTATGAAAATGTTGAGAGTTTAGGAAATGTTAAAATCTAAGTACTGAATTTATTTTAGAAAATTCTGCTTTAGCAGTTCCCATTTGTTTTCAGCCTTTGTCATTTTCCTTTTTGTGCTGGACTCCCTGTCTATCTCTTATTTCCTATCAAATATTGCAGTCTTCCCATTTCCTGAGCTGACACTCGAGTCCTGTTCATAGTGCAAGAAGGGAGATACAGTCTGAGGTAATCACATCATAGAAGAGAAGACAGGCAGCAGGTAAATGAATGACAATTTGCATGAAGCAACATGATTTCCCTCCTGAATTAGAATTTTGAGAATTTGGGATTTTATTTTCCTTTTTTTTTTTTTTAAATTTAAGAAGAAATCTGTCTTGTATTTTTAATTACATTCAAAAATCTCGGAAAATCAGAAACTTCTGAAAATATCCAGTTCAGTAGAAAATCTAATGGCATTGCCAAAAGTTTTGCTGTGATGAATGTTTAAAATGTTCAACAGCCCTCAAATTGAATAATTCAATTGTAAAACCTTGGATTTTAATAGTTTTGGTCACAAAGTTATCAAAGTTTGTCACCTATCCAAGCATCCAAAATGTTATCATGCAAATTTAATGATCAATCACAAGATGGTAACACAAAGTCATCAGAAAGACCACTGAATTTAAGATTTGTTGAACAAACCAAAGATATAATTTATTTGTGCGAACCAATCTGGTCAAACAATCTGGTAAACAAAAAAAAGGATATAAACTTCTCAGCTAGTATTTCACAAGAATAATTCAGCCTGTTTATGCACAAAATGTATGTAAGGCTGGAGAAAATGAGGAAGAATGATCAAGCAAGTGAATCCCCAGCTCTGCAGTGCTGGCTGACCTATGCCACTCGCTAAACCTGGGCACCCATTCTGATGAGCGCTGCATTCAGGAGAATGATATGTGCAGCAGCTTTGGTCACATGTATTTCATCAAGTAAATAGTGCAGGTGGTATAATCAGCAGAATTAATTCAGTCAGACTGTGTAAGAGGCTGCCAAAAAACTGTGCTTGATGGTTCACTTATTCACTAGCGTTTCCAGCAAGTATGTCACTAGTGCTAAGTGGCTTGGGGGCTGCTGCTGCTGCATGAGAAGCCATAAGAATATGCTGAGCTTT
Source organism: Morus bassanus (assembly GCA_031468815.1). Classification (NCBI taxonomy): domain Eukaryota; kingdom Metazoa; phylum Chordata; class Aves; order Suliformes; family Sulidae; genus Morus; species Morus bassanus. Next base: position 110,756,650 of record CM062568.1, read on the forward strand.
ATAACTGTGTCCATTTTATACAGTCCATGAAATTCACACTAATTGATCTGCAAGGAAAAGCAGCTCCCCTTTCCATTACCATGTCTTCTAAGTGCCTTTTAGGACCAGCAAAATCAATACATTTCTGTAAATAAAATGTGAACTATATCTGTGTGGTTATAAATTTGATAAAAAGCTGGCAAATTTAAACTAATAACATTTTAATAAAATACATATCTGTATATCAGTAATTATTTCCCCATGGCCATATTTAACTTGAAAGAAAATAATATACCTATGAAAATAAATACTTTATCATTTACTATTATGAGAGTTTTTTGCCTCTACCTTTTACTGTTTTCTAAATGCATTTTAGTGTTGTTACTTTAATTATATTTTAGTCACGTTGAAAAAACACCTATGAACCTGCGTAGGCAGTCACTCAGTGGCTGCATCTGTGAGCAAAGGTGGCTGGGTTTACGCTATCCCAAGCTGTCCCAGCCTATGACAATGTGGATCCATCTGAGCTCGGCTCTGCACCCCAAGTCCAGCACTCAGCAAAATTGCTGCAGCCTTATTGCCTGTGGCCCATGTTTTCTGTAGAAGAAGCTTAGTCTTTGTAGACTGGAGACTTGCCCCATTTTTCCAACCCCAAAGTTAGTCATGCTTCAGTGAAACACCTTTCCATGTAACACTGACTATTAATAAGCTCCCCAGTGGCATTTTGGCAATGTTTGAGCTGTGTGTTGGCTGGATCTAACAGTCCCTGCAGCAGACCATTAGCTATGGTGACCAGCTGATTGCCTCTGGCTGTCCCAGCTTTTGTGGCCATATTGATTCAATGCTGCTTTTGACTCTTCTTTCTTGACTTTGCAAAAGATGTTGTCAGCTCATCTCTAGTGTGTCCAGCCAAGAGATTAATGTCTTGCAACCATGAAGCAACCTGTTACAACACAACTGTTCCTTTGCAATCTTTGTTACCTGTCATGAAGTACTGTTGGCTCTCAGAAATGAAAATTCCTGTCAGGGACTTTTATTTTAGTTTCTTTTATTTATTTTTTCACTGTGCAAGTCCCCAGTGACTATTCCAGTTTAACATTCAATTTGCATCCAATTGTAGCTGGAGAAAAAATTATCTCTGTATTTCAGTATATGATAAGTCTGCCAGGTGGCTTTTGACCATGGCACTAATCAGTTTATGGGAAATTTCAGCTAAGGCTGGCCTCTCATAGATAAAGTTATACAGTTTTTATAGAAATCGATGAAGGCCAAAACCACCTCCTTTTTTTGGGCAAGTGGCGTTTTGTTTTTGCTCAAACCCACTGATATACAAGCCACAAATTTGGAATGTTGACCCTATTTTGTTAAGACATGACTCCAAACTGCACCTTGAGCTGTTTACAGCCAGTTTAATTCTGTGCTTTCTGCTACAGTACCTGAGCATGTTAAAACCCCAAGCTCTCTGTTAAGACTTACAACACATGATCACTGAACAATTTTACACTTCAATGCTTTTAAAGTACTATAGGTAGCTACATCACAGACAAATAACTTGTTGGCTTCATTTCTCTACTGTGGCATTTACTTTCCAATACGCTGTATTTAAATGTGTTTATTCAGCTGCAGGTCTGACAGTTTTAGAACTGACATCTCAGTATCTCTCACCTTTTTAAAACTACCAGTTGCTGGTTTTGCTACTTTTCCTAAAGGGGAAAGCAGGTTATTTGTGTATTCATAATGCTCAATCCATACTATCAAGTTGTTGAATTTTTCAGTGAAATAAATGAACCCAAATGGTAGTCCCTTGAATTGGTGCTTCCAAAAAGATGTAAAAACATAACTCAACTTTTAATAAGGTAACCAACCAGAGCCCTGGTGATAATTTAGGCAGTATAAATGGCATCAGCTAACTCCCCAGTAATTTTTCCCCTGTAAGTATTGTAGAAATATAGGCTAAAACAGATTGTAAGGTTACTTGGTTTTGGAGGTTATATGGACCAATCCCAGCATTAGGAAGTGTTCTCTTTTTTATGTTATCTTTCTTAGAAGAAAAGAAAAAGGAACAGAAGTTTTATAAAGGCATAAATTATGAATCTGTGGTAAGACTATAGTTTCTCTGGTATTTAGTCCTTTGAAAATTCACTTACCTCCTGAAACACATGAACTGCAATTCCAGAAGTGCACCTTCTTAACAGAAAGAGCAGGCAGATATGCTTGAACCTGGTAACATTCAGTTTCTCTGATAATGCTACAAATTTAATGTCTTTCTAGATCTTTTGCCTCATTGTCTGTATTGCGAGAAACTACAGTAAATTTTTTTTAATCTTATCACCCTGCAATAACAATAAATTATCTGCAATTTTAATCTTCTACTTACAGTGCCATTTTTGGCACCATGGACAGCCTTTATATTTATGCTCAGCATAAGTTAGTGAAGGTTTCACTTGCTTTTATATTAATATTCCTATCATGCCCTGCAGAAACACTTTCCATTACTCCTGTGAAGAATCCCTCTGTTGTTGTCTGTGCATCCTACCCTGTTTGTAAACAAATGCAAAGCAATGAAATACAGTTCTTGTTTTGGCATCTTTTTTCGTATGATGCATGCAGGCTTGGCATATGCCGTGTATATGCTTTTCTAAAGTCCTCTGTGGGGGTTGTTTCCAGCCTCGCTGCCACACACCTACTTTATTTGTAGTCATATCATGTCCTGTTTATTGTGGTCTTCCAAAGCCTCCTGAGGCTCTGGGCAGGTCAGGTGGGCTCAGAATTTCCTCGGTGAGGATGTGAGGTTGGAGTTCACAACTCAGGGCCAGTGCCAGGGGCAGGTGACCTGGTGATGGAGCTCTGTCTTGCAGGTAGATATTACAGACATGATAATCCTGATGCCTGCTGAATTAGAGCACTGATCACTCCCATTAGCAGCAGTCTGCCTGCCTTTTCTTGCCAAATTTTAATGGCTTCCTAAGTGATTATTTCTAAATCTTCCAATAGTTTCTTTGTGGGGGACTTATCTGGTCACATGAGAACTCTGCAGTAAAGATATCTACAACCATGTTAGTCATTTAGACTGTGTAATCAATTACAGAAAATAGGGACTTCTAGGAGTACAACTTACCTTAAAGTGGATTTCTAAAATAGATTAATCACATTCTAGATCATATTTGTCTCCAATGGCTAGAGAGAAGTCTGTACAAATCATTCTGGGAAACAGCAACACCCTAGGTATCTCAAGCCAAATTAGGATTATTACTAGCCTTTAAATCTTCCCAGATTTCTGTGAAGGACTCAGAAAAATCTACTGTTGAGCCTTATATCCGTAATGAGTTCTTCCATGTTTTCACTTCTCTCACATCTTGTATGTTTCAATTTTTTGTTATAGAATGGATAATCCACAGGTTTTGTATTATAAGTAGCTTCCCTACCTGCTTTAGCTGAAAAGAGTTAAACATATGAGTGTCAGGAGCAGATACCAACATACATAAAATTATTTTCTGTCCACCTTCAGTTTTGATGACACCAGCATGAAGCACTGTTTAAATTCTTTCCAGCTGTGTTTCACACTTCAGAGAGTACTTCTGTTGTATCCCTACTGTGTCTGGTGTTCAGTGACCAACTGGTGCCTAAGAGATCTGTAGCAAATATGTTGTTCTTGATGTGGTCCAACTAACTGGGCACGACAACAGTAAGAGCTATAATCTCTCTGGGGAAAAATACCATTCTCCAGCCCCTTTTGCCTACCTGTACTATTTCCAGTCTGGTCCTAAGGCTGCACAGGAGGGGTAACCCCTGAGTTTGTAATGACTTCAGCGTGAGTTTGTTGGGGGAGCTGTGAAGGTGCTGAGAGCCTTCCCTGCTGAGTGGACTGAAGGACTTCCTGCTCAGAGAAAGGGAACGTAAAAAGGGTTGCCCTTTCTTTTTTCTGCTGCACCAGCAGCAGAACAGCAATATGCTAACTATCTAGATCACGAGCAGTCCAACTAACTTCTTACTCTGTTGGAAACATGACAAGAAATAGGGAAGAATGCTCTAGAATACAAAATACGACAGCCAGTCTGTTAAAGTTAGCAGCAGCAAATCTCTCTAAGAGGCAGTTGGAGACTGCAAAAAAACTGAAAGAACCAGAGGAAGCTAAATTACTGCTGCTGTTCCAATTTTATGTGTGCACAGTTGGGTGAGCCTTCAAAATAGAGGGCCAGAATCTTCCCTGCATTTATTTAGGTAGAGATGCCCATAGTGGATTTAGCAATCAATCAGCAGTCAATGCCAGTCCAAATGTAATGTTTGCATTGAATTTTCTGTGGGAGGCAGAGGTGAGATGAGGTTGAGGATTCTCTCTCTTCCCCTTTTTCTTGTCTCTAATTTAACTTTTGGAAGATTCTCAATGTGATGTATCTGTGAATACGGTAGGTGTGATGCTTAGTAGCAGAAAGGTATTAAAGCTACTATATTGTGCAAGCCACTGATTAGGAATCCCATCCAAATACTGTATTTCTCTTTGGCCTGTGTCTACATGCTGAGATGGGGAGCATTTCCCCACTTCTGCAGAGCTAACAAGGTCTAGTTTTGGCTCCAGGTGTTTTAATTCCAGTAGTTACAAGCATGTTAATAGAGCAGCAGTCTCCCATAAGGAAAAAAAATGTTGAATTCTGTGACAATGGTATTGGCTTCATTGTAATGAGGTAAACCATGACCGTTGTACTTGATATAAAGAATGACACAAGTGACAAGGCTATCATCTGGGCTTGCAAAGAGGCCAACTTCTAAATCAGCAGCAAACAGAATAAGAGCCTTGTGGCTCAGACCAGAAAGGGTGGCACTGGTTGCTAGGACAGCATGGACAGTACTGGAGGATGGTGAATGAATAGAAAAGGTTTGAGTATTTAATCATTGGTGGGTGGAGAAGAAACTGGAAAAACTTTGTGGAAGGTCACTGCACTATTAAGTGTGTAATGGAAGCCTTTAGAGGAGAGAGTCAAGCTCTTTTTCAAGCTCAGGATACAACTGAGAAAGTAGACCCTGTGAACAAACCATAGATGTCACAGTAACCTGCTATGATGATGTCTGAGGCACTCAGCAGAAGACAGCCTCTCCTGGCATTCAAGGATCCTAGGCAAGCTGTAGATGAATGCTTTCTTATTACCTTAACAAGAATTCCCCTTTTGGATCCAGTGGCATGTGATACTACTACTGTGCACGGTATCTTGTTCTGGGGCCTTTATTTTTTTCCTTTTTGTAGAAATCTAACCAGTCTTACAAAGACAGCTTGTTTCTAGAGGAACGTAAGCAGGTGGGAAACACCTGCAATTCACTTTAAACTTCACCAGTTAAAAACAAATTACTTTTTCACATTACCATACTTGGTCACACCAATCAATACTCAAAAATACAGTACCATGTGTGGAATAACTGCTTACCTCAACTGAGAAAACTTCAACTGGAGAGGAAGAATTGGGGATGCTAAAGATAAATCTTGTAGCAGATAGGGCCAGGGAAGCAATACAAAGGAAGTTCAAAAGATGGAAAGAAGTGAAACAAATTGTGGAGATGCAGTGAAACTCGTGCCATTCTAAGTACATTTGCTGACTGACCACCAAATCAATTCACAGTGAATTTGTACTTCCAGCTCATTAATGAGGCAAAGCACCAGATTCTCACCACCTGAAACCTGATATGGAAAACTGCTCCTTAGAAAGTGCCTTGTCTTTCTGGGGATTTTAATATTCACACATATTCCTGGCATCAGCATGCTTGCCAAAAAAATTGCTTTTTCTTGGACAAGTATCGCTTTATAGTCTTCAATATAAATACTGGGGTCAGGTCATTCTGTGCCTGTTCTTTATTCTTTACTCTGCTGTACCATGCACTGACAAAGCCAGAAGCAATAACTCTTGGAAATTATTAAGCAGCATTTTCTCTGGAAATGCTGACTTAGATTTACATAGATAGGGCAGAGAACCAACAAAAGATGCCACAGGGAGGAGTGAGCAGAGGGGCTCTGTGAAACAGGAATGGATGAAGTTAGAAGACAGATACAAAATACTGCTCTTCTTTTTCCCTATCATTTAAGAATGGCAGGGGAACAAAGGCGCATAAGAGGAAAAGGGAATCAAGTACTCCCTCATCTGTCAAGACCTTGGAGAAAGGGAGGCAGGGCTGGAGTTTCTGCCCATTAACCACATTGTGATCAGCTCTGTCACTGTGCTGGATCTCTGACAGGCTCTCCAGGTAAGTGAAAGACAAATCAGAATTGGCTTTATGAGACAAGGTCCTATATATGTGGTATATATGTGGTCTGACACTAGGACTGCATATCTACTCTATTGTTGTCCATGTAAAAGAGAAACCAAACCTGACCAGCACTAGAACAAGGACACATATGTATGCATGGTTTCATTCTCATTTGCCTCCCCCTGCAAAACTTGTTCCAGAAGGTGCTTCGTCTTGCCATGTAAACCTTGTTGTTTTCATATCTCCTTAGATTAAATTTTGGTTTAGAATAATTTTACTGGAATCAAGCTACCTAAAACTTTGACCTGATTTCTCTTACAAGTTTTAACCTCTCCAGTTTAATTATAATAAGACTAAATGTGTGTTTCTAAATGTGAAGTTTCTAAAGCACTAGAGCAGACTGAAACACCTTTTGAGGCAGAAAGTAGCCATCTGAAAATGCTGATCCACATTTCTGGCCAAGAATGAACAGTGTATCAACTCTGTGCTTTCCTAATCCTGCAAGCTTCCCAGCATTAGTTCACTCCAGCACCAGTTCAGAGCACAGGGCTGATTTGATTTTCACTGATTGCCAGCAGCCTCAAGAGGCCAGCCACTCTAGCAGCTGGAGACCAGCCAGGAGTAAAGTGGCCCTGGCCACCGTCCCCTGTGATGATGGCAGGGGAAGGAGGCATACAAACTACTGCAGCAACTGCTTGAAGATTCCTGAAAGGGGGCAGAAACCCAGCAGCTGCCAGCTAGCTACTCTAGTTTTTAGGTCAGCTTTGACCCAGCAAACTGGTGCAAAACTGTCCTCCTGGTTTAGTGGATCTAGCTCCATGTGTGTATGCTTCCTTATACTTTTATTCTCTTATCTTGTTATATTGCAAGCAAAAAGTGGTTGTCCACACACAAAAAAAAAAAAAAAAAAAAAAAAAAAGTTTGCTTATTTTCTAAAATCAAATGAGCTACATTAGTCAATTTAATTTAAAATTTGTGTATCATGGAACTGTAGATGGTTAACATAGGAGACAAGAAGTAAAAAAAGTTCTTTTAGATCCTTACTTGAAGCAAGATTTATACAGATTTTAACATCTCGGATAATCTATAGAGAGGTTAGAGAAGACAGGACCTTGTAAACAGCATACATCTAGTGGTGATAATCTGGAAGAGTGCAGAGCTAGCCATGGCACTTATCAAAGCACAGCAGAGCCCGGTTACAGAAACTCCTCCAGCTCGCAGTTATCTAAGCCAGGAAATCAGTATGGTACAAGAGAGTGTCCCAAAGGCTTGCTAGGTCTCAGAGAGGCAGCATGGTGTGTATGAAACCACAGTACAGGCTCAACACAGGCCAATGCTATTCAAAGTTTATTTATCATAGATCTAGTAAATAATGTAGAATCCACTGGTATACTTTCTACATATATACTTACTTGCAGATCTATCTTCTCTTATGCCAAGCAATAAAGCCAGTAGAAGGGTAATTGTACTTCTTTAACAATGTATGAGATTATTTTAAAAGTCAAAGTGTTTTTACTTTTGAATGCCACATTTTGGAGTAAAAATAAACAGCCTCTTTTCTAGTACTATAGAAACACATACTCAATTATTTTTTACTATGAACTACCAGTCATTAGTAAAAGTGTCATTCTCAAATTAAAAGATGTCACAAAGTAGATATAGCTCAGTATGACAATTAACAGAAGTCTTACACCAAAACAAAATTTAAACAGGCACTTCTGTTCACATAAGTAGATTCTTAATAAATCACCTGATAAAATACACTATTGTAGCTAAAGGGGATGATAATTTTTCAAAACCTGTTTGTCCAAATTTCACCTTTTTGCAATAAACCTTCCACAGGCCTAGGATAAATGGAAAGAAAGACCCCAGAATATGCCACAGCCCAACATCTAAGGCATTCATCTGAGATGTGGGAAATTTAAGCAGTCTGCAAGTAATACCTCTGAACCTCATTAATAAACTTAAACTCATTGCTTCTGCAGCCAGACAGTCCACCAGTGGTACTCCAAACAAAAGCAACAGCAGAGGTATATGTGGATAATTCATTCTCTGGAGTTGTTTTTTTCTTGCATTTATTTTGCGCATGTTGACAGAATCAAGTGCCACCTATCCTCAGGAAAAATTCTGTTAGGTTTCAGTCTGGATTTTCTTTTGTTTTATTTTAAAAAAATACCTTTTATGCCTTTTTTTTACAAACATGTATTAAACATGCTGCTAGAGCTATGGCAAAAAGACAAAAATGCAAGTGAAGATGTAGCTTTTAAAATGCTTGTTTTGTTGTTCTAGCTATACTATAGCTATCCACTTTTTATTTCGAATTCTCATTTTTAGTAGAAATGCAATAGTCAACAATACAGAACTGTTATACAATATCAACAGTGTTCTAATGTATTCAGTTAGCTACCTTATAACCATCCATATATCTCTAGGTAAACTCCCCTGGAATAAAATTTCACCTGTAATGACTATAGGCAAAGGGAATTGCTTGTACCCGAATTTATTTTTGTGAGAGTTATTTGAATTAACTGAAAAAAACACCCCTCTATAAATAATGGAAGTAATTTTTGCCAATGAATAGTCTGAATAAGATATTTTCCTCCTTTTCAGACATATTATTTTACATCAATATTTTCCGAAGTAATCTACCTCACTGAAAGTTTTAGGTACTATTCTGTTCAATATGCAGACTTTGATAAATGCTATAAACATTCTAAAAAGTTATTCAAAAGAAGGTAATGGAATGCCAGATTGTGCACATTTTTTAAATTTGAAAGTTAAAAGATGTGCTTTATTATCCATTAGTGATACTGATTTATGCTGATTCGGGAGTTGGCCCTTTACAGATATCTTCTGAGTGTATTCCCATAGGTTCAAAGATATTGTTAACAAATTCTTAAATGGAAAAATATCACAATATAAATAGGTGGCTTCTGACCCTCACCTATGCACATACACAAACAAGACAACTATAGAAAATGGCTTTCTAATTACATAAACATATTTGGTTGTAAAATCTAAGGCATTGTCCACCTAGACAGATGAAATCCTGAACACCCCTGGGATCCTAACATTTCTAAATACCTTTGTTGTCAGAGGAAACCTATACTTTCAAGTAACCTTCCACATCAGCCTATGAGCACTTCAAAGGTTTCTGTCTACCTTTTGAAGTACACTATCCATATCCAATGCTAAAGCTTTTCTAAGTGGAGACTGGCAGCTGCAAAAATAGGCTGTAAATCTGGTTTCAGCCAGACTGTAAGTAGATTTAAAGGCATATTTTAAAAAGTCCAGAGAGCCTGTCTTGATTACTGTGCCAAGAATTTCTACCTTGACATTTTCACTCAGTAACTCCTTTCCCTAGTGGCCCATCAGAAACCTCTCTGCTCCTCATCACCTTCCCCTTAAGAAAAAACAGAGCTGGATATGAAGTCCCTGATGTATACTGCCTCCAATGAAAGGCTGAAGTAAACGGTCAAGGCTTTATCTGTAGATAAAAATACAAGTATTCTTTCCACATGCTGCCGTATTCATAGTAATAGGAACAAGATAAACACATTGTGCTTTAGACTTTAATTCTGTTATAGAAAGCAGCTGCTGTGGACTGCATTCTTCCATTCTTACCCAAAATGACCAGAAACTTCCTCTGTTACTCCTGTGCTCCACACTTGAGTCTTCAACCCATAGCATCTTGAAGGTACAAAAAACATTAAAAACTGGTGAACCTGGCTAAGTCACCTCTTTCTGTATCATTAGGTATCAAAATGCTTTACAAAGACAGCACTCATAGTTACCCAATGACATAGATGTAAAAGTAAGGGTACATCGCAGAGATGTGCCACCTCTTTAAGGTTAAAGTTCTCTCTTTAAGCTCATCAATTACACCAGTGTGACAGCAGGGAATAGGACCTTGCAGTTCAGGTACCCAAATGAGTTTTTACATCAATGAATCCACAGTATTTTTTAGTCCATGGCATCTGATATTCACAAAGAACACAGTTATTTGTTACAGCTGGAGGTTTCTCATTTGAATGTCTCAATTCCTGGTCTGCTGAACCCAAACCAAGTACAGTGACTGACAGCCTTTTCTGTAACATGAGTCTCTGTTATTAAAGAAACCATTCTGAGAGACTGTTTTCCTGTGTAGAAGAAGATGGGATTTTTGCAAAGCAGCTAATGATGATCATCAACAGGAAAAACACATAATGACTTTTGTCTCACTTATTAAGGCTGAAAGAAGAAAAGAACTTCTAGAGCCCTCTTACTGGGGATTGGGTTTAATGCCGTATTTAAAAGTCTGTCGTGGTTCGCTATTTGATTGTGACGTTTGGCAAAGTTAGATTCAGCCTATTCCTAAAATGTATAACTATTTTGAGCTAGATCACCTTAATAGGCCTTTGAAGGAATGATGTCACATAACTTTATAATACATGGGGCCCACTTTCAGTTTGTCAAAATTTAAAATAGGTAAGTGTCAGTGCTGGCAGGAGACTTGCCTTCTTCCTGGAAGATTCTTTAATTTTTTTTGCTTTTATGTAGCAAAAGGGAAAAGAAAGTGAGCATGAAAAGAGCAGTTAAGACAGTCTGGGTAAACCTGGAGTACTTTGAAAATACCCTAGGTGTTTGATGGGATGTTGAAGTGTTGTTGTTTTTCTCTAAGATGAGCATAAGAAATTATTACTTTTGATACCCCTGCCAGTAGCTTGAGGATCTTGCTCCTCATTCTTGCCTGATCAGTGTTTCAGAGGAACTGTTCCGGTTCCTTCCTTTGTCCTTTCTGATTCTCTTTTCAGGAACAAGCATTCAGTAGTGCTCTATAGCAGTGCAGGATTTATCCCAAATTGAATCACTTGCAAAGTAGGTGTATTACATTCACAGGAGCTTTTTAAGCTTTACTTTTTAAGATTTACTGTGAGATTTTTAACATAAATATGGAGAAAACAAGTCTGTCTCTTTTCTTGTCTCTCTTTTATGGTTGCCACTGCAGCATCCATATAGTGTTTAGTGCTGTAGTGTTTTCACAGAAAAAAAAATCTGTCTTAATATTTAGACAGTACAGAATAATTTACCAGCATTAATATTTGCATATTGTTTTATTAGTAGTGTCATGATGCCAAAGAACTGTTACTGAAAATTAATTACTGATGAAGAAATTAATTACAGTAAGAATTCACTGGAGGAACAGTAACATCTGTCTTCATTCTTTATGATTTCCATTCTGTTAAGGCTGTAAAGTCTAATAAAATTAATCAGTAATAAAAAACAAGCATCGTAATGCATTCTGAGAGGTGGAACTGCTATACTATAACTGCCTTGTCTAGGACTGCTTTCCAGTGTATTTATTGTATTAAAATGTAACATTTGACAGTCATGGGGAGGTGGTGTTGCTCTTTCCTTTAAAAAAGATTATAGGACACCTACTCATGCTGTGGCTGCTAAGCTGTACAGCTTCTCCCAGAAAGGGATCAAGCCTTTTCAAAATTTCTTAGCCCTTTTTTTCCCCTGCTGCCACCCGGGACTTACTGGAACTCCTCGGTGCACTGCCAAAGAAACATCTCATCTCCATCCTTCTCTTGTTTCTGTCATGGCCCTTGTTTTTTCCATGCTTTTCCTTTACTCCCTAACCTATATACAGTGAGCAGTCCTGTCCCCCAAAGCCGTCTTTTACCTAGATTAGGTACAGTGAGATTTTTAGGGCATTAGATGTGGGAACCCAGCTGTCAGCCAGCCTTCCTCCCTTTGGGACTGGGGATTTTCAAGCCCATATCTGAAAAAGTGTATGCATATACATATGTGTGCAGATATGTATGTATCATCTCCTGTATAATTCAGGTGAGTCCCTCTCTCTCAGCTTGGCTTTATCTGTGGAAGGCCAGTGCTGAGCTCACCAAGCAGGGACAGGAGACCAGGGAGAGTAGGAGCAGGAGGCTATGGAAAATAACATTAACATTGGGGAATAAAAATAACATTAACATTGGGGAATAACAATAACATTGGGGAACAGGCTGTAATTAGAATTTTACCAAACTCAAGCTCATTTTACCAAACTAAAGGGAGTTGTGTCTAGCACTGCTTCAGTGCCCTTGTCCTGTCAAATGAGTAAATTTATGACAAGTTGGGATGTGAGCCCATACGTCCACACAGCTTTGCCATGGTCAGCTCCAGAAGTGATATGATACCATAGTTCTACATCTAATCCAACAAACTGGGGCATATCCTTTCTCTTCAATAAGCTCCAGTCAGGGCTGCAAATATGACTAACCTTAAGCATGTTTTGAAGCCTAGCTCTCTTTTTAGCATGCAATTTATATGCAGACTCTTATTAAAAGTGATGCAGTGAAGTTAAGGAAGCACTAAGCTGTTTTGTTGAATAACAAGCCTAAAATAATTTCCTGAGTTAAGGAAAGGAGGTTAAGAATGAAGTACTCCCTTGGACAGAAAGTACATGCCTATAACTTAAGCAGTGATTCACCACAGAGACAGGGAGGATAGTCTGATAATTTCCAACATCTAAGATGTGTGTTACTGGTATAGCCTGTAATGAAGAGACTCTTTGGGGAGAGGATTCAAGATCCATGATCTATATATTCTCAGAAGAATGTCTCATAGAAACTTTGCAGAGATTTTAAATATCCTTTTCCAGGCTACATGCTGCGGTGGGGCCTGCAGGCCTGCTAGAAAGCTTTGCTTATTCAGCATATGGAGGTGTCAGCTTCAAAAATGATGTTTTAGCCCAGGGGCCTAGCAATTAGACCCTGATCCATTAAGATACTCTATTTAAGAGCTCTCTGCACCCACTCTTTGCCCCCTCCCCAGTGCAGCAGCAAGGGAAGTAACAGGGCTTTCTGTAAGTAGTGTGCATTTCACCTTAATAGTATATCAAATGAAATGAGCCCAATTCCCAGCTCCATGGAGTTAATTGAATTTCATATTTGCAGGATTCCTTTACATTGGAATTGATTTTAAGATTTCCCTCTCTTCTTTCTTAAAGTCCTTAATTATTCCTAGCTTTCTTCTACATTTTCTAGTTAAGGCTTTATTATTATTGTTACTACTGTTTGGAAATTTTCCAATCCTGGTAGATTTTTTTTTTGCTTTGCACAGAAAAAGATGAACTCTGTACTATTTCCACAAGACATGCTCTATCATAATTCATTAACTTTATCTGTCCTGTAAATAAAGGTGAAATTTTTATATGCATTTCATGTTAGGGAAATACCACACTCTATCTGATGATCAGGAATAGATATTTTTTGCAATAGGCACTACAGCTGGATGAAAAATCTGGAGGAATATTTCTGAATTAAAAAGACAAATCTAGTGACAATTTTTTTTTCTGAAGCTTGGGTCCATTTGTTGAACTGTTCATAGAAGGGGAAAGGGAACCTCTGAGAAGTTCTTCGTTTCAGTGTTTTCTAAAGAAGTATTCAGGCTTATTATATTCAAAATCCTTTTTCATGCTGAAATTTCCTATGCTATTTTTATTTTAGAAATAGAAAAAATATTCAGTAAAACAATTTTTTTTATTACAGTTAAATCAGAATTTTTTTTTTCAAGATTTTTATAGTCATCACACAACCAAAGAATTCATTTTTACCCAACTCCATCATGCAGGAATGTTTTTAGGCAATGCCATTTTAGACACTTTTAACATATCCCATTGTTAATATGTGCCAGAAAGTTTTCATTTGAGTGGTTCTTAATCAAGCATAATTGGCATGGCAAGTGGTACTATTGAGCCATCTCGGAAAGAATGTGGATACACTGAACAAGGACTTAATAATCAGCTTCACAAGGTCTAGGGGTTTAGCTTTATGGAGATATATTTTTATAAGTTATTTCACCCCAGTTCAAGTAATTTGATTGTGACATCCCACAAAAAAAAAAAAAAAAAAAAAAAAAACAAAAACACAGAGCTGGTATAGCTAGGAGGATAAGCAGATGGTGAGGTTATACTGCTTATGAATAGCACTGCCACTAAAAGATACAGTCATGACCGTGGACGTGGCCTACAATGCTGGTGCCCCAAATCTGCTTATCATCAGGGATGTCTCAAAATCCTTCCTTTAACCTCTTTGGAAAAACAGGTTGGAAATGCTAAAATTGCAGCAGAAGCAGAACATTTACCAGGCAAATAAATGTCATATCCTGAAAGGCTAAAATACAAAGACCTTACTTTAATGCCTATATTTTAGTTAGTACCTAGAGAGAATGTACTGAATATGGTTATAGATTGTCTGTGGTTGCTGCCAGTGTAACAATAGATACTCTGCCTGGAGACACTGATGTTTTTGAAAGCCCTCCAGTATAAAAGACTACTCAACCTGCTCAGGCTAGAACACCGTCTTCTTGTGTTCCCTCCTCTTTAGCAAAAAAACAAGTACCTATAACCCAGGTAGTGTCTAGAGCAGGAACAAAACAGATACCATTCTGTCAAGCCCTCAGTGGGTCACAGAGAGGTGCACACAAAACCACTTTAATCTCGCTTGCATTTTATGTCATCAAAATGGCTTTAGGGGTGAATAGATTGCACTATAATGAATCCTAAAAGTTTTAAAAAAAAAAGTAGGGCAAGCTCTGCAAAAATAATCATATTAGAAGTGAAGTGATGAGATATTTTTGTTTAAGGAGTATCATTTTGACATTCTGAGCTTTTATTCTGCATTTCTTTCGTGCTTTCAACTTTTTTCTTATAGCTAAGAGGGTTAAAATCTTTTTTTCCCCCCTTCTGCTATTATTTTATGCAATCTTTTGACTCCAGAACCTGGGCTTTAAGAAAAATGTTATGCATCGCAGGGCTCATAATAAAATTGAAAGAATGATTTTTTTAATTAAGGCTTTGTAGAAAGGAATTTTTTTTTGAAGGCTACAAAAAATAGCACACATTTGTATGTGTATATGTGCATACATATATGAATGACTAATGTTTGCCTATGTCCACTGGGGATTGTGCATATGCTTGCTTTCTTGAAGTACCCAAAATTCTCTCTTTCATAGGCTAAAGACTATATTTAGAACTTTTATCCCTGGAATACAAAGTTTCTCCTGTCAGATTCATAATTTTTCAGATTTTTATTTTGTCAAATAACTCAATACGGTGTGCATCCATGAAAGGTTTCTTGCATGTTTTCCCAGTTTGCTTTAGAAATCTGAAATATAGGTTGAGTAGACATTTTTTATATTATATCAGTTTCTAGACTCTGTAATCTTTTAATAACCTCTTTAACTGTTATCTATTCTGTTCCTAATTCCTCATTTTACTGCCTTGGTAATCTGATTCCTAGTGCAGGCAAATCTCCACCTTCCTCACTTTTTAAAGTCGATACAGCAATGACTTATTTTTCTTTATCTTTTGTCTATAATTCATCATTTCCTCTTAGCCGGATTTTTTTAATCCAAGTTCCTTCTGTGTATATTTAAAAAAAAAAACATTACAGCAGAAACAGCTCAAGCTGTTGCTAGCTTGTAAACCTACCAAAACATACTACCAGACCTCAAATACAGAGCAGGGAAAATTTAGGCTCACCTGTGACCTCTCAAAGTGCCACAAGAAGTAGTGATTTAGTGGAAACCACTGACTCTTCTGAATCAATTCCAGTTCCTCTTTCTAGGCGCCACTGAGCTGAAAATACACCTTTTGAGTGAATATCAGCTTAAAGCACTAATTTCCCTGTTCATTAAAGATCCTGTTGTATCAGAATAGATTTGTTTGGAATTTGCTTCCTGGTTGTAATCCCATTCCCTTTTCCTAATACAGTGTACTGTATTAGGAAAATACTGTAATATAGTTATTTTTCCTAAAAGTTCTTCTAGTTCTAACAACACACAAATCAGCCATGTTTCAGCAGTGCTCTCTGGCCTGACACAGCTGCTGTCCTCCACCCTTCAGCTAGCTTTCTCAGGGTTACATTAAATGACCTTCACAGATCTTTACAGGTGGCAACTCTTTGCACTTTTCCAGAAACCATCCACAGTGATAGTCCCTGCCAGTGACAGTGAAGAGAAAAGCAAGCTCAGGAGAAATCTTCCTGGGGCTAAAGTTATCGGCCCCTGGGGCTCAACCAAGTGGCCAGCTAATCTGATGGGAATCACTTCACTGACAGCAAAAGGTAATGGATCAAATCTATAGAGCTGTGTGAGCTCCACAGAGATCATCTTGGCTTGATGTAGGTAGAGCAGGGGCCAGAAATCACCTGACAGTCATCTGCTTCAGAAAAGCTGAAATTCCCCAGAAAGCTGTGCTCTCTTGGTCCTATTGCAATTCCTTGAGTGCGATTTTGTCTAATGTCTGCTGGCATTGTGCTGATCAATGCTAGAGATGTGTACAGTACAGACAAAAAGAGTTTTGCAACCTAGTAAACAAGTCATTTCTGTATTTTGGAAATAACTGATGAAGGCCAGAAAAACATCTGGAAATTCTCTGGCCATGATACTTCTCCACGTGCAAGATTTGTAACTTTTTCACAGAGTGAGATCAGCTGTGATTTAGGAAAAAAAAAAAATCCTGATCAGATTTTGAGGGGTTTTTTACACTACCATGAAAGCTTCTGAAGACTTCTAATTAACCTTGGTCTTGTTTTACCTATCACAGCTTGTTGTCATAACTTTCTTTGCCAACAAAAGCCCAAAAACTGAAAATCAAAACCAAAAGTCTTCAGTTAAAGATTTTGTGTTTAGTGGTCAGTATAGCCTTCTCAGGGCTTTACTAGTTTCTTCACAGATTGAATATCGCTTGCTTCTTGTAATGAAATTTACAGCAGTTTTCTTGAATACATCTCCCTCAGATTATCTGAAGCCACAGAATCTGACAAATATGAAATAACAGCATGACTTT
Source organism: Morus bassanus (assembly GCA_031468815.1). Taxonomy (NCBI): domain Eukaryota; kingdom Metazoa; phylum Chordata; class Aves; order Suliformes; family Sulidae; genus Morus; species Morus bassanus. The sequence goes on from CM062568.1 coordinate 110,773,694, forward strand.
ATAAGCTACTTACTTGCATCTATTTAAAAATGCTATGACTGCACCCCAGTTAAAAATTAGATTCCTTTCAAACAAATTACCAATGCCCAACTCGATTTTCAAGCCAAAGAACTTGAAGTGTTATTACTTTCTGCATCTGATTAAATTCATCTACAAATATTGCTTAATTCTATTCTACATTAGGTGAGTATCTGTGATAAATGTCTTTTACCTATGCTGAAATTCTGGTATGCATCTCTCTCCTCCTAACAAGCCATATTTATTTTAACAGAAACACATCTCTTTTCATAATATGGAATCTGAGGCTGAGATCTCCAGAAAATTCATTGTATGGACCCTATTCTATTATTCTTCACAAAATCACAGTTCTATGTGTGTATTTTTTTAGCATGTCCCAGGTTTTGTTCTCACTATTTTTCTCTGAAATTACTGGTCAATATGGTAGATATGTCTGTGAGATGCTTGGAGCAAAAATCTCTCAACTATGAACTAGTTTGTGCCTTACTCTGTTTGAATGCTGGGGAAGCAATTTCACAAGAAAATCTTCTGCATTATAAAAGGCTACTGCTGTCCTCAAAAGGGCAGGACTTCCAATGTCATTAAATATTCCACATAGGATGTAAACAAAATTGAGCTCTTGGCATCAACCTTTTCCCTATTAGTTGACATGCAGAATGAAAAGGTATTAAAAGGAGATAGCAACAACTACTGTGACAGTCAAACTGCCTTCCTCCATGATCCAACACCTAGCAGAGTCCGTACCAGCAAAGCGTTTCACTGGTGTGGTCGTAGGTAGTAAGGGCATGATTAGAGGTGGCTTGTTGCTGCTGATATGTAAACTTATAGGAAGACATGGTTGGGTGTCAGCATAATCTTGCCTTATTGAATATATCAGGGGAATGAGGGGTGAGGGGCTTAAAGGAAGAAGGAAAAGGAAATTATCTCTGCCAAGGTTTGAAAACAGATGGAGAATCAAGGATGCAAGTGAGAGAATGCTACAATTAAGTTTGCTCGTGCGACCTTAATTCACTCATTGTCCACATGTTTCATCACAGCCTTAAATTACTCAGTCAGAACCTTTTTCCATAGGGATTTTTCCCTTTAAACAGAGCAGACTTCAGAAAGGGAAAGGACAATATCTGTCGTGTTTCTGCATGATGCTGGGTACATTACTCAAAGGAGCATTTTTACAAGCATTCACCAATTGAGTCCTTCTCATTTTCCGGTTGGTTGGCTTGCAATTTGGATACTAACTTTGCAGAAGTGCTGAGCACTCACTGTTGCAACTGGAGTTGATGGGATACATATTTTAAATATCGATGCAGAGTGCAATCAGTGGTATACATACCTTAAATATTAATGCACAATGCCATGCTGACAGCAGTGCGTAGCTGCATTTCTAACCTTGGACCGATTGACCTTCTGAGAGGTCCTACCTCATGAGGCTGTACGGACATATACACAACGGATTTAATAATGCTAAGTTCCTTGAAAAGTCAGATTATGTGTCTCATATTGGGCACTAAAATTAATAATCAATTTCCTTCACAGCCTCAATTGTCTTATCTGAAAAAACGAGACTAATAGGAGCCCCTTATCTCACATGAGTAGAATGAGGTTTATTATTGGCAGTGAAACTCCAATACTCAACAGATTAAAAAAAAAAAAAAAAAGACAAAAAAAATTATGACATTCAGAACTGAAGATAAAATTAGTGATGAGAAGGATCATTTTATTTTCAGTGTTCCTGCTTGACTTGCATTTAGGAGCACACATTGACCAGAGAGAAGATTGATGCAGAGATCCTGTGGAGAACAAGGTGTATAATAAATTAAAGTCAATAGTGTTTGCAGGTAGGAAGCTGTGAGAGTGGGTGTTGAAATGGCTCTATTAACCTTTTCCTAACTTGAGGCTTTTAAGGCCTTTTCAGGTGCAGTTCCACTTCTGGGGAAGAAAACCATGGAGCAGATTCTGGACTGTTCCTCCTTCGCAGGTGCGATCAGCACGTACCCCACTGGTACCATATGAATGCAGGATGCTTCTCCCCTTCTTCCTAAAGGTGTACCTCTCTCTGCTCTGCATGCACAGTTATGAAAATTAAATTATTTTGGTTTTTCATAGCAGAGGCATATGAGAAGCACAACTGAAAGCAGTCCTTTCCTCATGAGCACTTCCTCAGCAATTTTTTTTGGTCCTTTCTAAAAAAGTATCCTTTTCTAGGGATTCCTTTCCTGGTATGCCGTTTCTGGCATAGGCAGTTCCAGACAGAAGGTAGCTGTTTTATAACTGGCGGCTTAAGTAACCTTTCCACCAATTTTACTATGTCTTCTGGTAGGTGCATTTTCCACAAAGGATACTTCTCTCCTTATAGGAGAGTTGGCACATCTTTAGAGTAGTGCTTGATTTTTTTGTGATTTGTGCCAACCCAAATTTCACAGTATATAGGAGCAATAAATTCTGCCTTGTAATAGATGGCTGGAATTTGAATAGCTGTTTCGATTTTAACCTCAACCCTCATCAGTATTAAGAAGTAACTGCTTGCCAATATAAACCACACAGTTGCCACTGCTGTTTTTCTACTCAAATGTGGACTAAAGATGAGTTTCTCAGACAGCATTAAAAGGACAAATGATAGCCTGTTACAGAAACTACTGCATTCTGCAACAGCAATGTTCCCCTCTGAGTGACTGGTCCCTAAAGCTGGAGCAATATTTAAATCACTGTAAGACCTAGCTGTAAGATAGCTCTCATAAATACACTGCTATTTATTTGTATGATTTATTTAGCTTTGCCATAGTCAGCTTCATTGACTTGCAATTGGCCACTGTTGCATCCCACAGATGTTGTATTCAGCTGAACAGAAATGGAAGTTGAGGAGCATTAAGGGCACCTGGGCTCCCCCTCCCTCTTCACTCCAGTTGTGTTATTTCTACCTTCTCTCGCCCTCTTGGACCATCATTTCTGGTAAGAGGCAGTGCCTTGTATTGGCACAAAGAAGCACCAAATGATTACAACCACTACAGTTGGAAATATATGTTTTATGTGTTCAGCACCTCTAAAACTTGATCCTTCCATTATCCATAGCCTGTATTGGCTTTTGTTCCCTTCGTCTGTCCTAATACACAGTCATGCATGTGCACACACACACATGCACGCACACACATGTGCACGTATGGTTCCCACCATCAAATCCTCATTCTTTTCTGCAGAGTGAACCCCTCCTCTGCATATGCTCCTTGCTGTTTTTTTCTCCAGACTGTAGGTTTCCCACCCATTCACAGCCTCCTCTACCTACAGTAACTTTTCACCCGCAAGTCACAGTCCTGTGCTTCTGTGCTACTTGGTGTTTGGTGCCCTTCTGACCTTTTCCAGGCAGCTTTGGCTGGTTTACTGCTGAGAGGTCCACTGGGTTGCTACTTGGCTGTTTGCTGGCAATGCTTGGCAGCAAGAGCTGATACTGTTACTCTTTATTATGGAACTGATTATCTCTGCTTTAAAATCAATAAAAATATGGGCCTATTGATTAAGATGCCAGGCAATGGAGATAGGGTAGAATATCAGTAGGATATACTAGTACATTCCACATGCTCTTGGCTCAGATATTATTCTTAAATGTATATCTTCTTCTGAGTGATCTCTTTGCTTTATCATAGAGGATATTGACTTGAATTTTATCCGTCCCCCAATAAAGTTGTTGCAAAACTGTAAAATAAGTAAAGAGTAAATCTAATGCAATTAGACATTGATTTAATCCTGTTACCAGCATGGAAATGCTAAGTTCTGAAAAGCAGCTTTCAACTGCAATCTATGGGATTTATCTCCGAGTGTGCAGGGGATACAACTGTTCATCTCGTCCATTGTGCCATTTAACTCCCAGTAAGTCCTTTTTCTTCAAGCATAACTCTCTGCATAGCTCTCACAGCACTATAGAACAGAGCTGTTCATTCTCTAGCTTGACTTATTTTATGTGCGTTTGTTGGCAATCAGACTTAGTTGTATGTGCATAAGCCCCAAATCACTTGGCATGGTCATCTTAACTGTCACTGCTTCCTCACTTTTTCAGCCAGCAAGGACTGGAAATACTGGGGCTAAAAAGGAACATTTCACGTAGCTCTGCAGCCATCTGTCCACCTGAGTTAGCATGGATGGGCTCCTCAGAGAGCAAACCTCACCTGCCAGAAGATAGGGATGGAAAATACAAAGGTGAAAAGAGAGAGGTACTTTCCTCCTCTGCTCCAAAAACTAATGTTTCCAGAAATACCTTGGTTTGATTTACTAAAACAGAATGATAAAACATTTTGCAAGTTGTAAGCCCCACAATAGTGAAATGTCAATAACCCACCAGTTGATAAAACCCACCTGTACACAGACTTTACATTTATTTAAGTAATCCACCACATTACACTTTAAACAAAAGAAAAAAAAAGTTAAAAAAGAGAAAAAACAGACAAGTAAAATAAAAATTAAATTGCATAGGCTATTTTAAACTGCAGCACAAAAGACTAATTATCTATTACTCCTTTTTCCCAGTTCTCTGAGAACTATGGCAATAGACAATTGAACACATCTGAATGTTTTGCTCAGTTGCTGCCAGTAAAGATTTTGATATGCCCATAAAAACTCTAGTCTATTGTACTGACTGTGACTTTTTCCAGGAAAAAAATCTCTAAAACTCAGAAGCCAAGCAAAAAAAATTCACCCTGCAGGCATTCATACATTTAAACATAGTTATTTCCTGTATTTTAAAGAAATAATTTCTCATCATAATTCATTACCACTCCAAGGATTCAGACAGTTTTCAAGAACTTAAATCAAGTGGCTGAATCTGTGAATACAAAGTCATCAAAAGCATGTTACAAATCTTGACAGATTTACACATGCAAAATCAGACCCTAAGCATTTTGCTGAGAGTTCAAAGCAAAGAAGTTGGAGACTAAAAGAGGTTTTGGCTCATTAATTATTGCAGTGTTATCCTGGATTATATTGAACAGTTGTCTGGGGTCCAAGTTATTTTATGCAGAGAGGTCTGGCATTTCAGATACAATGATTCACATTCACATCAGTGGTAGGCATTCGCCATAGGTAACGATGGACTTCCCACAGTACACTCAAGGTAGACAGAGTTCATAAACGGCTTCTTTACTTTTACAGCTTGCGCATATTTCCAAATACATGACCCTGGAGCTGATGCATACAAGCAATCTTCCATTTTAAGTGAAGAAGGATGTACTAGAAAAATTGCTGGTTTGGAGATCCCACAAGGCACTTCACTTACTGCTGAAGGACTCTGTTGAGAGAAGCTTATGACACAGGTGGAAGAGGCCTCATATGCATCTGATAAAATTACAAGGTTTTGGACTAGGACTTTATATAAAAATATGTTTGTACTATAGAAGATGGATTACTTTAAATTCTTCTGGATTCCTTAAGAAACTATAGGCACCAACCATAATTTTTATGCATTTATCAGTTAATTTAGATTAGAGGTTCATTAAGCTGGGTACTCCGTGAGATTTCCAGAATGCATGGTTAGATGGGTTTGCTGGGAGAAAGAGAATACCGTCCATAAACACTAGAGCAGGGACTGTGCTTTGTATTTGTAAAGTCTCCTGTCCACATAGTTGAGATGTATCAACTCAGACCCTTTAAGTGCTAATGTAATAAAGAAGTGAAGTAATAACAATAACTTTTAGGACAGTATGTGAATGTTCAGAAAGTCACCTATTCAAAACACACAGGTGGACAGCCAGCTGCTGTGAGATCTGTTTGTCTGCCGTATGCCCATTCAAGGCAACTGCCCTGGAGATAATGTGGAAAATATGGGAGGGAATATTCTCTCACTTTATTGCCTATTGTGACTGTGTCACCTACTGTGGCCAAGGAAAAATGAAGGACCCAGAATGTATTTTTTTCTCCACACTCAGTATATACAAAATCTAGCTCAGTTAGTCATATCCTCATGAGTCCCCCTTTCACTGAGCTGACCTTTCAAACGCCTGCATGCATGAGATCAATCGCTTTGATTTTGGAACACACTCCTCCACCCATCCATCCTCCCTGGAGAGACAGTACAGAATAATTGGAGAGGATTAATCCAAACAAGCCAAACAGATGTTGGAGAAAGATTTCCTCCCACTCAGTCATCTTCTGACTGAAAGTTATCTTGTCCTTATCACAGATGGCCCTTTCCATTTGTCAAACATGTTAATTTACTATTTAAATATGTACCATTTAGCTAGTACTAGAGCCTTTTCCCCAACATTTTAGTGAAAGGCTTAGAAAAAGACTCAAACAGTCTTGGTGCATGCAGAATAAATTTGAAATCATGACAAAGTACAATTAAAATTTAGTTTTACCAATAGACTACATTGTTGCAGGCAAAGTTGCAGGCTTTAATGATGGTGTTGATATGATAGTGTTGGTATCCTTGAAGATAAATTTGTATTTTAAGTTTGTACATTTTTATGTAGGTCATGTTCCCATTGTGTAGGGATTTTGTAATAACAATTAAAAGGCATACTTGTCAGAAATAGCTAATAACAGTAGGTACATCATGGGCAGCTTACTCCAGTAAGACACCTTGGCCATGTTGATTTCCATGAGTATGGACTTCAAAGTTCAATGAACTTCAAAGTACAATGCAATTCAGCAGATCCAGTCTCTCACCTTTTACATGTAAGACAGGAGAGGCAAGGGGGTGGGAGGGAGGTAAGAAAAGCACTAAGGAAAAAGATCTGTCATATCTGTTTATCTCTTAGCTCCAGAAGCTCAGTAAATGATAAAGCAGGAAAACAGACCACATGGGACAACAAATAGGAAGGACTGAAGGAAGATTTTCTTGAGAAGGGCCAGAAAAATCCCGCGAAGGGAAGCTACAGATCTCCAGGTTTAAAGTGTGCATAAAACAGCAGTTATGCAGGGAAAATGGCCAGCTTTGTGGAACTGCTTGAGAAAAGTGGCAGTCTGGAGGCAGGCAGCACCTGAGAGCTATGTTTCTGTGCTGAGCAGGAGCAAAGCAGCACAACAGCAGAGTGCCAGTCCACACGCATCCAGAGATGATGGATAGGCCCATTAGATTTTAGCTTTGTTGCTGCGAAGCCGGAGTGCTGCGCTGTTTTGTGATGTGATGCTGGTCCACTAGGATCTGTGCTGTGTCAGTGAGCTAATTTGATATTCACTATCTAACATTTGCCTGATATTGCTTAACAGTCAGTGCTTTCTGGCATCAAACACCCTCTATCAGTTTAAAATGTTAGGCTTGAGATTAAAATCATAAATTCCCCTCACTCCTATGTCCAGAAAATCTTCTACTGCCAAAAATCCATGAATAATTGTATTTAGGCAGTTTCATAGCACTGTTGTGAGCAGAAAAGGTCATCTGCAGTGAAAAACCTCATTTCCTCTCTAAAGCTAGTTTTACTACCAAAAATTGAACAATAGCCATCTAGTCTTTGCTGAGGGTTGAAATGCACTTTTAAAAATGACATTAATTTTAAATAATTTATTTTCATATGTCTTGGAAATACAAGGGAATCTGAGATCTTCACCACCATTGAAATATATATATATATGTAAACTAATTAAACTTCCTTTTTGAGGTAGATAAAAAGTTAAATAGATGAAACAGAGCAGGTCACTAGCTGATTACTTTCTCATTTAATTTGGTATCCTGCTGCAAAATTTAAATCTCCTTTGGAAATACAGCAAAGCTTGAGGATTTTCAGAGTTAAGAATTTGGTTTTCACCCCTTTTAAGTCTATAAATAAAAATTTAAGGGAGTTCTCATTAGGTTTTTTGTGTAGATCAAATCTGAGTCAAATTTGCTACAGTATTAAAATGCAAATACAAAATTTGGCAGAGTTATAAACAACTGCTTCATTTTGGATGACTCAGAAACATATTCCCCAAAATGATCTTCCCAGCTGAGAGGAGCATGAGCAATTTGAGACCAAAGGTAAGCATGTAGGACCTATGCAGTCCACTCTTATTTCATATTTTAACACACAAAACAGCTGTGTTACAGTAATACTCAAAATCTGGCCAACGAGATCAACATTTCTTCCTTCATGACCTAATCTATGGTACGTGCTGAGTTTTGGTAGTACTCATGGCCTTCAACGTAGAAACAGTAGTCAGATAATCACTTCATAAAAATTTCTTTTCTGGGTATAAGCATATAATATTGCATGATGCCATGTGAAGGTGCTGGGGATCCTGAAGCAGTGCAGTACTCTCAGCAAGAGTAGCTAGACCAGGACAAGTGCTGAGCTTCTTTCTGCACCTGAGATAACTAATTCAGAGTTAATTCAGGTTCCATCATGCCACACTAAAACCTGCCATGTAGATGTATCTATTACTTCTTAACTGTCCCCATGTCTTCCAAAAACTACAGATAGCAGGTCTGCAAATACCACAGGTAAAATATGAACTCATGTAAGTCCCTCATTAAATATTTTGCTTATACATTCATGTCTTATCTGTCCCAGACTTGCTGAAATGTCAAGGCACAAACTAAAAAATAAGGACTATGTTTTTTTCCTTAGTAATCTACATGCTTAATTTACTCTCTTTTTTTTTTTTATTTCCAAGTTATTTGACACCTGTTCATGATCTCCTGATCTCTTACTATAAATTAATGATATATTTAAAGCTAGATTAAGTAAGTCATTAATGCAAATAACCTTTGCTTCCAGATGCTGAAGAGTCAGATAAAGACCTGAAGACCAGGGTTTTTTTGATGGAAATCACATCCATGACCTGATGTGCTCAATAGATCAATAAAAAGATCAAATTGGTATAACCGGAGGTCAGTGAACTAGAATTTGGGGAAAAAACTGAGGCATATGGGGAGGGATTGCAGGAAATGCGTAAAACATTTGCATAAATTTAGCCTCAGAAATGGATAGTGATGTAGCTTCAGCAGCAGCATGTAGGTTCAGCAACAGCACTGAGCTCAACGCATGTTGCATAAGTCCAGCATGGAGGCCAAATACTCTGATGGGTTAGACTGCACTAAGCTATTTGTTTCTACATGTTGCTGGCACCCATGATCAAAAATTGCATGGTGCCAGCCTAGGGAGGAAGAAGCTGTCCACGTTTGGGACCAGCACAAGCTGGGCCACTGCTTAAAGCATGCAGTTCCTCAGACAATACCTGGCCATCTGCTGTGGGCCAAGGAGAGGTGCAAAAGAGATTTCCAGAGTGCAGTGAGATTTTTATGTATTTCATTAATGATCTTTGATGCCTGTCTAGTTGCTGAAGAGGGAGTACATTTTCTTTTCCCCTGTACCTAGTAAACTTGTTGTGGCTTTTACCCTTTGCCAATGGTGATGTTGCCACTCTCTTTAAACAGTGGTTTCTGACACCTGAGTCATGGGAACTGCTGATCCTCTCTCTGAGGCATGTGAACAAGAGGGAAAGTATGGATGGGGGATTAATTTCAACTTCTTTATCTTCCAGTGTGCTCATCAAAAGAGTGCAGATGGCACACAGTGAAAACAACCTTCTGCTACCAGTAAAAGTGAGCATTTCCACCCTGGAGGTAGGACGCTAGGCCAGTTAAGTTTAACTATATCTTTTTAAGGATTGGTTCCTCTCCTAAGACACTCCAGTGTGTTTTGCACAGCTACATGCTATCCATGCAACACATTTGTATTGCTTCAGATCAGCCCTATATGTTAGGATAACAGGACTGCTGGAAAAATTCATTCCAAACTGTAAAGCATCAATCTTGCCAGGAAGTCTTGATTGCCTTTTTCGCCATAGTTATGAAATTAGTAGGGAAGGCAAAAGCTGTGGCTTTTTAGGCTGAAGAGAAGCTTTTAATCAGTGTGTCATGAAATCCTATTCTCAGAATTATTTTAATTGGTTTAGATATGAACAGAATCTTATAGGTCAAAAATTAGCTGAAGGGCTGTAAACAAAGGAGTGCATATGAGAAATCATTGTGCTGAATGCAAAGTAGAGAGTGAAGGGGTTTTCCTCCTTGTACAACCCCAGGATTCAACTCCAGAGCTGTTATTTAATTTCTAGGGAACCGCTTATTAATGGACTTCAGGAAGGGTACTAAATTAAGGGCTGTGGTGTCATAAAGGAGCAAAAAGGAACTCAGTTAGGCCAAAGCTCTAACTCACAAAAGCCTGTAGCAAGATGCCTAAATCCTCCAGCTCTCATCAGCTTCACTTTAAACACATGCTTAATGAAGTTCCATCGCTAAGGCTCTTTTCCATCTCACAGTCTTTCGAGGCTCGTGGTCCTTTACCTACTGCATATTAGAAGGAAGCAAAAGGGCACTCTCACAGAGTAGCTCATCAGAAAACGGAGGAGCTGAGGTGGGAGCTAATGCCAAATGGTTTTCCCTCGTCTTCAAATCTGGCAGTTCCTGTACAACAGTAGACTGTGACAGGCGTGGAGAAACACAGCCAGCTGGAGGGAAGCAAAACTGGCAAGCAGGGTGGCATTTTCTCATGCAGAAAATATATTGGAACTTAATGTTGTTTTTCAGAGCCAGGAAAATGCCGCCACAGGACAGGATGGCTAAAGAGCAACTAAAAAACATGGTGAGGCATGGGTGGTCAGAGTTGCCTTTTTCAAATTGCGGGCTTGTTGCAGTGGGAACTTCTGTACAGTGCCAAAAACAAAGCCATGCTTAAAAACAACATCTATTGGGAGTCAAGTTTAAAGTCCCTTCAGGCAAGGTCTGCTGTAAAACAGCTGGCAACATTAACAGCTGTGTGTGAGATGAGCACCCAGGGTTTAGTTTCTTCTCCAGCCTGTTTCGCAGGGGTGGGAGGGGATGGTTTTGAGCCTGCTGTGAATTGGGCTACTTAGGGCTGGATGGAGAGCAGCTCCATGGAGTCTGAGTTTTCTGGGATAAGGTAGGCACACTAAATTGTTTGCTGGCAAAGTGGAGAAGCAGCCCAGAAGTCAGACATTTGTCATTTTTGGATAACATGCTTGTGCCAGGCCTGATGACCACAATATATCCTGAAAAATTCTGTGTGTTTGCTAAAGGACCAATACCCACCAAAGACTAAAAACATTTTGAGGTAAACTAAACAGTTTCCTGGGTGCTGCATGTCTGGAACTCTAGATGAGATAATGGATGTCTGTCTAAATCATTAAGCACACCAGCTTTGTAATATCTCCTAGCATCCTAATGTAGCTTAAGTACTTAGGAAGCTTATTAGTGATGTAGTGTAATCAAATTTAACATTCAGCTTTAGGTGACAATGTTACTGTGGGCTTAGTCTTTCATTTTCAGGTTTCTGTGACAATTTGAATACTTCGAGTTGCTTATTACTCAGTCACTAAGGCAGACTCTCATTTTTACACACTTCCAAGAGTCTATGACTCTCACTAAAACCCACTAATATGCTAGTGAATGTTTCTTCCTGCAAAAAAGATGACTGAGCATCCCTATATCTCAAGTACCATCACAACCTTTAGATTGTTTGTATTTTGTGCTACTGCAGGTTTGTCTACTGCTAAATACAAATGTCTTGATGGTATTGTTTAGATAAAAGATAAAACTATTTAATTTCAGATCACCTCAATAACATGCAGTCCTTAATGCATGACAGTATAGCTCAGAAGCTGAGACCCAGCCTCTTCCTTCTTTTTTTTTTTTGCTGTGGGTATGCTAGCAGTGAGCAGCTTTGCATGACCAAATAGTATAAGAGCTGTTTTGCTATGTCTCTGTAGCAAGGCACATAGTGAAAGAATGGCACACACAACCTTTCTCCATTTGTGCATCCGTCCAGGGCTAGCAACAATCTGGCCCTCAGGATTATAGTGGCAGTCATGGAGACTAATGTAGCACCTAATGTGTCATCTGTCTTGCAAATGGATATTATTTAAACAAAGCAGAAAACAGCCTACAGTAATTGTTCATGGATTTGGGGGTGGGGGGGGTGGGGAGAACCAAGTCAGTCTGTGAGCATTAAAACTAATGATGCCTGATGGGTTTTTATCTCAAGTCTCTCTGCTGTGTTTCTCTGATGCCTGTTGAAGGGTGAGCTCATGCTTGCGCCTTTTCCTCAGTAGGGTTACTGACTGTAGGCAAGTAGCATCTCTTGCCTCTATTCAGCCACTTGTAGGAACTTAATAATATCTTCTCCTCTGTCAGATTTGATCAAAACTGGACAGGAGATTCTAAATATATTTAAATGGAGAGTAGCAATCGACACACATATGCTTGCATACATGGGGTAATCACATAAATGTCATTTCCTTATTAAACCAGAATAAAACCAGTCATCACTGTAAAAGACTGTGCATTTAAGATATATCTTGTATGCTTCTGCTTCAAATCCAGGACTTGCAGAAAGATTTTCCATTATGTTTAGGTACTTTCCTAACTCTACTTGATTTCAATATTAAGCATATTATTATGCTCTCCAAGAATTTACCATCACATATATTGCAATACCTAAAGCACTTACAGTTTTAGAAGAAATTCTTGCTTATATTGTTGTACATTGTCTGAGACTTAAAACAAGGCATCAGAAAACGTGTTTAAGATGTCCTTATAATTATATCCAAACTATCATAATTGTATCACATGTTATTTTAATTGTTTTAATTAAAACTTTAACTACCACTGCCAAATAACCAGCTACCTTGGACAAGGTGCAACCATTTTTGCTAGTTATATCAAACAGGAAATGTGTCCAGTGTTCCTGTCTGCAGCAGTTTGTGGTAGGCAGTATATGATGCATTTTCGTTGTATTCTTTCATGTGTGTTAGATGGGTTAAATGGTGTCTGGGATAGGTATCTGCAGCTGGATGTACATTTGGATGTGGGACTTTAATTCTAAGCAGTGGCAATGCTCATGATTTCACTCTGAACCTTTTCTTTGTCAGTGTGTTTTTTAAGGTCCTAGACACTAGAGCCAAAAACCTCAAAACAGAATTTTAGTTTTTGTTTGAAATTTTGCAAGTTTCTATTCCTCATCCTACCAAAAAAACTTTAAGTTACTGCAAACCTAAAGGAGGAATTTGCTTCTGCTTTTGACCATTTACTGAGGAGAAACACAAACGGAAACACAAAAAAAAAATCCCTTGATTTTTTAGCTGCTGTCACTATTTGAGGAACCGTTACACATTACTTTCTTAATGTTTTTGGCAGGAGCAGATGCTGGTGTCATGATATCTCCATGAAGTCTGGAGTAGATGTCATTCCTTGTGAGCAATTATGTTGTCCTGCATTTACGAGGAGATGCATCCTCCATTGCTCACAATTCAACCCACCTATGGTAGGTCAACCTCTTCTGGAAGTCAGCAAAACAAATGCCCAGTAAAGGTTCACTAGTCCTACAGCATTGCCTCCCACACCGTAACTCTAAGGAAAAGACAGGATTTCTGTGTTTTCAAATGAGCTCCACAAATTACAACACTGGGCAGGTGTAATTTCATGCAGGGTGTATAAAATGCTTTCTTCTGAGTCAAGTGGGGTTGGTATGTTTCATAAATAATGACTGCTCTGAAGCCAGTGAGGCTGTGCCGGTTCTACCGTGGTTTAAAGAAAATTAGATGAAGCCCAACACTCCCAAAGCCAGTAGGTTCTAGGATAGCACCTGGAGGCTTGAACTGGAATCAGATCCCTATAGAGCTAGGCACTGTTCAAGCACATAATAAAATACAGTCCTCCTGACACACACTGCTTGAAGTCTAAATGCACATGCCTTATTCAATTTTATCTTTTCACTAAGAAAAACAGTAACATTAATGATGGAATAACAACTATATATACAGAAATGGATTTAAGTTAAGATTAATTTTCTGATCCAATAAAATCTTCCCTATCTAGAGGTTCTTAAAATATTATCACATTCTACAGAAGGCTTGCATATGCTGATACCAAACTGTAGGAAAAGACATTGCTCTTATAAAATACAAAAAGTTGGCTCTTCATAACACTTTTACAAAGAAGTAATAATGCACAGTTTATGAGAAGTAATGTAAATTATACCTGCAACCCATTAAGTTCCCTTTTGTTAAGGTCTGAAGTGCTCATATAGTCCTAGTATCAGCAAATCTGCCATTTTATTGCAGTTATTCATTGCCCACAGCAATTCAACAGAAAATTAATTAGCAGCACCCCACCATAAATCTCAACAGTATTAACTAAAATGCCAGTTCTGTAATCACTTTTCATTAAAGCCAAAAATACTAATTAAAATTGATTTTTGCCTGTGCTTTGGTAAACTGCTGCCAGTGTAAGGATCTCAGCAGTAATGCTGGATGAAGGGAGACCTTTATTTAAGTGGATTTTGTATAATGTCTTATCCCCTTTATAAAGATAACAATGTGTGAAAGGATAAGGGCTTTAAGAGCAGAAGCTGACAGGTTCCATGAAGAAGGGGAAAAATGTGAAATCACTAGGGAACATAACCTTATTAAAACTGTAATATCCTATATTTTCAATCTGGACTATGTCTGTCTTTCAGGCAAGTGCCTATTAATACACCTCAATCAATAAGCTATGGAGGATTCTTCTGATGAATAGTTCTAGCCATTTTAGTGATACTGAATAGAGATATGCCAAATACTTCTGCCTCAGTATAGTCACCTTCAGGGGCTTTTCTGTATGTCTGAAAGTAACATTCTGCAATCTGATTCAGTTTATTTGGCTATCATTTGTCCCTGTATACTTCAGGAGGTGTGGAAAAACAAAGACTGTTTTAATGATGAACTTAGGCATTGTTCAGCACCATTCTCAGTGAGGGAACTGTCTCAGTAACATAAAAAGAGGCAAAAGTCTTGTGAAAAAAAAAAAAAAAACCAATTAGTTCTGTAGTTAAAATACAGATCATATTGCTTAGATTCAATCATAGGCAACCTCAGTGCTGAAGTTGACTTACATTTTAGAGCTGAATTTGCAAGATTATAACTTATCTACAGCATATTTGCCTGTGTGAGAGAGTGACAGCCTGTTAATAATGGCAAATTAAAAACAAATTCCATTGTTGAGCATCACTTTAACACCCAGGTATTAAGCAGCACTGGAACCTTTTCATGCACACATTTGTGCCACTTACATACTAGAGCAAGAGACAGTAGCAGTAGACTGTCTATCCTGTGAGTAAACATACACTTCATCAGTGGGTTTTACTGATACTCCCTGGTATCAGAAAGTTGCTGAGATATGGGAATTATGTATTTCTGCCTGTTGTCAATGGGGGAATGTGCTAAAATGCAGTTGGGTTACAAGAACTAGAAAGTGAAGGTTATATGCATAGCCATGATTTTGTCATATGAAAGACGAACACATATTTAGTTTTCTGGTAAACCTGTTCCTGCAGTGAACAGACCTGCTTTTCCATGCTCCTGCCTCACTGGACTTGATCACTTCTTTATTTTTCCTTCCAGTTGACCATTCTCCTTATTCTGTTCCTCACCTAACTCTGTGTTTCAAAGCTATTTGGCTTCCCTTTCCAGTTCCTAGTAATCATTTTGCTCACTGCAGCTTCAGCCTTCCTGCTCAGCTCATGGCCCAAACCCTAATCTCAGGCAGGTTCAGCTCAGCCAGTTCAGCCTGCGCTCCTTTCCCAACTATGTGTCAGCACATTCTTGCTTATCTCACTTGGGTTTTTTTAGCTCCTTATGCAGTGTCCCTCCTGGATCCTCCTGCTGTATCCAAGCTCCCAGAAGAACTGGTCCTATTCCCCTTTCTCCCTCATTCCTACCCAAAAACTCACCTTCTGGCCAGTTTCTTATCCTTGGTCATGTCTCCTTCTTCCTCAGGCTAAATCATTCTCGATGGGAGCTTCTTTTGCTGGAATTGTTTTGTCCATTCCTGCTCAGGTACCTCCTCTGCAGGCAGGCAGTCCTGATCCTTCACAAGTTTTCATGTCAGGCACTCCTGTTGTAACATTTGTCATCTTCCCTGGGATGCCATGCAGAAGAAACTGTACTTCAGGCTGTAGTTGTTCACAAATCCGTCCCCTACTGTTACAGAACTAAAATTTTGCTCTCTTTAAGTGTTTTGTTTGGAGCTGGTTACTATGGACATGCTACAAACGCTTTTATTTTTCTTGGCTCAAAAAAGTTGAAGGGATATTGCCTGTAAATAACTTGTTTTCATGAGAAATACAAAAATGCAAAAGGTATTGTTACTATTTCAGATGTCAAAACAAGGGTATGTAAAAATTAGTATTATAATGAAAGATTAAATATAGTGGATGTTATAACAACTCTGCGTGGTTCTTCTTTGCATGATTTGCTTTTACCAGTGTGTGTAATATTCTGGATCTGTTGTTTCTGTTGTAATTTTAGTAACTCAGATATACTAAATGTATAATCATAGCCTAGAATCAAACATAAAAAGCGTTGATGCCAAGGATTTAATTATAAAATACATCAAACATAAAACTATTTTAATTTTTTTTCTGAAATTGATTATAATAAAGTAAATGCTTAGAATAATAATAAGAAAAATCTGCAGTGCATTAGACAAACAGGAGAGATTGCTTCAATTCCAAACCAGTGCATTTACTAAATTTCCAATACTTGTAATGGAAAAAAAAAGACATATTTTCTTATAACCATGCCATAAATTGGGGATATAATCTCATCATGCATCTGCTCCATTTGCCATCAATTAGTTTGATGAAAAAGGGCTAAAGTTGTGCAGTGATCAGCAACGGAGATTAAATACACTTCAGTCTTGATGACACATCTTGCCTTATCCATCCAACTGGCTATGGGGATCCCCTACTTTTTGTTATAGTTCTGACAAAATTTTAATGCTTCTTATTTCAGTTTTCAAAACTTTGTGATCCTGTATTTTTTCCCATGAAATATTTCCTTTCAATACATGTAGAGAGAACTAAAAAAATATACTAGGACTGATCAAAAATCCTTTGAATGGGGAATCCTTTCACAAGTGTATTATGTGAAACTATGGATAGTAAAGCAATCGTTCTATCATTTCAGTTCTGTTTCTGATGTGCAGTTATAAAGCTAGGCAGCAAATTCAGTCACTTCTTACAAATATTTCTGGGACTTGAAATTTCTAAATACTTTCTATGTTATAAGGAATTATTATAAAGGAAGCATAATATATCTGGAAATGATCTTTTGCTTAGAAATGACTGCAAAAAGTAAGAGAATGGGAAAAAAATTTTGAAAATTCTTTACAAAAAGTTAAAAGTTAAAAACTGTAATTACTTAAGAATATGGTCATCATATCAAAGCACAGTTTTCTATATATGATATTCATCTTATGTTCAGGGTATTTTATTGAAAATATTAATTTTTCACACCACCCTAAACTCAACTTTGCATTGTCATTAAAACATATCCAGAAAATTAATAAGGCAACTTCTCAGATTGCATTGATGCAGTACAGCTAAGAAAAAATGAGGGGGTGGGGGGGAAGAGAGAGAAATTTCAATATTGTAAGAAACATCAATTCCTGTTTTCAGCCAAATAGAAATTTTTCCTGAATGGAAATTTTGTAGTGTTTTTAAGAATTATTTGAAGACTATTTCCCATAGTTCAAGTAGCCAATCAACAAGGTATAGCAAAGAGCTCATACTAAACTGGACTTCACCAACACTGAAGGCACATCCAAGGCAAATATCTTTGGACAGCAAACGTTGGCAATGAGGTCTAATAAAAAAACATATATTTGCAACCAATTTCAGGCTCTTTTCCTTTTATTATATGAGGCTCCAACTATGATTCAGCAGTTATCAAATATGGCATTTTGATTTAAAGAATCATGTGCCTCTTCTAAATGAGATCTATTTAAATAGTCACTTACATCACAAAAAAACCCGTCCTTTTCTTTATATTTTTTAACCTAAAAGGCAAAGCTTTGAGGCTACAGTTATTCAGTTAAATATCAAAACCACCCCAATTTAAATGTATAAATCTTCACCTTCTAAATTCCAAAATACCATACCGCTGTTTCAAGCGGCACTTGCAATTCAAGCATTTTAATTGGCCCTGCACTTTAACACATCCTTAATACAGTAATGATTATTTTTATTCTGTATAGGTTCATGGATTGCAATTGTTGCTCGGAGCTGGGAAATGCCCTCCTGAATGAGTTCAACCTTTTCACAAAACCCTTTAGTGTGAAAACAATACCAATTCACTGCCAAGACCTTAAGTATCTGCTATTAACTCCTCGTCAGATTTGAAGGCACCCATTATTTTGCACAAAAGAAATGCTTTCCTAAAGAGAAACGGGCCAGATTCACCTCAAATGTAAGTTCATAGGCTTCATCAAGGGTTCATTTAGCCAGTGTGCCAAATAAATTAATAGCTTTTCTATTTCAGCCAACATTTTGTACTTCATTTCAAATACTCTGCAGTTATTTTAACTCTTGGTTGAAAAAAAACCCTCTCTCTCATCTTGTTAGCACTTATTTTAAAAGGAAGGAATGAGACACTGTGATAGAAGTGAATGTCTGTCTAGAAGCTTGGCTAAATATTTATTGGGAAGTTAAAAATCGGTGAACTATCAAAACCACAACATTCTTCTTTGTCTCTATGCATTTTCATTAGGGCATTCAGTGATGGAATTGTTTCTTGTCACATCTTTGTCAGTCTCTTTTATTCTCCTAAGGAAGGAAGCTGCATAAAGCAGAAGTCAAGGAACTGCCATTGCTTAAGATGAGGGTGCTTAAGGTCCTGAAGAAGTTCAGTCCACAAACCTGAGCTGGCCCTCCAGAAGAGTTTTGCATCCTGCAAATGTGGATTCCTACTCTTTTTATAGGACATGCTCTTGTGACAGGAACCTGTCAAGTCACAGACTGATCCTTGAATTTTGGTAGGTTTTGCATGTTGTACTTGCAGGAAGCAACACAAGGTGTTGAAAAGAAACACTAAAACGTTCCAGATCAGTCACAGTTTCATGCAGTATCGAAAACTACATATCTTTCATAGCTCTAGACCACAAAAAAAGAAAAAAAATCTAGATAAACCCTTTCAGAATGGGCCTGAAATTCTGAAACCGTTAAAGACTAGAGAAAGCATTACTCATAGACAGTGCTATGGAGACCTTAGTACCAACTGTGAAAATGGAGAGACTTTCATCAAAAGGAAATTTCAACACTGTTTAAAACCCTTCTGAGTCCTTCTCTTGTCCCAGCCAGCATCGCCTCAATCATGCATGGACCTCGGTTCATCCATGGACAGTTCTTATCCAAACACTGAAAAAAAATCACTTTCTGAGACTCAGCTAGTAAAAGTTCAGTAGTGTGGACTTAGTTTCCCTTCACTACTTCTTAAATGTTACATTCTCAATAGGTTTTCATCCATTTTGTGCTGTAGTCAAGGGCCCTACCACTCCTCTCAGGTGAAATGGCATTATCTAATGGCCATCAGAAAGAAATGTTTCAAGAAATCAAGAATGATGAGAGGAAATGTCTGCTCTCTGTCCATTGACAGCTGAGGTCATCTATCACTGCCAGTAAAGCATTTTTGTTTTTGTGTCCTGGCCCCAATCCAGACTGTGCCAGGTCTAGGAGATTAGTTTTGATTAGATGATGTTATAGTTGGCCTTCAGTTAGCTTCCCTTCTTGCTCATCCTTAGCAATCAAAAATCAGAAATCAGGTCACAAAAATATAAGATTGGATTTTTTTTTTTTTTAATTATTTTTTCAAGAGGATCACTGTGGAATGTCTTTATTTGCCTACTGCTACTTTGGAGGCTCAGTTCAGTCAAGTTGTATTTGATAACCATTAAGGTTAGAAGCTTTCATTAAAAAAGAAAATGGAAAACTCATCTAGTCACATGAGTTCAGAATCTCTTCTGTAAGAAGGAAATTAACTACAGTTAGACTCAGGAAAAAATCCTTCAACATTAGTCTCATGGTATATATCTTATATTGCTCTAGCCTTTGAAATCCTGCTTCTGGAACTGCTTGCAAACAGAAGCCTTGATGTACTTGAGGAAAGGTTATTGTAGCATTTCTGGTTTGCTTGTAGGGAAAAAAAAAAAAGTAACAAAAATTAATTTATTGCTATCAGATATCCAAATCAAATAAACTGGAGAAATCCACAAAATAATGGGTGTCTTGTTCCTCTTATGGAAGTACATCCTTTTATAAATGTACTTTGATGTTAATCAACTTGGTCATTTCTACCTTTTACATAGTCTTTATGACTCAAATCTTAAGATTAGACTGGAAATAAAATACAAAAAAGTTTAAAAGGTACCCATAGATGCTGAATAAACAGATAAGTCTTCTGGAACTAGAGCTTTCCAGTGAAATACAAGGATGTTTCATTTAGCTATGAAAGCATTCAGCTCACTACTTCTTTATTCACATAAATAGTGGCTGTGTCTGCCTGGGTGCTTTTTTCCTTAACATTTTCCTCTCTTGCTCTCTAAAAGACTTTTGAGTGGGTCAACAAAGATGAGAAAATTAATATACCTCAATAGCCTGTGAGCAATAACATACATCAGTTGGCACCATTTCACCTCACTTAATGTACAATTAGACAAATAACAGTTAAAATAGTAATAATTTTTAAGAGATGGCCAACATTAGCACTTTTGTAATTTTTAGAAAGGTTGAGGTGTTCAAGAGAAAATCCACTGTAGACCACAGCATGCCGTTGCAGTGTCTGTGTACCTGGCCAAGGCCATGTGTGCATCCAGGGAGTGAAGAAGGACGGGAAACCATAAGCTGCGGTTCTTCCAAAGCACTTGGGTAACGTGGTAACACTTGGGTAGGATTTTCTGCTGCCACCTAATGTGATTAGGAGACTACAGCTCGGTATTGCAGCTAGGTGAAATGGAAACAGCTAGGGCTGTGAACCTGCATCCTGTGGCCGTCAATTGGTCAGACCATGGATGTTTCATGGTGTCACTTTTCTTTCAAATAAAAGCACAGAAAACCTCTTCAAGAAACTGTCAGTTGACAAGAACAGGCATGAAGAGATTGTAAATAGATAGATCATAATGGTAAGAAATCCCTATGGGGAAATGCAAGGTGGGAAAACATTGTAGTAAAGGACATTTCTCCCCATGATCTTTGGTTTAAAACATACACAAGAATGAGAGGAATTTACACTTTAAAAGCAAGCATTCAGACAGCATATTTTTATGTTTTGAATTATTTTATGGTCTGAATTGTAAGTAGTTGTGTTAGCAAGGTACACCAGGGGTGGAGTAAACTGATGTGGAGGGGGATGAACCTGAGTACCACTCAGCAGGGAACCGGCTGGATGTTTCTGTCTTCTCTGCTTCAGCCGCAGCAGTCAGGTTTGCAATGCAGTCAGGTTGCTGAAGACCACAAGGAGGACAGAGCTTGAGGAGGGGGGTGCAAAGAGCACACCAATCCCCCTCTCCAGATGTTAGCAAATGGTCTGAATGTGCCTTGGTCTGTCAACGTGCAGGTGAATCTACAAGCGATTTTCTTGGGTTTGCCTCACACTCATGCCCTGTTGTCCTTCCAGAAACATTAGAGTAATTTGTTCTTTCCGATTTAGCAACTCCAGACACACTTGAGCTTCAAATGTATGATTAAATTATTAAAGCAATTTCAAAGAAAGATACTTGCTCTGGTGTGGACTATAGGATGATGCAGCTCAGATTATGTTTGCTGGCAACATAAGGCAGGCTGTAAACTGGTGAAGGCTGCTCAGGAGAAGATTCAGTCACCAGAAGAATGGGTCCCTTTGTCCCAACCAGTGTAGAGGTGAAGGAACCCATCCACATAAGAATTGATGTTATGAAATCCAGAGGCTGTAGTGAAAAGAATGACTACATTACACAGTGAAGTAAAAGAAGGTATGTGTCAGCAGCTATTCAAGCTGGTATGAACGCACTGTTACAGATAGTAATAACAAACCATTTTTTTAAGTTTTGTTAAAAAAATTCAAAGCTAAATGAAAATACTCAGAGAAAATATGCTGAGTCAAACAGCTAGGGGGTTTTCCCTCAAAAGACACATTTTCCAAAAGACAATTAACAAGTCTTGATAAAACACCATTTTCCAAAATGAAAATATTATTTCAAAAAATGTTGACTGGCCGTTTCACCCAAATGTCACAAGTCAGCAACTAATGTCTTTCACAGAAATTCAATCACAATCCTTACTCTACTGGTGAAGAAACAGAGGTTTTGATTCTGTTCCTGTGACAAAACCATCACCTTCTGTATCATGCTGCTGGACTACATGTTTGACAGCAGAATGCTGTACAAATTTAACCTCTCCCAAATCATGCTTGACACCATAGACCACAGGAGAGCACAGCAGGTCTTTCCAACTTCATAGGTATAGTAAATCTTGGTTTGTGGCATAAATAATATTAGTTCAAAATTACCTGAGCTTCTATGTAGTCTGGGTTCAGGAATTCTCTGGAAAGGTAGAGGGATTTTTTTTATTTATTTATTTAAAGGAAATGTACCAAAACTTGAAGCATGCTAAAATAATTGTAAGGGTTTGGGACAGAAAACGGGTATCTGAAAGTCAATGAAGACTACATATGTGTACTGTTTGTTCATTTTCGCTATTTCTCTCTCTTACCTTGTCTCTATCATGACTCTCTTTACAGCCATTGTGGTCACTCAGCAAACCATCCTCAAGAGAGTCTCAATACCTGAGCAGGAAACAGTGGGTCAAGCATGTGGTTTCAGCCTTAATTCCACATTTCCTGACTCTGGTGAACTGTAGCCAACCATACCCTTAACCTAATTTCAGCACATTTTGTGCACAGGATTATACCTTTACATTCTGCTTGGCAGTTGAGCATGGAATAGTAGAATAAAAGTGCTTTAGAGGATTGAGAGTGGTGAATAAATCAAGCTGGAATACACAGAGATTTTTCTTCTCATTTCAATGATCAAAAAGATTTCATAACATTAACCCCACTGTGCATTATGAACCTTGCATAGATTAATCATTTTGATTCTGAGGCTGTGCTTATTTCTGGCTCATCAGGGTTTGATCCCAGAAACCCTGAGACTGGAGGTGCTTAACAGCTTCCCGCAGAGCCCAGTGTCCTTGCAAAAGACAAGCTTTGGTGAAGTTCACATTTTCTTATTACCTCTGGGTTTCATAAGCAAAGAGGTAGTCTGTGTAATTTAATGTCATTATTGGGCTTTTCTGAAGTCAGTTTGGCAGAGATTCATCTCACTAACTTTAGACATCTAAAGGTGCACTGAAAAGGAGAGAACACTAGTTGTCTAGGTTCCCTTGAGAGTTTGTGGAAAGTCAGGAACCTCTCAGCAGCACTTCATCACATCTGTATCACATACTTACCTTGGCAAGGGATGAATCACCTGCTGGAGGTGCATGCACCTCTTGACAATGATTCATTTTAGCCCTGAATAGGCTGAAAATCTATCTTCAACCAGATGTTTAACTTTCGGACAAGCTAAAGTAAGTTTGATGAATCCCATCTGAACGCCCTAAAAAGTCTTTGCTGTTTATTTTGCTGTATTTTAAGTCAGAGGAGAAAGAGAGTTTATTCAGTAAGACCTAGTTTGGCTATTGTCCCTGGTGACTTCATTTGATGTGCATGTTATATATTTACCCTCTTATATGAATGGTACCGGTACAAGGAAGATGATTCAGTGGCCCGGGGGACGTATATATCGTACCTTTATACTGAAAGCTATCTGAACAGGGCCTCTTAGCTGCCTCTGATGGTAGCCCCACTCAGCTGAATGTTTTATGCCATATGATCCTATAAATGTAGCTGAAATATGTTATGATAGTCAAATTAGCTTAGAGCTGGTTTGTTTTCTTTTGCCATATTTCATTGCTTTGATGTCAGTTCCACTGTCTTATAACATCAGACCAAAGAATTTTCTTATACATAAATGTAGAATTTTTGGTAGATCTATTAGATTTGTGTAGTAATAACAGGCACCAGCAAAAAGGTACATATAATTCCATTATACCCAAAGGACAAGGAACAAAATTTACAGACAATAAAACTTTAAGTAAGCTGTGTAGCAGTAATTCCCCTTTTTTCTTCGTCTTAAATTAATATGGATGGAGGTAAAGTAAAATATGGAGCAAATGAGCACTTGAGGGACATAGAAAAACAAGGACCTCTTATTGAAAGGGTCTGTTGATAAAGGAACCTGAGAGTTGAACATGAGACTCAAGACTTTGCATTTAATTTATAAAACATGCAAACACAAATACAGACATTTTTTCATTTATATGTAATACAAAAGAAATGCAAAAAACATAACCACTACAGAGGGTTCATGGCAAAATTCTTACTGCACCAAGTAGAAAATTCCCATTATTTGAATGGTACAAGAATATGTTTCTAGTGTGTTTCTAGTGAATTCTGTGAATTCCAACTCATACTACTTTTGATTTTAGTGGTGTTATGCTCAGTCAGGTTCAGTGACTAAATCCTTACAAAGTCAGAAACTTTCAGAGACCCACCCTAGTTCATCTTGTTTGAAAACTGCAGCTCTCAGTGTCTTAGAGAAAGACAACTAACAGAAATAAAACACCTTCATTATAGCTGAGAAATACTGTTAGGAAATAAAATTGAATCCTAACAAGGTAGGAGTTGTGATGGTTGCTTGGAGAGGATTTTTTCATGAAATGATGAAGAACAAGACCTTCTTGTCTATAATCAATATAATTGTCCTACTAAATCAATTTTTACTTTTCCATTAAAATTAATAGATCAGCAGAGGTACCAGTAAGGGCAGAGTCAGAGCCACTGACTATAATGATAAGTCAAAGCAAATAGAATTTGTCTTTTTCAGCATTACTGTCAGGGCATAAACACACAGTGTTGTTCATGATCAAATATTTCTTCCACCTACTTATTGCTTGCAGAGGCGTGGACACCAGGTAGTGCCTTGCAGGTCCAGCCTCTGCAAGTTTCCAACACTTCTGTATGTCATGAGCTGTGCAAAAGCATATGTAAACGAAAGGACATGCTCAGAATATTTAGGCTGCCCTAGCCCATCCTCCTTTTTGGACCCTTTGGCATAATCTTTACCCAGGGTAAAACAGAAGTAGTGGAGCGCTTAGCCTGTAACAGCCTTCAGTCCTTCAGTCAGGTAGCCCTGCACACCTCCCCAGGCAGTCACAGGTATCTGTGAGTGGCAGGTTTGTCTCACTGGTAACTGGTTCTTTTCTAGATCAACTATCTTATTGTTTAGGATGCTTGTGTATGAACTGCCAAGTTTCTCTATTTAATGCCCCTTTGGGTTTTCAGTTGATGTGAGCTGATAAGACAACAGAGAAGGTAAAAGGCTGTGTATCCAAAATGGCAGTTTGGTCATGTTATATACAGAGTTCATACTTTCACATGGAGTTCATAAACTCTGTAGGCAGATTGCCTCAAATCTTCACAGAGGCAGACTTGCTAAAAATAATGAATGGTACTCAGCTAGCAAGATACTATGTTTTCTTACAGGTAAGAACTTCTCTTATGAATGTCGGGGGGAGGAAGGGTTTTTCATTTTGATTTTATCTTGCAGACAGAAAGTTTCCTCAGCATCAAGAAGTTCTGCACATATCTGGGCCTGGTACCAACAGCAAATGAATTCATTCTCAGCGCAGAGCCACTGAAAGGCTACTTAAACCTTCAGAATAGAAGCTCTTAAATGCTTTGCAGATAAGCTTTTAAATGCTTTGCAGATAAAATCAAAAGGTGAGGATAAAAATAAAATAAAAGGAATTAAGAATGGCATGTATTTAAAAGTTTTAACTCCTCTTGTCTCTATAACCACAATGAGTTAACGGGTTAATTACTTTCAAGAGAGTGAGAATTAGATTGTGATGACAATTCGATACATTCACCACTAATGTAGACCATTTCTTCCACACTTTATGTACACCATTTTTAGGCTTCTTTTTCCTTCTTCTCTGCAATGAGAATTACTGCAGACATTTCTGTTCTTTTAAAAGTATTCAGAAAAATTGGTTCTTGCAATTTGCACACTTTTTATTGTCACTCCTATTCCCATAAAATTGAAGTGAGATGGCTGAGACAGGGCAGGATAGTTTCATGTAATCATCAGCCTGAAAATCATCCAAATGGTTCTCTCCAATCTTTTTTTACCCAGAATTATTTTGGTTCAAACATGCCTCTTTCGTAATGATTTCTCAAATTGCTCCCTCAACCCATGTCCCAAGAAAAGAAGCAGCATCAGTTTTGAGGTTTCTAACAAATCGTCACAGATCAGACTGAATATAAAAGTGACAGTTCCTGTCATGTGCATATGCATATGCCCAGTAACCAAATGGCAACAAAAGTAAGTTAGGACAGGGGTTCAGGGACCTGCTCTGAATCAGACAATGTGAGGATTTTGAGACTCAAGGCTAAAAGAGCCTTCTGCATTATCAAATCCCCCCTCAATCACAATACAACAGATATTCAGGCCACAAGAGCACCTACTGCATGCATACCTCTAATCATATTTTGCAGCATCCTTGAGGATGTAAAATAAAACATGATAAAACAAGCCAGCAAAATTTATGAACAATTGAATACACAGGAGGAGATCTGAAGACACTGGAGATATCACTTACGTTTCTGTAATAGCACAGCATTTTTTAAAATCATCTGGTCTCCTTCACCTAGCAAATGCGACACACCAGAGAGAATTATTTTGAGCAAATCAGGCCCTCAGGCTATGTCTGTACTAGTAAATAAAGGCACAGGCTGAGGTTGAAGCTCTGGCCTGCAATTATCAAGACTGCTTACTGTTTGTGTACTCCCCAGCACAGCTTTTGTCTGCAGCAGCTAACACACTCCCAGACAGCAAAAGGTATGTTTGAGGAAATACACACTCCAAGGGCTATTTCCAAAATAAAGTATAGAGAGGATCTACCCTCCATCCACCACAATCCTCCAACATTATCCCATTAGGCTTTGCACCTTTTATTTGCCCTTATGTTTTATCCTAGAGCGGACAATAAATTTTACCATCATGCTACAACACAGCCCTCACATTATTCCAGATACTTGAGACTGAAAAACAGTATTATTCTTTTGTTTTAGGACCATAGAGGACCATGTGGAGCTAAAGCATGGATGCAGCCAGGCCATGCCACTGGCCTGCGAGCCAGACAATGGTCTCTGGCCAATTTTGTTCAACAATGTGTACAGGGTAATGCAGTTTACAGTGTATTGCAATCAATTACATGTAGTGCTGGCTTCTTGCTCAGCTGGTTTGTGAGCGTACTTTCTTCAGAACCGAGACTTTTTCCCTGTGTTGTTTGAGAGTCCCAGGCCCTGACCTGGTAGCTGAGGAAAGCATGAAGTGGCTGCAGAGCAAAACTCAGTTGTTGCAAAGCATATTGTTACACCACCTACCTTTGATCATCTACTTTGCAAGTTCATAGCTCATTCCTGTGAGCAACACTTAAATATTAGGAATGCATGATCAGAATATTGCACAAGTATTTGTGCTGGTTTTGGTTGGGATAGAGTTAATCTTCTTCATAATAGCTAGTGTGGGGCTGTGTTTTGGATTTGTGCTGAAAACAGTGTTGATAATACAGGGATGTTTCAGCTATTGCTGAGCAGGGCTTACACAGAGTCAAGGCCTTTTCTGCCTCTCAGCCCACCCCACCAGCGAGCAGGCTGGGGGTGCACAAGGGGTTGGGAGGGGACACAGCTGGGACAGCTGACCCCAACTGACCAAAGGGGTATTCCATACCATACGACATCATGCTCAGCATATAGAGCTGGGGGAAGAAGAAGGGGCGGGGGGGCGTTCAGAGTGATGGTGTTTGTCTTCCCAAGTAACCATTATGTGTGATGGAGCCCTGCTTTCCTGGAGATGGCTGAACACCTGCCTGCCCATGGGAAGTAGTGAGTGAATTCCTTGTTTTGCTTTGTTTGTGTGTGTGGCTTTTGCTTTACCTATCAAAATGTCTTTATCTCAGCCCATGAATTTTCCCACTTTTCTCTTCTGATTCTCTCCCCCATCCCACCAGTGGGGAGTGAGCGAGTGGCTGTGTTGTGCTTAGTTGCCAGCTGGGGTTAAACTATGGCAGTCCTTTTGGGTTTGGGATAACAACAGATTTGATTGGAATGTGCTAGGTCAAATTTATAGCTGTTATTGCTGTTTAGCTATGAATTGGCAGGCTTCTGTACTTGCCATGGGCCTTGCTTGCCTCACTCTATATTAAGGCCTAGTGCTCGTTAGTGGCTGGTTTTTGCTTTAGCTGCTTGCTGTACTGCTGTACTGCTGATCATCTTACTCTGCTGTCTCTGGGAACATTCTGATAACAGCAATGGCCAGGTGCCTGGGCTCGAGATGGCCAGGGCATCGCTGCTGTTTCTGTGCTGCTGTACTGGACAGGCTGGAACTCCAGTGTGAACTTGAGTCGAAGCATCTGTGTCCGTGCAAAAGTCCACACCAGAGCAGGTATATCGCAAAGCGTCTGTCGCCATCGTTATGTTTGTGCCACAGCAGGTATACCTCTGAAGGGATTGTGGCCTAAGGATAAGTCTACGCTGGAAAAGATACACCTTGAAACATCTCTGTGGCTGTGGATAAGTCCACACTGCAGCAGGTACACCTTGAAGCATCAGTGGCTGTGCATGAGGTCATGCTCGAGTACCTCAAAGCATGTGGCCATGGATAAGCCCGTGACAAAGCGGGTACTCCCCTGGAGGGACTGCAGCCATGGGTAAGGCCATGTTGGAGCAGGTTTACTCCTGAAGGGACCGTGGCTGTAGGTAAGGCCACGCTAGAACAGGTGTATCTCTAAAGGCATTGTGGCCCATGGAAAAGGCCATGCTGGAACAGCTGCACCTCAAAGTGACTGTGGCTGTGGATAAGTCCATGCCACAGCAGGTGTACCCCTGGAGAGACTGTGGCTCATAGATAAGGCTCCACTGGGAGCAGGTACTCCCCTAAGGGACTGCAGTCTGTGGATAAGTCCAGGCTGGAGCAGGGGCAAGGGCAGGAGTTTATTGCAATGTTAAACCCAATGGTGTGGTCTAAAGGGGCCAGAGGTGGAGACTGTAATGGAAATACTTTTTAATTGTTGCAGCCCAGGATTTGAGTTGCATGTTATGAGAATTTGTATAGCAAGAAACATCCAAAACAGTGGAGGACAAGCCTTACAAGAAGCAGTGCAAGTGCACCAGTGACCCAACTTGAGTTGACTTTGGTGCCCAGGAACTCCACGCAACACACCACCTCTCCTGTCCTGAGTGACCACCATAGCAGATGGAGCCCAAACTCACAGACTAAATGAACTCAGTGGACATTTTGTCAATGTCTGTGGATATTTTACAGACATTTCACAAGGGTGGTCCATAGACTAAGGGAATGATATCTGTGTATTATATCAAAGGATGGGAAGGGGGGTGGTGGATAATGAGGTTGTATTGGAGAGTGTGGTACCTGAACATGAGGTAAATGGTGTAGAATAAGGGTTGCGGTATGTGCTGGTTTTCACGGGGATAGAGTTAATTTTCTTCATAGTAGCTAGTGTGGGGCTGTGTTTTGGATTTGTGCTGAAAACAGTGTTGATAATACAGGGATGTTTCAGCTATTGCTGAGCAGGGCTTACACAGAGTCAAGGCCTTTTCTGCCTCTCACCCCACCCCACCAGCGAGCAGGCTGGGGGTGCACAAGAAGCTGGGAGGGGACACAGCTGGGACAGCTGACCCCAACTGACCAAAGGGATATCCCATACCATATGACATCATGCTCAGCATATAAAGCTGGGGGAAGAAGAAGGGGGGGGCGGGGCAGGGGGGCGTTCGGAGTGATGGCGTTTGTCTACCCAAGTAACCGTTAACCTAACTGAAGATTGTGAGATCCAAAAAAAGATTGCAGTGGTCACTTAAATACTTACACTAGCAATGTAAGAGTCTTCTTACAGAAAAGGATCTAGCAGCCACCAACATTTTTAATGTCATGTGTTTGAAAGTGAAGATTATGGCTCTTTGCCATCTCTGAAACAGGGTCTTAGTGAGGTTCTCCCTGCAGCTCAGCAGTGGCCAGTGTTCCAGCCCACCACACCATTTGTATTACATGGAAATATCATTCAGATATCTTTTTAGGGACCCTTTCTTTCACTGGTCAGGTAAAGCTATAAAGGCAACTAAATGGATTTATTCAGCACATGCTTCAGCTGAAAACCAGAAGACATCATATTACCTGTCACTGTGCTTACATGAAACTATTTATGGAAAACCTGGAAACCAGGAACATTGCTGCTCATTTTGTGCCATATAAATGACACACTTTTAATAGGTTCCTAACCATTATCTCAGATCTTATTTTTTGTTGTAGGGAATTGGTAAGCTATGACTATAATTTCAAATCCAGGCTCAATAAAATATTGTATTCTAATGGTAAGGATAGCCAGAGTAGCAGGAAGGAAGTAAAGAATAAAAGTAATATCAGTAAGTTTCTTAAATTAAATCACATCTTATGCTTTCCAGATGGGAGCAGGACAGTAATTCCCACCTGGTTATAATTTTTACCTATTCAACATATTTGAAAAGAGTATGAAAATAATGTGTATCTCTCCAGGCACATGTGCTGAAATGAAACTGTTAGATAATTCTTACTTCTCAGCAACAAAACGCCTCCTTTTCTGGTAGCCACTCCAATTTAAATATATTTAGGCTAAAAAGCTATATATATACACACATATATCTCATTGTTGAACTAAGAATTAAAGTAGGAACAATTGTTCTTGTAGAATATTTGGAGCATTGTGGACTGTACTTCTCAAGAGTCAGATAATTTATAACTTGCAAACCTCTCTCATGGAAACCTGCTGCAGTCAGTTTACCTGCAATTTAAAATTAATAGTATATACAGTTAGTAAAGATTGACAAAGATTTGGATTAATTATCTTAATTCTGCCTTTTCTACTCTTTAGTTTAAAAAAAAAAAAAAAAAAAACACCAAACTCAGATCTCAACAAGAGGTACAAATTTAAAGAAAATATGATATATTTCCAAATTTCTGATCCTCCAAAAGGAAGGCCAACATCAAATGATTAAAAATTTAAGAGTACATTCCAAAGGAAGAAAATGAGCAATAGTAGTGCAGAAAGTTATGAGGCCAGTTCTGTGCAAAAGAGATTTGTAGTCTTTGTGGAAGTTCAGAGACACCTGTCTTCTAAGCAGGCATCAAGCCAAATCCCAAGTCTATAGTTTCATTTTTGTGTGCCATGCTGGTGATACACAGCAGTTTTCAGCTTTTCTGTCTAGTGAGCTGAGATTTTTTCTGAATATGCCAGTCATGGTCCACACTTGAACTGAATTCTCACTGAGCCCTTTGGAGGTAATGAGGCCATCAAAACCTGTGGCATTTATGTGATCTCCAAGGTGCACTGGAGTCTGAGCCAGGTCACTAGACGTCAGGTGGATAGGGGCCTAGGGAAGTGGAATGATGTTGAAAATTGAATTGAGCCTGTGTCAGTACTGTACACAGGAGGATACTGTATAAAAGAGGATGACAACTACCAAGGTGTATTTGAAAGAAAGAGCCTCTCTGCTGTATTTTGAGGGGGTGGAAAAAGAGACCTGCCTAAGGCAAGGGTTCAGGACTGTGGATTGAAACTGTAGGCATGCCTGCCTGTTCAACCCAAGTTAGATAGCTAGGCTGAGGAGAAGAGAAAGGCTCACTTATTTGGATGTCCCCATCCAAGGCAGGTTACTCTTCCCAGGCCTTTTAAAGATCAGTCAAATATTGTCTCACAGCCATGGATTTTTTTGAGGACATCAGAACAATTTAGATGTTGTAACAGTGAACATCACAACTCCAAAGACTTTTTGTGGTACTTAACTCTCTTTGATTATATTAACAGTGAGTGAGTAAAATTGATAACCAAATACTGTAAAAAAAGCATAATAGAAGGAAGTATGGGGAAATTAATAAATTAAACAGATGGCTGTAATGTATATCAAAGTGAGTGACTTAAAGTAAATAATAAAGGCAATAAAATCACTAGTGTAATTTTTCCATTAAAATTATAATTGAAATAAAGGAATGGTTCATGATACTTTATCTTAAATGTAATTAACATTAGTTGGCAAAGGTTGGCTGAGTGATTACTATTTATCAATGTGCCTCTACTATAAAAATGAAAGTGACAGAAAAATGAATCTTTGTGGGCCTGGTAGTCTGTCTTTGAGAATTAGTGTAGCTCCACTGGTGCGAATAGACTCCACATTATGCTAGGATCTGTGTGGCTGGGGAACAGCCTTGCTGAAAGGGACCTGGGGGTCCTGGTGGACAAGAAGCTGAAGATGAGTCAGCAGTGTGTCGCTGCAGCAACAACAGTAAATCAGACCCTGGGCTGCATCCGCACGGGCATTACTAGCAGAGATAGAGATGTGACCCTCCCACTCTACCCAGTGCTTGTCAGGTCATACCTGGAGTCCTGTGTCCAGTTCTGGTCCTCACAATTCAAAAAAGACATGGACAGACTGGAGAGGGTGCAAAGGAGAGCCATAAAGATGATAAAAGGGCTGCCCCATAAGGAAAGACTGAAGGCATTAGGTCTTTCCACCCCAGAGAAGAGAAGGCTCTGGGGGACCTCATCACAGAATTCCAGTACTTAAAGGGTGGCTACAAAAAGGTTGGAGGGTCTCTTTTTACAAGGAGCCACTTGGAGAGTACAAAGGGCAACAGGTACAAATTGCACTAGGAGAGGTTTCATCCTGATGAAAGAAATAAATTTTCTTTATAGTGAGAGCAGTCAGTCACTGGTGCAACCTCCCCAGGGATGTGGTAGAGTCCCCATCACTGGAGGTTTTCAAGATGCGACTGGACAGGGTGCTAGATAATCTCATCTAGGCTCCCTTTCCCATGAAAGGTTGGACCGGAGGATCTTTCAACATCCCTTCCAAACTGGGCTGTTCTATGATTCTGTTATTTGAAGGTCTAACCCAAAATCTCAAAATATTTTCTGATAAATCGTATATCTGAATTACACCATGAAAGTCATGCTGCAAAGCAATGACAAAAACAATCCTGCTGCAATAAAAGCATAGTACTCAACAATATTTATTTGTAAAAAAAAATAGTAAATTTAAGGTGAAAATGTGAACTGCATATAGGTACACTGGTCCTGAACAAAAAATAACATGCAGCAGGTTTCTCATCCTGTGCCACAGGGGCAATTTTTTTCCAGGGTGTATGTTTTTGGAGAATCATTTAAATAGCTGACAACTGAATCTTTTGAAATATCTGTGCACTGTCCTGAAGGACAAGTGTTTTCTATAATCTCGTATAAGCAATATGAACATATTTAAAGGTATCACATAGTGTTCACTTGATGAATATTGAATATTAAAAGGATTTTCATTTTTCAAATATCCTACTGTTCTTTTTACAATTCTGAGTAGCCTGAGGTGTCTTTATCTTTATCTCATAGAAAAAGATTATCCTTTCCCTATTTTCTACTAACTAAAAGTAGAAAGAATCCAAAGAATACTGTGCTTTGGGGTGAAAGTGACCCTTTTTTGACCAAATCTTCCTTCCTTTCTTAAAGAATTTTGCTGATGTCAAGTCTGATGTGACAGTGTTTGTAGCACAAAGCTATTTTTAAAGCTAGAGGGAATTTGGAGAAGCGATTTCATGCTATTGCTAAGAAAAGATTTGTCTTTTCTCATTCGTATGACAAATGTCTAGCAGATGTGAGAGGATTTTTCCCTTAGATTATAAATGATAATGTTGCCTCATAACATCATGACATAAAATAAAATGGATGAATAAAACCCAAACTACATCTGTATAGCACATCTCCCCCTTTCTAGTGCCTACATGTCAGACAGGTGACTCACAGTCAATTAGCACCCCAGCACCACACCCAACCCCTGGCAGGTGGATGCGTAGGGAGGTGCTTCATGCTTCATTTGCAGTTCCTTTTGTCTTGCTGCTGAGTTACACCTCCGAAGTTGACATGCATAGGGCTAGCTGAATATTTTTTAGCATTTCTTTCCCCTGAATCCCTTACACTGTTAATCAATAGACTGATTTTCAAGGACCCACCTACTATTTACTTTAGGAGTGCTATCCATTTATATAAAACACAAACATGTTTATATAGCTCTGTATGCAGTTGCTTAAACTTGCATTAACTCAGACATGAATTGGTTTTTAAGATATTACTTTTCTGGTCATAAGGGAAAAAGAATTTGGCAACAAGTACAGAAAATTATGTTTTGGTATTAAAAAACAAAACAGAGAAAGGGTAAAAAAACTGAAGATTATATGGCAGTTCAGTAACATTTATTTTCCACAGTTGTATCTCTGAAATACTATTTCACATAACAAGACTCCTAATCACAGTTCATTGTAATGTTATCTTTGCCCCAGCACCATCTATGAAGCTTCTCTTCCTTATATATGTTTCCTCCCATTTTCATTCTTGTTCGTGTTGTCTACTCAACGAAGCACCAAAAATACTAGTTTAAAAAGATCAGTTTTAAGGATGAACTATTAACATGCATAAGCACAAATAAATCTGTTTTGGAGAACTGAGAATCAGGAGGCCTGTCCACTTAGTAATCAAATAATACATACAATGCCTATGTAGAACCATAGTAAAACATAAGTTCTGGGTACAAGAACAAAACTTTAGCCATTCATACTTTAATTAGGAACATAGATCTCAAAGGTGTCTGTTACAATGTGCTATCAGTTCTCTAACCAAGGCTTTTGTAGATTCTTCAGTCATGATAAGCTGCCCTACGTGGCTGTGCAGTCAATAAAGCAGCAGCCAGGAGGAAGGCTATGTTCAGGCTGTAGGTCAACAATACAATATCTCCCACTTAAAAATTCTTTATTCTGGATTAAAAACACCTAAATAACATGACATGAAACTCTAATCCATTATAAATTCACTCTCATGGTTCAAGTTTATTAAAAATATTTGTGTAAGTTTATTTAGTATATGTAAGTTATATTTAGTATACCATGAAGCTTCATGTGAGGTCAGGTGTCGCCTGTGCATTATGCTATAAATTTAGATCAAACCAGACATCATGTGTCCTCCCATATCTGTTGTAGACATCCTATTGCCTCCTCCTGCTTGCTGTGCCCCTCATGTCCTTCTGAATTTATCCTGTTGCAGCTTGTGACCATCACCTCTTCTCCTTTCAGTGTGCACTTCTGAGACAACACTGGCTCTATCTTCCCAATAACCTGCCCTTTACACACTGAAGGAAGATATCTGACAAAAGTAAGGAGCACAAAGCCTGGAGGAGGGCAGGGACACGGCATGAGGAAGCATGTCTTCTCCCTTTCAGCCACATTCCACCTGACTGATCGATTCCATTAGCTGATTTCCAATTACCTACCTAGAAAGGCTGTTTTATAACGAAAGAAAGAGAACAACACTGTAATGACTGAAGTCTTTATCATAAGTGGGAGTTGAATTGTGAATCAACAAGGTTAAAATCAGGATTCTCACATCTGGAATCAAGGATCCATCTACATAATGCAATGGAGAACAGAGATGAGGTCTCTGAGATGGCATCTACCTGCAATGGTAGTTCCACAGGGTGTGCCCTGCACAAAGCCAGCCAGATGTATCAGGCTGGCTTGCAAGCTATTTAATTGCATCCATTAGGACAAGTAATAAGTCTAATGAACTCAGCTAGATTGTTTCCTGTTTCAAGATTAGCTTGATCATTACCAGTTTGATGATCTGTGCACGGCTCTTAAATTCTGCGCAGATACACCTTAAAAGCTGGATCCTCAAAGGCATTTAGGTACTTAATTCTTATTTGGTAATGTTGTGCAAGTTAAGCATCTAAAATGTTTTAGTGTAGATATGTTAATATTACTGAGAAGTTCACCTGAAGGACTACAGTCAGGATCTGTAGCTGATTTCCAGCATCAGAGCAGGGGAGCAGCCAGGAACACTATTTGATAAACAAAAGCATGTGAAATGTACTTGCTGGAAAAGCTTAGGATGTTTTTTCCTGGTAAACACATTAAATGTGGCAATAACGTGAAATATTGTCCAGTGTATATGCACTTAAAAAAAAAAAAGGAGGAGGAGGGAGGAACTGTGGGTCATTTTTCAAATATTATTTTTGTCCCAAAGCCCAGCATTTTACCATTGGAAATTACTAAATCTCTAGCAAGGATGACCTGGTAGTTCAAAGGGGAGGAAGTGAGTGCGAACAGAGGAAAGAAAAGCCCCACAGCCACTCTCCATCTGGTCATTCCTGTCCAGGCAGAAACAATCTCGGCACCCTAGAATATGACCCATACTCTAGGGAAGCCCTTCTTTTAACTGGCACAGGCATAACACTCTCTAGAAACTCCAGGCTGTCTTAGGCTGATTCCTATGGACTGTTTCACTTCTCCTGTAAGCTACAGCAACAGTTTATAAAATGGGCCTGGGACCAGGAGTGC
Organism: Morus bassanus; assembly: GCA_031468815.1. Classification (NCBI taxonomy): domain Eukaryota; kingdom Metazoa; phylum Chordata; class Aves; order Suliformes; family Sulidae; genus Morus; species Morus bassanus. The sequence continues at coordinate 110,810,004 of CM062568.1, forward strand.
TGACTTTACCCCAGTGGATCAGATCTTACATCTGTCTGATCAAGAATCCAATTCCTGAGAGTCATCAGTATCAGGCATTTTGGAGGAAAGCAAGAATCACAAAGTAGGTCAGTACTTGTGAGGTTATATACATATCATCACCTTATATACATATCATCACTTTATATGTGTATTGTCAGTTTCTGCTGATTCAATATTAGTTTAATGGCTGAAGCACGTGGTTTAACATGCTTTCAAATGTGTTATTCTTTTTAATTTTAACAATATTAGAGACACATGGGAATAGTTTCCCCCAAAGGTGTCCTTTTAAAACCACCCAGCCAGCAGATTTTGCAGAAATGTGTCAGCTTTATGTGTGAGAAACCCCATAGCCAAACATGCCCGATTTAAGACTGCAAATCGACCCAAATCAATCACGTCCTTCGAGTCCGTCACTAGCCAGGACTATAATACCCACAGACTGTACTGCCGAGCTGCACACAAAAGTTATATACACCCAGCAGAATTTAAAAAAAAACGGTGCCTGGCTCAGATTTTCCAAATACCGGGGAGCAGAAAGGAGCCGGTTTTCGCGTCGGGAGGCGGCTGCCGGTGCGGCAGCTAAAGGCGCGGTCCTGCTGCCCTCCTGCGGGCGGCCGCCCGCCTCGCCGGGCACGGCGGCCCCGCCTCCCCGCGGGACGGACGGGACGGACGGGACGGACGGGACGGGACAGACGGGGTGGCCGGGACAGAAGGGACAGCCGCGCTCCGCAGGGCCCCACCGGCCCCTCGGGCCTCAGCGCCGTTGAAAAACGGGACGTGAAGGCAGATTTTCATACTGAAGTTTTCTGCGTGGAACACAGCTAATCTTGGGAAGTGCTCTCTGCTCTGCTGTGGCTGCCCTGTGCATAACAACAACATATTTATACAATAAGTAGGTTCATTATTTAAAAAAAAAAAAAAAAGCCAACCCCAAACTGTGTTTTAACAGTGTTCCTATCTCAGAAACGTTCAAGATCTCTTGATGTCATTGATAACAAAACCAAAGCTATGGATTTTGCTTTCACACCTCTGAGGAACTGAACAACACCCTTTAAATGATTGAATCATAGTATCATTTAGGTTGGAAAAGACCTTTAAGATCATCCAGTCCAACCGTTAACCTAGCACTGCCAAGTCCACCACTAAACCATGTCCCCAAGCACTACGTCTACATGTTTTCTAAATATCTCCAGGAATGGTGACTCAACCACTTCCCTGGGCAGCCTGTTCCAGTGCTTGATAACCCCTTCGGTGAAAAAATATTTCCTAATATCCAATCTAAACCTCCCCTGATGCAACTTGAGGCCATTTCCTTGTGTCCTATCACTAGTAACCTGGGAGAAGAGACCAACACCAACACCCACCTCGCTACAACCTCCTTTTAGGTAGTTGTAGAGAGCTGTAAGGTCAGCCTCAGCCTCCTTTTGTCCAGGATAAACAACCCCAGTTCCCTCAGCTGCACCTCATAACACTTGTGCTCCAGACCCTTCATTAGCTTCGTTGCCCTTCTCTGGACACACCCCAGCACCTCAATATCCTTCTTGTACTGAGGGGCCCAAAACTGAACACAGCATTCGAGGTGCGGCCTCACCAGTGCCAAGTACAGGGGCAGGATCACTTCCCTGCTCCTGCTGGCCACACTATTCCTGATACAAGCCAGGATGCTGTTGGCCACCTTGGCCACCTGGGCACACTGCTGGCTCATGTTCAGCCAGCTGTCAACCAACACCCCCAGGTCATTTTCCACCAGGCAGCTTTCCAGCTACCCTTCCCTAAGCCTGTAGCGTTGCATGGGGTTGTTGTGACCCAAGTGCGGGACCCGGCACTTGGCCTTGTTGAACCTCATACAATTGACCTTGGCCCATCAATCCAACCTGATGTTATCTCTTTCTTCTAGTTTTGTTCAAAGGAACAAAAATTTCCAGATTTTCCATAGGTACCTGACCTATAAAGATGCCAGAAACTGTTCATAGTGCAGACATCTCATCCCAAAATATTTAATCTGATTTTAACTCTGGGAACATCTACAGCTTTATACCTCTAACACTTGAACTAATTCAGCTAAAGTAAGAATCATATCACAATATTTGTGGAAACTCAAAAAAGTTTACTTTTGTTTTCTTTCAGTCTTCTTGTATGTCTGCATTTCCTGTTTCTGGAGAAATACCGCATCTGAAATAGTATGAGAAGCTTTTCCTGGCCTGGCCAACATACAGTTTCACTGGAAACATAGCAAGAAAATCTTGTTGTTGAGCTGTTTCTAGGCCAAAGGTGTCTGGATATGCAGCCAGTTTGTTCCAAGCTTACCTTGATTTTAGACTTCATGCAAATAAACCACTGTAGTACTATTCATGAGCAGATACAGGAACTCCACATCTTTTTGAGAAACCCCCCTGGCATTTTACAGCTCGGATGCCTTGTGGAATTGAACCAGTTGATAAAAGCTCAAGGACTAGAGTTAGTCAGTGTTTTCTTTATCACTGCTTTTAAACAATATAGAAGTGCATACCCAATTTTCTTCCTCTTCTTTACTTGTCAAGGAGCCATTGTTGATTTAAGATCCCAATGCTGCAGAGTCTTTTGAACAGTCCATACTGGACTAAAAGTAAAACTGTGCAGTGGTTAGGGGATTAGGCTACCACCTTGCTTTTAGCAGGCACAGGTCTAACAAAATTGATCCATTCCACATCTCTATTTTTGTGTGTGAAACAATAGGGTTTCCTTAGTTCACAGGGATGTTGCAATATAAAAGATATTAAAGACTGTGGAATTGTCAGCATAATTAAGCTCACTTACATATATACTCATGGTGTGAATTTGCAGGAAACGCATTCCTTCTGTGTAAACCCTTAAAGCTGGGAGCGGGAATATATGCTGCTTAGCACACAGTGCTACTGGGTACTACTGAGGAAGAAATAAGTAGTATTAATTTTCATTGGTCATTAATATATAATGTTAAGGTATTTCTCAAATTATTCTGTTGACTGAGTAAACTGAATCCTTTTTCATTAACTTAAATTAGCAGAAGGTAGTTGCTATAGTGCCAAAGAACTACTTAAATAAAACTTATCCTCTTATTGCAATGAAATAAGTAACTAGTCTTCTTATCCATGTAATCAGCAGAGGGCAGAGCACGTCTTGCAAAGCACAGAAGAGGACTAACAGAGTCACCAAAATTGCTTGAGTATTGCAGGATTCAAGAGTCATTATTGTGGATTTTAAGTTCTATTTTTTTTCTTTTGCCTTTCAACATCATCCTTTTATTAATAAAGCCACAATCTTATTATGATCCAATACTGAATGAACGTACCCTGTGTGTGCTTAAAAGGATCAACATTCATTAAATGAAAGATTAAATTCTTGCTACTGACAGTACCAATGATTTGGCTGAAAAAGTATTGATCAGTTTAGATGTTAAACTATGAATTAATTAAGCTCAAGTGACTGTATGTACTTACTGAGTTAATTTTGATTGGGTTTTTTTTTCCTGATCATCTGGAACTAATTTATGGTTGTATTAAATTATAGTATTCACAAAATATTTAAACAGAAATCCATACAACTAAATGTGCACCAAATCTTTAAAAAACAAAAACAAAAACAAATCAATGTATAACTGAAAAGAAATAATCCTCCCGAAAGTTATAGGAAGACTGAAGCAATTATTTCAGATTAACAGACTACCTGTATTAGGTTTGTGTGGCAAGGTTTTGGTAGCGGGGTGGGGCTACAGGGGTGGCTTCTGTGAGAAGATGCTAGAAGTTTCCCCTATATCTGATAGAGCCAGTGCCAGCCGGCTCCAAGATGGACCTGCCGCTGGCCAAAGCTGAGACAATCAGCGATGGTGGTAGCACCTCTGGGGTAACGTATTTAAGAAGGGGAAAAACTGCTGTGCAACAGCAGCTGGAAGAGAGGATTGAGAGAAACATCCCTGCAGACACGCAGGTCAGTGAAGAAGGAGGGGAGGAGGTGCTCCAGGCACCAGAACAGAGATTCCCCTGCAGCCCATGGCGAAGACCATGGTGAGGCAGGCTGTCCCCTTGCAGCCCATGGAGGCTAACGGTGGAGCAGATATCCACCTGTAGCCTGTGGAGGACCCCGCACCAGAGCAGGTGGATGTGCCCAAAGGAGGTGGTGACCCTGTGGAGAGCCCATGCTGGAGGAGGTTCCTGGCAGGACCTGTGAACCCGTGGAGAGAGGAGCCCTGCTGGAGCAGGTTTTGTGGAAGGTTTTGTGACCCTGTGGGGGACACATGCTGGAGCAGCCAGTTCCTGAAGGGCTGCACCCTGTGTGAAGGACCCACACTGGAGCAATTCATGAAGAACTGTTTCCTGTGGGTGGGACTCCACGCTGGAACAGAGGAAGAATGTGAGGAGGAAGGAATGGCAAAGACAACATATGATGAACTGACTGCATCCCCCATTCCCTGTCCTCCTGCATCGCTCATGGGGGAGCAGTTAGAGACATTGGGAGTGAAGATGAGCCTGGGAAGAAGGGAGGGGTAGGGAGAAGGTGTTTTAAGAATTGTTTTTATTTCTCATTATCCTACTCTGACCTTGGACTTGGCAATATATTAAATTAATTTCCCCAAGTCGAGTTTGTTTTGCCTGTGACAGTAACTGCCGAGTGATCTTCCTGTCCTTATCTCAATCCGCGAGCCTTTCATTATGTTCTCTCTCCCCTGTCCTGCTGAAGAGGTGGAGTGATAGAGCAGCTGGGTGGGCACCTGGCAGCCAGCCAAGGTCAACCCACCACAGTCCTTTTTGGCACCCAACATGGGGCAGTAGACAATGGCAGTTTTGTATTAATCATGCTATGGTTATACCTGTTATTAAGTGGCTAGCTTCTGTGAATGTACACAAACTGAGAGGGAAGACAGCTGTTGAGAAGGGGCCACCCAAGAAGGCTGTCAGCTTAGTTGCTGTAGAGACACAAGAAGGCAAACAGCGATCTCCCAGACACAGAAGGACTGAGATCACCTCCCTTATCCTGGTGAAGGGACTTCTGGTCTGGCACTGAAAGGGTCAGACAGTGAATACTCTGACCAGAAACAGGAATAGAGGGTCCCTGCCTTCAGGCAGGAGGAGGAAAGGAATGACCGGGCATACTGGACTGTGTGGATTCAATGGCCTGGCACATCAGCCCCACAGAACTAGAAGGCTTTGGTAAACACCTGTGCACAGTATACACTGTACCATCAGGGTATAGGGGCACAGAACCCATCTGGATCACTGGAGCAACAGAGGAAGGCCAACAATTATCTGTACTGGAGGCTAAAATGAGCTTAAAATGGGACAAGTGGCAAAAGCACCCCACTGTGACCAGCTCAGAGGCCTGGTACACTGGTGACAATATCGCATGAACTGAGACTATCTGGCTCCCATCCATGAGCTGATTCGTCAACTGGAGAGCCAAGGAGCGATCAGCAAGACTCACTCACCTCTTAACAGTCCCATATGGCCAGTGTAAAAGTTTGACGGAGAGTGGAGGTTAACAGTAGACTATTGGGGCCTGAATGAAGTCACACCAACACTGAGTGCTGCTGTACCAGACATGTTAGAGCTCCAGTATGAACTGGAATCAAAGGCAGCCACGTGGTATACTACAGCTGACCTTGCCAATGTGTTTTTTTTCAATTCCTTCAGCAGCAGAGTGCAGGCCACAGTTTGCTTTCACGTGGAGAAGTGTCCAATAAACCTGGAATTGACTGCCCCAGGGGTGGAAGCACAGTCCTACCATTTGGCATGGACTAATCTAAACTGCACTGGAACAGAGTGATGCCTCTAAACTCTACAATACATCGATGACATCACCGTGTGGGGCAACAAGGGAGAAAAATTGTTTGAGAAGGGAAAAAGAGTAATTCATATTCTTCTGAAAGCTGGTGTTGCCATAAAAAGAAGCCAGTCAAAGGACCTGCACAGGAGATTCAGTTCTTGGGAATAAAACAGCAGGATGGACATCGCCATCTCCCTATGGATGTGATCAACAAGATAGAACTACGTCTCCACCAGCTAACAACAAAGAAACACAAGCTTTCCTAGGCCTTATGGGATTCTAGAGAATGTCGTCAAAGCCACTAAAGGAGAAGGTGAGTCAATTCAGTTTGCAGAACTGAAAGCAAGCCAACTAGCCTTAAAGGTTGGTGAACAAGAAAAGTGGCCAGTACTCTATACTGACTCCTGGATGGTGGCTAATGCCCTATGAGGGTGGCTACAGCAATAGAAGAAGACCAATTGGCAGCACAGGGCTAAACCTATCTGAGCTGCTGCATTGTGGCAAGACATCACCGCCCAGGTAGAAAAACATTGCTCTAAAGGTACATCATGCAGATGCTCACATGCCCAAAAGCTGTGCCACTGAAGAACATCAAAACACTGAAAAGGTACAGAAGGCTGTCCAAATTGAAGTAGCTCAGGTGGACCTGGACTGGGAGCGTAAAGGTAAGCTATTTGTAGCTCAATGGGCCCACAAAACATTGGGACATCTAGGGAGAGATGCAACATACAGAAGGGCTCATGACCAAGGAGTGGACCTGACCATGGTGGTCATTACATAGGTCACTCATGAATGTGAAACATGTGCCACAATCAAGCAAGCCGCATGAGTAGTCTCCCTGGAACAGGAGGCGGCAGCTGGGTTTTTGATATGGCGAGGCCTGGCAAATTGACTATATTGGACCACTGCCATGAACACACCAGGGTAAGTGCTACACACTGACCATAGCAGAATTAACTACTGGTTGGCTAGAAACGTATCCTGTAAATCATGCCACTGCCCAAAACACCATCTTAGGCCTTGAAATGCAAATTTTGTGGCCACATGGTGCCCCAGAAATAATTGAATCTGACTATGGGACTCATTTCCAAAATAACCTCATGAACTCCTGGGCCAAGAAACACAGCATTGAGTAGGTGTATGTATCACCCACAAGCCTCTGGAAAGATTGAGAGAGATAATGGACTGCTAAAGACTATGTTGAAAGCATTGTGCAATGGGGCATGGAAGCACTGGGATATAAATTTAGAAGAAGCCTCTTGGCTGGTTAACACCAGAGGATCTGTTAACCACCCTGGTCCTGTGCAAACAAAACCCCTACATACTGTGGGAGGAGATAAGGTCCCCATAGTGCACATAGGGAAGTGGCTGGGGAAGGCAGTGTGGATTGCTCCTCCCTTGGGAAAAGGCAAACCCATTTGTGGGATTGTCTTCACTCAAGGACCTGTGTGTACTTGGTGGGTAATGCAGAAGGTGTGTGCCTCAAGGAGATTTAATCTTGGGGGAAAAATAATTTGTGATGTGAGTTGTATTTTGTAGGAAGTAATGTAGCAGGAATGACCTGAACTGACAAAGAGTGAGCTTCACAAGGAACCAGGAGAATATAACAACAACCCAAACCAAGCTGGTGCTGGCGCCCAACAATTGAACATGTTGCTTCTCCTGTCCTGAGCACACACCTTGACATATGGGTACCAATAGCCTGTTCTTACAAATATTTGGAGGAGTGGAGGAAGCCCATGGAACAGGAGAATAATATCTATCTGTTAAGAGACAGGGGATAGTAGTTAATGAGAATGTTTAAATCTGTATGTTGGGTATAAAAATGGTTTATATATGTAGTATAAACTGTATTGGTAAGAAGGGATTTCAGTAATGAGTATTAAATACAATGGGATGGGTAGAAGATATATAAATGTATTAAATTATGTGGGACCTGAGCATGACGCAAATGGTATTGAATAAGGGGAGGAGACTGTATTGGGTCTGGCTGGGATAGAGTTCACTTTCCTCACGGCAGTCCTCATAGTGCTGTGCTTTGTATTTGTAGCTAGAAAGGTGTTGATAACACACTGGTGTTTTGGCTACTGCTGAGCAGTGCTCCCACAGCATCAAGGCTGTCTCTCCATTTCCCCCACTTCAGCCCCAAAGGTCAGTAGGCTGGGTTTGGGCAAGAGCTTGGGATTGGATATAAGCAGGACAGATGACCCAAACTGACCAAAGGGACATACCATATATTATGACATCTGCTCAGCAATAAAAGCTAAGAAAAAGGAGGGTAGAGGGAGCATTCATTATTACAGTAACTGCCTTCCAGAGCAACAGCTACATGTACTGAAGACCCACTTCCCAGGCAGTGGCTGGACATCGCCTGCTGATGGGAAATAGAGAATAAATCTTTTTGTTTTCCTTTGCTTCTGTGTGCAGCCTTTATTTTTCTTTATTAAACGGGCTTTTTTTGCCCCATGAGTTACTTCTCATCTTATTTTCTTCCCCCCCGTCCTGCTGAGAAGGGGAGCGATAGGGTGGCTCGGTGGGCACCTGGCAGCAAGCCAAGGTCAACCAACCATGTTGTCCCAAAAACTTGGGTCTGTTACCTGGTGTGTGCCACCCAATTAACATACACAGTCGAGGTATTTTCCTTTATTACGTAAATGCACAGATATGGGTGCAAGGTACAATCCAGCACACTGTTGATGGAAACCAACAGTTATTTAGACACAAGATATTAATCATCTAATACATATTCATTGTTATTCTGTTAAATGATTGGTTAAAATTCTTCGCCTACCATGTAAATGACTACGCATGCCCACTATGATTTTTGAGACCTTTACTTCCTTAACCTTTTGGGTAGGTGGGTTTCTTGAGTGGGTGGTCTTTGAGTCAGCGGTCATGATCTCCCCCTGCCGGAATTACCTTTCCCCTAGTTTCACTTAAATTTGGTAACACTAAGCAGTCCTTCACGGGCTGTTAACAAAACAGACTATTATTCACTTTGAGGCTTTTGTTCTGAGACAGAGATATATGCCATAGTATTGTTAGGTTACAGTGAGCTAAGTTAATCTTTATTGATATCAACCACAAAGCCCGTCCTGCCCCACGCCTCCCCTGAGTGCTGGGGGCCAGGCCACACACCGAAGGCCGCACTCAGCCACCCCTGGCCCACGGCAGACGCTGCCTCTGCTCCCGCGCGGTGAAGGCAGGCAGCGGCTGACACAGGTTTGGGGGCTGCCGCCCCTCGCAGGCCCAGGGAAGGCAACTGACCGGTGGTGGCCACCGGCAGCAGCGTTTGGTGGCCGACGGCCCGCTCCCCACGCCTCCAGCCATGAGGCGCGGCAGTGTGGGCTGGGGCCGGTGGCGCGCAGCGGCCCCTCGCCCCGCCAGGGCCCGGCCCAGGCCCCACCGCCCTGCGCAGGAGGAGTGATGGTGGGAGCCGGAGGTGCCGCGGGCTGAGCTACGGGGCGAGCGTCTCCACTCCCACGAGGCCGTCCCGGGCACCAGGGCCACCGGCAGGTGCAGAGCTCCTGCCCCGCTGGTGGAAATGGGCCCTGGGCCCCAGCTGCGGCCAGCCCCCAGATCAAGCCTCGTTCTGTCCGGCTGGCACTACAGGAGAGACCCCCCGAAAGCCACAGCGCTGGGCAGCAGACAACATGCCAGGCTGTGGCGGATGCCCTGCTCCTGTTGTAAATAACTACAGGGTCAAACTTGTAGCTGGAGCCATTATTAACCTAAACCCACATCCTGAGAAATACAAACGACTCAGTGAGCCAACTTGTGAAAGGAATTCAAGGTTTACAGGCTGAGAAACTTCAAGGACAAGGACCGATAACAGAAAGAGACATTCCCCCACAAGGAAGATAGAGGGATGCCACAACCATGAAACAACGAAACGGGTGAGAGTCACAGTAAATGGGGGAAAAGTAATTCCGGCAGGGGGAGATTGCAACCACTGACTCAACTGAGGGACGAAAGGACCTCTGCCCCCACCCCCGCCCCTTTCGAGCAAGCACAGTGAATTAAAATCACACTGTAGCTTTAAACTTAAATGAAGAAGATACAGACCAATGGAAGAAGAGGGTGCTTAGTCAGGTCAATGATTATGTATTAGATACACGTGGTATGTCAGCTTTCATGTATAAATGTCAAAAATGAGCTCCAGTAGGTGTGCATTTTTGCTAGGCAGAAAGATCCCTCATGCACCCAGCACCGAATAAAGTAATGCCTGCTCTTTAACGCACCTCTTAACATATCCAGTGTTAAGGAGTTTTATTCCTGGTTTTCAGTAACACTCCAGGTGCCAGAGCCTGCGGGGGAAGACTTGGTGCTTCCTGGCAGTGCATGCAGCTGGCTGCTGGAGCAGAAGGCCCGCCTGCAGCGTGCCCTGGAAGACCTGGAGCAGCAATGTGGTGCCCTGGAGATGGAGAACCACCACCTCCTGAGAAAGGGAAGCTCTCCAGAAGCGTGCAAGGAGGCAGAGAGGCTCCAGCAGAAAAGTGTTAAGCTAGTTGCCCTCACCGAGCAGCTGAAAGAAAGATGCAGCTGTCTGCAGGAGACCATTGAACACCTGACGAATCCTCCAGTGCCACTGCCAAACCAAAGTACCCCTGAGGAACTGGGTATGAAATCCTTGCCTCAGCAGAGGCATGGAGAAAGGAAAGAGCCTGCCAGAGCTTTGCTGGCACAGGACAAGCAGAATGAAGCCTCACAGAAGGTGGCTGAGGAGCTTCAGGCCCAGTTGGCTGCAGAAAAAAGAGGGCTCATATTATGTGACCACCCTCAGGCAAAAGTGTGAGGAGTTAGAGATGCAGCTTGTGGAGATGATGGGTGAAAACACCAGACTGGAGGAAGAAAATTCTCACCTCTGTGGGCAGATGCACTGGGCAGAAAAGGTTCAAGCTGAAAACACTGACCTGAAGGGGCAGCTAAGGCGACTGGCAGAGAAGCAAAATTCTGCCACCCAAGTCATCAGCTGCCTTCAATACCGACTGGAAGATGCCGAGTGCAAACTGAAAGCCACCAGAAAAATGGCAGAAAGAGGGCAACAGCTGGAAAAGGAAGGCAAGGAGACAAAGTCAGTGCTGCAGAGGAAAGAAAAGATGAGTTCTTGCAGTGTGCTCAGACAGAAGGAAAAAGGGAACACTCAGAAGCCATGCAACTCTTTCAAGCCCAGGTGAGTGAGCTGAAGAATCAGTTTCAGAGCCCCTCAGGGTCAGCTTGGGCAGAGGACAATCCTGGGTCCTGCCTTCTTTCAGAGGAGGACCCCACAAGTGAGACAGAGGAACCAGTAGCCGACAAACTGCGTCATCCTGCAGGCACTGGGACAACAACAGGGAAAGCTTCGAACATTCATAGCTCGATACAGCTACAATCCTTTCGATGGCCCCAGTGAGCCGCCTGAACTAGAGTATCCTCTAGTTGGGACAATATGTTTATGTCTTTGGACAAGTGGATTAAGACAGTCAGTATATGGGAGAGCTGGCAGATGGCAGAAGAGGATTCATCCCCTATAATTGTGTCAAAGAAGTTTCAGATGATGACCTGGAAAACAAGAACTGGAATGATCCTCATTACCATATTTTCAGGCTCTTGCCCATTTTGGAGGAAGACGAAGAGGATCTAGATGTGGGTGTTGGGGGCTAAAAAGCACAGAAACAATGGATTATAAAATAAACATGGCCTATACGACCTTCCAGTATAACAAGTACTCCCAAGTAACAAGCGATAGTACAAGAGGACCTGGCCTCAAGTTGCACTTTCTTTTTCACCTTATTTTCTTCCCCTCTGTCCTGCTGAGGAGTCAAGTGATAGAGCACTGGGTGGGCACCTGCCATCCAGCCAAGGTCAACCCACCACACTACCTAACCTATATTCATGTTATTCTGAGCTTTTATTTCTTTTATTGCCCTTCCTAAATTCCTGTTGCAGTGAAAAAAAAAGTAAAGACTGCCAGAACTACCTCTCTTATTGTCTTATTTTTCTCAAATGCACTTTCAGTTAATACCAATATATAAATTAATAAATATTTCTATAGCTCTGCAGAGAAGATTGAGTGCAGTAAATATTTCAGCAAAGGGAAATAACACGCTTTAACAGGTCTGCTTCGTCTGTCTCTTATATTGCCTATGAACATGTGACTTTCTCAAATGTTTTTTAAGAGTTTGTAAAATATTGATAATCAGCCATCAGAATTTTCAAGTGTTTGTTCTTTTTGGTCTTTGGGTTTCTTGGTTTACTTTTTCCTTTTTTTTAAAAATACCTTTCCAGTAACATTCACTTTGACATTGCTATTCTTTTTGGTAAAAGGCATCATAGATCAAGGTATAGACAACAACCATTTTCAAGGAACCTAAATTAAACAAAAAATGCACTGCACCTCAGCTCTAAAGCTTCTGTACAAAACTAATTTTATTTTGTTTTGTAGCATTCTGCATGTTTCTATAATGTATGTAGGGGATGAGAGCTTCTGATTAACAAAAAAAAAAAATGCGTCTTAGAGGACCAGCAATGTTTTATAATAGCATGGAAATCTGCACTCATTTATGAATCTGTTCTGCTGTAACAAATCAGCTTGTTTCTTTGAAACCTGAATGTAGCACCTTGTTTATGCACAGGCACAACCAAAAAAGTATGTAGCAAAGTTGCAGATCCAAGCGACAAACTTCAGTCCTGGTTCTCCAGAGTTTGGATCTCAAGTTTTGATGAAGCTCAATACAGAAGGAAATCAGTAACTCACACAACTGGCTGTCAGGTTGGACATTCCCTGAAAATCAAGCCAAATCCCAGCCCCAAAGAACAGAGAGGTGAGAGTCTGGGGCTTTGGATACAACCAGATACATATCCAGATCCAAGTGAAGTATCTTATGAACATTCCCATAATTCCTAATAACAGGACTCTTACTGACTCGAGCCTGGACTTCAGCCCCAGAAAATTGATGTAGTTCCATTTGTGTCTTAGCACAACCCAACCAAATTGTGACAGGTCTGTGTGAGACTCTGAGCAGTGTCGAAGAGATTGGGAACACCAGACCTACAAGCTTGCACTCAGGATTTGAGTTCTAAATTCCACAATCTGCTTTAAAAAATATTCTACAATTTTGGACAAAAATGTACATTAAGAACTTCACTCTGTTTCATAGGTGCTCTTTTGAATTATGACATGAGATATTGCGGCAGATCATGCCATGGTGTGAAAGTCCTGTCTTTTTGCATAATACCAGCTGTGTTACAAGTGATGCTGCCTCTCAAGACCTTTTGGACTGGAAAAAACAAATGTAGAACTGAGGATGTCTTAGAAAAGGGGGCTTCAGTTGTTAACAGATAAAAAGAGAAAGCAGGTGTTATTTTTCACAGACAGGTTAGTTTCCTGTGGTAAAGACCTTCTGGTTTGGTTTTGCTTCTCTCTTTTTTTTTCTCTGTTGTTAATTTCAGGTATAATTTCTTGTGTCTTTTCTCTTCATCTTCTTGTAACAAAGCAATTTGACAGGAGCTCTAAATCCAGGAATCCCCTAGATCTAAGGTTCAAGACGGCTTTCTAATCAACCCATCCACCCTCCGCTATGGTGACAGAAAAGAAGAACTGAAAATTATTGAACATCCTGTATGGTAGCCCAACCCTATATGGTAGCGGTTTTAGGGGTTCTTTAGATTAAGTCCCACGTTTTCTGTTATCCTGGATCTTGTTGGTTGATCACAAGCTTGGTCTAGCATCGATGTGCTCCATAAAAATGTTTTGCACTTCTGTCTGGCTTTAATACACTTTATTAATTTTATCTTCACAGCCAACCCTTCAGTTGCTAAACTGTTGTCTACATTATACAAAAAAGTGTGATAGAGATTAAATCTCATTTGCCTGATTTCAACAATCAGCATTGATGCCCCAAGACAATAGATCTTATTAATTTATCTGGATTTTACCTTCTACAGATATTTGCCTATTTTGTTTTTTTCCCCCCCATGTTGTTACTGAAGTAATTATTCATTTCATCCACAGGAGGGCAGCAAGAAGTTTAAAATCCCATATGATACATATTTGTGATGTTCCAGGCAGCTCTTCAAACTTCCAATTTACATTGCAAGGAAAACCCCATTTAAATCTTCTTTTCATCCCAATTCAGCATGAGGAGTCAAAACATCTTTTTTTTTTTTTTTTTTCCCCTGAAATGAAAATTTCTGAGAAAATTGCATTTTAAATTCTTGAAATGTTTCATTCCGTCTTGGTCCAGCAGTTTCTCCTCTTGGGCATGTCACAGTTTGAGTGCTTGGAGTCATAGTCTTCCATATGGAATAGATATTCTGAGTTTTCCTTCCAGGTTGTTTTAACAAGAAAAGAGATGCAACCAATGCAGTTAAGACCATACTACACCTAGACCACGAAGGCCAACAAAAGCACAGGAACCCAGGCCTGCTTTTCACAAAGTGTTTCATCAGGTCACACAAAATATATCATTGGAAACTGTCTAAGAATCCAAAATGCCTTAGCTCAGTCTGTTTCAATCCAGCATTAAATATTTTCTGGAGGGACAATTTAAAAATGGAAGAAAAACTAAAATGTTCCTTAAAGAAAGCCTCAATCAGTGAAAAGTATTGAGAAATACAATGATATGAAATTCCTAAAGATGTCCATTACAGAAGATGATTTTCACCAATATTCAGTTAACTGTACTTTGCAAAGGCTGTGAGATCCTGTGACCACCAATGTTTAGGTCTGTTTTAATAAATGTGCATTAATAATTCATATTCATACTGTTGTACTAACATAAAGGAAAAAATTGAGACATTATGGCATGCTGCGATAAAAGGTTTAATCCACTCGGGGTTATAAAATGTCCTCAGTTATACATATATGACTTTTAAGGAAAATTAGACTGGCAGGAGATTGTTCAAATGGCTTAGACTGCAATTTTTATTTGCATCTAATTACTTCAGGTTGATGGGGTATTTTTAGTGAAAGAATATTTGCCTTACTGACTCTGGTAAGTCAGAAATGACATATCATGCTATAGCTTAGTCAAGCCATAGCTCAGTCTAGCTTAGCTTCTTACCGTTGGTGCCTCTCATTTTTGTAAGTTGAGACAAAGTAACTTATGATATACTTAAAGGAACACTGATGGCTTCTCAGAACCAAAATCCACATTATAAATATGTCAGAGTGCTATCAAGTCACTTATTCAATCAATAAGTACACAAATTAGAATCGGCTATGACATATATTCTTCCATATTAACCAAACCAATACTATGTGAATTTCAATGGAAGTAAGACCACTCCACAAAGAAGAGCTATGGAAACTGAGCTGCATTTGTTATACTTCTATAAAAATTTGAGCTTCTCTTTGGTTGCTGAGCTTCAGAAGAGTCACAAGCCGTATTGAATAATTTACTTGAACAGGAGGGACTTCTTTTTTCTTGCAGGTCTTTCTTTTATATACCATGTTTTAAAGCCCTCACTAGTTCTATTCTGAAATGTGGTCAGCACAGCAGAGACCCCAGAATGTATTCGAAAATATTATGAGTCCAAGAGTGTTCATGTAAGTCTAGTCTCTTAATATTTCAGCTACACTTTGAACCATCTCCTCATCACCTGCACTCTGACATATGGAAAATATTTCCATCTATTCATGAGCTTCTCTGTTCACAGTAGAAAACTGTGATTTGGCATTTAGCTTGGGCTGACAGCACAGGCTTGGTAGAAGGGTTCTGAAACAAAATGACATTTTTTAGTAGTAAGTTTCTTACTGCAAATTGCATAACATGTGGTGCCTGGAGCCACCCTACAGGATGATACAGTGGCTGTATGCTTTGTTTTCATTTAAGTAATAAGCCAGTCCCTCACTCTACCTCATTGCACATCTTCCTCTGATGGCAAAACATTTTCTTGTCCTTCTAACACTTGGGATCAATTTTGTTAAATAACCCAATGACAGGATTTGGTTTTGGGAACCTGTCAGAAAAAAAGCTGTGATAGGCAGTGTCATCATCTCAGTTTCCCTTGCTGTTTACACCAAATTGACACAGAGGCGCTGAAGTGACAGAATTTACTTCTTAGCAACATAAACATTGCTCATAATTAATTTTGTAGATGCCAACACTGAAATTTCACTCTGCAATCATTATTGGACATTTTACATCCAAACATATACCTTATTCACCTATGGGTTCAGTCACCTTGGAGTAACAGATTTCTTTTTTCTAGTATCCTATACACAAGCAAATAAGTAACACCATCTTTAAGAAGTTTGCCTGTGCAGTGGAAGAAAAGCAGCAATAGACATGTTAAACTGTTTTTTTCTGACTGGTAATGATTGAGCCTGCATCCCCAAGTCACTGCCAGGAAATGAGAGAGAGCACATATTTGCTATGCTTGGACTGCTACTTCTCAGTTTAGACAGCAGCATTTGAAGCTAGCTGCATTGTCAGTGGAAAATACAAAAAGCTTAACTCAAAAGGTACCATTTTAGTAAGCCCTCAAGGATGTCAAACATGGCTTGTCCAGTTCTCAAGTGCACACTCTGACATATCTAAAAGCTGGTACTTTTGTCAAAAGAGCCAACTAAAGTCCCCGTGGGCCTTTCGTATCAGTGTCAGTGCTTAGCTCCAAGTATGCAGAAGCTGTGATAACACCTCAAACACGGGGGTCTGTCTGGTCCAGCAGCCAGACAGTGCCTGGCACTGCCTGGCACTGGAGCCCTCAGAGGAGTCTCTGTAGTGGACAGTTAGTGTGTGTATGTGTGTGTGTGTGTGTGTGTAAATATATGCCTCCTTTGTATATGCTATATGCCACCCTTTATTATACAGTATCTCTTTGTTCAGCCTTCTGACATTTGCTGTATAGTTTAAAGCATTCTGATGTACTCATTCTCCTCTTGTAAAAATTAAGTCATTAAGTAATTAAGTGTCTTGATCAAGTTTTTGGCATTTCTTAATATTGTTTTATTTTGAATATTTTATTTACTATTTTTGTTTGGATTTTGACAACGTGACTAGAAGTCAGCAGAATACTTGGGATGATTTAAGCAGAAATTATGAAGCCCATGGTTCTACGCATAGAGCTAACTTTCAAGAGGGATATAAATTTCATAATTTTGCTGATCTGAAAGAAGAAAAGGAATGGTCTAGTCTGTCTTCACTGATGCTCAGGAATTCTTGTTCCTCAAATTGACGGCCATTCTTTCTTACTTTCTAGTCCTTATTCTTTCTGTTTCAGAGGTAGAATCTTAGCTCTATTAAAAGCAAGGGAATTTTGCAATTCAGCAGAGCCAGGATTTCACGCTTCATGTGAAGATGCTGAAGAAACTGGAAATCGTGGTTCAAGAGATGATGCAAGTAGGTATGTTGGCACCTAAGTGAAATATTACATATAAATAAAATTTACATTCTCCACTCAGTAGCCTTTTGAAACACCAGGATACCTAGTTCCAAAGGCGCCTAAACCATTCCCGTGCCTGCAGCTACCTAAGGTTTGACAGTAGTGTGTAAATAAGCCTTCCAGACTAAATGTGAGACAGTGACCTGGCTTTTCACTCCTTCCCTCAGCTTCACAGCCAAACGTAAAGTGACGACCCCACAGCATACCTACCACATCAGTTTCAGGCACAGTTTCAATTACAGTTTATACAGCTTATATTAAACAGGTATGACATCGGATATTGAATGACAGAAATCCAGGTCTTTTTTTCCATGCAGGGAAGTGTTCTGATACCAAACTGTCCCCTTCTATTGGGACAAATACATTTGTTATGATTTCCTGCAAATTGAAGCCTTTTCATGGAGAGGTAGTAAGGGTCCTCCCTTCTGAATTGGTCTGATTGTTAAGACTGTTTGCAAGAGGTGAGAGAGACAGCTTTATGACCTCTCAGGCAGAGGAAGAAAATTATTTTAGTTTTTTCTTATCTTGGTGAGAATTTTAAATACTGAGCTACTAGAAAAAATAAAGTTACTGTATCTGTCTCCTTGCATGCACTTTATATAATAGTCTCTTCTTCATAAAGTAGACTTGGAGAGAGCTTGAAGAAGAAGAATCAGACTTGTGAAACACAGAATAAATTGTTTAAGGCCCGGACAAGAGCAGAACCACTTGTTTTTCAGTGTTTCCTGTGGCTCTTTCCTGTGCTCTGCCTGCATCAGTATCATCTTGGGTATATAATTCTCCTCATGCATCACAGAGGGAGCCTAGGCTCCCAGCTCAGGACTGTGATTTTTCTGGGAGAGACCAGGTGCCCTCAAGGTTACATGTTGCACTACTACACGTTGTACAGTCAGATGCACTTTTATGTTGCTAGCTTTTAACTTGCTTGAAGTAGTAATAGTAATAGTAATGATACAAAGATGAAGCCAGGTTTTATTAGATGGATTGATATGGCTAGGGGAAAAAAGGCCAAAATCCCAGACCCATAAGCTATCCGAGTCTAATGTATTCCTTCTCACAAACCTTGCTGACTATATTCTTGGCAATAGTGCAGTCTCATCAGGAGATTTGGAATGGATCTAAAAAGAAAGATTTATCATTGTTTTTTAAGTAAATTGGGCACAGATAGGTTCTCCCTTAGCACCTAGGTTTGTCACAGCTCTTGGCAATTCCTGGATGCTGTAACATATGCCTTCTTATGAGACCTGGTATTGGAGAAAAAGCATTTTGCTTTTGCTGTTAGGTATATAATAGTTAATCCTTTTTACTGAGGTCTTGCGTTTATCTCCAGACTAATTACCATTAGCTGCAGTATATTACTGGAAGGTAACTCACTATGCAGAAATAATGTACCTGAATGGCTGAAATGCAATGTAGCTTTGTCAAAAGCAAGTGAGCAATGTTCAACCCCAAGAGCAGTAATGCTACAAATATATTATATAGGACAAAATAATTCTATGGATAGTTTGGATCAAGCTCTGCTTGCATTTGCATCATTTTTGCGATGGTGACATCCTTGCATCAGAACAAGTGAAAAGAGATTCACTTATCTTCTGCTAGACAATTACTAATAAACAAACTAATGAAGTCCACGTATGCATCATTGTGTTTTCATCCATTGAATGCCTATGAAGGAACATTT
Source organism: Morus bassanus (assembly GCA_031468815.1). NCBI lineage: Eukaryota > Metazoa > Chordata > Aves > Suliformes > Sulidae > Morus > Morus bassanus. The sequence goes on from CM062568.1 coordinate 110,828,851, forward strand.
GCATTCAAGCCAAGATCTTTGCCTGAATGAAAATTATCCCCACTGGAATCAAATGAGCCTATTTGATATAAGTATAGAAATCAATTTATTATCTCTCTCTGTCAAGGGACTCTGGGCCTAGGCCTGCTGCTGTTGAACTCATTGGATAGATAGGGCTCATTATCCTGTCCTTGTAGGAGATTATGGACTACTTCTACAGTCCTGCAGAAGGCTTCTCATCAGCACTAAGACCTAAATGTTCTGATAAGGGACTTTCATTTCTGCACAGGCATAATATTACGAACATTTCTAATGCTATTTCCAATGCCAGAGCAAAATTCTGCCCTCAGACTTTTGGGCTATGGGATCATACTGCAGCTGTGTGAAGAGAGTTTATCCTCAATATGAATTTTTTCTCTTCCCACTGTTTCAGTGAGAGGAAATTGCAATTAATCTACTTCAATTTCAAAAGAGAAAAAAGTCATTACAAAAATTATAGTAATTGGGGCATTCAGCTGCACTTCAAAGGATATTCTTTTCTTTAGCATCCTTGCTGAAATGTAGTTTCAGATTTCCTAACGAAAGACCCCCTCTCCCCCATCATTAGTCTTCTTAAAAAATGAATCTTAAAAACCGATTTATGGCATGAGTATGAAGTCACTGAAATCAAAGGACATGAGTCAATGACTCTGTTATATTCAATGGTCCTTGAGGTTAAGAAAAAACAGCAGGGGGTTACATAAAATTAAATCCATATAGCTGATATTGTAAATGAAAATATCTTTGAGCTTCCTGCAAACCCAGGGCCTGAACTGAAATTTCACTGAAATTACAGGAAATTTTTCCTTAAGTTCAATGACTTAACGTAATGTAATGTCCAAAAGTGTAATGAGAATAGTGCTTCTGTAAGCAATAGAACTATTAAGCCAGGCTTCCTACAGGAATATGTTCTTTTCCTTTAAATAATCTCTCCTCACTATTACAACCCCAGTGCATCCCCCATTTCTTTCTAGTTCCCTGTGCCAGTCCACTGGGCAGGGGATAACATGTGCTGCAGCAGTGCACTGACTGCTGCCAAAGAAAACAGATAACAACACTGTTCTCTTGCGGTTTCCTCGGTGGGAGAATTAAGGTCTCTCTTCTGTTTGAGCACTGGTTTTCACCAAGCTAGTAGGGGCATGGTGTGTTCGAGACTTCAAGACTTTTCTTCCTTTCGGTCTCAGTTAATAGATTCAGAAGTTACTTGATGATTATAATGATGGTGATGATGATAATGATAATAATAATAATGTAATGCAGTTAAAAATACTATACATACACTTTTAATATCTACCTCTTTTATTTTGGTGTTATGCTACCCTGTCACTGCCCCTCTGATTCCCAAGGTCAGTGAGCCATCAGCATGCTGACTCCTTCACCAGGAGGAGTTTGATATTGATAGTGTCTTCTTCCTCCCCTCAGGATCTGCTTAGGGTCATTTTTATATGTTTGCTAACACTTTCAAACCTTGCTTTTTCTTCATTGGTCTGCAGTTCATGTTACATTTCAATTTATTATATATGGGGTGTTTTACATAGTTTAGCTATTTTTTCTTTGTGTTTTTCATTACCCTAAACCCAGTTTTGTTTAGGTCCAGGTCTATATCTCTGTAACAGACCATGGGTGAGCTGTGTATAGCCATGGGGTCTCCAGGGCCACCCTGTGTCCCATCTCCGACCTGTGCACCTCTGCTCAGCGTCCTGTGCTCCACTTCTTAAGGCCTCTGCTGTCGTACCCGGGCTATGTTTCCCTGCACTGTGACTTTGTGTTACTTGCAAATATCTTGTTCTGTGCACAGTAACTGCTTGTGACTACTACCTACATAAAATTACAGCCATACCATATAAAGATAAACAATGGCAAAAAAACATGGGCATAGCCACCTGGTCATTAGAAAGATTGCTGTTACATATCAAATGTGAAGAAAAAGCTCCAGGCAGGCCAAGACGAGTTTAAACAAAACAAATCTGACAAGCCTTTGTCCTGAGGTCTTGCAAAATCAGTACAAATCCTGTGGCTAGTTACTAGCAACACTGGTTTTACCAAGCTACTAGGCTGCAGTACAGTCACTGAAACCTTTTTTCTTTAGAAAACTAAGGTAACGTGGAGAAAGGGAAGTAGTTAATTTCCTTTGTGAATTGCCTGTTTCCTTTACCATAGTTCTATATATCTTTCATTTGTAAGTGACTTTCAGTGGAAAAAAGCATTTAGAAGGCTGGCATGGGCAGGAAGCTAGCCTGAGTACAAAACAGAAAGCAATGTCTAACAGGTCTGAGGCATGGCAATGAGATGCAGAACAGCAAGAAAAGTCACTGCAGCCCTTCTCCTCACTTTTCCTTACATGTAGTGTTTGCAGGTTCCCAGTCAGCCACATGTCTCTGGTTTCACCTGCAGGTGCTGCTCCCTGGTTTCACAGAGGTGCCACACAATGTCAGAGACTTCTAAGAATTGCAGATCTTACTGGACCGCCCTCACTTACCCCACTCAGTCTAACTTTTTCACATGTTCAGGTATAGCCTCCAATCCAATTTTTTCACATATTCAGGTATAGCCCAGACCACACGGGTCATGCCTATGTCTGGCAAAGGGCCCACAGTACATAGGGATGCAGGATGCCCAGGGAGGAGACAGAAGGAAAAGCCGTGAGCTGTCCCTGGCTTGCTTTAGGACTACAGGCAGGCTACTACAGCTCAGAAAAGGCTGCGGGGATCCAGGTGTGTCTTGAAACACAGGGAAATACTCCAGTATGTAAGAGTTTGCATATCAGATGGTCATGCTGTAAATGTGTCTTGGGTGCCAGGAGTCAGCAGAAACAGCAACCAACCTTCCTCTTCCACTGCACTGGTATCCATAAACTCCCCTGCCATGAGACTGAGCAGGTGAGCCTGGCTTTTTTTCACACCCAGACATCCAAGGCATAACTGGCTGCCAGCTGGAGCTGCCATTGCCAGAGCTGGTTTTAGCCTTTCTGCTGCTGACCCACTGCACTCACTGGCTGATTGCTGCTCCACATCAGGCAACGGGATCTTCCCTTTGACACACGTCACAGTACAGCACCTCTGGTACTGTCAGGTGGGTATTAAAAAAGGAGGCACGGCCAAGCATCAGCCCCCTGGGGAATAGCCACGGGCAAAAATCTCCCTAGAGGCTCAGCCCTTGAAGAGACCTTTGAATCAGGGGGCATTGCAATTGCATGCTATTAACTTCTGACTGATCCAATTTCCATAACTGGAAGACAGATCTGTTGGCCCTTAATATGGATTTTTATGCTAATCCTTTGCAGAGACTAAGGCAGCTGTATAAACACTTTAGGTAAATGAGGGCAAAGGAACTGGTCTTGGAGAGATCTCTGGCAGAAAGAAGCTGTGTATTTCCTTGGCATTTATTTCATTTCCTACCTGGAATGTACTTAAGGACTAATAGGAAATAAACATAGTTACAGGAAGGAGCAGTTGACTGTGAAGCTATTTAAAATTAATAGAGACTGCTTTTCGTGGCCTTTTGTGAGATGTGAGTAACATTGTTGAGGCTTCCCATGTCTTCAGAAGGTCCATTTAAACTGAGAGCTTACGTCCTGTGGTTTTATGGGCTCTAAAACCTCATCTCCAAAACTAGTGAATTACCAATTTAAAGCAGTAATGGCAACTGCAGCAAAGAAGCCATGACAGGTAGCGATAAGATCTTTCTTGTTTAAAGAAGAAAATGAAAAGTGCATTTGCTTTCAAGAAACGGTGATCCTTGTAAGATATTAAGAATAGCTTACCTCAAGCTCCATGTGGAGCAGATAAAATGAAAAATAGTACTTAAGCTTTGGGAACGAGTCCCCTGTGGGGCTGGTCTGCTGGCAAGATCTAGTTCATTATCTGTGGAAATGTAAAAGTTATGTCACCACTACAGGGAAAAAATTGAGTGAGCCTCTGTTTTAAAAGGCAGAGCCTCACATTTTCTCTAATTTAGCTGCAGTCTTTATTCCCTCTTATAAAGTTGTGCTCCAAAATCTAAGCTTTTATCTAAATCAACAGATTATGGTTCTGCACTTCTGCTGTGAAGAAAGTCTTCAAAATGTCACCTTAGTCTGAACCAATAGAATATCATTCTCCTTAAGCAGCAAATATGATTTGAAAAAACAGACCTGATTTTCAGCTTTACTCATTTTTTTTAACACTGCTGAGGTGTTATAAATGTTCCTCAGAGGGCAAGGACATGGCCTGTGAACAGAAGATTTCCTGTTTTGAGTCCGGCTAACTGTTTTCTGCTGGCTTTCCCTCAGTCATCTGTGTCTGATGCAGAACTAAAGTACAGTGCATAACGACCAAGCCTGTTTCCAGGGGTCCACAAGCCTTTCTTTTGTAAACAGGTATCATGAGACAAATCATTGTTAAGGTCTCCTGGACACAAAACATGAATTAAAATAAGATTTGGGGTTTCTTGTTTCTTGATCCAGTTCTTTGCCTCTAAACCATTTACCACAGTCTGTGCTTCACCAGCTTCAGAAAAAAATAAACGATAGCATTGGTCTATCTATTCTTGTAACTTAACCTACCAATGGCTGATAGCTAACTGTGAGTTAATGACCAATTTTGAAATGCAATGATCACTTCTCCTGTGCTTTTATTTTTATTCTCTATATTATGCAGAAAATCTGTCTTGCTGAATTTGTACATCATTTTCACAGGTAATTTGATGTAAATTTATCACTTTAAAGTAAAAACTAATAAATAAAATGTATTGCTATATTAAAATTCAGCTCAGAATTTCCTGGTGTTGTAAGCATTAAATTTCAAGTTCCTTTATAATAAGTTTTTTTGGTTTAATTACATGTGATGTTGTTTAGGCAATTAATTTTTGTTTCCCCAAGAAGGCCATGTTCATAAAAGGATGTTTATTATGTCCACAGCCTGGTGCCATGCAGAATTGGAGGAAGACAGTGTGAATGACAATTGCAGTGTTACGCTTACAGGAAAACACTATAAATAGAGCAGCTAAACTCAGGGACACACCTGCTGCTGTGCTTTCAGATTTTAATCCTCATAGGAGGTGCTGAGTACCCTGAAGTAGAAAGCTAATAGAAACCACTAGGCATTAAGATGATCCATGCCTAAATTGCGAAGTGAGGCACGGGTGAGGGTAATGCCAGTATTGCTGCAAAACCCCTGAAACGTGTTATTTTGAAAGATACTGAAACATTGTGTGCTGAACCTCATGGCGCAGCTCACAGTAGTTCCTCCTCCATGATAAAAATAGAACACCAGAAGACGGCTAGTGAACCACGCCAGTGCCTCCAGTGCAATGTAAGAGGTGCATAAATGTGAAATTCTCCCATAGTGCTTCCAAAAGCACCAATTCTTCCCAAGAGTAAGCTCCCTTGGTAACCACCAGAGTGGAAATTCCCTCAAAACCAATTTTTAAAGCCACTATGTAGATCTTCACAGAAAAATCCCCATCTAGGTACCTTCAAAAGTTCAAAATTTTCTTTTCTTGCCTGCCAGTTTTTCAACCAGTACAGTGCACTCATGCTCTTCATTAGGATTTGCAAGCCTGCCCTTTAGCTTAAAGAAAAACCAGTATCACATACATCCCAGGAACTGGGAATTAAATAAAAATGTCAGGTGGTGTGAGAAAAGGGAGGCTGGAATGTGAAAAAGAAAAATTGGTGAAAGGGAAACATACATTGTCTGCACCGTAGCTTCATCTCCTTTTGTGTGTTTGCATATGTGTAGGACATGATGATGTTAAGGACGAAGGATCTCAGAAGTAAGACGGGAATGGAAAACTTCAGTCACTGAATCCAACACCCTGCTCTCACAGATATTTATATCATTTCTTCCATAAACTTGTGAAACTCTCATGTGAAAACTGTCTAGGTTTCTCACCACACTGCTTTAAGTAACTTATTTATTCTGATTATTAGAAATATTCTGCTAGGTTTCAAGCCAAAATGTACTGTGCCAGTTTTTATACATTTGTTTTTATATAACCACTGTTCTTTGGTGTTTGAGCCTTTTCCATCGCATTCATCTGTTCACTGTACTAAAAAGAAGCAATCATATCCCTTCGGGCCTTCCAATTGCAAGCTGAACGGAACAAAAGCTTACCTTCATATTTTTTAAAAAAGGACAGTATCATTAATAGAAAGAGAGACATATAGGGCAAAATCCTAGTTCTGCCTGAAATAATGGCAAAACTACTGTTTATTTTACTAGGATCAGAATATTATCCATCAGAGCCAGACAGGGGATCTATAAAACACTCATAGGTCAAATGACCAAAGAAGGACAAACCAGAGAGACTGTTAAATGCAGAGTAACATATTAATCTTATTAGGAGGTTGTGTTTAGTAATTTCTAGGTGTATGAAAGGGGAAGTGTAACCAGGACTTCTCTGCTAAGTCAGAGGCTAAATCCTTTATGAACCCTACAAGACGAGGGAGCTGTGAATGCTTTTTGTTAGTTTTTTCCCAAGATGGAACCAGGGTTGGAGCCTTTCATTCTCAAAAGAAGACGAGGGATGGGTACAGGTGGCTCTGTATGGAGACTATGGGCTGTCACGCATGTGTGGGGCACACAACAACCACATTCAGTCTTAGGTCCCACTCACACTTGAGCTACAGGCAATGTAAATGCACCGAGTTCATCACTGTGCAAGTATTTCACTCATTTCCAAAGATTTGTTGTATTTTCAGTTAGTTGCATTGGGTTATTTTTAGGAAAAAAAAGAACTTTCAATACCTTAAACTTTTTGATTTGTAAAAAAGAACAGCTGCAAAACATGTCTTGCATCTCCCGTAAAGAGAGGGTGGCATGTTCCAAACAAAGAATTGATAAACTATAGCATGCAAATATTCCATAAATAATAATGGCATCTCTCCAAACCTACTCTTCTTTTCTTATAACTACTCTGGCCTTTATTGCAGTAATGGAGATTGTCACTAGGAACTGTAAATTCACTCAGGAGCTAAAGTGTGTCTGAGAGTTTTACAGTATTGATTGGAGGGATGTTTTGTGGTGATCACTAGTATATCAAGCCCAAAGGCTATTATGCCATCTATTGCTTGACAGGGTCCTATGAAACCTACCTGGAAGTTTATGGAGTTCTAATTTCCTAAGATGGGAGAAATTGCATTTAGAAGAAACCCACAAGGGACTTCCAAACTTGAGGAAATAGCACAGGTCAGGCAGTTAAGAAATAAAGCAAGAAAAGGTGGACATAAATAAAAAGCTGCTGGCAGAGCTGGGTGCTATTGTGCTTCATTATCAGCTTCCCCGGGAGAAATATTTCTGTGCGGCAGGTCAGAGTTGAACGAGGAAGAGAAGGCAGGTTGCTCTGACTGTCATCCCATGAGCATGCATGTGTCATCTCGATTTAAAATTAACATCATTTGGGGAGATTAACTTGTAAGTTACACAGTGCTTTATACTAATCAAAATACGTGAAGAAAATTAACTCAGAGTCTTTAGTTCTCCTCAAGGGAGACACTTTTTAGTGTTGTTTCTAGTTGATTTAGCTTTTAAATGAGTAAGGTTATAATTGGTAATTAAGCTGGCTGCATTTTGGGCATACAAATGAAGATGAAAAGTGGAGTTGCAGCTTCTGAGGGGAAAATGAGAATAAGCATATGGGAAGCAAATGAGGCTAATATGACACAATTCACAGCTTCATTAACATCAGCATGCAAGTCAGGCAGGCTCCCCTTGATGTTAACACTACATTTGCTGAACTTCATCATCAGGTGACAAGTTCTGTGACAAGCCTAAAGAAAATAAAGAAGTAAAGCATAGTTACTAGATGAGAAAAAGCCTAAGAATAAGACACTTACAAGCCTCACGCATATTCTGAAATGTAAAGATGTGCCAGAGTCACACTATTGAGATGTGGAAGATCTGGAGCTCTGCAAAGCTTAGATGACATATGAATCAGGGTTGTGTCTGCTGCAGTTATAAGGCAGTCATGGATATCGCTATTCCTTCTGTTTTGTACAATAAAACATTTTAATTTTCTGGCTTTGGTCAAATTTTCTGTATTAACACACTGATTAAGAAGCCAAGCGATTTGCAGTAAGAAACAGGAAGCTCCCATACATCCAAGTAAAAGAGCATATATAAAACTGACAAAGATAACAACTGAGTAGACTGTTATCCTTTGGGCCAAAACCCACTGAAATGAATAGGTGTCTTTCCATTGGCTTCATGAGGTTTTACATGAGTGGGCTGGATGTGTATCTGGCAGCACCAAAATTTGGGATACTTGTGATAGGAGAAGTCAATTCCCAATAGCAGACTGTGATCTTCACTTTCTTCCAGCTATATCTTACTAGTCCTTCCAACTATGTTCCGGTAATTTTGGTTCTTCCTACCTTTGTTCAGGCAGGCAGGCATTCCTCTCCAGATTTTGGCATTAATGTCTCTTGGGTGCTTTTTCCAATGTGAGCAGTCCAAAATAGCTGCATTCTGGATCCCGCTATGTGCAAAACCTGTAGCAATTCAGAAGAAAAACACCGTACGTTGGTCTCTCCTACACTCAGTAGTAGTTTGATTCTACTTATGAAATAGATTTCTAAATGCTAAAGAACCAGAAAATCTCCAGGTCAACAGTCTTTTTCTGCTAGGTTTTTCAGAGCTTGTATGAAAATGTGCCCTAGATAAATGTATCAGGAAGGATAGTGAATGAGTGAACTACATGTTTAAAAAAGCTCTAACCAGACATATTAAAACCTGTCAAGGCATCAGGCAGACTTGTGAAATGTTAGGTCCGAATCCTGCATGTCTTGTGAATATAAACAGCATCTAAGTAAACCTGCACTGAAAAATAAGTTTCATTCAGGTTTTGTTCACAGTCCTCAAGATTTCAACAAGCTGATTGTGACCTTTCCCTTCAAAAAAAGAGTGGCAGTGCTATTTCACACACCTGTCCACTAGTTTACTTTGCCAACAAACATCCTAAGGAATAAATTTCAAATAGTATCTCATAGTAAGACCATTCAAGAGCATTCCATATGGCTAGCATATATGATTCCACTTTTTCTTTTTTTTTTTTTGTCCCAATAAAGCTATGCTTTAAGTTTTTTTTCTGTATGGGCAGATGGGAGAGAGAAAGAGAGAGAAAGTAGCAAAGAGGGATGGCAGGTAGAGTAAGGAAGCAAGAGGAAGAAATGATGAAAATATCTCACCCCTGGACATGGTTGTGTCTGCTTTTTGTAGCCAGTGTCCTTGGCTGGCACAAAATGGACTTTCAATTAGTAGATGTTGCATCACTGTGATGTAAGAAGTGGCCTTGAGGACTGCAGATAAAGTTAACAAGTTAGTAACTGCGTTGCCAGAAGATACGTCTGGTCATTTTATGTTTCAAATTACATGCCAATTTGGGTGGTCACACACTGTTTTACTGAAAAAGAGCCAGAGCTGCATGCTAGTTACTATACAGCTTGCTCAAGTAGGTCAGCACTACTGTGCTATTACTGTGGTGTGTCTATCCTTTCTGTTGCTCTAGTCCATCAGGTATAGCTTTTGTTTATGTAAATAAAACCTTATACATGACATATACTTACAGCTACAAATCTCCCATAGTCCCATCTACCTCTAACTCCTCTGATAATCATGACAACCCAGCATTTGCAAACTTTTATTCTTTTCTGAATGTTATAATGTATATCATAGTAGCATGGAGAATTGTTATGCTTCTGATCCATCCATCTGAAATGGTGTGCCTTTTAAGTTGTTGCACAGAAGAAGGAAGGATCATTCAAACTATACAGAAAATTAGCAATGATTTGGGATTATGATAAATATATTTTTCGATTGTCCACATATGTGAGCCACTGATCACAATATGCAAAGTCTGAAATGCATGAAAAGGATAAATATTGGTCTGCTGCCAAATATGTGGTGAAGTGACTGAATGCACTAGCCTTATTTCACTGATCTTTAACAGAGAAGTCATAAGTTTCCTATTCATGACATCAAGTGTTATAAGGCTGTCATGTATTTTGCAAACATGCCACTGCAAATATCCTGCTATTGAGCAGATTATTTTGGCTGCTTGTATATATAAACAGGCTGCCCTGGCTTGAAGATTAAACAAATAAATCAACAGAGGATGCTGAGGGCATCTAGACTGAAGAGGATGTTGAACTAATTGTTACTGCAGGCATTCCCTTACATAGACAGCTGTAGATGTAGGTAAGTTTTTTAATTAAGTCTCTACCAATTTTAACATGTTCTATATCGTTTTAATGTATTTCTAGGCGACTTCTAAGATAAAGACATTTTGGGGAATGGAGATAATTTTTTTCCCAAGAATTCTGAAACAGACAGAAAATTAATGACAATATAGTAGATGCTGAGAGAATAAGCCATACTAGGATGATAGCTGATGTCTGAAAAAAATTTCAAACTACTGTCTTAAAATGCAGAGACAGGGAGCTTTGTGGTGTAGTAGTTTCACGAAGGAACTTGGTGATTATTCTGCCTCTTCCCTGACAATTGGTGAGATGGCACTTAGAGAAACACGTCTCTCAGCTGGCTTCTCCCCAGCCAGGAAGAATAAAACAGAAAATCCCACCCTAGCATAGATGTAGTCACACTTGCTTTATTTCAGGAGCTTTGCTGCCAATGGAAGTGGAGCTGGGTTAAAGAGATGGCTTGGAGAAGCTGCATCACAGCAGCAGTTTGATTGGTTTAAGAAGGGGCCTTGGATCGAAGTTTTCCTCAGCATAAAAATGCTTACAAATTTGTCTAAAAACAAATGCTCCTATTCTCCGAAATATCTTTTTCCAGCTGATGCATATATAGCGATACAGTTCTGTTCTAGAAAACTGATGTTTGATGACTGCATATACATAACATTTTTATGTATAAATTAATATTACATGCTTTACATGTTACACAATAAACTACATTAGATAATAGATGTTACATAAATATATTTCTATTTCCCCTAATATCAATATATAGCTATCAAACTAATATCAAGCTAATATCAAAAATCAATTGAACTGGATCATATAAACCTAATTCTTCATTATTCTGGACTGTGTGCAAGCACTGGTATCAATGGATGTAACCATTGCCAAATTAAAATGGTACATTAAGCATTCACTCATTTTGCTGATGAGGCCTTTGGCACAAAGTAATGAAAAATGCCTTCCCAATATTGCTAATATTTGTTTTTGTAGGTTGTCTACTATTTATTGTTTTCTACTATTTGTTAATGCTTATAAAACAGCAAGTATAGTATGATGACTAGACAAGCAACATTCAAACACTGCTAAAGCCCTGGGGATTTTGTAGTTTAAGTCCTTTGCTGGGGTCCCATGTACAAGTGAGTGAAATTATCATCATTTTTGACACACTGAATCCACCCAACAATATCCAGAAACTAAAAATAGGCATCTTAGACTAGAAATAATTTGCATATAGTTAACAGTGACAATGATTAAGCACTGACCTCTTTACTAAGTGATACTTCTCTATAATAATGGGAAAATGGACATCTTAATAAAAATTAGCACTAGCAACTACTTAATCCACAAGCTTGAGAAAAGCATTACTGGATTTCATTCGCCAGCCCAGGCTATGCATGATGTCAGGCAAACTACTGCAAACATCTTTCTTAGCACTGAAGACCCTACAGAGAACTGATCTGTCACAAACAATGGGAATGACCTATAGCTGATATTTCTCCAATGACCTGAGTATTGATCTTCATATTTTAGATAGTGCTTTAATGCATTATCTTTCAAAATCACTTGGCATGCAAGAATATTAAGCTTGTTAAGTGGATAAGTAGACATATGATATTAGCTTTGTTTTTTTAAATTTTCTCTTCCAAAAAAAGTGAGACTTATGTGATCTAGTAATCTATCAATCTTAATGGTTTTAGTAACCCTAAGTATAGTATTTAATATAATATTGGAAATAGGGTATGGTAACCATCAGTGATAGCATGTGAATAGCGTTATAGCTTGTAAGAGTGACTAAGACAATTGAACATTAGCTAAGATAAGCAAAAGATATAGTATCAGAAAATATCCAAGGTGCAAGACAAATGTGAGTTTAGGCTTCCCACAGGCACAAGTTAGATTAGAAGCAACAGCCTGAAGGCCAAGTAGCAAATAAACTTGCCACCAGTTTGGCATGAGTGAATTTACCCTATTTATATTAAGAGAGAATCATAGAAAAGAATCATAGAATAGTTTGTGTTGGGAGGGACATTTAAAGGTCATCTAGTCCAACCCCCCTGCAATGAGCAGGGACATCTTCAACAAGATCACATTGCTCAGAGCCCCGTCCAACCTGACCTTGAACGTTTCCAGGGATGGGGCCTCCACAACCTCTCTGGGCAACCTGTTCTGGTGTTTCACCACCCTCAGTGTAACAAATTTCTTCCCTGTATCTAGTCTGAATCTACCCTCTTTTAGTTTAAAACCATTACCCCTTGCCATACCACAACAGGACCTGTTAAAATGTTCGTCCTGACCTTTCTTATAAGCCCACTTTAAGTACTGAAAGGCTGCAATAAGGTCTCCCTGGAGCCTTCTCTTCTACAGGCTGAACAACCTCAACTCTATCAGCCTCATAGGAGAGGTGTTCTGTCCCTCTGATCATTTTTGTGGCCCTCCTCTGGACCTGCTCCAACAGTTCCATGTCCTTCCTGTGCTGAGGACTCCAAAGCTGGATGCAGTACTCCAGGTGGGGTCTCACCAGAGCAGAGTAGAGGGGCAGAATCACCTCCCCCAACCTGCTGGCCACGCTGTTTTTGATGCAGCCCAGGATACAGTTGGCTTTCTGGGCTGTGAGCACACATTGTTGGCTCATGTCCAGCTTTTCATCCACCAGTATCCCCAAGTCCTTCTACACAGAGCTGCTCTCAATCCCTTCATCCCACAGCCTGTATTGATACTGGGAGTTGCCCTGACCCAGGTGCAGGACCTTGCACTTGGCCTTGTTGAACCTCATGAGGTTCACATGGGCCCACTTCTCAAACTTGTCCAGGTCCCTCTGGATGGTATCCCATCCCTCAGGCATGTCAACTGCACTGCTCAGCTTGGTGTCGTCTGCAAACTTGCTGAGAGTGCACTCAATCTCACTGCCTATGTCATTGATGAAGATATTAAACAGTACTGGTCCCAATACAGACCCCTGAGGGACACCACTCATCACTGATCTCCATCTGAACATTGAGCCATTAACCACTACCCTCTGGAAGTGACCATCCAACCAATTCCTCATCCACTGAACAGTCCATCCATCAAATCCATATCTCTCCAATTTAGAGAGAAGAATGTTGTGGGGGACCGTGTCAAAGGTCTTAGAGAAGTCCAGATAGATGACATCCATAGCTCTTCCTTTGTCCACTGATGTAGATAGTATAATCATATCTGATTACTTTATATAAATTAAGATATTTTTATATTATTAAGACAATATAAGGACAAGTACCCCAAGTTTTCCTCTGTCCTTAAACCTATAGTTCACTCAGAGGTTCCCAACTGCAGATGCCCAATCCTGACTGACATGTGGTTACTGAACTTAGAGAAATTAGGTCAGATTTCTGTCCCAGTGGGTAATTTTTGTATCAGTGTTTTACTGGAATTAAAAATTTTACTTCACTAAATAACACAACTTCTACTTTACTCTTGACCTACTTTTCTTCTTTCACTTTTTGTTTCTATTTTCATTCTAATTTCACATAGTCATAATTTGTTTACATTTCATAGTACTGAAGCACATGAATTTCTCATGTCATATCTGTATCACAAAACTGATTATTTTCATTATATTGCATGATTGTTAAGTAAAAAACTTTTCATCTGTTACCACGAGAGCCAGAGCTCTTCAGGGAAAGTTTCCAGGACACATGTGATTCCCTGGTTAACTTCTGGGGACCAACAGATCTGAGTGCCTCACGGCGTGTTTGTGAATAGCTATGTTGGTTTGTTCAAAGGATGCATCTGTCTATTCGTCCTCCATAACCTCTGTTAATAATTTTTAGATCCTTCTCCAATTTCAGCCATATTTGTCAGAGAGACAAAAGTCTCAACATTTTTTTGCAAATTTAATGAAAGTGGGCACCTAGGGTGGAGATATCTTAACAGTGCCCCTACACAGGAAAAGAGTAGAGTGTGAGATTATAGAATATTTATCAAGTACTAGAGATATGTGAGGAGAGAGATGTTTCAAATGTTTCAATCCTAAGACAATCTTCCATATGAATTTATTCCTTCTTACACAGGAGAGTTTACTTACAAGGTACAAAGCTGTAGGAAATTTCATTAGTACCAATGCTCACAGAATTCTGTGCTAATTCTATTTTCTGGGTATTTCAGTATGATTTAAGTTTGGCATGTAGTTTGGCAGTAAAGATGGTAGTTAGCAATCCATTTTTGGTCCAGTTATAGAAGTAAGTACCTTACCCAAATAGATCAAAAGTACAATGCAAGAAATAAGGCAAATTCATTTCATTTTATTTCAGAAATCTGTCTGTGATGTGACAAGACAAGCGGGTACAGTTATCTGTGCTGAGGCTTTTCTTATCTGCTAAAAGTGTTCTCAGAGCTGTTCAAGAAGTACAAGTATCGCTACAGACTGAATTATTAAACTAGATGTTTCTGGACTTCCTAACTCCAAGTATCTTTTGTTTTCTGCAGTAGTCTGGCTTGTGCTTTATCAAATATACCTATTCTGAGTGTTTGCTCAACAAATAAAAATTTGTTCAACAAAAGCCTAAGGCACATGTTGAAGGATAAATTTAGCAGCCATCAGTTCAGAAAGGTTGCATCTATATGACACCCCCAAAATGACAAGGAGAGTAGTAGGTGTCTGTTGCTGCTTCTGAGAGATGAATCAAATATTAATTTGATTAGGAGGGCAAGACTGTGTAACACGGTATTTCTACTCCTGGATCACACAGCTACTTGAGGAGACAGATGTACATGTAGCAACCACAGCCCCTTCTCTGCTTTGGAGAACTCTATAGAGCAAGAGCAGGGAGAGTTGGGAACTTGGCATCCTTGGCGTCTGCAGTCTCTTCCCTGAGGCTATGATGGTCATGGTGATGGTCAGCAAATCTCTTCCCACATGACTGTCAGACATTGCTCTTGGAACTTCAAGGGAAAGAGTGACCGCTAAGTTTCCTTTCCACACCACACATTCTCATCTGATTTTACTGTAAAGCCCTTCACTGTAAAATGGAAGGAATGGTCAATGCCTGCACCATTCATATCATAATGTCAGGCATCTAACTGTGACTTCTCAGCAGAGAGACAAATAGAAAGGCATCCCTAGATGAATCCAGATTTCTGTAGTTGCATTTAAAAAAAAAATCTGAATGCTGTTTTAAGTATTAAGATCTTTTAGGGTTAAAAAGGAAACAGACATAATGCTCATTAAATAGAACCAGCAGGCATCTGATTTGAAATGGGATTAGATCCTCAGTCCTGCTGTGCTGTTTTCATGTACATGGATGGATTAACAAAACAGGTTGGGTTTGAGCTTTTTTTTTTCCTCATTTCAGTTCAGGACTATCAATCACTACTTTTTCCTGACTTTGCTGACTAGAACTTTTAATGAATCCATCAATGGAAACTAGGCCACTGTCAACAGTGAGCCTAATACTAACTGACACTCTTTGGAGATTAAGGCTCAGCTCATACATACAGTGATGTGTCATTTTAATTTTAATTAAGTAAAAAGACACAACTAAACACAGTCTTTACTTCTCATTAAGCTTAACAGAGACAACACATATATTAGGCAGCTGCACTGGGCACCACCTGCATTTTTCAGAGGCTGATATATTGAATCAATAAGGGAGAAATCTAGCATGTTCAGGGATGGGATTAGGAAAGTCAACAACCACCTGGAGTTGAATCTGGTGAAGGACGTGAACACCAAAAAGAAAAGCTTCTACAGGTGCATCAGCAGCAAAAAGATGAAAATCGGGTGTATGTTTCTTGAAGCAAGCACTACCATCACGGAGGCATCCTACCACTTGGAGAATTATTATCATCAGAATACAGGTTATAGAGAAGAAACAATTCAAGCAGTGGCATTCAAAAGAGAAAGTGGTTCTCATTTTTGACAAGTTTCACTAAATGTTTTTAGTATGTTGCACAACTTTACACAAGTAGTTGATTTTTTGGGGTTTTTATTTTTATTTTTATTAGGTCTACTGAACTTTAACTCTAGGAAATAAAAGGGGGAAGGAACCACTTAATGGATCAGCTCCTTCTGATGTCCTGTTAAAGAGCAGTTTCAGGATTAAAAAAAAAAATTGGGAGGACAGTGGCATGAAGATGCTGTTCTTCTTGTGTTTGCTGCTACAGAAGACTGTAGTATGAAGACAGTATACTCTGGTAGCACAACTAATGCTATCAGTTCTCTAGGTAAGTATAGAACATTTGCTAAGATACTGAAACACCTACATACTTCAGAAGCTGCACCTTAACCTGTATAGTAAATACTGATATACATCTTTCTGCTCTCTCACGTAACTACCTTGTTGTGCACTTTTCAGGTTGATACTTCAACATGTGGAAAGCCGTTAAAGACTACGAAAGTTCTATAATGCTGTAGGTAGGTTTCATAATGCTGTGTTGATGTTGTTATAATATATTATTACAAAAATTCTCCTTATCAAAAATCAGGTCTTTCTGTGCTACTCAGTGGTCCTCATGTTTGGGGAGCCAGCGGCACTAGCACTTCCCAAAATTTCTCACATAATATTATAAATCAATTAGCCGAAACTTTAATGAAACTTTTACTCAAGCAACATGAGACTGCAGACTACCTAAGATGTTTTTCAGCACACCACAGTTTGGCAACCATAAGGCTTTGATAACAACTGCATAAATATTTGTAATATAAGGAAGACTAGAGTTTATAGGTTTGCAAAAATACAAGAGTAGAACAGCTGGGTAAATAGCATTGGGGAAGAGAATGAAGGGTACAGAGCACAATGACTGCATCTTACATGTTCAGCTCTAGGCAACAATGCAGAAATAAGCCTTGGGTGAGATAACAGCATGAACTACTTCCCTTAATGTTTGCAAGGAACTTCCAACAAAGGAGGTATTTTGTAAAAAGGCCAAAGGTGACTGTGTGAGAAATACACTAATGAGACAGTGAAGACTAGTATTACTGACAGAGAGTACATGAGGGCTGATGCTCAACGCAACAATAAAGCTGATTCAGTACAGAGTCAATTGATCAGAAACTTTGAAGAGGACAATGAGTCTGCCTTTGATGCTGATGAAATGGAAAGCCAGGAGAGAGACGTAGACATTAGGTCAGCAAGGAAGATAATCCTCACAGTGCAATTCTGAATGAGCTTTTGGAGAACACAGCGGAAGTCACAGGAGTTAGAGAGAGAAGTTGATAACAGCTGAGGTGTGAAGTGACAGGGGCACTGAGACAGTCAACAAGGCTGAATCTTCTAATTAATATGTCGGAAGAAACAAGATACTATAGACACAGTCTTCATGTATAGATCCAGAGAGACTGCTATGCTGCAAGTGGTATTCAAATTAAAGGCCTAAATGGCTGGAAGGGCAGCATGGTATTCATGGATTGGGCGTGGAAAGACAGGCCAGCAACAGAGATGAAGAACCATGAATGAAGATGTGAGTGAATGCCACATTCATGGGTAAGAGAACTAGAGACAGGGCTCACAGCTGTGAGGACTTTGGGGAATGTATTACAGATCCTGATTAAAAACTGATTAACAAGAGAAATAGCCAAGAATTAGAAGGCACATTGGACAAAACCCAAAAGCCAATATCAAGTCTTGATTTTAGAAATGATAGAATGACTTACACTGTCAGATGATACTGAGAGTTCAAGGGGGATTAAGGTGGAATAGAGGCTGGGATTTGGGCAGGAGGAATGTGTGCTCCATTTGGGACAGCGCTTTCAGTGACTTGCAGACATCCACAAATTTGTAGATTGTTGTGACAATCAAGGAGGAAAACAAGGCTGTGGCAGTAGACAACACATTCAGTTAACCTTGAAAGAAAAAGTGTAGAGCTTTAAAGAGTGTTGTTGATCATTAAAGGGGCAAGAGGCATTGTAAAGGATATTTAAATCTATGGATAAAAAAGGAATGCATAAACACCACTTAGAAATTAAGTGCTATTTCATCATTATAATTCATCAATGAGATCTTGTTAGGATTAGGAAATCTTGTGCGTTCTTCCAAACAGAAAATCAGGATAAACTAGTTACTAGGAAGACTTTTACCAGAATGTGAAGGCAGAAGAGTCACCCCCCTCCTCTGTCTCCCATTCATGACTTGTTTGAACAGCCACACACTATTTTATCATGTCTCTGATCCACTGTAGCCAGCAACCTGCTATAAGCTTTTGTTTATAAGACATGAATTGTTGTTGCTCCACCCTCGTGTGCTGTGACTCAGGAATAGTTTTAGGTTGGCTCAGCTTCCTCCATTTTGTGGATGTACACAGTTGCAGATTTGTTTTTCTAACCTCCGAAAATATAGGACATGACTTTCCAAGGAATAATTTTTCACACTAGCTGGATATTTAATTTCAGGGATCAATCATGAAGCCAAAAACAATGAGCAATGTCTCCTTTTCTAGCTGGTTTGCTGAGGTGAATTAGACCAGTGGTATCATGGTTAGCTTTTAAAATTTTCCTTAGCAGTATCTCTTCAAGTTTGGTGCTGAGTTTACCGAGTGTCCAGAACAGTCCCCCATCTTTTTCTGTCACTGATTAAGGAACAAAACTAAACTTCCACAAGAGAAGATCTCAGTTTAACGAAGGCACACAATTCAGTGAGTGCAAGAAAAAGAAGAAGGTATCAGAGACAAAGACTGGTGGTGTGTCATAGCATAGACAGGAATGCTCTGCACGACAAGCAGTGGAGAAACTGGGTGGTTTCATATGGCAGAACAGGATGGACATGGAGGAAAGGGACTGGAGGAAAATGGTCATACGGGGAAGACGCAGAGAAAAACTGAAAAAGGCAGGAGAAGAAAGACTTAGGCTGTCTTTACCCACGTATTCATGCAGTTGGCTTCAACAGTCTCTACTACTGCTTTCCATTCCCCCTTCCATCTTGACACAACCCCTGCTGTACCACAATGAATGTCTGGGCAGTCATGCAGTGAATTGGACAGGACTCTGACTGACATTGGTTACTTTTCAGCACATAACCCAACAAAAATTAAAATAACAGGGGAAAATGGATAGAAGCAGGGAATACTTCAGCTGGCACTGCTGCCAAAAGGAGGATCATGGGATCATAGCCTGCAGGGAAGATACAGCAAAGGGACTGGATAAATGAACAGGACTAGAAGCAAGAGATAAGACTGGTGATGTTACATTGCGTTTGACGCAATTTCAGACTGCTGGAAGGTCAGTTGCATTCCCACCTCAAAAATCTTTACACCAAATCTAGCAATAATGTAGCTGAAGATATAGTCATTTCAATCAGCTGATCAAGAAAAGTTTTGGGGTATTTTTTAGTTGTTTTTTTTCTTTTGTATCACCTCAGTGACTCAGGTCACCTTGCAGCAGCCATAAGATCATCAGATCCAACACAAAGGAAATGGCAGGGAGAGGAAAAGTGGAACTACCTCTCTTTAGTTAGGTTTTATACCACACGCTAAGGGGACTAAGACTAGCCAATAAGGTTTCAAATAATACATTACAGAAAAGGTTGTGCACTGAGTGAAGTTGAAAGAGGACTAGGAGAATAAGAAGAGATAACAGGTCACAAAATAGAGGACTAAAGATAGGGGGTACAGCAAAGTATTCCTATCTGTATTTATTCAGTCCTCCAGGAGTGAAAGACAAAATAAACTAGGAAAGGTTAAAGAACACAGAAACAAGAAATCTCTAAAAAAAGACAGCAACAAGTAAAAGAAATGAGGAAAAAAACAGCAGACTACAAAAAAAAAAAAAAAAAAGAAAAAAAAAGATTTGGAGAAAATATATGTGTTTATTAGCTTCAGACAGAGAACTGCCTGAAGAACATGAAGATCTGCCAGAGTGCCTGGAAAAGCCGCAGTCGCCTGACTTACAGATGGGAAAAGCTATCCCCAGGCCCAGGGGTGACTAGAGCGAAGACAGCAGAGAGGGAAGAGAAAGAAGTCAGGCTGATTTTGAAATGTTACTTTATAGATGTTTTCAGGGGGGCAGACCTACCTCACCTAGACTGTGAGTTTCAAATGCACATTCTCTATAAACTTTTCTCCTTTCCTGAGTCTCTGTTAATGTACACAGAGAAACCCACACAGACACCTTCCTTTGAGCAGTGCCAACACTATTCGTTAACTCTGCTGGGGATTTGCTGCAGTATTTTTGATAATGCCCAAGGAACCCCACCTCTCCCTGGACTCCTGTTTAACACTGTATATTTCACTAAAAATGTCTCTTAGCTTTAGAACTTCTAAACCTTTACTCAGGAAACTGGAACTAAGCATGTCCGTAAAACACTGACACAAGCTTTCATTTCTGATTTTTAGCTATGTGGAGTGAAGATCCTAATGAAGCTCAGGCCATGATTTCATGATACAGGGGCCAGAGTACTCATTTTCATCTGTGCATCAGCCCTTCAGCTGCCTTGCCACCAGTGCTTATAGGGCTGCGCTGTGAAGCAAAGGAGTGAATCGATCTGAGGTAGAATTAATTTTCTTTCTTTTAAATCAGTGATCCAGTCCCCCGTGTCATCTCACAAACACTGAAACAGAGCAAGGAAATAGTGTGGGAACATGACCAAGCAGCTGGGGGAAGGTGAAGCAGTGGGAATTATTAAAACATGGTCACTGCCAAAGCCTATAACAAAACCCTATAACAAAAATGCAAACTCAGTAGGGAAAAAGAAACATAAAAAGACAGAACAGGTTTGTTTGCTACTAAAATAATTTTCCAGTGTAGGTAAACTGTTAGCTAGAATAATGTGGACTGATGAAACAAGGTTCTTGGGAGGAAATACATATGAGTACATATACATATAAACCACATCATGGGCAGTAGTTAAGATTGCACAATCTTCATCTTGGCATTTACTAGGTTTTTTCATAACTTTGCATCTGAAACATTAGTTTTCTTTCACTATTTTTAATGCAATGACCTCTATATTTTAGAGCAATTTTTTACAAGAAAAGCAGCTCAGTTACCGAAAGGCGTACTGTCTCCCACACGTCATTTATTAACAAGATTCATGACTCGGATTTCACAGCTCCTGCTGCACTGTGGCAATGGGCTGTTGAGACTCAATAGCCTTTGGATCTGCATCAGACTCTGGAGGGGAAAATACTCCAATATTTATAGATTTACCATCTACCATTATCTGTCCAGTCTCTCCTTTCTGTTTTTAAATCCTCTACCCCAGGCTCATGTCTTTTTTTTTTGATCTTAATACTGCTTTTGCAATGAAGTCAGGCTGCTGCTTCTTTGCCAGTCGTCATGTTTATCAAAAAAGCAGACAAGGACGGGGCAAAGGAAATGCAACCCATCTCCCAGGTCCAATGTCAGCCAGCGGGAGAAACAACCTGAGGAAGCTCTGGGGTGAAATATGCTCCGTCATCCTCCAACAGAAGCACATCTAAAGTCGAATCGCTACTTAAGAGCTGTGAAGGAAGGGACTCTAACACAGCGTGGGATTTCTTTTTCCTTTTTGATATAATTGAAGAAAATGTCCTAAGAAAATACAGTGAAAGAAACAAGAAAAACCATAGAGAGACATGTTTCGACAAAGGATATTCTGGAAGATTACGTTGCCCTTTCATAAATAATCCTACTTTGACACGTAGGAACGTGTTGTACGTAATTTCCGTCAGTTGTGGGAATTCCCAAGACGATATGATCTAGCAGCTGTGGCTTTATCTACGCAGTGCAAGCACAGACCTGGCTTGGTTTTACTTTCCATTCAGATCATGCTTAGAGCCTGCACTCGCTATTTTCCATCACGTCAAATATGTATACTTGGGACTTTAAAACTGTTGCTCTTCTGTGCACATTCTCCTTTCTCCTTCTCCTCTTTTACCTTTCATGCACACCAACTTTTAATCCCGTGTAACAGTAACATTGTTCTTCCCTTCCTCTGTAGGTAGGTGAGGGGAAAAGTAACAACAATCCCTGAGCAGCAATTTTTATTTCGTACAGAGCTCGGGTTAGCGCAATCCCACCCCGAGCCACGAAAGGACACAGTTAAAATTCAGCACGGATTTGCCAGCTCTGCACACACGCAGACTTTATTTCCTCCCCGCCGCTCAGCAAACCCTCCCGGGGCTCAATTCCTACACACAAACGAACTCGGCACTTCTGGCGAAACCAAATCCACACGAACCCCAAGCGTACTCCCTATTACGCATCACCAGCTGATTAAACGTCACTGCGCGCGGGGATGACGGCAGAACTAAGGCCCCCAAACGAGCTACGACCGCCCGCAGGCTGCTTGCGCCCACCCGCCGGGCCCCGGGGCGGGGAGGGGGCGGGGCAGGGCGCACTTCCCCTCCCCCGCCCCGCCCCCGTTCTCCGCGCGCGGGCGGCAGGGCGGCCCCGCCCTGGGAGAGCCCAACCGCCGCCGGGGAGGGGGGGACGCGGGGCCGCCGGCCGCACGGCGGGGCGGTGGCAGGCGCTGCCTCCTCCCGCCTCGCCGCCCTCCGTTGCTCCGCCGCGGGGCGAGGCCGGCCGCCGGGTGCGGCGGAGCGCGGCTGCGGCGTGCGCCGCCTCCCCCGCCTCCCGCAGCAGCCGTGGGCTCGGCCGGAAGCGGCGGGCGGTGCTTGGCGCCCAGCTCCGGCGGCGGCGGCGGCGGCGGCCCAACAATAGTAGAGCGGGGCGCTGGGGCGGGCGGCAGCGGCGCGGCGCGGCGCGGCGGTGAGCGGGGCCGGGGCCGCCGCGGCTGTGGCGGCGGCGCAGCAGCGCGGAGTGTGGGGAGCCTGAGGGTCGGGCTGGGGGGAGCGGAGCGGGACGGGACGGGACGGGACGGGGCAGGGCAGCGTCCGGGCGAGGGAGGGAGGGAGGGAGGGAGGGAGGGGGGTGCGCGGGCGGGAGGGCTCCGTCCCTGCCGGCCCCGCCGTGCGGCTCGGCCGCTGCCCGTTCCCCCCCCGCCCCGTCCTCCGAGGCGGGAACTTCGCCGGGACGCTCCGTCCCCTCGGCCCGCCTGTCGGGACCGGCCGGGGGTGTCGGCGAGAGGGCGGGGCAGCGGCCGGGACCGGCGTGTGGTGCCGCCCGGCCCCCCCGGGCGGGGGCGGCCGGTGCTTCGCTTCGGTGGGGCTTGAAATAACGGTCCCGTCCCTTGTGTCCCCCGCCCCCCCCCCCCCCCCCCCCCCCCAGCTCCAGGGCACTATGAACGAGGAGCAGTTTGTGAGTATCGACCTGGACGATGACAACGTCTGCAGCGTCTGTAAGCTGGGGACCGAGAAGGAAACGCTCTCGTTTTGCCACGTCTGTTTTGAGCTGAACATCGAAGGTAAGGTTTTAGGAGTCGTCGTCTTGCACAAACTTCAGAGACTTGGAGCTGAACGCAAATTGAGCTTATCCAAAAGCTTTCATAAAGGCTTAGCTTTGAAAACCTGTATTTTTAGAAAGTTTTCTTGCTGGCCAAACTAGTTCGTCAGGCTCCTAAAGAGCTCATTTCCAATGAAGGTGGGTGCCTTAGGTGCACTAGCGCCTGCTCCTCTAGATATAAAGATGTACACCCCTTTCGAGGGCTTCTGAAATGTCCTGGTGTTAATTTCACCTTCTGGTATTAGACCTCTGGTGTTAATTCCGATCGCAAGGAGTTTTTGTTCTGCCTTTGTTCAGGTTTTTGCTCAGTAGTTAGAGGGGTCTGTGTATACAACTTATTAAAATGCAAGTTTTAAAGCATAATAGGTTTTTTTGCAAGCAGATGAATGTTTCAATTTTATTAGAAATAATCAGAAGATTATTTATTTTTGCTTTCGTAAGGTGTTAGTACATGTAATATGTTAGAACTGGGTTCATTGTTAAAGCTTCTTAAAGTTTGCAAATTATAAAATTGGAATTTTGTCCATCTTTTGAAAGACTGATCTTGTAAGTGTTGTCTCTGGCCTTCAAAATGGTATTTTTTAGAATTTCAAACCTTGTTTTGCTAAAGAATTTACTCATCTTGTTGTTTCTCTTCATGTGTGAATCAAGTGTTGGGCATGAATGAGCAGTAGATTAGTTACTTCCCTTTAAGTCAAATAAGGACTTCTTTTGAAAGTATAAATATTGTTTCTTGACTTTTAGGGTAACAAAGTAATTTGTTCCAGTTATATCAAGTGGTATTTGCCAGTTGTACATGCATGTGACTGCCTAGAGTAATCTGTACTGGTATGGGGCAGTTGAATATGAAGATCTTAATACTCTTACGTGAATAGTCCCATTTTTTGATGACAGTAAAATCTCCTGTGTCTCTGAGGTGTATATATATAGATCAGATCTATATAGATATATATAGAGGCATATATATAATCAATGGGACTACACTAAAGGTCTTGAGATCAAGTCTTTCTGAGGGTAAAGCACTGTGAGATATGAGCACTGTGATCCCAGTGATCTAGTTGCTTATTCTGAACCCTTGAAGCACAAAATTGACTGGAATGTAGGGGGCTGTAAGGATATGTATTCCATACACTGTTTCTATTGTGCATCTGACTTTTAATGCATGTATAGGTAATAAAATTTTATTCTCACCTTACAGAAGTCTGAAAAATGCATTAGCAAATTGGAATCACTATTAAATACTTGGTACTGTGTTTTGATTTAAAAAAAAAAAAGTGATGCCTTTAAGGTCTTTGTTGCTACTAGAGGCAGTATATTTTAATCTGAATTATACTTTCATACTTCAGTAGTAATTTGCATGCTTTATGCTTTTGTTTAGAAGAGACATGCTTGTGCATTTGCACTTTTTGATAAAACTCAGAGCAACTATCTAAGCTAAGACAACCTGTCAGTTGGCTTGAGTTTTCTCACTGCTTTAAAATGATAGGCTTATGGTTCTCAGTATGAAGTAGAGTTAAGATGTTTCTCTCTCTAGGTTTTAAAATGAGAAAAAAATACTGCTGTAATGAGAATTAAGTACTTTGATTACATTCAGAATCTAGTTTTGTTTCGGAAAT
This sequence comes from Morus bassanus, assembly GCA_031468815.1. Lineage (NCBI taxonomy): Eukaryota > Metazoa > Chordata > Aves > Suliformes > Sulidae > Morus > Morus bassanus. The sequence continues at coordinate 110,853,956 of CM062568.1, forward strand.
GTTGAAACAAATAAAACAGGATGCATTAGAAAATTTCTGGATGGTTTCTGTGCCCTGTTTGCGATAAGCTGTGGATTTGTCGAAGTTACTTGTTATGGATATTACTTTACAAAATGATCGTGTGTTTTAGCTGGAACACATTCTTTTCTTCTGGAACTCTAAGTAGGCTTGATAATAGTAAAGACTTAATCTGTGCAGCAGACTAATTTGCATAATCTTCTAAATTTTTGGTTAATTTTAAGAGTACTTGAACAGAATACTGATGAAAGCCCACATGAAATTACATGAACCATTATATTCTTAATATTTTGCATAGTAGATGAAAAGTATTAATAATCTTTGATCATTATAGCATCAAAATACCTCAATTTCTGATACTGTTTTCTGTGTACTGCTTTGAAATGATGTCCTGTTACTGCTTTTACAGGGAGAGGAGGCTTAAGGGTGGCAGAGGTTGTGTAAGTGACTTCATAAAGAATCATTATAAGACTTTTTAGTTGAACCACAACATGAGCCAGCCCTTTACCATATCCATGGTCACACTCTCCTTACTTTTGACATACCTATTGCATTCCTTTATTTTTCTGTGACAAAGACTATGATTTATATACATTTAAAATAACAATCCTTTTGCAGCCCTGGGTAGGGAGTGAAATGGATAAGTCACTAACTGGGAATGTTATACTAGATGTTTTCATACTAACCTCCTGCTTGTATTTTAATGAAGTTCAGATGCATTATAACATAGCTACTTGTTGAACAGAATCAACTGTAAGTTCTATCAACTCTGTAGATGTGCTATCCCACACTGGCAAATAAGTGTCATTCTCACTAATAGTTTGCCTTTTTATTTAACATCTTATTTAAAAACCCAAGCAATTAAAACATGTACGTATATATTTTTAAGTAATTCAGGAAGTGAAATAGGCTATTCTAAAAAGATATTCATGCAACAGCTAGGACAGTGCTTAAGGCTTGCTCGCTTTTAGTGTCAATGTGCATGTGTAACTTCTCCCTCACTGAAGTAGGAAATAGCTGTTCAAGAACAGCTATTAGTCACAGCTCAGCATCTTGCAGGATGCTTAAGTACTCCCACTGTTTGCAGCACCCTGTTAACTTCCATATGGTAAGTGCTGTCTGACTTAAGGGGAACGTGTAGCACCTCTTCCATCTTTCCTGACCATCTAGTCCTTACTAGGAGGTGGGTCACGATAGAAGGGAGTGTATTGCAGATGCATGGGCAAGGGCAGGTGGTCGACTTGGCAGTGCTGGCTTTACGGTTGGACTCGATGATCTGAAAGGTCTTTTCCAACCTAAATGATTCTATTTATGAAATTTGGGAAGCAAGCTTCCCAATTTCCTTTTTTAAAAGGGTGTCATTTTCTAGTGCTCTAACAAAACTCGTGAGAACAATTCTGTTTCCCTTTGTGCCGGCATTTGATTGCTTAAAGCTGTCTACGGTAAATCCATGCGCTTGAAACTCATTTAGCCCAAGGCTTAACCACCTGAACCCCCTCTGAGACAGACTTTCTCAAATGTGTATAAACAAAATGCTACAGAAATATAATTTATTTAGCTGCACTTAATTACATTATATTTTAGTATTGGTGAATCTTTGTGTCTTCTGACATCTGTGAGTTCAGCAGCTGTTCAAGTTTGCGTATGTGTGGATGGTAATGTTATTGATTATCTTACTTAACCAAGATAATCAATTAGAAATAAGCAAATCAGAGACTATCCCCATCTGTAATGAGTTAACAGACTTCTTCCTGGATCAGTGCTGTGATGTGTGTTGGCCTTTACTTTCCTGACATTGGGGTGGTTTTTTGTAACCTTTGTTATGTTTGGACAATAGCTCGATAATGACACATAATTGAAAAAAAGAACCCAAAAAAATCAAGTTATTCTTATAGTCCTTTATAGAGAAGACTGCTATACAGAAAGCTTGATCTCTGGTCTGCCTTAATTAAATACCTGCCGAGTTTCTGAATGAGGAAATTAGTTACCGTGTCATAAAACCTTTGTGTTTTATCAGAGATCAGGCCTCCATCATAATTGTTTTTAACACTAGATTTTTAGTCTTTTAAAGAAATAAAATGGTAGTTTAGCCTAAAATGTGATTATCCTTCTTCCTACGTTCAGCTAATTGACAGAAACCACTGTTTGAGTGCGGTTTGGAGTTCAAGCTGTTGTGTCTGTCCCAGAATTTATTCAGGAGTGATATATATAGATTATAGGGTCTGTTTCTCTGAAGTTGACTGAAAGAGTGGTAGCAAAGGGAGGGAAAAAGGGAAAATGGGCATACAGAAAGCCAAGATGCAGGGTTAAACTTTCTCCTATTACCTGTCATCAACCTTTCTTTCACAGGGAAGGAGTAACCTTCTTAGAATTTAGTAGTGCTAAACGGGGTGGGGGGAGGTGGTGTGTCTTGAAAGGACAGTATTTTTGTCCCTGTTGCACTTGCTGTTTCAGCTTACTTAGTTTGATGATTCATGCTCAGGGAAGCTGAGTAGACTAAGCTGCACATAAATACTTCTATTGCAAAACTAGCTTTTGTGTCTGAAAGATAATTATTGGGTGATTTAGTGCAACAGAATACTACCATGATTCTTGAACTTTAAAATATGCAGAGTACTTACGTAAGAAATACTAAACTAACGTTTTGAGAAACGAAACTGATTCTGTATGGTGGTTTTAAAGTTCTAGATGGAGTTTAGAATATCCTGGTGGTGTGGGTCTGCTGGAGTTTGTGGGCTTTTGTTTGTCTTGTGCAGGCTAAGTGAACATCAGCAGAGATTGTTGTGTACTGTTTTGTTTTTCTGAGTAGGTGTCACACTAGTAATCTGCGGATTGAAACAGGAAACTGTTCTGTGTAACTAGATTGCATAAGCTAGGAAATCATCTGTTGTGTGCTAGTTTGAGACACATTTCTTCTTTTTAATTTCATTATAATATGGGAAAATGATTAACTGAACTCTGATAGCAAATATATAATACTAACAATAGATCTGCAGTTATAACTGGAAGGTGGGGGGAAATATATGAACACACAAAACTATGTGTGTGTATGTACAGAAGCTGTCTGTATGTGTATATATCAACAAAACAAACCCCTCTGCTTGAATATGGTGTCCCTACAAGCTGCTTTGAAACTGCAGTTGTAGGGTTGCCACACGAGAATGCGGTGCCGTGCGGAGATACCTGGCTGTGCTCTAATTCTCCTGTTAGGAGGCTGTAACCACCTCGCCTGTGTTTCGAAGAGCACGCAGAGGCAGCTAGAGTGCTCAGTGGTTGTGCTGCCCGTGGTGCTGTGTACAGTTGTTTAGATATCCTCACGCGGGAATGCATTGTGCAATGCAGATGCGCCCTTTGTTAATGCATGCTTTGTGATCCTGTGGACAATGCCTGTGGAAATCCCAGCTTCAGGAACTTCATACTTGGATGTATTTGTTCAAGTATCGGACTTGTCTCTGAAGGTTTCCGAGCTGAAAGTCTGTAATAATTGTGGTTTAGTTTTACATTATTTGTCATAGATAATGTATCTGTCTTAACCTGGTTTTATGCTGGTATGCCTTAATGCAAAATTATTTAAAAATCTTTGAATTGCCTGAAATTCAAGGTTTTGTAACAGAGACAAAAACCATAATAGAGGGGAAAATCTGATTGTTTGAGCTGATTTTTATTCACTCTTTTTTGCTTATCTGATGCTGCTAACTAGAATAACATCTTAGACAATGCTAGCTGACAAGGAAACTGGCTTGCTTCCATTTCTGTTTAGAGTTGAACAACAGCTGAATAGCAAATGACAGTCTGCAACCCCAGGTCTTGTAATATAAAAGAAGAGATACTATAAGTAGTGGGCATCTATTCCTGTGATTTATGTTGAGATAGTTACATTTCCATGGTCCTTTAAAGTGCTGATGTAGCATTTGAGGCAATTTCAGCATCAGGTTGGTGCATCCCAGTTTCCAGGCTAAAACAAAGATGCTATAAACAAATCTGTCTTATGGCATAGCTTTTTTCCTGTTAAAGACTATAAAATCTTGTGTAATACCCTCATTCTGTGTTCTTTGTGTTCATCTTAACAACTCAACCACTTTTTAAAAAAAAAGCTGTAAGTACTCAAATTTCACTTTTTTCCTTTTTATACCCTACAGAAGAATATCTCACTGAAATAAAATGGAGTTTTAAGGTGTAGCTGAAAGGATTAGAAACTGCTGTTTTAATTTCATTCTGTTCCAAAATATTACACATCCTTTATTTTTTTAATGTTAATGAAATAATAACCAATACAATATATTATTCTGGCAACAAAAGCTAATAAGTTTCATCATTGCCCTTTAGGCTCAACAGATGAGAACTTGTTTCAAGGTAGCATTTGCAGTCCAGGGGTATGACTCATTTTTGCAAACTTGAATGGACTTGTGGAACTAGCTGCGGTTTCCAGTAAACCACTTAGCTACAAATTCAAGTCCAGACATAGTTGGAGATGCTATTCTTAATCTTCTAAGTGCCGTATAAGTACCGCTCAGTAATAGTAGAGCTGTGTGGCTAGTTCTAAAAGTACATTTTTGAATTCTCTGTGTAAATTTGGGACGTTTGTACATGCAAACAAATAAATTGAGCAGGTACATTACTTACCTGGCATTATCCAGAATGCAGAAATACTGTCTCATGGCTTCCACTCTCTTCTAGGACAGTTTGTAAGAAAAATCAATTAAAGTGTCAGACATCTTTAAGATAGCAGTTCTGGTAGTAAAGTTTTCATGAGAATGTATTGGCTTGTCTAATACAGTAGTAAACTCTCATAAAGTAGTTCATAGGGAACATGAATTTTGAAAGTGTTTAAAGGGTCAATTGGATCTCTGTCCTGTCTTATATAGGATGTCTTTGCTATGTGCTAAAATACAAATGGGCTAATAGAAATGCAGTGGGAGATGACTTGTGTGCACACCTGATGTACGGAATGCACTGGTTTTATCGTCTGAAAGTGAGGAGAGAACTTTAATTTATGAATGAGATAATATCTAGTCTTTACCATGTGTCTGGTTTTGGAAGTTAATGCATGGCACTGGCATCTTCCTTCTAGCCAATCTAATAAATCACAAGATTTAACTCCAATGAAATTACATGCATACACTTAAAAACAGGCGTTGGCTTTAAGTCTTGTCAGGCAGATGTACTGGAGATGTCTCTAATGATCCTGTTTTTCAGTGGTGGCAGAATTATACAACTGAAGAATATCAGTTTTGCCCACCCCCTGTCACTTAGATGAGCAGATGACTTGCTGTCTTAGGTCATCATGCGCTGGTTTTATTGAATATATTTTGAAGAGGTCTTGGGATCTGCTTTTCTATTATATCTCTTTCAGCACTCTTAACGAGCAGACTAATATGTAGTAGTGGCTTAAAATAGATGAATGGGAACATTTAATGTCTTAGCCTTGTACACTAAGTAAACCAAACTTGAGCTCGTCTTATCTTAATGTTCTGAGTGGACACCAGCAGCTGCTCAGGAGCTGTTTCATGAGCTGGCTAAGCATCCCTGTTTCAGGAGTGGTACTGTATGTGTGTGAGGTGGCCAGCTGCGGGGAGGAGCAGCTGGAAGGTGTAGTGAAAGCTGTGGCTCTTAAAGTAGGTAGCCGCAGACTGGAGCTTTTCACAAGGGTTCTTGCTTGCTTATAGGATTAAAGGAAAAAGCATAGCTGCCTGTCACAAATCTTTCCAGAGATAACTATTTAGGATGAGGTGAATTGTCCCTGAGAAGCGTTTCTTCACTGGCTATGAAGGCAGTCTCCACAACTAGCTAAAACTAGAGGTGGACCTTTTCTAAGTGTTCTGATAATTTCACCCATGTTGCCATTACTATACAAATTTATATCGTGAAGTGCATTCATCTTCCTTTGACTGTGCGTAATAACCACGTTTATGGAAGCTACATGTATGGTGGATGCTAGTATAGAATCATAGCATCATTAAGGCTGGAAAAGACCTCAAAGATCATCAAGTCCAACTGCCAACCCAACACCACCATGCCTCCTAAACCATGTCCCAAAGTGCCATGTCTACACGTTTTTTGAACACCTCTAGGGATGGTGACTCCACCACCTCTCTGGGCAGCCTGTTCCAATGCCTGACCACTCTTTCAGTGAAGAAGTTTTTCCTGATATCAAATCTAAACCTACCCTGTTGCAACTTGAGGCCAAATTTCAAATCATTCATGTCAAGCTACAATGCGATTTATCACTGATGTGTCCCTCTCAGTGTAAAATCAATACTGTAGGCAAGTCCTTCCTTGTTGCTTGCTCATTTCAACACATAAACATTTCTCCAAAGTCACCCTAACAATATTTTTGGTAAATATACCCTGCTGGAAAACCACACTGTTTCCTTCTGAAATGAAGCTTTCTTTTTTCCTCACTGAAACCTTTCATAAACTCCTCAAATGCAGTATCACTTCCTGTAAAGCCTTCAATACTGACTGAATTTTGTATTTGATAACCCAAAAATGGAAACCCTATAAAATCCCATTTGATAAGAAGGCAACTTTTCCTTTCCTTACGGTCAGGTATAAATCTTACCCATAAGTATCTGTAAATTCTTTAAAGGGTCTTTAATATGGATTTAATTAACGAATGTCATAGTACAAACATAATTGACTGTTCATGTGTCTAGAAGTATTTTTGTCAATTTTTCTTCACTCCATCTTAAATTCTGGATTTTTTTTTCCTCTCCAGCTGCTCAAGCTATTGTTATTCACCACTGCAAAAACAATTAGTTTTCATCATTGTATTATAAATTTCTAAGAAGGCAGGCTGTCTTTAACATTATTTTCAACTGATGGAGCTGAATGACCAAATAAGGTTTTTTGAAAAAGGATAAGAAACAAATGAAAAAATACCACTGGAAGATAAGCAGGCTAATGATCACTGATTTTTTTTTTTAATTAAAACATTTGATTGTGAAGGGATGTGAAGTAGTCTAGGTATTCAAGAGCATTCCTTTTGAATTGAACTTGTCTTATTTGGAGATTTTATAATAATGAACATCTATTCTAGCCAACTTTATATATAAATGTGAGCAAACATTTCAACTTAGTTCTGTATCTTTATCAGGAAGAAGAGTTATACCTAGTTCTCAAAGAATCAATTGCAAAGGCAGGAAAAGTCTTTGTAGACTTATTCCCTTCAAAAAAACCCACAGAACTTTAATATGATGGAAACTGATTTATTTTCAAGTGCAAATGCTTTAAAATGGGGTAGAATTTATTGAGATGTGATTACACACCTGATTATATGGTAAATATTCTCCCTGCTCTCTGCTACTTTGCACTTATGAATAACTAAGTTACAAAAATGTGTACTACTTTATGAATTGTCTGATTGCTCATTATTTTCTTTACAAAATTATCTTGCAGGAGTGGATTAGGGCTCATTATGTTGAGAACTGTACCAGTGTAGGGGAAGAGTTTCTGCCTTGCATAGCTTACAAATGGAAATATTTAAATTTTTTTTTTGCCTAAATACTAGGCTTTTAAGTAAGCAGCCCTGTTCTTAGAAGTGCTCAACATACAAAGGTATTGCTGAGTAAAGTGATACCATTCATATTTTATCTAGGACACATGAGTTAACAGAATCAGAAGGAAATAAAGGATGGTAAACACTTAGCTACATTCTTTTATGAGTTTTCTTGAGGTTTGGCATCATCCTGTGAATCTTGTTCGCTTGAGGAATGATCTCTGGCGTGAGCTTGTTTCTTGAGAGCATCTTTTGTCTTCAGTTAGTTAGATATGGTCTTCTAGATGTTGAATTTTGGTGGAATTTTTTTTCCCCTGCAGATGAAACTTTCCTGCTCTGGATGGTTGTGGGCTTTATGCTGCTTTTTGAGGTTCTTTTTCCTTCCCTGAAAAAAATTAAGTATGAAGGGTAAGACATACTTGAACATAGTCTGCAATCCTGTTCTTGGAAAGTAAGACAAGGAATAAATGTACACATACCTGCAAACGTGGGAAAAATGTTGATGGTTGTGTGATTGCTGACTTGAAGAACCAGCCAAAAAATGAAAAGGTTGAGATGGGTATTAGTAAACAGGAACATTGAGACAGAACTGAAACCCTGTGAAAATCCCCAGAACTGACAATAGCTGTTTATTAAAATTATGATATTATTTCTTGTAATGTACAGAAGTCTTACCTTGCTTTATTTGTCTCTTTGTGTATAGTGTTGAATAGAGTAATGTGTCTTCTAAAACTGAATCATCTTTATGTATCATGTGTTTGATCCATGCCAGTTCACCAGCCGGTAGATTTTTCTGCAATTATGATGAAGGGAAAAATATGAAGTAATTTGAGTGGAGTATTAAGTCTTAGCAAAAATAAATAGGCATCTTTTCTGCCTCATAGAGCTGATGGTATTGCGCACAACAGAAGGATTTGTGTCAAAGAAATGTACTCTTCCTTGCAGTTATACGGTACGTTATTACTAGTTTGTGCTGGCACAGCAGCTGCTGTGAATGCTCAGCTCTTGGGATGCAATTCTGGAAGGTTAGTGGCTGATGTTATTCATGTCCTCTGTATAGGAAAGGACTAATTGTCACCTTAGTGCAAAAGAAAGATTGAGGGTTGTTTTGGGCTTCTTGGGTTTTCTTTTTTTGCATGTGTTTGTTACAGTAGAAATCCAAACCAGTTACATGAAAGCTGAAGCAAGTCTGTTAGCAATTCTGTACAAAACTGGTTTGGTTTTGTACATTTTCTGTTCCTTACTATATTGAAGAGTATTTAGATAGAGCCTTTTTGGTTTTTTTTCAGTGCAGTGATAGATGGGGAAGGCTGTAAATTCTGGTCTTGGGGGAGGGTTTATTCTTGAATACTGCAAGTGTTTTGTAATAACTTGTTCTATGTTCAGAAATAGTAACATGGCTAACGTGGCATATAAAGAGCAAAACTTAGACTTTCGAAGTAACATTTTTTCTTCTGTATTTGTTGCTAATTTCAGGCATACCCAATATTACTGAGTTCTGATAAAATAGATTTCTTTGAGCAGCGTGCCTCTGGAGTGGGGAAGTTAACAATGTTCAGAACTCTTTTAAAAGATAAATTTGTCAGAAGGAAAGACTTGAGTAACCTTAAGCTTATGACTTAGACTTAAAAATCAGATGGGGCTTCATAAAGTTAGGCTGCACTTATTCTTTTTTGGTATAACTGAAATTATGTGTTGTTTGTTTTTGTGTGGTCTCATACCCTTGTCCTATTGGACAAGTAAGATGTTATTCTCATGAAGCAGAAAGCCCCAAAGGAATTTTTTTTTTTCAGCGAGACTGCAGTATTCTATTATTTGTTGTGCAGGTGTTTCTTTTGTGATTGCCTCAGAAGTGGTAGTGTATATGTGAGGAAACATAGTCTGACCTGCTTCTTCAGATGTACCAGGCAGAGGACCTAACTACAAGACGCCATGCCTCTAGAACCAGCTCTGGAAATATTTCATTAAACTTGCAAGATCCAGTTTTTTGATTTTTAATTGAAACAGTGCAGTGGTTCTTTCCCTAGTTTTGGGGAGGGAGGGGATGCAGGCAAGAATAAGGAGAAGTAAAAACTTGGTAGGAATGTTTGATTTTTGAGTTAAGAAAAGTGTGGTATCCTGAGAGCAAAACAGATGTTAGTGCCTACTAGCAGCTGTGAACTAGAAACAGTTTGTGCAAAACTGCATTTGTCCCAGATTTACTAACTGTGCTTTCTGCAGTTCTCTTTTTTTTTCAGCAAATCCCCAAGTATTTGGTTGAGATAGGATTACTCTGTTCTCTGATCAGAAGACATTCATCTTATGGTCAAATTGTTAGGTGGGTTCCTGAGCATTATTCTGTAGAAAATTGTATAAAACTTGTTTTTCAGCTGATCTGATGACATTTTCTGTAAGTAAAAGAAAGCACTGTAAGCATCAGCAGTGTAGCATGTTGGAGAATCACTTGGGTAAAGCAAATAACATTGAACAAATCAGTCTGGTTTTGTAGGGTTTGCAATGTTGTAAATATATGCCTTGTAACTTCAGTTGACACTGTTTGCTCTTCCTTGATGGCTTAAAGATTTAAGGGTTTCCATCATGATACTTGAGTTAAGCAGACTTGCTGTATTTAAACTGAACGATAAATCACGAAAACAAATTACTTTTCTAGTGAAAACAAGGAAAGACATGTTTATTTGGGGGGGGGGAGTTTAAAGTCTCCGTAGAGATAGGGGAAAATAGCCCTGGAAGTAGGCAGTAGATCATGTAGAGCTTAAGAAAAGTTAGTGAATGTCTATTTGCTAAAAGTTTGAAAGATATTTTGAGATGTAGAGTGAGAATTGTGACTCTGTATCCATGAAGACAATATCTGTCTTTGTACTTTGCTTGGGAACTTCCTTCTTAAAAGGGGCCTCTGATTAGGATGTGGGTTTTGTTTGTTCTAATACTTAGTTCGTGGACAGAAGGAGTGTCTGTTTTCATGACCTTATCTTTCTCCCTGCTGCTAAGAACAAAATAAATTGTGCTGCTGTCCTCTTTCATTTTCCATTCTTTTTGTTGTTTTGCCTCAAAATTTGTGTATGCTCTTAGAAACTGGACCAGAACAGTAATGTTCTTGAGTTTCAATGCTGCCCAAAGAGTGGAAAATAAAAAATATATAGTGGCTACTCTCAAAGTTTGAATTCTCCAACTTGAAATAGCAGTTACCAGCAAGTGAGATAATCAAAATTAAGTGCTTGGATTTGCTTTCAGTAGTTTCATGTTAAGAATTTTACCTTTGTAGCTTAGTTTTGAGAGTAGTTTGGGGTTTTGCAGAATTTAATCAGTTTAAAAAACAGCTTATCATTTGTTAATCATTTGGGGTGGGAGGCTTAAAGTTTAGCACAAGAATTTAAGAGGGTAAGTCAGATAAAACTGAGAATTGTTGTAACATTTAGCTTTCTGCTAATTGCTTGTTAAACTGTCTTATCAAATTTTGTTACCTGCTGTATTTCATAGGTTTTATTTTAATCACTTTTCTCTACTTCCTTCTGTACTAAAAGGTAAAATGTTTGCAGCTTGGTTCATGTTGCCTAGTTTCAAAGATTAAATTACATTATCATATGTTGATTTAAATATTCTGGCTTTAGTAAGCATTGAGCACTTTCAGTCAGTGGTTCTCAGGTATATTTGTTATATGCAACGAGGAACAGCTTTGACAGAATTGGTTTTTTTATTATATTGGGAATTTCCCAAGTAGTATACTGGGTGTTGAGGTAAATGTTGAACTGTTCAGTATTCTGGACTTGGATACTGAATCTACTGCGAGGGTGAATATGAAGAAAAATAAATATCCACTGAAGTTGCAGAAAGTAATTTTGTACTGGAGTACTATTAACTTTCTGAAATAGTCATTCCTTGTACCATCTGTGTTCACTCACCAACTGTAGATCTCCACAGATTGTGTTCCTCTTTAACATGTCAATCACTATCAGTTGCTTTGAGGTTTGAGTAAGTTACCTGCTGTAGCTATATAAATAGTCTTTGAAGGAGGGTGTTGTGGTTTAGCCCCGGTCAGCAACTAAGCACCACACAGCCGCTCGCTCACTCCCCCACCCTTGTGGGATGGGGGAGAGAATCGGAAGGGCCAAAGTAAGAAAACTCGTGGGTTGAGACAAGAACAGTTTAATAATTAGAATAAACCAGCAATAATACTAATATAATGAAAAGGAAAATAATGAGCGAGAGAGAGAGATGAAACACTGGAAGAAGAGAGGGAAAGAAGAAAAAAAAAAACAAAACCAAAACTAAACAACAAGTGCTGCAACCGCTCACCACCCACCGACCGACGCTGCCGGTCCCCGAGCCGCGATCGCTGCCTCCCCCAGCCAATTTCCCCCAGTTAATATACTGGGCATGACGTCACATGATATGGAATACCCTTTGGCCAATTCGAATCAGCTCTCCTGGTTGTATCCCCTCCCCTCCCGGCTTCTTGTGCACCTGGCAGAGCATGGGAAGCTAGAAAGTCCTTGACTAGTGTAAACACTACCCAGCAACAACTAAAACACCAGGGTGTTATCAACATTATTTACATACCAAGTCTAAAACACAGCACTATGCTAGCTACAGTGAAGAAAATCAACTATCCCAGCTAAAACCATGACAGAGGGCAAGCAAAGAAGAGAATAAACATCCGTCTTATATGAAGTTAGTTTCAGGACAGTTTAATGTTGGCAAGTGTTGACAGTAGTAGAACTTGCTTCTCTAGCTAGGCTACAGGCTTGTACCAATGCAAAATAATAAACTAAGACTGAAATCTGAATTATGTTTGACCACTTAAATGAGACAAGCCCACACACTGCAGTACTCGTTGAGCAGATGGCTCATAACATTATCCATAGAAGATGGGACCATGAATGACTGCTCTCAAAATGCTCTTCAGTTCTATAGAACCTTCTGATACATAGTTGGGATTATTTTACTTCCACAGTTCATACACTTGTGTATTGGTGTGATGCAACATGTACAGAGTTAGCAGTTTGCTTCATCTCTGTTACCATCCAGGAGGCACATGCAGGTAATGTGTAAATCCTGCACTAGAGGTTACTGTGTGCAAAATACTTTGTATGCTAAGGACTCGAGACTGAGTGGAATTTTAAAAAACTTCAGAGTATCACATATCCTGGTTTACTTCAGTGACTAGACTGTTAATAGGAAAGCATCACTTAAGGTTTTGTTTTCTTGGTTGCTTACGAGTAAAGACTTTGAAAAATTAGTTGAGTATACAGTAAGTGAACTCTTTTCTATTGTGTCTTTTGCAGGAGTACCAAAGTCAGATCTTCTACATACAAGATCTTTAAGGGGGCACAGAGACTGCTTTGAAAAATTCCACTTAATAGCAAATCAGGACTGTCCACGATCAAAGCTCTCTAAAAGTCCATATGCAGAAGTAAAAAATATCTTGAGCAAAAAAATTAACTGGATCATACAGTATGCACAAAACAAGGATTTAGACTCTGATCCTGAAAGCTCAAAAGCATCCCAACACCAGCTTTTTAACTTCAGACACCAGACTGATAGAAAATTGCTCCCACAGTTTGACTCCCCAGTACCTAGATACTCTGCGAAATGGATAGATGGGAATTCTGGAGGCATCTCAAGCTGCTCACAAACTCTTTTGGAACAAAGAGAATCCACTGATTTCAGACTTGGTGTGTTACAAGAAACAGGTGCTGCGTTCTGTTGCAGCAGTGTTTTGTGGTCTAATCGCAACCAAGCCCAGAAAGCTGAAAAAGCTGAAGGTGGTTCACTCACCAGTGTTCATAGAAGGCATCCTCAGTACAGCAGGGAAGAATGTAAGTATATATCTATTTACATGCAACCTAGCAAGCAAGGGCATTCTTTGAAATATCTCTTGACCACTTAATGTCCCCACAGGGCATTAATTCACAGCCTGAAATGCAGCTTTTAACAGTTTGGAGTTACTGTAAAACCTGTGAAGAAAACGGCTACATGGCTAAGCAAATAGTGTGGAGGGTATAGTTGGTGTGCGGGTTTTCTTTGGTGGTTTCTTTCAATTTTCCTGTTAGTTATACCCCAATGTGATACAGGACATGCCTAATTTACACAAAAAAATACTGTTACGGTTGATTGCAGTCACTTTAATGTGTCAGTCCTGGCAGTCGCACAGTCCTGCCTGTGGAGATTACTAAGCTCCTGAAAACAACTGTCTTACTAAACTTGTGCCATGCCTTAAGTTATATTTTAGAGACCTGCCCTAAGCAATAGGGGAAATTAGAGGTAAGGTAGCAGAGCAAACTTGTGAAACAACATAAAAAATGAAATATTCTTAATAACAGCAGACCTTCCTTGTGCATTGTACTAGATTTTCTTCTGTTTGTTGAGCAAAGAAAACGGGACAGCCCCTATGCCACCATGTCCTCTTAAAGGCTGGAGCAGTAGACCTGAGCAATTTTTTTGATGACTGTGGTGATACTGAAAGCAGTGGAAAATGTTTTCCCATTCTTTAAGAAGGTCACTAGAAAAAGTATGTACAAAAATCTCAGATATCGTAGTGTCTCTGGAATTGGCCTACATAAAATGTGTCAGGAGTAAGTTCCTAAACATCTCTGCAGTTACTGTCCTGCTTTTAGAACAGTGCCTGGCCCTGGAGTGGAGTACATCCACTTTTACTTCTGTAGGTGAGAAGTAATTGGAAAGGGTTTCTGAACTTCAAAAGACCTGAGAAAGAAGACAAAAAAGCTGGTAAAATATTCAGTGGAGAATTAGGTAATGAAAGAGAAGGTAGTAATGGCATTCAGAATGTTGGAAGAGAGTGAGAAAGAAGTAGTGTAAAAAGTTGGAATCAGTTTCTTTTAGGCTCCCATTTTTTTAAACAAAGTAACCAACCTGTCCTTGCAGAATTCAGTCATTGCACATTTTATAGAAGGATTTTATTTAACTGCTGTATGATGCTTCATATTGCATTTGTAGTGAATTAAAGTCATAAATCAAAACAGATATGCTGTGCTGTTTGACCACCTGTCCTCTGGAGTCATAAATTGGGATTACATAAATCAGGACAGCAGTTAACAGGAATTATGAAAGCTTGACCTGGTTTATGGGGTTATCTAACTGAAGTTAGTGACTTGGAATTTATATCTCTGATTTTTGGGATAGGGGAACATAAAGCTTTTTTGAACGCGGTAACAGATATTTTTTTCTCCTGTCATTACTGCATAATGCCCTTTTGAGGTAATGTAAAAGAGAATTTTCAAACTTTCTGCAAAAGAGTGATAAATAATGTTGCCTCTGACTTACTGCCACCCATCTGTTAATTATTAGGATGCAAATGATGACAATTTGAGAAAATGGGAGTCTGCTGAGGGACACTTATGTGACTTTGGTAGTAGTAATAACAGATTTTATTGTTACAGTGACTGTGATGACTCCTGGAGAGTTAAAGCAACTTAATGAAAAACTGCTCAAGCAAATCCAGGGTGAGAATTTTTCAATACTCTTTGTTTTGGGTTTGTGTTGCTTTGTAATAAATATGATCTTGATTTAAAAAAAAGGAATTACAATGGCCTTACTATCAGCTAAGTTTTGAACTGAAATCTCTGTATATCATGTTTCCATGTAAAACAAGAAACTTCTAGGTGCTTTTATTATGTAAATTCCTTGGGCATTGCAAAGTGGCACTTGAATACAGTATACAAGTTTTTTGACTGGAATCAACTTCATTTTGAGTTACAAACTGATCCACCTTGACTTAAGTCACCTACAGCTACAAACTGGTGATCCTGTTCAGTTTACATTGCATACTCGAAGCTGTGCTGGAACCAGAAAAAGTGGTGTTCTTGCATATGAGCCCACTTAAATGTCCGTGCCTCTGTCACAGTAATGTTCAGCACTGCTTCTTAACTCTCTGAAAGTGCAGAGAGCAAGTGCATTAACCTAATAATGTCCTTGCAGATGTGTTTGAAGAGCTGACGCAGCAAGTCCAAGAAAAGGACTCTTTGGCCTCAGAGCTCAACGTCCGTCATATTGCTATTGAGCAGCTACTGAAGAACTGCTCCAAATTGCCATGTCTACAGATGGGACGAGCAGGGATGAAATCAAATGTCCCCATATAAAGGGGATAGAACTTCTACACTGCTATAGAGCTAACTTTCACTAACAGCTTTGATAGCCATTAAGTACAGCTGCACAGATATTTAGAAGCTTTTGAGGAAACTTGGGCAGCTTTCTCTTTGCATTTGTAATCCATGAGAAGTCTTATTCCACTTTGGTTTAGACAAAAAAAGGCAAATATTTTAGATATTAAAATCTAATAGTAGGGAAATTTTTTTGCCCATAACTACGCATGAGCCTTGAAATGAATTCTGTGTTTTGTTGATAATAAAATTGTTTCTAACAAAGAATGACCTGGAGCCTGTAATCCTGCCTCCTTCATACAGAGGAAAAATGAAAATTTGAGTTTGATCAGATGTGATCATCTTATATTTAAGAGAGCTTTAAGGGGAGAACAGTATTAATGAAACTCATGTTTTCTTATTTATTATGAGCAATATTTTATTATTGAAATTTTATACTAAATAAATATCACTATTTTAGGTACTTTTCCAGATTTCTTTATAAAATGTCTGAATTACTGTGTAACGTTTGCCTTGTGTATGGTCGTTTATCCTTTTTCAGGTCTGTATCTTTCATGATACAATTTTTTAAAAAAATCTTGTTTCCCAAAGAGATGAATTTCACCTGTTAAAAAAAAATGGTGGTGCATCACTTATTTTTATCAGCTTTATAACTGAGGAATTTGGTTCATGAGATATTTTAAAAAAAAAAAAAGCACAGCACTTCCTTTAAACTTAAAAAATCCATACTTTGGTTTTAATGCATAGAAGTTGAAGTTGTTTTGTATGCGTGAAATTTTCAATGCCGAAAAATCACTTCGAAGAAACTAAATAAATTTGTAATACTACATAACCTTGTTATGAGTTTTTTAATAAAGTTAGATCAGACTATGATAATGTGTTCACTTTGAAATGATACATTATAAAACAGAACAGTCTCTGCTTTTTTAAAACTTAGTCTACCATACTGAGAAATCCTTAGTTAATTTTTGCCAAAAGGACTGTAGAGCTGTGTTTGGTAACTGAAAGTTGCTGTGTTGCATTGAAAGTCAGGGTTTGGGGAGAAACTTCCACACACGCTAAAGTTAAAGTCTTTGTGCTTTCTGATTTTATCACTAAGTGAAAACGGAGTAATTTGTATAGCTGAGCTGAAAGAATGACTAACATGGACAAAGGTTAAGATTTGATTTTAAAATTAAGCTGAGAAGTAAGTGCAACTTCAGACTAGGTTAGATAGATTGCTCTCCCTATAGTGATATCTGGGCTACATAGGACAGGTTGATTAATTTATTTTTTTCCATAATGCATTTCTGGAAGGGCCCTGAAAGGGGTTTGGAACAGCTTGAGAGTATGCATGCATGGGGACTTGAACTTGTCTGTGTCTCAGTGTTTTATGGTTTAGGAGGGGAAAAAATTGGTAGTGTCGTTGCTTGCCTACACAAGTAGGCCTGTAAGTAAATGTGTGCTAGCTGATCCTCACTTACAGTGGTCAGAAGATGGATTAATCTCCATGTGCAAATTAGAAACCCTATTAATACAGGACTAAGGTAACCGCAAGTGTAAGGTAAGAGGAGAAATACCGCTGTTACTCATATCTGTGAAAATGGCCATCATGCAGTCTGAGTGATAATTCCCCAGGTGTCTGGTCAGACTGAAGAGGGTCTCAGTTTCACATCACTGGGTAGAATTAAATTGTACTTCCGCTTTTGCTCTTTGTTCTTCTGGGAACTAAAAGCGTAGCATCTGCAATTTAAGTCCTTCTGACTACGTATATACAATGCTACTATATTTTATTTTTGTTGTATTAGGTTTTTGATCCAGACAAAGTTGCAGGGGCTTATTTTGGTTTTAAGATGGATTATAATTAGGAAGGATAACTTCTGGGGCGCATAAGCTGCGGAAGCACAAATTCTTGTCATTTAGCCTCAATATGATTGTGAGTCGGGAGAAGGAAAGCATTCACCTCATGTATGTGCTTAAAAGAAAGGAAATATATAGCTGTTTCTTTTTCTTAAGCTCAAGGTGCAGAGGGCATCAGCACATACCCCAGCTGTCTGGCAGCTCTGAACTGGAGTTGCTGCTGCACATCCCTGTAGCCCAGAGGAGTTCAAGAAAATGGAAGTAGCTGTGTTCTTGGGTACTTTGGTTTAAAATAATGTGTGATAAGAAAATGCTCATATCATCCCATGTATTCTTTCCTCATTGCTTTCCTGACTTTCACTGGGAAATCTGTCTGGTGTAAATCTTGCATTAAATCTGAGTTGTTTCTGTACACGAAATGCTTCCTTAAGATACAAGATGCATATATCTTGACTGAGTAGTGAACAAGCTTTATACAAGGTGGAGGGCGGGGGGAAGACTTGCATTTGTAAAAGTGATATTTGAGGCTATGAACTCCTATCAAATAAAATCCAATTTGAGACTCTTAAAAACTTAAAACTGACCAGTTTTCATTTGCATTATAAGCTGTTGCTTATTTAAAATGGTAAAAAGAACTGGCCAGAAACTGGCATACTTAAACAGAAGGATCTTAATGAAATGATCTCTGAAAACACAGGCAGAATTGCTACAGGGGGTTTTGTGGTGTTTTTTGTTTTGTTTTTTTTTTTTTTTTGTCAGTTGCTAGTGGTAAAGGGCAGAAACTGAATTCTGTTTTTTAACAGAGGAGTATATTACCAATAAAAATGTTCATCTAAAATGATTCTTAGAACCTTTTGTTACTTTATTTGTATTTCAATGCCTGGAGACCCCAACAGTGAGAACACAGCTGGATCTCAGGCTTGATTAGACAGGAATAAATTCACAAGGAGGCATCTTGCTTGATTGAAATAAGATCTGTATGAGTATGAAAGAGCATACCATGAAGTCAGATCTATTTAAGAGCTTAATCTATTATTTTCATGTAGATACTTCCATTTTTTAGGAGCAACTTGGTAACGGCATTATAAAAATGTTGCTCTCCCTTTTTCCTAACTTGAGATCTCACATTGGGTGGGGGTATTCTGTTAGCACCCCCGAATGACAAGGCATGCTCTGGTTTCCATGCCAACAAGCCATTTCCAGAAAGTGGGTAGAGGGCTTGGGGCTTGTTGCTGCTTTTTAATTAATCTAAACCCTAGGAACAGAATTGACGTTTTTGTGTGTTTTTATTAGAAATATTTCTGCCACGTAACACTTTCTAGATAATGATAGTTTATGTCAAAATTGGAAATGCTAATTACATGTAGCAAATATGTAATAGATTGGATGGGCAGTTAAATTTGTTTTGCAGTTACAGGATACAGAGTGACACATTTAAATACTGAGATTTAATTTTGAGGGAAATGTAGTAAAGCAATCTGCTAATTTGAGATTAACAGATTGCTTGCTTTATTAATTATTCCACAGGATTTTTGGTTCTAAAAATTAATAAAGTGTTTTTTTCTGTTTTTACTGGATATAAAATTGGTGATGTATAACTGAAACAACATTAAGGAAAATGTGTCTCTAGTAATAGTATGGAAGCTGTTAAAGTCTGTTGGATAGTATCTTCAGAAAACTTTCATAGAATAGGTATGGTTCTAAAAAAATCTCAAAATCATTATGCTTCTAGCTAAAGAAAGAAAGGGTTTAAATTCATAAAGAATGCCAGTATATTGGTTTTTAAAAGTCCTTTTTTTTTATTGTGTGAAGCAGCTCTCTATTCACTTTTGCAATGATTAAATATGTTACCATCTCTTGGCTTAAAGTTTTCAAGTGATGATTTCATAAGGACATTATGTTAAGACCATGTGTTGAAATAGAGGGAAGTAGGAACACCAGTAACCGAAGTTCTCTAGGTAGATTACATTCTGCAGTAGGGTGGAAAAAACAAAGATGCTACTAAATTACCGTTGCTGTTGTTGTTTGGTAGTGTGTCGTGGGTTAACCCCAGCCGGCAACTAAGCACCACACAGCCACTCGCTCACTCCTCCCTGGTGGGACAGGGGAGAGAGTTGGAAGAGAAAAGTGGGAAAACTCATGGGCTCAGACAAAGACAGTTTAATAGGGAAAGCAAAAGCTGTGCGCGCCAGCAAAGCAAAACAAGGAATTCATTCACTACTTCCCATGGGCAGGCAGGTGTTCAGCCATCTCCAGGAAAGCAGGGCTCCATTACACATAATGGTTACTTGGGAAGACAAACGCCATCACTCTGAACATATCCTGCTTCCTTCTTTTTCCCCCAGCTCTATATGCTGAGCGTGATGCCATATGGTATGGAATACCCCTTTGGTCAGTTGGGGTCAGCTGTCCCAGTTGTGTCCTCTCCCAACCCCTTGTGCACCCCCAGCCTGCTCACTGGTGGGGTGGGGTGAGAGGCAGAAAAGGCCTTGACTCTGTGTAAGCCCTGCTCAGCAATAGCAAAAACATCCCTGTATTATCAACACTGTTTTCAGCACAAATCCCAAACCTAGCCCCACACTAGCTACTGTGAAGAAAATTAACTCTATCCCAGCCAAAACCAGCTGACAGTGTAATAATAACACAAGTCAACCATGGATCCCACTGTGAAATGAAAGGCAGAACTTTACTGGGTTTTTTTGCCTCTGTTTAATCTGAATCCTATACAGTTCCCATTGCTAGAGAGTCCTGAAGCCTGCAGGAGATGTCTTGCAATCACTTGTTTATCTACCATCTGCTTAAATGTTTATTTAAAGGACTGTTTTCCTCAATCACTGAGAACAAATTCATTTGCCAGTTGAAGGTGTAGTTATGTAGTTAGTTCTTTTCAATAGGCCCTTCCTAAGGTAGCCATGTCAGACACCTCCCGGTCCTTGCCTGCACTAGCATTCTGCTCTGCTCATTGTAGTCTCCACTCCTGAGCTGCTGTGAAAACCTGAGAAATGCAATTGTTCTTCTGTAAACATAAACAACAGCAAAAAAAAAAAAAAAAATCATAGTTAACTTCTCAGTACTTGTAATACCTGAAAATTTCTTCTCTGTCCCTCCAACACTCATCTTGTACCCTTAGTAACCTGTCAGTACCTTCTCCGCTCACCTCCTCGCAATTTGGCTGCCAGCCTTCCCTGGGTCCCAGACACAGCTGTCTAACCCCTGCTTGGGTTTCAGAAATGGTGCTGCCACGTGAGACAGTGCCATGAGAAAAGAGGAGAGGTAAAATTACAGGCTGAAGTAGGACTGTTGACAGAGCAGTTTACTGGTAGCTCAAGGATATAAGAGTAAAACATGAACATGAAAAGGTAGAAAATGGGGAAGAAATGATGGGTGTCGAGCCTGCAGCTGGCAGTCAGTCAGGTCATCGGTGTTGACAGCATCAATGGATCTGGTGCGTGAGTGCAGTCAGCAGTCCCCAAGGTCTGCAGCTCTGTTCTCGTGCCTGGCTCCCCCATCCCCATCACCCCTCCCCGACTGATGCCTGCCTGGTCAGCAGCGGCTCTTCAAACATCTTACTGGGGCAGCAGCACACGGGTGCTTAGCCGAGTAGCTCAGTAAGCTCTGCTGATCTTGTGTGTGTGTGTAAGAAACAACAAATACTTGCTTTGCACTTGCATATATCTTGTTTGCAGAGCCTTTGCGCGTGGCTACGGATGGCCAAATATAGTGACTCAAGCAGTAAAAGGTGTCTGTGTTTGTACAGCAAATACAGTCTCTAGGCAGATGCAGATGTATGTTGTTATATGCTGGCTGAACCTGAGATAAGCACACAGCAAATGTCCTTGATGCTATATATGGGTATCAATGCTACAGGTCAAGTATTTCAGGGAGGAAAAAAACCTAACTTCTATGTACAGGCCATAAATTTGCAGTGAAGGTGATCACTTATAAAGGTAAGAAAGTTTTGTTTGTGCACAAAACATTCTAACTGTGAAATTTAAAGTTAAATGTACACCAGATGTGCTACTGGCACACCTAAAAAGGAAAAAAATCTTGATATTTCATTTGCAAAAGCATACCTGTATGCCCCTATGCTAGCAGAAAGAATGAAGACACACATTGGTTTTGCATTTCTCATCTTTTGAAGTTATGTGGGTAAGCTTCAGCTTTTTTTTATATTAAAAAGGGTGACAAAAAAAAGCCAGTACTCCTTCATTTAGTCTGTCTAATGGAGGTGCCTGAGGGAAGAGCAGGTCAGGCAACATGCTACCTTTTAATTAAGCACACCTGATCATGAGGTGAAAAAGGGCCTACCTACATACTAAAGAAAATGTTCAATATGTGTTATTTTAGGGAAGATATTACTTAGCAGTGATGAAAAAAGTGTGTGATTCTTAATAATCACCTAATACCTGACAAGGGAAGGCTTCCGCAGTTCTATGTGTGTCTGTCCTGTTTTCTCACTCTACACCAGTAACTCAGGATTCCATTAATTTTACCTAAACTTGATAGACATTTGATAGAAAGTTAAAAATCTCAAAATCTGTATAAGATGGTGTGGTTCAAGGAGATTTTGTGAAGCCCTCTACAGGTATTACACTTACGAAGAAAGGAAGTCCGCAGGACAGGGTCACACCAAAGCATTGGCAGAGGGAGAGTGGGGTGGGTGTGTGTGTGGGTGTGTTTGGGAATGCCCGACCACAAGGAAAGCTGTGCTGGGTTCTTAGGAATATGGAGGAGTCACAAGGCTGTGGGCAAACGGGCTTCACTCCTCCACTGCTGCAACTGTGTTGACTTCTTGAGTGCTCCGATGCTGGTAACGCAGTCCCACAGTGTCCCCTCAAGCCAAGATCAACACACCAGCTTTCCAGCTGATTCCTTGCTGAGGGTTGAGGCGGAAGCAGAGCAGCTCCTCTTGGGTTACTGGGACAACACCGTGATGTCATCTTTGCAGAATGCATCAGATCTATAGGTCATCATGCCACCAGACAGAGGCATTGAATGAACTAGTGATGATTCACTTGAGAGTGGTAGCAGTGTCGCTGTTAAATTTGTGCAGAGGCACTTCACCAACTCTGTGGAACGGCAGAGAAACACCAGCTTACCAGGAGGGAAGTTTGGCTGCAAGGTTTTCTTTTTTAAAAATACTGATGTCACACACAAGAAATGAGGTTAACAGAAAGAGTGGTTAATAAATCTGATGCAAAACCACCAGGAGTCTTTGGAATGCTTCTTTTGTACGATGGTAACTTCTCAGCAGGTCTAAAATCTGACGCGACCCAATGGTGTGTTCTTCAATTCATTAAAATGTAGTCTGTATATTAGACTAGCATTTAAAACACACTCTCTTTGTAGTGTTCAGTTTTACTCATAAGAACAAAATAATTAATGCAAGTTCAGTTCAAACCTTAGTTCCTAAGGTACTATATTGACTCTAGATCAAGATGCCTCTGAGTAAATTCCTCAGCAGTAATAAAAGGCCTACTAAGACTGGTCCTGGAGCAACTCATACATGAACCTCTGTTGCAACAGCTTCAGAATCTTAATCGTCATCTTCATCCTTATTTCAAAAGTAGATTGCAATGCTGAGAGACTAAGCAGAGAAAGGTTTTTGGATAGAGGTAGCCTTTGCAGTCTAAGTTGTGTGGTGCATCTATGTGGCTATATTAAAAAAACTGATAAGAGACATTCATACATATCTAAAAATCACAACTTGGCTAAAAATTTTTTCTGCCTCTTATTTGAAAGCATCTAAACATTTATTGTGCTTTTCTGTGTATTTTGAATACACACGAGTCAGTGTGTTGGTTTTGTGGCCACTCAAGCACATAGCAGCCTTCACTGACTTCTGTTAAGGATACACAACACCTCTGTATATAGCATGTAAATATAAAGTATATATAACAGCGTATGTTACAAAGCATGAATTGTTGTATCCCATAAGTGAAGAAGCATGGCTAAAGATTGGGTTTATTAACCAATTGTAGCCTAACTCATTTTTTTTAGTAACAGATTGCTCAGATTCCTGAGCAGAACAGTTCCAGTAATTCCTCTTTAAAATATTTTTTCTACCTGATATAGCAGAAAAAATAAGTACACTGTGAAGCCAAATGCCAGCTTTAAATGTTAAGACTTCTTTAATCCTCCTAAAGAAAGATGAAATTATCGAAAAATAGTTTCACAGTTTTCATCTTTTCAATGATTTTTGCTAATATGCTAAAGCTAAAAAATAGAGTTTTTAGGGGATTAGGGTAGGAGAAATAGTAGTATGTGGCTTCCAGTAGATATATTAATTAGAATCCAAAACCCAAGGCAGCCAGATTTCAAAATGAAAAGATCATAGACTGCAAATTATTCTGTTTAGTGCTGTGCATTGAAATAAACAATAAGGGACTTCTTTGCCGAGGTGGTTTTAAAAAGTGATCCTGAATAGATGTTTATGTAGGCTGCACTTTTGAAAAATATTTGTGCTTCTGTCTAACCAGAGGTTTGTTTGAAGTGCCGTTGCTTTAAGTTCTTTGTGTGGTTAATCTTGAATGAGGCTTTTGTACAGGTGACTTTATTTAAGGATAGATATATCCTTCAGTGTGGAGATAACTGAAGGAATAATACAGCATGCATTTGCAATTAACTTTGGAACACGCAATATTTCTCTTCCTTCAGCACACTATAGGCTTCAAAGAGTTTGATAAGCAACAGCATCCTCCATATTGCTGATGCAGCTGCCATTCAGAATAAGATGGACCGTCTTCTTTGTCCAAAAACCCCATCACCCAAACATAAGGCCATTTGTAACAATGTTTTGATAGTTAACTGCTGCGAGCAATGTGCAGCAAAAGGCAATGCGCAGGGCTCTGCCTGCTGGCACCTGCAAGTACCGCGGCTGCAGATGCTGGGTTAGTGGGAGGGGAGCAGATGAGTGTGGAAAGCCAGGCTCCCATGAAGTCACTAAATAGCCTCTCCTGCTATCATTGCTGGAGTCACACTACTGGGCTAAATGGGCCGTTGCTCTGGCACAGCAGAGCATTTCTTACATACATCTCTTTCCAGGCAGATTAGTTGGAGCACACCAACAGCCAAGTAATAGCCCTGTTTGCTGTGGCTGCTGCTATTTCTCTTTCTTCTCTCCCCCCCGCCTAAAAAAAAAAAGAAATTGTAGAAATTCTGTCTCTCTTCAAAAACATGCTTTAAAAAGAATCATCCTTTTGTAGAATCACAGCTATTGGGGGGCAGGGGGGGAGAAGAAAAAAGCTTTAAAAAGTGTTGAATCCAGTCATGGGAAAGATGCGCTCACGTACACCACTAACCAGCAGGCAGGTCTAACTGGTCCCCATTAGCCTGAAATTGTCCCGTACATTTTTTCCCAGCAGCAAATGAGCACTTATTTTTATTACTGTATGTACTTATGAAGCATTCCCTTACAACAGTTCCATCCAAACTGCTCAGTTCTCAAAAATTGTATTTTCTCTGCATAATCAACTCTTGAGAAGGAAAGGAGGTTCATTTCTGAAGGCACTGTGGTGCTATATATCGATAGGCAAGGGAAAGGGAAAGGAAAGGGAAAGAAAAAGCAAGGCCTTTTTTTTCTTTTGCTTAGCTTTTTAAAAAAAGATATTAAGATTTCTCACTACAGTTACTAACAGGGTAGTAACTGAGGTAACTAACCTCAGAGGAAAACAGTCAGCGTACATCCCCAGAAGGCATGGGCTGGCCTTCAGCAAGCCACTGTCAACGTCAGCTGCCTTTGTAGTCGGCTCCATGAACACTTTACCCTGAGAAAAGTGAGATGAGGAGGAGTGGGAGGAAGTCTGGTCTTTTCCAGTCCCCACCCCTCCCAAATTAAGCTGTAACTCTACTTCACTTGAGATAGCTCCATCTGGACCCCAAGAGCTGGGTTTGTGAGTGGCAGGTGTGGGACTGACTCCCTCCAGCCTCTCTGCCCAGCAGAGAGGGACTGACAGTGGTGCTGTCGTTGTGCTGTCTCACAGTGCCTGCCGCCTGACCTTGGGCTTACCAGGGAGAGGGCTGGGGGCAAAGAAGAACAGCCCTCACCAAAGACCTGTTTTTCTGCTGTGTGAGACTGAAGCAATAATGCTCAAGAGCCCAGGCGCTGCGATACACCACAGCAGAACTGGCTGAAGCCACAGAGGCAAACCCGCCCTGTTGCTCATGAGCAATTGCACTTGTTTTCTTTCAATATGATAAATGGCCAAGGCTCTTGGCTTGCACTTATTTTTGTACTTGTTAAAATAACACAGCACTTAAAGAAGAATTTGAGTTTTGGCATATGGGTCAAAGACATTGATCCAACGGGAAAAGCAGACCAGCTATTGCTGCCAATAATGCGATGGTGTCCTTCAGTGCCAGAAAACTAAAACCAATAGTCAGATCCATTTCCCTGTTTCTGCTCTATCCTATTCAATCACAACAAATCTGTTAACTAACTGCATTGATCAAAATTAAGTGCCTAATGTTTAGATTCAACATTTCGGTGTTTAGCGTGGCATCATGGTTAATGTAATCTCTTTGCTAGCTCTAGTTTTGTACTCCTTTTCTTACACTGCACATCATTTAGCATACAAGGTTTTCCACGCAGGAAAAATCAGATGAAAAAAATATTCTTCTGAAAGCAGATAATTTATACTCAGTAATAGAGTTTTTGTGTAAATAAAACACCTATATGTCTGCGAATCTCAATCACAAGTATATTCATTGTTTTATTTGGCCAAGGTGCTTTAAAACAGTTCCAGTAGTGACAGCTGGGCGACCGGTCCAGCACCATCTTCCACAAGACAGGAGCAGGCCCCACTAAGGAAGTCACAGTGGGGATGTGTTACTTCATGCTGAAGGTCAGCTCAAGGCTTTGCCAACTTCGATTTGATATTCTTCACGTTGTTATTGGAGAGGCAGATCCTAGACACTGCATAGCTAAGTGTGAAATGCAGCTTTTTGCCCTGCTAAAAACACACAGCTTAATCATCATTATAGTATTTATGTTAACCTTTCACTTCAGTGCATCAACTCTTCAGCACACGGTGCCATTTTCTGTAGGGCTTTGTGAACATTTCAGTTTTGTTTGCTGACCACACAGGTTTTTTAAGGTGTGGCTGGGGCAAGACTAATCTTTTTTAAAAACTTGTTTGTAGCTGCATATTCTGTCTTAAAAAAAAATATAGATTTTACATAGCTGATATAAGCAGGGAAAATAGCATTGCCTAGCATCACAGTTTTCAGACTCATCTGATCGTAACGTGCTGCTTCAGTTGCTAGTTTGGCTGCTAAACATCACCCTGTTGGTGTAAGCCCCTCCACACGAGATATCTATCTGCTTCAGAGGCTGTCCTTTCTTACCTCCAAATGCTGGTAGCTGTCGCTCTGATGAGCTCCTGTGCATTTCTGCATTGTCATGAGGACACAAAACCATCCCTAGAGCCAAGCCTTTGCTGGAAGGGCACCTTACCCCACCCTTGTGAGGCTGCGCCCAAAGCTGACCAGCCTGCGCACCTCTGAGAAACCCCTTGCGCTGCAAGCGCCTCCCGTGAGGTTACCGCTTCGAGCGTGGTGGCACGGCTGTCCGCGCCAGGCTGAGGCCTGCCTAAACCCGAGCAGGATGTGCTTTGGGGTTTTAGCTGGGGTTTAGCTGCGAAAGCGGCTGTGTAGGTCAGCTCCTCCTCCTGCCATCTCAGCGCCGGGTCTGGCGAGGCAAAGGGACCTTCTGCCCACGCAGGTGTTTGACCACCAAGGGGGGCTGGCGAGGGATGTCTGTTCCATCCCATTCATAGCCGTCCTGCAACAGAAACAACAACAATCATAATGCATGGCATTAAAGTTGAAATTAACCTGTCTCATATTGAAAGAAAGGAAGTCAGAGACCAGCAGAGGTGAGCAGTTAGCCTGCAAAGCTGAGGAGGCTGCAAGGACCTCACGGTGCTGGCGATGGGCTGGGACCAACAGCTGCTGCTTGCTCTGGTAAAGCCCCCTGAGCCACAGCCCGGTGCCACGGGGGCACCGAGTGCTGAGAGGCGCATACTGGCAAAACCCTTCCCCTGAGCAGCCTAATGTGATGGCTATTGGACTTGGGCTGAGGCGGGGAGTGCAGACGAGAGTTACCCAAAAAGGGGTTAGAAGCTGGTCAGGGCGAACAGAGCCTGCTGGCACACTCCAGGCCCCCACATAGTCCATGTTTTTTCTCAGTACAGGAGTGTATAGACTGGTCAAACGCTGAATAAGGATAAAAGAAAATATCTCTGCTTGTTCATTCAGTGAGTCCCATCTATCATGGGAATGAGGGGGAGGAGGACGAAAGCACAGAAAAAAACCATATGTCATCATCTGAGCAAAGACTGTCTCATCATGACTAACCACAAAGGGACAAACAGCACTGCGCTGCTAACTTTAACTCTGTCATGGCAAACCAGAACGCTTCATTTTGCAAACTTAGCAGCATGTGTTGTGTTTTCTACAGTGTCTTATTGCTGTTTTTAAGACAGGAAAAAAACAACCATATTCCCTTCTTGCATCATATTCAGACTTAAGATCAGATCTTTGCAGAAATACCTATCACGGTAACATCTTCACTTACACACATGGGAAAGGCAAATTCATGGTGCTCTGACAGAGCCCTTGTTCCCAAGCCAGGCTTGAGGTTCACCCAGCAAACAGGACCAAATTATAGCCTGGAAATGAGTAGTGTGCACTGACTGTGGGCCACTGCGCAGCCCTCACACTCACTGTTGCTCTCTCACACACACATGCACCATCACGGGCCAGCTGAGGCAGGAAAGCACCTCTGGAGATTGCCTTGTCTGACCTCCGTTCAGAGCAGGGTCAGCCAGAGCAGGTTGCTCAGTGCCATGTCCAGTTGGGTTTTCAGGGACAGAGACTCCACAGCCTCTCTGGGCATCCTCTTCCAGTAGTCAAACACCCTCACAGAAGAGAAGTGTTTTCTT
Source organism: Morus bassanus (assembly GCA_031468815.1). NCBI lineage: Eukaryota > Metazoa > Chordata > Aves > Suliformes > Sulidae > Morus > Morus bassanus. Next base: position 110,882,371 of record CM062568.1, read on the forward strand.
ACATTGAATGAAATTTCCTGTATTCCAGTTTGTGCCATCACCTCTCATCCTGTCACTGGGCACCACTGACAAAAGCCTTGCTCCCTCTTCTTTACTCCCCCATCAGGTATTGTGGTGGACTTGGCAGTGTTAGTTTAACAGTTGGACTTGATGATATTAAGGGTCTTGTCCAACTTCAATGACTCTCTGATTCTATGATTTTTACACATGGATCAGATCCCCTTGAGCCTTCTCTGCTCCAGGCTGGACAGTCCCAGCTCTCTCAGCTTCTCCTTATAGGACAGATGCTCCAGTCCCTTAATCACCTTTCTGGCCATTCCCTGACTCTCTCCAGTACATCTCTTGTACTGGGGAGCCCAGCACTGGCCTTTCAGGCTAAAGCTCCTTTAAAGTAATAAGGTCACTCACTTTGTGAGTACTGACCTTCCTCAGTCTAGCAGGAGGCTGGGGACACACCCAGGGTTTTCACTGTCACCTCCTGCCACAGTTGCACTTCCATCATCCTTTGGCTCATTGGAGCCAAAGCTGGTCAGAGCAAAGTTGTGAAACTGTCTTCAACTATGGGCTCGCTGTCTAGATGTGTTGCGGGACTTTTTTGAGATGATCCTACACAAATCCATTACCAGTAACCTATCTGTGCTTGTTTCTTCAACTATAAAATGTGGCAGTACTGAATTTGATTGCGAAGCTTGATCTGTTTATGTCTGAGAGCCTTTACAACTGTATGCTATGCACTAGCACTGCTATTCACTACTTTTAGCATTTTGGGAGGATTAATCCTGAAGAAGTGGAGACCAAAATGCAAACAGAAAGTGTTTTGGGCAATATGGTCTTTGCTCTGATAAGTTCAAATTTGCCTGAGATCCAGTGGCAACTACTTTCATTGTCAATGGTTTAAAGCAGTCTTTCTGGATGAATTATCAGTAAGCAAGTGTGGCGCCTGGTCACCTGCAACAGGATGGCTTTTTCGCTACTTTAGAGAGGTAGATCTGCTTGTGTTGCTCTGCAGTTTGAATTCAATGATAACCTCCTTCTCCTCCCACCACAACTGCTGCCTGAAATTAGCTGTAAAAATTCCTAGTATTTTCCCTCTGAGTCAACTATTTTATATCACAAGACTCTATACCACTTCAATTCTGAACTGCTGCTCCTTGGAGCCAGTTTTTACCTTGTGGTATATCTGGAGCTAAGAAACATGCTGCAATTGGAAGCCCTGGGCTAAAACACTGAGAGAAGAGGAAGAAAAGTAATTTTTCAGTCCTCTGCTTCAAAAACCCCGTGTAAACCCTCAACCTCACACTGGCATTTATGAAAGCAGGGAAGAGCAGCTAGCCTGGTGTGTCACTTTCCCTTTATAAATTCTGCGAAGGTACAGCTGGAAAGGGTGGAGGAGTTATTTTCAAGGAAAAGAAGTGTTGAAATCTGTCAAGACAGATCAGGCATACTGGGGGATGACAGCATAATTGAAAAGACACCCTGAGCACTAGAGTCCCTGCTGTTTTGAGGACTTTTCTTCCCCACTATCAAATGGTGGATGCTTTCTCACCCAGGTCCAGAAGCCCTCAGCCAGCAAGGATGTGACTCCACCGATACCCTGCTCTCTTGGCAAACCGAGAGCCTCCAGGTACAGCAGCTTTTGAAGTGGGCTGCCTTGCACTGGCACGATGCTTTCCTGGCCAGCTGAGCCACACTGCCCCACCTCCCCTCCCTCAGCACCGTAGCACCCTGCCTCCCAGCTGCCACTGCCAAGCCAGCCCTGGCCTTTGCCAGCCCCTTCTGGGAGCCGTTCGTTAAAGAGGCAGAAAACCAGCTGCAGCCTTTGCTGTGGTCCCACTGGCTCATGGCAGAGCGCCCAAGCCCAGGCAGGGTGGAGGGAGGTCGGGCTGGCAATGGGGGTGAGTTGGTGCAGCTGGTCGGCTGACACTCTATGCCTGCCCGGGGCACAGGGTAGGCTGAGGAGGTGTGTGCTGCCAGCTCACACTCTGCTTACCCTACGCGAAGGAAGACAAAGAGGTGTAATGCTGTTTGCATTGAGGCACATTTTAAGCAGCGGGCTGGTGTGCTTTCGCTGGCTTTGTGCCTTCCCAAGTTTCTTCACATCTCCTTCTTTGTGCAGCCTCCTCTGCTTTTGCAGGTGGGCAGGCACAGGTCCCTGTGGCATTGTGTTTTGCCAGCTTATTTTTCAACCAGAACTGTTCCCTGGGTTGATTCACAGTGTGGTCTGACAAACAGTTGAGTCAATGCTCCTTCAAAGGGCAGCATCTCACAGCTGGCCCTGGGAGCATGCACTGCTGGGCAGAGGGAGGGTCTGTGCCCTGGGCAATACCCCGCCCCAGTATCACACCTTACCCTTCGTGTACAGGAGAAGGTTGTAGAACAATTGCAAAAAAGCTGAACTGTGTCTGCAGGCATAGCTAGACAGTCAGTCTGCTGAAGTTTTGAAATGCTTTATTTCACACCCTTGCATCCTAGTTGAAGAACAAGGTGTCTTCAGGAGAGGTCAGCACCTGCATGCCTTGAGCTCTGTGCCCAAGTCTCCTGAACACAGCTGCACGTTGACAGGTACAAGGCCATCCTGGAGTCTTTCCTACCAAGGGATCCACTGGGGCATGTGCTTTCTCAGCTGCAAACTCAGTGGCTTTAGAGAAGGAAAGACTTGTGTTTTGCCCATACGCTGAGCCCTTCATGAAATTATCAGAAAGACTGCAGAAGAGACAGACCGGTGACAGGACTAAAGATTTCTTCAATTATCACTAACTCTGAATGATGAAAGTGGCTAAAAGAGGAGAATTTCACATATTATCAAAGGTGTTCAATATCTTGCAGGGTCAAATCCTGTGTTATTCAAGACAACTTTCCACCTTTTCTCTAAAGCACAGTCTTGAATTGTAACAACTGTAAAAACTCACTTGGAGTTGATGAGTTTTTGATATGATCAGCCTTGATTACATATCTGGTCAATCGAGCAGTGCAGCAACATGTCTGTCCTCGTTGATGCCAAGGGCTGGAATACCACAGGATTCACAGCAAGCAGCTAATGCAACACTCACAAATAAAGAGCTCAATCTGAAGTGAAAATTAGGGTGGAATGAATTTAGGAGGCCCATTTCTGTTAAAATAAATGTTTGAAAACTGCACTGGAATACATCTACTGCCACAATGTTTTTTTCAAGTAAGCAAAACAAATTAGAGCCTGCTTCTGTAGTAGGATACTGGAGCACAGTCACCCATTCCTAGGAGGAACCGCTGATGTTTGAAGCTTTGTTTATATGAACCCCAAGCCAAAATTAATAGCTTAGGTTTTTTAGGACTTCACAAAAGTTGCTGGCTGTCAAGTGTTGTTATTTCTTTAGTCACACATACAAAACAAAAACCCAGAATGCAGAATTAATGACAATCTACAATTAAGTTGGCTTGATATAACCTGCCAGAATAATTCACATGACCTGTAACACAGTCTTTTTCTTCAGGGCTTCTTGGACATCCACATGTACATACTGTTAGATTGTGTGGACTTTTGTCATGTGTTTGGCTCACTTAGAGGTTATGTGTTGCTTTGGTGGCTATTTAATATGCTGTTGATCTGCTTCTACCAAAGAAAAAGAAGAAAAAATGGTGTTGAGTACAGTAGGTCTTTACAATGAAGAGTATCTAAAAGACACTAAGAAATTCCTAGGTCGGGCCTTCCTAGGATGAGACAGTTTCTGGAAAAGTACAGAGGCAGCTCCAGTTATTCTACCTGCAGCGAGGAGTATTTCTTTACAGGCCGGAACATGCCTATTCCCTAGCAGTCCCTGAAGTTTTGATGTGGGAAGGACTGGTGAGGGCCAGCTAAATGAAAGAACTGAACAATTACAATCTTCTTATGAGAATGAAGGGCAGCATTACTTCATTGAAGGTCTCCATCCATTTCCACATAGATCTCAGGAGGACCACACAAAGATGGTATCATTCGCCTTCAAAATTGCAAATACTCTTTTGCAATAAAAGTGGAGAAGGGATATTGGAGGTGGAGAAGGCAGAAAGGGGGACATTTCATCTGTAACCACAAAATTGATGGAGATGCTGGACCACAGGTATGGTCCAATTGCCTGGTATCCTCTTTGCAACACCGTACACCCAGGCAGGAAGCCGGGAAGCCTGCAACCGTGTTGTGACACTTCCCAGAAATAGCTTCAGAGCTTTGATCCCCCTGCTGTTCTTCCTGAGCCAAGGCTGGTGTCTTTGCCATTAACAATATGAGCCATCAGGTAAAACATATTCCAAGCTCGACCAAGCAGATAAATAAAAAGTGAAACAAAAATGTCTGTGAAGTTGTGTCCATTTCATGGAAGCTGGTTTTCTACATAAGAAATCCAGAGTGATCAAAAAGAGTATTTCAAATCTGAAGAAAGATGTGATTGCATACATTTAAGAAATATTTTGCTCTTGTGTCACATGTCAGTGGTGGAAACCAAAAGCTATATTCCCAGAGCAAGATTATGCATGCGATTTCATGGCAAAGCAGAAATGTGCAGCGCAGGTCCCCACTCAGCCAGCTCAACTCTGAGTGCACTTCCACCCTTCACAAAACGCCCCTTGCTCTCTTGGCCATAACAAGAGACCAAGCTAAAATCAGAGGAACCATTATCAGATCATGACCTTTGTAGATACGAGTCATTCAGTTTGTACCAGCTTCCCCCCCCCCCCCCCCCCCCCCCCGCTGTCATTAGTTTTAGCATTTGCTAAGCTGTCCTGACAGTTGTCTCAGGACCAAGTGTGCAACAAAAATGACTTGTATTCATGCGTACACTCATACACACACACACAGAGCATTTATGTTTCCTATTGATGCTGTGAATTCCGATTCTTCTCCTGTCATGATACTAAAGAGGAATAATTTAATACCTACAAAAACTTCCATTACGAGACCAGAGATGAAGTGCTGCTCTGTGTACTCTGCCTATTAACGTTAGCAAGACAAAAGCTCTCTCTGGTGGTAGATTTCAGTAATTGCATTTTTCTATTCCTGCTCTTTCCAACACGTTGAGCAGCCAAGTGCTGTCACTCGGTTATCGAACCCCAAGGTGCACTAGCGACGGCACTGTAGGAAACAAAATGTCGGGCATTGTCCTGCTGAATAGAGCTGCAACCACTTGGCATATGATAGTGTATAGATGGTGAACTGGAAACCAGTTGTAAAGCTGTGACGTCAGAAACCACCTATGTATTGAAATTTATGACTGCTTCATACATACCATTAAGCCCAAAGACATTCAGGAACTCAGGAAACAGAAACTACCTAAGTTTTGCTGATTTACTTATTCTTACAGGTACAATTTCTTACCATAGCAAAATATAAGCTGGTCACATTTTCAGCCACAGGAGGAAGCTTGGAGCAGAAAACATGCTTATTTTCAAATCCAATTTCTACACATATCACCAACTGCTGAGCAGCTATCACTCTAAATTCATTTGCCACTTCCAACATGGAAACATAAACGCAAGTAAGTTAACGCCCTAGGAAAGAAGAGGGAGAGAGATAGCCATAGCTTCTATAATTTGCTGTGATCTCTCTGAGTTCAGTTCACAACAGCAGAAGGTTTATGTTTAATAAGGATAGTGTTAGTAAAGCTAGTAACAAAGTATAGGACAACATGTCTTCCTATCCTTTCACATAATATCATTATGCATCATCCTTTGGGGAATATGTTCTACACAAAAAACCCCTTGTCTACAACATAAAAAATACATGCTACCAAGAAATCCTTTTGTCTCCTAGTCAAAAGGTAAGCCACAGACTGTGTTGTTTCTTTGCATGTATATAATATTTACTTGTCCATCAACTACAGCCCAGTTATCTCTGAACACTGCAAAAAAATCATGTGTCACACAAATAGCCATACTACGGCTGTCTCTTTATTAGGTATTTATCTGTATTCACTACAGGTTTGTCATTCATTATATCATGTGAATAATGAATTTCACAGAATTGCTGTGGAATTAATTTCACCGACCTATTTGTACCTTTTGATCACATATCTAAAGAATCTGAAAGAGGCTGGAGTCCAGTACAATTGGGTAATGCTCAAAAATTCATCAAATCACTAGCAGGTTGCCATATACATCAGTGTCTTTTGTACAGATATATATAAATATGTATATATAGATTTGGGTTTTGCTGTTTGTATAGTGAACTAACACATGCTTGGGAAAATCACATGCAGAACTTCAGACATATGATTTCAGTAAAACTGTTCACATGCACAAATCAAATATTTGCTTAGGTATGTGGCTATACTGGTAACCAGGCAGCTTGGAATGATTTGCAGGGACAGGAGGATTTTATAAGCAAATTTATTTACCATTATCATGGTAACAAATGATTGCACATGCCAAGTTTCAGGTGCCTTTAGCACCTTGTCATGTCTTGGAGGAATTTTAAGAGAAGCAAATGTATTTTATAAGAACCTGGTGTCATCTCTTTCTCTGTCATGTACACATCTTCAGGTTTCCAAACTGTCACAAGAGGTAAACTCATTAAGTTTTATTTGTTATTCTTCTAAAGTTTATCATTAATGTTTAGTAACAATGTATTCTAAATACAGGTGGGTTTACAACACTCCTAAAGCAACCAAGGAGCTTGGGTCCTGTATCATAGTCCTTCTATCAGTTCTTGCAAGCCTGCATTTCCATGTCTTTGAATAAGTATTTCTTGTATTAAAAAGATAGATTCTGATGCTTGCTTTATGCCAAAAGATCATTGGTATGTTTCAGTAGCAGCACCCTGTAGATGAATGAGAACATAGAGAATTGCATTACAAATATACATAAAGGACAGTATGTATTTACACTGCTTATTGCAGAAACATACCTGAACATCTTTGTCACAGCCCCAGTGGATAAAGAAGCTTTCAGTCAGGTTTTGACCAGAAAGGGTAGAATACATATAAGGTGTGGCCAATAAAAGTGTTATTTTAAAGGACACCCAGCTGATGTAATGCATTTTGCCAAACTTGACCTCATTCCATCCCAGCAGTTTAGAGGTGTAAGCATCCCTGTCACTTTTCATATTACTTTGTTCATCGCTGAAACTGGTGTCTCACCTAGCATAGTAGGCACCGGGGAAACAACCTTTTTGCCTATTTCAGAAGAAGCTTCAGGAGCGATTGCAATCTCCTCTTCTTCTCACTTACCTCTAGCCTGCTGCAGAGTCTGAAGAACAGATCAAACTGATGATACAGGGGAGGAAACCTCTGAGAGAATGATGAGTTTGGGATTGAATCAGAAGCAACTGGCTGACCTTTAACCGGAGCAGGGAGCAAGCTTCCCAATGCTTGTTTAGGCTTGCTCTGAACACAGAAACAATGGCACAAATTCACTCTTGATCAGTGAATCCCAAAGTTTTAGCTTGCTTGCACCTCTCCCTGATGTGTTGCGGGGCAGGGGTACAGCCAGGACTATGGTCTGGAGCTGTTGCTGTCTAAATAGAGGAATCGATAGTGCTGCTGGATCTGGACTGGCCTTAGTGTAAAGCTGCCTGGATCTGGAGCTTCAGCACGTGTTTACTTCCATTATCACGATAACGGCTGGCTACTTCTGCTCTTCTTCCCTAGGGTTTTTACACTGCCCAGAAAATTTGAGCTTTCCTTCAAAGTCTGTCTTCCTTGCATACTAAAACAGATACCATTTCATACACAGCACATGCACACTTTCCCTCCTTTTAGTGCATGATGTCCAAGTGTGTTCTTGTCCTTCACTTCTCTTCCCATCCTTTTACAGCCCTCCAGAACCTGGGAGGGGTGGGAGCCCAGACGGTGCTCCTTAAGCCAGCAAGCCAACTTTGTGAGGTGGGAAACGCAGTGAGTAATGGTTTTATCTCTGTTAATAAATGGCTAGAACCTCAGTCAACAGGGAGGTGGCACACCAATTTATTGTGTAAAATAATGACCTCACAGCTACAGGTATGATGGAGTAAAACACTAAACTACAGAAACCGGACATTGCTGTTTATGTGTAGATAGATGGTGTTTCTAAGCACCTTGTTGCTTATATCATGACCGCCCTATGAAGCTGAAATACAGATTAATTTAGCAAAATACGCTATCAGTAAAGCTCTTCTTCAAGCATCACTAAAATATGAATTACTTAAACTAGAGAACCAGTGGGACTGAACCTGTAAGCTGCAATAGATGATCAAGGCAGAACCTTCAAAGCAGGTTTCAAACCTACATGCAAGTGCTGTCAACCAAAATGCAGCTTAGGCTGCTTCCTATCATGCCACCTCCCTCTCCCAAAAGTCTGGGCATTAATTTCTAGTTGCTTAGCAGTTTGTCACATAATATGTCTTCTAGACACAAACACTGTCAAAATAGTGTTAATTAGTGTATGAAAATCCATTTGATAAAATAATGTTCTTTAAAAAAAAAAAAAAAAAACAACCAAAAAACCCAAAAAGCAAAAAAGCAATGAATTGGCTCACGTTGGAGCTGTCTGCTGTATTATACAAAGTGCCTGCTTCACTGGACAACTAATCCAAAGTAATCCTCTTTTGAGATCACTGATTCACGATCTGATTTGCACTCTGATTTGCACTGGGAATGCCTGCTGCTCCAAGTTATTCCAAAGTGGCAGATTACTTTATTTTTCGCTGCCTACACTTTGATCTCTGGAAACTGAGAGACAGCACAGTCTTTCCAACAGCTGATGAAATAAAAAAGAAAAAAATAAGATCCACACATTTTTATAAAGTCTCCTACTGGAAATAAACCTATAATAAACATCTTATTTTGGCAGTCATACCTCAAATAGATATGAAGGGAAAGTTCATAGGTTAAAAGCTTTGCTTTTAGCTTTTCCATAATCCTATCCACCAGCTTCCAGTTTTGTCTTTTTACCTAATGACTTACAATTCTGTCAGACATTTCAACTAATGCCTAGGTAAACTTTCTCTTCTTTTACTTGTATAGCCGTCATTGCTGGAAGAATGCTGATCTGGTGAATACGTTGGACTTTGATACAGGAAATCTCGTTTGAGGTTATCTTTCTGTTGCAGGGCCCCTTTTTGATCTGTGGTATCTCACTTAACCAACCTCTGGCTTGGTTCCCCCTCTGTAAAATAAAGACACCCATCTGCCCACCCCTTCATCTCTCAGCATTTGGTTGTCTTTACTATTTAGACTACAAGGTCTTATAAAGTCTGTGTGGTAGGATGGGTTTCTTACTGTTTGCCTGTAGTGCCTAACACAGCGAGGCCACTCTGGGTCAGAACATTTAGATTCCACCCTACCTAAGTATAGCAATTGCACATTATTTGCTAGCAGTAAGAGTCCGCATGTTTAACATTTTAAGCAAATTAGCATCTGAAAGAAGAACATTACTAGGTTTCTGTTTCACTACATTCCTATTCCTTAACTACATCATAAAGGGTAAGAATATTGTACATGTGAATATATGTGTGAGGTTTTTTGTATATAAAATGTTGTGGGTTTTTTTTACTTTTCATATTTTTTTCATATTTGGAATCAGATATTCCCCCAATAAATTGCCTTTTCATTAAGTAATTCCAGCAGTGTCCTGGTTTCAGCTGGGATAGAGTTAATTTTCTACTAGCAGCTGGTATAGTGCTGTGTTTTGGATTTGGTATGAGAATAATGTTGATAACACACCGACATTTTAGTTGTTGCTAAGTAGTGCTTACACTAGTCAAGGACTTTTCAGCTTCTCATGCTCTGACAGTGAGGAGGTTGGGAGGGGACACAGCTGGGACAGCTGACCCAAACTGGCCAAAGGGATATTCTATACCATATGACATCATGTTCAGTATATAAACTGGGGGGAGTTGGCCGGGGGGCGGCGACCCCTGCTCAGGAACTGGCTGGGCATCAGTCAGCAGGTGGTGAGCTGTTGCACTGTGCATCACTTATTTTGTGTATTCTTTTATCATTATCTTATTATTATTATTGTTATTATTATTTTCCCTTCATTTTTTGTCCTATGAAACTGTCTTTATCTCAACCCATGAATTTTACTTTTTTTTTTTCCCAGTTGTCTCCCCCATCCCACTGCAGGGGGAGTGAGAAAATGGCTGTGTGGTGTTTAGCTGCCTGCTGGGTTAAACCACAACAAGCAGTTAGAGACTAAAGTGGAAAAAATGTCAAGTATCATGAGATACAATAAGACTGCAGGATCTACCACTTTCTTCACATTTGTACATGCCATTTCATAATCAGGAACATATAACATCAAAATACATCATTAAGGAGGAAAGTTTTGCTGTGTGTTTTTTTCTCTTCAGTTACATAGTCTAAGTTAACATTAACTAAGTCAATAAGATAAATCAGGATTACAAACTGAGAACAGAGGAGTACAGAGGAGATAAAAGGACAGAAATATTTTCAGATTTCAGAAAGTTTTTAATTCATGGCTATGACACTTTGCTATATCTAGCGAATACACAATGCTGTTGCTCCCCACTTGAGTTTCTGGATGATGTACAGCAACAATACTAACAGTCACGTAAAAAACATTGACATTACTAATTAGCTTGAGGCTAATTTTATGAAGCCTGTCAGATTTCTTAGATGGCTGTATGATATATCCAGCAGAACTGAATATTGGCAAAAGGCTATTAACCACATTTCTCTCTTCCATGTCTGCCAAAATACATTGAAAAGTCAATGGATATTCCCTGCAGTAACTTCCAGAGCAGCAGTGTTCAAATGCATATAACCAAATGCAAACCAGCTTCCCATTGCAAGCTTTGCTCCTTCTGTAGTGAAACTGATGCTTTCATAATGCACCCAGGTTAGATCTCAGAATTTGATCAACACAGATTTCCAGAAACGGCTATATAGTACATCCTTTGCATCGCTTTTAATGAAGCTGCAGTTTTAATTTTTAGCTACATCTTGTTGCCTGAGCAACAACCGTTTGGATTTGACTTTCTGTTTTCCAATTGTACTCAATCAAATTAAAAGGAAGAAAAAAATACCAACATCATAGAGCTCAGCAAAAAGTGCCATGCTTTTCCAGCCCCACCTCCCTTTGATTCAATGCCTAACCTGTCCACAAGCTGTGCCCCAACCTAAATAAAAAAGAAATGAAACAGGTACTTGCTGCACAAGTTTACAAGCACAGAGCTTCATTAGCAGCATCCATAACTTATAATATATGTTGACCCTAATGATGAAATTTACTTGACAGGGAATATTAAAAAAAAAAAAAAGAGAGACAGGAAGGTAAAGAGGGGATAGGGAAAGTGTCCAGCAGGGAGAGCAGCAACAGCGTCCAGGAGGCTTAGGAGGCTCTCTCCCATGTGGCAGTTGGCAATGATGATGATGCTTTTTTGCCATGCTTTTCCTTTGGTACTGTACACCGGTTATTACTGGTCCAGCACTTGTGAACAACAGTCATATCAAGGGATCTGCAGTGACTGGAAGAAGGGGCTCCCTGGTGAGGTTGCCTGACCAGTGGGAACCGAAATGAGAGGCATAAACAAGCTTCGCGTAGTTTTCCAAGCAGTATTCCAGTGGCATGAGCACTTGCCTTTCATCTGCTTAGACAGAAGTCAAACTGACAAGCTAAAGACAACCACAGTCGTCTTTGTGGTTTTGCTTTGTAAATCTTATTTTTCACAGCTTGTATACCAGAACCATGTTGTCATACCTGGGTTGTTCACAATGAGGACGAGCTGAAATCTGAGCAGAATAACTGTTTCTAGCTTTATGTTTGTGTACTGCCAATTTTTTTCTTTTTTTTTTTAAATTTCTTCCAGAGGAGAAAGTTCAAATGCAGATTTTCTGAAAGTGTCTGTTTAAGATGAACATAACATGCTATTTGGAAGTCAGGCACTTATATCCAAATGAAAATCTTTCAGAGAAGGCTTTCCACTGAGAAATATGTTAAGCTTGATGTTCCCTTTCCCTTCAGAATAAATTAATTGTACAGAAAGAAAATCAGCCATACTCAAATGCACGGCTTGCTAAATCCTATGAATTTCCACTGTGCCTTAAAAACAAGTAACAAACATAAAAAGCATTTCCTACAGTGCTCATTGCTGGATAGAATTCATGCCAATTACAGGGTTACATTAACATCTCTGGGAAAGCATGCATAATATCAAAGTTCGGAAATGCTTTTATTTTGCTAAATATAACCTCATATTTTAGACATTTTTAGATAAAGGAAATAACAGTCTGACATCTAGTTGCTGTTATATTAACTTTAAACATCCAGCCCTATTCTAGTATTATGTAAGTGTTGACATTCCACTAAAGCAAAATCATATAATAAAATTGGAAAACCACCTCAGGGAGTGCATATTATAAAAATATATACACATACATATAAAATTAAATATCTAATATACATAAATATGTATATATTCCCTAAAATCAAAGAATAAACTGTATATCTAAAAAACATATTTTTAAAAAAAAATGAAGAACAGCGACTTTAGCAGAAATGATCAGACAAGCAATCATAACTTCTTAAGATTTCAACTTTAATTTAAATTCCTTTTATTAGATACATTTTTCCCTGCTCAGCTATTGGTTTATTATTGTTTCTTACCACAAGCCTCTCTTCAGTGATGTACTCTTGAAATCTCACTCTTTCTGAACATGCACATTCCCCATACATGAATCATCTCACAGCAGGACAAACTTAATCCTTATTCTTCTGCATGAAAGCACAATGCCAAGCCAGTACATTCAGGGGACACAACAGAGGAGAAACCACCACCAATATCAGCATACAATATATCGTTTATCTTCTTCCATACATTTTCTTGCTTCAGGCAACCCACTGACATATGAAAGTACAGCTTTTTTAGTGTAGTATAACAGGACAACAATTTACTTGTGTATAATGCGTTTTATGAATAGCAATAACATTATTTTAGGTCAAATAACAGTTGGGCTTACTCTCTAACTGAAGGGATCAGTGGAGTTAGTCCTAAGAGAAAGGGAAATTGGCTCTGAAAGCCCACACTTTCCCCTTGGTCCCCTGGAGCTCCATGCCATGCAAGTCACTTTCCCGCTGCTAAAATGAGACGAACAAAACATGAGTTTTCCATCCACCACAGCAGTAGCCAGGGAGTCTGGGAAAAGTAAATAACCACACTTTTACAGGAGACTCTGCCACCAGAGGGCATTCAAAACCCTCTGGTCCATGCCAGCAGACTTCACCCCCCCCAGTCCTGGCCCATGCCACCGGTGTCCCCTCCTGGTGTCCCCGCCTGCTCGCAGCCATGGGTGGCACAGGAGCCCACCACACCCGCATGATGCCTTCCTGCTATTCCTGGCACCCCCAGAAAGCTCACGATCAACAAGCCAGAAGGAAGAAGAGATTGCCAGGTACCAAGCTTATATGCGTACTGCTAAGAAAGAGAGGGCAAAGGTCCAGTCCCTGGACTACAGCTTGTCCACCTTGATTCCTTTTTATAGCAGAGTTGTCTTGGAGGTACCAACTGGAGCATCCAAAATAGCCCTAGGGAGTAAGCTTCCTCCCCACCCCAGGCAATCAGAGATCCGATGCTCAAGCTCATTCCTCTTTTTCTTAGAAGTACACATGTACCCCAGGCTGCATGGGGGAAGCCATCATCCTTCCTTCCAGTCCCACACTGATTCCTTGTGGATGACCACTTTGCTTCTTTCCACAAATGATGATGATGATGATAATAACAATAATAATAATAATAATAATAATAATAATAATAATAATAATAATAATAATAATAATAATGTGCTACAGGAGGCAAGAAGGCAGCTTTGGTTGGATAGTGCTCTCAGTAGCGTGGGTTTAAGAGTATTTGCAGCCAGGGACACAGGCTGTCCATAAGGGGCCATACTGCCCCAGAAAGATAGAGAGGGTGTTAGTTGCTTACATGCTCCCTTAGTCCCCTGTGTGCAATGACTGCTGCATTCTCGAACAAGGTGCTCAGCTGACCTCCGAGTCCCTGAGCCCGTGTTCACTATGACAGATCACAGAGCATCAAAGTATCTGCCAGTGGTACAATCAAGCCACTCAGTTGTGATCAAGCCCTGGACTATGAGCTGCTTGGCACACAAGAGTCAATGGGATTCAGAAATTAGGGGACTGCCATTGCAAGCGTATGTTAAAAAAAATCATATTCATCAACAAATAAACTGATAAAACCTTACTGAGAGAATTAAAAATTTCTTTCTTACATGCCTCAAAACATTTATAAATAAAGAATAAATTATTACAGTTTTCTTTTCTGATCAGCTATGTAGAAAAGTACATGTAGCTCTTCATACTATAAATACATGTTTTGATATGTTAGCATTTCAGTTGTTTACTACCATATAAACTAGGCCAACAGCAGCTCTGCAGAGATTCTGCACAACAGGCATTAGCATTTGTACCGTGACATCAAGTCAGGCCCATTGCTTACCACACCTTTGCTCTACACAGGTGCTTCCCAACAGCATCTCCCCTCCTGGATCTAGGTGGAGCAGCTGAAGATATTGTCTACCCACCAGCTGCTTTTTGCTGCCAGATAGTTCTGCTGGCACAGTGGCAATTGCACACACACACCAAATTTACTCCAGCAAAAGCCTACCCAACCTAATTAAATCCATCCTCATTAGCTTATTGCACTGAAGCCAAAGCAGAGGCCCTAGAATGAAAAACAACCATCAGACCATCAAACAGTGGTCATTGAAACACAACACTGAGAGATGACAGAAGACTCCTCATTTTAAGAAAAGAAGAAAAAGCCAAGGAAGAAAAAAAAACCTTGAGCAAAATGTAAGACACCTGCTACGTCCTAGGAAAGTAACCGCCCCACCTCCCCAGCTTTCTGCAGTACATAGTCCAGGGCAAGCGACCAAGGGCTTGGAACTGCCCGGAAACTCAAACTTATAAAAGGCTGAGATTTTTATTTGAGGGAGAAGCAGAAGGGCAGAGAAAAGAAGTCTCCCACTTCAGCTCCGGTTTCTCTGCCCAAGAGCTCTCAAGCTGCTGCACCCTCACCTCCGGGACTAAAACCGCCCAGGATGGCAGCCAGCACTGCTAACTACAGGGCATCGGGTCTGTGGTTTGGAATTGCATGCTCGCAGCTAATCCACGGTAGGATTGCTATGGACCAGCACTTTGCATACATAGTGATGATGACTGGCAATGCTTATTGTTAAAGACAGTCAGTCTAGTAAATTTTGCTCTAAGGTTTGAAACTAGCCCAGCGTCTTCTAAGCACTCCCATCATGGAAATGTCTAGTTCCCAATTTGAATTATAAAAAATATATCAAAATTTGTATTTGAAAGTATAAGACTTTTCTGTCTGTCATAGGACAGGCTTTGGTGCGTTAGTACTCTCCTTCCCAGTTTCAGCAACTCATGTATAGCTTTCTTTGAGGAGTCCTGCAAGGCTTGCGTGCACTTTGTTTCCAAGGTAGTGTATGATGTGAGACTTACTAGAATTACCACCTTCCTTTCTGTTAACCTCAGGCGTAGGACTATCAGAGTCTTTGGAAAAGTTTGGTTTCTGATAAGAGGACTGCATGGAAAAAGGTTCAAAGCTGAGAAAAACATGTGAAGGGAACATGATTTTTCTAAGGACAGCAAATTCTTGTTGCATTAATGATGCCTAAATCATGAGGACAGAGACAACAGACATTGGTAAGTTAGACACTCAGAGATGGTAAAATGCAGCATGAGCCAGTGTTAATGCAGAAGGCAGTAATTCCATTCTTATTTTTTTGTCAGCCAAAACTTTCATGTCTTGTGTTGTGATAATTGTAATTAATGCCATCTACTTTGTAATTGGGGAATTACTTAGAAAGACTGCAGTACCTTCAGTGCATTGTAAACATTTTTGCATATTCAGTGTCAGCTCAGGCTCCTGCTAACATCTAGCTGCTTCCTGAACGTTAACGCAGCCTGTATTATATTATATAAGCAAGCAATTCAAAATAAATTATTTGAGATTCTTAACATATCACATTTTCCTGTAAACAATGAAAATCATATGAGGAATACAAATGAACTGGAATGAACCACACTGAAGTCGTAGCTACGTCATGTTAACAATCATGTTAAAATCTAGTGAGCTGGGCCTTGGGTATGTGGATTTCAGCAAGCTTTGAGCATGGCATCAAATTGTAGTGGAAGATGCTGGCGTTTTCTTTTAAGTAATAGTTTTCCTCTCTACCTTCCATATGTTATTGGAGTTGAGATTGAAGTAAGCTATTCCTCTTCATTTGTATTTGATCCACCTATATTTTGTAAGTAACCCAGGAGACCTGGAGCCTGCCAAGAGAATTGCAGTGCCAGTGACCCATCTGCACGGCCATTGAAGCCAAAGGTGATTTGCCCACATGAATGTTTCACAAGATGCCTTAGGGAGAGACTTGGAATTACTTCAGTCACATAAAATAACTGCATATATTTTTGCAAGCTCATAGTTGAAGACAACATCAGCATTATCAACTACCATCTCCTTTAAGTATTAAAAGAAAAGTGGCAACTGCTGCCAGTGTGCTTTGTCCCAACACTGACTGGAGCAGGATGCCCTGAGAACACACTCTGGATACCTATGGACACTCATGAAGTATGGTAGCCAATGGGATGCACATGCAAAAGTGCATACAATACAAGCTATGGATCCTATTCAGACAAAAGGGTTTCTGAGCAGTGTCCAAAGCTGAGGTGCCCGTAGCTTCCAGCACCTTCAAGTTTAGATGGCAGCTGAAGATCACCATTTTTTGATGCAGACAGAATTTGGGTATGTGTGTCTTTTTCACAGGATCACAGAAACGCTGAAGTTGGAAAGCACCTCTGGAGTTTGCCTGGTCCAACTCCCTGCTCAGAGCAGGGCACTCGAGTGTCTTGAGCCCTTTTAGCACTGCTGCTGAAAGCAGTTGTCCACCTTTTTCTTGTACTTTGATCCTTGTTTCCACTTTCAGACTGCCTCCTTCCCCTGCTGTCAGCACGAATACTGGTGCAGCCACCTGCTGAACTGAAATGAACTGAACATACCTGAGTTAAAACTTGACAGTTTGCTGGTGATAATTCCAGGTGGAAAATTTGCTGGTGAGATTTGTGGTGACAGTTGACACTGTTTCCCACAGCATCCTCCTAAAGAAGTTGGCGGCTCATGGCTTAGAGAGGTGTACCCTTCGCTGGGTAAAAAACTGGCTGGATGGCCGAGCCCAGAGAGTTGTGGTGAACGGAGCTAAATCGAGCTGGCGGCCAGTCACAAGCGGTGTTCCCCAGGGATCAGTTTTGGGGCCAGTCTTGTTTAATATCTTTATCAATTATCTGGATGAGGGGATTGAGTGCATCCTCAGTAAGTTTGCAGATGACACCAAATTGGGTGGGAGTGTCGATCTGCTCGAGGGTAGGAAGGCTCTGCAGAGGGATCTGGACAGGCTGGATCGATGAGCCGAGGTCAATTGTATGAGGTTTAACAAGGCCAAGTGCCAGGTCCTGCACCTGGGTCACAACAACCCCATGCAACGCTACAGGCTTACAGAAGAGTGGCTGGAAAGCTGCCTGGCGGAAAAGGACCTGGGGGTGCTGGTTGACAGCTGGCTGAACATGAGCCAGCAGTGTGCCCAGGTGGCCAAGAAGGCCAACAGCATCCTGGCTTGTATCAGGAATAGTGTGGCCAGCAGGAGCAGAGCAGTGATCCTGCCCCTGTACTTGGCACTGGTGAGGCTGCACCTCAAATACTGTGTTCAGTTTTGGGCCCCTCAGTACAAGAAGGACATTAAGGTGCTGGAGCGTGTCCAGAAAAGGACAACAAAACTGGTGAAGGGTCTGGAGCACAAGTCTTATGAGGAGCAGCTGAGGGAACTGGGGTTGTTTAGTCTGGAGAAGAGGAGGCTGAGGGGAGACCTTATCGCTCTCTACAACTACCTGAAAGGAGGTTGTGGTGAGGTGGGTGTTGGTTTCTTCTCCCAAGCAACAGGAAATGGCCTCAAGGTGCATCAGGGGAGGTTTAGATTGGATATTAGGAAAAATTTCTTCACTTGAAGAGTGGCCAGGCATTAGACCAGGCTGCCCAGAGAGGTGGTGGAGTCACCATCCCTGGAGGAGTTCAAAAAACATGTAGACGTGGCACTTCGGGACATGGTTTAGGAGGCATGGTGGTGTTGGGTTGACGGTTGGACTTGGTGATCTTCGAGGTCTTTTCCAACCTTAAATATTCTATGATTCTAAAACTACACCACACTATATGTAAGTAATTTTAAACTGTATCATGTCTCTGATGTGGCTCGTGGCAGCTGCACCACTGCTTATGCTGACAAGATAGGAGGTAGCATAAGGCCAGGAAAGAAAAGCCAAGAGCCAGACAGGCTGGGCCAATTCTTTCTGTAGCATGTTGAACTCTGTCATTCAAAATGCCTATGCTAGAGTCACGGTTTGAGGTTTCTTAATTTTATGCAAATACTTACAATGATATTAGTTCAGGCATGGATACAGCTGTAGCAATGTGAAATTGCCTTGCACTGGCATAGATTTTCCCATTTCTGAGCCTGTTGCAGCCATACTGCCTGCAGGGCAAAGTTTGAATCCAAATCAGTCCCTAGACCATGGGAAAGTTCACCTGGTGTACTACCCAGCTCACCCTAAACCCTAGACAATGTGTGAGACAGCATCAAGGTAGTCTGAACCCACATAACCAACCTCAGTAACAGCTTGCAACATACATTTTCCAAAGCATACATCAAACTTAAAGGTCTACATGACTGCAAGGCTTGGTAAACATGAAGATGATGCCAGTAAGTGTGAGAATCGATGAACACAGTGCTACTCTTCAGACGTCTGTAATTATAATGGCTTTTGGAGAAATGAAACAGAAGTGGTCTGAACTAAATGGAGTAAAGTATCAGCTCGATCTAACAATTCCCATTTGATAGAACATATGATGCAGAGATGGTGGGAAAGCACTGCAAGTTAGTTTATCTGTTTTGCAGCAAAGATGCAGGCTTCAGAGTATAGGCAACATTTAGGCTTTGTCTGACCCTCCAGGTCCAGGCCAGTTAGCTTGCATAAAACACCAGATGAGATATTTTTGGGTGTGGACAAGAGCACAGTAACCAAACAAGCACCTGCTTGAACGTTCCTGTGAAAAGCAAGCCCTGGCAAGAAGTTAAGGTACGTGAAATGCACTGTTTCTTCTCATTTAATAGTGTTGGCACAAGAGCCAGGGTGTTTTCTACCCACTGACCATGCATAACCAAGCTATTCTGCCTATTAGATACAAAGGATAAATGGTTGAAAAGTTCACCTATAACCAAGTAAAAATGCCTCCTGACATGTACAATCAGTCCTGAACAGCCACCTGGTCACAATAATCTGTACCGGCATGACCTCCAGGCTTCATTATTAGATCGTCCAAGCCTGAAAAAGGTGGCAGAAAGCAGACGGTGTCAGATTCAATCTTCAGACTTTCTGTGTGGCATCAGACAAATTCACGGACTTGTACCCTGCTTACACCACAGCAACATAAAGTTAACAACAGTTAACTGGTGACCTCACTGGAGTAGACTTCTGGACTAAATACCAAACACACAGGACCTTTCAAAAGACTCAGTATTGGTATCTGGACATCTGGTAAGAACATGTGGATTAGCCAAGCAACTCATTAGACAGATGACAAAGTAACTGTGCAGTTACTAGTTCCTTGAAGAAAAACTAAATGCAAATTTCTTTGCAAAATGGACACACATTTAACTTCAATGACAGCATTTGTTACACACATCTTCATTTTAAATGTATACATATAAAAAGATAATTTAGGTAGGAATTTGAGTACAAAAAATAGTTTATTTCACTTATTCCTTCAAGAACACACTTTGGTGCACCAAGTTTTGCAGATTTTTCTGCAAAACAGATCTTTTACAAAACTCAGTTTTTAAACAACACTATAACCTTGCACAGTAGTTCCTACCTTTCCCCTCCTTTCCTAAAACACAGCAATTAAGCACTTACATAATGGCGATCATTGTGGGGGGAGGGAAGACACTTATTCACCTTATATGAAGCACACTGTAGCAAAAAAGGTAACTTATATCTATAAATCACTACCTTATGGAACACACACTAAACAGGCAGTCACTGCTTCTTGACCAGGCAACTTTCACACTGATCCCAATGGAATTTTACCCTGATTAATTACTTACCAGATTCGCTCACAGGCAAGTTTAGGCAGCATGGAGTCAAAGGAGAGAATGAGGAATGTAATGTTTTGGCATAAAAACAAGTGCTTCTTAAAGGCAAAATATCCTTTTTTTTTTCTGTAATTATAATATTGAACTTATACTTGGAACAATTTTTTTTTAAATTGGCTACTTAAACCTGTGACATTTAGAAACTGTCCTCTCATTTTTCTCATGAAGATATTACTGCTTTCTTAAATGGTTTTACTTGTTTTTTCATGTGCAATGATAAAACCAATTATATGGATCTTTTGGTCAAAAGCATCTGAGTTTGATTTTATTTTACAATTAGCTGCGCTCCTCTCAAAAACAGAAGCAAAAACAATTTAGTATCATATTTTTTCAGCATTAAAACCACCAGTTTCACCAACAGATTATATGGTTGCCTTCAGACCACAGCATAACAGATATCACTGGATTAAGGTTTAAATTAGTATCTACATATTTACAATAGTAAAAAACCAGCACATGAACATACACCCAGTATTTCTCAAGAGCACAGGAAGACGTAGTTGATCAAAGACAGTTTAAGTTTGCATATGCTCACTGTTACTTCTTAAATGCTGGGGTGTCCTTCAGTGTGCTCTGATTTATGTAGACTGTGACAGACAACAAGTTATCAAAAATGCCTCAGTACCAGTAGGGTACAAGGCTCCAAAAATTTATTACTAAGCTCCCATCCACGGGATCAGTCTACAGTAGTCTCATCCTTACATGGTTAGGTAGGTTAATATTTTCATTATGAAATTGATACCCAAAGTCTCCACGTCGCAGGAGGCAACAAGGACTCCGTAATTAGCCTGGTTTGAAGAGCACACTCTTCTTCCCTCTGGTCTTCTGCAGGGTAAACTGGGGAGCAGAAGGAATGAGGCAGTGCACAGACATGAATTACCACAACACCTGCATTAACAGACTATGCTGAAGCATGTGTTAACTGTGTTGTTCAAGTACCTTTTATTAAGTGTTATAAAATATATACAATCTTAACATACAGCGCATTTCACACATAGGTTGTAAGACCTCATTGGTATCACTACAGCATTGAATAGATGATAACACTTCCTACCAAATAAGCAGACCAGAAAGCTAGGAAAAAACGGAACTACTCTATTTCAGATTGCAATGTCTCTCAACACCCCACTGCTTAAGGCTATATTTTCTACTACCTGAGTTGATTTTTTTAACCTCACAAGCTTTTGAATCTCCGTGGTGGTGGAGCAGAGGAGTGATTGTGCATGCTTTTCAAAATACAGAACTAGCAAGAAAAATGTTGGTAGTCACTTTGTAAACTTTGATTTAAAAATACGTAAAAGAAAAAATTTGGTACTTACAAAACTGAATACAGCCTACTTAATCTTGAATCTAAAGTCAGATCAAGTAAAAAAACAGCACTTCATTTCATAATGTACTTCAGTTTCACCATACTTGAAAGTCATGCAAAAAATGATGCCTGTTTCTTCATGTTTATACCACTGTTATGTCACCAATCTTGTGTGCGATGTCATACTATAAAAAGAAAGAATATCATTAATCTATATTAACAAGAGGCTGGATACTGTAATGTACAGTAATTAAATGCACGATTCCAATCACCACCCACGTAATAGTCATTCAGATTAGGGTTTATACCAGTGTCTTGCAGAAAAACAGCCCGGTGGTGTAGTAAATTGACTCCATTTGTCAGTGGCATACCTACTGCCATCAATTTTTGAAGTATCTGTCCAAGTCTGTTTAGATGTCTCTCTCCTCAGTTTCATACCAATAACTTGAATTATCAAAGAACCACACATTTTTGTTGTTTACTGCTGTAACACTCAGTTCTCCCAAAGAATCCAGTGACCCATCCCAACCTGCATACTTGGTTGTTTCACCATTTCCTTAGAAGTCAGTTCTAGTTCCTTGACTAATTTTGTTGACTTTTTCTGGGGATACTTTTTTGCACAAAGGTGGTAAAATATAATTCTTTGTTCCAGTTACAGTTCTTTATCAGCTCTGTATTCTTTGACTTAATATTCCAAGACTGATATTGTAAGAAAAGTGATAACAAAGCATTTTTGCTACCACTCCATACTGCAAAACTGCCGTTTCTATATGCTGCCTGTACTCAAACTCTGCTGACAGTCACCAATATTAATTTTCCAAACATGATATTCTAACAGAAAACAACTCTTCCTAAGTAATAATCCACAAATATATATAGATATATTGCATTTACTGGAAACACCTAATTTTCTTACTCCACCATTTCAGTTTATTACAGGCTTTTGTATTATACCCATCCTCACAGATTTTTAAAACATGCCTCAATACCACAACAGTTTCTCCATAAGACCAGCAATTAAAAAAAAACTGACTCAGGCTACCTGTGTAACATCTCACTTTCTTCCCTGCAAAATGTCACACTGCAATTAGAATTACACATCACAATCTTCCAGTTGCACATGACAGGAAAAATAATTGAGTACCTTCACAACACCTCGCTTGGAAACATAACTCAAATCAGTACCAAGTACTGCTTGGCATTAAACCACCACATTTGCCTTCTTTCTATTTAAAGTTATTATCTAGCATGAGAATCTGTTTTACAACTTCATTCTGGCTATTGTTTATATACTTATTCTTTTAAGGAATGTAACAGTGTAAAAGTGTATTTTCAGTATCATTTATCTAACATTTTCTTCACTTTGGAAGATTTTTGCAGCATTTTTTTTCCTCCTGGAACTTATTTTCCACCCTAACCTAATACATCTATCCTCAAGTCTAGTATGACAGGAACAAGAATCCTAGTATCAGCCTAAAATTGTATTTGATCAAATTAACTGATACTCTGTAAGAGGCATATTAATTGGGACTGAACATTGAGGCAAGAAGTGTCCTTTCTGTCTGTATTCCTGTCTTTGCACCACAGCTAACACAACACTCCTATTTCTGACCTCTTGCGTTAATAGCTCTTGAACAGATAACTAGTTAATAATTAGTAAACATATGCCTTCTAAATGAAGATTAAGCTGCTCCCCACAGAGTTCATCCTATCCCACTCTATTGGAAAAGCCTGAAGAAACAGAGCTCTTACACGCCAAAATGTTTATAAATCTAGCTATTCTCATGGACAAGGCAGGCGTGCGAGTAGGGGCTCATGTAATGATGGCTGTCCATCAAGGACATCCTGTTTGCTCCCTTTCACAAATGAGTCAAGAGACAACTAACATACCCTGCTTATGAAGAAAAAAAAAATCTGCTATATGGCACGCAGAGACGAGCTGGGATGGGGTGAGAACTTTTGATCCCCCAGTTGTTTGGAAAAGCAAAACTTTTTAAAAATCAGATGTTTAACTGAGCTAGAAGGGCAAAAGGGAACAAATATAACATAATCTGTTCTCCTTTGCCTGCACTGTCCTGATACTTTCAGTCTTGATTTTCTTCTTCTTTCCTTCTCATCTAAGTAAATCACTACCAAAAAAAAAACAACAAAGTAAAGAAAAATGCAGCCTGGCAAGTGAACTCTAGCATGCAGCTAGAAGTTATTCACGCAGCTGTGATAAAGCAAACAAAGGGGAAAAAAAAAAATCCACCCATCAGTGTTGTAACTTACAAACACAATGTGGTAACTCTTTTGTATCTTGCAAGGAAAAATATCAATTAATGAGAAACTGCTGTCTGCCCAGGTACTTGCAATCATAACCTTATTATGTTTAAGCTGCAAAAACAGGGGCCAGTCTAAAATATAATATATGGTGTATTTAGCTTAAAGTGCCTAATGCCTAAACCAGAGACAAATGAGTGAAACTGGTTAGGAACAAAAACTATGACAGAGAAGATCAGTAAAAGGAATGGCCCTCTACAAAAGCATGTTCAATAGCAACATACTATACTCAGAAAAGAGAAAAACTGTCTAAAAATCTATCCTGCTTCAGTGGTGAAATATATCCAGCAATCAGAAGAAAAAAGGCAGCATGTAATAGAAAGAGGAAGGTCAGCCACCAATATCAATGGGAAGCTGTAAGCAGAGGAAAGTCATATAAAAAGGCAAACACAAGGATTAATTTGTTGCTGACAGGGCCAATGCAACGATGACAAGAAGGAGCTTTATGTCTCTACGTATCTCAGGCGGGCAGTGTAAGTATACATGGTTAGATACCTCCAATATTGGTAACAATCAACACATCTTGATTCTGTATTTGCAAAATAAATAGGATGAACTACCTTATCACTACAATACTTTCCAACATGCTAGTAAGTGAGGAGCAGGGAAAAGGGTGGTGAGGGAGTGTCAAGTGACCCAGCTGAGTGAGGAGGGACACCAGCCCAGGGGAATACTCTCTCCTGCGTAACTGTTGAGTGGAAGGAGGGAGAAGCTGCCTCCTCCCGAGGTGATGCCAAGCAGGCGTCCAAGCAGGGATCTCTGACAAAGCCTCTGGAGGAAACAGATTTCCCCTTGCATTGGCAATGGGCTTTGAGGGGTCTTTCACCCTCAGGAAGCTGCCTAATGAGACCTGCCCTTTTACTACAACTTGAAAATACCCAGGCAGAACTGGAAGTACTGCAAGGGTGACTATTGTCAGGACAGAATTAAAACACAGCAAACAGCAGGAGAAAGAGACAACAACAGATGTTCTAACCAAGGTAACTATCTTTAAATACATGTATTTGAAAATCTTCTCTGATTATGAAAGACGTGAAAATAAGCACTAGATGGGCAGCTGGTGAAGACTGAAAAGACTGATCAAGGATAACTTTAAAAAAATGAGAGTGTGATGGGAAACTCCAGTTCCAGAGGTCCCTAAAAGTCAACAGAACCACCTCCATTCTAACAGATGCGGAAGCCAAGGAATAAAGAGATGTCAATGTAAAAACAAAAAACAAAAAAAAAAAAAAAAAAGAACAAACCTACAAAAAACCCCACCCACATGGCTAAGTCATGACAAAGCCAGGACATCAGCCCTAATCCTCCACTTCATTAATCAGGCTCCCTTGCATTGGGATTCTTTTATTATTGTTATTATTGCAGGTGAGTGAGCTTCTGTTAGCCATGTTGAGCATTAAGGATGTCCTAAGCCTCCTTGCGTGGTCAGCAATTTCCCCCCCATGTACAAACCATAAAGCCAGCAGCAAGTTAACTATTTAATATGGTTGGCACAGCCATGGGATGTTGTCAGAATAAAATTCACTTGTGTAATATAATGACCCAATTTTCACTGTTAGTTGGATACCCCACTCAGAGCACTGATTAAAATCCTAGCTTGCCCAGGTAACACCAGGGGCATGGAGATTATGCTAATTCCGGCAACAAAAAGTACTGTTGAGCATAAAGGCTCTAACACTCCTTCCAGCTCTTTCATCTAGGAATAAAGGATTTTAGTGGGTTGTCTGAGATTCCTGCCTGCCCACCCAGTTTGTTCACTATTAAAAAAAAAACACACACACGCATATATCATATTTAAATAATACACCTAAAATACTTCAAGTAGCAACATACCCTTGATTTTAAAAACATGTAATTGATGTTTAAAACTTGGGTGCCTTTCAAATATGCAAGTCTAGCATGATCAGAACTGTACATTATCTATACAAGGATCACAGTTTTCATTGTCTTGCTCCTAAAAGAAAACCAACAGATACAGTTAGGATGTGTCTGAGGAATTTCATTTGCTGCTCATTCAGGAAAAAGAAGAAACATCGTTAGTGCCCTTAACTTCAGTCTGAGGAAAACAGACATTTTAATGACTAACTCTAAGCTCTGGTCCATAATAGTCAATCAGGCTTCAGTTACACTTTTTTTTGTAAAATAAAAAAAGATGTGCAAGTATGTACTTCTAGCCTAGAAATACAGTGTGTGTAAAGGTAAAATAAATACATAATTTCTCACAACTGTTAAAACCTATCTAAAACTACATTCATACCTCAGCTGTACATTTCCTTTAACGATCTCTGTATAGTTTACAGCTTTTTGTCAAAGCTTATACAGAAAAGCAAAATGTCTTAACTGATACAGATTACAATAACCCTTTTCTTACCTAAACTATTTTCCTGAGTAAGCAATAAGAAAATAAGCTTCCAGCACCTAAGAAAGTTATTTTGCTTTCTGTTGGAAAACCTAGCATTTCTTAGCAAGTCACTGCAAAGCACCAGCAGAGCCGTATGGTTGCGTTTAGCCGCGGAGAGAAAGGGATGCAGGCTGTCCAAGTGCCAGCAGCAAGGACATGTTTGGTATTCCCAAATACAAAATGTATTACTTTGTTCAATACAAAGCACTTATTTAGCCATAAAATGTTTTTTTTCCAAGTGGGCTGGAGACCCTAGCTTTTTTTTTTTTTTTTTTTTTTTTTAAGTTCTGTGTTTTAAACACAAGGAGTTTTCTCATCTTAAGTAGGGATGCAAAGTAATTAAATTAAATAGGTTACATAAACAGGTCACCCAAACCACAACTCAAGACTGAAGTGAAAGAGAAAGACATTGCAATTCTTAAGCAACTGCATATTGAGTTACAGAACACAAGGACAGAAGCAGGGCAAGACCAAACAGGTCATTTGAAGCTGTGTCCTTCCAGTAAGTTATAATTTTTCTTGTGTACCAACAAGAAACAGGGAAAGATACATTAATCTCAAGCTTTCTTTTGTATTTTACAGCTCTTACAGCTTAGATGAACTGTTTCTGCTCTTGACAGTTACAGGATTGGAAGTGACATGGAAGGGCATTTTATTTATTTGGATAAGAAGTTCAGTGCTGGCAGCCACAACATAAGCTTTTTGACATGTTCCACAAACCACCAGCTGTGCCCCAGAGTCGTCATCTTCTTTAGCAGTCACAAGCAATTCAGTAGCTTTATGTATTACCACCAGGTGTCTCTATTTCTGGTCTAAGGGTATCTGTATCCCTCCCATCTGAGCTATTCTACTAGTACATAGACATCTTAAGTAACAATTTTATCTTTATCTCCTACAGTCAGGTAAGGCACAGCACAAGTGCTTTGACTTCAGCAAGTATTTCCTCAGAAACACCACCCGTTCAGATGACTAGCGAGGGATGCTGTGAGCTGGTGCTGCTGCTGGTTGCAATCAGAGACCTTAAACACTGAGAACGGATACTCTGCTGCACACTTTTACTTCTGTGAAATAGGACTAATCCCAACTACTGTTTCACAAGTAAAATATTACCAAGTGATATGAAAGAAGGAGATTCAGATTCCTGTGTGGGATAGTAGTTTCACTTACAAATCATGGAGCAGACCAAATCATAAGCTATGAAAAGGTGTTACTTCACTTGTACAGCAATGGGTCACAAGAAACAAAATCTCAGTTTCTTTCCTATTCACACAATGTAACTTGCAAAACTGACATAATTGGAAGCTACTATACTAATGGTATTAGACGAAATTACTTTTATAGCTCTTTACCATTTGATTTACTACTCCTTGATACCACATTCTGAATGAATTGCTACTTAACCTCAGAGACCACTGCAGCCCTGAAGATGTTTGGGCCCAGACCACCATGAAGCTGTGCTGTCACCATTTGCCTGGTGTGGGGTGTTCAGGAGACTTCATTCTATGGTTTCTGACTGTTTCTTTATATAGTATTGTTAGCAATAACACAACCAAAAACATCACATACAGAAGTTACTTCATGACAGGGTGCAAGACCCTGCAATTTAAGCAATGAAGATATGATGGCTATATAAGCAACTCTAAATGCAAAAAGGTTTACAGATTATCTGAAAACCCCTGAATCAGATGCTGCTGGAAACCAGAGTAGGGAAAGCCTTCCAGAAGTTGGACAGGTCCATTTTTGTTTCCAGAATTCATGTCCCTCCTACAAAATTCCCCACAAACTGATCAGACTTGCTGCTTTCCTCTCCCCATTTTGCAATTAGGAGAAGTACTCTGGGGAAAAAGAGTCCAGTACCCTTCAGGTACAGCACCCAACTTTCATCCTGCCTGCCTGCCGCTCACAGAACAACAGCATCCAGCCTTGAGAAGTGGGACAACTGTCATTGCATCACAGATCTTTCTGCGCTTCCCAGTAGACATACTGCCTCCAGAGGTTTTTCCCCCCGAAGAAAATATTAGATTACTGAAGGTAGAGTGATGTGCTTTCAGATGTTAATGTCTCTTCTAATATTGCTGTGTTTTAAAATTGTTACATAATCAAGTTGTGTAACCAACATGCTCAACTTCTTTATAACACTACTCCCCTCGCCGCCATCTATCAATCCTGACATCGTATGTTCCTGTATAGGAGTTGCACAACTTTCTTAATGTTTCCTGAATAATATTGTATGATTGTCCCTCATCTGGTCAATGCTGTGTTAAAAAAAGAAAACAAATTAAATTTCATGATTATGCTGATCCACTAAAAATGAGGACCCAACTAGCAGCTGCTGCTGCTGCTAAATGCTATTGACTTTGCACATTCAAAGCAACCTGCCCAGCATTCAACAGCTGAAGACTTCAAAACTCCAACTTATGAGGGTGATACTAACATTGACTTACAACAATATGAAAATCAAAGGATCCTTAAAGGATCCCTATTTTCAGAAACTTGACTTTGAATGGAAGTCCGAAGCAGGGACAGTGCAATCTTCCGGGCCATGTTCCTGCCAGAGTGGTTATTTTATAAAATCAAAGGCTCACGTTCTTCTCCTGGTAGCGGAGCCTGTACCATTCTGCAAAAAGCCTAAGAAAGTTAAAAAAGCAACAGAGTCTTCATAACTCAAGTACACACATTATTTTTATATTAAGATGCAAGTCTTCATGTTGTGAGCAATCGCCTAGGGTCATCCCACAAGTGAAAGGTAATTTTAGAATAAGCTGAGACTTGGAAAGGTAGGCAATGTTCATACCTTCTTTCACTCTACTCCTGCTTTTGCTCCTTGATCAGCTATTATCTTCACAAGCTCTTTTGGTTTTGTTTTATGGATTTTACACACAAGAAAGCAAGGCTAAGTTGCTGGCATTAACTGTTTTCTAAAACAGTCTAACAATTAATTGCCCATCAGCATTATCATAGAGCTTGAAAGAAACCAAGCTTCTCCATCTGAAAAGTAAATTTGAAATAGTAAGCTCAAAGTACACAATCCCTGTAAGATATTCAGAGAAAAAAATGCAGAAAGACAGATCTTTTAAGAAGCTATATCCAAGGCATTGACTAATATATATGTAAGGACCACAAAGGTTTTATAGAACTGCCACATGATGAGTGCCCTCTATTTTTCCAGGACACTCTCGGGAAAGCACTATCTACTTTGCTGGAGTTCCCACAAAGAAGCTGGAGATACTCAGTTTCTCTGACTCACAACCATCTCATCTCCAAATAAAAGACCTGGAACAGCCGAGACATGGAAGTGCCATCTGTGACAAAACTGCCACCTTAAGAAAGGATGGAAGTCTTGAACTTAGGTACCGATATTAACATTACAAGGGTGTAGAAACGTTTCTTAGAGCTCTACAAATAGAGACAAATCTGAACCTTCATTTTTTATTAGATTTTCTTTTGTATTTAAGCACAAATCTTAATTTGAAATAGAAAAAAAATCCTAAAGGTTTTTCCACCAGTACTCTATTTAACTTCATATGCTTGCGCACACATGTATCAAACAGGTTTTTTTACATATACACAAAGAAGTGACTGAAACATCTGGCATAGCACAGATACGCATCCATTTACATATGAAGATATCCATATTACGAACAAATGTAAGCTAATTAGGCCTCCAATGATATAGACGTAAAACATTCCATTAATGCAATCAGAGCCCATGCCAGACTTTGTTTCCTAAAACTAAATATATGCCCAAGATGACACTGGAGGAATTGCATTAATCTTAGGTAAAATTACAAGGACAGCATCAGTTGGTTTGCAAGGCCAAGGAGTGGGGAGTATCCCAAGTCAACTTCACTTGAATCAGAAAAGATGCATGTTAAACTGACAATATAAACCCAAGCATTTTATCAACATGCTTTGAGTGCTGTAAACCTGCTTGTTTGAATTTTAAAAGACAAGAACTTATCAGTTTCAGGAATTTTCGGTTCTACCTAAGATAGAGGGATGACATTTAATCTAAAGTTCCTTTACAGCCTTCTGTTTCAGATTAACTGTTGAGATCGCTCTGGTATGTTTTTAAAATTGATCACTACATCTGTGTATCTACAATCAGAAACCACAAATAAGTGCATGTTTTAAAATATCTAATGTTTTACTTCCTTTAGACATTAATGGTGCGAGGGGGAGCAAGAAATAAAATGATTAATGCCAGTGTGGTATACACAGCCATATTTATTAGTTCATTTCCGATTACATAAAGAGAAAGCTGATGCCATACACAAGTGCTGCTTCAAAATAAAGACAGACTACTGTTTTCTCCAACAGTTTTATTTCAAAAAGTACACAAGTCTGTCATGGAACTACAGCATTTTAAAATTTTGGATTTTGTTCTTACAAATTCACTCACAGTACTTGTATTTTAAAATACCATTCCCCCAAAAGTGTGAATATAAAATGTCATACTGAAATTCATATTAATATTCAAGTCCATGCTTTGTGCATGAGAAGTATGATGTAACATCATAACATTTTGGATTCCAGGAAATATTATTGCTCCAATTTCAATTAAGCTGTGCCTCAATGCTAGAGGACCAATAACCAAAGAGTCCCATAAAGCACCTATCAAGTGTATAAAACAAGGTTTAAGTGACACAAATAGTATTATGTCTTCAGACTGGAACAAAGATCTAAAGTGATCCAGAGTATACACTGTTAAGAACAAACCCAAAAGCCTACCATGGAAACCAGTAATATACAATATTCAGCACTACAGAAAAACTTGCAATTAAAAAGTCTTACTTGTACTATTAAGCAGGAAGCATACATCTAACATGAATGCGACTATCAGTTGATAAAGATGTATGCATTGTACATTTCTTTCAAAAGTCATGTTTTACCCCTCCAACAAGGCAGTTCTGTGCACTACACAGTTTTGGAAGAAGTATTCATTTTTAGGTAAGGAAGTTTCACACAAGTATCTTTAAATATCCATTTTAGAAAGTTTATGAAAATGCTTGTAATGTATGGACAAGTGTTACATAACCTCTACAGTATTACAAGTCTAACACTTATTCACACCATGCTAAAATTGAGGTTTTTCTTCTATATATAGTAGTCCTCAACAGGCAAGTTTACAGTCATGACAGTAACTAGAGGGATCTTGAGTTCACTGAGAGTATTTACATAATGGTACCACACACACCTCCTCTTTTTTTTTTTTTTTAATAAAATGAGACATTAAAAATGCCACCTTCTAACTGGTGTATCAGCTGCCATTACTTCCTATACAAGTTCTGTTAGCAGAATTATCTGTAAGATCGGACACCTCACATCTTTAACCAGTTCAACTCCTACACAGCTAGAAATCTTTGCTAAACTAGACTAGCTGCTTTTGAGAATCATAATTCAGTGTAAGTGAACAATCAGTTGACTAAAGAAATAATTTATAATATCAGTATTATATTTTCATAGTAGTCTTGTATCCATTGAAAAAGGCATGATGATACCAACTTGGGGCAAAGTTTACCCCAAGTCAGAGGTTCTCTATTTCAGATAAGGACTATGTCAGATTCCATTTTTTTATTTTCCATGCAATTACATAAATAGACAGACACTGTCAAGGCTACTAAGCCTAACAGCTAGGCTCTGAGGGCACATCATGCTGTCCTTCTGTTCTGTCCATTTATTATTTTGTACAAGCTGACAGAGCATTAAGCATGTGTAAAATCTGCTCTGTATGCTTTAGTGAGATAAGTTTCTGTTCTTGAGTGTCCTAGGGCTCACCTGACTGAAAGCACAAGGTCTCAGGCCAAACAAAAAAAAACCCAAAAGCAAACAAACAAAAAACAACCAGCCAAAAACAAAGCCCAAAAGCAAACAAACAAAAAACCAAAACCCACATCTAATCTCACATACATCCACAGATGGCTAAGAGCCAAATCCAAATTCAGTAGGTTTGTTGCCTGGTTGCTTAGGTTTATAGCTATCTTTCAGTCTGTGATTCAGTTTAGTTTTGTACTCAACTTGTATTTAAAATAACTATACCCTTTTAATTAAGGAAGGCCTTAGTTTCAACACAAACAATCCATGTATGATTAAAATCTCGGAAGTCTCTTCTATCACAATAATTGGATGCAAGAAGATGTCTCCTCACCTATTGTTCTTCATAAGCATGTGTTTGGCACGGTTACTAAACCTATTATTTACCACACAAGTAAAAGTCAATCATCCATCAGACTGGTACAACAACTGAACAGTTTTCAGGAATATAAACACTTAGATCATAATTAGTAATTGAAGGAGTAACTGACATTTTGAAATACAGAACAATACGGAGAGAGCCACTCAAGTCACATCCAAAAATAGGCATGAAGAGGTATGAATAGTACATAAGAATCAAGAAATCAGATCACAGTGTCATGTTTTAAGAACTGTACCATCATCTAAGCACCTGTCCAAACAGTTAATTTAGGCACCAGAAATTTTATAAAAACTGAAGTTACAATCAGGCAAAGTTTATTGAAAAGGCACACATGAAAGATAAAAAACTGATCTCTGACAGTATCAGTTTACAATATAAAAAAGTCCCAAATGTGTAAAACTAAGTCTAGAATATTTAATAGCCATTCAAGTTTCTAAATTCAGTATGAAGGGTATGTTCTTTACATTAATAGTGCTAGCCAAAAAGTGTGCACCTAACTACAGATAGGACAAACATTTAGTAGTAAGCCAAAGAATTTATCACAGATCTATAAGCAGCTACAAAAAAGCAGACACTAAACCTAGAAGTTTGGGGAAATGTTTTCTCTCACACTATTGCTACATACAAATAACCCTAGCATCTTTCAGCAGTCTATTCAAATACTTCCTTCATCAACATCAGTGCCACATACTAATTGCCTGTAGAGTTTTTCAAAATACCTTGCAGTTTAACATCCGTAGCTAGAACAGGCTGAAGGGACTTCCCCTCCCACCCCTCAGCACAGGATGAGGAAAGTAGAAAACAGGAAGGCAGAAAAAAAATCCTGAAAGATTCAAACTGCACTAAGCCTTAAATCCAGCTTCCATGGGTATATAATATCAGTTATCAGAAGCTATCAAAAGTCCTTAAGTATGTGTGTAAGGAATTGTTCTGTTCCTCCTATAATGCTTTAAGTTTGCAAAACTGGGAATAAAGGATTTTAATCTTGAAACATGAGATTTGTATTAACAATTCTGGATAACTATTTCCTCTTAAATTCTGGTTGCATGAAACTCTTGCTCTTAAAAGTCTAAATGTCTGTTAGTAAGAATGTTTAGGGCTGTTGAAGAAGCAAGGAGAAATGAGCTTTAAACCTGCAAATTCATACAGAAACATATTAGCATCTTAACTAAAAGCTAACTACTGCTTACATGCATATGGGAAAAGATGTTTCCAAAGTGACGTTAGAGCAAGAGGGCAGACACCAAATACCAGTTACTTAACAGCTTTCATTAAAACCCCATGGAGCTTCTAGGTAATCGGTTTGGAAAAAAGTAAGAGCACTGCCTTAGAATCTAAACAGGCTTTGGAAAATATAAGCTACAATTAACTTAAGACCTGTATACGTATTTAGATACATATTCATTCTTCCTGTGACAGTAACAGTTGGATCTATAGTTTTTAAAGCTTAGATACCACTACCAACAACCTGATAGGACCTCTTGCATCAGATAACTTAATACTTATGTTATCTGACATAACTAGAACTAGTTATTACAGACAAATTCATGTTTCAAAGAGCTTGCAAGGTCTCCTGTCACATTTCTACTCACTGAAATTTTAAATTCAGAACAGATTCATTAAATTAAGTGAACCAATCAAATAACTGGTAGCCCCTGAAATAAGAGCTCAAGAAGTGCTCCAAGCAAACATTACCAGGTTAAAGAACTGCAGAAATACTCAGAGTCTGAACAGAATTCAAAGTCATCCTCAGTATTTCAGCCCCCTGCAACCATATCAGACAGTAGCCAAGCTAAAATACTTCTGCTATTCCAAAACTGAGGACAAAGTTTCAGGAACTCTGAGAAACTTCATGGTCTACATATGAAATACTTTTGTTACTTCTCACTTGTGTCTCGTTGTTACATATTCAGAACGGCACATCAGCTGACAGTGTCTCTTCAGCAACCTACCAGAGGTCCAAATACCTTCAGTGTCTGATATTTAGGAACTTCAACGCTTTTAGCAAATAGTTCAACTGTCATATACTCATAAGTTTAAAATTAAAAAGAAGAATTGGTGGCTTTTCAAACTAACTTGTTAATTTTCTTCAAGGAAAGTTGCATGCCATTGTTTAAATGAGGGATGGAACATGGTAGTTTTCTCTAATACTTACAATGAACACTTAAAAAAGAGCATTTAAATTAATAATATTTTATACTATGGACCCATCTTTGCTTTGTGCTGGAATCATCACAGGAACAGCTCCCATTCTACTTAAATTAGGTGCAGCTACCTTTGAAGGTGCAAAGGTTGGGTTTTGACCAGGAGTACGTTCGAAGTCTTCACTTGGGACTTGGCTATATGGAGTTTTGGTATATCCTTCCATATTTGAGGGAGACATTGAACCGAGAGAAGAACGATTGCTGCCTATGTAGCTGCGGGCTGTTGAACTGCGACTTTTTGGAGGTGGAACATCTTCCCTGAAATAAACAAAAAAACAGTTGCAGAACAAGAGTTCAGTCACTGTTGCTATGTGGGAGCTTACAAACCAAATTTTCAATTTGTTTCTTTCTATTCTGAGACAGTAGCCAAAAGAGACTAACATATTAGTTTAAGTTAAAAAAACTGAAGTATTCATTGCCTTTAAAATCTTTACTGAAATTACACACGACTATCTACACCATATTCAAAACAAGAAGTTCTCTGACAAGCTGTTAGTACATTAATAAGCTTTCCAGATTAAGACAGAAGTCTCAACAGTTAAGCATCTTACTTGCAGAAATACACATTTAAAAGTTAATCTTCAAATAATACTGCTCAGAAATTAGAGATATGTCATTACCTGATTTCGTGATGTACTTCTTTCTCATATTTCTTCTCTCTATGTTTCTTACAGCAACAGAAGACGAGAAAAGCCAGTACAAAAAGACCCAGCAGAGTTCCTATAATAGCTCCAGCAATTATACCAGCTGTATTTATAGCTAGAATAGATAAATAACAATACTGTTTGTTAAGTGTCAAATTTATACGACTAAATTCTTTTCTCTCAACATTAAAACCAGTAGGTTTTCACATGATCCAGGTTAACAGCATATCACTGAATCACAGAGGGTATGCTTCAATCACATGCATTTAAAACAATAGTAAGAGTTACAGCCTTCTGCATAAAAAGCAACATTTTGGGAAGTAAAGACTTGAAGTGGCAACCATCAGTTACACAACAGGGTTGGTTTTTTTGAACCATTTAGGAGTTTAGAAAAACAAAATTATTCCATTTTAATACACAAAACACTGTGTGACCGTTACACAGCAAACACTTACGAGGGGTGACATTCAGCTCAACAGAACATTCATCCGTGCCAACTCTGTTTGAGGCAACACAATTGTATGTACCAGAATAGTCTTGAGAGGCATTTTTCAAGAGAAGTTCCCCTGTATTTTTATCTACAAACAACAAAAGGTAAAGGTTTACCATTTTCCAAAGTTTAATTCCATATTCAATACTACAGAATTATTAATACAGCACATAGATGAAATCCTAACTAAAAAATGCTGTATTAAAAATACCCAAAAAACCCCAAAAGTCTATCATGCTGCAAAATACTATTATTTGTAAAAGCCTTCTACCTTGTTAGAAATTTATTCCTCAGCATTTGACTTTAATATTGAAGTCTACAGACTAATTGCTCTGTCAACTGAAAGGAACAGACGCTTAAAGTGACAAGTTCTCTCATCCTAACATAGAATTCTAAAATACAAAAGATTAACTGCATCCCAGAAGTACTTCCTTCTCTTCTCCCTGTCTAAACTGATTCTGCACAACCAGCCCAGATGCCTGCAGAACCCATGTTCAACATGAGGTCTATCTAACCTAAACACTGCACTCCAATGGGTGACTGATTAAGTCTAGCT
Organism: Morus bassanus; assembly: GCA_031468815.1. Lineage (NCBI taxonomy): Eukaryota > Metazoa > Chordata > Aves > Suliformes > Sulidae > Morus > Morus bassanus. The sequence goes on from CM062568.1 coordinate 110,918,676, forward strand.
ATGCGACAGAGTAGATGTAAATCAGTGAAAACAAAAAGACTGTTTCCCCAGGGCTTCCAAAGCCATTGACAGCTACCTTTGCGAGATTCTACTATATGAATTTCAAATGGTTTGCATGCTTTAATTGCTAACAGATTTGCCATCGGCACTGCAAGAGACTACATCACAGGAACAAAGCACCACACAAATACTTTGCTCTTCCTGCTGAACAAGTAGTTAGGTAGCATCTAGATTCTTGAGAACAAGTTCAGCGTCCCCAAACCTATATATACAAACCCAAAGCAAACATTGTTTTATTGAGTTACATGCCACTTTTGCATACTTCCTCAGTCATTCTTGTCTGATACTGTCAATTGATTTTTTTTTTGTTACCATGAGACAAATCTGGGATATGAAGAAAGAAGGGGAATAACAACAGAAGCTTAAGATCTTGAGTGGTACAGAGAAGGACATTAGTGATCAACTGTTCACTGCCAAAACAATAAGTAAGAGACATCAAACAGCACTACCAGGAGGCAAGGTCAAAATGAAGAACAGTACAAGGTTCTTCATATGTAGCTGATTTTTAGAGATCTGCATTCTAAGATATTACAGATTCTAATCAACAACAAAAGTTTAAAGGAGACTGGAAAAGTTCACAGAAGTCAGTTTTTGTTTGTTTTAAATCAATTAAACTAAAAACATATCTGAGTTTTCTGAGGCATAAGTTAAGGGAGGATAGAAGACCCCTATGAGGAAGAACTACACAAGTTCTTAACTCCCTCTCACCTAGTCATTCATTTTGGCTACTTTTAGACACACGATACCACTTTGTCCTGTATGTCCTGCACATGAGTTAAAATATGCCTATTTGTAAGCTGATTCTTAAATTGCTTCATCTGCAAGGAAAACACATCACCTCAAGGTTTAAGGTTTTCATAACTACAATAAAGATCAAAAAAATTGGTACTGAGCAGTACTTTTAAAAAAATATTCTGGAATAACTTTCACGAAGTCAAAACTCACAAATTAACCTTCTACAATTAAGTTCTTACAATAAAAATCCAATACCACCACTATAATAATTTGGGATCCATCAGTCAAAATTCATAACGTATAACTCTTTCCTGGATGTCAGCTCTTGTAAGAAGAGGTAAGCCTTCTCTTCTCCTTTACTCTTGACAGCTTTTCTTCTAAAGAGTTGTACCCCTTAAGGAAGAAGTTCTGTCACTTAATCAGAAAGTGAAGACCTCAGTTCAATCTCTAATAAAATCTAAGCTTTTTATCTCCACTTCCCTGAAGGCAGCTCTAATCACTGGTCTAGACTCTGTTCTGACTCTTCCCCACTGTCCACCTGAGCACAAAAAGCACCCAACATCACGAAGAAAGAAAACTCACAACACTCATGCACAGATGAGCATGATTCTGCAGCCTAATGGTAAGAACCTCAACTTAAAGCTTGAAACATTTCCCAGTATGAATTAAAAAAAACCACCCACACAAAAACAAACCAAAGAAAACAAAAAAAAAACCACCCAACTTGTTTCAAAGTCAGTTTTATTATCATCCAGTGAGGGGGTAGAAGTGACACTTCTTTTAACTGCTCTATACTAAAATTAAGCACGGAATGCTCACAAGTCAAGATAAGACAAAAACACAAATGCAATCTTTAAGTATTTCAGAATAATAAATGAAGTTTGACAGTACTCAGCATGGAAGTGGCAGGAAGTTCCTGTGTGCCAGATACTCGTCTCCAGTCATAAGACAAAAGTGGCGATCCTTCTTGTGATGCGCATTTCAAGATAACGTCTTTTCCAATCTCCTGTGATCCTTCAATGGAACATTTAGTTCTTGCTGGCTTTACTAATAAACAAAGTATTAGTAATTCAATAACAGTCACAATAAAAATGCTTACTAGTGTTCTAGTAGGTCAGTCCATTTTGCTAAACACAAAGCTTGTGCAACAAACCGCTTCAACACATGGGAAGATTTTCTACAAAATACAAGCCACGTGTAGAATTTTTAAATGCTCATTATTCCAAATATTACTCCCTTCATCCCCCAGAACAGAATGATGTCCACTCCCCCTGCAAAGTCTCATTAATGGATGCATCATCACAGATTCAGTACAACTTTGCCCAACAGAAGTTTTCATTTTATATATCAAATATAGGATGGAATAAACACATAAAAAATGTCACTGAAAATTCAAGAAAAACATTATCTTACCAAGTACAGTCAACTGTATTTTTTGACTTTGAACTCCAGGAGCCTTCTTCACTTTGCACTGGTATGTGCCAGTGTCTGCTGACTTTAAATTCAGTATATCCAATGAACCATCACCAGATCTGGGATCAGGATTAGTAAACTGCATCCGCCCAGTCATAGCAGCATAATAATGATTATAAATCCTGTCTACAGCATACATAATTATCTATCAAAAGAAGAAATAAGATTCAGAAATCCATTTGGCATTTAAACATTCAAAATAATTTGGTATCTTCATATTCTTGACAGTTTCTTTCTACTGTTTTAAATAATCCCACAGGCATGACATAGCGAAATATCTCAATCTTCAAAAGATCACACACAGTACTCCAACGAACACTCCAACCAAACACCTGTCCAAGTAGCAGCATATCAGCATTGACTTCAACTGAAAGAAAACTGTCTAAAATTGCTCTATTCTTCATTCTGTCAAACCTCTCTACTAAAAGGAGTCATCTTTTTGATAAGGCTTCTGAAGAAAGGAAAGAGTTAATAACTAATGAAAACAGTTAATATATTTAAAATCAAATTCCCATAAACCAGTTTTCAATCAGGAAAATTATGCAGGTGTAAAAGCATAGTTTGTTTTCTGTAACTGAAGCATTTTTAATTTTAGAGTTCTCCTTTAGAAAACAAATTTACAGTGAGAAATTTCTTCACATTTCACACTTAATCAGCTATTCCAAAATTTCCACTATATTTCATATGACTGATGCTTCAAAGTAATTTAAGATCACAAGCACCCCACAACCTGAAAAGGTGGAAGTTTAAAATGTCAGTAAGAAAGTTCCTACATCGATGTACTCAAACGACTGAATTAACACTGTCCAAGGAAGTCTCTACTTACTATTTGTTCCTTCTTTTGATTGTCTGCTGGTATCAATACCCACTCAATATCTAGTGGGCCTTCATCTTCTTCTGAGAGTACAAAAGTACATGGCAACGTAACTTTCTCTCCTTGTGCTTTTTCAAACATTGATTGGTCAGCGGAAGTTATGCTTAGGCTTCTTGATAGACCTATAAAATTATATATGTTTTAAAAACATTTCACATGTAGTTTTCACTGTAAGTGTTCTATATTGGTATATATTCAAATCCACCATATATTTTTCCTGTATAGAAATCATGTCATTAGCCAGACTTGTCACCGCTTAAGAGACCCTGTGTAGTACGTTACTGAACACAATGCAAAGTCGTGTACTGTTCATTTGGAATCATATCCAACAGACAGCTATATCTTTCAAACCGTACCATTTTTTTTGTACCAGTCAAATCCCATATGAAACTAAATAAATCAAAATTTTCAGCAGCAGGTTTTTCAAGTTATTTGAAAATCACCCTACCACTACTCCCTCCTCTCATTGGTAAACTGAGAGCATGAACAGTGATGAAGTCTGCCAGGATGGACAGAATTATTGAGAAGTCTTGGGTTAGAACAAGTGAAGTTACTCTGCCTCGAGGTATAAGGGCCGTTCTGTCTATCTACAGGGAGTGAACAAATGAATCCTTTCCAAAAATCTCAATGAGTTTTTAGATTTGTTCACCCTTTCTTCTTATTTTACTCCTCCAAAAGAGACTGCGTAATCCTTATCTGCATGCCTCTAAGCAAAACGTGTTTCCAAAAAACCAAATTTTCCTCAATTCAACCCTGAAAAAGAACCTATGCAGTGACCCAGACTTACTCAAAAGGCCTGAAGCACAATTCCCCCTTTGTTACAACAAACATATGCTTCCCTCATTGAGTATATAGATCTATACATCGAGATCAGGAAGTGAAAAGCTCCCTTTACTCATTACAGAAACAGGTTTGGCATTGGTACATCCACTGTTTTGTCCACCTTGCTGGGTACCAAGCTCAGATTTTCACAGTCATTTTATGTGTGTAGGTTGCTGCCCATCATAGCTAGACAGTCACACAAATATTACCACAGCCACAACAGATGCAAGGCCACAAGAAGAGCAGCCTGTGTGAAGACAGATCATTTTGGTGCATCTGCAGAATCATAGCCTCAGATGAAATAAAATTTAAGAAAATATTATCAACAGTGCATTTATGCTCTAACTTGCACTTCTACTCTAGCTCAAGTTATTATCTAACTTGCACTTCTCCATATAGCAGAAAAGCTCTAGTGCATTGCTGCAGTAGATCAGACTGCAACAGCTATCCTTCTACCTTACTAAAATTTTGCTCTGCATCAAGTCTTTGGATTCTTTTCCTGATGTCAAAACAAAGGGATCTTTAACAGATATTAAAGAAAACAAAACAAAAGAAAAAAATTCCCCACCAAACCATTCAGAAAGAGAAAGCACCTGACATACTAAATTCCAGACAAAAGCCTCCAAGAAAAGACCTTCACAGTTATTAACAACAAACACACAGTCACAAATTAGATAGGATTATTTCGCTTCCTGCCATTCATGGTAAACTTTGCATGGTAATACCTCCATTCCAGAAAAAAAGCAAGAAACATCAATCTGAGGTACAAAAGAAATTCAGGTGCAATGTTTCTTACCAACCCATGTACATCTTTCCAAAGACAATTCTAACAGGTCTGTATCACATCTTTTTTGACCACAGTAAACACACCTATCTGAGCAACTCTCTGCTACTATGTTGAATTAATACTATTTCCTAAATGATACTGGTCTCTATGAATACTGGTTGACTTGCCACAGATGCTAGCTATCCCCTTCTAAAGTATCCTTTCAGATTTCTACATGTAAAACTAGCCATTCTAAATCTCTAAAAAGCTCATTTGGCAAGTGAAATATATTACAGTATAATCCTTAAGTTTGTTCAGCTTTGCATAAACAAAGACAGTATTACTACTAGCCATCATCTCCAGAAATGGGTAGATTCAGAATACATTCGTGTTTCCATAAAGCACAGCAGCAAAGAATGCAAATTCCTGATCTGGTTGTCAGTGACTTCCGTACTCTTCTGTTCCCCTCCCCACCACTGTCTCATTAAGGAACTCTAATACAATATTCTCGATTTCATCTCCAAATTGCATTTCTGCATTTTCATTTTACTATATTAAAGGAGTGAGATGGGATATCAAGTACAGTTTAGTGACTGATGATGAAATACATTACAATGTTACTTCCTTAAAAGCCTCAAATCTGTAACCCGGGAAATTAAAAGCTTTCATTCTGAAGTACAAGTTAATCACTGAAGCAGTACTTCCGCTCTGTGACAGCATCTCTAATAACAGTTACTTTGTCATTTGACATTCCACAACAGATGACCACAGAACATATGTTTGCTTTCCCCTCCCTGCGAGGGGACCAGCTGAGGATTTCAGAAAGCGTTCAGTAATTCAGGTAAGAGGAACACAATGACATCTGCCTCTTCACAGTGGGTAGTAGCTAACAGAATTCATACTTTGGAGATACTACAACACATCTGTACTACTAAAAAGTATAAAACCTCCGATTTTTAGGTGATGCCTGCTGAAACATACAACATAGCCAAAACAAACTGGACAGATGAGTATTCATATGTTGATTTTTTTGACTAATTTTCTAAACAAACAGGTCTTGTAGAATCAATGTTTTATTTCTCTCCCTCTTCTGCCATTAATTGTTCATCTCTGACAATTTCAACCAAATACAATACCAGAAACAACAGTCCAGTGCAACCGGAAGTCCCTGAAGTCATTCATTTGTTCTGACATAGCTAAGAAGCATTAGATTCTTCAATTATCTCTTGCCTCTTCTTTGCCAGACAACTCCATGCCACTATAATTTCAAAGTGGATGTTAGACAACCTGTTTCTCCTTCAGATTGCAGAACACTGAGAAAAGGAACAAGTACACTGGGAATGAGTAAGAAAAATTATGTTAAAACCCAGAAATACTACATTTCACAGACACACCCCTAGGAAACTATGCTCCGATAGTCCTGCCTATCACATGGCAGCTTGCTTAAAGTGCTTTAAAAGCCACAAATAGCAAACAGTTCAGTCTGAGCTTCCACTACAGCACTCATTTCTCTGATCCAAAGCATATGAAACAACATAGTGACCATAAGCCAAATAGAAGCAGAACCCAACAGCCTAAAGTGACTTGCTGGAAAACTATCCCACAAAGAAGATTATTACAAAAATTGAAACTCTTGAAATGTGAGTAGTATGTTTACATACATTGACTGCATGTAAACATATCAGTGGAGGATGAAGCACACAAACCTCAGGACAGCTGTCAACGATCATTCCTGCATGAAGCTTGCAGCACACATTAGCTGATATGAGAGATACCCAAACATTGGTCTGAGCCTTCTAAGTCTCAGAGATTTTCATAAATCTCAATTCCTTTCTTACTGCACATCTTCCAACACCTCATTTTTATTTTACTAGTGCTCCACAGTCTCCTTCTTACCTTAGGAACACAAGCATATAAAGCTATTTTCCACTTTCTCTTGTTTTTTTCTTTGTTAGCATTTGAATGACAGGCAGAAACAGCAAGCATCTCAGTTAAGGCAGAGGTCAGAGCTAGCTGGGTTTGAACTAAGCATTAGCAATACAAGAGAGCAGCAGGTAATAGTTGGAGATTCCCTTCTGCAGAGCAGACACACATATCTGCTGCAAGACATGCTGGTGAAGGAGATTTGGCCAGATTCAATACATTAAAGAGATTGCAAGGGTCCTCTAACCCTTGGACTATTAACTATTGAACTACTACCCCTTATTATTACTACTATTGCCTTTTTTTTTTCCTTCCCTCCCCCCGCCCCCCATTACTATTACCTACTCACATAGGCACCCACGCTATTAACAAAGGAGACCTGGAGCAAATCGAGAGCTATTAGAAAACTCCACAGGCAAAGAAGGACAGGGGACCCCAGGTGACATTTGTTCTCCTTGCTCTTTCACGTGAAGGGGAAAAGGCTTGTGGAGGCACATCCTGGAAGTTAACAACTTGCTGCAGGACTGGCACTGCAGACAGTGTTTTAATTTTTATGGCCACAAATACCCCTGAGAAATGAGGGCTGCTAAGTTAGAGGTGGGATCCACTTGACAAAGCGGGTTAGGAACATCCCCATCAAATCTGGTGACAAGCACTTTAACTGACAGGTCTATCAAGGAATGGCAATAGAAGTTTGCAGTTAAGGGAGGGAATAGAGATTCAGACATGTTAAATACATGGGTCAGGTTGCTGGGAGGAAGAGAGACCTCAGCAAGGATGAAACATGTTGAAAGGGGAACCACCACAAGTACCTGTACACAGAGCTATGATACCGGAGTAACTGAGACATGTGGGTTAGCTCACACAGCTGGAGCTTTGTCATGGATAGACACAGGCTTTTTAAGACAGCCAGGAAGGAAAGAACAGCAGGTGAATTGCCCTCTACCTGAAGGAGCAGCTGGAACAAAAAAAGCTGTTCTGCAGGACAGCAGGCTGGTTAAGAGCTTTTGGGTCAGGATTAAAGGAGAGATCCGCATGGGCAACATCACAGTCAATGTTTGTTACAAATCACCTGATCAGGGTACGAAAGCAGATGAGGTCTATTTCAGCAATTCCAGAAACTCTTTAAAAAAAAACACAGAGACTGGTTATTGTTGGACATTTTAACCTCCCTGACATGTACTGGAAGGGCAACACAGCAGGACACATCTAAGAGGCTTCTGGAAGATTTCAGGGAAAAACAGATGCTAAATGGATCAACCCATTTGATACTTTCTTGGAATTCCTTTCAACAAAAAAGGGATTAACTTGCTGGGGATGGGATCAATGGCAGCCTTGACTGTAGTGTCCATGAAACAGTGCAGCTTAAAATCCCGAGCGCGGTGAGGAAGGCACATCCAGTGCAGACCCCGCACTTCAGAAGGGCAGGCTGACTTACTCAGTAGGTAGAATTCTGTGGGACCCAGTTCTGAAAGGGAAAAGAGCTCAAGAAAGCTGGCGGGTATTTAAGCACAACTGCTTCTAACCACACAAGCAGTACACCCAACACTCAGAAAAATAAGCAGATCAATCAGCAGCTCGGCCTAAGGAGGAGGAAGCGAGAACAGTCTACCAAGGGAGGAATACAGAAATATTGCCCAGGCATGCAGTGCCCCTGCTAGGGAAGTCAAAACCCAAACAAAGCTGAAAGAAGCAAGGACTTAAGTGCAACACAAGAAGCTTCTACTAGTACATGAGCAGTCAAGAATTAAAGAGGAAAAACAGGACAGGTGATTCAGTGACAGCTGACACAGGCGAGACCAAAGTACTCAGTGTTAACTCTGCTTGGAGCAGAAGATGGCATGACTGAGGTCATGCTCAACACAAACAATTCTGTAACTGCTTTACAGACCTATATGAAGCCAACACACATAGTAACAAGATGACGTTTTCTCCAAGCTTTCCCAAGCCTCACCTTCTTCAGTTTCAACTCAAATCAGGATTCAATTTCTTTTCACTCCCCTAATATGCTCCTCAAAACATGAGTGGATCAACTAACTAGCATCTAACTGCTAGTATGTGACAGGCAGACATTTTATCAAGCTGAGCGAAGATCTGTATTTGTTTTGGTTAGCAGGGTTTCATAGAAAAAAATTTCAGATCTTTTTCAGACTTGTTTTAAATCACCAGAAAGATGACGGCTCCTCAAGTCAGTTATCCCGCTTATTCAAAGATGCTTAGCATTAAAATATCTATTTTTTAATTGCAGCAAAAAAATCACTGCAAAGCTTAGACTCAGAAGCATGCAACAGATTCTCAAAACACAACTGAAAACGATATATAATTGCAATTAGTCCAAATGCATGTATATTGTTCTCCAAATATTTTGCAATGAGAACATGTGCCATATTCAGTTGGGGCAAACAGAAGAATGAACCTTTGTGACTGGGTGAAAAGAGACAAGTACCATTCCTTGATGCAGAATAACAAGTAATATCCCTTATAAAAGCTTGTATTGGAAGAAGATAAGAGGTCAATACACATTTTGGATTCTCAGCATTCAGATTTAAGTTTCTTAATGTGGAATAAAATACTCTTTCTCTGGGAAACTGACACTTAAGAGCATTGCAACTACACCTGCATGACTGAACAAGTTTTTCACGTGATTTCTGAAGGGGTGCAAACCAGTATACCATCTTTAGAGAAACTGTATTTCCTTCTGAATATCTGGACATACCTTCAAATACCACTCAAGCAGAACACAGCTTAGCAACCTACGTTATTAATATTTCTAAGAATAATCTAGGGAAAGTGAAATGCTTGACAGAATTTGATGGAAACCATTTTCTAGTATAAAAGAATCTGCAACACTGAAAGCAAACAAACTTAAAATGGAGAAAAGCTTTCTCCATTCCAACACAGAAGCAAACAGAGCTCTGATATATACTAACAAATAACAGAAAACAAATTTTCATTAATGACTTATTTATGCTTTCAGTATAATCTTATTTAAATGAAAAATTTAAAAATTCAGGATACACTGAAAATCTGGATTGCTGGCTTACACAAATATAAGCGTAAATTTAAACTTGGCGTGACTGCTTCTGGCATCAGATAGTGCTGCGTTACAGCAGCTTTACGTAACCCAACAGACACAGTCCCTCCCTAAATGGGTAACAAGAGAGGAACACAATCAGCTGGAACAGCAGAAGATATGGCAGCTGACATACACCGAGGGGGCAGGAGTAGGGGAGATGCACCATGAAGGCAGCAGGACTGCCGCCAAGTTCCCAATGATGTCTGAAACAGCAATCACTAAGGAACACAACTGCAAAGACGCACAGACTGCTTCTACATGGGGTAAGAGTTGAGTTCAGAGATGTTGCTGTACTTAAAGCCGTAAGTGATCCATCTGCAATCTGCATTTGCACAGTACTTCAACTTTACTAGCAGGCTCTCAAAAAAACATCTTGTTTGCCAATACCTGGCTTGTAAACAAGGAATGGCTGTAAATACGTAAATGTTTTTCTTCACAGAATGAGGCCTTAAGTAGTAAATAACAATGACAACCAGAAATGCATGTTAGTGCTTTGAGACACACCAGCTACAAAATTCACTTAAAAGATGCTTCAGCTTAGACTCTTCTTTCAAATACAGATTACAGATGTAGTTGTGATCAAATCTTTTCACTTGACAGACCAGTCTCAAAAGCCAACTCCCCACCATCCTCATTTTACTTCTGAATATGCCTCTCATCCACAGCTAATGTCCTACTTTTCTCAGCTAGCTCTAATGGTATTACAAAGCAAAGTTTCCCAACTCTCCCCTTCCCCACCCGCGCTCAGACAGAAGTTCTACAACATCTTATTTCAAAAACACATTTCTGAAATAAGGCCCTGTAGAACTGAGGGAGTCAACTTAAATTTACACCTTTGGCAAGTAGGGAGTACACACTGAGGTAGGTACACTCTGAGGAGTGCCTAGCTGAGGGAGACTTCCCAGTGTTTACTGGCACAATCGAAGACAAACTTAAGTCTCCTTCATGGCTGAAATCCCCACAAGAACCCACCATCTCACAATCTTCTCCTGCTTCCTCACAACACAAAACTTCAGTATCCTCAAGTGATGCCAAAACAAGCCTCTGCAAGGCAGCATGCTCCTAACGACATAAGTGGATTAACAAGTTGCCTTTGCAAAAGTAAAGGGAAAAGAATATTTGACATTAATCATTTTAGCGATTTTTACAGCACCCAGGAGCTGAGTCACATCAGCACAGCCAAGACGGCCACAAGCCGCAGAGTTTGCCTATGTGCAAAGCTGCAGTTTATCGTACCTGACTGCACCACAAACCAAATCCTAGCTTTACTAGTGGGACCCTCAAAGGCCAGAAAGCCTAGCTTCAGAGCCAGGTTCTCAGTCTCCAGCATCTTACCTCCAACAGCAAGAGCAAGGCCCTGTTACAGTCACAGCTTTCTGGAACTGGGGCCAAAAATGCTATGAAGCTTTGGTGCATCTAACCTTCCACATGTCATAAACCCTACAACTTCTGTGAAGCATCACCATACTGCAAAAAAATTATGAAAACATCGTGTCCCTGGTCCTGATGAGGTCTGGCACAGATTAAGGCACAGTTAACCCCACTTGAGTTTCTGTAGGAGTTATATTAGGCTTCAGAAGTTCAGGCTAAGCAACTTGGGGGGACAGGGAGTGAAGGCAAAAGAGTCAATTCCAATTTTTTGACCAGCTCTAGTCCTACTTATTTTCTCAACTTCACTGTTTTTCCATGGGACACATGACATAGAACACAAAGAAAGGTACTAAGGAGCCTTCTTTAACTTATTAAACATTAAAAGAACAATGGCAAGAAAGAAGAAAAATAGAAGTTTAATAGAACGAAAAAAATATTTGCTTTCTAAAGGGAAGACAACTTCAACAGATTTGGGGACTTTCAGTGTCAGAATGAAACCCTAAAATTCTCTTTTACAGCCAAAGTACACAGAAATTCTCACCAAATGTTTCAGGACAGAATCCCGAAATGCGTATTAGCTCAACACACATCTTATTACTTTAGTCAGGCACCTAGGTGCCGAAGAATGCTTAACCTTCATAGCAACCTCACCTGAGGTAAGAATAAGCAAGAGATGAGGGAAAGGAATAAGTAAGCAACAGGCAATGAACTACCAAAAGCAAGATAATCATGCAGCAGTGAATAAAACAAGAAAAAATGGCACAGCATTACTGCACTTGAATCTATAGTGGATATGTATCCAAAGAGCAGGTTGGTTTTCGTATGTAATAATTGTAGAACTCTGCAGAGAATTCAGATTTTTAGGACAATCCACCACTGATAAAGGCAAATTGCAAAGCTCTTTCTAACCAAGAAAGTACTGGCCTGTTAGTATCAAAAGTGTTAAACTGTTAACGTTTAATATGCTCCACAGACCACATTTTTCCCATGCTTGACACTGTGGTTATCATACAATGCTACAATACAAGTTTCATAGAAAAGCACTGTTCACAGTAAGTAGTGTAAAAAATCAAAACCAAAAAACAAAACACACCATCTCAATAAAAGCATCAAGCACTTCTAAATCTAACATTTCCAAAGCTACTGACATTAGCATACTACATATCCCTCTGCTTAAATCGTCCCAAAAGGTTAGATAGAAGATAAAAACTTGCCTCTCTATAATAGCCTAAGTCCACTAGGCAGAGCACTGATTAATCCCTGAAGACAGAGATTTAACATTCAGACAAAAGATGTTCACGCCTGCATTTCATACTTCCAGGGATAGTGCTCTCTAAGCTAATCAGTCACACATCTCAGTGAAGCCCTTCTGCTATGCAGAAAAGATATAGTTTATGGAGCCAGAGAAAGTACAGACAACCCAGGAATAAAAGTACTTACCCAGAAGAGATTTGGCTCCCAGTCCTTGCTCCAAACACTGTCCCCTCCTTCCTAGTCCGTTTAGTCCCAGACTAAGTATAAAAATAGTTCAGGAAACTAAATCCACAAAGCAATTTATGGAGAAAAGAGCCTGAGTTTTACATGGACACTTAGTGTTAGCAGAGGCAAGATTTTAAAACCCTCTCTTTCACATTTAATATCAGCTGCCTTACCAATAGCAGAATGAAGCTGAGTGACCAAACTCCCAGAGCTCTCGTAAAGTTTTCAGGACACTTTTTCCACAGGTGGTGCAGCTAAAACACTTATGTGCATGGAATAAGGTTCCGCCATAAGCTACAAAGAGAAGGCTGATGAAACAGCAGGAGCACTTAAAGCAAAATATGGAAAAAACCTACATGTCAGAATAAGCCTGGCAAAGTTCTGTCACCTGGATAGCCAACTCTGCTGCTGCTGGGTCTCAAAACAGGGGGTTTGTACTTCCAAACTTCACTACCTCTGAGCAACCAGGGGGGAGGGGGGTGGGGTGGGGTGGGTGGGGGTGGTGGTGAAGCACCACTTTCCTGAGACACATTTACTGGGCAAAGTCTCCCAGTTGTACTTACCCTTAAAGTAACCAGTGAGACACTATTTCTTCAAATCATGGATTTACTTTCTCCCTGCCTGTTTCTGACTTTTCTCTTTTCATCTGCTTCACAATTAAAGAAGACTCCACTACTAAGTCTTATATTCCTTTCTACTGTCTGATCCCCAGGCTCACAGAAGAAACATGGTTTTCAGCAACCACTGAAATCTGACCGTTCCAAAAATTGAAGTTTTGCCACTCTAAGCTCACAATTTCTGCAGAACAGCTCAAAAAGACCTATTCCCCTTCGGAATACCACAAACACCACCTTAAGGTGATCTGCTTTGAACAGAAGCCAAAGCTCAAGCACTCCTGCATTAGTCTAGCCTGAAAAATCTGACAAAATACATTAATTCAACAATAACCATTAAGTTACTGAGTATCTACCAGAGTTCACCTCAATCCATAAATCCTGTCAAATCACACAAGAAAAAAAAAAAACAAAACAAACCCCTAAACCAACAGGAAACAGGCTAAGCATACTTCTTCAAAGACAGAAAAAAAAAATGCTCCTTCAGTCTGGATGTCCTCAGACAGCATTAAATGAATAACTAGCTCTAATTCATGTAGTGTTGCATACCCATACCCCAGTTTAAAACGTACTGCACAATTAAGTTAGAAGCTACTCATCTGCCCAATTTAAAAAAAAATTCTTAAGACTCATAAACAGAACTACAAATAACCCCAACCCTGCAAATACATAGCATAAGCTTAATTTCATCCCCAACCGCAATTCACTGAGATCAGCTGGAATAGTTATGCAACTAAGAAAACGTAAAAATCACGGGCTAAAGCTTTACTGATCTTTCACTAAACCCTCCCAACTTTTGCTTCTTTCCTGACATCTCCTTTGCCTTCAGATTCTATCCAACATCCCTTTTCTTTTACAACTGTCCTTGTGCTCCTCACTTGTTCAGCACATTCTTGAAGCTTTTTTGTTGCTATACCCGAAGTCACCAGCCGAGTATCCTAGCAACTGCAGTAGTCGATGACCTTACTCAAGAGGGACATGCTTATCAAGTGGAGAGGGAGCATTTGTATCTCATTACTGAAAGGATATGCTTTTGGGGGAGGGCAACATAAAGGGGGAGGGGATATTGTAACAAAAATCGGGATTAATCTTAAGTGCAGGAGTACTGCTTGGCCCAACATCTACAGAAGATCACTATGAGTTCTGAGTTTTAATGCTCGGTCATGTTTCAATGATCCAGCATTAACTAATTCAACCCGCAGTATTAAGGGAATGACAACTAGAATACTTTGGATTTGCCGAGGTCCTGCCCTCTCATCCTCGGGTTTGGTCCCAATCACCTCCCTCTATGCCAGTACAACACTTTACGCAAAAAGGCAGAAAGCCAGAACAAAGAGTTGACTCCACTAAAAACTGACACTGCCCAGGAAGTTTTGCTTTTTCTCTCCTGGTGGGGTTCTCCAAACGAGGGTCCCCCAAGCAGAAGGTGAGTGGTGGGTGTGATACCTTGAACAAAAGCTAAAAGACAGAAGGTTCCACTGTGCCTTTTGTGGTGGGCAGGCATGCTTAATTTATGCCCGGCCAACGCACCAGAATTGTTGCCTCAAACGTGTATATATATATTTTTTTTTCTTCTTGGATGAAATGGACTAGTGCAAGAGTTATTAGTAATTAAGAAAGGATCACAGTTAGGAGTGGAAACTAACACCTGAGAATTTTAATAATGCTTGGGCCAGATAGGAGGGTATTAGCAATGAATGCCTCATTGACAAGAACCTCCTGGAGGAATACAAAACAGTAGAACTTCAAGGACTACAGTGGAAACATCCTGCTACAAAGAAGGGTGTGAAGATAAGGGAAGGCCACAAATCAGTCAGCAGTGATAAAAGGGAACATCTTGGCCCAGAAGGCGCTGAAGCATGGAAGCTGGGGGAAAGGTAATTCCGGCAGGGGGAGATCACGACCACCGACTCAATTGAGGGACGAAGGGACTACCCCCACACACACTCCTCTTGACCATGCGCAGTGAATTAAAATCACACCGTAGCTTTAAATTTAAGCTACGAAGATACAGGCCAACAGAAGCAGAGGATGCTCAGTCTGGCCAATGATTACGTATTAGATAAGCGTGGTGTGTTAACTTTCACGTACAAGTGTCAAAGAAATCCAGTAGGTATGCACGCTAGGAGGAACTATCCCCCGTGCGTCTGGTGCTGTAATAAAAGAATGACTGCTTTCTAAAACTCCAAAGTTGAGTCTTAAGAGAGTTCTTTTAACTGGCTTTTACAGTATCCGGTGCACAAAGCCAGAGACAGCAAAGCTGTGAGGCTGGCCTAGCCCCGCGGAGGGTTTGCTGACGCTGCCAGGGAGCCCCAGCCTGGGAGAGCCACTTCACATCACACCTGCACCAGCCACGCTGCTGCCAGCTCACAGCCAGCAGCGCTGCGCAGCCCCGGCCCGCCCGGCCACCAAGTGCTTCCGACTCCTGCACGCGGCCAACAGCAAAGCCACACACTCCAAAAAAAAAAATTTTTTCTTTTCTATCAGCTGAACGCACTCGCGCAGGAGCGGGGCGAGGCTGCTCTGGCACCAGGGAGGGAAGAGGGACCCGGCACCACCGCTGGAAGTAGCAACAACCTCAACGGACGCGTGAAATTACCGCAGATGTAACCGCATCGCGTCTGTAACGCGGCTAGGCGTAATGCGAAACTGTACCTTCAGATCGCACTTAAGAGCCATTAAGGAACCACCTAGAATAGTATTAAGAAGTGTAAAATGAAATGAGGGCTAACCATTACAAAGACTTTTTTCAGCCAAAGGAAAAAAAAAAATCAGAACTGAAATCCTGACGCAACTTACTCACACAAAAGCCTGCCTCTCCTCTGCCAAGTCTACATCAACTTCACGAGTTGTTTTTGCTTTTAGCCCTTCAAGTCACTTATTTTCCAATTACAAACTGATACTGAAGGCTTATACAGTCACTAACTGATCAAGTCACATGATTCGATTTTTTTTTCCTGCCAGCTTGATGGCATTTAGAAGGACACTGAATGAAGCAGCCCTCTTGCAGTGTGAATGTGTTAGGCATATCTGTCAGTCAATGCATTGGGGAATTAAATACAATCAAACACCTAACTGAGCAGCTGTATTATTTTCACTCCAGTAAAGGGGTTTTGGCTCTTCCAAGCTACTGAACAAGCAATGTTTTTTCCTAGCACATGCAAGTTTTGCATTAAGATTGAAAATGATTTCATTCAGTAGTACAGGGTTGTTTTCTGGTGCTTGGGGTTGTTTTGTTGTTGCTGGTTTTTTAAATAAAAAGGTAAATCATCACAGTGACAGAAGTGGCTGGCTGCCCGCTTTTGCTTCCCTCCCTGCCACCCCCCCCGTAAGAAACAGCCAGAAAGGAACAAGTTCAAAGAATTAGAATATCCACCCTAAATAACCACAAAGTTAACTAGTCATTTAAAAATTTAGCGAGGCTTTAAAATACACACATACGTTATTTTACATGCCTTAAAACAACTGAGATGAAACATTCCTTGTAGCTTATGCTGTCAATAAATCTTAAAGCAAGAACTGAAAATGCAGTCTCAGTGAATATATGAAATTTCAATTCCCTATACAAACTTACTCTGCACAAGTTAAAACAGTTGTGAATTTATGAAATTCTCATCTTTCCTTCCAGGCACACCAAATATTTTTATTGATTAATCATCTTTCAACATACTAAGCGTAAGTTTTTGCTTTAGGACATGAAAACCATATCTAGTAAAAAAACGTAGCAGCAAGTGGAACTGCAAAACTTGCCACCATCAAGTACCTCGGATGCTTCCTACCAGTAGCTAAAGGACATCACAGCACTGGTGAATGACTCCAGCCTACAGCCAATAAAGCTCCAAATCTTGCCTCTCTATCACATCACAAGTTTTGAAGATTGATGCAATAAGTAGGTGACAAAAAAAAAAAAAATCAGTGGTAATACACTCCACCCATGTGGGTTTGAGGTTCCAGCTGACTCTCTTTTGTTCCAACTGAGACTTGATCTCATTGAGTTGGATCAGGAAATGGAACAAGTAGAAAACTGACCTTACAAAAATTTAGTAATTTTCTGACTTTGAAACTCCCTGAACTGGCTCACCATGGAGCCAGATGAATACCAGGTACCACATGAAATGGGACGCAAAAATAATCTTTTGAGGTAACGTCTAGCCATTCAGCTGATTGCCTGATTTAGCAATGTAGTCAGACTCCCCAGCTAAGCTCCCCCCAGGCCAAGGTTATACAGACACTTCTCTCCTATGGGAGAATACTTATCAAGCAGAATGGGTTTTCCTCCTAATGCTCCTCTGCCATCCTTCCTGTCACTCATTCCTGCCCTGTGCCAGGACCAGTTGTTGGCAAAACTCTTTCTTGTTTCAAATCCTGCAATCTCACCAGTTAAAAAAAAGCTAATGAAAGTTCTAAGCAGCCTCAACTCAGACCCATTCACCACACGCTCACACAATCAAGGCAGTTGTGCTGTAAAGGCAGCAACCAGCAAGGATGCACGGGCTGCTTATGTTCAAGCTGCTACTGAAAACAGGTTTCCACAGAACTATAGCTTCACTGCCACTTACTCCCATGGCAACTCGCTGAAGTGGCTCTTCTTATTACCAACCCCTGAAAGATGCAAACTAGTAAAAAGAGGAATTCCCTAAAAAGAAATTAAAAAAAAAAAAGGAAGAGCCAGCATAAGCTAACTGTATATTTAGCTAGCAGTAACTATACTGATGTAGGGACGGTGGGAGCATTCTTACAAACTGGTGATGTTGAAACGTCTCCTAATTTATAATGTTTCACATAGCAGCTAAAAGCTCCATGAAAGGAACCAGAGGTTACAAGAGAATCCCTTCCATTAAAAGCTTATGAATGCATGCAAGCAACAAATGATTAAATTAGTTAGGAAGTATGATGAAACAATACTGGCCCCCAAAACAAGTTCCCTAGTCTGTACAAATCTCTGTGGGTGCTGTGGCAAATGAGTTTTAAAACGCTCTGATACTGAGGCAGATTCAAAGATATTTACAAGGAATTTCTCAAAGCATGAATGAAATCAGTAGCAAAGCATACTGGTACTCGCATGTAAGCGTATTTTTTGTAAAGCAGCAATAGAAGCTAAACCAGCCATTTAGGAGCGGTAGCTTCATCTCTATATTAAGCAGCCTCGGCTTTGGAAGAGGCTGCGACAAGCACTGGAAGTGAAGACAGACAGGCAGCTGAAGTTTGATGCAACACAGGGGAAGCCAGCACGGGGGTGCCGGGGTGCAGTCAGAGGAGACCAGAGTGAGAAGCTGTAATATTTGCAGCAGCATTCTGAATGCATAGAATACCTCCTAATAAACACAGCAGTAACTAGTCGATTAAGTCATTGCTGGTTCAAGTTTTTCACACTTCTTGAAACACCGAGACCTGGGAAACCTAGGAAAGGAGTCCTGAACTTCAGATAACTTTTAATGTCAGCGGACACTTAGGAAGATCTTGAACCCTGCAAATTGTTACAATTAGTCCGCAACAGGTGAAGTGTACAAAGTTTAGCAATTAAGAGACTGGGATAGGAATGATCATTTAACTCCTGTGGTAGTCAAATTTCTCCTAATTTAAGCTTCTGTAAGATCCTGTTGCATGCATAAAAACGTGACCAGGCTTAAGTTCCGTATTATACATATCTGACAAAGTGTACTAGCCACCAAATGCTGACTCACCATGTCTGCATTAGGTTCTGCTCCTGCATGCATGTTATTGGAAATACTTTTGCAAGTTTTATGAACACTACTTAATGACAGGGCAATAACAACAGACTTCTCTCAAAGCTTACCTGAATTTCATTTTTATTTAAAATCTTAATATTCTATTAATAAAGCATCACACATTACAGAATTTCAATATAGTACAAAAGTACCTCCTATTGTTAAACAACAACAAAAAAAACCCACCACAAGAGCAGCAATAAGATATCACTACAGACTGAAGAAATTCCTGCCTAGTTATTTGTGTTAAAAACTCTACTCAAGCTCTCATCCTCAATCTGAGCGTTTATGTGCACAGCATTACTATTTTGTGTAACATATCCTCTGAAGGCTAAATGGATCACTGCAGATGCAATCACTTTTTTATACCTATACAAAGACAGATACTAATCCGGCTATGTTAACATCTCATAGTTACTGAAAATTTGTGTTCTGCCGTTACACATTTTTAAAAGTTTAACAGCCATAGGTCACTATCTTATTTGTTAGATCAGGACCACAAGTTAGGCACCTCTATATTTATTCTCAGCCTCCTAAAGTCCTGCACAAACTTGAGTTTGCTCCAAACGGAATGAGATGATTTCCCTAACACTGTGTAGCCAGGAAAAGGTTACCAGTATGTTACACAGTCCTCCTGAAGTCACAGCATAGGCAAACATATGCTCAGTGCCACTGACAATGAGAAACAATAGACTTTCTTTATGTTAGCTCTTGAGATGACCGTGCATTCTGGAAAGCTTAGAATTAAAAAAAAAAAAAAAAAACAAACAACAAAAAACCCCATACACCTGTTTACACATCTATAAGACCTAACAAAATGATCTGGCTGCACTTAACATCACGACCGAGCTTTCCTCTTCAAATCAAATTTCTGTATTGTCCTTTGGCAAACAGTTCAATATCAATTATCTCAATAACATATTTCAAGATCTGAAGAGATACATCATTTCTATTACCCTGTTCCAGGATTTGTTGATGACAGCTATACAGTGTTCATTTAAGTTAAACAGAATTCGCACATTTTGGGAATCCCCAAATATTTGAAATGGCTGATCATGATTAACTACAACACATACCAAACGGCCATCAAGTTCTCACTCATCACAGGCTTGGAGTGCATTTTTAGACAGAGAAGAATTAGTACAATTAGAAAAGCTGTTATGAGTGCAGAAATAGCCATCTAAATGTAAATTCATACCAGAAGTCTGCAAGACAGCAGAAGACACAATTTCACTACACCAACCTGTTTTGCGGTCATCTTCCAGAAACACCAATGCAAGGAGAAACTGCCACGAGATATTTATCAGTTGCACAGCCATGTAATGCTGCGGCAGTCACTAGAATTAATTCATTACTAATTACAAAGAGCAGAAAAAAACGTTCTCCCCTAGTACCCCGAAATGCTCGAGGATGAACCCTCCCTTCCTGTGAGGGAAAGGAAGTTCCCACCTTCAGTTATTTATGACAGTGAAATTGACCTTAACTGAGGGATTAAACCCTTGAGCAGGGTTCAGGGACAGCTTAAACCCAAACACTTTGCTATTTCAACAGACAATAGTATAGCCCCATTGCCTCAGGAAGGTGTATTTTGTACAGTCAAGATAAGCCTCCTTATTTATACAATATCAGCTATTTTGAATCCTCTGCTTTCCCTGATAGTGAAACAAGGAAAGTGAGGTGGGGGGGGAGAGACTGTGAAAATAGCACATAGTGCAAAACCCTAAAATACCATGACACACTATTCCAGTACCATAAACCCAAGTAAAGTCTTCAGCACCTAGACAATCCTCCACTGCCAACAGCTTTCACTCAGCTGCACACAAATCAGCTTCCTTCCTTTAAGTTTGGTCCATACAGAGAACAACAACTTACTGACAACCATTCCCTCAGTTAATGAGGTCATATCTACCTGGAACACAGACCCAGAAATATGATTAACTCAATGTGATGGAGGAAAAACACACAAGCAAGCTCAGATGGTGTATCAACACCTATGATATACAGATTATTAAATCATTCCCTTCAGAGGACTGTGACACGTGTCTTTCAGGGTACAGTCATCCAAATAACTGTACAAAAGATATTCTTAATCGAAACACAAATATATGATTTTTTTTACAAAGTCCCACAATTTCACAGTGAAGTCTAACGACACTTGCATACCTCAGTAAAGATAAAGTGTAAAATTTTGTTCTGGTTTTACATTTTATCATATATTAATTATTCCTAGCTTTATAGTATCGTAGCCTTTGATATCCTAGCGGTGATCCAGCTCATTCGCAGTACATAAAACAATTCTACTCACAACAAGCTTTTTCCGCAGCTTTAGTTATGTGAAGTGTTTCAATATAAACCTTAATTGCTAACCTGGTCAACTAAATAGTAGTAAGTCGTAGTTCTTACACAGCATCTATCTTCTTTCTAACTCTGCTTAGAGAAACAGAGGTAATGCAGAACTACCGATATCCTTTCATGCAGGAGATTAGAGTTCTTCATTCCATTATAGACAAGGAATTTTGATCCCAGGAGCAATTTCCCAAAACAGCAGTGACATCAACAAAGGCATTAACATTTCAACAGGAACAGAAACTGGCCTCCTGACACGGCGGATACAGATTTTACTGTGAACCTGAATCTCCATAGGTGTTTTGTCACCTTTTGTAGTCTCACAGAAGTTTGGGTCAACTGTAGCGGAAACTGAATTTTTTTAAAAGATACTTTTAGGAAACATTAGCATGGCACTCCAGCTGAGCTCATTACAGGAACCTAATAACATCTCCTGTTTGAGATGAAAAACGTTTGCCTGCTTCTTAGGAGCCTGGGCAGATTTGGTTTTTGTTTGGGTTCTTTTTTTGTTTGTTTGTTTGAGAGTATCCACTCCTTTGTTTTCTCTCAGCAAGAAAAACAAACGAGCGCAGGTCCATCTAATTCAACTCCCTTCCCCCCTACCCTCAAATTCCCTCACGTTTTCTCCCCACTCACAGCCACCGGGTCTGGCACAACTGGGTTGGGACGGCTCTCTGGAAGCCGCCCGGCCCCTTCCACCCCCTCAAAACAGGGCCAACCTTGCAGTTCGAGGCAGGTGTTACACGTGCGGGGATGGCTTGCTTTTTTGGTTGGTTTTTTTTTTTCCTTTTTTTTTCCTTCTCTCTCCTTTTTTTTTTTTTTTTCCTTTGGTTTTGTTTGGGTTTGGTTTCGTTTGTTTTTTTACAATTTGATTTTTTTTGCTCTTTTCGCTCCGGTGCTCACGCGTGGCGTTGCCGCCCGGCCCCGCCGTCGCGGGGCGCATCCCGAGGCGGGGCGCGGGGGCGATCCCGGGCGGGCACCGCCGCCCCCAGCTGCCGCCGCCGGCCCCGCGGGAAGCGCCTCACGCACGGAGCCCGCCGCACCCGAGAAGAAAAGGCACGCCGCGGGGGACCGAGGGGGCCACGGCGGGGCGGCTCGCCCCACGCACGCCCGGCAGCGGGGGCGGGCGGGGCGGGAGCCGAACGGCAGCAGCGGGGCCGCCCGCTCCGCCGGCGGGCGGCAAACAAAGCCCAGGTCGTCCCCGCAGCCCGCCCCAGCCGCCAGCGCCCGCCCGGCACCGCGCCTCGGGCGCCGCTACCCGGCCGCACCCGCAGGCGGGCCGGGGCCGGGGCCGGGGCGCGACGCCGCCCCGGGACGAGGGCTGGGGGAGACGCGAGCCCCCGCCGGCCGCGCCCCGCTCACACAGGGGCAGGGGCGGAGGCGCGGCGGGGCCGGCGCCCCCCGGTCGCTGGGGGAGAAGCCGGGCGGGCGGCAGCAGCCCCCCTCCCCCGCCCTTTCTCCCAGCCCGACAGAGCCGGAGCCGCCTCCCTCCCTCCCTCCCGTCCGTCCGTCCCTCCCTCCCTGCCGTCCCGGCGCCCGCCACCTGCGCCCGGCGCCCACCTGCGGAGCAGAGCAGCACGAGGGACACCGACACGACCACCACCAGCGGGGGCGGCTCCATGGCGCGGCGCGGCGCGCACCCGGTACCAGCAGCTCACGTCTCCCGGCGGGCCCCGCACCGCCCAGCAGGTGAATCAGCCCAGCCCCGTCACTTCCGGCCGGTACCCGCCCCTCGGGGCCGCTCGGCGGCGGCGGCGCCCGCCCCCGGCTGCCGCACCTGCCGCCCCGCCCCGCGGTGCCGTGCCGTGCCGTGCCGTGCCGTGCCGTGCGGGGGCCCTCGGGGCCGCCCCCGGCGCGGCACCACGTGCCCGCACACCTCCTCGGCGAGGGGCCGGCCCCGCCCTCCCCCGGGCTCGCCGCACCGGGCCCGCCCGGCAGCGGGGGCGGGGCGGGTTGTCCCAAGCGGGCGGAGGGTGCCGGGGGCGGCCGCCGGCGCGGCGCGGTGCGGGGCGGTGCGGGCGCGGCCCGGGGCGGGAGGCCGCGCTCCGGGCACCAAAGGAGACTCGTCCGAGTCGGTCGCCATAGCAACGCCGGTGTAACGTCTCGTGCCGCCCTCGTGCAGCGCACGCGTGTTTTGACTGAGAGGTCTGGGATGGAAGAAAAGCGGCGAGCGAGACAAAAGGGCGGTAAGGCCCTTTGCGAGAGGCCACGGCCGGGCTTTCTTCTGTGGCGCCGGGCAGCTGCAAAATGGCAGCCCCAGCTGAGGCCCGAAAAACGGGGTTTGCGCTCCTCGTACAGCAAAACCGTGGGTTGCCTTTATCAGAAGATGCGGCAGACCTGGCGAGGCTCGGTCTCCGTAACTGAGTGCGTTCTGTGAAGTTACTGCTATGCATATATTACTATATGCTGCAGTAGCAAAGCTGTTAGCAGACACGAATGTCTTTCTGTCGTTGTGGTGTATTCCTGTAAAGGGATAAGTTGCACTGGTACCGTCTTCTTTGTCACGTCTACAGCTCTGCCTACATTAAAAAAGTAAACCAAACCGTGTATTGACACAAACATTTACATAACCATAACCAAATATCTGCACAAACGCAAAAGCTGTGCAGTCCAGATTTTGCAGTCCGGACAAATTCTGACTGCGATCGTATTACCCTTCATTATTTTTCTTTGATGTCCATAATAAATAAAGGTCAAACACATTTTTGTACGGTTATGTTGTGTACGTATGAGATGAGAGTTTAAAAGACAAAGTTCTTTCTGCCCACATTGAAAACTTTGGATCAAACGGGTAACTGCTCATAAGGGTATTCTCCCAAACACATAGCTGAGAAGGAGGTGCTACCCCTTACATTCGATAAAGGATTCCTAGTGGTGTCTCCGTTTCTGCTGGAATAATGAATATAGGAACGTGCACTGACGTCTTTCAAAATGGTCGGTTACTCTGCATAAAGCAGCAGCCTTTACCTGCCAGCTCAGAATTAGTTTTTTGATAAGCAGGGTAAAGGCATTGTCACTCTCCATGAAGGTACAGATAAGTACCGCTTATGTCTTGTACGGACGTGACAATTCAGCGTGTCTGTTAGATCTCCTTCTAAAAACAAATCTACCCAATAAGATGCTGGATACTATACATAAAGCACAGAATTTTAAACTGGGAGATTTCAAGCATTTTATTTAACGACAGAAGAGAATTGTCTTTCCCTTCTGTGAAGGAAAGAAAATAGCATTCATGTAGTATTAAGCTAGAGGAACCAGAACCTCAAAGCGGGGATATTCAGATTTTGTTTTCTTCTGTTGTTTTATATGTGCTGCAGCCTTGTGCTTTAAAGGGTAATCTGACTCGAGTATCCTAGGCTGACTGGATGAGCGAGGTTTTTTGCTGTACATCCACTTGTGTCAACACAGAAATTATATACCACGGAAAGTATAATGAGGCAATCACAGTCCTTACAGAAAGAGAAAATGATTCGTCATTAGAATGGAGATGCTCACCGTTCTGTGAAATAAATCCCAGCTAGTAATTAAAATAAATACAGTGCTGCATTTAGGAAACATGAGGTCCACGCTTTGTCTAGCCTAGGCAGACCTATTCCTGGTCTCATTTAAATCAAAAGCAACACGGATGCAGTCATGTTCACACTCCCGAAAATTGTTCACGCTCCTGCAAATGAAGAGCGCATCAGAATACAATGTTTAAATAATAATTATTTTTAAAAAGCAAAAAATCCCCATTTCCCCACTGCAAACGTTGGTCAGGCTAATATGGCATAAAGCTACCAGATTTATTAGAGGATGTGACATTCTGTACATTTTGAGTGGCCTATGGTTCCTGGAACACTAAACACAATGAGGGAAAAAGATAACTGTGAAAATGGCCAAGCCTATTCCACTCACAAAGGAAAAGGTCAGGTTCCAAACTTTTTTGAACAACAGATTGCTACTAATGCCAGCATT
This sequence comes from Morus bassanus, assembly GCA_031468815.1. Lineage (NCBI taxonomy): Eukaryota > Metazoa > Chordata > Aves > Suliformes > Sulidae > Morus > Morus bassanus. The sequence goes on from CM062568.1 coordinate 110,943,901, forward strand.
TTGGATCAAGCCCAAAAAAGGCTCCAGGGTGAGGGCAGAAGCCAGTCAACAAGGAAGAGATATCCGCTGGAGCAGAGGACCACATTTTGCAGATGGGTAATTGTTTAGCCTTTCTTTCGTGGGGAATGCTGTCTCATGCTCTGGGATCGTAAGAGTTATGTTAAATATAAAAAATTCATTTAATGTGTTTAAAGTTAAGAAAAACTTCAGTATGAGAACCCCTATATCAGTGTCAGCATAAATTTAGAGATAACTTGAAATAAAACAATAATATCAACACAATCCTTTTTTAAATTATGTTTTTACAGAAAAAGCACAAATTCAGAAGTAATTTTACAGTAAGTTTACAAAATGGTACGGTGGGACTGTTTGGTATATCCAAAACTAAACTTTTCAGAACTTGAATAAAATGGTTTGCATATTTCTGCAACTTCTCTCTACTTTTTGAAGGGAAATTATCCACCAGTTTCAACTTCAGGTTGTGAATCATTTGTGTTCCTTGCTTTGGAAACGCTTCCTTATCTGCCTGACCGTCCACAAAGTGAAATTACTACTGGTTTGGTTTTTTGAGGGGAAGGGTAGAAGAGTAGCACCTGAAGTTACCCATCGGCTTGACCTACAGAAGCATTGAAATGGAAATCATCCATGCTTGCATTACACATATCACACAGTACGTGACCATGCCGTACAAGGAAAACGGGGTTATTTTCTGTTTCAGCTTTCATTCTGCACTGGAGGAGCTGCTGTGGTCAGCCATCGCAGTTCTGGAGGGAAAATTCCCAACAGGACTGTACATTTCCTAAGATGGATAACAACATGTCTCAGGAAGGGTAAGAGAAAGAAATGGGGAAGAAAGAAAGAGAAGGAGAAAATAGTACCCTTAGGATTTTGGGTCTGGATTCCTACTTGCAGGAGAGAGCCATTGTATTTTTTTCTGGGACACATTTTCTTCTGGATCAGCAGACTCCCATCAGTTTACTCTATAATTCAGGCCAGAACCAGCATGAGGGAGGATGCAAGGGAGCATGAGGGAGAGGCCTGGGTTTGTTCAGCCTGGGGAAGAGAAGACTGAGGGTGGGGATCTTATCAATGCTTATAAATATCTAAAGGGTGGTGTCAAGAGGATGGGACCAGACTCTTTTCAGTGGTGCCCAGCAACAGGACATGGGGCAATGGGCACAAGTTGGAACACAGGAAGTTCCACCTGAATATGAGGAAAAACTTCTTTACTGTGAGGGTGACAGAGCTCTGAAACAGGCTGCCCAGAGAGGTTGTGGAGTCTCCTTCTCTGGAGACATACAAAACCCACCTGGACGCAGTCCTGTGCCCCCTGCTTTAGGTGTGCCTGCTCAAGCAGGGGGGTTGGATGAGATGATCTCCAGAGGTCCCTGCCAACCCCAGCCATTCTGTGATTCTGTGATTTGGCAGGGAGAGGGGAGATGGGGTAGGAGGACGGGACCATTTCTGTTCAGCAGTTGCAGGCTGCTGCTGTTAGGTGTGAATCCGCCTGAAGGTTGGTCACTTAAATTGGAGGTGCCACGGTCCTGCTCTCCCCCCAACCCCAGTATCCCCACCTGTGCTCTTGTGTTTGTACTGGAACTCACAACACCAACTCATAAGTTAGTTTGGGAAGCCTGGCTGGCCAAAGATTAACACCTTTTGTTTTCAGCCAGCTGATCTCCCAGAACTGTTTTCCTGCTTATTTGCCAGAGTGCCAGCTGGCATAAAAAAAAAGGGGGTCTGGGTGGCAGGCAGGGAAAGGGCAGGACTGTGAATCAGCTGAGATCAGTTTAAGCTGCTGTGGCACCACATCTAGAGCTCTGAGAAGGGGAAGGTCTAGCTTGTGCAACCGTTTTTTCCAAAATAATTTTTGGCATTGCTTATGCTGGTGTCTGTGCCCTGATGTGAGGAATAAGCACTTCCGTACTGCTAAGCTTTTTGGCACTAGCTGTCCTTATCAGCATTAGTTAAACTTGCCTGGGGCAAATCAGGCTGATACGCTGAAAATAGCTGCCAGAGTCAAGAGATAGTCTACATTAAGGTCTCATCAACATGGGGAGATTACAGCAAAGGATTTTAGAAGGCAAAGTTACAGAGCGCTAAGTATTTTGTAATAAAGCTTTGAGCGCAGGCTCTCACCTTATGTCCCAACTGGCAGAGCCCGGAGCAGTGTCGTGTTCCTGAGGCTGAGGTGTGCAGTTTTCCAGCTTCCCTGCTGGGACAGGTCTAGTGAGGTACCACCACCCCCTTCCTCACCTCAGCTTCCACAGCAGAGCACCCCGGTGATGCCTTGGAGCGTGCACTGATCTGCACGCGTGGGGTGACTGGATGACTGGGTTCTGTGCTTTTCTTTAACAACCTTGGGCTGTTTCCAGTTAAGCTTTCATGTGCCTGCTACCTTTTTATAATGATAACTAAATGCTATCCATTACTGAGGAAAATAAGAAGAAATAAAGGAAAAATTAGCCAACAATAGCTGGGGTTTGGTTATCTTTAGTTCAGGTTAATGTTTTTCACAGACTGTCTTGTTCAGAGTTAAAATAACAGCTTTCACATTTATCACCTCAATCAAGTGACAGTTGCTATCAGGGTAAAAATTCACATCTTGCTGCGCTCCTCTTTTGGAGAGACAATTTTTAGCAAAGACGTTTTAAGAGGGCAGCAATTTACACCTTTGTGTCCCTGTGATATTAAAGTTTAGAAATATAATTTGCCTCAAATAATTTTCTCTCAGAGGTTACTTGAATGTTTGCATCATTTAGACACAAAAACAGCAGAAAGAAGAAAGAAGGAACACTAGTTCCCTACTGATGGCAGTGAGAGTTGACCCCAACTTAAAGCTGCATATTTACGCTGTAAAAGGGTAGCAAAATACATGTAATATACGATAGATTTGGTTTGTGTAAAGTCCAGAGGAGGTATGCATCGTGTCATTTGTCTTTATAAAAATATTAATGCTACATGTCTTTTATTAGTTATATATTGGAAGTTTATTTGTATTCAAACTTTCATTGTATATGCACATGGCAGTAAAATGCAATGTCTGTTGGCTGGAACAGTAATACAATTGACAATACAGATCTGTCCTATAGCAAACTATTTTTCTGAGCTAATATTCACCACAGTGATGCCTTGATTGAAGAAAACTTCCTTTAAGGGGAAAAATAGATGTGATTTCCTGAAATGATGAGCAAATGTTTCTTTAGCAGCTGATCTGAAGATTTGCTGTCTCCAAAAGAGGTGACGTTCACGTTCCTCTCTTTTCTTTCTGTCTCCCTCTTTGCATTGAATTTCAGCTGTGACATTTGCTGATGTCTGTGTGATCCAGCAACAGCATTTCACAGAAGCACAATCCCAGTCCCCTCTCCCCACTTTCAGCTTTGCAGTCACCAGACTTGCCCCCGCACCAGCTTTGATAGTCATCTGATGACTTAGTGAGCTAATTTAGCTCACCAGACTAGCAAATAATTACTCCCCTCCACTTTTTTATCAGCTTGGTTTACCTGCAGAATATATTACTGACCATTGCTGGTGTCACAAAAGCAGCAAAAGCACAAGCACAAGCTTGGAGGAGGTGAAGTTGTGAGAAAGGATTGGAAGACCAGGCTCATGTTTGTTGATTGTAGCAATAACTAGATCTTCTCAGCTGCCTCATGAAATTTGGCCTTTAGAATGAAATTAGCTGTATCACGGGGCAGTTGTGTTGAAGCAGAGCTACACTTGTAAAGAAGTGCTGCATTCCCACTCCTACAACTGGGTCCTTTTGGAGGGAACTCGGCACAGACACCCAGCATCCATCCAGGGGTTGTACCCCTAACATGGATCTTTAGAATTAGAGCCAGAGAAAGAGAGCAGTTACGTGCTTCCTCGCAGGGTTAGCACAGGTTATGCTTCGTTTGGGTTGTATTCTCCAACTGGAGCTGCTCCACACTGGGAGGGGTTCTTGCATGGCCAGGCTGGAAGTGATTATTACAGAGCTAAAAGGACAAGGGAAATATGGAAACCACCCATAAATAGGCTGAAAGGTGCACTGTAGAAGCTGGCATCTGTGGATAGAAGGAGGGTGTCTTCAGTATGTTTTTCTAGTGCCCAGAAAAAAAGGATTGCCTTGTGAGAATCGAACAGGCAAGACTAGGAACAGGATCCACACTTTCAAAGGATAGAGAGGAGAAACAATATCTGAAAACCAAAAGCATTCTGGAGCATAGAGTAGTGGCAAGGGGTTCCTCCAACCCTTCAGGGAGTTCAGTTGAACAGGAAGATAATCACAGATGTGCCAGAGGCAATGGCATTTCATACCTAATCCCAAAATTAACTCAGGTCAGCATAGAACTAGTAGCTGATGGTGGCTCGGACTGCATCATGAACTTCCAGACCATTGTGTTTGTGCAAGGCTTTTATAATGGTGCTTTAGCACTTAGTAGTCTCTTTGGTGTCTGTATCTACCACTTAAGGCACCAGTGACATTTTCTGAATTGCTACTCAGCTGCCACTGTCCTACTAGGCAGCCCAGTTTCTCCTGGTTGTCAATTCTGACATTGCCCAGTCATCTAGCAAGCTGCTCAAAGCCCTTTCCTGAGATGAAATCCCCAAACCCCTGAGGCAAGATCCTCTGTAATCAGGGGAACCTGTTTACACCTGATAGACTGGGAATAAGACTTGCAGAAATCACCAAAAAAAAAACAAACAACAAACCAAAACAAACAAAAAAAAACAAAAACAAAAACAAACAAACAAACAAAAAAAAAACAAAACAAAACAAAACAAAACAAAAACCCCAAATAAAAATGCTTTTTACTTTTTTGAAGATTTTTTCTTTTTTTTTTTTTTTTAATGCACTCTCAGTATTTGAGGGTGTGGGGAGAAGGGATTTACTCATAAGTTTTTGGTTGGCAGTACTACATAACAGGGTTTCCTATCCCTTTCTGAGATGGATGCCACCTCCTCCTCAACATCATCATTTCCACAAACTCCTACCTTTTCTGGTTAACCTCCAACCTTGCCTTTTCAGGTTCCCTTCCTTAAATTCCACTTTTTCTCAGGTGGACATGTATCCAGGATACATTTAGCTATGGCAATCCCTAAAATCCTGAGATTTTGTCCAGCAGTGTCTAGGAGCTTGGGAATGCTGAAATTGCTGTTGTGAGTCACTTATAGATGTCCCTGCTCTAAATTACGCTGTGTATCAGGGGGGTTCTGCACAAGCAGAAGAATGGCTGTGACTGCCTAAATAGTAAACTGCGAGTAAAATAGTCATACTGTTGGCCCCATGTTTCTTCCACTTCCATTATGTTGTCCTCCATTTCCCTTATCTTGGGTACTGATCATGTACCCTCAGAGCAGGTCTGGCTGACTAATGCATTGGCAAGCGCAGCATAAACCACCCTTTGCCCTCCGTTGCGTCCCTCATCGCAGCCACACCCACTGGGTACGGAACGGACTTTGGCCCAGGAAATCCACATTTTTTTTCCAGAGTAAAGTTTCTCATTGTCCAGGTTGGAAAACCTGGAAGAGCCTTCCCCCATGGAGGCAAAAATAAAGGTCTAACAACATTCCATGCAGAACTTCACCAATTTCTGGAAGGGAGCATATGACTTGGCTGCTTGAGATAGCAATGGATGTTGCTTGCTGACCCAAAGGCAAGCACTCTCAAAGGTGCAGGTGTCCTTCCCTGAGATTTTTCTTCCCTGCCTGGTGCATTTAAACAGTGTCCTGTTGTAAGAGAGAGTTCCAGTTTGCGTTCCAGGTTGACTTGGATGCATTTCTATGTTGCTGGATCATTTAACACCACACTGCTGTAAAATCTATAAAAATTTCATTTGGTGAAGGGGTTTTTTTGTGGGGTTTTGTTGTTTTTTTTTTTAGGTAGGGTTATGTAATTTTCCTTCCTACTGTATAAACAGGTTGGGTTGGTTTCAATAGTGCTTTGTAATTACATTAGCTCAGGAAAAAATGCTGACAGTGTAAGGAATACATGTTTTTAGTGATAACAACCTTTGTAATGTCTTACATAACTGTTTACTGTGAAACCTGTTTTAAATGGCCTCCCAAAGGGCCAGTGAAAAGTGCCTAGTAGAAGTAGCCCCTAACTGGAAGTCTAGCACTGTTAACCTAATGGCAAACTATGAGAATGCCATTGCGTATTGAAAGTGATGCTTATTGCAGAATTGTGGTGTACTTGGGGACATTCTGCAAGTACTCCTCTACAAAGAAATGAAACTACTTTTCAAATGCTGTAATTCATTTTTTCTGGAAGGACTTTTTCCCTTTCTTCCATGGTTTCAGCTTATTGCCTCTTGTTAAGGCAGATTTCAGTGGTGAATGTCATCCTGAATTACATTTTAATCTTTCATCAATTAGTAAAATGCTCCAGGAGGATGAGCAAAATGTATTCAGGAGTTCAAAGCCAAATGGCATACTATGGAGAGGAGAGTGGGGAGGCAGGACAGCCAGAGTCTTAGCCTTGCTATTTGTTGAACTCTCTGGGCAATTTGCTTCATCTGCCTGTTCCTCAGTTGTTTCATGTGAATAACTGTATAATTAAATATTTGCTTGTCTGAAAGGGACAATATGAAAAACAAAAATCAATAACTTATTCTTGGCAAAACACTTCGTCCTACCCCTTCATACAGGAAATACTGGAAGTGCAAGAAATGTTATAGGTGCTATAATGTCCATTTCATAGGACAATTTAATGCATTTTATGACCTCTTACTGAAAGTTCAAAGATCTGTTTACAGTACAGGGTGGCAAAGGCTGATGCTTGGTCTGCCGTGACATCAAAAGAAGCGGTCCTGGCCCTTCCCTTCCCCCATGCTCTTGCTGCTCTGTGCTGCTCCTTTGTGCCTGGGCAGTGTTCATTGCCTCGCAGCTGCTGGGGAGACGGAACCAGGCAAATCTCACAATTTATGAGGAGGGAAAGAAGCACCAAGCCAGGATAGATGAGGGTTGGGGCCTGCTTCTTTCAGCAGCAGCAGCAAACTCAGCTGTCTTGTGAAACCTTATCTTGAGATGGCAGGTATTGGTGAAAGCTATTGATACTTCACCTAAGGAAAGGCTGCAAGAGAAGTCCTGGCACCACTGGAATGAAGGGCCCGGCTCCCACCGTCAGAGCTTCCCCGTGCAAGGTGTGGTTTCCTATCAGCCCCCGGGCAGCAGCTTGGGATGGTTTAGGCAGCTGCCAACACAGCCCGGCTGGTGGCAGCGGCCGTCCTTACCTGTCTGCTGAATCAGTTTCTGAGTCACTCAGTGCTGGTTATGAGTATGCATATGAGGATCTTATCGCTCTCTACAGCTACCTGACAGGAGGTTGTAGCGAGGTGGATATCGGTCTCTTTTCCCAAGTAACAAGCAACAACACCAGAGGAAGCAGCCTCAAGTTGTGCCAGGGGAGGTTTAGATTGGATATGAGGAAAAACTACTTCACCGAAAGGGCTATCGAGAACTGGAACAGGCTGCACAGGGAAAGGGTTGGGTCACCATCCCTGGAGGTATTTAAAAGACATGTAGATGTGTCACTTAGGGACATGGTTTAGTGGTGGACTTGGCAGTGTTAGGTTTACGACTGGACTTGATGATCTTAGAGGTCTTTTCCAACCTAAATGATTCTAAGATTCTCTGATCAATTTATGTGTTCATGGCATCATTGCAGGACAATCATTTTTGCAAAAAGATCATCTTTTTGCAAAAAGATGACCATGTGGCTGGGATTATTACATCAGCTAAAGTGATTGTCATTTTAGCTAAATCTGCTATTGAAAGACTGTCAAAACTATGAATACTATTGTCTGTTTGTGCTACAGCAGTGTCTAAAGGCTCCAGTTAAGAATCGTGGCTCTATTTCACTAAGTATGCATAACAAAATGTTGATCCATGTCCTAAGTAATGTGTCTACTCTGTTCTCTGAAGCTAGTGTTTCTTTTTTCAGTGCTCCTAAAGGTGCGCAATTAAACTGTCGTAATGAACCCAGCTATTTCAAGATACGTTGTCTGTGAAAATATGGAAGTTCAGTTTTACAACAAAGTAATATTACTCAGATGATAACTTGACCTGTCATTGTAACCTCATGCCACGTCTAACATGATTGATTATCAGTGTGACTTTATTTCATAATAGGCCTTTCTTATGGCTCTAGCATAATTTAAGATGGTACTATTCAGAATGTTTTTCTTTTCCCTCTGTTGGAGATTACTACTCCAATAGCAGAAGCAGCAAAACAGCAAACGTATCCACACCTCAGCTTCTCCAGTTTACTCTCTGGAAATCCATCAAATCAAAGAGTTTTCAGCTCATCATCTTCAGGATAAACTGCAGAGACCAGAAAAGGGAAGGAAGGAGAACAGCCCGTATTTTTATTCCTAATGTCACTGCCTAACATAACTTTTGGCGGCTGGAGGCTGGGGTGGAGAATATCTTAGTGGAGGAGTGGGGCAAGACACTCTATCCTTTTTTTTTTTTTTAAGCAAATGTTTATCATTTTCTTTAGCTGGCCTGAAGCTAAGTATTTTATGCATGGTACCCCTTAGCAGTGCAGACAAAACAGAACTAAAACCAAGTATTTATAGTCTTGACCAGAACTATGGAGAGTACACTTCTCCCCACGTATATTCTTAATACCATAAATTAACTGACCATTTCTGTAAAAAAAAAAACCAAACAAACAAACAAACAAAAAAACCCAACCGAAGGTATAACATAGACTTGTAATTTAGTCAATGTATGCAAAAAATTAAAAGACGTCTAGTGAAGAAAAATACTAAGTGCCTCTAAGGTAAGTATGAAATGGACAGAAGGAGATGGTTATGATACAAGTAATAACACCTAACTGCCTACTTACTAGCAAGCTACTCACGTTTCCTGTGAGAAAGAGGCTTTAAGGCAAGTCCAGCCTAACAAACTTGATCTCCTTCTATGACAAGGTTACCCACCTAGTTGACCAAGGGAAGCCAGTCGATGTGATCTTTTCAGATTTCAGTAAAGCTTTCGATACTGTCTCTCACAGTATCCTCCTGGACAAAATGTCCAGCATACAGCTGGATAAACACATAATGCAATGGGTGAGCAATTGGCTGATGGGTCAGCCTCAAAGGGTCATAGTAAATGGGGTTACATTGGGCTGGTGGCCAGTCACTAGCGGGGATCCACAGGGATCCATCCTGGGGCTGGCACTCTTTAATCTCTTTGTAAATGACTTGGATGCAGGACTGGAAGGAATACTAATTAAGTTTGCTGAGGACACAAAATTGGGAGGAGCCGTTGACACTCTTGAGGGCAGAGAGGCCCTGCAGAGAGATCTGGACAGACTGGAGAGCCGGGCAATCCCCAACCATACGAAGTTTAACAAGGGCAAGTGCCGGATTTTGCACCTGGGGCACAGCAACCCTGGATGTACATACAGACTGGGGAACGAGAGGCTGGAGAGCAGCTCTGCAGACAGGGACCTGGGGGTTCTCATCGATGACAAATTGAACATGAGCCAACAGTGTGCCCTGGCAGCCAAGAGGGCCAACCGCATCCTGGGGTGCATCAAGCACTGCATTGCAGCTGGTCGAGGGAGGTGATTGTCCCGCTCTACTCTGCACTGGTGTGGCCTCACCTTGAGTACTGTGTGCAGTTCTGGGTGCCACTGTACATTAAGGATATAAAGCTACTAGAGAGTGTCCAGAGGAGGGCCATGAAGTTGGTGAAGGGTTTAGATGGGAAACTGTATGAGGAGCAGCTAAAGTCACTTGGTTTGTTCAGCCTGGAGAAGAGGAGGCTGAGGGGAGACCTCATCGTGGTCTGCAGCTTCCTCAGAAGGGGAGGAGGAGGGGCAGGCACTGATCTCTTCTTTCTGGTGACCAGTGACAGGACCTGAGGGAATGGCAGGAAGATGTGCCAGGGGAGGTTTAGGTTGGATATTAGGAAAAGGTTCTTTACCCAGAGGGTGGTGGAGCACTGGAACAGGCTCCCCAGGGAGATAGTCATGGTGCCAAGCCTGACGATGTTTAAGAAGCACTTGGACAACGCCCTCAGACACATGGTGTGAATTTCGGGGTTGTCCTGTGCAGGGGCAGGAGTTGGACTCGATGATCCTTGTGGGTCCCTTCCAACTCAGGACATTCTAAGTTTCTATGATTCTATAAGCAAAGACATGGAATAATTTAACTTAGTGGCCTTACTTTTTTTTTCTTTTTCTTTTTCTTTTTTTTTTCCCCAGGAGGTGGGTCCTGTAATGCTACTGAGGATCAAAAGAGAAAGCAAAAAGGTCTTATGGGCAATAAAGGATGATGCCACCTGAGAAAGCAGAGGCCAGAAAGGTGAACAGATTGGAAGGATGTAAGAAAATATAGATAGAGTAGACCAAATCAAGTGGTATTTGTGCCATGGTGGAAAGAAGGAAATAATGCAGAGACACAAAAGCAGAGGTGGTATGGTCAGTGATCTTAGCCTGGAAGAAAGATGTGTTTATACTAGAATTTAGAAAACAAGATTGTATCTGGTAAACTGGCGGAAGAGCGATGGCAGCAGCTTATCTACATGACGTTGCTATAACATAAGAAGCAAACCTTTTGTAATTTAAGAAAAGTTTCCCATGAAGTGGCACAGCAATTACTTATAATGCAGATACAATTTGCCACTAGTTGAAGGCAGAGAATAAACTGAGCCTCAAGTGTGTCTTGGGCACTGAAGACTTCTGTGGTGCCCACAGGACCGAGATAAGGCTTTGTGCTACCTCTGCCTCCTCAGATCCTTTCCAGATGCCATATGCTTTCTTCTAATAAAATCTATTGCCTTTCTCTGTGGGTGCATATCTTTCAGAGCATTTTAAAAGTGGCTAGTATCTCTTCAGATAGTCAAAACGATCCTGGTGTTTTGATGGGCTTACATTTTGCTTCATGGATTTAAAGTGAAGACCACGCAGTCTTCCCCTGTCCAATTTGTATTCAGGTATCTTTGCCCCTGTCATGTTCCACTCTCTCCTTGCTCACATACAAATGTGAGCTGGGAGGCCTATTATGAATATTACAGTACCTGTGTATTTCCCAGTGCACAGCAGTTACTCTCACCAGCCTTCAGGACCTCCACTGCCACCGGTAACAATCTGTTGCTGGCACAGGGACTGTTACCTTTATGCAGAAGATTTTTCTCAGGACTGAGTCCAAGACTCATTCCACCAGAAATACTTCGAACCTCCCCATGTTGGCACAAATATAAACTTAATTCTTTTCAGTTCTTTCTTTCTTCGGTATCACAGCTAAGATATATATTCACTGAAAAACCAAACCAAATAAAACCCCTCAAATGCTATTCTTTCTTGCCAGAAAGGAAAAAGGTTGAGATAGATGCTGATCTTTATGTTTCCACTGCTTATCTCTTACATTTGTTCTCTCTTACATTTGTTAATGGTTATAAAACGATCAAGTACCTTAGACCTGAGCAGAACACAGCAGAACACAACCCCTCAAAAATCTGCCTCAGCACCACCGCAGGGACAGTATGCTGCAGGATGGGCCGGGAGAAGCAAACAGCAAGAGGGAAGGAGGCAGATGGATGAGGAGCTTCTTAGGGCTTGGCTGAGGAACGTAGCGTATCCTTCAGCTGCACCAAAGGAAAAGTATGCTGGCCTGAGCACGGGAGAAACTAGAAAGAGGAGAGGAGGAGACACACCCTGAGAGATGGGTTTGTCCCTGTTAAAGAAAGTGTCAGTGACATTTTTTAATAGAAGTGGAGGTAAGGTACCCAGTTATAATCTCTTGTATTTGAAAATGTTGACCGCAGGCGATACAAATGAGGGATGTATTAATAGGAGCAAATAAAGCTAGGCAAATAATGTTTGACACTTCCCTACATCCTCTGCTCAGCTAACTCAGTATATTTCTACATTCAGAGAGCTTACTGTTAGGGATACATGGGGAACAATCACAGCAAAGAGTGCTTCAGGTAAAATAGGGTGATAAAGGCAAACTGGACCGAATTCAACAATTTAAGTGCATTTTAAGCACTAATAAATTCATAAGCACTGGTGAAGACATAATCTTTAAACAAAGTGAGGCAAGTAAACAAATACAAGAGCTAGGTTTGTAGTTACCCTAGGGGAAGAAATCAGAAACAACCAAATGAATAAAATAACTCTTTGAGTTAAAGAGCCTGCAGGGCCCATTTAAATTCAAGCCAACACAGATGCCAGCTTCAGTTTTTAAAGGCCAGGAGGGATGCTTAGAAATGCAAACCTTTTTTTAAAAAATATTATAATATTCAGAATAATTCATTTAAAGAGCTCCTTTTCTGGGGGTCTTCAGGTTCTTAATTATGTCTGTGAAGTGAGTGAGACTATTTAAGGAAAAAATGTTTCAGAAGCAGAGAAAAAGATATTATTCAAAAATATAATAAAAAAGATAGCCTTTAAAAATGTAAAAGCAGCCGAACCTTCCAAGAAAAAAAAAAAGCTCACAAAAATATTCCATTTAATGCAAAACAAAACAAAGCAATTCTCTAATGTATGAATCAAACTGTGATGCTGCTTAATTTGTAAATGTAACTTTCAAAACAAAGGGAAGCTCTAATGATTTTTTTTGTTGTTACTATCATCATTAACATGGGCAGAAAGCATTTTTTTTTTAAATGTGCCTATTTCTTCACATTAGAAATTCACTGTGTACAAAAAAGGCCATTTAGATTTTCAAATATATGTTAGGAGTTCACAGCAAATATTATTTTAAAGTCCATTTTCTTCTAAGTATTAGTGAACATTTTTGTCACTTTATAGTGGCACTCTACTTTAATTACACTATTTTGTGCCAGTGTAACTGCATTCACACAAAAAGCTACAGTGATGCAAATGTTCTTCCTCCTCCTCCTCAAGTGCCTACGTTTCAAAAACTACCTTCCAGACAAGACAATTACAGACAAGACCAAAGGCAGGAAAAAAGGAACATTTAAACATACAACATTTAACATACATCTAAAAATGCAGGCCTTAGTTACACATTATAAAATAAACAAAAATAAATAATTACATATAAAAATCCGGAGTGCTTTTAAGATTCTGAAATGACTCAAGCAGCGTTGCCAGCATGAGCTAGTTCTGTCATGAAGCACAGCAAGAAGCAGAAGGTGAAAGTTACAGCTGTCTTCCAAAGTAACTTTTTTCTTAATATAAAAAAATGTGGTTTTTTTGTGAATTTCAGAGATCTAGAGAAGTGCATTCTTCAACTAAAACCAGAAGTCAAGAAGTAGAATCCAATCTGAAGTAAATCAAAGGCAGAAAAAAATAAGTGTAGGGCAGCAACAAAAAAAAAGAATGAAAATTAATATAATGGATAGAAAAGTGGAGTTAAGCATGGAAAAAAAAAATTAGCTGAATTTTTAAAATTTTTTTCCCCCTGGTCTTTTTTTTGTTTCTCTTCTTCTGAATGGGATTAGTCTTTCTAAGTATTCCATTTATTTCACCAGGCAAAATCAAACACAAAGAGAATGCAGGGCAGTCAGGAATGTAGCACTTTCACACTGAAATCTGATACCACCAAGCTGGATGTAGCCTCCGTAAAGCACTTTTTGGTCAAAGGAGGAGCGATTAACAGAATGAACTCTGAAGCACATTTCATTGTGCACGGTTCAGAAAAAAAAAAAAAAAAAAGAAGAAAGAAAAAAGAAAAACACAACAAAAAACACTAAACCGAAAAGGCTACTAAATAACAGCTTGGTGGAGAAGAAGAACAGAATGAAAATGAAATATTCAAGAGATATCACTGGAACAGCATGTTGACCATGTGAACTTACTAAGCAATTTCTCAGATTTTTCTCAGACTTTTTTGCACATAAACAAAACCAGCTCGTTGAAAGCTCAACGTGCAGTGGCTTTACCGGGCTCTATATACAGAGATAAAGCTGACCAGACAAGAACTGCAACAGCCTGCCAAAACACTATCATCTTCTAGGAAAACAAATGGCACAGCCTGAAACCAAAGAACTTCGGGCAAATCCTTCCCCCCGCCCCTCCCCTCCCTCTCCCTGCCCCTGCACACCCAGACACAGCCTCGGGCTGGCAATTCAGCCATTGAAAAGGTGCGATCCGTAGAATAACAATGCTGCTATTTTCCTTTGGTGCTGATAATGAGATATGAGGCTTTCTGGGAATTTTTATTTCCGCTCAGGGAAAACAATGATATTCCTACCTCAGCAATTAATTAACGAGCTAGCGTTATTTTAACGAAAATGATTGCTGTATGTGCCTTTATAAATCTACACGGACTAAAAATAAAAATAATCTGTTAAAAACGCGTTGAGTAACTACCCAAACACGTGTCACGGTAAAACGGACCAGAATAACGACATCAGTGGTAACCCAGCGTCTGATTACTGTACATCCAGCTCTCTGGTCCTCCTGCAGATACTTAAGAAAAAGGAGGTCAGTGGTGTGACTTGAGGGTTAACAAATGCAACCTGCGTCTGCTGTCAAGCGAAATATGCGAGTACCTGCCATGCATTATTTACCGTGCATGAACTATGATAACCATGTTTACAGACCGTCACTCAAGGTTTGCCTGTACTAACGCATTTTTGGCCTCTCACTGTCATTGGTAGCAGCGTTATCGGCTTTACCACTCAGGTACCCTCTCTCGCGATTCAGCTATAATAAGCATCAGAAGAGGGGCTGCTCCTATCAGCCTCTTCCACGCAGCTGTCTGGCAGCAGCAGGGCTGTTTGCAATAACAGGAACCTGAAGCATTTGCTCTTTACAGCATCATTAGCACCAGATAACAGGAGCTGCGCCAGGGTTTGGCTGGCTTTTTCCTGTCTTTTTTTGGGTTGTGGGTTTTTTTTTTTTTTTGCTTTCTTTCTTTCTAGCAGTACTGCCCAGAACATCAGAAAGAAAGAGCAGAAAGAAGCAAAATGTGGAAAAGTAAAGAGAGATTGGCAATCAGAATGTACAGAAAGTAAACAAAAGATGAAAGAGAGAGAAGGAGGAATTAAAATAAAAAAATAAAATCACACTTCATTCCTACTGTATGGGATGTTTCTCTATAAAGCTTAAATATATTCCGTACATGCACCCATGTCTCCCAGTGTCTGGTAAACTGCTGCATTAGAAAATACTCCTGTCTCAAATAGAATATGAAATGCTCTTGTTAGCCAGATTCATATTTCACAGTGCTCTAAACCATTTTAACAATTTAGGTTATATATGATCATATAAATGCTGAAGGTGACCCAGGACTGGGTGGGTATACCTTCATTTCATTCAACTGGTTCATCATACCTTGCTGCTTATTTGCTGCCTTTGTCTGGGTGGAGTCCTGTGAGAACTGGTTCTTTCACAAACTTCTCAGTTCTGCTGCTTGTGAAATGTACGTAACTCATCATACAGACGCTTTTACTTTCTAAATATACCTCTGTGCCCTTTGTTATTCATCCTAACCCAGCAAGAACTTCCTTGATTTGTAAGACTGATAATATGATCGTTATATTTAATGGCGATTCCTCATGTTTACAAACTTTCCCAGACAACCTTTATGAGTCAGAACCAGGTATGAAACACACTGAGTGCAGTTCTGCTGAGCTACTGATGCCAGCCCTGCCAGCCAAAGGCACTAACTGCACCAAAGAAATTAGAAAAGATAAGACAGATCAAGAGGAATGTGGACTTTTATTGCATAGTTTCAACATCCTGGGGGTTGTCTATTAAGAAAGAAAGTGTTCTTCAGTGATCAAGTAGTTCTGCATAAATACATTTTATTCAGCAAGGAATATTTAACCTCTTTATGGGGTATATTTGCAAATACTGGAAAACCAGTGTTCAGATTAGAGGAAAATGTGGGGCATCTACTATCTAATAGGTAAGAACAGGAATAGATGTTGGGAGGAGAAGAAAATGTCATGCCCAGCCACTGATGGGAGGCAAGCACGGTGCCTGTTTAAGGCATAAGGTCTCAAGGAGCGCAGCAAGAACACAGGTAAAAAGTTGCAGCATGAGAGGTGGCACTGCCTTTCTGCTGGCCACTCCCCTGGACCCCTGTATACATCCTCTCTGGGCTATATGTGCTACAGACCACAGTGAATGCCGGCGCTCATGGAACAGAAGCTGCCTCTCCGCATTTGCCGATGCTCATGGAACAGAAGCTGCCTCTCCGCATTTGCCGATGCTGCCTGGCCCCCTGCATGAGCTCTTTGACCTGTGGCACCTGGGCTGGGCTCCTACACGTTTTGCACGTAGAGGTTTGGGAGGCAGGCACCTCCTGCTGCAGCCGGAGACTCCTGAAATCTCTAGTCATTGCCTGGGCAGAGCGGCCTTACCAAGTTTTGATTCTGCATGAGCAGACATGCACGGACGTTTAACCTGGAGACCTTAGAGTCTACAGGTTCTGCACATTGAAGCAGTACTACAAAGGCACTAGGTGATGAGATGGCACATAATCTTACAGGTTTGTTTTCTTCGTGCTGCAAAACAGTCTTTTAATGTTGGAAGAAAATGACGGAGGAGAGATTACTGCTTTTGGTGTTTCACAGCTTGTCATTTGTTGTGGTTTATTTGGTCACTAGATCAACACGGAACCTTGCTCTCTAGCCTGTCAAAATAACTTCAATTACAAAAGGACTTGCTATGAGGAAATGAGCACTAGTGTTTGGGCTGAGATTGCTGAAACATCCAGTTGGCTACACACCAATTAAAATAATCTTTGTTCAAAAGCTCATGTATAGGAGTTCCAGGACCTGGATATTTCCCATTCATCAGCAGTCTAACAATTTGGTTTATATTAGGAAATGTACGAACCTATTGACTGACATTCAGACATGCCCAGCGTAGCTTCTGCACCATGTCAGAAAAGTGGGCATAACTTAAAACTGAACTTCAGATGCAAAGGAAAGGTATGTGTCTCACTGAGTTGTCAGTACAACTTGAAGTTGTCCAATTTTAAGTTTAGTTTATCCAATATACTTGTTGACACAGAGAGATTTGACAGCCGGCTGAACATGAGCCAGCAGTGTGCCCAGGTGGCCAA
This sequence comes from Morus bassanus, assembly GCA_031468815.1. Lineage (NCBI taxonomy): Eukaryota > Metazoa > Chordata > Aves > Suliformes > Sulidae > Morus > Morus bassanus. The sequence goes on from CM062568.1 coordinate 110,960,883, forward strand.
GAAGGCCAACAGCATCCTGGCTTGTATCAGGAATAGTGTGGCCAGCAGGAGCAGAGCAGTGATCCTGCCCCTGTACTTGGCACTGGTGAGGCTGCACCTCAAATACTGTGATCAGTTTTGGGCCCCTCAGTACAAGAAGGACATTGAGGTGCTGGAGTGTGTCCAGAGAAGGGCAACAAAACTGGTGAAGGGTCTAGAGCAGAAGTCTTATGAGGAGCAGCTGAGGGAGCTGGGATTGTTTAGTCTGGAGAAGAGGAGGCTGAGGGGAGACCTTATCGCCCTCTACAACTGCCTGAAAGGAGGTTGTAGCGAGGTGGTCGCTGGTCTCTTCTCCCAAGTTACTAGTGATAGGATGAGAGGAAATGGCCTCAAGCTGCAATAGGGGAGGTTTAGATTGGATATTAGGAAAAATTTCTTTACTGGAAGAGTGGTCAGCAATCGGAACAGGCTGCCCAGAGTCACCATCCCTGGAGGTGTTCAAAAAACATGTAGACATGGCACTTTGGGACATGGTTTAGGAGGCATGGTGGTGTTGGGTTGACGGTTGGACTTGATGATACTAGAGGTCTTTTCCATCCTTAATGATTCTATGATTCTATGATAAGACACTTGGCTGGAACTCTCAATGTATTTTAACAGCTTCGTCAATCAGTTTCCAATTAATTAGAAATCTTTATTAGGCAAAATAATCTAGTAATTCAGGTGATGATGGAGTATTTTCAAGTAGAATCAGGAGATCAGCAAATCTGGACAATAGCAGCTGGTACTGATGGGATTGGGGAAAAAACAGACACTTAGAAAACCTCTTATTTGGAAAAAATGCTCCGTAACACTTAACTACTTTGATAACTTTCAGCTAAATACCTCTTATCATTCACTTATTGAAATATACTTTTACTCCATTCACCAAAACATCTAAGTAATTAATTAATATATTGTTATCGTTTCAGATTTCTTTGGATTTTACAAGTCTGATAATTTTTTGTCACTAATTTGCTCATTATTCTGACTAGGTTTTTTTGGCTATTTGTGATTACCCATACTTCCTCCTTTTGTTCACTACTGAGGTAATATTGCAGTGTATGTGCCCGCACCCATGCTTTCAACATGTTTCGTTTCTTGCATCAGCTACGCAACGACTTTTCAGGAGAGTTCAGCTGTAGGCCATAATTTGCTATCATAATAAAGTTCCAGGTCAGAAAGTTAGATGTGTGTGTAGTACAGGACTTGGCATTTTCAGTGCTGAACACCAAAGTACAAAGCCAGGGAAGGAAACCTGTGACAGATTTGAAACGTCATGTGTTGTGAAACACCAGGAATGCAAATAAACATTTTGTATCAGCAGAGGTCATACGTTCCTAGACAGTCTGCTGTAGATGCCTATGGCTCAGAAGCTATCTGATGTTAGTGTCATGACCTCCTGATTTTCATAATTTCTTTTGTTTTCCAATTAACATTTAGATGTATTTTAGTCCATTGATTCTTTAGAAGGGCTGATTTGGGATGGCAGTTCTTTGCAACAGCTAAGTCCCTTAGTTAAGCTGGTTAAAGCAGTAATTCTCGGTGTGGACAGTTCACAAGGGGGAGCGAGTTAAATTAATCATGCAGCAAAATGTATAACACTGCAGAAGTCAATGGAGGCACTTTGCATGTACACCAGTGCTGCTGAGAGCACATCTCTCACCATTATTTATAAATGATGTGGAAGATTCCCCTCCAGCAGCATATTGATTTAACAGCCTATAAACACATACGGTGTAATACCTTCTGTTGTTCTCAGTCCACAATCAGAACAAGTTCAAGGACATAAACCCCAGGTACCATCAGCTAGGTTACTCCAGTGAATTTACGCTACGTCCACTAGTGAAGACTTTTCTATTCAGCCTTGTGCAAGAGCAAAGTATCACTTGGAGAAGTTCAGGACAGAATCACATAGAAAGGAAGTGCCATAACTGAGTTATGGCCTAGAAATGTGATCACTGGCCATAGCCACCAAACAACAGCCAAACAAAGGCAGACCAGAGTCCAGTATTTAATCTTTTTTGATAGGCACTGGTTTCTAGACAGTGTTATTGGGAACAAAAAGAGCAGCATGTACACCTACAGGCCACTGAAGGAGCACCAGAACCAGGGGAACTTGATTTCCTGCATATTTGTCATATGCAGCATGACTGACTTGGGTGCTTTTCCTGCTGCTGGAGGGTCCTGCTCTTCATCTCTCTGCTTCCTCTTGGCTTTCCCAGGTAAACTCAAGTGTATTGTACGGTATGAGCTCACACAGCAGTTTCAGAACGTAATTACTGGAGTCTCTATATGTTGTAATGACAATTAAAGCACATGAATTATTTTTGAGACCTCTATATGTATCTATGAAGTTAAACTGGCCAGCATGTCCTGAGCTACTGAGGAACAGGGAGGACCCACAGGTAGAGATATAGAGAAATTGGAAATATGACCACAAAAGGCTTGTTTCTGTACTAAAACAGCTAAAAATGGGAAACTTCAGTCAGTAAGTCCCTGAACACTGTCACGGTGTACATGTTGGTGATGTCAAGTGGAGCGAATGATGTTTCTGGAAATTTGGGAACATCCCATGGCACTGATACAACAGCAAATAAATCTTCATTCTGAAATTACACTAGAATAACTTGATCAAAATCAGAAAAAATTGAAGAAAAAATGAACAAATGCATGTGAAATAATATAATTTTATATTTTATGCACACACACCTTCAGATGGACATATTACTAAGAATTTCATTCTCTTGTGATTAGTTTTGGGGAATTAATTTATCTTTGCTTACAGATGGGCCTGAGATTATCAAGTTAAAAGCATGGGAAATGCAAAAAGTTTTAGTATCATTCAGTTTAACAAATAGATTTACAGAATACTTTAACTCAAATCCATTTTTTCTGGATGAACCCATCTCTTTTGTTGACTAAAATAGTGTTTCTTGTTTTTCTTTTTTACAAGAATAGAGTTTTAAAGGGTAAAGATGGTGATACGTCAGCTGTCAATATTAAAATTGTAGAGTCTGCATACTTCTAAATGTGTGGGTTTTTAGATGGAGGTCAGAAAGAGGAATCAGAAAACATGAGGTATCAGTAAGTAGACTGAGCTCAAGAAGCTAGTGTATAAGCTTTTGGAATACTGACAGTAGAAAATGAGATGGCAAATGCAGTCCCAATCCAAAATTCCTCTTGTAAAATTCCCATAAATCTATTTGTGTGCTTGTTTCAGCAGCATTTGTTTGCTGCTGAAAAGGTCAAGATCTGTTTTGCAAACACCTTCCCCCTGCCCTGTACCATCCCCAGCAAAGTGATATACAGGCAGGAATAAGGGATATCAGCTGACCCTAGGAAGTCAGTCTCCCAAAACAGACACAGTGTAAGTCAGTGCAGTACCAACGCTGTATTTATTTTCTTATGTCACAGGTCTCACAAAATTACTCAGAACTCATTGTTTCTGTAAATAAATCAAACTTCGCTGGTTGCAGCACAGAGGCAGAAAGGCCTGAGATTTGAGAAGCCAAATATAGTTAAAAAAAAATCACAAAAAGAATTCATATTTTCATCACATAACACATACATATGATCCATGAAGAAAGGAAAATAGCTTTCATTATTGCTTCCATTCGTTAAAAACACATAAATTTTTCTTTTCTCTTGGAAAGCAATTTACAGAAGATACAGTCCATGGTGTTGGTGGTCTGTACACCTTCCGCTTCATAAGTGGATTCCTAGCCACATCCTCTATAAGTGGTTGGCTCTGACTGCCGGTGAGTCAGCCCTCCCTCCTGCCCAACCCGCATCTCTGGGCAAGAGGTTCAAGACACAGGGGTGCAACTTTGCAGCCTGGCACTCAGAGAGCAGGGTTGAGGGAAAGCATCACAGGTTTCGGTCCCACTGTTGATGAAGACACGGATCTTAGCCTGTCTCCAGCCTTCCAGAAGTATACCCTCATATCTACCTCAGAGTGGTCCTTTCCTCTCCCCTTCTGTTTTAGGTCAGCAAAAGAAAAGCCATACCCAAAATAGCTGATAACCCTCAGGCTAAGATTTGTCTTAAAGAAATGCAAAACAAGTTTTACAAGAAAGTTGTTGCTTTTACTGAATTTTGTGGAAAGTCCTAGGCTATTGGTTGCATAACATGGAATTGGAGCATAATGGCAGATGGCTGTTGGGGAAGTATGTGGAGATATTTCTCCACCAGTTCCTAAAAGCAGATGAGGCTTTGTTGTGGTTTGACATCATGCTAACTTGTGCCTTTTTTGAAGAATGAAGTCCTGTGGTTGCAGAGAAGTAGCATTTCCATTCTTGAGAAACCACACCAAACCCAGGGTGGCAGCAGCCTCCCCGGTCAACTAATAGTTGAATGAGATTTCTGAATAGAGGGTTTTAGTACCCTAGTTTCAGATTTAGATGCCTGACTTTTGCTGCTTGAGAGTCTTATGTCACGTATGTCTTCTCATCGGTTTCAGGAGGCTAGTATGTATGCACAGATAAATTTTTTTAATACAAAGATCTCAGTGTATACACATGAATAGTTGCAAAGCCAAAATGAACTCTGCACAGTTCTGCTGCGCTCAATTGCATTAGCTGGATCTATACCTTTAAACTGCGGGCTGAATAGCTTTTGGCACATTCTGCACAGGCTTTTTACAGGAGATTATTAAATGCAATTAATAAAAGCCTGCTAGCAAATCTTTTCAGCTGTAAAATATTGGAAAATAATTCAGTTTGCTTACAAAATGGCGCAACTGTAAATTGAGAATTCTGGATTAAATTCCCAGTTGGGAATTTAAAAGCATATGTCCCATTTATTTTTTCGCTACTCCTTTTTATTGTTCACAGTGAGAACTGGTTCATTGCTAAAGGCAGGTAACAGATGGTAAACCTCCACTGCCATATGACTCTATTATCCCATTCCTCTGCATACCTAATCTAATAAATTGAGTGTAATTGACTATAAGTGTTTACCCTACACGTGAACGCGTCCTAGTATGTTATAGGTCTAACAAGAAGACTAAGCAGACTCTTGGAGCTGATGCTGCATTTCCCATGTCTATTTACTTACACAATCTAGACTAGTCAGGGTAATTTAAATGTGAGGTTTAATTGGGAAAGTAAGCCTTTCAGAGCACTGGCAAAACTCCACTTCCACCAGCTCCTCCAATTGAAAATTAAACAGCTTATCAGATTTATCCAGGTCTGTTAAAGCACAATAAACACCACAAACAGTAAACAAACTGTATCAACACTTTAAAAAAATACCTTGGGTTTAATTCATATAATTTCATTGTAATTGAATAGATATTTGTGCTATCACTTTCAGCTTGAAACATAATGACCCAAGTACTTCCTTAGTTTTTTAAGTTTTCATTTTATTTTCTTCTTCAACACTACCTTGATAGCTTTCAAAAGAAGTTAACTTGCATGGTTTTCAGTCTCTAAATCAATGTCCCCATGCAGAAAAACATGCAGGCATATGTTCAGTTTTACACTCAGACTTGAATCTTAGTGCTTTTAGTGCAATTCAAGTATGTGCTGAAGTGCATTCTCGAATGGGGGCACTTTCCTCAACCAAAAATTATCTTTTTCTGTATTAGAGTGGGAGATTCACATGGGCATCAAGGAATACTGCTGCATTCCGGACTGATCATCAGCTGTATCCTAACCGGTACTGATTCTCTTTAGAGTCCTCATTTATTTGACCATTATTTAGTACTCACTGTTTAATATGGTCTTGCAGGCCTAGTCTAGATTAAGGTGCTATTTTGTTAGGTCTTGTGTCAATGCAAAACATATCCTTATACTATCACAGCTACAGCACCATTATTATAGTGCTCTGAAACATTTCCCTTTAAGCTCAAATTCATAACTGAATTATCATGGCTTAACAAGTTACTGTGGACCAAGTGAGCCGTGATAACAATCCACATGAAAGCTTTTAGTCCATGGTAAATCTGAAGTGATACGACTTGGCGTAGCTTTTAACACAAGACAGTACCTTGCATTTGCAGCAATGAGACCAGAGTTACTCAGTTGACATCATGGAATGTGGGTATAAAGCTGATAATTTTATTTTGTGCTAGAAAAATGCAAATCTTTAAGTCTGTCAATATAATTAAAATAGTGCAATCCTCCTAGTTATAGTATATTATGATATCTATTTAACACATTTAATTATAGCATAATTAAAACAGCACATATTTCCAATCTGAATTCACAATTACTGTAAAAAAGTTTTATGCCAGTATAGCTATTTTTAGAGGGAAGACTAAAGACTACCTTGTGTACTTCCACCTGGAAGTGTAGCTACATTCATTCTGAAAGCTTCTCCTCACTAATTATTTCAGTGTCTAAAATTTGCAAACAAATCCCGGGCTTACTAAAAAACTACTGGAGGAGAATGCTATTATGGGTAGAAGCAGTCATGGTAACTTTAGTTAAGACCATTCACAATTACCCTCTAAATTCCTGGTTTTGATTGTTTCTAACTTTACCAAATATAAGTTATCCAAGCTCCAATTTTTCCAATCCCAATTTTTCCATGTTGGATGAATTGAATTCAGGTTGAATTACAAGCAAATTAACAAAAAGGTGTTGACAAATATAGCTGTTCTGGGAACGATATTAGACAAAAATAAACCTTATTTTCCATGTAAGAAGAGTACAGATTTGTTGAAAAGTCCTGCTATTTCTTTGCCCACACGGCTGAAGACTCTCTTCCTCTCTCCCACCTCTCGACCCAGAGAGCCTGGCTGTGCTGCTCTGCAACGGGACCTGTGAGTCTGGGAGTTTGTTTAAAGGGGTTTGCCCTGGCACTGCTTTTCTCCTCCAGCAGTTTGCAGACATTTCTATTGCAGATTTGGCTGTTCCTGCTTCGGTGGTGGCATGAGCCCAACCTTGGAATATTCTGTATTCATTTATTATTTGGGAGACTGCCATTGTGTTTCTCTGGCATGCAAGCTGTAGAAGCGAAACCAGAATGGAACTTTATGAAATTGAGTTAATTAAATTGTATGCATTTAATCCAAGTTTATTAGCAGTGAGGGGGCACTTTTCCAGCCTATGGGCTTTCTCTTTGTTAAATTGCAAAGGGCTGTTATACCGATGGCAATAGAATTTCATAAAATGGTTATAAATTTTTTTGAGTTGAAAGTATTTTATGTAAGTCACTAACAGCCCACACTTGGCATATGAAAGAGAAGTCACTACCAGCCACTTCTGTCATAATGAACACACTGACATTTGTAAGATATCACAAATATGTAAAGTATACCTTCTTCTCCTAGTCTCAGCAATTCATTTTATAGAGGTATATTAGCAAAGGTGTGTCCTAAGGAATGATTTAAATGGCCTTACAAATCAGGTCAGGGAGGATTTTCTCTATGTGTGTGAGCAGTCTTTGCTGAGTTAATTTAGGTAATTGGTGAGGGCAGCCACTCCACAAAGCGATACATGAGTTACCGTGTCAGCACTTGCTGGGATTTCTGGGGACATATCCCGTGGCTCTTTCACTCCATTAAGATGGATTACCCTGGGATCCCAATGAACTGTGGGAAAGTGTTTCCTTCTGAACGACTCTAGAAGACTGTCTGCACTGAAGTTGTTTAGTGCTCTTCCAACTCCTGAAGGGGTATCTTACAATGCTTATTAAGATTTTTTGCCTAGGCCCCACGGCAGGTTAGCAACTGTGTCTGAGAGCAGCATCATTCAGGTGACAGGGAGTACTGCTTGTGAAAAAAGTGGTTAGGGACAACACCTAAGTAAGTCTCACTTTATTTCTGTGTAACTCACCTAAGTAATTCTTGCATTAGTATTTCTATAAGGACATATCCTAGGAGGCTCTATCACTGGGAGGCCCAAGCCCATGTACAGATAAACTTGAGGAACGAACAGGCAATGTTGGCATCCATAACAGAAGAGCGGAGGCTGCGGGACATGGGATGGGAGGAAGCAGGTACTGAAGAACAACAAATGGAGGGAAATACAGTTGTTGCTTTTCTGAATCAGAAACAAAATGCATGCCAATATTTGGCAGGGTGATAGCTGCACCAACCAAACAACACTCAATAAAGTATGTATTTGGGTTAACCTCTTCCTGAAAATCACAGAATTGCCTACCTTTTTCCAGCACCTTCTTGTTCCTATACATGTGATCAGAGGCCACAAATATGAGCACAAACAAATATATGGGCAATGTAATTGTTTAAAGTCTTGTAAGTTAGGAAGCCAAAGCATGATTTTCTTTGCACCTGTGCATGCCTTTGATGTCAGCTGAATGTATACATAAGCCCAGTTTTGACCTGAGTGTTAACAGACATTGCTTTCCAGGGAGGAATGTAGGGCTAAGATCAGGCTAGTGTTGCTTAGTAACCTCTAATCAAAAGCCCAGCCACAAATGAGAAACCTTTCTGCCTGTTTGTCTTTTTTCCTTGCATGATGCTAAGTGAACAGCCATTTTTTTCCTAATTAAAAAAATGAGGAATAGCTATTTCTTATCTACAATTTTGCAGTGATGGCACTCACAGCACTTTGCAAGGAGGCCAGGACAATTAATCCAATTAATACAAAAATGACTTCTTAAACGTTCTTTTGATTAGAGAGGGAGGGATGAAGGAATTCTCGTATCACCAGTTTCAAGGCAGTCAAAGACAACTCTGGATTTTTCGTACAAAGGAGATGATTCAGCCTCTCATTCTCACTTAGCGTCCTCCTAATCTGTTTCCCATCCCTGCACACGGCAGCTTACTGTATCTGTGCTGGGATGAATGTCAGTTTGCCTGGTAGCTTTCAACTAAACATCCAGTCTCACTTTCTTCCAACATTATTTTTTTTTCCCCATTGTTAATGGTTGTCTCCTGTCTGCAAATAGGATACAGAGATGACTCTTTGTGAATCTCATATTTGTAGAGTAGTAAAATAAGTGTAAGAATTTTGTAATGGAAAGGAGGCATCAAATCTTGGCCACCTAGAGGGAGCTGCCTTATTTCTGATCTGCAAGCAATTGCAGGAATAGACAGGGAGAGCAGGAAAAGTCTTTTCATTACAGCAGTGCCAGGATCTTGTGTCTGTGACAGCCAAGATTTTAAAGCATATGGATAAGAAGGATTATTCTACCTAATCTCTGCCTAACCAACTTTTCTATGGAACAGAACAAGAAAAGTGATCAGAAAATGAACAACCATGACCCCAGGACCCCATTCCTCATATGCTGCAGCTGTGCTGGATGTCATTTCAGTTGCATGTGCTACATCTGTGCTCTACGACTTTCCCATCACACAAGCCTGCTCAACCTCAACAGCTGGCCAAGGAAAATTAAACAGAGAAGTGGGCATCCTTTATAGAAGAAAAAGGAATGACCCAGAATTTATTCCATAATATTTCCTAATCTCTTTGTCTCCTTTGGGGTCTATGTGTGTGTATGTCGTAAGGATACAAAGGACTATTGTGTTTTTGTTCTTAGTGCACACTATGGTAACGACAACCTTTAGAAGTAAGTGTGGAAACACACACCTTGGCTGTGTGTAATGATAAATTCCCATTAATTCCCAGATAGATGATGAATTCCCACTAATTTAGGTAGGAGATAAACTGCCTAAATACTTTAAAAAGTTTAAACCTTAGAAGACACTACACCTAAGCAAGAAAAAAAAAGGTGACAAAAAAAGACAAAACTCGATTATTAAAACTATTTTTTTCTGTCAATAGAGTCTGAGGTATGAACCTCATAGGATTTATGACTTATCAATGGATGATAGAAACAGGTGGGGAAGGACTTTGAGCAGGAGGGTCTGTTTGCCATCCTGCTGGCCAAAGGAGGATCAAATATGCCACAACCCTTCCCATCAGCCATTTGCCTAACCCATTTTTTCAAGCTTGAACACTGGACTTTTTACAGCCCTGCAGTGCATCCCAACACATCTTCTTGCTTGCCACGAGAAACTTTTTTCTGGTACCCAAGTTTCACTTGTGATTCAAGCCTATTATTGAGTCCACAAAGAAGGAAAGACTTGTTTCCTCCTTTGCAGCAGTGTCTCTCCTCACACGACTCCTCTCCAGACTAAATAACCCAATTCTTTTAGCCTTTCCCTTGTTGGCCATGTTTCATACATCTGCTGTCATCTACTTCCTTCTTTGGATGGAAGCCTCTGGGCTCTCTGGATCCTCTGGGCTCTCCACATGCTTGTGAGAGTTTGTGTGTGTCTAATGCAGCTGTGCTGGCAAAGCTGACCCTCAGTTGGGCAGCCAGACCCCACTGGGGGTAGCAGGGAATGTGCTCAAGGTCCTGACAGTTATATATACATTTACAGATCTTAGTATGTTGCTGTGTATCTTTGAAGGGACAGTTTGCACTTCCAGAGTGTAGAAGAGGTTTCTCTTGTGAAATTTTCCCCGTTTCACTCAAAGTCCATGTGAAACTGAAAGTCCCACACCCCTGGGAGCCGGCACTGGCACTTCTGATATGCCAACCACAAAGATGTGCAGGAGAAACAGAACAGCTATTGACAGACATTTAGCAAACTGGATACAAAAATAGTTAGGCTTTAACCACATGTGATTTTCCCTCCTAACCAAAGATTTGGGTTTCCAGCTTGGTTTTGTGTTACAACACTGCCTTGCTTATGTCTTTTCTGAAATTGGTCTGGCTTATGGTTGAGTCTTAAAACATACAGTCTTTGCATAAAGAATACCATGCAAAGGGGTCTGTCTTTATTGCACTCACACAGGATGAGGGGCACGTAGTTAACCTGAAACATCCACACTCACGTGCTGCCTGAGTCTGGAGACACCCGAAATCTGCATTTGATCCTAAAGGTGCACCGGGCGCTGCAAAGTCTTGTTCTTGGTCAGATCCAGAAGCACTTTGGTTGTGACAAGGCTGAATATCAAGGCTGAACATCTCATGCTCACGTCCCTGAAACTACGGGTGAGATTTCTTTCACCTAAACTTGGAGGTCTGCATCTCAGTAACAGCTCACCCTTTACGGTTAAAAGAGAAACACAGGCACTTCTAGTGCTCACAGTGAGATGAACCATCCCTTGGAGGAGTCAATTTCTCTCCTCAGACAACAAAAACATTTAGATGGCTCACTTTACGCAGGGGTCCATATTTTGCCACCTGAAAAGCGCTTCCTCCCAGGTTCTCTGAGGACTGCACCTACTAAGCATTCCCAGAGGATGCAGGGCCCATCCTGCAGGACAGGAGGCCTGCAGCTCAGTACCTGCACACGCACCTGCACTCCGGTGACTGTGATACAGAATCGCTCTTCGTTTGTGAAGATCAATTATGTACCACTTTCAGGCATTCTTCGAGCTGGGAAACAGTGTCGGGAGAAAATACCATGTTGTAAACCGAGGCAGAACCTCAGCCAGGAGAGACCTGTGTGCTAGCACAGCTGCTTAGGACATCCGGGTGTGCAATTAAATGGGGAGAAACAGGTAGATTGGGGCCGCATGCACCTATTTTAACCAGAGCAGCTAATGCCTGCAGTAGGTGCCGGCTTTGCAGCCAGGAAGAGGAGTCTGTCTCTGTGAGACACTGACCTCCGCTGGTGGCTTTCGCAATTACAAGCCGGATTTCCACACTCCTGCCTACGGTTATATTAACCATTTCAATAGGGCTGGGATTCCTAATTCTCTCCCAAAGTTTGACTTGAAATCCTAGGAGATCCTGGCATATAACAGAACAGTAACTGACATGTCCTTAGACAGTCCCAGGCTTGTCGCAGTACCTTTGGCTTGCTTTCACAAAAGCAGGCTTGGGAAAAAAAAAATCACAAACTATTACAAGCCCAGACCCAAAAACTGCTTCTTTGCCTTTAATCATGATTTTAATAGTAAAAAACCCCAAAAACAAAACCAAAACCATGGCTGCATCTTATGTCTTATTCATTAGGGAGAAAACCATAAGAAATACAACTTTCTGCTCTACGATTATTCAGGTTGAGGAGTGCAATTCTTTATCTCTGAGGATTTCACAGCACTTTATGAACATATAAAACCACTGTGCAAACAAAGCTATCTTCTCCCTTCCCCACACACTTGCTCATGTGTGCCCCTTTATCAGCACCAGTGTTCAAGATGGGCAAAAAAGTAACAGTAAGTACTTGTGCTTTTACTACTACCACTTACATGGTAGAAGCCAAAAACGACTGGCCTCTGCCAAGACTGTGACTAGCATGAGACGGAAAGCCCTCAGGTGCTGACTTACTCCTCAATTACTCATATATGAACTCATGAACTATGTGGGATTTACTGGCACATTATCAACAGAACAAGCCAAGCGATACTACTTGAGCGGTATGATGATGACCAGTGGGTGAAGATGGGCATTGACATGCCAGACTGACCTGTGCCTGAGAACTGCTGTCAGGTACAGTTTGTGGTCTGCCTCTCTTGCCACTAAATGTCTTACTTTGCCTTTCCGTTTCATGTAAGGGAATAGCTGGACTGAAAGGAAAGGAATTTATAGGGCTATTCTGGGAGAGTGAAAAAACCCTGCAACATCCACAGATTTCAAAGGGAAAGTCTTAAATGGAGAACCACAGTGTTTGAGTACACTTCTGGATTTGCCCCTACCTGATCCTGCTGTGCCATGGCTACAAGAGTGCAAAGCCTGTTGTGAACCCTGTGGCCTTGGTATCTCCCCATGGGAGTAAAGGAACAGCTAGAGTAGTGGAAATTGTCTACATGTGGCAGACTCGACAACTGAGGCTGAACAGAGATACAGGCATTATATATTGACAGGAAGTGTCTCTTGATGATTTTACCTGCTTTCTCTCAGCTTTTCTTCTCTTTTTCTGTAATCTTGCCTAAAGCCAGGAACCTTGCTAAATACAACCTTTGTAAAAACCATCATTCTATCTATGAGAAACAGAGTTGGCTCTTGGCAGAAGCAAAGTAGAGAGCTGCTAGGGAACAGATAGATGGGTGTAGCACATAAAGTATGGCTCAATGGCTACATTATCTAAGCCTGGTTGCTCTTGCCACTGCAGGGGAAGAAGGGGCATGTGATGGCAGCAGGGCAAAGGGCCCTCTCTGCAGCAGCAGTTGCCATCCCCTGCATCTCCCCTCCCTCCACCAACAGCTGGAACCACAACACTGGAGCACCCACCTCTGCCACATCCTCCCTCTCCCCTGGCAGAAGCACCCCAGGCCTCTTTGCCTGTACTGCTGTAAGACCTTGAGCTTGCTTTGACCGGAGGCTATATACATGGAGTATCAATGCTGTATCAGTGCATCCCAACTGAAAGTCTGTTTATAAATAATTTATGAGCATTCCCTACATTAGAGGCAGTGGTCATTCTGCCGTACTATTTATAAGGCTAAAGGAAAATTCCTGTATATCTCTTAGAACAAATCCAGACAGTGGAAAACGGCAACGTGTTAGGGAGCTCCAGTTTAATCCCATACAGGCTGGTATGTCTACATGACACAGAGTAGTGTCATGTCACTGTATTAGTTCAGGTCTCAGAAGCTGCATGGACTAGTTAACCCTGTTTCTCCATCAGATACCATTCCGGTATTTATGCTCCAGCACTTGCAAAAACCCAGGTAAGAGGTGCTTCTTCAGGAGTCCCTGTGAGGAGCCACATTCTCCTCCTGTGCTCCATTTCAAAGGTACCCCTATGCCTGCTTTTAGTGGTCAGAGCACACAGGCACTGAGCCACTTGATGAGGTGGAAGCCAGAAAAGGATTCCTACCATGAGGTATCTGTAGGACACCAATACCCTTGTACTCTGCCCTTGCACTCTGATGTTCCTCAAGCAGGACAGCAATTCTTTCTGCAGTGACTGTCACAGTAAAGCTGACAGTCTAAGCAAAAATAACATGAACAAGGAAGTAGATCACTTGCATAAAATCCATAGCATCCAAATATCTATGAAAACTTCATTTATACAAGTGAGCACTGCCTATGCCTAGCATCCAAGGACACTCCCACTCATCTGAGATGTACTCAACTGATTTCCTTTACAGAAATTAATAGTCTGCTCTTTGGCACTTGATCAGGTATCTCCACAGTATTCGTAAGTGCCCCACTGATATTCTGTTGTGGGGCATCTGCACAAGATAGTAGTTCTGTGAATAGCAAGATATAGGAAGCCTGCCCTCTTCCAGTTTTTTGTCCTATGTTTTTTGGATCTTCTGTTCCCTCTTATTATCCCATACAGCCAATGCTGCAATATTCCCAGGTTCTCTTTTTTCCCCCAAACCATCTCTGTACTCCCTCTTCTCCTGTGGTCTCCTAAGTCAACTAAGGCTCTTAGCTCCCTCCTGTGTTGCCTAAGGCCTCCTGCTATACTCATCTCAGCTCTCATGCCTTCTGTAGCTCCTTTGTAATATTCTTATTCCAATTGTTTTACATGATGGCTGTGGAAGATACCTTTTAGACTGTGGCTGATTCAAAGTCTAGGCATGCTGCTCAGTCAACTCTCTGACAGGTACACCAGAAAGAGTAACAGCTGAACTTCTCTGAGCAATAAAGCCCTATCTGCTCACCAGTTTTCAAGATACCTGTAGGACACAAGATTTTTAAGAGGCAACTCTATCTATGACATTTCTGTGTTACGACTTAAAGGGTTTAAAAAGGCGGTGATGACAGTATGGCTGCACAAGCCTTGTCTCTATATGAAATCTGACTAAAAACCAAAAGCCATTCTGCAGCAGCAGACAGCAGTGATAACGGCGGCATCAAATCAAAGCTAGTATAAGGTAGGCTCTGTAGCTGCCATTGCTGCTGGCAGCTGCCGCTCTCTAGGTATGGATATTCTACTACAGTAAAGTCTTAAATTACAAGGCTACTGGGAAGTTATACCCTGCAAACCCTACTAATCACAGAGTGAAAATCATAAAAACAAAAATCACTAGGAATTAGTCCACTAGGAATTAGTCCACAATGCCCAAAGCACCTCAGAGAACTTGGCATGTCCCTTAACAGCACAGACTGAACCCACACATGACAGGTCATTCCCCAACCTGTAGAATAGGATCTGCCTTCTCCCTGGGACCTGGAGAAGGGGATCTTCCCTCTGCCCTGCAGCAGGGCAGAGATGATTTCTCTCTCTGGAAAAGTCTGGAATCCACATGACTTAAGGGTCTGAATTTTCAAAGGATAAGTGTTGCTGACTTTCGCTTAAACCTGAGCTCAGAAAGACCAAAGTTGATTGAAAAAGAAATTTCAGGTCAGTGAAGAACTCTTGAAAAAATTATCCTTGTGCTTAGTTCTGTCTTGCCTAAACACAGCAAGTCATGAAAACCAATTTGGTGTTTTGAGAGCTTCTATTTTTATCATATTTAAATTTATTCTTTACCTTTAATTTTCTTTAATTTTAATTTCTTTAATCTTTAATTTCTTTAATCTTAAATCTTTAATATTCTAAATCTTTTAAGATGTCACTTAGGACAGGAGAAGAGAGATTACTGCAACTGAACATAATGCCTACACATAGACATGTATAATCAGAGCTAATCTAGATTCACTTTACAGCCATAGAGAAAACTATGCATTTTTAATATACGATCCATCTAAGTGAGGGGAGTCACAGCCTTTTCCAATGACCAGCTCTCTGAGCTCTATCAATTTTCCAAGCTCGGACATAGCAGTCCTTGGCAATTGGCAAGATATGAAATGTTTTCCTCTTGTTTACGTTCTTTGTTTCTGAGCTAACCTCTCTCCTGCCTTGCTTAGTTCAGGTTCAGGTTGTGTCTAGAGTCAGATATTGGCTCCTGATCTGGAGATAACCAGAAGAGATGTAGTGCTTTTGCTTCTGACACAATTATTCTGCTCTTAAGTCTTTGAGTTCTCCCAGAGATTCAAAGTAGGAAAAACAAACAAGTAACATTTATGACAGCAGCAGGACCAACGCAGCCTGGTTTTCTGTGGATTAATATTGCAAGATGTGGGTTCTCTGTTGTGTAGTAGGAACTTCTGACCTATTACCTGAATTGGTCAGAACTGGACAGTGGGTGGTAGAGACAGACAGATTATATGTAAACACACACATAAGCACACTGCCCCATCACTTAATCCTAATTTGTTTAGATAGTCAAGCCAAAAGCTGTAAGGGTAGGGTTACACCAAAGGTGTATCACAAATCATTTGGCTGTGATTACCAAGGTCAACTGCATACACATAATTTTTTGTGATCGTGCCTTGCCTGCCTCAACAATCTAGTTTGAACACTGCAGATCCAAAGCTGAAATGATTCACTTTAGTTAGAGTCACTTTTAATTTAAACTGAAGCAGCTTTATGGAGATGCGAAGTCTGAGAAACTGCCCAAGGACATGATGGCTGCTATTCCGCTCCTTCTCACAGGCACTGCGCTTACAACTACATAGCCCGTACCTGCCTTTGTAGTACACACTCTTAACTCCAGTAATAGGCTGGGCTAACGTACATCTTTCTGGGAAAAACAGAAACAAGTCTGTAGGTAGAGGTAGTATTACAGCAGTTGATGGCGTCAAGAAAAGTGAAAATTTTCAGCAGGCAAATGCTTTTCCAGCTTTGAAATAAAAGCAACAAGCCTCAGAGCTAAATACCAGTTAGATCAACATGTTTCAAGTGCAATTAGACATGCACTGGAGCAGCCAGCAGCGGGGAGGCCCGCAGCCAGGAGAGCTGCCGCTGGCTGCCCTCCTCTCCTGCAGTTGCTGCCTTATTCCCGCAGCGCTCCCTGTCCTGCTGCCCAGGGATGGAAAGCCCCCGAGGGCAGGGCGTGGCTCCAGGGGCGTGGCCGGGCGTGGCCGGGCGTGGCCAGGGAGTGGGCGCCCCCCCGCGGCTTCGTGCTGGTGAGTTTCCTCCAGGCGTCTGCCGCGCCCTGCGATGGTTGATCGGGGGAGGGGGGAGCCGCCGAGGAGTGCCAGGACTTGTTCTGAAATGGAGTCGGGGGCAACGAGCGTAAGCCCCTCCGGGCTCCTTCTGCAACTCAGCGTTTGCTGCAGCGCCTTGAAAACTACCTGTGGCTGAATGAAGTGGTGCTCCAGGGAGTGCTGGGAGGTCCGGTTACACGTTTTGGGTCCAGCGGGGTCAGAGCAGGAGCAGTGGGACTGCTAGTGTGTCCCCTCACCACCATAGGTTAGCCTACTACTCACCCAATAGAGGCAAAATGCCTACAAAATCGTACTCATCAACATCTTTTAAAGACTATTTCTTCACTTACAACTGACCAATATGCGAGAAAAAAGACAACTGTACTTATAAAGGCCAGCTTTATATAACTGACTTAATAGCCAAGCCTTTATGCAAGCATGGGAAGCCTGATTTGATTTTTGGGAGAGTTGCTCCAGCACTCGTAGGTCCCCATAGCTCCCTGCTTACCAAAGGCAGAACTGCTCTGCCATCCAGCAGAAGAGCTAATGCTAGGCTTCTTGGAGTAAAAGCCCCTCGATGATTGACTTTCATAGGATTTTGGCTGTTTGACAGAAAAATGACCAGTAAATAGCACAGCCCTCCAGAAACGGAGAAAGGGTTTCTCCAAACCAAAGTGAAACTGTAGTAAAGGTAGAAGTCCATCCTAAAAAGTATAGAGTTTTATTGCCAGGCATGGGCAGTTGTACTCTCAGACTTTTCACTCTCTAATTATTCTTCTATCTGAATTGATACATAAAAATCATATATGTATATGTATATGTTTATATTTGTATACCTATGCTTGGGTTATCTAGGAAGTTGGCATTAGATTTAATTCATTAGTTAAAAAAGTACTGAAAAAATGGATTTTTATTTTATCTGATGTGCATAACAATTGGAACATTTATTCCTCAGAAGTTTTATTTCTTCAAGTTGTGAACAATTTTTAATATCACTTTGGTAGCTACTTCCAATTGAAACGGCAATACAGAAGTCCATTATTGGTCATCCATCTTTATTGTAATGACATCAAAAGCTGCATCAGAACATTTCATAGAATCATAGAATCATAGGATGTCCTGAGTTGGAAGGGACCCACAAGGATCATCGAGTCCAACTCCTGCCCCTGCACAGGACAACCCCGAAATTCACACCATGTGTCTGAGGGCGTTGTCCAAGTGCTTCTCAAACATCGTCAGGCTTGGCACCATGACTATCTCCCTGGGGAGCCTGTTCCAGTGCTCCACCACCCTCTGGGTAAAGAACCTTTTCCTAATATCCAACCTAAACCTCCCCTGGCACATCTTCCTGCCATTCCCTCAGGTCCTGTCACTGGTCACCAGAAAGAAGAGATCAGCGCCTGCCCCTCCTCCTCCCCTTCTGAGGAAGCTGCAGACCGCAGTGAGGTCTCCCCTCAGCCTCCTCTTCTCCAGGCTGAACAAACCAAGTGACTTTAGCTGCTCCTCATACAGTTTCCCATCTAAACCCTTCACCAACTTCGTGGCCCTCCTCTGGACACTCTCTAGTAGCTTTATAACCTTAATGTACAGTGGCACCCAGAACTGCACACAGTACTCAAGGTGAGGCCACACCAGTGCAGAGTAGAGCGGGACAATCACCTCCGTCGACCAGCTGCAATGCAGTGCTTGATGCACCCCAGGACTTGGTTGGCCCTCTTGGTTGCCAGGGCACACTGTTGGCTCATGTTCAATTTGTCATCGACCAGAAGCCCCAGGTCCCTGTCTGCAGAGCTGCTCTCCAGCCTCTCGTTCCCCAGTCTGTATGTACATCCAGGGTTGCTGTGCCCCAGGTGCAAAATCCGGCACTTGCCCTTGTTAAACTTCGTATGGTTGGGGATTGCCCGGCTCTCCAGTCTGTCCAGATCTCTCTGCAGGGCCTCTCTGCCCTCGAGAGTGTCAACGGCTCCTCCCAATTTTGTGTCCTCAGCAAACTTAATTAGTATTCCTTCCAGTCCTGCATCCAAGTCATTTACAAAGAGATTAAAGAGTGCCAGCCCCAGGATGGATCCCTGTGGATCCCCGCTAGTGACTGGCCACCAGCCCAATGTAACCCCATTTACTATGACCCTTTGAGGCTGACCCATCAGCCAATTGCTCACCCATTGCATTATGTATTTATCCAGCTGTATGCTGGACATTTTGTCCAGGAGGATACTGTGAGAGACAGTATCGAAAGCTTTACTGAAATCCAAAAAGATTACATCGACTGGCTTCCCTTGGTCAACTAGGTGGGTAACCTTGTCATAGAAGGAAATTAAGCTTGTTAAGCAGGACTCTCCCCTTGTGAACCTGTGCTGGCTAGGACCAATGACTGCATTGTCTTTCAGGAGTTTTTCAATAACTCCCAGAATAATCTTCTCCATAATTTTGCCAGGCACAGAAGTGAGGCTGATGGGCCTGTAGTTACCGGGGTCATCCCTGTTGCCCTTCTTGAAGACTGGGACAACGTTTGCCAGCTTCCAGTCAGCTGGGACCTCTCCAGATTCCCAAGAGCATTGAAAAATCATTGAGAGAGGTCTTTCTATCACATCAGCCAGCTCTTTAAGTACCCTCAGATGAATCTCATCAGGCCCCACCGACTTACAGGGATGCAACTGGAGCAGCAAGTCCCGCACAAGTTCGGGGTTGATTGGGATATTATCACTCTCAGAGTCATGGTTCTCTAGCCCAGGACTCTGGGGGTCCTAGAGCCCATCATCGGTGTTGAAGACCGATTTACGTCTTTCCATAGGCATAGGTTTGATAAAACATCTCTTCTCTGGACAGATTCATTATGGTATAGAGGAAGACTGGAATTGCAGAAGATATGGAGAGATGAGGAATTAATGACTGGCAGGTAGACAAAACTTTACGAGCATTTGGAAAAATGTTTTAGTTCTAAAGTTCATATAATTATTGACCATTTATTTAGAACTCTTTTGTTGGCGGTGTTTTTTTCCCCCAGTTCACACATTGCCCTCACCAATGGTAGAGATTTTTGTCATTAGTTTCTATGGAAGTAAATTCTCATCCAACATGCTTAAAGAACACAAAATATTGGCCCCTAATTTATCGGAATTCATACATAATTTCTGTGCTCAAAAAAAACCAAGTACAGAGAAAATAGAAAAGATGGAGAATTAATAGGGGGAAAGAAAGGTCATTATACTAGAAGAGAGGCATAAGGGGACAGAAAAAATGCTTATTAAAAATCATAGCCTTACATCTGGAACCTATAAAACATAGTCAATATTGAAAAAATATTAATTTATTGAAATAGACAGAAAAGTAACATTTCCCTGAACAAAAATGTCATTTGCATATAAACCAATGAAATAATTTGGTAAAATAAAAAGTTTAATGTCCCTCTCCTTACATAGATTATTTGAATTGGTATTTTTAAATATTTAAATTAATATGAATTCATTTAAGTAGAGGGCCTCCCTCCCCAACAATAACTCAGTGAGGGTATTCTTGATCCTTTGTCTGAAGTGACAAACCTGAGGTTCTCCCAGTCATAAAAGGCCCTGCAGTGGCACAGTCACTCTTATGCTATTGGGCTTCAACCTGAAAAAAGATGTTCTATGTGATGCAAAGGCAATAAGATCAGTGGCAGGAAAGCCAAAATTAAGGCACAATACCAATTGGATTGATGAAAACAGAATCCAACTAGACTCCATCAGTATGGAACGAAACACAGATTGAAGGCAGACAGGATGGTGCTCCAGAGACTATCTATACAACATGCTACATAGCCTAATTACGCAAGAGCTTTTCATCAAAATCTAGTGGCAGTTCCTCATAGATTTGTCCTCTGGTATATTTTGGTTTAATATTTTAAAATCCCCTAGTCCATTATCTGTTGCTGTCTGTGGTTCAATCACTCTAAATCTCTGGACCAAAACAACCCATCAGACCTTAGCTCCACTGTCTCTGCTTCATTGACTTTTGCTTCATTTTGGTCCCAGGCTTTCCTTTACTTCAGCTATTACTCTGACTCCTGAATTAGATTAAATGGCCCTAGGGGTGTTCTTCAATGTTCATACTGATGTCCTCTGCAGCTATTCATGGTCTTAATCTATCATCTACTAATTAGTAAAATTAACCTTTTGTATTCAGTACCTTCCACCTAACAAAATCCCTGACACTGCAGCAACATCCCCTGACTGCAGCAACCTGTCGTGAATGCTGATATTAATGAATGTATGTTATGGCAAGGGCAGGAAACTCTCCGTATTATTCAAGCTGTCCAGCATGTCCTGTTACATGAGTTTGTTCCTGGGCATTTGAGTGGAAATATTTTCATACGGGGAAGTTCAGAGCGAGAGCAGAAAACTATTTTAAACCAGAAAATTCTTTTTTGCCCAGTATTTTCAGTTTTTCACACTAGTTGTGTCTTTCCTGTTTCTTTTCTGTCTGTTTGACGCTTTGAAATCTAACCTGCAGAAACAAAGAGCAGATAGCGGTACGAATAAAGCCAGTGAAAGCTGAACTCTAGCTATGTGTGCTACATAATGTTAAATACTCCACAAAATAAAGTCTTAGGGGCATCCAGAATTAGTGGAAATTTTCAGCTCTCAGTGACTTAGTTCACCACCTGCAAAATGGACATAAGCCCCCTCTGCCTGTCAGCTCAGAGAGGCATTGTAAAAATAGATACAAAGTTATAGTGAACACCAACAAATGGAAGGACTAGTGCATTGGAAAAAACAGACATAAATTAATACTGCTTTGCATTTTAGGAGAGAGTTTAAAAAGAGTCCGTAATGAAGGTCTCATATTGTGCACTTAACAAGAAGCAAAATCTCAAACAGTGGTGGTTTTGGCCAGTCCCAGGTGGTCTGTGACCTGAACAAGGCCAAGTACTAAAACAAGCAAACAAAACCCCAGTGACTGTACAAATGAAATTGTGCAGCTTTCCTAGTATTGCAGTGCCAAACTAAGGTTTCAATAGTAGCTTTGATTCTGACATTTCCTAACCTGTCTTCACAATCTCGTAGGCTATTTCTGAAATGAAGTCTCCTGTGTCACATGTAAATATGTATTGTGTGTGTGCAGTGGTTTAGGCATCATTCTCTCTCTCACACACACACAAGCTCCCACTCTTCTTTTCTTACTGTCTAAAACCTACAGACATAGACATCTAGCATCGGTGATCGTCCTCCAGCACATTACATTTTGCATTACTTCAGTATGGTTTCGCCACACTTTTGTTTGAAGGAGCTTTACATTAAAGTGCTAACTAAATTGCAGATAACTGATCAGACCAATTGGTGAGCAATGGCAAAACAGGACATATCAGTTATTAAAACAATAATAAAACTGAGTTTTATTTATAATTTTACATCAGCAAATGATCAACTACAAACACACTATTTATTACATTTAAAATAATTCAAAAATATAGAAATAAATAGAAGGAAAAATAATCAATAAAGACAACATTTTCAGTGTTATTAAATTCAAACATTCTTGCAACAGAATAAAAGCAAACTAAATTTTTATTCAAGTTTTATTTTTGTTTCAGAAGGAAACATGTCTTTTTCAAAACATCTTGAAATCCTTAGGTTTGACATCTTTTGTAACCCAACTGTCTATCCATACTGTAAGCCCTTGTGATGGATGTTATCTATAGTAGTGTTAATAACCTTCCTGGATCCTGCTAAACTCTACATCTCAGTAGCCTCCCAACAACTAAGGTAGATTTAAGCTGGAATTTTTAACACAATTTAATGCTAAAACCTGACTGTGGACATATCAGCTGTACTGTTAATATGCAGATCTACTACTTGAAGTAGATCTTCTGTATCTTTCCCCATGGTATATTGGAATTAGCTAGCATACATTAAAACCAATAATTAAAAATAATGACAATTTAGAATTGTACTGTCAAAAGAAGGGATTCAACAGATAACCCTCCTCAGTCTTTCTGCTCTCCAGTAACCTTTACTCATTGTACAGTCCTTCCTCTGAATGAATGAATATTTTGTGGATCTTCATTTACTTGTGTTGTTTTTATGCATGAACAAGTAATTACACATAGAAATGGAATTCTTTCTCCTCTGTGCTTTGTAATTGATTTGCTCAGTTGATGTTGCCACAGTCCTTTGGTTACACTTGTGAGACTATGAAAATGGAAGTGGCAAACATTTCCTGCATCTCCCCACCAAAAAAATCAGTCCCATAGCAAAACACCAAGTCTTTCTTTAAAAAATCAGTCTCTATTCTTCAGTTTAAGAAGAAATAGAGACAGAGATACAAATTGGCTTTCAGAATGGATTTCACAATGGCACCTCTTTTGTGCATAGCCCTCTGACATTTTTTAAAGTTACTTTCAGTACTTGGGTGCTAAGCAGTGGTAATGACAGCAGCTTGGAAGTGATTCTTGTAAGATTTTTCTCAGCTGGTGGAAATACAGTGAAGTTTATAAAGTCTGGAGATTTGGTTTTTTGCTTTCAATGATGGGATTTATTCAAGAGTTCTGAATCCAAGAATTAATCCCTTCTGGTCAGAAAGTAGGTCAAGAAACACACAGCACTAAGCACAGTCAAGAATAAGATTCAGAACTTGCTCATTCTGAACAGCCTCAAATACAAGCTCTTGATTATCAGGCTCTCTTGTTATTGGGATGATATTCATATTTTCCTTTCAGTCATTGGTCAGTACTGCTGGAAGAGTTCTACGTTCCTGATATCATTTGGGTTGGTATCACAGTGTTTCCAGCCAAGGCAGATGACAGGGTAGTAGAGGTTAGGATACCCTGTGTAGCCCCTCTTGGAGACTGTTCTCCAGTTCACATATGACTTATTTCTTCCACTTTCTGCAGGACAAAGTTGAGCTCATGTTCAGTTCCTCTTCCCCAACCTCTTTCTGCAAACCAAAACCTCATACTCTCAGGTGACCCCTCTGCTTGTGTCTTTTCTGCCTTTTCCGTGTGCTGCATTTTGTGTCAAGTGGACTTCCTGCTGCAGTCTCCTAGAGTAAAGTCAAAGGAGAATGATAATTATCAGAGACAGGGAAAAGTCTCATACCAAAAGGAACAGAAAGGACTGTGGTCTCCTACTCTAGAGAGGTAAAAAGAGGATGAGTGAAAGAAATGAACATGAAGCAATGCCTGGGGTACAAAAGGAAGATAAAGAGTCCATGTGTTACAAGACATTAAATGGTGCAGTGAGACGTTGACTGATATAAGCAACAGCTAATGAAAATAGAAGGCCACAAATGTAAAATGAAGAAAGAAAATAATTTTTTCCAGTATTGTTGAGCTGTGAAACATATCAACACTGGAAGTCATTCTGGCAAAGGATTTAGCAGTATGTGAAAGGACCAACCATTTGCAGCGATAACAAAGATATCCAGAATTATAACAGTTAATGCAGACAAAGTATTGTAAAGACTTAAAAATCCATTTACTGTGCCCTGACTATTAGGGAAGACATGAAATGACCTCTGTCAACTGTGTGGTTTTTGCACCTTCTTCTGACATGTCTGGTACTAGCTACTATTGTAGACAGGCTACCAGACCAGATGGAACACAAATCTGATCCAATATGGTAACTCCTTATGTTCTTAAATGAAATTTTTACCAAAAGCATATCAGGAAAGCTTTTGGAAAATCTCAGCAAACTAACACAAAAAATGTCTAAGAAATTGGCACCTTCTGTCCGCTAAAAGAACGTCAGAGAATAATCATTTTATTGCTATCTAATCCAGTATGCTCTCTGCTTTTTCAGGGCAACTATAGTCTTCAAACTGAACACTTCCTGAACTCTGTTATTTTTTTATGAATTACCTCCATCTGTCTTTGAATAAACTAGC
Source organism: Morus bassanus (assembly GCA_031468815.1). Classification (NCBI taxonomy): domain Eukaryota; kingdom Metazoa; phylum Chordata; class Aves; order Suliformes; family Sulidae; genus Morus; species Morus bassanus. Next base: position 110,985,558 of record CM062568.1, read on the forward strand.
TCTGATCTGTGTTCTGCATGTTAGGTTGTATCTCCAAATGTTTTCCCTGGTCAAATTCTGAAGCCTGGACAAGGTGTCTTCAAGGTGGATATATTTCAATGCTGGAACAACATATGTGAAGAAATGTATGACCCTTCAGTATAGCAGATGTGATACTAATATAAAAACCAGAACAGGCAATACTTATCAGAAACAGGAGGAAAGCAGGCATATTTTTCCAAGATATGTTTCTGATCCCCTTATCACATCTCTCCCTCCAAGACGGTAGCATTGATCAAATAAAATTTCTCCCGGCAAAACTGGTAACCGTTTCCCTTCAATCACCAATTACTCTGAGTTCTGCAACACTCTCATGTAGTGTATTTTTCTTCTATCCCCAACTCATTCTGTTTTCATGATAGCTGGATTACTGAACCCCTGTAGGAGTGCTGAGTGTGTTCCATGAGGACAAGACCTGGCTCACAGGCCCTTGATCTCCATGCTTAAGACACTCTCAGGCACAGGGCATGTAAATGTACTCAACTAGCTGTTCACTGCTCCCTCTCCCATCCAGTAATATTTTACACCTGTCTTGAACAGAGGAAAGCATGCAGTGAAGAATCAAGTCAATTATCCCCCAAAGCAGTGACAAAACAGCTTCTGACCACACACATTAAAGCTTAGCAGTGGCTTCAAGGTGGGATGACAGAGGTCTCCAGCACAGTGCCTGACAGGCCATAAGAAATATATTATTTCCCAGCAGATTGCTCCCCTAGAGGACACGGACACTTCCTTATTTGAAACAAGTCTAATAAGAAGCCTCATGATGTTGCCTCCCTTGCGTTCCACACTGAAGGTCAATCCCATCTGGATGCAGATTTACGAAATTTCCAGGGATATCAGTTCTCTACTATTTCCTCTCCCACTCTCCCTGCAATAAATACAACAGTACAGTATTGAGTACAGAAAAACTGGCACATGCCCAGCACACAAGGAAGGTTTTCCTCTTACACCCTGATCTATGGGTCCCAAAACCAGGAAAAAGGTGTGACAGCATGCCGTAACTGATGACTATGTATTTTTCTCCATGGCTGCAACCATGTGCTGTGACCACTTTACCCATATAACTTAACAGTTGTGGCATGTCCTGTCTGTGATTTGATGTAGAGGCTGCAACCCCATTCTATCGTCTGATAAAGGGACAAGAACACAAACATGCAACTTGAGGAATTGGGGTAAGATCTGGCCACACAGATTTCTAGACATTTCATTCACCTCATGGCCTCATCTGACCCACCTGAATGTATGTCTGTGTATGTATGTGTGTAATGGTATACAGGAGGGCTTATAACAGCAATGTGGCATAAAATATCTACGGCAGATGAGATTTTGGAGACATGACAAAGCACAGTGGCAACATTATTGGCAGCACAGTGGGCAACATGAGGCACCCACAGTAGTGATTCATATAGGCTGAACTTCACCAGTGATTCTTTGCCATTTCCAAGGGCATCTTCAATAGGTGTCAGATGTATAAATACATTCAGCATCTTGCAATAGTCTACCACTTTCAGACTGCGCCCTAGGTTGCTTTCTCCTGGTTATCTACCACATTTTTATCTTTTGTTAAGATCTTGCAGTTTTGCTTCTCTAGGTACAGAGGTATTAAGCAGCTCAAATGCCCTTTGTGAAAGAAAGACCACTATTTAGAACAGTTGCAAAGAGAGAAAGCTCTTGGATAATGAGACATATATGTCTTGTCATTTAAGCATGTGTAGCAATATCTGAAATAGAAAGGTTGTGTGGTTTTCCTGTTTGATCTTGCTACAGCCCTCTGTTAAAACAAAAATCAATAAATTGATCCAGAAAAATATAATAACCCACCATATTGGAGCTTGCCTTTGTGAGTTAGGTCATAGATAGGATTGATAAAACAGTGACATCTCTGAATTAGTAAATTAGTACACAGCATCTCTAAATCATGTGTTTAGGTACTATTTTGACACCTCTGCTGTGATACAGAAGCACTTCTTTCTATCACAAAGCTAGAACCAGGAAGAGCTATGGACTTAGATGTTGAAAATCAAAAAGGGATTTGGGGCCAGTCTTGCAAGGTGGGTTGTGGCTGGAAGACACACACACTGCAGATTCCAACAGTTAGAACTGGCTGGGGAGGGAGGAGTCAGATGCTGAAATGAAGGTGAGCTGAGATCATACATCAGAAAAGGCCAGTTGTACAGAGCCAAAGATCTGGGACAAAAGGATCCTGAGGAAACTGAGCAATTGAAGGGCAAGACACTATTACCTCTCCGAGGCTGGCTGGCTGGGAGCAGGAGCAGAGCCTGGGACTGTGCAGGAGGCAGGAGCTATGAATGAGGAGGTCAAGGATGGCAGCAGCACCAGAGCAAGGGCTCTGGTGGCTGACGCTGAGCAAGGAGGAGGTAGGATCAGGATTAAGGCTGGAGATTGGAGGCTGGAACTGAGCAGCACAAATCTGTAAGACAGGAAAGGCCACTCTGAGCAGGGCAGAGCAGCTCACTGGGCTGCTTCAGTCAGCTGAGGAGCAGATCAAAAGCTCAAAAGCATACCTTTTCTGGTTGCACTTTTCAAGTTCTGATGGTTGTCAGCTGGTGAGCTGCAAACTTTGGTTATTGCAGGGTAAGGATGCTGCAGAAATGACATTTCTGTTTCTTGTGGACAGTTAAAGAATAAAGAAGTAGCCTGATTTGCGAAGGGGAGGTACAAATAGGAACACCTAAAGGCGCTACAAGTAAGGGATTGGAAAACTGAGATACTCTAAATAGTTGATCACCTGGAAAAAAAATAGGCATTAATTACTAAAATTATTTATCTGTATTTGGGAACAAGGTTCCCATTTACCAAACTATACTGTAATGTGGGTATGACACGATAGCTCAAAGAGCAGCAGAGTGATACAGAAATCAAGGAGACAACAGACTAATACAGAGTTTCATCTGCATGGGAATTAAAACTGAGTGAATAAACTGAAGAAGTGATTGTCCAAGAAACATGTGAAATACAGAAGATCAAAGAGTGAATTTAACAGTGAACAAGGGATTATAGGCAGTTGCAGTTAACAGCATTTAGTTACTGAATGGCAGTAAGAAAACTGGTTTGGATTGCCAGCTGGTATAAACCGTCACCCCTTGAGTTATTTCCTTTGAGTAGCACCAGTTTAAACTATCTGAGTCTTGTCCCTCAGCAAGAACATAAAAGAAGGTAAAACACTATGTGACATCAGCTTATCTAAGCAGAAGTCAAGAAGGCCACATGTGTATGTGTTTCAAGCAGATCTCCATTTTGTAGGAGAGTAAAGTCCTCAGTCAGCAGTCACAAGAGGAAACCAAACAGGGAGTGGGGAAAGGCCCACTCAGGCATAATGCAAGAGAAACCCAGGAGGTGGATCATTCTGGAGGTGGACACATCTTTCAGAAGGGATGGCTGGATAGAGGCAGACAACAGTGTGGCTATACTTCACAGCAGAAAACAAGACTCCTGAGCCAGCACCAAGCCAAATCAGCTCCAGAATGAATGGAGTGGTGTATGTGGCATGGCACCCTTTTAGGTAGCCCTGTTGGGACATGACACGATCCGCCCATTTAGAAGCACCACACGACCATGGCTGTGCTTCTGTGAGCTGAGCTGGGTCTCTTTCAAAACAGAAATATCTTCACCAGGTACAGCATTGTCCATTAACTAGGCATTTAATAGTCTCTTCATTTGCTGAGGAGAATACCCATGCATGCAGTTTTTAATTACCAAAAATTATTTTCACCATGATGGAAAATGAAGAGCAAGAAAACTCTGCAGGAGAGAAACAGCTGCTGTTCCTGTCCTTCCTCTCACACCCAAACACCAGCCCTACGAGGGGAGCTTCCCCCAAGGCTGCACAGCAAGGGACAGCAGAGCCATGTCTGGTTTGGCAGGAGGCTACTCTCGAACACTGCCAGAGCTGCCCGCTGACACCCCACGCTGCACTGCTGGCTGGGGCAAAGCCCTGATGGGGCTCCCCGGCCCAGCGATGGGGAGCTGCCATGGGCCCAGCGCATGCCAGCGGCCACCTGCCGGGGCCATTTTGTTCCTCTGGGCAGTTGCTTCTCTATGTGTGTTTCATTTTATTTCACCCCACCGCTCTCTCTGGCCATTCTGGCACCATTCATTTATCTGTTAAACCCCACTTAATCGTTTCTCTGTGCAGCCAGTTCCAGAAGCTTCCGGGGCCTCTGTCAGCTGCCTCCGGATTGGCTGGCTGGTGGTTGTTAGCTGCCTTGTGACTGGTGGGTTCCGGAATGTGGGGGGGGCGGCCCCTCCCTCCTGGGTGGTTGGTTGTTAACCTCCTATGGTGTACATTATTGAAAAAGAATAATTAGATAATGATAATGATAATAATAAAAATCAAAAGTAGTAGTGATTTAGAATGAATTAAATCAGGGGAGGTTTAGATTGGATATTAGGAGAAATTTCTTTACTGCGATAGTGGTCAGGCACTGGACCAGGCTGCCCAGAGAGGTGGTGGAGTCACCATCCCTGGAGGAGTTCAAAAAACGTGTAGATGTGGCACTTTGGGACATGGTTTAGGAGGCATGGTGGTGCTGGGTTGACGGTTAGACTTGGTGGTCTTAGAGGTCTTTTCCAACCTTAATGATTTTGTGATTCTATGATTCTGTGAAATTAGAATGAATTAAATTATAATTCACTTAATGATTTATGATGAATTAAATGAATTAAATAGTGATAAAATAAGGAATTAAATAGTGATGAAATAATAAAAAATTAAATAATGATTAAATAATAACTAAATAACTTACCTGCTCTGTTGTACAATGTGTCTGTTTTTTGCCAACATAAACTGAGATGTACAAAACAAGGTAATGAAGGGGAGGTCTTGTCCCTATTGTTGTGTCCCGTCCCCCCACGCCACAAACAGTTGTTGCTTCCCATGAAAACTTCCCATAACAGCACTGCTGGGGTTTAGAGGCGCAAGGCCATGAGAACAGCAGTATGAAAATAATGGCATGAGAAAACAGAAGGGGAAATATTGCAGAGGCTTTGGGAAATACTGCCTCAGCAGCTTCAGCGAAAGGTTATAGCAATGCTAAGTGCTTGCTACTTGCACCTCTATGGTACTCAAGTAACTGCGCAGCACAAGTAGAGACACCAAATGGGCTGATATGGGGTGATAAAATTTCTGGAAGAACTGGTCAGGGATCTTAATGGAAACCATGGCTCTATAGACCATGACATAGTGGGAGCTCAAGATCCTGAGGGGCATGGGGAAGGCAACAGCAGAGTACAGACCCTGGGGCTCAGGAGAGCAGACTTCCTCCTTATACCAGAGATTGGGGAAGTCGACATTCCAGGAGAATGGCACATATTACACCTACAGGTAAAAATGGAGGAGGGACAATTTGAGGACCTACAGACATGTCAGCCTCACTTCAGTTGCTGGGAAAATGATGGAACAAATCTTGGAAGCCATTTCTGGGCAAATGAGTGAGAACAAGGTGAGCAAGAATAGTCAATAGGAATTCATTAAGGTTAAATGATGCTTGACCAATCTCATTGGCTTCAGTGCTAAATAAGATTAATCATTGGAGAAGGTAAGAGCAGACAATGTTGTCTACATAGACTTTAGTAGGGCTTGTGACATGGTTTGCCACCATAGTCCTGTGCTATGCAAAGCACTGCTCTGGCTGGAGAAAGAGGCTCTGGCTGGGTACAAGCTGCTCTGGTTGGCTGGGCTGGCAAGAGGCTCTGGCTGGCTGGACAAGGTAGTGTTTATGTTCCGGTTGGCTGGCCAGGGAGAGCTGCTCTGGCTAGGTGGCCAGGCAAGATAATCTGGCTGGCTGGCTGGCTGGGCCGAGAGTGTCCAAGTGACCGGCCGGGGTAGATGCTCTGGCTGGCCGGCTGGGGTTCAGTGGCTCTGGCTGGCTGGCTGGAGAGGGAGACTCTGGCTGGCTGGTCAGAGTTGAGAGTGGCTGGCTGGCTGGCTGGTGTAAGACGCTCTGGCTAGTCAGCTGGGCAGATGCTCTGGCTGGTTGGCCAGGCTGAGTGGCTCTGGTTGGCTGGGTGGGTGATCTGGGTGGCTGGCTGGGGCTGAGAGTCTCTGGCTGGCTGGCTAGGGTGAGATGCTCTGGCTGGCCGGCTGGGGTTGAGCTGCTCTGGCTAGCTAGCTGGCGAAAGAGACTCTGGCTGTCCAATCTGGGCAAGTGTCTCTGGCTGGCTGGTGAGGCTTGAGTGGCCCTGGCTGGCTGGCCAGGGAGCGAAGCTCTAGCTGGCTAGCCAGAGAAACATGCTCTGGCTGGCTGGCTGACTGAGGCTCTGGCTGGCTGGCCAGAGAAAGATGCCCTGGCTGTCTGGCCAGGGTTGAGAGTCTCTGGCTGGCTGTCTGGGGAAAGAGGCTCTGGCTGTGTGGCCGGGGCTAAGAGTCTCTGGCTGGCTAGCTGGAGAAACAGGCTGTGGCTGGCCGGCTGGGGAAAAAGGGCTCTGGCTGGCCAGCTGGGGCTCAGAGTCTCTGGTTGGCTAGCTGGAGAAACAGGCTTAGGCTGGCTGGCTGGAACAAGCTGCTCAGCTGGCTGGCCTGGGCTAAGATGCTCTGGCTGGCCAGCTGGGGAAAGGAGGCTCTGGCTGGCTGGCTGGGGTGAGCTGCTCTGGCTGGCTGACCAGGTAAGATGATCTGGCTGGCCAGCTGGGGTTGAGAGTCTCTGGCTGGCCAGCTGGAGCTCGGTGGTTCTGGCTGGGTGGCTGGAGCTGAAAGCCTCTGGCTGGCTAGCTGGAGAAACAGGTTGTGGCTGGCTGGCTGGGGTGAGCTGCTTTGGCTGGCTGAGCAGGTAAGATGATCTAGTTGGTTAGCCATGGAAAGATGCTCTGGATGGCTGGATGGCTGGGGAAAAAGGGCTGTGGCTGACTGGCTGGGCTTGAGAGTCTCTGGCTGGCTGGGGCTGTGAATCTCTGGCTGGCTGGCTGGGGCTGTGAATCTCTGGCTGGCTGAAGAAACAGGCTGTGGCTGGCTGACTGGCGTGAGCTGCTCTGGCTGGCCGGCAGGGGAAGATGATCTAGTTGGCTGGCTGGGGAATGAGGCTCTGGTATGGGTCAGCTCTTGATTCCGGAGCAGAGCAATGCTGGGTGGTTTCAATAGAATTATTTTTCGTGATCTAGTGAGTTTTGATAATTTTTCCAAATAAAATGACAATTCAAACACTGTGGTAATTAAAAATAAAACAAAATACTAAATTAATAATTAAAGAAAATAAAAGTATAGAAGTAAAAATTTTCTGACCATTTTTTTTTTTTTTCTGTGCGAGATTCTTTTGTCATATTCATGCAATTTTCTTAGTTAAAGTCCCACAGTTTAACTACGTATTAATTGTCATTAAATCAACAGCCCTTTTTGTCCAGGAAGACAATAGCAATATTTTTGCTCTCTGGATGCTATTGAACTATCTAATCAGAAACCTTTTAAATATATATAGTTTAATAAACCAGTTGAAGGAGAAGCTGTGAATGACTGTTTCTGGAGCTGTGATCTCAGTTCTAGGTTGTGCAATTGTGGAAGCTAAAAGACACAAACCTCTGGGCACAGTAATTGCAAGCTGAGGTGGCAGGAGCCCTGCATCTCATCTGACACACAGGCAGCTACTCCAAACTTGCTTCATCAGCTGGAGTGAATCCCTTGTCTGGCCTCTTGTGTCTGTAGCAGCATACAGTTTACCAGGATTTGCTGCAGTGTGGCCAACTGAATCATCCTCCTCCCTTGAGTTACCACTATGATGCCACTGAGCGTCTCTTACAGTTTGGTTAAAAAAAAAAAATAAAAATTTGTGACAATGGAACCTTCTAGAGTTTTTATCTCTGTAACGGTTTTGATAGTGTGGGTTTTTTTTCATTCTGTTTAAACAAAGTCTTGTTAATTGGAGGCAAGATCACTATTTCTTCCCCAATGGAAAGAAGTATCATTGTTTCCACCAAAAATTTGTGTAATGGAAAACTATGGTCACATGCTATGGTCACACCTGTACACTGTTACTTGCACAGCCTCTGCCCGTGTTCTTTTTCTGGGAATACATAGTGCAATTTTCTACCCCTTCCCCATGGACTGTGATGATGAATTAATTCAATTACTTAACCAAAAGTGTTGTCAAGAACTGGAACAGGCTGCCCAGGGAAGTGGTTGAGTCACTGTCCCTGGAGGTATTTAAAAGATGTGTAGATGTAGCACTTAGGGACATGGTTTAGTGGGACTTGGCAGTGCTAGGTTAACAGTTGGACTTGATGATCTTAAAGTTCTTTTCCAACCTAAATGATTCTATGATTCTGTGATTCTATGATCATTCTTGCTGTGCTGTGGTATCTTCTCTAGTTTGCCCACATTGGATCTAATGTGCCACACTGAGAACAGTGCTTCATACTTAGTAGTAACAAACAGATGCTGATCATCACCACATCCTACTTGACATAGGATCTACTGACAGGGATATCTTAGGATGAGGTGTTTGGGGAATGAATTGTGTTCAATTCATCATTAGCATTGAAGCTGTGATCTCCAAATCTTTGTGCTCTTCTGCTGCATGCTTATTTTCCATTTGTACGTATGTATTTGGTGTCTCCATCCCAGTCCTTCTGAATGAATTTCACCTTGATTTGAGATAACTTTTGAATTCTCATCACTTGCTCTAAAATTGCAGTTCCTCCCCTGCCAATCTGATGCATTCTTTCCCTTTTGTCATCCAAGACTTGATACAAGATTGAACAGGGGCCATCCTTTCAACTCAAGAGCTAACCACATTTTTTTCCTCAACTATCCTAACAAGGATGCATACTCAATGATTCCTCAGGTCCCCCCCCATTTCCCGTGTTTCAGTTCATGTGCCATGGTTATGTTTCCCCAGTCCTCTATGAAATCTCTAAAGGTGATTCAGAAATTATTTTGGCTAGTTTCCAATGTACTTGAGTACATTTCATCAGGTTCTGCTAACTTGAATATGTTTAATTCACCAAAATATTCTTTAACTTACTCTTCCCTTCTTTAAACCTGTGATCTTTTTTTTTCCTCCCACATTTTGTTAAAATTAATCCTAAAATCCAGGTAAGTATCTGAAAGCAGCTGTAGAGAAAAGGCAGCAAAACACTGCTACGTACCTCAGCCCCCAGGTCTCCTTCCCCTCTCTTTGCTCCCTGGCAGCCAGTGCCTCCAAGAGACACCTCCCATGGCTGCCTGTTCCCTGTGCCTGATTAAGGGGTCCTGAACTTCGGGACTGAGGACCATTAGCCTTCTTGGCCTGTGCTTCTCCTTTGTCTCCCTTAGAATCACCCAGAAAATAGGAGATCTCTGACCTCCAGGGCTGGAGTAAGAGGGTACCTTGGTGCCCGAGCACGTTGAGGATCTGCACTGCGAGTGTTAGCATTGCTGTGTCACGCCAGAGGCCCCAGTCAGCCACCTTGCAGGTGAGTATCATGGTTGGAAGCCAAGGGTGCTCTGCTTTAAAAGCCACCTTTCGTCAGCTCTCGCCTGTTGATTCTCTCACCAGTATGGACTAAGCTGCTATTTTGTGGATACGAAAAACCTTAATTTCTTCTGATTTATTCTTGTTGTGTGTACAAGGTGCCGGTGCCCCGGGTGTGGCAGGGGCTGCTGCAGGGCGGCCTCTGTGCGGGGAGGCCGGGGCTGCCCCGTGCCGGACACAGCCGGTTCCAGCCGGCTCCAACCCACCCGCCCCAGGGCACGGCTGAGCCCCGCAGCCGCCAGGGATGGCGGCGCCTCGGGGAAAGCCTGGGCAAGAGAGGGCAAACGGCTGGACAGTCAGAGAGAGGAATGGGGGGGGGGAAAGTGTGAGAAACAGCCCTGGGAGCCCCGAGGGGAGAGGGGGAGGAGGGGGAGGAGGTGCTCCAGGCGCCTGAGTGAGGCTGAAGGAGCAGCCCGGACTGAGCGTAACCCACCCACTGCAGGCCAGGAGGAAGGGTGCCCAGGGGGAGGAGGTCGGCCTGGGAAGAGAGGAGGAAAGGCCTTTTCCCCACACATGTAAATGAGTCTTGTCATCGTCTTTGTTTCCCACTACCAGAATTAGTGATTAAATATTTATTTTAGCTGGCAATTAATTGGCATTCAATTGGGAATTTCCACAAGGTGAGTCAGCCTGGCCCATGATAATAAACGGTGAGCCATCCCCTGTCCAGCCAAGGGGAGGAGGAGGGAGCAAGTGGCTGGGTGGGAGTTTGGCTGCTGGCCCGGGCCAGCTGACCACACGGTATTAAACACTGTACATTGCTACAAAACCCAGAATGCAATGAAATCCAAATGGGAAATTAAAAAAAACAACCCACCACAGCAAGGAAGGATGTATCCCTTGTCCACTGTCTGACTGAGTGCTGCACGTTGGCGGATTGGCTTTATTTATCCCAGTCATCTGTACGAAGGAAGTCTGCTTCAAATATTGGCTCTGCTAGGAAGAACAAGAACAAGCAAAGAAAATATATTTGCATCACCGAACATGTGATCAGTGGTTTGGCACACAACAATATATTATTTGTTAATGATTTTTATATACTTGGTTTAGCCAAAAGGATTACGTTATGCTTTCATGCACATTGTCAAAGTAACTATAGCATTAGCAAGAATTTACAAACTATGTCAACACTGGTAAAGGTTTGGACAGTATCCAACATACAAAAACCAGTCTCAATACTCATCCATCAGTAATTTCAGAGATGGTCGTAACAATCTTTTGATCAAATAGTTTCACATGGAGTAATACTATTTTCTTTTCGGTGGTTTCCCTTAAACATTTTCCTGCTCTTCTGGTTAAGACAGTGCTGAATGTACCAAACTAATGGAAACAATTAAGAACTTAGCTAATCATTATTTTGGCCATTTTCTGGCAACCATGAATATATTCATGGTTGGTACTGTTGTTCATCCACACCAGTAAGGACAACCATTTACACATCAAAATACTCTTTGGAAATCACAGCAATAACAGCTCTATGGTAAGATTCACTTGTTCTAAGAATGAAGGAGGTAGAGAAGGGATGAAAAAAAAAAACAACAGAGAAAAATATGGATGGGCATAGTGAGAAATAAAAATACTGTTCTATACACTGATTTTCTTACATGACCATAAGCACTTTTGCCTCATTAAAACATTCAGAGTTAATACTGAAAGTTAAAAATAAAATAACAGGATAATATAGTAAGGAAATTGTTCCAAACAGTAACTCTAGAGCAGCCAAATGGAAAGGCAGGGAGTTCCTTCAGTTTTGCTGCTGAAAAAATAGCCCAACATTTACCATGGCATTTGTCTAATGCCAGAGTGTATTTGATATTCTTACAGGTATTGCTGAGGAATAGAAGAAACAGCATGCAGAAAAGTAACTTAAGAACTAATGAGCTTGAATCTACTCTTCAAGGTCAAATACCAAGGATAGCTGTTTCCTTTCTTCTCAGAGGTATATGTGAGAATGGTGCCTCTTACAAAGGTACAACAGAATCTATATGATATTATCTGATTACAAAAATATGCTTTGTAGTTCAACTTCTGTATTCTTTAGCTTTAAATTCTATTTTTCTCATAAGAAACCTGAATTTTCATCTGGATATAGAACAAAAAACAGAGGCTGTATAATTCAGAAATTGTAAGTCTGATTGTACTTCTGCTTTAGTATATTCCAAGATCAATTGAAGTAGTCAATAGAGTCAGACTATCATAAAATTTCTGAAGGGGTGGAGAACAGAAGAATAGTCTTAAGATTAGACAATTTAGGAGCCTGCTGCTTTCTGACCTTATCCATTATGTCAAGACCACTTTGAATTCTAACACTGTCTTCCAGTACATTTGCAGCGCCTCCTGATTTGCTTTATCTACATATTTTATAAGCCCTAGCTGAGGGTGATGGGAAAACGATGGTTCTTTAAAACTTTCTTGTGCTTGCCCTGGAACAAAATTGCCAATTCTGATACTTAATGCTGGTTGTCCTGTAGTCATGATGGTTTCTGGAGTATGGCAAAGATATGAGACAGGCAAAGTCATAGGAAGAGAGAAAGCCTTCTGTAGACTTCCCGAGTGAAACAGGAAATATGAAGGACTTGTCTGATTTTTTGCTCACCTCGTAAAACATCTTCCCCTCAAAAGTCTTTCTTCATCTCCCTCTTCCTAAGGCAGGAATGAGCTTCTTGGTCAAAGTGCATCTCTAAGTTTACATACAGAAGCATCTTTTTCAGAGAGAACACCCCTCGCCCTCTTCTGCAAAGGTAGACCAGCTGCCATTCCATTTCCTACCCATTTCCTACCTCTACAGCTCCTCAGCTTCTAAGACCTCTTCTGCATATTACATTTTCTGCTTCATGTCCTCCTTTTCCTTTCAACATTTTTTGCTGCCTCAGGATTCCCTCAGCACCTTTTCTTGCCTTATCCCAACATCAAGTCAGTCTTCCTGTCACCTTTTTTCCTCCTGTGCTTTTCAACTTGTCATAATTTTTTCCTCTTATTCTATAAAAATATTTAGTTGTACATGATGTATGAAGAAAGGCTGAGAGAACTGTATTTGTTCAACCCAGAGAAGGTCAAGTGGGAGATCTAATTGTTCTCACTAGATACCTCATATGTAAAGATTGAACTAAACTATTCCCAGAGGTGTCCAGAAAAAGGGCAACAGATACTAGCAGAAGCAGGGAAAACTGAGGTTAGCTGTAATGAAAAAATTATTCACAGTGAAAGTGGGTCAGACACCAGTACAGGTGCTCAGGGAGGCTGTGGAATCACCAACCGTGGAGATATATAAAACCCAGCTGGACAAAGAAAACTCAGAGCAACCTGCCTTAACTTTGACATTAAGCCTGCTTTGAGCAGGAGGTTGGACCTCAAGTCCTACAGAGAGAGGTTCCTTCTGTCACCGACTACCGGGAATAAAACTCCTTAACACTGGGCACGTTAAAGAGCAGGCATTACTTTATTTGGCGCTGGGTGCATGGGGGATCTTTCTGCCTAGCATGCACACCTACTAGAGTTCATTTTTCACATTTATACATGAAAATTAACACACCACACCTGTCTAACACGTAATCATTGACCTGACTGAGCATCCTCTTCTTCCATTGGTCTGTATCTTCTCCGCTTAAATTTAAAGCTACTGTGTGATTTTAATTCACCGTGCATACTTAAAAGGAGGGGGGGTGGTATTCCTTTTGTCCCTCATTTGAGTCTGTGGTCGCAGTCTCCCCACTGCTGGAATTACTTTTCCCCCAGTTACTGTGACTCTTACCGATTTCATTGTTTCATGATTGTGGCATCCCTCTATCTTCCTTGTGAGAGAATGTTTCTTTCTGTTATCAGTCCTTGAAGATTCTCAGCTCATGAACCTCAAATTCCTTTCACAAGTTAGCTCATTGAGTCATTTGTATGTGCGTTTAGGTTAATAATGGCTCCAGCTGCAAGTTTGACCCTTCAGTTATTTCCAGCACTTCCAACCTAAATAACTCCTTGATTCTATGTCATTAAGACATAAGTTATATCAGAGGCCACATAAACAGTGTGTGATAAAACCCACCTTTTTCCAAGGCACCCTGTTTTCTGTGTCAATTGACAGTAGGGAAATAGTGACCATCATCTTACTCTTTTCAACTTTAATAGTAATAGGAAGTCAAGGCTGTTTTGAATAAAAGAAAATTCATCAACTTTACATGGAAGGAAAGAAAGAAAGAAAAATCACCAAATCTTAATATACTATGTGACACACACAAGTCTATGGGGCCAGATGGGATCTGCCCAAGGGTACTGAGGGAGCTGGTAGAAGTGCTTACCATCTTTTTCCATCATTTTTCAGGAGTCCTGGCTAACCAGGGAGGTACCGGTTGACTGGAGGTTAGCAAAAGTCATGCCCATCTACAAGAAGAGCCGGAAGGAGGACCGGGGAGACTACAGGCCTGTCAGCCTGACCTCGGTGCTGGGGAAGGTTATGGAGCAAATCACCTTGAATGTCATCACACGGAATGTGCAGGACAACCAGGTGATCAGGCCCAGTCGGCATGGGTTTATGAATGGCAGGTGCTGCTTGACTAACCTGATCTCTTTCTATGACAAGGTGACCCACTTAGTGGATGAGGGAAAGGCTGTGGATATTGTCTACCTAGACTTTAGTAAAGCCTTTGACATTGTTTCCCACAGCATTCTCCTGGGGAAACTGGCTGCTCATGGCTTGGACAAATGTACTCTTTGCTGGGTAAAAAAACTGGCTGGATGTTCGGGCCCAAAGAGTTGTGGGGCATGGAGCTAAGTCCAGTTGGTGGCCATCACAAGTGGTGTTCCTTAGGGCTCAATTTTGGGGCCAGCTCTCTTTAATATCTTTATTGATGATCTGGACAAGGGTTTGAGTGCACCCTCAGTAAGTTTGCAGACAACTCCAAGTAGGGCAGGAGTGTTGATCTGCATGAGGGAAGGAAGGCTCTACAGAGGGATCTGGACAGGCTGGATTGATGGGCTGAGGCCAATTGTATGAGGTTCAACAAGGCTGAGTGCCGGGTCTTGCACTTGGGTCACAACAACCCCATGCAATGCTACAGGCTTGGGGAAGAGTGGTTGGAAAGCTGCCTGGTGGAAAAGGACCTGGGGGTGTTGGTTGACAGCCGGCTGAATATGAGCCAGCAGTGTGCCCAGATGGCCAACGGCATCCTGGCTTGTATCAGAAATTGTGTAGCAATAGCAGGAGTAGGGAAATGATCATGCCCCTTGTACTTGGCACTGGTGAGGCCGCACCTTGAATACTGTGTTCAGTTTTGGGCCCCTCAGTACAAGGAAGACACTGAGGTGCTGGAGTGTGTCCAGGGAAGGACAACAAAGCTGGCCTAGAGCAGAAGTCCTGTGAGGCATGGCTGAGGGAACTGGGGTTGTTTATCTTGGAGAAAAGGAGGCTGAGGGGAGACCTTACAGCTCTCTACAACTACCTGAAAGGAGGTTGTAGTGAGGTAGGTGTTGGCCTCTCCTCCCAAGTAACAAGTGATAGGACGAGAGGAAGTGGCCTCAAGTTGCACTAGGGGAGGTTTAGATTGGATATTAGTAACAATTTCTTCACCGAAAGGGTTGTCAAACATTGGAACAGGCTGCCCAGGGGAGTGGTGGAGCCACCATCTGTGGATGTGTAGACATGGTGCTTAGAGACATGGTTTAGTGGTGAACTTGGCAGTGTTAGGTTAATGATTGGATCTGATGATCTTAAAGGTCTTTTTCCAACCTAAATGATTCTATGATTCTATGTTTCTATATTTAGGCTCCTAGTGAAATTGAAAATTTAGAATGTCGTATTGCTCTCAGCCTGAATAGCCACACATATCTTCTACAGGATATTCCACTGCTGTCCTTTTAAAATGCTTATACCACAAAATAGCATGATTATCCTCTGTTTACTGCACAGGCTATAGTAAAGCCATTCCAAAATTTTTAAGCAAACTTTACAAAGCATTTCCAAGCATCTTCCCCCAATCATAATATGCTTTTTCAACACAGCCATATATGAGTGTGCTTGTCTGAAAAAAAGAAAAGAAAAAATAGCTTTAAAACCTAAAGAAAGTACTGCCATAGGAAAGCAGTCCCTTGGGAAAACTTGAAATCCAGTATCATCCCAAAATATGCATATATGCCATGGAAGTATTCCATACTTTCTGAGTACCTCATGCCTTATCTGACAGCATCAGCCTGAGAACATATTTCTTTTTTTCTGCATCTCCTGCTACTTTGGATTATCAGGTGCAAACCATGTCTTGAGAGGATGTCTGCAGTTCCTTTTAAGTACTTCTGTTAAAATGAGGCTTTTCGGATTTCAGCTACTCTGGACTTGGATATCAAGTCATAATTTTGTCCTTCCTGGAAAAGTGTATAAAATTTCCTGGTACTTGGAAAGCAATATTTAACATTGCATTACTTTTCATACTACTACTTTGTAACCTCCTCAGCTTTACTAACCAAAAATGGTGCTCCACTACAGGTAAATAAAGTTTAGATACAATGCTTAGAAGTTTTTCATTGTACTGGATTCAAATCTACAGCTGTGTTGTTCCAGATATTTGCTACCTTCTCTTTCCATTGCTTCAATACTTACAAAAGACATCCATATGCTGGAAGAAGACTTAGCTGTAAAAGGTAGCCCACTTGCTTGGAAACAAATTCACCTTGGGTATGTTTTTCTACTGTCCTGGTTCTCCACTGTCTGAATCAAATCCCTCCATGATAACAACTACTAGCTGGAGGGGCATCGTCTCTTCCTTTTCATGTGGCTTCACACGAGGTGAGGCTGAACTACAGGAAAGAATGATGAACAAAAGAAAGAGAACCTTCTGGCACTCAGCCCCACAGACTGCCCTGCTGTCAGGGCTGAAAACAAATCTCATTTTTCACTGCATCAGTACTTTTCCACCCCCACAATTAGTAAAACCCTAGCCAAAGTAAAATCCAACTACTTGATTTAAAACAAACAATTTATCTCTAATTCAAATGAAGAACCTGGCTTGTTTGGGAGGAACCAGACTTGAAGGAGGCATGTGTAAGTAGTATAATGTTGTTACCTTGTATTTCAGATGAACTAATAGCAGAAAATCAAGAAGGAGGGAAAGGGGTACATAATCTCACCTTCTCTTGGGGCTGGGTAGAACAAAAAAGTTGTTTTTCCCTTCAGCTCCATTGACCACAGACTTTAAAGTATTTCCATGAGTTCTTCCAAGATGTATGCAGTTTTGGTTCCACTCCTCACCTGTTTCCCTCCCTCCTCCCGGAGTTCAGGTCTGTGTTGCTTGGAGTGTCCTTCCCTAGGGAGCACCACAGGCTGCGAGTTTGTCTCTGCTGCAGCTGCTTCTGGATCCTGAACAGCTTTAAGAGCTAGAGCTCTGAATTCTCTGTTGGCAACCATTGGAGGAAACAGAGCTGATCTACCTCTACCTAAAGACAGAATTTTACAGGCTTAATACCATTTTTCAATGCAAACTATCATCAACTGTTAAGGATAGATGTCACACAGGAAACAAAGTTGAGTAGTGCTTCAGCAGAACTGTTGACTCATATAGGAATAATGATAATATAGGAGCAACACAGGTCATTTTTGTAAGCAGTAATTGCTGTTGAAAGGCAATGTAAAGGAAAATCCATATAGCTTTGGCTTATTCATAAACTATACAAAATGAAGATTCCACTTACATAGTGGAAAATCTTTTCACTTATACATAAAAGGATGGCAAAACTCCAAAACACAGAAGCTAGCTGTGCAAAATAGTAGTACCATGGCAATAGCTCCAAGAGATGAGTGGGTGAGAAACAGTTCTGAGCTTCCATCCTTTTCCCACTTGATATTCCTGAGGAGTTTTCTACCCACTCTTTAGTTTCCCACACGACCATCTTCTTACAATATGGTAGCTTGGAAGACGGTGCATGTAAGAGAAACATTCATTTATTAATGCATTCACAGCAAGACAAGAGCACACTCATGTGTTCAGGATATTGTTGTTTGACATGATAAAGTACAGTTTCAGGCCCTTCACTAGGAAAAGCTGGCTGGAGCCTAGTTATGCAGGTGCAAAGGTGTCCTGAGAAACAGCACATGCAATGGGACTGGTTAACACAATGGCCAAGGTCAAAAACAGTGCAGTTACACACACCACAAACCAAGTGAGATTCATCATATGGTCTGGGAACTTGGGACTCTGTGATAATAGGAAACTACTTCACTTTAATGAGGTGGATGTAAATATCAACTCCTTTGCACCACTGTATATCTTATCACGAAAAGATTCCAACTGAGTTGAGTGGAATAATTCCTTTGACAAGCTGCAGGTGTTGGGCCTGGCATGTATTCTCTGACTGCTTGGGGTTGCTTTACCCTGGTTGTCTACAGTAGATCTTACAATATAAATGATTTAATTTTTCAGTGGGAAAAAAACCCACCCCAACATGGGGCTGAAATGTCTTCTATCATCCAATGAAAGGAAAGGATAAAACGTACAGTACATAGAGCCGCTTTATATGATTATAGCAACTTGAGTTCTGAAAGAAAGGAGGCTCAGAAGAGATTTCTTTTCCTTCTCAGATAGAGCTTTTGTGAAACATTGTCCTAAACAAATAAAAGATTTTTGCTCAAATGATCTACCTTGCTGTTTTCCTTCCCTTTGAAGAATCCTGTGGTACAATAGGCAACCCATCAGGAATAATTAGATTATACGGCAGCATCCATGGAAACAATACAGCTTTTGAAAAGAACTCCTACAGAAGATCTTAGAAATCACATCTATTATGGATATCTTTTACTGTTTCAAAGACGGCACAGCTCCAAATTATGGGAACTAACAGTGGGGTAAAATCTGACTGCCTCATGCTTTGTCCCTTTGTCAATAATTATTACTACATGAAACAGTCAAGTAGCCATTTTACTGAAGAGAACAATTGGGTGACAGGAAGAAATTGGCCATGTTTTATTCTGAGTTTTGGGAATCAGCAGTGGAAACTACATGTATTTTATACAGTATGTTTAGTAAATTCACATTCTTCAGCTTTTCTCTAAGAAAGTATTTATGGATGTCTCAAAAAACAAGCAGGAAGAGATATCACACAAAGGTATCTGCATTTTTAGGCCTCATTTATAGAAAGAAGAAACTGCAGACGTATTTGGCTTTACTGTGGCCATTTTTGTGACCCAGTGTATCTTATCTGTTGCAATGCATTATGATTTCAAAGTTGAAATTGTCTTAAAGGTGATTAAATTAGAAGGAAAAATATGATGGATTTGTACTATAGAAAACAGAGGTGAAAGACACTGGTTCTGTTTTCAATAATAGATTTTGAAACTTTAGAGGAAGCAAAGACATTTGACCTGATGGTCCTACATATTGTGCTGCAGATGATCTATATTTCACATGTCATTCTGTCTTGTTACAACTGTCATTGTCTGTCTAGATTTCCTACTGTCCCTGGTCTCATTGCCCTTGGGGTGGGGGTCAGGAAAAGGACTTACATAATGAATCAGTTTCTTTAAAACAAAGGAAAAAAACAACAATAAAACCCACCAAACCAGTGATTGTGCCCTATTGACTAAGTACAGTTTAAAGTTTCAAAAGTTCCTAGGTAGCTTAGGAAACAAGGTTTTTCTGAACCTCCATGAGATGAGTACTTCAACATCACTGCCACACAGCCTTGTGTTTCTCTCAAGAATAGGTCCAGGAAGAGTAGTACAAGAATCCCTCAAATGCCCTCTATTTTTATACCTTATCTGGCACATTAGAATTTTGAAGGTGAGACAATTAAAAAATTCATCCATTAGACCCATTAAGTCTCTGTATACACTGGGCTGTCATATGTTAAAGTTTTTGGGAAGGGGAGGCTGGAGACTTCTATACTGGGAAGTGAACTAAACCCAAAGTAGTTCAGGACTTCATAGAACATATTACCATGAGAAGGTAATAACACAGCATTCTTAACCAAGGCTGAAATTGAACTGAAAATGGGACACACAGCAGAGGAAAGTGGTCAGATGAAAAAAGTAAAGGGACAAACATTTGCTAGCAAAGCCCCTACCCATACAATTATTGTGTGCATGAGCTTCTAAGGAAAAAAAAATATTTTCTCTTTTTACATGTTGGTTCTTTGACCTACTCATTGTGAAAACTGTAAGGAGAGAAAACTCTTCATTTATACTGAAGAACATTATTATTATTATTATTATTATAATCATCATTATTATTTTTACAGCATCTATCCATAACACAGTGCAGATGTGCTTCCCGCCCCTCCCCTTTTTTTAATTATGCAGTGTAAGGTGATAGCACGTAAAGCCAATACTCTGTTTAACGTACTTTGCTAGCAACACGGGTTTTGGTCAGGAAGGGATTTTTTCCTAGTTCACATGGTTATTTGGTGTGCACCTTTCCGCTCCATTTATTTAAAAAATCTTTCCTGGAACCAGCAGAGGAGAATATGGAGGTTTCAGCCTTGCAAAGCACAGTGTCCATAGTAGCAGTATAAGCAGACTGTCAGGGCTCACTTCCATTTCCAATAAACTCAAGGCCTGAGTCACAGAAGTGGTAGCCATCCACAGGTCCCACTGAATTCATCTGGAGCTCTGACAAATTAAATCCATAACTACTATTACTATTCCAGGGAAAGTGATTGCTCTTGAAAGATTACTGAGTAAAGTGCAGGTTGTGCAGAACGACCAGTTCTATTGCCTTAGATATTATCCTCCAAAAGGCACTCTTCCTATTAAATTAGAAAAAAATCTGTTTCCAAATTCCACTTACCATGAAAACAGAGAATTATGGAAACCATGGGAGCTTAAAAACAACAACAGTAAAACCAAAACAGAACAAACACATCAAAACCTTAGAAGCTAGGTAAAATGCAAGACTACGTTAAGGCAACACTGGGAACAAATTTATTTAAATAAAATATGTTGTTCATTGTAGTACACACAGCTTCCACTGAGGTGTGCTAGCTCTCCAAATATCATCACCCACACCCTTCTCTTAGCCAACTAAACCTGCTGTTATATCCTCAACAATGTCCACTACTGTTTCTCGGATTGCTAACCCTTTCACGCAACCATTTTATACACAGCATGTTTTCAGGCAGAGACAGCAAAATATGGTAGAGGAAATCTGCTAAAACAAAAGATGATTTCTCTATTTTTAAACAAGACAGTGCAATTAGTTCCTGTCTGAAACTAGCCGTCTTTGTGAGGGGAGTGACATGGATATTAGCTTTGAATTCATCAAAATGATTGTGCATGTTATTTTGGGAGAATTCTGGGCAGTCTTAACAGTGTGCAAGAAGAGTTTTTCATGCTGTTTTGACATTTGTCTGCTTCCAGGAGCCATTGTGTGATGTTGTACCATCATTATTGCTACTACCATAAATGTAAGCTCCTTTTGCTTTTACATCAGACTGATTTCTCCATTATTCAGACCTATTTAAACCCCAAGGATGCTCAAGCACACCTATTGATATCTGAAAAAACAGATAACACAGTAGGGCATTTTTAAATAAGCCAGATAATCAGGAAAGTAACAGAGATCCAAAGGTTTAACAAAGGTGAATCTAGGGAAGGGGGGAGGAAATTTCACTTTGTCAGCTTTTTGTAACTTGTGGATCCTTAAAAACAGATTACCTGTGATTTTAAGAAGAGTTCGTTCTATTTCAAGGGAATAATGACACAATAATTTTCAGCCTACAGGTAATCACTTTAAAATGCCACAAGGTGAATGCTGTGATAGCTTTCCTTCTCAGCACAAAGCTCATGGACTCTTAGTGTTGCCAAAATGGAATATACATTTATTGGTCCATCATCAACAAGATACGTGTTCCCCCAAGAGACTGGCAGATCTTTAAAAGTGGTTTCAATAGGAAGTATAAAAGAGGGGACAGAAAGGATTTAAGAATGTGGCTGGAAGTAATTGAACCTTATAGTAAAGTAACTATTAACATGAAGGTTGTCTTGAAAAATAACACTGTACTGTCTCAAAGCATCACTTAGACGTGCAGGAAATATTCACCTCACCTAATAAACACCTAAAGTGTAGATATCTGAAGTCCCCTATGTACTGAATGGATAGAAATAAGCACACTTCAACTAACCCACCACAGGCATTTGCCTTAGGATGAGAGGAAATGTATTCCTCTCTATTGACTGACAAAGGAAGCCTAGGGGACTAGCTCACATGTAGACATCTTGCATTTTATGAGATGAGTGCCTTTCAGAGTGTCCATATTTCCCTAAACTCAAAAAAAATACCCACCCCAAATGCAAAGGATGACAGATAGACCTTTCCCTTCCATTAAGTGAAATAGCAGCTATGAATCAGGCTTAGTTGGCCAGAGTTCTCCTCAAGAAGCCTAAGAAGGGTTCTGCTAATTTATACTTTTCCCTTCCTGTACAGTGTTGCAGCATAAGAGCT
This sequence comes from Morus bassanus, assembly GCA_031468815.1. Classification (NCBI taxonomy): domain Eukaryota; kingdom Metazoa; phylum Chordata; class Aves; order Suliformes; family Sulidae; genus Morus; species Morus bassanus. Next base: position 111,007,471 of record CM062568.1, read on the forward strand.
CTGCTTAGGGAAAAGGCAGCATGGTCAAAGTATCGGTCAATTAATCAGTCCTGAGCTTGGTGGGCTGCCCATGCTGGTGGGGTGCTCCAATCTGGAGTTTGTGTTGAGAAGCTCCTCAGATCATATCAATACTGGTAGCCCAAAAATCTATAAGCAGCACAGCTGTCTGGGGAACAACTGAAAAAAAAAAACAAAACCCCATGTTGCCACCTTCCTCACTAAATGGCAAATCAACAGCCCCCTAGGATATAACCTTAGACACAGCCAGGACATTTGTCTAGCCAGAAATAAGCCTCCAATTAATTTTGCCAGTTTAGGAAACTGCATTCAGAGTACTTCTCAGGTATCACAGAGCCAGAGTGTGTTGTGAGCACATGGTAAAGATGTCATCTGGAAGACAGGAGATCCAAAAAGATCACTTTCGTATGACAATTTGATTTGCAGGTTGACATGCCAAAATAAGCAGATTCAGTCACTTCTGCATTTGCATTACATTTTGATGGCTCTACAACAGAGCTTGTCAATAATTTCTTTCTGAGGTCTGCTGGTGATTTTACTGAGAACTGTTCAGGAGGATCCTCCAGCTTTCTAGCCTCAAAGGTGGAAACTGAAGTAGCACACTCTAGCTGCTCTTCAAGAGACTTTGAAAATGATAGATCTCCTATTGCAGTGTAAGAGACATAAGAGGACTTGGATCTTGGATCTGTCTTTTAAGTAGCCCCGTCTTCAAATAAAACCCAGTAAAGACTCCGAAACATGCATTTGAGAGATGGACAGTGAGTCAAAAGGGGCATGTAAATCCAGAGAATGAGCAGAAGAGTGATGTTCACCAAAGGTTTACATGGTTATTAGATGAAATTATGATGTTACAGTAAATATGAGAAAAGCCAAAAGAGGAGAAATTATGGGCTCTTGCAGCAGTTTTAGAGGGAAAATAGTCACTACTGAGTTCATAATTTGCATAGATTACTATGCAGCTAGTCAGTGTTTCAGCACAACGCGGGGCTTGCAGGAAATCATGCACAACCTTTGCCGGCTACAGCTCTAAAGAGTCAGGAGGTTGGGTCAATGCCTTTCAGTGTAGGAGCACAGTGGTTTGATCAAAGTGCTTTTGCTACCAGTAAAGCAAAGCTACTTGTGATGGAAATCATCAAGTTGCCAGACCTACCCAGCTGCACCCAGACAAGTGGAGAAATACATGTGTTGGGAACTCTGCTGGTCTTATGAGCACACATTTCCCTGTGCCTTTAGAGCACTCTTTCAGCAAATCCAGTATTGGCATGCTCTTGGCATACCAGGAAGGTCAGGCTTTAGGCAGAGTAAAGTAAGCAATTTCTAGGGCAACAGGCTTCAGGGAGTGGCAGAATGGCCAGCCTTTATTGCCAGAGACATGCTGCTAGGCATAAGTAGTAGCAGCCATGGTGTGGGATGGTAGTAGTCCCTCCTATGAATAGTAGTGACTTCACTAACCCTCTCATCTCACTAAGTGCTAAATGGGCACCAAATCTGGTTCTCCAGGGCTCTCCTCAGCACACTGTTACATCACTACTCTTTTCCTTCACTTCTTTTCCTTTGGTAAAAACAACCCTAATCCAGACTGTCCTGAGCTCCTCATAGCTGGGGCAACAAAACTTTTATCAGCTTTTACTGTACTCTGAGGAAGTCATGTTTATCCTCTGCAAAAGCAGTCAGAGAATCTTACTGACTTTTCTTGGGAGTAGTAGGGTGAAGAGAGACAGGTTAGAAATAGAAATATTTTTAAAAGCGAGGGGATAGGTGCTGATATTATAAGAGGAGCATTTTGATGTCTGGCCTTTCACCTGATGTCTCAGACACCTCAAGTAACCAAATATTTGACCCAATTTTCAGTCCTTTTTGGATAGATTGGCACTGCTAAAGGATTCTCAATTATCAAACCAGTCTGAGAACCAAAATATCACTCTACACATGTAAAAGAGGCTCCACTAAGGATACCTATATCTGCTTGGAGTCTTTCAGAACAGCCAGTGGAGCTAAAAATTAAATGAAATCTAAAATATGGCTTTCTTACTGTTTGTTTCTTTATGCCATATAATAAATACCTAAAAGACTTATTTAAAACAGTGTTCAAGAGTGCCTGGAACCAAAACTTTGGCTGAGTGTCTTTACAGAGACAGCAGGAAACCACAATCTTGAAATCCACATTGAACTTTCCGAAAGATCTGGAGCATTCAGGCTGATGATTTTGATTCAGATCCCTGTGTAATCATAAGGTCAATGTTTGATTTTGGTGTGTGTGTGTTTTTTATTATACTTTTGTGAGTGATTGATAACAGAATGATAATAACATTTGCCGTATACTGAATGTATTTTATTACATCTCAATCACGGTTGACTATTATCAGACCTTCCTTTTTTTTGTTTTTGAGATAACAAAATTAAGCATTTCTGTCCATTTCAGGTGTGAGTGCAGTATAGACTGCATCAGAAAAAAAAAATTGCCTGTTTTCAGAGGAATTATAGACAAAGGGTTAATTTTGCCAATGAACTATTAATTCCTTTTCGCCTTCTGTTTTCTCTCCCTGTTCCCCCCTCCCCCCGCCCCTTCAACAGCAAACAAGGCAGACAGTTTGTTTCCATGGCCATTGCCTAAGAAAATCAGCTGGAGAAGTGATTTCTAGAGATACAGGTATATGTACTTCATGTTAATATGTAAATCTGATCTTCTGTTGCCCAGCCAGATCCCAATCAGAGAAGATTTTTTACATCATCCAAATTCTTATTCTTTTGCATTATCCAGATTCTTATTTTGTAGACCAATGTGAGCTCCTACAGTTATGCTCAGTAGCATACAAAAAGCTAAAGGGATTTGAGATTGTTCCTTCGCATTACTAATAATCTTAGCAGGCTAAGTAGTCACAGACCAGTTTTTCCTGGGTCTCGTGTTTATATTTGAAGAGAATATACTACAGTATCAAAACTTAGATGTGAGAACAATTGGAAATGCCATTGTTATGAGAAAACCAAGTAAAAACAGATCTACAAATGGGAAAAAGAAAGTTCTTAATTTCCAGCAGTGATGAACTCATGCCCAGAGGAAGGAAGGAGTCATGGCTATCCCTAATGCTAACTGTTGCTGTTGATTTTCCTAGCTTTTACATGAGAAAAGGTCTGAGTGGTGAGAAGTTCTAAAGCAGAAGAATGGCTAGAATACTAGATGCCATAGGTGAATATAACCACTTATCTGAGGCTACAGAGAAAATCAGAGCATTAAAATATGACCCTGATAGTCTGTTCTGTGTTGCACCCTGTACTGAATGAAGCAGAGAGTTTGGGATTGGAAACTAAAATGAATGTATTGAATATATATATCCTTTCCCTTAATTATAGAACCTTACCCTCATCTTAAATCTGAGTGTTAATGGTATTTTTAAAGGATTTGACTATTTATATAGATGTCTGATCCTGCATGATGCTGAATTCCATTACACCGCCTTGGTTTTGGTAGGAGTGGGGGAAAAGGCATTACCTTTACAGGATTGAAGCCTGAAGGCACAGGGAGCCTATTTTTAAATCTTCTAGTCTGTAGAAAAGTGTCAGTAACATCCAGTCTGAAAAACATGAGAGAATCTGAAGCCTGGCTGACCTACATTGGATTAAGCAGTTCCAAAAGGCTGCTCACTGGACAGAGAAAGATGCAAAAGCTGAACCATTCCCAGTGAAAAAAAGAATGATGAGTGCATGAAAAAGATACCTGAACATATTATTCATTTAAAAAGGAAGCAAAACCAAAACAAAGACGGTTAATATCAGAAGAGCAACAAAGAAGATTCAATGGAGCCTCAGTAAAACAAGATACAGTTGGCTAAGGAGGAACATTAAGTGAGACCAGAGGCTCCTGATTTCCTAAGAGAATCCTCATCTCTTGGGTCATTCACCTTTTCATAAATTTGAGTTAGGTAATAATAGTGCTGTCCTCAAAGCTAAGGGGGCTGGAGGGTAATTAAAAGGGAGTTCCATTAGGAATATCTCAGACAATTAGGGATCTATATTTAAAAGGAAGTTTCTTTTCCAGAAAAGCGTCTTGCTTCATAATAAATGAAAACAGCAGTGTTATTCAGAATGCTATATTTCCTCCTAGGAATATTTCAAGAGAATAACAGTAATACACATCCTGTAAAACATGAATTGCACATATGGATATGTTTGAGGAAGACTTAATTTTATACCATTTACACAAGCAAAATAAAGACAAGTACATGTGCTTAAGTTTCTTCTAAAACTATAATACATCATGACCTGCATATGTAAAGAAGATACAACTCCAGGATTCCACCAAAATACCTATTTCTTACGCCCCTAGAAAGTCAAACCCATACGCCCCATCCAGAATCTGATTTGGATCTCTTATAAATAAGGGTCTATATATATGTAAACCATCTGACTGTTTCTTTATTATATATCAGTGTTAAATTTAATAGCTTTGGAAGACATTTGAGAGTTTGGTTTGCATTATCACCCTTCCTCTTTCCTTTCTGTTCTCCTTCCAGAACAAAATAAAGAACATTACTTGAGATTTTTGGTTGCTTATACAGAATATGTAAAGCCCTGCACAGCTGAAGATAGTGTCTACTCAAGCTCACCTTTTAGGTCTTCTGGTTTGTATTTGTGTCCAGATGATATTTGTGGGAAATTCTTACAGACACAGGATGAGTCAATGAGCAGGGAAATATTTTTTTTTCATTCCGCGGTCAGTTTTCTGGAGAGTTCAAAAGTACTGCAGAAATGTGAAGCCATAGCATTGTAAGAGCAGGGTGTGGAGGAGGAATCCTTAGGGCCTAAAGTCAGCCAAAGGAGCCCAGAGAAGAAAAAACAAACAGAAAACCCCAAACCAAACCAAAAAGATACTAGAATGATAGAATCATAATGTTGGCTGGAAGGGACCTCTGGAGGTCATTTAGTCCCAACCCCTGCTCCAAGCAGAACTATTGCCAGTACTAGATCAGGTCATCCATGGCTTTGTCTAGCCGAGTCTTGTAAATCTCTGAGGATGGAAATTTCACAGGGTCCTGGGGTAAGCTGTTCCATGGCAGAACCACCCTCCAAGTGAAGAGGATTTTCCTAATATCTGTTTTCAACCTCCCAAACCAGAATTATTATTTTTTGCTTCTTGCTATTCTGCCACTGTCAAAAAAAGTTTGGCTCTGTCATCTTTATTACTGCCTTTAAAGAAGTCACAGACTGCTATTAAGCACCCCTAAGCCTTCTTTTTGTCACACTAAAGAAGAGTGGCTCTGCCAACCTCCACTTGTATGTTGCATGCTCTAGCCCCTGACCACCTTGAGAGCTCTTTGCTAGACACTGTCCAGTTTCTCAGTGTTCCTTTTGACCTCAGGCATCTAACACTGGACACTTCCAGGTGCAGGCATGCAAGTGCTGAGTAAAGGCAGGTGCTGCCCTCCCCTGATCTGCTGACCCTGCCCCTCATGATGCTGCCCAGGGCACTGTTTGTCTTGTCAGAGCACCCTCTTGGCTTGTATTCAGCTGGCATCAGCCACGACCCCAGCTCCATTCCATCAACTGTCACTCACCCAAGTGTTTCATAGCCTTTGCTGATGGGTGCGTTTACTTCTCTCCTGGTGCAGAACTTTGTTCTCCTCCGTGGCGAACTTCAGGACATCCTCCTTGACAAACTCCCAGGTGTCACAGGGTGTCTTGTGATGGATTTATTTATGCATTCCTGCAATACCATAAGTACCTCACGAATTCCTGATTGTTATCTCCATTAACAGGTGAAGAAGATGCACAGCCAAATAACAAAATTCCAGCAATACTGACCTTTAGAAATGTTTGGAAACCAAAAATGGATTGCCAAGGACCTGAGCAGAACAACCAAGATCTAATTTTGGACAACTCTGAAGTCTAACTAGGGATCTGGACAGGCTGGATCAATGGGACGAGGTCAATTGTATGAGGTTCAACAAGGCTGAGTGCCGGGTCTTGCACTTGGGTCACAACAACCCCATGCAATGCTACAGGCTTGGGGAAGAGTGGTTGGAAAGCTGCCTGGTGGAAAAGGACCTGGGGGTGTTGGTTGACAGCCGGCTGAATATGAGCCAGCAGTGTGCCCAGGTGGCCAAGAAGGCCAACGGCATCCTGGCTTGTATCAGAAATTGTGTAGCAATAGCAGGAGTAGGGAAATGATCATGCCCCTTGTACTTGGCACTGGTGAGGCCGCACCTTGAATACTGTGTTCAGTTTTGGGCCCCTCAGTACAAGGAAGACACTGAGGTGCTGGAGTGTGTCCAGAGAAGGGCAACGAAGCTGATGAAAGGTCTAGAGCAGAAGTCATGAGGCGCAGCTGAGGGAACTGGGGTTGTTTATCTCGGAGAAAAGGAGGCTGAGGGGAGACCTTACAGCTCTCTACAACTGCCTGAAAGGAGATTGTAGTGAGGTGGGTGTTGGTCTCTTCTCCCAAGTAACAAGTGATAGGACGAGAGGAAATGGCCTCAAGTTGCACCAGGGAAGGTTTAGATTGGATATTAGTAACAATTTCTTCACCAAAAGGGTTGTCAAACATTGGAACAGGCTGCCCAGGGGAGTGGTTGAACCACCATCCCTGCAGATGTTTAAAAAACATGTAGACGTGGTGCTTGGGGACATGGTTTAGTGGTGGACTTGGCAGTGCTAGGTTAATGGTTGGATCTGATGACCTTAAAGGTCTTTTCCAACGTAAATGATTCTATGTTTCTATGGTATTAAGGTTAGAGAGTGAATGGGCTACTAAAAGTCCATTAGATCAGAAAGATATTTAAAAAATGGAGGAGCATGGAAATATGCATAAAGTCAGAGCAGAAAATCAACTTAAGAAATAGAAAAGGACATATATGTTTGGAGAGTATCTTAACTGATTATGAGATCAAGCTTCAAGAGTGGTATCCTGATTTTTTCTTTTAGTAGTAATTAATTCTACAGATTACACATAAAGACATACATATCTTCCTTTTTTCTTGCAATAATGACTTGCATTCACCTGTAAAATGCTATGTAAATATTTTCCTATTTCTCACTCCTTTCAAATTATTCTTACAATTTTTTAGGATTATTCTACATTGCACACTTTTTTCAGTTATTGATAAGCACTGTTTCTGAATACAATTAGGAAATGTTTATAGTGCTCATGTATAGACTATTTCAGTTCAAAGAGACCTACAACGATCATCTAGTTAAACTGACTCAAGGCTTCAAGGCTGACCAAAAGTTAAAGCATATTATTAAGGTCATTGTCCAAATGCTTCTTAAACACTGACAGGCTTGTGGCATCGACCACCTCCCTAGGAAGCCTGTTCTGGTGTTTGACCACCCTTTTGGTAAAAAAATGCTTCCTAATGCCCAGTCTAAACCTCCCCTGATGCAGCTTTGAACCATTCCCACATGTCCGATCACTAGGTACCAGGGAGAAGAGCTCAGCATCTCCCTCTTCATCTCCCCTCCTCAGGAAGCTGTAGAGAGCAATGAGGTCACCCCTCAGTCTCCTTTTCTCCAAACTGGACAAGCCCAAAGTCCTCAGCCGCTCCTCATAGGACATATCTTCCAGCCCTTCCACCAGTTTTGACGCCCTCCTCTGAACTCATTCATATACCTTAATATTCTTAAATTGTGGGGCCCAGAACTGCACACAGTATTCAAGATGAGGCCGCATCAACACTGAATACAGTGGGATAATCACCTCTTTTGACCAGCTGGTTATACTGTGTTTAATGCGCCCCAGGATGTGGTTTGCCCTCTTGGCTGCCAGGGCACACTGCTGACTCATATGGAGCCTGCCGTCGACCAGCACCCCCAGATCCCTTTCTGCAGGGCTACTCTCCAGCCACTCCTCTCCCAGTTTATACTTGTGTTCAGCATGACTCCGTCCCAGGTGCAGAATCTGGCATTTCGACTTGTTAAATTTCATCCCATTAATCATTGCCTGGTGCTCCAATTTATCTAGATTCCTCTGCAAGGCATCTTGTCCCTCAAAAGAGTCAACAGTACCTCCCAGTTTGGGATCACCAGCAAACTTGCTAATGGTGCATTCAAATCCTGCATCCAGACTGTTGATAAATGTATTAAACAGAACTGGCCATAGTATTAAACCCTGAGGAACACCACTGGTGACCGGTTGCCAGCCAGATGTAGCCACATTCAATACCATCCTTTAAGCTCTGCCCTTCAGCCAGTTCTTCACCCAGCTCACCGTGAACCCGCTCATCCCGCAGTTGAACAACTTGTCCAGAAGGATGCTGTGAGGGACAGTATCAAAAGCCTTACCAAAATCCAGAAAAACTACATCCACGGCCTTCCTTTCATCCACTAGATGGATGACCTTATCATAGAAGGATATCAAATTAGTTAAACAGGACTTTCCCTTTGCAAACCCATGTTGACTGTGCCTGATGATTGTATTGTCCTTTAAATGCCTTTTTTTTTAAAGAATATGTCTTCCTATTTTGCTCTCATTATTATTATCTGTAACAGACACAACCCCTATGTCATGTAGCAGATTTCTCATTGTGCTAGATACTGGACAAAGAGAGAATAAAAGGCTGCCGTGTGGGGGAACTGGTTTCTTGTGTCACATGGTATTGTTTCAGCTCTCTGGTAGGAAGATTGACATCTTTCTAGGCCATAGAACAGAAAACAAATAGATTTCCAGGACAGCTACAACACTTGTAAGAATAAGCATTTGTTAGATATGTTTTCCACGACAAAAAAATGATCACTATGAATATTCTTGAAAAATGAACAAAAAGGGCCATGACTTTCAAATAGTTTTAAGGGAATGCTTATGAATGCTTTCTTTTTTTTTTTTTTTTTTATCATATAATGTCCATCCGACTTTATTGACATCTACAGTTCATTATATTGCTTGTGCAGAGCTACTTCTGGAATGGGTATAATTCCACCGACTTCGGTGGAATTACACCAGGCATGAACGCAGCCCACCCACTGACTTTACATTTTGAAAGCAAAGCTGTGCAATTGTAACAGGCACCACATTATGTCTTTGCTAAATTCAAAGGCATTCTTCCACCCAAGGGCTCCCCCTTCTTTTTATGCACCTTGCTCCTTTCTTCACTTTTTATTACCATACTGCTCCCTCAACATGATTGCATCTGCATTTTATTAAGATTACTGCTACTGTTTAAGAAACACCATATCTCACTGCATCATGCTGTGTTTTAATATTTCCTGTTTTATTCTACTTGTATTTCCCTTAATAGATAAGTATATATTTTCACACGCAACAAAATCAGACCACTTTAAGGAATAAATTGATAAATTGGCATCTAGAACACCACCAAGCATCCTAATTCTGTGCCAGGCTCAAGAGGAAATATCAGTGCTGCCAGTTACTTTGGCTGAAGAGTCAGACTATAGGCAGCCAGGAAGAGATCGTCTGTCTGCTGGAAATGATTATTGTCATTATTTAGACTTGAAGTGGTGCCTGGTGCTTCCTCTTCAAACATAGTCAAGGTGCAAGAAACCCTGCCCCAAAAATCATACAATACAGCTTGAAGCATGCGAACCATCAGTGAGCGACAGTGATTTCTAAAGGGAGTGGGGGGAAGGCAGAGGAGGGGAACAAATCCCTTAAGTAAGGAAAAAACCTCCCAGTGTTTCTCTTGCAAAACACACATGCACATACATGTTTGTGTGTATGTATGTATAAATATAGGCATACTTACTTTTTAAAGACTCAGCCTCTCTCTGTCATACTGAAGAGCATCCTGATCATACAGTGGACTCCATGGTTGTACTTGGTCACCACGCAGAAGCTCCTGGGTGGCTGAGGGAACCTGTAGGGGGATGCCGGGGATGCCGTGCAGAGACAATTGCAGTCTCAGGGCTGTGTACCTACAAGAGTCCTATTAAAAGGGCAGCATTACTGAACATGAGTACAGATGTTGCCCATGGGTTGAGACTATACTACAACAGGGAGGGACTGCTACTGCTGTCAGTCAAATGGTACTGCCAATTTAACATGAAAATATTGTAAGTAAATAGATGAACCCCCCTTCCCTACCATGCTTTCCTGTTGCAAAGCCTGAAGATTTGGAAGCAGAAAGAGAAGTCCCAGGGACATCATGGAGGACAGCTGCTAAGACGTTGGAGTAAACTTGGGCATGAGGGCCCTGTGGGATCCATTGGCTTTTCTCAGGCTGTGTCCAAAGCTGTGCTTGCAGGCTTACAATGCTAAAGGCTAGAAAATCTGTCCTTGAGGGCATTTTCTCAGCCATTTTTACTAGACAGTAAAAGTATAGCCTGCCATTCACTCCTTCCTCCACCTTTATTCTCTTTTGTCCTGAAATCCTGTGCTATATATCAACCCAGAGTTGCAAATTTCTCTCTGGGACTTCATCTTTTATTTAGCCAGTAAATTCTCTGCTGTGTAACAGGGAGTAAAAAAACCCAGCCAAACAACAAAAAAACAAACCAACAAAACAAATGCCAAACAACAACAATAACAACAAAGAACAACCAGCCAACCAAACACCAACAGCTCCCCAACCCTCCTTTTTGCCCCTGTCTACCCAAGCTGTAACATGCTTTTATCTAAGGAAAAGGAAGTTTGGTCTATGAAAAGAAGACATGCTTCTAACAACAAGGTATGGTACAAAATAAACAAATTCCCTGGAAAACCATTTACTTGATTGGTTGCTTCTACTTCTTCATGCATTTCAGACATTAAAAAAATGATATTCAGCCTACCAGCCTCCTGGCCAGAGAGGACCTGAAGGGTAAAGGAAAAGCAAAGAAATAAGGGTGTGCAAACAGAATAGGAAAGGACTTGGATTACTGCCCTATAATGAAAACTGGTATCGCTGTAAGCCCATGTAGTAATTCATCTCAGCTGATAGATCAGCTAACTGATAATATATTGTGAATACAATAGACAGTCTGGGCTATGTAAGATGAATGTTTTTCTGCATGCAAGCTGCAACTAAAAGGGCTATTTTCCCCTTTCATTAATCTAGAATAAATAATGGTTATAATATTACATATCTCTTGCCTTATCTCTGACAGTTTCTTCGTGCTGAAATAGGAGATTGCTGCACTATGCAACACAGCTTCTCAGTGTATTCTGTGTGCAAGACAGAAAGGGAGTCATTCATGCTGGAAAATATCTGGCAAAATTTCAAAGTTACTTCCCCTTTTAATCAGTCTTGAACACAGTTACAATGTGTTCCTGGAATTTTAAGTACAGTTAGATATGCTTTTCTGTTTGCTGTTAGTGAGTTACTTCTTTTTTTTGCAGCATATTTTCCAGTTGTTGACTATGATCAAGCCTAGTGTGAGATTCTAAAGAGAAGTAAAGTAAAATCTAGTTTTCTATTTTGGAGTCTCTACATAAGTCCTTAGGCTGAGTGGTCTGTTGTGATGTGTGACCTATGAAGCACCATGCAATACACAGAACAGAAGCAACTTACCTCTTGATAGGCCTGACATGACAGGCAAGGTAAGATCAAATATAATAATCTCTAACACTCACTAAAATCTATTTGCATTTGACACTTACATGAGAGTACAAGATTGAAGAGACCTTCTCGGTCATCCAATTCTGTCCCTTGCTATCAATGGCAACCATAGAATACAATCCCCTTGGCACCCATCTTCCCCAATGGCAAATTTGTTTTCCTTACCTTGCTCCTACTTCTGTGAATAAATTAGTGTTGCTGCTAAACATCACCCAACTCTGTACACACAAAAGCTTTTCATATGTCACCAGAGACTGGGACATTTGTTCTGGAGCATGTTTGGGGTTAGCACCTTCTTCAGGTGCTTACTGTCTGGATCGCAAATACAAAGGGAAATTGCTGCTATGCTGAGGACTGAGAGCTGCAAGGTCTCCACTTTTGTGAGCTGCACTACAGGTGTGAGATGCAGTTTGCTCCTGTGCATGGCTTACACACAGACTGTCTTACTGCACTCCCTGGAGGAAAGCAAGATGCACATAGAAGGGATTTTCGGGGAGGCAACAAGAAGAGTAACTGTGTGTGGATTCATGCAGAAAGATCCAGAGGAGGCTTTGTGATGTTCCCCTTTGTGTCCCTGGAAAGACTTCCACACTTTGTTAAAATCTGGCACTGGTGCAAGGCAAGCACTAGTAGGATAATGAAAGAAATCAGCCCCATGTTGTTGCTTTCTTTTGGAAGACTGAGACTGAGGCAACTGCTAGGAGCTGACGGACTTCAGCTCTTCCTTCCCCACCCCTCCGAGATAAGTAGACTTGAAACTTTATGTAAAACTTTTAGGGTGAAAAAACTCTGTAGGACATAATTATTTTATTCTTTTAACGCATTCATCTCACTTTTTAAAAAATTTATGTCCTCTCCTTACAGTGCAAATTCAATGTAAACTTATCCAGAATAAAACCTAAATAAAGCTGACTAAAATGGCATCTTATGAGCATGGAAATGATAGCATAGATCTCTATAAATTAGTAGCACGTAGACAACAATGGATGCATTTTTTCTTTTTTTGAATTGAGATGTAAAAACAATTTTTCTCTTTTTTTCTGTACTTTTTTTCCTGAAGAAAATGGATACTTCAGCAGTGTTTAAGTAAAAATATTGGAAAATATAATAGTAATTTGTTTGAAAATGTTCAGACTGCATCTTTATCATGTTTAATCAGTTATCTCACATTTTCTGATGGTTGTAAGTTTTGTCCAAATGCTCATTTTTCCCCCTTCAAAACCTGTATAATTATGTAGAAATTTATAATTTGATAATTTCTTCTGCCATAGTGATTAGAAAAATTACCTTCCACACAAAGCAGCTACATTTCTGCATTTGTGAGTTTTTTTTTCATATAGCCATCTTATCTTGCTGGAAATAGACAGACAGCTGTTTGAGTAAAAAGGAAGAAATATATCCTGTGTGCAGGGTGAGCGTGGGCAGTACTGCTCATGCTTCCTGCCCACTTTCAAACCACAGCTGGTTTTGTAGTTTTCAGACATTTCAATGCAAGCACCTTAATCCCTTAATTTAATTTCTATGTATTGTTTTGTTGTTCTCTTGAAAGCTAGGAGATTATAAACTAGCAATGAACAGGTCTAACTCAGTAAAAACTTTTACTTCAATGAAGAAGCTATATCTAGACTATCAACGTGGCAAGGAACAGCTCAGAAAAAGCCCCACTGAAGTACTCAGCCCAAGTGTTTACTTTTAGACCTGTCAGTGTTCATGATGGGGAGGTGTTGGGAGTGCAATTCAAACCTTAGCAAAATGTAAATATAAGTGCCATATTTACTGACTGCGGAATTGTTTACTATGAATCTGACATTAGACTGAAAACGAGACAGGCCATGTGTTAGAAAATTTTCTTTGACTCTGTTACTTTATCTGTGAAATTGCCCTAAATGCAGAATGAGTCTCTTACATACCAGGGCTTATATTAATGAGTATTATTTAGTTCAGCAAAGGAATACTTTTCATACATGCACTCATGGTTCTCCAATTTTTCTAAAAGGATAGGTGGAAAAAGTAATAAATTTGCTACAACAAAAATAGCTTTCGGAGAAATGAATGTGGGTAGACCTTTGATGTATAGAGGTCAACAGAAATGAGATCGGACAGCAAAATCAATGACATTCATTTTCTGTGATTCGGATAGAATGTATTTATCTCAGTACAGAAATAAAAATTCTCACTAAAGAAAAGTAAATGTTTAAGCCCAACATAAAAGGAAGGAAAAGATGGTCTTGCTGTCAATGCACGGTCAGAGGAACTCAGGAGGGCTGTCAATCACTGACTTTCCTACAGACTTCCTGCAGGACTTACAGAAAAATCATACAGAATATGTCAGCACCACATCCTGGAGGGTGGCTGAACAACATGCATTAGCAGCACTGGCACCAGCTCTGGGACTCGATAGCTTGCCAGCACATGCCAACACAGCTGTAGCACCACAGGCTGGGTTCGGGGCCAGACAAGTTTGTACACACAGCGCTGAAGACCGACCCACCTGGGTCAACACTAGCTTGGACAAATCCTCCTCACATTCCCTGGTTCAGCGTGACCAAGTCCTTGGTTTGTCTTTGTCTCAGCTCCCCATTTGTGAAGCAAGACTAAGTCACCGCACAATTATAAAGCACCGTAGAAGGAATGATGTGCACAAATAGTTTCAAATTTACTGACAAAAATGGTTTTTATCTGAATAAAGTCTAGAACAAAAGGAGTCAAAACCTTCAAAATAGTCATACTGAAATGTGCCTTGTGCTTAAATTCAGTACAATGAAATGAATGATTGAGTCTATAAAGACAGACTTGTTACATGAATATAATCTGGACACAGAGAAGTTTACCTTGATGTGATCCAGTGGAACCAGGTGACAAAACAATATCTCCCTCCCTTATTTTCCTAGGAGACAGGAAGAAATGATTTTTTGCTTTGTTTACAAAACTAAATACAGTTCAGTTCATACTATGCCACTGAAGAGTTAAATCTGTGTATAAATTACTGTAACAACTTATTGGAAATAAGGAGAAAAAAAATCTCGGAAGTGGAAATTTAATACCTTGGTGGTCTACGGAGAAATAAATGGGACAATAAACTGCAGTGATATTATTCATTATCATAGCATGCAATCAAAAAAATGGCAGATAGCCAGTTACGTATTTTGATGTTGTTTAAGTTTCTCCATCCATATCTACCAGTGCATATACTTTCTACTGCATGTGGTGGACAAGAAAGCTGTTTACCAGGTTTGCAGCTCTAAGCACTTTAAAACTTCTTTAAATTTCATTTTAAACTATAAAATAACTGTTATTTTCCTTTCACACTGCCTCAGAAATGTAGTGTTTATTTGCAGCTGTTGAAACCAAAGAAAATAGGTCATTCTAGTTATTTTCATAACTAGTACAAAAGTGCATTCCCACGCTAACAATTCTGAAGAGCATTATGTATATCTTATAATTTACTATTTTCAAATGCAGGTATTCTCTTGAAATAGACACTGAGGATTCATAGTAGGTTTTGCTCGTATTAGAGATACATAGATGTTTGACTTCTTCATTTGGAGAAAGCTAAGGGGGCTCAAGAGACTTAGAAACTGAAGTCGTCTATCTCTACGTCAAGGAAGGCTGTGAAACAGTTTCTGTCACCTCAGTGACTACAGGACTGCAAAACAAATGTAACCTTCCAGTACCAAATTTGGATTTTGATATATTCCACTACAAAACTGCAAGCCTCACATACCAAGAAAACGATTCTTTGACTTATCTCCATGCAGGTAATATCAATATATCTCACCTAGTTTGTTGGTGCAGCTGGGTGGCCAGAAAAATAATTTTTTCTTCAGATTACATTGGTCTGTTTTCTGGAAAGTGAATGGTGTTTTTAGGTTCCCTACAGACCCATAAATATTTGAAAACACTTTAAAAATGATCATCTGGGGCTTTTTGGCAACTATGTTGAGGTATACATTTCACAAAGTATGTATTCTCACAGCACTTCACAATGGCTTGCTAATCATGCATTCCCTGGCTCATTCACACACATAAAACTGCTGCTGTACATTTGGATGCATTTATAACACCTATATAGAAGGGATATTATTTGTAACATATAGGCAAAAGAAGCTATTTCAGTATGAAGAGGTAATGCCCACTCAAACATTGATGCTCTTTTGCCATCTTTAGAATCTGAAAAAAATATTTTTCTGCACTTTTGCTAGAATGAAACTGATTTATACTGTGTGCAAAACAAAATAGATTTTCTACAAATAAGTACTATAACAACTTTATAAAGAGGACATGTACTGTAACAGGTTAAAAAGTATCCTCTTTGGATGTATTGAAAATTTGGTGGCTATACCTCGTTAGGCAAAGTTAACTGTACATATATTTGTAGTTAACTTGGGACTATCTCATTTAAAAATGGATCCCTCAGTCCTGTAATCATTGAATCTGGAAGCATAAATATAAGCAGTTTAGTAATTAAGGGATTTTAAAGTACTTCATTAAGAAAAGGGACATCATGCAATCTGTTACAAAGTTAATACACCAGCCAACTGTACCTCTTTTAAAAAAAGTGATAGAATTTTGTGATTCAGCTGAGTGAAAGACACTATGCCTCTAGTTATTGCCAAGCCTCAAAGTTGAGAATCTGCCCAAAAATTGTGGGATTATACAGCCTTTAACAATCATGCTTTATGAGTATTTCCTGATTTTTTAAACCCTCTCTTTTCCACTGCATGCATGACAATGAGTTTTATCAGCTCTAAAAATGTAACCATGAATAAATGATTTCAGTTCCAACTGCAGCAGGGAGGCTCGCTCCCTCCCTCTCCTTCCTGCCAGGATAATCATATGAATGCTGCAGCCTCTTACACCACAACAAAACTGCCTGCAGAGAAGACCAAGTCTGGAGCCTGTTTGCAAAAATGGACTGCGCTGTATCAAGCAACTGCTCTGGTTACAGTTGTAGGAGTATTTACACCAAAAGGTTAAGACTGATACATTTTGTGATTGTACTCTTTGTAATAAAAATCTAGGAGGGGAGAGGAAAGCAAAGATGACCTTACAGTCAAGGAACTGAATTCAGATGTTTGAGCTGAGTTGGGTTCTGGTCTTTCCTTTCCCTGAAAGCTCTTAAAGACTCTGGTGGAGACTATTCGATCACCTCATTTCCTAATCTATTAAACAAGGATAAAAGACTACCTTTGCATCTAGCAGCTAACTGCTTGAGGAGGCAATAATATCTCATCATAGGTACATTTAGCACACAGCTTTCTGAGATCCTAATCTCACTGAGTACCCTTCTGACATAAAGATATTAGGAAATCTTCTTTTGCAAATCATGTATTTTATAGCACTCTGAAGGCTGGGTGTCATCTGTTTTCAGATTTCTACTCATTAGCTTTTACAGATGCAAAGTTCAAGCCCGAGCTTTAGCCAAGTACAACTTAGAAAAAAACCCTTCCCCCTGCTGTGCCTTGGCTCCCTGCTTGGCTCTCTGACAACAGTTAGTACCGTCCCAATTTCTGCATGCAGCGTGTGGCACCAGAAGACTATTAAGGCAGCCAGGCACACTCAGCCAACATCCAGGCAGACTTTTTCCTAGCCATGAAGGGTTAGGCTGATGAAGGAATTGCTAGCGTACTTCTCTGCTGTGCAAGGACCTCCTATAAGCACATCCTCCCCTGCCAGGTGAAAGGTGAGAGGAGAGGTTCACACCTGGAACACCAGGTTCTTTCCACCTAGACATAGGTATTTCTATTTGCATCATTCCAAAGCCTCAAAAGCAGACAAAAGGGCAACCTGAGGTGCTCTTCTATCAGTAAGAATCATTGATTTTCTCCTTTCTGACTAATTCTCATGCACATACAAGCACCAGCAAGCAAATCTATAGAGCAAACAAATCTTCCCTTGCGTGGTGCCAGCTTTGCCAAACATCAGCTGTAACAGCAGAAGACCTTGCCACCATCCAGGTGTCCATTCTGCAGTGGCAATACTTACCCGTCAGCCAGAGGGCTTGCAGCAGCAAGTATCAGCAAGAAGGGAGGCCAACTCCTCTTTTCTGTCTGATCTCCAGTGAGAGCTTTGGCGTAGATCTGATGAGAGTGGGGTCTTGTAGGCTTTGGTGGGCAAAACAGTTCAAAACAACCTCAGAGTTGAGAGGCAAGATGCTGCTCTGCGCTGTTGGCTGCCATAATGTAACATGCAATACTAAGGACACCATTTACTTCTGAGTCACTTTAAAACCAAGAAATTCTCTCCTGATGTGCCCTCCTTTGTTTATAGGTAGCTATATAATCCCTGTGCTAGCAACAGGCCCTGTTCATTTAGATAGTGCATCAAACTGACAAACTGCTGTTGTGTACCAGAAAAAAAAGGAAAGGAAAAGGAAAAAGAAAGGGAAAGGGAAAGATGCTGTGGTATAACATTTCCTAAATGTATCCATACCATTTATTGTTTAACAGATTGTTACCCAGGTTGCTGAAAACTTGCTGAGTAGTTTTTCTTGCTACATTTGGTTTATCTAGTCATATAGGAGGTCACCTAAAAATAAGAATTCCTGTCTAGGAATCTGACTAAAAATTTGGCCTGCTTAACCTAAACACCAAAAGAAAATTCTGTCAGTAAAACTATGTTAATCACAAATTAAACAATGGCAAAGTGTTAAATATACTAAAAGGGAAAGTATTTGTTCATACTGCAGTAGGTACGGAGGGAGGAAATCCCAATACATTCTAGGCACTCTCTGCTACCAGACTATAGTAACTTACTCTTATTAGAAGAAGATTCAATAGTTTCAGCTGATATAAGTTACTCGCTAAGATGACAACAGCCTCTTTAGTGGTAGCTTCTTCAGTTCTGTAAGTGGATGAAGACAAGAGAATGCCAAAGGAGAAAAACCTGTGCATAATCCTATAGGAAGTTCTCATAGCTGCTATTATCCTGCTCATTAAATGCTCTCATATGTCCTTGTTTTTGTTGATCTGGGGTATTGAGGGTCCATTTAATTCCTAGATATTAGAAAGAGGAATGATGGAAAGATTATTCCTGCCCCCAAAAGCTCCTGATCAGCTTTTACATGCATATCGATATAGATGTATATACTATACATACATATATATACACACATATATATATAGACATGATTAGAACACATTTGATGAATATTGTGCTATCTTTTCTTTTTCCCCCAGCATTTCTGTTTAAACAATGAGAATGAAGTCCCTTTTAACACAGCTCTGCTTCAACTTTATACCTGGCCTGGATGTAACAAACTGTATTTTGTTTCAAAAGAACGGTGTAAAATCAAAATGCCACATTTTGGTATTTTCACTTCTCATCACAATAGTAAAGAGCCAGTTTCCAATGCGCTTAACTTGGGTCTGAACTCCTGTTACAGTCAATACATATTTAACCTCAAAAACTAGCAGGTTGTTGCAATACGTTATTTAGATTACTAATGCTTTATGGGTGGCCACTGTAACCCAGTTACATAATTTTTACACAAATAATACTAACAATCAGAAAAGGCTTGAATGAAAACATCTATAATAAACAACTATAAAGCCTTACAAATTTGGGGAATTCATCACGGTTGAAATGAGATATGCTAATCTGAAAATGTAATGCATCCAGAAAGGAAGCACACTCTTCTACAAGCAACTCTTTAGCTACTTTTTATTCCTATTATAATTTTCTCCAGCCATTCATTCCTTCCACACATCCAGACAAGAACTGTATTAATTTGACAGCAAGAGGGAAGGGTCATTCTTGAATTTACAGCACATAAATTTAAAGCAAATCAGAGAAGTTAATCAAATACTAGTGTCACTAAATATCAGGGTACCAGCCCTGTTACAAGTGTGGCATATACATACTCAGTGGCACTGTTTCTCTGAGCAGCACCTTAGACACAATCTATGGGCAATATGATAAAAACAGACACTGCACACACTTCTTCACCCAGCCCAGGAGGAATTCACCTCACATTATCCCTTTTGGTAACACTAATCAATATCCAATATGGGTAATCCAGCAGCTGGCAACGTGACCCTAAATCTTTATTACACAGACCACATGTGTTTCTCGGACCTGAAAATTTCAGGGTCAGCAGTGTGGTAAGAGCAGTGGGTAAAGGGCACATCAAGACCTCACCAAAACCACAGCTGGGCCCCTGCTAAGCACATGCCTTGCTGAAGCAGCAAGATGTGCCATAGTGATATTTTTCATAATCACACCTTCATAATATTTAATCAGGTGCAGAAGCTTTGATGGTCCTCTCTTTACCCAGAGTTGGATTTTTTTTTGATCTTAAGTCTACCAACCTACATAAAAAGATAACATTTCCATGTCCACATACCTAATAACAGAAGAACAAATCTGCCATCAAAGAATAATTTTGTCCTGTGGGGAACCATGAAACAAGATTTTTTACTCAAGTTCTGGAATAATGTCCCATCACATAAGCAAGGTCACATTGACTTACCATTACATTCAGCTTTTTCTTTCTTGCAAGTACAGAAAATAACAAGACTGTGTGGTTTGCAGGGGATTCCAGCACCACAACTTCCAGGGTCTTATTTTTTTCCCTAAATGGTCCATGAGTCATACCAAAAAGCCTGCGGGAGGAAAATATTTCTGAGCTGGTCTTTTTTCCAGATGGCCCCAATCCCAGTGTCCAGACCCTTTCAAAAATCAACAGGTTAAGTCTGATGTAGGTGACAGTTTGTCCCCACTTGTAGTGATCCTTGCTACTGAAAGTTAAATGCTGTAGTTTGAATTTTCAGAAATGCCTAGTGACTCCATGTGTAGCTATACCACCCAGAGTCATATTTCCTGCTGTAACGGATAGTGGATTATGAGGAGATCATGTCAGGCATAGCATTAAATAACTGACCCTGCATACATTTTGGGGTGTAGAAATAGGGATACTTATATGCATCCTTCAGGTTCAGAAGAAAATCTGTTCTGAACTGACAAAGCTGACAGACAATTTACGGTCTGAAATAGATGAAGGATAAGAGAATATCAAATAGTAAACAGACGCCAAATCAAATGCTAAATGATCTATTGTGATGGACTGTAAATATACAGCTGCTATAGCTTTACCTGACATGTCCAATTATAAACTTGCCTGACTCAAATGCATTACAGTAATCAAGAGAAAAGATAAAGATATGTAAATTTATGTAAAATATCCAGAGCTCCTGATAAGTTTTCAGCCACAGAGACTCAGCTTACTTGTTGGTGAAGTACAACTACTTTTGAACTCCCACATGAATTCCATTGCTCAAAATCTAGTTGTGGATCATTCAACTTTAGGCAGAGATGAGAAATGCATGAAGGCTACAGCAGGTTAGAATACTGGTATTATCCCATCATATTGTCCTGCAACCATAGCAGCAAAGAAAGTTACAGTCTCTCTCCTGTTCTTGGAAAACGAAGAATCATTTAACATAAATCTCTCACATCTTCCTAGAGTGAAGTGCAGAACAAGCCTTTGGATGGTGGGCAGCTGGGAAACTGAAACAGGCTTATTTTATAATGCAGTGTTTGGAGAAACATCCATATAAATGTAGAAAATTGTTTTCTCTACTTCACATGGGTTAGAGAGATTTACATGACTCAAAATCTAATATCTGACCTGGCTTCCAGGAAACATTGTGCTCCACACTCCATTTTTTCTGATCAATTTCCTGCTATAAGATTGGGTAGGACATGAGTCCAAGTGAGTCAAAGTGGCAGAGTTTTTTCACCTTTCTTATAAAGGTACAGGTCAGTGAAGAGTTCAAAGAAACAATAGAAAATAAAAAATTATTTTTCACAGTTTGTGACTGTGTTCAGAAGAGACAAAGACTGAAAGGGGCAGCCCAAATGTCAAATGAGATCTAATGCCTGAGGAGAGAAGGGAGACCTGAAGCTTTCACAAAGCCGATATTCCCCTTGGCTCAGTGTTCTTCCCCCCTTCGGTTACAGCTGCATGGGTCTCCATCAGTCAGACATCAGCCAAGTCCTAGAGACGAATATGAAGAGAGTCTACCTTAAGCTAGTAGATCAAGAATGGGAACCCAGCAAACACACAGTGGACCCAGATAAATGTCTGGTATGTGAGAAAGGGTGAAAGGATGGTTCCCCACGGAATTTAATTAATAAATTTGTGGCCTGCTGCTTAAATACCTGTCTTCCACTCTTGTATGTCTTCGTCTAGCTAAGTATGGGCCATGATTTGCCTTCTTCCTATGATTGGTTTAATTGGAAACGTGTCAGTTTCTATTGCCCGTTACCCAGGATAATGATCACAATGAAGATTTAAGAACATATATCTTAATTAAATTTAACAGAGTGTGCTTGCCCAAACAAAACTTGCTTTCCACCTTCATGAATCAAAATAAAGAGGCAATCTATTTCTTCTGACTCATGTGCTGATTCCCATCTTTAAAGAAACCTTGCCAACAGAACTAGAATGTGAGCCACCTCCTTAGATATTTTTCCCAGTGAGTCCTAAGTTTTAGAATAAACAATTTTGTAGATTATTGTACATTTTTGATTCAAGTAATTTTCCACTTCTTCAAGGAATAAGAAAAATTGTCTTGTCTGATTTTGATTGCTTTTAATAGTCTTTGCAAGTGTTCTGAAATATGAAGAATTCCTCATGTATTTCAATACCAAAGGGCAGTTTCCAAATCACTGTACCTAATTAGCATTTAAATCTTAATCAGAACTTCACTATTTACAGCTTCCCATATCATAAATTGCAATGTAACTTCAGCATGATCAACTATTCTAAGGTTTGTTATTCTATTTTATTTTAAAGATTTAGACATATAAATCAGAGGAACAAAGTATAAAATATATACAGTAAATTAAGTTTCAAAGCATAGCATATTAAAGGCAGACTTGAGGAGTCATTAGTCATAGATAAGTCAGGTTTAATAGATAAAACACTTTGCGATTTTTTTCTAGATTTCTTTTGTACTCACATGAGGATTTAACAGACAGTCATAGCACTTGAGGTTCCCCAGAGAATATTTATGCCTTCTGCACACATGTGACTGCTTGACCATGGCCTCAATTCTGTTTCTACTGAACAACATGGCAAAATTACCATCAACTTAACGGAAAGTGGAATAGTATCCAATAGAAAGGAGTTACGGGTGTCTAAGAGCTGGCAGTATTTTATCTTTAAGGATTATTTCTTACTAATAAAAAGATGCTCTGCCCTTCCCATTTCCAACACACACAGCTAGGCAAAAGTCTATACTAAATCAAAGCGGTCTATTCTTAGACTTAGCATTAAAATGCTAACATGAAAGCTGGTCTATAAGCTGCAGATCAGTCAGTTTCTTTTAGTAGTGTAACACTTTAATATACTATTTCATAACATTTGGAGCTTTCCAATCTGGATTTAAGATTCCCAATGGTATTCTGAACAAATACGTAGAACTTCCTTAGGTTTTGTGTAGTAGCTGCCTGGAGGGAGGGATATTTACCATTTATCCTAGAGATTAGACGAGAAATTACTTTCAGAAAATTTACTTGTTCCTGAATTCACTAGCAAAATTTTTTCATATTTAACAGTAATATGGAGTACTCCACTGATCCAATCACATCTCTGTTCCCAGTGTAGTGGTATGATTTTTTATGATGTAATGACATTGCAATGCAACATCATGGCTAAAAGTAATAATCCCATAACACTGAAATATGATTATCGAGACCATTAATGCTATGTATGGCATACATTTGCAAGAGAATAATGCAAAGTGGAACAGGTAGAGTGAAGGACTACTAGAAAGATTGGGTAATGGAGATCTTTCCTTAGAAGAGGTATGTTTCTGAGGTAGAAATATGTCTAAACATATACATGTGTGTACCACAATTCTACCTGTCTTTCATAGATAGTCCCAAGCTGCCTCTGCCCCCACCAAGCTGACTGAATGCACACCAAATCCTATCCAAAAACCACAGGAGTGCAGCACCATGTTGGAGCTTATACAGCCAGGCTCTTGGTAGGTCTTGTGAATCCTGGCATAGAGCAGCTTCATGCAGCTTCACTGCTTTGATTTAAAAGCTGCCTCACTCAGCCAGCTCAGAAGCCAAGCAGAGCAACCTTGGGTCTGTCTGCAAAAGGCTGCATAGGTAACCCTGTACGCGTTTAGCTTGCTTCCTAGCAAGTCTAGGAAGGTTAATGAATGCTGTCTATATGTAGGTAAATCAAAGTATATTTGAAGTACGTCAGGATGAATAGAAAGAGGTGGAGCTATTCAAGCTAAAGGAGAATATCAGAATAAAAAAGTCTTCTTAAACCAAGTTAGCCTGGAAATTAGAAGGTTCCTAACCTACAAGGCAGAAGGCTTTGAGATGATCTTTCAGTCAGAATAGTGAGGAGCAAAGAACTAGCTGCTTCTGACAAATAGTTTCTGAAGGAGGTTATAGAGGCTTAATGTGTATGATTACAGGAACTGCATTTAATAACCCACATAGTTCCTCCTAGGCATGTGCTCCTAATAATTACTTTGACAAAGCAACAATATATTATGTAAAATCTATAGCACAAGTAATGGGAAATATCTTTGCATTCTGCTGAAGAGAACATGGATGTATCCTTCCTCCCTGAGGTTTGAAATGCTTAATGGTGCAAGTGTCCCATAAATAGAAATGCAGAGTAGACAACTTTTGATGTATTCAGGGCTTTGCTTCAGGGAAGCATTCACACTAATAGATGCCTATTTGTATCTTCAGAAGCTATTTGGTCTCAGAAAAACTGGTCTGGTAGTTTTCTGAGAATGCATCTTACAAAATTTTTAGTGTATCCATTTCA
This sequence comes from Morus bassanus, assembly GCA_031468815.1. NCBI lineage: Eukaryota > Metazoa > Chordata > Aves > Suliformes > Sulidae > Morus > Morus bassanus. The sequence goes on from CM062568.1 coordinate 111,031,777, forward strand.
GATCAGAATAATGTTTGTGTTGTTTCAGTTTTCATTTGAGCTAGACCCAGGAGATTTACAATGGAAGATTAGAAATAGCACTAATTTCTGGAACCTATTCCTATTTCTCTCCAGGTTTAATCTGAGTAAGATTTACAGAGATTTCATTTTTTTCTTATTTTAAAGCCGAATTTAAAAAATATCAGCAAGTGCATTTGCAAAAAAAAAAAAAAAAAAAAATCTCTTAGTTGCAGTTTTCAAAAAGCTCTGAATTCTGAATGGAAAGAGTATGTCTTCTTTTCACTAGAAGAAAATCTTTCCAAGAAGTCAATGATTCATCATGTAAAATACACTGTTGTCTATAAACATGGGCAATAGCTTTGATCTATTGACTTGTGTATTACACTGATTCCACGGTATGGATGCTGTAGAAGTAATTATTAATTCAATAGTTAGGGAAATACTTATTTGATTCTTACATTTTAATTCTGAAGAGAACTTTCTCAAAAGTTTTAAAATTAATTTAGACGAATAGTTTTAATTTGCGGAAGTGTTATAGGCTCTAAAGCATCAAGTACTGCATTCCATTTCAAGATGGTTTTGAAAACTACTGTCATTAGTCTCTGGTTTTGCATATGTATATCCTGCACTCCAGCACTGTATGTTTCATTGACAGCTTAATCCTGGAAAGATAGTGAAAATAGTTATGCAAATTTGACAGGGACTTGTGGACCAAATATAATTTCTGTTTGCTTGTGTTTCACATTGAAAAAAATACATTTTTCAGATAATGCTTTAATGTGTAAAAAATCCCAAATAACTCTGCAGGTGCTTATGTAGGTAATATTGCAAACCTTTTTAAAGTGTTACATAAGGGGATAAAAGTGCTACTTGCGATTTTGTGTTTAATATGTGTTAAATCCACAGCACAACTGGAATTGTAAAGTTTCAGCATTCCAAACAGTTACAATAACATGCATTTAAAATCTCCTATTAACAGAAGAAGTTAAATAGGCATGTCATGGCAAATACTTGTGGGCTTTCTTACAGACCCCTTCACTCTGTTTGTTCCGCTGCTGTCGCTGAGATAAATGGAGGCAGTTTTGCCAGTAATACCTGGAACTCTTTCTCTCCTCTTTTGCAGCAGACCCAAAGATTTTAATATTCAAAGAATGGCAAAGTGTACATCTCTTTATTAAGTTCAGTCTTGGAGAGAGACGTTTCTTTAAAAGTTCATAATAATGAATGTTCAGAACAAGCATAGATGTTATTAGAAGATGATCTCTAAATTGTTGGCTATTTTGGAGATGCAGTTAGACTGGGATTTTAAAGTAAAAATGTTTGTAGAGATGCCACCTCTTAAAAATGATATTAACTATATCTTGGTCTAACTTTTAGGTTGAAAAGGTATTTTTATTCCATTCTATTTTTGACAAAATACAATGTAATGCACATGATACAGAGTAATTGTCTAAGTTCTACTGAAACTTCAAACTTTCATCTAGAGAGAGAAAAGTTTTTCTTCAAATAAGAGGACTTTGTAACCTTTTGATGCACTCTTAAGAGGCACATGAGAAACACATTCATAAGAAAGAAGAATTCCCCTCTGGTAATTGTGTTGCTTGTGAGTGTTGCTGCCGCTAGTACAATAAAACCCAGATGTCTAATTTCAGCTCTGAGGAAAGTGTCTTGTCAGTAATGTGGAAGACTGCTTTATACCTTTCTCCAGTATGGCCTAGTGTGACTTAAGATTGCTTGTGGACCATCGTACAGGTACTGTCAACCACTCTTTGCAACACAGTCTCTCACAGGATCCTAAATGATGCAAGCCTGAGTAATCACTTCTGTGGGTGAAATTCCAGTTTCACCAAAGCCAGTGAGGATGGGAGATCCTTTCCCTACCTCTTCCCACCTCCTTCCTGAAAGATTCCTGGTTTTGGATACCAAAACTGCAGCATGGGCTTGTTTAGTTACGGTGACAACACCATTCCCCCCTCCTGAGTTCAATTTGAGCGAGGAAATAGGAAGTGCTCCAGTTTTTGCCATTTGTTTTGTGGGATTTGTCTAGATCTCTATACCAGCAGGTGTTCTGCACAATGGAAAAATCATAACCTGCTTTTTCTTTGGAGAAGTGAAAGCAGAGTCAAATCCTTCTCAGAGGTGCACAGTACGAGGCAATGCTCACAACTTGCAGCAAGGGAAGATGCAGCTGGAAATAAGGACAAAAATTCAATGTGAGGGTGGACAAATGCTGGAAAGATGCCCAGAGTGAGTCTCCATCCTGAGAGATTTCTAAACTTTACAGAACCAGAGGGACAAGTGGCTAGAACTGACTTGGATTCTGGCCCTGCTTTGGGCATGGAGTGACTCCAACATGAATTTTCTGCCATTCTGTGATTCTTGAGCTACCACAAGCCAGTTTGTGCTACCTCAGAAGCCAGAGCAGACTCCTTCACTGGTTTCGCTCTACTGTCTAGATCCGTCCAAAATACCAGAATGATTTCTCATTTCTAACTAAACTTTTCTTGCCACTAGGTATTTCCTGCTAAGTACATACCTACTGGCAGAGCTTCTCTTGCAAACAGATGTGGCCTCCTATTCTGCTTATATTCCCCAGCTCACTCCTGACAGTGAGCAGGCAGTTGCCACTTCCATTTTTCTAGGACTCCTCCCACCCTCCCCAGCAAAGCACTGTGTAGATAAGACAACTTATTACCTCTATTTCCTATGGTTATTTTAGTGATGCTGTTAGGTGGATGGGTCTCTTCAGTTTCCCTTCTGCAGTACTATCAATCAGCTCAAATATTTAACAAGCAAGAACAAGGCTTCATAGTAGCTGTACCTTTAAAAATCTCCAATGTACTCACAGAAGACAGATAAGGTATTAAAAGGCCTTATATTAAATAATGTGGATTCATTATATTTAGACACTGAATGAAGCTGATCTCTGTCAGAATTTTTGTCCAGGAGTGAACTCTGAACAAGACAGCAGAATGAATTAAAGAGATGCCCTCAGTGGAAGAACTGAGCAATTAAAAGTCTTATCAGTACTGGTATTGAAATGCACAAAACAACTGAAGAAAGTTTAAATATCTTCTTGATCTGTATCTTTAAACCAGACATTACAAAAAAGGAGGATAGAAATAAGTTAGCTTAGTTTCTGGCAGTAATATCAGTGTTTTATTTGAACATTATTTTAATATCTTTCAGTTTTTCCCAGAGAATTTGCACAGTTAACTATGAAAAAATTACAGAACTTAGTACTAAAACCACACTAAAAAAAATTCTTTTTATTAGGAAAAGAGGAAGGCACAGAAAAGTTTCTGACTGATTTAGAAATGAAGAGTCAGTCTTAAAGTTTTAGGGAGAAAAAAACCAAGAAAAAACAAGTTGTTGAGCAAAAGAAGCCACCTACTCCAGAAAAATAACCTGTAGTGAAAGACCCTGCTTTGAGTGGCAGGTTGGATCAGGTGACTTCCAGAGGTCCCTTCCAACCTAAATTGTGCTGTGATTCCGTGATTCATACAGCGTTCAAAAGTCAAAGCCCACGACAACCCACTCTTGGTAGTACATGCCTTGCCAAACACTGTAAGTCAATGCAGTGACGTATGCAATGAACTATGTAACCTGAGGGTTAATACCAGGCCCAGCTGTGATCGCACAGCATTGACAGAGGACAGCAGCAGTATTGCAATCCAGAGGCACTCTCCATAAGGCCAATGGAAAACCCTCTAGCAGAAGATGAATGAGACTCCATTTTATCATTATAAAAGCAAATGACATAGTTACTAAGTAGGGCTAGCCGCACCAGTGCCAAAATCAACTTAACATGGAAGGAAGGAAAAGGTACATCAATAAAACTCAGAGCTATAAGGTTATCCATACTGAGGGAATATGAGATTTACTATATCAGTAAATAAATCAGAAAAACAATATTTAGGAAGAAAACTGATACCACTTATTTTTCAAAACATGATGAAGGTTCTGGAAGGTGTCCTTTGGAAAAACAAAGACCACATAGTTCTCACTTAAATATTATTTCACATTCAAGGCATTCAAAGCCAAAGTAAATAATATTTGGGTAGATAAAAGGTGGAAAAGCCATTACATCTGGAAGGAAGAGTGTAGACAAGAAACACCAGAGGCTACAAACAGCTTCTGTAAGAGCCATAGTTGGACTACTCCTTGGAAAACTTAGAAGTTATCTTATAGCATGGTTGAGGCCATCAGCAGTATGCCTACACCAACAGGCAATGAATGGATATACATATTATTGAAAATGGTGAACTAGGTATGCACCTAGTGCACTGCAGCTATGAGCTTTTAGTTTGTGGGACCAGACTAGCTGGAAGGCAATTTCCCACACAGGGAGCATGTATAGTGTGGTTGTCACATCCTCAGCACTGACAAACAGCTCCACTCCTGTTGGTCTGCACTACTTGATAATGCAGACAACATCACTGGTATTTCTGAAAAAGGTCCTAGCACAGCTGCTCTTCACCCGTACAGTGCTTGCTTATAAGTTATGGACACTAATGAAACTAGATGTCAGTATGCTTGAATGCAGGAGGAGTCTTTGTGTTAATTTTTAACAGACTTTTTTTGGTCATGAACCTATCAGTGCTACTGACAAAAGGAGCATAACAAACAACTGTCAGTCAGGAATGCAGAGGTTACCTTTTCATTTAGAAATGGTGTAAATACTGAGGAGACTACACAGATAGATTATATATATATATATATAAAAAAAAAAGCAGGAAAACTGGGTTTTGCCCAAATACAGATCATAACTTCTAGAGTTACTGCTGCTGAGATGTGGAGAAAATAAGGAAGGCTATTAGCTCAGAGTGCCTAGGACAGCATGTTTTAAATTCTGGTTATCATTGTAAAAGGCCTTTCAGTATTGAATGGGTTTTTATTGTAAAAGTCATAAGGACGTTTTTTGGTGCGCTAACAATAGTGACAGAGGCACAGAGGCACACACGCACACAAAAGTTTATGTACCAATATCTAGCACAAAGGCTGGAGATGTTTGACAGTGTTATAAAATGATGAGCTCTTAAAGCTTGCTGTATACACCAGAAAATACAAGCCAAGCAGCCACACTGAAAACACTGGAGTAACTTGCTCCCCTCTTCCACCATACCTCCAGGAAACTGTGTCTCCTAAGCTTTTTTTGCTTAGTTCCCCCATATAAGCTTAGTGCCAATACTATTATAGATAACATCTGTATCAGAACCATTGTCACTTGACTTAGTGGCATAGAGCAATAAGCTGCAAATAAATGAACATAAATTTAATTTTGCATGAAGTACAGATTTAGATATATAATCACCATTGCCTTTGCTGAGTGTAGAGAGGAGCTAATAGTGATTATGCTCCCAGCTTAGCTGCTCTAGCCTAGTAAAACAGCTATGTGGACTCAAGCCAGGGAGTTATGCTCACACACTGAGACTCTGCACACAAATGAAGCACTTGCAAATGTGTGTAACTGTGCTCTTCAGCAGATCTGGCCCCGTGTGACTAATATTTCTTTCCAGAATCTACTATTCTCTTGTATTCTGTTATGTTCAATGTTAATTTTCACTTGATTTTAAAGTATATATTTACTTCTTGGATTGTTAGGCAGTACATTAAACTTTCAATAAATGCCACTAATTCCTACACCCACAGAAATATAATTTACACCAATGTTTTAATTCAATCTGTACTGCATTGATGAGGAAAGTTATTTGCCAATGTTTTGAAGTCAGGCAGGGTGAGAGGGAAGAGCCTTTACATTTTCCAAGTTTATATCTAGGCTCCAGATGGAAACAATTCTACAACAAAAGAATGAAATCTGGTAGGATATTCTTGAGATCTCGTAAGTTCAGCAGCACGTCACTGGTACTGAGGCCAATTTTCCAGAAGACTGATTTGAATTGCAGAAAAGAGGAGGAGAGCAAGGCCAAGTGGTGTTCTAAGTTAACCCATAACATGCTGCAGTCTAGCATTAAATGGGAATTTTATATAATGCAACACACATTATATAATTAACTCACGTTACATGTTTGGCTCAGTTGTTAATATTGACTGATAATATATGTGCCTGTGGTTTTTAAAAGGAAAAACCTTCAGCAAGTGATGCAAATTTCTGTTACTGATTACAGTACTTACAATACTTTAGAGGATCTGTATTTATAATCCTAACGTTTATCTTTGACATCAGAGGCTTCAATCCGCAACACTTAAAAGCTTCATATATTTTGTTGCAAAAAGCTACTATTGAAACAAATAAATTATACCCCCTATCAGCCCACATATCTTTCAAAATAGATTGTTATACTAATCAGTGAGCAAAAACAAAAGGCCTTTTAAAGCCTGCCAGCAGAGATGGAATGAATTACTTCTGAGATGCAAGACTGCAGAGCTGGTAGCTTGCTAAGTAATCATTCTTGGAGACTATTTGCCTTTCAGAGTTCTTAAAAAAATGTTTCATGGCAAAATTAACATCCAATTTAACATCTGTTTCCTAGCAGAGGAAAGATAGTCTTGTGGATTAAAGCTGAGGACTTCTGGACTCAGATTTCCCGGGGAGCTTTGGCCAAATCACTTAATCTCCCTCTACTCCATTCTTTCTAAGTAAAATGGGGGATAAAAATATTTCCTTGGGCTGCCTTGGTCACTTACAGTGAAAGCTCTTTTGGTGGAGGTTGTGTCTTATATGGGGACATACAGCTCTTATGACAAAGTAGTTCTGATCTCAGGTCCTTTGGGCCCTATTGTACAACAAATGAAGAAAAGTAATCAGAGAACAAGCTGATGTATCACATGCCCAGGGAGTTATATCATATACACTAGAGTTGACAGAAAAAAAGTCAGTAAAATAAGATGTGATTAATGACTTAGGAATTTTTTTCATGAAACTACCAGGAGTTTCATGAGTTTTGTGACTATTTGTTGTTGAGAAAAAACATCGTAACAGACAATAATCCTCCACAAGGGCTCAGTGAACTCAGATGAAATTATCAAAACTAAAGCAAGTAAATATAATTCATTAGGTCTGAGAAGGACTTTCAGCTCAGAAACCTTGTTTACTTTGAAAAATCTCTAGCCTAGGTAACTTCTAGACACAAAGCCCAAAAAACTGATGCTGATGCTGAATATAAGCAATTGGAACTTGAAATAATTTTTAAAATGATGGTCTTCTCCTAAAACAAGGGGATTTTCCCATATTGCCTATAGCATCAAGCTTCTCATTCTTAAAAAAGCACTCATATTGATTTAAATAATGGTTTTAAAATGTCAAAAATAAAATAGTTACTGGGTGAATGAAGAGATTTATCAACCAGCTTGAGACTGTATGAGATAAAAAGCTAAAATAAATATCCAAAACATCTCAAACATGAAAGTACAAAAAATTTATGGGTTTTGAACCTTTCTACAGTAAAACACGTCTTTTTATTTCTTTTTTATAGAATTTGCTTGGCTTTTTTATACCAACAGTTAATATTAACATTCTACAAATGTGCTCTCCTGAAGGTTGAAATTCTTGGTGGGTTGAAAATGGCGTTTGATTACCTACTGTGCATTGCAAATTTAGGTTTCTTCAATCAACCTGCCAATCAACTTCTTTCACCATAAATAAATCCACTGAACAAAACTGAAGTCAGAAAGGAACACTGAACAGGGAATTCTGTTAAGGGTAATCATTCTTATCTCTCATTCCCTCCCATATTCCTAGCTGTGCATGCAAAATGGCATGAAAAGCAGAAGTCAGGGAGCAGTGAACTAAAGTGAGGGCAGAGGTGCACAAGGGCACACACAAAATGGAGAAGACATGGCAAGCTAAGTGAGTGACCATCTCGTCTTAGGAATTTTCATGTTCGTGCAGTTCTTCAAAGCTGGTTCAAGCAGAAAACAGTTAAATGGAGCATAACCAGAAATGAACTAATCAGTTGTTGTGTACTTATTACTGCTCAGGTCAGCATAACCTTTCCATATTTTGATACATTTTTAATCCCGTTTTTCAAGCAAAAATAATTTTACTCTTCTGACACAAGCCTCACCCCCCTGAATGAGCTTTTAAATGAAAAGTTTACACATTTTAGAGAAGAAAAATAAGGCTGCAACTAGACCTAAGCAGATATAAAAAGATAGTTTCCACAAAGATTCATCTGATTGTTTAAATTATATTGTTTGAATTTTGATACTGCCAATATGTGCACATATGTTATGATCAGAACTGTATTGCAGACATGTTTATAAAATAGTTTTAAATGTATAGTAATGAAAACTGCATTTTGAATTTGTGATCAGGAGTGTTTGTGTATAAAAACTTTGAGGAAGGGTTGGGACCATGTGACCTACAGAGATTTCTTCCAACCTGAACTATTCTATGATCTTACTAAAATTAATTTTTATGAGTTTTTTGTATCTAATCAGTATGGATATTCATATTATGTGACTAATTTTAAATCAAAAGGGTTTATAAAATACTGTAAGCTACTCACAATCAAACCAGGAGCAAAGAATTCTCCAAAATAAGACAGTGACCTACTCAAGCAATGAAAGTATTGGTGGAAAATTGTAAGAAATCACAATCAGGACAGAGAAAAATCAAAGACCAAATAGATAAATCACCAGCAACAATTTATATGACATTGTTTGTGAAGACATGGAGAAATCCTAAGAACCCAGGCCCAAATTTTTCTGTTTTTCTTAAGAAGTTTCTGCATTTCTGTGAGATGACAAATTATTTAGCTTCATTATTTACCCATTTTACTGATTTGTGAAAAGTTATGTTAAAAATAACAAACTTTGTTGGAAAAGGTTCAGATTCTGCAGCTTTTAAACAGTTGACTAGTGTCTATTAATTTAGGTTGTCTCACTGAAGTAGGTAAAATTGTTCTCATCAGTACTTGTTTGTAATATGAGGACAAGTTCTAATAATAGGTTTATTTCTCCAGACTTTTCCCTTGTATTTACATTGTGTATTTCATCATGATATGAGTTGTAAAGCAGTTTGTGCACAGGAAAAGGTTGTCATTGGATGGCAATGAGCAGAAGCCTATATAACATCTTGCAGAAGATGTTTGCAATGTCATTATCTTCTTTTATCTCTTCTATGTGTAAACTATAAAGAAAAATAATAGCAGAAAAGATAAGATGCTGAAAGACATAGTGGACACAATATGTGTTTAAAGAAGACTTTCATGCATATATTTAAAACTGTTGGCTGAAACATGCCATGAGTCATGTTCCATTATAGCAATGAAGTATTAGCCAACAAAATTTGAAGTACAACACAGATTTCTCCTCCTTTAAATAGACTGTAACATAAAGAAATAAAAATATATGTAGAGAAGCTGGATCAAAAGCACAAAACCCAGAACTATGTTTTGAGCCTTCCACTCTCTAAAGAGTTGAAAAAGATGTGGGGTCCAATGGTTCAGTTCCTCTTGAACCCAAGGGAGAAGGGGGCGCCATCACAAAACTCAGGCTGAACTCTGAGTTCAGGAGCTTTTGTACTTGGAATTCTCCCTGGCATATGGAAATCATTGCTCTTTACAGAGCAATAAAGGCTGACTTTTAGGCAGAGTCCTTTCCATTTCAAAATACTTTACTTAAATAGTTAATCCCTAATACTACTTCAATTGAACTTTCCCCATGATCTTTATGAATATAACTATTTGCCTACAAGTATCAAAGTGTACTTTGAATCAAGTCTAAATAAAGAATAGGAAAAAATGATACTAAGATGATGACGTGGGAAGTTAGCCAATGGGAGGAGTACATAGTTTACAAAGATGATGAAAATTCAGCGTAATATTAAAAAAAAAGTGAGGTGCAATTAGCCTCCTACAGTATGATCTACATTTTTAAAATCTAAAAACCACTTTTTTGTGCATATTATTGAATGAAGCAATTCAGACCCATAAGATTAGAGACAATCTCTGTGATGTGGATCCATCTAAAGTTTGGATTTTCCTGCCTTTTCAAAATGTCTGTATTTACAGCTGCCTTTACAGTTTAGATTTCTTTATTGAATACTTTCAAAATACTGAGCCTCAGACTAGCCCTAAGGGACTAAAAAACCAGATTTCCCTATCTATAAGGTACTCTATTATTTTTTTCAACTAAAAATTGATTACTATCAGAACACTTAATTTTTTAATCCCTGTTTAGTTGCTGCTCACTCATATTTTAAAATTACCAAATGTTTTCTTTAGGTATAAACCTTTCTCATTAGCAGCCTCTTTGTTTATGACCACATCTTGCAGAAAGTCTTTATTTCTGGGCTAACAGGCTGCTTTTCCTTTCCTTTCCTTTCCTTTCCTTTCCTTTCCTTTCCTTTCCTTTCCTTTCCTTTCCTTTCCTTTCCTTTCCTTTCCTTTCCTTTCCTTTCCTTTCCTTTCCTTTCCTTTCCTTTCCTTTCCTTTCCTTTCCTTTCCTTTCCTTTCCTTTCCTTTCCTTTCCTTTCCTTTCCTTTCCTTTCCTTTCTTCCTTTCCCTTTCCCTTTCCTTTCTCTTCTATTTTGAATGTTGGATCATAGGCACATCTCATTTCAAAATTCTCTTCTTTAGTCCAAAAGAAAACACAGTAATTGAGATTCATTCCAAACGTTAGTATAATGTATGGTAAAGAAAGTGGTTAAGTGCAGGCTTCCTAACACCCTTCTATTACCTATAACACTGACCATATATTAAGGGCAGTGTACATTAAGCACAATCACACCCCTCAGCCATATTTCCTTACAAATATGAAGAGACAATCACACCACATCAGACTTGTTTCCTAAACCATAAATAAAAATAAGTTTAAAACATATGTAGAAACTTTGAGGCCAGTACTCTTCTGTGCAATATCAGGTTTAGGTAACTTAAACTCCAGTAATTTGAATTGTATTAATGTAAATTTACTTAGTGTGACAATGAAAAACTTTATTGGCAGATGTACTATCCTTCCTTCTCAGAAGATAAAATGATTTTATTGTATTTCTTCACAGAATTTATATATTATTTATACTGCAGTAGTCCCTGGAGATTTGGTAATGGATGGGGCACTGGTTGCATTCAGCAGGACAGGACAATGGGACAGCTGTCCCATGGAAAATCAGAGCAATGAACCTTGTCCCCCAAAACTATAAGTAATAGCAGACACACTATTTTATGTTTTCCTGAGGGACAAGAATGAATCAACATGGCCAAAGCACTCAATCCAATGATAGAATCATGAGGAGAAGCCAAGGCAATGTTTTCAAAATAATGGTGTATATTCTGCTGAAGAAGAGACTGAAAGACTGTGAAGAGGTGTCCTGTGTGGCTTTTTATACTTGAGTTCTCTACGATAAAGTCTACAGCTGCTGTCACCAAAAGGGAATCTTACAATGGATAGAAAGCATAAGGGCTGTTGAGGTGTTTGCAGGTGATCTCAATCAATTTCACTGAGGAATTTCTCATGGACTTTCCAGGAGAAAGGGCTTTTCCATGCAAGTCAACAGATGACAAGATGGGAAAGAACTTTTGTGCGGGGCACAGAAAAACATAAATATTAAATCAAGGAGATACCTTTAGCAGCTGGAAAACTTCTGTATGGCCACGGTTGCCAAATATTGTAATTAATTTTTCAGGAAGAAAATAAGTTAGATTTGAATGCTCAGAGAGGTAGAAAAGGAGAAAGAAAGAGATGTCAAATTAGAAGAAGTGTCAACATACTGAAGTATGCGTGTGAGCTACAAAATCATAGAATCATAGAATATCTTGAATTGAAAGGGACCCATAAGGATCATCAAATCCAACTCCCTGCTCTTTGCAGGACTACCTAACACTAAACCATATGACTAAGAGCATCATCCAGGCACTCCTTGAACTCTGACAGGCTTGGTGCCATGATCACTTCCCTGGGGAGCCTGTGCCAGTGACCAACCACCCTCTCAGTGAAGAACCTTTTCCTAATGTCCAATGTGAGCTTCCCCAATGCAGCTTCATTCCATTTCCTTGTGTCCTATTGCTGGTCACCGGAGAGAGTAGAATCCACTAAGTACTTTGGAGAATCAATGCAGAAGATTGCCTGCCCAACATCTTTCCTAACACACATGCAGAACCAGGTAAAGTGGTTGAATTTTTAAAGAATGATAGCACATGTATCTACTTAGGCATTCCAATTGTTATTACTTAGATGACCTGCAGTTGTCTTTACTCTGTCATGGACTCACCCATCTTCTTGTACCATGTTTGTTTAGTCAACTTCTCTCTTTAATTTAATCTTTAATTTCTGGATTCCTTACAGTCTGTTCAACTAACAGTTACTAAAACTGAACCATTATTTTTGCTTGTTAACCATCTCTGCTTTTCTGTCACTAAAAGCAAGATGCTATGTTAGATGTTAAATACTATCATACCTTGTCAGCCCTACTAGGATTACTACCACCATGGTGATTTTAATGGTTGAAAGGATCTCTGCCTTTCTCATCCAACTCCAGCTATTAAGTATGTGATAAATATGATTCCACTTCTCCTTTCAAGCCCTGCAAAAGGGGAAAAAAGGGTCTTCTCTCCCTTCATTCTACGTATCTTTCTTTTAAATGCGCAAGTCTATCACTTGCTTCCATTGTAATTCTTTGCCACTGAACAGAGAATTGATCTCTGAATGGACTTTATAACATTACCAGTTTTGATTGAATAAAAGTGGTTTACCTAAAAGCTTTCTGCTTTAAAATGTGATTTTGTTAGCTGAAAGCTGAATAAAGAAAATATTCTTTTGCAAACTTTAAAATTGACTTGAAAGTGTCTCAGTATACCTCCTGGCAACTCCAGTTCTGAGATCTCAGGACTCTTTTTCCTCTATGGGCTATATGCCCTAGCTGAATTGTACCCCTTATGATACATCGTCCTTTTAAACTCTTGCTAAGCTACTCAAGTGCATGATGAGAGGTCCAAATCTGCATCATATCCAGGGAGATATTGGAAGTTTATTGGGAATTTAAGTGGCCTCATTGATTTTGCAATTAGTTATAGATATTTAACATTATTTTTTTTCTAAAATTGTTAATTTTAAGCACCCACATGTGTAGTCTATTCCCAAGCAATTGCCTGAATTTCTCCATGGCAGACCTCCAATAATTTCCAGTGAGTAATGAGTAACTTCTATATACCAGACTGCTTGAATTAGAGATGTAGATTTGTGCACTTCTGAAATGTCTTCAGGATATTTTCATAACATGAGGACTGGAAAATTTTAAAAAAGGAAACATATTTTGAAGGATATATTTTCAGCCACTTTTACAAAAAATTCTGAATTTATCCTTCAGCAATCTTCTTCAACCCAAGGGCTATATTCCTGTTTGACCGAAACCTCTGCTTAGAGAGTTTCAACAGTGAAACGCCCCATTTTAAAAATGGTTTGGAATAAGCGATCCCAGAGATTTAGAGGTCATGGCTGTTCACAAGCCTTTCTCACCATTTTGAGCTCCCTTGAAACACGTCTTATTTCTGAAAGCTGCATCTACTACCTTGATTGACCTTGTCTGACTAGATTTTTTTCCCTTTTTTTCCTTTTCTAGTATTGATCAATGCATAACCTCTGTTTCAATTGTCTGTAGATATCTTAAGAACACACAGAGAATGCCATATAAGCTGTAAGAGAGGAAATACACATTTAATCCTGTATTAAATCCCTTGCTGGAATGTTATGAAGAAAATCAATATTAGGCAAGATCCTCATCTGGTGTAAATTTGTGTAGCTCTGGGAAAGTGAATGAGCTATGAAAATATCCCCACTGAGAGTATGGTACAATATTTTATACAAAGGAGAAGCATAGATTCTTTCAGATTGAGCTGCTGTAATATAATTTTATCATAAGTTTTGTATCAATAGTATGTTTCGGTTTGTATCCTAAATTGTATTTTGTATGCTTGGCTTCTTAAACGGGTTGAGGCAATCTCATCAGAGCCTCTCTCATTCTAGAAAAAAATCCTGCAGTGTAATCTTTCTGGCAGAGCTATACAAGATGAATAGAAGATAATGAAAACATGAGAGGTTGCCTCAGCTCAGAGGCTAGTTAAGCTTGCTCCTTTTCTGATCTCTGCAAGTGTGTTTGGTCTTTTCCTCTTGTCTTTGGGATAATTCTCCCACTTCCAGATCCCCATTCAGATCGGTTTAGGTGGTTCCCAGAAGGGAAAAGCAGAGCCATGAAGAGTATTTGCTTGATGTTGGTATTCAATGTCTCATAGTGTAGTGGGTACTTATTATGAAGGGATCAGCCCTCTCAAGTAGGGTAAGATGAAACTGTTGTCCTCTCAAGTGAAAAATCAAGTGCACAGATCAAAATGTTCTATTAATACAGATATTTATGGCTCTATTTTGTTACAATTACAGTATTCCCCCCTCCCAATTTACATTATGTCCACAAACCTCTTGTCCTGGTTTTGGCTGGGATAGAGTTATTTTTCTTCCTAGTAGCTGCTATAGTACTGTATTTTGGATTTAGTATGAGAATAATGTGATAATACACTGATGTTTTAGTTGCAGCTAAGCAGAGTTTATACTAAGTCATGGACTTTTCAGCTTCCCATACTCCGCCAGCAAGGAGGTGCACAAGAAGCTGGGAAGGAGTATAGTCAGGACAGCTGACCCACACTGGCTAAAGGGATATTCCATACCATGTGACATCATGCTCAGTATATAAACTGGGGAGAGTTGGCCGGGGGCAGTGACTGCTGCTCGGGGATTGGATGGGTATCGTTTGGTGGGTGGTGAGTAATTGCATTGTGCATTGCTTGCTTTGTATATTCTATTATTATTATTATTATTATTATTACAATAATTTTATCTTATGTTATTTCAGTTACTAAACTGTTCTTATCTCAACCCACCAGGGTTTTTTTTTCACTTTCACTCTTCCATTTCTCTTCCCCATCCCACCGGGGCAGGGAGTGAGTGAGTGGCTAGGTGGTGCTTAGTTGCTGGCTGGGGTTAAACCACAACACCCCTACCCTTTGTACTTCAGGCACCATACCAAGAGGACTAAAGAATGAGAAAATAATAGTTTATTGCATGGTACCTTCTATTTGGATGACAGTGAGTCCCATTATCTTCTAAAAGACTTCCTTTGTCATAATTTATAAAAGAACATTTATGCTGTAATTCATGATGAGTTTGTAGTTCTTTGCTGATTTGGTATGCTTTTTTGATGACTATTCTACATGAGTGTGAAATTTTGATACAACTGAGCCGTTGAAGACTGCTCTTATACATCTAATCACATGAATTTCATCACTGCAAATTCACACACATTTATATTGCTGTAAAGATACAGTGCTTGTACATACTTGTATCACAAAAGAGTGAAACAGAATGGCCTTTTTTTTGAAGGAACTCAATTATTACAACCTCATGATTTGTAGACTGAAGCGTAATTTTAAACTTAATTAATAGATACCTGGGTGTTTGGCACTTTGGATGAAAGGAAACTTTGATAAGCTGAAACTTGAACACCTTTAATTATACCATGACCTATCAGTTCTGTTTGCCATTTTACACCTGGCCCAGTCACAAATATTCCAGATAGTCATGCTTTACTCCACATGTTGTCATTTAACTTCTTTATATGTTTCTGATTCACCTTGCCACAAACTGCAGTGTTAGCACAGCCCTGAATGTGCATTGAATTTTATGTCCATTTTGAAAGTAAAAGATTTTAAGTAGTATATTACAATTTTTTGTTTGGACTAGAGTGATGCAAACCATGATCCTGAACAGGATGAATTAAATCACTGTCCTATGGCCTACATTTTGAAAGAGGATTTGATTTTATGATAAACACATTTCTAGCATTACAAATAAAATAAAAACAGATTTACAATGCCATGGCATTTTATTAGGAAAATGTGAAAACAACAGTTTTATGATGCTCAGTTTGTGGGCTAGTACATTCCTAAGTGTTATTACAACTCAGCAGAGTACACATTCTCATTCTGTAGGTCATTGTGATTAAAAACACAACCAAGAACACTTTCAAAAAGCTGCCAGTATCCCTGTAACAGTCTTTCATCAATAGGTGTTCTGGTAGTAATCTCCTTTGGTTTTTTGTAACTACCAGTTCCTTTGTATTACAGAGTTTCACCTCCCAAAAGGCTCAGCTCCTCAAGGAACACCAGAGCAGCTCTGCTGGTCCAAGATCAAGGATATACAGCATTTCAACAGCTGCAGTTTTGGCCAGGGAGCTGCATGGCTCCACGGCCCTTCCCAAGCAGCGGGCTGGAAGGCAGCACCCTCAGTGGCCAGTGCTGACTTCTGCTCAGCTGACAATTTCTAAATCAAAGCTCTGTACATGAGCCTGGTCCAAAGATCACCATGAAAGGCTGCTTGGTGCTCGGTATTTTTGCAAATGGAACCATCTGGATGTCTAAAAGGACCTTAGTGTATCAACTTGGGATGTCCAAGAAAGGTAGCCCAGGTCTGCCATTCTGTTTGATTTTTCTTAACAGGGGCAGGCTGGGGTCAAATGCTGATGGCTTTGGAAAGACATATCTCTAAACTTTGAGATCTTAAGCAAGAGTTTCCAATGGTGGAATAAGTTACCACCTGCACTTTATACAACAAATAAAAGTGAATTGTGACAGCACTCACATGATAATTTTGACTTACTAGGTCCTTTGGCTACATTTTATAGTTCCTTAAGTAGCTATGCAACTACACAAACCCAAAATGTAACAGATATCCTAAAAAAAAAAAAAAATCCCCTGCTCTCAGAGGGCTGTTTGAATTGCCTGTGGTTTTTGAAATCTAATACTAAGGATCCAGAGAGCTACCATAATTTTTTTTTTTTTTACATACCTTGGCATCCCATCAATAAAGATAACATCTACAAGCCACTCCTTTGTGTCTCTTTATGACCAAATGATATATAGGCTATGCAGATGGCTTATGATAAGGACAGTCATCCTACTACTGACAATTCTACTAAATTAGCTGTGTTTTGATTCTAATTAATTGACCAAACAAAAAAGTTAGCAAGTATACCACCATTTGCCAAAAATGCCCAGCCTTCATTCAGCTGGCTTGTTTTAACGTCAGACTGAGCCACCTATTCTGAATTCTCAAGCAGCAGTCAATCTGTAGCATTTATTAGATCCCTGAAAGCATACAGGATAAAAGAAACCAACAGCTGAGACTGAGCATAAGGATTTATAATGCACACAATATGGCCTGCACTCATTGGGCCACCTATGTGACTTGAGTCTTTTCCAAATATATTAGTACAAAATCCTCCAGGCATCCATTCAGACCCCAGAAGCCTGTAGAAACTCTTGAATCTTTTGCCAGATCCCAGAAACCTGTAGATACCCTGGCTGTTTTGTTTTGACGAGTGGATTGATTTTTATGCTTTCTGCATTGCTTTTCCTGCCATTAAAAAAGCATACTAATATTCAGAGGGGGGAAGACAAAGAAGACAGAAGAATTATCTTTTCATAACTTCTGATGGAACCACCTATTTCATTCCTTTCAGTTGTGCCTGTCAGTCTCCACTGTTTAAGGAATTTAATGTTACATACTTTTTCCATGTGGTCTGTGTCAACTTAGGCAGCCCGCAGACTACCAAAACCTTAGCTGAACGGAAAGGGGAAGGAAGTGAATCTACTCATGTCTCCTAATCAGATGAAAAAAAAATTATCAACACTCATAGTACTGAATTGGATATCAACAGGAGGTAGATATCATGAGTGCAAGGAGGTAGGTAGATTTCTGGTTAAGCTGTCCTATGGCCAGTATTCTCTAAAAATTCCATGACAAGATACAGGTCAGTGGTCTTCTAAGTGAATATAATGTTTTCATATTTTAAGCTTTCAAAAAAATTTATCCTTTAAAACTAGATATCTTGAAATTTTGATAAGACACATAATTGCCAGACTGGCTTGCACTCCGGGAACTTTACTCAGAGTAAGCTGATAAATAGCAACTTACAGACTTGCGCATTCAAATATGCTAGGAAAGGTGGTAAAAGTGAAAAGGCATAGAAGTCAATAGTGATGCTTTTTAGTGTTGAACTGAAAAGTGGTCAGTTATCTCACTACTATTTGAAGATGGTGTTGGAAACTATAGAGTTGATTAATTGCTGTAGCAGAAACAAAGTGGGCTACAGAATAATAATGCTTAGCATTTAGCATGTATAATGCAAGATTTATTACACTGTTCCATACTTATCAGAAGAACTACCTTACAGGTCAATTCCTCTCCAAGTTGTGACTTTTTCCAAATACGATTCACTATATGCTTAAAACAAAACTGCAGCAACTTGGAAAGGTTGTCTTATACGTACTTTAGCAGCTGGAAGTGAGGATGCCTCCTGTTACCAGTCATATCTCAAAATACCACAGGTGATACAAAAATCTGCGATTGTGTTTCCTCCAGAGCTCTCAAAAGGTATAAAAAGTAAACTGACAATATCTTTACAAACTGTGTAAGAATCATTACACCCATTCCATTGACATTTTGTAAAGACTTCCCCAAAATAATATGGCATAACTACATGTGTTTATCTTCCAGACTCTGTATTGGGAATTCAAAGGATGAGCTGTTTAAAGTTGATGCTAAAGCTTTGTAGTGAAGAGGGAGATGAGAGGGAGAGACATGCATGTATGCTAACAAATTTTGATGTGACAGTACTGGAAACTGAGGGGGCAGGGACATGAACACAGCTCTACTCACATCTTGTAGCTTTGAACATAGCTGCCACCTAAGGCAGTGTGAAGGGGGTCCACAACATGTTAAATGGTTGAAACATGAATATGAGAAATGGTTGCAAGAGTAAAATCATTAAGTTACAGCATCTGATTTCCAATTTTATATGACCTAATTTGAGTTTTTGTCAGTAAATCAAAATAATTTGTATTTTCTCTGAATGTAGCTGCAACATAATCAATCAGATCTAGGTTTTGTAGTAAAGTATTTTCCCTCCTCCAGAAGCCTCCAGTCAGTCAACAAAGGCCCATAGTATTGCCAGTTTCATATCTCTGTGGAGTTTTTTTCACATACATTAAAGACAAAGAAATGAAAAAAACCAAACTTCCTTTCGCCCTATAGAGAAAGTAAACATGGGAAGGATTTTATTTAATTTCTTTTCTCGGGAACTAATTGAGAAAATTGAAGAATTTAAGTGATAAAAGAGAAATATCTTTTAAGGAGTTAAATGGCATATAGGGGGAAATTATTTGAACCTCTGGGAATGTATTAGTATTGTGTGTAATGAAAAACACAAGAAGAATCTCATGACAGTAATTTAAAATAGATCATACATACCAGAGGTGAGGGCCACAGAATTGCTCTGAGAATTACGCCCAAAGCATACAAAGAAGATCACTTATAAGGTTTTTGATTCTTTAATATCAGAAAGCTCCAATTTAAGGATTTTTCTAAGACGGATCAAAATGTTTTATTTACCAACAATTCATCTGCTGCAGCCAAATTAAATGTAACATTACCTGTAATTACAGCTTTGAAAGATTAATTTAGATGCTTGTGCACACAGCCTAGTAATAGACTGTTATTAGTTGTGCTGTAGCAGGTCATCTGTGGTTTGGGAAGGTTCATCTACAGGTCACTGAATACAGGTAACATGAATAATTTACATTTTTTATAGGTAGAGGAAGAAATAGCTTATACTATATTTTAAAACCCGTGCTAAACAAAAGAGTCTTTGAAAATTTAATTTGATTCATTACATGCACTGCAAATTTTAAAGCTAAATCACACTCCACATACAAAAGCATACATTTGATTGAATTCTTAAATGCACTTTTAGTCTCTGCTACCTAATTCCAAGCCAGTTATCT
Organism: Morus bassanus; assembly: GCA_031468815.1. Lineage (NCBI taxonomy): Eukaryota > Metazoa > Chordata > Aves > Suliformes > Sulidae > Morus > Morus bassanus. Next base: position 111,051,570 of record CM062568.1, read on the forward strand.
TTCATATTTATAATGCAACTAATCAGATACCATATGTGACTTCACTTGTAAACATTTGCTGAAAAAATTAATGATTGATACAGAACAAATAGAATAAGCTGCACTGGGGAAATGCTAGTTCTTTGCTAATATAATTTAAAAATAATTTATAACATATTTGTTTGTGCTAAGGCTAAATGCCCCAGACCTGCTCTCAAATATCCAAGTGCAGCTCCCATTGACTTCACTGGGATCTATGCCTGTATATCTGAAGGCTGAGCTGGGCCATAAGGAATTGTGCCAGATACAGTAATCCAAACATAGCAATGGGACAAGTAAGAGAGGTGCTCAATTACATAAGAAAAATAATTTTGAAAACTGCAAACATTAGGTTAAACTATGCTTCCTTGCATAAGAATCTGGAGACAATGAGACAGAAGTCAAACCACTACTGTTTTTCCTTGAATGGAGCAAATGCTGTGACTCCTTGTCATTCATAACTCCCCCAAAATAGCATGTTCACCAGGATTTAAATCCCAGGATAATTTCCTTCCATATCATCCACATATCTTCACAAGTTAATAACACTCCAATCACTTCTTTTAAAGTTTCTGGGAGCTACATATTCCAGTAGCTTGTTGCTTTTATGGGAGCCCTTTTAAAATATGAGGAGAGGAGAGGGCAGAATAATTCAGAATAACTGATAAGAAGGATAAAATAAAGATCATAGTTTGTAACATACTGTTATGACATTGGAGATGTTAATTCTCCAATTGTACTTACCTATAGGAGGTGAAAAGAGTGATACCAATCCATGTAAATCCATAAGAAAAGAGTCAGCGTGCCTGCTGTTGCTGAGGTTAATGGAAGTGGCAAACACTAAGGAAACCTATGGAATTTTTACTCTAGTACAGTAAACAGTAGACGTAGGAAGATTCACTGAGTTCAAACTATCAAAGCGAATATACTGCAGCCTAGATAATCACATGATATGATTGTAAATAGTCCAGGGACATATTTTTTCCTTTCCAGCAATTATACACAATTGGTGAGGCTTATCCTTTCAGCATCTTTCTAAAAATTTGTAGAGTGCCCAATAAAAATAGGATACGCTCTGGGTCTTTAGCATCTATGGAAATCATCCATATCATAATAATAAGCAGCAATTGAAATTGCTTCCATCTTTGACTTGATTAGTCAAGTACTTTGTCAAACCACGTATGGTCTTTTTTCACCTGTTCTTCATTTTAACACATATTTTCGTGGCTGTCTGTCAGTGATACTGCTTTTGAGACTGACATTTGTGAAAAACTGCTTGTGTTTCTAGCATCTCTTCCTGTTTGTAATTTTTACAATGTAAATCTTCAGTAAGTTTGTCAGTCTTAACTAAACAAGTGTTTTAGAGTGTAGCCTCAAATACCACAGCTGGATTTTTTATCTCTGGAGACAGATCCCAACCTGTTTTACTCTTAGCCTACTCTTGCCTATTTCTGTTAAAACTAGTGAGGCTGTAAGAGATTTAAATTAGTGTGGAAAGTGACCTAGCATTTCTGTGTAAACACATTTAAGAGCTGTGATTAGCAGTTCTGATTGAGGATTCACAACATTTTATTCCTGCTTATAAAGCACTGTATGTGTGCTTAATACTATAGTTAAACAGAAGACAATAACATTGCCTAAAAAACTTACAGTTGGGGTTCTGAGTCTGCAGCTGTATCCTTACGAACTACTCCTCATTTCTCCAGAAACGCCTTCTGAGGTCCATAAGATCCTCTGCAAATAAAAAGGTCCAGATGCAGGATAAGATGCAATTAGTGCTGAGGGATAGCAGGATACTGTAAACTTATAGGCATGGAAAGTAAGATCTGTGCTTTGGTCTAGAAAAAGCACAGTCTAAGTATAGGTGGGACAAGTATTTGGCTAGACTAATGCTGTTCTACCTTCCATTCAAGCTTTGTAATGAAGCAAGACTGAAAGAATCAGTTCTGTGCTCCTGTACATCATGAACCAACACAAAGTTAGGAGATGAGAACAGGGTAGGTCAAGGATTGAAAAACAGCAACAACATGCAATAATAACAGAAGCACAAAGGAGAAAAGGAAGTAATGAGGACTTCAAAAAGAACTTGTACATTAGAATGGGATAAAATTTAGATTGAGCGCCTGAAGTTTACTGCATTATAGAAAAATCCTTCAAGGAAACTGTTAGAAGCTCCCTTGGTTGAAACATTTAAGAATAAACATATACACAGAAACTTATTGAACATAACAAATATTTGTTGTGAGAGAAAGGACTAGAAAATAGCCTCTTAATGTTTTTCACACTAAGTCTCATATTTCAATAGCAAGACAGCTTCACACATGCTATTAGCAGATAATCTCCTATTCATGATCCCCTTTGCAGGAGCCCATAAGGAAGAAATATACATGAAGTTAATGGGGCTTTAACACTTATGAAAGGACAGGTAGTAGCCAGAAACAAAAGTAAGGTGCAGTATATGGAAAGCATTGTCTCTATGGATTACGAAACATAGTTCATAAATTAGATAACCGAGCAGGTTTTCATTCTCAATGGCTCTTGAGCTTTGCTGGTAATGACCACATGGCAATGTTTTCAAGTATTAGGTGAAACAGTATTGATTGCATTCTCCACCCAAATACCATCATTCAAGTGTTATTTCTTTGTATTTTCTGAAGACGTGCCATGCCATTCTCTCTCCTTTGCTTGGCTCCTCTGTTTTCAGTACAGACCTTCACACAAAAAAAAAAAAAAAACCTAACTCTCTAAGTGTTAGGATATGTCTACCTGATTAATGTAGCATAGCACATGCAGAAAATAAGGCTCTGTCTTTCTATATTTCTCTCAATTAAAAGCAAAAAACCCTACATTTTTTTAATTCAATAATGAATTAACTACACATGGAATTATAGCTTCCATTGTGCATTGTATCTGAAAGTTGCAGAAATTCAAATTGTTATTACTTCTTACACATAAGAACTCCAAAACCAAACATAGATTTATTTTAAAATGAAGATTTCTTTTCACAGCTTCTTACAAAGAAACCAAATGCCTTTCACATGAGAGGTGCTGAGGAACTAGTCAGTGGATGTCAAGATGGTGGCTGAAAGAAGAGTGAGAGGACAAAGATCCATTAAGAGATGCTACATAAATATAGTTTCTAAGGAATGAATGAGAAAACTCTTCATATTCTACAGCTTCTCTACAGTGGCTGAACTGGCTGCTGAACTCCGTGGGGTTCATTTTTGGTACATCCAAAAGGCCTTTGGAAAGACAGCTGTCTGAGCAAACCTGAACCATCCTTCAAGAAGCATGTCTCTGAACATATCACCTGAGAGTATTCTATTGCAGCATATTATAAAAGAGAGAACAAACAAATTCTTGCCAAATTAATATGGTCCCTTCCTACCCCTCCAGGCCTGACAGACCACGGAAGAGTCTTCTGGTGGGATTGGCTGCACACCATGAGCAGATAATTAAATGAAGTGGTAACATTTTATATGCAGGTAGCAAGAAGCTTTTATTCATAATTTTAATGTCTCCTGCACAGAAAATAATTAAAAGCACTTGAAATGTGAAATCATGAAATGTAAAATATTAAATGACATTTTATTTTTAATAATAATCCTTAATTCTGCTAACAGCATAGAACATTTTGCAAGCAAAATGCCAATCTGCCCCGGTCTTTCAGAACATATTACAGATGTCCTAAGGGCCCCCTTTAACTGGAAAGAGAAAAGCTGACTGAGCTAGTCAGAAATACTTGTTGCTGTAACTGAAATCTGATACTAGTCCCTTTCAGGTTGAAATGAGACAAACACAGAAATGGGAAGAAAAAGAACTAAGATATCAAAGAAAGTCAACAAACTGGCCGTAATTCATAACAAAGCCATGAAAATGACTGCAGAAACTGTCCTGAAAAGAAAGTGAAAAAAGAAAGTATCTTAACAGTAGTATGCTACCTAAGGTCAGTGAAGATTAGGAGGAAAGAGAAGGTGCTCTGGTCATCTACAAATAACTGAAGACTGGAAAACTAGCAAGAAAGATGTGCTAGTTATGGTGACCAGTAGCATGTTGGTAAAATTAATGGGTTAAAAATGACTGAAGGAACATTTAGCAAAATTTCCTAATAATGAGTTCTATTAGACTGTAGAAATATCTCCCAAGAGAAGTGGTGGAAACCCAGTGCTTGAGTCATATGCAGTCAAGCTTGGACAAGACAGTGGAGAATGTACTCTGAGGAATAATCCGGCACTGGCAGGGGTTTGAGGAATGGGCTAAATGATTTAACAAGGCTTTTCCAGCACTTTTTATTGTTGTTTTTGGCCACAGGTCTATCAAAACAACAACAACAAGAAAGTTATTCATGGACCTATCTCCTTGAAAAATCCCTAGCATTCTTTTTTTTTCTGCATTGAAACTGTTAGTTTTACCATCATTTTTATATGCCCCACTTACAATTTTGCTTTCTATTCTCAACAGTGTCTTCCTGACTTGAAATGCAGCTCTTCTAGATGGAAAGTTACTTGTCAATGTATTATAAAGAAACCTGCTACATAAACCAAAACCAATGAAGTCTTTTAACATCAATTCTTAAGTCTACAAATGAATTATTGTAGCACTCCACACAAAGAGTTTTTCAATTGTACGTAAATAGAAAGTAAACTGTATGTCTCCTGCAGGTCTCTCTTCATGTTTTCAGAAAAACGGCCCTGCTATAAGCAGAATCTCCATCAAAATTAGTTCAGAGCTACCTCAGAGTGTTCTGTCTCAGCTGTTTCACTAAAAAAGTGAAATAAAATAGCAAAGTTTAGTACAGATCTGTCAGTGGCTGCATCTTACTTGACCTCTCTCAGTCTGGGAAAAGGCAAGACTGCAGAGGCCACTGTTTCCCTATTTGTCTTGTCCTAATCCTGAGCCCTCCTGTTACACTTCTTGGGAATCTGGCTTCTGTGGACTTAGTGAGAGAATGGGGATCATTTCTTCCCTGTGAGGACTGTGGAGAGCAGAAAGCGGGTCCATCCATGACCTGTCTCTGTGGTTTGGCCTTCAGACATCAGGATTTCTTATTGCTCCCCTACTACTTTTCTGAAACCATTTCCTCTCCATTCATGCTTACCTCCTGCTCTGAAATAATTTATAAAAAGAAAATTCCAGAAACATTATAGTGTTGGCCCAGAAGGATTTGTTCTCATGGTTTTAAAAGGCAAAATATCCCATTGCAATTATTTTCAAAAAAACTTAAACATATTCTGGCATAGAGATGGGTCAGATTTATGTCCTACTTTCTCACTTAAGAGATCAAAGGGTAGTGGCTTCTCATTATTGATTTAATCTTCAATTATTTTTTAATATTTTAAGCCTTTCATTTATTTTCATCATGCTATTTAACTGAAGCACATTATCTAAAATAATTTCAGAAGAGTAGAAGGGCAGCACAGCAAAGCACAAGCAATCCAGGAGCCATCTGGAATGCATGGATCACTTCCTGACATACATGATTGAGAAGCTCACAAGTGGAAGTGCTCTACTGGGCCTCATACTTGCAAACGAGGTTGGGGATGTGAAGGCTGGAGGCAACCTTGGCTGCAGTGACCATGAGATGCCAGAGTTCAGGATCCTCAGAGGAGGAAGCAGGGCAAAAATCAGGATTACAGCCCTGGACTTCAGGAGAGCAGATATTGGTCTGTTCAGGGACCAGCTTCAAACTATGCCATGGGATGTGGTCCTGGAGAGAAGAGGGGTAAAGGAGCAAAAATAGTTGATTTTGAAGGATCACCTCCTCCAGGCTCAAGACACTGTCTGACCATGCCAGGATGGGTTTAGGAAAGCCAAAACCCACCTGGACTGGAGTCTGGAAAGGGATATGAAAGGCAACAGGAAGGGCTCCCACAGATACTTCAGCAGCAGAAGGAAGACCAAGGAAAATGGGGGCACACTGCTGAATGGGGTAGGGGACATGGTGATAGGAGACATGCAGAAAGCTGAGTTACATATTGACAAGACCAAGATACTCAATGCCTTCTTCACCTCACTCTTTACTGTTAAAATTTGCTTTCAGAAATCCCAAGCCCCTGAGACCTCCGGGAAAGTCTGGAGCAAGGAAGACTTACCCTTGGAGGAGGAACAGCTCAGGGAACATTTAAACAACCTGGATGTACACAAGTTCCTGGGACCAGATAGAACATGCCCATGGCTGCTGAGGGAGCTGGTCCATGTCACTGTGAGGCCACTGTCGATCATCTATGAAAAGTTGTGGCAAGTGGGGGAAGTTCCTGAAGACTGAAAAAAGCAAATGACACCCCTATCTTCAGGAAGAGCCAGATGGAGCATCCAGAGAACCTCACCTTCATCCCTGGGAAGGTGATGGGGCAAATAATCCCAGAAACCATTTCTAAACATATGAAAGTCAAGAAGGTTACTGGGGGCAGTCGGAATGAATTATGAAGTAGATATTATGCCTGACTGACCTATTATGAAATTACTGGCTTGATGGATGAGGAGAGAGTGGTGAATGTTGTTTATCCCAACTTTAGCAAACCTTTTGACCCTATCTCCCACAACATCCTCATAGGCAAATGAAGTATGGATGATGAAGTATAGAATAGATAAGTGGACAACGAGGTGGATTGAAAATTCACTGAACTGCCAGACTTAAGGGGTTGTGATCAGCAGAAAGTTTAGTTGAAGGCCAGTCCTTAGAGGTGTACCCCAAGGGTTAATACTGGTGTCAATACTTTTTAACATCTTCATTAAAGTCCTGGCTGATGGGCCAGAGTGCATCTGCAGCCAGTCTGCAGGTGACACAAAACTGTGAGGAGTTTTTGGTAGACCAGAGGGTTGTGCAGCCCTTCAGAGAAATATTGACAGATTGGTGCAAGATGTTGACAGGAACTTCATCCAGTTCAACAAGTGAAGTGTAAAGTCCAGCACCTGGGGAGGAATAACACCAGGCACCAGTACACACCAGGAGCTACTTAGTTGAAAAGCAGCTTTTTGAAAAAGGATCTGGTGGTCTTGGTGGACGCTATGTTGACCATGAGCCAGCAATAGGCCCTTGGAGCAAAGGCAGCCAACAGCCTCCTGGGCATTAGGGAAAATGTTACCTGCAGGTTGAGGGAGGTGATCTTTCCCCTCTGCTCAGCACTGGTAAGACACATCTGGAGTGCTGAGTCCAGTGCCGGTCTCCCCAGTACAAGAGACAGGGACATACTAGAGCAAGACCAGCAAAGGGCCATGAAAGTCATTAAGGAACTGGAGCATCTGTCACATGAAGGGAGGCTGAGGGAGTTGGCACTTCAGCCTGGAGCAGAAAAGGCTCATGGAAATCTTATCAATGTATATAAATATGTGATAGGGGAGTAAAGAAGACAGAGCCAGACTCTTGCTCTGTCACTGGGCTCCACTAAGAAGCAGCAATGGGCACAAATTGAAATACAGGAAAGTAAAAATAAGAAAACGTTTTTACAATGAGGCTGGCCAAACACTGGTAGAGGTTGCCCAGAGAGGCTGTGGAGTCCCCATCCCTAGAGATATTCAAAATCTGACCGGGCACAGCCCTGAGCAACCTGCTCTGGTTGACGCTGCTCTAAGCAGGGTTGGAACAGGTCATCTGCTCATGTGTGTTCCTGCCTCAACTGTGTTTCTTTCTTAGAAAATCCTTTTGAGGAATAGTGAATAGATAATCAAGTAGAGTATAAAATTAACATGTACTTCAGCAAAAAGAAGCAATAGCTAGGAAGTATGGTAAAACATTTCCTCCCTGCTAAAGAAGAAAAGTATTTGCTAAAAGTTTTTCTTTTAATAGAAAACCTTTATAGAATGTGACAGAAGAACTGTTGACTCTATCAAAATGTTTGGTTGGTAGAGAAAATACAAAACACTGAGTCAGATTCTGCTCGACTTCCATCTTTTTTTCCCTTGCTCTGAAAAGCTTTGGGATGTCATTCATCTGGATTTAATTTTCATGATGGAAGCATCTCTAAATAATTTGCTGAGCAAGAATGCCCAGAAACCTTTTGCAAAGTTTGGTTTCAGGTATGGTTTTGTGGCTGAAGTCAATGCCTCAGCCCACTGTTCAGATTAAGCAAGTTTTCTATCCTTTAAACAATATTCTTTAGCTATTCACCCAAGAGGAAGTCTCAATTTTAAAACTTGAGCTGTCTTTCAATTTGAATGTTTCTAGATACTGAAGTACCTATGGCAACAATCTTTTGCAAGTGCAGGAAGTGAGACTTTTGTGGCTAACTTTCATAAAGTTTTGAATGTTTCCTAGTATCATATACAGCTGTAAGAGCAACCGCAAATTATTTGTTTGTTATTCAATTTTAGAATCATAGACACTTTCACCAAACACCCTAAGGTCACAGGAAATCCAAGCTAACTTTGTTCTACACTTTTCTTTCTTTTCTTTATCAACATTAGCTCTCTGAAAATAAAAATGCAGTATGGCAAGCTAAGCACATTTTAAAGACTGCCTTAACCTTTCAAACAAAGAACTATCATGCTGCACAGCAGTTGTATAATGTAAAGTTTGCAGAAGCAGAGAGTATTAGAGATTACAGTCCTGAGATTTCTTTGGCGTATTCAGAAATCTTTATTTTAAGAAAGGTATTGATTCATTTGTTACTTTTGAAGAACACGTTCACAGATTGGTATGTTTTTGGAAGAATTCAAAACCCAGGTGAAATGAAGCAATGTAATAAATCATCACCTGGCATAGCTCTATTGAAGTCAATGGAGCCATGCCATTTTCCACCAGCTGAAGGTATGACCAATATTAACAAATACAAAATATACAAATGTTAATCTTCACACACAAATAGGGCTAGATAAGCATATGCTTCTGTCACAAATATGGCAATATAAACATACTTCTGTATTAAAGTATAAAGCACTGGAGAAAAAGACGTCTATTGGGATAATGGAGAAAGCAAAAGGAAAAACTCAGAGCACAAACAGAGTTAATAAGGCAACTTCATAGTATAATGGTCAGATTTATTTTTCCTCTCAAATTATCATCCAGTTCCTGACTGATTTAATTTTTCCTAGTGGAGAACTTTTTCCTCCATGACTGCTTTCTTTTGGAACTAATTTGAAGTTCACTAATTTGAAAAACAAACTCTAACTTGACAATTCATAAATATTCTCTCAGAGGTATTTCTAGTTCAATATGTGCTGAACTTTACAATATTTATCAGATGTTAAAATTGATAAAAAGTGATGATTAAAGTGATGATGGTATTATACACTCATTTATGAGTTTTCTGAATAAACACTATACATCCACATATATGTATATGTATTTATGTCAATAGAGGTTACATTTATATAGTATTCATACAGTATACATATATATAGTATTCCATATGCAGTTAAGAATGCAGTGTTCAGCATTCAGCCTATTTCTGAGACTGTCAATCAACAGCTACCATTCTGAATGTGTTGCACTTAAATTCTGTGAAATGGTATTTAAAAGAAGCCAGTCCCTCTGACAGTCTGGTTCTTCCTTTTGTCACTGCAACTATCCTGAAACATGCTGTATTTGAAACATGAAAAAAAAGAAAGAAAAAAACCCCACCAAACATTTTGGTTCACAGCAAGGAAATAGGCTGTCGGGTTGAAGTCTACAGATAGCTTGATGGAAGGCACGCAGTTGGGGATACAAAGAGCCATATTTGTTTACAGCACAAGCCCAAGCCCAAGCCACAACAGTGAAGGGTCGAGATCAAACTGAAATATGTCATGACTGCCTCTGTCTTGTGCACACTTTTTCACTACATAGCACCTTAAATGGTACACTTAAAAAAATGAAATGAGAAATATTGAGGAGGAAAGCGTAATGCTTTGAAAGACCAATGACTTAGCTACTTATCTACACAATGGTTTCATTACTTTCAGCAAGGAACATAAATTCCAGCAACACAGCAGCAGTATCCTATGGCTCAACAAGGTAGTATAGCTACAGATGAAAATGCTGAAAAGGTTCAAAGCCACCTGAGGAAGGGTTTCTTAGCAACAGACAGGATCATGAACCAAAGGAAGAGAATGTGATATAGTTATTTTTAATGTTATAAAGCAAACTGAGATATTAATGCCTCTAAAACCTGTATTTTTACTAAATGAAAGCTGGCACTTCATTACATTTAAAGATTTTACTGTATCTGTCTTGTAATCATCCACATCATGCAGAAGCGTAAGCAAGAATAAACCTCAAGAATAAGTAATGTGCTACAAACAAATCATTTCACTATATCGATTATTCTTCACAGAAGAAGCTGTAGGGATTGAACTGAAATCACTGGCAATTATAAAAGCCCAAATAAAATCTGATTCATAAGGGAGAAATCTCTTAGCAATTCATCCAGAGAAACCCCCTGAATCATACAGGTTGGGCTTGTAACACTATGTGTCAGATGAAGGGGGAGTTCAGTTTCATTGGGGACTAGCTAAAAAATGAACAGTTCTGCATTAACTCTTTTAACAGTTGGGAAATTAAGCTTCCCAGAGTCCCACAGTAACAGACATGTGGTCCTTTCCTCACCATAAGCTATCTCCATAATGCTTATTAATTCTTTCCCTGCGACTCTGAGGTCACAGACACACAGTGATCAGCAAATAGTTGCAATGGTTGATGTTTCTGTTTTCTGTTACCAGACTCTTTTCATGGCAGGGTCTGCAGAAGGGATTGAGCCCTTCTTCTCCATCTGAGTGCACTGTCAGTCAGGTTAGTGCAACCTGCCAATGAGGGGGTTTGAATTAACCTGGTACTGAAGTATTCAGGGGATGTTTATATTTTCTGTTCTACTGGTTAATCTAAGGGTTTAATAAGAAAAAGCTGAATAAAAAAGATCCAGACGGAGCACAGTGAGTGCTTATTTGCTGAGATCACCAGAATGAAAGAGACTGAAAATAACAGATTGAAAAACAGGTTAAAAATAACTTTTATTCTTTTTAAAAGAGGAGCTATTTTAATGCAAATTTTTCTGGAAAATACAATAAGCTTTTTAAAATGAGCTTTTGTGTTTCATGTTTTTGGTAATTTTTTCCAGCAGTGTATTTTGTCATTGCTTCTGAAGTATCTTCTGGTTTCAAAAACAGGATAAATCTTCAAAGTTGATTTTTTTCTCAGTGATCTCTTGGTCACATTTTCTTTGCCTCACTCCTCAAGGCTAGTTGCACCTGAATCATGGTATTACACTGACCCTGGCCAGGCCTGCTGGCACTGTGTGCCATGCAAAGTGTTTGTTGCACCACAGAAACCCAAGGAATAAAGAACTGCAGACTTTCATTGCCCTGCCTTTTTCCAACGCGTATCCCGTTCCCTGCATAAGAGAAGGTGTAGACTCTCAGCTCAGGGAAGCAGCTGGAGCAAAGCAACACATCACCCACTGCCGCTTGCTTAGGGACTCAGCGCTGTCAACCTCTCCTGAGACTCCCTGGAATAATGACTGAAAGCAGACCCAGCCCCATGGCAACAACCACTCCAGGACACTGAGTGGGTTTTGGCTCCAGATACAGTTTGGGAAAATAAAGCAGGAACTTAATAACAGGACTCACAAATGGCATTTCTTTATAAGAGTCCAAACCAAAATCCTGGCTAGCAAACCCAGCAACATTTTTGCTTATTAAAGTCCATTCTAGATCCAGTTTCTGTAATTCAAACCATCTCTCATTAATCTAAAAATAATCCCGGCATGCATGTAGCTAGGCAATTTATGCTATTGTTCAACATTAACATTCGGATACATTACTGAGTCTGATGGGTCAAAGGGGATTGAGCTGGGAGCATCTTTGCTTTAAAATTCTTTCTCCTGTCACCACTGGGATCATGAAATTTTGTTCCCCATAAAATATTTTGTATATATCAGTTCTACAAAAAATTTCTTGTGCCCACATAAAACCTGCAAGTTGTTATCTTACTGCCCATCTTCCAGTAGCATGGACTATTTCACATACTTAAGAGGTCCAAATCTGTCAGAGCTCTTCAGAATTCAGAGAATCTTCAGAATATTCAGAAGCTCACACAGTTTGCAGCTGCTCTAGTGATTTTGACATCAGAGACATTCTGAGCAGCAAGAAAGCAAAGATTTTGAGAAACCTACAGTTGTGATTAATCTGCAAAACCATTGGCAGAAACATTAGTGACAGAAAGGTATCCCAGAAAGCAAATCTGCATTTGTGCAACAGTGGAAAATTCCAAATATAAAGAACACTTACTGCACAGCAAACAAGCCTTCATAGCTCAATAAATATAAAATATGTTATTGCTGATTTGTGGACATCTGTTGTCTGAAAAGAAACACACTCAAAGTTCCAATGGGTTTTTGAACAAGAAAAAAGGCTTTACTAAAAAGATAGAAAGAAAAAATCTGTGAGAAAAGGTTGAACTTTTAACAGTGAATAAAGTTTTTGTCAAAGTCTGGGATTTAATTCAAACTCACAGCTTATGTAAAAAAGGACAAACTGATTTGTCTCAAAGACTTTACCTATCATTAGGGACATACCTGCAACAGTAAAACAAATTCTTCTAAAGGGAAAGCCAAGAGAGGAAGTAGATTTGAAGGATTTTCTTCCTTTCTTGCAGGAAACTACCTTGGGAATCTCTCACTTCTGCCCTTTTCCTAAAGAGAACAAGGCCACACTATCTTCCATAATCTCCTACCCCAGATACAGCCCTTTCCTCTTCATTTATCAAGCTGAAGGCATTCAGGCAGGATTTTTTCCTCACAGACTACCTCTGAACAGTTTCTCTCAAGCAGACCTCTCTGTATACTTGTCTTTGAAGGAGAGCAACCAGTTCCTTGCTGCATTTAATATGTGACCTGAAAAACTTCAGTGTTCCTCAAAATGGATTTTATATTTGGGATGAATGTCAATCTAAGATTAAAAGAAGAGGGTGGCTTGTATGTGGTGCAAGCATGACCATTATGTTTAAAGTTATAAGCATTTATAGTCAGCAAGTATGACATGCACAGAATTGACTTTAACGCAACTTGACATGGAAAGTCAGAAGATGTAGGCTTAACTATAATCCTCATGACTGAAATAATGAAGCAGTTAGGTTTCAGTTACAGGTACCAATCGAGCCCAGTTTTACTGTTCTAGAGATTTTTTCCCATGACAAGCCCACATTTTCAGATTAGAGCCTATTAGGGAAAACTGTCAAAATAGCTTTTTTAAGACTTTGCATGCATGATTTCAATGTGTACAGCGAGGTTAAGAAAGTTAAGCACAACTGAAAATAGGCTGGAACTAAAATCTTGGTTTAGTCTGTAAATATCGAATGCATCACTTTTAACATGAAATGAAATATATGTGAATACGAAAGCAAGAGAGGACAATGAACCCTCAGACTGCGTGGTTGATATGAAATAAAAGAAAAGGTTTATATCCCAATTCTGCAGAATGTATTCATGATTTGCTTTAGTTGTATAAATGGTCCCACAGGTTTTTGGTTTTTGTTTTTTGTTCCCCCCCCAAATTTCTTTGTACCTACTGTGTTTTAACAAATATGGAGGTTCAGGGATTAGGATCTTAAATTTACTCTAAATGCTTAAAATGTGCCTTCACTCTCTAAACTTCCCGTCTACTGAGCATTACTGGGCAGAGTAATTTTTAGAATGTTTTCCTTCACTATTTTGCCTTGCTTTTTGCATTAAGTGTACATCTTGGCTTGAGAAGCTTTTCTGTTTTGCATGCAATAAATACTTTTGTAGCACTGGGAAGAAGCGAAAAGGAGAAAGGAAAAAATGAAAAATAATGAAGAAAGTGAAATAAAACCTGTGTTCTGTACAAAACAGGTTACAGAGCTTTTCTGCTTTTCAGACTAGGATTTCTTAGAGGAGAAAGGTGACAAAGAGAAACCTTTAGAATAAATATCTCAGCTCACCGGTTGGTAAGACTGAAAATTAATCTTGATAATTTTTAGAAAAAATCATTTTTATGTCACAGATTCAATGGGGAAATAGAGTAAAATCAAAAAGCCACAATAAGAATTATAAAATCAAAATAACCTTGCGACTTATTGCACAAAAGAAGAAAAATTAAATCCTCTACTGTTCTGAAAATGGCAGGTATACACAGTGAGAGCTGAACTTTGAACACTGAGTCTTGTTTACCAGTTATTGTGTTGTATTTATTTATTTTTAAACTCAGAGAAGATGAAAACTTCCCCAAGGCTTTTTCCAGGAATTGTGTCCTCAGTGAGAACCAGATACTCTGCTCCTCTTCTCTACCACTGGTCGCTGCGCCCTAGGACAGAACCAAACTTTGGAGCTAGTTGCAGGACACAGTCAAAATTTTGGGCAGAGGATTTTGCTGCTGGATTTGACCCTTTGCTATTCATTTGGCAATCCTTCACATGCTCATTTCCAAACGTAAGGTCATGGACTTTTAAAGGTGTAAAAATCCCCTAACTCCCTTGAGAACCATAATAAGAATTAAAGAAACAGAGACAAAAAGTGTGAGAGAACAACACCATCCGTAATGCAAGAGCCTAAGCAGTTCTATGCGTTGCAGTACAGGAGTATATCTGTCAGTCTATCACTGACTTATGCTTTTGGAGCTGGCTTATGGACTGCTGTTCTTACCCAGAAAACCCTTCCCAGCTTTCTGCAGAGGCACAAGTGATTGTAAAGGAGATGGCTCTCACCTTCTGCTTCTACATTACATTAACAAAATATTTGAAGCATATGCTCATTGTGTAGCTTCCTTACACAAACAACTGTAAATACCACAAGGCTGTCACACAACCACTAACAGGTGCAGAGAAACAGCACTATTATGGATGGGAAGTATTTTGCACAAGTTGGGAGACATTCCCACTGGAACTTCCTTACTAAGAAGGGATCGGCTATGGGGAAAACAATGTTCAGTAATCCCTGCAGTGAAGAGTCCTTCATGAAATACAGTAGTCTACAGAATAATTTTTAAAAATCTGAGTCACAAATTATATGTACCAGCAGAACCTGATGATGAATATAAGCAAAAAATGATATATTTTATGAGCATTTATTTTACTGGCAGAGTAATTTATTTTCCCGACTTTGTTCTGAAATTGAGAGAGGGAGAAATTGCTATTTCTGAAGCATTGTCTGCTTTTTAGATTCAAGACATACTTGCAGAGAAGATGAACTTCTTCAGAATAAATGATGTTTGAGAATGGCTTCCATACTTCAGAGATTCATTTTACACTTAATTTTAACTATCTAAAACTTAGACATCAAGTTTAAGATACCCTCCTAGGAATGTTTTAAAATGGAAACACAAAAGTACCTGTGGGGGGAATTTACCCCATATTAACACAATGTCAGGAAGGCTCTTGAGAAGCTGCACCTCTTGAGCATCCTTTTGTTGATCTTCTGGAGCAGCCATGGACAGTGAAACCTGATGAAACACAGCTCAAAACTGCCTTCCAGCTGTGCATCTAATGCACTCAACTGCAAACGGGTTCTTGGCTAGACTCAGGCTAGTCCAAAACCTCTTCCCCATACTAAATGGCACCATGTTTGTGCTGGGTCCTCAAGACAAGCTGCTCCAGCACTGCTTGCCCATGCAGACGTAGCTCAGGTGGTGTGATGAATTGTCCAGGAGATGCTTTTCTTCATTCGTATAGCGGGAGCACACTCAAACTAACATGTTAGAAGGATTTCTACTTGCCTAAAGTCAGGTGAAATTAGTCCTGGTTTTGCACTAGAACAGCCTCCATTTGCTAACATTTGTCTGTGTTTCAAGATCCTTTTTTTTTTCTCCTTTTAGCCTGTAGGAAGCTTGGAAATGGGATGGTTGGAAAGAGATTAACTGGCAGCAATTTTGTTAGGGAAGCTTTTTGCACAGTGTTTGTATTTGTGGTGTTGCCTTTCCTCCTAGGAGAAAAAAAATCTGTAGTTCAAACCATAGAAGAACTATGAGAAGAAAGCTTTTCAAAGGCAGTTTTCTAAATAATGCTGAATTTAATTAAAAGCTGAATACCTGTTCTTCAGATTTTTTTTAAACTGTTCGTTAAACATATTATCAGTCATGCCAAAATGTGTGCGTGAACTGTTGAAGTTTTCAGTCAAGAAAGAGGCAACAGTGTACACCTGCTGTTTGCTTCATTTTTAGATGAAGCAATCCACACCCTCTACTGATAAAAAAGAAAACAAAACAAAAAAAAACCATCAGGCTTCAGTCTGTCACTTTATGAGATTGAAAGTGAGTCTCTGTGAGACTACTTATGTTATTGCTAGTAAGACTTTTCAAGACTTCATACTGAATGACAAGAAATTTTGACTTTTCCAAATGCAGTTCCTTATATGAACATTTTCATATTTGATAATGTAGCTTTCAAACATATTGCACTTCAGAAGGAAATAGTTCCTCCTTCTGGAAAATACTTTCTAAATGTATAACACTGCAAAGGTGAAAGCAGTAGGAAAATGCAACCTTAATGGAAGACTACAGTAGAAGCACTTCGATTTTGTTGAGTGCATAGAGCTTTTTTTGACCTAGTCCATTATGAACTCATAAAACATTGATTGTTTTAAAACTTGGATATCTTAAAGCAAAATGAAGAAGCTAGTTTGGGTCTCTTAATTTTAGTAATAACAGCTGTAAGTCACTTGCTACATAATTTAAGTCAAAATTTGTCAAACCATATAGTAGAATTTTTAAATAATCTTGTGGGAAAAAAATTCCAGATTTGTTTATGGAGTGTACCAGAAGAGTTCTGATAGGGTCTGGATCCCTGAAGAGACTGTGTATGGAGGGAAGACCCCCTCTTCCATTGCTGCACTCAGGTACAGTGCCGGCCCAGGCAGCAGAAATCCTCCATTGCAAGGCAGACCAGGAAATGAATGAAATCCCCAAACAGCAGAGATGTGCTTGCTTGCTTTCACTGCTGCTTTCCCTGCTGCTTTGCTGGCTTTCTTCAAACTCAAATCCCCTGTTCTCCTATTCTATCAAAAGCTTATGGACTGTTTCTTACTTCTCTTTCCCAACATTGCGTGACAAGCATATGGAGGAATTTATCACTCTGCTTTAACTTATATTTGTATAAACTAATTAGGAGTAACATCAGTGAAGTTACTGGTTGTAAAAGCCTGAAAGAAAGATATAGCCTTTGAGGTCTGTCATCAAGAAGTCAGGTGTATTGACATTTCTGCTACCATAATTACCTCTTTGCCTTAGTGTTAACTTACCATTTTTCATCAGGAGATGGAGAGAGGGAAGGAGGAGGAACAGTACCTGCAATGCTATAACCAGGGTAAAATACAATGTTTTTCTTCTATTCTATGAATGCAGCAGTGAGGAAGAGGAGGAGGAAGCACACAAACTAACAGCACAGGCCAAGTATCACTGTGCTATCACCAGCCTTCCCATAGCCTATTAATCAGTAAGCCAGCTACAAATTTCCATGTGTTATCCCACAATAAAACACAAGATCATGTTTAATGATTTCTACTATATTTATGAGCTACAAGAAAAAACTGTGTTGCCCTAGTTAACGTTTCTTTTTATCAGGTGTTTACGTAAAAAGGAATAAAATATCCATTTAGATTTGCTTAATTCTATATCAATTCTGCTTTCTGTGCAGACTGGTATTCTTTGGAGACAGAATATTTTCTGCCCCTCAACTTACATGGTGAACTTTAGACTATTTATTGTCATAATAAATAATACTATTTTCTTAAAGGAACATAGTAATGTAGGGTTCATGCATGGGTAGTACACAATGACACAAAGAAATACACATGCAGGCCTTGAAATGCGGTGTTATCATCAGAGGCAATTTCACCAGCAAACAAAACCCCCATGGGAAACATGGGCTATAGTGCAGAAACCACCAGCCCTGCATGCAAAATGAAATTAAAGAGACAAGTGCAGAAAAGCTTTCCCAAAACAATGAACTAGATACAAACCTGCTATGCCTGACAAACAGAATGAAGTTAAGATGATTCTGACAAATTCACACTAACCTTCATTTGCATACACTTCAGGAACAGCTGTAATAATTGCTAATGAAAACAGTAGTTAAAATGACCTTAACATGGTAGCCTTCCTAGAGTCTAACCGAACAGTGAATTAATATGCAACAATGATGACTAAATGGATTATTTAAATCTTCATGTCTTAGAAAGAAATTACAAATTCAGAGTAATCACAGACCAATTTAATAATTTATTTTGTGAATTTTGAATGCGCTCATCTTTGCAAGCTACAGAAACCAAATACTGTCACCCAATTCATCATAGTATCAATTATGGTTGTTGTGATAGCACCTAATAAACAACCAACCACATGTGTGACTCTCTTTGTGCTAGGCAGCACATAAACATCTAGCAGTAGATGCACCTCTCCAGCAGGCCTCCAATCCATATTGCCATGATAATACAAGGGTTGGATTCCCCGCATCCCCATGTCCAGAACTGTTAGCAATGCAATGGCAGCAAATATAATTGCAGTTCTGAGGGTACGTGGGGTTTTGTTAGGCATTTTCCCCACCTTTTATTCTTGGCAGAGGGGCAGAAAGGGATAGGGAAGCAGTAGAATACTTATCAGAAAGATGGTAAGTGAAATGCAGGGGAAAAGACAGTGAGGAAGAGAACAAAAAAAGTGAGATATCTAATGTGTCTCTGGTGGAAAAGATAAGAAGAGATGAGTCAGAAAGATGGTCATGGAAACCATCAGGTCTGGCCAGAGACTGATGAAGTAGTAAAAATTTAGCATCCGGACTGTCTCTTTTCTCATCTATTTTCTTTCTCTTCCAAGAAAAGCCCCATGCAAAGAGACACTAAGACTCAGATAAGAATCTCTTTTATGATCAGGTCCTTCAGCTAATGATCACAGGCCTCATTCTTAGCAGCATGGAGTCCCCAGGCCTTCTATTTAAAGTCAGCAGGAGAAGCAAATGCTCAGTAGTTCCAAAAAAAAAAAAAAAACCACCAAAAAAGAAAACCAAAAAACCCAAGAGGTCAGACTCTGTTCTTTGAGAGTGCCCACAGCAGAAATGGATCTGAATTCTCTTGCCCACAGTTTAATATCAGAATTTTTAATGGACTTTGAAAATCATCTTTCTTGGGATTATTTCTTCCCTTCTAACTGCTTTTTAACCGATAGTCCTGCTCAAGTTTCTTACTCTGCCATCCCTTTAATATTTTTTGCTTCAGCACTGTATCACTGCCTTTACAGCAGAATTGCCAGTTACCTGCAATAATACATTTCCAGCCAGGAGGAGAAACAACCCTCTGAAGAGCATATATGAACTGAATATTTTCTTTGGTTGGTAACTCTGTTATTCCCTGAGAACACTTTCATGATTTCTGGAATAAATCTATCTGGCCTTTCTGTGCCTGAGCTCATGCTGTCAGACTGTCCAGGTGACTCCACAGATGTCTCCAGCATTGTCAGTCTCCAGGATTCCTGATTAGCAGCTTTCACTATGGCTTGCCATCTCATGCAGAAAATTTTCTTAGCTGTTGAAGTCAGAAGAGAGTCAGCAACAGAGTCCCATTTCTTTTCCCTTTTTCATTAAAGAATTTTATGCCTTTGCACCTGTATTCTCATGGGTTTCATAATTTCAAAAATATTGCTCTCTCATCCTTATTTATGAAACTATCGATTAATGCAGATAAAAGATTACTTAATTGGGTTGCATTGGCCTGAGTATGTGAGATACCCAAAGTCAGCAACCACTGAAATCAAAACAAGGCTAGGTTCTCAATGTTTTGCAAATTTCTTTGGTGTAAAATTGTTTGTTAACAAAATTGAACTTGCCTGGTTTTGTTTGAGGAGCTGCCTAGCTACAATGATCTGTCAACACAGCCTAGGCTTGTTTGATCTAAAATATTTAGATTTTTGATTCTAACAAGTTGACACTTGTTGTTAGTGTTCACTGTTCAGCTGTGACTGTCTCCTTAGATACCTCTGACACTAAGTAGAGTTTTTAATTAGTTACATCAGTTTCTATAACCAACATTTAGGTATGAAGTAGTAACATCTCAATAGAGAATGGAATGCTGCTTCCATATCAAACTTTCACTGCTATCAGGGAGACCACAATTTCACCCAACATCTTCATCAGATGGAGTAAAATATATAAATACAGTTACATGCTGAACAGTTTCTTCCACTATTGCCAAGGAAATCAGACGTTGCTCATTACATAAGCTGTTTTCCAGTTGTTTACAACTATCAATCTTTAAGCAATAAGGATAATACTTCCCATGCTGGCATTCTGTCTTCAGATTTTTATTTATTTGTTTGTGCTGTGGAAAAGATAGGGGATCAAACTCCAGGGGAAAAAAAAACCAAACACAAGACCACACACAAAACACCCCTTTTCTGAGAAGATTAGTGGTTACACAATTTAATTTTCCTCATATTAAAATTTCTGGCAGCTTTTTCTTTAGTGGCTCTGCCAGGCCCACGTTTTGCAGCATGGGCTTAGAAGGTACTGGAGGAATGGCATGTCTTTGCCTTCTTCATAAAATTCCACCAAATTTTGGACAAGCCATTAGGCTCTGGAAAACTGCCTGCTAAATCCCCACAATTCATCTCCCTGGAGAGTTTATCTGCACTTGTCATGCAACAGCTTAAGCGTGCACTGGGGTTTCTTCAAAATAGTTGTTCTGGGATGGAGAAGACCACACTGAATAAGAATGCATAACAATCACACATGTATTTTTCCATCATTCACACTACTAATACTATGAAGAGAACTGAGCTGTAGCCCTTCTACTTCCCTGTTGGCAACTTCTGACTGCCAGGTTCAAGTTTCTGCCGTGAAACAAGGAGGGAATAGCATACAGTTTCTGTGTTCCCCCTGGCCCTCTGCTGGCCTCAGGCAGAATAAAGGAGCAAAATATTTTATTCAGATTTTAGACTTGAGTAAAAGGAACAGAAGATCAGAGCAAAGTGGACAAACAGTGAATTAGTTCTTTAAGTTGGAAAATATTGGATCTGAGAAAAAATTAGGAAAAGTAGGAAAGAACATCAACATGGAGGAAATATTTAATAAGTATAGAAAAGCTAAAATGTTGATTTTGTTACTTTCAAAAGCAATGCGAGATTCTCTTATTTGTGCTAACCAGGCCAAATTGACACCTGAAAAACTATCAACTTCCTGGACCGATCAAATGAAGTCATATTTCTCTGCAAGAGTGCTTAAAGTTAAGGCCCAGGTAAAAATAGCCTAATGTTCAGAACACTCACTCAACAAACCTAGCATTACCTCGTCTGAACACTTACAAATATCATCAAAGCTAAGGTCATATTAACCTTACTTAAATATGTACATTGTTGCATGATTTCAGACATCAACCTTAAAAGCGTACTTCTAGTACCAATCTACATTTCTTCAGGCTATTCATGAGGCAAGTTTTGGATTTTACCTGTATTGCTGTTAAAATTGTCACCTGAATTGGCTGATTTGAGATGCTCTTCTTTGGAAATACATCTGGAATGTAAATCCTGAAGACTTTTTTGTTGTCTAAGAAAACAGACAAGATAAGTAGACAGGTGCTAGAAAAAACAAAGTTCATCACCTGCACTCTCTAAAACCAGGACAGAAACCCAGTTATCTTAAACCCATGAAGAAAAGAAAAAAAAAATACCAGAGATGCCAGCATCACCAAACTACTGAATTCTTACAAATATTGGACCCTTTCTTAAATCCAGTGCTTTTGAAACTGTGTATTCACATCATTAAACTGGAGTATGCATCCATCCCACATGATTATGGAATAAAATATGATCATGTGAATATATGTCCCAAAGGCAGGGAAGCCAAATAAGGAGTACTTCTTCTCCCTCCCAATGTTTCATAGGACCTTATGACTTCAAGACACTTTTGTGTTTGGGAAGAGGAATTTATGATTTCTTTAATGTTAGAGACTGGCAGCCCTCAAACACAGTTCTCCTTTTTAAATGGAAGATGGCTGCTACTTAATTATAATTCCAAGAGACAAAAAGAAGGTATGGGCCGATTTCTCAAAATAATTTCTCTTCATGACAAACACTCTATTTCTTGATGCCATACAGAAGAGCACCCACCAGCCATTGATATCCTTTGTCCCAGCTGGACCTAAATGTTCTGGTCTCTTACTGCAAAAGCACTGCCCAGTAGATTGCAATGAAATGTTCTTGAAAGATCCTCAATAACATCTGTGCAGCTGTTTAATTGCTCATTTGCTGGCATGGAAAAACCCCAGTGTCAAAAAATTCCATCTAAAACACAAACCTCAAAATCCTCTAAATCAGATGATAATCATCTTTACTGATGCTTAAAAGTAAAATAATTTTTATCCAGACAGCAATGACATTATGCAAAATAAAATGAACTTGGGAGTCCTTGAAAGAAAGAATTACATGAATGTGGAAAGCTACAAGAAGTCTTAGAAATGCACACAGACCATCATCTCACACCACAAATAAGAGTCAGAATGACAATACCATAAATTAAAACAACCCTCAAGCAAAAACTAACAGCCAGGAAATGAGAAACAGATTTAAAACAGAGAACAGAAACCAGAAAGCATGACCACTAATGAGATTCTTCACAGCACTTACTGTAACAGAGGAGGTGACAAATGATAGCAGAGATACGGTATTAATAAGGAATTACAAATTATATTTCCTATTTATGCTGCCTTTCACCTTGCATAGCCTAAAAGGAGACATACGTTCAATAATCTCTTACTTTAGAGGGGTGGAAAGCTGGGACTGGCCTGATAATCAAACTGCAACAGATCTCACAGCTGGAAAGTGGGGAAAAGTCATGAAACAATGGGCAGGGGGAGGGGGCGGAAAGCAAGCTGATATAACCTACAGAATTAAAATAACATTATCATGCATAAAGTAATACCCAGCCAGTACAAGAATAATGACTTCAACCAAGATTACAACAGCCAATTTAGTGTAAATATACTGCATACTAGTATAATGTCATACTCATTTCCTCTTTCCCTAGTGCTGCTCGTATTAAAGGCAGGATTCCCATATTTCTGTCCAGGATTTCTGTCCAGATAATGCAAATGCAGGGAAATTGATGCATCTGGGATACCTCAGAGCAATTGCACACATGAAATACAGATAACCTGTTTCTGAGAAAAGTCAGGCCTATAGCACATGTTCATTTAAGTCAAAAGCTTCTAGAGCCCAGGAGATTTTGAGTACATGTTCAGACCACCATTTCAGCACGTGTGCTGTAAGGCCAATACATCCTGAACTTTGTGTGTACGTGCTTCTTTGGTGGTCTGCACAAATGCTGTGGACACATCCAGAGTTGTGACATCTTTGCAGTCTGCTCAGAGCAGTCAGGCTATTGGAGATCCACAAATCCTAGGCAAAGATTCAAAGCCTTCAAAGAGGCCATATACAGGGAAACATGGGCATAGATAGGTCAAGTTATAGGCTATCAATCCCCAGTTTGGGGGAATCTGAAAGCAATTTTGCAGAAGTCACATCTAGACAAGTCAAATGAAGCAACTCATCGAATGACAAATGAGAAATTAGCAGTCCACTCTATAATAAGAAGAAAAAATATCCACAAGTCCTGAACAGAAGTCTTGAATTGCATGATTTCTATGCAATTTGTAAATAAAGTTACAATCCATCAGCACAAAGAGCATAATTTAATACTGCTTAGTCTGAACTTAGACTGAACTAAGTCTTTTAATTTGTGATCTAAGAAAAAAACCCACATTCTTGCAACAGAAGTTTTTTTATTCTTATGAAACCTGGTGCATTGGAGTCTCATAACTGCACACACCCTCCTGAAATGTAACCATTTCGGCTCTCACTTGCTTTTCTTCTCCTACCCTAGTGTCTTGTACTCTCTTGCTGCACTGCTATAATGGATAATGAAGATGCACTTCATGCACAACATGACAAAGCACATATATGGGAGATTCCACACAATGTGGAATAGACCTTTAAAAAAATCTCCCATAAATATACACAAATGCATAAAATGAAATTAGTAAGTATTATGCCTTATTGAACAACAATAATAGAGAAAGTCTACAAAATAAAAGGCCATAAATGGGATCAAAATAATTATTAGTCTTTAGGAAAAAGAAAGACATTTATACAGTCAGATGCTAATTATGAATCACATACTCAGAAGCTTTTTGTCTAGGTCAATTAAGCCAAATTCACCCCAGTGTAATGCTACCTTGACTTCAGTTATATCAGGGCCTAATGAACCTAATTGGAGTACATCATTAATTTGTATAAATGATAACAGATGCTTTTTTGGAGTACTTATTCTTTTTTTTTTCACCTTTACATTACTTTACAGAAACCAAAAGGCTGGAAGTCCTGACTGAGAAAAAAACTTAAGTATATGCTTAACTTGATTCATGTGTATAAACTCAGGATAACAGTGGAATTTTTTTCTATATCTTCCCAAATCAGATATTTTCCTAAACAGAGACTGTCTTTTACAAGTTACAAAATGTTTTCAGGACACAAAGCCAATCCATAATGCCATAAATCTGTGTTTCCTAAATTAGATACTGCACTGATCTTTTGCTCCAAATCAGCAACAACACAGCTGACCTTCTGGAACAAAATAATATGCTTTTGCTATCCCAAATCTCTATTTATACCTTTTAAAGGCCTTTGCTATGTCTTTTAATATAAACCTCCCTATGTTTTCTTAAAAGTTGATCTTTTAGAATACTGTCTAAACTGAATTATTCTACAGCAATATTTAATGCTAACTCAGAAAATGGATAGTGACAGCTGTTTAGCAGGCACAGAAATCTTCCTAAATAGTGAAAAGCATGGAGTATATCTATATTGTTATGGTAGCTCAGGATTCATGCTTACAATATGACCATTGTCCACAGCCAGCTATGTGGCCCTCTCGGTGGCTCACAGTCTGGCTTTTGTCAGAGCAAACAGTCTGGCTCCTCTCCTTTGAGAAACTCAGTGTCTGCGCAAGGCTCCTGCTTAGGTTATCCCTGCTTCTGCAGGGATGCAGCCATCCTGAGCTTAGAGATGCCCTTAACTACCTTACCATGCAGAGGCATCCTTGCCCTTGCTTCCTTCATCTCTAGTAGCATTCTTAGCACTGATACCGTAAGACTGGTTTAACAGCTTTAGCTGTGTTATAGCAAAACTGTGTGAGAGAGAAATATATAGAATCACAGTTCATGCTCAGAGCAACAAGCTAGTTCTATATAAGGTATACTGCCATTGTGAAACCCTAATCACATGTTAAACACTGGAGTTTTCAGAGTGTTATTTTGAACTAAAACCAAAATAAAACATTTTAATACCATTAGCATTATAAAAGAAAATATTGCTTAAGCGCTGTCATAAATAAAGCTTTATTATACAATTTAACACTAGGTTTACAACTGACATCTCAAGGAAAACTTCATTATTTTTCCTTACTCTTCACCACCATCTATGAATAATAAGATTCTTTAACGTGTTCATACTTCAAAAAAGTTTGCAACTGAATTCAGGCTCTGTGATTCATGCCTACCAAGTGAAATCAAAGCAAAGACTAGGAAAGTGTCTTTGGGAGGTCCCCACTCCCACTCTGAGGAGGAGCTGTTCTGCCCCACCACTGCTGGGGGACATCTGCTGATGCTGCTCACAGGCACCTGCAGAGGTGATGATTCCACAGCCCTCCCAGCAGTCACTTTATTAGCCTTTCTGTTGCAACTTAAACCTATTATTTTTTGTCATTTCCCCAGCAGCTCTGGAGAACAATTTATTCTTTCCCAGTTTGCAGCAATCTTTTTACATATTTGAGGACTGTCTTCACATCTTTCTTAAACCTTTTGTCTTCCAGACTGAACTAGTCCCAGAACTGAAACTGAGCACCAGGTGAGGCTTCAAGCAGCACCCACTGAAGTAAAAGATTATTTTACTTACCAGTATTGCTCCTATTTTCACATACCACTATGTGATATTAGCTTTTCAAAGGAAAAGTCTATAAACAAGTAGTAGATGACAGAAAATTGAGTTCTCTGAAGTGCTATGATTGCTGCCATATTTTGTCTGGGCTGTGCCTTGCTGTAATACCTCGTTTGTGCTTTGTTTTTGTATGTTTGAAAATAACAGAATAAGCAGAGGTGTATTCCCTGCATGGATTGCCTCCTACTTGCAAGGAATGAGAAGAATTTGCCTGACTTCGCAGAAGTTGCATTCTGCTTGCTTATCATACAACAAAAACCTTTTGTTTCTGTCACATTGCTGAAGACCTAGCAAAGCTACAGCCATTCTGCCTATGTTAATGTATGCTATATTATTTTTGCCTCTAAGGGACACTGACTGCTCTCTGATCCGTCCCCGCTGAGCAAAAGGACTCATCTGTGTGTATTAGCCTGTGGAAATGCACTGCGTACAAGTTTCTAGATGCATGCTTCAGCCTCTGCACCTCCAAAAGGCTCCAGAATCAGAAGATCTGCCTGAATCAAAATGTGTTCTGCTGTCTGTCCTTAGCTAGGAGACTTCTGCCCTCTCACTTCCTCCTTGTCTTTCAAAGTGTAAACTTGTATGGCAGAGAGTGAATAGCCCAGGCAGCATGCTGTGACTTCAGAGCCAGCTTAATCAGCACTAGCCCAGGTACGTCACACCAAAGGGCTGCACTGTACCACATGCTCCAACTGGCATAATACCCTCCTCACTGTGATACCTCCATAATTTGTGTACGAGCTTGTATTTTATGCCTAAACTAGCATACTGAGGTCAGCATGCCTTTCGATGGCAACCACTTGGCAGGATCTCTGAGTATATCAGAGCATTCATGGACTTGTCCAACTTCAGCACTGAACATGGTCCCAACTGAAGATGGGTACAGCAGAGCTCAGAGCATCACACTACTGAATATATCTCCTTGTGAATTCCCAGCTGGCCAATTACATCCCAAAAAGAGTCCTATCGTGATATCCACATGGAGAAACAGAGGTATGCAAAGAGTCTGTCCTGCAACATCCAGTGAAAGCACAGAATTCTCTGTACTCAATCTGGTTGCTTTGGGTAGGAAGGAAAAAAAAAAGAGAAAAAAAAAAAAAGGAAAACAGAAAAAATATTTTAACTACCTGGTTCCTGAATTTGAAGAGATTTAATGTGAACCAGTTCCTCCCATGGTACATACTTTTCTATATTCTCAACCCTGTAACATATAGTGTGTATTAAATTTCATCTGATGAGATCTTTTAAAGAGATAGGAGACTACTAAGCAGTTTGAGGTTATTAATCTGTCAAGTACAAAACATCAAAGGCTGAAAATATTTGTAAAAGCAACTTTTAAACCACAAAGGGTATTAAATGTATAAGAGATGAGGAAAATAGTGGCAACAGGAAACTGAGAAAGCAAAAGAAGAGCAGAAATCTATCTAACAATACATTTAAGGATTTCTGCCGGATTTGGAGGGTTCAGGTGGAAAACTTTCCTAAGTTACAATTAAGTCAGTTCTAGTTACTTTAATTTGTCATTTTTTCATTTTAAATTTCCTGTTTACATGAGTTCAAAAAGTTCAGATGTAATAGAGCGGCATCCTACACAGTTTTAGAACTGCCTTCTTACAGTGGAAAATGGAGAGCATGGGTGTGGATACTAGTGATCTATACCTATATTGATAAATCTTTCCCCACATTCTTTATTCCTCTACAGTCATATTCAGGAGATGGAAAGAAAAATAGGAAAAAGCTGGAACACATGACTATGAGCAACTGAAAAATATAGAGTGCCAAAGAGTGTGAAAAGGGACTATGGGTAAAGAAGCTACTAATCCTCTACAGGAAAGTCTAGAAGATCTCTTTACACCTTCAGAGAGAAAATAGGAAGTGTCCTCTCCAAATACAAAAGAAAAATATGCTATATTTGCATGAATATTTATGGTTGAATTTTGAACCAAACCTGTTCACTGAGGCAATTCACCAGAAATAGGCAGCAGAAAACAAATATCTTTTACAAGAATCTTGGGAAACTTTAGCCAGTTTCACATTTTTGGCTCTGTCGCTCAGAGTAGGGAATACTTGTGGCTGGTAGTTCTGCAGTGAAATTGGCTTTGGCTAACCTTCAATTACAGTGGCTAGGCTTCCTTGTTTCTCCATAGAGTCGGTGGGGACAAAGCAGACCTCTCTAGGTGGTAAATCCAAGAACCTGAATTATGCTCCCACTCAGACTATTTACCAGAAATGAAGATGTGGAAGAATCAAAACACCTCAGCCTCTCTGGAAAAAAAAAAAAAAAATGACAGAGGACCAGTGTAGACACGCAGTAGGCAGTGGGGATCAGAAAGGAGGGATGGACAGGAACACTTGGTAATGACCTTCTTTGGTACTTCCTCCTGGCAGGGCTAAAGCTGTCTCCATCAGTGCAAGCCCCTGAAGTGACTGTGGCAGATGGCTCTACTCTCCTTTGAGGGGAATGCAAGTTACATTTCCATGCACAAGCTTCTCAGCTTGACTTAATTCCTAAACCCAACAGTCACCACATCTAGCTGCCTTTGGAGGCTTCAGATTTTAGGGCTTTCAGTTTAATACGTACAAAATGGAGATCCACATCAGAAATTTCTGGTCTAAGCGCTTTCCCAGTGCAAAATTATCCTCATGAAACAGAGTTTCACACATAGTATCCTATTGTCTGACACATACCAAACAGAACAAAATCTTTAACAGAAGCACCCATATTCCCAGTTACAAGTCAGTATTACACAAGTGTCAGACTGTAGATTCTCACCAAGTTTTGGTGCACAAGCTAGTTTATAACTAACCCAAGTACCTTTTCTCTGCTGTCATTGCACCCTCAGTCCTAGCAGGATCTCTTAATCCTAAGAAAAGCCAGCCTTAAAATACAAACAAGTTCTGTAGTGTTTGCAGAGTAAAACAAAATTCTGAAACATCTGAATTAAAAATATTAGAGGTCTTAAAACCAGCACCTTGAGAAATCCTGAGTCTTATATCATGGGAAGGACAGTACAGATTGCAAGGACTGACAGCAAGACCATGGGAGAGGACCTAGTCAGTAGGAGGCTGACCAAGTGAAATACGCTGCTCAAGCACTGCATTTATTTAGAGTTCTTAAAGCAGCAATTGTTGAATCTGATTTGGTCAAATTTGTTCTTGCATAATGCTTTCTGTTTATTCCCAGCAAAAGGAAGGAAATTTTATCCTTATTTGACATCAGCATTACCATAATACCCCAGCACCCAGACTATATACCTTTAGGCAGGTTGATGAGTGAAGAGTACTGCATACAAATTGCTCAGCCCCCGTGTGAGAGACTTAGTGTTTTGAAGGAAAGGGCACAGCATTTATACAGGTAAATATTTATACCAGGAGAGCTATTTTGCTGAGATGTTTGTAGCTTCATCTAGTATGCCAGATAAAGCTTGATTACATTCTGCCCTTCCTATGCAATTTGTGATCCTTCCTATCTTCTCCCTCTTCTCTGCATGCTTGCCAGTCCTTTTTGCAGTCTCCACTAGAATCAACGTAATTCTGTACTTGGGGGACTCCGACAGGGGAGTAATTTTTAGGTGTTTATTTCTTTGACATATCTTTTTAATCAGGTGGAATGCCAGACAGGGCCCTCCCTCATACTGTATTGTTTTGTGATCAAATAAGTCCATAGTCTGAGTTACTCTGCTGCCCAGCAACAAATGATATTTCTGTGTCAACTTTTATGAAGACTTTCTGCAAGGATCCTCCTGAGTTAGCTACAGTATTAAGACAGACATTGGTGCTGTTTCTCACAGGGAAATCCATACATATGCATTTTTCATTGTCATGTGTGTCTCCTCTTTTTTTTCCTTTTTGCAATACTTTTGTAGTGCTATGACCCCGTACATTTTCTCTCAGCTGTCTGTCCTTTTCCTTCCACTTGAGTCTGATTATTTTGCATTAATGATCATAGTTTCAGAGCTTTCTTTGTGTAGTTTTCCTTGCTATTTGGAGGTCTTTCTTTAGAATGAGGATGTTTTTTTCCCCTTAACAATTCCTCACGTATGGTGCTAACTTCACAAAAATGCCTGGTTTTAATTGCAAAACCTTTGAAATTTCTATACTAAGCTACAGACACTGGAGTTCTTTACTCTGCAACGTGACTGTCTATTCTTATTCTGTTTCTTGGCTTCAGGCAACAAACACACGAGAATTTCAATTGTATTTTCACGTAATTTCCCTCTGTCTTGTCGTTCCAATGTCTCAGACATTAGTTGTAAGACCATATGCTCTTCCAGAGCATAAATACCTTAATTAAGATATAGGCTTTAAACAATCCCTAAATAGTTTGAAGAGATCTGAACAGATTTTCTTGAAGTTAGGCAGAACTTCAAGTTTTTAGCTAAAAGCTTGCAGGTTTTGTATATCATAAAAAAAATAATCAGATTACATCTTCTTGAAGATTATATTTTAGGCACTACTTTCAATTTATTGGCATAGGACTGAGCAAAAGAACTTGTTATGAGAAAGCACTACTCAGTAGAAGTCAAGAGTTTTCCACAGTACACTTGGTCACAACCAGAGTTGAAAGAAACAGTCACTATTATATAAGCCCTTGGTTTCTTTCTAAATCGGATATCTTGCTTTTTACAATATTTACCATTTTTTTTTTTCCCCCTCCTTGTTCTTGCTGTCCAGGTCAC
This sequence comes from Morus bassanus, assembly GCA_031468815.1. Taxonomy (NCBI): domain Eukaryota; kingdom Metazoa; phylum Chordata; class Aves; order Suliformes; family Sulidae; genus Morus; species Morus bassanus. Next base: position 111,082,160 of record CM062568.1, read on the forward strand.
TGGACAGCATTATTAGTTCTGACTGAAAAAGATCAGAATTGCCAGGTCATAAAATAGATCTTTGCCTAAACTGTAGTACAGGGTGTAGGATCTGCTTCAATTTCTCAGAAATCCCAGAATTTCTCAGAACTGGAAAAATAAATGTAATTAAAATGCTGCCAGACAAACTTAACTAGATGTGAATAGGAACTAATACATAACTTGGACCCTGAAAGGCATGAAGGTGGGATCTATTCCCTTCGCAATTTAGAAGAAACCAGAACCATTTTCTTCAACTATCTGCTAAAAGAGAATGACACAAGAGCTTTCCTGAGTCAGATCTTCAGCAGGTTTTTTACCATTTTAACAAAGATGAAATCATAGAATTTTTAGGTAAAGTGAAATCCCAGTGAAATAAATAAATGTCATTAAAAAAGGAGACTGAAAATAGAAGGCCACGTGGTCTAAGTCAGTTAGGCTATCTAGGTTGATCTATACAGCAAACAGTTGGCAAAGCTGGTGGGTCAGATGAAGTCTGACCCAATGCACCTGAACTCAAAGGTGATTCTAAGATTTTCTGACTTGGTTCTGGTGGTAAGTTGAAGCTCACCAACAAATTAACACACCCAAATTATTGTCACATTATACTTTATAAATGCTTCCTCATTATACAATAAGGCACTTGTTAAAAAAAAAAAATAATCAGGCTTTAATCAATCATTTTGTTTTTTGACAATGTACTTAAATACAATAAAACGTTTTAAGGAGTTGTTTCAACATTTGTTTGAAGTATGACACTCTGAATCAACTGGATGACCTAAAACTTATAACAATAACCTGTTTCCCTGAAGACAATACTTTCTATTTATCTGATGGCCTCAGAATTTTCAGCTCAATCTCCTCATGTCTCATCCTATACACTGCAGTTTATATGTCCTGAGTAAGGGAAAGCAATTCATGGAAGTCCTTTGTGGGCTGAAGATCTTGATAATGCCCTGTGGCATTCTGCCCAATATGCTTATTTCCAGAGCCATCTGCTACCTATGGTTCAATGGAGAGCATGACTTGGCTCCAAGCAAGACTTCTTGCACAGAGAAATGCTCATCCAGTTTTTACTTGCTGTTCTGAGGTCCATTTCAGGAGCATATATTTTTTTAGTCCTTGGAGGAAATAATTCATTCACCACACCCCTTTCTAGGGGGAGCTGGCTGACCACGTTTTCTTAGGCATTGCATCAAAATTAAATGTCCAAGGGTAAACACCTGCAACCTACACACACATATGGTTCATGGTCAAGTGCTTAATCAATTCAGTTCCACAAAGAGAAAAAGAAAAGCTGTGCTACTTGTATTTTATTTCTATATGCTAAAAGACAAATGTATCTATTTCAGGCTAGTATTTAAATATCCCAAAAGGCATCAAGCAACTCTTTATATGAATGACACTTGACTTATGTTTGAAGAATATTTGGACTTTGACTTGGAAGCACTCAGACATAAGGGATGCACTAAAAAGGAAGAGATTAATTTTGAACAGATTATAGAAAACATGTGTGACAGAGCAGAACAAATGGTAAGTACTTGTTTTGAACATCATTGCAAAGGGCACTAGTGGTATTTTATGCACAAAGTATGCCTAAACTGAAAAATATATCCAGTAGCTTCTACCTTAACAGGCACCCCACATGTGATCAGTTATGTGCTAGAATGGTGGCCAAACAAGCTATGTGAAATACATAGGTGAAACAGATGCCATGAAATGCCCCACTCCCTCATATTCCTCTAAACTTCTGCTATGTGGTGTCAGAAACAAAGTTTGAGGTCAAAGCCTAGAACTCCATTGTAAAATTTCAGAACAGTTTGTGTCTGTCCCATACACTAAACCCAGCAAAAAATAAATATCCAATCTTATATACTGTATTATTAAAGTTCAGTTCACCAAATCACTGCACTGTGCAATTTTTTTACCATCCTCAGAAGAACCTGTGTAAAAAGCACTACAGCATAGCCATCACAGAGCTTCACCACCTCTCATCTCACTGATCTGCCCATTCAGCTAAACACAAGGTATCATTTAGCTAAGTTGCTATTAATTTCAGATCTAGAATTGCTGAATTAGTGGTTGCTTTTCTGCCAAGTTTTCACCCTTTGCTGTCTTGAGCTTCAATACTGATTAGAGCTCAGCTGCATGCCTTAACTCTGACTGGCTTCAACAGTAAGATACTGCTAGATAGAAAGAATCAAACCTCTGTACCCAGTTCAAGGCTTTTCACCAGAATAGCAAAATTTGTTGTTCTGAGGCCAAGAATAAAATAAATTAACCTAGAACAGTTAGGCTTGCTGCCCTCCTGGGAATTGCTACTCCTCCCTCCCTCCCTCTCTAACTGAAATAGTCCTGCACACCCTGACCTATGGTAGAATAAGGATACCCACTTTTCCCAGGCTCCAGCACAGGTAGAGGAGGATGCAGGTTCTCAGTTGCTTTTATGGCAACTACCCATAATTAATACCCATAAAAATACCCACTTACTGATGAATAAGCCACTCACCTTTCTTCTGCATGGCCTTTTCTTGAAGCCATCTCCTTGTCCACATCTCAGCAATTTCAATACTGATGGTTACTGGGCTCAGTAAAAGTGCTGAGGTCTATTCAAAGCAACACCTTTGAACTCTGTAGACTTTGTTAGCAGTACACTGCAGCCCCATCAGAAAATGACTCCTAAATGAGCAATCCATGCCCGGCATCCTGTTCAAGCCCTAAATGAGCGAAGAGCAAGCAAGCTCAGAGATTAGTTTTTCTGATACTTCTGAGTATCTGAATTGGCCAGCTGTCAGATATTCTAAGAGCAGGGAGCCCTGCTTTGAAAAGCACAGACACCAGGTCTCATACTGGATTAAACTCTACAGGTACCTTGCAAGTTGAAAATCCCTCAGTATCGCCTGTTTTGAAATAGAATTGTAGTGTAGCTGCAGCTATTTTCTCTTGAAGCAAGGACAGCTATTCATAAATAAGAGAAATCAAGTCTTTGGGACAAAACCAGAGACAGACTCCACTGTGTATATGTACTATCTAGACATGTGTATTCAGCAACAATTTATGAGAACCCTTCAAGAATGGAACTGTGATCTAATCTTTTAGCATTTCTAATTTTAAGAAATTAAATTATTAGAGAATGCTGTTGGATTTTTCTTCTGTGCTAAGGTGGTGCTTTCTGGTTACCAAAGTTACCACACACTTAGGACAGTCTGCAGACTGGACTGGCTATTATTTAAATGATGACATGAGCCTGTGAAGTGTAATAGCCCTAACAGGCAATAGGAATGAATGTGGAGGGTAGGGAGAATTGATTAGCTGGTGGGATACCAGTAAATACAAAGTGCTTAATCACAGGCAGACTAAGCACCTTGATCTCCCAATCAATAGCACTTGCAGGTTCAGAGCACACAAGGAAATCTTGGGTTTAAAGAGAACATAAAAGGTGCTCTCTCTTCTTTGTTATTTTTACAGTGTGCTGTACTTGTACATCCCATTTCATCCTAGCAGTCCAAAAGCTTTTACAGTTTTGTAAATGGAGAAAACACTTCACCCATTTCAGAGAGAAAATATACCAGCTGTTCAGTATCTGAGAGTAGCGTAGGCCTGGGAATAAGTAAGGTACCATATCTCATTGTAACACTATGATTTGAAGAAAAGGGGATTTTGGTAGGCAGCACTTTTAAACCTAAATATGTACTTAATCAAGACAGGGGCTAATTACCCCTACCCCAGCAGAAATCCTACAAAGTTTTTGAATGAGCATGGGACCAACATCTACTGTGAGAGATGCCACTTTTAACTTCCATCATCACCTTCGGCAGGCAGAAGCACAGTAAAATCTGCAACTGGCCTAGGGAGGAATGAGCTAGAAAGAGGCACAGTTTGATTTTCCTTTGAGCTAGAGAGGAAAAAAGGAAAAATAAAACCCATACGCGAGGCTTATGTTTCAGCCAGCAACTGCTGAGCTGTCCCTGCTGTGAACTGATAACTGAGACTGATAATAAATGTAGCCTGACTCTATCAGCTGTACAGACTTATTGTGCTTGCCTCAAAATAGAAATAAAATCAAATAGGGCCAAAGATGGACCAAAATGAATTCTCAGAATACCGAGACCCCTGTGAACTTTGGCCTTTTTGTTAATAGAAAACTTGGACACAGACCACCTCAGGACAGGCTTGAAAAACATAAATCTCAACTAACATTGTGCTAGCTTAAGTCTCAGGGTTTTCATTTCATATCTGTAAATGTTTGCTAACTTCAGGACTGGAAAAAATAAATTAAAAAATGAAGCTATATTGCATTGTACTATTCAGCCTCAAATGCTCCACTAGAAAACAGGTTTTTTATATTTCTGTGATTAGTTTTTGTAATACACCTTTGCCCTTTTCTTGTCATATATTGTTACAATTTTTGGCATGCAACAAGCAGCTTACCCTTAGTAATTGAAAGATATTTGCCAGCCTTAAGCTGGCTGCCGGCTGGCACATCTGATCTGCTGCTGCTGCTTGTGCTAGTGAAAATGAAAGGACTGTGAGACAAAGAGCCACAGCCATCTTGCAGCTGGGCTGCATGAAGCTGCTCGGGAACTGGGAATTCATACAAATAGCCTGTCCCATCCTAAGTCACTTCTGTATATCTTAAAACTGATTCTCAGAGCTCTACAGAAAAGCTACGGGAGACTTCATCAACAGCAAGTTAACAATTCCCAAAGCCTGAAAAGCAACAGAAGTGATACATTTCCTTTCCAACTGCCTTATCTTTCTTATGTGGGTTTTTTTTTTGTTGTTGTTGTTTTTTTGTTTGGCTTCTTTTTTTGGTGTTTTTCTTTGTTGTTTTTTTTTTTTTGCCTTGGGATAAGTCTTCAGACCAGAGTGTTCCTGAAGGTTTCCTGCAGCTGCTTCTCCCATTGTCACCCAGCTGTACCATTCTCCATGGGCTGGTGTTCTTACGAACATTAACCAAGCATTTTCCATCTCTCCTCTGTGTAAATTCATATAACCATATACTATTGCTACATATGGTGAGAAAGCTGCATTGGTTTCTGAGTGTAATGTTACATGTGGTATCTCCAGAGCCCCTGGGGCTTTGAGGGACCGTCTGATGCCTGCAAAGCCACGGCAATAGAAAATGTTAAGACTGAGACTGGGGCAAATGGAAAGAATTAACAAAAATAGTGGCTGGAAACAAACAAACAAACAGACAGAAATTAGGGATAACAACAGGGAAAAAAGTGAAAGAGAAAAATATTATCTTGCCAAGGAAACTATTGGTGCTACTTATAGATAAAGGTCTGTCAGCTCTTCCTTTTTAAATCTCCTGTTTACAGGGATTATGTAACTCAGATGTGGAAAGTCTCTGAAACATGCCTTGCAAGGTCTCAGGAAAGAAGCTTTAAAAAGGTATTTAACTATTTCATTCTTAAGTATAAGACTATAAACGTTAACTAATTTTAAGAGCTATGTAAAAAAATGCCAGAACAACTTAGCACATTCCTTGAGTCTATGACAGATTTTTTTATATATTATTTAAAAATTTGCTGCATCATTTCTGCAGGTAATTGCAGCTATTCAGACTCTTCACATGAGTTCAAACTGCAGCAGAGGCTATTTTTGATTACCTAGGTAGAGACTGATCTAGACATCCAGCTGTATTTTTCTTGTTGGGGAGGGGGATATACATTTCTTGAAGATGGAAGAGGGAGATAAAAGTCACTGAAGTTCCTTTACCACTATTGGGGTGTTTCTAGGCAAGGACAAGTCTCAGACCCTCAAATCTGTGAGTGCTCTTTGACTATGACATCCTCAAAGTAATGAAAAATGTCTCTGAAGTAAGAGTGAGCATCTGCTCCCTGGCTGGATGAAAACAACTTCTAGAATCCAGCTCTGCTTACAAGTGGTCAAAACTCCAAGTCTGAAATTTGCTACCTGCAAATATTTTGCAGTATTTTCATAAAAATAGCCATTTCTGCAAATATTCCTGGCAACAGACTCACTCCTTCAATAGACTATTTACAAAGAATAAACACAAAGTGGACATTATAGCAGAGCAAATAAAAGAGGTGTCTATTTGAAAACTTGCTGGCTACAGCAGGTCCACTGTTCTGTCCTCACAGGTTCATAACAGTGTTTTGCTCAGTTTTGACGGGAGTTGTTCAGGTAGTCTTTTTGGTTTTTTTTCTTTTCACCCACTCACACCACATTTTTAGCAAGTGATGAGTGTGTGAAAATATTTATAGTTCTATTAAATTAAGTATGCTCACAAGCAGATTTAAAGGTTCATGGGCACACCTGGTGGCAAAGAGTGTAGAAATTACTACCTAGGCACCAGGAATTAGAGTTTTGCTCATCACCAAACAGAATGGAATCAAAATTTTTAAAGCCTTGGAACCCACGTACTTAGCCACAAATCTAAATCCCTTTTTTCATTCCTTAAAACACTGAGAATAAAAACAGACTGATGAAATAAAAGTAGTAATAGTCCTCCAGGTTTTTATTTGTTTTAATCTAACCTGCTACTGGCATATGCACCAGTGACCCTTTAGGCCTGAATAATAGTTAAAAAAATGCAAATTTGTATTCTTAATACTGTGGTATAAGATGTTCTGATACGACACAAACTACTGACATCTAGGTCATCAGAGAAAGCAGAAAGCGCTTTCTGCATGGATTGGAAGCATTGAACTTTCCATGACTAGTTCCAGCTTCAAACGCTGTTCAGACCTGTCCACATTTGAACCATCCAGCTGTGGTGCAAGAGGTGTTCATTTCTTGATGGAGATGTGCCAAGACATATGGAACTGGGAAAAATTGCTCTATGCAATACATGCTTTGGCACACAGTGCTTCTGAACATGTCACAGCGATTAAAAAAAGGGAGAGAAACTGCACTGAACTGGCAGATGTCACTGGTTCATTGCCTGCACTGGCAGGGATTTGTTCTCGGAGGGTGAGCTAACAGATCACAGGATCGCTGCTGGCGGAGGTGCCTCTGTCCAGCGCAATGCCAGGCAAAGCCAGAGCACAGTGGCAAGAGCGTGGGGAATGGTGTAGTTTTACAGACTTGGGCCTATGGGCTTTTGTTAGATAATGTTCTTTTCTCCTTCTCTGTTGGATTCAGTGTTCTGAATGATGGGAAAGAAAGGATATGTGAAGTCATACTTCTTAAAAATGTAATTTCTGTTCCCAGGGTAGTCTGTTCCACAAATAAAGTACACTTAAAAAGCTGGAAAACTGTAATTCTTGATGCTTACACATTTGTGCAGGACTGCTGGATACAATTTCTTCATTATTTTCACAACCCACTTATGTCTGGACAGGTGAGGGCCTATTTAAATGTCTAAATGTTATTGACTTTAGCAACCTGTTTTCAGAGAAGAAGCAACCCTGTCACACACAGACACACCCCCACCCCCACCCCCCCCAACTCTTTCAAGAATAGGGTAAATGAGTGATATATTGCTTTAAGCTTGGACCATGCTGCAAACCTGCCATATGCAAGGTGGATGCAAGTTTTGGGATAGAACAAAATTCCAGAAAAATTCAGTTGTTTTTTTAAATCCAAAAGAAGTTTTAATTATGCTGATAAAGTCCTGCCTTGTAAATGGATCTCACCTTTCCTCTCCAGCTCCATCCCCTTTGTCCACTATAGAAATTATAGCATATACAGGAGTGAAAATCTGAGAATGATGTGCTCTTTTGCGTAAACCATAAGTGGCATAATAACTAACTACAACAGATACCTAGAGCTTCGGATACATATATAACTTTTCTCTAGGTGTTAATGCGGTGTGACATAAGTATGCTTTAAAAGAACTCAAATTTTTATAAATTGCAACACTAAATAAAAGCCTAATTCTTTGCATTTGTTGTTTTGTCACAAGTTAACTATCAAATGTATTTTAAGTCACCTAAGTCACCTCATGTAGAGATTCCAAAACCTATAGCCATAGAAATTATAGCAATCTGATTGGCAGCATGCTTTTGAATGTAATTAATACAATGAAAATAAAACATTAAATACTGTGATTGATTCTGTGTGTGTGCATATGTGCATGCTCAATACAGGAATAGCACTAAATCCCAAGAGTAAAAAAGCTACTATTCACAATATTTGTTATTCAACTTTACCAGAATATAATTGGCCTTCAGGGAGTACAACATAGAGTAACAAGTAAAATACACAGAACAATAGAAAATGAGCATAGAAAGTTAAAAAATGCAATTATTTTATAGTATTTAAAATAATGATTGTGGAAGCCAGCCCTTCTTAATTTGTTTTGATGAAAATAGAAAATGAAATTTGAAATCTATTTATTATTAACGTAGTTACCAGTGAAAAACAAAGACAAATTTAAATAAGGCTGACTTATCTACAGATACTCCCACTGCGTCTGAAAAGCTAGTTTTCATCAATTACATTTTGCAATTACAAAGAAAACAAAACCATCTGAGCAACCCAGCTTTTTATATTCAATATTTCTATGGATGCTTAAGGAGTACATGTAAGACAACAAGGAGTAGGTGCATTTTTACATGCTTAAATAACTATGGGAGTGATTCAGGATGACTTCCTGCCCTCAGTCCCCTTGAAGGTATTGAAGGACCAGACTGAAAGATGATTTTGGTGAACACTTTAGGGAAAGTAGGTTTCAGAAAGTGATGAGATGTAGTATGACGGGTAATAACCTGCTCCAGAGATCCATTTCTGAGTTTCTCATCCCTGTGCTTTTAAGATTACATGTTTGTGATGGTGGCATGCATTTTAAAATACTATCATCATCCATGTTGCTGCAGTGTTGGTCCTGCCAGACACTACACAAAAAAAAGACTTTTTGTGCCCAAGAGAGTTCATAATTAACTTAATGGTGAGAGGCAATAAGCAGATATAATGAAGTGAAGGAGCTACAGGGAACAGTGAGATTTTTCTGAACAACGGATGAATGACGTTCCTTGCAGACACAGCACCCAACTGCCACTGAGTGTTTCGTAGGCATGTCAAAGCAGGCAGAACTGAATTAGAGATTTAAGGGAGGATAATGCATTACCTTTAGTGATTTTTGCAGTTTCTGCAAAGATTCCACCTCTCTTAGGCAACCTTCAGCCTCTCAAGGGATCGAGGACAGCCAACAGGCATCAGGGATAGGGGAACAGTTGCAAACAAGAGAGAAGGAACAGAACTGGAAGAAAAGCAAAGGTAATGATAAGACAAGGGAAAAAGGGACAAGACAGAAACAAAAAGCTGTAAAAGAGGGAAAAGTGCAGCAAAAGGGAAGATAAGCAGAGCAGGAAGGATCTGCAGAGCACATTCTCCTGGAACTGAATTGCTTAGTCTCAAAACACCTTCAGTGCCCAATACAGTTTGATGGTTCAAGTAGTAGCACTGTAAGCAATGAATCTAAAAGTCTCTGCCTTGTTGATGAGAGGTGTGGAGATCAGTACAGTCCAAAAATAAACATTTTTGTGTTCACTTTTTTCAGGTCTGAAAACTATAAGAAATTACATTTAAAAGTACATACAGAGATTACTATTGCAATTGCTATGCCAGAGACTTAAAAGTTAGAAAAAATAGAAAAACCAAGATTGTCTGTGCAACCTCAATTCAACCCCTGGAAGCAGATGTGATCTTTCATTATAAGTTCACAGAGAATTTTTGTCTTGTCATGACTTCTGCTGGATTCCCTGTGTCACCCATCTGTGTGGCCTCACAAGTGCTCAGATTGAGAGAAAAACAAACACACTGTCTGGCACAGCTTAGGAAGTATTCACAATGAAATGAGTTAAGGTGGCTTGTGTACAATATTCCTTTAAGGTAAATGTTGTCAATTTTAACAACAGTAACAAATTATCCACTGGTATCTCATGTTCTGCTATTAAAAATAAGACAAGTACAAACACTCATCCTCGCACCTTAATTAAAAAACTCTAAGTGTTATGCTTTTTCTCAAAATGGATGACATTCATTTGATTACTGTAAGCATAACCACACTCAGCTTCAACCACAACAAATTATCCATCACTCCCACATCTTATGCTGTTAATGGCACTGTAAGTACAATCTTCAAAAGCATCCAGTAATGGCAGACTAAAGGCTGTTTCATTGCTTATCCAAAAATAGCAGAAAACTACCTTTTATATCATTCCAAGGGCTCTGCACTTTCTAAAAAAAATATGTCTTACTCCTATCTGCCCCTTGTCAGACAAAAGCTGTATGCCTTAGAAGTTCTAATATGCCCTGCGCTTCTGGCAGACTTGGTTTTCCAAACAGTTAATAGGAGCTCATTATCTTGAATTATATTAGTTAGCTCTGCAATGTAAAACTGCCTATAATATACCTCGATATTATTGTGTTGTATTGACAGAAAATACTAAAACAGGAAATGTAACTGATGGATGAGGTACTGAGCTTGCTCATGGGCTCATGGGAGGTCTAACAAGTGATGGATGTCCTAATGGAACAAGAACAACAGAGATTAAATAAAGGCCCAGGTTTTTTGTCTGCAAAGTAGCTATAGAAAGTAACTATTTGTAATGTTAGCTATTCAAATAATCAGGCACCAAAGGAGCACAGGGACTACCGTGCTGAGGAAGACCAAAGAATAATACCAAGTTTTGGTCTTCTACCAACAGTATACACAAGACATTTGGGATGAAGATACAAACCCCAAATGACATATTCTCTAATTGTGGATTATATAGAGACAGAGGGCAAGTTTCTCCTGACCTCAGCCACTTCACTCATGCTGTGAAATTTGATGGTATGCTTTGTAATTTTCACCTTGATTACTGCAACAGTAGTTTCCATCCTCATTTATATTTACTATTCTGTATTAACCAATGCATTCTCCTGGTAACAGAAGTAAAATGCACTGAAATACACAAATAGATCATTAGAGACAAATTACTTTTGTAACTAATACTATTCTTAAGGCTCAGAAGTGATAAGCATCAGATGGTGTCAGACAAAAAAAAACCAACAAAACCCCAAAAACCCCATGGCTGAACTTGCAATTAAAATTATTCTGAATTTATCCAACTTCAGCTGTATGTTGCCTCAGATTCCACTGCAAGTAGGTGGATTGGCCTCTGCAACACAAATGGCACGCCAGTCCCTCCAGGATCACATGGTAATGCTATATTCCCCTTGAAGCCAAGGGGGAATTTCCTCTTGAGAATCTGTGCCGTAAGCCCAGGTAATCAAGCAGCAGCAGCCCCATTCCTTCGCTGTTGATCTGGCCCCAAGGCTCTTTCATTTGCCTTACTGGCTCCAGTCAGCCAACCCCATGCAGGTTGGCTCACAAACCAACCCCCTAGCTAGAGATGCTTTCACAAGTTCTCCCATAACCTCCCACATTCAACATGCTACTTCTGTACCATGGGAGCTTTTTTCTAAAACCTTTGAGATGTGAACCTCTTTCCTCTTCCCACACTTCTTGTCCTTTTTCTTTTAGGCTCCATCCATGGGAAGCTTTTACCGAAGTTTTCACAAATACTTTTGTTGATAAAGGTAACCTTCTTAATTCTTCTCCCAGTTGAGAGAATAATCATCATTTTCTCTGGATCCCATTAGGTATACTCAGGTTTTTCTTTCCATGACTTTCTCAGCCTTAGACTCTGCAGTCTGCTTTTACTGTTACCTTAGACTTCACCTGCTGAGTGGCTGTCTTTAGCTAGTGGACACCTCTTCTCAGCATTCCTTCTCAGAAACTTTCAGGTGTCTATGGACTGGGTACTGAAACCACCAAAACACACACATTTGGGAAAGAAAAAAGAAAAAAAAAAAAAAAGAAAGAAAGAAAGAGTAGGGCAATTTTGGAGCAAGAGTTAGCAAGCCTAGTGACACAAGACAGATGAAATAACCTAAGAAGTTTAATGACCACATTTCCATTTCTAATCTACTATGTTTTTTCCAAACATGCAGCTGTTTCAATATGAGAAAGCAAATAACATCACTGGGAAGTCAATCAAGAATCATGAAACTTCCAGTCTATTATATGCTAGGCCCTTGAAGAAAATGTACAGAGAAGTAAAACATACTTATTTAGTAATGTTTTACTGGTTATTGTGTATATTCTTTAGATTTCTACATGTTTATTTTTACTAGATCCAGACACCCAATCATGAAGAAATGAAAACATCTTTCCTGATATATAGAACTGACTCAGAACTGACTGCTCCTCTGTTCTGGCCAATGACCAGATTTGTAGTAAGAATCCAAGATCCTAGTCAAAAGCTCTTCAGCATAGTGAAGAGTAACAAAGAATAACAAAATTGCTTACAATGAATTCCTTTTTTTCTATTCTAATGAAATTCCTTGTTCAAAGTTACCAAACATTGGCCCTCCCTGTGTATTTATCCCTCTTACAAAAGAGGGATGCTGTCTGAAGCACTGAAGATGCCAACAAGGAATTTAAAATCATCTTATTCAGATTAATTCAAATTGCCAGCCACTGTGTTTTTTACCACCAGCCTGCATTGCGAGGCAACTTCTGGACTTTCAAAAAGATAAGCTTGCTTACAAATGTATGAACAACACAAAAGTAAGAGGCACAATGAGTTGTGATGCTTCCAGGTTTCATGCATCTATTTTTTCTTCTCTTGGTGCTGTGTCACAACTCTGACTTGCAGATGGATTAAGTGGATGGCTGCACTGAATTGCATTTCAAATATTCCACCATGAGAATTCCACCATATTTTTCCCCAGCAGCAGAGAAAGCAGGTCAAGGTTGTCATTTCACACACACTCACACACACATGCACACATTGCTGACTCAGGAGCAGCTTTAACTGAAGTGATAACTAGGGGGGAAATTGCAGTTAGTTTAAATCAGGGGGAAAGGAACTAAACATCAAAAAGTTAGAAGCACGTGGAGCTTCAACCTATTGTTTCAGACACTGTCACAAAAGGTGATTAGATCGAAACACAGCAGGTGTAAAAACAAAATCTGCCTTTAATGGCTTTGTTGGAAACTTAAGCTTTTGTTTGAGCTTAGGTTTAGTATAGCTCTCATGCTGTTTCATGGTTAGAATTGTTCCCCCTAAGGTAATGTGTCAGGTATTGATAAGTTTGTTTTAAGTTCTATATAATTAAAGCAGTAAATAGAATACTGACATGTCTGTGACCTGAAACACCGTTTAATAGATAAGTATATGTGGGGCTGTGCTACAAAAACATGCATAGAATAAAATAGAGGTCAGACAAGGTCCTCTGCCCTCAGTGAAATTACCCATTTACTCTAAATCACGCATCAGCATTAAAATTGCAGGGAGAAATTACCCCTCCTCCCTTCGGTACTGAGACAGATGGAATAGACCTCCAGCTGGAGACTTTTCAATGTTTTTGTGGATGGAACTGATATCTCCAGAAATTAAAAGCTGTATCTACTCATTTTTTTTCTCTTTTGATAAGTATGATAATTGGATAAAACAAGCACAGGCACTTGCAAATACATTGCTACAAGATTTACTGTTTAATATCCACTCTAGCACTGAAAATGATTCTGTTTGTGTTAGAAAAGAGAAGCCAAGGAGAAAGGTCATTATATTGTGTCTGCAGCTTTCGTTCCTAATATGTGATTCTCATTTCTCAGTAAAGGGAAAATCAATACTCCCTTTAAGTTGCCTTGGATTCAAAAAAGATAGAGCTTTTATCCACTGCATGGCAGTGATTTAGAATGATTATGAGATATGTTATGCAATGTTGGTTTTTATTTCAACATTTTTTAATTGTGCCACTGAGTCTTGTCCAGACTAGCAAAAAAAGAACATTTTAAGTGCTATGATTGTTTAGTAGAAATTTAACTCTTTCCTTTATGAGCTGCTTCTTAACACCTTACTGTTCTCCTGAGCTCTGATTTAGGTGAGACATTTTACTTGCAAAGCTGGAAGATTAAAGGCAGATGTAGCATCCAGGATTTCTGACAAGAACAAAAGAAGTACTGATCAGGTTCATACATTTACTAGGGTTTACATGCCAAGAAGCCATGTCTGTAACAGAGACACACAGATAATTTGCTCCTTTCTTTCTTTTTTAATTAAAAGATCAGGTCCTCAACCAGCTAGGTTAGAAAGACTGATAAAAACAGTTAGACCATTACTGGAAATGGTAAGGAAATAAAAATAAGTTTTAGGTTTATTATATCACATAAAGAAATGTCACTTATTCTGGAAAGACCCTGCAAACCAGTGACACGCCTGGACACAAACATGAGGAACAACAGAGACACGTATTGTGGAGTAGGTGTGCTTACAGCCAGATGTGAAGGAGCAGTTGGGCTCACTGTAGGTAAAAGGCTGGAGTCAGCACCTGGAGGCGTAATCACTTTCTAAACTAGGACATGGCACACTCCAGCATTAGTCATCAACAAGGAGTTACAAAGAGAAGTGAAAGGATGTTTCTCATAAGAAGAAACCTCTTGCAAAAAATATCCTTAGGCTTAAAGAGATCAGTATCATCCCGGACATCATAAACTCAAATGTTCAGCACTAAAACCATAAGCCCCATCTCTTTGGCATAAGGTTTCCATCTAAACAAACACATTTAAACACGTATGCAAACCTATCTTTAGGCATGTGTTTGAGAGCTCTGATGCACTGTGCACTAAAGGAGAAACTAACTCAGTTCTGGTGAGCAGCTTCTTCCTGTAGTTGCTGGGGCATGCTGTACTACGGGCTGAACAAGGCCCTGCATGAAAGCTATTATCCACCAATTATGAGGGATCTCAGATCTGGATCCAAATTCTGGTCCTGACTCATCAGCCCATAACAATAGGATTTCCTTAATTTCAGCTTCAAAATCCAAGTTATTCATTACCTTTTACCATACTTCCTCTATTCTTTTCTCCCTTCCTTTTTTTATATAGAACACAGAATTTTAATTTGATATATGTAAAAAAAAAAAATTGCCATTGCCACCTGCTCCTTTCCCCTCACCATCACTCACTAAAGACACCATCTGGGAATGACTAGCAACCAGAGCAGGGAGTGAGCAGTCCATATGTTAAAATTTAAAATTTGACAGCCCTATTCTGGCCTTTCCATCACCCACTATTTTTCTATTTTATGGTTTTGGTACTATAACTACTCTCTGCAACATTTGCAAGGACTAAACAATTTTTTTTCATTGTGGATGGATCTTTATTTTAGGGTAAATCTTTCATTTGAACTGAAATCCAACAACTTCTGTCCACTTTCAGACTTCTTCCTAAAATTTAATGTGAAAAGAGATGAGATCTTTAAATATCAAAACCTGTGGCAATTACTGTACAGCTAACATATTAAATTATTAGACTAGAAAGAAAGATTAGAAAGAAAGCACAGTTCTCTTTTTTTTGCGTTAGCTTGTGAATGTGACAGAGCTCTGGGTACTGTTAATAACTATTCATAAGGCCAGCAAGAAACCTAAATAACTTTTTTCCTCTCCTCATTTCCATCCCAAAATCCCATCTTGTGGATTTGCCTTATCATTTCACATACATCCAAAGTGTGCTGAGACTCTTAACCAAAAACAAGGGAAAATTTAGAAAAAAGCAAAATGTGTTCATGTTACTATAAAAATAGGTGGGAGAAATCCAAAGGAAGATACTGTGCCTGAAATGGTTCTTGTTGCTTGCTTACTATCCCTGACCCAATTTTCAACAGACTAAGCCCTCTTATAATAGTGAAACTTGTAGATGCATACCTTTGTAAAGGTTTTTGGTGTGTATTCATGTGGGGGACATTATAATCTAGGCTCAAGCAGATGGAGCACAAATAACTTGGGAAAAAGGCCAGACTGAAGCATTCCACTGAATATCAGCAGATCTTGTACATTTATCTTTTGAATGGATACATTTGTTTAAAAAGCACAAAAAGGTTCTGTAAGACCATTTATGAACATCTGAAAGAGGTTTAGACATTGCAAGACTTTACTATTACATACTGAATAAAACCAGCACCCAAAAAGACTCTTTGAAACTGAAACTATATTAAGCATTTACTTTAAAATAAAATCTGCAAATCCACCTGATAAAAGCTTCTGAATGCTTTTGTACTCCTCTCATAACCCCTTCAAGGTTATTCAGGGCCAAAACAAATATTATTAATGTAACTCAGGAAGTGTTCTGACTAGCTGGACAGCACAGTGGGTGTCTCAAGTATGTGCAGAAATTCAAGAAAATGGGAGGAGAGAAAGATGAGGCTCATCAGAACACCTGTTGGAGAAACACAATTCACACTTTTAAAAGGTCCTGTGCACTTCTTGGGCATTATCATTTTAATGTTCACTTTGTCAGTAGTTTTCTAAAGTTTAAACTTCTGTACAGACTTAAGAGTGTATTGATAAAGTATTCAATCAAAATAGCCATTACTGTGAGTCAAGATTTAAGCAGGTAAGGATCAGATTCTGCCATCTTCAAACCTCTGGATGAAGGTAAAAATCAGCAATCTTCGCCACAGAGAAAAGGTTTACTTTGAGATGGCTCTACTGGAAGGGCAGCATTAGGCAGGAATTAGCACTATACAGAGAATTATTTCTCTCAGCCACAGAATTCTAAGATTTACAGCTGAAGAACTGTATATGTTATTTTAGTGAGAACCTATCCTGTAAAA
Organism: Morus bassanus; assembly: GCA_031468815.1. Lineage (NCBI taxonomy): Eukaryota > Metazoa > Chordata > Aves > Suliformes > Sulidae > Morus > Morus bassanus. The sequence continues at coordinate 111,098,758 of CM062568.1, forward strand.
AGCATGTATTTTATAACTGCTCTCCCTCCTCCCCTTGTATTTTGGAACCTTACTGGCATGGCTGCCAGCTGTGACCAGACTGTCAATTATTTGGCTCCCTCACTGAATGGCTGGATCACATCCAAGGCTTCTTATTTACAAGGCTAAAACAGAATCCAGGTCCCTTTTGTTTGTATACAGGTGCTCAATTAGGAGATATCCTATAGGGAAACAATCTTTTATTTGAACTGTAAAAGACATTGATACTTTTTAATTTGAAAAGTCAGCAAAAAATTAGGGGCTGCCTCATGTTAGGAGGAGAAGTAGTAGTGGAGTCAGGAGTTTCTCTGATTCAGCGCACTTTCCTCAAAAAGCACTTAGTAAGCCCAGGGAAACACAATGAAAGGCAATATCTACTCTCCATTCCAAGCCTTTTTCAGCCAGAACTGAATTCCAGAAGCTTTGTCCCTGTTGCAGTTTTGCTTTCTGATAGCTTTTTTGCAATCTTGCAGACACCTCCAAACCCTTGCTAAAGAAACCTCTCCCAGTCACTTCTGCCTCTGCTCTGAGCAGGAAATTGCCCCTGCTCAGAAACGCAAGCCCACAACGTTCTGTTACACCCCCCTTCAGATGAAAGAGGGGAGTTGCACTGCCTCCCCCAGTCATGGGAACCAACCAAAACAGTGGCCTTGAATCTGGAGGTTATGCTCCAAGGTGTTTTAAGGAGTTTTATTGAAATAGCAAATAGGCATTAAAGAGGAATCAGAGCACTTTCCTGGGCAGTCATTACAACAATTTTAACTACTGGTCCAAGAATTGTTAATGGAATAGTTTTCCACAATTTTGTCAAAGCCAAAGCATTTAGCAAAGTTTTCCTTTAACAAATTTAAAAATTTTGTTTGTAATGTAATTTTCATTTAGAGATGTGTTTTCTATCTTTTTTTTTTTTTTTTTTTTTTTTTTTTTTGTTATGAGATCAGGAAAAATGCCTAAAATAATGTTATGTATCATCTTTTGCATTACTGGGTCTTTTTATATCATGTCATTGTGACATAACAACATATTTTGACTTCATGTTATATTTTATTTTATTGTATAATGGAGTAGCAAAAGTTTGAATATTCTGTTGTCTGACTGGTGCTTTGTGGCATTAAAGCTGCTACTGTTACTAGCATGAAACTGTTAAGCATTTTTTTTAGATTTGTGTTTGAAATTCATCTTGTGTCTTGTCACATCAAAATCTTTGACAGCCTTACTTTGAAATAAGCATTGCCTACTACCATAAAAAAATTCTTAGATATTTCTCCAAATAGTTTGTTCACAGAAAGATAATTTAAGGTTAACAAGAAGATATCAACAACAGAGGAAAACTTAATTTTTACAATAGAGTAAAAGTTACAGAACAATCTAATACAATCATATGAGTGCTATCATGTATTATCATGGAGGTAAATAATAATTTAAAAACATAAAACAAACATTAAAGCCAAAAAGATCAAAAGAAAATGTTAATCAACAGCTTTTAGTATTAAATTGATTGTGGAGTTTATATACTGTTTGAAAATGTAAAGAAATTATGATTAGAATTCAGAAATTTAAAAATGGTAAATGATTCTGGGTATTTTTAATCTTTACCAGCTTATCTTGGAACAGCCTCAGCAGCCACAGGCCACGGTCTGGCAAGTTCTCCTGTGATGGACAGTCACCTCACAAACCCATTGCTGCTCTGGACCACTAACCATTACATTTTAAAGACACCATCGGCAGTAACTCTCAAGGCTCTACCCCAGGTACATAAAACTTTAAATCACTGATCAGGCTTTTGATATAATCAGGAATATTTTCCTCTATCTTTTTCTTTCTTCTTAGAGCTGAAGATCTGAAAACTCAACAGGTAGGACACATCAGTTGCTGGGAGGTGTGGTGCTCCCTTAGTCTCTATGGACTTGGCCTATCTCTCCAAGTAAAAGGATTCACCATCCAATTTCTGAGTGTGAGGAAGACTTTCTATTGCCTTCAAGTATCTGCTTAGTATTTAGCAGTGCTCAGCTACAGCAGATTCTCAGCTTAAGGATCTTGGTGATAGTCTCCCTCCTTATAAAATTTTCCCTTGAATTCTCACAGAAGATGTTCTTAATGACACTTACCTTCTTCTGCAGAAACACAGCCTCAAAAGCAAAATTTTACATAAAAGATGCATTATATCTCCAGTATCACAGATAAAATTGTTGAAGGTGTTACATTGGTACCATAAGGAATGACTTGATTAAGGTAAAGGTGATGTTTCCAGTATAAAAAGAGATTCTGAGGTGTTTGTGCTGCAGCTTTTTCAAACTGGTTTGGGCTGAAACTAGGCTTAAAAATTAATGGATCAGGCAAGAATTATAAACTACTTACTACAAGACTTCATTCATACTTAGTCTGATACTTGCCCTAGTTCTTTGCACATAGATGAATTAACCCATCAGGATCTCTTTTTCAGTGAAAATCAATACGGATAGGCCTTTGTCTATGGAACAGGTGACTTCTTTGTTGCAAAGCTTGAAAAGTGTTAGCTAACAATATTGTAAAATGGGGGTCAAGGATTGGTCTATGCTTGAGACAACTTGCTATGACCCCAGAGGTGGTGGTCACAGTTTTTGCCTTCATCATTAGGGGTATAGCCATGCGGCAATGCAGAGGGGTAATGTGACCAATGTAACTCTGGAGGCCAGAGGACACTCCCGTTGCTGCTACATCTTTCTGCTTTCTTTACAGGGCTGAGGTAAGGTAGTAAATAGGGGATGTTTTCCTACACTACCTCGAGTTTGATCCTTGGATATGTATAAATATCCAGATACGCACACCTTCATCATTCCTGCTGGCTTAGCCCACCAGGGCAACAACAGAGTAAGGCATAGGATGCGTCCTCCTGGTAACCCTACATAAGTACACTGATCACAAGTAAGTGCTAGTGAAGAGAGACACCTGGTTTATTTTTACAGATCAGTATATATTTGATATTCTAGTTACCTTGTATGCCTCTCCTGGAACACAGAGAGCCTGGCTTGATGCACTCAGCAAAGGCAGAACGTGGCCAAAGCAGATCTGAAACACCTAGTGACAGGTAATCATAACTCCTTGATGTTGTAACTCGCCATCCCTTGCCTTTTCAAACTCTCTGAAGTTCTTTCAGTGGTATGTGTTTGTTGGAGGATGGACATGGAATGTATATATAGCTGTCATAACTCCTGGAAAGAAGATTTTCTTACATTTACTCTTTGCAAGGCTACTTCAGACTTCACTGAAATTTTTGGGAGATTTTCACTGCCTTCAGAGGCCAGTACTTTGCACTCTGTAAAGTCATTACACAAAATTCAGTTAGGTGTGAAAGGCTAATTCAAAATAGAAAAAAAAGTACTGCTGAAGGGAGATTTTTCTTCACTGAGGAAGAGCTGGGGTGACAATGCTCTGATACTAGTTGGGTATAGAATTGCAGTTTTTAATGTTCCAGAAAGCTTTCCAGCAATTAAATACCCTTCTTGTTGCAAAGCTATGGTTGTAAATTATATAGAAACAAATGAACATTCTTTTTTTCCAGATAGTTAAATTCATAATGAATTTTTGTTGCTTGATGCTGAGAATAGTTTGGGTTCTTTTGTATGTTCGTCAACATTTTTCCACAAAATCAGTGTGACTGATTAGTCTAGAATATAATGTCAATCATTCATTGTGGCTTTGGAAAAAGATGTGCTTGAAGATTAAAACCTTTTTTTGTATTCACTTATTTCCTCATCAACCAAAACCCATACTGCCAGACAGCTTGTTTATCTCACTACTGAATGATGTAATTTAAGATCAATTGAACAATCATTTTGGTTATATCCCGGTCACCAAATCTTAACATAAGACAATACACTATATACACAAAGAATTTTTTGTGAAGTACAATCTTACACCCTACAGATTCATAGTATTTCTGAAATTCAGTGCAGTTGAGTGCTGTAGTTTATGAAAATGTAACAAAAATAGCTACTTGTTTTCTAGATTCAGCAACAAAATTCAGCCAATTTTTTTTTTTAATTTTAGTGTTCCAAGCAAGCTATTCAGAAGCAAAGCTACAGTTTTTACCAAGGTAAAGTTTCTGTTGGCTGTGAGGGTAATTAGAAGCATGCATAAGGACTAGCACTCCAGCTACTTCACAACAACAATGAAATGCATAGGCTGATCCTGCTCACACTGAAGATGATAGGAGTCACGCTGCCTCACCAAGTGCAGCATTGCTAGCATAAGTCAAACTAAACAGAAAGCAATTTACTACAAAGCATCACTTTAAAAAGGATATGGGTAGGTGATTTTTTTTTTCCACTCCAGCCTGGCTTTCCACTTGTTTCCAAGTATTGCAGGCCAAACACAATAGCTGTATGGAGGGGATGGAGGCTCATGCTCTCTCTCTTTCTGTCCAGTATGTGTTCTGCCTTATCAAAAGACTCCATGTGGAAGCTTATTTTTCACACTAGAAATAATTGACCTCTCCTCCATACATGAGTTTTAGAGATGATGTAAGACAGTACATGGGGCTTTTTCATTTTCTCACGCCATGCCATCAAAGGGACTAGCAAATGATCCCTTTTTCTTTCTTGGCATTGGCAACAAGAAAAACTGGTAAATACTGGACACCTGGAAGTGGCAGGTGCTTAAAAACAATTTATTTCAATAGTACAATGGTAATTTAGGCCAGCTGAAAAGCAAGGAGAAAATACAAACTCTCAAGCCATAATGCATTGACATGGGAATAATGATGCAAATATTTCTGTTGATTCCCTACTGGGACTGCTTGACTAAATAAAGACTTATTAATCCTTAAAAACCCTGAAAAAGATCTCAGAGAAAAAGAAGTCCAATAATTTCTAACAATAGTCAACAGTTAACACCAGAATATTTCATGCCTAACTCTATCCTTAAACCTTTTGCTGCACCAGACAGGGATAAAGGAAGACTAAGCAATATGAGGATCTCCTGGCTGAGTCAGGGATTACAGGATTTTGGATGCTGCCATGGGATCTCTGCTACCCTTAGAGGGGTTGTCACATGCATTACCTTTATGCCAAGCCAAGTTAGTTGTCCTACATAAGACAACCTGTTCCACCCAGCGAACTACTGCAATTCATAGTCCAGACACTGTCTTACATTTCCCCTCTCAATTTCATGGCATATGCCTGATGGTTATTACACTACTCCTTCATCAAACATTTGTAGATAGGTATATATATACAACTATATTACTGTAGATAATCTCCCCTTTATCTACCGCACAAAACCGGATACATTTCCCCCTGGATCTGATTACATTATCCTTCTCCCTCCAATTTGATGCACATGTTTATAGCTTTATACACTTCTCCGAATGAGTGAGTACTGGAACTTTACATTGTTAGGTGGTCTATTGACCTGCCTGGTTTGTGACATGAAGGATTTTCATGTGGCTCTTGAGTATTTGCATCAGTATCTTCCCCACCTTTTCACCTTGCAAGTGCAGGCCAACAGGTTTGGTTCTTGTGTGCTTAAATCGCATTCACATACCACTACCCCACATACCTGTTAACATCTTTTTAGGTTTCTCATTTTCACACCATAATTTTTGCCTTGCCAATGTATTATAATTCAGTATGATGATTTCCCTTAAGTGGTTTTCTTTATTTTGCAATTCTGACTGAATAAAGTCATATTGATGTGGCACTTGGAGCACCTTGCAGAGAGCTGTACTTTGCCATTTGTCACTGCTTTTTTTTGTTATAGCACTTCACCGACGATATTAATTCACATGACAGTACTACGTACAAACCAAACTGAAAATCTCCAAGTGATACCCTGGCTCCTACATCACAAAACTTATCTGGAAATTTACCCTTGATCAGTAAAATATCATGGGGCACAGTATCAATCTACCACTCTCCCTTCATCTGCTAATTATAGCTCAGCATTTAGGACCATTATTCACATAGGTAAATGCTACCAGGAATAGACTTTAGTGGTTCCTTTAGTGCAAGTCAGCCCTCACAAACATAGAATTACAAAGGGTCAAATTCTGCTATTAGAAAAAGGCAATCTGGTTTGTAATGCAAGATCTGTTCTTTATGAACCCATGCTGTTTATCGCTCTTGGCACTACTGCCCTGGATTTAGTTATTTTTCTCTCAATATTTGTTCCATTATTTTAATGAGCAACACAATTATAGTTCTAGGCTTTGATCCTGAAATGAGCTCAGCAGGAGCTTTACAAGTGACAAAATTCAGTTAATTTCATGCCTTTTTTCACTTAGGGCCCTGTCCAACTAATATGAAAGCCACTGGATATTTTACTCATTGACTTAAATGAAACTTAGGTAACATATTAAGGAACCACTTTCAATGATACCTAAACCAGCTGCAGTCTTTCCTTTGACTTTAAAGTATTTTACCCTGGGTCTTACTAAAGGCCTCAGTGTATTTCCCTCAGTCTTCTTTCCCCTTAACTCTTTCAGCCAATGTTTCCTTTCTTAGTCTCTCTTTTTGGTCTCTCTGGGTCTTCCTGAAAGGCTACTTTTCCCTCTAGCTTTCCCCCTCCAGTATAGCTTTTGTGTCATCCCTGGGTACGTGACACCTTGTCTGCAAAGTTGCTTTCTCTGTACATTCCCATTCCCAGAAGCCCTGAGCACCAGGAGCCATGGTTTTATGAAGGACCAGTGAGTAGGGTGGTGTTACTGAAACCTTTTTGGCTTAGGAAATTGGGATGAAATTCCTCATAGAATACTTCAAAGAGCCTCCCGCACACTTTTGTACTCTTCCCATCCCAGTAGAAACCAGCTAGGGAGAGAGATGTGAAAAGGGGGAAAGAAAACAGGGGAAAAAGGTTTTAGGCATTATAAATGTTTGCACTGGGCTTAAGGAATGGTTAAAGGGTCAGCCTGGTTCATGTTTTGTCTGATATGATTTATATATCACTGTTGACAACAACAGAGGCCAATTCCACATTATGGATTAACAGCTTGGCAGTGAAGGACAGAGTCATTTATTTACTTTTCATTACAGAGTTCATGTGTTTTGGACTCTCATATAGGACATGCTGGGAGACTTCTCTGTATTTTCCTAATGTTTATTCCTAAGCAAACCTTGGATGAGAGGGCAGGCTTTGATTTGTGAACAATTGATATTCCATTGTGTATTAGATATTGTATTTCCTTGGCACTTTGAATGTCTGAATTAAAGCAGAGAGACAAAATAATAAGAAAATGTAGAAAATATTTTAGGATATTAAAATTAGAATTAAACAATAAAAGAGCAGAAATATTTTGTTCTTTTCTGGATGTAAGGGCTTTATGAAAAAAAACAAAAACAAAAACAACCCAAACTACTCAACTATAAGCTTGCACATAAAGTCTTTAAATGAGAGCAATTGTTTATGGCTAAATCATGTAAAACTATAAAACAGTTCATAAAGGTGGATCCTCACCAACAGCTGCTTTAGCAAGGTTCACTAGAAAGTGGAGTTTTAAAAAATGAATCTTGCTTTTCATGTGATATTCTGACCTTTTGATTTCCCAGAACTGCTTGATCACAAGTTCCCCCCCTTTCCCAGCAAATGCCACAGGAATTTATCAGTTTACTTGCTAACCTGGGAGGTGTTGGGTGCTCCATGTTCACTTAGACAATGTCAGAGGCAGTAGCAGCATTCAGGGCTGATGTCAAGAAAACAGATTCTGTCATGAAAGTGTCTTGTTTCATGCATTTACACAAAGAGAAAGAGATCTTCTATAGTTTTTACTTTCGTATTCCCAAGCTTGGTTTTATATATTTCCTTCCACTTTAGCAGAGATCTGAGTTTGGTTTTGGGGAAAGCTGGATTTTTTTTTTTTTTTTTAATGTTAGAAAATATGTTTGATTATGAACGTTTGCAAATGACACCTTGGATTTCTAGGAGAGCTCTTGGCAGAGGAAAAGACTATAAATCTTCACACACACATTTCTGCAATCCAAGAAGAAACTGTAAGACCACCAAAGCCTGGCAAAAGAAAGTGAAATAAAAAAGACTGTTCCCTTTTTTCCTGCAACTGCCATTATTCAGAATATTAAATGAGAAATCTGACAGATGGAAATATTTAGATTGGAACCCAGAGAGAAGATGCAATATTATCAAAATGGATTCTACTCTACTTTTTAGTCTCCAATGCGTGTATTAAAAAAGCATGAGGCAGAGTTATTCTAATGAAAAACATTATATTTGCATTTATATGGGAGAGTGGAAACCAAAGTTTAAAACCACAAATTACTTTATATGCAACATTTTAGCTTTGGGTTTTGAAGTGTCCAGATTTGAAGAAATATCAGATACTTTGAACTGAACTTATTATCCAAGGGAAAGGAGAGGTTGAAATACAAACAGATTCTCTCTACTTTCTAAAAGACCTCAGAAGAAAAAATGACATTGTTGAGTATATGATCACCAGATCTGGGCCAAATAATGAAAAAGATACAAAATAGAAGGAAGTAGTTTTCCCTTAAGTTAGAGGTTGCTAGATTTCTTGCTTAGACTGACTTCAAAATATAATTTAATTACTGATGATTTATTTTTAACTATAGAAAAAAGATCATTTTGGAAATTAATCTTATCAAAACTGAAGGATAGCTTTAACTTTAGTTAATATCTTAATAGGACACAATATAATAGGAGATTAACTGACATAATTAGTACCTACAGCAATCTGATTTTATTCTAAATAAGAATCATGTTTAAAGATCATGTTTAAGTGACTACAAAGAAGATGGAGGCTCTCTCTTCACAAGGCGCCACATGGAGAAGACAAGGAGCAACAGGTAAAAGTCGCACTGGGAGAGGTTTTATCCTGACAGAAAAAAGAATTTTTTTACAGTAAGAACAATCATTCACTGGAACAACCTCCTCAGGGACGTGATAGAGTCCCTATTACTGGAGGTTTTCAAGATGTGACTGGAGAGGATGCTAGATAATGTCATCTAGGCTCCCTTTCCCACAAAAGGTTGGGCCAGAGGATCTTTTGAGGTCCCTTCCAACCTGGGCACTTCTATGATTCTGTGATCATCTACACTGCTACAATGTGGATGTTCGAGAGTGAGGCAAACACCATTGCCTATTCATTTTCAAGGTGACGAATGAAAAAATATGTAGCATTTCAAAATGGTAAATGTTAAGGAACATACGAGAGAGGAGCTGTATTTTTTAGTTCTTTACCATTTACAAAATGCCCGATTCCTTTTCAAGTAGCCTTATATAAAAACACTTTAAACCAAAATTTCTGGTAGGTGATGTTTCCAAAGATCCTGCTCTCACTCATATGCAGCAATAGAAAACATCAGCCATGCTGAATGCTTCATCTCCCAGAACAGTACCTCTGGTACTTGCCATTCTTAGGATGTTACAGACATTTCCTCTCTAGCAGAATTCATCTCCAACAGGGCCAGTATCTAAGAAGCTTATTAATAAAAGATTTTACTGCCACTGTATTCTATTTGTGTTCATATAAATAATTGAGGCATAAAGGAATTCCCTGGTCCTTTTACAGACTTGAAAAAAAATATAGTGCAATGTCAAAGAGGATCATGGCGAATCAATCTGTTCTTACATTCTTTTACTAAAGACACATGATGAGTTACAGAAATAGAGTGAACAAGATTGTCAGAACAATCAAATATGGAGTACAAAGTGAAAAAAAACATAGACGATTCCACAGACACAACATACAGCATTCAGCAAGGAAACAAAAGGAAGTGGTTGTATTGATGCTAATGCTGGTCAGAAGGTAACCGTGTTTTATGAAACTATGTATCGAAATAAAATTAAATCACTTTCATGGAAAAAATGGCCCAAAACACAGAAGGAACTCAACTCAGCAGCTTGACTGACCTGAGGCTGGAAAGTTTTTCTATATTGATAATGCAATGCAGGGCCTTGGATGGGTCTGTACCCTATCCTGGGGGTGGTTTGATCAGTCAGATATTCTTCTGCAGCTGTCTCCTTTTCTTGGTCCTGAATTTGAAAAAATTTCCTGATGAATGAAATGTATCAAACCCATTTTGCAAAAAGATCCAGAACTAAATCCCATTGCTATAATTTTATCAACTGCAAATGAGCTACTCTGATTTGCACCAGCTAAGGAACCTCATAGATTACAGGTGACAGCGGACTGTTTCCTCTCTTTGCTCCTCATCTTCCTGTCACTTTAGAGATCATCTGAAATAAACCTTCAAGTAACCTCATTTCCCATTTCTTAACTCTTCTTCTCTCTCTCATTGCTCCTTAGCCTAAAGAAGCATTCTGCAAGACTGCATAATTGGTCTACACATTTAGCACAATATGTTTCTGAAGGGCTAAGTCTCCAACATATTCTTTCCTGTACCCATAAACAAACACCACTTGTATGGATGGTGTCAGCTCACAGAACTCCCACACCTCCAAGTAACTGCCATAGTATGTTGTAGTTATCCTGGCACAGTCACATCTGATGAAGTTACAAATCCAATTCACCATGAAGGGCATGCCTGACAATTTTAATTAGATGAGAATTTGCAAAGACAGTCAGTAGAAGTTAGTATCTCCTATAACAGGAATAAAGCTAGAGCCAGTTACATCAGAACCAGTTACAAGGAGTCAAAGTCATATTCCATAAAATTAACAGACAACCTTTTAATGTACAAATCCTGCATCTCTAAAAATATCCATAAAAAGGTAGCAACATGCCATCACACTAACTGACAATTAGCTCTATTCCACTGCTGAGGAAAGATGGATTAAAAACCTAACAGGGCTGAAAGTGAACCTTCAGAGCATTCAAAACAAGTGTTCCACAATCTTTTTAGACTCAAGCAGTTGTAACTTTCATTTACTCTCTGGTTAATGTTAGAGAGAAACAGTGTCGTCGTTTAGCCCCTGTCAGCAACTAAGCACCACACAGCCGCTCGCTCACTCCCCCCAGCCCAGTGGGAAGGGGGAGAATCAGAAGAGTAAAAGTGAGGAAACTCCTGGGTTGAGATACAGACAGTTCAATAGGCAAAGCAAAAGCCACGCACGCAAGCAAAGCAAAAGAAGGAATTAATTCACTGCTTCCCGTGGGCAGGCAGGTGTTCAGCCATCCCCAGGAAAGCAGGGCTCCATCACACGTAATGGTTACTTGGGAAGACAAACGCCATCACTCCAAATGTCCCCCCCTCCTTCTTCTTCCCCCAGCTTTATATACTGAGCATGATGTCATATGGTATGGGATATCCCTTTGGTCAGTTGGGGTCAGCTGTCGCGGCTGTGTCCCCTCCCAGCTTCTTGTGCACCCAGCAGAGCACGGGAAGCAGAAAAAGTCCTTGACTAGTGTAAGCACTACTTAGCAACAACTAAAACATCTCCACGTTATCAGCACTGTTTTCAGCGTAAATCCAAAACATAGCCCCACACTAGCTACTATGAAAAAAAAAATTAACTCTATCCCAGCTGAAACCAGGACAACAGCAACAAAAATAAACCAATTAAATATCAGTTCTTTAACTTAGTATGTTCTTTTAAGCTTCCACTCAAAAACTGCTTACTGTATTACAGGAAGTGTTGCACATTTGAATAAAAAAGATACCAAATGTAAGGTCAATCCTCTATTGCCAACACAAGCATTCTAACAAGCAGTCTAGTTATTTACCACATTTATAATTCCTTTTGTTTGGAAAAAAAGACTATTCCTGTGTCAGGAAAATTACTCCTCTTAATTAACTTTTAAACCTGCTTTTTTGCTGCCAACCTGTCTCCTTTACGTAAGTGTTTATAAGCCACTGTCATTGTGTTTCACATCATACTTTATGCATCCTATTCTATTAGTCAACATTACATTTATATTATTTTTATTTTACAAAGATACCAAAGCATGGAGCTACTAATATGATGGAAATATTTTAAGAAACATAGCCTGGCTTCACTAATTTCTGGTAAGACTAAACCATCCTGAAATACCCCTATTCTGTAATTACAAAACTTAAAAACTGATACAAGAATACGAAGTCAACTGCTTTTATAAGACCATTAAAAAGTGCTGATCCTCCTATAAAGCAGAACCTTTCAAACACTTACTTTATTCCAACATCCACATTTTGAGTACCCTTACTGCTGTTATAAAAACAAATACAACTTTCCATTTGGCTCTTCAAAAGCATAATTGATTCCTGTTCATAGGTTTCCAGAGCCATAAGTGCCAAAAGACTTAATAAAATGTACAAATTCCTCAAGAGATTAAAAATTCAATATTAATTTTCCATCATTCTTTAAAATAATGAATGTATAGAAGTATTGCTGTCATTTTTAATAAGAACACAAAGAATCAAGATATTGGACACTGGTAAGGCAGCTTAAAAAGGTTTTGTCTCACTAATCCACTACAAAGCAGATCAGTCAAGATCTGTCTGCCAAATAATGCCACTAGAAAAATAGATAGTTTGAGAAGGTGGTAAACAACAAATTATAGCATTTCTGATAGTGTGACTATTCTGTAAGGTTACATATGTTCTAAAACACATTCAAAAGTTTCTAAAGGGCAATATTTTTTTAATAGGAAATGTAACGTGCCAAGAGCACCATCTCCGTCACTTCATCATCCAGCTGTATGACAACCCCTTTGCTGTCTTCTAGTCTTACCTGTAGATTTTTCATCTGTCTCTCCTACTTGTCTACCTCTGGGTTCAATTCTCCATTAGGGAGTTACAATTCAAATAAGACTATATATGAATTCCCTTCTGGCAAAAAAAAGAGTTATCAAGATCTTTATAAAGCCTCAGGCACTATGGAAAAGCCAGAATGCAAGGCCAGAAAATGCCTCAGGCTTATGGCAAAGGGCAGAATAATTCATAGTTTGGGGGACCATATGAAAGTGTAGGTGTGTCTTATTGAAACTGAAGGAAAGAGACATTCCTAGGACCCAGAGGACTGCAGTTAGGACAGCAAGTTCCTTCATGCTGAAGGAAGACTTAGAAATTACTTTGCGGCCTGAGATCTCAGATGAGCCTATCACAGTAAGACATGCCATTTTTAATAAATACAGTAGGTCAGATGCTTATGCCAGGCTGAGCCTACGGTGCAACTGGAAATTGCAGCAGCCTTTGCAGTTAAAGAGCACCTTCTTCTTTTGCATGAAAAAGTGGTGACATAAAACCTTTAGGCAGCCCATTTTTATAGTCCTCAGGAACAGAAGCACTGGAAAGTGGCTCAAAGATCTAGCTCTGGACATTTAACCCTCTCTTTTTTTAGGACATCTGAAATGAGGTTCAAGACTATACTTACTTGTCAGCTAGATAAGAAGGGTGAAACATTGTTATTTGTGTTGCTATAACACCATATAGATGGCTAAATGGAGAACTTAATAATTATTTCATATAAAAAATAGAGTTATAAAAGAAAAATCAGTGGAAGTTATCTTCGAATAAAATTTAGAAGGAATATATCTTCAAATCCATCCAGATTTTTAAAGTTACAGTGTATCTGCTACTATTGTGGGAATTTGATTATGATAATAATGAAAATGCACCTTTTAGAAGCATCATCACTTGATATACCTGCACTCAAGAACATTGATCTATATCTTGGTAATTTAGAGAAACCTTCTATTTTTGCAATTGGATAAGACTCATCATAATTAAATTTTCTTCAGCTCTTTCTTAGGTTCAAACACTAACCAGAAATATAATTTCCAATAACGTCTGATGAAATAGGAAAAAAAAACCCTTTTTTGATAGCAGTAATTATGTTTCACCTGAGAAATAGAAGCAAAAAAAAATAAGGCCCATGAGACTAGTTAAATAAGCATTTGAAAAAAATCTAATTTTTAACCTGTTTTTGAAAACCTTTGAAGTCTTTGTCTCCAGGTATGACAAAGAGGGATTCACAAAGACTTAGAAGGTACTAACCTGCCAAGCTTCCTTCTGTAGTCAATATAGACAGGTGGGTCTTCCAAGGGCTAAATGAGGATGCTAATCTTAGGAGCTCTGCATCTTCCCTGGAGGAGATTCTTACTCTAACTCCACTGGCAGTCGAGGGTAAGTGAGAAGACTGGTCTTTCTAGGCAAAAGTTAGGCTTTGTGGATACCCCTCCTGAGCATCCCTGGCAGTTCTCTGTCTCAGCAGCACTGTCAATTTGCAGGAAAGCTTGACAATTCTGGGATGAAACAAACTTCACTAAGAACTTCCATCACATTAGGAAATCAAAGGTCCTAAAGCTGCGGTTTTAGTAACTCACAGGGAGCTTCCTGGAAAATGAACCATGAAACTATAAAATGTATCTTTCTTAAGTATTGAAAACCAAAGCAAGGATTTTTGTTTTAATTTGAAGTCCTCCAAATAATGAATTGATATGCTAAAGGTCATTGTGCAAAGGCCAAACCCCTAAACTTCTAGAGTTTCTTTTCTGTAAACACTTCTTTAAAGTTGCACATTTGAGACATGAAAACAAAGAAAGAGTGCCATAGTATGAAAAGAGAAACATGGGAGATACAAAGAAAGAAAAATTGGGGGAGGGGAGGGAGAAAAAAAAAAACGAAGAAGAAGAAACTTAACAGTTTAGTTTGCTACTGTATTTTAGTCTTCTAAATGTCATAATCTAAGGGAATCTAACAGAAAGGCATGAATACATTTGTGTAAATGAGTATCAAATGAGATGTATCCCTCAGGCTCTGGAAAGTTGCCATTTCAATTTTCTATAGGTCCTAGAATACTGCTTCTTATAAAAAAATGAAAATCTCAAGCTTAACAGAGGGAAACTCCATGTCATTTTAACATTTAATTTCATAATGCCGTGCAAAGCAAAATGGCAGCATGGAGAACGTTCCTAGAAATGTAAGGAAGCAGAGCAAGTACTAATCTACTGCCATCATTAAACTCTCAGAACATGAGAGATGTCAAAAAATCATGCTCAGAAGAGCTTTTTGTCCTTAGCACTGCAGATAAAATTTGGCATTGATCTGTCAACAGAGAAGGCCCATTTTTTAGATGTAGAAAAAGTATAGCTATCATTTGTGAAAATGCTCCTTATATCTATGACCTGTATAGAGGAATGCAGATATATGCATGAATGTGTACACCTTCCATGGGCATATTTAAAGCAGGATTTACCCTGTATGTAAGTGTTGTCCTGATCATAAGACAGACTAGCAAAATCTCTATGAAATGTGTCTTCTTCTCCCTAAATATATGCATTGCACATTTCACATATATTTATAAATTTGGAGAAATGTATTTATGCACTTTTCAAAGATCATTACAAAATTAACCGAATTTCAATAGTGTGCATAGACAGCATGAAATAAGATTAATTTGTATGAAATGTGGTTCTAATATATTCTAAAGTAAATGAACATAAATTAACCATATTAAGAAAAATAAGAAAAAAAATATTACATATTGCTTCCTTTATGTACCATAACATATTTGGATATTTTCCAAACATTTATCAGAAAAACTGCTTCAACACACTATAAAATGCTTCTATACATTTTCATAAGTGTTCCCATCCCCTCCAATATTCCTCCCCCAAATAAAGTAGAACATATGCTTATGAAAATATCTTCCACATTTCCTCTTCTTGATATATCCAATATGCATATCAATATTTTTTTTTGCCATACATCACTTTACTATATATCACATTTTCATACATACACTTTAAACATAATCAAAATATTTCAGAACATATTGCTTTTACTATAGGAAACACAGGAAAATCTACCATCAGTGGTCACCCAAGAGACCAACAAAAAAAATAAATCATTGCTTAACAGAGGTGGTCTTTTTCTGAAGTCAAAGCAGCAAAGTGCATTCAACACTTGTGGGAATACTTTGGTTTGGTTTCTTTAAGACAAGAAATGGCTTAAACAGGGTGGTCCCATGAATAACTCCCTGCCTGACTTACTCGACGATAAACTTGAATAATAACATAATAAGCCTTACCCATATGTAACATAGCTCCATGTGGGCTTGACTGATCCTAAAGGTGCATAGACTAGCAAGTTTGAAATCCAGAACTGGCTTACCCTTCATGAAGGTCTTTTGGCCTTTTAAAGTATCAAACAAAATGTAATTTTGAACAAAATGACAATGGTGGTGTAAAAAGGCTTTTTGTTAACAATTGTTTTACAGTTGCTTTACAATTGCCTTTTTTCAAAATAAAAGCAAATTTTCTTTAACTCTTCTATTTTTCCATATCCAGCTTTTATCAAGAACTGAAAAGAAAAAAAAAGGGGTTGAATGAGAAATAAACCAACCTTCAAATCTTTCAAATGCCCCAGATTTATTTATCATAACCTTTACTTCTTCACCAATTGTCACCACACCAATGTACTTAAGGCCCTGCAACCTTTACATCGCTCATTTCTGAATTAATCACCATCACCTTTTTTTCCCCCCCTTGGCAGCATCCTCAAGAAGAACTTTGCAGTTTCTGCTGAAAAAGTCCTGGTAAAGTTGGACGCCAGAAAAAGGAGTCAGAAAAACACAAGAGAGGAAGAGTAGTGGAGGCACATGGACATGGGGACTGAGCAGGGAGGAGGCAGAGGAGTGGGAATACACACAGCTGTCAGGGAGAAAAGGAAACATTGGGATCTCAAGAAGCAGCTGAAGAGAACAAAGTAGTACATTTAAGAGGGTATAAAGACTCATACCAGTCAGCAAGAGTCTCCCCCTAATATCAGTGCTTCCTTCTGCTCTCCTGGACAAGTAAAGTGTGCCTGGAGACTGGAGGCATGGGCAGACCTTGAGGTAACGCCTCGGACCCCATGAGACCATCTCGGCAGGCACAGGCAAAAGGGAGGCCTCTGAGAAATTTCACAGCTAATTGTGAGAAGGCAGAGGGGCTTTTCTTGTTTTGTTTTGCTTTTCACTTTAACCCTGGGGCTTTCAGAATAAAGCTTTGAACACAATAAAACATTTCCTGCTAGAGCAGATTGTTCTTACCAACCACAGAAATCCCCAGCACACTCTTTCTAGTGCTACAAAGTACTTGCACAAACCGTTTGCAACTGCCAGGCCCAGAAAACTGTCATTAAAAAAGCAACAATCTACAAGCCCACCCACTTTTGAACTGGTTTGCAATCTAAGGCTTTTGTCTGCTGTTGGTCTCCCCTCAGCTCACGTGTTTCCAGGCTATGAGTGGTCAAGAGCACCTGCTCTTTCCCTCTCCTCCAGATGCATATATACAGATTTTTCATCGACCAAGGCTGTATGCAGTGCAGTCAAACACGGGCAGCCTCACTGTCATTAAGCCTTTGTTGCTCCTAGACTAAAGAAGCTGCAATTTGCTCAATGTCAGCCTGATGTTGGGGCGACCTGGAAGCCCTTTCTCCTACAGACACTTGGGCACTTTATCCCTGTGGGCACCCCAAAGAAACAAAATCTTTGGAAAACCCTTTCAGGCACTCTGCAAGGGATGGCAGTCGCTCTCTGGAAGGTCTTTAAGCAGTCATTTAAGCATCACTGATTGTAGTTTCATTGTTGCATTTGAGACAAGCCAAAACAGAGCTGCTGGTGGGAGAGGGACAGTCTGACCCTCATGGTGCCCTGCTGAGCATGACCACCATCCCCATGGGCCACTTGACGAAGCAGGCTGGGAGTTTTTCTGGCCCAAAACCAACCCACACCCATGAGTATTTTGTTTTTTTGCAGTGAAAGCAGCTTCTGGGTCTGGCTGATGGATCACACAAATGCAGAAACTGTAGAAGCTCCCAGGACAGTAAGGACAAGAGAGACAACTCCTTTCAGCAAGAGCTGTTACCCAGGGCAGTTTAAAGTGGTCATGAAACAGCAACCTGAAATATGTCTGAAACTACTTCTTTCAGAGATATCATGCCAGATGCTTCTTAGCAGCAGTGTCCACAGAGGAGAATATGAGAGAACTGTATTGCTCTTCAGAAAGTTGTTAAATTTTGGCACTGGATGCAGCCAGAGGACATGGTAAGGTAGAAAAAGCCTGGGCAGTCTTACTAGTCTGTTGTCAAGATTATCCCATCTTAAACTATACTAGTAAGGACCTCACACAGTTACTTTCTAGGACTCAAATTTTTGAGAAGCTTATGGGAGCAGAAGGGACTTAAGAACTTCCCACTTCATAGGAAAAATCTGACAGGGTGACAGAAGTAATTTTTCAAGTATGACATTAAAGTGCCTTGGGAAGAGTGCACCAGAAACCCAATGGTTGAAAAAACCCCCAAAACCAAAAATATCCAAAGACAAAATGCTCCTTGAACTCAGACTGGCCTGAGCAGAACCAGATAGTGCAGAGGAGTGACTCCATATCAGCAGGAAGCACAATCTGTCCTTCCTGCCCCAGCACCTTCCTCCCTGTGTAGCTTTTCAAAATCTAGGAATCCATCAGATCAAAACCAATATGCAACTATTTCTACTTTTTCTGCTTTAAAATATTTTCAAATGGCTAAAGTAATTCTATAATAAATAGCTTTGCTGTTTGGATGAGGCTTTATATGCCAAATGTTAGCCTGGAATGAGTATTTATAGCAGAGTTTTAAGTCCCTGAATATAGGGATTTATATTTATAATGGAAAGGTTGACGAGTTTTTACTGTAGCTATATTAGCAGACCGTCATATAATAAAAAGGTGTAATTTTAACAAGAGCACTTATAATAGCAGTATAATGTAGTTAGGAAAGAATGAACTTTACAAGGTGAATGTACAATTTAACACAAATACTCATGCCAAAAAATCAAACAGCAGCTCACAAGAGCAGTCTATTTAGCATACAGTTTCTCATAGACCATCTGATTTTATGGACTTTTACCAATGAGAAATACATCTCATTCCATAAATAAGAACTGTTAAAGTCTTCATCCATTTTAGTAGCTGATGTCTTATACAAAGTCATATTTACTTGAAAGAAGTTTATAAACAGAATTCAATGGATTAATAAATTGCATCAATGGTAGTCAGTATAATATTAATAAGAGGAGCTGTACATGCAAATTCAATAAATTTCAGGATTTTTTTATACGTGTCACTTAGAGCATAGTATCAAAATGACCTTTTAGGAGTTAATTAAAAAGAGGACAAATTCTGGCTCCACGGAAGAGACAGAAAAACCCCTCAAAGATCAAAGGGAATCCTAAGAAGGAATCTGGGATTTTTCTATAGATCACCCAAGCAAATCCTGTGTAAAAACCAGGATTATGCATTTCCCCCCTCCCTTGTATCAGTATAAAGCCAGAAAAAATAGCTCTGTACAAGGGGTTGTTATGGAGAAGATCCCCCAGACCCAGCATGCAGGCCAGCCAGCAGCCTTCACAAACATCAACCTGTAGCTACTCTGCAAAGCTATAGCTGGGGCAACTGTTACAGTCCTAAAGCTCCTCTCGCAAAGGGACTCCTATAAACAATGCAATTATCAGCATCATTTCCTCTATCCCATTCTCGTACTTCTCTTCTGGCTGGTCTCATCAAAGCTGTGCCAGAGCTCCTCTCCTAGCACAGATGGGAGTGTATTTCAAGGGTGGGCTGCGGCTGTCATACATGCAGTATACATTTTGACAGCACAAGGAATCACTCACTGTAGCCTACAAGCCCTCACTCAGACCATGGCTGACCATACAGCCCTGTCCAAAGTCCCCCTTTAGTAGCACTACTCCCAGGTCTTCCCACAGCATAAATCTCTGGAGCTGTATACAAGGGCTAGACCTAAAAGTGGTCTTTCCAAAAAGAAAAAAAAGTTGCTGCAAGCAGGTACTCTTGTGAAGTACTCCCTGTAGGGCAATGAACCTGTCGGTCAATAAATATTAGAAAAGCCCTAGTTCCACAAACACTTACACACCTGCTTAAATTTAAGGCCCCGAGTAGTCCCTCTGTGTGTCAGTGAGCCTTCTCACTTGAAACCAAACAAAATCTGTAAGATGTTATAAGATCAGGAAACAAAGCACAAAAATTGCTGGTCTTCTCCCACACCATCTAGAAGAATTAAAAGCAAATCCTCCCAACTGGTAAGATTCATTGTAAAAGAAGACTGCATTGTGTGGCTGTTTCAATACTGTAAGAAAAGCAATCCAAGAGAGAAAATAATAGCTGGCTGATTTTTCTTCACTCTTATTTCAAATTTAGTGTTGCCTTTTGCTTTCTCTTACTTTTTCTTGCTTTGTTTGTTTCCATAGATGAACAAACTTGTAGTGTCTTACTTGTTTTTAACTTATCCATTTCAGTTTGTAATATCCTTAAGCAGTCTGAAATAGCAGCTGATTATGACTTCCACTGTTATTTAAAAATAATTTTCGGGGAAAAGAAAATATGGTATACCCTTAACTGCTTAGATCTCCACAAAACTTATTGGAGTTTGTTTATTTCTTCCACTGAGGTGATGCTGTTAAAACTAGATGTCAAGATTTAGAACCAGTAAATATGTACTGTATAAATACTGATAATGTGAGAAGACATCCATACCAGAGAGTCTCAAGGGTCGTAGAGCGAACAGGTGTCATGGTTTAACCCCAGCAGGCAGCTCAGCCCCACCCAGCCACTCACTCATTCCCCCCCTGGCAGGATGGGGGAGAGAATTGGAAGGGTAAAAGTGAGAAAACTCATGGGCTGAGTTAAAGACAGTTTAGTAGGTAGAGCAAAGTCCACATGCACAAGCAAATCAAAACAAGGAATTCATTCACTCCTTCCCATGGGCAGGCAGGTGTTCAGCCATCCCCAGGAAAGCAGGGCTTCATCACACATAACAGTTACTTGGGAAGACAAATACCATCACTCCAAATGTCCCCCCCTTCCTTCTTCCCCCAGCTCTATATACTGAGCATGATGCCATATGGTATGGAATATCCCTTTGGTCAGTTGGGGTCACCTGTCCCAGTTGTGTCCCCTCCCAGCTTCTTGTGTACCCCCAGCCTCCTCACTGGTGGGGTGGGGTGAGAGGCAGAAAAGGCCTTGACTCTGTGTAAGCACTGCTCAGCAATAGCTAAAATATCCCTGTATTATCAACACTGTTTTCAGCACAAAGCCAAACCATAGCCCCACACTACCTACTATGAAGAAAATTATCTCTGTCTCAGCCAAAACCAGTACACCAGGCAATGGGGCTCTAAAACCTGTTAATGCAATTGCAAAGACACTTAAAATAAAATGGGAGAATCCAGTGGACTTTGAATACTCCCACAGAAAAAATACCTTTAGGGACACTAATTGTACGGAAAGAAATTTCTCTATTTTAAGTAATGTTTTTCATTAGCTAGAAATATATGCAAAATCATTATTAATGCATGTATGTATATATATTTAAGAGTCATGGTTCCAGATATAAATTTTAAAAAGTCCTTTGGACAAATGCAATCTGTGCAAGATGACAAGTGCAACAGCAGCTTTCCAATAATTCACTAAACAGAACTGGAAGAGTAGCTGGTTGATAAAGACACTCCCATTGTGGATAACATACTGCAGTAAGGCATGGCTTCTGTCCATCATAAAGAAAATGTTTTAAAAAAATCATTGTACCTAGGAAGTGTATATTAAATGTTGGAATTCTCTCTTTAATATCAAATGAAAATTATTTCTCTTACTGAGATTGATCTTCATGATCTGGCTCATAGTCTGGAGGGATAAGCAGTTCCTCAGGACACAAAGGCTAGTGAATTTTTAATATTTTATTGTATTGTATACAATCATGAGTTTGTTAGAGCTCTTTCTCATTGCTAAAGCTTTATGCAGCTTGCAACCATTCATTCAATTTTTTTCTGCTACATCAGCAGCTGAAGGAACATACATTAACTGTACAGCAACGCTTTTCGCTGTCCCATTCCCAGATTTAGAAAAATACAACATAAATTCAATGCTTGATCCTGAGACAGTCTAGCTCCTTCTACCCTTAATTTTTAAAGAACCAGAAAACCAACAAAAGCTCATATCTCACAGCACCTTGTCAGCATGCCTAACTGAACTCAAGCACTGTTGATCAGCTCCTCTTATTGGATATTGATTCCCCTGCAAAAGTGACTAATTCTCTTCAAAAAGCTGGGTAATTCAATGTGTTCACCTCACAGTGCACACATGTTTCCCATTAAAAACCATCAGGAAGCAAGCACATGTAGTTAAGGAATGAGTTGTGTTCCTCTGTGCATGTTTGTTCCATAAAATAATTTTTTTCCGTCCCATGAAATTGAACAACCTTATGTCCACTGCAGACAATGGAAAAAAGTCATTGACTTCAACATGCTTTACATCAGGCCCTCTGTACTTCTAGCTATTCCAGGCACAGTTTTCCCAATGCCTAATGTGGGGTTAGTCACTTGAAATCATTCAGGGCTTTTATAACACTTCATTATGTATGATATAACTTCTTTCACAATAAATTCTTTCAAAAACAGCTTTTGTTCAGAGAAACAAGCTCATGATTAATTCACTATGTGTATTGAAGAACTGCATCCTTCTCTAGAGAAGGTTAAAGGTGAATTTGCTGCAACTAATACCTGCAATTTAATCACAAAGTTAGTTTCACATAAGAATATCAGTGGTTTATTCGGGGAAAAATACTTATATGAAATCTTATGAAAAAAGTTCAAGAATGTAAATCCATATAGTACACTTTAAAATGTTACTATTAGCGTGAATTTGTGAGAGTATAACAAAAAGGAATTAGATTTCTTAAAACCAGAAGAAGAATGCTATTACCCCAAGAAAAACAGCAGAATTCCCCAAGGTGATTGCTCTCTCCTTGCTTCCTTATATGGCTGGATCTACAATGGACCAATCTTCAGCCCACTTTTGATGGGTTTCCTTGTAAAATAGTGAAGAAAGATCACACATGTGAACAAATCAAATAACATTCAACCTATCCAATTTAAAATTAAGGTACTTGAATGCTTTCCTGCTATCCAGATTCAAGATAAAGAGGGACTTTAATCTTGTCTGTCCCTCTCTAAACAGAATTTGTCCAAACTTAATTGCTGTTGCTGTCTCTTTCTAATCCAGGTTTCATCAGATTGAAATCCAAGGTTTCTTTCTCTTTCAGTCACTCATAATTTTTATTTAAATTTCTCAAGTTTTTGGCTTGAGAGATTAAAGCTGTTGCACTGTTTCTCTTCCACATCCCTCTAGCTTCTCATCCATACTTTTGCTACGTGGTACCTATCAGCACTGCAATTATTTAACTATCTGGTTTCAAAACTCTTGTGGGCTGTATGTGGCTGGTTCAGATATACACAGATCTCAAGGGCAGAAAGGATCACAGTGAACATCCATCACAGCCTATCACAGTCCATAGGACTGCTCTGCATCAGGTCCTGCCTTAAATTGAATGGTTATGCTTGAATTAGCCCAGGGCTTTTAGGAAAAGCAAATGAAGAGCTATTTCAGTATAAAAGTTACCCCTAGTAGGGAACCCAAACCAACCTTCATTATAAGGTTCCAGGGTTCTGATTTTTAAAAATGCTTTACTTTCAGGAGGAATTTTTTTACTTCAGCGATCATATTTCAATTCTCCAAAAGCTCATTATAAATAATATTATTAAAACAATTATAATGGGCTTTAAAATAAGGACTCTATTCTCTGTTAAACAAGACGGCTTGTCAGAGAAGGAGATAACTAGTTAAATGCCATTGATGAAAGATTTCATTTGTGATAAGTTCAATTCCCTGTCATATACCTGGGGGGATTCCAAAGTGATTAACTCCTTTTCAAGATTGTGAAGCAATGTGCTTCTTCCCCAGGCTATTCTTACTCTGTTTTCCCATATGCAACACATTCACTCAAGTTCTACTCGCTTCTGGCACGGAGGCAACAGTCATTATTGAGAAAGTATCACCCTTCTTCTGAAAGCAATTCCTTCAGTGATTATTCTTGTAGAAAGCAGAGTTATGGCCTTGTGATCAAGACAGTGTGATCAAGAGTGATCAAGACAAGCTATGGCAGATTTCTAGAGAAAGTCCCAATACTCAGGTCCCTCATGTTTTGTCCTGTTCCGCTGATGCTTGGCTCGTGAAAGAACAGACCTCCTGACTGCTGGGGCAGGTGTCCTTCCCTCTTGTCCATACTTCCTCCAGTATATCCAGAATAAGAGGTCCAAAACTTCAGTATCTTCTCATAGTATATCAAACTGGAATCTAACTTTTGTATCTAAAGATTTTTATAACTTTATTTTGGACAGTTGGCAATTCTCTCAGTTATACTACAGCAAAAAGGGAGGAAATTACATTTTCTCATCTTACAGGACATTGCAAGAATAAACCCTTTAGGCAAAAGAATGTAGTTCACCACAGAAACTAGCTAACATGAACACATAAATGTAAAGCCCAAAATAAAGTTTAGTCTATCATGCCTAAAAAAGTACTGGAGAATTTACTCACCTCAGAGACAAAAAAAAGAAAATCAAAAAAGTATTGTTAGGATGACTACAATGAGTTGCAAGTTTGAAGTAAACTGGGATTTCAATTCTTTAATTATTTGGGCACAAGATTTCAAAGAGTTAAGATTAATTTTCTTCCTGTCTTAAAATGAATGCAGGTGAGTTTTAATAGTGGTTTTAAATGGAGTGCAGTCTAAAATTGCTAAAAAAGAAAAGTGACAAGTGATGTTCTTTAACATCTGTTCATGCATATGTAATAAAAAGCTTTATTCTTTTAAAAATACCAAGGATTCCTTCACCCTCTCTTTTCCCACCTCTGACTCTCAACCTCTGATGTCATATTCTCTGTTCAGGGAGAGCTGATGGAACTAGGATAAGTAGAATCTTCATATTCTCTATAGCTTGTTAACTCCTTCTCTCAAGTTACAGCAATGGTTTATGGTGTGTCTGACGTGTCATTACAACTGCAATGGTTAATTACTATATACTGCAGAGAGACAAAACCTGGAGGCAACTTCTACATCTCTTTGCAACACAAGAATGTAGGCTTATCTGTAGATGAATGGGGGTGAGGATGATGAATGGCATAAAATTACTATTGTATACTGAGTAAGACAAGCCTGAATGCTCAATATCTGGCATTTAGCAAGAATTTTTAAAAATGCTATCCAGCATTTATTTTGCTTGGCTGGTGCGTTCCTCCATTATAAATTCTCCCTATGTATTAACCACCACCCTCCTGGCAGGGATTCGAGCCAGCTGTTAATTGTTTTGTTGCTGGGGAAAAAAAAAATAAAAAAATTGTGTGTCCTTGACATGTCACTGGTATAAATAAATATTTTCAGAGAAGGATGTGAGCCTTGATGTTATAATTTTTACTTGACAGATTAGGACAACTGGGTTGAGAGTATCTGACAGCTAGATACAGTCTGATTTATAAGACTGAGAAGGGAAGCATGACAGACATATGTATTTATTAAAGATACATTTACAAAATGTCCCAGTTTAATTTGACAACCCTGCCAGCTAAGGCCTCAGGAAGTCCAGGGATATTACTCTGTACATACCATCATGACACTACAGTTTCAGTAGAAGTTAAAAATCAGAAATAAATAGTTTCAGTGTCTTAAATATATAAATTGTATGTACATCCATGAATGCTATAAAACCAGTGTATCTTTATACAAAATAAATTACAGAAGCTGAATTATTCCACATACTTAGTGGATGTAGAAAAAATGCATATGTATAATATTGTATTATTGTATATGTGTATATATATATAACATATATTATGTATATTGTATGTAGAACACAATATAATAATACTGCAAAGTATTATTACTATTATAATCAAGTATATATCAGGAACAATACTTTCATGGCAACATCCTAACATAGCAGTATTTTTATCATTTATTAAATTGGCAGCTAGCCTGTACAAATTTGAAGTGAGGAGGACATGCACAAAATTCTTTTTTTTTCCCTAGAAAGTTATGAGAAAAATATAGACATACTTCTACCACTGAAACAATACTCTAGTCTGTTTTACTTTTGAAACTCAGCTTTCCCACCATAGTCACTCCAACTCAACTCATATTTATCTATCAGTCAATGTTTCAGAGAAACAGACAAGTTGTACTTTATGTTTGTCTGGCTCCCTAAAAATTACTTCTTTTAAAGACATATTTTCAGTGTTTCTTATTGATATAACCAATCTTCTAGGGGAGAAAATAAAAGTAGTTAATCAGCTCATCTATTTGGCATTGATCCCTGCTTCCAGAATTTTGATAACTTGAAATAGGTGAAATCATACCCCTAATATTCTTACCTGCAGCACTGGAGCTACAAAGATACCCATGCCTTCACTTTTGGACAGGAGTATAGCCTCAACAGCATGAAGGCAGCAACTGACAAGCATTGTAGTTTAGATGAATGGAAAATAAAGCATATGTGTAAATCATACGCGTTATATGATACCCATCATAGGACTCAGCTGTGGCAAACCATGAGAGAGAAACTTCCCCCTCATTTTAAGAATGAGGCAAATCTTTATGAGATGTAACTTCATCAGGAAAGACGGTGACATTCTTGCATTTTTACTAAATTGTTACTAAGCCTTCAGGCTGTTTTTCAAACGTAAAATTTCCTGGGCGGAGGGAAGAGAAGCATCAAGATTTAGGTTTTAAATTTTTTAGTGACAATGCTTAAGAAAAGAAATTATTCTGCAGAATTTTAATGTCTTCTCTCTCCTGTATTTTCTGTTGAAATTCAAAGTATCAACCAACTCTTTTTAGAACCTGAGCATGCTGGTACCTACAGGCATCACATTTCTAGTGCAAATCAGTACTGCAGCTAAGCCAGTATAAACTCCATGCAGATAAACATGGTAGATCTATACAAACAGTATTAGATGTGTCCAGAAATCCCAGCAAACTTAGACTAGGCCAGACATTTGCACTGTTAAACACGTTTTATGCTCTCTTGCTAAAGAAGATGATTGAACCAATACTGAACAAACAACCCAAGGTTAGCCTTTTGAGAAAACTTTTCCAATTGGAATAAGTAGAAAACTTTCTCTCATATCTAGCATAACACTGCAAAGGAGGCAAGAAAGTATAGGAAAAAGGTGGTCCAGTTGGCAAGATAAAAACCAAATAAATCAAAAAACCTCACTATTTTATATAGTGAAAGCATTGGACAATTCAAAGTAGCTGAATATAAACCAATCTTAATAACTATTTTAAACAAATAGCTCAAACTATATTATCTCCCAAAACAAAGTGATAGTCTTGTCCTACATTTCTGCAGTCTTACCTTTCTTCACCTGCCTAGGTTTCTCACTTAGAGACGTGGCTTTAACTCTTGTCCTACCCTGGGAAAATCTTTCACACTTTTGCTTCTCATTTTTCTTCCTGACAGCCAAGTACCAACTCTAAGATCAAAGAAGTGTTGTGCATCAATAGACCATAAATTAGTAACTTTGATAAACAAAGAGAGAAAGCAGTGCACAAGAAACTGGTATATTAAACAAAGATAAAATGGCAAGAAGTAAAGAAATGCAAAGACAACTTTTTTTTTCTAAAAACAATTTCTTTGTTTTCCCCAAAGGGCAGCATTAATTTGTGGATTGGAGTTGTTAAAAGTCATCCCAGATAGGTAGGACCACTCATCACAACAAGCTTTCACCTAATTTCAAGTCCTTTAAAAAAAAAAAAAACAAAAAACCACAAACCTCTTTATACGCTGTTGCTATATACCTTGGGTCCAGTGTTTTCACAATGTTTCAGGGTAACTCAGGTGCATACTAAGATGCTAATAAAGATGCTAGTTGTAGTTAAAGGCACAGATTTGCCATGGGTAGAATTTGCCACTACATTCGTGTGGCATAAGAGTAAAGAACAAAAACCTTCTGTCAAGTTTGCAGCCAGGCACAAGTTACAGGGGGGACCTCAGGGGGAGCCAAGACCCTGCAGCTCGCCTGCGTGGCAGTGGCTGATGAGACCTGGGCAGGGCCAGGAGCAACAGTGGCCAAAGTGCCCCCACATGTATAAAAGAAGCCCCTGGGGAGGGCTAGTTACCAGAAACACTGTGAACAGCATGGGCAAACAGGGCTTGGTGGTCAGCAAGAGCGTGGCACAGCAGTTTGTGTGGAAGAGCACGCAGCAAGGGTGCTGAAATTCTGCCATCTTGACCAGGGAGCAATGGTATCCACCCGGCAGAAAGCCATGGCCTCTCTAAGCTCTGCACCCACCATGACTGATGCAGCTTCCCAGACAGAGCTCCGGTGGGAACACGCTGCCACCCAGGTGTCCGGCTGCAGGGTGTGCCCTGCTCTACACCAGCACCAGACAGCAGTATTGAGCACACCTGTGTGAGGTGTGCCCAGGTAGAGGGAGGAACTCCTCTGCTTAGTGACACAGCTCCAGGAGGAGGTGTGTGGGTTGAGGAGTATCAGCGAGTCTGAGACAGATAGACTGCTGGAATTGCACCCTGCCTTCCCTGGGACAGGCCCAACAGGCAGACAGGAGTAAGGAGGGGGGGTCAGCAGAACTGCCACCTTGGATGTCCAGAGGGCAGATTTTGGCCTGTTTAGGGGTCTGGTTGCCAGAGTCCCTTGGGAGGCAGCCCCGAAGGATAAAGGAGTCCAGGAAGGCTAGACAACCTTCAAGGAGGAAATCTCAAAGGCACAGGAGCAGGTCGTCCCCATGGGCCAAAAGATGAGCCGGCAGGGAAGAAGACCTGCCTGGCTGAACAGAGAGCTTTGGCTGGAACTCAGGAAAAAAAAAAGAAAGCTTACAACCTTTGGAAGAAGGGGCAGGCAACTCAGGAGGACTACAAAGATGCTGTGAGGTTATGCAGGGAGAAAATTAGAAGGGCCAAAGCCCAACTAGAACTTAATCTGGCTACTGTCGTAAAAGACAGTTAAAGATGTTTCTATAAATACATTAGCAACAAAAGGAGGGCTAAGGAGAATCTCCATCCTTTGTTGGTTGAGGGGGGAAACAGACTGATAAAGGCTGAGGAAAAGGCTGAGGTACTTAATGTCTTCTTTGCCTTAGTCTTTAATGGTAAGAGCAGTTGTTCTTGGGGTACCCAGCCCCCTGAGCTGGAAGCCAGGGACAGGGAGCAGAATGAAGCCCCCATAAACCAAGGGGAAATGGTTAGTGACCTGCTACACCACTTAGACAAACACAAGTCTGTGGGGCCCAATGGGATCCACCCAAGGGTGGATGGAGCTGGCAGAAGTGCTCACCAAGACACTCTCCATTATTTTTCAGCAGTCCTGGCTAACCAGGGAGGTCCCGGTTGACTGGAGGTTAACAAATGTGATACCCATCTACAAGAAGGGCCAAAAGGAGGATCTGGGTAACTACAGGCCTGTCAGTCTGACCTCAGTGCTGGGGAAGGTTATGGAGCGGATCATCTTGAGTGCCATCATGCAGCATGTACAGGACAAACAGGCGATCAGGCCCAGTCAGCATGGGTTTATGTTCTCACATCTCCAGATTCTCTCTTCACAAGGGGATTGAGTGAACCCTGAGTAAGTTTGCAGATGACACCAAGTTGGGTGGGAGTGTTGACCTGCTTGAGGGAAGAAAGGCTCTGCAGAGGGATCTGGACAGGCTGAATCGATGGGTCACAGTCAGTTGTATGAGGTTTAACAAGGTCAAGTGCCAGGTCCTGCACTTGAGTCACAACAACCCCATGCAATGCTACAGGCTTGGAGAAGAGTGGTTGGAAAGCTGCTGGTTGACAGCCGGCTGAATATGAGCCAGCAGTGTGCCCAGGTGGCCAAGAAGGCCAACAGCATCATGGCTTGTATCAGGAATAGTGTGGCCAGCAGAAGTAGGGCAGTGATTGTGCCCCTGTACTCGGCCCTGGTGAGGCTGCACCTCGAATACTGTGTTCAGTTTTAGGCCCCTCAGTACAAGAAGGGCAACGAAGCTGGTGAAGGCTCTAGAGCACAAGTCTTATGAGGAGTGGCTGAGGGAACTGGGGTTGTTTATCCTGGACAAAAGGAGGCTGAAGGGAGACCTTATAGCTCTCTACAACTACCTGAAAGGAGATTGTAGCGAGGTGGGTGTTGGTCTCTTCTCCCAAGTAACAAGTGATAGGATGAGAGGAAATGGCCTCAAGTTGCACCAGGGGAGGTTTAGATTGGATACTAGTAAAAATTTCTTCACTGAAAAGGTTGTCAAGCATTGGAACAGGCTGCCCAGGGAAGTGGTGGAGTCGCCATCCCTGGAGGTATTTAAAAAACATGTAGACATGGTGCTTGGGGACATGGTTTAGTGGTGGACTTGGCAGTGCTAGGTTAATGGTTGAACTTGATGATCTTAAAGGTCTTTTCCAACCTAAATGATTCTAGGATTCTATGACTTCCTAGTGTATGGTTCATTACTGAGAAGCTTACTTCTTTACTTTAAGTAGCAATGATAATTTTAGATGCATTAAGATCTTTGATCTCAGCTGATGACAGTAAACTTCATAGTTATGAACTTAAAATAAAAAAAACAGCAAGAAGAAAATAAGTTTTTCAGCTCTTAAAAAGAGAATTAAATTAATCTTTAGTCTGTAATGCTAGATCCAGGCTCAGACAGCATTTCAGCAGATCTCTTTAGCTTTAAATCCCAAAAATCTTAATAGAACTTTTGTGATTTGTTAAGAAGATACAGGCTACAACATGTAGTTAAGTCTTCTGTTGAGCAACCACCTTCATCACTGAGTTTCCCCGCTTTTTGTCTTATTGCTGTTTGTGTTTTTGAGCTACAATAAAATATTGTTATGTTTTTAGAAATTAGGTGAAAAGTCCCCATGTTTAACTTGGCTAAAAACTGATAGAAAAATCTGACCCCAGATCCAACCCATATATAGTGTTCTTGGACCTCATATCCTCTTCTTTTCCTAAATTTGGATGAAAAACATAAAAATTAAGCTTTAAATGGAAATACATTTGCAATCTTAAGTAGAAAGCAGCT
This sequence comes from Morus bassanus, assembly GCA_031468815.1. Lineage (NCBI taxonomy): Eukaryota > Metazoa > Chordata > Aves > Suliformes > Sulidae > Morus > Morus bassanus. The sequence goes on from CM062568.1 coordinate 111,129,555, forward strand.
TGTGCCATTCTGTAATCACTTCTCAGTCTGTATGTTATTACTGCTATTGAAATAGATGGCAAGGATACAATACCAAGGCTCTGTACATGATTAACTTTTTATTCTTCCTGTAACTTGCTATAAACCTCAAATGAACTCACAGGTTGGCAATAGCATGTTAAGAGCTAGATGCCGAACTGCATGAGACATTTTTTCCAAACAGCATCACCTTCCTTGGATGTGGTTCCTTTTCCCTCTCCCCCTTCTCTTCTCTCTGTCCCCCAGTAGCTGTTATAGCTGGTTGGATGTTTCATTTGTATTTGGGACTTAAATCCTTCAAAAGGTCTCGATCCTAGACATAAAATGCTCCATGAAGAGATTTTTCCTCCTTTCAGCTCCAGGCTTGCTCTTTCTGCTGAGAAACGCTGCAGAAAAGATACCAGTTATTCCAACTGGCCTGTCAGCAAAGACCCAGACTGGGCTCACCCACCCGTTTTCCATAGGTCCCAGAAGAATTATCGTGTCACAGAGTAACTATGGACCTTCAGCCATTGCTTTCTGTGCCATATTAACAATTAACTCTGGAGATTCAATGTCCAAAGAATCAGCCTGGTTGGCTGCCTGGTCCTGCAGCCAGCTTTTCAGCTCTCAGGGTCGTGAGCCACATGTGTTGGCCAGAACAGCAGCCCTCCTCAGATTTTGTGAACATACTCAATGGAATGTCCAAAGGTTGTTGCTAAAGGCCATATTTTACAGAAACACCAAAACACTTAAAATACCTGCAAAGAGTCTGCCCAGTACAGGACTTGGAGATGAAAGCCTGACAAGATTTTCTATAAAGGGCCAGCTTTAAGACAATAAGGCAAGAGATGCCTAAGCGCTAAGCTCCTTCAGGCAGTAGTCAACCCAGGTACAGGTGAGATGAAGAGTGGGAGCTCAACTTTGCTGAAATCCCATGGGTCTACTGCCAACATTATCCCTGACTATATCATCTGGGGATCAGATCTGAAGTCTGAGTAATGAAAACAAGCTGGTGCCTTTGGGGTTTGTTTTTCAGGGCTTTTTTATTTCTTAGGAGGAAGGAACATGGTTTGGTCAAATCATCTCCTTGTTAACATGCTTTCATTTGTTGAACACATTCCCATTACACCCAGCAGGTGAAAAATGAACGCACTTGCACAGCAGCGTGAGGTGAAATCTTGATAGCACATTGAAACAGCTAGACATTTCAATTCTTTGCTGATAAATTTGTTCCTTTGAAAATGTGGAACATACTTCAAAAATATCAATGTGATGCCTCAGTGAACATCCCTTTATTGAAAACCAGAGTAACGATACAATTCTGGTCACAAACAAATGGCCTGACAAAGTCCAGATACAGACAGTCAAGGTCCTGTTCTGCCTTCACATTCACAAGACTGATTACAGTGGAAGTGGCCCCTCATGCACCTCAGGGAATAATTGGCCTTTAATTTATAAAACCTTTAGCTCCATTTTGTTCTGATGATGAAAGCTTTCCTCTTTTTCTGCTACCAACACTATTTGCTATATACATAGGTCTTGTGAACATTATGGCATTTTGCTCAGGAAGGGGGATAGCTCTATCTGCATTACTAGAAATGGGGGGAAAAAAAAAGAAATACTGAAAAATAAACTGACATGCTCAAAGTTATTGGGAGTTGCAATGAATACTAACTCTCAGACATCCAGTCCACTGTGCTCTAGCTATACAAGCTACCCCAAGAGCTGCTAGATAGACTGGAGATTGTACACTGATAATACAGAAAGAAAGGAAAAAAGCACTGTGAAAGAAAACTAAGTTAGAGAAAGTGTTAAAATGGAAGTATCAAAAGACATGACTTGTGACAGGGGAAAAGGGGAGTCTGAGCAGCAACAAAAAAAATGAAGAGAAGATAACAGAAAGTAAGAGAAGAAAAACCAACAGATAGCACCATTAAGTAACAAAAGCAGGAATTTTGTTTTCTAAAACCAAGCACATGTAAATCAAGAGAAGTCACGTATCAGAATTTAGGTGAGATGTGACTGTTAGCTTGAATTTTTAGGAACTGAAGACAGAAAAATGATTCAAGTTGTGTAATTTTCATATGGTTATACTTTCATTTGGCATCCTGGAGTCAAAATTTGCACTGAAAGGCCTTGCCTTTACAGTTTTCTCTTTTCATTTTGCTTGTGGTTATTTCTTTGGGATTTTGCGTGTGCAAATGACATAGCCAACTACTAAATCCGAGCCACAACTTCATTTCCTAGTTTCCCTGGAGTCCAAAAACCAGGACCAGAATATTTTCTTCTAAGAGTCTGTTCTATAACCCTAGGTTAGAAGGCTGGCCAATACTTTTAACACCTCCTAAGACCCCCTATTGTTTGACCAAAGGCCTTGGAAGGCATTTCTGACAGCTGGTGTTGAGTTTAGCATCCTGCAGAGCATGCGAGACGTCTACTGGCATCCCACTCGCGCCACCCCAGTGGTGCTGAGGGGCTGTGGCAGCCCACCGCCCCGGCCAGGCTCCTGTAGAGTGGCAGCCGTGCTATCTCTCTGCTGACATGCAGGGGCAGCTGCACTGCATGACGCCCCTTGAGCTGAAGTCCTACTACTGTGACTGTGGCTAGAGGGGGGTGGTTTTTCTCCCAAGATTTCAGCTCCTGTTCAAATCGGTGAGTCTTGTGTGAGCGGGGCTCCTTCCCTACACCTAAGCGCTCTGAAAAACAGAAAACAGAGGACAGGGTAAAACATCATATGGGATATTAATAATGTCATTTTCAGGCTTTTAAGGTTACAAAGACTTCAGCCATACAGAGTGTTTATTATGTTACTGTTCCCCATTGGTTTACATATACAAACTTGTAGAAAAAAAATGTACATTACTTTGGAATGATTAATTATAGTTACATATAACATGTTGTATCTCAAGAAAAAGAATATTTGCATTCCTGTTTGAATGGATACTTTCTAAGTTTCAGAATATAGAATAATTATGAATATCATATATGAATATGTGATGTATAAAACACTGGTGGAGAAATGACAAGAACTTTACAGTTAGAGTTTAATTCAGCTGTATGCTATGACTAAGGAGTCTACATCTGTACAGGTCACTGTGGAAAGAATAACAAACTTTGAACAGCAGCAAGCTAGACATAAATTTAAAAGCTTTATCCATGATACTTATGAAAATATCACTGTTAACAGAATAAGAGGAGGATGGATTCAGAAACATGTATGAAGTAAGTAGCAATTTAAAAAGTATAATGGAAAAGAATATATTTTGTATTTCTTCCTGACTTGCAGTACCATTTCACATCACAAAGTTCTGTTAGGCTGCTTTGATGACCATCTATGTAAAAATTTAACTTCAAATGATGCTTGAATTTTAGACGTGCTCTATGAGAGGGAAAGATTATGACACAGTAATATTCATCAATATTTTAATTTATTTTGAACTGTTTCTGATGGCTGCAATGAGGAAAGCAAGCTTATGTCACATCTGAAAACCTGAACCAAATTGTTTGACTTGAGGAATTGGTTTGTGGTTGCCACTGATTTCTGATTCTGTGAACAAAACATGACAACAGGCACTAACAGAAATTATAGATTTTGATCTTAAGGACCTCAAAATAAAAAAAAAAAGAGCCAGTTGTAGTACTTGTGCTTACAGGTGTAAGTGGTAGTCATATTCTGTTCTCTTGCTGCTACCTGTTAAAAAGTAACACAGGTTTGTCTTCTAGCATGAAAACACTTCAGAAGTATCCTTAAGAAAATTAGAATTAAACAAATAAATAAACAGGAAAAAAAGATAAATTGAAAAAAAAGAAATACCTGCTAAATCTGGGCTGCTTGATAGTTTCATGGCAGATTTCTCCAGCTATTAGCTGCTCTATCACAAAATATGTTCCTGTTGCAACCACAAAATTTAACACATTAATAAAAACAACTAATCAATACAGCAGTACCAGCAGTTGGCTATCTGTAAAGTTCAACAGTTAATCATAATTAAGTCAGGAAAAGCTGACAAATATGAGTGTAAGAAATCACACAAAGACAATGCAGGAAGTAACCAAACACCCTTAAATCAGCAATTTGGTCAAGTCTGGCACTAGCTTCAGTTACCTCTGTCTAAATTCACTTGGAATGACAACCCCCAATACATACCTTTTCCAATTATCAAATTAAGATTTGAGTTAAATCAATGAATGCAATGATAGTTTAATGATAGTAAACCACACGAAATACACAGTGGAGTGTGTGTGCAGATAGCCACTCAGGTGTCACACATTAAAGAAATTAATAAAATAAAAATAGTGGTGTGCTTTCTTTCCCATGAAATATTGTGCTGCTACCAGAGCAGTCACTGTTGGTCAGTAGATGGGTATAAGGAAAACAGAGAATTTACAGCCTTGGATAAAATTTCTTTTCCTAGGGCACCAGGTGCTTTAAATGACACCAGAAGGATGCTCCAGGCAGTGCCATGCTGTCCAACATGGCTTGGCATAGATTAGCTCAAAGCCTTTGTGTCTTTGCAGACTTTGATTAAGGACCAGTGTTAGAACTCCTATGGGTTTTTACTTGATCCAGTGTAGCATAGGGATTTTTTTTTCATCACAGCTGCCAAAAATATGCCAGTTAAGATAATTACATTTCAATTTAAATTGGTAATCTAATGGAAAATTTTAAACCAGGATGTAGGGCAGGATATGTACTTCCAATCCTATCTGACAACAGTACTTTTTGTCTGTTGCAGATGATTTAGGGGCCCAGTTCCATGTTTTTGGTTCTCAGTGAGGTGGGAGAGTTTTAGGACTCATCATAGTTTGCAGGATTGTCTCCTCAATCTATTTTAAGTTTTCAAACTTCACCTCGATTTAGTTTCATCCATCTACTGTTTGCTGTTTCATTAACTACCTGTGTTTATGAGTCACAATACCTGTAAGAAACAAATTCTTCATAAAGATATTTGTTCCCTTTTGGGAGAACAAGTAGAAAAACCCAGGATATTCTGTCTGCCACTTCTCTGTTGTTTTCATTATTTGTTTCGGGGCTGTCACAGAAGCCTGGCAGTCGCAACATACTGTAAGGGGAATCATTCTCCTTTGTTTAGAGCACAGTGTGTACCATCATTTACATAATAGAATCCTCACACAAATAACAGATGGTGAAGAGGCACTCATGTCGCCACATGTTGGAAGCATGATACAGTTCCTTGATGAACTCGTTTCTCTTACTTTTGCCTACAGATGTCTACCAGCTATTAAACCTTGGGGGTTAGTCAGCTGGTGAAAGGTTTAAAGACAGGGAAAAATCTGTCTACAAAATTTTTCTGCTTCCAGGAGGAGCAAATGTTATACCCTGATAGAAATGCACAATCCATTGAAAATGGTTTCTGCTACCATGAAAAGTAAATAATAATCTCTATTTTTGACACTCATTAGGCCGAAATGGTTCACTACAGAAGACAGAAAATACCATTATTCTACTGAGTCTGAGCTGTTTTCTCTCTTTTTGGAATCCTTTTCTGAACAGAAGCTGGGGACAGAGTAAGCTATGCTAATGCTGTATATTAGCAATATCAGTTCTTGGATGGATTACCATTAATTCTATGTGCAAATAAAGTGCCAGAAAACAAATGTCTGTCACATGGAATAACAGCTGTACAGCCTGTGTACAGTGCAATGAAATAAGATCACACTACACTCCCTAATTAGAGTTAATGGATCTGCTTCTGATCCCGTTTACACTGATTTTAAGATCATGTAATCCATGCTATCATCACCAGTGAAGCTGCCCCTGAAAGAGAATCAGTCCCCAGGACAACACAGAGGGTTTTTAAATGAATGGTCATTTAGTTAAGTCTAAATGTTCTTCCTCAGATGCACATTTGTATATTGCTTTCAGAGCTGGACTGCTGCAGTTTCAGTGCAGGGGCTGGGATGGGGGAGACAGGCAAGACAGGCACGTCTGGTTTATTACTTCTGTTTTACCTGAAATGTGGCATTTTGTACAGCTGTGTTCATAGAGCAAACACTTAATATTAGCTAGGTCCCTTAGCATCTACAGAAAAAGAAAGAGCTAATGTGATGTGATGTTGGTTACATCACAACTTTGTTCTCATCATGTCAACACACTTTGGTCTGGGTGCATTAGCATATTAATATTTATGAATGCTGAGTACACCTACATCCAGCTCATTTACCATCCTGCATGTTAGAAATTTGGTGCATGGACTCCAGAAAACTGTTTTCCAGTTCAACAATATATGCTTGTTCATATTTACCAACACTACTGATTGAGAAGGCAGCTTCCATTTTATGAACACCAACATAGTGTTCAAAATAGTGAATATTCCTCCCTCTGGCTCTGCCAACAGGCAGGCAGGGCAAGAGAGGTGGTTTAGAGTTGTGTGCCTGCTTATGAGCTCCCCCATGTCCAGGAAGCCCTGGGCTCATGCTGCAGTGCCAGCAGTGGGTGTCTCCTGTGCCCAGGCTGAGTGGGAGCACCTGAAGGCATCCTTTGAAGGCCAGCTCCATGCGGAAAGGGTGATGCAGGGCATGGGCAGGGGACTAGCCTCAGTTGCAGGTATGGTGGTGTTCAGTGAGCACCTCGACACATCAGGGTGACCCATCATCATGTCCCCATTTTCTTTGGAAACTCACATGCCTCGTAGCCCTAAATCACCAACATTGAAGCTGCTGAGGTTGATACAAAGCAGAAGTGACATATACAAAACGTTTCTAGGCAAGAAACTCTGCTGCTGCAACCTCCTGCTCCCATCCCACCCTCTCTATTTGTCACTGCTCCTCAAAAATGTCTAGCCTGTAAATGTCTGTCTGTTTCATGTCTGCCACATTAAAAGATAGAGACATAGAAAGTCTATCTAATAGAGCTGTCAGTTGGGTGCCACTTCCTTTAGGGAGGTACACATGTATTCAAGATCTCCAATCTCTAAAAAAAGTTTAAAAAATCCCAGACCAAACTGAGCCCAAAACTTGAAGGTCTGCATGAAAAAGAAGAGTACACTATGATGGTTTTGAGCTCTCATCCAGACTATAAACCTGATGTGATTTTTTCTTTTTTTTTAATGTTTGGTTAGCTCTGATTAACTTGTTTGGGGTTTGTGTTTTTTTGGTTGTTGGGTTCTGGGGGTTTTGTTTTGTTTTTTTGTTTTTGCCACATAAGCCTGAAGTGAAGAATATTTTGAATTGCCAAACTTTTAGCTAGCACAGTTTAAAGAACTGCAGGTCTAATTATCTCATAGCATGGAGCCCTGATGTCCTACAGCCTTTAGAATCCAGTAAGTATATGGTTATTTTTAATGTCAGTAGCTGACATGTTGGCTGAAATTGTCGCTGTGTTCTGAAATTCGTCTCCTCAAATACTTGCCCTAGTACCTAAAGCTCACTTTGGAGAATGTGCCTGCATTCATCCCTTACACTAGATCACTGACTCTACAGAGTTATCTCCTAAAGTGGGACTGGTCTGCCTCAGGGTTTTCCCCAACATGTTGCTGGATGCAAAGGAACTTCCCCCTTCTTCCAGAAACTCCCACATTAAAAGCAACTTGTTACTTTTCAGATATCTTGGAACAACACATCAGGCTGCTGTGTTTCAAAACCATCATACCCCATAGGAATATCATGCATTAATGCACTAGAATTGACCAGTTAATTTGAAATCACTTGTATCTCATGTCATAACATAAAACTAAATAGAGAATATCCAAAGCCACAGACTTACAAGGTTACATAAAGATACAAGCAACTAAAGAAAAATAAATGTCCTTCATATATTTTATATCAAGGTCAAATCCAAAAGGCATCTCTTTCTAGAGATGCTTTACCTGACACTGATGATGTCACCAGGAACTTACTACTCCTTATCCAGTTTTCACGTCTGTGGGTTATATTCACAGAAGGGAATATTATATTCCACTAAGGGAATCCCACTGAATTTTTTTCAGTTAGGAAGACAGTGTCCCTTTCTTACATTTCTCTGATTTCTTTCCTTCACCATTCCCCAGATCAAACAAATCCAGAAACCTGAAGATTGAGAAGGGCTGAAGTATGTCATCTGGGTAATTTCCTTAGGGAACTTGAAATAGGATTTTGATTACTTTCCTCATGAGAATCTACACCCGACTAACAATAAAAATACATTATTTTAATTTCTGCTTGTTTTGCATTAATTAGAGCTCCATAGATGCAGCTATCCATCATAGATTTTAATTGTGACAAGTACAGTTCTTAAGCACAGTATGCTTGTAAGATTACTAATGTTCATCAAGCAAACAATACTGGGACTAGGGCATAGATGCAAGATACTGCATAATATGCATGTATTTCTTCAGGTATAGCTAACATACATGTTAAAGTTAAACCTCTACCACAGCTCTAGCCAAATAAAAATAACATGCTTGATTAATTGAAACCAAAAGTGACGAAGATTTCTGATTGATTAATTTGGATTTCTCCAGTTACAAAATACATAATTATCAGTAGTTTGTTCATAAATAAATCTCAAGAAATTTACTTTAATATTATGCATAGAACTTAAAACTGAAGCATCAGAATCACAGTCTGAATAGCTGACAACTATATTTAAGTATCTTGTCTTAACGTTATCTTAATATTGACATACAACATTGACTGAGAAATCAAATTTCTAGGTACCTTCCATAAATAAGATATCTCTCTCTTTTGCACTAGGGCTAAGATATGCAAAAGAATGACGAGTATAAGCAGAGAATGAGCATGCCATACTATCCTGATACTCAGCATTTAAACAGAACTTTGAGGTTTTTAAGAAAATAATTGGCAGAAAAAAAGGTATTTAAAGCAATGGTAATGAGTCAACTCTAGACAAAAAGGTTGTTTCGATAAACACTTTGACCTGAAAAGGGACTGGTTCAAACAGTTGAAAAATTCACCCTCATTCTCACTTTTATTATCCAGAAATACAGTTAATAATACCTTTTTAATGATATTTTGTATTTCTAGTTCCAGACATCTGGAAAGAATCAAAATGTGTAGAAAAAAAGAAATCAAACACCAAACAGCTTTCTCTTAAAAGAGTATATGATTTTATAAAATTAGCGTGCTTGATGGGCCAGTTTACAGTTGGCATTAAAGGCTTCCTCCACTAGCAGAAGGCAGTGCATTGTCCTGCACTGCATGACCATGGCTTCATCTGTCAGGTTAACTCTTTGCTGCTGAAAACCACATTACATTGTAAGCCATGTTTCTATCAGACCCTTTATTATCCTTTTTATTCTTCTTTTGAGATGTCATCTCTCTTACTTTTTCCCTTTTTCCTCATTCTTTTTCAGCTCCACAAGCCTGTTTTACTACTGAAATTTTGGTTTGGTTTTTTTTTTTTTTTTTAAGAGACACCCTAAATTCTTATCATCTCCTTTTAAGGGACATAACTAATACTGTCTCAAACAGACAAATAAAAGCTTCTCATTAGTCTCAATTTTAATGGTTTTCCTATTGCCTTGAATTCAAATTCAAATTTGTTTTTCTTCTAGGGGTAGATACTGTCAAGGACTCCTCAGCTTTAGCAGGTCTCTGACAACACAGAACAACCCAACTCCAATATTCTGTTATAATCCATTCCTAATTTCTCTTAAGTTTTTATTGCAACCCCCAGCCACATGGATCTCTTCTTACAAGCAATTTTTGCCTCTAAACCTGATTCTTAAGACTTCTAGTTCTAGGAAAGGAGTTCCCTTGTCTACAAACCTGTATTGCTATGTGATACAGATTTTAATAATTTTAAAATTTAATAATTTTAAATATTAGCTTATTGACAACACAGCTGCACTGATGTGTCTACTGGAATTTCCTTTCTTTTGACACTAACCTATCTTTTGTACTTGTACATAGGTTTTAAAAGCCTTCAGTGCCAGTAAATCATGAATACAAGAATTCCATCCTGGTTGGCTTTTCAGTTCACTTTTTATTCTCCCATTCTTTTTCAGAGAGATCAGAAATAGCTGCAAACAATCCTCTTGCACCCTTCCCAAAACTCTTATTCTGAATAGCTAGAGCACCTCCCTAAGAGCAGGGAGTAGTCTCAGTTCAGAATAAATAATGGCAATTTCCATGTTTATGTCTAATACTTCTTGTAAGCTAATTACGGAACCCACAATTGCAAGTGATGGCAGAGCACAATAACCCAATGGAAATTTTTTTTTTTTTTTTTTGGGTCTGACAGTATTTGGAAATATTAAAGGAAAAAGAAATCTCACTACTATTTGACCTATAAACAGCTCATTTATCTGCTGGAAGTTTTGGCTCATTGATTTCTACTGGTGCTCTTTTTGTACTAGCTAATAAGCAGTTCTTCAGCTTTTCCCTCCAGTTATAGAAGACTCCAGAGAGATATTCACTAAAGACACAGGGGAAATGGGACAATGGGAGGGAAGTGCAAGCACTTAAAAACCATGAAAAGATGTTCCAAATATAGTTCCTTTTTGCTTTGCTTGTCTATTATCCGTTAGCACTTACATCTAAGTAACAGCAATATCCTAACAAAGTTAAGTGGTCTTCATGCTAACAAAACAGAGTGCCTATCATGGTACCTAAAGACCCTGTAAAATTAGAAGATAGGCTAATTTTTCTCTTTTTCAGTCCTAGCATGTTTTAGATACATCACACATTCAACTCAGACATCCAGAAACCAGGGTCATAACCTCAAGACCATCACATCTACTTTATTGCCTACTCTTTCATCTAAATATTTTTTACATCTTTTTTGCCTCCAATTGCTGAGTAATTATGTGGATAGCATCTTCTCCTCTATCAAGTACACAAATTTACAATCACTAAGTTAAACTCTAAGTCCACACAGCCAGTTTTCTGTGTCATAGCTTTGATTGTACACAAGATGATTGGGTTCTTGTCCTTTCTCCCATCCTCCTGAAGCAGGGATTAGTCTTCTTTTGTAAAACAAAAAAACCCCAGCTGAATAACAGGAAATAATGTACTCACAGAGATCTTAAAAACAACAAAAAAATTACATTCCAGGGTAAGTATTTACAATTCAACTTTGACATTTTCATCTTGACTAATTCTCTTCATTTACCTGTTTCATATACATCAAGTCTCTGATAAGACAGCAGAATATGACTATGACTATTTTCCTTGCTATTTAAAATTACTCTAACATAATCTCCTGAACGTGTAACTTCACTGAATATGGAGTTATTATTCTTGTCCTTTTAAATCTTAAGAAATGTGAAAAGCCACTAATTCCTGCCAACATGCTAAAAATTCAGGCTGACCAGACTGTCAGTGAACCAGGTCATTCAACTTTCATTACTCATAGCAATAAAACCTAATCATTGCCTTCCTCCAATCCTAACAGGCAGTTTCCTTTTTCATGGTAGAGAACAGAGGAATTTTGTAACCCAAGTTTCACAATATTGAATCAGTTAATATGTGATGATACATTATTATTGAATATTAGCACATCATTATTGGCAAAATGTAAATACTTTCAAAGCAATTTTGAAAACATAGGTCTTTGCACTCACAAACTGCATACATTCTCAGCTGTATACCTTCCCTCCTTTAAATCAGCAAGATGTGCTACCCAATGTACAAATCATTAAAAATAGTACTAAAAGAATAGACAAGTAATATCACAGGCAGTAGAAAGTTAGAGTACATAAGCAACTTGTCAAAGTAACAGGATCCAACTTTCTGAGACATATTTATCCACCAAATTCACCCGTGGAAGGGAGAAAACAACTAAAGATTCTCAATTTGAGGTCTGTATCTTTCTGCACCTAAATTTTTAAGATCTGGTTCAGACATTTCCTTATCCATAGGCATATGAAGTCCCCACATAGTTAAGCCTCCATCAATAGGGCTGATGCATTCAGATTTCCTTTGCAATGTGCACAGAGGTACCTAACTCCTGATGTTCAATGTGCATACTTCAGCAACTTTCACCCATGCTCTCAGCCTTTCCTGTTCAGCTCTGTCTAAAACACAGAAATACCTGAAGCAAAAGCAAAAAGGAAGCCTACACTTGACTGCTGCTGAAGGCATTCTCCCAGGAGACTGGGTTCTAGTCCTATTTTAGTGAATGCATGCAAAGGAGCAGCTTCAAAATGGGAGATCAAATCCTTACTGCTGGCAGACACCTTCACATTCTCACAGGCACAGCAGTTAAAAATGGATCCAGGGAAGAAAGTGCTTAAGTCTGGATCCTTCCCTCTCTAGCTGTTGGCAAAGCTATAAATTGAATCTAAGTTATGAGTCAGGAAAAGACGACTCGTATCTTTTCTCCCTTCAGAGAAACAGACAATTGCAAAAGAGTGGCTGAAGTAAGAAAATTAAGACAATGGTTGCTGAATGCATGCATGTCACAGGAAGCCTTAGCACTTCACAGACTCCTGGCATTGTCACTCTAAATCTAAACTGTTGACTAGAGGAGCTTTATGGCTCTATTCCTCTGTGATTTTTGGCAAGCTGTCTAGAAATTTTATTGTAGAGTAGAGAATTAAACCTTGACATGCAACATTTTGGCCTTGCCAGTTAACTATGCCTGTCTGCATATTAAACAGTTACATGCTACTGAAATCCGACTCACACTTACCTCCTGTTCCCAGCAAAGATAGCAAACACAAACTCAGTATGGTAAAAATGGTAAGGCTGGTGCCTAAGCTTGGCTTATAGCTCACATGCAGGTCTATGACAGTACTGAATCAGAATAAACCTATTTAAACTGTGTTTGCTTCAGTGATAGTAAGCCCAACACATCCTGACCCTTGACCAACTTGGGCTGAGTAAGGTAAGAGGATGCTCACAGTCCAGGTTCCCTGGGACTTCTGGTGTTTCTTCAGCAGTTTAACAACATGGAGAGCCAACAATTTCCAGTTAAAAAATATCTCCACCTTGTCCTTTGAAAGAAGCAAAATACGTACACATTACTAAAACTTATAAAAGTTTTAATTAGGTCTTCATATACTCCTTATTTGGGTACATGGTTTTCAGATATTTACAGCTGTTGCACTAATGTCTCACCTGACCTTTAAAAATAAACTTAACATTGGAGGGGGAGAGTCACCCTTCATCCATGTCCCACTCCCCCAATCCTGAGAAAAGACTGAAGACCTTGCATAACTGGTTTAAAAGGGAAAGTCCAAAGGTGTGCAAGTACTGATCTGGGCTTCCAGCACTGTGCTTCTAGTAACTGAACTTCTGTAGGAGTTTGGCTGCTTGGGCAATCTGCAACCACCCTGAGGGCTACGGCACATTCAGACTCTGTCAACGCTACCCCCATGCATCTGTCCTCCTCCTCACTTATCCTCTGAGACGATAGGTTGGAACAGTACCACACACACTCTTAGCCATGCTAACTCTTTGACTCCCATGGTCCTCTTCCACCAATTGAATTCCCATATTTAAACATCCAGCACTCCCATATTGGACTGATCTTACTGTTATTATGCTAAAAGAATTGAAACAGGTATTAGGCTGGTTTCTATATATCTAAAAAATACTAATCAGATAATACTGGCTCAGTCCAGTTATAACCCTAAACATTCTCACAGCTACATGATGGTAGAAAACAAAACACTTGTGCATTCTCTTTCCAGGAGCCCTCTAATAGTTGATGAAAATGGAGGTAATAAAATGCACTTACAAAAAAATGACAGAGCTTTGCCCCACTGCACCATAGAGAGAGATGACCTATCAAAAAAGGCACCAGTCTAGGCCACAGGAGACTTTTGTTCAATTTCCAGCTGTGTTAGGGCTCTAATACACACCCTTGAGTAAATTGTGCCTGTGCATTGGCTTTCTCCACCTCAAAAGGGATTTTGGTGGTTCTCTGTTTTATCTTGTAAAGCACTAAGTTCTACAGACACAAAAGGTAGGTATTATTATGTTTCACAACTTTATCTCAACTATCTGAAAATGTATTCTTCCGTGCCAGTGGCACTGCTATTTAGTTGTTTATCATGTACTTTTCCATCATCCAACAACAGATGTACTTGCTGGATAGTCTTCAAGATTGTTTTACAGAACGCTTGAGACTATTTTGTTTTAATTTTATTTCTTTTGTTGCTTATTTTCTTTAAGCATTTTATCCTCAGGGACTTGGCTAAGCTATGACCATTAAAAAATTATACAGCAATATGTAGTTTCTGTTTTCCATTTAAGCTAACTTTTGCACAAATAAATCTCAAAGGATTGAATACACCACCTCCACTTTTCTGATCCTCTCCCCATGAATGCTGCTTTCTGTCTGGGCAACATCCCTTCCCTTTGTGGAACAATTATTAAAGCCAAATGTTGCTTGAAATATGGATTATATTTGCCTTGCTCCTAGAATTAAGAGCACGGTGATTTCCTTACTTTCCTGTTTGTCCAAATTCTGTCATCAGGTTTACATAAACAAGTCAGGCAGTCTTTCTTGAGACCAAGAAGATGATGACAAGAAGAAAGCAGACCAGAATGAAAGTTGCAGAAAATATGACCCATTCCAAAAAAACAGTGAATTTCTCTAGTCTCCATTCCAGAGAGGCCCAGACTGCTAAAATAAACTTTATGTATCAAAAGCATGGTTAATCCAGGTCATGACCTTGTTTTCTGATCCCACCCCCAGTTCTTTACTGTTATTAATGCCACATCCTTTCAGAAATTACATATTTTTACATTTTAAATTTGACTCAGACTTTAGAAGGCTATGGAAAGTTGAAGCCAATCACAACTTGCAAAGAAAAAGTCTGATCAGGTGCAGCAAAATGAGACAAAAGGATTGCAATGTTGCTTCAAAATAGTGTCATAAAGTCACTACAGCAGAGACTTTCAAAACTGTGCTGAAGTTGCAATTATGCAGCTTCCATTACATTTTATAGGGGCTGTATATCTGTGTTGCCTAAGTTGCTCTGAGAAACCTCAGTCTGCATGCCTATGCCAATAACATAACACTTTGAATTTATTGCTTAATTTAGATTCACTCTGTCCACTAAAGAATTCTTAAATTCTAAAAATCTGGAGTAGCTTCAAATACCAATCTTCACAAATAAATAAAATCCTCTTTCAAAAACAATTTCTTCTCCTTGAGTATTAAGCATAGACCCAGAAAGAGGATTAAAATCTGATGTACTCCGACATAGTGGGTCTACAAGCAGTTTTTACTCAGATGGAAACAGGCTAAGAGTCAGCCTGGGAATATTTAGGTAAGCCCAAGAAGCAACACTGGCAAGGAAACAAAGAAATCTAACCAGTTCCTATTAATCACAATTATTTCTGACACACAGACTCAACCTAAAAAAACTTTGAGAAGCTCTAAAGATATAATTATCTACAATTCTCCCTTCATAAAACTGGCATTTTACAGAATGTAGATCCATTAAGAAAAAAAATATTACGTCCTCCCAAACCCCCAAGTTTTATTTGTACAAATGGAGCTCAATTTCTTCCCTCTCTGAACCTCAGTCCTGGTACTGAATTAACAATTATTTCAGCTAAATTGCATTTCTAGGTGTAACTTTCAGGTAACAGATACTCTTTCCTTCACTTTTATTATTCCACCTGAGGATTTAAATGACCACAAAATCTAACCAAATAATAATAAAAAAAAAGGTCAACATTTCCAGTAGGGACAAAACAAGTTTTTTTCTCCCCACAGTCAGTCCCTTAGGAACTGATTGAGAACTTTTATGAGTATTTCATGAGTGAGCTAGTTGTTTCTCCCAGCCCTGCACAAACAAGATTCCCATGACCCATCATCATGGGATCATCACTTTGCAGGACTGATAAAAAATACCCGCAACCCCCAATACAAATAGCAAAATACACCACCCCCAATACAAATAACAAGATACGCCACCTAATAAAAACACCTGGTTAGATCTTGGCTGAACATTGTTCACAGCGCTGAGGATAAAAATGGGCGCCACAATGCATTATTACACCATTCTGCACAAAGCCCCTAATTCATTTAAACAGGCATGTCTTTTGGAAGGCTTATGTATTTTAACCACAGCTACAGCAATTTTTTGTTACTGTGTATATCTCATACAATAATGAGTTAAATCTTTAACGTGGAGCAGGATACCTACTAATAATTTAACTCCTAGAAAGCTGGCAGGTTCTAATCCTGGTATTCAAAACATATTTTCTATAGGAGATCATGTGCAAAATTAATTTTCAGGACTTATGCACTGGTATAAGCCCTCCTTGCTATCTTACAAAAGGACAGAATTAGGACAAAACTTACAAAATTTACAAAATTAGTTAACAGTTACGATTTAAGTAACTACTTGCATAAATAATTGATAACTGGTACTACCAGTAATGCAGGAGAGAGGATTTTCACCGTAATCTCAAAGATATAATTAGATTGCACCAACATATGCCAGACTAAAACCCCCACAGAATATAATAGGAAAGAGTACACATGCACGTTTACTATCTGATAGGTTGTGTTAATGACTAAGACATACGAAGAGCTCTTAAATCTTCACATCAAGAACAAGCTTCCATAACTATGAAAGCAGAGAACGTGGATACAAGACTTCTCTCATTCAAAATATTCAAAAGGGAGTTCATGGGAAAAAAAATATCAGTGAGTGTCAGTTTAGCAGTGGCTCCCTGCCACTATTTGTAACAAACCCTTTAATACATTCACGCTTTTCTTCACCTTCAGGACTACACATACTTTTTCCCTGAAGCCACATCTACACAGGAGAAAATTCAAAGCTTCCGGTATTGCATGCCCTGATCCACATTTCCATCTGCTGGTTCCCCAAATTGAGTCCTGGCAAAGAACTGGCCAGAACATGAGCTAATAAGCCTGTTGAGTTTATTGCCTGAGATCCACCACTGAAACTAGCTGTCAGAAGCAAAGAAGAAATAGCAACCTGTAAGAAGGCAGTGAAACACTGGCAAAAGCCTAGGGCTGGATAAGTGAAGTGAGGAAGCAGTTTTAGGGGGAGAACCATACACTAAGAAAAGGATTTGGCATCTTGAAATAAAAATCTCTCAAAAAATACAGAAAGACTCCATATTAATTCTTTCTAATTAATTCTAACAAGCTCTGCCTCACCTCATCTTTTCTATGTAAGAATTTGGCATTTTGTAAATTTATAGCAAAAATTATATTAATTTACATTTTTAGGTGTTCACTGCACTGTTCTCAATTCTGCATACTCTAGGCCAGCTTCTGTGTACATACAGACAATAACATCAGAATTAAATATGACATGTCAAACACTCTTTAAACATACATATAAAAATTCTCTCTTCCCCATTCACCTTCCTTTTCCTTGTCAGCCATCTTCTTCTGCCTCTCTTCCCTTTTTGGAATTCTTCACCTCCTGTTTCCCTTCCCTAGCTTTTGTCAGACTCTTCCCTCCCTCTCTCAAGTCTTTTATTGACTCTTACTCTCCTCTTTTGCCTTTCAAATTTGCTGTTGGCTAAAGTGTTCTCAACACTATTTGAATAAATACAAGCTGAATGGATACCACAGGCACTAGCCACTTCTATTGTGCTGCAGTAAACAATACTTTGCTTTTTCAATGCTGCTGCCTGCAACAATGTATTGTGCTCAGATTATACCCGCTTCATATATATATTGTTTCAGTTAATAGAAAGCAATTTCATATTGATTGCAGAGGCTTCAAAGGAGTTTCTGAGGAAAAAAATATAAAAAACAACCTAATAGAGCAGAGAATAAAAAAAATAAAATGGTCTGGCCTCATAACAGTACACACTGCATGTATACATGAAGTAGAAGGTTGTAATTTTAATAGTTCAGACAGACAAAGAATGGGGGAAAAGATTGTTATTCCACATATGTTAAAAGCTAAATTTTCTAATGAATTCAGCTCCTATTTCATGAGTTAAATTAAGAAACAGTCCTAGTATCCTTATAGAAGCCACCTTTTCCCCAAAGAAGAAAGTTCTCTCAGTATTAACCTTCCTCTTTGTCTGGCCTCCAGACCCCAGAGCAAGGAGGAGGAGGAGGAGGAGAAACCACAGGAAAGGGACAAGTGTGGCAGTGTCACTGTTGGTCTATCCAGAGGGGTAGGACCTTCACAGAAAGAGTTTTTTCTGGGCACAGATAAAGTTAGGATAATCCAGACCTTAAATTATGAAAGCAATATTTAAAATCATTAACAAAATGTCCTGCTATATGTGTGTTTGGGAGACCAAGGAAGGAAGCACTTTAGGTCCAATCAATCTGTTATTAATGGTATATTAAGTCTATGAATACTGGGCTGAATCTATCCAGGGGATAACTTCTCCACTGGAATCAAAACTTACTGGGGGAAAAAAAAAAAAAAAAAGATACACAGGCTCTTCTGCAGAAGAAAAGTTGATGAATAGAAAAAGGTGAGAGCAAAAGAGAAGAAATACAAAGGAATTTAAATAAAGTAATTGATTTAAAAACATAGGGTATGTTTATCATTGCAAACCTTCTTTACTTGTACTGTACAACAGCAGCAGAATGAGCTCTTCTTGTTGATGATGTTTGTTTGGCTTTAGCCCAGGTCCTGCACTATCAAAGCATTTTATCTGTACATATTCTTTCTTCATTATTATAGGGGTTGCTGTAAAGAAGGTTATTTTTATGTTAATGTTCTTACTCATTCCCTCTCCCTCAAAATTCCTTTCCTTTAATCTACTCTTAAGAGAATTTGGCAGAAATTTTTCCTCTCCATATAAAGAGATAGTGAAAAGGTCCCTTTTCCTCTTAAACTACTCTTTGGGCTTGTTAGATACAGAGGAGGAAGTGGAGAATGATGACAAAGGAAAATAATGAGGAAGATAAAGATACAGTCTTTGCTCATTTAAAGCTACTCCAAGAAGCATAAACCACAAGCAGATTCTAACCTGCATTGAAAATAATTGTTATTTTGCCCATCTTCTGCTGGCTTGTCTCTTCCAAACATTCTTATTCAAGTCATGAATACTTAAACAAGATAGTGTTATTTACTTCACTTCATCCAGTGTGGTCTTTCTTGTGCCCATAGAGTGCTTCCTGATATAGTTTCCTTTTAATGGAATTTTAGAGTCATGTATCCTAAAAGCCAACTTGACATGTTGTCTTTTGGCGGTGATGCAAACTCAACCTTTGTTGCTCTCTAGAATGTACTATTTATTAAGGCAATATACTATTAATATTATTACTACTATCTATTATTTATTCTTGGCAGCACTGGTAAGGCCTCCCTGCCCACTCCAGGGTAAACAGCCAAAATCTCTATCTAATTCAAAATTGAAATAAGGCTGGTCCCAGAGAAACTGATGATCCCTGTCTTACCATTTTGGGGGGCCAGGAAATACACTATTTTTCCTCAACTTTTCCCCTTTCATGGTTACATCACCCTTGCACGTTCAAAAGAGCAGAACAGCCAGTGATGCCTTTGTGAACTGACACAGAAATTGTTTCACAGAAAAGCCAGCAAGAGGTGCTCAAGCACTAGCTGCTCATTATCCCCTTATGGTTTACATTCTGCTGACATTTCTCATCAGTGAGGGGTAAAACACCTAAGGCTACTCATGTTGTAACATCTTCCACAGTATAGAAAGTATCATTTAAGGAACTACAGCTGCTTTAAGTACATAATGTAACTAATATTAACATTAAATTAACTTGAATTAGGAAATCACCTGCATTTATTTTCTTGATATGCACATTTTTTTGTTAAAATACATTACATGGCATGGAGGTGGTTGTGAGAGGTTTGAATAGATTCATCATAAACAGTGACTGTGAAGACCAATAGTTTTGTTCAAAATGCATAAAAGTTGCATGACCATAGTGAATTATAGCAATAAAGATTGGCAGCCTAAGAGAAATTAAATTGTAGTGTTAAATCAGGCTCTGGTACAAAATTGTCTCCTGGGTCACCTGTTTGTTTGCCTCAGTAGAAACCTACTATGAAAGCAGTACTGATGTGCTGGTTTTGTCTGGGATAGAGTTTATTTTCTTCCTAGTAGCTAGTATGGGGTTGTGTTTTGGATTTGTGCTGAAAATACAGTTGATAATACAGGGATGTTTTAGCTATTGCTGAGCAGTGCTTACACAGAGTCAAGGCCTTTTCTGCTTCTCACCCCACTCCACTCCACCATCAAGGAAGCTAGGGGTGCACAAGAAGCTGGGAGGGGGCACAGCCAGGACAGCTGACCCCAACTGACCAAACAAAGGGGTATCCCACACCATATGGTGTCATGATCAGCATATAAAGCTGGGGGAAGCAGAAGGGGGGTGGGGTTCAGAGTGATGGCGTTTGTCTTCCCAGGTAACCGTTACATGTGATGGAGCCCTGCTTTCCTGGAGATGGCTGAACACTTGCATGCCCATGGGAAGGAGTGAATGAATTCAGTTATTTTGCTTTGCTTGCATGTGCAGCTTTTGCTTTATGTATCAAACTGTCTTTATCTCAACCCACGAGTTTTCTCACTTTTACCCTTCCAATTCTCTCCCACATCCCACTGTGGGGGAGTCAGCGAGCACCTGTGTGGGGTTTAGTTGCCGGCTGGGGTTCAATCACAACAACCAATCACAATCCTTATAGTAGACAGCAGAAGAAAAGGAGAAGAATGGCTTTGGAAATTAAATTGTTTTGACATTCCTGCAGTCTGTGTAGTCACCTGTATAAAGCCAGAAACAGAGAGCACCTTTGTAGGAGCATCAAAAAATAAGTCTGTATTTACTTGTTTTAAATGGAAAATAGAATCACCACATCTCTATAGTTAAAGCCTTTATTAAAAGACAGTCTAGTTCTGCAAGCAGGAGGTAAGGGTTTAGAAAACAGTTCATAAAACTCTGTGGCAAGACCAGGACTCAGCAGGCTGAAGTTCCTGTTCTCTGAGAGGAGGGGCATATTCTGAACTGGGGGCACAGTAACAGAGCACCATGGAGGTGAATGAAGCCTCCAAGGTCAGCAATACCACATCAGTGTGCACTACTTCATATCTGTCCTGACAGGATGATTTGGTGGAAACCTGCTCAGCTGGTCTGGTGCCTTTCACAAACATTAGAGATAACCACCAGTTTTGCTTCCAGTAAATTACATTCACTATGTTTTGCACCGTTGGCCAAAAATAAACAAAAGAAAAAGATTGCCTGTACTTGTGACCTCTCTGTCAATTACACAGCTAAAATTCTAACTATTTTAGACTCATTCAGTGCTATTTCAAGTAAAATCTCAGAAGTCTTTGAACAAAGACATTAGATTTTCCCAGGCACAAATGCAAGTACTTCACTTTGCAAGCCTTGGAGTCCTATTTGCCTTTTTTATAGTTGTACTGCAAGGGCAGCACATGATCGCCTCCAAGATTAATGCACACATATCTTTCATTGCTTCCAAATTGTGAGCTCGTACCTGACAACAGGAATTCCTTTTATATTGGCCCCAAAATCCATAACCTTCATGTTGCAATAATAAAGTCCACTCCTCCTCTGTTTCTCCATTCCTCAGGATTAACCAGTTCTTCCAGTACCAAATCTTTGCTCTCCTGCATACTGCCAACACCACTTAACTTTATGTCATGAACAGTTCTCACTAGCTAGCATGTTCCCTATGTGAAAAGTATTAATGAAATATTAAGTAAGAAAAATCTCAAGAGTGATCCTAAGGAAATTTCATCTGTAACCTTCTTCAGCTCCAACACCAAACCTTTTGCCAATTTGTTACTGATCTCAGATTTCTGCTTCTTATCCCCATATTCCTCAGTACAGCTAATTTTCGGTGTGGTACTATTTCAAATTCATTACAGAATTCCAAACAGACTAAAATATAATATTTTCTGTGACTACAAAATCAGTTACTTAAAATTTTCATTTAATGAAAAATTAGGTTATCTGTTATGATCTTGGTTTAATAAACACATACAGTGAAATATTCCGGTTTTTATTTGCTGCCATATTTCAGTTATTGTTTCAATAAAAATTCATTATATTAACACAAATTACTGAGGCAGATGAAGAATTTAATGGGTGAATTTGAACAAAGTAACTTCAAATCTTTTGGCCTCCCATCTTAAATTAGGAATAACAATACAGAGTTTAAGAGGTACAGTGAAAAAAAACCACCAAGTACTAACTGGGTAGCTCAGTCAAATTACGAATGTAGTAGTACCATTTAGGCAGAGAAACCTAAATGTTTAAACCATTCAACATTCAACCTTAAAACTTATTGTTATTATTGATATTGTCTTATCACCTGAGAAGCACTTCTGCAAAGCATCCTAACAGCAAAAGATTGCTCCATAATTACTACTTAAGTATGAGAAAAGGCAACAGGTGGTTTCAATGGAAACCAAGATGACAATTTTCGAGCAGAGGTGACCGTAAAAAGTTCCAACTTCCTAATCAGTTTCAGACATGAGCTGTAGAAACCCAAGAAGCAGAATTTGAAAAGAAGATGTTTCCCATCTCATTATCCTATGTGCCCTCTTCAAGTGCACAGCTGATAGGACATATCAGAAACTAAGTCAGTGACATGAGCATTAGAGAATAAGGATTGATGCCTGGATGTCCACAGGACATGAAAGAAGCTACCCGGCACCAACACAACATGATAGCAGTATGAATGTGATGCAGAGACCCCCAGTCCACCATGCCATAGGTTGGAGAGGTACTATTTTGAAGTGACTTAAAAGAAGAAGGTCAGAAACAGGAATTGTTCCTGGGACAAAAAAGAAAAAGCAATTTCATATCCCACAGGAACAAGAGTGAAAAGCTGTCCAGAGGAGAAAAGCAAGACAACAGCATGTTGTGGGTGGGGTGGTGGTGGGGAAAAGCAGAATATGATGATAAGCTGCACGGTTCTTCTGGGAATCAGGAAGAGCAAGATATATAACACAAGTGAGGGGAAAAAAGTGTAAGAAGAAAAGTTAATGGATTTATCTTTCTTAAGGGCAAAATTCTTCCTGCACTAAAGGAAATGTGTTGCCAGTTTCAGAGTTGCAATAGCAGCCTTGCTTCTCCCTTGCTTTGAAAGCTGCATGCCAGGGAAGTGGAAACATTCTGTGTGGTACCAGCAAGTGCATACCTAGAGATGAACAAAATAATTGCAGGGGAAGTTTATCAGGTAAGACATGTTTTTGAAGCAACCAATCTTTCTGAAAGCTTGCCTGTTTTCACTTATGAATCTTAACTTCCAGGGCCCACAAACTATAAAAGAAAACTTTAAGACAATTCATATCACTAAGGCAAAGCGGAAAGGAAAGTCCATCTTGTATTATATGGAAATAATTATTGTTGCCATTTTTCTTCACTGTTAAAGGAAAACCAGCATAACTCTAGCTAACACTTCAAAGAAAACAAATCTCAGGGAGAATACTGCCAAAACACTGCTCAATGTCATATTGGAAAATGCTTGTCAGATCTTCAAAGGTGTAATTAAAGACATGGCTTTTAAATGGTTAAGGCCATTTATGAACTTAGACACTAGTGAATCTTTACATTTTGCTAGAGAGAGGCCTCCAGGAGCAAATTTCCAACTCATTTGAACCAGACACTATATGTCAATTTTTACTTTCTACTCCTATTGGTAAAAGTTTCATAATGAGATCAAGGCTAAGGTTTTAACAATAAGAAAATGATAATCATATCAAACAGTATTATTATACCTCTCAAAATATATTAAAAGATGTTTGAGAAGAGATGAAAACAACAAAGTTGGTTTTACACAGTAGGACAAGAAATGCAAAATTTTAGGAGAAGTCTTTAGACCTTAATAAGAAGGAAAGGAAAAGAAATAGCAAAATACAACCAGAATTTTAATTATTTTTTTTTTTTTAATAATGGCAATGGTTTCTAGGATTCCTGCAATTTGGCTATACCCACAAGGTAGTTTAACTTAAAATATAGTTATTTTTCCTTTTTAATCCACAAAGAAATTCCTCTAACCTTGAGCTTGCAAGGTCAAAACAGTGATGGTGAAATCTGCAGTTTATATTGCTCTTTGCACTTCCATAACATTTAGTGAAAATATGGCTGCAAGCAATCTTCAAAAAGTGTAGGGGTAGCTAATGGAAAATAATATGACAGATAAACACAAGTATTTTAAAAGAGTCCATTTGTCTGTCAACATCATTGTCACAGTTACTTTTCTTTTTTAATAAATTCTAAAAAATAATAAGTAAGAAGTGCTAAACTTCAGTCAGAAGGTTTCTGTACTTTAAAATTAGGCCATAAATATGATTTAGTATAGAATCACCTTACCTTTATAATACAAATGTTTTAAACCGTATTTTATGCTCCACATGAATTATACATCTGCAGTTCATATAATTTATAAATGATGTGGCCTTTAAGGAATTTGACAATGGACTGATCTAAGATCAAGGGGAAGTTCTCCAGAATGCTTTTAGGAATAAACATCAATCTGACATTATAATTTTCTAGGCATTTTGAAGTGAAGTATCAATTTTGTCAGATAATTATCTACTGGAGGTCAGTGTATGCCAGTTTCCAATCATTTTCTATTACAGATATAATACAGAGAAGGTATATATGTACTGGAACACATTTTCCTGGCATAGTTATAACTAAGTAGTCCTTCAAGCTTCAGGAAGATAGCATAGGTAAAACAAAGTGTTTCAGCTGCTGTCCTGAGCCAGACAAGATGCACAGCACACAAAAAAGCTTTAAATCTCCTGTTATGGTACTGTCCTAGGAGGGATAAATTGGTGAAAAAACCTTAAACTAATCATGGCCAATTTCAATGCCATCTCAGAAACACTGTAGTTTTCAGCATAATTATATAAATACCTAAATTTACCATAAATCACAGAATAACATAGAAAAAGCTTGTTCAATTTTATTTTGCCTTCTTTCCTTTTTCTGAATTTTATTCCAGATCTTTATATTGTCCCTTATTGTAGAATCAAATTTGATCTGTTTCACCATAAGGAGATGGAGCTGAAGTCTTCCCCTAGTTTATGAATGTAAACAAAAAATATCTGCAGTTACTATTTCCCACCATTAAACTTTCCATAAACTACTTTCAGCTCTCACAGTTGCAAATTATTTTTTCCAAAGCACCACATGAAAAACAAGAACATTGCAGATAAACAAAATTAGTTTAAAGGTGTCTCAATCTACATCAGTGTAATCACAGTAAGAGTCTGCCCTATAATATCTGCTCATTTTTACAATGGTAAAAGACATGCATAGATATGCTTTATTAGGTGAGACGAAGTGGAATGTTATGTCATGCAATTATTTTAGGGTTTGGTTTGGTTTTTTTTCCTGCTCAAGATTACTGAAAATTAGCGTGATCTGCAAAGGGGTACAAATTCAAACTTCCCAGGATCTGGCACTGAACTCCTAAGATATGGTCTGTTAACCTCTTTCCAAGACCACCTGACATTAGGTGCTATTGGTTCTGCATCTGATAGAAAGTACCAGGCAAAATTTTAAATACAGGTTTTTGACTTGCAAAGCAGAACAGGAGGATGGATTCTGTGCCTGTCACAGTCTCTGTGAGTGGTTATGTGACTTTGGACATCCCCGTCACTTCTTTGAGCATGCTTCCCTTGTCTATCTGTCTTGGAGGCCTTTGTAGAGATTCTGCTCCTTTTAGGCTCTAAGCACCGATGGGGCATGAAAGCACAGCTATAATCCAGGTAATAATAAATGCACTCACTCTCTCATCACATTGCACTACAAGAGCAATGCTTCAGGGGATTCATTTGGGAACCTGGTAAGCTCCAGGAAGATCTTCCACCTGTGAACATGCCCAGACAGAAATACCCCTCAGCTGTAGCCCCACAGGGCTCATTATAAGATAAAGAGCTAAGAATTAGCTTGCAGAGACTAAAAAAAATTGGTTTACAGGCTTCTCTCTATGTGATTCTTAGGTGATTTTTAGGTGATTTATGTTTTTCTGAGAAAGAAAAGTTCTCACTGCATAACTTTCATATTTAAATATTACAAGGGAAGTCTAGGGCAAAGGAAAAACACTCATAAAACAAAACAAAACAAAACAAAACAACAACAAAAACCCACACACAAAACACCAAACCTCATGTAAGCTTTTGGTTGTTAGGTTTTTCTTTGTTTTTTATTTTTACCCTGAATAAAACTATTGCCAAAAATTGTCAGATAGTAGCTTTACAGTCTGTAATCTCATACTGCAATATTGACTGGGCTTCATAGGTTAAGACATAGGCTTCCCTGCCTTGCATGCCAGCCAGGCTGCCACTGCCTCCCTGCACATCAAGGAAGTAAACATATGTCTCACACAGGCTTTTGGAGCTCTGCACAATGTCACTGAGAAATATTCTCTAGCCTCAGGTGCAGACAACACCGGATTAGGTCCTTTCTGGCTACAACACCTTTTAATTCCAGTATGGCCATCCTGAATGTCAGTTTAGACCCACAGTGCAAGCAGATGTAATGCACATGACATGCCCCTTCTACTGCAGGCTGGCTTCACCATGCCACAATGGTAGCAGAGGTGCCAATGCATGGAGAAGCCTGCTTTAGCCTTACACAGCCTCTTAATCCTCAAAGACAGGGACACTACAACAGAAAAAAGGTAAATGATTTTGCCTCAAAAGCACAGTATCCAGAGGGTTAGTCTGATCTAACACAAACTATATTTTATCCTGTTGGCTGTCTTTCTCCTTCAGGGTGCTAGCTATTCATCCCATAGAGCCTAAAGTGCACTGAAAACAGATTAATGAATCAGGCCTTGTGTAACAGTTATAGATGAGATATTGCCCCCATTTCACAGTTGGAAAAATAAGTGCACACAGAGAGCAAATGTCTTTCCCAGTTGCAAAGCATGCATATCCGTGGCAGACCTGAGAGGGTTTATGGACTATCCCTCTGCTTGAAGCACTGTACTACATCCTATCCCTCCCCAGGACTAATTCTATTCTCATGAATGGCAAAAAACAGATAGAAGTTCCTGAGAACAGACATGTCTAAAAAAGACTTTGGTACAGATTAAAAATGGACTTGAAGCTTTAAAAAGGCAGTCTGGGGCTCTGGAGATGCATAATGGGTTTTTAAGATCATTTTTAGTTTTTGTGGTTATGCAGCAAGATTTCAAGTAGTCGACCAGCCCAGTCCATCTGGCTGTTGCTGCTGGTGATGATAGCGGTGGCCTCTGCTTATACATGCTGTGCTCATCAACAAAATTCTGCAGCTGACATGCAGCATACTTGTTTTTTGTTCCAGCTGGGCTTTGATCTACAGCATTCAAAGATGAACAGTTCCTTTCAAGTTATTTGCAAACCTTGTCAGAGTCTGACTGCAGCATGACATCAACATTAGGCTGATTATTACTTGTCTGAGGAATCAGTTTCCATGAACACACTGGCTTTTCTCCTACTATCTAGTGAGCTAGATATTAGCATGCAGTACTGTGGCAGCAGCTCCATAGCAAAGTCCCAGTAACACTGCTGAAACAGAAAAGGATTCAGTTTTCCTGTAAAAGCTGAAAATTTGCCAACAACATTTCAAGACAGAGTTGCTGTGTATCTCAGATTAAAAAAAAAAAAAGCCTAACTATACCTACTCCAACTCTGACTTATTCAGTATACTTGAGTAGGTACAGAAAGTCTATTTCACCTAAATAGTGTATTCATTATAACTAGTGTTGTAGGCAGAAAGGAAATAAAGCAGGGGAACAATCTCCTTGGAAATGACAAAACATTGCTCTTCTTCATTCTTTCTTTTTCTTTCTTCACTTTTCACTCTTTCAACCCATAACCCCCAACCCCCACTTTTTTATGCTTTGAAAATAAAAAAAAAATAATCCCAGACTTTCAATCTGAAATGACTAGATTAAGGTAAAGAGATAACCTTTGTGAAAGAGCACATGCATGCCATCTTTACAGAAAGTCATGGCACGCTCAGAGCAAATGTCCAGTTCCACCACGTTGTTCAGCAACTCCTCGGGAACACTGAGCAACCTAAATGCATCTGAATAAAAACAAGCAAGGCTCAGTCTCTGCTCCCTTTCCCAAGATATACTTATATACTACTGTACTGCTGGTCTCTGGAGAAAAGCAAAGTCACTATAAATTTAAATTAAAAAAATAAAGATAAATGTGTGTTTTATACATAACCACAGACCCTATTCAAACTTCTCTACTGGTGCCTTTAATCCATGTAGAGGTTCCCCTGACTCAGACTCCTCAAGTGAAGGCAAAAGACTGGAGGGGACCTAGACCTCCTTGATTCTCAATCACATTTTGGCAGTTTTGCAGATTTTCTGCCAAGCACAGTGGAAATGTTAAATGGTAAATGAGCCAAAGTCCTATGGGCATCTGACAAGAGAGCCTCTGGAAGAGAACCGCTTTCCTGCATCACAGCAGCTGAGCTAACAGAGTGAGCATTTATTTTCACTGAAGCATGTTGCCACAACCCTCTGCTTATTTTAACATTGTCATATTTTCCAGTAGAACCTTTGGGGATATACTCTACCTTCAGTGCATGCATGTAACTTCCATTAACTTCAGGAAAAGTATGTACTCGGACAGGGTGGGAAAAAAAACTTTACAGAAGAACTTTGGGATCTTCCTCCATAATTGCGACCATTTGTCCATGTTATTAGTCATAAAAACTTAAAGGTAATTCAGAAATAAAACAAATACCCAACAGAATGAGCAGAAACTGTATAAATCAGTGGTGTCTCTCTCAGTTCTCCATGTTAAAAGACTAACATAGACATTTTGGTCTATTGCACCCACTGCTTGCTAATTATACAAATAATAAAGGAATAAAGGAATTACTGATGTGGGAGGGTAGAAGAAAAAACCCTAGAAAAAAAGAAAAAAGAAAAAGTCATTACTTCTATCCCTATTCAAATAATATTCTGAAAGAAACACTGATTAAAGGAAAAGAAAAGAAAGGTCTGAGGGCATAAAGCATTACATACAGGAATAAGCACAAGCATACTTTCAGACCTTGACAGACCCCAGGGTACATGTGCTTCTCTGCTTGTTTAACTCTCTTGAAATCCGCTAGTATCAGAGAGAAATTAGCATGATGGTTCATACCCACTCAAGACTACTTGTGAACTGAATCTAGCTGGTGCACATAAGATTAAAGAAGAGAATACCAGTGCTGTTTACTAAACTGTTTAATTAATCCATCAAATACATTTTTATTTCTGCACCTAGATCTAACTGACTGCTGGGGCATCACAAGCATAGTCTCTATCTGCTATGGATATATTTCCTAAGCTGTTTCAGTTTCCCTCCCTCTCCAAATGACTTTCCCAGTTGTCATTTTAATAGTTGTACACTTCAACAAAATGATCTTATGCCACTAGCCTGCAGTGCCTTAGTTCCCAGTTGTCTTCTTTTCCTAAGCAAAATAAACAAAATGCCTAAAAAGGCTGAGCTGGCTTTTTAAAAATTATTTTTAATTTATTCATTCTTGCTGATGGTGCTTGGAATAAATTCTAACTTAAAAGTCTCACCATTGACTTATTTCTGTGTGTCGTGATGGTTTTCTGAGACAATCCAGCAATAACTAGGACATGAAATGAAACATATTCAAGCCATATGCTTACTTTTACAGGTTGACTTATCACAGCACTCTCTCCCCACCTTTTCTACTTTTTCTGCACTGTCAGTCTCTACCTAATTGTCAGTGTCTCATGCAAACAGCCCTGATCCGTCTTTCACACTCCTGCTTCCAATAAACATCCCTGAATGAAGAGGAACCAGACAATATTTAGTCTTTAACCATGCTCACCCCCATGATGCCTCTTAAATCTTTCCAAGGTCTCTCTGTCCCACAGAACAGAAGGAACCAGCCAAAGGTCTGTTAAATTTGGGAGTAAAGGGCAGCATTTTCTTTTACCTGTTCTTCAGTAGGAACAAACAGAGCATCTCTTCTGACCAACTTGTGCTGCATCATGATACACAAAGAAATATTTATTTTCTCAAATAAAATTACTCACTGAAGCAAGGAAAACTTGATTTTTGTAATTACTATTTATTTTAACTTGGAAAAGAACAGTAATAAATACTAGCCCAGAGCACTAACATGTTAGCATCTAGCACATTTTAGGAATAAGGCACCAAAACAGATATACTTTTCAAAACTGCTTTCAACACAAGTCTTAACCTGCATGCAAATCCATTTTACCCCATAGCTACCCTCCTGACAAGACACCACCATCAGAATAGTCTCTACAAACCATAATCTGGCTTTGAAAATAGAAATTGAGAAGAAAGCAGTGCTAAAGTTTTTTTATACTTTCTTAGATTTCTTCAATCTGTTACTCCTCTTGGCAGATTATTATCCAAAATATTTCAAGAAAAGCACACAAAATAAAATGTTCATAGTTGTTTCAGGTAACTCTAGATTTCTATAAGAGGATAACTTGAAGTAATTGTGAACATTTTATACATACTGTTTTATCTGATAAATAAAACTACATTTAAATCAAATTCTTTCATATTAAGCCTGAATATGAAAATGGTAATTTTCATATTAGGAGAGGGAGTAGAAAGAGATCAGGGTATGCCCTAGCAATTCATTGCAACTGAAAGACTGCTTCTATCTGCAGCAGTCATCTGCAATAGTAACTATAAAAATCTTCATCATTCTTCCTTTGGCTTAATTACTAGTATTACAGTATTCTCCAGCTTTAATGTCACAGTGTAGTAGTGCAAGGTCTACAGCAATAGGAAAGATTTAATGGCAACCACTGAGCATAATAGAAAACAAGGGAAACAGAGAGGAAGAAAAAGAAACAGACCTGGTGCTGATCTTTCAGCTGTACAAATCTTTCCATAAAGTCCACACCACTCCAGAGACATGCTTGAAATCAAAACCTTTTGGCAAGCTGATCACCTTTAATATTCTCTCATTTGGCCACTTTTGTTTTTGTACTTGAAGAATTAATAAACCCTTTCTAAGCAGTCAAGTGTCATCAGCCCAATAAAAGGATGCCTGTCTCTGGGACCTTGCTGGAGAAGTGCTAAGTACCTGCAGCTCCTGTACAGCTCCATGGACCTGTTCTGCAACTTGTCAGACTTCGCTTGCACATTTCTGCTTTTGGCTCAATTCTTGTGTGCTTTAACAGCCTTAAAACTCAGATACAAAGGTACAAGGTCCAGTCCCCCTCTTATTTCTTTCAATTTTGCACAACTAGTCCCATTACTTGTTACCAAAACCTTGTTGCCTTCATGATCCAGTTGGGGCAGAGGGGGAGGGAAGAAGAAAAGTAGGATGTGTTAAGTAAGTCTTTCCACTGACTTCAGTGGACTTTGAATGAGGTTCATAAATGCATGAAGGAAAGAAACCTAACACTCAAAAACCTTTTAAAAGTTTTTTAACTGATCAATAACTAATTAGAAAACATAATGCTATCAGACAAAATAGAATATAATTGCTCTGATACCTGCAATGAAGAGCTGCAAATATTAATAGTAGAGGTGCAAATATAAAGACAGTTACTGTATCTGCACTACTGTTTTGTGAACTAACATTGGCTGCTATTGTTAGCTGGAAGGATCAGTGCAGATATTTCTAACTGGAGAGGTACAACATGTTCCAAGCTAGCTGTCAATTGTAAATAATACTTTTTTTATGTTGTTATTACTTGTTTCCTTCGGTACCTGTACACAGTTCTTCTCAGTTGGATTAAAAATCAAAAAACTCCACAGAGAAAACATCCCACAGCAAAAAAAACCTAAATTCAACAGCTAAAAACCCTCGGAACTCTTAAAACAACAACAATATCCATTAATATAAGTGACCCTTCCTTTAAAATCTCTCTCCCTTAAATTGTCATGTCAAGTACCTATATCCCAAGTCCTCTGCAGGAGAGTTTAAATCTAAGTAGTCAACTCAAAGTCCAGTTTTATTTGCTCTGGGACTCCTAAATAAATAAAACACTTTGTGTTGAAATATACTGCAAGAAAAACAAAGCAACCCTTTCTTACATCCACAAAATGCAGGTCTTCAATCAAAATAAGCTGCCAGCAGTGGTGTAAAAGAGCAACAAGAAATAACGATGTTTGACTAAGAGCTGGTTAACATTTTATTTAAACTTAATATAACAGTGATGTTGCAAGACGAAAGAACTCGAAGTTTTATATCATGTCCCAAAAATGACACTGGAGAGTAGCTACAGTTGCACAAAGACCAGCTGAAATCCTCAGAAATAACATACTTTAGACGACTGCACACAGAAATCATGCATAATAGTCAGGGATGCATAGACAGAGCAGAGAGAGAAAGTGATGGACATGCTACACTGCTGCTAGACTTTCTGAAGTCTTGGTGAGGATCCCATGTAAATCTTCTAGCAGAACAAATAATTAAATTGGCAAAGCTTTACAATGATTATTGCTTTACTCAACATTTGTTTTTAAAACATCATGCTGCATTTTTTCAGTATTCATGTGATGGTTACGCTCACATGTGCAGGAACTCTATTGCCCTTTAGCACAATAAAAGAGAGAAAATTGTAGGAAAGGAGAAAAAAAAACCACCCAGATAACCCCAAATGAATCCCTTCTGTGCCTACACACACAAGTCATCTTGGTGGAAAAATATTCAGTAAGTTACGTTACTGAATTAAAGTCAGGTGAAGTTTGTAATGAGCCAGGATAATTACAGCAGAATTCCTCCAAGTTGAGGGCTTCGGTGGCTGCTGGCTTATGTGACACAGCAGCTGCTTCAGTCCCGCAGAACAAGTAGACTGATGCTTTGTCTTTGACTTCCTACTCTTTTCCAAATGTTGTTTCTATTAAGGAACCTCCCTAGGCAATTTTAAATATACTGTCCAGAGTAATTTCATAGAGCTATTAGTTGTCAACAGGGACTCAGGGGAAAACCAATTAGCACAAAAGATTCTAGCCTAAAAGTATTTTTAATTATATGAGTTCTTGCCTGAGTAAAAAACACAACAATATGGGGCTGCCCTGAAAGACAGGTACGTGTTTATGTTGCCTGTATTGCAGTAACACAGCGGCTGAGAAAAACAGAAGTTCTTCCTAAAGGCGTCATCCAAACACTTTACAAGAGTTGTTCCCATGCTGATGGGACAAGGCTATCAACAGAAAAGGCAGGAGCAGAAGAGAGCATACACACACACTGAGGGAAAGCAACATATCAGGGTCACAAATAGGGCAGGCTTTCTGCTTTCAAGACAACACCCTACCTATAAAGCATGTTGTTATTCACACCACAAATAACAACATCACCTTCCAGTCAAGGCAGATATAGATGTGGTTCAAGTGCACCTTCCTGATTCTCTCTGTGGGGTATAGCTTGCAGACAAAACTACTTTAAATAGGTTTTTTAGAGAGCCATTAATTGTTTTACTGGTGCTGTTTTCCTTATCTCTCTTTCCATAAAAGTTCCTTCAACAAGCAACCTGCTCATGATCGAGAAGACAAAAATGCATAGCTAGAAATATCTGTAAAGATATATAAGAAACATCCAACATTTCATGAACTGTGATAATTAAGGCAAAAACATACTCCACAACAATTTCAATTTCTTGGCTTCTCCACAGCTTTACAGCAAGTGAACAGGGGTAATTGCCTATCAGATGGTAAAGACCAATAATGATATTTTTAAAGCAGCAAGGGTAGGAAACTGGCAGTACATTTCAAGAAAAGGGGAGAAATGTTGAGAGGTAGTGGTTTTGTAACTGTTGGTGATGTTACAGTATACACATAACCCTGTGTTGCAAAGAAACAAGGTATTAAACAATCATTTTAGCAATACCAGCTAAATGAACAAGAAAAATAAAACAGATTCTGCCAGAATACTTTAAAAATACAGTTTCCAATGCCTTTTTCTTTCTCATGGTGCAACCTGGTATCAGGTGACTCTGCTGAGAATCCTGGTTAAGAGTCCTTGTCAAGGGCAAAACCAAAATTCCCTCTAATTTAACAAAACTGAGATATTGCCATTCTGACACTGAAGCAGAGGCGTGAGGGGTTTTCATAGAATCATAAAATAGTTTGAGTTGGACGAGACCTTTAGAGGCCATCTAGTCCAACCCACTGCAATGAGCAGGGACACCTCCAACTAGATCAGGTTGTTCAGAGCCCCGTCCAAACTGACCTTGAATGTTTCCAAGGATGGGGCCTCCACAATCTCTCTGGGCAACCTGTTCTGGTGTTTCGCCACCCTCATTGTAAAAAATTTCTTCCTTATATCCAGTCTAAATCTACCTCCTTTACTTCAGAACCATTACCACTTGTCATGTCACAACAGGCCTTGCTAAAGAGATTGTCCTGAGTTTTGGTTTGTTTTGTGTTTGGTTGGGGCTTTTTTTTGGGGGTGGGGTGGGGTGTGTGCTGGTTGTTTGTTTGCTTGTTTGGTGTCCCCCCCATATCCTGCCCGTCTCCAGGACAGTTGTGATCTTGCAAGTGAAAACAGAAATATTAAATGGAAATCTTGCAAAAATAGTGCATAGAACACCACTTCAGGAGGAAGATGGGTCTCCACCTTTGGAGGTTTTCAAAACCCAGCTGAACAATGTCCTTAGGAACCTGCTCTAGGTGACCCTGCATTTAGCAATGCAGGTTGGACTAGACAGTGTCCAGAGGTGTCTTCCTGCCTCAACCATTCTGTGATTACGTGAAGATGAAGGTAACATCCAAACTGGGAAGAGAAGCATTTTAAGACATACTATTCTGAGCTAATAAAAAGAAAAATTCAACCTAAAACTATTTTGTTACCTCAAAAGACTTCTCTATTTGTTCAGATCAAAACTTTTAATTTCTGCATTTTTTTTTTTTTCTTTTTTTTGTGTGTGTGTGTGTCTCCCTTTTCTAGCCAGATCATATCTCTTTTAGGATTTGGAAATTGGTAGCATATTTACAATTCAATTTCAGCTCCTTAAAAATCTTAATTGTAAAATTGCCAGTAGGATACTAGAGAATTATTTATTTTAAGTACAGATATTTTGTTGCCTCTTCAGAAATATATATTTTCTCAAGACAAGACATAGACATCCTTGAATGCCATGCTAGCTAAAATGACAATGTCAGTTTCAACTATGATCTAGAAGGTAATTCTACATAAGCTTTAATGCCACATTTCTGAGTAATCATCTCAAAGTTGTGAGACTCTTTCTGGTTAAAATTCAGTATGCTGTGGTTAACAGATCCTGAAAACCCACAAGGAAGAGGCCTGTTTACTACCTATTTAGAAGATACAAAGGACATAGAGATACTCTGCTGATATTTGCAGAATAGATATAGAACACTGTGGGCCAGAGCTCAGCATTTGTGTGACAGAGACAGGTTGTCCTTAAACAAGCAGCAAGATGGTCCTTATGGGGGTGAAATATTTGACACACCGCATACAGGTCCCATCTTTCCAAACTAGCCAATAGCCAACAAGCATGCTCTCTTTTTGATGCATCAGAGTTTTTCTTAATAAATATTGTTATCTGAGAACTTCATAATAAAAAGGAACTTTGTGGTATTATTGATGTCCATTTGTGTTTTAACTGCAATACTGCAAATCAAAAGCAACCAAGGTGAAGTACAATGCCACAAGTCAACGCCACTTGAAATCTCTGCACCTCCTGAAGGGAATACCTTGCAGAGGATATGGATCATATAGCAGAAATACAAAGTTTTAACAATTAACAGTGCTAATGAAAGTTTCAAAGCACTTTAGACAGTGTGGACCAAAAATTATTATAGATCTTTAACAGAGTGGTTGCGTAAATTCTTGAATTGACACTTGATCTGCTGATTCTGCACTGCTTTAAGCTATCACTTCAGCAATATCTTTGCTGCCTGATTTTTCCTTCAGAACTTCTAATCTCAGTAGTTCTCTAGAATGCATATTTAAATACATCAAGAAATCACACTGAATTCTTTGCTAACTGAACTTCATTATGGATTCATATATATGATTTAATGTGGGCATATATGTATGCAAAGTTGATTCTCTACTTACAGACAAGCAAGCAACATGGGAAAAGGCATTGCTGCTACAGGGAGAGAATACTACAGTGCAGAAAATCAGAGTAATTTCAATTAAAACATATAATATAAAAACAAACCTGAAGTTTTTACCCTGAATTTTCAGAAGTTACATAATGTAAAGATCTGTGGTAGATACTTTTAATGTTGGAAGGATTGTAAAAATCCTTACTAAAAATTCATTTTTTACAGGTCTAAACATTTGTTTCTGTCAATCACTCCATATATGTTTGTGCTCACAAGTTTAGCAGCTCTAACTCAAGATTACTTTTAGGTTATTCTTTAAAGATAAAGCAAAGCAAGGCAGTAAGTACCTAACTTACTGTCAGAAGTGTTATTATGGCAGACAAGATGGCTAAAAAATGAAAGGTCAAAATTTTCTATACCTGATATTCTTTACTAATGAAGCAGCTCAAGCATATGAAATTAAATCCTTAGAGGACATCTTTAACATCAATTTTATTCTTATTTATAAATACAAAAACTAAAGGCTTTTAGTCTAGTTTTAGGAGAAAATAAGCTGAATTCAAGGTTAAATTTGAAAAACTGCAGTGGGATCAATCTGAGTTCTAGGGGTTAAAAAAAAGGGATCAGTTAACAGAACTTGTAGAACAGGACCCCTTTCTCATGTATCTGTGAAAAACGTGTCCCTTTTTTACTGCAAGTTTTTAAAATAAAGAATTCTTTTTTCCCTTATGTAATATATAAAAAATCTAATATATAAAAAAAATACATATTATCTTTGCTGCATATTTTCTCTTTCAAGAAACAAAACTGCAAAAAGAACATTTTGTAGATCAAATAAGTAAAAACTTTAGCACTGATGATAGTGCTTGTATCTATAAAATTCTGATTAAAATATTTTTCTCTGATTCCCTGAACTCATAGATTAAAAAAAAAGCTAACTCTTATGATAACTGTATTTCTCACTGTCAGCTGCTTAGAAATATTACATAGACTTTTCCTGTATTTTTTACTAGATATAGAAATACAAAAACAATATACGCAAAAATATATTATTTTTCCACACCCAAAAGAATTTCAGAGTTACAAAAAATGTAAAGATGTGAGTTGAATGCTGAAAGACATATTAAACTTTGTTTCATAAGACTGCCAAACCAGATAGGTCTAAGCAATTTCTAAGTGACAGTAGCAGTCAGATTTACCTCTGATCTTTATGCCCAGTAATTCAATGTACCAGTATGTTTCTGAGGAAATGTGCAGTAGGAGATGTTAATGTTGAAGAGATGTAAAGTAAGGCTCCTGGAAACATGTCACATGAGATCCCAGGTCTGTCTGAGGTTAGTGCAGGTGGAGAAATGAAGACAACCAAGTCTACACGACTTTATTCTGTTGTCATGATCTTCACTATTTCTTCAGAAGTGACATGTTCGAGAAAATTGAGGTAACATGGTGGCATTTACCTCCAACCCCGACACTTCTGGTTATAACAGGTAAGAAAGAGATTCAGAGCAAGATAATGCAAAAAGAAAACTTACCCAGTCATGTGTGGGACAACCAGGGGATCAGGCTGAGCCAGCATGGGTTCATGAAAGGCAGGTCGTGCCTGACCAACCTGATCTCCTTCTATGACCAGGTGAGCCGCCTAGTGGATGAGAGAAAGGCTGTGGATGTTGTCTACCTGGACTTTAATAAAGCCTTTGACACTGTCTCCCACAGCATCCTCCTAGAGAAGCTGGCAACTCATGGCTTAGACATGTGTACCCTTTGCTGGGTAAAAAAACCTGGCTGGATGGCCAAGCCCAGAGAGTCGTGGTGAACAGAGCTAAATCCAGTTGGCAGATGGTCACAAGTGGTGTTCCCCAGGGTTCAAGTTTTGGGGCCAGTCTTGTTTAATATCTTTATCAATGATCTGGATGAGGGGATTGAGTGAACCCTCAGTAAGTTTGCAGATGATGCCAAGTTGGGTGGGAGTGTCAATCTGCTCAAGGATAGGAAGGCTCTGCAGAGGGATCCGGACAGGCTGGATCGATGGGCCAAGGCCAATTGCATAAGGTTTAACAAGGTCAAGTGCCGGGTCCTGCACCTGGGTCACAACAACCCCATGCAACGCTGGAGGCTTACGGAAGAGTGGCTGGAGAGCTGCCTGGTGGAAAAGGACCTGGGGGTGTTGGTTGACAGCCAGCTGAACATGAGCCAGCAGTGTGCCCAGGTGGCCAAGAAGGCCAACGGCATCATGGCTTTTATCAGGAATAGTGTGGCCAGCAGGAGTAGGGAAGTGATTGTGCCCCTGTACTTGGTACTGGTGAGGCCGCACCTTGAATGCTGTGATCAGTTTTGGGCCCCTCAGTACAAGAAGGACATTAAGGTGCTGGAGTGTGTCCAGAGAAGGGCAACAAAACTGGCAAAGGGTCTGGAGAGCAGGTCTTGTGAGTAGCAGCTGAGGGAACTGGGGTTGTTTAGTCTGGAGAAGAGGAGGCTGAGGGGAGACCTTATCACTCTCTACAACTACCTGAAAGGAGGTTGTGGTGAGGTGGGTGTTGGTCTCTTCTCCCAAGTAACTAGTGATAGGACGAGAAGAAATGCCCTCAAGTTGCATCAGGGGATGTTTAGATTGGAAATTAGGGAAAATTTCTTTACTCAAAGAGTGGTCAGGCATTGGACCAGGCTGCCCAGAGAGGTGGTGGAGTCACCATCCCTGGAGGAGTTCAAAAAAACATGTAGACATGGCACTTTGGGACATGGTTTAGGAGGCATGGTGGTGTTGGGTTGACGGTTGGACTTGATGATCTTAAAGGTCTTTTCCAACCTTAATGATTCTATGAAAAATAGAAATGATGGAAAAACATTGAAATAGTGAGTTTTTATCCACTGGGTTTGCTTTGTGTTAGTGCAGACCACTTTGCAAAGACCAGGGCTTTGTTTTGGGGATTGAGGGAGGGATTCAGAGTGGGTACTGAACACTATCATGATGCAGGGAGAATGAAATGATTGATCACGGGAACTGGGGAGGAGGCACTAAACCAGTGCCAAAATATCTAACCTAACCTTTAGCTCCCTTTCCCCAACAGACAGCCCCCCTGCTGCACCTTCTCCTAAACTTTTAATTGCTTGCAGATTTCTCATTAACCTTTCGCCACAAGCCTGGGAACTATTAGCATGCCTACAATGGTTATATTCTAGCTTTGATACATGGTCATTACTTCCATCCATCCTTCCCACTGCTCCAAGCTCCTCAGCTGTGTCACTGCCTAGTCCTGAACTGCTGATTCATATCACACTGGTGCTTTTTGCTGAAGGCTGCCTTTTACAAATGGGCAGGAAAATGCCTATACAGAGATGTTGCTCAGTACATCTAGGATAGGATACCCTATTTCAAATACAAACACACTTTCAAAGCTAGAGTCAACAATACTTAATCACAATGCTAATCTTGCCATATGTCCAGACATAAACCCAGACAACCATGTCCCCCCCACCCTGTTGGTCATATGGCCAGTCTGGTTTCTGCCAAGTCTATGGCAAGGGCGTATTTTTTCGGAAGCTTTCTTCCTTTCTGATTAGAGCCATAATTACCCAGGGACCCCAACAGTTTACAAAAGAACAGCCTATGCTCATGCCAGGCTGAAACTGCTACAGGCCAGGCACTCACACATTTTTAGTGTTTTGCTGCCTGATGTGAGCATTTGAAAATCCACTGAAATTTGTGTGACTGGCCAATACAGCCAAGTCAAGTTTCTTTACTTTTTGCATAAGACCAACTTACACAGATATCTAAGATATGCATACATCTGCAGCTCTCATTTTGGAACCTTAATTCTCTCTGAATTGGTTCAGGGTTTTTCCCCTTTTGTCCCCAGCATGGAAACTTC
Source organism: Morus bassanus (assembly GCA_031468815.1). NCBI lineage: Eukaryota > Metazoa > Chordata > Aves > Suliformes > Sulidae > Morus > Morus bassanus. The sequence continues at coordinate 111,169,292 of CM062568.1, forward strand.
AAATACATAATGGAGTGGGAATAACTGAGAAGTAACTGCAAGACCAGCGGCACTTTATATTTTCAAAAAAAGCTTCTTTTCTTTCCGCCACTGCAGCTCTTTCCGCCTGTCTCCCTGCTTCCCCAATGATGACAGTGCACTTTCTTTGCCTTCAGGGTCCCTTTTGTCATTTAGGTTCAGAATTCACTAGGAGATGTAGTCAACCAGGCATGCCATTGATCTCTGCTAGACAACCAAGGTGGTGACTCAGCGTCTGCACTGAAATACTACCTTAAAGATAAGCAATTAACCTGATTAACTACCCAAATTATTTTCAGGTAATTCTGAGCTCCTAGCATATGCTCCATATACTTCTCTGAACGTTAGCTGCTGCAATTCCATGCTGCATTCATATTTCTCTGTCTGGCAACAGCTATATATGTAGACTGTTAGATGGATATTCGTAGATAAAAGCAATGATGAACAAAACTGCGTCTCGCCCTGTTTTGGTATTCTGTGACATTCCCATCTCAGCAGACTATGTCTGGCAGTCTCACAATGAAACACTGCATGTGTCAGGGAGATGGATTATATCTGCAGTGTCTGTATTTCAACCCTGACTCTATGAGCTCCTGCTTAACCTTACCTCAGGGATCCTGAATTTTGTGTCATTGAATTAGAACAGCAAACATATATATTTTTATGTGCCCTGATTATGCCACTTGCAAACATTTAATAGTGTGAGATAACAAAATGAAAGAAAACCATACCCTTTATACACGTTTGGCAAATAGCATGTTTACTCTTTATTCTAAACTATAAAGCTCAAAGTACTGCAAGAACAGTGGTACTTGCAATTTTGGGGTTTTAGGTTTTGGGAATTTAAAAAAATAAATCTATCATTAATTCCTTTTCAGTGTCTTTAGGCAGATTACATAGAACTGAGAAATAAATGGATTAGTATACCTCTTTTCACTAACTGAGGTATGAGCATCAATGCTGCAAAAATCATATTAAATAAATGGGTTAATCTCATCTGCTTCTGGCCAGTTGAAAACATTGGTGCTGCAGCTCACAACTCAGCTGAAATGTATATCTAGTGTGCATTAAAAGAAACAATGAAATGGCTGGAAAATTTCAGAGTCACAGATATTAGTATGATGGAGACAAAGTCACACTAACCAGAGCTGCACTGGTTTTTTCCATGAAAAACTGCTAAACTGGGACCTTCACTGTTATGAACTCAGGTCTGGACAGAAACAGAAAGACAGAAAGAGATACTAAAAGTGCAGGGATTCATATTTTACAATTTCTGAAGGCAGTCTTATATAGGAAACAGCTTTGTCCATTTGAGGTTAATTTGGTCCTTTTGAGTTATGACCTAAAATTTATCTTATAGGAATTTAAAGACTATAATAGAAATGTGATACCATGAGTAAAGCAATGAATGCAGATGAAAGGAAAAACTTAATTAAATATGATAGCACACACCTGCAGTTAGATATCTCCTACTGTTCACCACACTGGGCATTGGACTGATTTCAGAATGGAAACAGGACATTAGCAGGACTTTTTCCACCAGTAGTTTCTAAAACCTGCATTGTGACTTTTTCTGAGAGATGACTATAATGATGCATTGGGAGTACTTTTCACTGATCCTTAAGTCTGGGTTGGGTTTGGGGTTTAAACTAGAATAGGGAAGAGTACAGGGCTTTTTTTTTTTTTGTTTGTTTGTTTATTTCAGGTCACTACAATATACTGAAAGTGTTGAATTAGCACAATGGATTTAAAGACTGTTTAATTCACCTTGGTTCTTGCACTTTAAAGGCTAAGTTTTTAAAAATAAGTAAGTGAAAATAACTCCCTGGTTCTATAACAGTTTTTCCCTTCCACAATCCTGAATCAGGTAAAATAGTATTAAAGAAAATGTTAATACTGCAGTAGACTAAATACAGTACTATACATGTATCTCTTTGCACATTCATTGCACACCAACCTTATATAACTCCCTATATCAGAACAAATTATTAGAAAGAGAAACACCTATAAGTGATTTATTATCAGAGATATAGTTCATAAAATATTTAAGTATTTTTCCTTAAGTGTTGGCAAATAATGTTTATCCATCCCGAATCATCACATTTGAAAATATAGAATCCAGTCAGTGCAATAAAGAAACAATCTTAAAGATTTGCAGAAATGGACTCATGCTCTAAATTGTACTTCCTGGCTCATCTCAGCTGAAACAGAGCCCAGGAGCTTTCCTCACACTCAAACAAGAGAGCTGTTTCATTGATCATCTTAATTTGCATTTCAACACCAATATAATGTTTAGTTCCCAAAACATCCTTATTTCTGTAGCTGTTTCATGCTCACTTTTCTTCTTTCTGCTACAGACCAATTTATAACTACATACGGTCATATTGCATAACCCACAATATTTCTCATGACTGCAAATTCTGCGTATCTCAAAAAGAAATAACGAGTACGACACATTCAAAAGTCTTTGGTGACCTTATTTTAGAGACAGGCTTGAGCAGTAGAGACAACCTGATACATCTGAAGATCAGTGACAGATTCACCCTGTCACTGAGATTATTTTTGGCTGCCCCTGTCCTCTGAATGGTATGACAAGCTTCTTCCACAGGTCATTCCAAGACTGTCTATATTGCCTCAGGGTATATATTGCATTAGTAGTTTATAGAGTTACATCTGTTATGAAAACACCGTTGATGTTCTGTAATTTCACTATGGCTCCCAAATGCATTTAATACTGTCTGGTTCTTCTGGATCCAACAATATTGATAATGCCTGCCTTTGGGAACTAGCAGCAATAGCTTTCTAGAAGACTGTATCGAGATTCATGCTCACCTTGGGAAGCACTGTCTCTAGAAACAGGCATGTATGAATCTTGTTACTATAGCAGCAAATGCAGGACAAGGATCAGCCTTTGGTAACTGTTGGCTTTTCCTTTCTGCTAGGATTGATGTAATGGTCTCCTTATTTCCACTTCACATGTAGTTAAAACCCATGAGTTCGACATTATGAATTGCACAGTGATAGTGTGAAATTCAGACCAAGTTAAAAAAAGAAAACTATTTAAAAATCAATGCATTATAAATGTAAAAGAAAAAAAAAGCTTTGAAGTTTTAGTTTACTCAGCTCTGGACTATCACTTTTACTACCCAAACTAAAACTTTCTCTTGATGCAATTACAATTGAACAGTCTCCATGATATTTATTTCTATTCTCATACTTTGTTTCTCTCTGAAAACAGTCACCTAATAAAACATCCTAGTTTAATTACATGGTGACTCTTTTGAATTCAAAACCAGTAAAGAATATTCCTATATTTGGTCTTTGAGGAAACAAATTACATCAACTGATTAATTCAAGTGGATAAAATTTTTGGGCACCAATCCTTCAACTTTGAAACAGCATTAAAGTTGTAGCTGTTTTTTTGGGGGGTAGTTAATCCACATATTAAGTTCATGTCCTGTATCCCAACTAAGAGCAACTCTTACAGTTTTTAATAACATTTTAATAACAATAACATGTAATAACACTTAATAATCCTAAACCATATGATTCAAGTTTTTATGGATACTAATAATATAAAAGCTAAGTTTTATACTGGTGTTTCATGGAACTGAACACTGACTTATTTCAGGAAGACTTTGTGGCATTCAGACCAGACAGACACTCCAATGCCCATGAGTATCCCCTGACCAACCTCTCTCAATTGCTGTATCATGTTTCCCAAAAGATGTTATAAAGCTCTGAAAAAAGGCAATGTGTGCTATTATGTGAAGAAAAACAACATGTCATTCCACAATGTCCCGAAAGCTTTACAATTAACCTCAGGATCACATGTTCCAAGACCCTGACATGAAGTAAGATACACACACATGCTGTATGTATCTGTATTTGTATTTATCAACTTACAGCATATAAAAACTTAAAAAGTCACGGATAGTTTGAGCTACAGAAGTTCAAGAAATGCTTTCTTAGGTCTACATTTTCTCTCAATATCTTCATCTTTCCTCCCAGCTGTGAGATCCGAGATATCATTTCAAAGTTCTCAGCCCCTGCTAATGAAACTCATTTATGCAAAGATATCTAACGATAATATATAAAGACTGAGTCAGGCTCTTCTTGAAGATGCACAGTGATAAGCTACAGATCTAAGTTCTAACAGGGAAATGCCAACTGGATACTAGGAAAAAGTTTTTGTAATGAGGTATGTCAAACATAGGAACAGGTTGCTGAAGAGGTCTGAACATCTTCAAGGATGGATATTCCATAACCTCACTAGGAGAAGGCCTTGGGCAACCTGGTATAAGCTGGCCCTACATTTAACAGAGGGTTCCCTCCAATCTAAATAGTTTTATAAAAGACCAAAATGATTTTGTATCCTAATACTTTCAGTACATAGATGTTTCCCACATACTGTCTTTGGAAAAAGGGGAACATGATTTCTCTGGCACATTGGGCTGATACAGCAAACCCTACCACCAATCTGTAGTATTGCCCGCTACATAATAGATGAGAAAACTGAATAGCATATCAGCTATGTGGAATTATGCTGAGGAGATTACTGACAAAGCAACAAAGAAGAATTCATTGTTAAAACAGGGGATCCTTTTCCTTGATGAACTGATCAGTCTCACAGATGACTAGTAATTACAAGAACATCATAAGCCTTTTTAGGACATTAGGCAAGTCTGATTAGCAGAGGTGTTCAGGGAAGTGATATACTAACACAAGAAAAGAAGACATTAAGAAAAGTTACTCAAGTGCTGTCTACTATCTCTTCACTAAATCAACCTGTCCAGGGAGACGGATGATTCGGATATGTCCAAAGAAGTCACCTACAAGCAATTTCTGGTGTGCCTTTTTCCATTAGAAGGAAAAATTGGGTGAGCAACATCTAAGCACTAGTAGATACAAGCATATCCACAGTGTCAGGTGCAGACACAGGAGACTTTTGCATGCATGAACACATGCCATTCCCCTCCTACTTCTTGATCAATCAAAATACATACATTTGTTCATGCACACACCTACTCCACAGCAACAATACATCTGTAGCAGGTTTAAACTAGCCTAAACCAGTCTAAAATAAGCAGCATAAATTACATTTTTCACTATTTGAATGTAAATAGTAAGAAAAAAGTTGCATTCAGATTGCTAAAACAGAGGTAACTTTCCATCTTCAAGACTATTGTTTTATCATAGGACCTGATTTTATTATTTTTCTTCTAACCGATGCCAGACATAGCATCTCAATGCCTTCAGTAAAAGCTTTTGGTTTTTTCATCTAGAATTTCTTCCTGAACTTTGTTACTTGCAGAAACAAAAGTGCATTATAAACAGTGTTCGATAGGTGGTCTGGGGGCTTCTCTGTAGTTTCAATTTTTCCACAAAAGAACTGTTTAGATTTAAAAAGAGAGGACCACCTGAAACCAGAAAATTACCAGCCAACTTCACCTACAGAAAGCAGTATCTACTAGGTTATTAAGACTTTGGAAGACTACTAATTGTCATTAGGAGGTCTTCATATTCCCCCATGATTTCTCTCTTGGATAAGTCAGTCAACTAGGATAAATATCCCATGAAGCTAGCAGCTTGGTTGGAAAAGATAGCTGCTGGACAACAAGTTATATCAACAGTTCCACCACCTGGGAATTAGGAAGGAAATTGCTTTCAAGATACAAGCTTTTCAGCTTTCTTTTATTACCAAGCTGAAAATGCACTATCAAATTTAGTCTATGGGAAGGGTCAATCTAGCTGATAAAAGAAATAGAATGAAACAAAACCAGATTCTCTTTTAAGCAAAGATGTATTTGTTGAAACCAAAGTTGCACAGACATCTTTTACCCTTCAAAGCCAGCTAAATCTCTCACAGCTTGGTAATACATGTTCAAAGGCTGCTAAAATTCATACCTCAGTCTTTGCAATGAGCACAATGGACAGAGGTGTCCACTTACTGAGTTATGTTGCCATCAGTCAAATGACAAACAAACACCAAGAAATGAAAAAGTGGGGCAAAGACAGAAGTCCTTAGAAACAGTTTTTTGTGTGGAAGGAAGAGAGGTCATTGGTCCCAGGAGGTATGTATTTGCACAGACAGTATGTGAACAGGTCAGGTCCACTTCCCACTTTCAAATAAGGATCTCTGAAAGCAAAGCTTGCAGGATTTTATCCAACATGAACATTTTATCCAAAAAGGAAAAAAAGTTGCCTCTTATGTTCATAGGTTGCTTTATCTTACATTCTTATGAAATGTAATTGCTCTGAACCTGATTAAACCATGACATGACAGCGAGATGTCCATTTAATAACTCATCATAACCACAAAAAAAACTGAAATAGGTTGCTCAACACCACCAAAGTAGGGATCAAACAACTGAATGCTCTCCGGATAACAGGTGAAGTTCAGCCTCTCTAGCCACCAGTTATTTTTGGCCACAAGCAAAAATATTTCTAATGCAGACTAGTCATGTCTTAACAGGCTTCTTTTTAAAAAGACATGTGAAATGGCAAGTTTATACTGAACTGTAAAACTACCATTAACTCAAAAACAAACAAACGAAAAACCCAAGGAGGGAGAGCAGAAAAAGTATTGAATTACTGGATGCAGTAAGTAGCAATAATACCAACTCTTCCACAAGATAACAAAAGAATGCTTTGGAGAAGGAAAATGAATGACACAGCAAGATGACAAAGTAGGACGGTACAAAAGATCTGGCAAATGGACTGATAAATGAAATTTTGACATTTGTGCCATTAAATTCTTGGATTACTAAACTTACTGTCTTAGAAACTGTAACTGATAATCAGACAACTCAAGCAGAGTAGTCAAAGATTAACATACATCACTCAATGGGTTTGACTTTGTTCCTATTGGTCTACCTCTTTGGACAAATTCTCAGTTCTAGACTTAGAAAACTCCAGCAAAGTAACTGCATATGCCTAAAAGAATAAGGGGACGGAACAACTCATTTTCTAATTCTGATATCTCCAGTTAAGTCCATACAGAAATCCTTCAGTGTTTTAATTGAAGAAGCTTTGGCGGCATAGTTCAAGACATGGTCTTACTTTCAAAACGCAGGGAGTCTCTTTTAATGTCTACACTCACAATAACGGTTAAGAGGAAAACAAATGAAAATAAAACAAAAAGTTCCTTAAAAATCCTAAAAACAAGGAACTCCAGCTCTGTCACAGTCTTTATTTCAAGAAGGCTTACAGCAACAGATTAAAATATTAACAAGACTACTGTTGCTGAATTTTTTTCTAGCTCCTCACTGTGCTGAAGTAAGCTAGGCTTCATCTCCCATTCAGTCTTTGAACTGTACTCATTTCTTCACATTACTTCTTGCACACTGAGTAAGCAAGACTCAAAGGTTTCCGTTGCCTATTCTTCTTGCTTTTTCAAGGAACACAGTGCCATTCCAGTGCAGTGTAACTCTTGAAATGCTAAATGAGTATCTCACTCTGAGCCAGCCTTTGTCCTTAGCAACAGTTTATGACTATGTTTCATTATTTTAATGAGAGATGGAAATAGCAGGGATGTTCGGCAGTGTTGTAATAACACAGCTACATTGCTCATTCAAATTAAACTGTATTAGATACAAAGTGTTCATTAAAACAACATTTGTGTCAGACTTAACCTTAAAAACAGGACAATTCAAAGCTAAAGCTGAATTTTAACTCTTCACTTGTGCCTGCACACTGCAACTGTCTCATCCCACTGGTAAACAGAGAGAGCATATGATTTGCAAGAACTAGATGGTTTGGTCAGCAAAGACTTAACTTCAGTTTCTTTCTGCTAGTATCTTAAACCTCATTAAAAAGAGTTATTTTCCATTATATTTTTAAGTTTCCTTTGCACTACATCTTGATCAAAGCCATGAGTCCAGAAAAAAAACCCAGCCATTCTGTGTAACAGGTTGGTATTTTTCCAAAGCCATGCATAAGACAGAGGCCCATTTCCAACAGAAGAAGATCAAACATGCTTTATCAGAGGTCATATTTCTGTTTAGTATAGTAACAACAAAACAGATGCATGGAGGAAAAAATGACACACAAAGGACCTCACACACAAATAAACTCAGCAAAACTTGGACTTGCCAACTCATTTTAGAGATAGGGAGAGAAGGGGTAGTTTTTCTCCTTTCACTCTCTACAAGAAAATGTCTCAGTTTCATTCAAATCAGCCCCATGAATGCCTTTTCCTAGTTATTTATGGGAACCAAAGGCCTACAGCTGTCTTGATTGGCTGAATCAGAGTTTGGCAAGAAGAACATCTATAGTAGTTTTGCCATGATGCTCACCGCTATAGTGCTTGTTCAACTGCCAATAATATACTGAGCAACATGATATAAACCTGTCCCATTCTTCACTCTCCAGAGACAGTAGTATATACTAGAGTATTTGGGAAGGAGGACAGGGGATCCTTGGATTTTTTTTTTTTAACATTTACTCATTCATTTATACTTACAGTACATAAGCCAGTCAAATAAACACACGTTATACTTGAAGTCAAAGTGGGGAGGGGAGGTTTGTGATCCCTTATGCATTCATAGAGATGTTGCATAGCTTTAGGCCAACCTTCTAGAAAGTTCTTACTCCACTTGTGCTGATCCATCAGATATGAAGTGCGTGTGCATGCATATGTATTTGACTGACTAATTAAAACTGTTGTCACTTTCTTCCATTTCTTGTTTTTCCTTTGCAGTATTAGCTGGAAGGAAGGTGTCCTTTGGGATCCCTAGCGTTATAGAACAGATTTGTAGATATTTCTGCTGAATGCATTCAGAATGTATTAACAATATATGTATTGACTTCACATTTCAGTCAACATCAAAATTTATTGACCCTTGAGGTAAATATTAATCTCAGCCTTGACTCTAATCAATATTTACCACTTGGTTCAATAAATCTTGATGATCATCTCAAGATAATTCAATAGATACTTGATATACAAGAAAGTTTATTACACTGTTACATGGGTTTTATGTACTGTTCTTTCTATTTTATTTTGGGAGATAACATTTCTAAGTGGTATTTTGATTAATAATTTTATCTGGTTTTAGTTTATATTCTTTATCATAAATAAAATAAATATGCATAATGAGTTCATAGACCTGTATAGCAAGCTCGGGGAACACAGAACTCAGCCCCAATAAGTTTTGCTTAGTAATTAATTCAACAAAATGCCAAGGACAAGAGTACACAAGTGCCATCTTAAAAAAAAAAAGTATTTTTAAAGACTAAAATTATGAATACAATAAAACAAATTTGAAGTAGAGGAATTGTTGTATTAATGTTCCAGACATCTAGTAATTAAAAAAAGGAAGAGAGTGTTTTATAGCTACAAGAACTTGTACAACATACACCCAGGAAAAAAAAGGAAGATATGTGGAAAAACCTAAGCTAATAGTTTTTCAACCCTTCTCAAACAACAGTTCAGAAAAAACTCTGTTCACCACCTCCACACTGTGGCTGTTAAAGACAAAACCCCTGTTACTGGTCCTCTATACATTAATAGGCTCCAAAAAGCACCTGAGGTCTGCTATGGGCTCTAGAACCTTATGTCCACTGAAGCTGCATTCTCATATCTTCTGTGAGTTTAACTGATGAAGGCAGAAAAACAAATTTGGATTTGGCTTAAACAGACTATCCCAAATTCAGTACTTGCTCGCTTTAGGGGCTAAAGGCTGATAACAGATGTCACACCTAAGCAGGCATCCTACTGCATGAAGCCCTATGAACAGTCTCTCTGCCCAAACTGTTCCTGTTATCCATATAAACAGGGTACACAAAGCATCAGTGAAAACTAATACTATTTACTGAGGCCAAGAGAAATGCTGTTTTGACAGCTCAGCAGAAAGACAGTCACCCTTTCACCTCATGCTGACCACATCCTCCACACGCCCAGTGGGAACCCCTGACCCCTTACAGGGCTCTCCACCTCACACTGTCCTGCAGGATCCCACCTGGTCAGAAGTAAAATGAAGGCACAACACAAATAAACAACCTAAGAAGGGACATGGATCAGGTTTGTCCCTTGGACCAAGACTGCTCAAAGCTCTATGCTGCTTATTCTGTTAGAGAACTTGTTTTCTGGAAAAAAAAACCACACACAGAACAAAACAAAAATTTAGATTCCTCAGGTGTGTTGCTGAAAGCTAGACTTCAGATAGATTCTGTTTTATGAAAAAGTAGAATTTACACATTCATCCCTACATATGCCCCACAGAAGTTGTACATTGAAAACCGTCAGATGCTTTCTGAAAAACTGTGTTTCTGAACTCGACTTGAGATACACATTTAATGTTTCTCATGAAACATAGTAGTAGGACAAGAATGATACCTTTTACCAAAAAAACCCCTCTACCTCAGGTTTTGTTCCAAGAATGCAAAAAATCAATCTGAGTTTTGCAGTCAGCATTATTTCCTTAACATCAAGAGGTAATTGATAAGACAAAGTCACAAAGCACCTACCTGGATATCCTTAGAGCCGTGTACAAAACAAAAAGGCTTCCAAGAAACAAGAGGCATTACAACTTCTGTCTGACTATCTTCAAACACAGCATGCTCTCTGCTATCAGTGGACAGAGATAAAATTCAATATTTTCAGACTACAGTATTTGAAGATTTTGTAGCTCTGACTACACAGCTAATGAATACATTAACCATGCAATACACGGGCAAACTGTTGTTGAAAATAGCAGACCTGAAGATGTTTACTGTGTCTACTGATTTCCACAGGAGTAGCAGAATCTCTCAAGGAGAAGATGAACACATAGAACACTCCAGATGCCTAGATATATGAAAATATGAGCAAAATATTCCTGTATTATTTACAAATATAGGCACCTGTAATTGCAGATGCACACAAATTTACTGTTTACTACTCCACACCATTAGATGGTGGCTCACCAGTGGTTCTTAGCTCCTAACTATGGACTCCCAGAAGTCAGCAGATTACTTCTGCTTGCAAGAGCTAAGAAAGCAAGTTTATATTCAGCAAACTTAAAATTGCTAAAGGAAATCTGTTTCTCCACTGGGAGTTTTTTGACTTATGGATCCCCTGGAAGATTAAGAACTACTGATTAATGTTCCATCTATTTGGTACACAAGCCTGAAAATGAGATCAAAGCTGTAAACTAGTATACAAGAAGAAATTTAAGCTAGAACTAGACAAAGCTCCTATTAGCAAGAGACAAATGCTCCGAAATGCAGTTGGGATTGCGGTAAATCTTAGGGATCACAATTTTCTGGTCTGTTCCCTTTCTCTCCCATCTTTAATTCAACTTTGCCACCTCACTTCTGTGGTTGTTAACAACAGTAAAAAACACCTGAAACCATTGCATAAGTACAGCACAGAAATGGTAACAGTTCCCAATGCAGCAGAAGAAAAGCATAGGCTGGAACAAATGAAATATAGACTTAAACAAGGACAATATAAAAGAAATCTTTCTTGCACAGGAAACCAGAATAAAATACCTTGGGAGGGACAAAAAAAAAAGCAAGCAAAACGTTGGCAAGACAAATTACATAACTATGTGCATGAAACTTAGTCTTTCTGTTTAAGTGAAGTGGATCTCTCAAGTGCTTCTCTAAGTAGCCAATGTCACAGACTTAGCATTTGTATACATGATGCTGATAAGTCAACCTGATCAGTCAAACATGAGGAGGAACTCTCAGACCTGAACAGAAGATTCACCCAGATGGAACAGTTCTGTCCTTTGAGTAAACATGAGTCAAGGACAAAGACTTCACTGGATACCTGAAAAAAGCATGTTAAGAAAAATAATGCAAGAAAGTCTTCTTTAAAGTAGGCATCAGCAATCTGGTGATTACGATAATACTTAGTAAGGTTTTATTATCCTTCCCCCTCACACCCCCCCAAAAAGAAGAAAAGAAAAATTAGGAAAAATAGCTGTATTATATATACACTGACATTTAAAATATAGGAAACAAAGACAACCTGGATAAATGTTTTTAACTATTTAAAAGCCAAGAAATTGTTATTCCAGGTGGCTTCCATATAGAATCTTGAAGAATAACACAAACTGTTTTGAAAGCTGTTTCCTATAGGAATCATCTGTGTATCGAACAGAGAGCAGGCTAAAGAGAGGATAGGAACAATCATTAAGGCCATTCATACTACAGCTGGGTAGGAAATATTTTTTTTTCCATTTTTGTAGCAATTGTAATCTCCTTCATATTCATATACATCTGGAAAAAAATCAGCAATGCTATACTTGGGTTTAACTTGTGCTACATATTTGTATCATGTACATTAAAATGTACAGGAGTGAAGGGAGCTGCCATTTACCAGTCTTCAGCTCTACCTTACTAAAATAATGGCACTGCTTTGAAACAGATGCTATACAAAAAGTTAAGAACAATTTCACATGCTGCGCTTGTTCTAATTCTTTAACTGAATTTGCCAAAGTTCATTCCCTCCCTGCCCCACCCCCAACTTTTGAGGTTCATGATTCAAATCTTAGCAGTAAGCAACAGGTCAGGCCCACCACTAAAAGCTGAAATTTCTTGAAAAATACATTAATTTTTCTGAAACGAACTCTAAAAATGCTAAAGAATTCTAAAGTTAAAGAATCACTAATTAGAAATGCCATGATATCATGAACCCAGCAGTACAAAAGAAAGTGTGATCCTATGTTCAGTGGAAATTTAAAAACTATATTGAAATAAGCAAGACCAAAATACCAGTGGAAGCAAATATTAAACTACAATTTCATAAGTTACAGATTTACAGAGGGAACTAGAAAACACAACAGCCAAAAAGCATTCAAAATCTGGAAGATACAGTGAGAAACCACGACAGAAGTTTTGTTGGTTTTTGGTTTTTTAAAATACATTTTATAAAAAGGAAGTCCAACCCTCCTTTCATATCTCAGGCCTGAAAAATATCATATTTAACCAGAAAAGGAGAAAAATCACAAGTTTCATATAATTTGATTGTGGTTCCCCAACACAAGAACACTGTATACTCGCAGTTATTAAACTATGTGAGTGATGAGGCATGTACCTGCATGGGGGGGTGGTGGTGGTGAATTTCTACAGGACAAAAGTAGACATTCATACAAGAGAACAGGTCATAAACCAGCAGTAGCACTGATGACCTACAGATGTGCCACAGGTTCAACCACCCAATTCCAAAAGAAACTTCTCCCTAGCAAATCCCTCACTACAGCACAGAATCTAGACCAATAGGATGCCCAACATTTCATGTTTCTATGTTAGTTCAGCCCTGCAGATAAGCTTAAATCTCCCTGTTTGTGAAGGCAGTCAAGGGTCATCTTACAAAAGGAAAGAAATCCCATCCATATCTTGAGAACTCCTCTCCAAGGTAGCTCAAGAGAGGCCTGAGATACACTCAGAGAAGGAGGTACTGTAGAGAAGGTAGAGCAATAGGAGCTGGTGAAAAGAATAACTAAAGATGTAATATATCTACCTTTTTGGGGGACTAACTCAGCATTAATCTCCTGTAAGAGAAGTGATCTCAGAGTAAGTATTGCTCGCTGAATACCACCATCAACCTTGGACCAACCTCTTTTAGTCTGCTAGTACCCTTGAACTAAATCAATATTTGCTTAATAGTATATATTTATATCATTTTGGAAAGACAGGCTTAACAGCTGTGCTGAGATTGCTAGCTCTATAATCCGTATTTGTTGCTATTCATAGGGGAGATAACTAATATCTTAGCTAAAGGCAGAAATTAACTCTGCTTCTAATGACAATGTCCTTCTTTTATTATTTGTTTCTTTGGATCATAGAATCATAGAATGGTTTGGGTTGGAAGGGACCTTTAAAGGTCATCTAGTCCAACCCTCCTGCAATGATCAGGAACATCTTCAATTAGATGAGGTTGCTCAGAGCCCCACCCAACCTGACCTTGAATTTTTCCAGGGATGGGTAATCTACACCCTCTCTGGGCAACCTGTTCCAACATTTCACCACCTTCTTTGTAAAGAATTTCTTCCTTATATCTAGTCTGAATCTACCCTCCTTTAGTTTAAAACCACTACCCCTTGTCTTATCGCTACAGGCCCTGTTAAAAAGTCTGTCCCCACCTTTCTTACAAGCCCCCTTTAAGTATTGAAAGGCCACAATAAGGTCTCCCCAGAGCCTTCTCTTCTCCAGGCTAAGCATCTTCAGCTCTTGCAGCCTTTCTTCATAGGAGAGGTGTTCCATCCTTCTGATCACTTTTGTGGCCCTCCTCTGGGCCCGCTCCAACAGGTCCATGTCTTTCCTGTGCTGAGGGCTCCAGAGCTGGATGCAGTACTCCAGGGGGGTCTCACCAGAGCAGAGTAGAGGGGCAGAATCACCTCCCTCAACCTGCTGGCCGCGCTTCTTTTGATGCAGCCCAGGGTATGGTTGGCTTTCTGGACTGTGAGCGCACATTGTTGGCTCATGTCCAGTTTTTCACCCACCAGTACCCCCAAGTCTTTCTTGACAGGGCTGTTCTCAATCCCTTCATTCCCCAGCCTGTGCTGATAGCAGGGGTTGCCCCGACCCAGGTGCAGGACCTTGCACTTGGCCTTGTTGAACCTCATGAAGTTCTCAAGGGCCCAGTTCTTGAGCACTACCTACATGCCTCACAAGAGGCTATCATCTGCTTTGCAAATGAGGGACATTACCTATTGCTTTCGATGGAGGAAGTGGAGAAAACCTGATAGCCTGACACTAGATCAATGGCTGCTGTAACCAATAAAGACCATGTTAGATGTTCCATTCTAAACACAATGGTTCTAGATTTTGCAGTAACAGGAAGGGACAAAACCCAGACTAATTCCTTGGAGCAGAGCATGAACTGTCAAATTAGAAATCTCTACCTCAGTGTGGTATAAAGACAACATTTCCCACTACCAAGCAGGATTGGGCGGGGGGTGGGGGTGGGGGGGTGGTCTGGTCCTAAACCATTAATAAGGCTTATTTGGCCCTTTTCTCCATTTTCTTTCTCCAAATTTCAAATCATCAATCTCCTAGCAAAGGTAAGAAAAATTGAAAGGTGGACAAGATTTACCAGAGGAAGGCAGAATCACCCCAAGTATACCTCATTTCTTCTGATTCCCAACCCATTTTTCCACCGTTGGCTTAAATCTTGGTATATGTACTTCTGCCAGAGGAATGTTGAACTGCTGTAGGAGACCCCAAGCAGGCACTGCATTTTCAAAAATAAAGCTCTCAATAAGCTACCAGAGGTCAGTGATGCAGCCAGTAAATTCTTATCAATAATTGCTGTCAGAGAAATCAGACAAATATACCCTCAGATCTTCCAATATGTAATGTGAATTGCCCTACAAAAAGATACTTTTGTTTTCTTAAAAAAAAAAAAATCAAAACAAAAAAAATCAAAAAAACCCCCAACAAAACCTAAAAAGATCGGAGCACAAATTAAGGCCATGAAGTGTGATAAAAACACATGTTTTCCAATCAAAAGTTGGAAACCTATTATTCCATTTTGGTAAACTGTTCTTCTGTTTAACCCGTTGTTAACAATCCAATCGGGTATCTCTACGTAAGTGTCAATGATGGGATATAAGGCTGCAGTACCTACAGTACCAGAACAGTTAAGTCCCCAAAATTGTGTCATTTTAGCCTTATGCTTTATGACTATTTTGCCCCAGATTTAGGGTTAATCTAGTCAATGGGTGATCCCTGTAGACAGAATACAGTAAAGAATATTATAAGCAACCATTACAATTAGCTAAAACATCCATCTAGAATATTATTAGAGAGTTATGATGTCCAAATGAGTCAAGACTTGGACCTATAAAAGGGTGTCCCAGCAAAGCATGATACTAGGTATAAAATAAACCCTTCCACTATACAACAAATCTGATGTTAAGTTTTAACTGTTCAGAAAACAAACAATTCCTGAAGGTTCACTGTTCTGAGTGATTACAGAAGGCCACAAAGAGGGGATTTATTTGATCATTTACTGAGTACATGAAACACAGAAGTTAAGAATTTCTCTGAAAATGTGTAGGACAGGCAGAAGAGTTTGGGATTTGGAGGGAGGGTGTTTGTTTTTAAAAACCAGTATTTCTTCACTTAACTCCAGTTGGAAGATGGGAAAATGCTACTGGAATTTGAAACGACAGGAAGACCCAGATTTAACCATTCCTTAGAGTAATCCACGCATTCAGAGTGGTATTCATGGGAAATAAACAACGTGTTTTAGAAACATTACTTTCTGTATTTTTGGCTTTCTCTCAGTTTCAGTGAAATAAATCAAAAGCAAAAAAGCATGCAGTTGCTACATTTCAAACCACAAGCAGCACCATATGGAGTGGCACATGCTAAGTCAATACCACAAGCCAAGATACAGTGGATAAGAGCCGAAAGCATCATCATCTGCACAGTATAGGCACATGAGAATATAGGCACATTAATTGAGATGGACTGGTCATTAGCCAAAAAAAGGTGGCAGTTATTTATGGATTTTAGGCTGAACACAAATTCCTGAATAAGTCTGATGTCAGAAGTATTATCTAGTACTTCAGTCAAATAAATAGACAAGATTGAGTGCTTACAACATTTAGCTACTCCCCCCTCCCCCCCCCCCCCCCCAATTTAAGTCTGGAATTCAGTGTACACATAACCAGGCAGATATAAAAAGAAAAATTTCAGAACGAGGATGACAATTCATCAATTAGGCTGATAAACCATTTAATTAACAATTACTAACCAATAACAGTATTCTGAACTGCAACAAGATTGCATTCAAAGAGAGATAGCAAACTAAAACTGAGGAATTTTAAGATGTCATCCAGGAAAAACAGAAATTCATAGGAAGGAATAGAAGGGTTGTAGAAGCCCAACTGTCTCATGATTCATACCATGCTGCAACTTTACATGATACAAAAGTCTAATAAGTAGGAAATATTGCACATCCCTTTGCTTAAGTATGTATAGATGTAAGTAGTAAATGAATATGTAATCAAGATATAATTTTGCTACCCACAAGTTAAAAAAGTATTTGGAAAGGTTGGCTGTATTAATAGAGTTTTGTCAGAAGGCCCTCAAAACACAAAGAAGATATCTGTACTCTTAGAAAACCCCTAGACTGGTAGTATACTATTTCTTACAAACAACACTCGCACTGTGTTCCACAGGATGCACATGCAGCTACAGCTTCTGATGGCATGGAAGCAAAAAGGGTAAAACAAACCATACGAGAGACAGAGGAAGGTCATGCCCAGTTGAAGATAAATTATCGAAGTTCCTGCCAAATCACTTCCAGAAAGTGATCATGGTTATTCAAATGAGGTGGTTAGAAGCAAGAAATATGCTGACCCATTAGCAACTTACAAGAGAAACTTTTTGTGCCAAAAGCATTTTTTTAACTGCATGAAGACAAGGCAATTCTACTCCTTTATGTAAAAGATCAGCAGAAGTCATGTAGGAATTGAAAGACAATGAAATAAAAGGGGTGAGAAAAGGGAACAATGACACTGTGAAATTAGTGCATTTGTCAAAGTACGAACCAATTGGAGAAAAACTTCCTGTGAATATAGTGAAGGAACAGCTACCCTGACACAAAGTAGGCTTAGATTTGGTTTATAATGGCTGGAAAAAGTATAGATATGACTATCTTTGATTAGTATTCTCCCTTCTCTAAGATAGCCTTAATGGGAGATACTGCAGTTAGACAGAAACCTTCGTTCACTTAACACATGTAGTGAAAATGCATTTCACAGTGACTCTCATTTGGTGAGCAGTTTATTGGGCACTTAGCAGTAAAGTACAGATCAGACATGCCACAGCTAGACGTCATCATCCTTAACGCAGAAGACAGGCAGGAAATGTTTTTAAAATAATGAAGCATATAGATTTAAAAGAGCTACAGATTTTGCTATACCCAGTTGAATTCCAGAGTGGCACTATTGAAGGATTTGCTGGCTTTCCTTTTTTGCAGAAAACCAGAAGCCTTAAATGATTCAATGCCATAGAATCTGCTTTCATGTTCCTAAACTAAGCCTACATCTACAACAAGAAACAAAAGTTACAGAGATATCACAAAAGAAACCACACCCTCACAATGGGAAACTTTCCTTGGACAATCAGATGTTCTCTATGAATAAGTGGGTTCTCTTTGCAGAAAGAAGCAGGGAGGTGGCAAGCTGACTGTTTCTCAAAGTTCCAAGAAGTGTGTCAATGAAACAGGTAAATCTCAGAACAGAGGATACCCAGAATAAAGTTACCAAAGCCTCAAAACTATAGTTCATCTCCATCACAGGACACATGCAGGTCTGCACAACAAAGCAGTGCATCTCAGAAACCGACATCAGGGTATCTATAACCATTTGATGTTCTGTAGTAGCTTAATTAGCTTGGATTGTTAACATCTATAGTTATATCTGTGGAAGAAAGCTGCATGCTCATTACCTTTGTACGGTTCTTTCAAGCACCTGTGCAATCAGATACATGCTGCAGAAGCTCATGTGACAGCACCTGAACACAGACCACCTCCAGCAGGTTCCTCAGCTCTGTGCAATTACTGGAAAAGAGAATGGGGGGGGGGGGGAATCAGATATGAAAAGAAAACAAGAGGAGAGAAAGTGAAAGCAACCCTCATGCCTTCCTCCCCCAATCCCCCATCTTTCATAGATTTTCTTGATGCATCAAGCAATTTCATGACACATAAAAAACTGCCATACCAGTGTTCTTGAGAAGGACCAGATAAAGTGGCAGGGGAATGTGGAAGAGGAGAGCATAAACAAAAGCCTACACAGCCTCACAGCTTACACAAAGCATGTGTGCTGAGCAGCAACTGGACATCAGAAAATCAACTAAAAAATCCTATACCAAAAAGGTTTAAAATATCTACAGCATAAGAAAATTAAATAAAAACATCTGAAAGAGAGATTCTGTTCCTATCATTCCTCTGTAAGGCACATCCTTTATCTCAGGCTAACTTTCAGTGGTTTGTTTAGTTGTGACAACATCCACACAGGCACTGAAAAATTTGGAGAAAAATCATAGAATCATTAAGGCTGGAAAAGACCTTTAAGATCATCAAGTCCAACCGTCAACCCAACACCACCATGCCTCCTAAACCATGTCCCGAAGTGCCATGTCTACATGTTTTTTTGAACTCAATCCCTTCATCCAGATCATTGATAAAGATATTAAACAAGACTGGCCCCAAAACTTGAACCCTGGGGAACACCACTTGTGACCATCTGCCAACTGGATTTAGCTCTGTTCACCATGACTCTCTGGGCTTGGCCATCCAGCCAGGTTTTTTTACCCAGCAAAGGGTACACATGTCTAAGCCATGAGTTGCCAGCTTCTCTAGGAGGATGCTGTGGGAGACAGTGTCAAAGGCTTTATTAAAGTCCAGGTAGACAGCATCCACAGCCTTTCTCTCATCCACTGGGCAGCTCACCTGGTCATAGAAGGAGATCAGGTTGGTCAGGCACGACCTGCCTTTCATGAACCCATGCTGGCTCAGCCTGATCCCCTGGTTGTCCTGCACACGTCTGGTGAGCTCACTCAAGATGAGCCACTCCATAATCTTCCCCGGTGCTGAGGTCATGCAGACAGGACTGTAGTTCCCCGGACCCTCCTTCCAGCCCTTCTTGTAGATGGGCATCACACTGGCAAGCCTCCAGTTATCTGGGGCCTCCCCTGTTAACCAGGACTGCTGATAAATGATGGAGGGTGGCCCCATAGACTTGCTACTGTCCAGGTGGCTGAGCAGGTTGTAAAATGCTTCCTCCTGGATTATAGGGCATATATTCTGTGATCTGTCCCTGCCTTTCAGCTCAGGGGGCTGAATACCCTGGGGATAACTGGTCTGACTATTAAAGACTGAGGCAAAGAAGGCATTAAGTACCTCAGCCTTATCCTCATCCTCAGTGGCAATGTTCCCCTCTGCATCCAGTAGAGGATGGAGATTCTCCTTGGCTCTCTTTTTGTTGCTAATGTATTTGTAAAAACATTTTTTGTTATCCCTTACAACAGTGGTCAGACTGAGTTCTAGCTGGGCTTTTGCCTTTCTAATCCTCTCTGCATGACCGAACGAGATCCTGTACTCTTCTTGAGTTGCCTGCCCCTTCTTCCAAAAGAGGTAAACTCTCCTTTTTTTCCCCTCTGAGTCCCAGCAAAACTCCCTGTTCAACCAGGCTGGTTGCCTTCCCTGCCGGTCTGTCTTACAACACATGGGGACAGCCTGTTCCCGCATCTTTAAGACTTCCTTCTTGAAGAAAGCCCAGCCTTCCTGGACTCCTTTGCCCTTCAGAACTGCCTCCCAAGGGACTCTCCCAACCAGTGGCCTGAACAGGCCAAAGTCTGCCCTCCAGAAGTCCATGGTAGTGGTTTTGCTTGCCCCCCTCCTTACTTCACCAAGAATCGAGAACTCTGTCATATCATGATCGCTAAGCCCAAGACAGCCTCCAATCACAACATCTCCCACCAGTCCTTCTCTGTTTGTAAACAGTAGGTCAAGTGAGGCACCTCCCCTGGTATGCTTAATACCAGCTGTGTCAGGAATTTATCTTCCACACGCTCCAGGAACCTCCTAGATTGTTTCCTCTCTGCTGCATTGAATTTCCAACAGACATCCAGCAAATTGAAGTCTCCTACAAGAACAAGGGCTAGTGATTGTGAGACTTCTGCCAGCCACTTTTAGAATGCTTCATCTACTTCTTCATCCTGGTTGGGTGGTCTATAACAGAACCCCAGCAGGATATCTCCCTTGTTGTCCTTCCCCCTCATCCTTATCCATAAGCAGTCAACCTTAATATCACAACTGTTAAGTTCTGAACAACCAAAATATTCCCTAACATACAGAGCCACCCCACTGCCTCTCCTTCTTTGCCTATCCCTTCTGAAGAGCTGTCATGGTTTAGCCTCAGTCAGCAACCAAGCACCACGCAGCTGCTCGCTCACTCCCCCCTGGTGGGATGGGGGAGAGAATCAGAAGAGTAAAAGTGAGGAAACTCCTGGGTTGAGATAAAGACAGTTCAATAGGCAAAGCAAAAGCCACGCGCGCAAGCAAAGCAAAACAAGGAATTCATTCACTACTTCCCATGAGCAGGCAGGTGTTCAGCCATCCCCAGGAAAGCAGGGCTCCATCATGCGTAATGGTTACTTGGGAAGACAAACACCATAACTCCAGACGTCCCCCTTCCTTCTTCTTCCCCCAGCTTTATATACTGAGCGTGATGTCGTATGGTATGGAATGTCCTTTTGGTCAGTTGGGGTCAGCTGTCGCGGCTGTGTCGCCTCCCAGCTTCTTGTGCACCCAGCAGAGCACGGGAAGCTGAAAAAGTCCTTGACTAGTGTAAGCACTACTTAGCAACGACTAAAACATCTCCACATTATCAGCACTGTTTTCAGCATAGATCCAAAACAGCCCCACACTAGCTACTATGAAAAAAATTTAACTCTATCCCAGCTGAAACCAGGACAGTATCCACCTGTTATTCCATACTATTTACATCATGCTCAGGTCCCACACTATCCAATACAACCTTATTAACCACCACCACCCCCCCCCCCATCCTTTGATATAATACACAGATATCATTTATCATTCCCTTAGTCTGTGGACCACCCCTGTAAAATGTCTTTAAATTGTCCACAGATGTCCACAAAATGTCCACTGAGTTCGTTTAGTCCATGACTTTGAGATCCATCTGTTGTGGTGGTCACTCAGGACAGGAGAGGTGGTGTGTTGTGCGGAGTTACTGGGCTTCAAAGCCAGCTCAGGTCGGGTCACTGCTGCACTTGCACTGCTTCTTGTAAGGCTTGTCCTCCATTGGTTCAGGTGGTTCCTGCTACAGTAGTTCCTATAACATACAACTCAAATCACAGGTTACAACAATTTAAAGGTAGAACCATTACAATATCCACCCCTGGACCCTTTGGGCCAGATTATATCTTTTAACTTTGCAATGAACTCCTCCCCTTGCTCCTAGCCTGGCTAGAAACAAGGGGGTTCTGCTATAGTAATTCCCATAACATGTAACTCTAATCCCAGGTTACAACAGTTTAAAAGTATTTCCATTACAATTTCCACCCCTGGTCCCTTTGGATCAGACCATTGGGTTTAACATCGTAATGAACTCCTCCCCTTGCCCCTGCTCTGGCTTGGACTTATCCACAGACTGCAGTCCTTTAGGAATGTACCTGCTCCAAGTGGAGCCTTACCTAGGAGCCACAGTCTCTCCAGGGGTACACCTGCTGCGGCATAGACTTTTCCACAGCCACAGTCACTTTGAGGTGCGCCTGTACCAGCATGGCCTTCTCCATGGGCCACAATGCTTTCAGAGATATACCTCCTCCAGCGTGGCCTTACCCACAGCCACAGTCCCTTCAGAAACGAAACCGCTTCAACATGGCCTTGCCCGTGGCTGCAGTCCCTCCAGAAGTGAACCTGCTCTGTTGTGGGCTTATCCACAGCCACACACACTTGAGGTGCTCCAGCATGACCTCATGCACAGCCACTGATGCATCAAGGTGTACCTGCTGCAGCATGGACTTATCTACAGCCACAGACACTTTGAGGTGTACCTCCTCCAGCATGGACTTATCCTTGGGCCACAATTCCCTCAGAGGTATACCTGCTGTGGCACAGACATGACTAAGGCCACAGATGCTTTGAGATATACCTGCCCTGGCATGGCCTTTGCCACGGCCACAGATGCTTTGGAATGTCCTGCTCCCACATGGGCTCATCCACAGGTCACAGTCCCTCTGACTCGAGTTCACACTGGAGTTCCAGCCTGTCCAGCAGAGCAGCACAGAAACAGCAGCAATGCCCTGGCCATCTGCCAGCCAGGCACCTGGCCATTGCTGTTATCAAAATGCTCCCAGGCACAGCAGAGTAAGATGGTAAGCAGTACAGCAGTACAACAAGTAGCGAAAGCAAAAAGCAGCCATTAATGAGCACAAGACTTCAAGGCATACAGTATACGTATATACAGTAAGGCAGGCAAGCCCCATAGCAAGCACAGAAGCCTGCTGATTAATAAATTCAATCTAGCGCATTGCAATCAAATCTGTCGTTATCTCAAACCCACCGTGCCCCACGCTGGGCGCCAAAAAGGACTGTCGTGGTTTAACCTCAGTCAGCAACCAAGCACCACGCAGCCGCTCGCTCACTCCCCCCTGGTGGGATGGGGGAGAGAATCAGAAGAGTAAAAGTGAGGAAACTCCTGGGTTGAGATAAAGACAGTTCAATAGGCAAAGCAAAAGCCACGCGCGCAAGCAAAGCAAAACAAGGAATTCATTCACTACTTCCCATGGGCAGGCAGGTGTTCAGCCATCCCCAGGAAAGCAGGGCTCCATCATGCGTAATGGTTACTTGGGAAGACAAACACCATAACTCCAGACGTCCCCCTTCCTTCTTCTTCCCCCAGCTTTATATACTGAGCGTGATGTCGTATGGTATGGAATGTCCTTTTGGTCAGTTGGGGTCAGCTGTCGCGGCTGTGTCGCCTCCCAGCTTCTTGTGCACCCAGCAGAGCACGGGAAGCTGAAAAAGTCCTTGACTAGTGTAAGCACTACTTAGCAACGACTAAAACATCTCCACATTATCAGCACTGTTTTCAGCATAGATCCAAAACAGCCCCACACTAGCTACTATGAAAAAAATTTAACTTTATCCCAGCTGAAACCAGGACAAGAGCTTATAGCCATCCATTGCAGCACTCCAGTCATAACAGTCATCCCACCATGTCTCTGTGATGGCAACTAAGTCATTGCTATCCTGCTACACAATGGCTTCCAGTTCCTCCTGTTTGTTGCCCATGCTGTGCGCATTGGTGTAGATGGACTTGAGCTGGGCTATCGATTTCACCCCCAACACTGGCACACCACACCTAGGCTCCTCTCAAGTGGGCCTGGCTATATCCCCTTCCCCCTTCGAACCTAGTTTAAAGCCTTCTTGATGAGCCCCACCAACTCATGAGCCCCACCAACCCTTTGAGACAGCTGAACTCCATCTACCGCAAGCAGGCCCAGTGCCATGTAAACCTCCCCATGAACAAAAAAATCCAAAATTCCACTGATCAGAAGCACCAGCTTCTGAGCCACATGTTCATCAGGTGAGTTTTCCTGTTCCTTTCAGTATTCTTCTTCCCTGCCACTGACGGGATTGAGGAAAACACTACTTGCGCTCCTGATCCTTCAACCAATCACCCCAGTGTCCTGAAGTCCTTTTTGACCACTTTTGGGCCTCTCTCTGCAACCTCATTGCTGCCCACCGGCATAACCAGTAGCGGGTAGTAATCAGAGGGCCGTACCAGACCAGGGAGTTTCCTAGTAACATCTCTGACCCGGGCCCCAGGGAGGCAGCAGACTTCCCTGTGGGATGGGTCTGGTCAGCATATCGGCCCCTCTGTCCTCCTCAAAAGGGAATCACCTACGGCAATTACCCTCCTTTTCTTCTTAACAGAGCCAGCCATAATGAGTGGGTCTGACCAACTCTCCCTAGGCAACCCCCTGGATGGACCTTCACCTATGTCCTCATATGCCTGGCTTTAAAGTTCCAGAGCCCCATATCTGTTGTGTAAGGGCAGCTGGGAAGGTGAGGGTGGCTGGGAGGGGATTCGCCTGCCACCCCAAGCAGGGACATGTTTCCATTCCCCCCATCTCTTAGGTCCTCTCCTTCTGCTTGGTGGCAAGAGGGCAGGAGATTCTCTGCTTCTTGTGGAGCCTCCATCTGCTGCCGTGGCCCCAGGGATGGTAGGGTGCGGCTCCACCAATCTATCTCCCTCTCACACTCCCAGATACTCCTTAACCTTCCCACTTCTTCCTTCAGCTCTGCCACCGGGCTGAGCAGATCATTCACCTGGTCACACTGAAAACAGCTGTTGTCTCTGCTGCCCTCCAGTTCAAATGCCAGGCTCAGGCACTCCCTGCAGCCGGAGACCTGGACAGCTGCGTGTTTGTGGGGGGGTTCTCTCTGGGTCGCCACATTCCTTCTGGCGATGGCTTGCAGGTGAGTGGAATGTTTCTTCCCACTTCCTCTGGACTTGACTGGATTTGTATTTCTTGAAGAATGGCCCCCTGCTGTATGCCTCTGTCTTGAAAATGCCAAGGCACCCAGGTATTAAACAGTTCTCTCTCAAAATGACTCCAAAGCTGCTCTCAAACTACTCCAAGTTTTCCACCATCCTTTAGGCAATTCCACCTCATCCAGCACTCTCTCTCAAAGCACCAGGAAGCAGATTTCTCTGCTGCCCCACAACACACTTCACAGCATAACATACAGTTCATTGCTTATAAACTATTGGTAAAGAGATATCATCTGTCACTGCTTTTTTAAAGCTGGGAAACAACTAGATCCTGAAGTGTCAGGATCTGGCCAATGAATGGCTAAGCTTTTTTAAAAAAGTAGGTGGAATTACTGTGAGGAACCTTCTCAGTGTGCACAGATGACTGAAGCATACAAGCCCAAACCATTTCTGGTCAACTTGTTTGCAAAGTTGTCATTAACAAAACATATTGTCAGTTATGTTAACATAATGCAAACAGTACCTACTGCAGAAGGCTTCTACCCTTACAGTCTAAATCATGACATATTCAACTGGTCTTTACTGTAAAGGTTACCAAAAGCTTAGCACTAAAGAAATTCTCATCACATTCCAGATACTACTCCAGCTGTTCAGATTTTTCTTCTCTGGGGCAGTGAGCAACAACTGAAATAAATGAAAGGAAGAAATGGTTATGTACATTGATTTCTAAGCATTTTTGCCATAGAGTTTCACTTAGTGTTTCCAGAAGGACTAGTCAAGTCCACTGTGCTACAAAACTATTTTTTCAGGTCCACTGTAACTATTTGGCCATCAGGGGACATCTAAGTAGAAATAGGCCTATACACTTAAATGCAGTCATCTGGTTGGCATGATCACAATGCCACTTATACTGATTTTTTGGGGCTGAAAAAAAATCAATTTCCCTTCATGCCAGAGCACTAGAGTTACTTTACATTATTTCACCTTGAATGCTATTCCTAACCTTCACAGGCTGAACAGGCTTCCATGTTGTCTGAGTTTCAAATAGTTACTGCATTTAGTTTTCAGTACCTCAGAAGTATTCTGTTTAAAACTTGAAGGTGGAAATGTATGGTATCATTTTTCTCCTCTAATTTTTAGATCCTCAACAGACCTGAAACCTGCCAAGGAGAACGCACCTGTCCATAGCAGCTAATAGCCCAACAGATAAGACACTTTCAACAGTCCATATCTGCCAGATATCTTTTGTGTACCTTTCACCCAAGATAGCCAAGACACCCCCATGTTTTATCACTTTCCTCCTCTTTTTTCTGGTGTGCAGTCATTTCCATCCAAAATAGCTCAGACAAGAATATGGAAGTAAATATTCCTCATTTCAAATGAAGGGGGTGACTTGCCCATATCCAGGGCCCCATTCATCACAGTTCTGATAAACCTCCTTAGAGTCACACGCATGCTTTGCCACCATGCCCAAGCAGCACGGTGCGCTCAAACCAGGCCCTGCACATGACTGCAGACTGATGGTTACGTTGAGGTCCAGTCCTGCTCTTCCAGGAATCTGCATGAACTTTGCCAATTACTTCAATGGAAGCAAGAATAACGCCTTTGTGAATAAATGAGGGAAGGAAATCAATTCTGTTCTAGACTGAATCCATAGGCCCTTTTGTACTTTAGATGGCCCTCTTTGGAGGAACGGCAGCAAAGCTGCCGAGAGTTTGAAACCCCAGGGGACAAGTCCCTCTGCGCTCACTAAGAAAAGCTCACATATTCACTGACACTCACGTGTTAGGCTTAGGATGAAAAAAAGCATACCAGAATGCTGTCAATAGTTATCTATTTATATTTGGAAATTCAATAGTTTTATATGAACACAAGACCATTCAGGGGGAAAGTTTGCAAGTCTAAAATGAAAACACTTGTTCTATTAAGCACAGAGAAATATTTAGTTTCTCTTACCACTTATTCATATTTCTTCTTTTGATTTACTTTAATTAAGCTCTCTTTAGGCTCACAAGTCTGAAGGGAAGGGGGTTTCTCCCTCCCCTTCTTTGTAGTAGGAATAGAAATTGCTTTCCAGGAAGGTTTTTCCAAATGCTCACAGCTTTGCTCTTTACTTAAATAAAAGGCTTCTGAAAGACAGCAGTGTAGGATGGTTCACATTAGATTTGAGATTTTTCTAACATCATTCCTACAGTGCTCCAATTTGGAGGGTCTTTCAGTCAAAACTTTGGCTGCTATTTTCATCCAGTCATAGAAGTCAAGATAAGGGGAGTACACTTTGGAACTTGATACTAGAGTCATGCACATCATCAAGGATGTAAGGGAGGTCATCTCATCCTCACTTTGTTGTCAACAGAGACTGTCACAGCACCCGCTGAATTCCTCTTTATACATATTTTTAAGTTAAAGAGTGAAACAAGATCTCACCCTGGAATTTAATGTCATACTCTCTGCTTCTAAATTTATTTTTAAGCTTAAGTTGTTCAAAGGGCACTTTTAGTGATATGGAATGGAAGCTAAATAGGTGTTGCTCTGTAAAGTGATATATTCCCTAAAACTGTTTCCAGCAGGTATTATAAAGCTTCAGCAAGCAAACTCTCAGGAGGCATAACTAGATAATGCATCAACAAAGGCACATAAAAACAAGAGGCAGCTGGGCTATTATTAAGAAATAAAGGAGAAGCCATTGAAAGCATAGGGTGTGAGTTAGAGGAAAAAAGCAATTTGGTTAAATAAAAAGAACGCCAACATCTGCATCTAAAGTGGAAAGCAAGCACAGCCATTAAAAAAATAAAAACCCTATTTCTCTTTGTGTAACAGTCTTCTCTCTCCTAGCTGCATCCAGAGCACAGAGCAAAGTCTATGCCTGAGAGCTCTTCAAAGCAGAAATTTTCAGACATCATTCCACCTTCATGAAACCAGCAAGAGTTTTGGGATCTGGGCACCTCTGAAAGAGGCGGTGTGAGTTCTAAAGCTATATTGATATCCACATGGGGGCACAGTTGTACTTGCGTGAAGTCCCATTGAACTGGAGGGTTCAATAGCCCTTCCTCAAATCCTGTAAACAACAGCAGGGCCTTTACTTAGTTTCCTTAGTACAGAATTTGGTACTCATATTTGTCTTATTTTAGAATTTCTAACCAAGTTCTTATTCCCACCATTATCAGGCTTCGTTTTTCCTCTAAGCTAGTCCTATACCTACAGTGTCATGGAATACAGCAGGAAACCATGAATTGAGAGGCTAGCTGCTTCAATTTGTGTTTTCAGTGTATTAAAAGAAAATTCGAAGTAAGGCTTATGAGTGTCCAATGAAGAACACTTTTGTGGCGTACAGTAAAGAATCCAACATCAGCAGATCTATAACCATTTAGACATTACACTTTTCAAAATTTGTTTTAATAGTCATGCAAATGTAATATTTATTTGACTTGAACTGTGCAAATGTGTTTGAAGTTCATGTAATCATTTTGTGCTCAGAACACTAAATTCATGTCTGGGCACTTCAGTACTAAAAAAAGCAAGCAAGCAAATTGGAAAGAATTACAACCATGCAGATCCAGTACCTAATTCTGTAAGTAATTTCTCTGTCCTAGTGCAATCCACATCCAAGTCAAGCAAAGACTTAAAAATTCAGTCACAACGCAACAAAAGACAGAGAGGAAAACCTAGGTATTTTACAGAAAGCACAAGAGAGCAAGAACAAAATTAGTATTTACGTTGGAGATCTTTTGGACTGACTTTGTTGTAATAAAATCAAAAACAGGGCTTGATGCTCAGCCTCCTAGTTATGGTAACACCATGCCCATTTAGGTTCCTTTAAACCCTTTGGTAGAACTACTTCCTGAAATTCAACAGCAAAACATCCTACAACTCTCCTTAGCCCACAGTGTAGGCACCATCAGATGAAACACCTGCTCTTTGCCTCTCAGTCTCATTCAGAGATAAGAACAGAGGTTGTCTTGCACTTAGTGAAGGCTCCCATGGTCAGGCACAATCTGCACAACACACTCATCTGACACTTGACCCAGGGTCACATCAGAGCAAGTACCTTCTTCTGACTGATTTCACCTGTCATATAGAAAAGGATCAATTCAGCCTCTTAAAGCAAGCTAATGCCTTAAACAAAACACCAGGTAGACATGCTTCAAAGAGCATTCAACTACCTTTTACCCCCATCTACAAGTTAGTTTTTTGCATTTCATCTTTCACTGCCTGTGATTTTTTTTCCCTTCTATGTAGATAATGGCTTTACCTGTCTCAGGTTAACAAAGAAATTTACATGCACACCCAAAGCCAGAAGATTTTGCTTGGCTTTGCAAATCCCAAGCTAGGAGAAATACTGGATTTGCAGCTCTTATTGTGCTACTTCATACAAGGGAAGGTATGGCAACAAGGCCCATCTTTTTTCACCAGAACACAAGATCTACATTAAACTGCCTAGACTTATCCTCTTTTCCTTCTCTAGAGCCCAGCTTTTTATTTCATAGTCTTACTTACCTACATTGTTGTTTTTTTCTTACAGTGACAGCTGAAGTCCTTTAAAACAGCTGCTTTTAGTGTGTGGCAAGAGATGGGAGAGTAATTAGGGGCTCCATTAGGCCTTTACATTCTTCAGGTATATGGAATATATACCCATGCCTCACCATAGCCCAGACCATAGGCAGCTACTGACCAAAGTATTGTTTCAATATTAAACTGCGGAACAGAGGTACTATTCCAGTTTACAGATTACACATCTCTGTCTCTTAACCTGACATAAAAGTCACAGATTCAGTTGTTTTTCTTACTTTGCAGTTTAGGAAAGGGGTGAGTTTTCAATAAGGCACATGCAGTGAAAATTTGTGAGCCAATAAGTATTCAGTAAAAAAAAAAGGGGAGGGGGGGAAGTTAGGAGGGACAGGGGGATAGATTTTTAAAAATCATACACACCCAGGGAAAGGGCATACCTACTGACAGAAGAAAGACCAAACCATCCAACTCGTATTTGTCTACAATAATAATTTCATGTAGAATAATTTAAAATGCTTATTTCCAGTCAAGACAAAGCTATCAGAAGAGGTGTTACCAAAACAGATACACATTAGAACCATTTTAAAATAATTTTTTAAGAGGCTCATAAGGGCCCCATCTAGTTTACTCTGAAATCATTAGGATCCTTGCCATAATTCTTTTTTAAATGGGACATTAGGAAAGAGCTTCCCTTGAGAAAAAAAAAGATATGTTTTTCCACCAATTTATGACTCCTACAATTATGCAAGTGGAAACAAAATTTTGTTGCCAGCACTTGCCCTGCCATAACTCAGATATTACACAGCAATAATAGCAAGAAATTACCAAACACCAAATAAGCTGGTTTTCACATTTTAAGGGCAGCATTTACTGTACATGCCCCCGTTACATTTTAGGAAGAAAAGTAGTGTTTATTTGTCAGTCTTTTTAAATTCAGCTGGAAACTTGACTCACCCTGTGCCCCAAAAAAGCCACCAAGTCTTGATTCCCACTTACACAGCACCCACATCATCACTGATGTTAACAGCAGTCCTGCCAACACCCCAACCTTTACTCACTTTGAGGAAAGATGGCAGGGAGGGTGCCACAAAATCAGCAGTTATTCACTGCAGCTCAGCACCTGCAATTGCTTGATTGCACTCAGTGGTGGAACCTGACATAAACTGGGAGAGGAGCTGCTCAGTCAGCTTTTGACCCCACTAAGGCAATAAGGGCTGGGAGTGAGCTCAGTGAAAGCATGGTTGACCTTCATCCACTATCCCACCTCTGAAATATGCTGCTGCAAGCCCTTGTCCATACATTCCTGGCTGTTCTGGTTCCCCATGTGTCCACTGCAAGCCCTGCTTAGCCAGCTCTGCCTGCTTTCCTGCCTGCTCTTGCCTTCAGCTATGGTGTGCTGCCATAGGAAAGGCACTGGCCTGGGTCTGTGTGGAGCAGTATGGGTTAAACAGGGTATTAATATCATTGCCTCCACACAATTTGTTTAAATTTCAGTGTAAGAACCAGATAACTATCAGCTGATGTGGAAGTGCACCCACAAATACTGAAACTTTGTCAGTAGTTTCAATTATCACATATGCTTTTGAGTTCTGTGGATTTTTTAGATTAATGACAACATTGGTATAGGTATATATATATTCCCTATTACAGCTAGAAACATGTTAGCAGTAGTAATGTAAAATAATAAGAAAAAAAATGCACAACAAAACACAAATATGGAGCCACTGAAATTGGTTATGTATGAAATGTTGACAATGGGAAAAAAATGAAAAATAGAATCCCTCCCCTTCTTAAATTTAACCATCACCTTTATCAAGAGAAAAGTAAAACATTTCAGACAGATGTGTGACATTAAGACTTACGTGATCTTAAAATTTATTAAAATTTTAGAAAATTGATCACATACTGTTATAATGCATCATGGTGATGGTTAAACTTATTACAAAGAGAGAAAACAAAACCAAAAAAATACACAAAATTTCCCAGAAAACTCATATCATCTTCTCCTCCCTTTGTCTTATTCTTTTCTCCCACAACTAAAACTCTACATTCAGAATGAGTGTAACTATAATAGCGCTATATAAAGCCATGCCTTTGTACTGTATAATCTTTTTAAAAAATAGTTTTTCTCATAAAGAGGTTGTAAGATAAATTTCATATGTCATTTTCTTAACCTAAGTGATGTCTTGGTTCACAAAGAAATCAATTAAGTAGAACAAACAAGAAACATTATTCAGTACTCAATTTTCTTTATCATAAGGAAAATACTTTTATTTTGCACAGAGGACTGTAATTTACACCTAAACATGGTAAACTTTCATATTCTGTTGTAGGTACGTATTTCAAGACATCTAGAAGGGAGCCTGTAATCGCCTGCATATGCTGCAACCTAATATAATTTTTCCTGATTGAAAACTTTAAAAGAATAATTCTAACTTTTAAATTGAAAATCTTTGAAGCCCAAAACAGACTGGCATGCACTCTTTTGAAAGCATTTAAGTAGACTGTACACTTAGCTCAGCTTTTCTTCCTTTTTTTTTTTTTTTTTTTTTTTTTTTTTGCTTTATGGGCTTGTCTACACAAGAAGGGATAATGGGGAGGTATATCATTCACAGTGAGCTGCAGCTCAGTAACTGCTGCATATTTAATGTTAGGCTGCAGCCATGGCCACACAGCCAGCTGGCTCACATCTACAGTGCAAATAATTGCTTCCATATTTGTGGGGATTTTCTTGATATTAAGCATTACATGACCATACTCCATGTTCCTTTTCCCCCTACCAGCCCATTAGCACTGCAGAATTTCACCTGCTGTATTCTGCAAATCACAGCAACAAACAAACAAACCACATATTTACCAGTTCCCCTGATTCTTCCCTTGCCATGCTGTAATCCACCTCCTTCTCCTGCACTGGCAGTACCCCTACCTAGACCAGCCAAGTGGAAATGGTGCTGCATGCCACATTTGTGGTTACCAACACAAGGGCATCTGGAGGTATATTTGGTACTTTGCCAGGGCCCAGGGCACCTGCAAAACACCAACCTGCCAAAGCTAAGCCAGAGCCTGGTCACAGAGCAGTGACCAACCCATCTGCAGCCACAACATGGGGACAAGGCACAAACATGGCTGGAGGAAGATTCCGTGGGATAACTTCTCCCAAAGCCACTGCCCAAAATTCAGGGCTGGCCACAGATGGTCAGCTAAACTGCTCTGTTTGGCAACATTCAGCAAAACACAAAGACTCATCCATCAGCCAGAGTAGTGGAAGTCAGGAAAGATCAGAAGTCAGCATGGGACATCTGTAATGACAGCATCATTATTGTCCATGGTAGTAAACAGGTGAGAAAATCTGGCCTTTCTTAATTAAACAAAAAGGGTTGAATTCATCCTGTCAGTGCGTGCCTTTCCAGATCAACCAGTAGGTTAGAAAATGTGTGAGCTCAGAGGATGGAAGACAGCTGTGCAAAGAATATGATTGTAGATATCATTATTTTCCTTGGTGTAATTTGGGAATCACTTTTTGTGCAGACTCATCGGTAGTCTTTCAGAGATTGACATGCCTTATCATCTACGCTGACAAGACCTTCTTAATGGAAACACATATCTCTTATCAATGGGTCTGCCCACATCATATTCATAGGCTAATGATTAATAACAACTAGAATGGCATTTTTGGGTAAAAACAGCCACACACTTTTGAATGAGCAAGGGATCACTTGGGGTCTCACTCTGCTGCTGTTCCTGCAGTTCTGGGAGGAACCTGTCCTAAATGTGCATGATAATATTTTCCATGAGATTTGTTTTGAGAGCATGGCAAAGGTATGGATATTATGCTCATTATTCTGGGGGAAGTTACCTATCAAATGTTATTATGACTGATAATGACTTTTATTGGACAACTGGATATTCAACAGAATGGCCTAAACATTAGCAAAGCAATTACATTTGGCTGAAGGAAGTGAAGCTGATGCTCTTTCACAACTAGGTTAGTGCTTGCTAAACAATGTCTCCACCTGGTATTTTAAATGCATGTTATATATTACATAACACCTGTGGAAGCATGAGAAAGCAGATCTCTGGTGGCTGGAAGGCATGGCTTCAGTCAGGTTTACAAAAAGAGAAGCAGCCAGCAGTCAGCCTTCTCCAAAAATGATAGTTACTAGGGATGTGCCTAGCTCTCACTAGATCCTTGTTTTACTTGCTAGATAAACACTTGTCTTTCAAATTAAATAATCCAATTTCTGGTGGTATGTGTTTTTTCTTGTACCTTGTATAATTTTTCATGCATATTTCATGGGCAGTCTATGCAACACAACATGAATATTTCAAGAATTTTTTTCAGAATGTCAAGGAAAGTTCTCTCCTACTGTTTTGGGTAAGAATATTTTCTATGACTCCTTTTTTAAAGCTTTGTCCACTGAACAAGGAGGAAAATTAAGTATGAGTTGACATACAGGACAGGATTAGCAATTCTACTGCACAGAAATCCTACTATGAAAATACTATGATCTAAAAATGAAATGATGTTTTGTTTTTTCAAAAGTGTAAAGTGCCTAAATAATTTTATTACTGAAATGAAAAAATATACAAAAGTACGTATGCATAACCCCAAAATGAATTAAAAACTGTGCAAGAGTGCAGTGTGACAGTTTATTCACTCAAAGAAATCTGTATAAAATAGGAAAGGTTTAGTCTACAGGCACACAGTGTCACAGTCTCCTGTACCTGGCAAAAAGCACAGCTGGGTTTGAGGACTGAAACGACATTCTTGGGCCACTGCTTTTGATGTCTTTGTAATATCACTAGTAGCGGCACAGGACTGTTTGGGCTTAGGAAACGGTAACCTCCCCGAGAAGAGCTCCTTAGGCTGTCCAGGGCCAGAGGAGGAACTATGTACAGCTGCTATCCCATGCCAAAGAGGCATGAGGAAGAGGAGGAAGAGATGTGACAGAGCATTTATTTCTAAAAAGCTCTCTGCCCCCTCTACCCATCCACTACCATGGCACATCCCAGGTTCAAGTAGGCAGCCATGTATGTGTCAGCTCTATAATGAGTGAGACTCTCATATGCACGTGCAATCCTATCCCATCTCTACATAAGGGACATGGTCTGTTGTGTTCCTGCAGCTTTCCCTCCTGGAGGGAGATAGGTGGACAGAAACTTTGCTGCTGGCTTCTCAGCCCTTTAATTTCTCAACTCAAAGAAATCCCATTAACTCCTGGTCTTCCTTCTCTCTGACTTTTGGGAACTGGTCAAATATTCCTCATTTCTTCTTCTCCTCCCTCAAATCTTGCCCGTTCACATGTAGATTTCATGGAAGATAACTCAATAATAAGCAGCAGTGGTCCATTGCTTCATTTTTAGAGAGGCAAAGCCATCATCTTGTCACTGTGTTGGGTTATTATGGAGGCATCTTCAGCACAGAAATTTAAACCCAAGCTAGCCCACTGTTCTTGTCCTACACCCTCACTCTGCACAACGCAGATGCCTGAAGGTAAGTGAGATGGATCCCACCCACTCTGTCTCATTTCCAGCATGCCTAAGGATCCACTGCCCTTGACTCTTTATATGCACCCAGCAACTCTGAGAAAATAGTGACTGGCTTTTACACAGATAATGAGTGTGTTGAAACATAGCTGTTCAGCATTGGGTTGTGGGAGAAGCAGGACCAATTATCAGGCCAATTGGCAGTTATGTCTGTACTTCTGCAAGCTTCTCTTTTAGCAGAAGAAATGAGAACAGGGAACAAGTTTCTCTAGGAAGACTAGAGTGAACTCAGCACCGTATATATTATGTCATTCACCAGAATGGTGACATTTGGCATAAGCAGAAAGGCAAAACTCCCCATTATGGGATGGGTGACAAGGCATCTATGCTTGGTGCAGTTTGGCTTTAATAAATTGCATTCCCTATCTTTCCATTTTATACCCCCTACAGTTATGCACAAAATTCACTGTGAAATAAATGGAGTTTTGAAATGATTGCTGACAACGTCTTCATACTGATATGTACTTTCATGGAATTATTCCACTAAATATTTTTTTTTCCTTAGAGTTCTTTGCCGAAGAGCAATACTAAGTTTTGTTTAAGGGCAAAACTGAAATACCTTTGTACAGCTGTAATGATCTAATCTACATGTGATTAAATGCTCCAGGAAATACCTTGCATGTTGCCTCACTGATACTTTGAAAAGCACTTCATAACACACTATAATATTTGAAGTCCCAAAAAAGGGTTTTTAGAAACCTGTTTCTTTTCAACCCTCTCAGGCTCCTATTGTCTGCTCAGGTTTTTGTTGCAAGAGGCCCTCCTTCTTCATTGCTCCCCGCCTCAGAGCGGTAATCCAGGCCATCTGCAGCCATCTTGCTGCTCTTCTACGAATTGTATCCCAGCACTGGTGTCACAGGACCAAACACTACCCACCTCTTCTTACTACTGGAAACAAACACAGAACATAGTAGAGGCACAGGGGAGGGCTGCTTCTTTGCATCCTTGCAAGCAGAATTCTCAGATTCTTGACTTTCATCTGAAGCTAATGGACAACCTGAGTGCGATGGCCAGCATAGGGGCCACATACACATATAGGCACCTGCCCACACTCACACACGTAACAAATGTTTCTGCTGTAGAGTTTCCTGAATCCATATCTCACCAGAAATAGGACAGGCTAAGGAAATTCAAGGGTCCCAACAAGCTGTTTTTACTGTCCCTGAATTTGAATCTAGCTGAAAATAGACTGATCCTGGTTCATCTTAAACAGGGAGAAGATAGATAAATAAGGAGAAGCGGACTGACTGTCATAGTGGGAGACAGACCAGTGTGCAGTAACAGTGTAGGGATGCCAAAATACTAGATAGAATACACCAACTTAGTTCATTATTAACTCTATGCTAACTAATTTACTACGCTTTGAAATAGAAGTATGGAACAAACAATATCTTGCTGGATATATGTACTACAAATTGTACCTTGGCAATACAGCTCACCTCATTATGCTCATTTCAGAAACTTCACTAAGAACGAAATTGTTTTCCATCCTCCTTTAGATAATCCCTTTGTGTTTCATTGAAGAAATTAAAGCATACCAACAAACCTATGCAAGGAAAAAAGTCTTGACAGTGTTAATATAACTTTACAGAAACACACTGGTTATCTGTAAAAATAAGTACAATTTTCCCTTCTGAACAGAAAGAACCTTCCCATTTATTTGTTTAATAATAACTGCATGTTAAAATTCCTCACCAAAAAATGTATGCAAAAAGTTAATCTACTTGTCAAAAGCATTTGAATGTTCATCCCCCTCACATTCCACTGCTTATAGTAGCTGGTAGTCCTGACATCTCAGCACACAAGCCTTTTACCAAATCCCAGTGTCCCAGCAGATTAAGTCAAGAACATGAATTCTTTCATTGTTTTTAAATGTTAAAAATAAAGTATCAGATTTTCAGCTGACATAAATCAGCCTGATTACACTGAAGTCCAAAGAAAGAAGGGAATAACCTAGTGTACCAAAATCCAGCTCACAGAAGCATATTAAAGTTACCCATGGACTTGCTTCAGTGGGGTATGCTCATGTAGACACGTATCAATACTGAGACAATGAGAAAAAACCTACTTGCTTCAGTAGGCTTTCCATCAGCAATGCATTAATTTACCTGCTCTTGATTCTAACTTACACTTGCTAAATTTTAATTAAGCTAAAGGCATACTAAAGGAATACTGTAACAAAGCTAATTATAAACAGGTCCAGAAAGACCCTGTTCACCTACTTATTTGCAAAGGCAAGACCCTAAGCATGTCTCAGTAATGCTCCCATGACTTTCACTCCAAGAGACAGCAGATTTCCATACTCAGGATGAAATATAGAGGTCGCACCCCTGCGCTGGTGTTTCAGGTTGTCTGCAGACCCAGTGAAGTATCAATAAAATCAGTTGGAATGCTTATGGTTTTTGTTAAGGTCATGACAGGCATAAACATTTTATGCTTTAATGAGATTATGAAATCTTGAAACCCCAGATCTTATGCTATGTGGGGGCCTGCACTACTTGGGCCTTAAAGCTTTTGTGTTCAGACTGCTTCTTGCCAAAACCATCGGCTAGGGGCAGAGCAGACTCCCAGGAGTTACCCAGCCCCCTCCTCAGCCCTCAGAGAGGGTCACAGTAGATGACTAACCTGTGCTGAGACACTTTCAGCAATAGAGTGTCCTTAAGCCAGCTGTTGCAGTGTTTCACTTTCCTTCCTGATAGAAAGATTATCTAATGTTTAACTTTAAGGTTCCTTACTGAAAATTAAGTCCATTACTTCTTGTCATATCTGTCATGAAGATAGGGAACAGATCATTCTTTTCCTCTGTGCGTTAGACATTAACATACTTAAAGATTAATCTCATGTTTCTCAACAGACTCATCTTCTTTAAACTAAATAATTTCACCCTGCAAATCAAGTAATCTGGACTTCTTAATTTTCCTTGTTCTGTTCCAGATTCTCTTCATCCAGTCTTGAAGAGCAGTGTCCAAGATTGAACACAGTAATCCAGTTGTGGTTCTTCCTGTTCTCTAAGATAGATAGACAGAGAGAGAGAGATAACTGTCTTATAAACCAAACCTGCTGATACACCCTGGTATATCTTTTCCTGATTTGCAAGAGCATAATATTGACTTCTGGTTTTATCCTCAACAATCTGCAGGTCACTTTCCATGGACAGGCTACCTGGCTGTTCCCCTGCCTGCATTTGCATGGCCAATTATTCCTCCCTAAACTTTGCAGCTTGTCCCTACTGAAGTTTTCCTGTGTGCCTTCTGGGAATTCATTTAACCTTTTTCTGCTGCAGGTCTTCTGCCTATATGATGGACATAATGATGCTCACTATCCTTTTTTGATGTGCTTTACCAGCATCAAAGATGAAAAGTGTTCTTAAAGTGCTAAGGTGTTATTTATAAATTCCTTTCCCTGGGCAGGGGAAAGTGAAGTTTTAGAAAAATGGAGTTGTTTAAAAAAAAAAAAAGGTAGTATCCTATATAATGAAGACAATGTGCGTGAAAACCTAAGGAGTTTCAGAGTTCATTTTTCTGCTGATAGAGGAAAACGAAGATGTAAGGTATGCCTTTAACTCCTCTTTCATTTCACCAGCTGTCCCATACAACCTTTAATTGCTCAGAAGAAATAAGCACATAAGGAGAAGTACATTATTGGTTGAAAAAGAACAAGTGCCATCAAGTTCTGCTGTACCACACCCCTTTCCTCCACAAACATTAATTTGAAATCAAGATTTATGCAGTTCGGTGTCATTTTTCTTAAGACTATTTTTTGCCATAAACTTGAGTTAAGTGAAGATTTTGTCTAGACCTTGATGACAGAAGATAGGCTGTCATCTCAGGAAACAGTAAGCAGTGCGCACAGCTACAGTGATCCTAGGGAAGACAGCAGAACTCTTTAAGTAATTTAACCCTTAACAATTAAACTTTTCCCAAGAAATCACATGAATAATAAATCTAAAAAAATTCTCTACAATAGTAAGTCAATTACATATATTTTATGACTCCTTGTGAAAGAACATATAAAAAAGAAGGGGAAAGAGAAGAAACAAGAAAACGGCTACTGATGGGTCTTGAACAGACCTGTCATTCAATATGACTTACCCAAAATATTTGATTATATTTTATTTACATCTGTTGCATCCCCTTGACTGGAACACCATTAGAGCATTCTGTCCCACCACATCCATTCATATTCATTGAAAATATGAAGTAGTTTCTGAAACAGGAATGTAAAGCTTGAAATTTAGAATGGAGGCTTTCCTAGTGAACTTCAGAAGTGCTCAACACAAGCTGGGAGGCGGTCTTCCTCTAAAGAATTTGTCAAAGCTATATAATTAAGTGGTAACATTTGTAAATCCCATTTGCTAGAGTGTCACCAAGTTCAAATCAGTAATGAAAGTGTTCTTTAAGCATCTAACAGATGATCTAGACAAACCCATTTCCACATGCTTGCATTTTTAATGTACTTCAAAGAGGAGAGTCTTCTGCTAGCATATGGCCTGTATAAGGCATTTGGTATTCTGGAGTGTTAACCTGTGGGATGTGAAGCAACTCTATATGGGGAAAGTGGTTTCCATCTGCAAATGTAAAAAGCTAGCACTCTGTGTATCCTCACCAGAGTCTTAGTATTTATTCTTTCTTTCTTAATTTTCTTTGTTGGCATATACTGTGAATTACACATTTCAGTACTTCTCTTAGTTTTGCCATAATAGTCAGCAAGTGGAAGTCCATTTCTAATGTTTTGTTCTTTCACACTTTCCTCTTCTTTTATGCTGTTAAATTCTCCATTATTCCTTCCCAATATGACCACCTGACTATATCTCCTTTTAAACATACTCACTTCTGCTCTTCTTTTCACTCAGCAAGCACACACACTCATTACCAATTATTTTCATCAATTTATCCATCGATTTTGAAGAGAGGCCACTGTGATGGGTGGTTATACCCTTCTCCATTTCTTATTTAACTCAAGAATTTGTCTCAAGATTTGTCTCCTGATTCTGTTTTTTGTGGACAATGCAGTATATTGGCAGTAAACTTTGGGTCCAAGCCCATTCTCTTGATATTTCTCACTATTACATTGTAGAGTTTGGAATATATAAGCCAAACTACCTTTAAAATCCATTGCCAGCTGAGTAGGTTCCAGGTGAAATGTTGTTTCTCACTTCAGTCTGGATGCTAAAAGTTTCAAACATGTCTTTCCTGCCTCCCACTGAGTCACAAATGTTACCTTAAGAAGAATCTTTCATTTGAAAATGGATAGTCTTCATAATGGCCCATCCTATTCTAATGGGGCAGGATCCTCAAACATTGACAGTATACAACATATCTTTGAGAAAATATTGTCTCATGAATGGGGTACTCTCCCAAATGAGACCATATTCCTCAACAAGAGAGCTTGAAGACCATATTCCCTATAGTTTTAGTTGTGCTTTAATGCTTTTTAGAATCTGGATAACAGGAGTAAGCCTTCACTACATGATCAGACAGCTCTATCTGTATGTACAGCAATTGCTCACCAGACCATTTGTGTTTCTGGACTCCAGTGTAATGAACTTGGAAACAAAATACGTCCCCTCATCCACGCCATATCAGAGCAGAGCTTTCAGTTACACATGCAACGCCACACTGAGCATTTTGGTAGTGAAGAACTACTGCTACATAACTTTGAAGTATCATCTAGGCTTCACCAACACCATCCTTCATAGCTTTAGATATTTTCATCAGGAAAAAACACTGGAAAATATTTGAATTTACAATATTATGTATCCAGATCTATAGCTAAGGATATGTTATGATAATTTAAAGTGTCAGGACAACAAAATCATGTTGGGCAGATTATTTCAGCCAGGTGTTTGATATAAGTGTTTGATATTTCTCAAGGCATAATCTCCACGTTTCAAGTTGGTGGGTAGTTTCACTCATAGATTTCCACAAGACGACCAATAATAGCTTAAGAAGTAAATATAAATCAACCACACTAACAATCTTCTCACAATCAAGTAATCAAACAACTCAGCTCCCTGTCTCTGTTATGGAGAAAGATTGCAGAGCTCTTGCAAAAACTCTAAGCTTCCTGTTCCAAGACTAATTTCCAGTTCAACGCTGTTCCCCTGTTTGAGAAAACTCTTGAGCCAGAAGAAAAAAAATTAAGCCAAAAAGCTGTCCCAAGTCTAGCCAACTCTATCATGATATTTCCTATTATAAACAAACCTTTTGAATCACAGATCAAAACTTGATATCTACATTGTTCTTTCTTTCCCCAAATTAACCTTGTTCTTATCCTTCAAACTCACTCTATACAATTATCTTTGAGGGATAAATTATAGTTTCCATTATATGTACACATATCATCATCGTAATGATGGATAGTGTAAATAAACTGTAAGCACATATTCCATGTAGGCTTATACAGATGTGCATTTGCTTGTAGCATTTTGTCAGAAACACTGCTAACACACACTGCCTACTAATTAAAATACCACTCACATAGGGATGATGCCTGGTGTGCCCAAGGAAAATGAAGAATCTTTGTCACACTTTATCCTCCTTTTGGACTTGCATCCCTGCTTTGAAAGTAAACCTAGTGTGAGACCTAGGCCTAGATCAATTCATATTTTAACAAGAGTCTCAAACACAAAGAATTTCCCTAGATTTTAGTCATTCTTTATTATTCTATATCTATATTTTTCAGAAAGACTGGTTCAGTTCTTTTCCTCTTCTTGCTCAAACATCCTACTTCCTTTTGAGATAGGCATAAAAACCCCCAACAATCTCTTATTTTCCTGCACTGTGTTCTTCCTCTTCTTCACCAGCTGGAAGAATAATCATTAGTAGCATCAATGAATATGATTTTATAGGTAACCAAAGACCATATTTGTGCTTTCTTTTTTAGGCCAGAAGCCATTCAGCACTTCAAGTTTTCCAGTCTAAAATTGTATCAGAACTCTCCAGCTCAGCCTCTACAGCCATAGATTGAATTAACGTTCAGAGGTATATTTAGGTGCTCTTCCAGACAGAGGTTTTCACAAGCCTCCTCTTTGCCATTTTCCTTTCCCAGTTTACTCAGCCAGGAGGAATTGGTTCTTTCAGTTATTGCTTCTTTAGGGGGAGGGTTTCCATCTCTTCTGACATCACAGGCTGTGCCAACCTAGAAGATACATTATTGAGAGCCCTTTCCTTATCCTTGCCTATATTATTTTCATCTGCAAAAATCATTAGACTCCTTAATAAGAGCCAACAAGTCCATAAGTACACTAGATTATACTTAAATTTGTCAAGGGAGACTTTAACTTATCCTAAGATAACAGCAATTCTCTGAGTTATTAAAATGTCTCCCTTCTTCCTTTGTATTACCTTTTTGATTCTTTCAGTTTTATATTTTCAGACTTCTGTCAGATATTCTCATAAACAAAATGAATTATTATTATTTTACTAGGTTTATAAAATACCTCAACGTCTATATTTAATGGGGAAAAAAGTCTGCCACAAAAAAAGCAAGCTATTCAAAATAGAATGTGCCACTGCCAATTCCCTATGCTGTCCTGAACTTCCACTAAAAGAAAGGGAAAGAAAAATCTAAATAAAATAGGAGGACATTTTCCTTCCTTTTTCTCTTCATAATAGAAGATTCAAAGATTAGTATACAAGAACAGTGGAACACATAGCACTTCTACAGACCTTAACAAAAGCACCTACAGGCAAAACAGTTTTCTGCAGACAACTTCTTAGAGGCCAAAGTATTCCGCAGATAAGACCTCTGAAGAGGTTGTCAGCAAGCTCCCCTTGTTAAAGAACTCCCACATGCAGCTGAACCCACCACCCTCTGTGGAAGGTAATGCTTCTCTTAGCAACCTTTTGATGGACCAAAACTCAGCACCAAAAGTAGGTTCTCCAGACCACAAGAGAGTCACCCATAGTAAGGGCATGGGCTCATATATAACTTGTGGG
Organism: Morus bassanus; assembly: GCA_031468815.1. NCBI lineage: Eukaryota > Metazoa > Chordata > Aves > Suliformes > Sulidae > Morus > Morus bassanus. Next base: position 111,212,283 of record CM062568.1, read on the forward strand.
TCCACAGATGGGGGTGTGGATGAGGGCCCCAGGTGGGGCTGGTCAGGGCCATTAAGGCCCACTCAAGGCCCTGATATAGAGTAAATAGTAAGAAAATAGAGAAGTTGGCCAGAGTCAGAAATAATAATAATAATAATAATAAAACAAAAGGCATTACTAGCTTTACGTGAATATCAGGACAAATGTTTGAAGAAGGTCCTTGGATAAGATACTGTGCTTTGGGAACTATTAACTGAAGTTCTGAAGACTGTCCTTTAATGATTTGAATATGTAAAGCTTGGTGGAAAAGCTCTCAGAAACATGCATTCATTTCAAAAAACACAGAGAGTATATCTCTATCTGTTTTGGTATGCTATTCTTTAAACTATTCAGCCAGTAGCCCCAGACACCTCTTCATGTGGCCTTGGAAATATGCTCACACAAAAGCTTCCAGAAGACCAAAGTCTTTTTCCACCACATCAAGAAGCCATGCAAAAAAGTATGCTGAAATAGAAGAGGAACTCCGAGTAGTGGCACAGACCTATTTACTGGTTCAGTGCCTATTTGTTCGGCTTAGTTTTTAACAAGAAACAGAACACAGGTCACTGGATATTTTTTCAACTAGGATCCAAATAATATGACTTCATCTATTTTTTTCCCACACTATGACTGTATCACACAAAAGTTTTCATAGAAGAAAATACTCCAGAGTATTTAGAATAGAGTTGGTAACCAACCAGCAAATTAAGAAGAAAAGCTGATGATAAGAACAATCTGACCTCATCCTGGCAGCAATGTTAGTTGATCAAAGCAAGTTAGAGATGAAGAACTAACACATGAGACTTGCCAGTAACTTCAACTCCACCTTCATCAGTGGCGAGTGAGTCAACTTCCAGAAAACACTTTACCATATTGGCAGGACTGAAATAACCTTTATATGACTGATAGACTGCCTCTGAAAGGACAGCTGATTTTGATCCCTCGAGTACTTCAGAGGACTATGTTCCCCCAGTACCCTGAAGAACATAAAGTTATAAACAAATACATGGTCAGATCACAACATCCCGTATGCTAGTCTGCTTTTTTCAGTACATTCAGGCTAGTCAGTAAATAAGCATTTGGAAAGTAGGAAGGGAAAAAAAGGCACCAATAATAACAATCACCAGGACCATTAATCTCCTCAAACCTACCTGCCAGATCTTGGCAGTGGAAGCGACAGACTTGTTTTTTTGGAAAGGACACAAATACAGTACTGTGGTTGATTACTTCTCCAGATACATTGGTTTGGCTTTACTTATATAGACCTCACTGGCACACATTGTCCAGAAAGTAAAGCAAATACTTGAGAAACATGAATTCCTCATGTCAGATAATGGGCCTTTAAAACAATCAGCATATTTACATACAGCTTTTATATTAGACGTTTTTGTCATAGTTTATTTTGTCCCCAGAGCAATGGAAACAAGGTAGAGATGAGAAGTGCATGAAATAGCACAGATTAAAAGAAAAACAAAACCCACAAACCTGCAAAAATTAATGGGTTAATATAAAACACTTCTAGCCAGTCAACAACCATTGCACCTGGATCTGCTCCTGCAGAATTTCTGATGGTAAGAAGATTAAAGATGATTCTATCCATGGCACCCAGACAGACTTAAACTAAATGTTCCAGCTCAAAGGAATGTTGAACATGAGAAGGTGAAATAAAAATCCATCAACAACAAATGTCAATGCTTGGCACAGAGCAAAACCACTGCCTGACCTGAGATCAGGGACTGGAGCTCTCAGACATGTGGTGCTATTCAGAATTTAGCAAATATTCCTAGCATCCTTTCCATGAAGATTCACAAGGATTTCTTTGGAGGACCTGAACTTATCTGCACTATTTTCCAGTTCAACAAGGAGAGAATCAAGAACCTGTTTGAATTCCCTAAAAAAATGTAAACTACTTAGGAGACCTCCCACAAGACCACATCAGAAGCCAGAACTATCCTCCTAAAGACCTGTTCTTAAATCCTCTCTCTATGTGTTTGCTCCATATCCATGTGCACGTGTGTTTGTGTTTTAGAAATGTTGATTTGTCATTTTAAGTTTTAGAGTGATTGCCAGACAGAACCAGGATATGGTGTAAGGCTAGGATAATAAACAAAGCAATTTCAGGAAAGGGTTTTTCCTAGCAGCAGCACGAGCCGTGTTCTTATTTAAAACGTCAGATTACACCAAATATTTCATTTTGTATGAGATCACCCATATCAAAACATTACCATTTTCTAAAACAAAATACTGCTTTTCATTTTGGGAAAGGTTTACATTAAGCTCTATCAACCTGGGCTGATGCAGTGCCTTGTACTACAAGGATCTTGTTCTTCCCCCTGGTGACAGATGCCTTTCCTGGTTTTGAACCGTCAGACACAGGTACTTCTCGAATTGAACATACAGTCCAATCCCATCCCATATCTGTCATTTTATAAAACAAATTAATCTGAATTTAAATCTAGACTCTTCAAAACTCTAAAAATGAAGGAACACCCTAATACATCTTACATGTAGACATGGAGGCAGAAGGCCTGCATGGTTTATCCTCTTTCACCAGGTTTTATACTTATTACAAATTTTCTCACTGTTTCTCACTGAAACAAATTATTTCAGCAAATATTAAACTACAATATTACTAAAACTACAAAAAATTAAACTCCGATAAGAGGTGAAATAGAAGCAGGTGCTGTTTGCCCATGCATCTCCGCTGGCTGCAGTTTTACTAGGAGTTTCCTGCCATCTTGCCTGAAGCCCCATGCTCTTCCAGAGCATTTGTGCAGGACCATCGGAGCACTGCCCATGGACACAGTGAGCCTGATGTTTCCCCAGCACCCCACCTTCTGCCTGTGTTTTGCAGAACTCTCCTTACTTAGGTGAGCTGTGCATACCAAAACAGGGTTTGCAAGGGATACAGGTACAGGAACACCCACTTTGTGGTTCCCAAAGTTGGCCGAGTTGGCCCTGACAGGTGTCCCTGAAAGGAGTGCAGCTTCAGCAAAAGTCAAAATCTTGCCAAAAATCATAGTTTCATAGGCCCAGAAAATACTGAAGCTGAATGTGATCATCCTAGACTCCTTTTCAAGGTCTCCCAAAGGAATACAGAGCTGGCGTGGTGGTGAGAGAGAAAGCCTCTGAAGTGTCTTTCCAACTGTAGGTGGGCTGATGGGTCCCCTGGACATGCCACTGCCCTCTTGCACGGCTACATGTGAGGCACAAAAGGCTCTCCTCACTCCTAACTTCAGTGCCTTCAGAGGCATGGGAAGAGCCCAAAACAGTCTCTCTTTCAAGATGGGGCAGTGCGCTCACATGCTCTCTCTGTCCAGAGGTACAAAAAAAATCCAAAGGAGGTTGTAGGAGTAAGAAACTCCTTGCCAGTCTCATCAAAATAGGTTCGTGTAGCCTTTCACTGAGACTCTATTGTCTTGTTACTTCAGTTATTCCATAACATTATTTAACCAATTTTCATCATTTTACCACCGTAAATTTGTCTACCGGGGGAATCGAAATTCAAGAACTTACCAGGTCCACATTTAGTACTGAAGTACAGATTGTTTCTCACCACAGTTAGGGACACACAGCTATTTCTGTGTCAGCCAAATCAGCGCTCAGACATCCAAAATAGAAATCTGAGAGTTTATTTCTATCAGTCAGCAATCCAACAGAGGGTTAACATGGGTTGGTTATAATCACATATTTATGTGTATAGTTTATATATATATATATACACACACACGTAAAACTACATTACACTATATATATGATACATGCATCTCTTAAAGCAAAGTCAAACCTGTCATCAGCTGAATGCTTAACACAGATATATTACTTTTAAACACACTTGCCTAGAAGACAATCTGCACTAGGGAGTACTGGTATACAAGCACAGTGTATTTTGTATTTCTGTAGAAGATTACCTCACCTCTCTCCATTTCCTCTAAGATCTTGGTAGAAGAGGAAATTAAGGCAGACAAACTGAACTGTGATGCTTAGGGAGTCCCTTGATTCTGTCTGTCACAGTTTTAAACCTGCTCGGGGCCTCAGGGGAGTCTGGCTGTTCTTACTCCTCCTCTGCCAACCAGACAGTAACGGCCCACTGCTTTTATTCATTACCCTGAATGTAATGCACTAAATTTAACAAGTAACACACTCAGCGGGAATTTATTGGCCTTTTGCAGCATGATTGCAAGGTAGGATATGGATATGGATTCCAATTACTGCTGACACCCAGATAAGAGGAACAAAGCCTATATATGATTGTTATTAATCAAAGGTGATATCTGGTATTACTAAGAAAAGAAAAACAAACCAAGAATAATTTAAAAATACTTAACTAAGTATTTTTTCCTATCAAAATGTCAGATGTTCCAAATAAAATTATGCTGGTATTTTCTAGCTAGGAATAATAAAAAGGATAGCATATTATACAAAAAAGGCCAGAAAGAAAATGTAAATAACAACAGTTATTGATAATAAAATGACATGCAGAAAATTCACATCCCAGGAGGTGTAATATACTGTGAAAAGCCTAAAATAAAAATATGCATACATTCACAGCTATAGAAGCATTAATGATCACCAAACAAAATAAAAAATTCTATGTAATATATACAGAGAGGCAAGATTCATATTCATCTGACAGTATTAAAAGATGGGATAGGAAGAAATTAATTTTTCTTGTTCACATCTGGAGTTTAAATAAGTACAATATGAATAGGCAAAGAACAAGCCAAAGACCACTGCATCAAAATTCCAGAAACCAGCAGATGTGAAACACATGTATATCTCTCCCAAACCTCTCCCAGGTGAGCACAGAAACTAACCACTTAGCTATATGTGACTGCATTGATTTCATAACGCTGCAACCCACAGCACATTAAATACTACAGTCATTCAGAGAAGTAAGAGGCAAAGAATTTGGATCCATAGAGTTTAAAATTGTCATTCAGCTTGGACCGAGAAGATGAAAGTCCTTTCCAAGCTATCTAAACCATTAAGGTCAGAAGAGTGGGATGAGAGAGCCTGTGAAGTTTCTCATTACTATCTATTCCCGATATTCAGGTTGAGCACATCAGAAGAAGAATATTTTCTGGTGACAACTCCATTCCCTTTCCGAACCATAAGCAGGATGGATTACTTTTCAAAACCAGTGAGTTAAAAAAGATGAAAATTTCTGAAATGACACAACAGGACATTTTGCTTGAAATTCAGTAAGTATGCTACTCACAAACAGGCTACATCATATGCCTACACATATGACTTACCTATTAGTTCAAAAATTAATCAGAAAAGGGGAAAATGATGTTGCAAATACCACAGTGGCCCTTTCTGGCCCAACCCGACAACTCTTTCCTGCTTCTTGAGAACCTATTCCCTGTATGCTATTTATTTCCCTGTTCCCTCAGTATTGGTAGAAGGCAATGTATTTGCCCACTGGGAGCAGAACTGACACCAGCAGTTGTCTCAAACAAACCATCATGAACTTTTCGATGAGACTCCCAGAAAGCAATCTGATGCAATAATTTGGAGAACAAACTTAGAAGAACTTTGAAAATTATCCTTTTCCTTAATTAAAAACTTTATTCTACAAGACATTATTATCATGCTCTCTGCATAAGACACAGCATATGTATAAAGCTTTCTGCACATATAACCTGTGTTAGCTTGCCTTTTCTGGGATGCTCTCTGTCACCTGTGAAAAGCAAGGGACCACTTTCATGATGTTGATGGTTATATTTTTCATCTCTCTAGTGAGGAAAAAATGCCATAAGCAGATCAGTGATCATGTTCTACATACACAAGACATCTCATCAAATAAGGAGGGGAGACAAATCTTAATTTTAATGTATTCAATTAGTGAAACAGAAAATCAATCATGTTTTCTCACCTCATTTTTGCCGTTTTACCTGGTATATGAAAGTGGTTTGAGACCGAGTACAGCAGAAGAGAGAAGAGAAGAGAAAAAATAGAAAGGAATAATATATCTTTAGGAAAAATAACTTTTTAAACAGATCCTATATACATCACATATTGTATATTACCTATCACATGGTATTTGCTATGTGTATGTGAATGATGGATTGTATGAGACTGTAAAATAATTTCTGCTGCATTTGATGCTGTAAGGTATTACTGATAAATATTTGATTACATATATACATGATTTCAAACTGAGAAACAGTTGGGTTGGTGATGCAGCCTTGGGTATCAAAGAGATCTTTTATTTTTATTAATAGCTCTAGCATTTTCTTGCAATATATGAAGTTTGTCACTGAGGCAGAAATGGAAGCAGCTAAAATTCTGATTCATCAGAGCATACAGATATGTATATAACTTTAAGCTTGAGAGTAGTGCTCACCAGAGCTTTGTAAATAAGGGCTTTACTAAGTGATGGCTTAGTAAAATACACTGTTTTCCAAACATTGGCTTTAGAGAGTTTTGGACCCCAGAAGAAAGGTTACTTCTCTAGCCCTCCAGCTAAAATGCATGCTGGCCTTTTACAATCCTTGCTGACAGTAAAATAAATGCAGAGAAGCTATGTTTCTGTGATTGTGTACACACTGTTTTGTAGAGAACATGAAAGAAATGCCATTTCCTCATATTGCAACTAGATGCTTGTATGGGGAAAAAAACCCCAAGGGTGGCTACTGTAGCTTGTCAGTATTGCAACAAATGTTAAAACTCCAGCCTTTTGTTCTCAAATGTTAATGGCAAAAAAACAACATCTTCTGAATAAAATTACAATTTAAAATGGTAATGATACTTTTGTCTCAAGAGAATTTGTATTCTGTCTGCAAATCAATCAAGATATGGTGAAACGATTTAGAGAGAAATCACAGCTGAATGCATAAAATCCTGGGAACAAAGAATGGTACCTGCATACAGGAGACAGCTGGCAATACCCATCAATGGACAGAGAAATGCATTTCTCCTTAGTCTTGTAAATACAAAACCTCAACAATTCTGCTGGTAGTTTCTGCTATATATGACACAATTTTTGTTTACAGCAAACTGTCAAGAAAGATACTGTGTCCCCCATATTTTTGCTAGCACATACCATGGATATATATTAGATCTAGACTCTCATGACTGGAATAAAAATCACTGAAATGTGGATCAGGTTGATAACTTTAATGCAAAATATTATCTTCTTTTTTTTTTTTTTTTTTTTTTCTGAATTTCTCACAATGCTTTTAACACACTAATCCTTAAAAATCATTTAAGCAATAAGAGTAGGAGAAGGCATTGCATTGGAAGTGAATAATTTCATGCCTCAGATGTGTGGTGAAGCATGAGGACGAAGAATGAGTGACTTCAGTCACCTGAGAAGTGCAATGATTCCCAGAAACACACTGCCTGAAGTATCTTATTGCTATTACTGCATGGAAATTATTTCAGAAAAGGTCACACCCATGGAGCTAGTAAGAATGATTAGATATGAGTGATTAAGGTGGCAACCATACAGCCTATAATTCATTGTTTAATAAATAAGTGAGTTCTCCCATCATGCTTTTAAAAATATAGTGCACATTTTAAAGATTAAAAAGAACCTCCGTGCTCAGGTGAAGTGCCACCCTGGCCAAGCATGACTGTCAAAGCACTGCTACAGCAGCTGAGAAAGCTCATTGTTCAAGCTGCTGTATCTACTCCAGAAGACTTCCACAGTGACATTTTCCAAACCCAAAACAAGCATTCAGGAGATGGAAAGGTTTTGTGCCAAGTAATAAGGCAATAGCAAAGATGAGTATCGCTCTGCCTTACCACCTCTGGAGTGCTGATGCTGGCCTGAACTCAGTGTGCAAGATACCACCATTGGGAAGCACCCATTTCCCCTTCCTCTGAGTGATGCCTCCACCCAGATCCATCCCTGAGGGCAACCACATTCTTCCTGGGCTTAAGAGCACTAAAAAAAGGAAAGCTACGTGCCCCACCAGCATACAGGCTGGACACAGTAGTGCTCTCTGGGTCAAAGATCAATTTATGTTGGAAGCAAATACTTCAAATTTTATTATTAGTTTTGTTGGAGCTTTTATGATCATTTTGCTTCTTTTACAATGAAAAATCACTTCCATTCTGCAGACCTGAAAAAAAAAATTGTCTTATTTATGCAGATTTTATATTTAATAAAAAAGAAGTTTCAGAAAACCTGCAAAAATGAAACTTAAAAAAAAAACATCCTTTGTTACATGGGTAACAGGCTGCAGTTCGGTTTGCTGATGCATCATCTCATGGATTCTACTATGGCATCTTATTGACTGTTGGATGGAAACAACACTTTGATTTTGGAAAAAGAATAATTTTTCTTTTGAAAAAATTTGAACCATATCTAGTTTTTTAGGCTATATCATGAATCTAAAGTTTCATCTTTAAAGATCACACTTCTACTCTCATTCTTGGTATAAGTTGTAATTTAACCCTACTAGATACTGTAACAATATTTTCTTCCTTATTCATGCCAATTTATGAATTACACCATGTTTGACCATTACTTTCAGGAGAGTTTATCTAAGGGGAAAAAAAAAAAAAGCTAGCTTAAAAATTAAAGAACCAAAGAAAAAAAACTAGTTCTGATTTTAAACCAGTATATTTTGTACTACTGATGGTCTGTTATGGATCTGAGGAATTGATCCAAGCATTTGAAGCACTTTCGACTTTGCTGTCACAATGAAAAATTTAAATTAAAGGACTTCTTTTTGCTCCCCTTGAAGTACTATTCAAAGTACCTCATCAGAACAAAAAGTGATAAGAAATCAAAAGGATGAGGCACACTTGAGGAAGTATTCTCGCAGCCCACTCAAGGTACATAACTCAGACATGATTCCATGTAACTAAGTTTAGCAGCCAACATCCACCACAGAGGCAATATGTAGAGGCAGGTTTGTCAGAGAGTAGTAAAGAACATTTAATTAGGATGTATAAATTTAGAAGGTGCAGAGAATCCCACCATTTCCAACCACATTGTACTGAAATCTTTTATCAGTAAAAACAAACATTTGCAGGAATGCCACAAAATAGAATTCAGGGTGTTGGTTTTTTTTTGTTGGTTTTTGTTTGTTTGTTTCCATTTATTTTTTCTTTTGTAGACATGCTGTAAAATGGAGGGAAAAAAGTTTTAAACAGCAAAGAAAGTCTCACATTCAGGATAAATTTACAAGGCATTTACTGACTGCTTCGAATGCAAGAAATGCTGTAACTTACTCTTTCTAGCCTGAACTTCTTCTGTTGTTTGATTTTTAGTGATGGTTCTGGGAATAATCAGAAGCAAGTGTGTTGGTCTCAGCACCTGAGAGTAGGTGAGATCCTGCAAGTCTTTGTTTTTCACATTAAAGACCATCAGCTATGGAAGGACTTTGGGGACTCCAAAGGACTTGACAGCTTTGCATCCTCTGGAAGAGACTAATTTGCTGCCAGTTGTGGTAAACAGCATATATTGTGGTGGGCAGTGGGCTTAATTACCTACAATAAAGGTACTTGGTTTAAGAACTCAAGCTGTTCAAGGTGGAAATCATGAAATGGCAACAGTGCAATCTTCCTAGGGTTTTTTTTTTCCTTTTTTTTTCTCCTTCTTTTTTTCCCCCTTAGCTAGTTTGCATGCCCTCATTTGCAAATGTTGTTGGGACAATGTCAGGTTGCTCTAGGCCAAACATTCAGCTTTCTTATCTATATTTTATAAAACTTAATCCCACTGGCAATATTTGCCTGATTTCTCTAATGATTCCAATGAAAACAGTGTTTCATTTGGCTTTAAACTGTGATCACAGATGAAGCATTACAGGACTATGCCAGGATATGAGGGCCAGACACTGAAACCAAATCTAAACAAAAACTGAAACTACTTAGTCTGTTTATTCATTATAAAATCTGCAAAAAAGGGAAAATAACCCTAAAAAAAATCATAAAAATTTCTTATCCAAAGAAATACATTTTCATTGATTATTTTTATAATGGAAAATGTTCCCTTACAATGGCTTGGTTGTAAGTTTACTTCTTTTTTTTTTCAGAAGTAATACACCACTGATATGTTGTAACACGCTGCTGATGTGGTATCAACCAGCTTCTCAGCTCAGACTGTGGGGTCCCAGCCATGGCAATGTTCATTAACACCCAGCAGTTGGATAATTTATCAGTCAAGCGGCACACAGTTTCACATCTCTCTTCTGTAATTCAAGGGGGACCTTCCCCTCCAGCCCACTCCCACTCTGAGTTTAACCCTTCAGCAAAACTTTTATGCTATCATTGCGAGGAGGTTTAATCCACACTAAATATGCTAATCAAGAAATACCTCGAGGGCCTTTTTTGATCATTTCGGTTATATATATATATATATATATGTTAAATCTGCAGCTTTCAGTGTTATCTTCGGTGAGAAGTCATTGTCTCTCATCTATGAAATGCCATTTGCTTTGTCCTGTATAATAGGCAGGTTTTAAACATACTACTTTTTATCAACAAATGCAGGCTGGGAGATTAGCTCAGGAGGACACATTCCATACAAGCAAGACGGATGCCCTGTCTGAACACTTTGACCTTCCAATCAAAAGACATTGCCACAAATAATTTGGTGGAGAGGGGGAAGGGAAGCTGAGGAAAAGTGTCCACCCTGCCAGCATCTCCATCCACACGTCCATAGCACGCACAGAGAATACCCTGGATGCGAGAGCCTTGTGGTGGATAACGGTGGAAGTCCATCAATTTTTGCAGCTAGTCTCTTTTTTTTTTTTTTTTTTTTTTATTGTGAGATTCCCCAGAAAGAAGAGTGTCAATAGGAAACACAGATGGGGCAAGTCCCAGCAGCTCTATGGTATGCACTGCCAGATAGTCAGCAAGAAGCCATAGCCCCAGAGAAACAGATACATGACTCCTACACCAATGGTCTTGTGCTTCTCTGAAAAACCATCTGGGATCTGCTGACTTTGGGAGAGAAACCTCCCTTGCTCTTTTCAAGGTAGGAAAAACCTGCCTCATCCCATCGACAAATTGAGGAAATGTCTACTAGCGAAATCTCACCAAATTTCCCTTTGATTGATATCTTTTATTGCAGGTTTTTCCACAGACAGAAGAGGGGTTTATGCCCTGGCTTAAAATTACTAGAACTGTAAGACCACGTTACACTGCATACAAATGCTGGAAAGGAGCATGTCTGAGAACCGTGCTGAAGAAAATGGTGGATCTTCCTCCATCTCAGGCCTTATTATGCGAGCTTGAGGGTCCTTCTGGTGAGGAGCTGCTCTGCCTGCACCCGCCCCGGGGCCTGGGGGATGAGGGCTGACGGGCTCCAGTGGCGGGTGCCCAGCACCCCCCAGGCTGGACCCCTCCTTCTCCCAGAGGAGAAGAAGAAAATCAGGGAGTTACATGTGGAAACGACATGGCAGTTCCCCGCAGCTTCACTCCCTCACCGCGGGTACCAGCCGAAGATGAGGCCCTGTGAGCTAAAACAGACCTCTCGTAAATATTTCATATTCCTGAGTCAAGCACGAAATGCCTGCTGCCACCCTTTGCATTTCTATTATTTAAAGGGTCACTAATCAAGCAGTGAACTTACCTTTCCGACAAATCTACATACCAGACAATCAATATTCATCTGGTGCTAGCGATACTCTTTCCCCCGCCCGCCCACTGTGAACGCAAGCCGGGCTGTCTCCCTCCTCGCTGGGGATTAGCACAGCCTGGGCAATGAGCCCCGAGGACTCACGAGGGTGTGCTGTGTCCAACACCCCCAAGAAAGTGTTTGCAATCACTGCCAACCACCGCAGTGGGTACAGTAGTGGCAAGGCTAGGAAGGGTTAATGTTTTGTCTGTGACACTGAAATTGAGGCCAGCTGTAGGTCATATTCACGTCCCAGTCACAGGAAAATGAACCTGTGAGACAGAACCTAATTATCTGCTAAACCAAAAGCCAGTCTCAGTTCAATAACTTACGACAGAGCTGGCAGCCAGATATAGCATTGCCATGGTAACGCCGAAAAAAAATCCACTGCAGTAGAGAACAAGAAGGAAAAGAAGGAGACTGTAACCCTAAATATGCTGTAGCCATTTGATCTTGGACAAGTGGATATGTCTAAAGAGCCAGATTGCTACAACTGTCTATCCACTTTAATATCCTCTATAATTACTGAAATGAAAAATGCAATTACAGTGTGCTCTGAGCTAAAAAACAGGAGTAACTGGCTAACTGGGAATTAATTTTAGAGGGAACAATATCGGCTTCTTTCCCTCTCAACACACATGGACTGAGAAGTATGTGGGGGCTGGAGAGCAGAGGCGCCTGCTTCCCGCTAGTCCAAATTCATTGCATGCCAATCAAACCCTTGGTTTCCCCTATCACCTTCCCCTCCTCCCTCTTCTTCTATCCACAGGCCGTTACACACAAGGGAAAAGTTTAGTAGAGCAAAGCACTAAAGATCTCACTTTGGAGACCATAGTGTCTGAACTATGTGAAGTTAAAGGTGACATAAGTTTAAAGGTCTCAGCAAAATGTCCTGCACACAATCCCTTACACGAGAACACAACAGATCACAGGGCACCTTAATGGACCCCTGCTCCTGGGATCATGGGATGAGGGATCCCGTCCTCCCAACACACTCCTACTGGGAGCTGAGCATGACACTCTCAAGCACCGTCAGCACTGGATGGTAATGGAGCTTTTCCCAGCTTAAGCCCCCAGCAGCAAAACAAAGGACACGTCCTCGGATGGCTCGCTGAGCTGGACAGGCACACGTGCACACACCGGTAGCTCAGCTGTGGACGACCACCACCCTGCTCTGCCAGGCTCCTCGGCACAGCAGTGAAAAAGTTAACAAAAAATCAGACAAAAGCTTGCACCAAACACAAAATCAAACACGTGTTTTGAAATACATATTCAAAAAGTCATATATGCATATATATATATATAGGCACATATTGCTTATTGTTGTGTGGACCACAAAACCAATGTCTGATCATTCTGGTCAGAGATGTGGATTTGATGTCAAAAAGATCATCAGTGAGTTCATGAAAGACCGTATATCTGTTTATGTGTGTGCACATTAAAGACAGAGATTTTAAATGAAACATCACGCTTAGAAAAATACAATTAAACCAAATAAACCACTTATTTTGGTCGGCACTTCTGTATAGGTGTTCCCAGCTTGCTGCCAGAGCTATCCATGCTATCCAGAGCAGCTTGCTGAACAGTGAGATTTCACCCCCAGATGCTAGAAACCGCATGGTTTCAGACTCTCGCATAGGCATGCTATTCAGACTCAAAATGTTCTTGACATTACTAATTTTATGAGAGACTTCTAAAAAAAATAATAGTATTCCAGGGGGTTAGGATAGCAAAATCATTTCCAACCTGAGAGTGTGATTAGGAAATATTATTGTCCTCATATTTTTACCCTGCACAGGTTTTTTTTCTTCTGACTGGATAAGTGAAGTCAAGATTTGGCAGTTCTTTTTCAGAAAGAGCTCTCATTCTAGTAATAATGCTGTCTGAATAAGAAATACTCATTTTGGTATGGTGCCTTCTGAAGTGGGTTATGTATCAATCGCTACTGCACAGTGCTGTATAAGTAATGAAAAAAAGGAAAATTCATTCAGCCATATATTATTGATATTCTAGCTTTTTTTTTTTAAAAAAAAAAAGCTGTAAAAAAAACCCCAACAAACCAACCTAAAACCCACAAAAGTCCACAGACAACATATTATGTAGATCTCCATGTCTCCATATTGTTTGAGACTAGCATCCTGATCTTATAAATACTTACCATTAGTACCTAGTCCAGGGAGCAGTGCTATTGAGGTGGTAGGGATGTCTGGTATCTACAGAGAATTTGAGCATGACCTTTGTATACATGTACAGGTTTTGTTAGCAGCAACGTAGATCAAAGGGGGACCATGGTATTATTTTCAATGAGCCAGCCTGACACTTGGCATAAGCGAGGTCTGCTGAAGTCAGTGGGCCTGAACCTGATTATGCTGGTCGTGAATTTGGCCTCATTTTCATCACAGAAAATATAAATGACCTTGTGCTTTTCTTTTGTTGAGCTCTATATTTCTGAAATGTTAGCAACTTGCGTTTCAATCAGTCTGAGAATGTGCTGAGTCTCTTCAAATTGTGTAAAGGATTTTTAGGAAAAAGTCTTCTGTAACTGCTGGAAATTGGCTTTAATGCACTGGTTTTCAGCTTTCAAGGTTCCAACTCAGTAAACTGATAACTCATTTTTGAAAGAAATTTTCTAACAATGCTTCCGAATCTTTACTACAAAGAACGTTCTCATGGGAAATTCAGAGGCAGGCAAATAATGCAGAAGAAGAGAAAAACTATTGGGAAAAGGTAACATTCAGTTCAGCACAGCGAACAGAATTCTACTTCCATTTAAAAAAGCAAAACAAAAAATACTCTGGTCTTCACACATGGAACAAAATCTTGACTTTGCTACTCGAACGTATTTGTTTCCCATCTGAGCCTGCAGACACTCTGAGTCAATATTTCCCAAAACAGTGGTCTGCCCTTTCCCTCTCAATTACATGGATCTGCTGAGGAAAGACAGGCTCACATAGGGGCTGAAGCAAGGAAAGTCCCTACGTGGGTTTTTTGTACCGCTGCACAATGGAGCTGCCTCTGTTCACCATGCTTCTGATATGGCTGCTATTACAACTGGAGCTTTTTCAGGAAAGGAAGCAACCATCCTCACCTGTGATGTTAGCGGCACATTTATCACAAACAAATCCGTAGGCTGTACACTTTAAACTGCTCATTGCAGTTATGAAAAGGGTGAACTAGAGTACTGACATAATATATGTTTACAGAGCTGAAATCCAAGCATGTGCCTCAGTTGATCTTCTGACATTTGTAGAAAACAGTAGGAAAAGACCAATTAATGAAAAATGAGAGTACCGTTTTGTCATGGCAGAAACATTAGAGACAGCTATTGACAAAAGAGTCTATCTTTTAACATCAAAACTAAAGAATTAAAGAAGGAATTAAAAAAGAGAAATCATGATCTGACCATTATAGCAGTAACAGTGGCCAAATACTGGCTTGTGTCTGTGTACGAAACTCCGGCTTACATAAATCTGAGCTACGTGCAAGTATCCACTGACATAGGTCACTACACTGTGCTTTTATCCAACTTCCCCCTGAAAACATAAACTCCAAAAATGAAACTGGTTGTGATAGTCATACTGGAATATTCTAAGGGAGATACCTTTCTGAACAAGATACAGAGTTTGTGAAGTTCATGAGAGTCCAGTGGAATGGGACAGGTAATACAGGACTAAGTTTCCTACATGTACGTGTCTGTTGCCAGATAAGTATCTGACATATCTATATGAGGCTGGCAGATACGTCGTACAGATCCTATGGACTTGCAGTCTTCTGGAGTGGCACCAGTAGGATGCCTTAAGGCAAATGGCATGAGACATCAACAGCTGCTCTACATTTTCTAAACTTTTCTAACGACTTACGGCTCCTCTGAAGTCCCAAGTACTAAATTTAGCAGTCGCTATCACCAGGACAAGTAAGTGGTTCTAACACATGACTGTACAAAAACTATAGGTGAGCCCCAGGGGAAGTGTCCTGCAGACAGAGGCAGTGATTGTCGAGCCCCTGCACTCCAAGGATGCTTGCAGGGTCAAGTGGACTGGTGCCTCATGGCTCTCCAGACGGTTTAGAAGCCTGGGCTTGGTGCTGCACTAACCACCCCACAGCGTAGCCAGGTTAGAAATATGCACTGGGCACAATGGTTACCTAGACCAAAAGCTTATTTGTTTTCTGAGCTGACTATAAATCAGGCAGCTCGCTTTTCCACTGTGTTGTATAGTTATACATCCCAGTATCAGCTAGAGGAAATGTGCTGCCACCCTTATTTTATACAGTTTAAATGACTAGGCAAAGGGGATAGCAGTGGAGTTGTCACCTACTTTGACCCAGTCGAACTGGATTTTCTTATGTAAATTGGTCACCACTGTGCTGAACAACTAACATAAAATTCAAAGGTTCGTACTATGCAGTCAGGTCTGAAAGAAATACTGAGTAACCATACAAATCCATTTTGATTGGCCTCATCAACCATGTTGTAGTGTGTCCTAATAAACTGGCATTACACAGCAGAGTAGCTTTACTTGATCTAATCCTCCTAAAATCAGCACTTACTAGTAGATGTTAAATTTTGGTTATGAAATAAGAACTCAATGACTGTGAATTACTTCAGATGGAGCCTTTAGTAAAATTGTACAATTTACAAATTGTAATGCTATAGTTACTTTAAAAAGCTCATGTACACCCTACATGAATCATCCAATAACGCTGCTATATTAAAAGCTAAAATCTTTGTTTAAATTAAACAGTTAATATTTAAACTCATGTTCCATTAAAAATATGCCAGGATAGTTTTGCATCATGTTAAATGATACATAGTGAGGCTACTTGATTTGTTTCTATTTTTGTTGAGGTTTTTAGATCCTGAGAAAACTAGCTAAATATTATATTTCTTTGCTTAAGTCTAAACAGAGCCTTTCAGTCTCTTAATATAGGTGATTTAAAATCCTTTTCTGGAGCTAGTATTCTACTTTGATTCAGTCTTCAATGTAAACTTTTCGTCTTCTTCTTGAAACCCATGATTCCGTCAGTATGATGTTCTGACAAGGGCTGCTATGGTGAGAAATGCCTTGCAGTGTGCATTACACCATTCCCCATGTAATTTGGGGATATGTTAAGCACAAAAGGATCAAGATCATAGTATGGAGCTTTTTGGGAGTGGAAACAGTTTAAGTAAGTGTTTTGTAAGGATGGTGGCCACTCCTCAAAGCGTTTAAATTTGATGATGACATCTTAGCAGCTGAGGCCAATGACAAAAGCTCCCCTTGACTTTAACAAGGCCAAAGCATTCCTTTATGGAAACTACAAGGCTGCAAGATGCCTCTGTATTCCAGGGCATGATTTGCACTGACAAAAACAGTCATGAGAATATCACAGTGCCAAATGTCACAGTTCTGATCTAATCCACCTTAAAATCTCTCCTTTGTACAGAACTGTGTGTGGCTGGAAAAGTTTGCCAATAAGCTATATATAAAAAAAAAAACCCCATTGGCCCCAGGTAAAATCTGTCATATAACTGCACCTTACAAAATCTACCTGTCAGGAAAACATTTAAAGAAAATAAATTAAGTGAGCATAATGATGCAGGTTGCATTAGAGCTGTTGCGCCTTGGAAGTCCATGGAAACCACTTATACAGGGCTCCAATGTTTTCTCAGTCCTCCTCAGTCACAAATGGATCTGCAGAACATGGAAATATTTATAAACAAGAAAAGATACCATTTTTATGATACCAAAAGACTTCATACAATTAAAGCAGAAGTAATTAAACAAATGCACAGAAGAAAAGAAAAAAAATCTGCCAACGATGCTTAAACAGGTTGGTACCACCTATTAGTCACTGCATTGCGGTCTGCGGGAGACAGGAAAACACAACAGAGAAGTATTGCTGTATTTGTCCTGATCTTATCTTTTTCCCTGGGCTAGTGCTAGTAGCTATTGTCAGAGAGAAAAGATTCTGGGCTAGATGCTAGCAATTTGCTAGATTGCTAGCATTTCTTTCCACACCAGCACCCTGTCTTTTGTTGCTTCTTAAGATGTGCTGCGATAAAGCCAACAGAGAGTGTCTAGCAGCACATAGCTATGGCCTTTGAAAGCCATTTGATGCACTAGGGCTGTGTTATACATGCATGGTTTTAATGAGATTCTTACAGTTTTTTCAGGAGTATTGTGCAGCAGGCAAGAGAGTCAGAAACAGAGAACAATCCTTACCTTTGATTTCACACCTGTTGCTATAGACACCGCTACATGTTTCACACCATCCTGTTTAAGGGGCTTAAACATGGAATGACCATCAGACATTTTTAATCCTCTGTACGCTAAGGATGTTTTTCCTTTTGCAGCTTCACACAGGAATGTATCTGCTGGAAAATTTAGGCACAGCTTACTCATTTGGCTTAGATTCTCATATACGCATTACATTACACCACCTTTCCCCCAGCTTTTTTAACCAAAGTGTCCTCCAGATTGTTTTGTTTTGCCAAGTAAGAAACCTGAAATTTTGCAAAGTGTTGTAGCTCCTTGTGCAACAATTGGAAAGAATATTTCAGGGTCATCTTTGAACCTTCAGTCACTGAAGGTCTGATGCCATCTCAAAGCCTTCAGCTGGGGCAGTGGCTACATGCATTACCTCGTCTGCGACACAAGGGAGCTGCTCCCACAGATAGCCGTCCTCCGAAAGAGCTGTTGTGCTACGTATCAGACAGTTGGAGCAATGCGAGTTTTGGATTGTATTTACTTATACTTGTTAGTGCAACAGTACCGTGGGTGCTACAATTGCTAAGCTCATTCCCCTCCCTCCTTGAATGGGGAATATCTTGCCTTTACAGTATGTTCTTACAGATCACGCAAAAGAAAAAGCAAAAAAAAGAAAATGCAACTTTAATTCCATTTTCTCATGGGGTTTCTTTTTCTGTATTCAAATAATAAAAAGTGCATCAGAGTTTTTTACAAATTCTGGGCCATTTTGGTTTCAGAGAGGCAGCTACAAGCATGAAAATTTATTGTGCAATGGGAAGTCCTGGTGTACCAGCACTGCCACACCTTCGGAGCACCCCACAGGCATTCACATCCAGGGGAACAGGGCTGTGAGATCACACGCTCTGAGCCGTGTCTTTCCTTCCTTCCAGTGCAGGCTAGCTACTGCCTGTGGAGGTGATAAAGAGGTAAGGTAGTTAAAGTTGCACTGTCAGCCAAAGGAGCTGTGCCCATCACCTTCAACACTCTGTCAGAAAAGGGAGTTTCTTTCCCACGCCTTTGTGGAACCAGGTCCCATGATGCACTGCTTACACACGCATATTTCTGTAATTTTAAACTGTATGTAGGAAATGAAAGTCATTGTATAACACAACTAATCCTTTATCAAATTCTGAATAAGATGCAAAAAAGAACAAGACCAGGTTTGGAGTAGTATCCCAAGATTTGTGAAATGAAATTGATTTCCATTCAAATCAGGTCTTTTACTCTTCTTGAAAATGTCAAGGTGTCAGCCTTGGCCATTACCAGACTGTGATTTATAGTTGAGACAAAGCGATAATACTCAGGTGACTGTCTGGAATTGTACTGCTGTGTCTGGAAAGACTACAGATGACAGCCATCTCCTTTCTTAACCAACTTGCATTGCTTATCTAAGATCAGTCTTCCCACACCCCTCCTCCCCAAAACCTTGATAGAAAAATGATAAAACATATAGGTTTGAAGATTTACTGAGATCAGACAAATAAGCCTTGGGAAGGGAGTAGGTTACAGAACTTCGGAGAAACACATTAAAAATAATCCTTTAGCTAGCTGTATCCTAGCTGTTTGGATGAATACCTGTAAAATGTGAGACTGATTGCCTGGTTTCAACACATGGGCATGTTTTAATCCATCTGTAGGATCTATTTCTGTAACTCAAGTATACTAGAAGCACAGAAAATGCTGAAACCAAGTCAGTTTTTAAATAGTAAGAATAATACAGCTGCTGTCATTTCCTTCTGAAATTAAACAAAATTTATTCAATAAATAGATTAATGGAGGTTAAAAATTACCTGGCTAATATTTAATTGAACATTGATGAGCTAATTCTGTTAGTTCTCCCATTGACATAAAGTTTTGCTTGAATAAAGGCAACAGAAATACTTAACAGTTTAGGTGCTAAACTCATACTGATTTTAGCTGGAATTAGGCACCTTCAAGTAGCTCAGACAAGCCTTTTTCAAATCTATTTCTCTCTTTATTCCTTCAGCTATACTTGTGGTCTTAGTATAGTGGAGTGAAGGAGAGAATAAACAAGATACATGAATAAGTCAAACAAAAGAAAAGAGGAATTACTAGCACAACTAATAAAACCATTCCTGACATCAGCTCGCTCGTTCTGGTATTAGTATTTGCAGAGGATATTGACAAAATGGGAAGGGTTCAAACAAGCAACGCGATCTGATCTTCCCAAAAACCCAACTTACAGTAAGACAATGAAGACAATCTCATTAGTCTTTCAATGAAAATTCTAGGAGGTGAAAACAAATGGCCATTTAAATTGTCAGGAAAAATTTCAGTAGCTGGAAGTTGATGCTGAACAAATTCCAGTTAGAACTAAAGCCTATGTTTTTAATAGTGATGTAATAGACTACTGGGACACTGTTCCTGGGGTTATTATGGATTCTCTGCCATCCCAAGTCCTAAATATACACGCTAACCAAACAGACATTGTTGGTGTTGATGTGGGAGTTGCTTGGTGAATGCTTTGGCATGTTTTATGGAGGAAGTCAGACTAGATGATCGAGTTTGCCTTGGCAGCGGACATGTGATATTTCTGCTATGTGTGGGAGACACAAGGGAGGAGAGCAAGGGAGGAGGTAAGGGGCAGGGAAAAGGAGGGAAGGAAAGAAGGAGGAGATGTCTGGCTGTCTTCCTTGCCTAGTGCATGTAAGGTGCAAGCCTTGTGTGGTACCATGTTTCCTGGTTCAGTAAACTGCAGATGGTACCTAGAAGCAGAGGGTATAGGATGGCATTCAGGCACAGCTTTTACCACAGGACAGGAGAGTCTGCAGGTCCCCTGAGAAGACTACTGCAGGTATTAAGTTCTGCTGTCACTCCATAATCTGAGCTGGATGCCAGCTGAAGGATTTTTTGTCCATAGTAAAAGCATACAGTACTGAGACATACATAAGACTGCTTTATAGAAAAATGCTGATCCCAGGGACTCTCTTTGGAGATACTCCTTATCATGTTTTTTTTCTTGCTAGCTATTGCAGAAGATCATTAGGACCATTAAAAATATTAATCTGAAAAAAAAGTAAATGTGGAAACCCAAACAAAGTTGAAGAGTCTTGATGGAGACTAGATGAACACTGGGATGTGAGATCCCATAGCTTATTCAGATGTGCTCCTCTCTCTTCCCAGCCACAGCAGTAAGTTACTGCGGACATCTGAAGAACAAATAGCAGAAGGAGGGCTGTAAAAGGCATGTATAAAATGTCCCCTCACTCCACCACAGTAAATCATGACCTCCTACTGGCCACTGAATTCTTTGCTATTATTTGTATTATACTCTGGCCTCAGAGCTCTAACCAAAGTAAAGGTCCCACTGTGCTAGCTACTGTGCTCCCAGTTAGTGAGTGGTGGTCCCCATGTGAAAGAGCCCATGGTCTGCCTGGACAACACAGGGCAAATGTCAGGGAAGGAAAGTAAAGGTTGACTCACTGAAAGCGAGCTCAAGGGAATTGTCTGCATTCATGCTGGGTGCCAGGAAGTGACCCTAAATCTTTAGTCATTGATGCAGGAAAGAAGAGCACGTAGGCGGTGGTTTGGAAACATTTGAAGGGTTTTAAAAAGTGTTAGTTATTACATGTAGTAATTTTGATTTCCCACTAGCATTTAGGGAATGATTACCAAATATCAGAAAGCCAAACTGCAGCCTTTGGAATTTATTAACTCATAAAAGCCTACCAAAGCTCAATACTCAGATACCAGCAACACCCACAAGAAATCTATCCCTCTGAGTCAGTCAGGAGAGGTTTCCAACATTGTATCGGTAACCTGTTTTACTTTTAAACATCTAGCCATTGTTTTAGAACTGCGTGTCCCAATGACTCCTAAAGCATCAATATTTTGACCATACTTACCTATTTCAGAAAGAGGCATAAGTCTGAGAATTAATACCCAGAATAACAGGCTGTCATAACAAATACCAGAAAAGCACAGTGTCCTAGGTTTATTTAAAATGTAACAGTAAATCTAATTCCCTGGATACTCCAGTGTGTGTATATAAATACATGAGCAGGAGCTATAAGCACTATGTGTCCTCAGTCTTGTGAGAAATCTTCCCAACAGAGAGATGAACCCTCCACTAGCAGTGAAGAGATGTAAATCCCACCACAAAATGGCTGCACCAGCCATTTCACGCACCAGGCTTGCTAAAAGCTGATGCCTGCACCATTGGACCCCCACATGGATACGGAAGGTGAGGTGCTGTGCACGGCCGGTGCTGCACACAGATTAGGCTCGTGCTGGCTGCCTGCATGAGGGCAGGCACCGCAAGGCTGCTGCAAGGGTCTACAGAGCAGAACTGCCTGCCTGCCTGCCTGCCTGCCTGCCTGTTGTACACCCGAAACAGAACTATGCTCCTCGAGGATAAGGACCAGTCGTCAAAACTTCTGGAAATGTGAATCCAACTGAATGCTGGTAGCAAATATTTCATGCACATCACTAGCAGATACTACCTCTGCTGAAGAAAGCAGCAGAAAGGTATTCCATACCACCCCCCCGCCAAAATCACAGTTATTAAATCTGATGTTCCACAAATGATCCTCTGTTCCAACTGTGCAGCGATCAGGGCTACCATGCCAACGAAAGATGAAAATGAACAAGAAGAAGAGCTTTATTTGGAAAACTGCAACTAGCAACCTAATATATAACCTGTGACAACTGGTGGTTTTTGAACAGGGCTGAGGGAGGGGATGCACATTCTGCAAAAAGTTGCAGGTAGGGCCAATTTATATGTCCTTCATGTTCCGGATGAAGAACCACCATGGAACCAAATGCAAAAAGTGGGAGCAAGGCTAGTTCAAGCTCTTAGGAGAACCTTACAGAACTGTAGGGCCTTACAGTGGGGCTGTGGAAGGGGCTGAAGCAAAGAGAAGATTACCATGGTGGAAGAGAAGGGAAGGTGAGCGATGAAAGCTACTCATTAGCAATACTGTGATTCACTTTCACAGAATAACCTTTAGCAGAAAAAAATGACTAATTCGTCCAATTCTCTGGCGTACCTATACCAACACGTACACATAAATTTTAGAAGTAGAAAGAACTAGAAATCATGGGAGGATCCCACAATCAAACTTATTTCTAGACTCAGTGTTGTTTCTTTCACATCTTCACATGTTTCACAAAGGCAGTTTGCAGAGGAGAGAGAGTGCAGAGGAACAGACAGACAGTGAACCATGAAGAGTTTTCCACTGCTAACTGTCTCACTTGTGTGAAAATCAGTGTATAAATCAGATAAACAGAATCTACTTCTTTATGCATTGAAGATACTCTCTTCATCTGATTAACCTTGATCTGATGGAGACGCTTTGAGTAAAGGGATGTATTATGAAGAAATGCATTCTGCCAGGAAAGACTTGAGTTTGAAATTAAATCCTGTGCTAAACTTTTCAAGAAGTATCTACCTTCACTGAAGTCTTTTCATGGCCCTGCTTATTTCTACTTTAAACTTCTCACTTATTGTACTTTAAGCTCCATCAGTGAATGTAAATGGGGTTTCACTATACGTTTAGTGCATTCAAGCATTCTTTGTTACAGTTCCCACCCTGCCGCATTATGTGAGCTCTGCCACGGAAGTCCAGCAGTCGGTTTGTTTTCTGCTATTAATAAAAGAACCTACTTTTCCCCTCTTCTTTGAAGAAGTTGAAAGGGCTACATGTTAGAGGGGGAGGTGGTGGGGAACAGACTGTGGTGTAATCCCCAAACGCAAATGCTGTCTAGATTAGAAACCTCCCTGAAGAAAATTTACAAATGCTAAGACTGTGCTTTTTGTGTGATGATCACTAGAGCAATAACTTAGCCACATACTGGGTTCTGCCTAATGCTTAAGGAGCCTACTAGGTGAAAGGAATTAAATGAAAAAAAAAAAAAAAATCTTCCACTTGGCTCTGTGCCAGTGCCATCCAACCCTTTCAGTATCCAGTGACTTACTAGTGCAACTATTTTCATGTGTATTTCATCACTGAGGTATCTTCATATAATACTTAGGAATCTGTTAAAATAAAAAAACCACAAGTGGAATTTACACATTGCCAGTGTTTTTACATAGTCCAGGAAAAGCTTAATTAAAGGGGTGGGACGTGGCTCTGCTGAATAGCTGCTTTTCCTTCATACCTTCCCATGCATGACACGCACACATCCAAGAAAAGAAGTTGGTGGGGGGGGAGGTGGTGGTGGAATAAAACCACCCAAAACCAAAACCAAAATTACCAGCCTTTAACTATTCAGCACAACCTTGTTGATTTGCTTGGCCATCTCAATAAACGAATATGCTCCTTCTACAGAATCACAGACCCGTTGTAACAGCTAACAAGTAGAGGAAAACTACAGAATATTCTCTGCTTTTTTCCCTATAGGAGACTCATATTGTTTGAACTACCATTACTGTATCTAGTTTATCATACAATTACGACTAATCCTTAACTCCTAAATAAGTACAAACAAGAGTAAAGATTCCAATCCTGAAAGCCTACCAGATAAACTTTAGTCTACAATCGACTGGATGGTTCTGTGATTAATTTTAAATCCTACTTAATAGGATAAAGATGTTTATAAAAATGAAATAATTTTATTGGTGTTGATCTTAATAATCTTATGTTCACTTACTCTCTAAGGCCTCCATAGTCCATCCACTTGTTGCTACTCAGGCACTGCAAGTAAAACATAGCTTTGCACACAAATTAATATAGCTAGATTCTGGTTGGAATATAACTCACCAAATAAGAATAACTCTAGTGTTGCCAAGGAATTGAACGATGCAGCATCCAACAAACTCGGAAGATGCCTATTGTAATCATCAAACAACGAAAAAATTTAACAAGGTGATGAACGTCTCAGAAACATTATTTGGACAAAAATACTTTAACTGAACATAACAAAATTAATCTACTTTTAATTGAGTGATACGATTTCAGCTGGTATTTTTATAGGATCCCAGATTTTTTTTTCTATTACATGTATCTATCTGACTACCTATCTAGCCATAGACCTCAGGCAGCAGTCAGTCTTTCTTTTTTTTTTTTTTTTTTTTTTTTTTTTTGTAGGCTACAGCCGGTTCCTAAGAGGAGATGACTGTTTTTGAGTGTGAAATTAAGTACCCAGTCAGGAATTGAGCATAATCATCATACGGACAAATCAAAATGATGGCTACATTTAATGCCTACAGAAATTTTTGCTGCACTGCATATTAACACACTGAAAATGTTGTGTTAGCTAATCGTGAATGTGCCGATTTTCATTACTCATGGAAATGCATAACATCTTCTGTTAAACTTCATTGACATTTTTCATCAAATGAATAGAGCAATGCCCCAAAATGTGATAATTGTAGATTCTTGTTATACAACTTCGAGTAAAATATTCTTTCCTCTAATTCCAACAGTAATTAACTTGGATTGGAATTCCCCTGACTCATGTAACAGTCTTCAGCACTGTATTAATGGATCTTAGTGTTTATATGGTTTGAAAAGAAATACTGTCCTATATATTTAATATTATATTAAGGTGCTAAAGACTTTCAGGTTAATGAAAAGAATTGATCAAATCACCCCAGCTTGAGTTGCAAGCATTTTTTTGGGTTTAGGTTTAAAGTGGAATGGTATCTTGTTGAAACTTAAAATGCTTCAAAAATGAAGCTCTGGAAAATCGTTGCATCTCCCATGAAGACTAAAAATTAAAGTAGACAATTATTGTAATAATAACCCAATTGTACATGGCAGACAAAAGAGAAGCTAATACTTCCCTCTGCTTTTTGACTGATGTTTTGTTGGGCTGTAGCTAAACAGCACTTTAAGTTGACAGTAAATTAGCAAACAATATGAGGGAGGAAAAAAGAAAGAAAATCATGCAGGGGTTAAGATGTTTATGTAAAACAGTGATTTTCCTTTTTAAAATTAAAACGTACAAATAAGCTGGTGTCAGAGACTAGGTGATCCTTCATTTCCACCGCATTGAGCAGGCTCACATCAGCAGCAGACAGCCGTTAATATATGCGTCTGGCTCAGTCTGGTCTACCAACTAGGAATTCATCGAATTGTTAATATCATTCCTTTTTTGTATGCACCACACATCATTTTCACTCTCTCTCTCTCTCTTCCTCCCCCTTTGCAAGAGCTTGTGTTTTGGTTTTTTGTTTTTGTTGTAGCACAAGCTGATTACTCCGAAATCACATATTAAATAGCATTTAAAAGCATTTTGGACAGAAACAGCATAAAGTCATATAGAAATGAGAATATACTGAAATTCTGTACATATATCAAAGCAGAGCATAGCGAAGATGATGCATTCTATTTATTTCTGCTAATAGAGACAGCTTTCATATACTGCCAATGTGTAAATAAGACTGCTTTCTGCATGGTGTCTTTAGGCATTGTCACGTAGTCCCAGGACAGGGAAACATCTTGTTGATCTTGGTAGGAATTCCGCCCAAGCAAAGACCAGGATTCCCCCTCCCCTCCATCCATCTCTGCCCCACCACAAGGAGTTCAATGTGTACCAGAGGCTGGTTTTGCTGTGCTGAAACTGGGGAAGAAGAGGGAGGAGGGAAAAAGCAAGGCTGTGTACCAACTTTTTCATCTCTGTGGCAAGGGGCAGCACTGAGTATAATGGGGAAGAGAAGAGCCACTGGAGTTATCCCAATTCAAGCAGTAATGCAGAGGCAGTACTGCATATTTACGGCTTTTGCTGTAGCACCAAATAAGCCAGGTAGGGGTTTCTAATGATTAATTTTCTTCTCACTCTCACTGCAGAGCAGGGCATACTTGAAATCTTCAGACTGACAGAGACAGACGTTTCACACTACAGTTTCACCTTCATTGTATGTACAATATTAAATGCAAAATGAATTCAGAGTGCTGAATGTGAACCATCCACATTCAAGTAAAATTTTGCTGATTCAAAAATAAATGCAATGAAAATCTTTAATATGTACATTGTATATCTGATTAAATCTATAAGGATTTTTATTTTGATAAATACTCTGCAGAATTTAAATTGCATATCGACATGTATATACCTACCCGCAATATAGTTTATCTCATTATATAGCTTGAACAGAATACTTGTTCACCTGATCAGTATCTTAAATCGACTGTTTTCAGTACGGAAAACTATTGTACATAATACATGTCAGTTGCTACTGAAGTGCTTCATGAGAGTAGCACCTAGCTGGGTATGTTTGTCTTTTCTATACAGACTCAGATTTACTTTTCTAATACTGCCTAAATAGAAGTCAACGTTGAATAACGCATCTGTGTTAAAAAAATTACCTCTGTGTCTGAATATTTGCAAGTAGCTCTTCTGAGTGTTCTTAGCATGTGGGATAGACAGTTTATGAAGAAAAGAATTGCATATTGGCAGGAACTGTATCATCATTGTAATTGCTAAGGCAATATTTTTAAGACTATTTAAAGACTAATTATATCTTGAGCAACTTGAAAACTACGTACAGCGCATAGTTTCTGTCTCTTAAGAAAACAAGACAACAAGAAAAAGTATTATACTAACAGATAAGAACAATTTATTTTAACAATAGTGTTGATGTTTACAATAAAACACAATTCCTCCCACACAAGTGGAAAAAATATACTGCAGCCAAAATACCACTTCTGAAACGAACAAATAGTTTAGATGCCTGATCTGTGTGAAGCCTTTGTCTCAGTGAAGTCTGATGTATCAACAAGGTCCTGCAGCATCTTGGGTTAGACACAGGAAACAGAGAAAAAAATGACTCAGAACTGACCCACCTATAAAATATTAAGAAATACAAATCAAATTATGTGTTGTAGATCAGAAGTTCAAGACTAAGGAACAGTGCAGAATAACTTGGGTGCTTGTGAATCTTCTTATGCAAAGTCAGTGGAGTACTTAACACATGAGGGACAACCTAAAGCTCACTCTGTTTTTTGTCAGAGGGGGAAGAAAATGCAAAAAGTGATGGAGAGGCTAGAAGTTGAGTCCAGTGCTTAGAGTATTGCTGGCTCAGTTTAAACTGAACAGGTACAAGAAACGTGGTTCTGTGAGCAAAGTGATTTTAATGCTGTGGTATGATTTTTGCACCAATATTCTCCATCCGATTAAAATGTAAATTAAATGAGAGAATATTTTCAATGCCATATTGTGTTCTCACTTGGACAAAGAAAAATGATGGCAACTAACTAAAAAATAATCTTGTCCCATGTTACAGGAAAAGCCAAGCAACAGTTTTCCTGTAGCCTGAAATCATTATTCAAACAACAATAGAATGAATGTTTTCTAGGCCTCAAACAACAGTGTTTATGCTTTATGTTTTAAAAGTTAATTAATGCTGTAACAATACAGCTGAAAATACACTTTGTGCTAATTATCTATCGGAATTGTCTGTAATAATAATAAAATTATGGTTGAAAGCCTTTTGTATATTTTAGTATCTGTTTTGAGTTGTGATTTTTTTGGAGGTACAAACTGGCATTCAGTTTAAATTTTAATTCTAAATGTTACATGGCATCTAGTCCAGTTTTCTAAACATACAAATATGTAACATCCTAATGTTGCACAATGGATAACAGGTTTTTTTCTTTTAGGAACAGTTCTGCTGCTTAACATTTGAAATAGGTATATTTTCCTTTTTTCCCTTCCAGACAAGGAAAGCTCCTTTGGTTCTCTAAATTCTGCAGAGAAACAATCACAGTCCAAAGCTGCTGGTTCCCCTCCGCCTAGGTCCCAAGAGCCTGACTTGTGATTGTTGCTAAAAAACCTCACAAGTTAGGGTCTCAGGGACTAGGAAAAGTCCGATATGATCCGGTAGAATTCGTCTTCCAATAAACTGAATTGCTTAGTAGTCATAATCGCTGTCAGTAAAACTTTCACTGCTATTGTTAAAGACAAAAACAAAACAAACCCGAAAAACAATGTTCCCCCCAAATAAACAACCCCTCCTTCCCCCCAAATAAACAAACCACAGTTTCAAGTAGGGGGCAGAAAAGATCAAATAAGCAGGCAAGACACATACATACATTCAAACAATGTATCAGCTGACTGAACAGACTTTTCTTACAGAATAGTCCTTAACTTTTGAAAAGAAAAAACAAAGAACACAGGAAAAAAATCTTCACTGCCTTATCTCTCAAGTAGCCATATTATAATGCATCAGAGGGAAGCGTCTAAAAATGGGTTAAAATCTGCTTCCAGCAGATTTGTACAGTAACAATTTTATTCTATTTCCCTTAATGCCTGAAAGAAGGATTAAATGCTTGTTAAGGGGTTTCTAATTGAAATATTTCCTCATTATACTTTTAGTCCTACTGTTCAGGTGGGCCCTGGGTTACAGAGTAAACCCATTCACGATGCAAGGATAACCTTTGGGCGTGTATTCACTTTTTGCCTCTTCCCCACGTTCAACATTTAATCCTTCTACAGACTGCTAGCAAAAGCTTCTTCCTTTCCAATGGCAAAACTAGCTTTCGCTCCATAAGCAGTAGAAAACATTGACATGCAGAGATTGTTGTCACTTGAACCAGATTGCTCAAAGCACACATAACTTTCAAATACTGTCGGTACAGTAAGAAGAAATGCTCGGATTTCCCGAATAATTTCGTTCTGAAGCCGAACACTTTTAATGGCACGACCACAATCCCGAATTACTTTCGCATTCATTCTCCTCCGATCTTTAGCCTTGTATGCAGAATGAAAAAGAAAATTTCTACTTTAGGGACAGGATCCACCGTGGCTTTTTTTTTTTTTTTTTCCTCCATCAGAGCCCAGAGCAAAAGAAACAGCAGCCATAAAGGTCCTAGCCACTGGAGCAGAATCTGGCATAGAAAACTCAGTGCTCTTCGGGAAGCCGTTCAGCTTTAAAAAGGAAAAAAAGAGAAGAGGGGGGGAAGAATTAGAATCTCTGCTGGTCGAACAGGTGAATCATCCATTTACAAGAAAGCTGTACAGAGCGCTCTGCTGAAGAAAAGATTTGCCAGTGCCCCCCACCCCCACCCCTGCCCTTCACCCTCCCCTCCAGAATGATACTTCAGATTTCAGAACATTTTGGATTATTTAAAATATTATTTCAGCTGATGATATAATGCAACATTATATAAGAGCCGTTTCTTTGTCACTGTGCACCATTCAATCAGTTATGCCTCAGACACAAAATAGTTAAACGAAACAAAATATATCTATGAGAGATATATATATGTATAGCAGTCCCTAGATTTCAATTTCTTTTTTTTTTAAAGCTGATCATGATTTAACAAACAATTTTGACCACAGCTTTCAAATCAATAATTAGAATGAAAAATCTCTCCCCTCTATAAATATGACATTAACATAATTATACCACCCCCATCGCATAGACCCATCCTCTTTAGGGAATACATCTGATGCTCTGAAGATGGAAATCAGTCAGATTTTAGTTGCTCTCAAACGTACCTTTGCTTCTCACTGACTGACTGGCTTTACCTTCCATGCACACACACAGTCACTAGCACACACACGCGCACACACACACATACACATGCGCGCGCACACACACACACACACACACACGCACAAAAAGGCAAGGCAAAGCAGCGGATGCTGACTCAGAGCAGTTGTGTGTGGAGGGGGTGGTATCGGCTGGTATTTTCACTGCACTCATCATTAACATTAACTCACTCTCTAGCATCCACCCTCTCTCAGACCTGCTGGACTGCAGCATTTGCATGACGCTGTCACTCTAGCCCTTGTGGGTCAGATGTTAGAAGAAAAAAAAGCCTCAAGGCTCTCATAAGGAATGCCTTCATTTCTTCCAAAGGGTCCCTCTTCTTATTTTTCCACCTTTCTACTTCCTCTGTTGCTGTGTCTCAGTTGTTTGACATCTTTCCGGAAGAAAATGTCTTGAGCTGCAATAAGCCAGTAGTCAGTCGGTCCTCCCCTCACCTCACACTCCTATTCCCACCCCCTTTTTTTCCTAATCAATAAGACAGATCTCCAAATGCAGTTGTGAAAACAGGCTCTGACACACAGA
This sequence comes from Morus bassanus, assembly GCA_031468815.1. NCBI lineage: Eukaryota > Metazoa > Chordata > Aves > Suliformes > Sulidae > Morus > Morus bassanus. The sequence continues at coordinate 111,243,094 of CM062568.1, forward strand.
CTTTCATCCTCGATCCTCTGCCTCAGGAATAGCAGGCAACCCAGGCTCACACGTGATGTAGAGAGAAATAATGCCAGTAATTCTTGAACAGTCTTAGGAGTTTATTCTACGCCTTCTTCATTTTTTCCTTTGCTTGAATAAATACCAGTGGGAAGGACACAATAGCTCTCAAAAGCAACAAGGATTCATTTCTTCAGAAAATAATGAAAATTAAAAAGACTAATATTAATCTTCCTCAAAATTAATGCTATCTTTTTTTTTCCCCACTCATTGTGCTCTTTATAAGTAGGAATTGTCTCATAGCCAAAACACTGCCAGGGTCTGAATAACCATTCACTGTGCTGAAATCGTGAGTTTCTGGACTTCAATCGGTATTTAACAGGACTAAGTAATTTTTTTTTTTATTTATTTTAGACTTCTTAATTATAAATAAAATTAAAAAATAGAAGCTGCTTGCGTCAGAGGGAGCAGCGCGAGACAACAATGGCAATACACCCGCACCTCCACACTGAGTACTGAAAATGCATGTTTGAGCAATGCTTGTGTATTTATCTGTGTGGTATTTGCTGCGTGTTGGTAGAGCAGTCTGCGCACATACACGTACATCGAATACACACACGCGCGCGCACACACAGAGAGAAGCTCAAGACGCGGATATAAAATACACAACACAAAACAAAGCACAAAGGCTGTTAACTGAAACACAGGCAGAAGTTGTCTGACAGGCTATGAAAATCCACTGAGCATAATTATTGTGTGCATTTTTACCTTGTTCCTTTGTTCTTAAGGCAAGGGACTTTAATGACTTACGGTGTTGACAATCTTTCGGCTTTTCCCTTTTTACGCCAACAGTATTTGGGAATTATTTTTCCAGACAACACCACACCACTGTGATTTGCGGTATAAAAATTATTTACCAGAGGGGGGGGACAGGTGATACGCAATTCGCCAGCCAATTCTCAAAGCTGCCTGGTGCCGTAGAAAGTCTCGGCGTAGCCAGCCAGGCAGGTCCCAGGATGCAGTGCTACACCGCAGTCCCGACTCAGGTAGCCATTTGGCAACCTTACGGCGGCAGCAAACATGAAGGGCACCCGCTCGCAGGAAAGGTCCAAAAGAAAACACCACGCAGCCCCGAAGTAAAGAAAGGAAGACAAAACGCCGGGGTACACGCCCTAAGCCCGGTTCGTACGCGCTTATGACCGGTTGTTGTGATGGTAATTAATTTCTTAGGTAAAGGACAGAGAAAAGTAGACAATTAGGAAACAGTTAAGTTTGTAATCTTGGAGAAAGGGAGAGATGGAGACAGACACACACCCACAGACAGAGACGGAAAGCAAGCAGAGAACGCCAAGCATGAGACAACAAAAACAAGACTGAAATCAGATTTGGGAAACTGAAAAAATACAGGATTACAGCATTCAGCTTAGCATTTACTGAGGTATAAAAAAAAAAATTAACACATGCACAGCATGGCTTAAAATACTTATTGCCATCAATAGTCTGTGACGGGTGCCGGCTTCTTACTGCTATACGTACATTAGATTGGTCATTGCCTCTTAATCTCCTTTTGCTCAGACCCATCCATTTTTTGCTGCTCCAGCATCTGTGCCCTTTATGCTTTTTTTCTGTATAGTTACCCACAATACCCTGGATAAATTAATGTCATGACCTCGCTATGGCTATCAGACAGAAAAAAAAGTCTACTATTTTAATAATTGAACGTGCGCGTACAGCAAACTGCCTACTGATAGCCCAGCTTTGTGGACTGCCTCCAAAAGCAGCCTTTGCTAGCTCTGCGAATCAGAAACAACAGATGCAAATACTAGCCACATAGCCCCAGCTCTCTGTCTTGCTTTTTTTTTTTTTTAAAAACCCACCCTTTTCAGTCTGTGCCATCTCATTTTCCCTGCGTCTGCCCCCCTCAATGGTTAAAAACATTAGCCTGCTGAAATTAGAAGCTTTTGAATAAAAGCATAACGATGAGTGAAAATTATAAATGGCTGCAGATTCTGGAAATTTATATCCAGACGGTGAGTAGGGAAGAGTACCCAGGTTCAAGTGCTGAGCCTCACTCGGGAGCACCTCTGGGGCCAATGGGACTGCAGACTAGATTAAATCAATAGTCGTCTGAAACGAGATGTCGTAATCAATCAGCTCAATTACCACTGTCATAGATCTGGGCTTAAGGTCTTTCCTGATTCCACTCTTCTAATCATTAACCCTTATACATCCTCAAAATACAAACTCACACTTGCTCTGCTGCCCTACCTTTCAGACCATCAAAGTTTAACTTAGCATTTTTCCCTCTTTTTCCCTTTCCCTATTTAAATAATATAAGAACGGGTCAGCAAGAAACGTTTTAAATGTGGATATGGCAGGTTAGATGCACTCCTTTAAATGTACCTATTATATATTTGCTGCGTGTGCGCTTATATGTTATTATTATGCCTCCGGGAGTGGCTGGGTGGATCAAAGACTGCTGTTTAATTAACATTCAACTCAGCTGTTTCCTTGGAGATTAAAAATAGAAGACTAGTTGAATTAAACTGAAGCCGTTCACTCCTTTCACTAATCCAATATTACAGAACTTCTCTCCCCTCAACCTAGTTAGGAACAACTCATTTCTGGTTAATCAACCACTAGGAAAATCCATTTTCAGTTTCAGGGTAAGTGTGAAAAAGTTGGAAAGACATTTTTGTATGCATGTCTGAATTTCACGGAATTACCCAATCATTTACATTTTGCATCCACAGTACAGTAAATCCCCATGCGATGCAAGGAGAAAAGAACCATCAGGTTTGAATATGAGCAGAGCCACTTTAAAACCTTGCCTGTAATTACTGTTTGCTGTGTGAAGATTAAATGTCATCCATTTAACTTTTTTTTATTCCTATGCAGGTCCTGAAAAGATCGAAAAGCTTTTTCATAAAAATGCTCCAGCAATTGTCACATATGCTCTCTCAGTTTCTCAGGAGGAAAGAAAGAATCCAGGTAGCAGGTATCCAGAATTTATTCTGCTGATAGACTCAAATAATAATAGTGAAAGAAAACCCCATTACATTTACGGTTGCATCACTGTCTGTACACACTGCCTCTGTTTCCAAGCAGAACCACACCTTTTTTAACCATCTGCTTTTCAGCTGGAGAGACCGAATGCGCAGACTTAGTCCCCACAGCCCTGTGAATGCCAAATAGCAGAATTAGCGCCTGTGCCACGACAATGATATTTTGGGGAGGAATTTGTGCTCCTAAAGGTGCTAGGAGTGGATATGGGACAGGGGCAGCAAATAGGTGTTTCACAGCAGAGACGGAGGCCAAGGCCAGGGTCTGGCTGTGGGGAGGGCACCTGCCAGGTCAGGGTGCCGCACTATCCAAGACAGGTTATAATTGGAGATCGATTGCTGGATTTAATGACCCAGCTGTTTTCATTAGTACAGATGTAAAATATTGGTCTAGGAAATTATTCAGCTGCTAGCATAGGTGCTTTTTAACAGGCAGCTTAGAGCGACTTTGTTGCAGTAACTGACCCCTCACAGATGGAAAAAAATAACCTCAGCTTTGCATCTTTTCTGGGAAAGATTTAGCTGTCAGTGGGATGAGATACAAAAAGAACTTTAATTCTGTCCTTTAGTAATGCTAAATGAATGCAATTCACCAGACACCACCTTAAACTGGATGAAGGATGCCGCTCAGTTTTGCAGGCAGCAGTTAAGACTGTAAGCATCATCCACAAGGGGACAGCATTCACATCCACTCTGGAAAGATGCAGTTTGTGTACATGAAGAACAGAATCAGAGCAGCAGCCATTGCTGAAACCACCCAAAAATTAAAAAAAAAAAAAAAAAAAAAAAAAGGCGCTTCCTGGATTATTATTTATGGACAGGGAGGGAGGAGAGGTGAGGCTGGACATGGAAGTGAGATGTCAAAACCCATTCAAATAGAGGATAAGGCTTTTGTTTCTTTGACAGCAAGAGTAACATAATTTGCAATATTAATACAAACTTTGTGTGAAAGATAAGGATTCTCTGCAATAACAAATAATAATGTTAAGAGAATGCAATTCAAGAATTAGATACTATTGGAGCAAAATCAGAATGTGCCTAACACAAAGGGAGAAATGCACTAATATCAAACGTTATTCTGATTTTACAGTTCTCATCTTCATATTCTCAGTGTGCTCCAATTGGGGGGTAACACCCTTATCCCTCTTCTTTTTCTAGGAGCAAAAGTTTCTTCATCACAGTGCAAATGAAAGGGATACCCTTAAAAATAAAAGGCTTAGCTTCCTTTAATGTAGCATTTAAACAACTTAGAAGAATGAGACTGTTAGCGTGACCTGTGTCTAAGCATATGCCATAGTTTTGTATGATGGTCCATGATACCTTCTCACCTCCCTGATGAAGAACAAGGGGATAAAGACTTCAGGAAAATCCCACAGCTACCTAGTCCCAGACCTATAAAAAAAAACTACCCCCTTAATTTCTTGTTTAGAAATGCTACACCCAGACTTTGTCTTATTTTCTAGTAACAGCGCCTTTTGTAACTTAGCTGAAATTCCCACCTGATTGTGAAGTATTAAAAAAAAATATAGCCTACACAATCTATTACAGAAAGAAAATCACACAAATAAAAATACAGAGAACAGCAATATCCTTCTCTCCCTACGCAAGCGCCTTCTTACTCAAGAAATGCCATTATACCGTCTTCTTGCTGACTTGTCAATTTACCTGCCCTTTATTAAAACACAGACATATGACAGCAGAAATTATTGCAGTCTGAATTACTTTGAAAGTGTATGAATACTATTCAATAGACCTTGATTTCACTGACATATTCAATTAAAAAAGTAATTATTTGTGAAAACTAAGCACTATGATATTTATTCTTTTTTGACCTATGTTTTCTTGAGCTTCAAAAGCATGAAATACTGAATGAATTAACTTCTCTATTTATGAACACTTTTTGTACTTAATTCACTAATTGCTTTGTGTTACTGCCTAATACATCATCAGCACAATGTGAAGAAAAGGCCGCCTGGTACTAAAATGAAATTCCAACTTCATAAAACTGTTTTTGACTAAACACTCAAGTTTACATTTGCAGTCTGTTCAATAAGAAAGATATAAAGTGCCAAGCACTATTTTAGAAATCCCACTTCATAAATTTTCCAGTATGACATTTTTACTCTTTCCTTACTAATTATGTATACATGTATATAGAGGTATATATAAAATCAATAAAAACACAAGATTACGTGCAACAAAATCATCAAAATATGTTTATTCCCAGAAGGCACCCCTCCATGCTGGTTTCATACTATTGTTGCAGTCATCAGTGGGCCTGATCCTGCAAATAGGGCAATTCAAATAACTTTATTCAGATGGATAGTGTCTCTGAAATGATCCGAACTGTTTTTCTGAGCACCGATTCTTGGATATGTATATGTCAAATAAGAATCAGATTTTATAAAAGGAAATTAAAGGCATTCTGTACATACTGCAAACAGTAACAGAGTGCAGAGAATTCTGCCACAGAAAAACCCTTCCTATTTTCTTAATAATATGATTTGAAGATAAAAATTTGTGAGAAACATTCAGACACACCATTTCTACAGGCTTTTTTTAAGAGGTTTCAAAAGTAGGCTGGGGAAAAGCAAAGCATTTTAATAAGAAAACACAAAATAGCAGGTTCAATGCCTGCAAAACCAGAATATTTTAAATTTTCTAGACAGTGAAGGTTAAAGCTATCCTGCATTCTCATAGTTCTCTCTCTCCTTTCAATCAATCTCATTGATTTTTTTTAAGGGTCAGAGGCTATACCTTCATTGATCAAAGAAACAGCCTGACACAGCGAAAGAGTCTGCCAATTCCAGACAGATCAATCACACCTTTGTCTGCTTTTGATACATTATGATTATTTATTCTGCATCACCATGACTTTCTGTCGCATGGCTCTTAATGTAATAATGCTGCTCAGGGACAACAATAAAAAGGGGGGAGGGGAAATATTCTATTTAAAATATTTTAAGCCTCTCTGGTATTTCTGAAGGTGGCTTATGATGGAACTTAGCCAACTTGTTTGATTTCATTTTTGCCTTGAAAAAGAAGTCCTGTTCCGGTATTTAGCTCTCCTTGGTCAGCATTTTGTAGGATTTTATAAGGCGATCCTTTGAAAATGATTCGTGCAAATTGTTTTTGGAAAAATAATTAGATCTCGATAGGACAACAATTAACCACAACCATAATTTTCCATGTTTATACACTGTTTGAAAAATGTTTTAATAAACAGAATGTAACTGATAGCCGGCTACAGCTACTGACTGCTTTATGACTGTAAAATGAAACTAAATGGTCAGCCTAAAATAATTGCTAGGAAATATTGCTGAATAAACAGATATAAGTGCTGAAAAGCTCCTGGCTTTGCAAACTATTATGCCAAAAGCCAGCTAAAGCTTTAAAAAATGCTCTATACACTCACTGTCTGTCGTGACTGAAAGTTATATGCTATTATTTATCTTTCCATAGCATCTGCAAGAAGCCTTTAAAACTACTGTTGGTCTAATCCCAAATATTTTGTTCACATTAGGTAGCCTATCAATTCACAAGCAGTTGCACTACTTAAGAGAAATCACTTGTGGGTCTTGTGATATTTGTTGTAAGTAAAAGCATTAAAATCCAGTTCTAAAGGTGAAATTGTAGCCTGAGAGAAGTCAGTGGCAAAATGCCCAGTGACTTCAGCAGAGTCAGGACTTCACTGCAAGAAGTTACATCTCAACTCCTTCAACCCAAGCTACCTTCAGCAGAAAAGGCAGCTCATGGGATTTCACCGGACCATACTCTTAAAAAGAATTAAAAAAAATTAACACATTTCTTAGCAAAATAGCTTGCAAAGCTGTGATGAGCTCTATGCATCATGCAGCCCCAGCAAAGACAGTGGAACTGTTCAGTAAAATTAAGCAAGTAAATCTTTGCAGAATCAGGATATCAGTTAATAAGACATAATCACTGTCTTGAGAAAATTATTCACTTACATCGTTAGAACATTAAAATAAGATGTACGATAATCCAAACAATTGGCATTAGTTTCTGATTTCATTGTGCCTGCTCTGTTAATTATTGTGCACCCGATTTACAATTACATCAGCATTATTATGTAAAGCAAAAGGTAAGTGGTATACAAAGCTGAAATATTAAACCCATTAGAAAGTTATGAGTTTGATAGAGTACCTATAGGTATTTGTGTGCATGCCAAGAAATGCATTTTGAAACCTTTAACTAAAGGAAACTGCCTTCCAGTGATAAACTGCAATGCCTAAAAGACATTGCTAAAATGCTACCGCCACTCTCAAAGGCCAAGAGACCTTAAAAACGGTTGCTGGCTGACAGCATTACACAAAACCATAGTTTCTTCTGTAAAGAAATAAAGCTGAATGCGCAACATTTCAGAGAAGTTTTGAATAAGTCTATTTGTCCGGTTTACTTTGCAAAGGCTCTGTAGAAAACAGCACCATAAACACTTTCAGTCCCCACACAAGGGCTAAACAAAGAGTCCTCTTTCTAGCCATTTAATCCAGTAATTTATTTTTTCAACCATCACATAAATCGAAACACAGCTGTAACCAATGACTTGCAGATCCAGTTCCCTGCCAGCTGGATCCTGTTCTGCTGAAACAGCAAGATTTTTACATTGTTCACTTCTGTACATCTGGAGAAATCATTTGGGTTCAAAGGTGACTAGAAAAGCTCTTTAAATAAACTCAACCAACAGTGAGAAGAGGCCTAAGTATCTACAAAAGCTACATGGACTTCCATTGAAAAAGTTCATTTTCTTCAAACTAGCACATAGAGCACTTTGCTTCTTTAGACATTTTATGATTAGGACATTTTAATTGAATTATACACTCAAATACATATTTTGATAATAAAGAAACATTTACTATTTCCCAAGAACTTTCAATCACAGTGTCAATACTCAAAAGCGATCACAATCAATAGTTTGTGTACTTATCACATTTAAAAGAATCATCAGAAAAATAGTGATGGAATGAAACAAAATATCAAAAGTATACCTCAATTCATGCATCTCAGCTGATGCCTGAAATGCTGCTCAACTTTAAATTAAAAAGAAGCAAACAATAAGAAAACATTGCTGTACTTAAATATGCTGAACCTGAAATCTCTTAGAAGTTAATCCTTAAAATAGCCTTACTTCAAAAAGTCTGCATCATCCCTTACTGCATGAGTCTGCTAGTTAAGTAACAAAAATGTCCCTGACATTTAAAACTGCACACAGTAAATTGATTACAATGCATCATTTCCTTTAGAAAAGCAATCACAAAACACACCAGCTGAATCTTTCAGAGGTAAATAACAATGAATATTGAAGGCTCATATAATCTGTATTTTTGATTACTTTTTAGACAAAACAGATGCTCAAATATGTTTACAATGGAGGGGCATTGTGCCTAGCCCAGGCCCCACTAACAAAAATACTTACAACATTGAAAGTCCCTGTGCTAGGTCTTATTTGCAAATTCATAAGCATGCCCTCTTGATTACAAAATAAACCAAAATTTGTCATCGGATGTGTGTTTCTCCTCAAGCAGGTAAGCAGGACACATCCAGAACACGCCCCCATTGCTTAGGTAAAGATGTAGTTGCTTTACTGCACATTAGTAAAAGGTATTGCAAAATTCAGTTAGGGTTCACTACTGTAATTGCTTCTTTTCCTTTTTTAATACTTACTGTTATAGCTGGTTTGAAACAATGCTGATAAAAATATCCTTTCTGCTTGCCACTCTGGCTACATCTCTGTGCTGGCTTTGTGTTATTGCCCATTATCTCCTCCTCAGAGATTAACTGAGTAGCTACCTCACCTTCAGCTCTTGCTTCTTGTTGTCTACTCTTGCCTGTGCTTCCCCCCTTCCCTCATAATTATAGGAATGCACTGTTAAATATGCTATCTGTGCTCTGTTGTGAAAATAGAAGCATTAAAAAAGTAAAAATAAAAAAGAAGGAAAATGTCATGTCTTTAAAAGCCAGATAAACCAGATAATTCATCTGCAAAAATTAACATGCACAACTCATAACTGGGTAATTACTACATCACTCCAGGGCAAACTTCAGGGTATTGAGACATGCATTTCTGTCCATTAACATGTATAGATTTACGTAAACATTCTAAAATTAAAAGTATCTAGTGAGTTTGCACTTAATTAAAATGTTTCTGGAAAGCTTTCTCCCTTCAGTTCCTAATGTATATTTACCCTTAACTGTGGTTGAGTTTTTGTCTGATAACTAATATAAGTATCACAAAAAGGAGTGAATTTTGAGAGAACATAAGATGTCACTGCCTGATAACTGAGCTCCTGCAGTGTCTCCCATGATGAACTTTGCCCAAATCATCAGCACGATTCATCAGTATAAACTTCATTTACCATCCGTTTACCACAGTTCTTTGGTTTCACCACCAACAGCCCTCTGTAGTAGTTCAGACCCTGTCTTGTCAAAACTATTTGTCTCCACTTTTAATAAACAGATTAGGATTTATTATCCAATTCAGACATCACCTATGGCCCATTGTGTAACATTATCTGCCTGCCTGCCTGCCTGCCTGCCTCAGGTTTCAGGTAAGTTAGATCTGGGTAACTTTGAGTCACAATCTGAAATACACACTTCAGAGGCCTGGGACAGTCTAGGAAAAGTAAAGTAGCCTGGAAAGAGGTATTACCTATTTTTGTTAGGTGCCTTTGGTTGCTTAGAAAACCTCACTTAACTCTCTCACATTACAGTTGGCAGTACAGATGGTATTCTGATTTATCCAGGAATGTAACTCCCATGGCAGACCCTGAGGCAAAGGCTTTGGTGTTTTTTATATATCTGGTTTAAAACCTAAGCCCTGCTGAATGAATCTCCCAACTGGAAATCCAACTCACTGAGCTAGAAAGACTGAATCAGAGATTTTTAGATCTGACACGCCAATTTCAGAATGTGCTAAGCCAGATCTTCCAATTATCTGAATTTTTGTTTGGCAGATGTTATGGGTGCTTCTACCTAGGGGTTTCGGTAATTATGCTTATCTTCTATAAGTCATTTAGTTATGCCAGTTTACGTTGCAGAGAGTCCTTTATGTAATCTGTACCACTGGGTGCTCTGCAGCAGGGATGAACAACTTTCTAAGGCTGGGGTGCCAGACTTCACATACGTCTCCTGTATTAAAGACAGAGCTTGTCAATAGAAACTGAACAGGGAGCCAGAAGCTGCTGCCATTTAAAGATGAGTGATGTTGCCAATCACCTTTTTGGCAGACTCTTGCTCCTGTGCAAGGCAGCAATTCCCATTTGCCAGTTCTCAGTGAGTGTGCAACCCAGGACCTTCAACCCGTAGCGTAAATCAGGACATTTGCCAAAAGAGGTGGTCCTTTCTGCCCTCCCTCCTGACCTCAGTCATTTGTTCCTCCACCTTGTTTGTGCTGACACTTGCATCTTACAGCTGCATCGTAAAGCACATTAGGGAACTGACCCAAAAAGCAAACCAGAAGAAATACAAGATTAGTTTGCAGCTGGATCAATCCTTGATCTGGCTCGTTAAACAGCCACATAAACTAAGTGCCAGCACAAAAGGCCAGGTGGAAATGAGTGCCACTGGCAAGAGGATGGAGTTCTGCTTTCAGTAGCAACCTCAACTTAGGCAGAATATAAGTGGCCCTACACCTAGTTGGAACCAGGAGCTGTGTGAACCATGGCCTCTCAAAGTCACCTCTTTAGGACACTAAGGGTTCTCATCTTCTTCCGTCTGTGCACTAGCCTTACTACACTCCCTGGCATTCATGTTGAATCCTGCAATACAAAATTAAAAATACTGACTGAAGAAAAGATATGAGACTGTATTACAGCCAGAGAGAAATTAGAAGATATAGCCAGAGAATAAAAGACTAGACACTCCAGGAAGTACCATGCAGAAGGCTGTTCAAGGTGGTCAGAATAGTAAATGAGATATTAGCAACAGTCAAGCAATACATCAAGGCTATAAATAACTGTGAAATCAGGTATTAACAGTAATTATACAACACACAAAGGAGGTGCTGAGAGATTCCAGTACACTTGAAATGCAAATTACTGCAGAGCTAAGGATAGTTGTGACAACAGATTTAAAACCAAAATTAGATGTCTGATTTTCCGGCACTATGAAGAATTTTATTTGAACTTTGCCAAAAAGGGCTTAAATGTACCATATACATATAATTATTTGTACAGTCTTCTCCTTGCATGTATCTCATTCCACTTATCCAATTCAGAACAGTGTTCTCAGTCAATTATTTACAAAGATAAAATAGACTGGCTTAGGGTCTTCATAAAGTCCATTATAGCCATAAACCATACAGAGAGAATCAATAAATTGTAAGTTATCTCCATATAGCATTCAGCATTTTTCTTTTTTTTTCTTTTTTTTTTTTTTTGTAAGTAACATGCCTATCACCGATGTAGTCAGTACACTTCTCATTGGATTTTGATCTACAGGCACACACCAAAAGGCAAACATATGCCTTTTCCTTCACAAATAAAGTGCCATCAGACACCGCATCCGTGTTTGTAAATCATTCTCGAGATGCTGTGTTCTCACACGTGCAATCTGAGAGCAACAACATAAGACAAAACATATCATTGTGAAACATATCACATCCATTACTTATGAAAAAAAAAAAAGGTGGAATGGCACGATCCACAGCTAGGTCTACGTTGTGCCCTGAATTCCTAAGCAGAACATCTCATCACGATGACTGAGCATTTCAGCCCAAAAGGGACCATGCCTCTCTAGGGATCACAGTATTTGCAAGCGCATTGGAAATCCACGTGATGCATGCATGTGACAGACTCTGCCTGGGAACCCACCAGCTGGCTGAAAGAGACCAGCAATATGTGCAGCCGGGCAGCTTAAAGAATTATTGCACATACGGAAAAAAGCCTTCCTAAGTCCACACTAATTTACCTTTGAAATAGACCCCAAAACATAACTTCCTTTCTAATAAAGTTGACATAAAATGTTAGCTTAAAGCACTTCATTTGCACATCCTTGAGAGGATATGGCCTTGAGCATGGACCTGAGGAGATGCAGGTGTCAGAGAATAAAGGCATCTTTTCTTCATCTTCGATTACTAGGTTTCAATGGCACCTCGAAGGGCACAGTTTCCTGTATGAAATTCTGCTGTATGAGCCTTGGCTTTGCCTTCCCAGGGTCCAAAACTTCATCTTAGGACAGCAACAGAAGGAAATTGAGTAAATTCTTCTTAATACACCTGTTTTCTCCATGAAGAATTGAAAAATGCACTACACTTTAAAAAACATGTTTCCATGCCAGTAAGAGAGATGCCTGTAGGATAACCAGCAATAGGAGGAATATAAATTTTAATCCTTTATGTAGCATAAAAATGGCCATAATGATCCGAGGGCCTCCTTGCTCAACATCCTGTCTTCAACACTGCATATAAATGGATGCCAAAGGTCTTCCTTTGAATTATATAAGCACAGATGATCCCTCTGACAAAAGACTATGAGGTGGTTATAAGGAAAGAGAACTGGTTTGGATATTACTGAGAGAGTTGCCAGGTGGGAGAAATGAAATAGCACAGAATTATAGTAACATGTTTTTGGGAATTGAAGGAGGGCAAAGGGTACATAGAACAGGTAATGGTATAACATGCTGTTCTTCTACACTCACTAAAACTTCCCTTACCCAGCTCCTCTCTGTTTTCCCTGGATATTACTACAGTGATTTTGAAGCCTCTTTGCAATTGTTTCAAATTCCACACTATGTTCAACGTGAGTAGTGGTAACCACACTGCCTTTGAACATAAGCTCTCTGGTGCAAGGAATCTCTCATTACCAATACGTGAACTACTTTGTACAGTCAGCCCCTGAAGTCTGCCAAGTGCAGGTACCCCAGAATACAAAGAAGCAAAGCGAACAAAACCCAACAACAATAACAGCTAGCCAAGAGTAATGTGGTTTTTAATAATTACTTTTGGTTTCTCTCTCCACCCTGGAGAGACCCTTTGGGATCCATCTTGGGAGCTTTGCAAAGAGGGAAAATTTATAAATACAACCCTTAATGACAAAATTGGGTATTTCAACTATATCTGGGAAGTTTAGAAAGCAGTTTGATGATATTTTCTCTAAGTGAGTCTGATAAAACATAGTTAAAAGCTATTTTGCCCTACATGTCATAAAATACATAACTGACTATTTTAAAGAGAGAATTATTCCACTAGGAAAATATACAGGAAGCTAAGCAAATATACTACTATATTATACTACTGGAGGATTGAAGTTCTTTGTAAAGCCATAAGACAGCAACTGAGAGATTCTTGTAGTTTTTCCTTTACTAGACAGAAACATTATACCTCTGTAAAGGGTACAGACACCATAAGCATAGTTATTTGAAAAATGAATTACCAACATTTTCTGTGGATTTCAGTTAGGTAACTGCAGGCCTTCCTGTGTTGCAAACAAACTCTGATCTAGCCAAATGTGTAAGTCCCCAGATTTATAAAGTGGTTCAATCCAACGCATAAGTTCCAGACTGCTTTGCTAAATCCACCTGCAAGAGAAGTATCATGTGACCCTTTTCCATAAAGAAGTGGCACTATTAAGCCTTGATCATATTAGAATTTTTTAAAAGCATACTGACGCACAGTATTTTTTCAGCCTGCCAAACAGCGCCGTTACACTTTTTTCATTCTTAAAGTTCAGCAAATGAGTCTACAAGCATTTTCATTATTCAGTGAGCAGTATCAGAAAGCGTGAGGCAAACAATACCTGAGGAGAGGTTTATAACTTCTACCTTTCCATCAGTTCTTACAGATTTCAGTCGTTTAACATCGTCTTCTGCACTCCTGTCACTACTTCAGCTAGTGACCTCATAGCAGCAGCTTTCAATTTTAAATATCAGGCATTCACCCCTCAATAAATGCACAGCAAGTTACATTACATCTACATGCAGTTTTCCTTTAATCCCAGGGAAAACTACTTCTTGAACTGTCTCAGTATTCATACTCATGTATTCCCAGTTTATGAGTGGGGTAAATGAGCGCTAAAAATATTCTGTTCATTATTAATCTTATTTTTTACCATTTTTTCTACCATTTTTGGAAAAAGAAAAATACATTATTTTCCATTCCTTTAAAACCAACATCCATTTGGAGGAAAAAAAAAAAGTAAAAAAAAAAGAAGCAAGGAAAGACCATAAAGTATCAAGTGGCACTCCACATTCATTCATCTAGAGTCTTGGTACAATTATTAGTGCTCATGATTGCATGTCCCGGAATCCTCTCACTCTAAGTTCCTTGAGGTTGTATTTTACTCTTAACAGGCAAAAAATTAATTGAATCATTGTCTAATCTGATTTTCTTTTGATTTGTAAGAGCTTCAGATATGATGTTAATAGGTGTGAGAGTAAAATCCACTGTACCTATGTACATTTCAGCTTATTTCCCAAAGGGATAAAATAGACTTGATGGAGTAATAACATTTCTTTCACAGACCACCCTTTTGCTTCAAAATAAATCAGCTAAAGTGATCTCAAGCAAAGGATTTATCTGTGCAAACCCAGTCATGTCATTCATTAAGGTCTACTCACTCCTCTATTTCAGGACTACAATCAGAATTTACCAAAATTGGCATTGAACATCAGTGCTATTTCCCTGTATCCACAGTAGGAAATAGCAGTACTTGAGATGACACTCAAGCATGGTAAGCATGGTAAGCGTGGATAAATGCTGACATTTACTGAGGACTGCTGTAGGTTAGTGAAAGGAGATATTGTAGTATCCTTAACATAAGCTTAATGGATCTTACTTTTATTCTAAAGCAGTCCTGAGTAATGGTTTTAAATCAGCATTAAAATAATCAGAATCAAGGTTGTCAGAGAAACATGGAAATAAAAACATCATCCATTGTTTTACAGAAGATTAATCGAGTGAAACCAGTAATATTTTCAGTGACTGTAACTAGTAATTTTTTAAGTGAACATATGCAGATTTTATATGAAATTTGAATTTTGAAGTCTTTCATAGTTGTACAAAACCTGTTTTCTGAATTTAAGTATGTACACAAGCAGTTTGCATTGAAGTGGATTTCATCCAATCAATACATAAATGACCACCATTCTCTTAGTAGCTCTGAAAGGAGATAAATGGGAAAAGCAAAGTGATAGGTATCAGTACCACCTTGGTGAGAAATACCAGTATGCACTTTACAGACTAAATGGGGAAGACACAACACTGATCAGGAATTAACACAAAGTAAATTAATTGGTGGGGTCCTGATTGTCACAATTCTACTTCATGTTTGGGTATACAAACATGATCTGAACATGTCTACCTGCAGATGAAGAATATTTGAACTTAATTTTGGATAACAATTAAGTTAATTTTACATTTTGTAGGGAATAACCTGCAAAGAATGGACTGGATCCAGAAAATACACGGAAAAGGCAATGCTGAAGGAGACATCTTAGGTTACAAAAAACATTTGCACTTCCATTTTGATGTAATAGTAAAGTACTGCGTAGCTTACTCAAAGTCCTGAGCCAGAAAGCTTGCTCTACACATTTTTTCTATATAAATTTGGTTCATTGAGATAACTTATGTACAAACAAACTGTAAGAGAATATTTGCTCTTTTGTCTACTGCGGTATAGCCAAAATTAGCCTAAAATGAGACGTACCAGTCAAATGAACTTTCTCTAGCTCATCCAGTTCTGGCCATCCTGTTATCAGGAACACTTGGATAGTTTGGAGGGATTTCAGAGAAAGACAATAGGTGTGATTAGGCAGCTGCCAACATAGACTGGAGAAGAATTGTCAAGTGAGGTAAATATTTTATGTACTTACAGCCTACAAGTATTTGTTGGGCATTATCTCCACAGCAAAAGTGCAGAGTTTTTCCATACAGAGTCATATGTAGGAGAAGTGAGATGGAAATCAGAATAAGAATTTCTACTTGTGTAACAAGGAATTCTTTTTCACAATGAAATATTATTTCAAGATAATGGCTAACCTCTACAAAACTAGCTTACAGCAAACACAAATATGGACTAATTCTTCACTGGCTCAGTAAATATAATAGATCATTTTTACCTCTAGTTCTTATGTACTTTCATATAAAAATAAGGAAGTCAAAGAACCACATCAGTGTCTAGCATCAATAGAGAGCAGGGACCTCAGAGCACAGTAGCAGTTCAAGGGAAAATAGTTTCACCTGCCCTGATAGGGATTGAAAGGAGATAGCAATAGTAACATCACAGTGAGAATTCTGTAACCTCCCCATCCAGGGAATAGAGGTTTTTATGAGGATATGAAAATATTTTAAAATATAGAAGAGAACAGGAAGTATTTATGGATTAAGAGGACTATTTAATTACAAAAGAATGATGAAAACTTTTAATTTTGAAAACAGGGAATTTAGGAATTTATAGGCAGTTTGAAAGTACATGAAAGGACCTAGGGCAAGACACAATTTCCAGAAAGAAGAAAAGAAGGCAAATAGTAGAATGGTGCATGGACTTGCTTTGGAGTGCAGAGTAACTATTACAAGGTTTCAACTCATTTCTTTGGTTTGGGATTTTTCTGAGATTCTTTGCTGTAATTGTGGTATGGAACAGCCTGGCAAAAGATGAGACAGCACTGTATGCTTAAGCAAAATCTAGACCTTTTCTTTATTCTGAACAATAGATATATGTAAGTATGTTCCACCTATATCAAGTTCAAACTAATATAGTAGAAGAGGATGTCAGACCTCTTACCTCCCTGCCCTACAAAAACCTATGCGCCAGAAGTTCCATCAAAAGACTGAATCATGGTCCCCTTAATGAACACCTTTTAATGGATTTCCACAAATCCACTCTTTTTCAAACATTTTGAAAAGTACAGTTGTTTGAGCAACTGCATAATGCACTTTTCTCCTTGAGATGTCTTTTAATGTTTCATATATAATACTGAAAAAAAGATACTTATTTTACATTTTCTTTATTCTCTTCTCATGTATTCCACTTGGAGATATACCGTGTAAAGATCACTGCTGTGATTGTGTGACTGTTCATGGTAAGACTGGTACATTTCTTGTACAGCCATGTAGTTCATTGGTTTATACCATATATGATTTACTGTTATCCTTACCTTTAAACTGCAGGGAGACACATGTAGCATGTGCCTAGCAGATGCAGAAGAGCAACAGTCTGGCTAACTACAGGTGCAACTCTGTAAACCTTAGCCGTGCTAAGTAATAACAAAAATATAAGCAAGGAACAAGGACTATCCACAGAAACCCCTCAGCTGTTTCAACAGTGGCACAGACAGGGTAAACCATGTGCCATTGAGGGAACAGCAGGACAGAAGGACTCAGCTAAGACATTCACTGATACCTCCCCCTCTGGATTTCTGAGCCAGAAGAATCTGTATAGGATACTCAGCACCCTGTAATGGTTGATCCAACACACACTTAGATTTCTTTTTGGTTTTACACATCTAAATTGCCCTCCCAAATGAAAACACCTATAAGTTTGGATCCTTGTTGCAGTGACTAGCATTTAGACACTTATTTAATGAAGAAAATAGATTTTTACATATGTAAAATTTGTATCTCCTCACTTTGGCTGAATCTTCACTTACTGTTGTACTTTGGAAAGAGGCACGACATATTTATTTGTAAATAGATTGTTTTCTTCTCTCCTTTTGTTCATTTCTCCTTTACCACAGCAGTCGGAATAAGAGATGCTGCTGCATTATATGCTATCATCTGTACTGTATGTAGATTAATATTGCACAGATAGGATCTTGTTGCCATTACTTCTTATTTTGTGGTGAGGTGTTTCTTTTATTTGGAGGATTTATAAGGGGAGGGGAAAGGCCACTGAAACCTTTACAGAAATCACAGGTTTTATTGACTTGTCCACAATGACTTGATCTCTTCTCCTGATATTTTTAAATTCATTTAGAACCCAACAGAGGTCATAAATAGTTCAAATTACTTCTGTCGATGCCTGCTAGCTTTCATACATCACTGCTGAATTTCGTTTGACATTGTGTCATCCACTGCTGTAGTTCTGAGGGTTCCCTTTTGAAGTTCCCCACATAGTGTGTTTTGGACTTGAGTAACCTAGCTAATTGTGCCATTTGCAGATGTTGCCAACTCACTGCCTAACGTTCTTTCAAATTCATTAATACATTTATTAAATAACAACCATCATAGCATGAAGCAGTGGAGCAGCCCACTGTAATCTTTCAGCCATAGAGGAGGATGTCTATATATTTTTACTTTAGACTTTGTCATCTAGCCATTTTTACTCCATGACAAGTATTTCCCTCTCCCCCAGTGACTACTTATCTTCCTTAACAGCTGCTCCTGTGGAGAAAGCTTTCTGAAGTCCAAAAAATTATGTTGGCTGATTCTTTTTTCCTTTCTTTTTTAGTGGTTGGGTAAAAAAAAAAAAATAAAAGCACAAAAAAAGAGCTAATAGAATAGTGAGGAATTAATTTCTTTTGCAGAAAAAGCCCTGGTAACTACCATATTTGTGCTAGCATTTTACCATCTTACTCTAAATACAGTCTCCTAGTTTCTTTCTATTTCTTTCTATTGCCCAGAAATATACTTCACTGAAATAATCTGAAACAGTTTCCAAAAACTCGTCACAGTACTATTCAATTCTTCAATACTGAAGAATTGCTACTATTTGATTTGTCAGTACAGAAACTAAAACATGGCCACATCTAAATAAGAAATGCTTACATACTTTATCATATTATTCCAAAAGAAATTTTGCTTAGTGCAAGAACTGTGCAGTACTGTGCCCCTCACAGACTACAGAGAACGAGACCTTTTAATTACATTAGTATCCACATATAACAAGCAAAGCAACTGAGCAACTCTAAGCAGAATCAAAATCCACAGACATAGACACTTTTTGATTTTAACCCTTCTGAACTGCTACTTTATATTCTCGAACTGTAAATTTTATGGCTGAACCCTTTCCCACTCATGCATCAAACATTACTCCCACAGCTGTGGGATTCTTGAAACTTATATCTGAATATTGCAATTTGAGATTACCTAGCCTTTTGCCCCATTCTTTAAAGAGTTAAGAGAACACTGCTCACATAAACACTTTAAATTTGTCTTTTCTAAGGTGTAGAACATACAATCCACAGCTTGCAGAAAGTGGGAGTAACATGGATTTAAGTCAATTCTGAGCCCTCTTCATCCCGGGCTGCTCTGCATCTCCTCACATAATTTAGTTGTCTCTTTGGGTCTGCCTAGGTCCTAGCAGGGAGAGGTCAGCTTCCCATGAGCTCCAGTAATGCCTGGCACCTCCCTGGTACAGTCAGCTGGGGTTCCTCCAGCTGTGTCCTGGCACGGTTCAGAGTGCCTGCCCTCCCCAAGGCTTGCCTGGAAAACAGCCTAATGGCCATTTCCTTGCTTCCCACCACAAGAGAGCTCTCCTTCAGATGCATTCAGAGCTTTTAGGGCCATGTCTGGCAGGTCTGGTGGTTCTTGCCATAGAAGAGGGGCCAGGGCACAGGTGAGGATAAAGAACAGGTGAGGTTACATGCCATCAGCAAGTGGACTTCTTCACCTTCCTTAATAGAAAGTCAATGCTGCAGATTATTTAAAGAAAAAAGTTCCAACTTTTTCATCACTGTTCACCCTCCTTGTTCATATGCCATATTCCTCTCCTCTTAGACAATGAAGATCAACAAAGGCAATTTTAGTTTTATTTGTACAGTGAGTTTTACTTTCAGGATCCATGGAGCCTCAGCACTTGAATTTCAGTGTTGTTTATTTAAATCATCTTCATTACTGCAGTCTTTATATGTGCATGTATTATGTAGCTTTTAATATTTATGACAATGAAATAGTATTATTAAATGTATGATATTATTAAATATAAGATATGCATTAATTTCAAGAAGAACTGTGGGGCAAGCTGCTTAATTACTATGTTACAAAATACAGTGTGAAAACATCACACTGATAAAGAAAACACATTCCAATGTGATACACAGCCTTCAAGCTGTGAGATGGTGCTTTTTAATCTAGAGCACAGAGGCTAGACCGTTAGCATACTGCCCAGAAAGAACTCTCATAAATATATATTTTGGACTAGCCATGGTCTTGGCAAATTAGACGGGTCGTCTCTTGAACCCAATGATGATAATGACATCTAGCATGAGCTCAGACAAACCATTTAATTGTCCAGAGCTCCTGCTTTTCACCATGGATGTCATGCTACAAAAGGATGTCAGACTCCTAGGTACATTCTATACATTAGAAGCTGCCCATGGAAAAGTATTAAATACAGGTATATAAAAGGAAAAGGCACAAGGACATTTGTTTTCAGAATAACAAATCTGAATGTTTTCCTGAGTACAAATGCCCTTTGAAAAACCTCAGTGAGGTTACCAGGGAAGATGATAGGCTTCCGAAAGTTTGTGTATTTCTATGTTTTTCTAAGTGTACCCTAATGCTTGATGAATGCATTTGTTAAGCCTTATACATGAATGTATCTTGCTTAAAGGTACACCACACTTACTCTACTGAAATGTCCAGTGAATTTTTCAAAAATCTGTGAACTGTAGTCCTGGTAGGGAATAGTTTTACTTTTCTTCCATACACTGATGACAGTAATATTTTTAAGTGGATGCCGTTGAACTGCTGTATATAAAGCTGACTTATCTTTAGGTAATAGATTTTATCCAACAAATGATACAGGTTAGCAAAAAGGCAACAGTTCAGGCAGCTAGTCTGCAAACATTATTTGGTGAGAAATTATAAAAAAGATTTACATTACACTTTTAATTTTATAATTATTCACTTTTCCTTCATGATCTTTTGTTGATTAACTTTGAACAGTTGTTGTGCAGTTTCAAATGAACACTAATATTTACACATATTGGATTATGTTATTCAGAAAATGCTAAGACAAGTAAGTACAAGGACTTTTAGGATTACCGAGTCAAATATTGCAGGATAATTTTCTTGTCTAATAGATGCTCATTAATGATTCATTTCTTCTTTGGCCTTGACCATTCCTACTGCTAGCAACAAGGCCCATTTCTCTTGGCAGCCTGTTTTTTTTAAATACATTTTTCCATTTATCTTTTTTTTTTAATTTCTTTTTAATTAAACCATTATCTTGTCCCTGAAAGAACTTGACTTTCTTAAAACTTCATTTTTATGCTTTATATACTTTCATGTCTCCTCTATAATGGTTTTTATTTAGCCTTCACATAATTATTTCCCTGTAGAACTATTCTCTGGCTACATGGTTTCTTGGTAGCTGGGTGAACTCCTAGCTCCAAGTTTTTAGAAAAGCTCTTATAGCTTAAGAAGGGACAAGAACTCACCATGTTTCCTCAATCATTCATCATTTGCCTTGCTGTTCTTTGAGTATAGACGAAAAAACTCTTATACTGACGAAGTAATGAACTAGGAAAACTACATCCATGAAAATTTCACCCTGGAGCAAAGAAATTGTTTGGGGTATTTTTTGTGAAATAGTTTTAAATTCATAAGAAACATTAATATTCTAAAATATAATATAAATTACATGAATTTGCATTCTTCTAACCAATATGCAAAAAAAACCCTCTAAGTTTACATCTCATCACCATTCTATATTTTTTTTTAAGATTATTCAACAGATCTTCAAGATGAATGAAAGCCACATATATGGAGACAAAGGTTGGGGGAAAAAATGCAGATATTAGGTCATATTCTGGCTCCCTCACATTCCACAGAATTAGAATTGAATGTGCATGCTCTCGTTAAGGAATGTTCCTAAGTATTTGTCAAATATATTCACACACATTTACTTCAATCCACAGGTTTAAAGTTTAAAGCACATTTAAAGCTGCTGAAGACCTCTGCAGCTTTGAGGCCATACAGCAGTTTTTAGAAGAACAAGTATTTTCAAATGCTATTGCATTTAACAAAGATAGCTACAATTCTAGTACTTCAAGTACCACACTATGGACACTACCAATAAATGATGACTGGACCAGAATTTTATTTTAGTGTTGTAACTTACTTCATTAAGGATTTTATTTATTTCTTCTTATAGGCAGGTTTTGTATTTTTTACAGTATTTAGATCCACTCACATTTGAAATGAAAAGTTGGGTTTGCTTGTATTGACAGTGTAGCTGTGAGTGAAAAATTACATTAATAAAAATAATGTGCCTAACACATTTTCAGGAATTTGGTGTTCTCAGTATTTTCTAATTTCACATATATTAATTGAAATATAGACTTACATTAGTGAGTACTTACTTAACTTTAAGCACAGATTCTGTTTTCATTAATATCAGTTCTGAAATAAGTCTTCACTCAGACTTAACTCAGTGAGAAATATACTATCAGGCCTTAAAAATGTAACATCACATTTGGGAAGCTCTGTTTAAGAGATGGAGTATATAAAATGCATTGACAGAAAGCAACTGTAAATTGGGGACTAACAGTTCCTTTAAATGGAAATAAGGGAAACATCTGATAATGGTCAGACTAGTCAGTAGAATCTTCTAACGCAATTTTATAAATGTTGAAAAATATTTGTAATTCTCTCTGATAAGAAATTAGTATCTGGTAAATTAGGATTGCCTCTTAAAAACAATATTATTTTTAAATATTTTTACCTTCCCTCTCAAAATTGCCTATGAATATGATTCACTTCACTTTGTGTTAATGCTACTCTTTGCGTAAAACAAAAGATTTGAGGATACTTTACATGAAGATCAAGGTAAATTAAAAAATCACCATTTCATAACCATAGCAAGAGCCTGTTTTGCTCTTAAGCCATTTAACAAGTAAATAACCTTATAACACAAAATTGTAATTTTGACAATGCATAACAACATTATTTGGTAACTCATAACATAAATATACACATTTTCTGTTGTTTATCGGATAGAAAAAGTAGTGTTCATGTATAGAACAGAGATACACAACTTCTCCTCAAAACAAGAATCTGGATGTAAATCTTCTAACTCCATTTGGATGCTGAATATGCTGATCTCAATAACAAAAATAGCTAAGGTTAAGATCTTGGTATCTTACAACATAGGTGCTGTTGTTTTAACAGATACCATATTCTGCAGATGTTTTCATAGACCTGAAAAATTTGAGGCAGCTAAATTTTCTTTAAGGAGATGGAAACTTATAATGACTTGACCAGTTTAGTGATATTTAGGGAATTAATGAGATATTCCATTAATATGTGTCATGTGGAATTGCTGTTACCCTCTGGAAGGGACCAATAGACCACCGTTCTGTGTCTGGAAGTGATCAGCAGTCAATAACTTCATTCTCTCATAAAGCAGTTAATTTTAAAAGGGAAGAAGTTCTGTAACCTCAACAACTCTTCAGTGCATGGTTTGAATCAGAAATATTGCTACTTCTAGCGCCACTGCACATACTGTTCTTATTCACACAAATGTTTAACATTCTTGATTCTAACTAGGAATTTCCCTAAATTAAGTTTTGTGGTAACAGGCTGCAGATTAATTACAGTTCATAAAAAAGCTGGGGTTATCTTATTCTTTTTGATTCAGGCTTTTGAGTGTTTTATATTTCTCATTTACGTAAATAAACTGAGCAGAAGCAAAGGAGGGGCAGCCACATGAGCTAAATTCTGCCTTATGATGACACTGTGCAGTAATAATATGACTATAATATAATTATTTAGTGTTTGTTGTCTTAGACTAGACTGAACTAACAAGCATCATTAGATACATTGCCTAACTCTGTCAGTATTAGGTGGAGTTATGGTTATCTGCGTGCCCTCACACTGGATTTTCAGTTTATCTTTAGCTTTGCATTTTGTGGGTTCCTAATGCTCAAGAGTGTGGGATAATTTTGAGATGGTTTCAATATGTCTGGAATGTGTGCTACCCTCAACTACTACTCTTCAGACTTAGCATCCTTCTAATTTAGATTTATAGTGGCTTTTCTGCTTATAAAAAAAAGAAATTGAACTAGCAATAGAAAAACTTATTCCCATGAGGCCTTCTGTTTATTTACAAATATAAAGTTTTACCTGTAAATCAATCCTTTCTTTCTTTCTTTCTTTCTTCCTTCCTTCCTTCCTTCCTTAAATAAATTTAACTTCTGTGGTCCAATGCACAAAAGTTAATATTTTAGAATTACCAAAATGTACCAAAGTGGATGAAGCAGAACAATGTGAAGCTACAACATCCTCATGCCCTTTCCCCACTACTTTCAAGTCCCCTTTGTTTCTTCCACCTTCCTGAACTCTGCCTACACGCGCAGAGTCCCTTCTCTAAGTACAAATGCACAGCCACTACAGTATCATTCCTTGTATCCTCTCTTATTCTGCATGCCTCTTCAATTTCCTCTTCCTCCTCTTACATCTTCTTATGCTTCTTATCACATAATAATTCATCCTCCTTGTTCCTTCCTTCCTCCAACAGAGATACACTCTGTACCTCTTGCTGCTTTCTTCATTGGATTAGTTCAGGTGTAAAGGTTCGGTTTGGAAAAGGTAATGAAAAATTACCATTAATCAATGCCTTGCTAGCTCCTTCCTGTTTGGATCATTCATTTCTAAAATTTATGAACATATTCTGGTATTCTGGTAAATATTAAAAAAAGAAATTTTGTCTTTATAAAATAACTAATAGACTTCAAAACCTGATAATCTATTTTTCATGCCTTGCAATCTCTGCTTTGAATAAAACGTAGAGTTTGAAAATAACTAGGAGACTGTGGCTGCTAGTTCTGCAGTATATGTTCCCTATTTGGTAAATTTCTTACTAATGAATAAAATAATAGATTTCCAGAAGTTACAAGTTACTTATTTGCAGTGAAAGTTTTGCAGTGATAATCTCTGAGATCTCCTCTTTAAAAGCCCATTCTACAAAACTCAAAAAGTGAGATCTTTAGTCTACCTTTGAAAAGATATTGAGTATGAGAGTTTGGGGAAAAAAAAACCTCAAAAAAGGAAAAGCATTGGCAATCCATTATTTAAAAAGTAAAGTTTAACTATGAATTTTTTTTCTTAAAATATTTTCACAGCATACTTCACTGACTTGTTGTTGAAGCATTTGAGTTCAAGTTCCATCAAAAAATTCCTTACCAAGCTGGTTTTACAGACTTGCATTAAACCTCCAATGAAGCTTCTGAGTGCAAGTTCAAATAAATTAAAGGCCCAATCAATAAAACTGGATATCAGCCTTGCAAATCATGTTGCCTACTAAGAACTGTCATTAAATTAGAGTCAAATCAAATTACACAATAACAAACAACAGCCGCTCCTCATGTATGAGAAGGTATCCTTAACACAAACCTCCACCTGCCCGAAGATGCATACAGCCTGACATTTGCTCTGGACTTCCAGGGTCACCCCTTGGTGAGGATTCCCCCATCCTTGGCTCCTGGCTTAGGGATCTGTGTGGGCCCAGCCCCATGGCCTTGAATCACAGCCCTTATCTGCTTTGGTATTTCCAGCAGCTCACACAGCTAAGAAAAAATGTGTTCATTAGGCAGACTGCATGTTTACTTCCATAGACCAATACTTGGACTTTTTTAGCCAAAAACCCCCAAACTGACTCATAGCTATGATCAATTCCTTTCTTTTGGACACAACACTGACTGCACCTGCCCTTGGTGGGGTGGTGGGGCAGCAGCAGTCCCCATGTCTGCAAGAGTCAACCCTGCCCCAACAGCACAGAAGGGCTCCCAGGTGCTCCAGAATGATGGTGCCTGCTGGTGCTAAGGGCAGAAGCACAAGTGCCCAGGCAGCAATCCCTGATAGCACTTGCTTTTACAACAGGAGGCTGGGGATAACACAGTCTCCCACTTCAGCCAGCTCCTCCTGTAATGCAGGGCAGGAGGAGGGAAGGAGCCATATACCCCCTTCAAGCACCTGCATCGCTGGCAACAGCATCAATAGGCGTATCAGGTGTGCAACTTGCTTTCTGTTTAAGTTGTTGGCCTCAATCTGGACACAGCATAAAGCTTTAAACTGAATTTTAATTTTACTAAATTTTACTAAACACTCAAATTTTTCAAGGCTGCACATGCTGTCTATAACTACATTGTTTATACTCTCTTGCTTTACAACACCAAGAGGAAAGAAATTAGGGCACTATTTTCTCATAAAAGTGGCTAAGAATATATTGGCACTCCATGTTTAGGTACGTGTCTCACGTTCAGAAGCACGACCTAGAGACTGCACGAATCCAATTTATATATTTAACATCCTGCAACTGGGTCACTCATTATGAAGCTTATGGTGAAAAAGCTGTAAAAATGCCTTTGTGCCTGAGGTTTCTCTTTTAAAGCTTGCCCACAGGTCGTAAATCAACAGGATGCATGCTCCTAAATGCCCAGGACATTTTGGGAAAAAAGTAGGATCGCTTCAAAATGTTACATTAAGTATGAGTTAGGTTCTTAGACTTGTTACTAAAATTTACATTTTGGCCATTCCGGTACAGTTATACCTCAAAACTGAAATAATAATAAAGATACATTTAAATTCTTCTTATATCAGAAGCTAAACGCTTCAGAAGAACAATATACTTAACAGTATTTTATAATAATGACTCTCAAAATCCCCTTTATCACCACAGGAATCATACACTTCATAAGTCACATCCTGAGTAAATGCCACCTAAAGACAAAAACACGTTTTTAGCAAAAACCTCCCTGTGGCTGTAGCCAGACTGCCAGCTGTGGCACTTCAGATGGACTTGAGCATGCAGTCTCATCTCCAGGTTTGTGTGGACCATAATCAATATAGGCTGACTACTACTGAGAGTGTTCAGACACTGCCTTCCTAGACAGCCAGTGATGAGACACAAAGGCAATATATGAATTAGGTGGTCTGAGCTTAGTTCTTCACAATACGTAAGCTGGAAGTAAATATTTGGGCAGTTGGGCTGAAGAAATTAGAAGTGAATATGGTAAGATACATACTGTTGGATAAATCTAGCCTAACTATGTATCAAAAGTTGTTATCATTTTGACAAAGGAGCAAAGCACATTACTTCACATAGAGCTGAATAGCTACATTGATCCACTGCTCCCCGTACCCAGCTCTTGAAGATGTCCTCGCACAGTGACACCAGCTTTGGCAGCAGCCCTCAAACACAAGGGTCTGGAGGCACAGCTGCTGCTTGAACTAGCTTTGCCACTCAGATTGGTGACCTTGGCACAAAGTCCTCAAAACTGCCTTGGGTATCCATCTGTACAGGCCTGCACTCTGCTGTGAAAAGAAGACCTCTTCAGCAGCTCAGTTACAATTTAGTTCAACATAGTATAAATCATACTTCAATAAAAATTCTACACCCCAAAAATCCTCCTCCCCATAAAACGCTCAACTGACACAGGTTAATCTGGGGGTTCAAATTGGAACTTCCAGATTAAATCCCCTCCAGCTGTGGAAATTCAGTGTATTTGGGTTTTCTGAAGAGGCAGAGGGGCTGGAGATGGAAATACCCTCAAAAAGTGCAAGATTTGTGAGACAAGCTATGATATAGAATAGCAGTCAAGGATCCTCAATCTATGACACATGAATTCTAACGGCACGTTCAAGTCATGTCTCCAGCTTTCCTGGTCACAGTCTACTGTGCAATCTACTTCCAGACCCAGACTGATGGTCTTTCTTGGACAACTTTCCAGGAATCCAAGTATTCACAGGGATTTAGCGCACTCCAAATGCTATCCCTAGTCTAGTTCTTTCAAGAGATGGTGAAGTTATCATGGGAAATTTCCCATGTGATGGTTTCTTCCTAACATGGGAAGTTAACAAATTTGTCTCAGCAAACTAATTGCAACAAATGAGATTGAAAATTTTGGGGTTGTATTCTTTTTTTTTCATATCTTTGTAGTGCCATGCAAAAACACCCAATAGTACACATACATAAACTTATTTATAAAACATTTCTGAGACTGACAGTCATCTGTTCTCAGACATGTACATCTGTTTTGATACTGCAGTCACCACAAGGCTGGGTGCATGTTAGGGAAACGTGAGCCTTATAGTGCTTTTAGTGATCCAGGACTTTGCCTGAAAAAAATTAGTCACACAGAGCTTGAGCAAAGTCAGTCCCACAGTCTCAAGCCAAACCTACAAAGGTGGTAGTACCAAACCGCTTATTCTCATTCCTGAGTTGGAGTCATGACAGAGAGGCCTAATGGGGAATTTTGTTTGAGTAAGCTTTTGCTTTCTGCTAACCTTATAAATATGACAGTGAGCCCACTCTTCTCTCAAGCCATCAGGGTATTCCCTGCCCATCCCTGTTGCCAGTATATCTGCAATGCTCTACATTCTTTGCCATGACTATCATGATGTCAAGAAATGAAGAATCAAAAAAGGACCAGTGGAGGGATGTGTGTAAACCAAACATATATGGAGACAGAAAAAGAAAAATAAAGGGTCCTTCATTCATTTCCCAGATAAACCACACAGAAACCCAGATAAATCACTCTCAACCATGGAGATAAATCTTTAGTTGAGGAGACTCATAACATTCAGGTAAAGGTAATATATGCATAATATATATGTAAACTACGTAGAAGGAAATATAAAATGTACCCCCCCCCCCTTTTGACCCAACCACAAAAGCAAAGTAGGCAGTACACAAGGCTGTTCTGACTCTTAGAAAAATTATTAGTCTGCAGTTCTATATCTGTATGCTTTTGCTGAGGCTCTTGGTGCAATGGCTGGAGCATATCAGCACCAGTCTTACTCAAGCCAGACAACTACATTAGTCAGGAAGCCTCAAAGTACAGTTGTTTAGGGCTGAGATTTTCTGTTCAAAAGGAGGTGCAACAAAGGCAGTAGAGAGCAATGGGATCCATGCCTATTTTTCTGTTGTAAGATCAAGTAACGTGTTGATCACATTTGCAAAAAAGGAATAAGGGACAGGAGCCATGTATTTCTGAACAAATGAGAGTGTCATGCTAGAAAAAGAGAGGCATGATCTTTGACTTTTTATTCAGAATTTGCAAGTATTCTTGAAAAGACTTCATCAATGTGAGGCTTGCTCTTCCTGTGTCTAGAAGTAGCATGAAAGAAGTGGAGGGAAAAAACCAAAATAAGAATTTGCCTGAAATTTCCATATAAATTACATCATTTACAATAAAACACATCTGAAATATCCAGAAGCCTTGTACAAAAATTAAACTCTACCAGAAAGATCACTCTGATGTAAATATTTTTACTATGTCAGAAAATACGAAGCTGAAACAATTTAATTCTTCTGTACTATGTAATGCAAAAGTATTAGCTTTTCAATCTTGTATTTAACTGTGCTATAAAAGCAATACTCACATTTAAACAGGGCCTGCCAGACGTATTTAATTTTAGTTTTATTAAAAATACCAGAAGCTGCACTTAATAGATAAATGAATGTCATATGAAACCACATCCAAAAAATTTGAAAAATTGCAAGTGCACTTCTATTCCAGCTTTATCAGTTAAGAAACCTATCACAGGTCTCTTGCTGAAGAATTTCAATAAACAAGTTTTAGAGATTACTAAGGGCTGTTTGTCATTTTTAAAGGGCAGGTTTGCAAGGAAAACCTTTTCTGGGATTGCTTTTAAATATTTTACCACATTCTTTACTTAAAAATCTCTAAAGATCTTAAACTTATTTGAAGACAAGAGGAAGTTAAATGAGGGAATGGCAGGAAGATGTGCCAGGGGAGGTTTAGGCTGGATATTAGGAGAAGGTTCTTTAGCCAGAGGGTGGTGGAGCACTGGGACAGGCTCCCCAGGGAGGTAGTCATGGTGCCAAGCCTGACGATATTCCAGAAGCACTTGGACAACTCCCTTAGACACATGGTGTGTATTTTGGGGCTGTCCTATGCAGGGACAGGAGTTGGATTCAATGATCCTTGCAGGTCCCTTCCAACTCAGGCCATTCTATGATTCTATGATTCTGTGAAGCAGGAGATGAAGTGAAACAGCATTTTCTTTTGTTGAAGTGGAATGACAAAAACATAAAGTACATCGGCTACAGAGAAAAAGGTGATTTTTTATCAACTTTCAAAATGTAAATCTATAAGATTATTTATAACAGCTTAAAATATGCCATATCAACTATATTGACCCATATTCACTCATATATTTTTGACTGTTTTGTGCTATTTCAACAGCACAAAATTACTAAAAACTTGCTTTACTTACTCTGGGAAACTGGATTAATGGCAGCTTTATTCCACGAAAAGGTCTCAAAATGTCTGGGCCCAAAACTCCCAAGCTCTGTTAGTGCATCCAACCCACTGTTATTAACTCAGAAATGTCCTTTTAACTCTGTTTTCTTTGTGCATGCCTCTGGACACAGGCACTGGGGGCTGCAGAAGGAAATCCAAACTCTCCCCAGCTCTCTGAAGCAACTTAGCTCTTAAGACAAACAGGATCTGGCATTAAAGTGTTTTTTTGCTGTGCTGTAAGTTTCTGTGTTGGGAACCAGGGTTAAGGCCTTGGATCACGCTTAATCTTTGCCAAGGAAATTGTGGCAAGCAAAAGGGTGTTGGGCAGATCAGTGTCTGCTGCCAGTTTTTCTGTAGGACCAGACTTGTGAAACGCTGAAGACCTGTGTCTCCCAAAGAAACCACTGGGAATTGCAGATTGGTTGGATCTCAAGATTTGTCCCAAAACATCCTAATGGATATTTCTTCAATATGCAAGAAGCAAAGTAAAGGCACAAGGATGATAATATTATGGCTTACTTATAGGAACAAACACTGTTAGATGGGTCCTGGATTGGAACACATCCATGTGCAGCCATATTACAAAGTGCATGTATTTCCTACAGAAGCAACATAGCAATATAATGCTGAGTACTACGTGACTGACTAGTATTCCAACTGCACTGTAAAGGTAAAAAAAGCCAGACTTCGCCTAAAAGAGACAATATGTTTTATGACTTTAAAATGAAATCACAGAAGACCTAACTCCATCCAGCTGTTCTTAATAGAGCTTTTTTTCCCCTTTGTTTTTCATTCTCTACCTTAATCCTCTTCAAAATTACCTCACAGTCTCATTCATTTTTGCTCGTAACTTGATAACTCTTACCAAAACAATGTATTGCACATTACAGGGCAAAAAACCTAAATTAAAAAACAGAGAAAGAAATACAGAAAATGTATATTCATTAAAGCTGGTGATGCTGCAATGAAAATTTGCATAGCGACCTGCAACTATGCCTGATAGAATTACAAATTTATTGTGCATTTGAAGGACAGATGAAACATTCCCAGATTTTCTGCATCAGTCATTTCTATTCGGTTCAGCTTAGTATAAACAACCCCCCTTATTTTGCAACTAATTGAAGAATTAATATAAAAGGATTGAACACCTGTTGCTCTGTTGGCAGAAAACAGCAATTACAATGTTTCTTTCCAGTGGACTTAAACTACAAAAGAAAAATTTTAAAATAGAAAATGAAGAAAACATACTGATGACCAGGGTCCTTTCGAATCCACAGAGGATATTACAGTTTTTATTCAGATTGTGAGTGGTCCCTGTTAAGCTTCATCGGTTGATGGAGGTCTCCTCTCCATCCCCCCATTTAGCCACTGCCCCTGTAATCGTTTTCCATTAGCTTGAAGTAGCTCTGATTCACTCAACCTCCTCTCTCCTCTTTCCCACACACTTTAAGACAGGCTTAAAATCCATTGTATGTCCACCCAACTGTCATGCAGAACCTCTTTACCAATTTCCTATTACAAATATTAATCACTGAAAATAAATGTTATTAAAAATAGAGATTAATTTCATTTTCATCTCCTCTTTTTATTCCTTATCTAGGAAAGTGGTTAGGCAAGCCTTAAGCTGAGATAGAAAGAGTCAAACACAGGGACCTATAAGCAAGAGATTTTTTGAATAGGCGGAACTGAAAGGAAAACAATAACCAAAACACAAACAAGCATCAAGTCCACTTAAAATAAACATTCTTAACTTTCCTTGCTGATGCAAAACTTAAAACATTAGAAATTACAAATATTTGCTTATGGTCACCACCTGCAATAAAAGTAAAGCAAGAAATGCAGGGGTTCAAAATACCCTGGAGAAAGATGTATTTGCTGTTACTTGGGAGCTCTAGGACTGCAGCCCTCACCCCTGTGTGGGACAGCCACGTTTCACCCTCTCCTCAGTCCACAGGAGTCTGGCATGCCCATGACTCATATCAGTGGTGTCCCCCTGACCACAGCACCACAGAGGCATGGCTCAGCTCTTTTGCTTTATATCAACAAACCTTAAATCATTTTCTGGCAAAGTTATCACTATTACTATTATTAATTATAAATTATTAAGTTCTACTCCTTTTCATTTTTTATGGAAAAGTACGTGGAAACAGACAGTATCAGGTTTTTCCAAATATTTTGGAATGAGCATCACTGTCTGGTCCAGATGCTCCTACTTTGGCAGTAATGCCTTCCATCACACTGAGGAGACCTCATCGTTAAGGTCATTTTCAGGAGCAAGCCTCACTTAAAAAATCATGGTAGATATACACGCAAAGTCCTTTTCGGTCTTGTTTCATAGATGTTTCTGGGAGTGGCTAAACTGTGAAAATAGTCACTATATTTTCGCTCTTTGAGAAGATAAATGCTTATGGGATGTACATGTCTCAAGGAATTTTTTTCTTTTTCCAAGATAAGGGAGACTGAAAACCAGCATGAAATGGGAATGCACAACTTGGGGCATAAAATTCCACAAGCACGTCTTCATCTCCCTATTCAGATTGGGATCAAATACACTTTTTTTTTTTTGCCTTGGTGCATTCTGATATTGCTTTTTTAAAAAAGGTGTGCCAGATGTCCAGGCAATGCAGGGGCTGAGGAGGGCTAATTCTGCCCATGGCACCCGACCTGCATGGATAGAGCACCCAGTGCTGTGACCTGCCACTGCCAGTGGTGCCCAGTGCTTTGGGAATCACTCACATAGGGAATGTGACTTCTCCAAGACCTGCTGAGTTAGGAAGATGCGTCAGAACTTCAGTCTGGGCCAAAAATGACAAGGGCATTGTGGGTCAGGGTCAGGCTGACATGCTGTGTAAGGACATGAATGCTGACAGCCCAGAGTGGGATTAGGCTGAGCAGCACATGAATCACGACATGGTGGATACACAGGCAGGGCTGCAGGTCATTTGGATCTGCCTAACACTGAGCTGTGCAGGCACAAAGAAAGAATATCATAAATCCAAGGAAGATCAGGATCAACTTGTGACACTGCCCACCGCTATCCAAGCAGCAGTGTGCAATATTTTCTGGAAAGTATTATAAGGCCAGAAAAATTTGTTCTTTTCCCTTTAAAAAGATTGTGCAACTATGTAACTACAGCAACAAAAATCAACTGTGTAGGATAAGCTATTCCTACGAAGAAAGGATAAAGCATTAAATACTTGATATTTTTCTGAATTTATAAACCAAAATAAACTTTTAAAGCTTTCCTGTTAATGGAATTAAAATCATCATCAGTCTTCCCTTAAGTGTCTGCAGTACATAGTCACAGTCCATTAAGACAACGTGTTAGCATTGTTCATAACAGGATGTAAATGAAATAATCAAGTAATCAGGACTATTTCAACATCAATAAAGCCTCAGAGTGATTATTATGTACAGCCATGACACAATACCTTTTTGCATACTTTCCCTGATCAGATTAAAGTGCTGATGAATTCCTCGATGGCTCAAGTGTGCTCCAAGGAAAGCTAGAAGGTTGTACAGTTAACTCCCAGGGTGTAACTCTAAACCATACAACCTACTACCTCAACCCGGATGCACACAGCTTCCGACGGTGACCATAAAGTCTTCTTCACTTCTTCAGCCTTTCTTTGAAATGTGACAGCAGCCACAGGCTTATATATTTCCCATGGGGGTAGGCTTTCAACTGCAGTTATTCCCCACTTTTCAGATGATAAGGCATATTCTTAGATAGATTTTTCTACTGCAGAGGTAGAATCTGTTCTATCCTGTTTACATATGTATAAAGATATATACATGTGCATTTTATATGTGTGTATATATATATACACATACATATTTGATAGGACTGATGCAAGTCCAACTACATTTCTGGAATGAAATGACCATTTGGTCTTATTTTACAATAAAAATAAAATATTAATATCTTCTTGATTTTGCTACATTTTTTTAATGTAATACCATGTAATGGTGTATTTAATAAAACCAGCAAATGGTATATCCTACTCTCCCTCGTTGGAAACCCTACAATTCCCTCACATCTCTATGCAAATTTTAATAAGATATTAAACCAAAAGTGCTTAAAGCAACTGATAAAAGAACAAATCACTTAACCAAGTTTGAAGATAAGGCAACGGACAAGAGAAGCATTCCAGAAACAATATATAGTTTTGTACACTCACTTGGGCTGTTGTCAAACACCACTACATTGCGTGCTACACAAACTTTTGCCAGATCACCATACTGACACAGACCCATAGAAGCGAGCTTGTGCAGTACGTTTCAACACAAGATCGGATCTACGGGTTTATGCCAATTGGCATCGTTGATTAGCATTTTCCTTTTAAAGTGAGACACAGAAGACTTTAAACAAACAAACATATGAAGCAATGTAAGAATGAGTATTGAAGAGTAAAAATATTACCATCTATTGCAAAGGCAGCTACTTCAAACTTAACTGCATAAATGGTGGATGCACCAAACGAGCCAAACACTTGTAACTAGTTTGTTTTTTGAAGAAGGAAGAAAAACCACTTTTTTTACAGATGGACGGCACAACATTGTTTTGCCTTCAGCAGGAATTAACGTCCTTTTGCACACAGTTTGCCTTCCTGATGAACTCTCAACTCCCAACAACTTGCATCTGACTATAGCGTGCACACAGCAGGCAAGACTGGAATCCGTAATTGGACATGACATAGAAGTGAACAATACAGGTTTGTCCTTTGTGTCTGAGCTCATATCATGTACTACAACCCAAAATAAAAATCACCCCACCAAATCTGAAAAGCAATGAGGCACACTGGATTGCAGCTCCCGTACAACATTATAAAGACTGCTTAGCTATTTCTTCATATTACAGGGCATTTAAGTACTGCTTGACAATAACTTGTTGATCAAACAACACCTATTAATCAAAGCAAAGAAGTTAATTTGTATACTTTATTCACTAATCCTCCTATCAGTGCTATTCCCTAATAATAAGAATGCAAGTAGAAACACAATCTTGCAAAACGTCAGGATTAACTCCTACACCACTTTCTTCTTGTGACCGGCAAGCAGTACGATACAAATTATAACGCACTGAATGTAGGGTGTTCTACGCAACAGACTGAAAACAGGTCCTTTGAGACAATAACCAAGAATTCAGGAAGGTGAGGCACAGATACAGTTTTATAACTTACATATTGTAAATTAAAGCATTGATAAATACTGCATCTTTAAGCATAGTATTTGACATATCAGAATAAATTGTAACAATATAGCCACAAATGCATTTGTAAAATACTGGCATAAGAAGCAGGTATAATTTTAAAACCATGTGCTATAGAAAGGTCTCTTATGATTTTAACGGGTTACTGAAATCTGTATCTGAATAAGATTTTAATGCCTGCCTTCCACTAGTTCCCACTGAAAGCCTAATTCTGCCATCGCTAGTTGGGCAAAACTCCTTTCAGGAGAATGAGTGTTGCCAATAACCAAGTTTTTGAATCAGGGCAATGTTTCATTTTCTTGCAGACTGCAACATGTCTTTCTAGTTCAGTAATGACAGCTGAGCATTCGTAAATTACTTTATTTCTTTCTTTTCTTTTTGAATTTAGTGGATTAAATCTTGCACGTTCAGGCGTACCCTTTTGCGTTTTAAAATAATGTTAGTTTATTTTCTAGGACAGTCTGTTGTAAACCTGCTTTTACTTTATATACAACACTTCAGCATTCAGAATGAATTATATTTTTATCATTGTTTTCTGCTGACACCAAGGAGAGAGAATATATAAGACAAGCACTGAAACTAGAATAGTTATCTTAATATCAGAAATAAGAATGCAGACTGCACATATTTAGTGAATGATTGTAATAAATGCTATAAAATTGCTTCTCTAATTTTCTTTTTTATTTTTTGTGAATAGAAGAGTTATTCCACATTTCAAAAATAATTGGTCCCTGTATTATAGTTATATACTAGCAAATAGATCTATGTACTATAAATATACTAGTAATAAAAATATACTAGTAAATATATATGTGTTATATCTTTACTGGGCGTAGCAAAAGAACAAATTATGCATTTATCTTTCAATTCATTCTAAAGCTTCATGGAAACATACAGTATAAAGTCTACCCAAACTGCAATATTCCCAATAGAAAGTAATCAGAACAAAAGTTTAATAGATATCTGTGAAATTACATTGGTAGGCTCTCTTAAGGAGAGAAATTATTTTAAAGATAACCTGCTTCATGTTCTTGCCATTAACTTCATTTTTTAACAAAAAAAAAAAAAATTAAGATCACTTTATTACCTTCGCTGAATTCTGGTATAATTAACTTCTTCAGTTTCTTTTTTCATTTTAATATTTTTCTTTCACTAAAACAAAAAAAAAATGAGAGAAAGATTTTGAAATATCTGTTTTATGTAAAGTGTTTTCAGAACAACATGTAACATGCACAAAATTAGTCATTATCCTTTTAAGATATAAAACCAACACACTGCTGACGCCCCTCTCAGGGCCATGGGAAGACATGCTGTGAACACGCACACTTTGGCAAAGGGACTATTTCATTTAGTATTTCCTAGCCTTTTTCCACCCCACAAATTTATTTTTATTAAGAATTCCAGAAGGGAAGGAGCATGCTTAACAAAAATAAATACTTTTTATCAAATAGTGCATATGATGAGGCAATTTGGTATGGAACTTCATAACAATACTGGGATAAACTAAATGGCTTAAATCAAGAAACATTTGCAAAACTTTACAGAAAAAAAAAGAGAAAGATGTGATTGCTATGATCAGATACAGAGATTTAAAAAGTTTTTTTAAGCTAATGCAAGCTTTGGTTTCTCAGCAGACTTAGGTACTAAGGACATATGTAATTATTCTAACAAAACTATTAGAGAGGGCAGTTCACCATAAATCTAAGAAACATTTTCTGGTACAAAATGGGTGAATGGAGGTATATGTGTCATATACATAAGGTCTCCATTCAGCAATTTCCCACAATTCATTGCAGAACAACAAAAATATAAGGTAGCAAAATTAGCATAATCTTAGAAGTTACTGTCTAATCAGTAATGTATAAAAAGTGAAGCACAAGTTAAAACGATTCTATTTTATAAAGTCATAATATATTTATAAAGCTTTTTATTAGACAAACACCTATCATTAATATTTAAAAAAAAAATCAGAGTTTCTGATGAAAAAGACACTAAGTTTCAAAGTAATTTCTAGCTGAGGACATCTGTATTTTTAACATAAATTAAAAAGGCTAGGAAAATATTAAAAAAAAATACAAAATACATAAAACACCAATTTGGCTGAGCTTTTCAAAATCTGTCAGTCAGAATGAATTTTGTTACATGCTTTTCTAATTGCCTAGTAATATGTTACAACAGACAGACAAACGCTTTAAGAAAAAGGCTCTACTAAAGCATCATATGCTCAAAACTTACTTTAACTCTGCATGCACTTATCACAAACATTCTGAATGGATATCTTAAATACTGTTTTCAGCTATTCCTGGACAAGTGCTGCTTTACCGAACATCTTAAAATAGTCACTGTTACTAGCTGCAAACCAGGCGTACTTCATGAATGTCCCAATAATGTGCTTTTATTCCAGTGTTTATTACACTGATTTCTTTGTCATGGATTTAGGTACAAATTGTAAGAAACTCATATATGAATTAACTCAATAATAACTTTAATATACTGGCTACAAGAGCAATCCTTTCCTACAGTTTAACAGGTCTTTTTTTTCTCTTCCCCTCTTTAGAAACTGAAAGCATGAGTCACGCTATAAAAAAAGAATTTACTTTCCTTAGCAACCAGATCTAAATACCCACAACTTTCTTAGAGATAACCAAAGCTTAGACTGAATAAATGTAACATTAAGGTCTTTGCATAACTCCAGTGCTTAGCTAAGACAAAATGTGCCTAACCACTTATTTCTATAGACCTTAGATTTTTTGTTTACTTTCTATTTTTAGCAGTATTAGATCAAACACACCCCCAAAAAGTTAGTTTTAAAACGTGTGAACAGCTGACTAAGTTAAAATTAATACACAAGGACTCAGTTTCAAAACAACATGTTTAAAACGGCTTAAAAAAAAAGATGAAAAAAAGAAAAAGAAGCTATACCTGATATGAAAGGTACGTTTTCACCCATTCACCCAGTGCCAAATACTGCTATATGAGCAATAGTGAAAAACAAACAAACAAAAAATTCATTCCTTCTTTCTTTTTTTTTTTTTTTTTTTTTTTTTTTTTACTGAAAGAATCAATCTCCTAGGCTCATTTTGTTACACTGTTTTAAGAAGCACTAACACATCCTGATGTCTCTGTAGTGAAACATGCCAGATTTTTTTTTTGGAAGCAGGAGAGTCACTTTTTTTTTTTCTGCACTCTTGTATGTAGGACAAACTCAGATTTGTTTCGTCTTCTTAGGGCTCCTGTTCTTTCTCGGAAGAAGACCAGGATGCCTGTCTTCTCTCTCTCGCTCTTCTCGGAATTCCAGGCACAAAGCACTGCGCAAAAGCTGCACCAATCCTTGCCGCAACTGCCTGCACAGGACTAGAGGTGGGGAGAGACCAGAAAATTCACCTCGCCCCTGCGCCGGTTTTATAAATGGGGATTGCACAAATCTGCCGGAGCAAAGGGGTGAAAAGGCAGGGTGCCAGTTTGCTACACTATGCTGCAATGATCTCATGTTCAATGCTGTCGCCCCGTTTGCCCAGTTCAAATGCCTGTTCATTAAACAGGAGGAAGGAAAAAAAAAAAAAAGAAAAAACCACCAGAAAAATAAAAAACAACTTTTATTCTTCAGACACTCAGGAGGGCTGTTCTAAACTACAGATCAGCAATAAAAAAATAAAACAGGTAGTTTTAAAATGCAATTATGAAGTATAAATATTCTGCTTATATTTTCTTTCTTTCTTTTTTCTATTTGGAGATAAGAAGCAGAATTTATCAGGCGTGAAAGGGACAGCCTCCTGGTGGTGTGCCAAAAAAGCCAGAATAAAGGCAAAGTTGTGCTTCAAAGCTCAATCGCTTGCTGAGTCTGGCTAAAGTCAAGTATTAAGATCCACCATTTTCTGAGCCATGTAAGAAAAGAGGAAAAAAGTCAGAACGGGCGCTGCTTTCCAAGTCTCCGTTGGCACCATCACAAAATCTCAGCCGTAAGGTCACATGATGCTCTGCCAAATGTGGAGTGCATTCCCATAAACCATTCTGCTGATACTGCGAAGGCAGCTATTGTCTAGTTTATACCCAAAGTTCAGCCCACTCTTCATTGAATTAGCTGAAAAACGCATCACCTTTGGGGGTTGGGAGCCATGGAAACGTCTACCTGGCAGGCTGCCCACTTTTTCTGCCCATCAACCAGAGATGGAATTGTGCTGCCTAATGTAATGATGACTAGGAATGTGAAGAGTCGTCCAAAGTGAATCTGATTCTTGCAAAGCCTGCTTCATTTGCACAGCAAACTCTGGCTTCTTGTCGTTAAAAAGGGGAGGGGGGAAGGAAAAAAAAAAAAAGAAGCGCCTTTCTCCTAAATGTAGCAATTAAAGGTCTAGTAAACATGCCTAGTCTGCAACTTTCCCTCATAACATACTGAAATAGTTCCCAAAATAAAGCACTTGGTATAACACAAGTTTTCTGATTTAAAGCAGCGCTCACTTTTCCCCGAGTTAATGTGGCATCCCCTGGACATTTTTGCACCCTAAGGAAAAAATAAAAAAAAAAAAAAGTACACAGCTAATCTCTCATCTCTTCTTTTTACCTGTCTTTATTACCTCCTGATTTTATCTAGCACAAATTATACACGTGTGTGGCGATACCCACTAGTAACAGTAGGGATGCAATATTGCTGCAATCTCCCTCAAAGCAGTCTCCTGAGAAAGCTGGTTGTGTTTACAGCAGCACAAACCCCTTCATCTGAGCCCTCCTATCTTTACCAGCGATTAGGACAGCTGGTCTGCAAGTTTGCAGACCAGCACATTTGAGACCAGCCAGCACCCTCCCTTCTTCAAAATGCATTTAATCTGGATTTCATGAAAAGAGATGCAATCAGGCAGAATTTATAAAAGATGCAAGTTACTAAACAGGCTAAGTAATAGACGTAAGTCTTCTGCTACAGACCTG
Source organism: Morus bassanus (assembly GCA_031468815.1). Classification (NCBI taxonomy): domain Eukaryota; kingdom Metazoa; phylum Chordata; class Aves; order Suliformes; family Sulidae; genus Morus; species Morus bassanus. The sequence continues at coordinate 111,283,453 of CM062568.1, forward strand.
AAATTTTGATTTTGCCCATCTATTGTTCTAAAGTAAAATGTCACATAAAATGTCACTTCCAAATGAAAATGCCACCTAACCTACTGAACAACAAACACACGCTCTCCCAGCACCTAGGAACCTTGTACAGAAGAACTTCTCGGAGCTCAGCATTGTGAACAAATGAACAAAAATCCACTCACTGTTTCTATACCATGAAGCTTAATAGTTACTGCAAAAGAGATGTTAAATATGTGGCAATTTCTCTGATCCTCCCATTAATAAAAATGAAGCCATGGGAGGAGCCTCTCTACCTATTAGCATCCGTACAAATCCTCCCGTGAAAAGGAGGTTGCATGCTAAAGAGCTTACAGATAAAAACTGGTAAGGAAGGGCAAACAAAGTGGGAGACAACAGGCTAGAAACCGCAGCGGGAGGACAGGAAAAACCATTCCCAGGGACACTGCGGGCAGTAACTCTCCAGCTCGGCTACTTTTATGTTTTGTTTTACAGTTCTTTCCAGTTTCACTTTATTTACCTGGAGGAAATTGAAGGTTCATTACCAAAGGAAGGAAGTGTGAGAACAGGGGCTTTGAAGTGGAGGAAGACAGTTACGACGGCAGCGCAGCCCTCGGAGGGAGGTCCCGGCGCTCCCCACCAGCAGAAGGGCTGCGGGGGCTGGCTGCACCCCTGGCTGGGACTGGGGCAGTGCAGGCGGCAGGCTGGCGGCGTGGGGCAGACCCTGCCTTGCTCCTGGCACACCCCAGAGGCCTGCACCCGGGTTTTGGGGAGGGCAGGAATGGCTGGGAGGAGGAGAGCGCTTGGGGCAGCCTCTCCAGGTGATGAAGGGTGATGCCGGTGGAGCCTAGAGGACCAGGAGAAGGAGCAGCCACCACGGCCCAGCAGCGGCGAGGGACCAGGAGGAGGTGCTGGGTACAACATCAGGGGATGGAAGCAACCTTGCTCTGCCTGCCGAGCCAGCGCACCTGGGATAGGCCCCGCTCTGGTCAACTGGTGGGAGCTGTCTGGCAGAAGAGAAACTTGCTACTGCCCCAGTAAATCAGTCCACGGCTTAGTTCCTCCCTTTTCCAGAGTTGGAGCTTTTCAAGGGCCAGCAGCCAGAGGAAAGCCCTCTGACACAGTGACATGGTGTAAGCTCTCTCAAATGGTCTTTCTGAGTGAAATGCCATGTGCATGGTTTTGAATCCAGAGACCATTTTTCTTTTCCTTGTGAGCTAAAGATGGCTGCCTAGGTGCCACCAGTAAGTGGAAATACTGCTTGTCACTCCGGCTACTTGCCACAATAGTCCCATGGCTTGGACCACAGGGATCGCACGGACTTCCAGGGACCACGAGTAAACTCTGTGGGTCGTTATGCCTCAGCCATAAAAATGACACATGGGTGGATTCTTCCATAAAGATCTTTGAAATTATTTTAAACTAAATTCATTTCTCCAGGCTTATAAAACTCAGAAAGCCAATTCAAATGTCTTTAATTAACATTTATGTAGAAACAAACTTTTTATCATTTCAGTAGTTTTCTTATTGATTTGAGTCAACAGATCAAAACAGATTTTTTTTCTTTTTCTAAGGGGGCATGTGGGACTCAAGCTCCGTTCATTCCACCTTATGTTTTACTGTTACCATAAAAATATTTAGGCTACAATACATCAGTGTCTTCAAAGGAACCACTCACAAGGGTGCAACCTACAAACCCAGGTGTACTTTGAACCATAGTGAAAAATAATGGTTTCATTAAAATCAAGTAGAAACTTCCAACTAAACAACAATGAATTCATATCCTGTTCAAATTTATTACTATTATTATCAATGATGGTATGTGAAAAGGACAAGGGAACGGCCTGACTTTCAGATCTCAGAAGGGTGTTTGCCACTAATTACAAATAATAGGCAGTCTGAGCTGGGCAAATCTGAGCAGCAGCTTTTGAGGGACGACAGACACAGAATCCTACACAGTCATTTTTATTTTCCTGTGTGGAAAAACACTTCAACATGTGGCTAGCCCTCAGTAATGAGTATTCACTTCACCAATATTCAAGAAGGATGTTAAAAAGCTGTTAAAAAAATCACTTGCATATGTGCCCGGCAACAATTAGAGATGTAGATGAATCTTAGAGTGCTTTGGCTATGAACTAATACTAGGGCAACACAAAGGGAACCAAAAAGACATATCTGCAGGAGCGCCTGGTCCTGTTCATCCACAGCTGGAGGAGGTAAGGAGGCCGGGTGGAGGGAGGCTGCACAAGACCGACCTCTCCACGGGACAAGAGGGCACCGACCCTTCCTCCGCCCAGGAGGCAGGAAGGGGAAGGCAAAGAGGACAGGAAACCTGGGCTGGGCTGAGGGTTTCTGCTTACAGCCAAATATGGTTTCTGTGTCTGTACTCAGGTCCCACAGGACAACCGGCACCCCAACCTTAGCTTAATGGGCAGTTTGCAGACTAACTGGAAAGGAAAAATTGGAGCTTTGGCAACCTGCACAAGACATGAGAGAAAAGCTGAGAGAGAATGGGAAAGAAACACAGCAACACTCTCAAAATGAAGGGAGAGGGAGAGACGGAGGAAGGGAATCTCTGCTCTTTCACGTGGTTGTTCTTGAACACAAAAACAAAACTAGCGAGTACGCCACTGTAATTATTACAAGTTAAAAGTTGAAAACACACGAAGTGAAGAGGACATGCAAGTGCTGGATATATTACACATTACTGGATAACTTTAATGTACTGTACTGCATGGCATAACAATTCACAATAAAATGGTCTTGCTCTGCAGACCACATTCTCAAAGGCCCTAGTATATAGAGGTGACAAAAATGATTTGTAAAATGCATGCAAATGAAAAGTTATCATCTGCTTGCTACTTTCATTTTATCTTCAAATGGCACTGTGCCTTCTATTTTTTAATGCCTTAAGGTTAACCACACTGAATTAAGAGACTTAAGCAAGATGCTCTATGGTAAGAGCCAGAGATGACATTCATCATAAATTTAATTGTAATTTTCCCCTTTCTGAAATTTTCATTAACAATCTTGCTTTAAGTTCCTTCTTCTCTAAACTTTCCACTGTGCAATCTGCAACCTATTTAACTTTTGGCCACTTTGCCTGTATGGCTGGGTACCTGAACTTCACAACCTTCTTTCTGCTTTGCTATCGGAGAAAGAAAATCTTTAAAAATAAATAGCAACAAGAACTGAGTAATGCACAAACAATACTCTTGTTAACACAAGAAAAGCCTTCTTCACAGATGTTTTAAGAAGACCACCTATTCCCTTAAGAGTGCAAATATTCGTAAATACCAAAAGGTGTAAATATAATGAACTGAAACAGATACTGAAAATTCAGATGAGCCTCTTCCAATAACTATTCCACAGTATAAAGAAATCACTCACTGCAAACAGGAGCCGCCCTTCTGTTCTTCACAGGGAAACACAGTTGTAGAATAAGCGCCATGGCTGCTGTGCCAGAGGAGGGCTGGTCCTGAGAGGAGCCCATAGCGAGGTCCAAGCAAAAGCCAGGCTCTACCACTATTCCCCATTTCTTAAAAAAAACTTAGGCTTTTATGGGTGATCATTCAGGCACAAAAAGATATGACACTTTCTTCACAAACAATGAGACAGTACCTGAGACAGGTAAAAATGCTGTGGTGTTACAAAATATCAAACCACACCTGATGATAGGAAGAGCTTTGCCACAGACATTTCCTTCAACATGCTTGTTTCAGCCCCCATTTATTTCACCACTTTCACTCCAGAAACATTAAATAAATGCAGAGCAAGAGGTACAACATTCAATCCCTTCACATACACCAAGTCTTAGATGCAGAAAAACACTTCTTACGTTCTCTTTACCTCATTTGTCTCTTGCAGGTCTAAGTGCAAATACAACTGAGCATTATCATCACCATTCATCAGATGATAAAATCTGAAGCATCTATTTTTTCCCAAATTTGAAAGCTTTTAGCACGTTACTCTTCAAAATGCCTAAGTAGCATGGCAGTTAGATGTTTTTCCAGTTCTAGAGCCAAAGGTACCAAAGATTAACTTGTTTTCATAAACAAGTTACCATTACTGTATAAACCATAGAATACCTGACATTGTTCAGTGTTAAGTACACTGCACTGAATCATAAGTACTACCCTGAATTAGATAATTTCTACATACAACCTACACAATTTGCACCAACTTGACCACTACCTTTGAAAACTGAAATCTGAAGATACCTTGATCTACTTCCTAGTCACAACAGTAGGCGGACAGTAAACACAGAGAATTAGCTAGCAAAGAGAGTAAACAACAACTAATCCCTTACACACCTTCTACTTGTGCTAAATAAAGCAATGTTGACTTCTTCCCCTAACACCTCTTCAAGACAAGTATAGCCAGAATTGAAGCCAGAAACTGATTTAGCAGCACGCTTAACGCCTAGACCTGCCCCAGTGTACCTCCCACCCCAGTGCTTCCCTTCAAAAACTGCTGCAGTGCTTAGTTGAGTTGCACGCCTCCCTTTAGGGAACACATTCACAACAGCAATCCTCCCCCAGGCTTCAGAATGAAAATTCCTCCTGGGTCTGGGATCGCACAGATGTAACTCAGCAGAAAGCGCAGATGGCTTCCTATCCCCTAGTGTCCAGCAGGTTGTGTAGCAAGGGTCCTCCAGGGCCACTTATTTTTCCTAGGACTCATTCTTGACCTGACTATAAACCAGGAATAAAAAGGATGCCGCAAGAGCATTCTTCATACCATAGATTTCTCAATCAGTGATAAACAGTTTTTATGTTTTTACTGCATATCTTCCCCATACGGCCCTGTATGAATCCTGGCTGCCCAGAACTTAAAATCTTATGCAATGTTATTCAAGAGGAGCATTTTGCTTAGCTGCCTTGAGCCAAAAGTAGCCTTCAGTAGAACATGTGCTGTGTGTCACCTGTCCCCCGGCTGCTATAACTGACTACAGTCTCACACCTCAATATGGTGCAGTTCACCGCTCATGGGCAAAGAGAGAAAATAAGTATTTTTAAAACATTCTTAATTATTTCAGGAAGGAAGTTACATATGTCTTTAGGTTCTTATATTCCTACAAATCTGTAGTACTTTCCAAAACATCAGAATGTTTTGCAGGCAGGTATATATGTACACATATCCAAACACACCCCACATATTTTGGTAATTTAATTACAAAAATATGGGGCCTGTACATGCACTTTGCTGGGTTACATTCTTAGCAGGTTGAGTTCTGTTAGCCAAAAACACCCACCTGGTCAGGTCATAACTCTAAGTTGAAAAGAAAGAACATGTGCATTACAGTCCAATGTAAGGTGTGTTTTTGATTCAGCAGACTAAAGGATCAATTAGTTTTGAAGCAAAAATTATTAAAACTGAATAGACAGCAGTTGTCTATATCCCACTTTTCAATTATCCTACTGTGAATTTTTGAGTCTGCAAAATAATCTCGCTCCAAACAGCACAAACCTTCAAATCTACATTTTTAAGTACTTTTATACTGGAGCAATTAACACTTTGTACATTTTTAAATGTTTTAAATATTCATTCTAGATTTTGACTTCTTCCGTATTTTTAGTACAAATGGCTACTCTTTCAGTTTTTTTAGTTTGAGTTGACATAATTTTGTGAGTAAAACCTACACTTCAAAATAATCAACATCCTCAGATAACCTGAGCAACATAGAGACGGAGGCAGAGGAGATCAAAGGCATGGAGCCTTCTTGGAAGATTGAGCAGGCTATGAGTGATCAAAGGCAGGAGAGAGAGGACTCTGGATCTTAACTCCTGCTTCCACTATACATGTATAATTTACAGGTTATTGAATTGTGGGGAAGGGAACTATTCATATGTTAAATACAGGTTACAGGCCTGAAAAATTATTTAAAATACAAAAAATAAACTTTGGTTGTTGAAAATGTCTAGGCAGAATCTTTCACAATGCACTTTTCCAACACTTTTTTCCAAAAGGAAATGGTGCTAATGCAAGCAGCTTTCTTTTCAATGAATTGACATTTTCTAACAAAATCAAACAAACAAAAAGGTACACTATGGCTGGTTGGTGTCATCACAGAAGAGATATTGTGATGTTTGGAAGTGATAACTCACAGGAATAATGGCAAACTCGTGTTCTGAGTAAAGCACTAGTAATTATGTTAGCTTGCTTTTCAGAAGATTTAGAGCACGTGTAACTCAAAATCTTTATCAAATTACAGTTCCACACTATATGTGACATTCACATTGTGCAATCACGTAAGGGCATTTCTTTAGTTTTTGTTCTACACATTTTGGTAATATTCCTGTGTACAGCCAGACCTCTTTCCATGAGACTTTTCACAGCTTACCAGCACAGAGCACTCAACTCAGCACCGAGATGAGCTTTCATGCAATCGGTTTAGTATCTTAGCTACCGGATCCTTGGTTACTTGGTCATTATTCATCTTTATCAGAATTAAGTTCCGTACTGGAGAAAACATTTGCAATTAAACTTTTCCTAAAAAGAAAGAATTATTGCCCCAAAGTTTGCCCCAAAGTTTTCATTTGGTAAATCAGTTGAGAACATTTTCTCAGAAAATCCTGAATAGCTACACAGAAAATAAATACCAAACATTATGAGTACATATTCAATAAATGAATTCAACAATGCACAAATTTAGTAATGATATATGAATTCATACGATTTGTGACTTCACAGTTCATTGAATTTCATGATATTACATATATCTGCTGCCCCAGTGAACATATAACACTGTGTATTTCCTGTTAACATCAAATTGTTTTCTTGATGGGAGACAGGAGCCGCACCACAGCCAATATTACCATAGTGTAGCTGAAAACACACTCGAGCTTGAGAGGTGGTTCTAGTTCACACTTGACAGCCAAAGCTGCAGAATTGGACAAAGGGTGGTGTATTATAAATAAGCACAGAACGATTATTGGAGAACCTGAAATATGCTGAACCATTAAACAAAAGCAGATAGCAGAGTCTGTTAGTTGCTGGTTTGAAATTCTCAATATTGAATGCCTGAACAGCACAAAGGAGATTTCAGAGCACCAGCAAGGGTCATGTACCTAGGTGTTTTTATCTTTCCTAGGAATAAGCAGAAGGCCTTTATTTCTTATTTCAAATTGTGACAAGAGTACTTCAGTCCTGCTTCAACATCTTCCTGGAATTCGGAACTAACAGTAAATGTTTACATACGCTACATGGACTTAAGGACATTAAAGGGATTTTACTTTAAATTTGTATAATGCCTAGTTCTTTGGCATCAAAGACAAGAATTTGCACTTTTTTATTACAACAACAACATGTAAAGCAACCTTTGAATAAGAGTGATCCAATATGAACATAATGCTTTTTGATCAGTACTGGGCACATCCTGGCTTAGTAACTAGGAGGCATTAATTGTTCCAGTGGCTCAGAGGTAGAGTATCTACAGAAATGTGCACAGTCTAGGTGGAGGGAACTGGCTTGTTTTCCAGAAAGACTTGGTTGTTGAAGAGGGTCAGTTTGTAACACTGTCGCAAGACATTCGTAAGGAGGTACATACAAAGGGTAGGCAGCTTCAGGGTACGTAAAGGGATGCTTCTGAAAACATTCTCATGTCCTCTTTTTTATATTTCTCTGACTGTAACAGGAAATTAAAGGTTACTAATCATTTGATCTACAAATACGTTACTTTCAATTTGTTAACAGATGGTTCATTCAGCACAACTTCAGTGGACTATATTTGATTACGTATCTGCTTCCTGAAAAGGTATTTTTCTAAAACACTATGGCAACCAATGCTTGCAGAGCAATGAAACCAAGCAACCAGATTTCTGGAATGCATTTCTCGATAGCTTTTATTGAGCAGGAGAGAAGCAGAATGCAACATGTAGAGAACAGTCCCCTTCTTAGTTAAAATGCAGTTAAGTTCTGCAAACAGAATCTAGTTCTGTCCTCAGAGGATTAATAACAGCCATGGGATTGTGAATTTAAGAGAAATAAACTTTCACAAGGAATCCAATTTCCTATATGAATTTGAACAATATGTACTCAATAGAATGTAATGTGCACAAAGCATGCAGTAACCACATCCTTCACCCAGTATGTCCAGTGATGAACTTCTTACTTACACGCTCTGGGAGAGGAATGGATCTATATAACGTCTCTAGGCCTTTATCATGCAAACTCTTACACCTGTATTCATCTTTACTGCAATTAGCTTTCTCACTGAAATTAGGGGAACCATCCATAACAATATAAGCGAGGATGCAGAACTTTGTTGATTATGGGCACCTTGAAAACAAAGCCACCTATAGCAGATGTTGGGTTTAATTATGTAAACATAAAAACTAGTGCAGTAAAACTCCAATGCTTTATTGAGGTCTTTTGAGATAAACAGTAACATATAACATTAAGATGAACCAAAACATCCATCAATATGTCACCATCCACCTCAGATCCCTATTTTATGCAGATATCTACTGACAACTTGTAGCAGTTTCAAATAAACAGCCAAGTGGCTCCTCCTGTGTGTATGTGGGGGATCTCCTAATAAATTACCTCCTTCTGTACCTGGCAAAAAGTTGCTTTCACCATAAATAGTGCATACTCATTTCCCTGAACTTCCTCCCCATTTGTCCACTTTCATCTGTCTTCAGCGGTATCAGTGATCTTTCTTGTTCAGGACATACATGGATGTCTCTATGCCTAATGAAGAGCCCGGGATGCCCCAACAATCTAAATAAATAAGCATAAGTACTGCTTTGCTCTCAAAAGACATGGCAATATACTAGAAGTACCTAATAATGAAAAAGAAAATTAATATAATATTTGTATACATTGTCTTTCATAATGTAAATCCTAATCACTAAGTATTTGTAAACCAAATTTGTCATAGGAAATAACATTTTTGCCAAGACTCTACCACAGCTCTATTTCATTCAAACCTTCTTTTGTGATTTTCATTCTGAAAACTCTTTTTTTTCTGTGGGAGAAAAATTAGGCATCTCAGACTTGATTATAATAAACTATTTAATTTCTTTAGTTTGGCAACTCCTCCCAAAAACTCAATGTGATGTGACCAAGCACCCTATTTACTTTTGACATTAGGGAGTTACTTACCAACAGTAACTCCTATTCTACAGGTGTATGGTCCATCCTGAACTACTCTGTAGATACTATAGTGTGTGTGTATGCACAGACACACATGTAGTCAAAAAACCCTTGTGAAAATATTGCTTGGCAGTGAAACACATGTATTACTCTTGAGTACAGTGTATGACAGAGTAAATGCTTCACCTTTCTCACACCCTCTCTCTCTCTCATGAAGCCCTCCTTGGAATTAGGTTCTGGAGCAGAGGACATAGGAGAGACTACTATGGATCTGTGGGTGTTATAAAAAATTAGTTATTTACCTGATAAGTAATCCTTTTTTTTTTCTGCTTGTGGCATTGTCCCCACAGTACTGTAAGAAACTGCTACCAACAGAATACTCACTTCTGGAGAGGAAGGCTAATTGATAAGTTGCTGCAAATTAAGAGCTCTGCTCTTCAAGAAAGCATATTCTGCTCCTCATGTCAAGTTGTGCAATGTAAATCATAAAGTTTATAAAAATGTTTAGACAGCAACCATACGAGTTTCAGGTAAGGTCATACTGTGAGTTCCTGGAGGTACTATTCACATATGATGCTTAACAACAGAGGCCTCTGCCTGTTGATAACATGCCCGGATGTGAATATCTTGTCTACCTATAGTCTGAGTCAATCTGGACCATCAATTTTTTTCCCCTAAAAGTTACAAATTGCTTATTTGAACTCTTCAATATCTCATGTAAATAATGCCTATTGCAACTAGGAAAATACGTGGTTTTGCCTTTCCAGGATTTGTGAAAATAAGATTATTTGGCATAAAATGGTTTAGGTAAAAATCCAGCACAATTTTTATATAATATCTGGGTCCATATTCAAGCCCTGCACTGGTTTTCTGAATTAAAGTATTACATAGGTTGAAAACTGAGATTTCAAAAGCTGTGTTCTTTCTGCTTAAAGAAAAAGTTGCAAAATGAAACATCCATTTGTTATTTGACATAGCTCAAACTGTGTAATGGCCATGAGAAAGACAGTTGCAATATTTACAAAATAACCTGACACAAAATAAACAATGCAAGGAGATCATGTTCTTAACATGCTTCAGACACATTTTTGCAAATAACAGAATTGTAAGTAGTTAGACATGGATTCAAATTAAACGATCAAGAAATTTTAAAGCCTGATATCAATGAAGAATTATCCATTTAATTAATTGGGCATTTCTTTAACACATACTGGGCACATATATTTTAAATATATATGTATATATGTTTTAAGATTTTCTTCAGAAACTTTTTGTTCATTTAAACAACTACTTTAAAACCAGAATTTTCTTGGACCTTCCTGCAGAAACTGACACAAAAATACATCAGAATCTCAGAGGTTTTTGAAATATCATAAAATTCCTTTTATATTTGATAGAAAGAGTCCCTTCAATTGTTCTTTGATTTTTTTTTTTAACTCCATAATCTTCTAGCTTGTGTTTGATTATTTTTAGAGGCTTCTCAGCCCTTGACTGTTTATATATTTTCAGCTTCTTGCTTTTTCCATGTACTGAACACAGATTTATTTTTTAGCTTAATTGCATTTGCCTGTTCTCCCTTTAATACTCATTTTGAGTACAGTCTGAATGCAGGTTTTCTATGTATCTCCCCAGCATCACTTAATTAGAATACAAGGTCACAAGTTGCCCAGGTACCAGCAATCCTTGTTGGGCACAGCAGCGTTTACCAAAGGGAGGGTTTTCTAAAGCTTCTTCTACCCTGGGGATAGTCTCACAGAAGAGTTATAAAGATATTATATTTTGGAAACATTGTTCCTTTCCAAATTAAATATTGGGTTGATTAAAATCCAATAGTTAAAAATTCTGGCTTTTCTAATAGGTTGTTATACCTTTAATAGTCTGTCAGACATTTCTGAACTACTCTTGAAATAGATACCAAACTTCATGGATTGAATGGCAACCCTTCACTAGCCTTAACTTCCAAAAGTCTTTGCAATGTCAGCCAAGACATGTAAATGTGCTCTCATTCACCTAATTGGATATCATTTTCATCATTACTGCTCTTTCCTCCTCTTTTATTTAACATTTCCACATGCAGAGTTTGTTAACATTTAAGGAAGTTTCCACAGCTTCCCTATTCCTCCTTCTCCCAAGTCTACTGGAATCATTGTGCAATAGCAGAGCACTAAGCAACAGATGCTTATCACATAGTTTGATGCACCACCAGAAAGTAATCAGATATTATGGTGATAAAAGCAGTATAATAACCTATATGGAATAAAGTATTTTCATTGTTCATTTTATCTTCTCTCCCAATTTGGATTACTGTGCTTTGAGGGAACTTATTTCCCAGGGGTACATCTATGATGTACTATTTAAATGACAGCATGGTTAACACGAATTCTTTTACTCTGTATAATCAAGTCTATTATACTGATAATATTGTACAACTTTTAGGAATATTTAATTGCCATTCAAATACCTAACCACACAGATACCTACTGTTTATTTTAAGATAAGATTTAATTAATCTCCTTGTTCCTGCTAAAATGCTGTGTGCAAAGAAAAAATTACTCTATAATCCATGTCATCTGTATTTCATAATTTCTCAGCACCAAAATGTTTTATTTGGATTAGACCCATCTACTTGCTCCTTCTTACTTCAGTTTACCTTCTCCTGTTGGAATATAATCTAATCTAAACACTTCTTACTCCTTTTCGTTGTTGTCTCTTCAAAATGTCAAATGTACTTAATTGTCAAGATTTCCATCAATTTTTAACTTCTCCTGATATCAGTCCCTAAAGAGTCCTACCTCCTAATTGGAGTACAAACATGGAAACCTCAGCAGATGTAAAATAAAAAACATTTGCATTTTGCTGAATCAAGATATCAGATGATAAAGTTTTATCATAAGTGATAATCTTTTATCTATATCCTACATATATATTTCTATTAACTTTTTTACATAAATGTAATAATCTTATATAAGTATTTTATAATTGCTTGTAAAAGAATGATTTTATTTGGTTTCGTTCAGAATTGTGCTTTTTCCAGTGTAGCTTGTGGTTTGGTTTTTTTTGTTTTGTTTTGTTTGTTTGTTTTCTTTTGTTTTGTTTTTTGCTAGAGGAATGAGCAGGATCATGAACAGTACATCTGAAAGAAATTTGGATGGAGAAACATTAGAAAATGCAATGCTCCATAAAATATATTTTGTTCAGTTTAGAGATAAAATTCAATCATTTCAAGCGCATAAGAGGATATTAATCCTGCTTAAACTGCAAATGTTAACATACCTAACTATGATGTTGCTAATGATACTTTCATAATGTTGCCATTAGAACTACATGCATTATTAGTACAGGCTTATAGCCAAGTTGATTGGTTAATTTATTAAATCTCCAAGCAACGCTTCTGACCTTCACTGCCAGTAGATTTCCTAATTTGATACTTTTTGTCAATGTTTTTTTTTTTAGACTATAATTGTTTTTCTATGATTTGTCTAAATGAATGCACATGACTTGTAGCCTAGAATGGCAGTTTCTGTACATGTGAATAGAACATGAAGAAAAATACACAATACTTCACAAGAAAACAAATCTAAACTTTTAATTTTTACTTAGGAAAATAATGGGACTACTCGTACAAATAAGTACCTTCACTGGTAAAATTTGCAAATGGTGCTCAGGCCTTGTGAAGGATGGCAGGAGAGGAGAGAACTGTTTGGTGAAGCATGTTAAAAATGGATCTTCATGTGCCTCTCCTATCCTTTGCGGCTGAGATGCTCATAGAGATCATGACTTTCCTGTTACTACTCACCAAAAAGGCAGTGTTGGTATTCTAATAGCAGATTTTCAAATCTTCAGTAAAACTTGGAAACAAAATAAGTAGCTGCTTCCCTACAAAGAAATCACCAAGCCTCTGCACCCTCTAACCAACATCAGGAAGAAACCAACTTGCCAAAGGCTTTCTTCAAAAGAGTTTTTTTTTCAGTCATTTCTTCAGAAGGGGGAAAAGAAATCATAGCACTTAAGGGCACAGGTACAATGGTATTAATGGACAGCCATGATCAGAAATATAAAATATTGACTTTCACATGCTCCCAAGATTCAACAAGAGCTGTGACTGTTTGGCAATTCTTCTGCTTGCTTAGTTGTCAAGTGCAGAATTCTGGCATTTAAATCCAGGTATTAAGAACTGAAAATGTTCACAAACTAAGATGAACAGAAAGTATGTATTTGTGTGAGACAGGCAGGGTGAGGAGTAGGAGGGTATGGCCTAACTATGCTTGACACTTTTTTTAAATTACCATGGCTACTTTTTTCAATGTGAAACAGCAGATCTAAAGTTTTAAAGAGGCACTGCAAGTGATTATGGGAGCATGAACTAACTCGCTGATAAAATTCCAGGGAGGAAGAAATCACCTGTTCTTGTTTAACAGTGCTATTGAAATGGTGGTTTAGGTGACTTGTGAGCTAAATATCACCACCATCAAACCCTGAACACCTAGAATGGCTACCTCCTTTCCAAAGTGAGTGACACCATCGTATGTGTAAATGTAAGTCTGAAGTGGGAGTGCCAGCAGAAGTCAGTATGAGCCATTAAGCCTTTTTTTTATATACTGCTTAGGGGCAAAACATAGTAATACTGTATGCTAGAAAGAGAAAAAGCTATTCAGAATCTGTCCCACAGGAAGAAATACTTATTAAAAATATGTCTTTTTGGTACAGTTTGAAATGTATATTTTGTTTTTAAAACGTTGAGCACAATATAAATGCAGATTGTGCAAGGTTCTACTAACCAAAAAGCCTAGTCACAGCGTTATGACAGCTTTATGACATCTAACCATCAGAGCAAGTGAAAACATGGAAGAGATGGCAGGTGGGAAGAAGTACTTGATATTCAAGGCAAAATATTAATGGATGTGTCTAAAATGTAACTACCTTTTAACGTGTCATGCTTAGGAATATTTGCATAATATTATCCTTTAAACTGCAGTGTGTACATATTAATTTTACAGTGTCACTCCCAATAAGTCTGGCATCTGTACATTCAATAGGCCCAGCCTAGCACACTTGCATCTCTCTCTCACAGACATTGGGAAGTGACTTGAAAGCAAGACAAGACAGACAGATGTGAAGAAACATCAGTTTGTGGAGAAAAACTGAAAGCACCCCAAACAAATCATCTCCTAAGAAACTGTGCCCTGCAATGTGAAGGGATGCTCCAAGGCACTCTGTATCTTTTCTCCACATATATTCTTTCCTAGGTTATTATTCTTTCTCTGGATAATGCCTGTTATATATGTACTAGAAGTCCATACATAAATGCATACATATTAAGAGCCCATGAACAACCTGCAAAAGAGCTGAGAAGGAAAGGCATACAGAACAATTTAGAAATAGGACTGAGAAGTTTAAAAACAAACAAAAAACCCTCAGTTATGAAGACTTATGAAGCAAAGCATATGCTCTGTATATGTCCTTAGTCCTTGGTCTTACATGCTTCCTAGCACATTTTTTACCTCTTCCGTTCTGCAATCCCCAGTTTTCCCTAAGAAGTACATCATTAGATACATGTGAAATGTTGGCTGCATTTTTTTCTGTTTTAAAAAAGATTATGCTTCTTATTCAATAGAAATAGACCAAAAAACCCACAAAGCTGTACATGTCTGGTCTTGTTATCAACGTGAACAAAGTCTTTTCTATTACATGGTGGCATTTTGGAATTTAGTTTGATGCCCATCTACAGTGGAAAGCAGGAATTGCACCACAGATCCTGTGAGCCCAGGCTGACAAATATGTAATGTTTTTCTTATACTACATGAGACACCATTAAAGGCAACAACACCCTGCAACACTTAAGGTTTCTATTCTGTTTACTGTTAAAAGAATGAAGAAAACATTACAATCACTGACTCTCAAAGAAACTAAGCATACCTATGAGTATGCATTCAAGCACTGTCATTTTCTAGCAGGTCCCTGCCACATTCAGTCTTCAGAGCGATACATGGGGAACAGATTTAGACCTGTAAATCTGCCATTTCCTAGTTTTCATATGTTTCACTTTGTAGCATAAGTAACTTCCTCAGAACATAATTTCTTTACAGTGTAGTTCCTATTCAGGAAGAATTTAATGTGCTTGTTAAAAAGCTTTTTGTTTTGTTTTGTTTTAAAACTATCATGAGTTAATAGGATACAAAACTTTAGAACATATTACTGTCAAAACAGAATTGGCACACAAAACTGTATAATTTAACTTCTTTAATTTATTATAACTGCTGGTGTTTCCAGCAGGGGAGTTGTAAAAAGGTTGAAAAATATTTTAACTCATTTTTAGTAAAATTTTTAGCAAACCTTTCCTCCTCATCCTTTCTACAATTTTCTTCCTGGTTATTTGCTTAGTTGCATTCCAGTAGATCAGAAAACAAAGCTGTGAATAGTGTGTAAAAACTATCCCCAGAGAGGGATAGAAAAATGAAACTGTTGAGAAATCACAAGACAATTGTAGAACAGCTGTTCATTTTTGTAATATATGAGGAAAATTAAGCAAATAACATCAGACATAAAAGACGCAGTAATAAAAATAACTTCCTGAAGGTATCAGTTGAAACTACAAAATAATACTGCTGGTATATTTAGATGACATTTCCCTTAAATGTTCCAGGAAAAACTACTTAAAACTAAGCCTTTGGACATATGACAGTTTTAAAGACACTGTAAAACATGAAGCAAGTTAGTATCTCATCCAGTTATTCATTCTGAGAAAATGCCAAAGCCACAATAGTTATAGCTCTACTGTTCCAAGATGAGGCTTGTAGTTCACAGCTCCTGTAACTTCTGACATACCACTGTCTGGAGGTATCTGAGAAAAAATGTTTTACATACACTATCCTATTCTTATGTGTCTTACATCTGACCAGTTTTTAAAAGTAAACTTGAACCTCTACAGAATCAAATTGGTGAGATGTTTCTTCTGAAGTACTCGCACAGTCTACTTCAGGTGACTGATAATTTATGTTTCATTTGGCATTTCCTTATGAAAACATGGAAATGAAGAATGAAGAACAAAGGCTTGATAGGCAATTGCCCTAAATACTTGCTTTAAAATTGTTTAAATTTAGAATAATCAGGTATGAAACTATTTTTTCCAGCTTCCTTCTCCTTGTAGTAACAGTTGTAAGAATATTGCACAAATGATGGGATTTAAGGAAGAAAAAAAGACTTGGTTCTTACTTTCGAGTCTTGGGTACACTTGCTTTCATAAACACTGTTAGAAACACCCAAGAATCTGAAGTTAGAACGAGTCTTTGAAAACATCCTCTCTAACTACTAAGGCTACAAAGTTAAAGAGAGCATGAAAGGAGGAGTTCTTTCATACTCACATGCAACAGTTCAAGCATTAACGAAATCATCAAACTTTGCAAGATGGATGGCAGGGGAAAAGAGTTGCCAAGTTTGCTGAGAGCCTGACCCTGCAAGTGGCCTCCTGAGCTTGTACAAAGATCTGTCAAAATCTGTCTTGTCTGAAAACAAGGGCTTTCTCTGTCTGGATGTAGCTCCAAGACTGAAGCCTATATATGTATATGCTAACTTAGTATGTGAGCTTTGCACAAAGAGTATTAAAAATATTTTAATTGGTTAGTTAGTTTGAAGCTCTATATGATTAGGCCTTCCTAGATCTACAGACACAGCACAAAAAGAGATGTTGTTTATTCCACACACATTAGAACCTATTGTTCCAAGGTTTGTATTTCATCTCAAAAATCACCAAAAAATCGTATTTTCCTTTAAGAAAGACAAAGAGAATGCTTAGTGGCAGAGCTACTTGAAAGGAGACAGGGTTTTGGATCCTGACTTCATGAATATATACAGTTGGCCAGGACCACAGTCCCGATCCACTAATGAAGGCTGGATTTCCCTTCTCTAATCAGCTCTCTCAATGACTGTAGCACATACTGCTTTTATTCTTCAGGGGCAGCTCCTCTCCCTACCAAGATGAGATCTGCATAGGAAGGGCTTGATCCACCATTACTAAAGTTGTGTTTTACCTGTGTGGGTGCAGCATCTCACCCAGCATGCACAAAATGTGTGATCAAAGTAAGGGAAAATTTCTGAATGTAACCTCCTGCTGGGAAAAGGCAGATATATGTGCTATCACCTGGAATAAAGTCAGTACAGAGTAGCAAAAACCTTGGAGAGATTTGCCATCCAAGTCACCCACAGGATTTAGCATAGCTGACCAGTAGCTATTACTACATAAGAACGGATAATGGGAGTGAATTTAGGACTAGTTAAATAAAAATACTGCAAATGAAAATTTATAGATAAAGTTAACAGGAGTTCTGGGGACTTCCATTGCTGACATAAACTGAAGAGAAACACCCTCTTAGCAAACTGAAATGCCATGTTATTTACTGGGAGATCTACAAGCAATCTTTTTATAATTACTGGTACTAAACTCCTTCATATTCCTGCACACCCAAGCTGAAAAAGAAACAGCCCTTCTAACAAATGGCTTCATTTAAGGCCTCTCTCAAAATGTACACATTCATGTATTTTTGTCATCAATTAAAACAAAGGGCCTAGAAGAGCAATTATTTACTGCTGGGCATTATGAGAAATATATCTGAATTAAATTATTTTCAATAGTGAAAGCTATTAGTACATGAATGAAATTGCATTCTTTTAACAACAATACTGCCTTTTAAAGGACATTTTGCACTCGCCCAGAGATACATGGAATTATGAGTATGGATGCATGCAAACCCCAACACTTAGTTGGGAATCCGCTTTCATTTTTCTTCTGGTGTTAATTATTCAGGGGCAAACTGAAACGGTTTAATCTGTATTGATTCTGTGTGAAACTCACTCCTGTGCACAGAAACAAGCACACAATTTTATACCATACAAACTTCAAAATAACAACAACACAGAAACCACTCTGTGGGATGAAACCTAAGGCCAGTATGTCCAGTACTGGGTCTCTGAGAGGACCAGTTGTTCCAGAGGAAGTTTAAGTGAAACAAAATTAATAGACAATCATTGGTTATTCTATTCTAGCCTGTATATCTTTCAGTTTATAGTTTGTTAGTGAACAGATCTCTCCATGTATCTGAAACCTGAGCATAGAGTGATTAGCTGAATCCCATGGTTTTGTTTAAGCAAAACACTGGCAACCAGATTTCCTGTCTGAAAACTGTGAATCCAAATTTCACTCCCAATGACTGATCCTTATAATGTGCTCTGTGTCTGACAGAAATTTGATGTGCTAGAATAGTCCCAACTTGTTAAAATTTCTGAAGATTTCAAAGAGGCTCAAGCACTGTTGGAGTACAAAAAACTTCTGAATGAACTTTCATGCCAGTTACCAGAGCTCTTCTGGCATATACTTTAAAGATTTTTTTTCCCCAGAATATATATTCAGAGTTTTTAATATTTCATATAGACCCCAAATTCACTCCTTGTAATGACAATATAAGGTGACAGCAGTAGCTCAAAAGTGCATGAAATGTAGATTTAAAATGAAAAAATTAAAAATTATTACTTTCATGTTGCATTTTCTGTGTCTATATAGAAAATTTTTGGTCCACAATCTGTGTACTGTATAGAAATAGTATCCTCATAATAAACCCATACTTTTAGCAGGCTTTCAATGCCTCTGAGAATACTAGTAGGCTTGGAAACTTTAAAATACAGCTTTTTGTCAGAGCTAAATATTGTAAGAATTGTTGTTGACCATATCTACAGAAAATTCCATTATTGCACGGTATTGCAATAGCAACTCAATGCCACAGTAACTAGGCAATCATTCAGGCTCACAGCATCCTACCCTGCAAATACCAACAGAATAGGGGGCTCATCAAAAACATGAATAAACTTTAAAATACTTTGATTCATGTTTTAAGTCGGTAGAGAGATGTGAAAGGTAGCAAATCAGCTCCTATTTAATTACCAGCAGAAAAGATCAGCACCATCCTCCATGTTGAGCTGCTCATCATCACATGTATTCAGCCAAATCCCTTACCTCATCACAGACGTTCATAAGCTGGGATCCAATTATTTCATGGAAATGTGCAGAATACATATAAAGACATATTATGTCCATGGAGCAGAAGTATCTACTGTACCTCATTTTTCCTGCATTATGAAGGCTACAGTCATCACCATCAAGGACAAAAAAGCCTGTAACTTAAGCCAGTAAGGACAGCAAACAGTTCGTAACTATGAAACTTCTTTTGGGGGTCTAATCTCTGCCTTTAGACTGTTCTTAAAAAATGTCATTACTGATGGACATATTTTATCCAGAAACATGGACTAGGCAATCTTTGGGAGTGGAGGGCCAGAGTAAGAGGGTATGGAAGGTACGGGGAAGAGGTGGGAGAAAATAGTTTATTCACTAAAAATGCAGCTTAGATGATCCAGATGAATTTGACTTCATTCTTCCAATAAAAGAAAATTATTTGTACTGTTAAAGATAGGTTTAGAGAAATCTTACTGAATTATATTGATTTTTGTTTCAGAAAAATGATTAATGATACTTAAAGAAACAAAGACTGTTAAAAGAAAAGAAATTAAATTTGTTGTTTGAGCCACTGTGATTTATTTTCTCAGATTTCTCATGTGGGTGAATAAACCAATTATTATTCCAAATCAATCTAAGTGTTACAATTTCATTACAATTTATATCTGAAAGGCAAGTGATGTGACAAGCTCTTCTGGAGACACCTTGATGTAAGAAGAGGAATAGAGATTGTCAACAGCCACCTTTTTGCCAGAGCTGTTAAAATTATATTATTAACAGATTTATTTATTGTGATAATTATACCTTGCAATGTTTTGAACAAAATACCATCAAAAAATTTCAAGCCTGAGTAATGAACCTTGGAGGAATGACTAATTTGGACCTGTCAGAGATCCAGAAAAAGAGGGCCCAGATTTGGAAAAAAAAAAAAAATGCAAATTTTGTTCCTTGATCATTTGTCCCTTGTCACCAAACTTTAATAAGAAATGCTTTTCAGAAGTCCTCAAGATTAACATTTGAAATCACTAGGTGTTTTTTAATCCAAGATTTCCCTCCCTGCTTGCAAGACTGATCGCAGACTAACTTGCAAACAAAATCCAGGAGTATCAAACTAGGGAAACCCAAAAGACAGCACTAGCTGAAGTCTACATCTGTTTTTTAAAGGAAATAAAGGTATTGGGATAAGTGGGTTTGAAATGAATTTTCAGGCGAACATCCAAAGGAAAGTAATTTCTCCTTGGTGAACTGAGATCAAGAAAGCTTTCTAGGTGTTCGCAGCACCACAGAAAAAAAAACAATGATAAGAAGTTAGAATAATGAGAAAATTATAAGAGACCACCTCATACAAAATAAAGACGAGGTTAACAGTACTGATAAAGTGTTAGAGCTATGGAACATTTCAACAGGAAACAAGAGAAAGACTTACATAGGAACACCATATTCTTTCCTATTTTGTTTGTATTTAGTTATTTTAACCAGGGCTAAGATGAGTCTATTGAAAAGCACAGGAACTTTATATCTAAGGCAAATGATATCTGTATACTGCGAACAAAATATTCCATACAAAACAGTGTCTTTAATTCATTTTGTCTACCCTTTTCTCCCCCAACAAGGTATCACATCACTCTATAAGAAACATAAAAAAAATGATTGAATTGGGTGTAGGTAACATTAAAGCTCTACTGCATGCAAAGTATACTGCCCAGCTCCCTCATTAAAACCCATAACAATAAAACAGGTGGCCAAAAATGTGTTTTCTGCAAATTGTACCTACAGCATACAACAGCCAGTCAAACTGGAATTCTACAGGTAAAGCATACAAGCCAGCCTACCAACCTATGCACAGTAAGATTGTAAATTGGTGCTTCACCTTGATTTTTTGGTATCCAGCAAACCAGATAATTAACTGCAATTTCATTCATTTCATAATTTCATTTTCTTAATTTCAGATCTACAGAAATTGTGTTTATAAATTTCCAAAGCCATCTCCACTTCCCAACAGCCACTCTAGCTATTCCTGTGATGTTAAAACACCATCTCTGGAGTTCTTATCAGACAATCCTCTTTGCAGTGCTGATATCCTGGTAGGTAGAGGGAGACCGAGAGCACCCATCAAAAAAAAGCTCGACTCGTAAGGCTTTGAAAAAACAAATATCAATGCAAAGCATGAGGAAACTGGACAATGAGAAAAAATAATAAGGGAGAGAAAGAATAAAATTAAGCACATCTGGAAAATAAAGGCCTTTTCTAACTGAAAATTAAAGAACTCTGGAAATTTCAACAGATTTTTTTTAAATTAGAAACTGATAACCATGCTTTGAACATATTTATAATAGATTTTGCAAATTTTTTCCAACAACACAGAACACTGATCTCTCAGAATTAGTTGCTTAATGTCTGGAAAACATTTTTATGAAAAAAATGTGACTATGCATATTTACTTACCTGGTCAGTCAAACAAAATTCACTGGCCTGAGCAGAATGTATTATAAAAGAAATCTGTAAAAAAAAAAAAAAAAAAAGTTTATTTACAATTTATTTCTCTCTCTCATATTTTTCAAATTAGTAACAATGAGTGGTTAATATTATATAGAAATTGCAAGCAGCAAAATCATACTAAATAAAAATCTTCTTAAAATCTGTTACGTCACTGTTTTCCCAAAAGAGTCCTGACTGTGTGGCAGGATTACATTTATAAACACTAGTACTAAAACCAACAGATATAATATACTGTGTTATTCAAAAAGGATTAAAGATATCTGCTACGTAGTTGGTATAAACTTTTGTGTATTTTTATTCAAATACAAATGTATAACTACCATTATTTCCTTTAAGGATACTCAGATGTACAGTATATCCATCTGGTAAAAAAAAAGCATGTGTTTCTCATTAAATGTTCTTCAGGGCACTTGAATACACAGAGTTCATTTACTTTCTAAAACATTTCACATAATAATGTTCTTTTCATACTGTGTTTAAGACTGTAATGTGATTAATATAAATATCAGAAAATGCCAAATGTTAGACTGCCTGTGCAACTTTTATTTCTTCAGTGAGTATGGAATACGCCACAGTTGCTAATTGCTTAGTCACACAGTACTCTTCCATGGGAACTCTTCTTCATTGCTTGTACAAACAGACATACAAAAAGTTCAAGCACTGATATTTTGTGTTAATTTCATTGCTTAACATGTGGACTGGAGAGATATTCATGAAGTACTATTCAAATCTTGATAGAAAAACTGCAGCACCTTGCTATGGTCCATACACTCTAATCATGATTACTTTGACTGTCTTGTAAGCACTGTGCAACTCAAGTTCAGCAAATTCTTTCGGAGGATAACATTGTCCCAGGTGAGTTCCTTGGTGCTAAGAGATTAAGCTGAAAAGTGAATACTTAATTTGGGTCACGCGGGCTTAGTTTTTTCAGAGGACTCAGCATTACACAGCACTTCATACATTCAAGGTACCACTCACAACGATTTCAGTTGGAGACATAAATACTAAGCAAGTTGCAAATTAGGTGACAAACTGAGGTTACAAAAATGGGGAACATGCAAAAGTTGACCATCTCAAAAAACTTGATGCAATGCACATCAGACCTTGATCTGTGAACTCTGCAGTATATCAGAGGACTGAATTTTATTCTCCAGGGCTTTAATCAACTTTGCCATGAGATTCTTCTTTCTTGTCCTCAGATGGTCTCAGTCACCAGATACTTTCCACTTTCTATTTCTGAACAAGAGTCTCCCTTGCTACAAACCAAATTCACTCTCAGAGATAGCTCATCCACTCACTGTCTGGATCAAGGACAGTGTGAAAAAGAAGTGTGTTACCAAGTAAGGAAAGATTCCACCAGCACATTTGCAGAGGATGGTTACATTAAGCTGCACAAACTATGCTAGTAGTGTTTGACTTTACCCTTTTACCACTTCAATAATGTTATAACACAGGTTTTCTCGATAAGTAAATGTCTATTCAGGGTGTTGGGAATGCATAAAATCTTCAGAAATTCTGTTAGGAAGCATGATAGCTGCACATCACAACCACCAACTCCAGTGCTGGAACACATAAAGGGTCCTCCTTGAGGTCAGGGAATAACTGACAGCATACCATCCTTTCTGCAAATTGCTATAACAGAAGGATCATTTGGTAGTGTTTCACTAAATAGTTGTTGACCACAAGGAAACTGACTAAAGAAACATAGTTTCAATTCTGGACTCTGCAAATGAAGTCTTACAATGGCAAGTGTCATATGATGTCAAGGAAAGACCCCTGAAAAAGACTATGGTAACACAGAAAGACAGTTCTATCACCTCTCTTCCATTCCTCTGAGACAGCAGCTTCTGGCATATTTCTGGCATCATTCCATCTGTGAGTATTGGCCGATGCACCTTGCATTTTTCACTAAAAGGGGACCATGATGCTGAGAATTTTGGAATGGACTGATAAACAGCAATGAGGAAGGGTACAGACAAACAGCAAACCCTGTCAGATCAGCCCAATTATTAGCAAACCCCAGAGTGTATGATGGTAACAAAATATAGTTTCCTCTTGGTTACATTAGAATCCTTCTGATGTAGCCAGACTAGTTTATCTTAATTTAAAAACTGGGATTTGGGACAAGCAACTTTGAGCTAAAAGGGACATATCCTCACCATTTCCTTAGCCACTTGCCTGTTTGTGACTTTTGAGAACTTCTGTGTCATTTCAGAAAGATTTATTATGGGACTTATCTTCCTAGTCCAAACTACAGTCCTGTTGCTGGGTTTGCACCACTGGACTGATGCAACTGTGCAGGTCACTATAGATAAAACAGTTTCTCTGCTCAGATCTAATAGCAGGCAAGTTTTCAGTAGTTTAACAGCAAGAGAGTTTGAGCAAATGCAAAACCAGTGAAAAGATGACTGATGGTAGGATAAAGGATAAACTGAACAGTGGTCACCATGCTTTTGTAAGATTTCCTGTACATAATCCTTTATTCTGAGGTTCTACACAGAACAAAAATGGAATGGGTTTTACTAGGGAAAAAAAAGGGGGGACGGGGGGAAAACAAACAGAAAACATAACCAGAACCCATACTGCTATGTAATCAATTGGACAAACAGTCCAGATGTGTTCAGAACAGTGAGAAATTCAGGAAAATACCTGTGTCTCCATTTTTAACTAGAGTCATGTTTGCCTGAGAAAGACTACCACTTTTTGCACTTAAAGTCAACAGTCTCACTGATGACTGTTCATATACCTTTTCCTGACAGTATTGTAAGGGAAGCTTTGGATTTGAGCTCCAGCCACACCAGTTATTTTCCACCACCCTCAGTCACTCATGATTAGACTCCAGAACCAAGCACATCAGAGATGGTCCTGATGATTACATTGTTTATCATTGGAGAGCAAACTATCTTCCCCTGTTAGACTTCTGGGTAGCCTTTCAGTAACAACATGTTATGCATGAAAACTAGCAAGAGTAAGTGGGTTAATAACAGACCAGATGCAATTTGCTTATCTTGGCCACATCTCAAAGCTGCGATGGACACCCATCCCTGCTGATGCAGGCATTGCTGCCAGCGTTCCTGTACCAGCCAATAGCTCTGAACATATGACTCCGCTCTGGGAAAAAAAGGCACATTTTGCATCAGCAGCTCCTCTTCCTTCATTAATTATGTCACAGCCTCTTTCAGAACAAAAAATATTGCTCACCCCTCCTTTAGTCCACTTATCTCTCTATTGCTAAGAGAAAACAACTTGGATTCTTTACCTTCTAGTGAATCACAGATCCTCACTCTCACTGAAGGAACAGGCATCATGAAGAGTCTGATGGGGGAAGACAGGACTTTTTTACCTGTGATAAAGTCCAAGAAGGAAATGAAGCAAGTTTCCCTTCCAGTTTGCAGAGACTGCAGACACGGTCACCAACTTCTTATTTTCAAACTGAGCACATAGGATATGATATCAAAAGCATCAAGGTATTGAGACAATTATCATGCAACTCTAAAGACAATTTTTACAGACACTTCTCAGAGGAGAACAGTGTTGTTATTCTCTTTTTATCCTTTAAACATTTAATAGTAATCCTATTTTACGTGTATTAATTTTAAGTCACTTATAACAAGATTTGCAAAGGTATTGATTTCAATGGGAGTTAAGGGCTAAATATCTTTATATGGAACCACAGCCTTCACCCTATTAAATCTCTACATTTACTGTCTGCACACAAATCATTATAAGGCAGGCATTATTCAAGAAAGAACTCAATAGCAAGAGAAAAGCCCAATTAACAAGGAATTCAATGCAATTATGGAAGTTCAGAAGTTGCCTCGGGTTGTGTTTGCCTGCAAATCATTGGGGAAAGATGAAAAGGGAAGAGTTTGTTTCATCCCCACTTCCAAAGTATTATTTTCACTTCAGCTCTACATTATTAATTTTTAAAACCTGAAGTATTAGGACTTCCACAAAGTCACAGGTTAGGAACAAAGGTGCCATTAACTGGGTTTCTGGGGGATCTTTATTTTGCAACACTATCACCAGTGCTGGGGTCAGCCCTACCAATAGCTAAAATCAACAGACTGGCGTTCTTGTCTATAGCTCTTGGATGTTTGCAGGTAATTAAACTGGCTTTTCTGACCCTAGTCTTGTAGACGTTAAAGTCAGGTCAGCACAAATAATGCTGGAATATACATTTTAATGCCTAAACTTCTTCCCTCCAATTCCACACCCATTTATGTGAAAAAAAGGAAAAAAAAAATAAGAACTGAGGACCAACAGAAATGGTCACTGGCTAATGAAAGTAAGGAACTTTTTTAAGTACTAAAAACTGTTTTATTTTATTATTATAGACTCAAGTCTTTCCATAAAAAATGGCACTGAAAATCCTCCAGGTAATAATGTAAAGTCAACAGATAAAAGAAATCTATCAGTCTCTACACCTGCCTAAGAGGCACTGAAAAAGTTGGGGAGACAGGGAGAATCACAGCTGAATAGCTTTGTGATAGCACCAAGGCATTTCAGGGCAGCATATATTTCATTGCATGGTGTTTTTATGGCCTTTTTAAGTATAATGCTGTGATGGGCTTCATACACCTTCTTACAGCAGCAAAATACTTGGCTAGTTACAAACACAATGATGAATGTGTCCAGTGAACTTTGAGAGCTGCAAATTCCTGCCTTTCAGTGTGCAACTGTTTTTACTCCCATGTCAGCTACACACAGCTCTCCAGCTTGGAATCAGGTTTCTGTTCTCAAGGTGGATTCAGATATATCATGATACATCACTCTTGGGCGGGTAGAGATGTTTATTTTCTCAGTTTTTGTCTCTAACACTTTCCTAGAAAGCAACCAGTTGAG
Source organism: Morus bassanus (assembly GCA_031468815.1). NCBI lineage: Eukaryota > Metazoa > Chordata > Aves > Suliformes > Sulidae > Morus > Morus bassanus. Next base: position 111,309,893 of record CM062568.1, read on the forward strand.
CCAAACAAGGGTTCCCAGTGCCACCCCAGTTCTCCTAGGACACTGATGGCTCTACTCAGCGTGCAGTGACACAAGGCAGAGATACCGGTTTCTCCAACTCAGACCTACTGGGAGGGATAGCTGCCTGTACAGACACTGCCAAGTCTGAAGGAAAGATCTGCAGTTTGAGATGGACCTTAGACTAGCTGTTCTAATTAATACTTCCATGAAATAGAAACATTGCTAAATAAATTGGAGGATGCTTAGTCCTTGCAGTGCCTGTGGTAGGGCTGGAGCTGTACACTACCAACAGTGAGAGGAGACTCCAGCCAGGTGGCTGTGGAGATAGCCCCAGGCTGTGGCAGCACCTGAGTGCCTAGGAGAGACCAGCGTTACCCCAGCACTGAAGTCCTGTTGAAATGGATTAATTTCGCTCTGTGGGCAAAGGTCCAGTAGACTTATTTACACTGCTTACAATAGAAGTAATGCAACAAACGTGCAAGAGCTTGCACTATTCAGCAGGACACACTCCTACCCTCACAACTGAATGACAGCATGTTTGTTAAACAAGACTGATTCTGACCCCATTATGCAGCTAAAACAAAATGAAAGCTATATTACGTGGCACAGAACTTGACAGTATAAAGCAATCTAAAAAAGTGTTAACTCAAAATTATTTGCATTTTTTTCCAAAACAAAACTATATATTTCTGGAGGAAAAGTCTACTAATATTGGAGACAGTGAGTAATAAATGCATGCATAATTAGTCAACAGAATCCTCTAAATTTCATTGTAAATGTTGGCATTCTTTAAATTTAATGCTTAAAAAAATTCCAGTTTTTGCAATGAGTATTTCCAGCTGAACAGGGTTAATCCGAAAAGACTGAGAAGTCATATTTAATGCAAAAAAAACCCCTGAAGAACTTATCTCCCAGTACCTCAGATACCACTAAAACTGAACTGGGAATAAAAGGTGTTCATGGTATTTTCTGCATTTAAAGTAAGTACATAAGTGCAACTAGAACCAAACTCTCTTTCTTTCTTATGTGTTTGTGTGAACAAACACAAACTATTTAGAAGGATTTTCTTGATATGGATTTTTTATTTTTTTATAATTTTTATTTTGTGGATGGTTCTGTCTCAGAAACATAATGTAGAAAAGGAAACAAACACTTTATTAAATGAATTGAACTTCTTCAAGGTTCTTGCAAATGTTGACTGATTTGGGGGTGAAAACTTCACACTTCTTTCCCCAGTGAGATCTGTTCTACTTCGTAAGGTTTCAATTCACTTCATTTCTCAAATTAGGGGTGAAATTAGACTTAAATATTGGCTCTGCTAATTGCAGTCAGATTCCTACAATACACAAGAAATTACCAATTTATCAAAACAAAGCTTACATAACTATTTTCATTTTGTTAGTGTAGTCTCACTCACTGCGAAAGAAAGCATAGTCTTTTCAGTCTTTTTTCTCCTAAAGTACTTAGATTAGTTTTTATATACTTACTAGGGGTTGGATTGCACTGTAAGCCTACTATAGTGGAAAAAAGAGAGAAGTAGAAGCTCCACTGCATCTGGAGGATCAGAAGGCACATCCACAACTCCCACACAGCCACCATCCCCTGCAGCTCACTCCCCATGACAGCTACTTTGTGGGGCACCTGGAGCAGGTCTGCAGCCAGGCAACCATCCTGGGAGTCACCCAAGAAGCCTCTTTATTCCCTTTCAATAGGCAGACAGCAGATTTCTGCTTTCCTATTGCTCCCTGCAGCTTTGCTGCCAGGGTCCAAGGTGTCTCCCTGTGGAGATGAAACCCCACATCCACATCTGAAGGCTCACAATAGGCAAAGACATCCCACATACCTCTTTCAGACCCACACTTAGGGACAAGTACAACATGGTGCTTCACATTCTGTTTTGCTGAGTGACTGTGAATGCTGTTGTTTGTAAAAAACTTACCATGACACTCATCCCTGTTATGAGCTGTCTTATATGCCAGAGCATTCAAACTCAGCAATATGCTACACTTACAATCCATGCAGCATAAAGCTGAATGCACTGTTGAATACAAAATACTACACAGGAGTAATAGGTCACAAACTGATCTTAGATACCTTACTGTAGGTGCTGAGCAACTCCAGCAAATTATAAAACAGAAAAAAACCACATCCTGCTCAGCCCTGGCTCAACACAATACCATTTCTTTTTGATTAAAAAAAAAACCAAACCAAACCAGTAAGCATTACACTAGTTATTTATCTAGTAGAATAACTTGTTTAAGATTTTTGGCACTATTTCCATTTAGCTTTGTAATTTCCTTTGTAACATTTTTTAATATACCACATGAATGGAACACTGCATTGCAAAGAACTGCAAAGCCACAAGTTACGTAACAATGCCTGCAAAGTGGAATCCGTTTTAACTCATAATAGGTATAATTAGCACAATAGAAATTAATCCCATTATATTTCAGGGCATCTTTAAAATGTTCCAGATGCTTTATGCTTTCAATACTTCGTTTGTATTTACTTAAATTCTTATTAAACAAGGTTTGCACAGGAACAGTACATATACATGACAGCTAAACACCAAATTGCTTGGGTTTTTTTAACTAGTGTGACTAAACAGGAGAAAATTATATTCTATTTGCTGCTCTCCCCCTCAAACAAACCAAACAAAAATCTCAGCTGACAAACGTATCCAAATATAGGGCTATACAGGAGGTGAGATGAGATGATATCTTGCTTTGTTCTTTGTTTTTTCCCTATGAAGCTGCATGGTCTCAGCAAAGTCAAGAAAATAAAAGCACAAAACAAAGTAAAAACTCTAATCCCTGTGATTCTCAAGGATAGTCTTCTATGAATACTTCATCTTCCAAATCCAGTGTGAAACTCTCTATGCTTACACCTCATCCTAAAGATCATTCTCTACCTTAAAATTTTGGTATCTGTTCCTAGATAAATTCTGGTTCATTCTTCCCAGTACAGCTTCAGTATTCCCACTGCTTTCCCTTTTGTTGACTATCTCATTCCTAAATATTTTTCCACACAAGTCACATCTCCCACTCATAACTATTTCTGCATCAGGAACCTGTTGTCTACACAGCCAAACACTTACCTACAGTGCATTTTTCACTATGAAGACTAAGAAAAAAGCTGTGGTTTCATTGCCCATGTGAGAGCCTGGCTCACTGCACGCAGCCAGCCTGAGGTCTCCTCCTGGGGCCAGATGCAGACAACTGAAGCTAGTGGAATTTACAGCACCACCATGACCTCTGCCTTTAACCTTGAGAAAGCTATGTTATCTCTATAGCACCCTTCTTTTCTCTGGTAATGCAGATAGATTCCTTTCAGAGGTTTTTCAGCTCAAGAGCAGTATTTCAATAATTATTATTCCTTTGATTATTCTAATACAGAAATCTTTCCACACAAAATGTTTTTTTTTAAAAGCTGCAAGCTATAAATCTTCTGATCTTTGATTCTTCTGTGATCTCCCCATCTTCATCACAACTCTAGTCTTTCATTAGTCAAATGCAATAAATTGACATCTCTATTCCAGTAGCTGCTACTGTCACTCTTTCCCACTTCTCTTCTCCAACATATTCTCCCTCTCCTTTTCCAACCCCCCAGTTATGCCTGGAGCTATATAATCTCCCAAGAGAAAAATCCTTCTGTTGTTATTTCCTATTGTCTCATTTTTCTTCCATTTTTTGCTCCTGTCCCTGTATATCTGACCTCCATGAAGAAGTCTCAATTCTAGAAATATTCTCTTTTATAAAGTACTTGCTTGTGTTGCTCCTCCACTGCCTCCTCTCTCAATGGAGAATTTGAAAAGGCAGCTTTCACTTGCTCCCTGGCATCTCCTTGGACCAAGTATTTTGATTGTTTTCTACTTAGGTCATGTCCAGCCACAGCACAAAGAACTGTCTTCAGCCAAGAAGTGTCTCTTGTTTCTGACACAAGCGCAGTTCAGTACACCGCTGATCTTTTGGTCCTCTTAGGTGCGTTGGTTCCTCTGTCTTCCAAGCTAAGTGGAGCAAGTTATTAAGAAAGCCCTTGGTGCGTGGAGACAGCATATACACATTCCAGACTAAACAGTGCTTTGAGATACTTAGACAAGCTGTGTTACTGAATAATCCGAGCACTTAACAAGCTTTAGGTATTTATCCCCACAACAGCCCTGTAAGAGACCCCTATTTTTACCTGATGGGGAACTGAGGCATAGGAAAACTACTTATGCTACTTAACTGTGGGATATCTGTGATAACTCAGGAACCAAAGCTAAGTCTCTGATAACCCAGACTAGAATGTTAATCTACAGGCTATTCCTCCCACTTCCTAAATGATAAGGGTTCAGCAAATCTTATGCATGTATTTTTTTTTCCCCTGCTGCCCTTGGAGTGATCTGTGCATAGATGAGTTATTTTGGCTGGCTTCCAGGCAAAGAAATGGGGTGTATTTTCCTCCCCCTATACACCTTTAGCCAGAAACTGTTTAGCCATTTGTATTTTGTTGTGTGCAGCACTTCTAATTTTAGTCTTTGATACAATAATAATTGATGTCCCTATAGCTATTACCAGATGCAGCTAAAGAAAAAAACAACAGAAGAAGGAGAAGAAAGGGATGCGTTATATGTGGTTTCTGTACAGAATTCCAAAGCAACTGCAAAATCTTTGTTATTTCCAGTACCATCTTTTTTCCTCTAATTCTGAATGTCTTTTGTACTGGTTATAGCTCTGTGGTTTATTTTTATGTGAAAAGGATTATTCATTTTCTATCATCTATCTTTCCATTTACTTTTTACTTACTAAAATATTTGCATTCTACTCATCTCTCTGAACTCAGATTTTTATGTGGAAATGTGGGAGATGTTGGCCTGTCTGCTGTGGATCCAAAGAGTATCTCAAACAGCATTTATAAAAACCCAACACACATTTGCATTATGCTAGCAGAGTTACATTAAATGAACTGCAGATCCTGCAGTGAACTTAGGCCAAAATTAATCCATGGTATATGGTATTCCAATACTTTAGGTATCTAGAAATGTTTGTTTCTTTTCAGAAAGCTTCCTCCGGCATGTTCCCTCAGACCTTCTTATCCTGTATCTTCAGACTTCCTCCTGGCGGCTGATGTAATCATTCAAGTCCCCTGCAGCCACCAGTGTGCATAACAGCACAAGCTGCACCATGGTGCTTTGTTTGTAACCTGAGTCAGTCAAGGAGGTTACACCAAGGCTGTGGGGTTTGGTCTCAGCGACCTTACTTTCTCTACCACTGAAAATCTTAGATAACATCCAACATGTAGAATTAAACTAAAATCAAGTTCAAGGTTCAAGATGAAAAACATGTCATTATAAGTTCTTTTCTGGGAGAAAAAAGAAAAAAAATGTGGACCACTTTCCTGTGCTATAAAGGCATCTGCCTCGGGAAAGTATGGTCCATCATACCATAGTGGTCAGCACCCTTTGCCAAAGCTTACATTGAATATGGAGAAAAAAAAAATAAATTCTAAGCGTTGTTCTATTCAGGACAATGATATCCACTTTTTTCCCTTTAAGACTTTACTGAAGACTGGGATTTTGCCCAGCAAACAATTCTAGAGTCTGTTACCTGTTTTGAAGAGACAGCTCTACTATACCATGAAGAAGCACTGCTTACACAGAGATAGCAGCCAGAGGTAGCCACGATGACTTTGCCAGTACAAATCCTCAGAGACAAAGTTATTACAAATTATTATCTGTATCTGACAGGTAAGTCTGCTGAAGGGGGCAGGGGAAGGGACAGGTGAAAGGAGAAGAAAAGGTCATGAGAGGAACACTGCTGTGAATCATGTGCCTAATGCAGACAAAAATCATAAATAAAAATGATTTCCAGTGGACAGGTAGAACTTTAGGAACTAAAATGTTTTTGTTCCTCATCAAACAAAATTACTGTTTCCTAGGACTAAAACTGTACAACCTCTAGATCCATGTTTCTGTGAATTTCAAAACAAACCAAATATTCTTTCTAAATAGCAGCAAATTTATTAAACAGGCTATCTGCTTCAAACTGAATACTTTCCACAACCTATGAATTGATCAAGTCAACCATAGTCTATTGTTTATACTCTTTAAGTTTCTCAAGGGAAGATGGAAAGAACACCTGACAATGAGAAGCCAATTTACACAGCTTAGACTGCACCTATATTGCTTGTTTGGTCCTGTCCCTATGACAAAGGATAGTTTGTGCACAGGTGGAAATCTGAACATCTGTTACCTAGTTCACTTTATCATTTACAGACTACTAACCAATGTCAAGAATGTTGAGAATAGCAGCTTAAATTTAAGTCACAGGAATGGAAAGAGATGGCAAATAGTGCTCCTGGAAAGAAATAGCCAATTGTGTTCCTAACTCATTTAATACAATCATGAAACTACGTTTATATAAATATATAAATATTACTGTAATGATCAAGTAAAAGCAAGTTTTGAGATCAATTAGCTTCTGTAAATCTTATAAAAGCAAATATTCTACATGAGAAGTTATAGGAGCACTACTGCTACACTGCTGAGGACATGCTGTAATGTTAAAATGTACAGGCAAATAATTCTACCAATATATATTATCCCTTGTTTCCATGCACATATTAAAGCGTCAATATCCATTTATGTATAAGAGAACATCTACATGAAATTACCCCAACTTATGGATGTGTCCCAAGCTGGAACTTTTAAACTGGGCCAGACTGAATTAAAAGGAAATAAAAAGACATTCAAAACAAGGCCCTGCATGCCATGAAGTCTGGCACGATCTTCAACCGTAATAAGGCCATGAATGAGCGTATGGCATTCACAAGTACCAACACGCTAACATTTAGCTTGATATATCTTACAGATGGCAGTATTTTGCCACAGCAGGGAGAAGATCTTGGCAGGAAAGCACAGAAAACAATAAACTGAAGTTTTTAGAACTGGATTTTCAGAAACTGGCCTCCATATTTGTGACATCTGAAGCTAGTCTGGAAATAAAGCCTTTCATTTCCTCTGTAGCTGTTGCCAAGAACACAAGAAAACCTTGAAAGGAGGAGGAGGAGATGCATGAGGCAGGCTGTGGAAGGTAAGGATTCACAGCAGCAGCAGGATGCTGAGGTATCCTCCCACAGCAGTGGAGAAAACAAGGAAGATGGATTTCCTTCTGCAAGGTCAAAAGCTCAGACTACCAAAAGTAAAGCTTAACTACCAAAAATCCCCATGACCCAACATATTTGTGGAGGCTAATGCTCTAGGGTACTGAACCTTGCAACATCCAGAAAGGCCTTCTAGCAGCAGAGCTTGCTTCTTTGTGAGTTAGCATTAGCTTTCCCAGACTCTATCTACCAAGAAAACCATCTTAACATAGCCAAGGAAAGGAAGAGATTGGCTGACTCAAAACTAGCACCAATAAAAAGTTAGATCTCAGTTAGCAGAAACCTTGCCTTGCTTCCAGCATGGCCTAAATGTCGCTCAGGGCTGCAACAAAGAACTCTCTTCCATATCTCTGTCCCTGTTCCACTGGGGATGTGGGACTGCAGGGGTGAGGCCAGGGCCATGGGGCTGCCAGGGTGGTGCGGTACCTTCCCTCTCCTACCAGCCCCTTCCCGCAGTCCCCAGCGAGGTGAGCTGGGCCAGGATGGGGACGGTGACCAGAGTCGGCAACAGCCCAGCCATCCCCAGGCACCGCCGCAGGCTCTGGATCTGGCTAGGAAGGCAGCCCCCGAGATGGGATGGGACAGAGTTGGGGTCAGGGTGGTGCCTGGCTCAGCAGGGCCCAGGGCTGGGCAGGGGTGTGGTGTGTTGGGGCCAGGGCTTAAATCCAGCTTTGAAGAGGAAGGTGAGCCCCACTGAGGTTTCTCACAGGTCTCTTCAAGACTGGACACCTGGGCCCCAAGCCAAGGTAGCCAAACGTCAGGTGGAGGTGAGGAAGGGATGTGCTCAGGGCCCTGGTACATATAATTTGTACTCATAGATACATATGCACCACATACTACTGCTCTTCTGAGCATGCAGGCAGCAGATAAACACAGTGTTGGCTTCATTGCCTCCATGGCATGGCCAGCCCCGCCGAGTCCATGTGGGACAGTGGTGGTTCACTCTCCTCCTCCAGCAGGAGGATTTACTTATCACAAATTCCCACTCCTTCTGGAAAAGAGGAGCCAGAAGGGATGGTGGGTCACCACTGCCTCCCCGCAATGCACCTCCAGCTGCACCGTTGTGTCTCATCCTCCACACAGGAGAATGGGTAAAATCCCACATGATGCCCGAGAGATTTCCACTTCACAGTCACTTACTAAAAGCAACATTTACCATCTAGAAGAAAGAGGGCAACTGTGCACAGACTGCTTTAAGGTTTCATGTGCAAGACTCCAAGCAAGCATGTGAACCAGGCCTCCAGCCTTCTGTGGTCTTCATAGCAGTGCTCCTTGATCTACTGACTAAAAGCTGCTGGTAGCCTGTAAGATGTTACAAGATAGTCTCCAAAAATATTGTAGGATTTAAAAACTGAGAAAGAAGACAACATATGCACATCCCTGCACATGCAAGACAGTACACAAACAAGTGGGGAAAACAATCCCCATAAAAGATCATCCAAAGTTTTGCTTCATTTTTATCTATTGGTAAATGAAAACCACTGCACTATCACGGAAGAGGAAGGTCTTTGGTTTGTTTGTGTTCTCCAAAAGGTTCAGTAGTCCTTTGATTAAATAGGATTGGGAATCGCTACAATAAAGCACCCATCACTGTAGCAGCTGAGCTCTTCCTGAGTAAATTAGATCTGCACTGCATGGCACTGACTCAACTGAAAGGAGCTATTTGCTCTTCAACCTATTCTTTAACGTTTAAAAAAAAAATTATTGAGAGATTGAAAGAATGTTTTATAACAGTCATCCTGCTGCTGGTAGTGGAAATACTTTACCAAGAAGTGCTCTGGAAGATATGTTGGGAGTTAGTTTTTTATATGAGAGACTCATCTACTGAGGATACTACTTTAGAAAGCCAGCTTGTCATTTCACAGCATTTTTCTTTTCATTTCCTTGACCATTTTATGTTTAAATAAAAACCGGTCAATGATCTCCTCAGCTCCTAGATTTTAATATCTTTATTTTATATCTTTATCTTTTTATTCAGTTTCCCATCTGCTGAAATAATAAGCATTACTGTCATCATAAGCAAGCTAGTCACTCTGCTACCATGCATAAGCAATCTAGTCCCACTTCCCTTGTGACATTTTCCAGGTTAAGGAAGAAAGCTAAAGCTTATAACAACGTCATAAAACAATGGATTTTGTATCCTGAATTTTTCCTCATCAAGAGCTCTTCCCAACTGCCATTAGGCATACCTTCAGCTTCCAGCCTGCAAATGCTTCCAAGGGAATTCTGCCTGAATCCGGCCTATGAGGCAAATGAGCAAAGTAACCATAAGTAGGGTGGTACACATCACTTAGTAGGCTACGCAGGTAAAAAGGTGAAAAGCAGCTGCTACTTTTTTTGCAACACAATGTCAAAGTCTACCTTAAAAAACTGCCCAAAGCTCATCAGAGATGGCTAAAATTCCAATGCTTTATCCAGTGAATTGCTCAATACCTTTTTCCTTAATCTGCACTAGATGAGAGCTTTTTAAAAAATGAGCAAGCATGACTCATTTTTATGACCAATGCACCATTCGCAAAATGCTTTCCAACCAGATTGCAGTTCAAATAAGACATGTGTATTGTTGCAAAACAAAATATGCTGGCTGAACAGAATGTATTCATCTATATTAGTTTTTCTTTCTAAATCCAGCACACTGGGAGCTAAATTAATCTGCTGAGTGCTAAATTCATCTACTGAGAGCTACTGTAGATTCAGGGAAATGTTTTGAGTGCTGTAGCAAACAAGTCTCACTCACTCAGGAGCCCTCTGTGGGCTGTTGGTGTTTTAACCACTTTGTCTGCTTTCAAGCAAGCAAGCAGCTGATAGATGAGGAAAATGCTCATTGATTTGCAGTGGCAGCACTACAGCCAATCAGCCCTAGAATGAGGCACAATCATGAATCTCTCCAACTATGCATATTTATATGCAGCTGTCGTACCTCCAAGTCTCCAGTGAATACAAAGTGCTTGTGTGGCCACCAAGATGCACAATGCTATCCTGCAGCCTGCTCTCACTTAACTACAGTAGGGAAAGATGGAATATACAGAAACACATTTCATTTTCCCTAGCTGGGCTGCCCCAGTAAAGTACATGCCTAATACAATTATACTATAATCTCACAAATTCTTAATCCAGGGACATTTTCAAAGGGCTAAATCATTTAAAGGAAAGAAACACCTTGAAAAAATACATTTTCAGTAGGGTAGGCTGAGCTGCAACACTATAGTAACACAGACAAGCTGTGTTGCCAACAGTGGCAAAAAGCCCCATGGTATTGAGGAAAGGGTAAGGAAAAGAACCTTGTGCTAGCTACCGTGGTGATGCACGGGCAGCACACAGGGGCACAAGATGTACCTTGCGAATGTAACAGGGGCACAAGATGTATCTTGTGAATATAACTCCTCAACTCAGAAATGAGCGATGGGGGTTAGGAAGAGTGACATGGGGTTTTCCTTTTGGCTTAGCAAACTTTAAGAGTTGAAAACATACCGAAAAAGGGAGAGGCCTGTGGAGCTGAAAGAGAGAGGTCCTAGTAGAAACACAGATAGAGAAATGGCTCTGTGAAAAAGCAAAACCAGAGATCTGGCACTTGGCAGAAGGCTACTGAAGTAAATGCACTAAAAGATTCAGGGGAGCTGACAAGTCCGTTTAATGGTCAAGCCGTTAGGTGTCTACTGAACTAGAATGACATTTTAAGTTGTTTCTTACAGTATACAGGCCTGATTTCACACAAAACTTCTGCAGACATGTATCAGAAGAAAGTCAATGCTGAAACCCAAATTGTACAACATAAAAAAGGAGTTGAAACGAAGCCGACAGCCTCCACGTACGGGTGAGTGTGGCTGCCTCTAGTCAGGCTCCCCACAGCTGGACTCACTGGCACATCCCCTTGAGCAAAGTCCATCCTAGGAGCTCCATTGGGCTACTAAATTACGCAGAAATCTTACCCTTCCAAGGATGTTGCTGCTTAGGCAAAGTCACACTTGCAAGCAAGGGTGCACACAAAAGGTTGAAATCTAAAATCATCGCAATCCAAAACCATAAATAAAAATCATATTTATATATATGCTTAAAACATATTCATTGAGTTGCTGGTAATATTTGCATTTGCTACTCCCTTGCAAGCAAGCCATACTAAGACATAAAGGGGGAAAAAAAGAACAGGATATTTTCACATCTGGTATTTACAATTGAAAAAGACTACAATCAGGTTTTATTTATTGTGGCAATCACATATAAACTTAACTCCTACTATGAAATTATTCTCATATTTTCAGTTTCAAAGAACAATAGAAAAAGACTTCCACTAAATGCCAAAAAGAAATCTCCTACATAGCATATATATGCTAAATAAAACTGCTAATCTGAGAAAGATTGTTACAGAAATCTACATCATTATAAGATCAAACTCCAAGTGGTATTGTATCAAAATGATGAAAATCTTCTATGGATCAGGAAATGAAGCAAATGGACCTATTTTATCTTCAAGTTTATTACTGAAAATGGGTTTTATGATTTGCTCTGCATAGTTAAAGTGCTAGCCAGACAAATTACAGCTGCTCTTTTAACCTGAACATAAGATGGCACAGTTCCAGCCAATCTGAAGTATGGTTTCTAGGCAGGATGTCAAATCTCAGCCCCCTGGGTTCCAGAATGATGGATTGAACCTTGAAAGTTGCAGCAGAGCAGCATATGTGATTTCTGTACTGTATTTTGATCACTCTGAATATATTAAAGCATGTCCATGCATGTTATTCAAAGTTTCAGTTTATTGTTTTAAACTATCATTCAGGAAAAAAAAAAAAAAGTAATTTTTTCCAAAGGTAAAGGAACAAATGCTGTAAATGTAATGCTAATTTAAAGGTAAAAGAACTGCTTATAAATTTGTTTTTTCTTTGTTTACTGAAGAGGACATTAGGTAATGATGCAGCCAAAAGGGCACCATTTTAGAAGCCAGATCTCTTCACACAACTATTGGCACACACTGCCCACAAATTAAAAAAAGGGAGGAAAAAAAAAAAAAAGAAAGAAGCTGTGCTTTTTGCATTATCAACTACTACAAGTAGATAACAACTATTAATCTTTTTTAAAACAGTTTTTGGCATGCAAATACACTGTCCAAATGTTAGACATCAGCCACACTTCTCCACCTGCTCATTCTGATGCTCCAAATGTTGCCATACCACCACTTCCTTAATTTATTTTCCTCTCTTCTGTGTCCCTTTTACTTTCAAGATCTGTTTCCTTAAAAAAACATAATTAAAGCAAGGAAAGATATCCCCCCAAAATGCCCCTTAGAAAGCTGGGGGAAGATGGAGAATACTAATATCATAGGTGGGGACTATTGTGCAGTTCACTGTGTGCTTGGGGAGAGGCTCCCTGGGCAGGCACCATCCGGCTGTGTGCTGCGTAGCACCTAGCACAGTGAAGGGCTCTGGGCTCAGCCTGTGAGTACCATGACAGTACAAGAAATAAATATGTTAGCCACATCACCATGCTGCACGCTGAGCCCCACTGAAGTCTTCAGCTGACCAAGATGCATGTAAATACGCACTGTAGAGTGTTCAGAATCAGAGGCAGAGCAAAGTTCCTAAAAGACTGGGCCAGCTTCAAGGGGAACACACTTTTTGTAGAAGTAAAGACGAAAACAGAGTCGAAAGTCAACATACAGAGATCTTATGAATGACTTGTGCAATTCAGCATTTTAAGAGCTCCTAATTTACATATTTTTCAGCTAGTTAATGTCTGCCTCCAGGACATGTTTTTAAACATGGTATTAACATTGTGAATTTTCTGCTTTTTCAACTTCTGTGGTTTTACCCTTCGGAATCCTCTGGTTTATGACGACAATAAAAATTTAGTAACAGAGTTACCAACTTCTAGTTTAAGAACGGTTTTAAATACTACCGTAAATACATATTATCTATATATTTTACATCATGGAAGTGCAAATAACACCATTTCAGAATCTGGTTAATTTGTGTTTCTGTAAGATTATTAGTTTAAAATAATCTATAATTTTAAAAGTTCTTACATTGCCCAAGACCATATTATAGACTCACACACAAGACTGAGGCAGGAAGGCACCTCTGGAGATTGCCTGGGCCAACTCTGCTCAGGGCAAGGTTAGCCAGAGCAGGCTGCTCAAGGACGTGTCCAGTTGGGTTTTAAATATCTCCAGGGATGGAGACTCCAGAACCTCTCTGAGCAACCTGTTTCAGTGTTGACCACGCCCACAGTAAAAAGTTGTGTTTTTTTAAAATTATTTTTAAATGGAATTGCCTCTTGGCTTTCTAGTGAGTACCACTGAGAAGAGTCTGGGTCCATCTTCTGTTCTGCATCACACCAGGTCTGTATACACATCATGCATATAATGTGATATATTTAAACACAAGAAATCAAAATGGCTAAAGTTCATTAGCTTACATCATGCCTTCCCATCTTTCCAGTTAATTTTTAGCATGTAGCTGAGGGCATGACACCAAGAACAACAAAATAAGGAGACTAATCAAGACATACTAACTTAAAGAAAAGATGGCAGAAATCCTTATTATCTTAGTGTCCTGACCTTTGCTCATAAGTATGTACGGAGAAACCAGAAATGACTGGGTGAGATTCAGTGTAGATCTTCAGGGTTTAAAAATACTGGATTTTTTTTTTTTTTTTTTTAATTTCAAAGGAAATTAAGCACTGAGATTATTTTAAAACCTAAGGCATTTCAGGTGTGAAAAGCAACCCCTTTAGTTTTTTGTTTGTTGTTTAAACAATGCTGTGGACTACAAAATAGGTTTTAAAATTTTACTGCATTGACAGTAAAAAGTAAACAAACATTTTAGTTTTCTAACATTATCTTTGCCGCTACTGAACTTTTCATAAGAAGGGCTATGAAGAAACACTTCTTATATTGAAAGCATAATTACACTGAAGTTAAAAGGAAGTTTCAGCCCATTTCAAAATTAATTCAATAGATATTTTTAATAAAGGTGTGGAAAATTAAGAATTACACTGTCAGACATTAGTTGGAATTCACAGGCTTTTGCAAATTTGTATTTTTGAAATTTGATTGACTCTATATGCAAACAAATGGTTACCAGACGAGCTGCATCACTAGGCAGTTCACCTTTTTATTAATGTCATAAATCTATGTATGTTGCCGTGATATGCAGCCCATAAATAAATCTACCAACAGAGTTAGGTAAAGCTATTAATTTAGCTATAACATTTGACATGAGGAGCACTATAGTTAATTGATTATAGTCTAGATCAAAAATAATTTTGAACAAAATCTGTCTAATGTAAGCTGCTGCTGCCGCTGTTGTCCATTAAACTCCTTCACTCAATGAATCACCATGAACAAAGGACCTCAACAGTTCCCCAACAATAACACGAATTTGTCTTTTATTTGTAATTGGATCATTTGGTATTTTAACTGGCCAGCTTTCCAGCCTTAGGATCCTACACTTTATCATCCTTATGTTTAATTTGGTGCCAAGTGCTGAACATTAGTTTCTTGGTTTTTTCATTCTTTGACGTCTTACAAAACTGGGAGACTGAAGTCTTATTTACTAGAAGTTAAAGCAGAGAGGGCACAGCAGCAGTAACTCCTCCAAACTGCCTTTCCAGCACTTCTGGAAAGCAAAAGCAAACAAAACAAAAGCCTATGTACCTTTCTGCCTGTTCAGCCATCAGGTAGTCTACTGAGTATGGTACAAGCTGCAGAGGTTGGATCCATCTATGATACAGACACAGGGACTACAAACATTTCAGTTTAAACATGGACAACTGAGCAGTTGTCAAGAGATGGCTCCAGGCCTCCACCAAGGCAAACCAACACGCAGCTTTCCTCTGCTTGCCACAGACTCTGACTCAGGCTTTTACTTATCACACCCCAGCAATGAAATTCTGATTCTACTGAAGTCAATGGCAAACCTTAGCCAAAATTTTGCCTAAGTTTATTACTGACTTTATAGCAGTGACAAAATCTGATATCCTATTACCAAACTCTTAAGACACCAGCTGCCTTCCTGTTTAGGATCACACATTAACATAATGTTTTCCCAATTATTAAATAGATATTTGTAGCCATAAAAGGGAAACCAAAGAAGAAATAAAAAGGAAAGCAAAAAAGAAATAAAGAACAACTGCTAACAGTTAGCATATATGTTCTAAGTACAACAAATGAATTTTCCAATGTAAAGGCACCAATTTATTAGCAAATTGCTTCTTTCCTCTGGATGGAAACTAAGTTCTATTTTGACTTTTTGCCTTTTTATTTTATTCTTTGTTACTATTCATTATCATTAAATTTCCTGTAATTAAGACTGCTGAATTAAAAACACATGGCTGCTTGTGAAGCCAATACTTCTCAACATACTGAAATCCCAGAACCCTGTTTAGCCATGAGAGAGCAGATCAGTTTTCATTATTGTTATAGGATTTATTAAAACTTAGTCTAGTACAGCTACAAGTTCTATCTACTGCCCCCTCATGCAGTTACTGTACCTGTGAGTATAAGCGCTGCACAACTTGGAAGTCATCTTACAGAGCATGACATTGTAATGTAAAAATCCAATTCCCAAAATGTGTGCTGGTTTTATTTCCAACAGACAGTCCATACAAGCAGCTCAGGATATCCATTATTTTAAACTAACTCAAAAACACTGACTTTTATGAGACAAAATTGAGAAAACACTACTGAAGCCGCATATTTCTAGACCTCACTGGCTCAATAATTTTCCAACAATATATTTTACCTGCCACTTGCACATTTTTATATGGTTTGCTTTATCATTTTGCAACTGTAGTTTATAATGCATTATTTAGCCCAACCTGCACCTGTCAGAGTTTTGTTTGGCTTCACCTTCCACCTGCAGACCTAAGGAAAAATTACTTCTTTAAATAAATTTTTTGTATCATAGTAATGAAATACTAGATAATTCTTTTCAAGTAATATGACAGCTTGTTTCAAAGAAAGAGAGAATCATTATTCCTAGAGAGAGATGCTGTCTAAAGATATTGTAAATACTTGTGCTCACAGCTTCTGATGAGGCCAACTTGCTGTGAAATGCCACTCTTCAGCTACACAAGGGCATTTCAGACCATGTCTCTTTTTCACCTCCAGTCCTACTCTCTGATATGTAATAGATTTCTTCATATATTATCTGACTGGCATTTAGAATAATGCATCACAGTAGGTTCTGCAGGATGCTGTTTGTGTATTCATAACGAGCAGAAAAAAAGCAGGAATGAACTTTAAGTACTGTGCAAAGAGCAAAGGACAATCCTTTGAGTACAATCTCCTTTTCAACTCTCTTACTTTATATGCTGAGGTTAGTTTTTGAAACAAACTCCAGCAGAAATGGCAGCTTTTGCACCCTTCTTATGATGAGCACTGCACTGTGTAAAGGCACCAGCCAACTTCCATATTTAGCTTCATCTTTCAGATATCATATTGACATTTTCTTAAATTTATAATCAAAGCTATAATGATTTAAGAGTTGGTCTCCAGGCATAAAACTGACTAAAATATATCTCCAGATACATAAGTAAGAATTTTGCAATGTACAAACTTTCAGAAAATATCATAGGGCAGTATGGTCTCTGTGACACAGAACTTGTTCTTCCCAGCTTAAAATACAGGAGAAGGATCATTGATTGGAGTCACATAGCACTGTCCGTAATGAAAAAGTGACGCAGATTTCAAAGCATAAGAAGACTGGGCACTACTTCAAACCTTGCAGAAGAGAGTGAGGTGGTAATTTTGAAGTTTGCTTCAGACCAGTTATGAGAATCTTCCTCTAATTTTCCTCAAGCTTAATAACCCACACTACAAGAGCTCAAAACAAAGGGCAATGATTTTCCTGTTGCTCAACTTCTGCTACTTAACTTACCTCAGTTAAGACTTGGAATAACTTAATTGATCGGAAGAACTTTATGACATAATGCCACCTCTTTTTTTTTTTTTTAAAACACTATGCCCCGTAATCAGTATTAACTTTACAAAAGCAATGATCAAGGGCTAGTAAACAAACAGACAAGTGTCCAGCGAATGTGCAATGTAAAGGTTACACTGTGTTTCCAACAAGGAAAAAGAGGCAGGAGCAACACTTGGAATGAGAAATAGGAAGGGGCTGAGCAGAGCTGATGAAGATGAAAGCAGAAGTGACTCTGTGACAAAACTGAGCTGCCCCAAAATGGTATTACAGTGAGCATTGGAAAGTCTCAAAATCCAGAAAAGCAACTTCCCAACTGGATTTCAAAATGAAGAGGTAGCCAATGGAAGTAACCCATGTGTGATACCTGTAGAGCTTTCTAGTACAACAGGCCTATATTGCAGCATTTTGAGCACACTGTCCTTTTGGAAGAAGAGCCCTAAGGAAAAATGTAAAAGAAGAAAGTGCAGTAGCTAAACTAGTAAGTGACAGAGGAAAACAGAAAAAAAAAAAAAAAAAAACCTCATGGAAAAAAACATGGGAAACCCACACAGAAAGCTTTTGTTTCAAAATTGAATTCTTAATTTTAGGCCGAAGTCCATTTGAACTTCAGTTAGGATTTTTGTTTGCTTGCTGTTAATAAGGTGGTGAAAATCCCTTTGTCATCACTTTGGTGTTCTCAGAGGTAAAGACTGAAGTGTTTTACCATCAGTGGACCCAAATAAATGAAACGACATCTGTATAACAAGACCACTATTCTTTCCCAACTTCTTCTCAAGTAATGTGTTAGAAATAAATCCTTTGAACTTTATTCTGGTATATTTTCCACCAGGATATAGTGCACACAAACGTATATAGTCCATTTTGCTAACTTTTGTGATATCACATTAAACTGCTGAGAAGAGATCAGTTGTTACAGAATCAACAGAACAAAAAATTCAGGGTCTGTTTTCTTGTTTTAACTGTGAGGCTTTGAGTATGTAAAGCTATCAAGAAGAAAAACAGAAATGAGTGTACATAACTGGAAAATAAACAGAAAACTGCTGAACTAGTACTGTAATTCTAGGATAATGGGCCCTGATGCCTCCCCTTCTCAAAGGCCATTTCCCCTTCTGTTTTGGAAATCTTTTTTCAGGTATTTCCTATATTTCACATTGAAAGCTGGGTTTTCCTATTCTCAGTTGTGCCTCATTACCCACGTTGTGTATAAGGAAGAAAGTGACTTTGGTCTGGCTGGAAGATGTTCTGGGAGATGACACATGATTCACTCCAGAACATTTTAAAAATTGTATCTGTGCAAACAATATTGACTTGAGACTCAATTTAATGTGAGATTTGGGAAAAAAAGCCTATTTGGCACTCTTAGCACCAAAAATCTTGTTTGACATTATTTTCTGGAAATGCCACCTCACAGATGTAGTAAAGCAGCAGTCTCACTTCTAATTTCATCTGCCAGTTATTCTGGTCTGATAGCTGTACACTGGCAGTCTCCCACACTGTCGTAAAACCGTGAGTTCACTTTCTACACTGCATCATAGATTCCTCACTGCTTACTGGCTCATTACTCATGAGCACACTCTAACTCTTGTGGAGTTTCCTTCGATTCCCACTGCGAGCTCAGATTTCTAAATTCTGATTCCTTTGATACTGATCCTCTGTGGGATTTTTGGCAATAACAGTTCTTCTCACCACTTTCTTCATTTTTAAAAAGAATATAAAAATAAGTGTTTACCACAAAAATCAGTTGTTTTGTGCTCAGAAGATGAATAATACTTTGAATGAAATACAAACCCAGCATGGAAGGGCAGCAGAAAGGCCAGATACTGCTTAATTCCTACATTGACCCTCTCATTATTTCAACCTTGTTTATCATCTTTAGAGTGTTTAAATAGATGTACTTCAGCACCTCAGCAGGCCAACCACACACCGGAAAAGATCGTCGTACAGACAATATCGAATGCATTATCTAAAACCTGCAAAAAAAAAGTCTGTTGAATTCAGTAATAAAAAGCTGAATGTACACCCTGGAAAAACTTGGGAAGACTGTGGCTGACAAGGGATCAAACAGTTTATGGAAGTAAATAGGCAACTACACTCTCCTCTACAACTTAAAAGTGGATGGGATAAACGCTGCAGAAAGAGAAGTTTCTAATGCATGCAATAATTTCCCAAGTTTTTTTTATTTCTTTTTTTCTTTTTTTCCTTCTTTTTCTTTTAATCAAACTCAAGGGAAGAGATACTTTTGTACCTGAGAAGACAAAAAGAAGAGTGGATTTTCAAAGTCCACACCACTCAGGGGGATTACACTGCTTAAAAATAAGCTGATTAGAAAATCTCTTTTCCAAGATTCTTCTTGACATACTGCGGTACTACTATAAATTTGCAAACAGATGAATTTTACAAAACTTAACACCAACTATGGACCAAGAATCATGGTGATCAGTTGGTCATCTTTTAATGTTATCTAGATGCGTCTTTAACTGTAAAGAGTTCCGCATGCCTTTGAAAATGCTATTTATTAAGTATGATTTTAGTGCATGCCTTCTACTTAGTATCCTCATGGTTCCTAGTATTTTTGGATGTATTATGGAAATCTGCTTCCACCTAAATTTGCTTCCTAGAATCCTTAGCTTGTCCACATCCTTGCTATATTTTCAAACCACGTGTTTTTTACTCCATCATGAATTATATTCTTGTTTTACTTTAGCACCTTCTTTCCTGTGTTCCATACAGTTGGATTTTCTTTTTCTTTTTTCACTCATATGCAGAACACCACAAACTGGAATTTTCTTCATTTTCTTCAAAGACAACAAACATCTCCAACAGGCCTTCTGCTCCCTTACTCCATCTATTTTTGTTGATGTTTTCTTTTTGCTCTAACAGACTTGTTTTGGATGTCCTAGTGTATTTTGTCTCCAACCTATGTTTGCTTTCCAGTTTGAGAGCTTCCTGGCAGACAGGGGCTGGAAGTTTACCTTGTAGAGCATTGAGGCAAACAGTCAGCGCTTAATGAGTAAGATACCTGGTTGCTCAGGAGGAAACAGACGGGTGTTTTTCACCATGTCATGACACACATTCTGCCCTACAAACTCCCCAGCTCACACCAAAGGTGAGAATCTGAACATTACTTTGAACACTTTTGGCAAGAAATTACTTACTTACCTGCGTAACTTTGATGGTATTTGATGCATTTGTCTGTGTCCAATATCCATCATCTTTTAAAGGAAGATATGGTAGTCTACTGCAGCTCTAGCTACCATAACAAGACTTTGCAGTTTACCATTTTTTATTATGAGTTTGTCATTTGCATGTTCTCCAAGCTTATTCATCATATGTTACTGAATCCATTGGCAAAACACAGACTCCATGTACTCATCTTTTGTATGTGCAAAAGGATTTGTTTATCATAAGACACGCATTCTCAGCATTGTACGTGTCTGTTTCTTTTAGTGGTAAAAAAAGGCTAAAGTAAAATCCAAACAAAATTACCACAATGTTCAAACTCCGATTTATCTTCAACTATCTTATAAGTACAGGATCTTCCCATAGGCACTTTCTTAGCCGTTTAGGAAGCTGCCATCCTGAAGCTGAAATAACTTATAATTTGTTAGGGTTTTGGGTTTCAGGTTTTGGGTTGTGGTTTTTTTTTTTTTTTTTCGTCTATCCACAATTCATTAGTAAGTACTCCCCTTTATTTAAGCTATACTGAAGTGGGGCTTTCTCATTGAATTTTCAGTGGCATGTTTCAGATGCTATGGTACAATGGACCTATGGATGGAGAAAAAACAGAGCACAGAGAATTTGCCCCTGGACCAAGAGCTCCAGAAAGGTTGTTCCTCCTCATTTCAGAAAGCAACACAGGTATTGAGACACTGTACCAGGAAATACAACTGCAAAAAGGAGCCATGACAAAGGCTGAAGAGACTTCTTTTTCCTAATGTCATCCACTAAAGTAGCTCTTGCCTTACAAAATCAGGCCAGGCAGGAAATATTATCATAATGAAAGAAGGTAAAGTTTTCTGACCAACCCTTTACAGGCTTAACAATTAGAAGCTCTGTGCACAAATTCTCCTTGAAATGTGAAAAAACTGTGTGTGCTGGGGGTGGGTGGGGGTGAAGTAATAGGAGAACGGGGGAAATGATGGAGGGAATGGGAAGATAGCCTGAAGAGAACACGATGGATCATCTTCCACTTCTGCAAGGCAGTACTAGTTATTCTTGTCTTTCCTGACACATTTGGCTAATGACTCCACTTCATTCAAACTTTTCTTGTAAATCAGATCTTCAAGACCTCTGATTATCATCATTGTACTCTCCCTCCTTTTTGCTGTACAGTGCCCAAAGCAGGATATCGCACTCCAAACTACCAACACACAGCTAAGCAGGGGGTGTCTGTCAACAGCAATTGCACTCACGGTGCAGACATGCATTTAAACTGAACTACTGACAGAGAGAGAAATTCATGTCCTGTTCCTAAATGGCTAAAGCTCATTTCTCAGAGATATACAATATCCTTTCAACCATCTGAACTTGGAAGCCAGTTCTAACAAGAGGCTGGGTAGCTCAAAATAAAAAGCTCCCTTAGTTGCATCACAGAAGAATGCAAATAATAAATACTTAGAACATATTCACTCTTCAGTGTCTCTAGTACTTGAATCAGCACTGATCAGAAATAATCTCAATTCTGAAGCATTTGATTTAGCAAAGACTATAGAAATGGTCTTAACAAAACAGGTGAGGAGGGAATATATTCATCTTCAGTGCTAGTGCCACAACTGGCAACCCTGCACAAGAAGAGAAGGCACGATGCTCACATTTCTGGCTGAGAGCAGATATTCCTTCATAAGACATTTAAAAAGCAATGGTATAATCAGTTTGAATGACAACCCTTTGAAGAGCTGTGTCTTTAAGCCTTCCTTAAACAATGCTGAAACATTTCAACAGGATGATATTAGGAAACAGCAAAATACCAAGGGATTTCAGCCCAGTTAAATGGAGGGCTGATGCTGAGAGAAGGCAAGTTCCTAGAGTCATGCAGCTGGACAGTAGGATATTGGGCCTCCATGGAGACCACCTTTGGTTTCCCAAGGACTCTGTCTTGCTGCTAGTCATGCTGCAGTAGGTAACGCTGCTTTGGCTACAGACATGTACTTCACAGGCTTCCCAGGTGCTGGGGCAAAACCTAAAGGAGATGAAAGCTCAGGGTAGCAACTTACTGCATGGTTGTATTCAAGCTTACTGGCAGCGTTATGACCTGTGTGCAGGTCTCATATAAGGTATATTTATAATGGTATAACACATACTGACCTTGAGTAAATCACTAAGCACACAACTTTTGGTGATTTCATTGGTCTTATTTACATAAGTAAATGAGGCTTATCCACAGCCAAAGTCTTTGAACTAGGTTTTCCATATATTTCTGCTATCATCTACTTCATTCTTTCTAAGAAGGAACAAGAAATCTTACGGCTTAGGTTGATAATTTGTTCACGTTTCACATTGTACAAAACCACAAGCACAAAAATTAAAGAAGTACAAAACATATTATACGTTTGTCACATGATACAGTTAGCAGGAAATAGTTTAGACAATTTTCCCTCAGAAAAGGTTGGTTCATTAAAAGCAAAGTTATTTGCAAGGAAATGTGTCAATTCATTTGTCATTTAAAAAAATAGAGACTATTTTGAAAGTGCTCAAATATTCCATTTAGATCTTCTCAGGATGAACAAGTTCTGGTTTAAAGTTCAAAAGTACCTTTTATTTTTTGTTCCCCCAAAGACTAACGCAGATATGTAGAAAAACAAACCAAAATTAAATACTTCAAAATTACTGATATTAAATATTTAAGTTGATCTGATTCACCTTCCCTCCGACCTTTATTTATAAAATAATTGATATTTTATCTTTTTTTACTATTTTAGAGAGGAGAAAGTTCTGAAATTTCAAAAAAAACTTGACACACATGATAATTATTTCTGATCCTTCTTCAAGTTCTGTAAAGTTATTTCATGAAAATTTTTGAAGAATATTTTTTTTAGAAATATTTTTAATGTATCTTTCATTATCCTCCCTGAATTTTTTCATTATTAGGGATATATTTTTTTTAAAACACTTAATATTAGAGTCCTCCTTTTTCTCTGGCTTACTCTTCCCAAGGCCTTTCTCAACGGTTTCTAACAGTAGAGACTATTTTCTTATAGCAACAAATTGCGAAGCCACAGACAGAAGTCTTTAACTTAAGGTGAAGAATAGGTATCTGGAAGACATAAGAAATGCTGGCAATGATCCTGATTTATGAGAAAGTATTAAAATCAACAACTCAAAGCCCAAGGCAAAAAAAAGTTCTAAATACAGATAAAATGCAATATAAAGCAGGGATTTTCAAACTTTTTTCTGGATGAAATAGGGTGCATTGCACTTGTTGAACTCTGGAATACTACCAAAACCAAGGATACAGATGTTCAGAAAAGGATATCCTTGCAAAATTGGCAACAAATAGCAGCAACAGTATCATATATACATAACAGTTTCTCCACTCACAGTCATTAACTCACTGGCCTCTTATAAAATTGTACTCAGTGTCTGGTAGAGGTTTATACCACAGAAGAGTATTGCCTCAGCTTTTTTAGGTACAATGGACAGGTTTGTTGCACTTGTGGGGAGATATGTCCCTGGTGGGTTGTCTT
The DNA here is from genome assembly GCA_031468815.1 of Morus bassanus. NCBI lineage: Eukaryota > Metazoa > Chordata > Aves > Suliformes > Sulidae > Morus > Morus bassanus. The sequence goes on from CM062568.1 coordinate 111,333,636, forward strand.
CTGCATCTATCGGTCAAGGCAAGATCTTTGCCATCCAATAAGCTGCTTTCTTCATGCCCCTTGATGCACAGCCCCAAAATACTTCTTGGTGTCTCCCCAGTCAGGTCAGCATTTTGCTTTTCAACTAATAAGAATACAATTAATCAACAAACACTCAAAATTCTGCAGTTACCAAGGAGGTAAAACCCCCAATATTTAAGTAATCAGTAAGCTACTTATTTTGACCAACCCATCTGAGCTTCTATGAAAATTGACCTTTTGCACAAAAAGGTTACGTATAAAACTGCGAGCTAGGTTGTGGGTCTGGCCGGGGCTGATCTCTGACGTGAATAGCCAGTTCAGGGGAGTGACCACTAACAAGTCTTAATTGCAACAGACTGCAAGTTAAGTGCCTAGGTAGTGTTCATTTTGCACATTTTCACAACTGAATGTCTGTATTTTTGTAGACATTTCTAAGTCTGATGTCAAATGGCATTTTGCCAGGAAAAAAAAAAAAAAGACATAACAGTTGGGTGCTAAAATCCTACCTTCTGGGCAAACAGTGATTTAAATGTGATTTAATATTAAATGTATGTGCATGTGTTAGTAAATACATACTTGTAAAACAGTCACTGGTAGCACAAGTTTGAAGTCTTTATATCAAGATAGAACATTTATAATGTATGCAGTCATTACAACATAAAAAAAGTAATCTGCTGTACCAGCAGCCAACATTGCTGAAATCAGCTTTTTCACTCCAAAGTTATTAATATCCTGATTATTGATTATCATCTGTTTCATTGTATCCTCAAGATGCCCCAGGCACAGATCAGATGACATGAACTGGTCTGGACCCTCTATCTCAGAGACAAGAAAATATTCAAGCCAGAACACTCATTTACCAGCACTAGGACCTTACTGCATTACTATGTTATTACAGAAAAGAACACATAGGACAGTTTGCTATCTTTACTAACAAGGTTGCGTTTTGAATCCCTCACTACATCTGTCAATGCCTTTGTAACCACTTACAGTGTTTCATACAGAGAAGTTAATCCAAAAACTTAAGTCCAGACTATATCTTAAGTTTTATATTAAAAATTATTTGATCTGAGCAGCTGTTTTTCTGACTAGCTCAATCTTCTGCAAAGTGTTCCAATATATACACACTTCAAAAGAAGATTTCAATTCTGCTTAGTAAAGAGAGATTTGAATGGAAAAAGTAAATTCTATGTGGAAAAGTCCAACTAAGAGGAAACATCCAGAAAACATTTAAGTTACTCAGTGTCAGTGTTTCCCTAAAATAAAATATTAAGGATTAGACTCTCACTTAACAAGGAATGCTACAAGTCACATCTGTGGAAGTAAGTAAAGGAAATATATGCAAAGGTCAGGCAATATTACACATAGTATCTTAAAAAAACCTTCTCTTATTATTTAGCAGCCTGGTCAATAGTCCAAGACCCTCAGGCTAGTAGATCCCAGCCTTCATTTTTTTCAAAATTAACTGTAAGACATAGGTATCAGTAATTCGTGCAGCGCTAGAAGAAACATCATTAAGAAGATGGCAGGCACAGCATTCTTCCCTTGTGCTTGTTCCAAGCAGCAGCAGTAACTAAAACTTCTGGAGCTGCAAAAACTTTCTTCTGAAACAGGGATTTTATTTTAATAGAATTTCCAGGGGAAATATTAGTTCTAACGAAATCAAGTGGTTATGAGGACAAACAGTTTGTCCTAAAAATCTATGTTTAGCTAAATCAAAAGATCTGTAATCTCCTCTCAACAATATTTTAAAGCCTAGCACCTTTTCTGAATTTTGGTCTAATTTTTTTTTCCAGATAGTTCAACTAAGGATCATTATGTAAGCCTGTAAGTACAGAGTTTCTTCTGTTTTCTGTTCTGAGACAAATTAAAGGTCAATTTTCAGCACATTATGTTTTTCTTGTTTTCTGACTATTTACACATCTTGAAAATTAGGATAAAGGAATAGAAATCTAATGTTTTAGGGTAGCTTTTACTTCACTGCACTGAAAATAAACAAACAAAAAAGCCCAAACTTGCTGCCTCTATCTGATAGCAAATGAAATCACTAGCAAGGAATCACCTCTCATGTTTTCATTAAGTAAATGTTAATTTTTGTCTAGATAAATTTTGCATATTTGCTACAGCTCAGCTATGAACTACTCACAGAAAATCCTAAGAACACATTGTGAACATAAAATGCTACTGTCTGTCGTCTAAAGACACCTCAGTTTTACAGCGAGGGTGTTGATGCTTCCAACCTTTTTATTACCTGAAAACCCATCAACAGCTTTATAATGATGAATGCAACACAGTTCAATTTGTATTTGTAAAATTCACTTTTAAAAACGGCAGATGTGTGCCAGCACATCTGGAAACCACTTTTAATTATACTTTCCTCAAGTGGGAAAGCAGTAGCTTGTACCCATAGTGAAGCTTTTATATCTGACCACACAAATGCTAGCAACCACCTGTGCTTTACTCTGATTTTCATTATAGAGTATATCACATTACTACCCTATTATTCCAGAACGACATTTGAAGCTGTTGTGTGACTAAGCTGCAGCAAGTGTGGTCTTGAAAAGGCCTCTACTCTACAAAAATGTAATAAACTTGATTGCAGTTAGGGTACTTACCGCTGACGATATCACAATATGCATGCTCCTAAAGCTGGCTTCTTTTGCTCTGAAAGTCATAAAAGATATACATTAACAATCATGATTACCAGTCTGGGAATTGGAATTTAGGAAACTAATGTATGCCCCCAAATGAGATACCTTGTAAGTATTTGGAACTCCTTTCCAATATTTTCTTTCCTGCTATTAATACAGGAGTATTATAGTCAAATACTCTGTTTCTTCAGCCATGCTCTGAGATTACAAAAAGCAATTTCAACTGTGATCTGTCAGCCTAGCGGTATTTCAATTCTGTCATAAATGTTTTCATAGGTTGCAAACATTGTGAGTTACATGACTAGGTTGGGTTTTCTAAACTTAACCTTCCTCCCCTACTCCCCCCTACCCCGCTCAAATGTAACAGCTTTTTTACATCACTGTTCCTCATTTTTGACAAAAAAATATATATGTTTCAGACATCGGTGGAATCCTTTTCTTCTTTAAAACACTCTTTCAATATTTTGGGAGAATGTAATGTTGACATGCAAAATTTTGTATATCATAGTGGAAGGGAAAGGTTGAGCATTTGTAATGCTCAGCCCTTGGGAGACCTGGCATGCCCAGGGATAGACTCATCAGAAATGGACACCAGTATGTGTTACTTGGCAAAATGTAATGTGCAGTTTACAGACTACATTTTAGGATAATTTGCTATGCTGACCCGCACAATGTGCAGTTAACTAAAAAAACCCCAAACATCAGTTTAGCATAATTTAATCTGCTTATCAGTTACTATGCTTGAAAGAAAAGCTTCCACACTGTCATACACCTAAAAAACTACATTCACCTGTCTCCTATTTTCTGCCTTTAATTCAGGACTTAAGTTTTGCAGTAACTCATGAAGCCAGAGGATCCCTCACGGGACTGAGCCCTCTCCCAGTGTGCTGCCCATGTAACTTCACTGCCTGCTGCCAAGGGCTCTGGGATTGCAGCTGTAAGAAACTCGTCCCGCTTTGAGAAAGACTCAAAGCAGACCTCAGCCCGGGATCCTGAGACAGCTGCTGCGCTCCCTCTCTACCAGGCAGAACAACTGATCTGTACAGTCACAAGTACCTCGGCTTCGCTCCTGCCCTCCCGCCGCTCTCCCCCCGCCGCCACGCACAGCCGCACCGAGGCGCGGAAGCGTCCCAGTGCCGCTGCCTCACACCACCCGGGAGAGCTGCTGCTTCTGCAGCAGGCAAGACTCTCTGGGTCAGCAGAGAGGGAACAGCAGGATTTGCTTTAATATACCTTTTTTTTTGTCATCTCAGAGCCTGCCATGTGACACCTGGTAGGCATTTAAACGTTCACCCAACTATTATACATTAAAATAATGTAGGGGGTGTTCACTGGGTCATATATATAACTTTTGCAAAAACGTTCATAATATTTTAAGAGATTGAATATGTTAACAGTCCACAACCCCGGTGCTGTAAAAGCATAACCCTGATTTCACATTGCTAATACATTTATTATCCATGCAAAGAAGGCATAATATTCCTCCTCCTATTCTATAATCTGTAGTAACAACTTTAGATTGCTTAAAAATAAAGAATGTTAATTCCTGTGAATTGCTTAAACCTAAAAGAAAAAAGGATCATGGTCTTTTTCAAAATACAGGCACACTGTCAATATAACTTGTTAAAGGTTTTCCAACTAAATACACTTGCAGGGCAAACAAAGACTGAAGTACTCTACAGTACTCTACAAAAGATAAAAATATGCTTTTTTTGTTTGAAGATGAAGGTATCCTGAAATCAACCTTCCTGAAACAAAATGAGGTCTAATTATCAAAATAATAGTCCTAGAATGTAAATTCATTTCATCTTGGACATACAATTTCTAATGCAGCATTTAAATAGGGATGCACTAGGAGACAGGTAGTTGCACTTTCTGAACTCTGCTTGAAATGGTGATATGAATTGATATAATCAAGGTCAGCCACGACAGTCATTTTCAGAAGGGGAGAAGGGTGAGGGAAAAGACTGCAAATGGGCAAAATAAGCACTCGGATGTCTGCTTTTTTACAACACAAGGAAGGCATGTTCAAGCCTTTTACTCAGTAAACCTTCCTCTTCGAGGAGTGCCAATGAAGACAACAAAGCTGCTTGAGGAATATGGAAATGCCAGTCATGCTAGTGCCATCAGGAACCAAGGGGGAAGATGCAGCTTTTGGCATCCTGGAGCAGCCAGGTCACAGGGTACTGGATCCAAAGAGCCGCAAAGTCAGGGGGATTCTCTCTGCTAATTGCAACGGGCCCTAGATCAGCTCTTTGCCCTTATACATCTTTAACTATCCCACTCATAACGCTGTCATCATGAGCTTAAGGATGTGACTGGGAAGGAGAGCAGAAATGTCTTTGAAGTCATGAATTATATCCAAGATCCTGGATACCTGCCATTTTAAAACACTGAGCTGAACGCACTCAGCCTTAGCCTCAGGTTAACAGTCTGGAAGCAAGAAGCAAACAAACAAACAAAAAAAAAAAAACCACCATGGATGCATCCTCCCTGCCTAACTCCCTCTGATTCCAGCGATTTTGGGTGCACTGGAGCCGTACCCCCATAACTAGCCAGTCAGGCAGACTGCATGCCTGCAGCCACACTGGAGCCTGCCCATCTTGCTGCCGTCCCTCTGACCCGCTGGAAAGCAGCTCCAGGGCAAGGGGCTGGTGCTCAGGGCTGCACACATCTGTGAAAGGGAAAACACCTGGGCTTAGGTACAGGGTGTCGGGGACACCGAGCAGGCAGGGGGATTACTCCCGGGAGCAGGGTACCGCCGACAAAGCCTCAGCCATTTTCCCCAAAGCAGGGTTGATGTCATGCCCGTTCTCTCCTATAGCTAACTGATTGAAAATACTAAAAAGTCTTTGCAATCCTATTGGTCCTGCCAAGGAAGCTTGACTGGCAGGACAATGCATTTTTGTTCTCAATTAAAAACATTATTTGGGCACAGTAATTATTTAAAATCCAAGAGGAATATGATTTTATGATTATATCCACAGTTTGTCAATTGAAGCAAATGTTTGAAACTGTCAAGGTTTGGTAGAGAAAGAAGAGGGAGTAATAACAAACACTACTATGACTATAAGTAGCCTTCATCCAGCCAGCGCAATTGTACTTGTATTCTGAAATCACCGTAGCATAATCACAAACCAAAATCACAATTGTAGTGAAAAACCACATACGACATGCTGATATGGAGGGATTTCATTAGCACATTCCATTACTGGATACTGCAAGTAGTCTGCCTGCTATGTTGTCCTTTTTGTAAGAATACAGAGCAATCGTGGCTATTCTAATACAGAAAAATGGGAAGCAGAGCAAGAAAGAAATGGAGAGAATTTGTGTTAAATTGGATTTTCTTGTCTCCTCCTGTAGTTTTTATCACCCAGATGACAAAACATTATCATTAGCAGTTTATACCAAAAGTTAACATTTGCCCATCGTTTTCTATTTTCTCTAAACCACAAAGGTTGGAGCCTGTTATGCACTCCCCTTATCTTATTCTGTTACTTTAGAATCTAAAAGCGCACTGTGCACATTAATCTTTCATGGCAGAGTTCACTGAAGTTCTGCCAAAATTCAATAATTATGTTCCATCCAATGCAGCAATTTATTTATCTCATTGCTGGAATTCAGAATATATAAAATAAAGTGCTTAGTTTATATGAATGAAATGCTTGCTAAAACCCCCCCCACAAGACAAAACAAAACAGCCCCGTTTAATTTCTAAAGTTTTAAAACACAGTAGAATCTATCGTGGAATAAAGCTATTTTTACAAGACCTCATGTTCTCTTGATAAACTGAAAGTGTTCGACAATATGTTTCGGGGTTTTTTTCATGTAAGTGAAAGTATTTTACGAATACATTTGTAACTTTTATTCAAATGTATAACAATATGTACCACTTACACTGCACTACTAAAACATGAAATATTAATGTCTAACGGTCATTAAAAATGCCAACTACAAAGCAAGAATTTGTATTTTGAATGGAGAATAAATTGGTTTACTGCTCTGAAATGGGTAACTGGGAGTTCAACAGCTCTGTGGAGTAAAATCTAAGATACAAAATTATAACAAAGTTAAGCTTTGTAATTGCAGTCTTTCATGATATGTTTGCAAACAAATAGAAAACATAAAGCCCTCCAAGTAGGAAGATTAGAGACACGTTATTCCTGAGGGCTGTTAAAAATAAAAATGACATAATGGAGAATACTTAATATCCTTCACCTTTTGTAGTCTCAGGAGAAGTAACTAACCAGTTATTTATCGACCTAACTATAACAAAGAAACATTAATCTACCGGTTTGGGATTTAAAAAGAGAATACATTATCTATGAATTTTAAACTTTATACTTAATACTTATGAATACAGAATGCTGATGTATGTGACAGAAACATGACTTCTTTGTATGCTCATACAGACAATCAATTTCTTCATGGAGGAAAACATTAATATAGTGTCTGCAATCAAAAGCCAAATTTATAATGTTTTAAGTTTTTAAGCAAAACCCTCTGTTACTTCATATATTAGGTTTTACACTTCAGGCACGCTATCAGACAAAATTTGACTCTGGATTTAGAAACTGCTTACAAAGTTTTTGGAGCTTAACTTGCTGTGATTTATAACACGACCCTTCACCAACCAAAACAGAAATGAAAACCTCTAGAAGTAGTGCACTAGCATGTGTTCATTATTTCACAGTAAAGCCTTCTAGGTAAAACTAGGAATATCACAGTAAAACATTTTAAAGTTAGTTTTGCAGTAACTAGATGTGTATATGCATATTTTATACTAAGTGTACCTAATTTAGTAACTCAGGAGAAATTACTTCCATGCACCAGCAAATAAATTCCATAACAATTTGTGAAAAGTCTACTATCAGATTTACTTTTGCACCCAGTATGGTCATTTTCTGGCAATGCTTTACACTGAAATAGGATTCAGCTGCGATGTATTTTTCCCTGTCGTAAAGCTTTTTAAAAATCCCAGAAAAATGCAATTAAGTCCTATCCATTTTATTTTACTACTGTTCTCCATCTATATTTTTTAACATGTTAATCTTGTCTGCTTTCTTTCATTGTGAATACAGCATGTTATAGTTAAACTCGTAGGAGACTTTTGAGTATTGTAACTTAGTCTCCTGCAACATAACAATGAACAAACTCTCCCAGGCAAGTTGTATGAAAGTACAGATACTGAAGAGTCTATAAAGATCAAGTTTTTTCCCAGTCTAGCTGTGTCTTGCATTATGTAATAAAGGAAATATACACGCACACTCAGACAAACACCTTACAGAAAATGTACTGTTTAACGGAAGAAAGACAATACCTGCAAAGCCCATTTTAACAGCAGGACTACTGCAAAAGGGATCAAGGCTAGTGGGGCAGGGGAAGGTGCGAAAGGGCTGTTCCACATCGATATTGCTGCTGAAGTATGGTATTGCTTATAAGTAAACAACACATATAGGAAGAAACGAGCAACTCCTCAGCTCTAGCCACAAGTGCTGTTATGTATAATAAAAATACCTAACAAAAATGCTGCCTAACGCATTTTGTCTTTACATTGAATGCACATGGAAGAGACACTGGGGTAGAGTATACACAGCGTGCAAAAGGAGGTCCTTAACTTCCAATTGCTGGGTTGCTTTGTTACATACAGATTAAATTCACAAAACGTTCAAGTGTACAATAATAATGTATTCACTTACAGTGCCAGACTTGTTTATATAATATCAGTGAGGAATAATCACCCATTTATTGCACTGATGATCTCCACAAGTTTTGAAACTCTGAGCACACTTGAAACGCGAACTTCTGCAGCTCCTTATTAATGTTTAGACTAACTCCCTTTCCCCCTTTTTAACAACAAAGGACAACCCAGCTCCTGCTCCCTGTCTCACAGATCAGACCCATACCCAGATTTCAAATAAATTTGGGATAAATCCAAAGGCACATCCGAGATTTTCCTTGCCAATTTCCCTCCAGTGGATCCAGGCATGTATTTTTTAAAATAGTTATATCAAAAAGCTTCACTTGCATAATTCAAACAAAGAAACGTCTCGAAAATGTCATTACTTAGTGTTCACTGAGCATAATTTACTGAACTTAAAAGTTTAAAGATTCATCTGCTTTACGTCCACAAGTGTTTTAAGCAACCCCTAATACTGTATCCTGCTTAAATGTGACAATTAGGGCTGCTTTGGCATGTTGAAAAATATAAAGGCACAAACGATCCTCATTATGCCTTAGCTCCCTGTAGCCTGGTTTTTGGAGGTGCGTAAGCTGCGGAAATTTAGAATGATAATAGCAACAATTTGGTACATGAGGAAAAAACAGGCACCCCCACCCCACCCCCGAATGCTTCAGATATACTGTATAAAGTCATTTTGACGTGCCTACACAACTGGTTGTGGCAGCTTTCAGACATGATTCCTAATCACAAAAAAAAATGCTTCAGGTTCTTTTAGAGAAAGCTTGCCGTTGGGAAGTTGATTTTGGCCAAGTGCCAAAATCATGTGCAAAAGGGGCCCTCATTACCAATTCATGGCAGCCTTCAGTGCTGACAAAAAATGTGACCCAACAGGCTAAAGCAACAACTAAAATTAAAAAGTATGAGACAAAGACAACTTACTTAATATTCCTTCCATCGCCACATTAAACTTTTCTGTAATTAAACCCTTGTTAGTTCAAAGCAGTTGTCAACTACTTTTAAATGATTGCACAGGCAGTCTGTAACAGTTGAGAGCTTTCCCTGTAAATTCTCCCCAGCCACTCTACTTTTAACAGCATTTGGGTCCGACAGCAGAACTTTCTGCTGTGCGCCTCTGCAAGAAACCCCTCTCCAAAAAGAAGCAAGGCGCCCGCGCGTATTTCAGCAAAAACTAAGCAGATCATTACAAGATTTTGCAAGCGTTAAAGGCATAGGAGGAGTAAGGAGGGGGAGGAGAGAAAGAGCTCAATACGCGGGAGCAGCTATTTCCTAAACTTTCTAAAAAGCTTATCAAAATGGGCATGCAAACATTAAGCAATCGCAATTAACAGCGCTCGCTACACCACTATCCCATAAAAGCAGATTTGATACACGGCCTTACCTAGATGTCGTCTGGCTTTTCTGTGGATCAAAAAGTTTCCTGCCTAAGCACAGAGATATTCTTTCACAAACCATAAAGGCCCCTTTTATTAATCCAGCACTGTAACAGCCTGCTTTCTACACCACGTTGAGAGCAGGATGCGTCAGCTTTCAAGAGAAAAAACAGTCTTATTACACAATTAGTGGCAGATTGTATAATAGTGGATTTATCTTAAAGAGTGAAAAGGCATTTTTTAAAAAGCAAAGAGGGTGCGGTCAGATGTTAGGCTATCCCTGAGAAAAGGGGCCTAGGCTGCACTAGTACCTAAATACTAGCAGAAGCTTACTGGGAAGGGAGCCAATGGAATGACTTTGTTTGACCCAGCTGCCAATCTCTCCTGAAGCACTGCGCCAGACTAAACACTGACACTATTTTAACTCAAATCAGGCTACAGCAGCTGTTTGCTTTCCGGCTCTCAGCTATGCACCATGGCCATGATGACTCTGCACAGCACATACGATAGAGCTGGGGCACTTCTGCTAAAATGTGTTCCATGTTTGGACTGGTGGTACAGAAGTGGGGGCTGGGGGGGGGCTGCTGGTTTGGGGGGTTCTTTCTTCCTTTTTTCCTTCTTTTCCTTTTTTTTTTTTTTTTTAAACATCCCTGCCTCCATTTTCCCCAAAGTGAAATAAAAATGAGATTTGAGGCACGCAGAAGATTCAACATTGCGAGTCAGGTGAAAGGAGAAAAGTTACTGCTTGGGACTGACAAGAACCAGAATACATTGTAAAGGTGCGCATATGCACGTGCATGCATGACTCCAAAATCCATCTACAACCTGAAATTATTTATTTTCTTCTTGCTAGTTGCTCTAAAATTGTTTAGCATAAAAATAACCAGCAGATTTTTCCTCTCACTCATTTTTAACTGTAAAACAAAAGTGGGTGTGTATATATATATGTAAGAAAGCAGGCATTACCTGTGTGCGTACATGCACACATCTGCATATGCATCCAGATTCTGATCTAAATTACAGCAGTGCAAATTGCACAGTAAGCAATGAAGTTATTACAGGTTAAAATGGAGGGTGGAATTTGATAGCCAATTTACATATGAAAGTATATGAGACTGAAGAAATACATAAGCATTATTAATAATAGGCATATGGCATGGAGGCTGGCATGTCTTTTCTAATTAAAAAAAAAGTCAAAGAAGAGTTGCAGCAACAGAAACAAAGCACATACACATGTTAAAATCCAGTGGAGGCTTCTGAAATACTGGGCATGCAGCACAGTCCAACGCAGCACCTACAGATTTGCAGAATTTGCATCTAAACTCAGCCACAGTACTCAAGCCAAAACTTTGTTTCCTCTCACCCCGCCACAGAGGGTTCCTGGCTATTCCCAAAAACTGCATGTCATGATAATTTCCTTCAGTAAAAAAATCAGAAGAACACCTCCACCTAAAACCAAAAAGCATAGTGAGGGAACCCAATGCTTTTTATTTAATCTAAAAGTGTATGACTTATCTTGATGTGGAGTAAAGGACAAGGGGAAGGTGTGACTCCTGACTTCTGAATGCCTTCAGTAAGCACTGCTGGATATCTCAATATGTATACTCAACAGAGGTAATGGGGAAAAAAAATGCAAAACAGAAACGGAAAACAAAATAAAGAAAAAAAAATCTAAACCGTGAAAGCTGAGACTGTTGCTCCGTTTCAGGCTGTTGTGCATCGGCTGATTTCCATGAGCTGTTCAACTGCCTGCTACCAGAAACCAGTGGAAGTCACTGATATTGCGCAAGCCCAAATCTCACTAACTACCTGCCTCTCTCACTGGTCCTCAGGTGTGTTAACAGTTTAAGAAAAGATCCTGGAAAAGATCTTAAATAATCCAACCTTAAAATGAATAAGGATTACAAATGAAATGAGTAATGGCTAGCACGACAAATACCCAATGTTCCTATCTAACAAAAGAACTGAAACAGGAGACCTGCATTACATCTGAAACGCCAAGAAAGAACCTGCAATTACATTTACACTAAGGAGGAAGTTACAAGAAATGCAGTTACCTACACCTGTGAAGTCTGAAATCTTAAAATGGCAGACGGGTTAGACAAAGCCAACAGTTTTTACAGCCCCTCTCTTCTCTCTCTAAGGAGCATAGAGAGCATTTATCATGAGATTAATTTGCAGGCCCCATAAAGAAAATACAACTCCTCAGCAAGAAGAGCATGTGCCCTGTGAATTCACACCTCGCGTTGCACCAGACAAGAAAGGCAATACTGCAGCGATACGTCTAGAAAGACATTAACAACACTGAACTTAGCATGGCTGGAAAAGAACAAAAGTACAAGATAAGAAACAAAACATAGGCTGGAGTGAAGTTTTGCCAGTTTCTTGAGGCAGAAAAGAAGGTAATATGGCCAGATCAACAGACAAAGAATTTAGTAACAAAATTTGAGAATGACAGGAAGGGAACGATGTTGTTCTCAGTGAAGCCAGCAAGGAACATATCCAAGACAGGACAAGATCAGGATGCGGATAAACCATGGTGGGTAGGCACTTAAAATACTGACATTAAAAAGACAAGACTACACACTTAAAGGTGGAACACAAAGGCTTTTCATTCAAATACAGTATAATTAGCAGAAAGCTCATGCAACCTTCTCCTTCTTGGAAAGCTAATTGAAAATTTATTCCTGTTTCGATTTGTGAGGGTGGGTCCCCTTAGCGTCATTTTGATTTGTAAGTTAAATACTCTTGTCATAATTGCTCCAGGGTGGCTGCGAGAGAGGGAGGTAGTATCTGGCATTTCTTTTGCTTTTAAACAAACTTTTGTCAGCCTTGGGCAATGCATGAAGAAACATAGGGAAGCACTGGAATAGGTAACTAGTAGGGCTTTGCTGACGAATACAAATCTCTTTCCTTCTAGAAAACTATTTAGAATTCTTATTATCTTATAAATGAAGCATTCGTACAGCTAAGCATATTTGCAGTTCCTGTTGTAGAAAATCTCTGGTTGCTCCTAAAAGGGTTCTCTGTTAGAAATAACACATTCATTCTTTTCACCTTGATTTCAAGGTTAGGGAGCTGTGTGTATGTGATTATACTGTGTGCATCTACACCATCTAAAATCTCTGCAACTCATTGGCCAATATTGATCACATTTAGGATCAGAGGTTTCAGGTGTATTTTTGAGAAACTCAGTAGCTTTGAGATCTCCATCCTACACCAAATATAGGTCAAAGGAATAAAGGAGAGAAATTTTCTTGGCATCCCCATGAGCAAATATGGAAAAGTCTGTAGAAGAAAAAGGCCTTCTAACTGCTTCATTACTTCACACTAAAAACTTCCATCAGACCTACACACAGTTTTAAGTATGAAATTTCAATTAACCTCAAGAAATGAATCCATAGGAAAGTAGGCTTCACTGGTCATGGCCTACCTTTGATTTGCTGGGGAGCTGGTAGAAAGCATATTGGACATGTCGTCCAAAGGCTTTGTTTGTTTGTTTTGCTTTTTAGTTTCAACTATTCAATTAGAGTGACTTCTTTTCACCCTCATTTCGTCTATGTTTAGTACCATAATTTTGGTCTGCTATTTTATGACCAAATGATTCCTCACTTCAAGTCAATTGTAAAGCTCTAATTGATTTCAAAGGAATCAGGATTTTATCCTTTTCATCCCCAAGCCATAAGCATATTGCCAGAGGGTCCCAGACAATGATGCATGTAGAGCACTGTGCAGCTAGCACTGTGAGCTGATTAATAACTTTCAGCTTTCACTTGTGCATCAGCCACTTCTGGAAGAGATGATGGCCAAAACTATGACATAACATTGCAAGTCATACGTGCCACTCTGGCGTTGGAGGCTCTGAGCTCCTACAATGCTGTGCGTTTGTTCACCTGCTGAGCCTTCTCCTATCTGAACTTTCAGTAACTACCACTGCTAGGCTGGAAGCTTTTCACCAGTAAGGATCGCCAGGGGAAAGAGGAAAAGAAAGAAATCTAACATAGAACTAAACTTGCATTTCAGTATTTCAGATACTTCAGGTGAGCAAGTTAGATTTCCAAAAAAAAAAACTGACTGCAAACAACTTTATTTCCCTATCTACTCCACTAGTACACCACACATCACTAGTTTTATTAATATGTTTAATTTATAGTATGCTTATTTTAAGCAGGAAGACAATGGTGAAACATGAGGGAGAAAAAGAAAAGAAAAGAAAAAAACCCAAACAAACCAACCCTCCTGGCCGCTCGCACAACAAGGAATAAATGCTATACTTTCTATTAAAAAGTGAGAAACATAAATAAATTCAAGAGACAGACACCTATTCATGGTGAAATGGAACCCAGATGCTAACAGCTGAGAAGAAACTTGCCTCAGAAACTTGATTGCATAAATATCTTTCATGAAGGGTTTTCATAATTCTCTGAGTAAGCCAGTGCCCACCACACCACTACCAACAGTAGTGTATTAGACTTTTCTGTTCCATTTGGTTGGGAAAAACTGGTATTGCCAGAGTCCATAGACATCTTTTAAACAAGAGCATAGAACATGGCAGTGACTTTTGTAGCTATGGAATTAGTTTAATTCAGACTCTAAAATTAGTCTTACCCAATCTCATCATCTCCAGATGCTCCTTTATACTCATAAATCCACTAAAATGTTTATATTGTCCCATGCAAAGGGGTGAATGCCTGCTGTGGATTGTTGCTCCAAGGCAGCAATAACTTACTATGTCTTTTCTGTAGCAAGTTGCAGTGTTTTTTTGAAGTACAGTCTATAGACATTTGCTCTTTCCATCACACCTCCCACATTTCCACAAGCCACAACATATTTATGCTTCAAGACATCTTCTGGAACAAATCAGTTTTAGTTTTGAATTAGAATACGGCATGACATGAGACAGATATAGCTGGGGTTTCTCCTAAGAATAAATTTCTGTGCTTTTAGAACAGAGACCAAGCAAACATCAAGCTTGCATATATGCCCTACTTCCAAGCCAAGGAAATAGCTACCATATGTATTAAAAAGTCAGTATCAAACATAATTAGATTAGATATAACACAACTGGGCCCCCAAAGACCACCATCCATTCTTACTCATTCCATCTTTGGGACCAATTACCATGTTATTATACTGACTAGTGCTGAGAATCCATCAAGGAAGAGGATCCTGTTATGTTGCCAAACAAAAAGGCAGCTCTTGCCTCAAACATCATCCTACTATTTTGTCAGTCAAATTCAGCCATGGTACATAAGATTCCTTCCCCGAGCTCATACACAGGGTTAGCTCTCTTGTTCCACCACCATAATCTCTTTTGCAGTTGTGACTACTGAAGAAGGGAGACATATTCCAGTTTTTCCTCTGTGGGTAAATATCTTCTATGGATTTACTTACTATTATTTTCTTTAACAACAGGTTAAAGAGGATAAGGAAGGAAAAAAACAAGAAAAAGATAATAATTAAGAAGATTGTTGGCAATGCACCCCTCCAAACATTAAGCAGACATTAACAACTGTTTCATACTTAGCACTAAATACAAAAATGAGATAGACAGCAAACTAATTCTGTTTACAGTATTACATACTACCGAGATGCTAGCAAGTCTAGGAAGGAATGTG
The DNA here is from genome assembly GCA_031468815.1 of Morus bassanus. NCBI lineage: Eukaryota > Metazoa > Chordata > Aves > Suliformes > Sulidae > Morus > Morus bassanus. The sequence goes on from CM062568.1 coordinate 111,349,000, forward strand.
ATACAGCAGTTCAAGGTGACTAGAAATCAGGATTCTTGGTGTTTATTTCTGACCCTGCTCCTAGCAGGGTAACCTTGGGCATATATGTTAACCTCCTCTGTCCCAGATTTCAGCTGATATAAATCCACAGGGCTCAAAAAGCATCTGAAAAGACCTGCACAGTCAAACCTTCCATCCTCTACACCCTCGTTTCTCTAAAAATGAGGCAGATAACATTCCTATTAATTTTTAAGTAATTAATAATATATTAATATGGACACTATTAATTCTTGCTAAATGGTTTGAGATCCACCTTTGCAGCAATGAAGGAAGAATCAAAGAAAGCATTTACTCATAAATTAATGCAAACTGAACTACAATTTCTGATTGCCTGTAATGTTCATCTACAGTAGAAATAAATATTAAACAAGTCTTTATTGAATATCCAGAATAAATCCATGGCTGGTTGAAGTGTTCTTTTTATGTTAATTGGAGAAACAGGGCATCAGATTCAGTTTTTCACTACATGCTTCACAAAGATAGTCCTAAGCACTAATGTCTAGAGTTTTAAACTACCTGCCTCACTGCAAAGCTTAAATAACCAATCACTCTGCCAATGCATATGCCTTTAAGTCAGTGCTGTGTTGACTCTTTAAATATTTTCACATTTTAATATAAACTTTTCAGACAAAAATCTCTCTTAGAGAACAAGGATCCTACACAACCAAAATGGAGAGAAGTTACTACTTACTGTTTTTTCAGTCTCACCTGTTTAAGTACAGCTGACACAGCACAGATGCATTACTCTTGTCTGGGGGATAGCCTGTTTACCAACCCTTTAACGACTTACAGTTGAAATTGCCTCATTTAGGAATCATGGTGGTATTGACTATTAAAGTGAAGCAGAAGAGCCTACCAGCTACACCAGGACACTAAAAATCTGTGCCCTGTGTTCTATTCAAAGCTCTGAAGAGGAAAGAAGAGGCAGGTGGGATTTGCATACATTGATGATTATGATTTCAAAATCCTTCTCAGCAGCCATTTCCATTGCTACACACTTAGGCACAACCTAAACCAAACCTGGCAGTATGGGAGAAATTCTTCAGACCTACATCTTACACCAAAATAGCTGGGTTTCCAAACTATTACACCAAAGTTTGGAAATGAAAGCCTTTATCTGCATATTATAAATCCAGCTATAAACTGCCTGTAGACAAAACATAATATGCAACTGAAATAACATATACAATTCTATCATTGTGGTGTTCATGCAAAACTGGCTGTCTAGAGTTTTCTCCTTTCTAACTCAACACAAGACACAAAAGGAACATCTTTAGGATCCTTTATTCTTTGCCAGCCAAACAGCTACCTAACAAAGAAGCAAGAGATAATGAATCTTAGCTATTACCTGCTATTACTGCACATCTCTGAAGGCCCAAGTGAAAAGACCATCAGCTACAGCCTCTTGACTATATTAGGTAAAAAAATATAACATTACATGGTTTTGGTTATGGGTCTGTGATATAGCAGAGTAGATTTTACAAGAACACAAAGTACATGAAAGCAACATATTTGATCATTTTTTTCATCAAAACAACAAAAAAAACTATGTTAGGAAATATACTTAATAAGTTTTGTCATACTATTTTGCTGTTATAAATTTTCATGACTGCCACTAACTGTCAAGTGAAAGTTCCATGAAATACAGTATCTTCCATAGATTAAATTAGGTAGATCCTATTCATTAACTTTCAGTTATTCATACAAATGTTAACCTCTGCATAGAGACTACCTTTTTGATAAAATGCCTCCTTATGTCTAAAACCAGGTTTTATTCCACTCCCAGCTGCATTTTATTAGTTATTTTAGACAGCACTTTACTGTCACTGGAGAAGTTTCAAGTTTAATCTAAGGCAACTTCTGCATCCCAGCTGAAAAAGTAGCAGCTATGAAAAGTAATTTTCAGTTAGTCACATCATCACAAGTTGGTTTACATTTACACTATATGAATTTAAATTACTGTTCCAACATGAAAACCAGAAAACTGAAATTCACTTATCGAGAAGGCCTTGCAAAGCAGAAATCTTTTTCAAGTTGTGAGTATGGTCTGTCATGTCTGCTTAATACATATAGTTTCCACTAGCATTAGAGAGCTGTATGGAAGTACTGATGGGGAACACACACTTATTACCTTAGTCTCATGAGTAATCAAGTATCATGAACAATCAAACATATAGTTTTTGTTTATTACTCTGTGTACATTTTTAATGTAGAATCTTGGTATGTAATAATCCTACAACATCACAATATTTAAGGAGCAAATATTTGAGGAATGGGTTCAACAAACTTCAGTGCATGCCAAAACATTCTCAAACCTTGTGTTCTCTAAAGAAAGAAAGTAAGAAGAGAAGATAGCAGACTATGATCAGTTTGAATCTACCTGCACTCAACTTGATGGTGAAAATGATGGTACCTCCAGGTGCATGTAGTTTCTATATATGCTTAGTATATTTGACAAATATTACTTCAGAAATGTGACAAGTCCACGCAAAGAGCTGGATAGCAAGCTGACTCATTTTCTTCAGTTAAACGCTGCTTTAAAAGCATTGAGTATCCACTGCTCGACTGAGTGAGCAGTGGAGAGAACATAGTCAGCAGAGAGGACAAAGAAACAGAAGGGAACAAAACTGTTTTCTGGGCTTCAAACAGAGGAATATTAATGTTTTCACAGCTCTTTGGGGGAGTATTTGAGTCCCTATAGTCCGTACATGAAGAAGCTGAAATGAAAAGGAGTAATACTTAATCTTTCATCATTTGGTGTGAAAGACTAGCAAACCGCTGTCAAACATCAGTAATTGCTCATGGGTAAAAGGACCTAAATTGGGGTGGTGGAGTGGAATGAAAATGACGAGCAAGAATTGTGTGTGTGATATATTAATAATAATACCAAGAAAGTATGAAAAGTAAAACAGAAGGTGGTTGGTTAGAAAGAATAAAAAGAGGAAGAGAAAATGAAAGGGACTTTTTTTCCCTTGCTCATCGAGCCTGTACCCATGGAGCAGGACAAACAGAAACTTCGATTCTTTGCTATTTCAAGTTCCATTGTTGGACAGAACTAATGATGGACATCTCACAGGCTATTCAGCCCTAGAAAGAAACCAATTTGGAAAATCATAGATAAGCTTTACTAGTAAAAGGCACCTGCCAACTAATAGCAGCAGTTGTGTCACTGGAGATTCATAGATTTCATTAAATTTTGGAATTTCTCTTAGTAATAATATCAGCATACAAATGCTTTTAGTATTCCTATAACCAAAGTGACTTCAAATATAACAGAAAAATGTCTTTGAGTGCAAATTCTGTTCCTCCATGGGTACACTGCACTAGCACAAATGCGATATGAAGTTCTACGAGTAAAAAGATTGTCTTCTGTGCCTCATAATTTTTTTAAAACAAAAAATATATTCAGTGCAGAAAACTATAATAAATTACTCATCTCAAGCTTAATGATGACTCTAAGATTAGCAAAAATGGACAAAATTACAAACTGCTGATTTTTATTTCGAATCTATGTTAAGCTGAAACATGTTCCTTTAAATCAGTCAGGTTTACCTCAGAGATGGAGCTGTAATGTGGAATTGTGGGATATAAGAGAATCTAGCACTTTGTTGAAATCACTCTACCTTTTAGAGAAATGCATCTGATACTCTGCTAGAGTGGATTTCCATGACAATGAGGCTACGAAATTTTATACCAGCTGGAGATCAGCTCCCATACATCTTTCTTCACGACAAGTGACATGCACTAATTTTGGATTCAGAGTTATGCAGAAACAGTAAAAATCAAACAAATAGTGAACAAACAATTACATAGTGTGGTTTTGGTTTTATTTTGTTTTTTTTTTTTTTTCTTTTAATGAAATATTTTCCTCTAATTAAGCTGTAGTTTTGGAGGAAAACATTGTGGGTGTATATATTTAAAAATTCATTATCTCACTACAGAAAAGAAGCAGCACATGCTAAATCTTGTATTGTAATTTGGGCCATGAGAGAAAAGTGCCCAAAATATTTGCTTAGCATCAGAGGCAGAGAATCTATGATTCTAAATATTATATAAAAGGGAAGGAACCAAAAATAGTAACATATTGTTTAATGTTCATGTACAGAAAACAAAACACAGCAAAAAAATGATGCTGCTTAGCCGCACCTTAATTAGTAAGCCATGCTTTTAAAAAAATGTAATAAGAAAGGTATTTTTTTCAAAAGAAAGAGTTAAGCAACAAGGCTATTTATGCAGTTTTCTCAGCACTCAATATAGGACTAAAGAGCCTGCAATTTTCAAGGTGATTTGCAATTTCCATTAATTTGTTGAAGGTTTTGTAGCTCAATAATGAGACACTTACATCAGTTATTAGTGAATCAGAGCTGTTTGCAGCTTTAATTCAAACACAGTAAATACAAATGCAAATGTGCACATGATTTTCTATTATCATTTCTAGAGGGTGAAAGAAGGCAAATGATCTTCAGAAGAATGGGGGTGTTTATCATTATTTGCCTAAAATTGGTTAACAGCCCCATACTGCTGGAAGTGAACTGAGAATTGTCGATGAATGCCAATATTTGGGTTGTGAGGAACTGGAAATGGCCATTTGGCACCAGGGTGTTGGCTTTACCTCCCCGAAAACTGAAAATCTTATGGTTTTGTCTACTTTAAAAGACAATTGTTGGGCTGTCAAAAGATAAAGATAATGGTTTTACTTATTCATCAGCTTCTTGATTTGAGGGAAAATGTCTTGAAGTTTAGGACCCATGTTAATTCTGGCTTCTTGGATTCAGTGTCTTAAAATCTTTGCTCAAGTCTATAGTCTACATCTATATTGTGGAGTTCTGATAGAATGGATTAAAATGGGACATTAAAAGGGAACATTTACTTGCATACTAAGGTGCCTGAAAATGCAAGTGGACACTCAGAACAGTTCACAAGGTGACCAGAGAGGTTCCTAATGCCTGTTGAAGCTGATGTAAAAATCAATGCCAACACGATTTGATGTCACTGAAATCGCATTCTATGAAAGCATCTTTCAAAGCATCTTTGAGCATCTACCTCCACAAATCTGGTCCAGAGAGCAATAAACTGATTTTGTATCTGACAATTAGCAAGTATAGGGTATTTCTCCTTCCAAACCAAACTGTTAATTAAAAACAAGACTAACATTTAAATTAAAGATGGATAACACAGAGGTTTTACTCAATAGCCACTTGATGGCAGCGTCATGTATAAAAAGATTAGACTGTGGAATTAAAACTTAAAAAAAACCCTCAATAACAGTAAAAAGCCAACTCAAATGACACCTTGATTACTGCAGAATATTACCCTCCTAATACAGCACTTTTTAATGATATTTTGAAGGTCAGCAACTAAATCAATAAGTAAACCCATAACAATCATGAATTTTAAACTTCAAAAATGTTGCTATAAAGGTTATTCCTTTAAAATCAATATATGAAACATTTTTAATATGTGTTATGAATTTGATATTCATTCTAGCACATAACCCTCTGAAGATAACTCATGGTTAATTTCTCTGGGAAGAAACAAACTAAAAGAATTCCATGAGGATTTACTAAGAAAGAGTTCATGGGCTCTGATTTAATAAAAATATATGACACTAGTGTTACCAGCACAATACCATTTCTGTAGTATATAATTATGAGAGTGGTTTATATTTCCTACCAGCAGGATGATCCACATTCTTTGGTCATCAAGCACAGCCAAATAAAATTAAGAGAAGAGAGAAAGTAGTTCATGGAAGGATGCAGGTCAAGTTAAAAATCTGCCTTTTTCTTCCTCTCCTGCCTTACTCATCTGCTTGCACTTCAGCCTGGAGAGCAAATCCAGACTAACTGTTCCAGCTGAACAAAGAAAAGGGCTAGATCCCTGTGCTGCAAGTAAGCAACCAGTTAGGATCTGCCTTTGCCTCCCAAGATGTCCAAATATGATCAAACCCAACTTTGGACATTTTTACACTGGTTTGAAAAACAGATCATCCCCAATATGTAATGACTGCTCAGCATATTAAGAGCATTAGTCAATAACATACTGCAATAATGCAACTGCAAAGAGAGCTCTGTGAGGATGATGTTCTACCTTTGATTCTCTAGAAAACATTTGTTTACAGTACCAAACATGTATCTAGTGAAGAAAAGACAACTCTGTTATTCCAGTCTTCTAACAGCTAGGCAACTCCTTAAGACTGCAATCTGTCATTCTCTTGATTTATGACTGGAACTTCCACTGCCACCAATGATTATTCAACATACTGAGTGAAAGAGGAAGAAATCCTTCAAGCAGTAAAACAAACAAAAAAATCAATGTTCATAAATATCTTTTTGAGTTTCACAAACTTTAAATAACATCCTGAGCTAATACAGAATTAATGCCACAAAGTTTTCTTTTTCAAAATTTGGAGGGAAAAGGCAACTTCCTTCCAAGCACTAGACCTTTAATGTTAGTTTTTCACACAAAGCAAATTTTTTCAGTCAAGTTCTTAAACCTCTACAAATATGGTTTGTAATGGAAGCTGAAACAGAAAGTCCACTAAATGCAGAATCACAAACAGAAACAATGTGTAGTTCTAAAACTAATTGTACATTTCTCATTAGTTTTGTGAGTCACAAAATTCATATGGAGGAGTGTCAATGGTTCAATTGTACTTTTTAAAATTAGTTTTAAAATTAAATAAATGTCTTAGGAATTTCCAGAAAACTGGAAAAAAAAAAAAAAAAAGTATTTCCTGTCCTTTCTCCACCAAAACCACTCTGCATGAAAAGAAACAACATTTAAAAAAAAAAACAACAACGTAGTTCTCTGATGGTTTTATCAAACAGGATTCAACAATACAAAGATAATACCAAACTGTTCTGGGACCATTCTACCAACAGTATCTTGAAAAGATATTTTTCAGGTTTTATGTAAACCCTAATATATTTAAGTGTGAATTTCTAAACTTTCATTGATGTTGTATCTCAGTCAAATTTATATTTAAGCCATAAACACTCTTTTATTTTATACCTAATAATAAACAGTTTACTATAACTGGGACTGGGTGGTGAATAGGGAGGAAGGAAGGGAACTGGACAAAAAGAAACAACTGTAAAATCAATTTCCAAATGTAGCATTACTGTGTTCTTTCCTACACTGAGTACTGCATTATATTAGTCTTCATTTTGATATTAAAAAAAAAAAAAAAAGACGACTATGGTAGTCTGAAAAAAAGTAATTTCATTAAACTTAAAGAATAAGAATCACATATGACTTAAATACTAGCATTAGAGAAGAAATTACTTCTTTTCATACTAAAAAAAAAAAAAAAAGTGCTTAGGCTGCAACCTTAGTGATTTAGTCAACTGTATATGATTTATGTAGTGGTTTTCTGCTAGAGTCCATGAACTAGCTCTTTCTCAAACTACTTCTCAAACTAGAAAGCAGCTGGCAGAGGAGGGGTTGGCTTATTTATTAAGGAGCATCTACCTCGGTATTCATTTTTATAGAACTCCTTTTTCATCGCTATAGGCCAAATCTTGTTAGTTCACTTTTGGAAAATATACAAGTGGCATTACCAGGATTGATGGATTCCCAACTAAGTCTTATAAACAGGGGTTGAGAGTTTATTACTCCTCAGAAGATGTACTTTTTCAGCATGGTGGCAGACACACTGAAGTTGTCCTGGAAAGCCTAGTAATGAAGAACTTGGAGGACCATTGCTGTAGACCGTAGTCAAGTAGGCTCAACAGCTGATTATAGTCACCAGGTCACAGAATAGAATCAAGACCAATAAAACCAAGTAATTTCAAATTTTAGTGGTGAAACTGAGAAACAGAAAAGTTTTGTTTGTTTGGCTCTTCAGTTTCCTTGTGCAATTTAATTTTATTCCCAGTGAATCACAAAGCTATGAAACTGACTACTTCAGAAATAATAGATCAAAGAATTGTCAAACATTGCAGTAAATGGCAGTTCAATATTTGCAATGAGATTATGCATTTTGGTGGGGGCTGCACAATAGGTGAGTTTAAATCTATTTCAAAGAAGAGACTGTAGGTTCTTGCTGCACAGGACTAGCATTCTTGTTAATGGAAGGGAGTTATGCAGAGAGCAGAATGCACTGGCAGAGCAAAAAAGGTGCCACGATATATGCAGCAACAAGGTGGGAAATTTACGCAAGGTACAATGACTCAAGGTGAAGATATGCTGGAATCATGAAGAAACTTATGAATGAGAAGCCTGAGAATTAAGATGTCAATTTTTACAAAAATTTCTTTCCTAAAAATGATGAAATTCCATGTTAAAGGACTGAGCAAATCTTATTTTAACTTAACCAGTTACTGTTAATCAGATTTTTTTGTGTTTGCGGTTTCTGGTTTTGGTTTGGGTTTGTTTTGGTTTGTTGGTTGTTTTTTTTTTTTCATTTAAATTAATATTAAAATTACTTTAAAAAATATTTGTTGGTGGAATAAGGATAAGATGCTTGCAAATGTTATTCTAGCTTTGAAGCTTTATGTTGTCCCTCTCTTGGCCTGCTAAGTAGTTAATAGTTCATACTTAACCAAATTGTTTAATTTGCACATGTAATCAGTTTCTCTCTTTTCTAGACAGAATTGATGAGCAATAACTACAAATGTTAGATGTCCTTCAGCTATTTCTTCCTAATGTTGTTTCTTTTTACTTGTTTCTTTTCTTTATCTGTTCTTTAAAGAATCTTCTCACTTTGATAAATGAGAATCCTTTAATAATTAGGTGGGAGATTTTTTATACAAAAATATATAAAAGCGAACTGCACATGCAATTTTATGAGAATATATAAAAATTTTCTCCTATTTTGCTATCAGTTGTCTACTTGTTAACATATACATACAATACTGGGAATACATTTCTATCTTTACTGGAACAGAATGGGCAAAACCAGAAAATATGACAAAGGAAAATTCATGATTTTGTAAATTTCAGATCGACTACATCTTTAACCAATACATGGAAGAGTATTTAAGATTAGCCAGACTGCTTGATCCAACTTTTTTTTTCTTTTAAAATTTGATGTAATTCCCAGATTTCCCTTCTTTCTAACTTGAGCCAAAGAAACACAAGTATCAAATTGCATCAAATAAATCATAATATATGCTTAATAGACAAATATGCTAGCTGTTTTTCTTCTACTTTTAATGGCCTCCCCAGATTTAGCTTTTCACTTAGAAGCTGCTGGCTGCTCTGGTTCCAGAATGTCCTTTTGCAGTGTATTTCACCATGTGTATCTTCATAAGCACTGTGAAAAAAATTTTGTAGTATAGTTGGTATCAGTGATACTTGGTTTCAAATTTGATAACATTCTCTTTAGTTTCTTTGTGCTATCTGACCAAATGTGCATGGAGAGTAAATCTGCTACTCATGAACAACAAAATATTTTACAGAACAGTGATCTTTTAATATAAATGTGGAAGTTGTCCCATGTGTCTTTGTTGCTCTAAGTCTATCTACAAATTAATTTCTTGTGCCAAAGATCATAACTCACAAGAATTTGTAAATTAAGTGGCCATCTTTAAGGAGGGAAAAGAACTACTTCCCGGGGAATAAAAATGATACCAGATTAATTGTCTCTCTCTCTCTCTCTTTTTTTCCCCCCTCTTTCCCCCACTCCGCCTTATGATTGTATATAAACCTTTCCTTCAGAAATAATATTATACTATACTGAGGGTACTGGCTGATATCATTAAGTTATCTGGAAACATACAGTGGAGACACACTACTTTGTTCAATGGGAACAAAGCACAGCAGGATTGGCCCTACAGTAACACAACATAAACAAAGTGTTTTCTAGAACATAGGACTTTTTTGTGGTTGTTTTGAAATACTTAGAGCTCAGGACTTACTAACAGGCTTCCAAAACATTTTAATTCAAGCTCTGATTTAGCAAGATACTTTAGTACATATTTTTATAGTATGTAAATAGCCCAATTGAAAATTGATTAGAAGCTATCTGAAAAATATCTGAACAATATATCAAAACATCCCACTAAGCCTGGAAATTAATGCTGTTACTATATTTACTACAGTCCATTTTTTTAGGTTGCTACACTTGCTATTCTTTTACTATGTCTAAGCAACATTGCAAGGTTTTACAAAACGCCAGATATTTTTACAGAGAAATAGAAAAATAGAACTTCTGCATGAATTTTAAGCATAAAAACACAAGTGGAAATAAAAGAGTTAAATCTAAAACAGTCTACAATAAGCAGGAGCCAAAATGTGCCTTTAGGTGCCTATTGCATTTGTCAGGCTTCTTTTATTTCTAAATCATGCACCAGTATTCTGTGATGGTTAAACTAGTTTTTAAATTAAAGGGAAATAAACATCCAACTACTTTTCAACATATTAAATTAATTTTAAAAATAAATTATCTTGGGAAAAAAACCTTCTATGACAAGACTAATTATCATAATGTCTTAATGTCAGTTTCTTAAAGCATGGGAGGAGTTGGGTTTTTTAATTCAGTTATTGTTTAGCGCTGTCTTGTATACACAAGATCCCATGTTACACAATAGTCTTGTGTCCTAAATTATAATGCTTTTGATATTATATATTTAAAATTGAACACAACCCTAACGAGTTTCATACCAAGCAATGATGTATGTTTTCACTTCATAAATAAGCAGACTGTTAAATTCAAGGTGCTAGTAAAATAATTTTTATCACACCTTTTTCATATCAATTTATAAAGTTGATAACATTCAAAGAAATATTGGACCAGTCAAATGTTGGCAGCAGGCTAACAGTTATTACAATTAAGATGATGTTAACTTAAGAATGACATCAAATTTTCTGCTTCCAAAACTGATGATGCAAATCAAAATGTGGAAATTATACAGCCACCTGGGATGGATGGGAAAGTTTAGGCTTGACATCCACAAAGGATGTGTTTCAGCAGTGGCAAATTAAAGCTTTCAAGCAGCTGCAAGGTTTTCAAGTGGGAGAAGCTGATAAAAATCACATGAGGTGAAACGGAGATCTTCAGAACATACAATTGGGCTAAGGATAAAGAGAGACAGAAATAAGATTTTACTCTGAAAGAAGGGGGAACATATCAGAGAAAAAAATGCTGTCCACCAGAAAAAAATAAAACAAAAAAACACCTTGTTGTTAAAGAGAAGGGCTGGGTGGCGTGCAACTTTCTTCTTTCTAGAACGGTAACCTGTGATGTCTGAAAGGGCCTGAATAATTTTCCTTTTTTTCAAAAAGAAAAGAATCTTTGTAGGAACACTTGCTTTGGAAGAACCATCAGCCAACAAGAATATGTAGTTCAGCAGTTGTTTAACCCCCAAGAGCATTTATTGCATGTGCATCTCAGAAAACGGTTGAGATTTACTTCTGGGACATCCACTGGTGGCCACTGGGTTCTGATGTATAAGTAGAACTACACATTCAGTGACTTGAAGGTAAAACTATTGTGGGCAGTTTCAAAAGTACAGTAAAAGGTAAGGTAGAATACTGAGATTAGAGCTGCTATAAAGAATTCATACCTACGGAGACCTCCAGGACCAAAATTGGAACGACATCAAGTTCTGTTTTGTCATACTGTTCTCCATGTTGGAGAAAGCAAAGGGAAGGTGCGTTTCACGATGGAAAGCACATAAAAGGAAAGAATTTAGGACATATAATTTTCCAACAGTATTTTTACAAGAGACAGACTCCCCAACTAAGGGCCAATCCAAATACATGCACATGCACAAAAATAATTCAACACAAACACTATTACATAATACTCTACTTCACCGCCATGGGGCAGACATCAACATACAGTGAAAGCCAATTAATGACTGTGATGGCTAATCAGGAAGCATGCTAAGAGGGATTATCTAAGGAAGCAAATCTCTTGTAATTGAGGTTGAATGACGTTAGAAATGAAGGGCAAGCTGGTTTATGGTTAAAAAAAGGGTAGCTCCCCAAAATACAAGGTACTAAACACAAGGAATGAAGCTAAACCAAGAGCCCTCCAAGACTGCACCTAGTAGTGCCCTCCAGCCACTTCTGGGCATTCAGTCAGTGGGACCAGAACAGAGTTAGTCTGAAGCAATCTCCCTGCTCCCCCAGATCCTTCCAGTGGGGAAGTGGGATCCTCAGCACTAAGTGTTTCACTCTGCAGATCAGGTCCTATTGCTCCTCGCTACTTGCTAATGTAGACGAAGCCCAAATATATTTATTTGGAGACTGAAGCAGGGCTACATATGGAGAATTTCACCTTTGACAAGTACTAACTTCATTTACATTAACACCTGTCTAGACTGTTTTCCTAAGTATAAACATAAAAATCTCCTTAGTGTATTTGGGCACTTCTTACTTAATTAACCATATGTGACGTAAAGTGATACAACCCAGTTAAAGGTATGTCATTGTTGATAGGATCAATTACAGTCAGACATAAGTATTCATTGCTTATACCATCTGTGCTGTACTCCTAAGTGCAGAACCTTGTCAATGAAAGTATACACAGATTAACTGTATTCACTTTCATTAAAAAACACTAATCTGTTTTGTCAGCTCTAGGCACTTTCTGTTAAAAAGTTGCAATAATATAATGCACATTCACCTTCTCCTTCCAGCATACTGTGGCTAGTGCTATACCATTTGAAGGGTTTAGAATAATATTTGAGACTATTCTGCATCTTGAGTGATTTGATTCTTAACTAGTGGCAACTGTACAACAGTCTTCCAAAACTCCACTTTCATGATTTCCAGCCTGGGAAATCATTGTGGACATGGTAAGGAAGTAAATCTTGCCTGTTCTGTTACATGGTCATCAACATTTTCTAAGGCTTCTTTTTATCACTGCTGTTCTTCAATATTACAGGATCTGATCATATCACGTTTGAGGAGGAAAAAACCCAAACAACAGTAATTCAAGGCTTGGAAACCTTCAGTTGCCATGTAGGTATGCCTAGAGATAAATACACACATGTATATATACAGTGGACTAATACTACAACCAATTTCATGCCTTTGACATTAGCTGCAATGAGAAGTTAGTTAGATTAAACTAATACTCTTAAAGTTAATTAACAATTTCATGGATGAGTTTTATACACAAGAAGCTATGTGTTCAGATCTATATGGCTCGGAATGAGTCTTATTTTCATTCCTGTTATCATTATGAGATAATTATTTTTATTTAAAAACATAATTATTTTTATTTAAAAACATAATTATAGGATAGGCAATATAGTCACTGGATGGGTGAGGAACAGGTTTTAAAGGACCAGTTTGGAGCATGGGAAAAAGCTGTACAACTACATGTGTTTAGAGATCAAAAGTTCTAAAAGCAAGTTGAATTACAATTTGCAGTTTTTTCCTCAGAATTGGGGGAACAAACTGATGGCATAAAATATGCTTCTAATCAGGCTCCCTCCAAAGATGGCATCTTCAAGGAAGATTAGGAACCAGTGTTTTATTGTTAAATGATTACAGTTAAAACTGTAATTAATCCAGGTCACTTGAGAAAGCAGGCTGTGCATCTAAGCATACTCCTTTCTCATAGAATATTTGAAGGCCACGCTTAAGGATTCTCATGAGTAAAAAGCAAGAAGGGATAAATAAGATGCACTTTGCATAAGATGCAAACTGCTATTGTTTGCATACTGTTTTTATATCTCTGTGTTTAATTTGGAAGGGATTTAGAGGCACACCCATGTGGGAAGAGCCTGGTCAGTTTAAATCTGAAAAAAAGAAAAAAAAAAAAAAAAAACAGAAAAACAACTATTGGCTGATGAGGATTTTTCCCTGTGTTTATTGTAAAGTCTAAGGCTTGGTCTCCAATTATTTTACATATCAGAGATACTAAACAATGCTGATGAGGGTACTGACCAACAGTTTTATAAAATGATCTAGAAGTAAAATTATGGAGAAGAGCTTAAATATGTTAATTACACAATGGGAAAAGTTAAAACAATGACATTGAGATTTATGATTACCATGCTCATTTCTTTAGTGTTCAAAAGAGCTGAAAATAAATCACACTTCAGGGTGTTGTAAAATACATATAAATAAGGAAATATTTATCTGAAATCTATAGCAGGATGCCTAGAATATTTTTATGATTGTATACAACAAACTGCAAATAAAATCCTGTTTACAGCACCTTTTAAATATAAAAGTAAAAAAAAAAAAAAAATACAACAAAAGGAAACTTTGCCACAACATAAAAAGTCCCTCCTTCACCCACCCAATGGCACACATAAGATGTTAATGAAACTCTGACTATGAAGGGATGGTACCTGCATTCTTCAGAATACAAAACAAAACATTTAGAGTAATCAGCAGAAAAATATCTGAATTCACTTACAAACAACTCTAAAGTTTTTATGTAGTTTTCAGTAATATGCTATATTGACAAAACAAAGCCTCATAATTCTCTACACAGAAGAATCTGAAATGCTGTTTTCCTTTTGGTCTCTTTATTCATAATCTCAAAATCTTATCTAGTTCTCACTTGTAACAAAAAATATACTTAACTAGTTCTATTGGAGTATAGACGATCTGACTTTCACATTAATTTCTGACAGATACACTTTTGAAGAGGAAGCATTGTTTGAATCTCACCTGGAGGACAAGGTTAAAGTAAACTAAGCAGAGAAGTTTGCTGTAATACCACCAAACAACAGTTAAATGATTATGTGAAGCTGTCAGAGTTGGCAGGTTCAAAATCCCAGTATAGAACCAAACAGCTTGCTTGATTTTTCAAGCCAAAGAAGTTATATAATGAAATTTGTTTGTGCTGGGAAAATATTCTCTGTACCCTTTCATGCCTTCAGTGAGTATTTTTCAAATGGCAAGTAGTGGCATATTTGTCTTGAGAAGAGATTTTCTTACATTAGATAAGCCAAATACGCACCTCTGAAAGCAAATGACTATCTTCTGCACAGTGCAGACATACAAACATTATATAATATGTTATTTTATTATAGCTGCTACACGGTAAACTATGTACACTTACCACAGTCTGTGCTGTAAATTTTCAGAAATGTGCATTTTAAATAAAAGTATGCATTTAATTTAATTGCACCTGTCTTTGGCTCTGCACTAAAATATTTGGAAGAAGGCTTGCAGTTCAGATATCTGGTTGAAACACTGCATACCAGAGATGGCTATGCAGGCTTTGGGCTAGAGAATGAAGACAAAAGTATTAGATAAAAGCCTCAGAAGTTAATAGTGTCTGCTGCACAGTAAGTCTCATCACACTACCTCAATCCTTCCTTCTCTCCTCATTAAAGACAGACTAACTGGAATGTAGTACAGCATCAATACAACTGTAGTAATTCTCCTGTGTTGCTCTTGGAAACAAACTTTATGGACAAAGAATTCTGCAATTCCTTTTCAGATGGTTACATCTCTTGTTAGGAAATGCAACTCAATAGCTATTAGGTGTGTTATGTCACTCATCCTTACAATTCACGCATACTACAGAGGACATTTTAATAACCATTACGTTCAACAAGTTAGTGTTTCAAATGTAACAAATTTCATAAGTATCACTATTATCCATAATGATCACACTTCAGGAGAAATTGCCCTAGGAAACTTAAAATATTAAGGCATCATTATTGTAAAGGGGCCCATGCTGAATTTAAAGTGGTTTCAGGTGTTCATCTAACAGTTTAACAATGTGTTTTGCACAGGCAATAAAGGTGTGGCAAAGTTGTTCCTTACTCCCCAGAACAATAAAAAAAGCTGTCTACATTATACAACTCTATTGAAAAGTCAGGTGGTTCCACCTGTTTCATCATCAATAACATTACATGGTCTTGTAAAAAAATAATAATTAGTTTGAGGCGGACAGTGTTAGGAACATGAAAAGATCAGAGTGTACTTTTGGAAAACAGATTCTCTCCATTTGGAATTTCTTCTGTATTCATGTCTGGACATATTCTTGAATTAATTCTTTAGACAAAAAATTCTACTATATACATTAGTGAAAACCATCTAGAAAACAACTGCCAAATCAAATGGCTATAATTATGGCACACCAATTACAACACTTCTAAACTAATTTTATAGGAAATTTATATGATCAACCCAACAAAAATTCAAAAAGAGGTCTTAATGGTTAGGGTACCAGCCTTGAAATGGCAGATGTAGATCGAATCCCTCATTCCAGCCCAGATCACTTAATCAGCTATGAGCTGAACCCTGGGCCGCAGATCCACAAAAATAGCAAGGTACCGAGAACTTTTCTGATGGAAGTTGGGTACTTTTGAAGATCTTGGCCTTGGTCTCTCTCTTTCTCTGCCTTTTCTATACATTGATAAAATGGGACTAGTAATTCTGTCCTATAGATTAGTGTAAATAGAGGGGAAAAAAATCCACAAATAGCTTAAGTAATGCAAAATAGGCAACCCCCAGCCTGCACTGAAAGTCTGGAAGATGGAGCGCACAGCAATCTGCCAGATTGCTCTGAGAAGCCTTTAAAAACATTTGTATTAAGAGTTGATGGTCTGTCTCTTTTATTTTCCTCATTACAATGAATTTCTACCTCAGGTCTATCTGTTTGCTCAAGAATGATCTTGGCAGTCACCAGTGCTCTGTATGATCTCTAGCTGTATCCCATCAATAATATACCAAGAACTTTAAAAAAAAAAATCGGGGCTCTTTTTTTTTTGATCTTAATCTCATGCAGTTTCTACATTTCAATTTCTAATTTCTACTATTAGTTATCCAGGCTGATGTTATTCATTTCCAAACAACAGTTTTCCCATGATTGTCATTATTGCTGTTTCAAGTTTTCACTATGTTTGATTTGAGTAAAGTATCCTATTTTCTATTTTAGTGCTGCCTCTTCAGCACTCTTCCTACCCACACTTTTTAAACACTGTATCCTCAAAGCTTTAATGCACTCAGCTTGAGATGACCATCTTGAACTCAACAAAGAGTTCGAAGATGAGATATGTTTCCAAAGCCCCTCTGGACAACATTTGTCATCTACATATACAAAAAAAGTTGAGGAGACAGAGGATGGGGAACAGATGAAAACTAAAACTGGAACAATACAACATTCATAAAATGCAGTGATCCAGAATACATCTGCCACTCAGCCAGTCAGTCTCTGTATTTATGTCCTAATGCCCACATGCAGAACAGCCAGGAGTCTTTTCCTCCTTCTTACTGCAGGTGACTGCAGCTGGCTGACTCCTGCAATAACGAATGCCAAGACTGGTCTCTAGGATGCAAGTGATCCCACTAAATTGTGTACCATATCACAGCACAGTGACACAACAAATTGAAAAAGGTTTCATGTACAATTGACATCTTATATTGACTCTTCACAGTTTGTCTTGTCTCTTCAACATGGTCTTTATACTACTTCCCTTAGAGGGCCAACCTCCCCATAATTACTGAGTTCAGAGAGCATCCTGGCTGGCACTGCCCACTGCTTTAAACAGACCTCCGTAAACCAAACGGAGGCTATAAAAGCAGTTCATAGCCTTAGCTACTTCAGTTACTTTCTGAACAGTCACATGAGGATACATGCATAAATTAACTCCAGTTATTTCTAAGGTACTATACTGAAAATCTGTTTAAACGTAAGGAACACAAAAACATCAGTGAAGCAGCTGAGACTGCTATTTGCATTGCTACAGTGGAGTATCGTACTTGGTTAGATGTTGAGAATGAATTGGATAGCCATGCAATAACAAGGAACAAAGTAATCTTCCCATTCTTGCCAAGACCGGATATTTTGCCATCATTATTGGGTGGGGGGGAGAGGGAGGGAAGGAAAAAAAAAGTGAGTCCAATCGTTCATATGTAGTTTATATATGTTTAATACAGATGAACAAGATTCAAAGTTTGGTACTGGTCTATCAGCCTCGGCTTCAAAGTTTTCAAATATAGTTAAATGAAACCAAATGCAGTTAAATGAATACTAACTGATTTCTTATAAAACACTGAATTCTTGTGCTTTTTGTGGTTACCTGGTATGCACTTCCAATAACTGAACCCAACAGAGCTCAGATCTGGAAAATTAGTTTTGCTGAAAATAGACAAGCAACTCTTCTCTAACATTTACACTAACATCGTCTGGAAAAAACCCAGCAATATTTTGTACTTCATTTGAAAGGGTTGAATAAATGTCAGTACCAGGCAATTTTCCCATTCTGACCAGGACTGGCTATCTACATGAAAACACAAAATGACTTGTAAATCAGCTTGCTACTTACCTGCTCTCTTTTTCCTTCAAACTGCCACTGAGTACTGACCCACATCTCCCTGTCTGTACCATTCCCGAAGAATGAAGATGATTGCAAAGTGAAATGGAAAAATGGAAAGGTTTAAAAACAAACTATTTCATGTCTTTTCTCATTAGCAGTTATTCAGAATTTCTTTTGTGATAGCAGCTACTCTTCAGTGAGACAGTTTTACTCAAATGGTCTTGTCTAGTTTTCCTAACATTAAAGATGGGATATTTTTAGTCAGTACAAATACTTCTTAGCATATACAACAAGTATTGATGAATCCATTTTTATTAGATGTCTCTCAAACTCCACCTGGCTTCCAAGCAGATCAATGAAAAATGAACTAGATGTCACTCACAACAGTGAAAAAGCAAATATACACAACACTTCATCTCTGTAGAGTATACATGGAGACAGCCAGCTTACAACTGACATACTCATGCCATCCCCCATTCTATTTAATCTTTTAGAAGTAGCATCTCTTTTATCCAAATTCAACTCATACTACCTTTCTGTTATCTCTCTATGGACATCTGGCCATCCACTCAAGCTGGGTATGGCTTAAACAAAATTTTGACACTTTGTCTCACAGAAGTCCCTTCCATAAAATGCTTTTCAATGTTTCTAAAACCTTTAAGATCTGGCCTTCATTGATAGGACCCATGAATTTCCTCCTATGTCTTCATAGGCAGGATACTCTTTCTTCATGTCATCAGCCATATGTATGGCCCTTCCCACCTACATCCTCAATCAAATGCCTCTCCCATGTTCCCAAAATACCACTTCTCAATTTTGTCAAGGCATTCTTCTCTGGCTTTGACAAACCTGTATGCTCAAATCCATACAAGTTTTTTGCTGCAAAGATAATATTCCTAGCGCAAGAGTTCATGCTGTCCTTCTTTTTAGCTCCCTGGTCATGCCCTAGGGAAAGGTCTCACTGATGTGGCTCTCCAGAGTGGTCTATTCTGACAGTCAGCATTAGTACACTTCAGAACAAGCATTACTGTGTTACTTCCCATGCATCCAATCATGCCAGGGAGTAACAAATGTAAACACACTTTTAACAACGTGATGTTTTGGTCTGCTATCACTTTCTCAGTCTCCCTCCACAGCCTCTCTCAGCAAAGTCACTGTTTTTTCTTCAAAATTTTTATTTACTATGACTACTAAAAATGTAAGAACAGCTGTGCCAACTGGATGCTCAGACTGCTTATAATGCTAACCCATGGTCACCTGTATGTCCTCTTCTATCTACATTTAATTCTTATTTAGATTACATTTAAGCCTGAATGCCTTCACATTTGTAAATTCAATTGTCTTCCATGAAAACAGCTCTTCAGCAAAATCAGATAAATAATCAAAATGTCCAGTTCTTTCTGCACTATGACCTTTTTGTGAATAAAATGAAGGAGGGAAAGACCAATAATTCACACACTTTGGCACATCAGTTACACAGCCAGTTAGCAATTTTCACCTCACCTTGGTCATAAAATTTCTCAGTTTTTCACCTAATGTCCAACTCTGTTAATGGTTCCTCATTTTTCTTCATGACCTACTTTGCATGTCAGTCTTCGTTTTGGTTTTGTAAAGTTAGAATGCCATGTCAATAATAATTACATAGGTCATTCTCAAATAAGACAATGATATCTCTGGTATGTACTAGTAGATGAGGCATAACACACAATAAAAAGTGATGAGGCATTTACTTGCAGAGGTTTAATAGTGTGCTGATGTTACAGCATATATATGCATAACCATGTTGACTTTGAAAACACTACTTTAAAATGAAATTAATAATACCTTTCACTATGCTATTCTACTGACGTCCATTGCACTACAACTACGCTGAGTTGAATTAAGTCACAAAAATTTAAGGAAGATTCAGAAATCAAAATACTAAACCTTTCAGTAGGGAACATAACCTTCGTGGAAGACTTGAAAGCTCTAAACAAACTAACAAACAAGTTTTTTCTCCCAAATTTTCACCTGACATCATATTCAACCATTATTTCTCTAAAAAGATTCTTAAAATGAAGCCTGCCTGGTGAAATTGATCAAAACCACTGACTCCAAAGGATATTGGAACAATATTTATGTACATAGAACATTTAGAAAGTGTATCCAAGTTTGAGTGCCAATATAGTACCCATGAGAAGAAAAAGTGTTGTGCATTGAAACATTCAACATATTAAAAAAAATTAAAAATATATTACATATTAATTCCAGATGCATGTATGCATGTATTTATAGGCTATCTTCTGATGCTCAACTTTGTAACCTCAAAGTAGCTTCAAAATATGAGGTTTTGTTATTTGGTATGTACACGAGTTAATACATACATGTATTTTATGATGAAAGCACATTAAAAACAAAAAAAGATCCTGAACAGTAAGTCTTTGTTTATGTTCTCATTACAAAGCAGTCTATAGGACAATACATAATTTATAATCTGAACGGACATCGTTCAGTGCTTAGAAAGAACAATTGTCATTGTCTAAGCAGCCTTTCAGCACATCTTTTTGGTCTCATTATTCAATGTTTTATCTCCTTTAATGACGGTACTTTTCAGATCCCCTAAAACTTAACATGACATTATTAATTTCTGAAAGGTTGTTTCTTTGGCAAAGACTATACTATCCAAGCACTCCACAGACCTTCATCACTTTAGCTAAAAGAACACAACATATAGATACATGACACCATTGTGTGAAGAAGCCCATTAGCATTGTTTCAGTTTAACGGGCAGAAAATTGCCAAGGTCAGTTTATTTTGGGCACCAAAACAAAGTTCTTACAGACTGATGTTTTTCAGAGTACCTGTCTCTGTACATTCAAAACACACCTCTCCTGTTGTCTTTTGCTGGAGTTGTAAGAGTTCCCAGGTGCTGCACTGGAAGCCACAACTACCTCCCCTAAGTACTCTGGAAATAAGGAACAAATTATAGGGGTCCGTTCGAGCAGGAGTATGAATATACAGTATATACGTGACGTGAGTGGTGTGGCAAGGAAGGAAGGCAGAAAGAGGACCCAGCTCTCCAGGACATAAGTTAGCCATTCTAAACATAGGTTCATTTCTTCCTGGGGGATAAGTACAGGGCTGATCCAAACAAGGGAGATGTGCTGTCATGCCATGGGGATCTCCAATGTGAAGCGGCAGCTAGTGCTGAGGGATTCACAGGCCCTCCCCCGGCCCCCAGCCTCCCCTGAGTAGATGCACATGCAGCTATGAATCCAACACATCAGACACACTCCAAACAAGGTGTCTAACTTACTTTGGTGTTTTTGAAACTCTGTTCCAGAGAACTACTACATTTGTTCCAACACGGGGACAGAAGATTTAAAAATTTCTTAACAAAACAACACAAAACATAAGGGAAAGTAAAGCTTGCATATATTAAATGTTCATCAAGGCAATTCTCATTCTGAACACCACTAAGCAGTTAAGTAATCTGAAGGGAAGTAAGACCCCAGAAAAATTAGTATAGGCCCTGCCGTAATATAACCTGTGTAAAAGATATTACAGACAATCCTATATCTTCTGTTCAGCGATTTTAAAGCAGTACATAAATGAAACACTGATATGAAGCATAAAGACCATTCTACATTAAGATAGAAATCTAAAAATCAGTCAAAATTAAAACCAATCCTTTAACAATACTAGGTATTAAAAACATAGGGATTTTATTGTTATGCTGCATTACGATAACCACTCAGTTACCTCCTCACAGTATCATCATCATCAGTTCTCTCTTATCCAAGGTAACAGGAGCCTGGATTCCCCAGAAACTGGGGGGATTGGGAGGCTGGAGAGGGAGAGGAGGGAAGGGGAATGGTGGAGAGGTAATACAGATAGTTTCAGCGAGAATGCCAAGAGTGAGATGTAGCTCCACACAGCTGGCTGTGATGCAGCAAATCTCTGCATCCATCACAGTACAGTGCTGCTCTGAGCCTTCACTTCCTGGAGGGCCAGGCACCATACAGTTCAAACAGTCTCTGCCAGCATGGGTTCAGTGCTGTGCTCAAGTTATTGAGCACTCTTGTGCTGTTTGGGGAGTGCAGGGAAAAGGCACTGCAATGAAGTCTGATCCCTTGGAGTTTACCAGCTCTAGCCCAGTGCTGCCTCTCAGTGCTTGCATGTTTGTTACACCTGACCAAATAAGACCTTTTGGAAAAGGAGCAGGAGGAAGTGATAGCAGCTGCAAAGAGATTCACTGTGGGTTTGGGACAGCTAGCATTGAGTCCAAACCAATAATACCTGTTGGACTTGCGTCTGCGTACATTTTCTGTGTTCCTCATCCAGGAAAAGTGATGTAGGGACATTCAAGTTAAGTCTGCATGGAGCCCATTGGGTTCATAAAGGGTTCACTAGTTAAGGCTCTAAGCAGCATGAAAGTTGCTAAACTTTTTGTGAACTTAAGCTGGTTTTATAATTAATACAACCACATTAATAGAGCACTGAGAGCTGAAGTATAAAAACATGGACACAACTGGCTCTGCATTTGTGGCATGATTAATCCAGAAACTGAATTACAACAAAATACTGAATGATAACTGTAGCTCAGTTGTCTATCTATCTTGGCTACTCACTGCAAAAGATATTTGTATTGTAGCTGATCAAATTATGTTATACATAAATTAAGCACTACACAGCTCATGGATGTTTCTTTGTTTATTATCAGTCAAGACTAAATGCAAAAACATGATGGGTCAGCTTTCTTGTGGATCAGTTGTGCATCCCTTTCTAAATGGAAAGACAACACACCAGGAGAAGAAATATCAGCATGGGGCACGTTATTAAAACTGATTTTTCCCAAAATGTAATTTAACCACATCTGTAGCAAACAACTTACGAAGTGTTCCTTGAATTCAACTAACCAACATTTCTGAATAACTTGAGTTTTGGAGTCCCCCAGTATATAGGAATAAGAACGGCATGAAGTTCATAAAAGTTTGTTTTACTTGAGGTATTTGTTCAAGTGCAGCCAAAATTGCTTAGTGTCTTAGACTAAATTACTTTTCTACCCCAGAGAGAGGGTGTTCCCTCTAAACCAGAGATGACGGCACAAGAATTTCAGAAAGTATTGTTTGCATTTTACTGATCTTCAGACTGATACCACACAGGATTTTAAGATACAGTACTGGCAGTCCAAAAGTTATAAAATATTTAAATTATTTTGCTTTAAAAAGCAAATAAAACACCATTAAAATATTTAGTATTCTATTAGACATATAGTCTTTTTACTGCCTTTACCACCAGGTTATCATAGTACCTTCAGTAGTCCATTAAGGGCTAGCAATAGTGTTTGTCATAGTTGGTTCATTTCCTCTTTCCCTAAGGGGGAAATTAAATGTAAAATATAATGTTTTGATAAGGTTTCTTTTATTTTATCGTTTTAATAAATGCATACACATACTTCTGTGTTTGTGTCAGATAAAGCCACATAAAAGAATTGTGCCTTGCACTTGAATTTCCATAGGAAGTGGCTCCCACCTCCCCAAACAGTCCTCAGAAAGGCTGAGAAGACAAGCTTTACAAAGGCGATAAAAAGTCCCAGTGTGCATAAACTGAGTTCATTATAGTCATTTTCTACCTCAAAATTAAGGCAATTTTTTTTAAGTAACTTCAGCCACTCATCATGTTCCAGATAAGAAGTAGGAACTTGTACTGACATCTCTATTCTTTGAGAACACCTTGTCTTTAGAAGCCTAGATTTCATATCATGGAATCACAGAATAAATGAGCTTGGAAGGGATGCCTAAAGGTTATCTAATCAGATCTCCTGCTCAAAGCAGGTCTAAGAGCAGGTTCCTCAGCAGATTGTCTAGTCAAGACCTGAACACTTCCAAGGATGGAGATTCAAATACCAAATACAAATACCACATCTAGCAGATTGTTCCTGGAGAGGTGCATCCACATTCCCATAGGCTTTCAAAGCTAGCTGGGATCATGATGATGCTCTGTTCTCATTTCCTGCATAATGAGGTCAAAGAGCTGGACCCACTCATTTCTGTATCAACTTCTCATTGAGTAAGGACATGTCTATAATCAGATTTGATTTAAAGAGTTGAAATTTGAGAGACTTCAATGCATTCCACACTTTAATGTATAATTCATATCATATAACATTAAACTCTATCCCATCTTAACAGACTGTCTAGAAGATGGTCATTTTTGGTTCAGAAGATACATCCTCCTAACCTTGTCTTGCCTATGTCATCTTTCACTACAAAGGCTTCTTGTACAGTTCAGTTATCTTAAGCACAGAGAGCAATTACCTTCTAGATATCAAACTGCTTATTTATCCCAGGGGATTATAAATAAATATGTGAAGCTATATGGGAGGTGGGGGGAAAAGGGAGAAAAGGGGGGAGGGGGGGAAGACACACAGACAGACAAAAAGAAAAAAATATTCCAGAAAACTTGCATCTCAATGCCACCAGGATTTCAAAGGATAGTTAACTGCTGGTCATTTTATCAGCAGTGGTGAAAAGAAAAAGCAGCCAGTTTTGTAATCAAGAGCTAACCAACTTTGGTACTTCTGTCATACAGCACAAAGCAAACTCTATGTTGACAGTTGAATGCTGGAACAGGGAAACAGGGATTATTTTCCTTCTGAAAGCTGTTCCACTTTTCTGTCTTGTGCAAACTATAGTGAGTCAGAGAGAGCTCTTTGCACTGTATGGTTCAAGCTGGGGGCTTGAGTATGAGGCCATTCCTTAATATGTGGTCATGTACCAGCCAGCACTCTAACTCCCACTGTTAAACCTTTCCAGTAAGATTCTTACTGTGAGAAAAGTGTCTGTCTCCTTGAAAAACAATTAAGCAATTACATTGCAAAGTCATGAAAAGGTACTTCCTCTAAAACCTATGAAGAAATCAGACACCTGCATGTGCAATGTAGTCTTAAAAGCAGAATGACAGGATTACAAGGTCAATGGTTTTCCTTTTGAAAGATGTTATCTGGGCAGGATTCCGACTCCTAGAGAGTTCAGAAAAAGGAAAAAGACAAAATACAAACAAAAAAATCTACAACAGGCAGCAAAAACCAACCAAGTGAAAAAGAATTTTAAACACAATAAACAAGAATAATGAGAGATGAGAAATAGCTTTTTCTGCAACCACACTTAACCCATTCTGTAACGTCTAAGACATGTACAGAAAGTCAGTATCATTAGGTTTTTTGCTTAATTAGATTCAAGGATGAAGGAATTCACAAAATTGTAGGGCCCGTTCACCTGTTTTGAAAACAGAGTTTTCATGACTATGAGAGCAAGAATATGGCTTCCACACAAACCAGACTTGACCAAG
This sequence comes from Morus bassanus, assembly GCA_031468815.1. Taxonomy (NCBI): domain Eukaryota; kingdom Metazoa; phylum Chordata; class Aves; order Suliformes; family Sulidae; genus Morus; species Morus bassanus. The sequence goes on from CM062568.1 coordinate 111,374,556, forward strand.
CACTTTGTAAATGTATAAACCAAGAATCTCATAAGCTGCTCTGTATAGGACAGGAATGGAAATTCCACCTATATAGGAAGCAGAACACCAAATCTTATCAACCAAATGAGCTCCTGCAATCAAGCTAGCTGGTATACAGGAATGTAACATGCAATCAGACAAGCATTCAGCAGGCCTCTTTGGGATGTCACTGTTGAGGCCAGTAAGCAGCCAAAGAAACAAAATGTTGCTGCAGACTACAGCATTAAAAAGTCCACCAAAGCAAGATTCCCACAGGTGAAAAATGTTCCAAAAAAAAAAAAAAAAAAAGAAAAGAAGAAAAGGACAATGGAGAGAATATTATCAGAATAATATACCTCTTGTAAGAAAGTACAGGATGACAGCATTTAGTTATCCCTTTGAAGAGGAATCTAATGTTGTTCTGCCACTGATTTCTGCTTGTCCAGCTCAGCATAAGGTATGATGTTCACAAGGGGCTGAAGCGAGCCTCCTCAGTGACCTGAAATTAGCAGGACTCAGAGTCCAGGGGCCTCAACTCCACTCAAGTCCTGTGCCTAGTGTTCATCATTAACCATGTGCCACTGAGGGCCTGGAGACAGTCGAGCCTGAGCAATGCTGAAGCCATGTAAGCCTACTCTAGCCTTACCTCAGCCAACCTCAGCACTTGCACACTGATAAAAGATGAGCCGCCGCTGGAGGCTAAGCATGCAGCCGGAGGGCTTCGGACAGCACAGCAGCACTGGGAATTTGACCACGCCACTATGCACCCCGTGAGACTCTTGGACCTCCCTGACTTTCCTTTTACTCTTAGCATGAGAAGATGTCAATTAAAGATACACTTTTGATACAAACCTAATAATACATACCTTCTTAGTAGAGAAAATGGCAATTTATTCTGCAGATTAAGAGCAAAGGACTACTTCTACTGTTCTCTACCAGAAGAAAACACAGAACACGACAACAAAGCCTATTTAGTGTTTGTACATAAAGCAGACCTAGTCTTGTTTGGAGTCTTCAGACACTGTAACAATGAAATAAGAACCAGTTCTGGATACTAGTTACCATTCTCATATGGTTACCGAGCAACTTATTACTAAAGATAGGTATCTGACACTGTCTCCCACAACCAAATCTGTCTTCTTCTACTAGCACTTTACCTATCATTCACTGCACTGCTACATCTAACATAAGTGTTAGCTCCTTGAGAAAACAAGGAGCCACCTATTAATTTTATATGTGCAAGATGCCCCACAGACTCCCCTGATGCACTACTCATACAAATCCTGTCCTATTGAGCTGATCCTTCAAGACTCAGACAATAGTTAAACACAAGTATATGTCAAGACTCACGGAGGCACAAACTTGTTGCACCAAAGAGAAAATCTAAGTAAAGAATGGAGCACTAAGGCAGAACTAGCCCAGATATTTTTGCAGCAATAATTAGTGGCAATCTCTAACATAGGAAGTGCTACACAAAACACTGCACAAAATGTAAAACCTTCAGCTGTGCAAAGTACAAAGGAATCTTCTAGGGACAAGGTCTGTACATGATTATCTGTGTTAATCTAGGCCAGAAGTGTGGGTGCACCGGCAGTACCACAGCATACATTTTGCACGTCTGTCTGCTCTACCTCTTACGTTTTCCTTATTTTCTTTCACACGTTTTCATACCTTTGACTAATCTCTGATTCAGCAGGCCATTCTGCATCATTGAATATTTTCAAATTCTTTTAAAATCAGCCCCATATGCTAATATCATATAGAGATGTATCTACAGCTATCTCTGTATAGGTGTGTGTATATGTATATACACACACACACATGCACAGGCACACACAATATTCACATACGTACAGAGAAAGTAACCCTACCAGAATTGCTTCCAACTGTAGTGATACAATACTATTTTCCCCACCAGATGGCAGTAACTTCAACTTAATATAAACCAGACTGGTTGCCACATGTGCAGCAAACAATGGCGTTCCTTGTATTTGGGTTTTTCTGTAAAAGGGAAATGCTGTTTTTTTCAACATGGAGAGCTATTCCAGTTTCTTTCTATTTAATGACAAATTGAAGGATAAAGTTTGCTACTAACAGATAAGCTCACCTTTGATCAGTGTATCCTACAAGGTTTGTTTTTTTTTAAACATGTATCATCCCATATTGTTATTTTACAGTACCCTGTAATTTCATCAAATTTGAGAAATATAGACATTATTTCCAGTCATTGTCTTTTTCCAAGAATAATTCCCGAACAGAAATGACTGGGTAACTTTCAATTGCGTAATAAACTTAAACTTCTACAATATATGCTAATAATTAAAATGACTAAAGGACTCCAAAGAAGGGGAAAAAATGGAAAACATCTTGTGCATAATTGTTTGACAAAAAATATACAGGGTACAGACTTCTTGACTTACGAAAAATTCAGGGTATCATCTACAGCAAAAATATTGCAGGCGGCACGTGCTCTATTACATAACACAGAATCACAGAATGGTAGGGGTTGGAAGGGACCTCTGGAGATCATCTCGCCCAAACCCCCTGCTTGAGCATGTACACCTAGAGCAGGGGGCACAGGACTGCATCCAGGCGGGTTTTGAGTATTTCCAGAGAAGGACACTCCACAACCTCTCCAGGCAGCCTGTTCCAGAGCTCTGTCACCCTCACAGTAAAGAAGTTTTTCCTCTCATTCAGGTGGAACTTCCTGTGTTCCAATTTGTGCCCATTGCCCCTTGTCCTGTCACTGGGCACCACTGAAAAGGGTCTGGTCCCATCCTCTTGACACCACCCCTTAGATATTTATAAGCATTGATAAGATCCCCCTTCAGTCTTCTCCAGGCTGAACAAACCCAGTTCTCTCAGCCTTTCCTCATAGGAGAGAGGCTCCAGTCCCCTGATCATCGTCGTAGCCCTCCACTGAACTCTCTCCAGTAGGTCCCTGTCTTTCTTGAACTGGGGAGCCCAGAACTGGATGCAGTACTCGAGATGTGGCCTCACTAGGGTGGAGTAGAGGGGGAGGAGAAACCTCCCTCGACCTGCTGGCCACACTCCTTTTAATGCACCCCAGGATACCATTGGCCACCTTGGCCACAAGGGCACATTGCCGGCTTGTGGTCAACTTGCTGTCCACCAGCACTCCCAGGTCCTTCTCAGCAGAGCTGCTTTCCAGCAGGTCAGCCCCCAACATGTACCAGTGCATGGGGTTGTTCCTCCCCAGGTGCAGGACCTTACACTTGCTTTTGCTGAATTTTGTGAGGTTCCCCTCGGCCCAGCCCTCCAGCCTGTCCAGGTCTCGCTGAATGGCAGCACAGCCTTCTGGCATATCAGCCATTCCTCCCAGTTTTGTATCATCAGCGAACTTGCTGGGGGTACACTCTGTCCCTTCGTCCAGGTCATATATATATATTGAATATATTGAACAGGATATATTGAACAGGACTGGACCCAGCACAGACTCCTGGGGAACACCGCTCGTTATGGGCCTCCAACCAGGCTCTGCGCCACTGATCATGATCCTCTGAACTCTGCTGTTCAGCCAGTTCTCAGTCCACCTCACTGTCCTCTCATCTAACCCACACTTCCTAAGCTTACCTATGAAGATGTTATGGGACACAGTGTCAAAAGCCTTGCTGAAGTCAAGGTAAACAACCTCCACTGCTCACCCTTCATCTACCCAGCCAGTCATGCCATCATAGAAGGCTATCAGGTTGGTCAAGCATGATCTACCCTTGGTGACTCCATGTTGACCACTTCTGATAACCTTCTTTTCCTCTACATGCCTGGAGATGACCTCCAGAATGAACTGTTCCATCACCTTTCCAGGGGTGGAGGTGAGGCTGACTGGCCTATAGCTTCCCGGATCCTCCTTCTTGCCCTTTTTGAAGATTGGAGTGACAGTGGCTACCCTCCAGTCCTCAGGCACCTCTCCTGTCCTCCATGACCTTTCAAAGATGATGGAGAGTGGTTTGGCAACAGCATCCGCCAGCTCCCTCAGCACTCGTGCGTGCATCCCATCGGGGCCCATGGATTTGTGGGGATCCAGTTTGCCTAAAAGATGTCTAACCCAGTCCTCAGCCAAGGGGAAATCTTCCTTTCTCCAGATTTCCTTTCTTACCCCTGGGGGCTGGGATGCCTGAGGGCCAGCCTTAGCAGTAAGGCTAAATTGTCTTTAATGTGGGAGCTAACAATGGCTTCCACTGGTAAGAGTAGGAAAGTTTTTGTCAGCATAGTGCAGGCACTGTAAAAATAATGTAATCTGATGGATGGGGACCGCTCTGTAGGATATCTAGCTTTAGGAGCGACTAATCCATAGATTCCAGCCAAAAGATTGTTGTTTGCCTTTTATTTCTTTAACTTCTCCTTATTTTTGAAAGAAATTTTCCAGAAGAAAGTGTCATATATTATTAAAAGAGGACTTCACTCCTATTCTACTAATATTAGTATTCGGAACGATTAAGTGGGTTTATATTCAGCTCTATGCTGACTGCAAAGAAAATATCAAAAATGCACATTCTTATTAATAAAACACACTCATCTTTCAATAAATTTATGACCAAATACACAGTCTGTTTGGACAGCTGGCTTCCACTATCCTAGAAGCAGGGATTCAGATCCTTTTTTTTCATGATTTTTTACTTTTCAGGTAGAAAGAGAAAAATAGGGCAAAATTTTATCCAGATATACAAAACAAATAAATACAGTGATGGAAAGAAAAGATCACAAAAATAAAGCAAAAAAAAAAAAAAAAAATTACCCAGAATTTATGGACAAGCAGAAGTTTGAGAGAAAACAAGGACAGTGGAAAAGAAGTTGATCTTAGACACATAAAAAATGAAAGAAAGGAACCAAGACCTAACAGCAGATTCATAGTAAAAGAAGGAAACATACGCATGAGGGAAAGAAATGGTGATTGTGAAGCCTGTGGGCAGAGACCGGAGAAAAGTGAAGGAAAGCCAAAGAGTGTTGGCATCAAGCCTGGCTTTAGGAGTGCCATTGCAATGAAACTCAATTTATTTCATATAAAAGCTAGGCCTTTATTACCTGTTCCAGTTGAAATACACTGGTGAATTACTGCTTTTCAAGAATACAGTGATCTGACTACTTTCTACTAATTCAACATTAAGAAGCCAGCCATAATTGTCCTTCACACCTATGGCTAATATTCCTGAATATTTCACTTTTCATAACCATCTCCTCTACATAAACCAAAAATGTAAGTCCAATTTACATGGATGTGTACTAGATGCCCAGCATCCTAAATCAATGTCATTTGAACTGAAGACAATCTCTAGATATAGTATTATTCAAAAGACCTTTTCATAAACTTTTCATAATGGCTTGATATTCTTCTGAGATCGCACATTCACATCAGTTGGAAGTATGAGCAGAATCCACCATAAAATTAAGTTATTCCTAACATCTGACAGAAGAGGAAAAGTAAAAGTAACATGGAATTTTTAGTATGAACCTAACCAAAATGGCTTTAAGTGGAGAATGCAAACCTGTGTAAATAACCACGCACTCAAAATCCATCCTTAGATCAGAAAGACAAATGGAATTAGTCACTGTTGAAGTGGACAGAGTAAGCACAGGGACGCACTGTTCAACATAAGGGCCCAGCATCAGGAGTTTAGCACAACCCTGAAATGTTCAAAGGGCCAGTAGAGTGGGAGTTACAGACAAATGCTTTTTCCTCCAGCTGCAGTAACAGCAGTAATCCCACAGTAATGTTTAGAAATTCCTGTATATTCTGAAAAGGATATGGGAAAAATAGACAGAGGTAAAGGAAGAGCAACAAAAACTGAATACTGGAGAATATGTGTTACAGTGAAATTCTTAAGAGATATCAGATCTATTTTAGCTGACTTGAACAAATATGTAGCAGTGATTACAGGAAAAAAACTACCATCTATAAGTGCCAGGAGAAAACAATGGTTCAAAGCTGAAGCCAGTCAAATTTAAACCAGGTAAAAGGCACAATTTTTGACAGTTTCGGGAATTAATCAGTCTTGCTACGAAGGTAAATAGTGGATTAAATAAAAAATAAATCCTTCCCTGCTTCAAAGACAAAGTACAAGGGAATAAAGGCACAAAATATAAAAACTTAAAAGAGTTTAAGCTACATGGTCCAATGGCACATTCAGATTTGAAACACTATCACTCTCCATGAAAGGCATGAGGTAATTAGTCACATCTGTAAGGAAAAATATTTTGAATCACATCAAGGTGATCCCAGCCTTCCCACAAGTGAGAGGGCTGCCATCTAACCTTCCTTAGAAAGTCACAGGGAAATTTTCATCCGAGTGAAGATGACAGTGACAAAACTCCCATCAAATTTGATGGCGCTGAGATTTTAGACCCAATTCTGGTGTTGCCGGTGGCTGAGCCACATCCCCACCAGAAGGAGCCTCAGGGCCCTGTTGCACCATCCCAGCCGGGCTGGGGCCACGGGTGCCGGCTACCGCAGCAGGTCTGGCCCTGCCTCCCTCGCCTGGCCTTGCTGCGGGGCCCAGACGCTGGGCCCCGGCCTGAGGGACGCCTGCCCGGCCTGGCCCAGTGCTGCTGGGGGGCTGTCCCAGCTGCTGGCCGTGGCCGGCCCCACACCCCGGCAGCCATGTGTCGTGAGGGTAAGCGCCATGACTGCGCTCCTTGGGAGCCATTTCGAATGCAGAGGGAGTGTCTCCTAATGCTGTCCCAAGAAAGCTGCCATGGAATGGAGAGCAGCAGTGCTGCCGGCGGTAGGTACCACGTGCCAGAGGTTGGCTACCGTGACTTGGCAACTGAAGCTTTGGGTGACGGTCTCAAGGCTTACCTGCAGCTTGTGCAGCAGCAGACATGGTTCCGCTGCGGAACGGAAAGGCAGCTGTACACCTGAAAGAGATGCAGTGCATCAAAACAAGGATACGGGACTCGTGCAATAAACTAGCTGAGTCTCGGAGTTTCACCTGGTTATTTTAAAATCAACCCCGTTTCAAAGACAGATGTAATGCTATAGCCCGTAACTACAAAATACACAGACAAAAAAGAGGAACCCTTTTTTTCCAAGGCTTGACGAACTTCACCAGGTTAACAAATTTACGGGAATTATCATACACTGGCAGCTTAAGCAACAAAATAAGCCGGTACCACAAGGTGGAGTGCCTGACCCCTCGCTCACCTGACTTGGCCCCTCCGAACAGTGGACCAGCACGGGACCTGCCCTCAGACCCTGCCTTTCCAAGGGCTGTGGCAGACATGGGCAGGGAGCAGGCCATAAAGAAGGTAAATCATTTTACTCCCTCACCATCTTCTCTCTCGCAGGCCCCACGGCCTTTCGTCACATTACAAACTGGGGGCACTCTCTTGCTGGCTGCACATTCAATGGCGTGCTGAGCTACGTATGCAAATAAAGTCATGATTTTATTACTTTTATAAAGTGGCAACCAATTCCATTATTAGACTGAATTTTAGCACCTGAAAATTCTTTTTTCTCTTTTAGATTTTTAGAAAATGTATCGCTTGAATTTATGCACAAACCCTATAATTTTTCTCATTTGTACTAACACCTTCACAGCAAACACAAAGTTGTGTTTAGTAGAATTTATTAGCAAAAGTATTAATCTATAATCACATTTCTAGTGAAATAAATACAATACCAAGGGAAAACACATGTAGCAGAAGCACTCTTCTGGCAAAAGATGTTTGGTTTATGCAGTAATAAATCCTCTGAGCTGTTTGCTATCAAAAGATCACATGTAGTGCCTTCCTTTCATTAACATGGTGTTTTTCAAGAAGTGGGATAAGTTAGTAAACTATTGTTACATTCAGCAAATGCACAGGATTTTTAAATGAGGAACACTTTAGTTTCCGAGAGCTCAATTAGTATTAATTACGAGTTTAAAGAAGCACCACAACATATTCACATTGATAGTATAGGCATATCTACAGCATAATTGCTGTCACTTCAATAAGTGCAGTCATGCATACACATCGCCTTCTAGGATCAAAGTGGTGGCATATCGAGTCCCTGCTCCTGCTATCAGAGGCAACCGTGTTTCACATTCCCTTTCATAAATGTATCATTTTCCACCTTGCAAACAGTTAGACGTGTGTGGAAAAACAAAACCTGACCACCTGATTGGAAGGCTTCTCCAGAACGTTACTGCTTTGATGGCTAGAAATCTTCTAACTTTCAGTCTGACTTTCTGCCAGCTATTTCTGTCCCACCTCTGTTCTTCAGATTAAACGATTGTTCTTCACTTGCAATTCTCCTCTCCCCAGAGTGTATCTTTTCTCTTGGCCTTTATTATATTGAAGAGAAATAAACTTTTAGTATCCTCACAATAATCTCTCCCTTCCCACTATTCATTTTACTAGCCTTTCTCTCTTTGCTACAACTAAGTTCATGCTTCCGACACCCAGGTGCTCTGAAAGCTAGGCAGTATTCCTGGGGAAGTTGTTGCTGTGCCTGACATGAAGCATTAATAATTTTAGTTCACTACCTGAAAGGTCTAACTTGATACATTTTTAAAATAACATAAAGCCGGTTTACGGACATAGCACATTGGTGTCTCAGTCATTTTGGATTAAATTCTTCTTACCTAGTTTTAAGCAGCACCTCTGAGCTAGTCACCGCAGGCCCCTTTTATAATTAGAGAGACACTTTGCAGCGTGATTCATCTGATCTATTTTTAGAGATTCTGACTGGATGAAATCTGTTGTGCCCTAGAAATACTCTTCACTGACCACGTCTAAACAAATACCTCAGTTGGAGAGATCTATACTGGATCAACTGAACAGTTTATTTTGTGGTTTATTAATATAATCAGCTCCTTCATTTCCTTTTTAAAAATCAGAAGATATCAGATAACAGCAGAAGTAATCATAACCAGAGATATAACTCTATGTTTTCAGACTTCAGTCCTGTTTCTATTCCTCACAGTCTCCGAGTTGTGAAGTTTTCTCTGGATTATTCCAAATTGACAGTACTTTTGAACTGCCTATTGAAAATGGCTCTTCTAGCACACCTTTAAAACCCACAGTAACTGGAGGTAGCAGAATTTCCCCTCAAAAATCAAGTGCTTGTGTAATAATTTGACAGGATTACAGTTTGACAATTGATATTCTAGACTAATATCTGAAAAAAAGCAACAGGTATTTTAGGAAATCAGATTGTCGTAACATTCAGAAGTGAAAACAAGATGCTGAATTTTGATCAATCACAAATCAAAGGATGTAGACTTGGGGAAGTAGGCAGGATGCTTTTTGGCACTCCATCTTTATCAAAGCTCCTTAACTACATCTTCTAGGCAAGAAGCTTGAAACATTTAAATAGTAAAAGATAAACATTAAAATCAAACAAACAAGTACAAATATATATTTCTATCATCTTCTTCAATGGAACAACTACAGAATTTTGCTTCACAAAGAACAAATTAAAGTCATAAGGAAGTTGATACTCTCCCTCACCTCCGTAGACAAATCAGTGTAGTTACCATACTGTATGGTATCACAGTGGATTAATATTTTAAAATTGACAACTGCTGAATCTTAATAATTTACCTTAAATCCTCCAAATATGAGCTATACAATGGAAAAAGTCTTACCACTATACCAGTGTTTCTTTGCTTCGTGAGGGAAGTGCTAGTACAGATAAATGGGTTTATCCCAGAGGTTTTTGCAGCAAGGAACAAGCTGGACTGAATATCTCAGGAGTTTCAGTTCTGGCCAGTACATACTCGTGAAGGTTTTCTTCACATCTCACCAGTCCTGTTTACATACAAGCATTTGAACACCTCTTCATATGACACAAGTGCTTGGATAAAATTCCTTATGACAGGGGATAACTGGGGAAAGTTTTCATCCAAACCACTTCAATCCCAAGCTAAATACAAATTATAGAATATTTGTAAGATTACCAAACACACAAAGATTAACAATTCAAAATTGAGTTATTTACCATAGCAGAAATCATTATGAATACTCTCCATGCTACTTGGTGCTCGGAAACCAAAACTCAGGATAACTCTCAGAAATGCAAACACCTAACAACTTCATACCCTGAACCATAATACCAAAAGGATTAACTTGCAGATAATTCAGACTCAAGGATAAATTCATGGACAGGCGGTCCATAAACAAATACTGAAGGGTACAGGTAGGGATGTCCCCTCTAACATCACAAATCCAAAAACCATGGATGACAGGGGAGTACATAGGAAATGGACCACAGGGAGCAGAGAGGCCCACGTGCTCTCCCTAAATTGCATGCCATGTTGCCACTGTCATAGAATAAGCACCAGGATAGATGGACCATTAGTCTTGCTCACAAGAGCACTTGAATTATCTTGTTCCATGAATAAAAACCAGATAGACTTCAGTAGCACCTTGAGGAAACTCAAATAAAATTGTGGGAAAAAGATATTTCTTTAAAATTGTTGATCACTGCAGCCTAAAAGTGAGATCACCTAGTGAGAACTAATGAGTGAAGAAATACCATTGGGGTTCTCACACAGCAGGCGTCCAGACCCAAAATCCCAGTCACAGCAGAATCAAAGGTATGTTTCACAGAAATATGAAAGATTTTGTTCAGGATGTAATTTCAGACATTTTTTTAATGTCAAACTATCAGCCATCATGCCCCTCATAAACCAAAAATCATCAGATTTTCCATTCTCTACAAAAATTCTATTTTCTTAGGCCAGAGCTCTCATAAATATGTCCTTGACAGTGGCATTTGTTGAGCATATATGCTGACCTTTTCAATGTTTCTCTTTTTTGAAATGACTGTTCTCCTTTTGCATTCTGCTACATATTCTTTCACATACTGGTAAGTGTAAACTTTGCATGCTTGCCCTAGTTTGCAAGGTTCTTTACTCATGAGCGTACAAGTATTACAAGATTTCTTTCAAATTCTTTCTTGTCAGCAATGTAAAACTTCCAGAGCTCTTCAACAGACACAAACACAGGGGAAATTCCCACCCCTGTTTCTGAAACAGAATGTAATAATTCTACCAAAGCCATATCTGTATATAAAGTAGCCAATGTTTGTCCTGAGAACTCCCTCTTTCATGACTATCTCTTTGGAAGACATCAAATAAGAAAAAAAATGTAGTCACTCCCCAGACAGCTCAATATTTTAAAACCAAGATCAACAGTAGTTTAGACACACTCCGGTCCCTTATCAGTCCTGTTTCATTTTCCATAAAGTCATTATGTAGCAAGAGGAGGCTAATAGTGAGAAGGCATGTTTTGCATAAGATTGATCCCTGCGATGCTCTTCTGAAAATATTAGAAAGGCAAAAGCAACCATTTTTTAGAAAAACATGTTTTCTACATTAGGACGATGCATCTTCTTGCAGCCCAGAAAGCCAATCATATCCTGGGCTGCATAAAAAGAAGCGTGGCCAGCAGGTCGAGGGAGGTGACGCTTTCCCTCTACTCAGCTCTCACAAGACCCCACCTGGAGTACTGTGTTCAGCTCTGGGGCTCCCAGCACAAGACAGACATAGACCTGTTAGAGAGAGTCCAGAAGAGGGCCATGAAAATGATCAGAGCACTGCAACACCCCTCCTATGAGAGAGCTGGGGAGAAAACTGCAAGGAGACCTTACTGTGGCCTTTCAACACTTGAAGGGGTTTGTAAGACAGACAGAGACCTTTCACCAGGGCCTGTAGTGATAGGACAAGGAGTAATGGTTTTAAACTGAAAGGGGCTAGATTTAGATTAGATATAAGGAAGAATTTTTTTGCAATGAGGGTGATGAGACACTGGAACAGGTTGCCCAGAGAAGTTGTGGATGCCCCATCCCTGGAAGTGTCCAAGGCCAGGTTGGATGGGCTTTGAGCAACCTGGTCTAGTGGAAGTTATCTCTGCCCATCGCAGAGGAGTTGGACTAGATGAACTTTAAAGGTCCCTTCCAACCCAAACTATTCTATGATTCTACAATTCTATGACCGTTTGGTATGACCAGCTCTTTACAGGAAATATTTTTTGCCATGGGATCATATCACAAAGATTGTGATCTTAAATTAATCAGGGTCTGCACAAGAACAAAGCTGTTATTGGTCTTGTTCTGCATATCTCTGTTAAAAAGTTACAAGAAATATCAGGTAATTTTGGATAAACCTTATTTCAGTAATGCTAAAGCTTCCTTTTCTACAAACAACATTTCTATAAACATAAGCATTAAAGGGACGTCTTATCAATATTAGAGGCTCAGAAAATGACAGTACTGAAATGAACTTCATATACTTCAGATGCTCCTGGAATCAAACGAACTTCCATTTCAAGGACAAAACATCACTGAACTATGCCACTGAGTGAGAAACCATGTCTTTCTGGTCATTTGACTCCGAGTTCATCCTGCATCTGTTATTCATATTCAAAGCATTTGGAAGGAGACTAGAATAAGGAGCAAGGACTTAAGCAAACTTTCTAAGACTTTTTGTGGTGGTGATTATAGACCAAGAAGAATATTCAAGAGTCAGAGAGACTTAGTTTTGTACCTTAAATTGAAGCTGATGCAGTTCATCATTCCCAAGTTTATAACAAAGCAAATCCACACACAGTACCTAAAGCAAAAAGCTGTAACTGTTACTGGCTTAACTCGTCTATCAGGTACCTTGGTTTTGAGGGGAAAAGCCTAGAGGCTTTCACATACTATCAAAATCCAAACAACACAGTTTTAAGCTTTGATGATTCTTTGCTAAGTGGCCTTCTCCAAGTCCTTGCTCCTAGCAAGTCCACGGTCAAGCTTGAATATTCTCTGTCGTTAAGGACATGTAGAAAAGGATGATCCTGGAGAAGCAAACCAAATGATTTTTAGTGGGGATTAAAGCCAGCAGCACATTTAGAAACCTTGAATTAAAAAGGTATCTTTTCACTCAGATTTCAGAGAACTATAATTCCTCTTGTACCACCAGACTAAAACCTGGGGTCTCTTCTGTTTTTTGCTGCCTTTACCTTATCCAGTAGATTATCAGGATGTGCAACATGATAAACCCCTGTCCTTGAAATGATGACTTACAACATTGTTGCATCTCATAATAAAGTGCCAGTGTACAAATTGCTTAAAGACAGTACCGAACTGTAGAATCCTTATCTTCACTGAGCATGAGGATCATGATCTCTTCAGTGTATTTGCTTTGTTTTGGATCAGTATGCTGTGATAGACCTGTCACTTTTTTTTTCAAAGAGGCTTACCTGGGTGACTCAAATTAAGAGACTTCTGGTGAAATAAATAACTCTGTTATAAAACCTTTTTCTCGATAGCTGAAGTTTTCATAGGCTAGATGTTCCACATTGGTTCAGCTATCTTAACAGATTTCCATAATTCTTTGTATTTCTTCAGGGAAGAAAAAATGGAGGGAAGAAAAGGTAGATAAACCATGCTGGTAGGATGGGTACTTCCCTAAATTCAAGCGAGCAATTCAGTCTAAAATTCCTCTAAAATAAACTGATGACACAGCGAACCTTGTCTACAGCATACTGTGTTAAATCTTTGTCCACCTCTCTTGTGAAAACAAAGGAATTAGTTCTGAAGACAACAGGGGCATGAATTGCATTGACTATGAAGGAAATTGCATCTGATAATCCTTGCTATGCAAGCCACAAAATTTCACAACATCCGGGGGCATCTCCAGTATAAAAAAAGCCCTCCTCCTCCCTCTTCTCAGAACCAGTGATGTATTCCCTTTGTTCAGAGAAGCTGAATTGGCTTCTGTATGGTGAAGGAGGTTAGAAGATAACGTTGCTTCTTGAGGCCCTTAGAGCCCTGGTATTCAAAAAGGGGAATATAATGTTTAGATGGTTTGCTCCTTCATCTAAATGAATGGCTCAAAGGGGAAAAGTAAAGAGAAGCATCAGTCTAATAGCCATCACTGGCTTTAACAGAGTAAAATGCCTCCAGCTGGCAGCCTGAACTCCAGCTTGAACTAACTAGGTGCAAAGCTGACACCTCACTCAAGCAACTGCCCAGTATAACCCAGTGTTTTTTCAGAACTTCAGTATCAACAACAGAGGAGGGCCAGGAGTGTGTGTACTTCGGGGCAACACATCAACACATGGTAAAATCTACCCTACTACAACAACAACAGAAATAAAATGTAATGGTTTCACAATCATATTTTCATTGCTAATAAAGATGCATCTTTTCCCTTCAACACCAAGTCTTATCCATTTCTCATTGCAATGTTCTATTCTCAGCTCCTTACAGGAGAAGACTAATTATTTCAAGAAATGATCATGAATATAATTAAGATCAGATCCTCCCCTTGGTACACCGTGCAGACTGCTGTGAATCTAGAGATGACTTTCTCATCAATTACATTAAAACGAAAAAGAGGGAGGCCTTTTCTTTAAAAAAAACTTCTTTCCAGGAACAAATATCTCTCTCTCCCTCTCCTTTTTTAATTTTTTATTAAAACTTAATGTGTTATTGGCATGAAAATAAGTGATTACTGCCATTGCATTGCTGAATTTCAAGCAGCATTTGGATACCAAATACAACAACACTGTCTTTTGCACTGTTTATGCCCTACATGTAAGATTGAGCGCTTGTTCTTTTAATTTATCATTGAAGGTAACAAACAAAAATTAAGAGAATCTCAGATAGTCTAAATAAAGCTTAAGGCACAACACTTCCACACAGTGTATGAATTTCTAAACTGCAGTCAGTATATGAACATGTTTGTCAACATTAACATGCATCTGTAGTTCAGCAGGAATACCAAAATGTCATATTACGTGTAACAGCCTACACAAAAGATCAGAAAATAGATTTTACTCTTAAGCTAATGGGACTAGTTAATGGACCTTCTGGAGAAAAGGTACAATTTGCAACCATGTCAAAGACTATCTGAAAACTGAATTAATATGCAGGATATAAATTATCCAGAACAAATCCAATGAATCCAGATCACAACCATTTTAAGATAATGGGCTTCCTACTTTTGCTATTAATATTTAATTGCTTATATTGCACGTTTATATTGTCCTAGGCATTTTTTGTTGTTTTCTTAAATAATTTTGGCCCATAAATGTGCAGAGTAGGCCAAAGACTTTTTTCAAAAAAGTCTGTCACTATTTAGAGGAAACTTACAGTTGGTTCACATACCTACTTTGATTTTGAACATGCAGTGCCCAGTTTAAAGTTAAATCAAACCATCCTATGAACAGATGAACAGAACTTCAGAGCACACCCTGAGAAACTACTCCCCTTAATACATTCATAAATATTAATTACATTTATAGGATAGCAATACAAATTCTGCCAAGTATCACAGGACCTTGCAGTTATTAAAGAGCAGCAAAAAATACTGACAGAAATTACTGGAGTAATTATTAGTGTTCCTGAAACTTCAAACTCTGTTCAACAGTTCGCCAGATATCTGCCCCCCCCACCTCAATTTTAACAAGAATAGTTGGAATAACATTATTCTGGTACTGACAATAAGAACACAAATGCTGTAGCTTGTAATAAAACAGAACAACGTATAGTAAATACATAACAGAAGCTACTGTTCCTAAAACAACTCTTTTAAGGCTAAAAATCTAATAAAAATAGTAAGCCATCAAAATTTACAAACTACTATAAACAGTTAAAATTTCACAGAACAGATTTAATAAACACAATTAATAGAACAGGCACAGTTATGCCGGAGCAAATACACTACGCATTTGAATTTTTCAAGAGGAAATGTAATACGCTGCAGCTAAAGGAATAACAAAGCAAAAAGAAACAAAGTACAAGCATAATGATTCTCAAAGGTTAATGGTTACACCACTACACCACCACACTTATATTCACTGATCACATTTTTACTACCTATAGCCTGCAGATATTTTTTTTTTTCCTCCCCTGAAGAAAGTAAGACTATTACATGCTGACTTTTTTGTGTATTTTTAATTGTCTTGCCTAGGAGTGCAAATCTCAAAAATTAGGATTGTAGAGCCAAAAAAGGAAGAAAAATAACTGGCAAAATATTGGAACAAAAAAGTTATTTCAGAGAGATAGAAATTCATTACTTTCATGCTCTGTCAAACTTAAAATAATATGCACTTAGAAAGAAAAGCAAAATCTTATTTTAAATGGCATTTGCTAAAGCTACACTAACAAAAGGATTTGTGGCCCTGTCACGAAAAAACATTGACCCTTGACCTTTTTTCAGTTTAGAGAAGGAGAACAGCCAGAATCTTGTGTATCAAACAAATGTTTGTTTTGTATAAACATTCTCCCAATTTTCTTAGTTTGCTGCAAAAGCGGAGAAAAAAGAACAAAAAGGAAAGAAGAAGAAGAAAATGCCCCAAACGAAAGGCTCGATTCGGAAACAGAGCAAGCCTGCTTCTAAACAGTCATGTGACTTTTTTTTGCTAACAGCCATGTGCTCGCGTATCATTTTACTCTGAAATAACTCTGCGGATTTCAGCTCAACCTGCCTTTGCTTATAATGCATGACATAGCCTGTGAGGGAGCCTGAGAACCGTCCCTCTTCAAAAGCAAGGTTCCCATGCTTGGCCTGTAACCATGGAAGCAGATGCCTTTTTTGCTTACCCCTGCTTACCTCTTTGCAGCCACGAGCTGCTCCCTATTGTTAAAAGGGGTACGCCTTGATTTTTCTTCGTTGTGACCGAACTTGCCTCTTCTTCAAAGGGCATGATGCTGCAGGTCATTGGTCTAGACTGTTTGCACGGTCCAGAGAACAGCCTTGATGTAACCCTTGCTCCGTCTGTGCCACACCACCAGCCGTGCGACTGTAGACTGTAGGGGGACATCGGAGATCTGTATCTGAAAAGAAGTCCGTCCGATTTTGCCATTGTGCCTTTTCAGTCATCGATCGAATGAATATCGAACCTTCTGTCGTTGCATGTGTGAAATAGATAGCTTAGCAAGCACTTTTGTGCCCAAACCTGTGCAGTGGGCCAAACTCTCTTCCTTTATTCACAAGTATTATTGTTTTTGTAGTATAGTAATTTCTTAGATACTTTAATAACGGTGTCCTAATGTTAGACCGGCCTCAAAACAGAATCTCTTTGTTGTAACCTGCTTGATTTAGCACTTAATTTTTTTTTTTTAAAGGTGCTTTCTCTTATAGTCATTCCCAGTTGAACATCAGCCCTCTTAAAGTGCAAGGGAGGCTGATTTTGAATCGGTATGAGCAGCCCAGAATCGTGAGGGGTTTCAAAAAAGATAATGACTGAAGTTTTGCTACCACAAGGCTTTAAAAATAACACAGAGGGAAAAAAAGTGAACTTGGAAAGCTTCCAAGGTAAATTAAAAAAGTAAAAAATCCAACAAATATGTCCGTTTTTTTTTTTCTTTTTTAATATAAATGAAGTAGATAGTGGTAAGGAAAGACAGATGTTGTAATACATAAAATAACCTGACAGTGGTGGCTAAAAACCTCAAAGAACCCTATCTCCTTTTTCTCTTGATATACAAAGACAAATAATTTGGAAATTTAACACCTGATAATACGGGAGCTCTAAAATACTTCTTACTCTTCTGTTCTATTGCACAAATATTTTTTATTTTCCCTGGCCAGCTTATTTTTTTAAGATATATTTCATTTAGAAAAACATATAGATAAATGTCCAAGCCATAGCAAGAAATTATGAAAATTATGCTAAGCCACTGAGAAAACATAGCTGAAGTGTTCAGTCGAAGAGTTGAACAGAACTCTAGGCATTTCAGGGGGGAGTGAAGAAAAAGATGCTCTAACACCTTCGAATAAAAAAGACAGAAATGTAGCTAACGTGGAAGATGATACATTCTTGAAATCAGTCGGTAAGCAAACTCTCTGACCACTGCCTGTCAAAAAACAATAACCTAGTGACAGCCATCAGCACCTACTCATTGTAAAATATGCCTGCCTCTACTCTGTTCTAATAAAATTCGGATCGCATCAAAAAGGGCTTATATATTCTTCAGGGTGTTGCTTACCCAGTGTTGTCTGTATATGACATCAGTATATATATTTTTGAGATAGCACTATCTCATACTTCAAGGCATACCTATTTTCTCTAATTGCCGCAGGCAAAGGGGAGGTGCACTAAAGAATAAAGAAGGTTATTGTGACAGATGAAACATAATTCACAATGAGTACTCTTTTCATCCAGCCTTAAGTAGCAGAGGATTACTCCAAGCTGAATTTTAGGGGAGTATGTATGATCTGATTTAATAATATGAGGACAGGCCACAAGCTGAAAGGCAATGTAAACCAATTATGCTTTTGCTGATTGTTTGGGGGGTTTTATTGTGGGTTTTTCCGCCCCCCCCCTCTCTTCTGGAAGTAGAAGAAATGTTAACGTGAAGAGGGTCTGAAGAAACATGGGGAAAAGTAAGAAATGCCGAGAAATAAAAGTGGGGATTTCCTGGAATGGATATTGATAAATGATTATTCTATATTTCTGCTTCATGACACTTAAATGAAATAAGATCATGCCATTTCTTCAGTAAATATACGCTGTGAAAGTAGGTAAACTAATTTTGATACCCTTACTGAACTTGTATTGCTTCAGAGAAATTCATACTTGAGTCTTCTAAAAATGCTGTATGATATTAAGTTTAGATGTAGATAACTGTGACAGCAAAATAACTTTCTGCTAACCATGTGTACATTGTTTTTCTGAGTCACTGTTTTAATATTTAAACAGTAAATAGGTAAGTTTGCATGTGTATTTTATATGTTTGTTTCCTTATAGTGTGCTTTGGAAAAGACTTGCTTAGCATAAATTACTTTATTGCATTCTGAAAGGATTTGTCTTTTTACTATTTCAGTTTTCAGATAACAACTGGTTTTTTTTATGATCTAAAATTGCAATCAGAATGTCTGACCATGTGTAGCTAGTTAAACAGCAGAAACTGCTAAGGTACTTGGCAAAAGGAGTAAACAGTATCTCATTTTGTCTATAGAAATGTTAATTTAGATTAATTACTTTTTTAAGCAATAGGTAACTTTTAAAAACATCCATTTTAATGTGAGTGTTAATAAAGTAATCATTGATCTTCTCAAAGAACATTTCTATACATTTTGTATAATTCAGTATGCAAAATAAAGCCATTTTTAGATACAGATTCTAAATGTGTTTTCCAAGTGTTCATCTCATTTGAAAATCACAGTCAAAAAAACCCAAACAACCATGAGTTAAATGCTTGCTTTCATATATTCTGTACTTTTTAATTACACAATAACTGCTTAGCAGTCAGAGCTAGTAAAACTGTGCTGCTAATTGAAAATAAATTATTACTAGAGGTTAGTTCATACCTTTCAGATTGCAGACTGAAATATAAAATAAAGATTAATTGGAACAGACTTTCAGTTATTCAAGTGCTGCTATCTATCAGACCAGCTAAGATGATTCAACAACTTAACACCAAATCTTACATAAATAAATGGCAAGGAAATGGCATTAAAGTATGCACATGAAATTACTGTTAATTATATTTTCTAAACCAACAAAAAACACTGAAACTTTGTCTTCCTATAAGCTGTGCTACTGAACAATTCTCTTACATAATATGATTTCATGCCATTCTTAAAAGCAATCTAAGTATTTCATAAACACCATAAGCAATGAGTTAGATTTTGGTGAATAAGCAGTATGCATTAAGCACACCTCGGTACTATACTCTTAAAGAAAGCATGAACAGTCAGAAAATGTATCAAAATACAATAAGAAAACTGCTAGATTGAAAGCATACATTTTAATATTTTAGCTTGCAAAGGGAGCAGCAGCCAAAAGACCGTTCTAACCACCTGACAAATAGCAACAAACAACAGCTCTCGAGTCAAAATATTTATTAGGGTGTCATGTCAATGTACAGGCTAGCATATGTGCTAGGGAGAAATTATTCTATTATCTTCAGCTGAGTGAAGTAGTAACAATGAACATAAAGATTTATAAATATATATACAACTGACAATGTTTCTTTCAAATCATACAACCACTTAATTTTCATTGATCATTTAAAAATATATCAAAAAGTGTAAAATACAAGTTACTTTAATTCCCGTGACAATTTTTATCCAAATGTTATTGTTGCCATGTCACATTGCACTTGCCATCCATCATAAAGTTTCTCAGTAAGAAATACATACTTAGGGATTTGTTTAAGGAGTCAAGTGGCATTTTTGCTACACTGAACAACATTACTTTAAGCAATATATCTTTTACTAATAAACTTTCAAACAATGTATATTTTAGGGGTATTCATATTGGTAGAACGTTTTTGTTCTCTTTAAAATTAGTTTGAAGTAGAATGTATTATTGACAATATGGCACATAAAACTTCCAGCAAAATTGCAGATGAAGGTTGTCTTTGGAAAAGTAGGGAAAAGAGGGCATCTCAGATCCTGCTTGCATGCAACAAAAAAGTACACATCTCTTAAGATGAACAAACAATATTTTAATACTGAATTGAACTATAAGCACTCATATCCTTTACAAATCTAAAAATATTAGTACTTTGCATTATTTTAATTCTTTTCTGTAAAACATACATCAGGCTGACTGAATATATATCAGGTTCACTACATCATTTTTAATAGCCAGTCTTGAGGGTTTTTTAAGAGAGAAGGAGGAAAAAAGAGCTCTTTCCCCTCCCATGCAAACAGCTTCGATTTTAACCGTATCTCAGTGTGCAGGTAGAGTTGTCTCGTCCCATACCCTATAAAGCGTTAAAAAACTGTGAATGAAATTAGGATTTGTAATATTTCGGGAGCTACAAAGAATACAGCGGCTCAGGAGACAACACTGGGAATGTAAGAAAACACAGACTTTGATTCTATACGACAAGCTGGATAGGAGTCAAAGCTGCCACATGTGGTGTGAAAAAATGCCACCCCGGTGTGAACAAAGGGTTTAAAATGGAGTCAAGAAGCGTGCAAGCTCAATGTCTAAGCTTTTCCTGTGAATTGTACTGCCACAACCTGCAGGATATCAAGTGGGCTGGGAAGAATAGAGTGCCTTTGGAAGCTACAATGGAGTAGCGGTGGCCGTCGGTGCGTTAGGGTTTCTATTGTTTTGGTCGTCTTGTTTGTGCATCGTCACAATGCGCTGCTTTACTTCAGCGAGAAATTAAACTCTAAGCACCAAAAATAAAGTCACAAAATTCACTGAGAAACCGATTAATGCAGTAACTCTGATCTTTCTTATTGCAGTCCTAGTTTACAGCTCGATGAGAGAATTTACCAGCTAGACTGCTCCTTTTACCGGGGCCTGAACCACAATCTCACACATACAAAAAACACAGTAATAAATGTTGCTCTTAAATGTCTCTGTGGCCTTTTACTGAGATAATGGTTGCAATAATATAAACATTCATTGGTGTTTATTCAAATAGAAAGAATGTTGCACCTTATTTCAATCAGCAGCTTTCCTCCTTTTATTACAAGATAAAGCTATTAATCTGCATATTCAGTTCAGAAAACACTTTCTTTTAGAAATAATCTATGAAAGTGTGCAGTATCAACCCAAAAATGTACAGGTCATACACTTGCAAAGATGCTACGCTAACAATGTTTAACAGTGAAGGTACTGAAAATCATAAAAATTCTACCTAGATAAAGGAAAATGCTATGTAGTCAAGGCACAAGGAATAATAGGAAAGAAAACAGTTAAATATATTTTCCCAAAAGATGCAAATAGCAAAAAGTACAAGTTCCTCGAAGAGAAAATGCAATACAGTTATTAGAATTCCTAAACAAAATCAATTAAAATCCAAGGAAGCAGGCCCACAAAACCCAATAAACAGTATATTTTCTAAGAATTAAAGAAACCTTCAGATTTCCTATATTACATTTACATTTTTTATTACGGATTAGGTCAAAAGCCACTGATTTTTAGTTTATGAATGCAGGTCAAGACAAGAACATTTTTCTATTTACTCTGTGTAACTCTGTATAGAAATCAATCTGTTACTTTCATTACAACCACACAATCAATTCCATTTAAAGTACAATGCAACAGCCAAGTCCAAGGACAATATGGATTGCTGAAAATCCTTCATACTATCTACAGAATTTATTCAGTACGACTGGCATGATTTTTCTTCTCATTAGTATGCAACAAGCTTTCACAAAAAAACTTGTCCCGGCTTTGCCTGTTTTTAGTTCAAAGCATTAAAAAAAACCCCAAAAAACACAAACTAATTTACTGATACTAGCACTGATGCATAAGTATTGCTCTTCAGTAAATAACACAAATAATCTATTAAAGAATTAAAGAATTTTATGGAAGAAAGTGTCTAAGTCACACTGAGTCACAATTATTTCTACAGCTGTAATAAGACAGGACTACATGCTAGATAAACCATATGACATACATACATGCAGACACACATGATGAATGTAGAAAATGTATTTAAGCAATCTGTATTAAAAGGCCAAATTTTATCAACCTACAAATATTTGTAAATATGCCCCTCATTCTTCTGTTCCTCATAATGCTATTCTGAGGTTCCTAAGGGACACAAAGCCAAGGTATTTAAAAACTGCAAAATATTATCAATGTCTCTCCCTGCGCACTCAAAGAATTTGGTATGATCATTTGGACAGATGTAAGTTAGGCATTTTTATAAATGTTTTAAATGTTCATAATTACTTTTAGACTCCTAGTTCAGCATATTAAAATCAAGGCATAATATCAGATTTTAAACTGTAAAACTCCAAACTGTACTTCTATTCACGGTATGTTTATACAGGTTTATTTTGCTGGTTTGGTTTTGTTCCCCACCTATTTTCTCAATTTATTTTCTCCTGCATTGTAGTATTTGTAGGGTTTTTTTAATACTATTTTTCCTTCTGCCTGCCTGAAACCTAAGCCTGTCAAATGAATATTGCTGTAAATTAACAGAATAGACTGAAAAATGTTCTGTTCAGAGATTTCTGCAGAATAAAGCTGCCTGTGATTTTCAAGTAAAAAACTTATCTTGAATATTCTTAGCCTTTGTTCCTTATTTGTTCTTTTATTGATCACTCTGTTCAACTACATATCTCCCCCCCAATAACATATCGGAGAAAATGAAAAATGAATCTTGGAATAGTGCTCCAGAATGTGCAGTCAGATGTCTGCTACCAGTGCTGAGGCTGTGTTTCCATGGCCCTGTTTTCCCCAGCTTTGATAATTTGAGATGGCACTGATAAGAAATCTCTGGGTGTTTCTTAGGGTGCTATCTCCTTTTTAATCCAGTGTACGTTTTTAAGTCACTCTTAAATTGTTGTTTCTGCCAAGTGGTCAACCAATTAGCAGCATCCTCTCTTGGGTAACAAGACGGCGTGCACACATGCACGTACGTATGTGTATATGTACGTATGTGAATGTGCGTATTCTGGCTTGTTATTTCAGCTGAGTCTCAAACTGGGACTCTCATGCACCAGTTAAATTTACCTCTGCCAAACCTCACTGTATGCATTCTAGTCATAAAGAAACTTGCCTAATGCCAAATTTCTTACTCACATATAGCAGCATGTAAATAGACAAAGGGTTCACAGCACTGTGAGGAAAGAAACTGTCTTGACAGACTTGCATTTATCCCTACTGCAAACCTTAAATAAGCATACATAAACAACTTTTTCCTCTTGTTCAGCTGTGTTTACTTGCCACTGCTTCCCTCCCCTGGCTTCCACCAGCTCATTTTTCCCCACCTCCTGAACCTGTTTATTTTCCCTCTCCTGCCTGTCTGCCAGCAGCAGCGCTGAAGAATCCCCCAAAAGCTGCAGCCCCACGCATTCCCATCCCAGGGGCACCCTGAGCATGTGAATGGGGCACAGGAATTAACAGGTTAATTCCATACGGGCAGGAGTAGGCATGACTCAGGCCTTGAGAAGATGAAGCTGTACTATCTGGAAGGATTGCATTAAATCTAAGACATAATATCTGCAAGTGAGATAGCAGGGATACAGTTGAGAGAGAAAAATTCACTTTCCCAGAATACTCTCCATCTATTCAGACATTAAACAGCTGAAACGTGGGTGCCGTAGAGGTTAAGCTTGCAAGCTGAGAGCAGGACATTGAGCTACGCAGCAGCCCTCGCCTCTCCCTCTAACTACTGCACCAGTCTGAGGAGCTGCAACACCAATTTTACCAGGAATCTGCCCCCAGGGGCTATTTTAAGACTGTACCAGACCCAACTGCAAAGCTGGCCCCAGAGAGCCGGCTCAGATCTGTTTGAAATGCTACAGACCGGCTATGTAATCCCGTTCAGAGCCCACAAACAAGCGATATAAGGGATCCGCGCTGGCTCCTCACCCCTCCATGAATTTTGGTTGCAGCAAGGAAGCCAAAAATGTGGGATGCCAGTACAGTTAAACGATTTATCAGGAAAAGGTAAAGTCCACTTTTTAGAGGAGAGTTACCTTTCCTTGCAGCAGGAAAACATAGTATCATTAGTATTAGCAGAAAATAATTCCAAATGTTCCTGACTCAACTGTGCAAATTAACAAACCAGGTTTTCCCCTGGCTAAAATGCACACTGGACCAGGGCAGTAATCACCTCCAAAACTAGCTCCTCCCTCACTTACACCAAAGGACATCTCTCGTGGCAGACCCTCCTGCCACCACCCAAAGCCTGCTGGATCTGCATGAGCCTCACAGGCCAGACAAGGTGACAAAAAGCAAACGGACAACAGGCAGAGTAACACAGAGAGAAAACACAGGCCAACATACAGCCTCTAGTATAGAGACGTAGCATCGAACAGCTGCTTTAGAGCAGCTGGCTGTGGTTGAAGTTGTGTTAGTGTAATACCAACAAACACCAGGGCCCCTGGCACCCCTAAGAGTTTGGGTGCTACTTCCTTACCCTTTGCCTGTCCCCTGAAGATGATGCTTGGAAAAATCAGTTAGGAAAAGTACCGGGACAGGAAAACATCACCACCCTCTCTTCTGCTAGAGTCCTTGCTGAGAATTTACTACCACATGGGGCAGTAAAAGCAATTCAATTTTCCCTGTGTGCAAGTGCTGGAGGTCATCACTGGTACAAGGGCCAAAATGATTCTGATTTCTTGCCACAAAATGTTAAATTCACGCTTCTTGACAGTTCAACAGGAACAGCATTGGTACAAGTACACACTCCACCCTTTAACCATCTTGTGATGCTCAGGAATGAGAGACCAAGTGTAACATGAGAGTATTCTCTGCTTGGAGAGAACTTTTCACTGCCTTCCTTAATTTGTAAATCTCCTTCTGTGGGTTTATTTTAGTACCTTGATTCTATTTGAACATAGCTTATTATGATTTAATTTCCTCCTTTCTTTTTTTTAAACAGAGGATGGAAAAGAAAAATAAATCTCTCATGCTCTCAGCATATAACAGTTGATATAATAGACTGAAATGGCTCCTTCTAATCACTTGGGGATTTTTAAGTGCATTTTATTGACATGACAAGCCATTATGAGTCCTTCAGACTTGTTATGGTTTATCATATCAAGACTTATGGTTTTAAGTAATATTCCTAATATGCATTCACAGCATCTACTCCAACAGCTTCTTTAATCTCAATTAAATACCATTAAAGATATGTATAGTACCTATGTATAAGTGGCACTAGAACAGTATTTATATGCACTAGTAACCAAATAATGTCAGACTGGCTCAATTGCCTTCCATCTCATCCCATACCCAGGAGTCTTATTACTCAGTACAAGTTCATATGCAAAGGTAACACTATTCAGTGGAATTATGGGGGACGAAAGTTTCTGGTGGTGGGTTTTTTGCTAGGGTTTCTTTCTTTCTTTTCTTCAAGTTAGTCATTAAAATGAGATCCCTTCTGCCAAACTCCAGCAGCTGTCTGAGCAGAACTTAGAACCTCTTGATACATCCCAGCAAAATGGAGGTTATCCCTAGTGTCTAGGACAACATTTGTTCTCAAAAAGAAATAAAACTGAATGTCAAAGGTCACCAGGGATAGCAAAACTCTGACTGCAGAGAGCACAACTGTGCAGGTATCCTGAATGGCCACTTAATACACCTATGTCTTCCCCAACCTGTGCCACAGATTTATAGCCTGCCCCTTTATGCTTTTTGTACTTCAACTATTCTGTTTCCCTGTTTCATCTTCCTCTTATCTTTACGTTCTGGCTTCTTCACAGATATGGGTCCCCTGCCCTTAGAAGAAGAAAGTGGGAAGCAGCAAAAAGAGATCATGCCCGAGGCAGAAGAGAGGCAGTCAAAATGAGTATGGCTGCCGAGCTGCCTAGACCTTCTCTTAACAAAAGGCAGGGAGTCATGCACTAAGAGCAGTAACAGAGAAAGCTTTTAGAAGGTTATAAACCACTTAGAACCTAAGTGTTATGAATTAATGGCAATTGCTCTAACTCCAAAATTAAAAAGGTGCAGCTAGTTTAGGAGGCTGAACTGGAGCAGAGGACAAAGTGAGACCCACCAAAACACAGCACAAAAAAGGAGTGGGTAGCCTGGCAAGGCAGGCATCAAATTTGGCATAAGCACAGATTTTAAAACATCCAAAGTTACAGTATGCTGCCAGTGGCCCATCTTGCCATCTGGTGATCTCCCACAGAGACCAAGGGCAAAAACCTTGGGAAGGGTATAAAAACAGAACAAAAACTACAGCACACTCTAAATTCAAAAGAAACTGGGAGCTGTCACCTTGCACAGAGGCTGGACAGTATTAAGCAGCTAACACTGTAGCACCTTGCTTCTTCAAGTAGAAGCACTTGGTACACTTGTCTTTAATTTAAGGAAGAAAAACATATATACACAGAAGATTAAGAGCACATTTGTCATTTAACTTATACCAATGGCTGAAACAAAGATATTCATGTTGCAAAACTACAGGATGTAGATCCAAATTGTACTTGTAGTTATGGTCAGAAAGATGCACCATCCTGTACTTACTTTAGGCAAAATAGCTGCAAAAACTGAAGTAAGATTTTCACTGTTGTCAGAGGTTGGCCCCCTACCGAGGTTACCCTCAGCACAGAACACTGCGCTTCTCCTATAATGGATTTTAAGTTTACGATGCACTCTCAAAATCATTTCAATAAAACCAAAGGCTATCAAATGATTTCATAATCAATTAACACTACAGCTTAATTCCCAGTCTGCTACATCCTTCAGTGCTGCTTTGCCACATAATTGACATCTAATTTGCCGTACCATACAAACGGGCCTTGTTTATTCTCTTTCCATTACCAGTAACTAGCTCATTATTCTAATGCACTCCGAAGTATTTTAAAAATAAATGTGAAGGCAAGTTCCATTCTGTTCTACGTCCATTAGTTATCCTTCCAGGTTAGAAACCATGTTCAAATCATTACAGCTCTTTCTCTTTATACATACCAAGTAACTCATTTGTAGCAGAATATGGTCCATATTCTAGGAAACCTTGTTGAGGTAAGGCAACAAAGCACATATCAACAGGCAGCAAGACTGATACGTATTAATCCTCAAAGTAAATAATTATCATTTTATAAATTTCTACTTTATTTTGATGGCTCAACATTATAAAAACAGTCCAAAAGTCCCTTCTAAGAAATCACCTTTTTTTGCCATTATACCCTTAACGTCAATAAGTTTGTTAAAATACTCCAGAACAAAACCAGTAGTATAAGCATGTGCATGCAACCGGAGCCTCGCAAAAAAGAGCAGCCATAAAACTATCACAGTAGAAGAAATCCCCTTCTCTGACCTCTACCACATCTAACAACTGAGAAGTATGCCTCCTTGGTAAAGAGACATTTCTGTTCAGCTGCGAATTCACAGATGTCTAAACACCACCACCACACAGATGTTAAAGTCCACTTTACTTTTGTATTTGATGAAAAGTCATGTAATACCGGTCAGTGATCAATTGCTTACATAAGCAGGTAAAAACTGATCAAACAACTACAAACTTCTCCTCTACTACCTACAGAAACAACTGGAGCCAGAATTACTGAAAATAATTTACTGCCCACTTAAAGTCAAAAAAGATATACTCTTGAGTCCCCTAAACAGAGGAGCTGTAGAGCAGTATCTGACCGCAAATTTCTACATTCATTGAGCCAATTCTGAATTCAGATGGAAATCCACAAAGATAAAGTCACTTGCCAGAACCCTGGGTCCTTTAAACTACTGTCCTGATCTCATCTATTCATACGTTATTTTCTTAGGCTATTAAAGACAGTATTATACAGTTATTATTCATGTAATACTCTGTCTGTCATTTAGTATTTACTTTCCAGGATTATTTGGTTTCTTAAAGATACATTAATGCTCTTTGATTGTAAACAGCCATTTCGAAACTCCATGCAAGGGGGAAAATTTTTCTGAGGAAATGAATTACCAATATTCATGTGATTAAACCCAGTGATAAGGTATTACATTCCTGGACCACAAATATTAAATGATATTAGATCATGATAATCTAGAAAACTCCTACCCACACCTTTTTTCATTCTTATTTTTTGGACTTATACTGGGACTCAAGATCTGTTTCATACATAAAATTAATCAAGAAAAGAGAAAGAATCAACAAAAGAAACAACATGGATCAACACTTAAGGATCTCAGATTTAAATTTGCCTTCACTGGGCCAGGGGACCAGAGCTCTGATATCCATGTCGTTTAGAGCACCTGATCATATCAGCATCTGTATTCGCATTCCACTACCAACCTTCCGGGAACAGCCATTTATTTCACTGTTACACAGAACTCAAAACTCCCCTTTTCCCAAGGACTAGAATAAACAGGTTTTGAGTCTGATTGCTATAGATCAGTCGTTCTGTATGAGATCTTTCATCCCATCATTTTACATCTAAATATAATTAGTTCAGGATTTTCCAGTTTGACAATACAGAAGGTCAACCATCAATTAGGTATGACTACCTAAACTATATAAAGAAAATAAAGCAAAGAGGAGGAAAGGCTTAAGGAAACTGAATCTTGGTACATGTAATGATGGAAATGAATTCACCTATGCTCTCCTTTATGTGGAGATATTCCACAGAACCTTTGTCACCCCTGTAGCTTTACCAATGTGAATTTTTACTGTCAAACAGACTTTCAAGTATTTAATTAATTTGAAGGAATTAATACAATCTCATACACATAACAAGAAAAACTTATGACTGCTTTTCTAATATTGAGTTTTGCATATTAATTTTTTGCCTCTGCATAAAATAGAAACAGATATAGATAACATACAAATGTGAAATATTATTATGATCATGACCACAAATATTGACTATGATACTATAAACACATTTTTGTATCCGCAGGTAAACCCATCTATGCATTCATCCATCCGTCCACCAATCCAAGATATTTGCAAGAAACCTAATGTACACAGCCCAAGCAATGTGTAAGTTAAGGGGCACAAAGAACTACTGTTTTCATTTCATGCTTTCCTTTCTCAGAAAAGGCAAGTCCTTAGTACTTTGGTACACTGTCCAGGTTTCCTCAGAAGTAGTTAGTATATATACTCAGAGACAGAAAAAATTCATCCACTCCAGGACCAAAATGGGAGGTTTTCAATAATGTATTTGGCTACCTAGCTTAGCAGTTTGACAGAATCTTATTTTTAAAAGCAACTTAAATCTCTACTCTCAGCAATTTCAAGGAGAGTGTTCCAAATATGAGATGAATATTAAAAACACAATGTTTTTTTCTTTTTAATTCTTGGAAGATGATCTTGGATTCCTTGGATGTTACTTGTAGCATAGCCAAACAAGAAAGCAGGAAAAGTAAAAGGCCATTGATTTTATTTTTCCTACCACTATGAAACTAGCAAGAATAACTTATTTCACTGTGGGAAGACGACACTACTCATGGAGGCAACATCTTCAAAACATAGCCTGAATTTTAGGAAAGCAAACCAATGAAGAGCGTGCCAAAACACACTGCAAATGACAGAAGCATCATGCCAGTTTACAGACAGGCCACCTAGCAGGCAATGACAGAACCCAGGCCAGAGTAGCAGAAAATTAAATTAAATAGAAAAAAAAAAATCCTTCTCTCATCTCCTCCTCAGAGAAGCCTCGGACTAAACAACTCATTCTTGACAAGAGCTAGGAAACAGCTGTAGTTTCCTTCCAGCACTTATCCCCAACTCCTGCCCACAGACAATACCCTCTCATTTCAGCAGGACTTGGTGAGGTTCCAGTTGCCCTCTGTTGGCTGTATATTCTCTATACTCTGACATGGTAAATATACAGGAGAATGCAGTCTGGCTGCACCGTTGCAGATCTTTTATGTTGTATGGTAGGGAAGTCATGAAGTTATTTAGGAGACAGCAGTGCTGTTGGGAAAATGAAATGCAATCCTCTTGAGCAACAGTCGTTAAGGCTGCCCACACTTTTATTCTAAAGCATCTGCATTTCTGTGAATCGGGCAATCATAAAAGGGATGAACAAAACTTCCTGATAATTTTGGACACCTCTCCAGAACTATGTAATACTATTCTTCTACTCACAGTTACCCTGTGGTCCTAAGGGACTGACATTACACAATAGAAGAGAATGCAGCAGCACAAGGAAGATTAAGTACACCAAGCAGGGTTCATGCAAGAACATCATGTAACGTTCTGTAAAGACTGCTATGAATTCGGAAAAAGTCAATTAAAAGTTCACTTCCCTGAAAGAAAATTAAAGGAATATTTGGTCTTCCTCCAACAGGACAAATAAACGTTCACCTCTGTCTCCTCCAAGAACAAACAAGATATTTGCTGGTCGGAAAAGGTTTTTATTTTTACTGTACTTTTTTTTATTTTATTTTTTTTATTTGTGGTCCCTCTACAAGTGATTTCAATATATACAATCACTAGTCAGCTGCCCACTAACTCCACTTAAAAATAATGCTTAAAGGACTGCCTTACAAAACTGAAATTCAGAAGTTCTTTCTTTCTGAGAAGCATACAGGAAACTGATCATTAGAGCCATCCTAAGCTGCACAAACCGTAAAAACCTTCAAGAGCTTCCATACTACATAAGAAGAAATATATGTAATTATGCATATTTGGGGCAAGCAGCCTTTAAATTTTTCCATTTTAGTAGAAACTAGACTTTATCTATAAAGATAAAAATCTTATTTTCAAATTCACTCTCTGCATCTGACATTTCCTGGGAAGATGCAATTCAGGTTTTTGGAATCCCTAGTGCTAGAAGAGAGCTGCGAAAAAAAGTCTGTCCTCCCTCTTTAAAAGAAAGAGATCTTTACTGTAGTTTTCAAAGTGGACACCACCTTTAATCAAAATGATGCCACACTGCCATGTTTGTCAACAAATGTTACGTTCTGCACACCACAAGTAAGGAGGAGCCTTGCACGTAGACAAAACACTGCTATTTTCCAGCTGAGGTGCATCAGCAGCATGCTCCTTGTTTAGGGGGCTCCAGCAAGTGAGCTAGGGCGGGCCGCAACAGGAGCTGCTATCCTGCAAAACTGGGAGTTACCTACCTTCGTGCAGGCCTCTTTGCTTATCACGGCAGCACCTGCAGGAGCAGGGAACTACCATTTTGCAGGACAAAGGCACCACCACATAGACTCCCACCTCCTTTTATTTATCAACACTTGGAGTACAGTGTAGAACCACACATTGATCACTGAGAACTAGAGATGCTATATTAAAATACAAATAAAAAGGCAATTTTCCTTTTAAATTGTGAAGATACAGAAGTGGTAAATTGATCACTGCTAAATTTTCCAAAATCACTATCAATGTCCACATTGCTAATATGGCTTGCCCCACTACTCCTATTTCCAATTACCTCACATTATGAGATTTTTAAAATTGCACATACGAAATCAGGTGTGAAGAGTTTTGTTCAACTCGTCCAACCCAGAAATAGATGATGCAATGAAGAGGAGGTCTTTGTTTGTCTTGCTATATGTTAACACGACTGTATTCCTGACTTCAATTCAAAAGTCTTGTCAATCACCATTAACATATTTAATCATTATTATGATTAAATTCATAATGCATTACACTTTTATTTATTGATGCTTTCCTAGATGAAATTCAGTTTACTCTTCTCTAGCATATGCTTCTTTTTATATCTACCATCTGACATTTGCTGACAACCAGAATTAGTGCATGAGTTAAAACCTGAACTTCAGGTGGAATGAAAGTACAAACACCATTAAGTCCTCTTAAGTTGGAACATTGTCTATGAAAGACTGTCCAGTTTCTGATTAATGGGGAAGAACACTTAATACAGAAAAATCAAAAGACAAAAGCAGGACTACACTACTACCTTTATTTTGTTGAATAAAGTGCAATGAAGAAAAATAGTATTTATTCTTTCACCTTCACACAGAGATTGAATGAATGTTCGCCATACTCTGGAACTAAATGTCTCTAAACTTCAAGCAGATCCTGTGCCTGACCATTTCTCTCTTTTTCTCACTAAAAAAGCTCTAATTACCAAATAATGTGAAAATACTTTAGACATTCTTGGCACACTGAAGTAATAAAGGTGAATTCCACATGGGAAAAATGTGTTTGTCTACGAATCCACCTACAGTTAAATATCAAGAAGTAAAACCCAGGAATTTGAGAAGCCCAAAAATAATGCCGAAAGAAAAAGTAATCTTTCTTAAGCAACACTATTATTTCCTACCCTAATTTTCCTAGACAATCCCCAGGTAACTGGTAAATTCTTGCTACAGCTGCTAATAGTAAAAAACATAACTAACTCAGATATTGAGAGACTTATTTTTTTTCTGTTTTAAGGCAAGCTGTTTAAAGGTCTGCCTTGTTTGTCTTTCATATTTAATCCTAATTCTCTGTAAGCACTTGAAAGAGGAAAAAAATTGTTGCTCATAAATTAAACACTGAAACCTAATTCTTCAGAACAGAACAGAATATGACAAGATTTGATATACTTTAGGGTTCTTTTCTCCTAGATTTGTATACATAATGTTGGCTATAATTTTTCAGGTCCCTTTTAACTCTGTTGCACTGCTAACAGAACTGCAGCTGCTCTTTATTTATTTCTATCCTTTTTTTTCCCCCCTGTTCATAACACACAGGCTGTCTGGCTCATTTTCAAGCTATTGAAATATTTCAATTCTAAAAAATGTACAATAGGCCATAACCACTTATGTGCTTATGCTTAGGAAACCTTCCTCCCCCCCCGCCTCCCTCCTCTCCCCAACCTTCTGTGCATTTCTAAAATCTAGGAACAAAACTGGAAATTCAAGCAGATATCTTAAGACAGCAAGTTTGTATTGTGCTACTATAGCTGCTCCCTTCTGAGATTAAAATACTGTATAAAACAACTTGTCCTTGTGGTACTACTTCTGGCACTATGAAAAGCAGACATCTACAAAAAGTGTGAAATTAACACAAAACCATCTAACTAAACTTTTACAAACTTAACGTC
Organism: Morus bassanus; assembly: GCA_031468815.1. NCBI lineage: Eukaryota > Metazoa > Chordata > Aves > Suliformes > Sulidae > Morus > Morus bassanus. The sequence goes on from CM062568.1 coordinate 111,407,855, forward strand.
TGTTCAGTTTCAGCTCAAGGGTTAGCTGTAGGTGAGCTGGATTTATCCCAAAGTACACCTCAATGAACTTTCATCAGGTCAGGGAAAACAGAAGTTTGTGGTAGAGAAATGATATTAAAAACTGCCTTGTAGAACTTATTAAATAGTGCTGAATTTGGAGACTGGTTGGTTTTCTTTTTCCTAACGTTAGTTTATGTATGGCTGTTGGAACCTGCTATACTTAAACGTACCATTGAAAAAAAAATCCAGAACAAATCGTGGTCAACTTCTACATCAGTTATAAATGTTTCACATGGCCACAGCAAGGCCCCTTGATCTCCTCCCTCGAAGTCACTTTATTTTAAAAAATATTTTCTTCTTTTTTATGCCACAAATGTTTTCCTTCCTGCAGTGAAATGAACACTATTTAAAAATGCAAAATGATTCTATATGTTTCATTACGTGAGCCTGCAAAGCCAGGAAGAAGCAATGCAAGCTTTCTCTTTGGAGTGCAGAAAAAACCAGAAGCCTACACCAATTCAGGATGTTAAATGAGGAAATCACTTTAACTGTTTTACTTTAAGAAGCTATACCAACAGCACTGGCACCCAAACCACTTGCTATGTGACTGCCCATATAATCTGTGGAGCACTGTTTGCCTAATATGCATACTAAGCTTTTTAATTTCGTACCTGAGTGGCAAATACAGAAGGGATGATTTATCAAATGGTCCAGCACTGAAAGTCTCCTCAACAAAGAGGGGATGTTGTACAAATAATGCTATTTTTGCTACAACGTATTATACCATGGCATAACTTTAACAATAAAACCAATGTCACTTTTGAAGGATAGGAACGTAAGAAGAGTCCACCCCACTGTCTTTTATTAAAAGTTACTTCCAAAGATACTGGCAATGGAGCAAGTAATCAAGCTGTGTGTACTCAGTACCTCTGAGACTCCAAGAACTGCATATAAGGGAGTGGGAATTAAATAGCTATGATTCACCTAAGCAGCCTCCCTGTTCTAGACCAGTCCACAAAGAGGAGCTCCAGCAGTAATTCAGTGTACCTAGCTTTGCTACTAGGTAAAAAAAACAGAAATGACTGGAACTGCCCGAGGCCCTTCTTGCATCCTCATGCCTGAGAGGCCATACCTTGCTCATATGATTCCTTTCCAAGAGTCCTCAGAAGACAAGTTACAGATCCCTTCTAGAACTCCTGCACAAAGGGAAGATACTTCATACTTACAGCAGTATAAACGTTGCTGATCAATTTAGCAGAAGCATCTAATTAATAGCACAAGATCAAACTACTCTGAGAAACCTCTGTTCATCTCAGTCCCAACCTCTCATTTGAAAATCTGTAATTCTGAAAACTCAAATCCCAGTTGACATTTGATATTCAGGCTCATGCATCTGGTACTCAGGCCCATAACTCTGTTGTAGGCTCTACAGAGCACAAAGTAACTACTGCTTACCTGAGACACGCAGCAATCACAAACAGCACTCAGAATATTTATCTGATTGAGTAACAGGGCTAGAAATGTGCTTTTTAGTTTCTAAAATCTTAGCCTCATCACATTTAAAATGTAACTTTAATTACCTTAAAACTTAAAAATCTTAAAACTTAGTTAGTTCTCAGAGTAATTAATGCCTCCCAAAGCTGTAACTGTGGATTCACTAATGGCAGTTGCAAGGAAAATACAGTCTTAAATATCAAAACCCCAAGGCTCTTAGTTAAAATGTGGCTCCTAGGGCTCCTGTGCTCCCCAGTGCAGGAAAAGGGACTTTGGGAGCCACAACCAAGCCGCAAAGGGTGGAACATAGTCACCAGTTGCGAAGTCAGGAGCCGAAAAAAGAAAAGGAGTACCAAACCTACATACTGCCTGTGGCACAGCTGCAAACCTTGGAAATCCAGGTTTCCCAGAAGCTCATCAAGCCAGCTGGTGGCAATCTATTTGTTTTGGGTTTTTCGGTTGTTTGGTTGTTTTTTTGTTTATGATAGTTGTAATAGCCAATATACATCCGTGAAGTACTTTGGTTCTGGCAAATTGGCTTTTTCCCAGGTAACCTCATTTCAGCAGAGAATCCCAAACCTTCCCTGGACATTGCCTTTTGAGGTGCAAACCCTTCCCCTGTAAGTTCCCTGGGAACACAGAACTGGACATACAGCCCTGCTGCCTCTAAGTCTAGAAGATGGGAAGGAAAACCAGGAGGTGAGAGTTACCAAGGCTTTTCTCCCAGGGGACCTTCTGTCTGACTAAGGAGCCTGTCCCAGATCTGATGACAAAAAACGCTTCTGGAAAACGCCATGCATTCTAGGACTGTTTCATTCACATTTTGGGCAGAAAACTGTGAGTTAGATAGAAAGTAATTTATTAGTTCTGAAATTACCACAGTCTGAAGACTGGGCAAGAGGCTCAGTTGTGTATTGATGTAGGTCTACTTAAGCCTATGGAGCTAATCTCTGCATTTTTGTATTACATTGACAGAACTGCTCAATGATTTTTTTTGCCTTATTTAAAGTAAACAACAGACTGAAATGAACAACTCTTATCTTCAGATGTTTATCTGGAATTACTGCCCTACAGCTGGCAGGCAAGTCTCTTAGGCAAGTAAGTCCTTTCATTTCTTGGGCCCTTTCTGTCTGTGTACTAAATTCAGAAGAATCAAGTGTGTATTCATAAATCACAGACAAGATCTGGACCAAAAAACCCATTACTACAATGAACAATGGGCCGGACATTTACGGATACTTATTAGCAAGACAACACAGAATGCTAGCTCTGATAATATTGCTTTTCAACATAGCTTTAGAATAATGATTTTTTAAAGGTAAGTTTGATCTGTAATTCAAATCACACTATATCTTTGATTTGCTATCCCCTCCTCCTCTCGCCCTCCCTTCCCTCCTCCCTCCCCCAAAAAGCTTTATATAGAGTGGCTGGAAAGCAAAGTAGGAATCTATGCAGACACTATCCATCACATTTCTGTCTTAATTGAATGACACCAGAATGAGATCGATAAAATGTAACAAGAGACAGCTTTGCATTTCCACACTCACTTATTCTCCCTCTCTATTACTGCCAGCCATCACCGTGACCAGAAAGCCTAAGTATTGCGTTTGAACATTGCTGCCAAGCAAGCTGTTAGTATATGAATAAACTTGTCAGGAAAACAATAAAACTTATAATACTGGGAAAGGCCAAAATGTCAAAAGGCTGCTGCAAGCAGCATTAAATATGCTGCTTTTAAAGCTGTGCTATAGAAACATATGAAGAGTTTCTAAATAACATGGGCAGTGGCAATTCTTCAGATATTATTGTGCTCATTCCCCCAAGACATGTCTGTGTGCGTGTGTGCGTGACCGTCTGACATGCAGTTGTCATGACCTCCTGGCGCAAATCTGCAATTTCGACAATAAACCCAGACCAGCTGTGATTTCCCTATGTTCAAGGATTCTGAGATCTCCAATGCATTATTGATAACCTTATTGCTGTGCTAAAAGCTGAGGCTGACGCACTCATAATCCCAGACTTTTCCCGAAAAGCTCCAGCTTCACATACCAATCGATCACGAGAAATAAAATTAAAAAAAGCCCATTTCAAAACAAGGCTACATTTTGTCTATTGCATCCATTTCAGTATGCATGCTAAGTAAAAATTTAAGCTGTTTTCAAACTCTTCTTTTTTTCTGACCTTCAATTATGATGATCTTGTACTCCTGACCATGTAAGGGTAATGCTAGATTATGGGGAGCATAATTAGTGTGTCAGCTTTGCAGTCACATTTATGTTTAAAGTCTGCGTTGCTGTTGTAGCTAGACTCCCCAGGCAGAACTAGGGCACATTCTACTAGGTATTCTGCTAACCAAAAAGCAAATGAAAGTGCCCAATGCAAACAGCTAACAGTATTTAAAAAAAAAGAAAAAAAGAAAAAAGAAGAAAAGCTGCATCAAGTGAATATGGTAAACAAAATTATAAGGACAGGAAGAGGAAAGAGTTAACAATAGTAAACCTGCACAGGATACAACTTTAGTGATGCATAATTAGAAGATTCCTGGAGTCTGAAAACACAAGTATTACCAATTTTCCAGTCTCAGTTTAGTACGTAAAGAAATGCTTAGACATTGCATCACAGCAAATGTTCTCTTCATATTTCAAGACAGACTGTCATATTTCAGCTTGAAACTCAATTAGATATTAAAACAATTGCTGTACAAGTACAAGCACTTCTGCCAGGCATTATTAAAATCCAACTGATGAGACACTTGGCCTCTTAGCTTCAGTAGATAATTCTTCATGCCTGGTTGACTACGCTGCATTGTTTCTTCATTATTATGTTCATGCTTAGCCTTAGAGCAGCTTTTTTTTTTCTTATCTTTGTTTCCTGTACCAACAATCAAATACTACTTGGCTGGAGGTACGAGGCTGAGACACTCATGACTTCTCAAATTAGGAGGATTCCACAGTTCATCACTGTTTAACAAATTTAAGCATGTAACAACTTTAGTTGCTGTTGATATTGCTCTTTTTAGAAAGTATATTTACACAGCAGACCCAAAAGGAACTAGTTTTAATATTATACCAAAGTTATAGCAAGTACGCAAAATTACACTACTCTAATGATCACCAAATAGGAAGTATTAACGAAAGTATGCTGAAAATGTTTTGTATATTCTCCTAATCATTCAAAACAGTACCTAATCCTGAGTTATCAATAGAAAAATTAAAATAAAAGGGTTTTTCTGGTCTGATGACTGTCTCCTCATGTAAGACTCACTCAGACCAATCAGAACTCATTAAGATAAATACATTTTCGTTACAGATTTCCTGCTAAAAAGCAGAAAATAACTAGGGTATCATGAAAACCTTCCATTGACAGAAATCAGCGATAAAATATCTTACACCTACCTCAGATAATACTTTATTAGAATATGGCCAGTATTAAATACTAGACATCACCATCATATAATTTGGCAGAAAAGTTGGCAACATTCATTGAAAGGAGGCAAGCTGCAAAAGTCTTAATGCCACAGTTTCAGAGAAGTCATAATACCACGACTTCAGGGTGCCTACACAGTCAATGAGAAAAAGAGACTACTCTAAAAGGGAGAGTTGAAAGAAAGATGCTCATACCATCTTTGGGAAAAGCTTCTCTATCATCAACAGAGGAAGCATACAGAGACTAACTGCCCAGTTTAGGTACCCAATTTGGGTAACTGAAGTGGGATGGTGTGAATGCCCCTCTGGAAGTGCTTGCATTGCTATAAAGGGTAAACCGAGCTGAAAGCACTGATTTTATTCTGGTGCCCACTCTATGAAGCTAGGGAAAATATAACATTTTCCACGTACAAAAGGGACAGTGCAAGCCGGGGGCTGAGTGCAATAGACTTCCTCCCCTCCTCTTCCCTTGCTCGCACCAGTGGATGAGAATTATAGACAAAAGCTGAAGAAACACACCAAGTATACACTATATGCTATTTATGACAAGTGCAATATGTATCACTTGAAGATGCTAAAAGAAATAAAAGGCAATTCTAAGTACAAGTATTTACTTCGCTTTTACTTTAAATCACATTTAGAAGATTTGGTATTTCCAAGAACATTTGCAAATTTCATCAGGTTTCCATATGAAGACAGAGCCTTCTACTCAACCAACTCCAGCCACATGGTAAATTTCTCAGTGGTTTACAAAAAAATTTTTAATCAACTGAGTCTGCGTTTCACCACAACACAGAAACAAACAGAAATATTTTCATTTAATCCCTCATTAACATAAATTTACAGAGGTCCAGTTTTTTCTTCTTAATAACCTACACAAATGAGTTCCCAACTCTGTCATTCCAAGGTCTCCTTTGTCAGGGAAAGCTGGTCTTACAGACCATCCCTGTCTTTAAACAACTATCCCTTCCTCTTTGGTTGTTTTTCATCGTGTTTAATTCTGTAAAGCATCATAAATGGCTGCTTGAACAGCAGCCTGAGAAAGGCTACGTTACTTCAGGCACTGAGAAGTGAATGCTCAGATTCTCTGGCAAGATTAAAATTACATTTTTACAACACAGACTGCCACTTATTTGCCTAATTCTAGTGATTCTAATTATTCTCCGGTCCTTTCATTTACTTGTGAGGGGACTTTGTACTGTTTACCTGAGGTTAACTCACGTATCTATGATGAAATTCAAAATACCAAAGTTTAAGACCTAAACTGTCTATGTAGGCACTGCAAGGAAGTATGTACCTCCCTCCAGAGGTCAAATTCAGAGCACATTAACTAGATAGATGTTTCAAGTCCAGCAATACCGTCATTCTAATATTCAAGCAAAACTAAATCATACACACACACATATGCAGATGAGAAAACCACCAAAGACAGGCACCAAGTTCTTCCTCAGACATATTTAAACACCAAGGGACGTTACGAGTAGGGAAAGCAGGGCTGCCCGTGCAGTGGGCATCCCCTGATGTCCAGGTGAGAGGAATCTCCCCACGTCCACAAACTCCCTCACAGTGGAAACCTCACGCATTTGAAGTGGCAACAACCTCTCAGCAAATGCAGAAACTAAGGTAAGTGATCTGTGCTACTGTGTGAAAAAGCCTTCAGACTTTTCACATATGCGTGCGCACGCACACACACACACAGGGGAAGTGAATTTCGAGTGTATACGGCAGGAAGCTGTGGGATACCGTCTTTCAGTTACGTTACTGTAGACGAGAGCCATGAGTTCATTTCAACAGGCATCCAGGAGACAATTTGGCAGAAGGTCACCGCTCCAACCCCTTCCCCTGCAAGGCCACCACAGGACTGGGGCACGCAGACTGTGTTACAAGGAGGAGCCGGCACAGCCGATGAGGCACGGGACCAGCTCCTACCTACCCCACATTGAACCATGTGACTCTGAGTCGCGGTAGTGGTTTAATACTCCTCTGCCACAGCTGCCCCACCACGCCTGTGAGGATCCAGAGCTTTGCCATGCCTGAAACCAGGCAAGGCTCACTGGCAATCAGCTAAGAGCCTTCGCAGTGTGTGATCTGAAATGGTGCGGCTGTACCTCTACCGATTAAGAGGAGCATGCTGCACAGCCTGAATTGATAAGTGAGCAGGTATAGATGTCTTGCTAAAGTCTGAACACCTCTCCTCATATACACTCACAGTTATAGTTACAGTCAGAGCAAAGATTTTTAAAAGTACACAAAGGTGCAAGAAGGACAAAGAAATAGGGTATGCACAACTATACCAGCTAAGGGTTGCAGGTGGAAACACAGGCAAGCACTAACCTTCTGTCGTTTGCTGGGGCAGTTTTCACCTACAAATACTTCACTAAAACCAGCTCAAGCTGTTTTGCAAAACATCATTCTTTCCTGGTACACTAAAGACCTACAGCTTCTCTTAGCTCCCTTTGAAATACAGACATTTACACATATTTCATTCCAAATACATGGAGGTACGGGGCCCTCAGTGGAAGTCGGGGATGGGACAGAGTTCAGAATTACTGGTGCATTGTGACTCCGCTACAAAGTCAAAGTTTTCATAACTGAAGCATGCTTCAAAAAAATAAAATAAAATTCCTTCAACAAATTTAAAATAATTCAACTTGCCAAGAATCTTACGTCACTATTTTTCTTTAATCCAAGAAATAACACTTACATAACACTAAAAATTTCTAACTCCAAATGCCAATTTTGTCTCTCCTTTTTCTCAAAAACTGCTTTTAGGGGGGAACAAATTAAAAAAAAAAATCATGTCAAAAAGAGGTATGAATTTGCTTATAAAATTTAGTAATTCTAAAGATCTATTTAAGTAATGTACCACCTTATAATGACTGAAATGTTTATAAACTTATACACTTTATTTTCAAATTAATTTTTAAACCTAACTCATGATAAAAGATGAAAACAGCACTTCAAGGAATAAGAAATGATAATTTTAAAAACTTTCTGAGTATAACTAAGATTAAATATAAACAGGACTTGGGCAACAATCACAGAGACAATATTTTGTCATTGTTTCAATCCTCTACCAGTGAAATGAAAGATACAGTTCTCTGAGTTTTGTATGGCAGGATTAGACAACAGAGAAAATAAGTATAATTTGTGAAACTATAAAAGCTTACAAAATATTTCCTTCTATATTTTGAAGTCATCTTGGCTTTCAGTAATTCTTTTTTACTAATTTATTCTTACAAGGCCATCAAAATTCCCTTTTAATAGTCATTTAATATTGAGCTTCTTCCTCCTCTAGTCTACTTTGGTATATGATGTTCTGTGCAATATATCAAATTTTGTGACATATATTCATTACCCTTTTTTCAAAAAATTCTTAGGAAACAAACAAAGAACACAGACACACACACACACACACAAGCTGTTTTTTCCATCGTGCTTGTATGAAAAACTAGAAGTTGCTTTTACTTAACGCATTTATTCTAGACTTTAAAATACTTACATAGCATTAAAATAATATAATTTGGAAAACACAGATAAACACTGCTCTGTACCAAATACATAGAAAATATGATGACAAAATCTAGGTGTTATTCTAGTCCACCGAAATAGAACCATTTCATCAAACACACTGTAAAATAGTAGGAGAGAAAGTAGGGGGTTTTAAATGGTAAAACAAAACAAAGGCTAGGTTTTGTAAAGTAACTGCTGAATAAGTTGCTAAGGAGTACTTTAATATGAAAAACTAATGTTTTACCACATGAATCAATTAACACATTATGTTACTAACATATTCCTTCATATCAAAATGACTTGAAGCTCTTGAACAATTAACATTTACATTATTTCAGGAAAAATTATACCAGAAATCTGTTTTTTATCACATTTCTGTAAATTATGCTGGAAATCTGTTTGTTATCATATTTCTATAAAGCAATTATTGCATACATTGAAGAAAAAAGTTTACTTTGACACATTACCACTCAGAATACTTATGGAGAAGGAGAAATGCAGAAGAGGCTTGAACTTAATAATGTAGGGCCATTAATTAGCATCAAATGAAAGAAAAGCAATAAAGCAATTTTGTCACCAATTACTGACAATTTGCCTAAGTACAACCATTAATTTTGGATAATATAACCCCCATAAAATTAAGGGAACAAAACTATTTGAATCAATATCCTTTGCTAGTCTCTTTCCACTAATTTAACTACTTTAAGGAGTATCAAAAGTTTTGAAACCTTTAAACACCTTAAGAAAAATGGAAAAACATATGGTTATGATTTCCTACCTAAAAGTTGCTGGCTTTTGGTTTGGGTTTTTTTTCCCTCCTTTTTTTTCTTTTTGGCTGAAAATAAGGAAAACTAGGGCAATTAAAATTGTGACTCTTTGGAATTACCACAGTCAAAACATTTGTTTACTTACATTTTTCCTACCATTTTAAAGTGCTTTTGTAAAAGGAAGCCTGATTAGCCAGGAATATGAATGTTTAATAGTTTGATTAAGGAATCTCCAGCATTTACCGACACTGCCAATATTAACATCAGGCAGTGACAAGGAACATGAATTAAAGTTTTGCACCAGGATATGTTCCTAGCCTTTCCCACCTCCAGTCTCAAGAAAATGACAAAGGCCACCAGCAAACCTCCGTCATTCACCTCCCAGTTCTCATCCCCGGCAGGATTTCCCTGACAGGCGGCATCACCCACCGACTGCCATTGGCGGAAAGCAATGGCCGTGCAGATGTGGCCACAGCAGTCTTGCCTCACGCATCCCCCCTGTGCCCCAGTGCTGGCTTTGTAGCACAAGGTCAACCAAGTATACACAATATTTAATCGGTACAGCTACTCAGGAGCAACCTTCCTGACTGCTGGCAAGCACAAGTGTCCGGCATCGGTGACAGTCTGCGCTCATGTTTTAAACATTAAAAACAGGCGACGTGTCCTAAAGCCAAAGTTTTGCAGAACTCTCCTAAGGCTGGCGATGACTTTTATTAACTAGTGTACTTTCTGGAGTGCCTTCTCCCTCGGCACTTGTCTGCGTTAGCTCATCAGGAAACCAGAGCAACCTTTTGATAAATATCAATACGTATTTGGGAAAGAAAACACATGCAGAACACCTCCGTGTCCCCCAAAAAGACTCGTTGAGGAAACGTACAGCATTTAATCGGCATCCATATCAATTCATAAACCTCGGGTGCTAGAGTACAAATAAACACTCTAAAGGGTTTTAGCCGCAAGGAGATAAGATCTCTCCCTGGGGAGACGGCTAGAAACTGCTCCATTGCCTTTGTGCAGACTACTGGAATGTGCTTGCTTTTCATTTCGGTCTTTGTGTCTGGCACTCAGGCCTCACAGGCAGTGTCTTAAGCCATGCAGGGTCAGGGCAAACAGAGAACTGCATTCATGGACAGATCAAGTTTATGTGAGAATCTGCTCCTCCTGTGCCCTCAATTTCCATTTGAATTGTTAATAAAATCTCAGCCTGAAAGCACATGATCCCATCAGTGGGGAAGTCATGCAGAGAATCCTCTAGCTCAGAAAAACAAAATTTCTTTATCTTTTTCATCCTCCTCCTACATTCGTGGGAATTATGCCATGTAACCCCCCCTCCTAAAGTAACCCCCTCCCCCAGCACAACACCTGATTGCCAGCCCACAGCTTGCACTAAAAAGCAGAGGGGAAAGAAGGGGAGAGAAAGAAGGGGAAAAGACGCACAAGCAACGGTCAGCTACAGCAAAATCACAACCACGATAATTGCACCTTTGTAGCAGTTTACAGACTCCCAGACACCTTCAGGCAAAAGGAAACATATATATTTCATTTTTTAAGTTAATTTCCAACAGCTGATAACACTAGCTGCAAGACTTTCCCACAGCTTTATGACACTGCATGAACTACAGGGCCACAGAGATAATAAAAGGTCACACATAAAGGAAAGAACAGAGCCATACCCCAATTAACTTGGTCTCCCCATGCAAAAATTGTACAGGAGCAAGAGCCGATACTTGCTGCAGGCATCAGACATGCATCTCCTAACCTTGCCACGGTCTAACTGGGCCTCTTGTTTCTTCTGCCTTTGCTCCTCGCAAACTGTTTTAATATTGAACGCTTTTCAGAGGGATGGGCTGATGAACGAAAACATGAATTTCCTGCTTGCCCTTTAAGGTGGGTTAAAGGGGGTGCTAGTAATCAATTACAGAATAAAATGAAAAAGAGAGACTGAAGATTTTACAAACTAGATGTCTTACAGTTTACACCCTGTTTTCTAACCAAAGTACTCCCCTCTACTCCTTCCTCAAAAACATTTCTTTTTTTGTAGGGACAAAGTATAACACAGTATTGAAGTAAAACCTGCTTGAAATGCAATGACTCAGAAAGATTGCTGCAGTTTTCACTTGTCCTTTAGAGTAGCACATCAGCCGCAGACAAACAATAACTGCACTAAATATACAATGGAATTTAAAATCTTGTGGTTCTGAGTTTTGCATGCTCCCAGCCCTGGCCTCCGCTCCCTCCTCCTCAATTGGGAAGAGGTTTCTGTTTGCAGTAGTCGCTGGAATGAGAAAAGCTTTAAAGAAGCTGTGTCTCTGGGACCACTCCTGCCCAGCACTCCACTCTGGCCAGCCAGAAACTCACCAAGGCTTCCATTTTTGCCCGCTGACCTCAAAGGACTTGCTCCTTGCAGTAAGTACAAACTCCTGGGAAAGCAGATTAGACCTTTGCCTGCCTCTGAGCAGGGCTTGGCTGAATCATTACTGAATAACATTAGTAGAAGAATATCATTATTGTGACAGTATCTCATACTTGAAAGCTAATTAAAAAATAATACAGGTATGTGAAGATTCTGGACACCAGGGTGTCTGCTGGTTTGGACTGAGGGGGGTCACACAACTGGGTACAGAATCCATTGTATGTTATATTCATATCAATAAAGGATATATCACAGCAGATGTTGAGGATGGACATTGCTAGTATTTGATGAGACTGTTTCTGTTCTAGTCTTGATTTTACACATTTTTAGCTAAAGCTGGTGGAATTGCTCCTTGGGAAACATAACCAATGGATTGAGCCCTTAGATCTGTTCACCAGGTGTCTGCAAATAGGTCATGGGTGTTGCTAATTACTTTGTTAGTCACAAGTCCTTGAGCAGTGTATGCAAACATATTTGACCCTATGACACAATTTTTATCTGACCGATAGGAACAATCACTATTCGTTATTCGTGATGTGTGACTGGTTACTTAATTCACAAAATTGTACTCTTTTCCTGATTGGGTAGCCCAAGCTATATGACGAGAAGGCCTTTTCTGTTTGCTAATTCTCCACAAATGTTTGCAACTGCCTAAGGAATCTACTTCCACATCAGTTAAAATTCTTTGTTCAAATGGGACTTTCAGTGCAACTGTTCTTGCAAATACTTGTGGCAGGTTGTTTTTTCCCTACAGAACCTGTGACTGGTGAACATGGCTTTGACTTCACGCTATGAATACCTGGAGAGCTGTAGAGGGAGCAGAAGATGAGTGGATAGCTTCGTTACACCAATATGTGCACCCTCACAGAACACACCAATTGCCACGTGGAATTTACAATTTCAACATATCATCCAACGCTGTGAGAGGATGCTTACAGGCTTTCTTGCCCAAATGCCCTTCTGTTTTTCTCCCTGGTGCCTGAGTATAAACTCAGAGAACTCCCCTTCCTTTTTTGTATGGTCATCCTCTCATTCAAATACCTCCTTAAAACTCCTTTCTCTTGGATAGCTTATTGATGCTCACTCATATTTTATGGATACAGTGAAAGCTGCCATATCAGAGCACTAAATACAACAACTGAGAGCAACTGCAGAGCAGAAGAATGTCTTTTCATTAAAGCCAGACCAGGACTGCAATTCAGTGTGCATGTGGATACAGGGGGGAGGAGAACATCCCAGCAGGAAGTTGCATAAAAATGACGTATCGCATATATACACACACACATACCTCAGTACAATGTAAAGTACGTGTCTCACTATTTTTCTTTATCTGTATCCATTTAAAACACATGCCAACTATAACCTCAGCTTAATCTTTTGTACTCTGTGGGAACCTCTATCAAGACCAATGGAAATAATGTAGTGAAAGTAGTAGATAGTCCTCTCATTAGGTTTTTTTTGGTCAAAATACCTGTACTTTTTGGACAATTCTTTCCTACATATAATAAATACCCTTGGAACTAGCTAAGAATATGAAGTCCCACCAGAAATTGTAAGTATTTTCATCTTTTTTGAAATATTCTCATCATTATTCCCTCAAAAGAATGGCAGGGCTAAAATCTGTTGTCTTTATCTAATTTGAAATAACAAATCCTAACAGTTCTAATAGGCTTTTGCTATAAAATAAAGCTAAGAGAAAAGAAGAAGAAAAAATGGTAGAAAATTAACTTCAGCCTATAAAAAAAGGAAGCTGGCCTAAAATGCAGGGTCCTCCAAATGATCTGCTAAAATTCTTACTTATTTTCTCCTAGTAGATTAAAGCATGCACCTGGCATGGCAGATCAAGAAAAAGCATGGTAAAATTCAGCAACTAAACTTGCATCTTCCAAGTTCTAGCTAAATGCCTTAACTAAACAGCTTTCCTCAATACCTACCTATTTTCTACTTTTCCTTATATATTCATGTTCTAGGTACGGTATGTGTTCTCCACATGACAGTCTGTGAACTTAAAAAGGTCCAAATACTGAGGTGGTTTTGTTCTTTTTTTTTTTTTTAATTTAATAGAACACCTTAAATGTCCATATAAATAATGTAATAGAATTAAATTATTAGCATCAATAGATTTTTTTTACTTTATAAGAGTTTGATATCAGTATATTAACAATTAACTTTGGTACTTCATGAATCATTAAACTGTCTTCTATAAACCAGTGAGATTTGCAATGGTTATACCCCAATAAAACGTCAACAAGATAAGGCTTATTCACTCATTTTTAAATAATGCATTTATAATATTCCAGTAACATTCTCTAAACTTAACATTAACTACTATTTTGTCAGTAATAAGCTGATAAACAAAACACATCCATTGTTAAGGAACTGAATGTAACCAAAGCACATAGTCAACAGACTTCCCTTTCAACAAAATCTAAAGCACTAAACAAATACACACAGAAACAACAATGCTACATAACTCCTCTCTTCTTAAAGCACACTTTTCTCCTGTCTCAAGTGGATACAGAAGCAAATTAGACTTTACATGAAGTGGTTGTGAATTGTCATGAGTTTTACAAAGCTGATAATTCAGCGTGCAGCAAAGCCAGAACTACATATCTAGGTCATCCTGATCTTAACTGGTGTGGCTCATTGCTGACTTGTACTTACGTGGGCTTGCTAACGGCCAGATTATAGGCTGTATGTATAATGTAAACAATGTGATCAAGGAAATGGATTTAAGATACTAATTTACATAAATTTGAACATGGATCTCTTGAAATGAGATTACAGACTTAGTTAAACCACACTTTCACCTTCCCTTTGGCAAGGGTGTATCTTTGAATATCAAAACCACAGCTACACAAGCTTTTTTTTTTTATTTAATTAACCAATATAAAATATTTCTCATTGGAGAAATAACATCTGCTTTTCTTTGAGTTCTGTCAGCAAAAACACAGTCTAACTTTTGCTTTTAGAGTGGTGCTCATGAAAACAAACCCCTACATACTACATGGTGCATTTTAAAATACTTATCAAAATTTACATTGATGACATTAAGATTGGATTTTAAGGTTTTTCATTCTTCTATAAATATTCTACTTTACTTTCTGTTTAAAGATGGAAAAAAAGATCTTCATATTAGTCCCCTACATACCAGGGGGCATTTAGACAAATGTTCAACAGCAAATAAAATGGAACCTTTTTTTTTCTAACATGTTTTAAGTATGTTTAAAACCCAGGTTCTTATTTTATTAATTCTAGAAGCCCTTTAAAATACCTAGAGGACAGGCTGTGGTGAAAAGCTGGGAGAAAGCCAATACCAATGCATCTGTGAAGATGCCAGTCACCATCCTAGCTTGCACAGTGTCTTCAGCTAGCTCAAGCACTGCCAGCCAGCCCAAAATTGCAGAGGTATAAACCAAGAAAACAACAACAACAACAACAAGAAGTGAGTAAGCAAAATATCGATGTTACTCCTTCCTATTCTTCATGTAAGCTGCAGGACTGCCCAGGGTGGGAGGAGCAAGGGCGAGCAAACAAGCCTGTTCATGAGCACTCTCATCACTGCCTCTGAAGAGCAGGGTCCTCCTATGCATAAACTGAGTCTCTCTGCTCCAACACTAATTTTTTACTTTTTTTCAGTGGCGAAGTCCAGTATCTCTAATGTAATGGGCAGCTTCATCTGATATGACTTAGGTCTGGTTTAACAAGTGAGCTTTCAGGGATGGATATGACTAACAACTTTATCAGCTTTTTCGTTTTCTACAATGTCTTTCCACCTCCTCTGTTGGGGATGGTGAGGCCTTGCACCTTTAATGTATCAATCATATGCTTGCACAGCAAACAACAGCATAAGATTCTGCTGGTATTTACCTGATTTAGCTTAATCTAGCAAGCATGGATGGCAGTGGCGGAAAAGACAGGGAGGCATAGCTTTTGGCACCTGTGCTGACATCTTCCTAGGTACCCCAGGCACACTTTGATCATGTTTCCCTTGATACTATTCTCCAATATTGCTAGTTGTAGCTGGCCATGAATGTGCTACATAGGCTGTTAGATTTACTCCTTTTCCCTAAAATTTTACCTTCTAGAATAATTAACAAAACACAATGCACTGTTTCTTTCAAGTCACACACTTTCATACTCTCCAGACTCTCCAATTCTTCTGTGTCCCAACAGCTAAAAAATCTGGATACGAACCTCTACATTTCCAGTAACATGGCAGTATATTTTCCTGGAGGTTTTGGGGGCAGAATATCCCAAAGAAAAAAAAATCAGAACAAAATCAGAAATCTATGTTTAGTTCAAGCATCTAATAACTACTTAGTTCAATATATTACATATCTATTTACCCTTGAGCATCTGGACCTTGTTGACGACAAAAAAGCTTGAAAGGTTTGATTTTGAAAGATACATATCTGGCACATGGTAACTTGCTACTCTCAGAGGCCCTGTGTGATTTTTAACTTTTGTTATGCTGACAAAGCAAGATTGGAAATCTGTGAGGGTGTAAGGAAAACATCCTCAGTAGTTGAGCTTAGTGTTCCCCAGCTTTTAAAACTCCAAAGTGCAAGGCAGTTCTGCATTTTCTGTGATACAGTACATGAAGTATTTTTCAAATTAGTTCATTAAATTATCTCAAAATTATCAGCTAAAATCAATATACATTTACAGTGAAGAGTGACAGATCTGGGATACAGGGATAAGGACGAACAGCAAATGTCCAGAGCTGGTTTTCCAAAGTATGAAAGAGAAGCTCAGTGTAGTTGACTGGTTATCGTCTGAGACAGCTGATAAAGCAAGAGGTTAGGAGATTACTGAGAAAGTGGGTCCTGCAACACCTAATGGTCAGCAAGTAGGCAGATGTCATATCTTCTACATATAACTCCTATTTAGGGGAGTATGGTAGGTGCTCAACTCATAAGGGGTGACTTGCTGCAGCAAAATGCTAGAAAATCCTGGTTTTCACATGTAGAGGAATACTACAGTTTCTGTTATAATAAACCTAACATAGGAGACAGCAGACCCTGTCTGGCTTAGGCTTATTCCCTCCGGATGCTGCTCTATGTCCAACTTCTTGTTTGTCTCCAGCTGTCTCCTGGGTCAGCAGGCACCACAGCAGCCACTACCAATTGAAGGGATCGATCCCTGCTCCCTTGCTGCAGCTCTGCTGGAGGTGAGAAAATCCTGCCAAGCTACAGGGATGCTTATCAGTATGGCTAAATGCATGATCCTGGGCAGCTTTACATCACAGGGCTCTTTAAGGTTACTGACAGGGATCAACTTGCAATTCATCTTTGCGAATATCTTCAGGAATCTCTTCCCATGAAGTATCTGAAGGAATTTCTGTGATAGCAGAAACTCTATAAACCTATGATTAAGGCAGTAGTGAAGTAGTGAAGTTAGTGCAACTAATCAAAATTGGACTCAAAAGGTACAGTAGGAAACAAGATTAGATTATAAATCACTTTTTATTACAAATTTTAAAAAGGAAAAGAAAGGAGGAAAAATTCAATAAAATGGTCCATCTCACTAAAAGCTCAAGCAGACGGAGTAATAGTCCAAGAAATGGTTGCATCCAAATTGCATAAGTCAAACAAGGGCATAAATCTGAGAAGTTAAAGTAAATAAATGTGAATAAAAGTACATAAGATTTTTAAATTAAATCAGAAAATCATGTGTTTAATTCTGAAGGGAACAGTGTGTGCCAGAATATTGAGTTATACATTGCTTTATTGAAGAGTAGGTCAAGATCTTATCAGCTCTATTATGAAGAATGTCAATAAAAGGCTGTGCGATGATAAAATGTTTAATTAAAAATGAACATTGTGCAACATATGAACTCTTTGTATTATACAGAAAAAGGAGTCAAATATATTACATTCTCCAAGTTACAAATTGCACTGAATCATTTTTCTTCCATCAAACATTCTTATCACCATGAAATCTTGTATAAAAATAGATTTATTTATATTGGCTCCTTTACAAATTACTTTAAGATTATCTACCTCCAGGGTACTTCAAACACTTTGAAAATCTGGGACAACTGTGATGAGAAGAACACTAGGGTCTTGTTTTCTTGGTACTCTTCCAGTTGAATAAGCGGTAGGCTTTAGCAAGTTAATTAACAAAGCAAAGGCTTAATACTGATTCACTGTGCTGATCAAAAAGTAACAGGAACTAGCAAGATTAAATATTTTGGTTTATTATTTACATAATCCACATGCATGCAACATCACTGTCCTAAAGATCTCTAACAACTCAGCAGAGAAGGTAACAAACTGTGACACCAGGAAGAGCAGGCAGAATTAAATGCAGCAATACCCATGGTAGACAGAAATCATGCTTCCTCCCTGGTGAAAATAATCTTACCCCCCTACCCCCTCCACGATGCTAACCATCTTAAACAAGAGAAAGTGACAATGCAAGGGTACTTATCTATGGGAGTAATGTCTCAGCAAGGGATTTCAAGCTGGAAAATACGGTTTATACATAGTTTTAAAGGAATGAAGCAAAATGCAGGGAGCATAAAATGGTAAATTAGCACCATAGGACTAGGCAGTAAATAGCTTAATACCTTCATGGCCTTCCCTCCCAGCATAACTTTGTATAACAAAGCATTACAAGAGCATTCTTATGGACACTTTGACCTGAATGTGCAGAAGAGAAGATTTTTTAAGTATCTTTACCAATCAGCTTCAAACCCCCAACATAAACAGACACATGTGTATACACATGCATATGCACACATACACTGCACAAGCTTTTTATGGCTGTAATTCTAAAGACCCAGCCCAAACTGGGAGGCATTTTTAATTAAAAACATTGTAACTTTCCTAAAACAACATCCACCACTATAATGGAACTTCCAATAGGAGCTGATGAACGAGTTTAATGAACCTGAGATACTGAAACAGAGAAATCAAATAAGATATCAGATGAAAGCATACTCAGCATTTTACATCTGTCCTTTTTTCCAAGCAAAGTAATACTTGCATTAAGAAAATATCCCAGAATCAGGAAAAGCTTTGATGTAGCATTCATATTTTTGACAATCAAAATTTAGCTCCATATGTCATACACCAATTGTAATATACTCTTATGCTTGCTCTATACAATGAGCAGAATAGAGTAGAGCAAAGAACAGTTAAACAGCACATCAGCTGAGACACAAGAAAAATTATGTACAAATAAGAATTCTGATGCTCTTTAGTAAATGGTTTTGTAAGGTATGAATGACCTGTGTGCAATACATGCTCCAACCAAAGAAGTGTGAAAAAGTCTATTACTAAAGCAAGAATAACACTTAAGAACAACTTTTCACCCATGGACAAAAATCAGGTTATCAGATCAAAAAAGTTGGTAAAGGAAAGTCCACAATATGCTCAAGGAAAGAGTTTGTGATTATAGAAACTGGTGATATTAAAGAGCTGTTAAGTGATCTGGTCTTTCCTCTCAGAGTTAAACCTTGTTTCTTGCAGTCTGTTTTATAGCCTTCAACAAGCAGAATAGTTTTATATCGTATCTTACCTGTAGGATTGCCACCCCATCCTTTGGGAAATTGTTCTGAAGTCCTTTGTCTCTTTTTATCAAATAGTATTTCCTGAGAGTCAGTCTATAATTACCCCTAACAATACTGTCATATAATATAAGGGTAGAAAAATATAGGTATAAAATGTGTTTTTCTTTGAGCATAGGATCTCCCAAATCAAGTACAAATAAACTTCAATAAGAGAGAATTATTACCTAAGAAGTAGATTTTGTAGTAATATTAAAAACTAAGTCCTTAGAGGAGGTCTAGTTAGAGGCATGAACAGAACAAATCCTTCACCAGGAGCCAGCAGAGACTCCCAGGGTCATGGCCTAGCTGAAGTTAAGAGAAAAAACTCCTACTAATTTCAATGGGGCAAGGATATCGTCCCCATATTTTATTCATAGTATATCATCACAAATGGAAACTACAAATGAAGCATCATGAAGTGAGGTGTCTATAATTCATAATGTTTTCTTCCACTGTAATAGCCAAGACCTCTCCCTGAACTCCAAGGGAGACAAATTAGTTCCACATGTCAGATACCAACCGTAATATTTTCCCTTACACTTGGTACACAATGAGGGGATGCAGTGTAGCACAGAGCAATTAATACATTTCTTTTTGTGAAATAATGCATGACAGAACAACTCAGAAAAGATGTCGCTCACTTGAAAGTGGTGAGTTGCTAGCCCATGAAGAGTAGAAGTAGGAAAAGCAATCAGTGGAAAATAAGAGAAATTAAGCCCTCCTACTGTCTTATATCTTCCTAGCGGTTGCCTTAGTTGCTTCATTTAAACCCTTCTTTCCTTGCTGGTCTCCAGGTACCCCCACTTACAACATCACATCTGAATCTGGGATTACAATCTGTCACAATCCAAACTGAATCAGGTCAGGTTGTATGGTTCCCTGCAACAGAAATCTAATATATAGGATAGGATTGCTAGGCATAGGCAACTAGTGCATTTTGTGTACCCTACAGTGTCCTGCCAAGGGCTCAGCTGCTAGTCCAGATGGTTGTGGGTCTATTGCAGGTTTTGTGTCATATTTCCCAGTCCCATGTTTAAGTAACAAACTCTCACCTCAATATGTCTTTTACCAGTGAGAAAATAGTAAACTGGAACCAGTGCCTTTAGGCAGTATCTATTCATTGCACTGCACTTTGACCAAAGATGATGTGCATAAATAATATGCAAACATTTCTCAAAATCACTTTCATTAAACTATTCTACTAGGAAATAACCTCGGCTACAGAGCACTAATTAAGATCTGCTATTTCTGACAATACACGCACAGGGACTACAGAGTATACTTGTAGCCACAGGTAACAGTCACAACATCCCAAGAATGCTTTGGAACAAAACCGTGAGACTAACGGAAGCTCATGGAACATTGTAGCCCCGTATGAGTGCATTAATAGCTCTGTTCAAAGGGTCTTCTCCAAGCAAAAGTCTCTTTCCCAGTTTCCCCACTTCTAAGATATTCATACATACTTCTTTGCTTTTCTAGCTCCAATTTGCTCTGACCCTTTTTTTACAGCACCATGTTGAAGAAAGACCATATGCACTTGATTTTTCTGCTGCTATTTCAATAGTCTTTAAAACTACAAGCAATGAATTTTGTCCATTATAGAAATCATTGATATTATAGACACTATTTTTTCTCACAAGCAATGATAGGAATTAAAATAAATCCTTTATTTCCTAGTTTCTGTTGCTTATCATGAATGGTGGTTTTTGCTGCAGTGCAATGGTGATACCTTGAAAACACCTTCTGCTGATAATTGCAGAGGTACAACCAAGTAATAGCAGCAACAGCTGTGAGATCGATAGCATCTCTCCAAAGTTTAGAAGACTTAAAATGCCTGTTTGACTTAATTTATTTTAAACAGAGAAGTAATTATGAAGAACTTCATCAAGCCATGCCTTTGTGGAAAAGAAACCTACCTTATTCCAAGAGACCTCTTCTATTTGCCAGTACTACTCAGTGCTGCATGTGGCATCACCAGAAGAATGGGGCATCACACCAGACAGAAGCTGACATGTACAGAAAATGTTACTTTCCAGGCCTGTAACATAAAGACAATGCACAGTTCTTTCAGAAACAATGGCTCTGTAAAAACACTGCACTGTGTAATTCCAAGACTGTTGTTCAATTCATCCCTATTAAGTCTGATGTTTTACAATGGGGCAGTGTGGGGGGAAGACTTCACCACTCCTCGATCTTGCAAACTCGACATCTAGAGTTCAAGCTCTGCTTTTTGTGTTATGCATCATCATCAGTAAACTTGATCCAGTTTATAAATATAATAAAGTGCCTTTCTTTGAAAAACTGATTTTCACCATTTAGAAGTAAAGACATTGTTACTTTGGTTTATGAGCTTTCTTGTATCTGCCAAGTATCCAGTATACAACAGAATGTTGAGTACCATGTTAATACTTTCAAAATACGCAGTAATTGTAGAATTGTGAAGATAAGCATTGTAGAATTAGACATAAGCAAACTAAAGAGGTCTATCTATGTCAAACTGAGGATCATATTATTGGAATTTCATTAATTTCATAATAAGTGGAAGCTGCTAAATCCACATGGACTTGCATACAACCAATATGAACACACACAGAAAGGAGAAGTGAAGAAGGAGGAGTTGATTATTAAAGAACAAGCTGAGACCACAAAGAATACAAACCCCATTAAAAAATATAAAAAATTTATAAATGTTATTTTCAGGCGTTCTCTTCTTATGGTCATCAGCAGATTTTGAGCCAAATTCGAGATAAGTTTGTAAACATGCATAACTTCAATATAATGGCGAACAAGTTTACAAGAGACTAATTTAAGCCTTTATTGTATAAAGTACCAATGACTTCATATATCCCTTACCCTCTTCGTTTGGAGTAGCAGAATCTCACAAGCACTCTGTTTTAACTAAAGGTATGCAGACCACAGATAAAGTATATCATTTTAAGGCAAGAAGAAAATGTCTTTTAACAAAGTGTCTTTCTGAGTTTGAAGTTCTTTCAGTGACTGAAGACAGAAAATAAAGATTTTCAATATTTTATTCTAAGAAGTTTGTAAACCAAGTGCCTACCTGCAGAATGCAAATAAAATATTTTCCTTATAATCGATGTATCCAATAATTAAATAATTCTTCCAAGGCAAATTTCTTTTTTGATTGAAAGTAATACGTATTTCAGGTATGCAAAAATACAAAGCAATGGATCCCAATATAGTATGCATCCCTTTCGCTAACCTCAAGTGATGAATTATATCTATGTGTTTCTCATGTCTGGGTATCTACTTTTATGGATACATATATGATTACAAGATTAAACCTCAAGAGACCCATGGTTCAAAATGTCAGCCATGTATATACTGTAGATGAGTAAGTCTAAAGAAGAAAACAAGCCTGGCATGCTTCTAATTGGTTTTCTTTATTAGCATACACAGAAATCCCCACAGGCAAAGCCATGAACAGGTAAAATTATTTGGTTTCAACTACTTTTTGCATAACATTGTTAACCCTTGAAATACAGATTTTAATGCGTTCAGGTGCTGGCATTGTTTTGTTATGCAGCTTATGGAATAAATTGAAATTTCAGTCCCTCAACTGGTAGCCATGAAACTCAATACTTGTTCCACCGTATGACATTCTCCTTCACTTCACATAGTTTCAGCCTGGTGAGAAGAAGGTATATAACTATGTACTGCAAAGGAAAAAACACATACTGAATATATCTACAACTATTTTGCATAACACAATGTCCCTATTCACTTTCACAGTGATAGTCAATCTTAGTAACAGGCATAGGATAATAACCTGAAACATGTACTGCCACCCTAAAGAAAATTAGAGCTTTCAGGGGATAAATATTTACGCAGAATGCTTGATACAAATTCATCTGTGTCAAGGAACTCTGGTCAGATCCACTTTAAATATGCTGAAATCAGGTCCCACCAGCACTCTTTATTTCATAGCTGAGCAAACTTGGCATTTAATATATAAATGAGGAAGAAAAAATATCAAAGTCCATAGAATAAGAGATTATACGGTAAATTCAAAATTATAAAGTGTAAGTCTTTAATAAGGGACTAGAGCACACCTATATCAAATAAACATCTTGTGGAGGGTCAGCAGTAAAGCAGAAATCAAAATTTTTATTCCTAAAAGAGAACAAAACCAAACTCTGTGAGAGACAACAGAGCTCATGGGAGGGGAAAAAATATCAAAACAAAATGTTATGATACTGAGACATTATATGCTAAATGCTATCACAGTTCTTTCGGATAGGGAATAAGAATATCCTCTTATTTAAGGTAAGTGCAACAGGAACAAATTACCATGAAATATCAATGTCCTGCTGCCTTCCACATTAAGGTAAAAGAGTAAAATATAAACAGTTAAATAAAATCTTCAAGCCCTGCCTAAGAATTCTATGGATTGAACCATTTTCTAAAGGAAAGATGCAACTAGTTTCTGCTAACAGCTAAGGCCTAAACTCAAACAAGATAGTGACTCAGTCTAGTATTATTTATTCTCTTTCAGAAGGGAAACCTCAACAGCACGCTCGCAGGGCTGCATCTTCTCAGCCAAGCATCAGAGCAGCACCTGAGGAACTAGAGTTTGGTCTTGTTTTTCCAAAGTATGCAGAAAAGAATGGAAGATCAGAGGCCTGCCCAAAAAATGTGGTACAAACAGGAAAAGTGGATATTCTGAAAAATACATTCTGTACAGTTCTGAACAGTCATCATTGGCTGAATAGACATTATAGTGCTCTTCCCCTTTTCCAAGAATTAGTGTGAAAGACCCAACAAATGACAATGAAGAATAACATTCAAAACTACTTGAGCAAAGGTGACTGACTTTATGAAATTTACAACTAAGAACATTGCTTGTCACTTTGATTATTGTCTCAAAATACATAAAATGAGAGTACAAACTGCAGTCCTTCATGACTATTAATGATAAATATTTTGGCACTAAGAAAATACAGCAGAAGAGAGCCTACTCAGAAAAGAAGAAGGAAAACCAATATCTGTTAAAAGTATAAATGAGCTTTGTCTTCGTACACAATCTGGAAGCTTTATGTGCTATTAACGCACCTTGGACTTTCAATACTCCATCACATTGCAGTGTGTTCCCATTCCAGCTTCAGAAACAGTTGACAGAAAATGACAACATTCACTTAGTCTGCTTAGTCCCTGATCTTTGTCCACTTGGGGTGACACTTCTGAATATCAATTTGTTATGGAAACAACCATCCTTCCTTTCTTCTTTTGGCCTCATTATCTGTTCATTTATTCATTTATATTTCCTATAAGCATTAAAAACATACTGTCTACAAGCATAAGCCCTCAAATGTGTCATCTCCATGTTGCATCATATTTCATATGAGGCAACCCAGCAGCTGAATTTTTCTGTTCCAGTTAGGAAATAACCCTCACAGAGAGGGGATGAGCAGAAATGAAACACTAATTGCACCACTAATCAGAAATAACTTGTTTTTCTACACTGCCATAAATAGATGATTTTAATTTGCATTAGTGCTATCTCACCTTACTCTAAGAGAATTGTATAGGTAAGTTAAACTCCAATGACCTGGATGAATACGTGGCCTAATAAAAGCACAGCAGGCAAAATAGTTCCTACTGCAGTAGTCTGAACATGGTTTTATCCTAGCTTTGTCCACATGCTAAAATAAACACACAACATCTGAATTTGCTATTGACAAACTAAGAAAATATTTTATAAGCCATCTTTGGTTATGTCCAAAAGTAGTTATGCTAATAGTTTGAACATCTTAAACCAGTATCTCTTCATTGGATAAAAGAAAATGCTCCTATCCTTTCTTTTGTGGCACCATTACAGCCTCCTTGATGTATCGTTTTGCTAAAATACTCCTTCAGAATTTAGGGTCTTGACAGCAGATAATTTACAGTCTGGTGATGAAAGTAAGGGAACAAACGAGCTGAGTGCTTATGAAATACAGAAAGTGAACCAAGGTGTTGTCTTCTCCCTTCTGCTTTCAAATGGTAATAGGCTAAGTCCTAACTTCTCTTTTTCATGTATTACTTTCCCATTGTCTTTTTTTTTTCTTTCCCAACAATAAGAAACACTAGAAACCAGAACCTGAAACACTTCCTCCTGAATCCTGACATTTTTGTAATAAAAAAGATTACAGTGCTCCAATGCAAACTCCAAAATTACTTGGGTAGTGCCATTTTGGTGTTTCTGAAGACAACTCTGACGATATAACTACTGGCTAACCCAAGAAGCAAGTCACTAATCTTATAAAGATTTCTTCACTTCCTTATTTCACCAATATTACTGCGTGAAATCCATTTTGGTTTAATCCAGAAGGTGTTATATTGCTGAATTTGTTTAAGGACACCTGTATCTATTAAAACTGTCCACCTAAACCTTTGAGCTGACTTCCATTAGACATCAAGAAGCCTGAGGGCAAAGTCTTAATGAAATTATACCTATTAGCTTCACTAAAATATCACTAATTGGAGCAGAAAGGATGCAACACTAAATGTCTACTGTTAAAGATGACTTTTAAAGTAGGGCTAAATTCTCTTCTGCAGAGATGCATCCCAGAACTGGCACCCACCAAGATAAGACATCATTGACTTGAAGTTATAACAATACAACAAGCCCTTTGAGCTGACATCAGCAGAGCCTGTATTTCTGAGGAACAAGACTTCACTGACTGGGGGTAGAGGGGTGCTTGGGTTCCATCATCTACTTTGCTTTCAACATAAATTTTTCCTTATCTAGATTCATGAAAGGCAGATACTATGATGGTATGGTGATATGAACAAAGAGAACAAAGAGTATTCTGTTTGATTTTAAGGCATGGTTAGATTTTTGTGCAGCAAAAATTTAAGAATGTGAAAAAAATCACAATCCACAAAGTTTTAAAAAGTCTATAATCCAAATGCAGTGATTTAGCAGACCCATATTGTAGAAATTATGTCTTATGTGAATTAATAGTTGCTCTGCCTTTATTTGTGCAAATTGAAACTTCATCTCCTCCTTTCTGTTCTTTATTTTCAAATAAATACCAATTTCTTTCACTGACCAAGATCTAGATGGCTAAAGTACTATTCTTGGTCTTCAAAGCCTCTGGAGTTTATTTGAAAAGATATAGCTAGTCCCCAAATCTTTGAACATTTTTAGAATGCAGCTCACAAATAGAATTCTGAGGTTTTCAAACATTCAGAAATATTTCCTAGATGTGCCAATTCGCCCCAAGAAAGGTCACTTCTCTCGTGTCATTCAGTCAGAAGCAGAAATGCTAGGGTTCTTTCCTGAAGGTGTTTGAGCCAGTGTGACAACTGGAAAAATAATAAACAAACTATATGTGGCTTCATTTCTATATTATATACTTGATTCTATACCTACCACAGTCTAATGAAACAAAAAAATATTGACTCTCGGGACTGTGCCTGAACAGCAGCAGGGGGTGTTTCTCTTCTCATAAAGGACTGATAACTAATGTTCCTAATCTGGTAAGGATATTAACTATCTAAATACATTTATTACCCTTTCAGCCTTTGTATTTACTGTATTATACTTAAAAATGGTTTATTGTTATAATTACTATGGTTTAAAAATTAGAACAATATCAAAGATAGATATTTCTTTTGCCGAACAGAAATTAAGTGGGAGATTCACAAAAAGAAAAAAAAAAAAAGATGGAAAGCTCCTTCTGTAAACTTTGGGTCTATTTCCCTTTTGAAAATATCCTCAGTAATTGACATTTGTTGACATTCAGTTTCATGACAGCAGATTATTGCAGAAAATAAAATTTGAAAATGAATTTGAAATGAATTTTGCACCAGCCACAGTTCTGGTGCAGAACATTTGTCACCCTAACAAATGTGTACTAGAATTAATCTTCATACTGTACAAGGCTTTCCCAGTAGCTTCGCACTGGAGCAGATCACAGAGAATTATCGGATTTATTATCCTTTTATTGATCTTCCTGAGGCATTTGGATGGATTGATTCTGATATGTTACTCCTTAGACATATTAGACAGATTACTTAACAAATTTCAGAGCAGCTGACTGTGACCAGGTCAATATCTCACAGGAAGTTCTTGCTCACATATACCCATTACTTGCCAGGAGCGTGTCTGTCTTCTGATCTACAGCTGTCTTCTTGTGATATACAAAACAGTCTACAAACAGAGGAAGTTAAAGCACCCTAATTTTGTATTTTGAATTTAGACTATATTTGTGGCTTAATAATATGCTGCTTTGCATAAATACTTTGAAAAAGCTCCATTATTCTACTGTTATCTAACTATCAAAAGGAAATGTGTCTTCAGAGATGAATCACACTTATATTACCACTTTTTGCTTTTAAAAAATGCCAATTTCTGACAAAACGGACAACTTTCTGCAGCATGTTTTAGTTTGAACTGTGGAGCAGAACAAAAGGAAGAAAGGACATTTAGCAACTTTTTAAGAGGCTACATGATAGAATCTAGCAAGGGAATGTGTGGCTTACCGCAGCAGATTCAAGGCCTAACAGAACTGTCCCCTAACCATGCTAAATACATCCTATGCTTCTGAAGTGGAAAAAACTGCCCTCCCTGCAGATCTCAGCCTACTGCCCAGTAATAACGGGCTGCTCTTTTTTTACCATCAGTCAGGAGCCTTTATACTCTACAGAGACCAAGGCTATGTCCAGCCTAGGACTATGCATTTCTAATCCTGGGGTTTGAACCTCAATTCTCCTCCCACTCATTCTGTAGGAGCCACCCAGCACAAACGTCCTGAAATCTCAGGTCTCCTCCTGGCACAGCAGGCTGGCCTAACTCATGCCTGTCACTTGGACTCATGGGAGGCCAAGCAAGCTGGAGCTGGAAGGCCGCTGTACAGCAAGTGGTAGCCACTAGCTCAAATGCTCCCAAGTCCAGGGATGGAACAGATTGTATCAGCCCAGGGAAAGGAGGAGGACTCCTCTTCCTTCTCCTTTCTGTCCTTCAGCTCTGCTCTAAACTGAAGTGAACGCTGGATGGGAGGGAGGGACTGGGGGGTGGGGGGGGTGGGAGTGAAGGGAGGGAGGGAGAGAGGGAAGACGCCAATACAAAACTCTTTGGCATGCTTGTCAGACCACTGTCTCAAGTTAGGCAATAGGGAATACAAAGGACAGGACTTAATCCCACTTCTCACATGTTTTATTCAGAACTGTAGGAGGGCACCTTTATCGATGAGATGATGCCTGTAGAGAGAGATCTCTCTTGAGGCTAGATTTCAGCAGTGTTTCCTTCCAGCTTACCTTTTTTTCTTTAAAAGTCATGCCAACCATGGAAGAGGAAAGGCAATGCTGTTGGCTAGTTCCTCCAAATCTTTTTTCTTATTTTAAATACAGAAATGTAATTATTAGACCAGTTACTCAGACTGTATGAAAGTTGAGCCATTTCTGTTCTGTGCATGAAAAGGTCAACACATATAAGCCCCTTTTCAAGAAAATGCCCTAACTGCCAGGCTACGGGTGATTCTGGCTACATCTCGGTACTGAGGAAACTAATGTCCACGCTATGAACATTTTCAGCTCTAGCTTGCTTCCATGGTTTGAATGCCCGACTGGAGAGCATCTCTCACATTAGCTTCATCTGAAATTAAACTGGTTCAGGTGCTCCAAGACCCGATGAACAATAAATAGAGATGATTTTTTTCTGCAAGTCTCTTTCACATGCATCCATATGAGTTGCTTCTGAAGTTAATGGAGACTATATGTAACCTAGAAGCAGTATGAGCCAAGGAGTCAAGATGGGTGGCTGAATTATTGAACAGATGATACTAAAAAAGAAGGTAACAAGTATACTCAGAAAAGCTTATTTACTTAAAACATTTCCCTCAAAAAAATTTAGACTGATTGACTTAAAATTATAAAAATAAACTAAAGAGTAACTGGCTAGTATGTTAGTCTGAATATTTTCCAGAGCAATTCAAGATAACAGCCCAAAGATAAATTTAGATATCTAGAGAGAGACAAAGATGGCAAGTTTTTTTTTTTTTTCTGTTGGCACTATGAATAGAAAAAAATAAAAGTGCTTTTCAGTAAAGAAAACAGTCTTTACACCACAAATCTTTTCCAGTACAGAGGAGTTCTCTTATTCAAATTACGCAACTAACAAAAAGGAAGAGGTTATGAAAACTTTGAGAACACATGGTCTTTTTCACAGAATTAGATGGGCTCTAAAGATGAACAAAATGAAAAATGAAACTGAATTTACTCATTATGAGATATTTAAAAGACCCTCTACAAAGTCTTCTAAGAATTCAAAGTTTGACTGACAATGTTTCATTTCTCCTTATCCAGATCCATACATTTCTGAAAGACTAGAAATTTAGAATCCACAATTCACTGCTTTCAGCAGTAAAGGAACAACTGATCCAATCCACACATGCTGGGATTTTCAAGGAAGCCTGAGGTAATAAAATGATCAAATTACTTTTAAATTCAATAGAAGTTAGACTTCTAACTCCTTAAGGCCTGTTGAAAATGATATCTGTAATTTCCAATATCCTGAAACCAAAGAAATTAAAATTTTGAAAAACCTTCTGTGAACTAGTAAATATTGATTATTTAATGGCTGATTAAAATTTCTTACTAACTGCCTCCAGAATTTCACAGTAGATCATTAGCACTCAGATTTCTATTTTTGATAGATGTCAATTCCATCTGACATTGTGTGTTATTCAACATGAAAGATATCTGGAAAATAATCCTGCACAGCAGCAGGCTACAGCTTAAAAGCAATCCACCGAATGTTACCAACAATGAACCAGCAAAAAATTTAGCTAAACAAGTGAAAATATGAGCCTTTCATAAGAACATATTTTATAAAGTAGAACTTCTTCATTTTCAGAACAGAAAACAAAATTGGAGATTCAGATTTGTATCTCTGTTCTGTTCAAGGACAGCAAGCATAGACAGACATTGACCTCACAGGACAGAGGCGTTTGGGATTCCAGTCCAGGAACCCCTATTCCAGGATGGGTTCTCTAATTCCCATGTGCTACACCCTTTATCCATGTGCTACACCAAAAGGCATAAAAAGTCATGCTTCTGTTGCAATGAAATTCAAAAGCAATATTAAACAACACAGAACTATTTTATGAAACTAGATCCCTAGCTTTCATCCAGCTCTAGGGGTTAGGATGTGACCTGCAATCACATGAGTAGCTAAGTCTAATACTTGAGAAATGAGTCCCTGCTCTGTCCCACAGAACAAGTCCAATGCCAGCTCCTCTCTTGCCCAAGGCAGAAGTAGCCCATCCTTGATTCTTTATTACAGACACAGCAAAAGGCAATTTTATCAACACTTCCGAGAAGCTTTTGGCCCACTGTAATCCTTTTTTTACAATTCATAAAATCTGAAGGCTGCACTTTCTGGTTGGGAAGTGTTTGTGCTCGTATGGAATTATGCAGGAAGAGGTTTGCACAGACCTCACGGGGAAGTTGCATGTGGCTCTTCAGCTGATACTTCCAAGAGTTGGGAGCATCTACAATGTATGAGGCTTGGGGATTTCTCTGTGTAAGTATTAGAACTGAAGAAAGAGAAATTTGTGTTTGGTCTAATAATGAACAAATATCTAACAGCAAAAGAAATTCTAGTATTTCAATGCAGAAATAAAGAACAGTGTTATTTGTTTGCATGCCAGGTCAATTTTATTCCTGTTTTAAATATGGAGAAATGAGGGCACTGGGAAACTGTGCAACTTTCTGTCAGTAAAAGAGTAGGCATTAACTAAACCCAAGATTCCTAACTAACATGTATCCTGCCTACAACTGCCTTCATTGCCTTTACTTTCTCTGCAGGACACATTGGTTTTGTCCTTCAAAAAGTCTCTCTTGCATATGAGAACTGAAACCCTGGTCAAACAAATTACAAGCAGAAAAATTGAAAAGGTCTTAAGAGGCAACGTATAATATATCCAAGCATGAAATGCCCCAAGTTTATAGAGCAAAGTAAACATTTTACAATATTTGTAATCAACATAGGGAGTCTTTTATCGCTTTGCAGAAATCTACGCCAAGAAAAAATTGCAGCTCTTTTATTTTTTAATGACACAGCATGCTGTTAATTTGGGTATAATGCCAAAAAGCTCCGTAGTGATTTTCAGGAAAGAATTGTCTAGAAACCCCTCAATGTCTTAGATGATATTGAACCTGAATGGCTAAACCAATTTGAAAACAAATCAATTTAAAACTAATTTTATCCAAAACATGCAGTTTTTTAACAAACATCTTTCGCTAAAAGAGAGATACTAGCGACATCCTTAAACCCAATACATTTATTCTGTTACTGGTGTTGCATACAAAACATGAACACCTTTCTGGTACTACTCAGACTACAGAGAAAATGAATGCCTGAATCCTTCCTCTTTTGTTGTCTCATTCCCATCATTAAAAACAAAGTACAACTCACAGCTCGGCAAACACCTTGGAATTTCTCCTGCCCTGGTTTCTCGTCTATTCATCAAAACCATCCTCTCTCTCACCTGCAGTTTTAAGGTCACACCAAGGCTCCGCTTACAGAATCTCTCCCCTTTGTGCCTAAATAGGTCGAGACTGGTTTGAAATCGCACCAAGAAGACGTGTATTCTCTTGCACTTCATATTCAGATGCTGCAGATATGAGGTGGAAAGGAAGAGGGAGACAGAGAGTTGATGAAAGTGGCTGAAGGTAGCTGAGAGGCAGCCCGCATGGCCAGGCACAGGGCAGCCCAGGAAGGAGATGCAGAATAGGTCTCACTCATCTTTTCCTTTCATGCAAAAGGCGGTTTTCACTCTGTCCCAGAAAAGCTGCTTCCTAGAGAGTTTTACACTTTTTCCTACTACCCCAACAAATGACCGACCACACCCTAACATGCCCAGCACTCTAATATTATGCCATAGGGAAATACTATTCTGCTGGTGGAAGGTTACATAGCTCAAAATCTGAGCTTTGCCACTAAAAAAGGCAGCTATGCTGCCCATCACTAAGTAAAATTGTTCAATGCAGCCTGTTTTTTTAGGCATTAGTTGTAATGGAAAACAGAATTATAGTCTGATTTTTAACAACTTTTTAACCTTGCAGTTGGCACATTTATACATACGTGTGTATATATATAGACACACACATACATGCTTTATTAATGTCTCATTTCTTATTATTTTTAAATGTTATCACACACCATCATACACATGCTGTGTACATATAGCTATTGCTCTTATTTTATTCTGTTAAATTAATGATAAGCCTGACAAAAAATTCACTCTAATCCAGCAAGAGTCGTTGGCAGAGCATACTTGCTGCAGGTACTGCATTAACCACTTCGTGCATTGCACAGGGATGCGAACGCTACCTCTTTTCAAGGAATAAGTGAAAGGTCAAAACCTCTCAGAGCCCATCATACACTGATTTGATTAAACTGCTGCCACCTTCCACTCACATCAAGAAAACAAACATGACTGTATAAAGTAAAGCACAGTACATTCGTGGCAAGATGGAGACCTCTCACATATTTGTATGGCTCTAATAACTAAGTATCAAAATAAGAACATGCAATAGTAAGAGATGTAAGGGACAAAAGGTTGAAAAATCAGGGGTTTTTTATCTTCCATAAAACTGTGTGAATAACTAGCCACCTCAGTTCCAGTCTCCATCTCGGAATTTGCACAGGAAACAAAATGCCTCAAAAAATAAAGCAAATAAATTGCATTGGTTGACAAAGCAAGGAGCCTTTTTTTTTTTTTTTAAATTAATCCCTATTAACTCCTGAAAAATACTACGTTATTTCTTCCATGGTACTTTCAAAAAAATTGACCAGACACCTACCAATTAAGACATCAATATTATTGAGCAGTCATTCTGTATTTTACAGATTTAATGAACATATGGTATGTTCCTTGCTTCATGTAGTTAAGTTTAACCAAATCATATACTCTTGATTTTGCTAATTCATGATCTTGCTTGATCTTGCTGATTCAGAGACAGTACCTCACAAGAATCGAATATTCCTATAAATGGAAATACACATGTATTCAACTGCTTGCCAGCAGAAAGCCAACATTGGTAGCATCTGTTTGGACAGTACCTAGCACGTTTTTGCTCTACTGGTCTAACTAATGAGATTAATAAAGTTTTTGGGGGGTTTTGGTTCTGGTTTTTTTTTTTTTTTTTTAATAGGTAAGCCCGTAGATTGTACAGCATTCATTCATTCCCCCTAGATGCCGTTTTAGACAAGTTCACATAAACCCAGACAGCAAATGATTTCACACTCTCTTCCTTCAAGTAGTTATGATCTGGCCCTGAACATTAATGTGAAGCAATATGAAGTTCCCTGTTACACTTTTTATTTCTTTTGAATCCAGCCTGAATATTAACCTTAACCTTCTAGAGTAATGCATTAATCACATCCTCATTTTTTTGCATTGACATAAGGATAGCATAAACGTAAAGAAAACAATGATTCGATATTTTAGAAAATCTGAAACAATGCAATCTTTTGTCCCCCCTGCTCACCCTTTTATAATTACACTTACATTAGTTTTTATCAAAACAAATCACTACTCAATTAGTGTGCTTTCAAATCAAGGAGAAAAAAAAGGCATCTGAAGAAATGAAAAAATATTTTTGTCTAAGTTTAAATTTCAAAGGGAAGCATAGAATCAGGCTGTTCTTTCATTTATTCTGAAGCATTCAGAAGTTGCTTCAAAATGTGCTTTCTGTTTTCTCATTAACTTTTAAAGCATCTTAAAAACACTTGTGGGGGAAAAAGAAAGAAAAGAAGATAAAAAAAAAAAAAAACAAAAACAAAAACAACAAAAACCCCCAAGATAATAAGCTTAGTTTCCTTTTCATGAATTGAGGAAAATTTGTTCTACTGTGTAGTTCATTCCTTCATGCCTTTATTTCTTTGTCCTGTTAGGATTTTCTGTCCTTACAGGGGGGAAAAAATATTACCCTGTCTTAGAATTTCTGAAGCTAAAACAAAATCTTATCTCTATCAGAAAATCTTATAGATATGTTCAACAACCACAAAGTGCTACAAAAGGAACATATTTCCTGTTACATGGCAAAGAATTTAAAGTAATTTCCATTATTATTATAATAAAGAACAATTTTTATCCATTCCTACTAGATCCTTGTAGAAAAGTCCTATGGGGCTGAAGAAGTCATTCAGGATATTAATAATATTTAATTTTACAACTACAAAGACATTTCATTTGACCTGAAAGTTCAACATTAAGTTTTGAAACTGAATTGAAAAATAAAGGGTTTCTCAAAGAAACGAAATGCAATTTTTCAGTTAAATAAAAATGGAACTATAAACGGTACATATATTTAAATATTAATTAAAGAAAAAACTCAACTTTATTCCATGTATTTAGTTGATTTTATATTTTAACAACAAATAAAGATAAGCTAAGCCAGATTGTCTTTTTAAAGGGTTGGTATCATTTTCACAGAAGGAAGATGCTGATGGAAGCCTTAAGTTATTAATTCAGTTTATTCTGCCAATTGAACCCTAGCTTGCATAGAACTTATTTTAAACAGATGTTTTATTCAGATGTTTTAAAAAATTCAAAAAGTAGATTTCAGGAATTTTAGAGACATTATTACCATTATTAGAACTCTTTTCTGTACATAATATATTCCATTGGAAAATAAAATAAAACTAATTGAAATGGTTTCATAAAACATTTCACCTACATCTCTCAAATTTTACGAGAGCTCTGCGGAGCTAGAAAAGATTTCAGATTAATCCCCCTCTCTCTAATGACATTTTAGGGATTGTAAACAGTGGTCAATTTCAATCTAAAGGCTTCCATTGATCTTGGTAAAGAAAATTATTGATAACCTAGCTTACATATAACAAAATATATTCAAAATGCAAATGGTTTATAAACTAAGTACCAGAAAGTCATTAATAGCAGCATCCAGCAAATTCCTAGAACTGTATCTACACCAACACCTAAGTACTTGAGCCTTAACTTTACTTCCACGTCACGGTGGGATTACTCCAGGAGTGAACTTACTCCCTGTGTTAGCATCTGTTAAATGAGATCCATAATTACAGCTGGCAGTTGGAAAACTGAAGCAAAAGTGAATTAGCATTTCAAATATTTCAGTATATACACTATTCCCATGTCACCAATTACAGTCCCACCTGTACAAAATTTTACCAAAAATACCCATATTTTCATGTATTTCCCTTTCATCT
Organism: Morus bassanus; assembly: GCA_031468815.1. Classification (NCBI taxonomy): domain Eukaryota; kingdom Metazoa; phylum Chordata; class Aves; order Suliformes; family Sulidae; genus Morus; species Morus bassanus. Next base: position 111,443,229 of record CM062568.1, read on the forward strand.
CTAAATACTTTGCTCACATTAAAAAATAAATTAAAAAAGCTGGTTCTTCACCACCAACCACCCTATCAAATGGTCAGCATTGCTGCCACAAGCAACAATGCATTAATGTAATACAAACTACTTCCTAATGTCAGAGTGAATTCATTTCAACAGCGGTACAGTTTTCATTATGTTTTAGTTGTTGACCATGTTAACCTTTATGAATTTTTTAATATATAGATAAAAGAAATATTATGAATATGCTATCGGATAGAAGTAAACAGGAAGGTAAGTTATCTTAAAAGATGAGCTTTTTCTATGAATTTGGGCATATTGTCAGAGTTTTTTCCTCTTGCTTTTTCCCCCTTCTTCTTTACTCTCCTGCTTCTGTGGCAATACTAATTCACTGGAGTATTTATAAAACTCAAAATAATAAAATCCTCAAATAATGCATATGCTGCTAGAAAAGAAAGCTGAAGCAGCCCCAGTTTATTTTTTAAGAAGAAAACTTATCCTGAGGGCAAAAGCAGTCCAACAGTATATTCCATTTAATATTTTACAGAACATATTTCTACAGAATATACTCTGTGTTTCTGAAGAATAAATCTCACTCTACTAGAGTACTTGTGTCTTGTCAGAGAGCCTGAGAAAATGATAGTAGTTCAAGCCAAGGTAGCCTAGATAATCACTTTATTCAGTTAAATGGAAAAAACCATACTACTATATACTTTGTTATATTTATGTGTTAGTTTCCAGACACATACTCTAATATTATCAGAAATACAAAAAGCTTTTGTATAACAGAGCGATTTTGCAAGTTATCATAGAACAAGTTTACCTGTGGGGAAAGTAAAGAAAAAAACTCTGATTTGAGAAAGCCAAGCAAAAATAAAAAGGATCGTTTTATCTGTTTTAAGAACATTCTGAGACCATCTAATTTACTGCTTCTCTATACAACTTCAAGGGAAAAGAAAGTGTACCAAACTATCTGGACTCAGTAATTCAAGAAAAATAGAATGCAAACTCTACAATCAGAATAAAAATAGATACACGAAAACAAAGAATCTTCCAGCATCTTTATCTTAGAACTCTTCTGTTGCACTTGAACTAAAGTACTTTGATTTCATTAAAACTGATACCTTTAAGTTCTGTACAAAGGAAAAAAAATTACAAACACACCCAGGAAGTGTTCTTCAAAAGCAGGCAGTTCAGTGAAGTTTCAGAGATGGAAAGGTTTGAGAAAAATATTACTGTCATGAATGGAGAAACACCAAACGACTTCAATCTGTGTCACATTGCAAAGCTTTATTTTACAATATTAATTTAAAATTTAATGATGCATATGAAATAGATAGGTGTCGATTCTGCAAGTGCTTGCTCCCAGAGTCCCACCACCTTGAATACATTTTCTCAGCTAGACAGGACTATCTACAAGAATAGTCATCTGAAGAACCAGACATCCACCTCCCCTCCCAAATATTTAAGAAATATATTAAAAGAGAAGAGAAGCTCTGACTGTGTATAACACTCCTGTCATGATGCAGTATGTTTACTCTACAGCACTGTACTTAAAACCCTACATCATTGTAAAGCCTACATCATTAAAGTATTGCAAATTTCCATAGAAAACTATTTTAAAGTATTCTTCAAATCCTGTGAACTATAATAAAAACCCAAATACTGGATCACAGACACTGCTGCGAATTATGTTGTTCAGTGCCAGAAATCTGTGCAATACCATCAGCTTATAATACTTATTACATTAGCCATGTGAATAAATTTAATCACAACTAGCCTCTTCACAGCTTGGAGAAAGTAGGTTTTTGTATTATAAAATCTTAAACTTTTATACAAGATTTTGTAGGTAACCGATGACCTAGGTTTTGGGGATGAATACTCATAAAAGTCAGCGTTTGTATGTTTCAAGTACCAACTAAAATCATGTTGTATTGAGGATACACATACGTGAAGTCACTGACTAATCAGCGTTCAAGTACATCTGAAATAGTGTGTTCCCATGTATTAAATAGCTAAGGGGAACAGGCAAAAACGCTGTAAAGGGTTACACAGGTTCTAATGTTTCCTCCCCCTCGTTCAGAGCTTAAAACGTACAGTTGCGAAACATGTAGCTTATCAACCAGAGCATTTAAAAAAAAAAAAAAAAAAGTATCCAAAAATAAGCAGTCACCAGCCAGGCAAACTGGTAAAATCTAATAGCTCGTTCACTGGATGACACAGAGCATTCTGTGGGAGAAGGAATACTTTTAACAACCTGGTATTCCTTTAACGGAGGCGAACGCTGCATCAGAAGCGGCATAAAGGGAAGACAGGCAAGATGACCATTTCTCTCCTCACAGAATAAAAAACCGCAAACAAAACCAAGCCCCCAAACCATTATCATGTGAAACAGAAAAGATCTTCTCGAAACGCAAAGTCAATGGAGGGACAAGCAGGTGTTTGCATTCTCTGCAGTTTAACTCCTGGATTTCATTGTGTGCTTCACAGAAAGAAAAAGCAGTTTCATTTGTAGATCTTACAGGGGAACAAAGAATTTCGACAAGGAGTCCCGATAAACATCTTACACTGCTAAACATCTTCACCGGGAAAGAGAGAAAAATGTCTTCCCCCCCCCCCCCGTTGCAAGCAACCGTGGACATCTTTTGTTCCCTGATAAATATTTGCCTTTGTCTTTTGTGATAAGGTCTGCTGCCTTCGCTCCGCACAGAAAGGGCCCGCTTGTTTCTGTATAGAAAAGATTTAATTAAGATCATTTCCGATTGTCCAGCCCCCCGTGCGCTGCGGAGAAAGGCGAGCGAGAAGAGGAGGAAACCCGGCCCCCGCCGGCTGCGCGGAGGGGCCGCCGGCGCCGCGCCCTGCCCTGCCCTGCCCTGCCCCGCCCCGCCCTGCCCTGCCCTGCCCTGCCCTGCCCCGCCCCGCCCTGCCCTGCCCCGCCCCGCCCTGCCCCGCCCTGCCCCGCCCTGCCCCGCCCCGCCCCGCCCCGCCGTACCGGGCCCGGGAGCGCGGAGGGGCCGCAGCCGCGGGGCGCGGCGGGGCGCGGCGGGGCGGGGCTCTCCCCTCCCCCGGGGCCAGGCCCGGGCGGGACCCGCCGGGGGCTGCGAGGGGCAGGGCCGGGCCGAGCCGAGGCGGGGCCGGGCCGGGCCGGGCCGGCAGGAGGCAGCGGCGGCGGCCCCGGGCCGGCGGCGGCCGCGTCTCGCAGGGAGCGCCGAGCGCAGCGCGTTCTGCGGCCCCAGCGCCGCAAGAGAGGGGTCGGGGGAGTCGGGGGAGGGAGCGCGGCGGCTTGCTCTGCCTGGCGAGGGAGGAGGAGGAGGAGGAGGAGGAAAAAACATTTCTTGGTAGTTGGTTGGTTGGGTTTTGGGGTTTTTTTGTTTTGTTTGTTTGTTTGTTTTTTTTTGGGGGGGGGTTCCCCCGTGCGATTAGACCGAGTTGCTCTTCACACGACACTCCTAATCCTTTCAAGAGCGATGTGCAATTTGGGGTTTGCATCTTTGTCAAAATACAGGCTTCATAAAAACATCAAAACCTTCTTACCAAAATGAAGAAAAAGAGCGCTTTAATTACTTTAAAAACATTCTGTCTACAAAAAAAGCCGTGCCAGACTCCACGGACTCTGCAACAGAAGTTCTCTGAGGACTTCACTTATTTTATATACTGCAGTTAGAATTCGCGACATGATTCCCACTGCTCCAGTAGTTTGAAATACTGAACAGAAAATCCAGGAAATAAAGTCATTATAATGTGTTTATGCACACACACACGGTACACAACTTCCAAAGCTCTTAGTCCTCCTGTGTATGTTCATTTACTGGAATTAATGCTCTTTACTGTGTTGCCTGCCTGCGGGACTCAATCCTGAAATATCCCTGCGTGCCAGGTGCTTATAACAATCTTGTTAAATGTGGATTCGCTGCAAGTCCGAGCTACTCAATAGAGTTACCTCCCTGCATACCCCAGGACAACACACCCGCTCACAACCACAGACTCATCACTTCACTCCATATGAAATTTTGCTAAGAAATACCAAGAAAAATACTGGTCTGAAACAGAATCAGAATGCAAAATTTAAAAACACGTGATACAAGTAAGAAGAAATATAGCAAAGATACTGCACTAGTTGGGAAAGAGAATCATTCCTGCAACCCAAATATAAACGCAGGAGATGATCTCATACTGTGGAGATGACACAGTCCTGAGAGGTTTTCCTTTGGTTAAATACTCAGAGAGCACAAAGTCGCATTTTTTTCCTTCAAACCTCAGCACAATAAACTACATTTCCTTAACATTTCTACTATTTCAGTTTCAGAGAGTGCAACTCATTTTTTTCTCCAGGAACATCAAAGTTTTTATTTCATGAATCGATTTCTAGACTTATTCATTGTGTGACACCAAAGACAACACCATAACCAGAAAATAAAATAATGGTTAATGTAAATAAATCAAAGTCATTCTATCCTTCTCTGGCCATCTGTCTCCCCATAAATACAGATGCGACAAATAGAATTTGCTAAAAGCAGCTATTTTAAAAGTCTATCACATTAGTGTTCCAATTAAATAAAACACAAGAGCAGAAAGTGCTAACAGTATCATCTTACCTGCCTTTTAAGCAAAAATGTAAAAAACACAACACACAAGGAAGCCTGCAAACTGACAAAGGCTCTGGATTCGCGACAGCAATTGACCCAGTGAGAACGAATCAGACTGACTTTTTCTTTGAATGAAACATTACTCCTCTACGTATTGACACATCAGAAACACGATTACGGCTCAACTTGAAATTACAGTGCGTACCATACACCTCTATGCTTTTAGCAGGTTTGGTCACCAAAGCATTCCTTCAACAAGAAGTATTTTTTATGATCCCATAAATGTTGTGCTAACAGTTTTCAGCTGAGAAAGGTAAATGCACCTTATGTCAGGCTCCTTTGCATAGACGCATTTCATAAGCTATCTAGCAGCTGATGAGTAAGAGCCCCATCTTTTTTAACCTCCACTAGCAGTGAAAAGTTTTAAATTAGATGCCCTGCTAAAAGTCTTGAACTTCCTAAAACCTAAGTGTGAAACTAAAGTTAGTTTTGTTAGCAGTACCACAAATTTCACAGGAGCATATCAAGGTGACCCTATACCTATTATTATGTGTAAGAGCAGTACCTAAAAGACAGTATTTTTAAAGTAACATAAGACAAAATCTTTGGTATGTCTGCATTTTGTATATCTGTGAGCAGTAGGATTTACTGAAGGATACATTTACTTTTTCACAGGGGAGGAAATTCTGTAATGAATGATAATGACAGTACCACAAACAGAATACTGTCTTTTCACAGTTTGTATGAATTTGATGACAAAGGAGGCCATAAACAAGACCAAAGAGTGTAATGGGATTAATCCAAGATTATCTTAATTGATCCTCTCCATAAGTACAGTGAAACCACATTCACTTAAGAGCATTCAGGAGGATAATGAGTAAACAAGAATTACCTAACTTTAACGTCAGCATTAGGCTGACAATATCAAACAACCATGCGGAATACTGGACACAAATTAAACTAAGATAAAGATTAAAAGCTTCTGTCACTTACAGAAGGACCACCAAGGGAACTGCCTATGTTTCAACTTTTGTTTATATAAGCAGGACAGATAAAGATAGCCGTGAACTTGAGGCTACTTCAGTACGCCAGGGATACACTTCTTAGCGTATACTTATACTTGAGAAAAGTGAGATAAAGCCTTTTCCAAAGGTGATCTGCCTACAAAGTCTGGGGCTAGAAGAGAGATGTTTTTATTTATCAAACAAAAAATGTGGTAGGACTATTTGTAAGTGGTTCAAATATATTTAAGAAATACGGAAGTGCACTTAGTACCTCCTCCAATATCTGGCCATTGTTTAAATAACACATGACTAAAAAACGTTAAGTGTTAATAATCAAAGAAAGCTAGAAACTTTACTTAAGGAGCCATGGATCATAAGTTAATCTTATCTTTATCAACTCAGTAGGACAAAGAAGGAAACAAAGGCAAATATGTAACAAACAAAATATGCTGCCTATCACTGGCAAGTCAGGCGTGTTTCACATAGAACACAAAAAATATTTATATAAAATTTTTCCTAGGAAAAAAACTTCTGTTTCTAGTTCACAGTCATTACTGTTACTTTTGTTGTGTTGCAAATTTATGTTATTGAGGGTTTCGGGGTCCTTAGTTTTAACCTAAGTCATCTATTCACATCATATATTCCCGACAGTCCAGGTTTATATTTTCTGACTGAAGATATACATAGAGAAACTAACTGAGTGTGCAAGGATGGAGTTGGGAAAGCCAAAACCTGCCTGGCGTTGAATCTGGTGAGGAATGTGAAGGGCAACAAGACGGGCTGCTACAGGTATTTCAGCAGCAAAAGGAAGACAAGGGAAAATGTGGGCCTGCTGTGGAAATGGAATGGGGGACACGGTGAAAGGGGACATGGAAAACACCAAGGTGCTCAATGCCTTCTTCACCTCTGTCTTTACTGGTAAGACAGGAATCCCAGGCCCCTGAGATACGAGGGCAAATCTGGAGCAAGGAAGTCTTAGCCTCAGTGGAGGAGGATCAAGTTAAGGAACTTCAAATGAACTGAAGTAGACATAAACAAGTCCCTGGGACATGACGGGATCTACCCATGAGTGCTGAGGGAGTGGGCTGATGTCCGTGCAAGGCCACTCTCAATAGTCTCTGAAAGTTTGTGGTGACTGGGACAGGTTCCTGAGAACTGGAAGAAAGAAAATGTCTCCCCCACCTTCAAGAAGGGCCAGAAGGAGCATCCAGGGAACTGCAGGCCGGTCAGCCTCACCTCAGTCCCTGGGAAGGTGTTGGGACAAATCCTCCAGAAGAACACTCAAAACACATTAAAGACAAGAAAATGACAGGAGTGGTCAGCATAGGGACTGCAAAGGGAAAGTCATGCCAGACCAACCGGAGAGCCTTCTATGATGAAATGAGCAGTAAGCATTTATCTTGATTTTAGACATTTTACATGGCCTCCCATAACATCCTCATAGACAAAGTAATGAAATATGGACTAGGTAAGTGGACAGCGAGGTGGACTAAAAACTAGCTGAACTGCCAGGCTCAAAGGGTTGTGATCAGTGCAAAGTCCAGCTGGAGGCCAGTCCCTAGTGGTCTGCCCCTGGGGTTGATACCGAGGATAATATTTTTTAATCATCTTCCACAAGGACACAGGTGATGGGACAGAATGCACACTCAGTGAGTTTGCTGGTGATGCAAAACTGGGAGGAGAGGCTGATATGCCAAAGACTTGTGCCATTCAGAGGGACTTCCACAGGCCAGAGAAATGGGCCAACAGGAACCTCGTGAAGTTCGACAACGGGAAATGTAAAGTCCCGAATTCAGGGAGGAATAACCCCAGGCACCAATACATGCTGGGGGCTGCCCAGCTTCAAAGCAGCTCTGCAGAAAAGTACCTTGGATCCTGAGGGACACCAAGGTGATCGTGAGCCAGCAACATGCCCTTGCAACACATTGACATCCTGGGTTGCATTAGGATAAGCATTGCTAGCAGGTCGAGGGAGGTGATCCTTCCCCTCTGCAAAGCCCTGGTGAGACACACCTGGAGTGCTGTGTCCCAAGCTGGGCTCCCCAGTACAAGAGAGGGACATGCTGGAGTGAGTCCAACAAAGGGCCACAAAGATGATTAAGAGACTGGAGGATCTGTCATGTGAGCAGATGCTGAGAGAGCTGGAACAGTTCAGCCTGGAGCAGGGAAGGCTCAGGGGCATCTTATCAACATGTATAAATACCTGATGGGGGAAATAAAGAAGATGGAGCCAGAATCTTCTTGACAGGATTAGAGGCAATGGGTACAAGCTGAAATACAGGAAATTTCATTCCATGTATGAAAACACTTTCTTATTGTGAGTGTGGTTGAACACTGGAACAGGCTGTCCACAAAAGTTGTGGAGTCTCCAGTCTTAGAAACATTCAAAACCCAACTGGACACGGCCCTGAGCAACCTGCTCTGGCTGACCCTGCTCTGAGCAGGGGGTTGGATCAGGTGGTCTCCAGAGACACCTTCCTGACTCAGCCACTCTCTGATTCTGTATGTTAGGCACTATGATAAACTTTATGGTAAAACACAACACAGTTGCATGTTCACTGTTTTCAGCCACCAGAACTATTTCTATTAACTTATCCAGGCTGGAGAAAAAAAGAAATCAAAACCAATTTGGAATTAGGCAAGTGGATACATAGCTACAAGAGAAAGCTGTAAAGTGAAGATGGATTTGGCTTATCCATTAAAAAAAATATACAGAAATGAAAGTAGACTTCTGATGTGAATCACATACTGGAGCCAATCCAGCAGAGGCCACCAAGCTGCTGAAGGGCTGGAGTCCAGGAGAAAGGAGAGACTGAGGGATCTGGGCCTCTTCAGCCCACAGGAGAGAAGGCTCAGGGGAGACCTTATTGCTGTCTACAACTGCCTGACCAGAGGATACAGGGAAGACAGAGCCAGACTCTTCTTGGAGCTTCACAGGGGAACGACAAAAGGCAACAAACATAAGTCAGAACATGGGAAATTCTGATTAGATACAAGGACTTTTATTTATTTGTTTGTTTGTTTGTTTTACCATGAGAGTGGTCAAACACTGGTACAGGGTGCCCAGACAGGCTGTGGAATCTCCTCATGGAGGAATTCAAGACACAACTGGACACAACTCTGAGCAACCAGATCTAATTAGATCTGTTTTGAGTAGGGTGTTGGACTAGAGACCTCTAGAGGTCCCTTCCATCCTCATTTATACTGTGATGCTGTGATCACCATGATTGCAGAAAGACTAAGAATGTAACTTGTGGGCAACTTTACAAGCATACATACAAGCATACTCTGTGGAGTACACACAGGATCTTGTAACTGCTTTTTTCTTGATGAAACTTAAAAGAATTAAAAAATGCATGTCATAAAAGAAAATTAATCTCTCCTCTTTCAAACTGGTTACTCTGCTGCAAATCTATAGGCAAGAAGTTACCTTTGTCATCAAAGACTGGTTTGGAAGATTTACATAACTGACACTTACTTTACATTTATTTTATTAAGTAGGTAACAAATCACACAAATATGATGGCAAGCTTTTCAGTCCTGAAGTCACTTGTAATTTATACCTCTGATTGTTACCCTGTCAAGACAACGGGATTATTTTCTCACAGATATTTGTACAGAACCAAATCTTATCTAACTCCTGGTGAAGGTTCTTCTACAAGATACATCAGTAATATTAAGAGAACCTATACCAACAAAGCAAACCAAACCAAGCCAAAACAAAAAAGGTATTAATGCCGGAGAAGAATCCTGAAAATATTTAGCAGACGTATGTATGTTTGTGGTGGTGGCATGGGGAGGGGTGGAAGATGAAGCTGGTCATTGCACTATACTTCTAACATTTGTTCTGAGTAAGCATACCAACACCAGCAGGTACATCCCTGTGCTGGCCACCATGACCAAAGGGCGAGGGGATGTGCTGGGCAGACATTCGAAATCAGCTCAGCTGTTGATGTGCTACAGCTTCGTTCATATGCATAATGCCAAAGCAAGAAAAGCCTTCCTCCCTTCAGCCTTGGCACTATATAAACAGTTTCCCTTCTCCCACAAGCATGCTACGAAGCCTCCATGGCACTGTGCTGGGTGGATAACATACCGGCAGCAGTGCCTCCTTTGCCCCTTAACCAATTCCACAGTACAGACATGCCCTGCAACCCCAGGATTTGGACCTCAAATTTACATCTACCTCTGGCTGGACATGCTTGGACCTCTTCCCCTCAGATCAGACCTCAGGTTACTGTCTTCATGAGTACCTCAAGTGGTTCCAGTTAGGTTCAGGTTTGCTCTTGCCGGGACTGATGACAGAGCAGTCAGTGACCAGAACACACCCCTCAGAGTGCTCTGCTATTTGTTCACAGGGATAAAAAATGGAACGAACAGGTCTGAAAATGGATTTACATACTTCCCTGTTTTTCCTTGAAGTTCACGATTCCTTGAATATTCTTCTATATCCATTATCTGTTCCAGATAGGCCCTTTCCCTAGACAAATATTGCCATTGAACACTCCCCCATACAAAAGGGATTTTTAACTGTTCACTGAACCCTTGCGCTCTAGATGCCAGCTAGACAGAAGTACTGTATCTCTTTCCATTGGATTCTAGATGCTTTGGTGGTGGCTTTGGTGTTACCATCATGCACATTCTCCAACAAATTCAAGGGCCAAAACCACATAAAAAATTTTAAAAAAGCAACCAATTATATAATAAAACATTTTTTGGTAGAAATGACCTTAAAAGGAAATTAAACTACAGACTTCCAAAGTAGTTTTCATACTACACTCTTACCGGCATAAATGGAACCAGCACTTCTTGGCACTGTGCTTGATGACATATAAATGTATTAGAAAAGACTTCCCTGCCCTGAAGATTTCATATATATTTTTAGCTACCCGAGAAACCTCTAAATCAGTGGTTTAATTCACTGGCTAGTGTTTCAGAGAGTTTCTATGAGCTATAGGAGTTAGTTAATTTTCTTCAGGGCATGAGTTTTAGGTTACGTTTTTTGTTTGAGAGAAATACATTCCAAATGTCATCCATGTGCTTTCCTCTGCCTAGCAACCCCTTGCAGGCATCATCCTGCACATCTTTTACTAGGGAGTTAAGATGGGCATCTTCATTCTTTCCTACTGGGCTTTTCCTCCAAAAGATTAATTTCCAGCCTTCCTTGTTTGCTTTCTGCTGGACTTGTATTCCCAGGCTACTTCTCTAGGAAATTGCATGTTTCAGACTATCTTAATATCTCAGAAGCCTGCTTTGAAAGGGCCAGCTTGTCCTGAAACAGGATCCAAAGATAAATGGGGTAGCCAGAGGCTTCAGATACAAGCACTTGAAGAAGGTCAGATTTTTATTCTTAAAAATCAATTGAAAGCATCTACTATCTATGAACATTTAATAAGATTTTTAGGATAATTTTGTGAAATTTTCTCATTTGGTTCATTTCACTCTAAACCTCTAATATGGTCCCTTGTACTGCTAATTTATGCAGTAACAGATGTGAATAAATCAACTGTAATCACTTATGCAACCAATTTTGCCATTGCCTATCTTTGCTATCCTTTCTATTATATCTTTTGCTCATCTTTTCACTTCAGCATAAGTTCAACAAATAGTTGAGGGTTCTGAGCCTTGTTTCTTCAGTTTTCCCCTGACTGGTATACTGGGTACACTGGAGACATTGGAGAACCGATGTCAGAGTTCACCATTAGTGTGTTCAGGCCAAAAGGTGGATATGAAAAACGTCAGTGTCTCTGAAGTCTTCAGAAACCCACTGAAACCTAAGAGACCAACTAAGCCCTTGCAAGACCTACTGAAATGTGAAATAAAAAGCCTAGAGCACATTTATGAAGCACTGAAGCAGAGCCCCTTGGAAATCCAGGGACTACTTTTCCTTCAGTGAATTCCAAATGGATCTGAAACACAGTGAGGAATGATCTGTACTCCTCATGGACATTATTGCTTTTTAGTTGTTCAAACTTCAGTATATTGAAGCTGTGCTATTTTATTCCAATGTTGTAATTAATTATCACCACCCCAAAAGAAAAATAGACACTCAATGTGTGCTATAAATAATTACAATTAATATTGTAGAAAACAATCTGATTTTTGATTCAGAGTAACTGTAATAAATATAGAGTTCTCCTTCTAAGAGCAACCTTAATCTGGTGCACTCTTGTTCTTATCTGGTTCTTAAACACACCTCCAGTTCTGGGCCCTCCTTCCATGTATAAATATCTCTCAAAGGATACCAACCTAATTAACCTCCTTCTGTGTCTAATTTGCACTTGAGTCAGACCCAGAAGTACAGTCACTGAGAGCCCAAGAAAGATACAGTCAACCTGCTTTTGGTTTGAGGCTTCTATACCAAAATTCAAATTTGCCTGAAGCAGCTCCTGATTGAAGCAGCGATATTCTGCTTAGTCCTAAATTAGTGTTTATTCAATGTTGAAAGAATACAGACTCTTCAGCTGTGAAGGTCTAAAGCTCTCCACTGAACATGTAAAAACTGAAGCATTCTGAAAGCTTGCAACATGGCCAAATTTGAGCAATTTTTGTAGTACAAAGGCACCTTCCCTTCTGCCCTGCTACATTAACTGAAGGGCAGAAGACACTTTCTTTCTGGAAAAGGTTGCCTGATTACTAGTGGAAGGAAGGATTTCCTCTAAATTTCTGAATCCTTTTGGCAGAAGAGGAAAGGGAAGACTGAAGAAGATGGATAATTTTAACTTAAAAAGTTACAGTTTGCTGGAAATTGATTGAAAGCAGGATCTTAGAGTGAAAAATGCTAGGTACCATTCATAGACACCACTTGCCAGCCTGAAGGCAAAACCTGTAAACCTGGATGACACAAAACAGGAGTTTTAAGCAACCACATACTGAATATTTTAAAACATTAAATTTGTTAAAAAAACCCAAACCTATACAACAAAAGGCCTATGCACAAAGTCCAGGGAATAGCAGTGAGGTCAATTGGAGCTGAAGAGTCTCTACAATTCTATGCAAGTGCACAGTTTTAAGTGTGGAAGTGTTTAAAAACTGTGCTGTACTTATCTGACTTTTAAAAAAGTAGTTCTTTCAGGTGTATATTGACTTAAAGCATGAAAGTTCCAAGCAAAGAAACTGGAATTGCACTTCCTTCATCCAAGTCATCAGCCTCACACTAAATTAGTAACAACACAGTAATGCAGCTATCCCTTACCATTTAAGCTGTAGACTTAGTGTTTAAATGGTGACTTGTTTTTCCAGATATGCAGTGTAAAATCCCTAAAGGCCTAGAAAAGGAAGGCAACAAAAGGCAGTTAGAAAAGCATGTGTCTTACTAAGTTTGACTGGATGTCTGTTAATTTAGTATGATTTTTGTTTTGAGATCTAGCTGAACACATCAGTGGGAGGCTAATTTAAATAATGCTGGAATTGAAGCCTTCTGAATTTTCAACACTATTGTGCCCATAAAGGCTAACTTGGCAACATTAAATCATTAAGTCGCATGTCAATTGTTGAGTTCATAGCTACCGTCAAGTCCTTGGGCTGAACTCACCTGACTGTGTTGTTTAGGAAGGAAGCATTTCCACCTTGCTTCAAAATCCCTCTTTTTGAGAAGACATTGATAATACTCCTTTGCATTTATTTATTAATTTTCCTTCTTATAGCACAGATAGTTCTAAGGCTACTAGGGGACAATTAATTTGAATATTAAAATATCCCATATCTACTTGGCCAATTAATGCACCAACTCCTCATATTTCTTTTTGTAAACTTACATGTCAAAGTAGGTGATATGTGCTACAGTAAAATTAATTGCAGTTATGATAGGTCAGAAAAAAAGCAATGTTCTCTTCAGTGCAAATAAAATAGTTTTAAAAGTCCATGTCATTTAAGGTGTTGCCTAATTTAATATTGAAAAATTCCCTAACTTATTACTTTACACTAAGGAGAATAATACTTACATTATCACTTGAAATAATGATTAAAATTGTCTCCATCACAGATTCTGATCATGACATCTCTTTAGTTTCAAGATAAATAAATTGGCCTACAATCTTTCTATAACATATCAGAGCATCTCTTTCAACCAATTCGTAGTCTAAGGTAATGAGTCTTGCAGATTGCAGGGAAATCCAACTCTAAAATAAGAAGCTGCAATATAACCATTTTTCCTCAAATACCTTCAAAAACAAAACTCTTTGTTTTGGGACACTCAGCAGGAAAGCTGGCACTAGGGGCATACAAAAGGCCAAAGAGGAAGAAAAAACAAAAGTGAGAAAAATATTTATAATTCTGATGGAAAACATTGTACAAACCCAGTGCTTCTGTTTGATTATTTAAACTGAGGATATATTTCAAGTAATCTATAAGAGATTTAAACAACAATCTGGACTTTTAATATTGCTAGAAACATAAAAGATTGTTAAAGCAATAACTGTACCATCTAATATTTCAAAATATTTTATGTATTTCTTAAATCAGCATTTTTCTTATGATATTCAGCAGACATTCCCACGAAATAAGAAGCTATGTATAACCAGTAACTAAAGCCAAATAAACTGAAGGAGAATTAATCAGAAATAGCATCACTTCCAATATAGCTATAGTACTTCTTATATCGCTATAGTATTTATAGACAGTACTTCAATTATAAGCAAAAGGAAGACACACGCACACCAACACACATGCACACAAATGCCTGAGTCCTTAAGAAATCATCACAGCATGGTCTCCACTTACGTATGTTCCCTTGTGCAGTGCTAACACTACATATAATGGAAACTGTGGAGTGGAAATATCAGCAAAGATCAACCATTGTAAATCCTTCTGCAAGCACTGGAACTGACACAGCTAATTAAACTGGTTTATATAAGAAACAGGCAAGTCCATAAACACAGTAGAAAGACAAGTAATTCAAGTAGTTAATTCGCATAACAAAAAGCAAGTCCATAAAGTTGTTTCCAATTCAACGCTGCCCTTAAGAAGTGCAGTCTCCTTAAAAGGGAGCTTGTAGAGGCAGTAAGGGTCATCAGCTCAGCATTGGACAGTACATGACATGGGCATGAATGAACTATCTGCTCCCAAAGAGAAGCAGGCTAAAAGTCTGTGGAAGGGACAGGAGAGGTCCTCTTGTCCCTGCTCAAGTCTCCCTTTAACAATTACTGCCTCCTACCACTCCTGAATATATCAAAAAGAAATCAAGATCCACTGCAAGAAACCCACAGCAAAGGTCCCAAAGCATGCTATTAATTTCTCACCTTTGTATTATTGCTTTTGAGAATTCAAAATATACATGCTTAGTAAGAGAGACATGAATAAAAATCCACTGTCTTGAAAATAACAGTTGTTGAAAGAGTCACTTGACAACAAGGTGGAGCTTTTTGGTTTATTTGTTCAATTGGAGGAAATGGTGTATCTCCCACACATTTTACTTAAGTGTTCACACTGCAAAAAATTATTCCTCCATCTTGTCCCAAAGTAAAGTGAAAAGTAATTTCATTTTCACATTGGTTGCAGTACTGGAACTAGCAAGACTCCTGGCATTGCTCCTTATTACAGGTCTTGCCTTTTGTCAAAGACAGCTTTGTTAATATGATTGAAATACGAACCAATGGAGTGATTTTCTGAGCAAGCAAAAGTTTAAAACAGCTTCAAGAGAGTCTAAGGGTACTTACTGGGAGAAGAGTGGGAAGGAATACAGATCAAGGAAACAAATGGCCCAGCTAGATGACCTGCAGAGTATTTTATTGAGGGCACGAACATCAACTAGACTTGAAGAGAATACAAAAATGCAAGGTCTGGGTAGAACTAAATTTTTTCAGGATGTTCTCATGTTGAGCTTGGAGAATAGGAACAGGAAGATGGGTTGAAATGTAGGGAGTTCTGCCATACACACAACTTTCAGCTTCATTCTGGTTTATATACCATACTCACGACAAAATATAAATTCTTTGCATTCAGCCCTTTTCATGAAGAAAATGGCTTCCAAAACACCAGCTGCTTTAGTTTTCCACAGCTCTTCCCTGTCAACAGATAAGCCAACTGTGAATGCTGTCCAATACTTTTACAAGGCAGAGGAAGGAGGAGAAAGGAAAAATAACACCCCTGTGCTCTGAGTGGAAAGTTTCACTACTGTCTTGGGCATCATGTTTCGTGAGTGCCAACTTGGGTTGCATAAGCAATCCCTGCAGCCAGCCATCCTGCCCCCTTCCCTATCAGCCTGGGAGGAACAGATGGAGCAAAACCAGGTCTTCTGCAGGGGGCTGAGTGACAAGTTACTCCATTTACAGTTTTTTAAAAATATACAAATGTCAAAGGGATATCTAATGAAATGTGCTTATTCATAAATGCATGCTGAAGTGAACAGCAGAGAAAAATGTTGCCAGCGGCAAAGGAAGGTATACAAATAACGTTTAAATACAGAAAGTTTCACTGTACTGTGAAATATTATATATAATAAAAAATATAGAAAAAAATAACACCGCAATTGCTTACAAGCCCATCTCACTGGAGATATGGGTTTTTTTCCCCAAGTATTTAAATACTATTTTCAAATGCTCTAGATGCAACTTTAGAAAGCATAATCCAAAAGATTCAAGGTAGCTACTGACGCAGAACAACTGCAGAAACGTATAAAAATTCTAATCAGGCATGGAGTGCAAATCTTTATTTTATTAACATCTATAAATGAGAAACCATTTTGGGAGGTAAAGGATGGATATTGTGTTTCCATAGTTGGTTTGGGCCCAATAGCTCAAATAACTTGCTGAGGGACACGTCTACATGCAAAATGAAAAAATTCAGATGAATAGAAACTTGTTTCATCATTAACAAAATAAAAGTATTTTAATCAGACAAACCGGCTTCCAAATTGATGCAAGTGATCTACAGAAATTAGAAGACAATTTCAGTAAACTTATAACTTGTAGATCCTCTCTGCAGAGCATGCTTTAAGCCATTTGAAGATATTGTAGTGAAGCCTGTAAGTTGTCAGTACCCAAAGCTCGGACATAGAGAGGTCCTTTGTATTGCCAATGTCTTGGTATGTATGAAGTAAACCATATTTGTTTTCAGACTAAAATGTTTTCAAAATATTTTGCTTAAGGTAACATAACAAACAGAGAACATGATATGGACCTCAAAGACATTGCCCTGGGGTTATTTTATTCCACAGCCATCTAATACAGGGACTTCTAAATTCCAAAGCACCTGGAACTGGCTGCCATCACAGAAAACATATTGAGCAGATGGCCTGCAACCTGTTTCAGCCTGCAATCTCCAAGGCCCTAAAACATTAATTTTAGTAAAATATGTAGTGAAACCTCATCAAAATGTGTAGTATTTGTAAAGTAGAACCTCATTTTTAAGCCCTCTTGAATCAAAATAAGTTTAATTTCATTTCACTGTACTAATTACTATATGTCAGGCACATAATGCAAACCTATATCAGAATATCATATGCATCTCCTTCCAGAGAAAAAAACCCACATATTAAATAAAAATAAGAGTAAAAAAAGAGTGGGGTGGCTTGTTTATGAACAATATACTTTCTGATCATAAATGAACACTCAGTCTACAGAACCAGATTGGACCTAATCTGAAGTAAAACCTCCAAAAATGTCCCCAGGTGTGCACATCAGGTCCTCAGCACCAAATGTTCTGCTTTTCAGATTTGCTTCTATTGCACTCTAATATTTGTTAATGTAAACAAGCAAACTGATGCATTAAATTCTAATTGTGATTAACTCTGAAGAGCTATGTTTAAAGTTTTAAGGTCTTGATAAGCTTTCTGCATAGTGCAGCTGTTCTTATAAAAATGTAATGGAAAAGTAGTGCCGAATCTTTAGTTTCATTTCAGACATACGAAGCAAACATAAGCTGTTTAAACAAATGGACCTTTACTACTGTTTACTCAAGGGTGATTTGACCTGAACCATCAGCAGGATCCAGTGGTACTTCTTGGTGTGGGCAGCCATCACATCTCTGGCATAGTCCACTACAACATCAGCCACACGAATACGAACAAAAAACCTGGGACCATCAGGTAATGACATGTTTGACGTTGTAAAGTTGACATGTGAGTCAAACCGTAGATATGTGAGATTTTTGAAACTAACATTCAGTGGTTTCCTAGCTTTCTACAAACACATTTTAAAAGCATTTCTTTTGTGCTAGCCAGTATTACAGCTTGAACTTTACATAAGTCATTTGTAAAAATAGCTGTATACCAAACACCTGTAACAAACCTAGGATTTCAACCAGGCAAAGAACCACTAAATGCATTGACAGGTACCCTGGAATCCCCACTGGGCATCCGACTGACCTGTAAACAGTTCTGGCTGCCAAACTGTGTTCTTTAAACAAGTTACACAGTAAAGTAGACTCATTCCACTCCCGCACTCCCCAAATATTTATTCGTTCTCCTAAATCCTCATTCTGTATCCAATTGCTGTTTGGCAAGCTGCAGGGCCAAAGATGTCAGACCTCAGCTGCCTCTGGGAGGCCTGCACGAGCTGCAGCTGCTTTATTTTTCTTTTGTCCTGACAAACTGCCTTCTGAGTTTTGGTCTGAATCGTCCCCATCCATGGCCTTTGTAAGTGCTTCCACAGCATGGATTTAAGCTCTTCTCTGCAGCACCAAGTGAAGATGCACAAATTCCTTCTGTCATGGTACCTCTCTTCTGGAAAGATACTGGGCAACTCAGGACTCAGCAGACGTTGCCCTGGAGTAGAAGCACCAGTGATCAAGAAGAAATTCTGAAGAAATGCCACTAGGCACCTGTGCTGCCCACAAAACAGGATGGACAGGAACAAGAGAGACTTGGTGGGAGACAGGGAGCAAGCTGCACTAGGATTTATTTAGAAGAAATACATGGCAAAGGAACAAGGTTTCTAATCCTACAGTGAGGTTAACCAACTGTATTGATTTTTATTTCAGTCCCAGCGGCTTTAGCTCCCCTCACATTTCTGATGATTGGCAGTACATGTATATTTTCTATTACATTAGACTTGTCAGACAGTTCTTCTCCAAAGATATCAGACTTTTATGGTACACCAGCAAAGTAAAATTTGCTTTCATATGATGAGGTCTATGGTGGGTCTAGCTCCTCCACTTCATTGGTGTTTTGACAGAAGTCAAACACACACAGGCTCAGAAAACAGACCGTGGAACACTCATTCTGTAAAACACTTTTCCTTAGTTTTAAAACAATAACTTTGTGCTATCCTTAGATGTAAGGACAGCTTACTATACAGACTACTTTAAGTGGTGTAAATTATTCCATAGCAGCAAATTTCAGTTAAAAAATGTGAAGATTACATAGTCAAATGGTGAAGAAACTTTAGGTTGTATGAGTAGATATACTTGACTCTTCTATTAAATATTGGCTTCATAAATCAAGCCACTACACAGGCTGTCCTGCAGAGTTAGGACCTTGCTGATAGGCAGTGTAATATGACCACCTATTATTCTATGATAAACTGCAGGGAGGAGACAAATGCTCAGTTTTAAAAAGCAGAACACTTACTTGATCCCAGGTATGCTTTACATTATCTGCTGATGTCTTCTTCCAGTTATCTTTCTAATTCCTAGTGATATCTCAAATTCTGACTTTCCAACATGCAGCTAAACTTAGTCTATGAGCATGCTCAGCAGACTTTTTAGCCGAGCAGCTTGAATGTTTATTATTAAACTGTACCATCCATGCTTAACAGTGTACAATGCACTAAAATCAAACCCAGCCTCTCTGTGAACTGTTACAGAATCCCCTGCCAAAATTGGTTCATCTCTCCCCAGCTGTTTTAGCTGCAGAAATCTTCAAAAAGTGGGTTAAAAAAAAAAAAAAAAAAAAAGGCTGTTAAACTACTGTATTTTTCTCCCTTGTCTCAGAATTGGAGGTGCTATTATTATTATCTACTTTCCTCCCTAAAACCAAACCAAACCAAAAAAAACCCCATTTCCTAAAGCAGAAAGCACTTGGGCTTCTGAGCTTTACAGAGGTTACAATGCCAAAAAAATGTATCTAAAAGGAAAACTGAAAAACTTGTTAAACTTCATTACATGTATCACCTCTAGTCCATTCGCAGTAACTGTGTATCAGTTAGGAAGCGTGTTTGAGGTCCCTTATCTTAAGTTCCACACTGTAAGTGTATGCCAAAAAATTTAAAGCTACCCCTAACAAAGAGGGGAAAAGGAGTAACTTTGCTTACTTTGTCACTTACATGGATTTATTTAAAAGGAGCTTTCACAGTAATTTAAAAGTAATCAATCACTTAAGGACAAGCCAATCTTTCTATTTACCCAAGCCAGACAAATGTTGCTTTTCTAATTTCATAAGGACTCATTACCTGGCAGGTGAAAAACAAAACAGAAAGCTAAAGTATAAAAATAATTGAGGCTGTCTTTTGCTTAGCTTAACATAGAAACTGGAGAGCAGATCTACAACTTTGAAAAACTAGCACTTCTGTGTAGTTTAAAACACATTTCTACATGCCTCCAAAAAGCCAACAACTTTGTAGTGCCTAAAGATGTCTCTTTTGGTCGTTCATCTTCCTGTCCTGCTTTGCTCCAATGAGTCATCATTTTAATCCTCCAAGTGCTTCTGATGCACTTGTACCTTAGCACGTAGATACCATTTGCTTTTTAACTCAAGAACTGCCACAAGAAAGCATTTCACACCAGCCAGCCCAGAAACAGAGATTTTACAAGAGGAACAGTCTGTCTGCTGGTCTTGCTCTTCCTAAAATACCTTGTGCTGGTCACTGTGTTCCCCCTCTGAGAGGGGTCCAGGTCGGAGCAGGGGGAAGGACATGGGGGACTTTGCCCCCTGCATTCCAGGGAGGAGAGGGAGACTCTGTCCCGTTCCTGCTCCCTGTATTGTGGCCAAGCAGAGCCAGCACATGCTGGCATGTGCTATGACCACCTCTGCCCACCACTGAGGCTGTTGAAGCCACTTACAGTCTGGTCCATAGCACTGCAGGCCTGATGCTGATCACAAGGCTGAGGGGTGCCTCATCACCCCCCGAAGCCTGGCACTCTTGGAGAGGACATAGCACAGGGGTGCAGCAGCTTGTGTGGTGCCTGGCCCCAGAGGTCTCCTCCAGACCCGGCATGGCATGTGCCTCAGCCCCATGAGAGCACTGTCACCTCTCCACCGGCCCTGTCAGTCACCACCTGAAGGACAAAGAGTGAAAGATCTGGACTCCTGATGATGGACATCCATGCCACACTGCCCCAGGGCACTGTGTGATGGCCCAGGAGCCTCACATCCCTGAAGACTTGTCTGTACTGTCTGCTTCCCCTCAACATGGCAGCTCTCCCTGCCCATGCGAATATTCTCCTTCATGGTGCAAACTAGTAGCCCTGGTGATGTTTCAACCCTCCTGCTGCCAGACAGTGTGTAATCACATGCAAAAATGTGTCCCTTCCAGCAGCAGGAGATGTTAATGTTCATGGCGGATGCCAGGAGACCAGAAACAGAGACCCACTGCCATCTCTACCCACATCACATCAACCACGCTGCTCCCTGACATGAAGGAGGCAGTGCTCTCTGCCACCACTGGCAGCTCGCTGCACTGTCTGGGCCTTTGGTTGGACCCAGCACAGCGGCGCTTTACTGCAGACCTACAATCTGTATGACTTACACCAGAAAACTGCTTTAGCAAAGATTTCAAGGGAAAATGATAACTAAAAATAAAAGAAGATGCCACCTTCATTGCAAGGAAGATGAACAACTGTTCAAGAAATTGTTAAGAATACCTGCTAACTTCAAGTTGGTTCAGCTTTTCATGGGATTAATTTTTATTTTCATATACCGTTTGATATCCTAAGGAATCAAGTTTTGCTTTTTTCAATAAAGCACTTGCTTCATTCCAATGGAAGCATTCAAAGACAGGGTATTCCTAAAAAAGTAGTCTTACTCTTCCACTTATCACCAGGGAATAGTATTCTATCATCTGAGAAGGGAAATGATAGCTTCTGCCCCTGGTGCAAGGATGTCATGCTGGTAATGTTAATCCATTTCAACAAGACAGGTGCTCCCTCTTCCTCCTCTGTATTCAGCCCATGAAATAGGTTTCAGGTTCAAGTTCCTTTTTCTTGAAATAATTAACTTCTTGATGCACTTTTTAAAAGCAGAAGCATTTGAAATGGGCTTAAGCAGAGGTCATCCCTGGAAAAAGGGTTGGGCTGCTAATGAATATTACAAACCAGCATGATATCAGCTCTCCAGAGGAAGCAGGGGAAAAGTACCACCCTGAAAAGGGCCCAGCAGCAATGAAAGAAATTTAATCCTCAGTTAAATGAGATGGGAGGCATTTCATAATATACTTGAGATGAATATTTTTTTTCATCACAAAATTACAGGAAATAATTAACCCTATAGATAAGATTTTGTAGTAATAATAATAAACATGATTAGAAATAGCATTATTACCTTGTAATCTCTGAAGTATACTCTGTTCATCAGATGAAACTAGACCAAATCTAAAAGAAAGAGCATGTACAGCCTCAGTCCACGCAGGGAAACCAGGAAAATATTCAGTCATACAGAACATAAAGTACAGGGGAAGAAACAAGTAAATTAATAGTCCATTGGCAAGGACATAGGATGATATTTAGGAGTTTGATTGTTCTTCCCAGGCTCTGCCACTGTGAGCCTCTGGGAAGTCACTTCACTCTGCGAACAAATTTATATATCTATAAATTAAGCAAGAGAGCAGGGTCCTCTTGGCAGAGCAAGAGAGTTTATGCTGGGGGCAACAATGCCGAAAAAGACTGAGCACTAAGAGTGGACATGACTCTGCCGAACATGAGCTTCCGATGTGCTGTCAGGGCCGAAGGGAAAAATACATCCCTGGAGGCCTCTGTGGAAGAAACCTGAATAGGACTGGAGAGCTTGGATTGACTGTATACTTGGCACTCAAGTGTCTAGTGCTGGAAGGCGGTATTGATGTCTGGTGTGTACAGTTCAAGAAACTCACTGAAGAGCCTCATAAATAAACGACTGGAAGAAACTCTTTAATGCAGTTCCATTTATCCTATGAAAATTATGTCTGGCTTGATCATTGTCTAAAAGAGTTTTGACAGGAGGCTCTTACAGGTAACAGGCAACACTACAAACAAGCTCCAGCAGACAAGTTCAGATCACATATACGATGCAGCTACACAGGGAACAGTACTTCACTTCTGGAACACTTTCCCAAGGGGGATGACAGGTTCTCTGTCTTTTACCCTTTTAAATCAAGATTGGATCTTGCATTCTGAAAATCATACTTCAAATTGGAGTTCATTCAGATTACACACAGAGGTTAGCCTGAATGATCATAATTTTTTCATTCTGCTTTTTCTTTTTAATCTACAAGCACCCACTACATGTAACAATGATTTAGGCTTATGTAATTCAATAGACTTTGTAGAACAGTCGTAAAAGCTCTGATGAGAAGTCCCAGTTGCAAAATATTGTTCATGGAAATACTGGTTCTTTAATATGCTGTGATTCCCATATTGGGGAGTCACTTATTAAAGATACCTTTTTTCTTCTTATATATTAAATTAACAGAACAGCAAAGAATAACATATATAGTAAAATTACGGCATACAAAACATGGCATACACTGCACAGTTTAGGTTGGGATACGCAGGTGTGGAAAAGAGGTGGATGAGAAGATTTAAAAATGACCAGATAAAAGCTTTTGGGGAAAGGCTCTGTGTAGGAGCAGCTACCACAAATGTAAATCTTCACAAACCAGCTCCCAGCTGCAGGTTTTCTCCCCATCTAAATCTTCACTGTCAACTCCCCAGTGCTTCTACCCTCCAGGTGCTGCCTACCTCCCTTGCCAGCCCTCAGCCCAGGGCCTTCCCCAGCTGTGCACCACTTCTCATCCTGGCTAGGACGGTGGTCTGAGACTCCAGCATCTACACTCTCCAGCTGCTAGATGATTCAGATGGACCTTATGGGCCAAACAGCCTATAACCAAGTAGTTCATTCAAATAACTTCTTTTGTGGTTAATTTGCAGGGAGGGAGAGGACCATCCAACATGCAGGACATGCTGCTTTCAGACACAAGGCACTTGGATTACTTTATGTTATTCAGGTTTGTTTTTTAAAAAAAAAAGTAAAACAATAGGCTAGTTTTGTTGATACACGATCTGTTGCATCACTTCAGTAACAAAAAGCAGTCATAAGCCCTGTTTAACTGGCATTTTAAAGCAGGTTTATGGCTACAAGCATTGCTAAAGCATTACAAAGCAGAAGCAGCACTGAACCCTTTCCCCATTATGCCAGACACTACAAACATCGGCAGATATTTACACTGCAGTCTATCTATTTATTGATTAAATTGCCAATTACCATTTTCTGCTCTCTGTTTTCTGCTCCATTTATTATGTGTTCAGCTATGTTCAGCTAGCAGAGAAACCAGAAGACTTTTTGAGGTGATGTCTTGCTTTTCTATACATATATGTACACATGCATATTGTATGTCTCTACAGAAGCTAAAACTCTGGCATCTACAAACTCAGAGTAAGACTTAAAAGCATTGCTATATTAAAAATTTAAATTAAATCAAAACTCATGGTGGATTTTTAAACTTTACCTTCTACTGATGACTTGAATTCATACTAAAGTCATGTTTTATAGTTCTTTCTATAAGAATTTGGCCTATGCACCTTTCTTTCTTTTTATAATGAAAATTAAGATTTTTACCTAATCTCATTACCTCAGGTCTTTAAAACCACAACACACCCTCCAAGTTGCCAGTGCTACCTTTATAAGTTCCTTGTATCAGAGAGCTCTGTGTTAAAGGATCCAGTGATCCCTGGTGCTGGTCTTTCAGGATGTTTTTCCCACATGCTGTATTTACACCTGCAGTAGTGTTGTTGCAGGAGAATATTTAGCCATTTGCTACAATAAGTAAAGTCCTTGCAAAAAATTATATTGCTTAGTAACTAAAGTATTTAAGATTTAGAAAATTATTACTATTGGGATTAAAAGGTAAGGAAAATAAAAGGTAAGCAAAACTTCTTTGTCCCAAGTTATGTTTTTCTTCCAAGTTCAGAAGCATAGAAAATATTAACATGCATAAAAATATACAAGATGAGCAATAGTAAATACTTGCTTTCTCAGTCTAAATATAGCCCCTTTATAGAATAGTAGATGCTCTATGGATTCTATCAAAGACATCATACACTGGACTAAAATTCATGCTCCTTATGAATACACAATAAGTTATGTTTGTAACTACAAGATAGAGAAAGCAGAATAATGAAAAAAAAAAGGCTATAAATAAAGCCTCTAATCTTGCCTTCAACTATAACTGACTGAAAACACTAAAAGAGGGACTCTTATAGGTTTCTCTGAATACATACTGAACAAGTAGGCAAAATCAGTGATGGATTCAGACTTGCAGTTTATGTTTGTCTTTGTTATTTTACCACAATTCACCTTTAAAAAAAGATCAAGTTTCATACAGCAATGGTTCCTTCCTTATTACAAATATTTTGATGGAAGGTTGCCTCAGCATTCATTTTAAATGCACACGTAAGCAAATCAACTTTACTTCCTCACTGTAGAATTTGAAAAACAGATACAGCAGGAACAATTCAAGGGATCAAAACCACCCTAATCTTAGTTATATGAATAATTATATAATAAAAAGTAGTGAATAAATATATAATAAAATGTAGCAGTAGTTTTTTCTTTTTTTAAACGCAGGTATTGTGAAACAATGACTCCAAGACATACTTCTTACAAGAAACAGCAAAAAAGGTTAAAAAATAAGCTCTTGTGAAAATTTTAGATTTCTACCCCTTGGTTTCCAGCCTATGTTAGCACAACACATCATCTAAGATGTCCATTCTCAGCAATTGTGTGTAGGTCTTCATACAAGCATGTGTACGGTGGCAGGGTTGCATTTATAATCTGATCATAATGGGTGTGGTACAGTGGGCACTGCTTATTGCCTACATTGTCAAGGAACCCTAAATATATCTGTCTGACCAGATTTCGGGGAAAAGGGATCATAAGATCGCATCTGCATTTGAATTAGATAAGCCAAGTTTTCCAATTAGTTCCAATTTTCAGTTACATATATAAATACATATATATGCACGCACACATTTGCAGATATCTCTCTGTACTTATATTTAGCTTTATTGTCATCAACAGTATGCCAGCAGGATACTGTTCAAAGGAGTTGCTTTATAGATGCAATCAGGGATTTCAAATGGAAGCTGTTTTCATCAAAAATTCTCCCTTCATCAAAACCAACTTTTCTATTTATGGAAATGCACTGGTTTTAATTTAAATGCCACTGGTGCACAAAGGCTAGTGTGAGACTCTAACCGAAAAGATTTTAAGTGTTTCAATCTTATTGCAATAAATATTTTCCCCTCCAAATTTTTTTAATTCAGCATGTTTAATTACCAGGCTTCTGTTATTTCTCCACTTTATAGAGCAATTCTAGCAACACACTTCTAAGAGGGCTAAAATTACTCTGTATATAATCTACCCGCAGGGCTGTGATCTGAATAGAAACTGTGTTACTTGATTCATTGCACAGTACGTTTCTGTTGTACATGTTTTTCTCTGTCACCAGATGACAGAAGTACTGGCACAGTCCTTTCCAGTTTATCAACATTTGGGATGTCCCAAGTGAACCAAATAAAACCTGCTTTTTGTAAAATTCCAGCAGCATGCAGCCTTTAAGCCAAGACTGAGTTCACCTTACCACATTTGAAGCAGTTCAGAATAATGATGAACATTTCTGTGCATCTCTCGCACAGTCTCTTTCTTGAAGATTTTCCTCAGGCTACTGACAAATGCCCCTGCATGGCATGACCTGAACAAATTTCAGCATCAATCTCTTCCCAATTCTCCCAATTTATTGTTGACTGTGAATAACTATATCAAGTAGTTTCTTTTTCTCAGCTTTCACTCACTGAGCCTTTACAAAATACTCCAATTCTACCTTTGTGACAAGCTTCCAAGTTCTTGATTTTTCTACCTATGAGCTGAGAACTTCTATCCATCCCAAAGCCGCCAGTTCTTCCAGGAAATCTGCTCTGTGGCAATTAGGTACCTATCCCATGGCTTTCCTCTTGTTTAGGACACTAGATTCTCAAGGGACCCCACCACCCCAAACCAGGAGACTTTTAAGAGGGGTTCTGTGCAATGAAATAAGCAGCTCCATCTACCTGCCACCACTGCACTTATGGGGCACTACATATTGATGCTTTACGTGTTTCAGCTTTCCATACATGTCTGCCTGAGCTCCTGCAGAACCTGACTTAGCAACAGGGGACCTGCTGGTGTTTGATTTTGCTAATGATTCCTGCTTGGAAAGGAAATATGGATGAAGCACAAGTAGGACTGAGCCTTCTACAAAGACAACATGTGCTTCACTTATCTCACGTGCACTTCCAGTCACTTATTGCATTATGTAGGAAACTCATCTCATCCTTTTCCTGTGGCCTGCTTCCCTTAGGGGCATTCCTTCTGCCCAGAAGGACTGCCTGGTGGGAAAGCAGCAACGGCCTCTGGTGAAGGGATGCCATGAACAGACATGAATTTCCCAGTCAGAGAATGGGAAAAAAGGGAAATTAATAAAGTCATTTTACCTCCTATATTAGCACATACAATGCATTTGCCTGAGGATTTCCTAAGTCCCGAACACATTAGTATTGCTCTGCGTGCATTAGTATTTCCTGCACAGATATATGGGAGTCCTAAGCACATACCCAGCTTCTCTGTTTGACTGGGTGCTTCGCATAACTTTGCAAAGAGCCAACTGAAGCATGAGTAGATGTCTGATTCATGGAGGAGAAAGGAAAAGGAAAAGCATTTCCTCTTGCAATATGACTCTTCACATTATTAAGCTACTGTAATTGTAACTATTGTATTGTTACTGAACACCTCTGAGAAAACTGGCGACCTGAATCCATTGACTATACCAACAATAGGAGACCGACAGCCTAAACCACAGCTTTTGGAAGTCAATAGAAAGTCACGTATTGATTTAAAGGCTGTTGGATGCAGGCTTTACCAGTTTATCAGTATGTAAGCATGTGCAGTAAACTGTAACCAAATATATGCTTACATCTGGAAGCACTTTAAAAAATGTGATTAAAATATAAAAACCATATGAAACACATGATTTTGCAGGAAGTTCTAACATCACAACATGCTGCTAAAAGGAAAAGCACACTACTGGTCTGGTCCCTGGTTACTGAATGGACATGAAATGGGAGAGCCCTGAAGAAGAAAAAACCCCTTGCTTGGAAGCAATAATTTGCTATTGCATGTACTGAAGAATCTTTTCCTTCAGAGAATCCCCATGGTTTACCCACCAAAAAGGGTGTTCAGAAATACACAAAAAGGAGCAACAAAAAGACCTTCATATGCCACTTTCCCAGTAGCCTTTATGCTCTGCTTTACCAGCTGTAAGAATGGAAGATCGCTCTAAGGAAGTCCCTCAAACTCTAAAGGCCCTGAAGAGTGGAAAAGACTGGCATCCTGAGTGTATGCACAGCATATATCAGAGAACAGCCATGGTGTCTAAATGCCACAGAAGTCTCTCACTGGCAGTTAGGTTCAGATGCACAAGAGTTTGCAAGATGTATTGCCAAATGGCAATCTCAGATGCCTATGCAACAGCCATTTTTGGAAGCACTGTACCCTCAACACTTCCCATGAAGACATGTAAGAGCTATTTTAAAACATATTTTATATATTATTTGTCTGTATGTTAAAGAGGACCAAGTACTTTTTAAAACCTGACAGCTTGTCTTAGTGTCTACCATCCCATTGAGCTGTTAGGAAAATCTATCCACATTTGCACATGCTATCATCTTGTGAAATCTAACTAAACACATAGTTAAACCTTACTTCAAAAGAATGAAATCAAAGTTTCCATTTCCTAAACAGAATTTTGTATTTTGGTTTTCACATTATTATTTTGTCAGTTTATCATTAATTTAAAATATCTTTAACATGATCAGCTGGAATGTTTCTGTTTGCTTTAATTTCTGGTTGTTTTTTTTTTTTTTTTCATTCATGCTGGTGCCCATAGCATACTCTGTGATGGACAATGAGGCTTTCACAAAACTTGCTCCTAGACACAACCAAAACTATCACATAGAACCATGAACTTTCATGTCTGTTACCCCTACCACAAAAAACTCGCACCAAATTAGAAGTACAGTTCCTTAAAAACAAAGTCCTTAGGCAACCTTCAGGATCATAACTGCATGCGAGATCACTTAAAATGAATAAGAAGGAGAGGGCTAATGGGGCAAAAAGGGGTCCGGTATAAACTTCTTACTATATTAAACATGCACAAACTTGCACTATTGCTGAAGTGCAGGATTTTAACATTTCACCTTTTTTTTTGCTTTAAAAACCATGTATATAGTGTTCCCTCTGTTATTCAGCATTTCAAAGTACAGAGTACATCCTAATTGCTAATAACTTTTTAAATTCAGCTACAAATTCCATCCAAAACTTGTTGCTGAATGGACTTCTGTCTGCAGTGACCTGAATCATTAAGATTTCCAGTTGCTAGTGGTAAAATTCCTATCTTGAAAAATACCCAGGAGAATATTTAGAAGTAGTACATTTCTCAAATAGTCCGTAAAAGGCAACTGATACTCAAATGTCACAGGTTTCTCTTTTCTTCTAATAAATAAATGAGTGATTGCTGATGATCATAACCTGGCACTCATTCAGCTTATAAAACAAAAGCATACTAATGAAAATCAGTTGGTGTTTTTCCTTATCTTGAATGACTTTAGGAGAAGGAAAATTATCTCAGACACTAGCTCCAACAGTTTAGAAAGCCATATCCATGTAATCAATGAAATCATAAAAGGCAACAGTGATTCAGCTTGTTTGGCCGAGAATTAAAATGCTCTTTATAAATATTATTTAAATAAAAAGAATAGGCAAGCATTAATATTTTCAGTATTATCATTCCCATCTTTAGAAAGGAAATCCCAAGTCTACAGAAGCAAGCAATTTGTCCAAGGTAAGATGGGATACCCAGACATTTTAAATGTAAACAAACAGAAAATACTGAACTGCTTTAAAACCAAGCTTTTATCCTCATCTGAACACGTCTATGCTGGCTTCAAAGCCAAGAAAAGAACCAAGTTCCGGATAAATTCCCAGTTGGAAAAAGTAGGTTTCCTTTAACTTAACTTTTATATCGTATTTAGTATCTCAGCGTCCCTATCTTATTATTTATACAGAACTTAACTGCACTTGGGCATCTCATATGAAAGATTAGTACGAATCTCATGTCTTCAGTGCAGCTTGTGATGACTGAAATAGTATGTGATTTTTTTCCATACAGGATAAAATGCTCAGTAAATAGAAAAAAACAGCAAACAAGATGTTCTTGTTTGCCTATAGCAAGCAATTTACACCCTTTTAAGATTTTCTGGCATTTTGTCCTCTATTCTTTTGCAATAGCAAACCCAAGGTGTCCTGTAAGCACCAGATTGAACAAAACCTGCTTTCCTACAGATTTAATGTCTTTGCTCTGAAACTCCACATTTTTTCTTCTCACTGCAAATGGCCAGATCTCTCCACATTGCCTATTATCTGGCAGGAGAAACTGTGCTGTGACTAGTCTGGGACTGCACACATTTTGTTTGGCCATGGAGCCACTGCCAAACAGAATGTATAACAGCTATGTTCTGCCTGCCTTTTCCTCAAAATTGGCACTGATCTGGGTTTCTTTCCTCCATACAGTCACAGATTTTCATAAAACATGATATTCATTGAGAATTTCACCTTTCAGATTTAACTGAGAGAGACAAAAGAGTTCAAAAACCATGGAGGAGGGAAAGGAAAAAGGCGAACAGACAAACCTTAGTAGAAGTCTCATTTTCTTAGAAAGTGAGAGTAATAACAAATATTTAAGAATAATACTGTTGTTAATGTGACAGTTCACCAGCTCTTTGAACCGTGGACAGGCCACGGTTTGGGTTGTTTGGTTGGTTTGGGTTTGGTTTTTTTTTTTTTTAATAGATTCTAGATTCTCTTAAATCCTTTTTTTAGGAACTGTGATGAGTGACCCTGTTTTCAAAATGGCAGGTACCTAGCATCTTACTTTAAGAGTGACATGCACCATAGTTAGCACTTTCAAATACAGGACTCTCACTTCCTGACTTTAGACATACCAATGAACACCTACAAATACATCCAACCAGATGTAAAAATTACACACAGAACACTGAAAAATTAGACCTGCAAAGTTTTTAAAAAAAAAAAAACAAAAAACAAACAACACAACCCCCCCCCATATAGATATTAAAAAATTAATGTACTTGGAGCTAAAAAGGAACACGTTATTTCATAAATTAAACAGAAATACTAAAAATATTTTAGCAGTAAGAAATTATATGTTTAAAGTGATTTGTCCAAAGGTATAAAGAAGTTAGTTGACACCTTGAGAATTCTAAATCCAGATGTAGACTGAAATTTTTAGAACTCCTTAATGCTGTAGTAAACTCAGAGTAAACCCAGAATGACAGAGATGGACACAATGTCAATGTACTGTTTACTACATTTCTGTTTCTAAACCACTCCAAAATTGTTACCTTTTCAAACATTTAAACTGAAATCAAGGTGTTCAACCAAGCAGATGTCTGAAGTTAGAAGTTCTTTCCAACAGTTCATAACTGGACTGTCTTAAGAACAAATTCCCCCACCTGAAAACCAGGCTGATGTGCAACTACACATAGAAGTCATGTGTTGCTCAATTCAGGTAAAGAGTCAAATTTCCATATAAAGATTTTGATGTTTCAGTTTTGGTCAGGTTAGAAAAATTGCTGTCACGTTTTCCCTTTTGGAGTCCATCCACAACGACTGAAGAGTTCTTTGCAGTCACAATATCAGACCATGTATAAAACATTTTACTAATTTCAATTTATTGCTGAGAGGATTGAGGTACAAAGAAATTATGTTCACAGTAAGAGCATCATTTGGTTTAATAGATACTATTAAATATAACATAAGGTAAGTGTAGTTAAATTCCCTTTCCCCTAAAAACATATGTATTTCCCTATAGACTGTCACGTATTGCTTTTTCTCATCTTTTTTTTTTTCTCTCTTTCAGGAAGGTATACATTGGAAAAGGGTCAGTTTTGGCCAAATTTTAGGCAAAAGTGTTGTGGATTCTATAAGTGAAATTAAGCATGCCATTAAAAAACAAAAAGTAATATATGTAATATGACTGAAGTCTTAATAATATAAAATAAAAGATGTTATAGATGGAATAAAGTCAAGATCCCATGTGTCTCAATCACAGTCTTCCCTGACACTTAAATATTAACCAGAATAATTAAATATTGGTTCAGTGGTTTTCTATGGAATTTTCTGTTTCTATTTAAAAAACAATTGAAAAGCTATATTTGCCATGACCTGCTGATACACCAAAAACAAAATATGTATACACTCCATAATCTAGTAGTATATGGCATGATGCTGTTTAAAAAATAATAGGTTTTTGAATATAAGTGGCTGAATAGAAGAAACAAACTTAAAATAGTGCTAGGTTTGAGGTAAGACAGGGGAAGTGGCCCCTGCCTGTCCTGCCAGAGAGCAGCCAGACGGCCAATGAGTGGAGTCGCGTCTACCAACTGGTCACAACACTGTTGTCAATTGCCTGGTGGTAATACCAGGAGAGATGCGGTTGTTGTTGAATTATTGCGATGAACTACATAGGATGCAAGATAAAGAGGGGGAAAAAACTCAACACATCAGAATTTTGAATTGGTGCAGCCTGCTGCTGCTCAAATTATAGTCTAGGAAGGCTTCATGAAAAAAACCATCTCCTTGTATTATTAACCATATGACTATATATAGCAACATCCATATGAAACTTGAATAAGCCCTATTTACTCAGAACACCTCATAGTGGCATTCTTTCTTTTTTTGAAAAAACGTCTAGTAAAAATTGATTGCGATTCTTAACTTCTGGTTCAGTAATGAAATCAAAACAATTCTGGGAAACAGAGCCAACAGCAGCATGAAAATGAATAATCTACATCAAAATTGAGTATTAATAATATTTGAAGAACCTGGAAGATGGAGAGAGAGTTCATTCCTTCTCCGTGTGAGATGCCCCAAGGCAGCAATCCTGCTTCCTGTGCTTTTACTTCTCAGCACCCACCTAAGCTAACCTTGGACACGTGCTCACACCAAGCTCTTTCAGCATTGTGATCTCTAAGGACAGGACACTCAGCGCTATACATATGCAATGCCCAATTTGTCATATGGTCCTCACAGCAAATAAAAAAATACCGGTGTGTACCCTAACACTTACTGCCAAAAGACATGTAATAAATAGCTCTAATTTAACAACTCCAGTATATAACAATTTAGATCTTTTTTTACCTCAAGCTCTTTAAAAATAGTCCACAAACCACCTGTTGATCACATTGTTTCAAAAATTGTTGTTCAAAGACTTTTGTTGAGTTTGTTTTGTTTACTTTGCTTTAACAGGAAAAGTATAATTTATTCCCACTTCTGCTGCTTAAAATAATTCTAACATATTTCCTTTAACAAAAAAAAAAAAAAAAATAGATCACCTGTGGTTTGGGACTACACAATGGAAAATTTCAGGCCAAAAAATACCATTAAAAAAATGGCAAAGTGATAGTAAGCAAACAGTTTAATATAACTTAAAACATGCTTAAATTACCAGATCCTGCCAAATTTCTTGTTTTTTCCAGAGGCTGGCAGTAGATTGTAAATGAAGAGGAAAAAAATACAAAGGAAAGAATTTGAAAAGTCCTACATTTTCTTTAGCACAAACTATCAATTTGTACAGTTTTTGCTTTATACTGATGTAATTCTCATTGATTTCAGTGGAAGGATAGCTGGGCCTACATTGCGTACTTCTGGAAAATCTTTCCTTGTGAATTTCCAGCCAGAGCTTGAAAGAATTTTTATGGGGCCAACAGAGTGCAGTCTGATTTCCACATCATAAATACAAAGGTATTTTCAACACAGACTGATCCTGTCACTCTGCTGTGTCACATTTTGTATGTTTTGTAAATAAATTTCCTTGCTGATCACTTTCTCCTGCACTTCCCTCATTCACTCTTTATAACTTACTCTCCCCTACTAGGGGCACAGATTTTTTACTTCAGGAATTTGTTATATACAGGCTGAAATAACAGATGGTCTGTGGCAACCAGGTCATAATCATGAGTAACTTACAAAATATACACCAAAACCAGAGTCGATGTTTTCAGAGGACACTGATCCTCACTCTGTAGGCACAGCGAAGTCAAGTTACCTTAGGAACCATAGCTATTTGAAGGCACTTCCACTAGCCTGCCCATAATAACCCAGACTTTTTTGGTTAGCAGTGAAGGAAATTAATGTGTCTCCCTCCCTGCAGCTTTAGTCTTTTGCTTGCACAGACCTGGATTTAGTAAAAATGCCAGTGAGCTATATGGTGAATGAGATCAATCCAGGTTAAAAACAATATTCTCTTTCAGCATTTTTTTTTAGCCAGGGTCAATTCTGATCCATTTTTCTGGGTAGCCTTCCAAAGATTTCAGGGACAGCAGAGAACTGGGAGAAGAGGCAGTGAAAGAGCACTGGGATACTTTCAACCAGCTCTGCCACAAAGGACTATTCTTGGAAGGATGCCTTTATCTGGTACTGCTTTTTGGAAATAATGAAAATTACCAACAGTGATGGGACATGTACTTCAGGGTAGGGCCCTCTCTTTAATTTATATTTTGCTTTATCATTTAACACCATTGAGCGTGAACTGTTCAAAACAGGACTGACTAAAGCACCTGTGTGTATTCCACAGGACATTTATGGTCCACAGGACATTTTTTGGGTTAAGAGGAGATGTGGAAAGTTGGTGATATAAATGGAATACTTTCACTCAAAATGGCTTAAAAGAGGGAGAAGGTGCTTTCTGCAGTACTTGAAGCTGTATTTCTTACCTACTTTTATCATATCGCTGAATAAACTGGGATTACATAATTAACATTAAAATATCTTTGGCCTTTAAAGGTAACATTGGAATTGGAAAACTGATCTAGTTATCGTTTGAATCACTGGACATTTCTCTAAAGGAGAGGTAGGTATTTCAATAACTGTAGGTAGCACGGTAGCAAGGTGTACTACCTTGGTCGTGTAGTATGGGTGTCACTTCCAGTAAATACTGAGAAATCTTAAACCATTATGGGTGTCACATACATACATTGCAAATCATTGTAAATACTATTTTGAACTGATGGATGAGTGATTTGAATAGAAGGCCTCACCCAATCCCTACCAAAGTCAGTAGGATCTTTGACAGAGTCCTAGATAAAGCCCTGAGTGATAAAAAAAGATATAGAAGTGGATAGTCTGGTCACAGAAGAGATAGAGGAAAAGCCATTGCCATTTCTCTTGTCTTTCACTCCACTGATTTCCTATTTTCTATTGTCTCATGTTTCATGCTGCAAATGGCTTGCATCTTTCCCAGACCCAAGAATCACAATTACCAGAAGACTTTCCAAAGGGTTTTACAAGATCTTTTTTTTAAAAAAGCTACTGGAGTCCTGTTGGAGCTGAGAAAAGAAACTTAGCCTGTGCTCAAAAAACAACCTGTCATGACAGATGTAACCACCTGTCCTTACCTCTACCTTCACTGCTAGACAGAGCAAAGTAAATATAAGAGGATGTTAGGTGGAAAGAGAGGTTTGTTTCCTCCCACATGCCCCCTCTCTGAAATGCTGTGACCATAATTTTAGAAGGAACAGCCTTTTTTCTTGGGTGAATTTATTACTTCAGGTATGAAACAGAATGCCAGCAGTGGAAATGCTTCTGAACAAATCAGGAGAAAGACAGCACTTTTGTCTTTGTTTTTCCTACTTTTTTCCTCAGTGTTTCGCCTCTTGCTTTACTGAAGTCAGATGACTGCACGTCAGTTGAGAAGGCACAGGCTCATATCAGTGACTGACAGACCATTTTAGATAGGCTGGGTTTCCTCTCTCCTGCCATGTTTCTCCTACTTTTAGATCTCCTCTGTTTTGCTCCTTAAGGTCCTGCCTCCCTTATCACTGCTCCTTCCTCATAGCTGATTACTTCTGCTTGTTCTTTGTGTCCATTTGTTTTCACCCACATATTATAAACACTTAAATCACTTCATAAGACAAATGTTTCTCCTTTTTTCTGTTCTTTCACCTTCATCATCACCTTTTGGGACAGTCTTCTGCTGGTGGTTTGAATATGTTGCAGGAGATTAAAAATGAATGGAAAGTCAACTTGGGTATTCCAAAGATCAGGTCTCTTCTCTCTTTCGTGTTTTATGGACAAGCACATGTACATTTTCTGTTTCTTGTTCCCTCAACTATTTACTGAACTGCAATGCTGGCAATTCTCACTTTTTTCTTTTTCTTTTTTTTTTTTAACAGACCTATGGTTCCTGGATCCATAAAGCTTGGAGATCAAAGAAGTTTAAGGCCCGAGTAATTATAGTCGCAAAAGAACTTTAAAATGTGATCATGAGTTGTAACTGAGAAGATGAAAGACATTTTTCTTGTCTTTCTTTTTTAAAATTCTTTTAAAAATAAACTCTTTCAAAATTGCTAGGATATAACATAGATTTTTTTTTTTCTTTTTAATGTGTAGTACCAACACTGTGATTCACTGACATGATGGGTGCTACAATTCTCCTGTTCCTGTCAATTTTCCTTCATCTCTCAGTATAGACATCACCTTGTCGTGACAGCACAAACTAGTTCCTCTCTCTGACAGAAAAATCAACTGTTAGGCTTGAATTTCCATCCTTTCTCATGTGACAGTAAAGTTATCCATAGGTATCACGGAGACCTGTTTCTGTAATGTCCAGCTGTCAATAAAATGAAAATGTCTAGTAAATAAAGTTTTTTCCTTTCACAAACAACAGAACAAACCTAAAAGTGAACCTCCAAAAATCACTTTTCTATGTAATTTGCAAAACAAATCTAGATCCTCCTTGACTAAACATTAAAGATCTTAAATACAAACATTGCGAAGAAATGAAAGCTATAAAGCAATTGTGTTTTAACCTTTTCAAAACTACTTTTTTCTCTAACTGGTGTCAGAGACAGTGTAAAAAGCCAGTATAATTATTTTAGTCTGAGCTCATGATTCTTTGACTTTCTCTCAGAGAAATAGTAGTATTTGGAGATACACTATTGATGTTTAAACTTCCTGCCAGTCACATTATATTGTGTCAGTCCTCAGGTGGTCAGTAAGAACACCACATTTAATCATCATTCACATCATTACTGTAGGGGTTTCCACGAATCACAGAACACCAGCTATTGGGAGCAGATCTTCTCCTTTTAATGATAGATATAGGCATAAAATCCTCAGTAAATTCTTCTCCTCCTCATTAAGCCCTTTCCCCTTCATCAGGCTGGTCATCAGAGCATGAAGAAATGTTTCATAATCCTCTAATCTGGTGTCACAACACCACTGGTGCCTTATTTTGCCAATGGAAAATGCACAACACAGAAAGGGCTGGTCCTCTGCTTCTGAGCCTGTGGAGGAGGTGGCTGCATGTGAGCGCCCACCATCCCCTGCTCCCCAAGTGCCTTGCGACCACCAGGAGGTGGCCAGCTCCCCAGCGGTCCAGGCCACCAAAGCTTGAAGGAGACCACCTTCTCAAAGTTTCTTTTACTTTCAGTTTTTAACAGTGTAAAGAGCACTTGAGCAGGTATTCCTCCATCACAGCATAGCCAAGAAGAAAATCACACATTTATGTTGCAATAAAAGGACACATTTCTCTCCCTCAAAGTGAACCCTGATACTCTTAAAAGAAAAACACACCCTTAACTGCACTAAGGACACAGCCAAGAATTTTCTTGTAGAAAGTCTGAGGTTTAGCCCAAGCCAAAATAGATAGGAATCCAAATCTAAATAGGAAAACAAGATGTATGAAGTCCATTTAGATCATCTTACACAGTAGCATCAACTTCAACTCCGTATTTGTTAACATTTCTTTGAAACAATCTTCCCCCCCCCCTTTTTTTTTTTTTTTTTTAAAAAAAACATTTTCAAAATTGATGGGCAAACTCAAGATCTCAGACTGACAAATAAGAATGGACACAATAGGTGAACAACATGAACTTCTGCACTTGAAAGGAACTGCAACATCAGATCAATTCAGATCTGAAGCATCAACTTTTTTAAAAAAAAACAGGCACTTTGCTAATTGTTATTAAGTTTCAGATGAGCATAGAAACTTCAAAAGACAGGTCACAAAACAAGTAGTAACACACCCTCTGTGTAAAGTTTATCTGACCAACTTCTTACATTGCGTAGTAGAATTATTTTATCAAATGAGCATTTTCCCTTTATCTCCAAATAACCACTACACAATTCTGAGACTTTTCTTGCACCTTCTGACTTTGGCTATTTATTTTTTGAAAAGAAAACTCTTTATTTAAAGAAAGATACAGCGAAGATCATTTTGTACAGAATCACACTTCTGCTGGAGGAAAAACAGACTCATTTCTCCTCTAAATCACAGGCATCTTAAAACATCACATTCAGAGTAACTTTGACAAGCCTTGATGATTTATTGCTCTAAATTTCACCCACTCAGCAGTTTTTGCAAACGTATTTCTACTGTTACTGTCAACATGCAATGTTTAATTCTCTGCTGCGCTAATAAAGCAGCTTTTTCAAACTAAGTCAGTAACTGAAATAACATTATAGCTCAGATCATATTTATTACCATTACACTAGATGACTAGTGTGTCTAACACAATCTGTTCAAGAACTTACCCAGAAGTATTGTGTTTCCCTCCTAAAGTGAGACAAAAGTTACAAAAGCCTTATCTTCTGTATAATTTCGCAACTTACCTAAAATTTAGATATCTCCCTGGTATTTTTGGAAATGTTTCCAAGCATAAATCCTTTTTGTCTTAGCAGAAATCAGAATCACTGAATGTTGTTTTAAGAAAAATTTATGTGCATCACAACAAAGGAATGCAAAAAAGCTGCAGGAAAGCTTGAGTAAATAAAATAAATATGGATAGAATAAAACTGGCTTCCCCCCAAAACCCGAGTTTGTCAAAAGAACAAAGCACACACAAACAGCATGTAAAACCTGAATTCAAAATACATTTATAAAAAAGGGATGAGGACACATGTTTTTTCTATTTTAGCTTGAAAAATAAAGGGACACAGCAATGAGTCTTGCTGGCAGGCAGATAACTCATAGGCCCTGACCCTTCGACTCACCAGGAATTCAAACACAAAGCTCTTTTCATAGTGACCGTGCCATACATTCTCAAGATAAGGCAGCGAAATAAGGAGCAATGGAGAGGTGCCACAAAGCTCAAACTGCAGAAAACTGTGCATAGAAATTATGTTCACTTATTCACCTATAAGCAGCTGCACACCAAGTGCTAGCTGCAAAATTATTTCTTTCCAAATCGGAAGCCATGCAGCGTGCTTTTAGAAATGGGACCTGTCTCCTGAAGCAAGCAAAAGCAAAAGAGAGAGCAAGCAGCAAGGAAAGGACTATCCCTGTACATTTCTGTATCGTTCAGAATTGAAGTGCACATCCGGACAAATAATCTGTAACACAATGAGCTTTGCAAAAGGATTGCTGTGGTAAAACGGAAGGGTTTTTAGAGACAACAAAAATAGCTACATTTCAAACAACATTTCAAATCTGGACTCACCATGAAAAAGCAACAGTTGCCTGAAGTTAGTGTGTTATTTTCTGCCCTGTTCCATTGCACTTTTTGCCTAGTTGTCCAACACTTGGTAGCTCAGAGCTGCCACACAGAGGCCCCTTCCGTGATCTGGCTTATTTGCCTGTCAGTTTGAGTCTCAGCTTCTGTATGATGCAGCTGTGCACTTTGCTGAAGGTCTAATATAATTTCCACAAGCTTTCTCCCTGCCTGGAGCAAGCAGTTTGTTCTCCCTGCTCAATAAATACTCAAATCACTTTTCTGGTACTCACAGGGATAAAGCTTTAAGTTGTTAAGGAGTTCTTACTAAGTAGTGGGTGGAGAACATAAGCTCGGTACAAGGAAACTCTGCGCATAATCAGAAACTGAGAAACTTCCTCCCTTTCCCCCAACCCCTCCTCTCGCCAGGCGAAGCTGCCAGTGCCTCCTTTACAGAAATTTAGGAATGTAAAGGGAGGACTCAAAGGGGCCCAGTCAGACAAGCCTTTCTCAATCAATTAGCTTGCAGCCATTACTTGTGACCCTAGGTCACACAACATAAGTGTGTGGGGTGTGCCTTTAGGGGTACACCAAAGCTACTTATTAAAACTTACATAACCAAAAGTGTTCAAAATCAAATAAACTCTGAAAGCTGGAAAATATTTTCCATGTATCACAGTTTTGCAGGAAGAAAAGTTTTGAGTAAAGAAGCGTTACTTTGCTTTTCCAATAACAAATCATTTGATGCAGGAAACTAGCTTTTTTGTACTTAAAATAAAAAGAGATTGAAATGTGAGATACACAAGCAGACTTTAAAGCGATATTTGATTTACAGTTATGCAAAAACTAAATAATACCGGCATGAGTGATATTTGACGAAGCACATGATCGTGTTTCCTAAAATAAGACTATTGTCTGTAGCTGCAAAGGAATAGATGTTTATAGGACTGTTTAATTAATTCATGAAGTTCAGCCCACGTATTTCAGTCCTCTGCAAGAAACGTGTTCTGAGCATTTGGATTCCATTCTCCATTTTAATACTCCAACATAACAAATCAAACAATTTACTTTTAAAAAATATCTGGAATATTTAAATACTGCAGTAAGTTATCCTGCACTGAACACACAGGGAGAAGAGGGTGTAACTTACCACGATTCCCACACAACAAGTATACACCCCTTGGTGTGAAGGAAAACTTCAAAAAGATCCTCAGCTTCATATCCTGCCAACCCAATGACATGGAGATGATGCCTTGGAAAAACCCATGAGGGAGTCCTGATTTCAAAAGCGGATCTATGACAACCCCTTTCTGGGCCAGACAAGATCAATGCACTGCAGGGGCGATGCACTTTAATCTCAAGGTGCATCGCAAAGCATCTTTAAGTAGTGCCACAGATCAAGGCTTGCACATAGTTTTAAGAAAAAGGTTCAGCCTAAACTTCACTGTCTACTTAAGGTAACTGAGCAACAGCTACACAAAAGCTCATAGAGGACTCAAGGAAACACATAATAACATAGGAAAGTAGTGGTAATGTATTGCAGTTCACTGAGGATGTTGTAGACAACCTGCAATCTACATGTCTCTTCTCCATTAAAATCCCAGTCAAACTCTCTGAACAGGCAGCATGGCTTGTGTTAGTTCAGACATTCATTCCAGAGATCAGATTGCAGGATCAGGGCC
The DNA here is from genome assembly GCA_031468815.1 of Morus bassanus. NCBI lineage: Eukaryota > Metazoa > Chordata > Aves > Suliformes > Sulidae > Morus > Morus bassanus. Next base: position 111,484,164 of record CM062568.1, read on the forward strand.
ACTGAGTAAATGCCCTGGGGTAAGGATTTTGCTTCTGTCTTGCACATAAGACAGCATTTAATAAATTAGGTCACATTTAAATCCTTGGAAAGCCCTGGCAGTAGAAATAATAATCATGGAAACTTTAATTTTGAGTGAAAAAAATGGGCTCAGAATTAAGTTGCCGACTGGGATCTAGGATATTTGGGTTCTGTTCCCATTCGTGTCTCAGACCGCCTGAATGATTGGGGAGATATTGTTTCATCTTTTGCATTTATGCCAAATATCAGTTGCCTTATAGATGTAAGGCCTTTGCCTCCCCAAGGACTATCAATAAAAAAGCTATAATAATAGTCAAGGTATGGATCCCTTCAAAACTGGTTCACAATACATGCTCTACATGGTTGAATTAAAGCAGTATTGAATATAAAACATTTACTGCCAGAGGACTTCTGAGTAACTGAAAACAGGGAAACTATCTACATCAAATCTCCTGAAACATCATGCAAATCCATTATGGGCTTCGACATACACACAATCTCCAAGAGATAAATGCAAATCCATGCACATAAATAACAATATACACTTCATTCTCTCTCCTTTAGCCATCTAAATGTAAGGTTCCTGGAAAGCTTACAGGGTTGGGCCCTTAAATCACAAGGGGTTGGGGTCCCTAACAGTAGGAAAAAAATGGGAAGACAGTGCCTGTCTGGAGAGAGGCTCTCTCGAGTGTTGTTCCCAGCAAGTGTTAAGAAATGGAGAACTCACTCCATGTTTGGCCAACCTCTGTGAACTTCCAGGCTAAGTCGGAGGAATTACCATTAATTTCAGGTTTCCCTTTACCCTACAATTTCTAAAGCAAGATACATCCCAAGCGCTCCATTTAGATATACATTATAGATTCACACACCTTTCTTTTGGAAAGGCTGATATGGAAAATTTACAACACAAATAACAAAGAAATGTAAAGGATGTTTTTAATGTAACTTAAAACAATGCTTCCACACTGGAAATAATAATAGAATAATGGCTCCTCCTGGCACTGTTGAGTCCCCTGGCTAAGGGCTCTTCCTTTTCCTGATTGCTGGCTGTAAAATTACCCCTCCATTGGCTCCACTCCATCGCTACCACATTTCAGCCAAGCAAAGGCAATGTGAGCCATTTCAAAATAAACTCTAATGAAGAAAGATGCAAAGCTAGAAGAGGGACATGGTCCTCATACCAAAGATGGTATGCCGAAATATATAAAACTCCCTTAGCATTCCCAGGGCACTCTCCTACAAGCAAGACTCTTTTTAATTAATGAAAGTAAACACCACCTTAGTGTTTCCATTTTTAATCCAATAAGGATCAGCCCAGAACAGGCTGTATTTCAAGGAAAGATAATGTAAGTCTTCACATATTTTTCCGCATTCTGCTCTTTCTCCTCAAAAGTAATGAATTTTGGAGAGACCTACCTTAATTAGCCACTTCTTTTTTTCTCCTCATCTCTGTGGCACGTTCTTTCACACTAACAAGTAAATGCTCACCTAGGGTGCATGCATCTTCCTCCTTGCACTGAGATATTTTCACACTCACTAACTCAGAGCTAGCAAGGAGGTGAAATGTGCAAGTATTATACAAACTTTTTCTTTGCATATGCACATCTTCAGGCCTGGAATACACCCAAGTTCAATGCGATCAATACACGATCATGCTACATTAGGGAATCCTTTGAGAATAAAAGAGATTTCTTGTTATTTGGGGGGTTGTTTTTCTGCGTAACACTGGTCAATATAAAAAGCAATACCTGTAACAGTAATTCACAGAACTAGCTCTCTTCTGTTATGCTCTTAAATGAAATTATGTTCATTTTAGTTAGAAAGATTAAAATGCTATGTGCAAAACACTTGTGGTAGAATGTGTAAAGTTTATAGTGTTGATAGTGGTACTCAGTAAGATATTCATATCTTAAGTCGTGCTCTAAACACTCTACATTAAAAGCAACTGCTTCTTTAAGTAACAAAAATAAAACTAATTCCAGAAAAAAAAAAGGAAAAGCTTGCAAATACACTACAGTACTTTGAAACAGATCTTCCACTCTTTAAGCCTTCTTCCCCTGCCTTCCCCCACCCCCTTTTCCTTTCAGGAAACAAAACTCAAGAAGAGAAAGAGGGAGAGAGTCAAAAGGTTACAGCCGGCTTGTAAGTGCAAAGAACGTGAGAGGCCCATTCTTCCCCTTAACACCTGACATCCCAGGATACATTTTCTTCAGTACCGAGTCTGGTGGATTAGACATGCAGCTCCTATTGATAATGGAAGCTGTGCATCTCATTCGCCATGCACTGCTACTTAAGGTTCTCCTCCTACCCCTGCCTCTATAAAACGCTCTCCCTCCTGCTCCACAATTACAAACTTAATTAATGGAAACTTGCATTCTGTCATTATTAGACCCAGTTAAATATCTTGTATGAGTCCTGGATAATATATAAGAATTCATTCCTGGAGCTCTAAAGTTTGCAAAATTGCAGCAAAATCAGTAAAAGTATGCATTTATTCTTAATTACAAATAAAACCCAAGAGAGAATCCTATATAAAGCTAACAAATTTGATTGAAAACCTTTGCGACAGTGTTATAACATTCGTGGTACCATCCCTTGACCACTCAGAATGCACAGGTTTCCATGATTTTGCACAGCTTGGTGAAGTAGGTGAAACACATCTCAAGCATGTTTGTTACAGCTACTGAACAATGAAAGAGCTAGAGAGAACTACTAAATTACCAAAGTCTTTGCTACGCTTTTGCTAGGATGGAGCCCCCCGACCCTGTATAGGCAAATGTGGCTGAGATCCGCTTGCTTGGCTGATGCTGTAGCAACAAGGAAACAATTACCTCTAATTAGGTGCATAGTTGTACACAAAATGGAAAAAGACTGAGAACAAAGTTAATTCTAAACACCAGAAGTCTTCAGGCAAAAGGATGAAACAAAAACAAGCTTGATTAAGGTAGAAAAGGTACAGTTCACTAAAATCAACTTCTAACTGGCCTAGTTGCAACAAAAAGTAGGAGAGACAATATGATTACTTGGACTTCCATACTATTAATAAATGCTATGATCTAATGTAAAGATAACTTCCTTTCAAGAAGAGATCTGAGCTCCAAGGTGAAGTTGAGTAAAAAGTTTAAAAATTAATTAACAAAACTGTGGAATTAAGAACATGGCAGAAAATGTGAGTTCTTTGCTCTTTGAGCTACTCCACGGATCTGGTAGTGTGGTAGCTCTGGGATGTCGCTCACCAGCTGCTACCAAGCAACATCAGTCCCTGCTTCCTCTCATCCCTCACCCACCCCATCCTAAACACCAGCCAAGGGTTTTCTTTTGCATATACAGGACACTTGAACAAGTTTGAAGGGCCTTTTTTTTTTTTTTTTTTCTTTTTAGTATGATGAATATTGTAAGTTTTGTTTCCTGGAGTTTCCAAATGTCTTAGTCTGGTAGAAACAAAGAGAGAACTGTCACAAATATTACAGGAGGGATCTGAGAAGGGGAACAAATATCAAAGAGGCAAATGAAAATTCTGGCAATTGATAGCCAGGTCTCCAGAAACATACCAAGATAACTCAAATTTTTAGGACCCAAATGTGTGAAAAATCCACTGAGAACATCCCAAAGAAGGTTTAAAGAAAGACTGCAGAGACCTGCAGTTCCTTTGAAGAAGATTTTATAACCAGCAGGGTAACACTTTCCTGAAGAAACTAGTTCTTACAACTTGTTTAGGTGCCCTGTGGTGAAAAACTTGCTTCAGCTGGTGTGATTTACAGGAAATGAAAACAAGTGGGTTTGAGTTTGTCATCTGGTACCTCATTGAAGGACTAAGGTTGTTATTTATTTCCTTTTCTTAAGACGCTTGGGTCTTAGAAGTATGAGTGAATACAAAGACGGAGCTTAAAGAGAATGCAACCATTCCAGAGACAAGCATTAAATGAGAATTTAATGAGGTCTGTCCATCACCTCACCAGTAACCTGCCAGGTACCACCACAGAAAAACTCACTAGACTTGCCCATTGGTCAGGATGGTTGGATTGATCTTGGTTGTTCAGGTGTGAGGTAACATTCATTTTGACCGTATAAAACAGACCAGATATATTCATAGACACTCCTTTATTTTAGCAGTTTTTATATTTGTGAAAAATATTCCTATAAAACAAATCTAAAAGACCTTGAAGGGAGAGGTACATAAATGAAGCCCAGCATCCCTGTCAATATAGCAGTGTTTGTATACAAAAACTGTGCCAGGCCGAATGGGGGGAAGGGAGCAAGGGGTGCGTTGATATAGGTTGGAGAAAATTTAGAAAGTAACTCTAGCCCTGCATGTCCAGCCACAGAGCATAGTGTAAAAAAGAGAGTATCTAGCTCTACTTAATGTGAATGAAGATTTCCTAAAGCACCTGTTTGGTGGAGATCCTGCATCCTCAGCCACAGCTCATTACATTAATCCATTCATGTCTGCAAACCCAGGCCCATGCTGCCAGTGTGGACAAGCAGTGAATCTGTTCATGAAAGAACCTGGGTGTCCTAAAAAATGTTACAGAGGTTTTAAAATTTAAACTCATAACATATATGAAAAAACATGGATGGGTAAAATCTTTTTCTGCCATTGCCCACACTAGCATTTAACACACACTTTCAGAATAAAGTCTGGGAAATTGTTGCCTACTGCATATGTAGGCACACTTCCCTGACAGAGAACTACAGGGGAAAAAAGCTGGGTAATACTTGCTCCTATTTGTGTGAACTTTTTTTTTTTGGTGTCATGAAAAACATGACCTTGCTGAAGCTTCTCGGTTAAAAATGAATTCTCAGTAGAAAAATATCCCTAAAGTAGATTCTCTCTCTTACCAAGGAATGCTCCAGCAGTCAACTTCAATTTGCCTTAAAGACAAAAAGGCATCTCTCTAGGGATGAAAATCAATCCCCAAACTGTCAGCAGCAACATACAAAGTTTAGAAATGTGCTTAATTCAGCACAAACAAATGCTTGTAAATTGTCAAGCCAATACGTGAGAAGTGACTCTTCCATTAAATAAAATCATGAGCTAAACGAAAAAACTAGAAAGGGGACAAAGACACCACAAGCAGATACAATTTATCCACCTGATATCTATCAAGCACACTAGTACAGAAGAAATAATAAGAACCCATTCCTTACTAATAGACTACTAATTATGCTTAATTATATTTTAATTGCTATTAATTTTTTAAAAGATTCTCCCTACTGTTGTGTTCAAATGCATGAGAAAGCATACCTTCTCCATACAGCTTGGCAATGAGCAGCAGTCTGGGACTCTGAAGGTGATCGACACTCAGTGACAAGGAAATCAGTTTTCCAACTTGGAGACATGATCACGAACTGCAACAACTGCACAAATGACTCAAGCCATTGCTGGCTACAGATATGCAGCAGGCATTCCCTTTTCTCTCTCTCCCCTCAAGGCCTGAGCAAGGTTAGAAACCACAGCTGGACATTCTTGCCTTCTCTTCTTCTGCGCTTTGTGGTACCTGTGGAAACTGCTAACACCCTTGTGCCTTCCTCAAGTGTCTCTGCCTCCACCCGGCAGCAGTCTGACATACTGGAAGCTGCCTCCACACCCACTACCACACAAAGATAAGGCACAGGGTCTGGCTGGATGGCATGTGGGCAGGCAAGGCGACCTTCCCCATCTGGCCATTCTGTCTGCAGTCACTCCTCCACATCTGGAGAAAGGGATGGGACTGTTTGGTGGGTTTAGTTCAGGCCTATACCACACTGCTGGATACCACTGATCAAAACAGAGAGGTCAGAGACAGAACATACCAACAAAAGGTATAATATAGCAGTGACAACTGTTACAGTAATTTCTCCCCATGCCCCCAACATAATGACAACTTGAACTTTTCCTTCTATAAATGTGCTTCCTACCCTAGCAGATGAGGCCACAATGGTCTACACTTGTAAGAAAGAACAAAAGTCCTGAAACATGCTCAAGATTTGAGCAGAGCTCCACCCCAGATCTCCTTAATCTTCAATGAGACAACTTAATCTTTCTGTATCCCAGTTTCTGATCTGTAAAATCTCCATCGAGTACAAGTTGTTTCAAGCACAGACTTCATTGTCATACAGGTTTTATGCAGTAACTAGTAAAAGCCTTTAAGTTTTGTTCTCACATGTGGCTGTAAACATCAGAAAGTCCTGAAAAAAGGAAGGTGCTATTCAGTGTAAAGAAGTAGGTGTTTTGCAAAAAGTAGGCTGTATTTTACCTAAAAAAACCCCCTGCAACATCCAAAAAAAAATCAAAAAACAACCCCTCTTCAGAAAGGATCTAAAACAGCCTCAAAGATCAAGTTTCAGTGATTTCTGCAGTTACACCAAAACATCCCTATGTGTTAAAAATGGAAGGGCATGTTCTACAGTATTGAAAAATTTGTGATAAATGAGTTAAAATATGAAACCATAAAAACATTTGAAATTACAAAGTGAATGGACAATGCAAGAAAAGGAAGGTTCCATACAACAAAAAGGCAAGTAAGGGAACCATCAAAGCAAGATCAGTAATAACCAGATCACAAAACAGTGCTATTTGAGGGTTCTTTTGTGAAAATGTAGAAAAAAATACACCAAGTTCCATGCTGGAGATCCACTGTAAGAAAGGCATGACCATGTGTCATTTCTATGCTTTTATGTTACGTTTTGCGAGCACAGGAAGACCACGAATTGTGAACTTTTACGTAGATCAAGGAAAGAAGGAAAAAACATAACGAACGAGGAAAAGCTGTATAACAAAAGTTGCCATCTCTTTCTGCCATTACTTTCAGAGCTAAAAATACAGTCAGATTTTCACACACTGACACAACATGTCATGCAATTTCACATACAAGGTTGTAAGTGCCAGAATGGCTATTGCTACTCTCTGAAATGCTTTATTATAAAGCTTTCTACAGAGACTACCAAGGATTGGAAGGGGAGGGAAAAAGAAAAAATATTCCTGATTTGTCTTGAAAATCAGAAAGCCTAGGCTATTTGCAGCTGATACTTCAGAATGGTCAGAAATCTCTTCATCACTACTTTACCAAATAAATTTTCTGATACACAAGATCAAAGGCAACGATTAGCTCAGGAATCCAGCCATCATTTATTTTGGCAGTGTGCATATGTTAGTAGATTCTTTTGGTCCTCCTTAGGATTAACATGAGTTTCCAGAGATGGCATGGGATTCATACAAAAATCTGAAAGTGCAAAGCTATATTGCTTAGTTTAGTCTCCCAGGAAAGTGAACTAGAACAGCTGAACTATTTTGCATTCAAAAATAAGACTGTAAACTCTTAAAGAGAGTAACAATTCCTAATCACAGGTATTAGAGATCTCTCTTGTTAGCTGGTTCCCTCTTCCAGATGGTACACTATCACCAGAGATCTCACTGTAACTTAACATCAAAAATCTTTCTCCAAAATGAACATATAATTTATTTTCTTCACTTAATCAAATTACTAGTTATAACTGTAACTATTTTTTCATTGAATGTAAAAGCATTATTGTTCTTTGTTTTTTGTAACACTGAGTCATTTATTTATTTTTTAAAGAGCAGTTACTTCTCTGCCCCTTTCACAGAAGACAGTGGTTGTTGCTCAGGTCCACAATATATATGTTGTTATTTTCATTGGGTTAAAGATGACGACAGTGCAAGTTCAGGCTAAAAGGCCAAATAAATAGGTTCAAGTCAGGATCAAATAAATGGGGGTCTTGGGCATAAACCCCATACCACATCTTGCCCTTGGAAGGCAGGGATACATTTTGGTTAAGCCAAGCAGGGCAGTCCATACTGCCTAGAGTGCTTGTTACTGTCTGCATACACCTTCAAGCACTGTGTCATATTTTTAGTCTTTTCTTTGTATCCGAGCTAGAACCTCTCCGATTTTATAAGCATGGAGGCTATCACCTCTTGCAGTATCAGGAGCTGCAGTCATAGACACAGAGCTACTGGAGTTAAGCCAGCAGTTCTCAAGGAATTACCAGCATTTAACTGTTTTGTCTTAATACCTTTGGAGGAGAATTCCTGATTCTGCAAGCCAGGCTGAATCCATGCCCTATGCCTTGAGGAACTGAGGGGATGGGGGGCTGTGGGGGCAGCTCGTGAGCAGGGTACGATCACATCTTGTAGGAATGCTGCTGCAGAGTGAGCTGAGGGGAGCAAACAGCTGGGACCTGCAGCCATTCTGATGGCAGCCTCAGAGGAATCTGCTGGCTTTTTTCTTTCAGAAGCCAGGGATCTGAGTTACCAAGCAATAACTGAATGCTGCTGGGGGTCTTAAGAGCTGGATTGGCAACCACATCTCAACTGCTGGCAAACCATTTACAGCTCCAGAGTTGTAGCCTGGCCACTCCTAGGTTAAGTTACATTGCCAAGGTACTGCCAGCAAAAGGAAAAATTAAAGTCTGTGCTGTCCTCTTCGCAGTACCACTCTTACATCACACCCTTTCATAGTGTGCATTCTGCTCATCAAGGGTGCTGGTCCCTACAGCAATAGGGAGGGCAATGAGGACTGCGACCTTAAAACCTTATCCTAAAGGCCTATGAGGAAAACAGGCTGAAACGTTCCTGAGGGAAATCCTTGCCTGGGTTTACAAAGAGGTAACTAGAAGGCTGTTGTGCTTTCCCTGTCCACTGTGTGAGAGCCAGACAGTGTCTGAACAATTACTGTTTGATTTGGGTTAAGAGTCAGACACCACCTGGGGCAACGTCCAGACTGCAGGGAGGGATACTATTTCCGGAAACACAAATGACAGGTGGGAATTTGCAAATGGTAACACTTTATACATTTAGGTCACCACTGTGTTTCAGTGCGCACCATTAAAACACAAGCATACGGCATTATTCAAGGTGATTTTTTTTGCATTGGGTCATAGCAATGTTGAGAGCAGAGTCTATCTCCAGACTCCCCAATTTTCCACAGCAACTGATGATCCCATGCCCAGGGATGCAAATATCGCCTTACTTTCTGTGCTGTTCCAATCTGAGTCTGTCAGCTAAATGTGCACCACATCATCTCGTGAGAGAGCATGGAGGCAGTGAAAGGGGCCTGCTCTATGTCTGGAAAAGGGTGTTACTTTCAGAACCCCATCATCTCAGTTATAGCTGTGGTCCGGGTTTCTTTTCTTATCTGATTTAGAGGCGGGGGGAAATTGCAGCAGGTCATTGCTAACTCCAGTCATGCAAAGCTACAGAGGAAAAAAAAGTATGCTGATTTCTGGAAGTATGCATGCTCTATGCAGTACCTTCATTTTGTCTTTGTCAGTAAGCACAATACACAGGTGGACAAAAACTGCTCTCTGAAGACACCAAGTGTTTTGTGAAACAGACTAACTTCCATCAAATGAACCTATTTTTTCTGCTTAGCAGACAACCACAGACAACCAAACATTGCTGCTCATTATTCATTCCTACGTTCAAGGGTAAATGGAGGTAAAGAAAATTTGCTCAACTTCTAATTCGGACAATATATTTTATCACCTTTGACTGCCTGGTTTAAAATACTAGGTAGGCACATTACTCATTTCTTAATTTAGTGCTACCTCACTGACCCTATTGGTGCTGAATGGGCTGATGGCTTCAAGTTCATGACATCATTTCCACCCTGCCTGAATGACTGAAACTTTGCAAACAGAACAACAGAAGAAGAAATAAACTTCTTAAATGCAAGGCTTTGGGGAAGATAATAAACCATAATAAACTTTCTGAAATTATTATGGTCTGGGAACAATTCCAAGTGCAGGAAGATCATGTTTACTATGCTTTTATAATGAACAGACTTCACAAACCTACTCACAAACCAGTATATTTTTAATATTTAAGCAGCACTAATTTATACCCTTTCTGAGCCCAACAGGTGGAAAAATTGGCAGAGCAAAGGTTCTTATGCACACTGGGCAAGGACCTGAGAAAGTTTTGTCTTTAAGGACTACACGAACCCTCTCTTTCCCTTTTCCAGTGCAGTCCCTCAACTGGAGTGGTTGTTTGTCATCAAACACCTCAGAATATCAGATTATTGCTTAAGTGAATGTTCTCTTTGTGTTTATGTCTGAAGGAAACCTGAAGTGATTTCAGAGTTTAAAATGCCCTGTGGCATTCGAAATGCCCTACGAAAGCCCTGAGGAGTACAGTTCCCTAGCCATGCCTCTGGTCTAGCATTGCAAGACGCACAGCAAAATTCCACATATGACATTACAAACACACCCTAAACTCCGACCCAGAGGGACCATCTTTAAGGTTGAGAGAGCACTTCAGTCTCGGTTCCTCTACAGACCTTTGGCTCTCTGCTGAGGCTGCTAGCCAGGGTGCCAATTAGTGCCAGCTGATTGCTCTTCTGATGTGCACACCTCTCTAGGAACCAGACTGAAGCTACCAACTCATTTCATATAGGTCATTGGATGTTGACAACTTTGTAAGAGATTGACTGAGGCCCAATTTGGATTAGCAATTTAGCAGGAAGGTCCTGTATCCCACTGCCCTCCAACCTCTCTCATGTATGTAATTTTAATATAGCAACTTCTAGGCTGCAAATTGACTACAGTTTCAGAGAGGGGCGTTAGAAAACTCCAGAAGCAAGTACATTTACAAAAACTCTCATAAAGTGTTATTGGGAAATTAAACTGTGCCTTGCCCCCTTAACCTTTTGCTATGTAGACTGCATTTAAAGGATTTCATTAGGGCCAGAGGCCATAGCTTACATTTCTGTTGCTAAGTGAAATGAATCATGGAAGAAATTGGCTTAATTGGGGACTCCAATAAAATACTGGTTTTAGAACCAAGGAGTCAACAAAGATTTAGCCACTTCAAAATTTTTAAGACACAAATGGGAAATTTATATTTTGTTTTAGAATGAGGAAAAAATACATAATTCTAAAACCATCTACACTCCGTTGTAACAAACCCACTTCTACAAAACTGTAAGAAAAAGGAGTGGGAGAGTCTTATTTGAAAAGTACATATTAATTTAGGGCATAGGATACCTGCAGTAGTTAAAAGGTTTGCTGCTGTTAGTACCATAAAGTGTATTCTATAGTACAACAATGCATATATACTTCAAGCCGCAATCATCAATTTTACTAACTAAACTTCTGCCAAATACTTATTACAGATCCTATGTAGTTTATTCCAGTGCCAGTCACTACCACTGAGACAACCCCCCTGTGATGGTTTCTCTTCCCTACATTCTCATTCCTAACGCTGCTGTGGAATAGAAATGGGATGCAGACAGCATGGGCAGTCTCGAGACTTTAGGAAGGAGAAAAACATTGTATCATGCATCACGAACAAAGCTCCTCCACCTCAGACTGATTTCTTTCAAGAACTTCACTGCCTTAGCCAATTTGCAAGGGGTACAATGATTTTTTTAACCACAACATTAAATGAGTACAACCGCAATATACGTGCAATTATATCTGGCATAAGACGACATCATCACTGCATCCATGGCAAAGGAACTGTATTTACAGGTCACAGCAGTTGCTAAAATTGTATCATTTTCATATGCAATCAGGGCTGCCGTTATTATAAGATGAAGGTGTTACAAACTTTCTGTGTATCTAATCCAGCTCAGACACATCTGTACTCTGGAGGTATGTAAACACTCAGCAAAAATAGAAGGATATCTGCTCAGCAGTGTCAGCCACTTGAGGTGCTCCATTTCCTTGACTCCCGCTCATCTTTGACAGATGATTGTAATGCAATAGCTCAAAGGAGACAGGAAACAGGAGACTGAGACGCCCCCGCAGGGCTCCACTCAGTTTCAAAGGCGCTAGCAGCAAGAAACACAGTAAATTAAAAAACTAACATGACAAGAAGTGCAATCTTCAGAGCTAAATATCTATGGTATATTGTATGAAGAGTCATAACATAGTGGGTCTCCTACTGGAGAACATCTGTACGGTAAAGCTTTATATTGAAGAGTTAAGTTGGCTAAGCTAGTAAAAAAAACAGTTTTCTGTAGTGTGGCCATATGCAGAAGGGCATGAGAAAGCAGTTGGGGACTTTTGTGTTCCCCTTCCTCCCGGCACTCAGAGCACCCCACAGCCAAGAGAAAATGGAAGCTGCTCCCTGCTTATATTGGAGCCAGGTTATAGACAACTCAAAGGGACACATGAAAACTGCAACATTACCTTTGCCGTAATCCTGTCCATTTCAGCACAACCTGATTGCTGGGAGCCCTGGACTTTACAAATGGAGCTGATTCTGCACTTTGTGGCACCTAACGTAACCACTTTGCTGATGATTCATGCTGCTATCCCAGCATTTTACGTCCACATTGCTCAGGTTCAAACACCTACAGTAAGGTATCAGACAACAAAGAATGAAAATCAAAAGGATTCTCTCTAATATTCATGTTTCTTGAAGACTGTGCTGAGGAGAGCTGTTCCAATGCCTTTTATACAGAAAGAAGACACAGCAATTTTCATGCTGAACTGCATATTTCAGGACTGGTCTTTACTTGCATGGACTGGAGAAGCCCACCTATGTTCTTGGATATTTGTACTTTACAAGGAAGACTTCACAATATCATAACAAAGAGGGGCCTCTTGCTACCAGATCACATTCTTTGTATAATCCAGAGCTACATCTATTACAAAATAAATTAAAAAGTCGACGAGTACCTTCTGGTACGTAGGTGGGAAGAGACTACTTATAGAAAATATCTCGTAAGAGGAAGCTGGACAAATTCCTGTCAGAGGAATGACATTTTTAACACAAAGAATAAATGTTAATTAAAACTGCCTATTTATGGACATGGCAGATAAATCCTTAAAGTTTTTAATTCAAGCCTGTTCATCTTCTTAAAATCTGTGTTAAAGCTCAACAGTAGTGATGAGCTTGAGACAGCTTTATTTAGTGTGGTACTATGGCCCTTGGTAGGTCATGGGGTCAGAGAATATCAGTCACCAGGGCTGCCTTTTCTGATGGCTTTAATCTCTGAAACCTTCCAGTGAAGCTGTGTGACCCATCGTTAGCAAAACGCATGAAAAATGGCCAAAGTGCTTATTTGGTTGCACGTCACATCATAAATTACCAACATGGCTATTCTGACCAATGAGTTTTCACTGAAATTAACCAAGAAAAAATGGGCAGACAGGCAGTGGTGACACTGGGAACACTATCAGCAGACATCACCATGATGAGCTGATGCTCTCGATCCCCCAGCCAGGCCTCCGCCTGCGGGAGCAGTCGCTCACCTCTGCCAGACCAGCCACCACTGCTGCGAGGACAAGCGGCTTGTCAGTCTGTCGTGTTTTGATCTGCTGACCGGAGGGGCAGGCTGCCTATCCACACCGCCCATCTGCCATCAGGATGGAGCCATCCTCCCATCTTTTTGAAATCACCTTGACCGAGCTCCCCAAACAACTCGTTTGTAAAGCACCAGCACTAACATCAGACCACCTTAAGGTCTGAGAGGTATAAGATGGTGGTGACTATCTGTGTTTGACCCCACAGGAAACAGATTTCAGGGAGAAAAGACCAAGGACACCTTGGATCAGGAATACCGGGTCAGGGCACGGCAGGCAGGGCCTGATGTGGCTACAGGAATTTGGTGCCCACGGCAGCGTGGGTTTCCCTGCCAGCAGCACCAGCAGAGGGCACAGCCTGGAAATGTGCCTCCGTTCCCCAGGGTGCAAGCAGGGCTTCATGATCCCCTCCTGCCTCACTACCTTGCACAGCATAACCTCCCAGACCATAAACAGGACCAAATTCCAGTTTTATATATTCTTTCAGAAAAAGTTTCACTTGGTTAGGGTTAAGGTTGTTCAAACACCTTTACTCATAAAATCAGGCATATTAAAAAAGACATTATTAAAGAGATATTCATCCTCAAGCCAAGACACTGAAGTCAAACCAAACATAAAAGACTGGGAAAACTCACTGTAACTCACTCAATGTGTAACAAAATGCTATCATTGCAGAAAAACACAAAAGTAATAAAAGTAACTTCGACCTTAGTAGCTTTCAAAGTGTTAGGTAGTGATGGAAATTTTTTAACCTGATTTAAGAAATCTATTCTACTCTGCAACCTCTTTTTTCCTCTGCGATATGAAATTTTGAAAGCCTCCAGCAATTTTTCTAATTCCAAGATAAAGTTCAAGAAAAGAATCTATCATTTGTTTAAAAATTACCTTAAATAACAACAATACTTTAATAATCTCCACAGCCGCCACCATTCTCTTACCCCTCTTGGAAAGGTTTCCTGACACGTTGGAGTGAATTAGGAGCTAAACATCTTTGTAAACACAATTTGAGCAGTAAATTAGAGCATGGTTCCTAAAACACTTGAGAATATAGATTAAACTTCTTGGTCATTTGCTCTCCTAACATTTTTATCTATCTCCCTATCTCTATTTAGATTGAAGGTATATGCCAGTTTATTTTCATAGCAAAAGACGGCAGCTGTAACACAGGCTCCAGAACACATTTTAAAATTAGTATTTCTGAGGTTCCCTTTCTTTTGCACTCCCGTTACAACTACACTGGGGAGAAAACAAAACATGGTTGAATAATGAAAAAAAGGGATGCTACAGATAAAAATCACAGCTTCTATTCTGTATCCTGCAAGTATATTCCAGGCCAAATTACAAAGTCAAAAAAAGACATTTCTTCCTCCCTAACACATACAAATTGGGTGAATTATTCTGTTTTACGAATTACATCTTCAATGTTTTTTTTTTTCTGGGTTACTTTGCTGGATTTGGGTGTTTAAATATCTTACAGGCAGGGAAACAAGTTGCAGAGGCAAAAAGGCAGCTGAGTTTGCTGGCTGATCTAAAGGAGGTTTCTTAGCTTATCACACCCACAAAACACCATCTGCAAATCTTCTAGTGTCTCTTTTCAATAGTTGAGAGAGCAATTTGCTTAACTGCAAGCTCACAAAATTCTGCACACAAAACAAGTTGCACAGAAAGGCAAAAGGGCAAAGGTGGAGTAGCTACCCACATAGCATCACTCTGCACTTGCTGTTGAGTCTAATGCTTCTGGAAAAAGGCAGCTCATCACCCCGTCTGGCTTTGCAAAGCATGTGCGATAAGTCTGACGCTTCCTGAGCATCAGGAAGCAAACTCACTCAGCATGTGCCATGAAATTGTTTTGTTTACATGCACTGAAATGGAGAAATAAGGGACAGAAACACAGGAACTCCATTCTTCATAGGAAAGGGGAGACCATGTTAAGAATAGTGACTGTAGAAGGCATATGAACCTCCAACCAGAGAAAACAGACCCATTCCTACATTAATTTTTGCTCTCAAACAGCTAAGTTCCTTGCTCCTTGTGGCAGGAAGTGGATTTTACTTTTCTACAATTTACTCAAGGAACTAAATAGAAGAGGAAAAAATCAGAATTAAACCGTATTTTAGAAGCTTACCTGGAGCTATACAACCTTCCTTACTAAAAAGTGCTAGCCTGCTATTACTGCAGGTACTCGGGTCGTTTCCTTTTTTACTCTACACATACACACACATGTTAAGGAATATCAGTCAGGTTACAGAATCCAGTACATATGTGTTAGGAAATTGCAGAATTAATATGCAGTCTAAATTCAGCCCAAATGCTTATCTAGGCTTGATTAATAAATAGTTTATGATACAGTCTTTTAATACATTGCACTAATGTTGCTTTATTTAACGCACAAGGTAGACAATGCTCATTTTAAGAGCAGCTCGCTCTGCAGTATTTTCTTTTGTTCCATTGCTCATATTGTAATCCTTTGTAGCAGGCTTTATTTCCTATACATGGTTCAAAACCTGCTCTGAAGACTAATTTATTTACTTTGTCCAGGCATTTGTTTGGTGCTCATCATTAGAGGATACAAGTGATTGAGACGTATTATTTTTACTGTAGCCTTGAAAAAGTCTATATCTGTCTTCTACAGATGACAAAAGATGTGCACTAAGATTACAGTCAGAGAGATAGAGGTACACAAACTCTGAGACATTTGGCACATGAGCTGGAATAGTAGATAGCACTATTCATTATTCTGTAGACTCAAAACACAACCCTCTAGTGACTTCAGGAGTAGATGTGGGTGTTCAACACTTCTGATTAATCAGAGTGTAGGATCTCACAGTCAGCACGCAGAAGCTGGGGAATACACGCATGATATGAAAAATTTACTGACTTTACTAAACATCAGTGGCAGAGACAAGACTACAGTCCTATTTTTCAGAGACTTATCTAACTTCTCACTTATATATTTCCTTTCCTGTAGTCTTTGATTTATCTACTACACACCATCCAACGGCAAGAAATGAATAGTCTCTTCCACTGCACAAGCCTATGTATCTCTGGGCAGGTCTAACTTGTAGTCTGGATAAGGCAGAAATCCCACAGGAGGTGAGGACATGGGGAGAGAGAAAGAGGCAGTACATGATTACATAGTTAAAGACCATGTTGTAATGCACATGAACAAACGAGCTATTCTAAATGACCTCAAATCTGCCATTTCATAACTTTTGAGTACTCCACCTTGCTACCATAAAATTACTCTTCCTACATTATTTTTTCATGCTACTGCCATACCAAATCCTGTGCTCTGTTTGTCAGAGAAATTGCTTATGCTACAATAGAATTTTAGAAGGGCAATAGAGGACTAGAAGAAGGCTATTTCCATATATAATTTTTTTTAACTTTATGCTTTGCTTTTTACTTAGGGCATTCTTGGGTTCCGGATTTTTTTTTTTTTTTTTTTTTTTGGAGGGTGTTTGTTGTTTTTTATTTAAAATACTGAACTAATTTCATGTGTATGCCTTTCATGAAAAACTATACATGCTAAATAGTCCCTTATTTAATTAAGAATGTTTTTTCCATTATATTTGTTGAAGAATAAAACTGAAGTCTCAATTAAGCACTGAGATTTGGATCACTTAAAAAGGTTGGATGAAAAATGAAAGCTAGCTGAACCTCTGAATAACCAAGGTGTGACCATCCACAGCAGGACTTTGATACTGTGGGGCACACTGCAAATATGCCATTAAAAGTATCACCTAAATAAGCCCAAGGACTTCACCAGGAGAAACACATTCAAATTCCTACAAAGTATTTCTCTTATTGTCATTAGCATTTTGCATTTTTGTCCCTAAAGTGGATGGAATTTCTTTTCCATTTAGACAGTGGAAAATACCCCGCCTCTCCCCAGCGCAAAGCTGCATTTTATATATCCCCAGGCTACGCGGGTAATGCCTGGTGGGCGACCTCCTCCTCGGGGAGCTGGGCTGGGGGCTGTGCCGGGGAGGAGGATGCCCGGCCCCGGGCACGCTGCTCTCCAACGCCGGCCCAGGAGCATCCTCTAGCGGCCGGAGCCGCGGGAAGTCCCCGCGTCCCCCAGAAACAAGAATCTTCTGGAAGACGGAGAGAAATCAGCAACTGAGGGAAACGGGCAGAAGCCAAAAGGAGTCTCACAAGATGAAGGATATTTTTCCCAGTCTCATTTATGCCCTCAGGTCGGCCTAAATGGGAGACAGCTCTCCTCTGGGCCCTGAGTAGCACAGAGACACCTTTCCCTCCCTGCTCTGGAAAACCCTCATCATCAAGGGACCAGCTCAGCAGTGCTTTGGCATGTAAGAAAACAACAACAACAACAGAAAAACAAAACAAAACGAAAAACTACTCCCCGAACCCCCCAAAAAAATTCCAAATCAAACCAAACCAAAACACCCCACAAATCCAACCAGTTTTAAAGGCCTGTAAGAATAAAGATGAGATATGTGCTGAGAGACATAGGTGGGAACTGTGTACAAAACTGGGTGAAGTGTGTTATATTTGCATTCATTTTGTAGCCACTTCACTTAAACAACAGCCACATTAGATTCTAATCAGCATACGGTGCAAAATAGGGGCCAAATGTGAAAGAAAGAAAAAAGAGCAATCACATGTGCTTGCCATTTCCCCAGCCCATAAAACAATCTCATAGTGGTTAAAAAATTAAAAATAAAAAATTACCAAGTAAGACTTCCCCAATTTAACTGCTTGGGAACTTCACAGATTTTGGCACAGATGTGGACTGAAGTTTGTCTCTCTATACTATTATTATGATCTAGGATAAAGGCAAGTAAAAAGCCTACGGTGGGTACACACTGGCTGAAAATATACATTAGTTTGTTAGGGCATAAATCACACAGCAAGGTCAAGCAACTAGAATGCAAAGCACAAGTGCCTAATATCTTACAGGCCATGAGGATTGCATCTGGGATCACAAATGGCCACCTTGAGAGCTGCAGGATGAGAATCATAGGATCATTACGGTTGGAAAAGACCTCTAAGATCATCAAGTCCAACCGTCAACCCAACACCACCATGCCTCCTAAACCATGCCCTGAAGTGCCACATCTATGTGTTTTTTGCACTCCTCCAGGGATAGTGACTCCACCACCTCTCTGGGCAGCCTGGTCCAATGCCTGACCACTCTTTCAGTGAAGAAATTTTTCTTAATCTCCAATCTAAACCTCCCCTGGTGCAGCTTGAGGCCATTTCCTCTCGTCCTATCACTAGTGACTTGGGAGAAGAGACCAACACCCACCTCGCTACAACTTCCTTTCAGGCAGTTGTAGAGAGTGATAAGGTCTCCCCTCAGCCTCCTCTTCTCCAGACTAAACAACCCCAGTTCCCTCAGCTGCTCCTCACCAGACCTGCTCTCCAGACCCTTCACCAGCTTCATTGCCCTTCTTTGGACACACTCCAGCACCTCAACGTCCTTCTTGCAGTGAGGGGCCCAAAATTGAACGCAGTATTCAAGGTGCGGCCTCACCAGTGCTGAGTACAGGGGCACAATCACTTCCCTACTCCTGCTGGCCACACTATTCCTGATACAAGCCAGGATGCCGTTGGCCGCCTTGGCCACCTGGGCACACTGCTGGCTCATGTTCAGCCGGCTGTCAACCAACACCCCCAGGTCCTTTTCTGCCAGGCAGCTTTCCAGCCACTCTTCCCCAAGCCTGTAGCGTTGCATGGGGTTGTTGTGACCCAAGTGCAGGACCTGGCACTTGGCCTTGTTAAACCCCATACATACTCATACGTTGAGGAACATGACCAAGAGCACACTGTGGTTTGGTAGCAACGCTGGCTCTCGTGAGCCTCCCAGTCTCACAGTTGTGCCCTTTCTCTTTTCCTTTGATCGGCTGCTTTCTTTCAGGCAGCATTTGCCCTCCAAACACATCAAAACCTGACACATTCACCTGGACTGCTCTTAATATTCTAACACATTCCAGCCATGCCTGGATTAGGAAAATAGTTAGCATACTTTGACAGGTATGACAGCAATATGGACAAGTGCAGACAGTATATTTCTAAAAATTACTATGTCTGACTTCCAGGCAAAGATTAAAATTAGGCATGCCCATTCTAATGGGTAATATTTTGAAACAAAATTTGCTTATTTATCTTGGGTTTCTACAGAGGATCATTTTAGTGAAACTTTGCCATGTTTTAAGCAAACTGTATTTGCCTGTCTTCTCACGAAAGGAAAATATGACTCAGTTTTCTTCCATTTCTGACTGCAGTTAAAGACAGGGGAGAGCACCATGCCAGGGCCAATGACTAAGCCACCATATGTCTTTGTGGATTAGCCATGACCTGGGCACCATGAGTGGTGCATATGTAACCTGCACTCCAACAGTCTCAACCAGGCTCTGCTGCCCAAGGGTGCCGGCCCTAATAAACCCATCACCAAAGAGAAGTAGGTAAAGAAATTTAAGTATTCCTAATGTTCACTAAACCCGCAGGACTCACACCAAGTGAAGTGTGTTGAGACCAGTGTGTCTTCCGCACTGGTGTAGGTTGAGCAAACAAAAAAAAAATCACAGGAAAACAGACAAAATGGCTTCTGGCAGTGACAACTATGCTTCAGGTACTTAACCTTGTGCTCCTATCAAGGAATCCTGGTGACTAATTTTTAAACATATGGCATAGACCATATCCATTGTTTATGTAGTCTTACAAACTATCTTCTATATTTCAGTATTTCAGTGCAGTGTAAACCAAGAGACCCTTCTGGTAAAGGCACAACATAGCAGGGGACCAAAAATACATTCTTAAATTTGTCAGACTTCAAATCAGATCATGGCATGGCACAGATATTTGCAAGTGGCAAATTTGCCATTCCTTTCTGTTTTTCACACTTTTGTAAAAATATTAGAGAAGGCTGACTGATAAAGCATTGCTCTGTTCCCTTTCTTTCTTTCACTGACCTGGAACCTGACCGGGCTAGTGTAAATTTAGGTGTGATTAAAAACAAATTATGGACAGGTGATAAGGTGATTCAAAACTCTTCTGTTGCTGTCTATGATATTTAATTATAAGCTAATTCTGAGGACTTCTGGAAGTCACATTCAGCAACAAAGTTATAACGTTTGATGCAGCAGAGAAACAGGGACCAAAGTGACATACAGATGTCCCTAAAGAAGTCAGTGTACAAATAGGAAAATTAACTTTTTTCGGCCCTGTTGTGGTTTATATGTCAAACACCTAAAGAAACCTGGAGTCTCTTACTAAACATGCCGCTACTATTAATATACCGAGATAAAACAAGTTATAACTTCTTAAGTGTTTCTGAATGATTATCTGCAGTAGAAAATGAATGCTGAAGTTTTGATAGCTAATGACTTTGTAGCTCTTCTTAATGAGGAAACTATGCCAAAACCTTTTGTTTTCTCTTGCTCTGATTTTAAAAATTTTCATTTAAATTGTCCAAATGTCATTCAAATTATGCATTTAAGTAGCAATAGCTACAAATCAACTACACAGAAAAATGGGGTTATATTCATTTGCACTATGCTCGCCTATGTTGTGAAGTTATAGAAAACTCTCCTGAAGCTTTCAAGTTGGTTTAAAGGTTCGTGACATGAGAAGAGCAAAATTAGGAAAAAATTGAGCTTTTATTAGACAAAGAAAAGAGGTGAGGACAGATCAGCACTGTTTGCCCTCTCATGTTGGTTACTTTGGCTTCCAGCATGGCTCTTTGGATAAAATAGAACAATTATGAACTGGTTAAAAGCAAGGAAACAAAGAGTAGGAAATTAATGTTTGATTGACAATAAGGGAAATCTACCAGAGCAATCCTATGCCAGATCTACGCCAGGCTTTGTTTTGTTCATGATACAGTGTTTGTTATAGGAAATAATAAAAGCAGACAGAATAGTGAAAGACTCTGTTACGAATACAAAATTATTTGTGTAGCCAAAAGGGCAGGGAGAGTTATAGAAGATCTTGTCATATCAAATCATCAGCTTGTAAAATAGCAAGTGAAATTCATTGTTGATAAATGTAAAGTAGTGTGGTTGAGAAAAATTGACTCAAATATCCATACGTATTTGTGCATACATATCTGCACAGATATATATGTATACATACCCTGCGTATCTAATTATACATACACACACAAAATGATGCAATCTTAATTGGCTATTACAATTTAGGATAGTTATTGCCTGTAACACTATAAGAATAGCAATTTTATGTTCAGAGGGAGTCAAAATGGCAAATAGAATATTAGAAACTTAATAGAAAAAAGAACAGAGAACAAAAGATATAAAGCCATTATGATAAAGATTAAGTTGAGACACAATTCTGGCAACCTTGCCAAAAAAAGATGCACCAGAACTCTACAAGAGAAAAGCAAAGAGGATGACCTATGGTGTAAGAGCATTTCTGCACCAGGAAAAATTAGAAGGCTATAAAGTCACTAACAGGACAGAGAATGTGAGGGGTAATGATTATTCACTCTTTCCCATTAGGGAGGCTCAAATACAATTATCAGGCAACAGTTTTAAAACATAAAAGAGAAGTATGTTTCCACACAGCTTATATCTAGATCCTGGAACTCATTGCCACAGAACACAGAAAACTTCATTAAGTGTAAATGTTAAAAAAAAAAAAAAAAAAAAAATAAATTGAAAATACATGCAAGAAGGTCAATCATAGCCTATTAACACAAACATACAGATATAACCTCTGGCTTAGGACAGTCAACTGCTTGATCCACTAAAGGACGAGAGAATATGGTGAGGAAGCATCATCATTTATTTGACGTGTTCTCCATGTTTTCCCAAATTTTCCATTCTTAAGCTCTGTAAGGTTTTGTTTCACTTGCCTTCTCCATGTAAGCTTATGTATGTAGCCTACCAACTACTTTACCCATCATGAATGGATCACACTTTACTGTTGATACTACTGCTGCAGTTGTCAAATGTTCACAGCATTCTTTTTAACCTGCCAACTGCTACAAAATTCAGTGATTCACTTTCAGCATCCCAGAGTAATCCAAGAAGAGAAGTGTTTGCATTTATTCTTTTTCTAAATTACTCATTAACTTTCACATGGTAGATTTTACACTTTCTCATTACCTTTACATTTCAACTTGCAATTCTGAACTTCTAAGACTTTTAAAAATGGAGACATGAAAAAAGCACAACTTACGCATACATAGTCCTATGATCATCCTATACACACAGCAATGAAGTGAGGAATTGAACAGTCCTCAATAACCATTGCTTTATCTTATTTACACTTGTGTGCTGAAAAATACATTTAGAGGTTGATGCTTAACAAGTTATTAAAACTCTATAATGCTACGGATACCATGAATTATTCCTTCGGTATAAATAGACCAAAGAGAATAAGTTAAAATGAAGAGAAAAGTACATAATAAAACACATTTTCACATGTAGTTGGCTTGCAATTTTCATTCACAATAATTTTGTAACTTTGAAGAATGTATTTTTTATTCTCAAAACACAAATATCCACTGTTAACTTTGTTATTGTCAGTTGAAAACTCTGCACTACTCTACAGTCCCCAACACATTCTTTGAAGCCAGATGAGAAAAGAGAGGGGCCAGAAAAGGAAGCAGGAGCGAGGACAGAAGGAGCTTTGAAATTTTCAGACATACGTTATAAACTGTTACATTTCAAATTCAGGCCACTCTGCAATTGAGCAAATAGAGGAAGAAAGAAAAAGACTGAAAATTGTATTCTTTAAAATGCTTGGAGAGGAGTGTGTGCAATTATATTCACCACATTTAAACAAAGGTTGTATGAGTATAGGGAAGAAAGGTAGAATTGGTTGGCCATAAATTAGTTTAAACTGCATGGCCCAGTTTCAGTAGCAACTGTTGACTGCTTTTCCTTTTCAGGATGAGTGCTCAGAAGCTTGGTCTTTCTTGAGCCTGCTGGACAGACATGACAGCCAGGCAGGCTGTCTTTGCCTTGCAGGGAGAGTCTCCGGGGTAAAGGTAAATTCTGAGCTGCCTGCGCTTGCAGTGTCGCCATGCTAGGCATGACACAACACTGCCAAAATAAATATACTCCCAGGAAAAGTTCACAGATGGTCAAAGATGGGTTTGGATTATTTTTCAAGAAGTTAAAACTGCTCTAAATTCAAGTCCATGTTTTGCGACTTTGCCAGCAAACCAGAGCAGAGCTAAGCACTATTCATTAGAGCTCCTGCAAGCTCCACACAGATTAAGAAATCATATAACCTTAAAAAGGATTCCTATCTGAAATTTGTACGGCCTTTACTAGAGTGGAGTTTAACTTCCATATTTGAGGTTTGTAACTGCTACCAGAACACTACAGAACAGCAGGACCCAAAACCAGTAGATCAAGAATAAAAAAAAAACCAAAACCCCACACAAATCAATAACTCATGCCTACACACAGAAAGACTAATTCATTACACCATTACTTACAGAGGACATCTTAGCCATGACTGCAATCCAGCATTAAACCAAACATCATCAACAATCATTGAAATATTATTATTTATTTTTGTTCATATAAAAATGTTGTGAACATAGTAGTCCCCTGAAAACAAACTGATACCTTTTCAGAGGCAGGGATCAAATACCTTCAAAAGGTTATCATCCAAATGTAAAAATAAAGATACCTTAAATTAACATCTGGGGGTTTTTAATGTCTTTTCTTTCCTTTTTTCTTTTTTTTTTTTTTTCTCAAATTAGTGGAGATACAAGTCTATTATCTACTTTCTCAAAGTTTGACAAAGACTAGACAAACTTACCCTTTTAATAAAAGGATGCTTAATAAAATTGTGCTCTGTAACAGACTTGCTAATGATTTTATTCTGGCCTGGTGAAAGCAGGAAAATTTTAAGCATAAAATTTACCCTATAAAATGGAATGTTTAGGAAGGAGAACAGGCACTTGCGTTCCTACTGAGTATATACGACACACAGGCTGGCTTGCTTTATTGCTGCCTAGACAAATAGTAGACATGGCACATGTTCTATTGTCTTTGACGTAGGAAATTTTACCCCATATTCTGCAACAGCAACAAAAATATAGCATCTGTATAGTAAATTACTCAGAAAACAGTCAGTACTATGAATACTAACAGCAAACCAATTCAGCCTTTTTGTGAATAGACATTATACTGAAGTTTATACAGTCCCATCTCATGTCCCACCCACTTCAGTTCTTCACACCAGAAGAAACTTTCCCAAACATATGAGTATTTCATCGACTTAGTAAAGCGGTTTACAGATTATTCAAGACTGCAGAGGTGTGCTGTGGTCTAGGTACTGTGATTGGAAATTTTGTTAAACAGCAAATAAGTGTTCTGTGTCTTCACTGAAAGTAATGAAATCTGTACAGCTTGGCCTTTGTTAATGAACATCTCCTCCCGCCCCCAAACTACCTCAGCTTTCACTGATGTACTATGACCCTGCCTTCACAAGGCTAACATTATCTTAAATCACCCATTTAGATGGGCCAGATCATCTGCAGGTTCTCCTATCTTCACCACAGGGGGATGTTCAATCACAAGCCTTTCACAGTAGAGGACATTACATAGTCTTCATATATTTACTTAGATCAGGAAAAAGAGAGAGCTTAGAAGCTTTTGTTTTGGTTTGTTTGGTGGGTTTTTTTTTCCTTACATACAACATATCTAATTTGACTTGGGCCCAAACAAAAAACTTGTTCAAATGATTCTGTTTAAACAAACAACTAGTAAAACACTTCTGTAAAAGATATACTAAAATATTTGGGAAGTGGAAACATTCCTCAAAAGCCTACAAAACCACTGCATGTTTTCAGAATATAATGTGTTAAAATATCCATATTTTTTTACAGTGCAATTTTACTAATTTGGGAAATCTACACAAACTTGCTACCATGTCATTTTCTATTCAGAAGAATAATCTTACTAATTGGTTAGATATTGTACTGCATATATCTGATATGTTTATGTAGGTGTAACAAAATCCACATCGAGATTACACCTGAAGGAAAAGTCCAAGCTCTACAGTTGTAGTTCAGTCTGAACTATGCCAATCATATCTGGCAAATCTCACATCCTTGATAACAGGAGAGCAATATGCCTCTAAAACTGATTAAAACAAAACTAGATACTCTACTTTAAGTTTATTTGTATTGCAAGGGAACATACGGTGAAGTTAGAATAGCTTTATCAAGAAACTACTGACAAAAAAAGGAAAACTGCCCTACCTCATTGAGAAACATTTTTTTTTGTCATAAAATGGAGGAAATACAAACTATAATGAATTAAAAGCATAAAAATAATATTAAAAAAAACCTTTATACAGTAGTTTCATTTCAGAGCAAGTGCTTTATATAGGAAATTTTATTTTAACACGCTACCAAGGAATTATATTCACTCTACATGTGTCTGCATTTCATGATGTTAATTTTAATTTACAAACTGTAAAGCACTGGACAAAGATATTACCTGTATCAGAACTAATGCCATTACATTTGTGAGGTATACTGAGGTCTGACAAAGACAGACAAACAGGAAATCTACTTCATTTCTCACGTTCGCATGCAGTCAAAAGATCCAGCCATGGACATCTGTGGCTCCAAAGTATGTCTGCAGAAAGCACATATAGAAGAGGTATAATAATACCCTTTAGATGCTCTCATCAGGGATATTATCCTTGTGGCTGTTTATAATTCATAAATGCATTCAGATGCAGAGGTGTCAAGAGAATCATAGAAAAAGCATGTTTATGAGTTTGAAGGGTATGTGTTTAAGGGCTTTTCAAAGCATCAGTAACATCCTCTCAAATTCAGGTTCTACACTTTTCCACTAAACATCATTGAGACCATATCTCCAGAATTATTTTTTTAATAAAAGATTTAAAATCACTAGGTACTTTTTTAATGGTTCACTTAGTCTACTAGATCTTTTGGAAACTACTTAGCAGATACGTGTTATGAGAGACAAAAAGGATACCTCAGATGATCTTGCCTGGACTCTCAAAACTTCTGCACCCACTCAACAGATTTCAGTTTGTGAGATCCAGAGTGGCAAAAGAAAAATTATTATCTACTTCCACTGCCAGATTTGCCTATACTATCTGAGGGAACAGATACTACAATTTTAAGATAGCATGCACCTTACATTTTCAGGTAGGTAGGTTTCATTCAAAGCTAGTTTCTGCAACCTGCTGAAAACTGTTAAGTAATGAAAGACTTACAAACTGCAGATCCTCTCATGAGTGAAGTTCCAAGGCCTGATGCTTGACCCTTTCACACAGCAACTCTTTGACTACACTGCATAAACTGATCAGCGATCTTCTTCCCACTCACTGACTTTAGCACCTGGGTTCAATAATTGCTCATTTGACTTTTGCCATGGGTGATACAGATTCTTGGGTAATCTAACTGATAATCAATATGAATTTTTAGTACATACACCATTTACCTTGTCAAAAGGAAATTTCATTAAAGGGCAACTTGTTTTTACTAACTGCATATCATTCAATAAAGGAATAAAAAACACCATTAATCAGGAAGGTCAGATGCACTACTGGTGAATTAACTTATCAAGTTTTCCTCAGGTTGTCTCCTGTCCCATCATTTGGATTACAGCACAGAGCTTAATAGCAGGATAGGGCTGAACTCACTGATCCACAAGCTGGCAGCAGTCTGGAGAAGAATCAGTTTCTAAATTATTGTTTATGACAACCAAATTATCCAGAAGTTCAGAGTTACGTATTTGCTGTGCTGATCATTTAAAAGATAAGATGGGGATCATTTAATGGAATCTGAAGCATGACATGGCTGAGGAGATTATAGTTTACAGTCTACACTTTCATTACTAGAATAGCATTTTAACATAGTATTCCACGGAAGTAATGGCATAGAAAATACTGTGTAATGTTATAGCTGCATATGTACAAGATCACCTGCTTTTATGCAGTACTGGCATTACGTAACCTAAACAAATGTACGTTATTGCCTTCCAAAACAAGCCAGCGATTAAAACCTGTGAAGCAATATCCATACTGAGACATTCAATAATTAGAAAAGAAGGACAGTTCACATGAATGCAAGTTTTACAAAAGCAGTTAAAAATAAAAAACAGGCAAGGGCAATGGAAACAGAGCCTGTTTTCAAGCAAATGCTATGCGAAGTATTTCCCTTGCAAGAGAAAAGTTAACCCAATTGTGAAACATCTAGTTAGAAAGTAGCGTTTCCATCCTTAGGCAACATCTTACAGCTATTGCTCATGCCTTGCTTCTGGCAGGCAAATGTCATTTTTAAATAACACAGGAGGAATGCAGAGTCAGAGTCAGAGTTCACCCAGGAAGACGAGCACAGGGCTCAGAGTTTAGTATACAGGTCAGTTGGAACCAGCAGTCGAACGTTTTCTGGGTAATCTCTATTGATTAGAGAGATCACTGTCGTTCACAAAAAAGACAGAACGCCTGCCTGTCTGTCTGGTATGACAGGTATATAACAGCTCTCAAAACCAGGCACTCTCAAAAAATATACTAATTTAGTCTAGTGCAGCATACCAGATAGTCAGATAGAAAGAATCAGTTTTAAATTGTGATCTTTCTGCTGACAATTGCCATCTTGCAGAAAATATAGCATCAGGTCATCCTGTGCCATTAAGCTGTAGGCAAAAAAAGTGAATGGCAGAATAATGGTTCATCATTTGCAAAAACCAATAATGAGAGAACCCAGTTTTCTAGGTTAAAGTCCAATTACTAACCAAGTTCTGAAATATTTTTAAAAGTAGAAGACATCTATTAATCTTGGTCTTTAAAACTAGTACGCAAAGCTTCTCCCTGAAGAAAGTTCGTATTAAAAAGGGATCTTTGAATTCTTTCTTGCAAGGCTTCAGGATATATTCGGCTATTTACAAGCAATTTTTTTTTTTTTTTGGCTTAGTCAATTATTCTAGCTTTATTCCTGAAGCAGCCATAATGAATGGATAGATAAGAAGCACCCTAAAATTGACTGTTGCAGTTTATCAGGAGAAATCTTCCTTAACTTCTTCAGCTGAACAAAGTTGCTAGAACAGGCATACTTTTCTTTTTTTTTTTTTTTTTCTCTTCTTCTTTTAGCTAAAAGCAAAGGATTGAATCACTTCAGAGTCTGAAAGACAAGCTCCTCATTTAATGGCTGTTACTTGATTACAGTAAAACTTAAAGGATTAGACACCAACATTTCAGTTTCAGTTGCTTTTCATCACTCCCCACTGAATTCAGTAACTCCTGCATTACATCCCCCAGTCCCACCGAGATCACTCACTAATTTGTGCTATAGAAATTGAAATGAAATATTAGGTATCCTTTAAAGTCAATGAAAAATACATTATATTGTACAGTAAGAATGAAATTACTATTTTAAATGCTAGAGAGAGATTTACAATTTTTTAATAGTTGAATAGATTTAGAATTTTTTTTTAAGTTTCTACTTGTGGCAGGATGTTGATCACCTGGTGCTGGAGGCATTCTGCACCAGTAGGATGACTGAGCACAGACTGATTTCAGTAACCACCCAAATTCTCCCTGACTGATCCATGGCTGACCTTAGAGGAAGACAAATCTTCTCTGCATTTGTAAAGTAAAACACCAACTTGTACGTATGCATGGCCAGAAATGTGACAATTTCAAGTGGTCTTCGTCTCCAGAAAAGAAAGCCTACCTAGCATCCAAAATCAGACCATTGTGCAAGGTCCTGTCAAAGTAAAGCTCATCCATTCAGGTGAAGCTACCTGAAAATAGTGTTAAGTTTCTAACAGTTCTGGCATCTGAAAAATGGGCTGTATCTCTTTCATTAGAAAGCAGAAGAAATGTTCTTTAAGAACTCTTCTCTGTCAAACCAACACCTGCCTTATTGCCCATGAAGAAACATGACCCTTGAAGGTTGAGCAGCAGAACATGTCTAACTCTTACATTATTAATACTGAAAATTAGATGTGAATAAAAATTAACAGACTTGATTTCTTTTCTTTCTGTCTTTCCGATGTCACACTAAAGGTGGTGTATTTCCTCTGAGGGTCTCCAAGGCAGAATTTACTCCATTTTTAACGTAAAAAGTAGTTTTATACTCCTCATTGATCAGATGCGCTGAGGAAGCATAAAAACAGAAGCTTGCTAGTTGTTTCTCAGAAGTGATGCTTCAAGTGACTGGGGCAGTTGCTATGGGTAAACTCCTGGCCTCATTAAAGTTTTCACAAAGCTTTCCACAATGGTTTGCTGGTCTAAGCGCATTCTACGAGTACTGCTAAAATAAAATGTTCAAAGTACAAACTCACAGATGTTTTCCACAATCACTATTGCATATTAATAGCACACTCTCTTCCTTCCTACCCCACACTTTAACTTAAAATACATTTACAAAAATAACAAAATAAAAAAAACGTGTGCCATAAGAAATATCCAACTGGAAAGATTTTGCTAAGGTTTTTGTTTATCACATATTTCTTTATCTCAGCATCGCCATTCCTACTTCAATGTGACTAAGTGGGTATTAAAATGAGTGACACTACCCATGACCCAAACCATTGAAAGCAAGTAATGATGGGCAGCTGAGCCCCATGTTGAAAAGCTGTTGCCAACCCCCCCTGCTTCTCCTCCCTCACTTTTTCCCAACCTTTTGGCCAGATCTAATTTAAATGTGAATACCTTAAGTAATTGCCAATATTTGTAAAGTCAGTATATGCAACTGCATTAAAGACAACAGATTTTTGTGTACTGTTTTGCAAGGATTTTTTTTTTTTTAATGCCCTGTAGTTGCTGGGAAGGTGCTTGGTAAAACTTGCCTCAGTTGGTGTACAATTGTTTTATACACTTTCCCCTTACTTCATTCTTTAGTGAACATCTCTGGAATAAGTAATTACTGTGGGAACACTTCTTTACAGCAATTCTCAAACAGCAAAATTGGCAGAGGTTGGTTTTATAAAGTTCACAAACTGAATGGTGCCTTATTGCCATAAACAAAGGGATTTTAACTACTAGCATTAAAATACACTAAGAATAACAGATAAGTGAATCTGTGAATAAAGATAAGTCCTTAATTGACAAGAAAATGAAGGATTAAGCTAATGCAGCATTATAGCAATATGCCAGGGATTCAAACTTCGGCCTACATCACCATTTTGGACTAAGTGATTATAAAAGCTTTTTAAATGACAGAAAGCAGGACTCCCCTGAGAAATTTTCTGCCTAAAATTTGTCAGAATGAGTGCAACTGGTACTAAGCCTCAATATAGGCTCTCTAAATGAATACATAATGTATTTAGTTACTTAAGATAATTGAAGTCTTGCCAATTTAATTAAAAATAAGCCACCTATTGAAAGGAAAAGATATTTCAAAATCTCACAACTACTGGTACCACTGGATGAATTAGATGAATTTGTTTTATTATCTTCTGCCTGCTGGCTTTACTTGAGAAATCAAAGATCTTTTGCCTGAAAAGACAGCTCATGCAAAAGTTCAGGAATCAACTCCAGAAGTCTTAATGGGCTTAACTGAAAAAGAACTGCTAGCCTTGAAGAGCAATTGGTGTACGTAAGTGTGTATGTGTATGTTGCTCTAAATTGCATCTAGGGAGTATCTTAAAAATCTCATTGCTTTTCCGTTTGCCCTTGACACCATACCCAACCTTTGTAAAATAAATACATAAAATTAAAACTAAAAGCAAAAGGAACTTAATGGAACTGGAAGAGTTAAAGTTTCAAGAGGTATTGCAAGCTGTTCTTCCTTTTGAATGAACTAGTGAGTGAATACCTAAAAGAAGATAAATAAACTTTTTGTGCATTACACTGAAATCAAGGATGTGAGAGCACAAGTTCAGGTTACTATCAGTGGAAAAGGATTTATTCAGAGACCCTTGTATAACTTTTATAACTATAGCAAAGGAGGAGATGAGACAGCCTCTATGTACTAACAAGAGCATAATGGTATAACTTACTCCATGTACAGTCAAAAAATACGACAGTCATTTCTTATTCAGACCCCTGTGTACAGACACGCTTCTCCTCTTCCTAGTCTCATGAAACCAAATCTAAACCCTACAAGGGTGTCATATTGTGGAGTGGCTCTGAGGCCTACTTTGTCTGAAACAGAGACTGCTCATAATGTATTTTCTCCCGAAAAAGACAACTAGAGCACTTAAGCACACAAAAACTTAAGTGCTTTGTAGGATTGAAATAAAATCATAGAATCATAGAATAGTTTGCGTTGGGTTGGAAGGGACCTTTAGAGGTCATCTAGTCCAACCCCCCTGCAATGAGCAGGGACATCTTCAACTAGATCAGGTTGCTCAGAGCCCCGTCCAACCCGACCTTGAATGTTTCCAGGGATGGGGCATCTACCACCTCGCTGGGCAACCTGTTCCAGTGTTTTACCCAATGCTCTTATACTTAATGTTCAAAGCAATCTATAAGGACATTTCACTACACAGGAAGACCTAAATGTCTGTGTAAAAGCCTTACCTTATCCATAGTTCTTCCTGAGTAAGTATGAGCTTATTGAAGAGAAAAACATTACTCAGTGTGGATAAAGACAGTACTCAAGTCCAGCACTGGTTGTTCTGCATTTTGATATATCTGCGATATCATTCCCTCCCTGACAGGAGACAAAGCATTTTAAAATAAAACTACAGCTGGAAAAGTCTACCTTATTTAATGGCACCTATTATCAAGAGATGAATGGTAGATTCGACTCTGACAATGGATTGTGTTCATTTAAACTACAACCACAAGAAACCCCCCAAATCTATGCAATTGTTCTGAACCCTTTCATTACAAAAGAGGCTAGTCATATTTGAAAATGTTTATTCTAACCTTGAACTGGGGCAGAACATTATCAGCAATCTTTTTGAATCTGTTAAAATGATTTTGCATAGAAAGATTCTGAGATTTTCTTTAATTTTTGTTAAAATTAACAAAAAAAAAGCAGGATTTAGCCCTGCTTTGAGCAGATGGTTGGACTAGCTGATCTCAGGAGGTCCCTTTCTGGCTGTATTACATTATACATCTATGAAAAAATTGCCATCAGCCACAACGGACTTTTGGTGACTCCCTTTGATATTTTTCTCTAAAGACACAGAACAGATTTTTTTCACTTTCTGTTTTTAGATTCATTTTCAGACTTATTGGATGAAACAAGTAATCAAGAGCAATGTCCTTTATAATCCTATGAGTTCAATTCATGCAACTGTACCCATAATACAAGTTAGGTTTTTAGGCAATATGTTAATTCATGTGAAGTAAACATGTACATATCTTTTTATTTATTTGCAGTGCAAAATAATCTAATGAAATTTTAGGCAATTTTACTGTTACTCACTCTCCTTCCAGAGTGGGACGAATTCTTCAGAACTATACAGAGACCTTAAGATATACAGACAAGTCCTTAAGTGTCAACCATACAAACTGTTTCAAGAGTGAGATAGCCAAGGCAGAATGTTCTGCAGCACATTAGCTATTCTCTGGCCCCTAAAAGGGGAAAAAAGAGAAGAGAGGACAAAAAGAAAAGGGGGGGGGGGGGGGGGGGGCAGGGAATAAACTAGACATCTAGTTGCTAAATCTGAATTGCAAAGCACACAGTCTGGAGAAGACTCTGGAGAAGAGTTACCCACACAAGATACTTTAAAAGTAGCCAGAGAAGGATGAGCTGAAGGAAGATTTCTAAAGAAACAAAAATGACAAGGAAGCCAAGTTGAGTTTCAAATAAAGTGAGTGAGTGCAAGTAGAAACAGATCTGGAAAACCAAATCACTGTAATTTGTGGGATCCATTTCTTCTTCTGGAGATTGACAAGCTCCAAATGTGCACAAGGTTGCTGTGAATGGAAGTCAAGGTTTAAGAGGGCTCGGAGCCATCTCTAATTTGTTATATAATTTACCTTTCAAATTCTCTTAGAGCCAGCGTTGGTATGTCATGCCAACATAGGTAGTTACACACAGAGCTCAAAATATTGTTTTTACTCTGAATTTCAAAATGCAGTGCAGAAATTGGACCACTTTAAAGTTATAGTAGATCTAGTTTGTTTTAGAGAAAAACATTTACAGAACTTAAAATGACAAAAGAAAACATTTACTAAGAATCAAAAATTCACTAAGGTAAAAAGAAGAGCAGAATGGTCCCTTGCTGGTAAAAAGCAAAGTGATGGAGTTATGGAGAAACAGGTCCATATAGTAAAAGATTATCTCTGATTTGAAACAACGCTCTCATACAAAAAAAGTATGTGGAGTGCAACTGCAGCAGGAAAGAAAAGATGGCAGAAACCACAAGTGGCTACCTTCAAAATCTGCAAGGGGTTTGTTTTGGTTTTTATTGGATCTTTAAGAAACTAATCTACATAGGTCCCTTCATTCTCCCACTTCCCAGCATGGTCATTACTTGTTCACTAAGACATTTCTTGTAGAAAACATTGTAGAAGTATAACCCAAGAGAGCATCTGTAGATTACTCCTGGGAAGTATGTCTGTTGTAAGGAATTATGGAGAATGAGACAGAGCAAAGTGAAAAAATATAGTTGAAATCTGGCCAAATCAGACGCAGTTAACTGCTGACAAAAAGTAACATCAGAAAAACAGAAGTGTGATGAGATGTCATGGCTAAATCTAATGTGGACATGTCAGTTGAATGCACAGACCCTGCAGCTGCACACAAGTCATCACAGGATGTGCTTGGACTGTGCATACAGGAACAATTAACCGATGTTGCATGCATGTAGGCTGTAACATGGAAATAAAGTTCCGGGCTCCACTGCTGATCATGTCTTCCCAAATGGGGAACCCGAATTTGAGCACTTAGCCTCTGTTTCAGGGCAAAGTTGAAATAAAAATTTAGCTAAAAGCACTTTCAGTACAGCCACATGAGTTAGAAGACAACTTCTGTGACGAGAAGCAAGCTGCACAAAGAAAGAATGCAATGGGCCACATTCTAACATAATGAAAATGAGCACAGACCCATTTATATCAAATTTGCCAACTTATTTCCTGTGGCAGCTTGATCTGGACACCTAAAAACCAAAATCCTTTCAATTCTGTTAGCTAACATAAACATTAGATTTCCTGGGCATAATTCTGCTCTTGAATACACCAGTTCAAATGGCATTCATCAGAGGTCCTAATTTTACATTTACATAAGCAGTTGTGAGAATAAAACTCACCATGGTTAAACCTTGACAGGTTGGTGTCCATGTTTAGAAAAACAGAGGCAAATTTTCTTTATGCATTAAGTTTAGCATTGCTTACATATATGTTATAGTTCCAAAGCAAAGGACTTTGTTTACTGGTTGCAGTCATATATGTTCGCAATGTTTAGTCTTCATTTATGAAGTTTATGGAACTTTAAACATTGCTTTAATGGTATCACTGTCTTGTGTAAGGTATTTTACAGTAGACTTTTTAACAGGCTACTGCACATAATCAACATTTGGATATAGATTTTTGCCACATTATGGAAACATATTTATAAAAATTTGGGAACTTGATTAAAGTTTCACAGACCACATTTAAAACTGTACTGCTTAAACTTAAAAAGCTAGTGGAAATGACTTCATTTCTGAGTCAAAGTACTGATTAAAAACTTTTAGGAGCTGTGGGTGGTCAGCCTCTCTGAAAGTCAAACATTTATTTAAGCTGTCTGTGACTAACTTTAAACCTTGATGTTTGAAACTTTTTGTGGATTTGAGGATTTTGTTTGCTTTTTTACTTTCTTATTATTGTTTTTAACATATGCTGATATTTCTTATACTTTCCTCCCAGGGAGGAGATGATCATAGAAGAGGGGTGGATGTTTTTCTTTTTCCCAGTACTTTGGGAAGATATTTGGCTATAAAATTCATATGCTTTTTTGGAAAACAGACTGACTCAGGTCTTCAGGCATTTCAGAAAAAACATTCAGTTCAGTTAGAATGCCATATACAGTGCTGCAGCAATACTATTGGGTTAGCCTAAATAAGCTGGTATTCAGTACTGATTTTAGTACTGGAAATGCGTTTACCTTCACAATGTGGAGCAAAGCCTAATTTGTTCTCTTCCCTCTTCTTACTCACTTGATCTTGCCTAGAAAATGGCAGAAATTATTTTCTACCAGCAGATGGACTTTCCCATGGCTGAGGCAAGATAGCTGGTGGTTTCAGATCTACAATATGAAAACAGTCATTGTGAAGTCACCTTGTTTGCTGCCACTCTCTATTCAAAAATCAAGAACCAGAAGGGCACAGACTTCACTAGCATCTCACTCCTAGCATGAGTCTCATGGAGATCAGTAATGATGCTGTTTGGAAGTGCAAAATGAAGCAGAAATTCCTTTGAAAACCAAATTATGAAAGCAAGGTAGGGTAAATTAAAAAAAAAAAAAACAAACCAAACCAAAACAAAACAAAAAACAAACAAACTAAAACCCAAAACTATCAATTTAAGCAAACTGCTGATGAAACACAAGGTGATTTCCAATGATTTCCTGGAAGGTGTCTATGCAAGGCGTGCTTCAGTAACCTGTCCTAGGGTTTGAGGCTCTATGCTGTGGAGCAAGAAGCCTGGAAGACAATTCAACTCCACGCTTTATTCTGACAGCCTAGCCTGTTAGCCCTGTAAAAGAGATATTGAAAGACCAAAGTAAACTTTGTATTATGTCTTAATGGGAAAACAAAACCTGTCCTCCGGACCACAGGGCAGAACGGCAAGGCACACAACTGCATAGTTAATTCTGTTTCCTAAAAATAGGATGCACGTCCATATGGCCATATCACATTACTTGGCCCATGCTATTGCTTAAGACATGTTCAGCCACAAGCCAAAACTGTGTCAGGGAGCATGCTAACAATTAAACAGCATGGACAATTGCAAACTAGAACTAAAAATAATTACCTGATCCTATTTCTTTTATTAATATGGACATAAACTAGAAATGCTGAAAATTGCCTCCTGTGCCAGCAGATCTCAGGAATTTCTTCTGTACTTTCAGCAGTTTAATCACCACATCGCTGGAGTTCCAAAGCTGTTCAGCTTAGCTGCAGTTCATAGATATCTGAAACCAGTCCACAGCCAGTCCAATAGGACGGAGGGGCACAAGATCTTTAGAAGTCCTGAGTAAACTGATACCCTGTAACCTGTTCTCTCAGGATCATTTTAGTTTGGAGAAATCTGAAAGGAAATATTCTGTTTATTTAAAAGTGATTTTTCTCTCTTTGCACAGAAACACAATTTGATTTTTTTATTCCAAAACGGAACAGAATTCTTTGCTTCAACTTCCTGTTTCTGACTACCTTAAATTGAGGCAAATTGTCTGACATACTACAAGATCACTTATGGGCACAGAAGGCAGAAGAAAAATTCTAGTTTTGATCAACTTTCTGTGGAATACTAAATAGATGAGAGATAGGAAGGGAAACTAAAAGGAAGGCACATGCATTAGCAATGTCGCAACCGGCAGTTGTTGCTATTTTTACTGAAGTATTGGAATTCAGTACGGATTCTTAAGATCAGGTAGAAATTTTATTTGTGAAGTTAAGAATACAAATAACTTGTTACTCACAGCATCATGCCAGAGTAGGCACAAGCAAGAGCAGCTATTTCCAAAAGTGTTTAGATTGTATTTCTAGTGTTTAGAACTAGAAATTACAAGTGGCAGTATGCTTAATAAGCAACATAGAGTTAAGCAACTTATCATGGTGAACAGGGGAAGACTGAAGCAATCACAGAGAAATGTGCTTAAAAAAGAATGCTGAGCAAAGTTTTTCAGTCTCTTTAGCAACTTTCTAAATGATGTGAAAATGCAATTTCATCTCTCCACATTTCAGGATTGTTGCAATTGGAAAATACATCATTGATGGAAAGCCCTTTCCAATCCACTGATTTGGAAAGGGCACATGCATAGCTGCTGAGTGAAGTAGAAAACAGCATTGAAATAAAAACAGTATGTCAGGCAGATCCAAATAAGAAGTGCTGGAGCAAATGCTGTTGAAGCTCAAGATCTGCAAAAAAGTGCAGGAAAACAAAGGAGGAAAAGGTGTGGAGGAAGAGGATAGTAGTGCTATAATGGTTCATGGCCAGTATTGAAACCATGAGCTTCCTCAGTTCTGGGTCTACTGGGAAAGCTACTCTCTTGTATAAAGAACACAGACATAATGAAATTATAAACAAATGAAATGACAAAAAACCCTAAAGCCTGACATTTACAGATGTTTACTCAAACAACAACACATTATCACAGAAATTTAACTGTCTCAAACAGATCATGATAGTCTTCAGTTTTCTAGCAGGCACTCTGTGAGAAGAGTCATGCCTTGAAACCTGTGCAACTTCATAATAAGCCAGAAAATAATCTGTAGAGCAGATTTATTGTGTTGGGAGCTTTCTGACTTTATTGGGCATTACATTCTTCTCCATTTGACTTCTTGTTTAGATGGGAGTAGTATATAAAAAGGGTAATTGTTTTAGGACAAGAGTTATGCAGGACACCAATTGATGGTCACTGTGGAAGAGATTTAGTAGTTATGTTTTCTACTATCACTACATGAAATATTCAGTTTGAGTGGCTGGCAATGTTGGAGTCTTCCTCTTGAGCAAATGAAGGTTAATCAGGAAAGTGACTGGTTGAGATGTATGTATCGGAAGGCTCGACTGCCAAAAAAATTCACTGCAATTTATATGTCTCAAAATCAGATGTAGAAGCCAGAGAACATTCATTGGCAGTAAATGCTATTCTAGACTAGTTCCTTTAATTTGATCCAAGTTATTTGTTACTTCAAAGCACAATTTAGTTGGTATATTTTATACAGATCATTTGAATATTACCGGCAATGCCAAAAGAGCTAAGGTTGGTATCTTTTTACAGTAAGAACAAGGTGAGGCTACAAGACTGTGCATCTTCCCAAGCCTCTGACCTGAAAGAAGGAGAGGTTGTTCTTTGTTCATCAGATGTGGCCTCTGCTCCACGGTCTGCTCAATCTGAATGGCGCTGTCAGGAGGGGAATCTCCCACCACTGCTGTGCGTCTGGCCACACGAGTTTACGAGCAGCCTCACTGTTGTAGGACACCAGTGTTAAGAAGGGCTGCTAGTGCAGTGGTAAAGAAACAAACCCAAACACTGCAAAGGAGCTTGTCAATGCTGAAATCTTTGGAACTTTAACTATAGCAGTTTGTAGGAGTTCACTCCCTAAATCTGGGCATCCTTAAGATGCTCTTTGGTACACAGACTGAGCTGGCAACAGAAGAAATTAAAATTCACTCAAACATTTGAGTTCCTCTGTACTCCAGTTCTACTGATCAACATATTCATACAGGTTTCCTTAATGACAGCTTGACTTTTCTGACTACATCATTTCTGTGTATCTGCATCTGATTGCGAACTCCTTTTGGAATGAAACACATTTGTCTTCTGTGTTGTCTTTGTGAACTTCCCATCACACCGATAGAAAATTTCTATCCACGGGGTAAACAAGAGATGGTTAGCAGCTAAGGAACATTAAATCTTGGTGAATACCATTTGGACAAAAGCTTCTTTGAATAATTTATTGAATATCCTTTGGGATATGAGGGGTAGTGGTGTGTCTTCCCAATTTTTGTTACACGAGAGTG
Organism: Morus bassanus; assembly: GCA_031468815.1. Classification (NCBI taxonomy): domain Eukaryota; kingdom Metazoa; phylum Chordata; class Aves; order Suliformes; family Sulidae; genus Morus; species Morus bassanus. The sequence goes on from CM062568.1 coordinate 111,522,998, forward strand.
GTAGCTAGTAATACATTAGATGATGAGGTATTTTTTAATCATCTGATAAGACCAGTCAGAAGGTCATCTAACAAAAAATGACTAGAATTTATAAAGCAAGGCTTAGTGATGATTTGTTTTTTCTTAAAAAAAGAGCAGATGGAATATGACTGCAGGTGCAAAAGAGAAACTCCACATTCCAGAAGACATTCATAAAGAGAAATGAAGTCTTCTAGGTGCCATAAGCAATTCTGGCTTTTTCACTGAGAGGTGTCAAGAAACGAGGCAAGGAAATATATTTATTCCTTTAGCCTATTTCTTACATTGTTTGAAATAAAAAGTGATTTTTTTAAAAAAAAGTCTGCATGCCTGTTAATTTATGATTTAGCCACACGTGGTAGTTGAAACTACGACTGTCCTGTAAACTGAGAAAAGGGGTACCCTAGTTGTTGTGAAGTACAGGTACCTTGGTTTATTCAGCTAAAGCAACAACGCCTCCAGAGTCTGTAAAAAGGTAAAAGGCTCAGAGCTCCTGACCTGAAAATTTGTCAGAAAAGGAAGAGGCCCAGTCATTGCAATCCAAGGAAAATTTTAGTCTGTAAGGATTCAGTTTGTTGAAAAGGTTTGGGTATTCAAAAGGGAGCCGTTACAGAACCATGTGATAAATGCACACATTCCTACATACAAAGCCTTCAATGACACTAAGAAAAAGTCAAAGTAGCACAGATTAATTTCTCTTACTAACACCCTGTTAGGTAGAAAGATGACTGTATGCCAATACCTTCACTAGACCCAACTTGACTATTAGAAGTTTTATTATTTTGCATATTATTTTTTCTTAGTGGACCACACACTCCCTTTGTTGTAAAAAATAAATTGCATGTGGTCATTCTTTTGCTTACCTTTTTTTTTTTTTTTTTAATAACTGTTTTGGAAGTGTTAACAGTACAGTTGCTATATCCTGCTTTTGGTTTTCAAGAAAAACATACAATATGCCCATTTCTTTAAAGAAAGAGACTGCTAGGAATGTGAGCCCTAATAATGCAATTTTAAACCCATCTTACTCTCCCATTCTTTAAGAGACCATAGAAGGAGCCACTTCAAATGCAGTCAGGAACTTGATGCCAGTTTTTCCAATGCATATTACTTGCATATATAATTAAAGAAGGCATGTCGAAACTGCTTTTCATATATGCAGTGCTTTTTTGAGGACCTATCACACTTTGTAACATTTCATTTGCAAAACTTCATGATTATGCATGAACAGAAAGAATATGAATTAACTTGATTTTGTACCCAAAGAAGAAAATGGGAATCCTAAGAGTGGTATGGTATATAATAACAAGGATAGCTGTAGGGCAGTCTGAACCTCAAGAGGAATACCTCCAGGCATACGAGTTATAGTCCTTTCCAGCACATGTTTAAGTCATTCTATCACCAGACTTGCATATAAAGTTGGATTTCTTTTCCCATAACGAATCCCCAGGAAACCTGGCAAAAATAGCAATATTACCCCCATAGATTGAGCTAAAATTGCCACAGCTCTGGGAGAGATTTCTACATTACTATCAAGTCTTACAATAAAGGTCTGTATTTTTATCACTTTGCACCACAAATTAAATTCAAAGCTAGAAAGGATGATAATCTCAGCACATATTTCAAGAGCTACTAAGGTGTTTTTAGAAAGAAGGTGCTATGGAAAATCCAAGAAACCAAGAATTGTGCCAAAGGCTCTGAAAACAACCAAAGCAAACTGAAAACACTCAGCCACCTCTGACAGAGCCTAAATCAAAGCCTTACACAGCGAGTAGGTGTGGCAGAAGACTTTGCTAAAATTTGACCAAGCTTGCCTTAGATTTAAAAGGGAACATTGCCTGCACAACTCTAATTATCAGTCCATCACATTTCTAAATAGCCATCATTAGCAGTGAAAGTTTTCAGGCAGCCAGTTAAACTTGAATGGATAACGGAAGTATGAGGCAGTTCAAGTAAGTGAAATGACATGTCTGCCTACGGGCACACATGAAAAAGGGCAGAAGAATGAGATGTTCCGTTTTCCAAAAATGTAACAGATGAATACAACTGTCATAACAGTTTTTCTGTAATGTATTCAATATGCTATGAATGTGAAAAGAAGGACAGCTTATTTGATTTCAATGATCATCAGCTGGATTCCCACTTCAGAACAAACAGAGCGAGACCAATGCTGGAAGCATTCAAGAATGGGTATCACGTTGCCTTTCTAAGCTGAAGGCACTCATCTTTTGCTTTTCGAATAATGAGTGCTTTAACTTCTCCATGATACATCTGTAAAATCTTTGCTACTCTACCCACCTACTTAAACATTTTCAAAGCACCTCATCTCATTACTCAAGTCTGGAGTCTAACATCCTCATTCCCTGAGTACTTTCTTGCCATATAAGTAATCCCAATCACTGCAACAGTAGAATTACTTGCGTGTAAAGGCACTGTTCAAAATGAAATGAAGTGGCGGAGTAAGGCCTTAAATAACAAAGCTTAATAATAAAAGCTGGGGATTTTTATTGCCTGTACTTTATAATTAATTAGGTACAGCAAATTAAAGAGGAGAAAAGAAACAGTTTTAGTGACAATATGTGCATTGTTTCACTTAATTGAGACTAGGAGTTTAATCGCTTAATTCTGCTATGATCTCTTCATGCACCTTTTCATTGATAAATACAAAAAATCTGTGACTTCAACAAATAAAAGTGAAATCAGTAATTAAAAACAGTAATAGCAATTAAAACAAACTCTGGATCCAGCCAGGAAAGCCACAGTATCATTAAAGTGGTTAGATTTACACACAAAAAAAATAAGAGTCCATTCATTCTGTGATTTCTATTTTGGAAAATAAATAGTACTTATGCATTCGCTTATCTTGAGAAGAAAGGATAAAGTAATAGAATTTTTGATCTAAAGCCACCACTTTATCTCCCTCCCTCTTCTGTTCCTTTTTCTCTCTCTTCTTTTTTTTTTTCTTGTTAAAGAAGCCTTTTCCAAGGCATGACCCTCTAGAACAAAACAGAGACTCCCCCAAATTACCCTTTAAGAATAATAATTAGTTTCACTCTAATAGTCTGTGAAGTATGAGTATTTTCTCCATCAATGCAGTAATAGAGCACAGACAGCTCAAAGTTCCCACATTTGCTTGCTGAATGATATTAACTGACACTGATGGAGGAACCACCTGTATAACATAAGAAGGCAATTTTGTGCCCCCAGAGACACGGAGTCCATGGGTGCTTTGCTGAAACATCCATTTTATTGCCAGTAACATTTGCATGTCTTGCACAGGGGAAAAGAGGGATGTTCGCTATATAAGAAAAATGTGTCTCCCTCCCATTTACCTAACCTGATTGCCAGCTTCTTTTCATGGTCTCAGCACTTTTTGCTCCTGAGTATGAAGAACAGATGCCAAAATCCCATAACAAGAAACCGCTTCTCCCTAGATTTCTTGCAAAGTTCAGCATACTAAAGGTTTTGACAAACCATTAACAGAGTCCAGAAGAACAGCTTCAAGGTAACAATCAGGTTCTGAAATCAAATCTCCATGCTTTAATTAGAGCCAGAGACTGTAGTGAAAACAGCAGAATCAGAATGCATTAGGAGAGCTTATGGTTAAATCAATGGAAACAACTTTCAAAACAATGTAAATTAATAACTTTACTACTTTCAACTCTGACACTATTTCTTTGCTAGTACCTCTGATTTCTGGTGGATATTTTTCTTTTTATCTCTTCCCAAACCCTTTTTCTATGTCACTGAGTAATAATTTTCCTGTCAAATCATGTTTCTTCATTTCACTTTTCACATCCCTTTTCCTTTTTTTGCTGTACAATATAGAAGTGATCCATTCACAGAAAATTTCAAATACAAACAAAACACAAAAAATAAAGTCAGAAAGTAAAAGCATATTGATGAAGGTTTTATGGATATTTTTAGCTAGATGACATCTCTTGCTTCGACATGCACTGCAAGGGAAAGCTGTGCTCATCTCCTGAACAGCAATCAGATCAAAAAACATTTGCTGCAGGAAGTTGAATTTACCTTTTGACCTTCATTCTCTTCTGTGAGCTTCACTCTCTCATATGAGAAGCACAATTTGTTTTCACTAGTCAAAAGCTGCTTTATAGTTATGTTGAACTTTCCAAAAAGGATTCAACGTAAGCGTGAACATTGTGTTTTCCCAGGCCATTCCAACAGTAGAATGGGAAGAACAAGGAAGCCAGAAGTCAAAGTTCTTACGTAAAAATGACATTACTTCCACATGCAGCAATCCTTTCCTTTAATCCACAAGTCTATCTGTGACAGACCTACGTGTAGAGGAGGCCTTGGAGTTCATCTTTTTTTGTTACAGTGCTTCGCTATATACCTTTGTAACTGAAACTGCCTCATGGACACGGGTTCCGTTGCCCTTTGGTCCATCTTGCTAAAGGCATTTAATCTTAAAAACAACCCCCCAAAAAAACCTTAGATACGCAGCTACACATACACTGTATAAGACTACACAAAGGCTTACATAGGCTCAGCCACTTTTCCCAATATGTCTATGTTCAATTACCCATTATAATTATTTGTGCTTCATTGGAAACACTGCACGGTACTGTAAGAGGAATACTTTCCACCCTTTCTGAAGGAATATATCACTTTCAGCCCCAGTTCACACTGAGATACTCACCGTGAAGACAAGATATTATGTAGCAGTAAATCTGCTATTACATTCCAATCCAAAAAATGTCTAATATGTGCTAGAATTGCCTTCACATTTTAATCTCCATAGAACAGAGCTGGACAGAATACTCGGATCCATTTCTGATTGAAAATAGAAAAGCTGAAATAAGAAACATGACAATTAAAAAATTAAAATGTACCTCTAGTAAAGATATATTTTACCTTTCTATCTGATAACTATAAAATACCTGAATATTTTATTAGGGCCAAAAATTCTCATTGATAGTTGAAGAGCTTTTTGAGTAGAATTTTTGTTTGTTTCTTTCCTTTTGGAAAGGAAAAGCAGAGCAAGTCACACGCAGGCACTGTTCTGGCATTTTTTTTACTATTTTCTTTAAGCATTTTTTTCAGCTAATTCTTGTAGCTCATCATAGTGCATATTTTTTTGGTTTTTCAATAAGCTGTCTATAAATAACAGCATTTTCACTCAGGCTTGAAGATTTTCAAATGCTCCCAAAAATTTCTAGGAGTCTTTCAAGGCCAACATAGCCCAGGAAAATGCTGGTATGAAAGGTTCCAAGGACTATGTTCACAGAAAATTCAAGACAGTGCAGTGTACTACCGAGCAAATCAGGAAATGAAAGCTAAGAAGTTCTTAGCATCACATAAAACTTAGACAAAGCATTCATGCCAAACATGAGTCTGATTAGGTTTTTGTACCATACCAATGCAGGTGTTCACTGACTATCTATCCATTTGTACCTTGTCTCTCCTCTCAAGTCAAGTTTAAACTGCTTCCCTAGTCTATATTTACTCAAAAAAAAAAAAACACAAAAACAAACAAACAAAAAAAAAACCCACCCACAGAACTATTGACTGCGATTCCCCTAACAACGCACCCTCATCCTATATCACCCAACAGAATTACTACTCTTAGCAAATTTGGTATCTTCAACATCAGATCCTGCTTCACTTGTAATTTTCTTAAATATTATTAAGCATGAGTATTTATAACCACCTACACAGAAAAAAAATATAATTTCAAGTATCCTTCTCCAATATACTGTAATTTTTAAGGTAGAAACTATACACAATATATTTCTATATGCAGCCATAAAAACCTACATGGAGACACAGTTGTAACACTGTTAAAGGTTAGCTCTTTCACCAACTATCCACAACAGTAAACTCAATAAAAACACAAAATTAATAAAGAGAATGCACAAGACAAGCAAGAAGCACAAGCGAAAATAGCAATCTTCCTGTGATAGAAGGTAGCAATACCTGATGGTACCTCCAAAACTCATCTCTGAACAGGGAAACCCACCAGGGAACAGCTACCAAACTGCATTATCTTTTGTAATAACACTGGAGAACTAAACTCATCTGTGAAAGTCATTAATGCATTTAGGTGCTGTTATAAAGATAATGTATAGCCACATATGCGCTGAGAAAACGAGTGGGGTTTTTTTTTCTAAATAGCACTTCCCAGCAATCTCACAAGTGATATTGAAACCTCTTGTCTGATTGGACCAGGCAAATTCAATAGCTAATTTAGCAAAATGCACTAGTTTCTTCTTTCTAACAGATGTCTGTCACACATTGCTATAATAAACGGTCACTGAATACATTTGACGCTATCACACAAATGGAACAACTTTTTCAAACACCACTGCAAAGCAGAGGGTTGACAAGGAGGGAGTTTAAAACCAGACTGAGGCAATTCCTCTAAAGAATGTTTCATTCTCCAAGATCCCAAAAGCCCCAAATTTGGACAGAAAGGGTGCAGATCAACTGACTCATCATTCAGAGAAGCAGGAGATGGAGTGGATATTAATGAATAGCAAATATATGTTATCTCTTTTAATAAATGTGAACACAAAGCTTGTTCTTTATCATGCAAGTGTATTCTGTACAGCCAATTGAAATCTTTTAAGTCCTTTAAATTGTATGTTTTATCTACATAAAATGGGAAAGCACACCACTAGAATTGCACTTTCATTCCTTATTTTTCAAAGATTGTAGACATACAGTTTTATCAGAACTTCTAGCATCTGGCAAAAAATGCACAGGACAAACAATAGCTTAAACTGCATGTCAGGGTTAAGCAGTGAAGAATAAACATTAAGACTGTCTATGCACCAAGGAATATTTCAGCTAACAAAAGAGGGTAAGCTATAGAAGCTGGAAGCACATTTCTATACAGGAAACGAGGAGTGTGAATTCTTGCAAGTTTAACAGGAAAATAGCTCAACAGAAGTTAATGCAGGTGCTGGAGAAAACATTTAGCACTGAGGTTTGTTTACATATTGAAAGAGGTTGCTGATACTTCAGACAATCAGGTCAAAGAGATGAAAAAAATCACCAAACTTTTTCTGACTTGTGACAAACTCCTCTTTCTCTCAAACATTTCCTTGGAGGCCACTTAAATAAACCGCTTCGTATTTAGTGAGCAATTCACAGGATCTCTGCCTATAGCAAATAAACGTCTTGCTGAAATGACTTGCTGCCTGTTGCTTACCAGGTGCACTTAGTCCTATGATTCTGCATGAATATACATCATACAAAGCTTTGTTTTCAAGGATTATCCTAGTGGAAAAGGAATCTAAGTATACTCCTATATTTCCTGGTTGGTGTTCCATCTTTTCACCAATGAGTGAATAACCTCAACAAAACCAATCTGAAGAGTTACTTTAGCTCCCTTGAGAACCCATCTAATTCCCTTGAACTGGATGGAAAGGGCATGATCAAAGTGAAAATGCATGCTGAGAGACTTGCTGAAATTATCCACCAAGTAAAATAGGGAGGACAGAACCAACGGGCTGAACTGTTTTAACTACAGTGTGAAATAAACTTCTGAGTGCAGAACAGAGGGAGAGCAAATTGTCTAATTCACTAGCTATACACAAAAGTTGGACAAGAACTGATAAATGGATTATCTCAACAACTAAGTCCTTAGAAATCGGTTCTGTATTTTTCATTCTCTCCTACGACTCTACCTTTCCCAAATATGGTACGGGATGCATTTGTTTATTTGTCACTGACTGAATTCTTCAAAGTACTTTAATGCTTAATATATATTTGTACCACTTTTTAGAGTAGACCTTACTGACACAGGTCAGAAAATACAATATAACAGTCCAGATGAACAGGCAGATCTCTGATCGCAGGTAATTCTGTACCCTTCAGCACTGTGAGTCAAAGCTAAACATCCTTGATTTATATGCTTGCACTTAGGCAACGTGTGATTAATTCTATTTAGAAAAACTCTTGAACAGAGCAAAATAACACCAGTTACAGAGACAAGTGGGAGATACCAACTTTGATTATGTATAATCTGAACATGGTGCCAACATACCTTTTATTAACACTATTGTGTAGAAGAATCTATGTGTTCTTGTATGATGCTGATTTTGAACATAAGAATGTTCCCATTTTAAAGAAATAAGGGGGATTTATGTACTGAAGCTGATAGAGTTTGCAGCAACAATAAATAATAAGACTACTATATGTTATTCTGATATAAGCTACACCGCATTGCTTTTGTTTCTTTCTTTTTCTTCCTTTTTTTTTTTTTTTTTTGGTCATTTGGACAGGATTCATGTCTTTGTAATTGTTGTGCAACACTAGCTCCTGATTCTGATTAGGCCTCCAGAGCCATCAAAAAATTGCTCCAACTGTTATCATGGATAATAAGATTAAAATAAGAACTGCATTGGTAGGAAGGCAAGAGGAGTTGAAAGCTATCAAGAAGTCTCGGGAAAATTTTAATAAGTCATATTAATAATAAGCAATACAGGTAACGGGAACTGTGAAAAGAAATGAGAGAAAACGAATAATGTAGCTACCAGTTATGAGAGCCTAACTACTAGGAATATGAGGCAACTGGTTATGAGGTGCACAAAATTTGTACCCAGGTCTCTCTCAGAGATACATTTTAATGAAGACGTACATTTCTGTTTTCCATAGACACTGTTGTAAAAGAAACGACGCTAATCAAAAGGGGGACTGAACAGGTAAGTTAAAGAAGAAAAGAAATATTAGTCATTTATCCCATACCTAGAGTTGCCCGTGACATGATGTCTCACATACCCACCCCACTCCAACGCCTGTTCATGGGTAACTGCAGACCTCTGACTTCAGTCAAGGGGAAGGTATTGGAGTATAAATGACGGCTCAGCCCTTGTTTGGGCTGGCATTTCAGGCTGTCTCTGCACAAGCTATCATAGTCATGTTTCTAAGAGACCGTCTGCCAGGAGCACCAAAGAAAGCAGACAGATTTTTGAAAATAACCTTCTTTACTAGTTAAAATTTTTTTAGTTAATTAGTTAACTAAAATTAAAATCCACCTAGCATGCCCATTTCTTTCAACACTGCAGCTGTGACTTGCATCCCTGGATGCTCCACTGGCCACCCTGTACTGGGCCCTGAACAAGCACACATCACAGCAAGGCAAGTTTTGCCCCAAATAGCTCACAACGTCTATGTAGGCCAATAGGGAAGAGGTGATTATTTTAGCCCCCTACTATTTCAGATATGTATCAGAATGGCATAGGAAAATGCAACTGTGGGGCAGGTCTTTATTTAGTCAGCTAAGCCAAAACTTTTTGAAAATACATAAATATAGTTCCAAATACACGCTAGAAAATTAATATGTATACTAAAATTATGTAACTATATCAACATAATGGTTTGCATTCACATCAACAGTCATGTTGATGTTGCTCTCAAGCTGGCTCACAAATTTGGATTGAAAAGAGAACCACCCAGTCTTCAAAAAGAACTTGCAAAAAATTTGCAAATGAAATTATTATAATTTTTTACAATGAAACGGTCTTAACTATCTAGAAATATTTCCACAGAAGCATTAAACCCCAGAATTTTCCAGGTCTTTGTGATCACTGTAACTTTCTAAAAATTGTGGAAACAATGCTTAACACTCTGTTGCTGTTCAGTGACTCAAATGGAAATATATTTTGCTACAAAACACCAACAGATTGTCAAATCTTTATAGTCTTGTTTTCAGCTTTAACTAGTGCTTGGGTGCTATTTACAATGTAAATATTTATTTTCAGCATGGTAATCATCATTTTCATAGTTGTAATTTTATGTCCATATTTTGCAGGACAAGAAACAAAAGGAAATCATTTCAGTTTTGTAGATGAATTAAAGCAGCTGGTTTAACAATGAGTGCTTTTACTAAAAATATCTACATTTACATGTACTTAGCCCATTCTGCATGGACAGTAGATCTACATATTTTTCAAGACGTTGCATGTATTACCATGAACTATATCCTAATAACCTGAAGGATCCAAACCACTATAACTGCCTCTCACAAAATATCATAGACTAATTTAAGTGATCTACAGGAAACAGCCATGGAACATAAATTTCATGTGAGAAATTAATAGGAATCTAAGAAGAAGCTATTTCACACACACAGTGGTTATTTCATAGGTATTTCGTGGGCAGGCTTCAGGTCAGGACAGCATCCTTCAGTTAATAGAAAAAGGAAATACAGCCTTACAGTCTAATACAGCAGCTTGCTGTAAATTATCAAAATATGAAATTTTCATGTAGCAAGATGTTTCACTATTTGAGATTCTTGTTCACCACCAAGATGGTCCAAATATGGAAATTTCAAAATTGTATGTTGAATGGGACATTCCAAAATAATGTAAAAATTCAGAAATATTTCAACTTTGCTGATAAATGGTAATCATCTCTGAACATTCCAAAAATCAAAATATCTTGTTTCAATTGGCTACAGTCAATTTCAACATGCTGTATTTCATGAACCATCAAAATTCCTCTATCTTTTGTTATCACAATGTAATATATAAAAAGAACAATTTAGTGGCCTGCTGTTTTCATTTTTGTGCATATATCATCTGCTCAACTATATTTTGTTTATCATAGCTAAAATCAGTTGATTCCTGTACACAGCACTGAGGAAAATGTGAATGGTATTATACTTAGCACCTCAGGGAACCTAGTAATGCATGTATTATAACACATCAGAGAGTCCAGTATCCTATCTCTGACAGCAGATGCCTAAGAGAAAAGAGTAAGGGCACACAAACACGTAGAGATATTTTCCTGCTATAACTTCCTAGCCTTCAACAGTTCACATCTCAAGGATTTCCTGAGTTAGAGGTAAAGTCAATGTGTTCAACAGTTCTGTATGGATTTTTCAGCCATGTATTTGACTGAACACTCTTTGAATAATGGTAATTATTTTGAGTCAGGAGTGTCCCACGGTGAAGAGTTCCGTAGCACCATTTTGGGAGTGTGTATGAAGATATCTCCTGTTGTTTGTTTTGAGCAGGAACCATAAAAGAGAAAAGAAGCCCAACTACTATTCTGATAGGATGACATGCTAAAATGGAATGTGCTACATGCAGTTTTGTCAGACGAACTCAAAAGCAAATTTTTCATTAGGTGATTTTTATTGTTTTTGAGGTGACTCGACCTGCAGTGGAATATTATTTTTCCATTCATTACCTGTTTTAAACTTGAAAATTCTTAGTAACAAACATTACCCAAAGCTAGTTCAGATTTTACAGAAACAGTAATTTTCATTGGACAACCAGCACAATTATAAATTCCCAACCCATGCTACCAGCTGCAAAACATTCCAAATTCTGCACACTAGATCAGATGCACTAAAATGGTCATAAATTAGCTACAGTGTGTTTTTCAGGACAGGCCTTATAGGTTTCTCCTCATATCAACCCTAGTAGGACCAAACACCGCTCCACCTTCCCCGGAAAGTCCAAAATGTTTTAAATATGTTTCCTATTGCCATTTGGCCTCTGTTCAAAGCCTTTGAGAAAACTAGTAACAGACAGTCCCTAAATCTATATCTCCTTTATGAAGAATATAAAAGAATAATCCCCTAGATTTCTTAAGTGTCCAGGAGAAGTTAAATCCTAAGGATGAAGCAGCTAACTAGTAACAGAAGCAGGCAAGCCTTGCTTCCTTGGTACAACCCCCATATTAGAGGACAGTCATCCTCATATTGCTGCCTCAGCCCAAAGCTTCCTGCCCCTCTCTGAGTCCTCCAAACCACCAACAGATGAACAGCTCTAGAGACAAAAACCACCCATTTCTCTTTGCAGTGGACAAGAAGACTTGATTACACTTTGTCTGATACTGAGCAGGTTGTGATCCGTGCATTTTTCCAGCTCCATGTATACTTATTAAACTTCTTTCCAGGAGTGAAAATACTCAACAGTAAGGATTCAACTAGTGTAAAAATAGCTTTTCATGTGTTTAGCAATAAATTTCAAAACGTTGACTTTGCACTCATAGTCTCTTGCAGCAGGGTTAAGCTCCCCAATGATTCAGTTTCAAGCTTTGTGCCCTGAAAGTTAAAGCCTTCCACTTATCTTTTTACAAGTACAATTCTGCACAAAAATTTATACTCTGTCACACTAAGGACACTGCCAGCCTGTACGGGAAGTCTGTGCATGTCATACAAAGTAATTATGAAATACAGCCTTTCATGAAGAAAGTTCCTTCCAGTTCCAATCACTTTGATGCTAGCTCGGTAACTTTGAGGGTTGGTTCTCAACTTTCAAGCTAATTTTGGCTCATATGGCTTTTGTGACCTTCTAGTTAGCCATATTGGATATATACTGCACAACGCAGAGCCATCTGATGAAATGAATTTATCTCAACTACACTAGGGATCTACCTCAGCTAATTAGGCTAGCTGCAAAGCTAAATTAGCTCATACCTTGTTAACAAAGCAAGCCTGTTCCACTACCAAGGTAACTTGGTTCATGCTACAGCTGATATCTAATCAAAACTGTACCATTCTTTGCATGCTACTCCTAGTTTACTTCTACCCCTTTTTATAGTTATACATTGCCTGAGATTATCTGCATATTCTTTAATAATTATCTTGCCAATCTAAGGCTTTTTTTAAAATGTCTATGTCATTGGGCCTTTTGGACTATTTTATTCTTGTTAGAAGAAATCCAACACCCCCTGAGTCCAGCCTTCTAACTTAAGAATTTGGCGAAGATATTTTTCTAAATTTTCCCTTCAGAGATAGCTTTAATTTCTTCATGAACTCAAATAAGGTCATAATCTAATCATAAGTTGTTATAAAATCATGGTATTCTCTCACAGTTTTCAGTCCAGTCTATGACTTCTTTAATCCTCCTAAAGACACTTCCCAACCATGTTAAGTGATAGTTTTTATAACAAAGTATTGGCGCCTAATTTTATAGATGCTGGATAGTAACACAGAGCTCAGTTTCTCTCAGTGAAAACGACTGTCTTAAATTTATTGGGTTAAGGATTTTCTAATAGCAAGATATTTTTTCTTTCATTTAAATGCAGGAATAAAATGAAAAATAACAAATGCATTAACAAAACACATCTGGATTCCAAAATATTCACTAAGCAAAATACAACATTGACTTCTAACATGAAAAATGAAAACAACTGTAAGAAGAAATAAAATCACAACCACAGAAGTCAGCAGTTTACCACCTTGCACATCAAAGCCCCTGTCTGATGGCCTTCAGGGTGATGTAGTTCAACACGCACTTCTCAACTGCCCTGCCATTAGCCACCAGTAAAATGAAGATATTTCAGTGCAGTGTTTAGGCCAAGAAAGAGCCCCTTTTCTGGTATCACCCTTAAGTCATTGTAGGACTGACCTTGAACAACTGATGACTCCTTTATCTATTATTCACCATTCTTTCTATACTTGCTTCTAGAAAACAGTTTTCAGTCCCTTCCAGGCTTTATCTCACACAGAGAATAGCCATCGCACTCCACTTCCCACTGCATAATTTAAAGTGAGGAAAGCTAAAGTGTTGCAGTAAAATAGTAACTGACCTTGTTTACCCAAGATCGTATTTTGATTCAGTATTAAAGTATCCCATAAATAAGCTTTTTCCTCCACAGTCTTAGACAAGCATGTATCTCAGTACTGGCTAAAACCAGAATGATAAACATTCTGTACTCAAAGAACATTTATATGCCCAAGTGAAATATATATGTATGTACTATTCTAGATTTTTGACCAAACTCAGCAAGGCAGATATTTATAGCTTTCTACCATTTCACTGTTGACTATAAAAGAAGCTAGTGTGTTTAATAGCTCAATATCCTGTCATATCATATGTTTAGGTAAACATATGTAGGGTATTCTAATCTTGATTTATGCATTAGTATTAAAACCAATTCAATTTAGCATGTGCAAAAAGAGAGGATGTACAGGCCTTTTAAAGGGTAGCGGCTGAAAGGTCATCAACAAAAAAGAAACAATTGCATCTTTCTCACAATCGCTCTTTTTATTTTTTGAGGAAGAACCTAGAAGTTATTGGTTTCTTAGTGTGTTTTCCCAGTATTATCACCCTTAATTCTAAGAACTGATGAAATTAATCTGTTTTAAAATTGACTATTTGAGGAAACAGGAACATTGTCTTAAACTGTAAAAAATTAGATATAGCATAACAATTTAAATGTGGTAATTCACATTAGCAGTCATCTCTGTCATCCAGTCTCATAGTTTTCATTATAAATGATAAAACTTGAGCTGCAAAAAGCAGGAATTCTATAGACTACACAATGACAGAAAACAAACTTCAGTGTCTATACCCTCTTCATGTAGGTGTCCTACTTGGAAACAGCAGATATTGAAATAATAGGCTTTTGTTAGAAGAAATACATTGAATGAACTTTTTGTTAGGACTTTCATCAGAAAGCAAAAATGTTAGCACAAAAGAACAGAATCAAGTACAATGTATTTGTTCACAGAAGTAGAAAAGAAACAGTGGCTGTTATTTGCTGGCTCATACTCCAGAATGATATAACTCTCCTTTTAAATAGGATGAACTATGACAAATGCCATGCTCTACTTACTCTGTTTCCTCATTTCAAAGTAGAGTTCAGCTATCATAAAGATGATTTGTCTCCCTGTGATCCATCAAATCATTATGTTCTTTTGTATTGTTTTTCCTATTGATCCCTAGTGTTGAAAACTCAAGGACTATATGGAGGATGTTCTTCCATGGAGCATCACTGGCCTGTGAAGCTTTCTTCCTCACTATTAGCTTGGCATGAATCAGGCAGTAAGCAGTAACCACCAACGTCTTTGTCTAAATTGTAGTTGATTTCTAGGCCACATTACTGGATTTCCCTTGTTTCTTTAAAGAATGCCAATCTTTTTTGTACAGTATTTTGAATATGACAGATTATTCAGGTGCTGAGGTCATGTCTTCTCTCTAAGAAGATTCTTTAAATGTGTGGTGGGTTGACCTTGGCTGGATGTCAAGTGCCAATCAAGCCACTCTATCACTCCCCTCCTCAGCAGGATGGGGCAGGGAGAAAATAAGATAGAAAAAAAACCCCTTGTGGGTCAAGATAAAGGCAGTTTAAGAAAGCAAAAGCAAAGGCCGCACACAGAAGCAAA
This sequence comes from Morus bassanus, assembly GCA_031468815.1. Classification (NCBI taxonomy): domain Eukaryota; kingdom Metazoa; phylum Chordata; class Aves; order Suliformes; family Sulidae; genus Morus; species Morus bassanus. Next base: position 111,538,107 of record CM062568.1, read on the forward strand.
GGAAAACAAAAGATTTATTCTGTACTTCCCACCAGCAGGCAATGTCCAGCCACTTCCCAGGAAGCAAGGCTTCAGTACGTTTTAATAAGGAATGTCCCCCCCCCGCCCCCTCCTTTATCTTAGCTTTTATTGCTGAGCAGATGTCATATGGTATGGAATATCCCTTTGGTCACTTGGGGTCAGCTGTCCTGGCTATGACCCCTCCCAAGATCTTGCCCACCCCCCCAGCCTACTGGTGAGGGGGAGGAATGTTGGAGAGATGGCCTTGATGCTGTGGGAGCACTGCTCAGCAGTAGCCAAAACTCTGGTGTCTTATCAACACCTTTCCAGCTACCAATACAAAGCACAGCACTATGAGGGATGCTATGGGGAAGGTGAACTCCATCTCAGCCAGAACCAATACAAAATGTCAGCCACCAGATGAGCCTTATTTAATTATCATTCCTCTAGTCTCAGAAGAACATCTGTTCCTAAATATTAGCACTTTCAATTTTCAGCCAGGTTATGGATCTTATTTCTCTCTTCTAGACGGTAAAACAGGAGACTATGACAACAAGACAACCCCTCCCCGTCTCTATACGTCTCAACAGTACTGTAATAAACACAGCTTGTGTAGGATTAGTTACTACAGTCATATTGTTGTTCTTCAGCAAGGAATATGTAGGCTCCAAGATGAGATAAACATGCTAAATCAGACTTTTCTTCCCTTTCTCCCCAATATTTCCCCTCTCTCTTCCCTAAATCAAAAATAACAACTCTGCTATCACTAATAGGAATGGTCAAACCACTCGTACATAAGAAAAAATTCCTCTCCTCTATACGCTTACAGAAAAAGAAAATTTGTAAAAATAAGATCTTGGGGGGTTTTGTTTGTGGTTTAGGGATGATTTTTATGTGAACAAAAGAAAAGAAAATAGTAGGCCACAGAGTTGGTAGATACACTACATGTGGCAGCAGTGCACATTCTATAGATGATAGAGTTGCACAGATCTGGGGTTTCTCTGTCCCCACACAGCTGCTTTCACTAGCCTTCGGATGCCCTACAGAGCTTTTACCAGCAGATACAATTCACAACCTTGTATTTTCAGAGTATTCTCAGATTCTGCATTTCTGAGATATGCTAATTCATTGTCAAGTTTCCATATTTTCTACAACCTTAGCCCTTTTGTATCTGTTTTTCATTCACTACTAACTGATAATGCATCTTGTTGAATGCATCAAATAATGTTAGATTCTCAACTCAGGAAATGCAGCTCCAGTCCCAACTGACAACATACCATCAGCATATTAGCTAGAAAATTACCTTGTCAGCAAGGAAAATGTCACATTTTTAATATAGTAGTAATCACCAGCTAAGTCAATAACTTGAGTTTGAAAAAGTTTAGCAAGAGCCACAAAATAGCCACCAGCTTCTATTTTCTTCTCCTCTGCCCCAGTTAGCCACTCCAAATGTCCTCACAGCCTGCATTTCAGCACATGGTACTTTCAATACACTTTTGATGAATTCCTGTAAATGTCCGGTTTTTATGCTCCAGTATTCTCAAATATTCCTGCTTGCAACAAAACCAAATTTATAACGTGAGGGAGGCTGCATATTTCTGGCACATGCAGTTGTGCAGATGTTATTCCTTAAGGAAGACTATCTTGATTGCCTCCGTGAATAATGGCTACGAGATGGCAAGGAGCCAACAGTTCTCTTACAGCAGAAGGTATAAAACCACTCTCCTACTGAAAGAAGGCCCCCAGTAGGATAATATATTATTACGCATGATTCAAATTACAGGATCTGCAGCAGGGGAGCTAGTGGCTGAATCAGGACAGCCGCACACAGAATACTGATGATGGGATGATGGAATGCATCGTGCATTGAAAGAGCTATGGTTTAGTGTTTAAATCTTCTATATTTTCAAAGTGACTACATGGATCAATATATAACTGAAGCTCCATAAACAAATTGTACATTACTGTGTGCGTGGAGGGGGGAAGTTATCACGTTGTAACAAAAATTCTATTTAAGAATACTTCTTTAAATAAAATTTTGCTTTGCCAAAGACTGTTGACCTCTTGAAGCCCACTAGCAATACATAGAGCTTTAATTTAATAACACAATATTGAATTTGTCTCATATCTGATTCTGTTTCAGCTATTTGAATACTGAAGAGCAAAACCTTGCCTCATTAGATTATGCGGTCTGAAATCTCTGCATTCCACAGTATTCTGGGCTGGTTTTAAATTGTTCGCACAACAAATTACTTTACCCACAAAGAACTAAATCCAAATGTTCAACACAATGTTGGCTTGCCCAAATGTTTTCCATTTATAATTGAACACATCTCAAGAAAATGTGCATGTTTATTATTTAAAAAAAAAAAAAAAACACAACAAAAAAAAACACCAAAAAAACAACCACCAAATCTATTCCCCAATATGAAAAGCTGGCTAGAGAATAGTTTTTCAAGCTAAGATCTAATCTTTTCTGTGTAGATTAAGCACATGCTAAGTAAAAAGAGAAATAGCTAAACAAAAATTCTATATTTCGCTTTGCTGCAACATACCCTGAAGCAGTATGCAAGCTCTCCCTTGACTTCCTTTCATACTGGCTCTTGTATTCAATTATTCTGGTAAATGGATGCAAATCAGGTGCATTGTGTTGAGGTAGAAGGAAGGGGGTGAAATTTGTTCAGAAATGATCTCAGTTCTATTCATTAATAAAATGACATCTTGGCTGAAAGTGGTGAAGAATGAAATATAACAGTACTGAACTTCACTCAGTTGTAACAGATGCATGTACGAACCTTTAGAGAAAGCCAGATATGTAAAACGGCCACAGCGAAATGATTTCTGAAGCCTTAGAATAAGTACTTAGACTGTGATGGTAGCTAAAGATGCAAACTCGATGCTGCAGCAACACCCTTTTTACCTTCCAGGATGGTTAAAGGTAATCTCAGACTATAAATGGAGGAAGCAGTACCACATTAGGTAAGGACTACAAGGAGACAAACATACACGAAAGAAAAATATATGCACAATATTAACAATAAAAGACTCTTTTAAAGGTTTTATGGGGCCAACAGAAAAAAAAAGATGGAACAATGCCCATGGTTACCTGCAGAGACAGCACACAGTTAAAAAAAAAAAATCAGGAAAAATGTAGCCACCGTTTTGCATAGCGATTCAAATTATGCTGGCAGAATAATTAATGGAAGACCTAATCTCTGTGAGGAAAAAAAAAAAAAAGAAAAGAAAAAAGGATACGTTAAACAAAGTTCATTACTGCATGATGTAAATGAGTTTCTCACCAGTGATGTCACTGATTGGCTGGGATGTAGAGCTGGTTTCGAACAGTGCAGCATGGCCGGATTGGCTGCTAGCTCTTCTGGTTACTGCCTGCTTGGGCAGCGGTCGAACCAGACACTTTCTGTCTCTCTTGTTGTCGTTTGAAGCAAATCTTGTTCAGCCCAGCTGTGTCTCCATAGTAGTGGCACCCTAAGAGAGTCTCCCTCCTGCTTCCCACAGCTCATCTGTAAGGCGGTCGCTGCTGTGAAATACCAGCCTTTGGCACGGAGCCCAGACTGCGTTGTTAGATCCGTCTATAATACAGAAAAGAATTTTTTTAAAGCAGTTCTTTCACCGAATTACATCCTAAGAAGGATTAATAAGCACTAAATTGCAACTGATTTGTGGACTTTCAAATTATGTAGCTAGCACACTTTCTGAAATAAAACATTATCTGACCTGCAATAGCAATTGGTTTTCAAAAAAAAAAAAAGAAAAAGAAAAAAAAAAAAGAAAGAATGAAAGAAAGGAAGAAAGAGAAGCAACAACTCTTCTTTGTTTACCTTGGTTACAAAAAAAAATTCTTCGTTTTTTTCCCCTAGAACGGTAACTGATATCTTGGTGCTACGCAAGAATATTTTAAACCATCGCCAGTTTTCTATTTACATCCGAGTCATTATTTTCAGGTTAAGACAAGGGATCTTAATTAGCATTCTCTTTAACTATGCAAACTGAGACAGGGCATGAAAGAAAAATGCTGTATGGAAGAGACAGAGGAGAGAGGGAGAGGGAGAGAGAGAGGGAGAGAGAGGGAGAGAGAGAAGGGAAAAAAAAAATCTGTGCAGCTTTTACAGTTCAGCTGTCTGACCCCCTGCAAAAAGAATGCAGTCATATCAACTTTGCCAGACAATGGAGTACCTACAGGCTTTCCTCTAGACAAGTCCTTTATAACCAGTCAGTATTATGTGCTGCAGACAGTGGCCAATCGCTAAGCTGCTTTCTACAGCAGTGACACAATAGGTGCACTGGCCACACTGTCCTCCTAGCCTCTGACAGCGGTTCAGGTTCATTTTTTGTACACTGGATTACGCATATGTCTTTAATGTTCCCACTGTATGAAAAAAAAAAATCAGCCTAAGCTTGCTTTGTTTTGCTATAATTACATCAGCCTAATTACTGCAGCCGAGCCGCAGTGCCACTGCTCAGAGCGGCGCATAGGCATGCACGTCATATAAATATGCATGAGCACGCCTGCTTATTTAAATACAAAAATGCATCAATTGCTGGTGGTGTCTTTTTGTTTTTGTTTTCTGCATGTCCTTCCTCCCCCCTCAAACACCCATTCCTGATAAACCAAATGAGTTAAGGACGCCTAGCAAATACGGTCACCATTTTCTCCCTTTATTTATCCAAACTTTTATTTGTTCCGTTCTAATTGCAAGCATTCAGTAGGAACTAAAAAAAATTTCAAATGCAAATGAGTCTCAGTTAGTAAGGGGAAGGGTATTGCAGACCTAGGGCATTTTTCTCCCTTGTCACTAACCATCAGAGTAAGCGCCTGTAAATGAATCTGCATGCACTCCATCACAGCCACGCATCAGATGCCCAGTTCTTATTAAAAGCCCGATGATCCCCCAGCATGTGCATGCATCCAGCTTGTGTGTTTGGGTATTCTGTAATTACAGCATCTCTTGTAACAGTACCTGAATCTGCTCATATAGTCAAAAGATTAAATCATCACTATTCACATATTAGACAGACATAATTGGGCACATTTTATAATGGGAATCGCCATGCTAATTTTTCTGATTTTATGCATGGGATTTACATATTCATGAAGAGAATAGCTGTTATGACCGCCGACAGAGCAACATGAAAAGAAAAGACACCATTCTTTAGCACACAGAGTATACAAAACCTAGGGGGAAAAGATGCAGCATATGGCGACAAGGAGAAGTTGTTTGGCTTTTGAGGGTTATTTTATTTCCTATTTATAAATTCTGGGTAGATGGCTTACAAAATCATGTAAGTATTCTGAACACGAAGGCAAAGTAAATCTGTGTTATTAGGAATCAACCACTGGTAGCTGAAATAAAATAATTTTCCAGTTGGTGCCCAATGTTCTGCAAGTTTTGCCTTTGCATTAGAGACTATTTTCAGTTTTTGGATGCTTAGGACATATTCATCCAGGAATGCACAAAACTAGCAATGAATCAGAAAGGAATAGAAATTCCATCTGATGTTTAAAAATCTTGATTTCATATTCTAATGCCTACTCTGAATTAGGGAACTCTACCTTTCCCAGGAAAGCTAGTGGTCATCGTTACCATAAGTATTTTTTTCCCCAACTTATTAGAACTGCATGTTTTCCAAATCTGATAAAATACATCCTCTGAGTGACTTTCAGGTTCTATTGTTTTTTAAAGAAAAAAAAAAATCACCAGAGGAAAGATAATTCAGGCAGTATTGTAAACACACTGCGTGTTGATTTTTATAACAATTTCATATAAATAAATAAAAATCCATACTATGCTTACTGTAACCTTGTCCCTCTTATGCATTTAGTATAATTATTTTTAAATGTTTCTTTATCTCTCTGGTAGCTGCCACTCAAACCAGCCCAAATTTCCTTATAATAGCCAGATAACATTACCTGCAGATGTGTGCTTTCCTTACATTTTCCTACATTTGGTGAAGATAATACTACAGATAGCAAGGTGAAAATATTTAATTTTCCAGTGGGAAATGAAAAATTTTAATGCAATAGCCATACGTTTGACAGGCCTTGTTGTATATCAGTTTTCACAAAACGCTGTATTCAATACTACCACAAAAGAACAAAAAAGAGCTTTTTTTTTCTTTCTTTACATTTGTATATTATACCTTTCTTTGAATCACAGTCCTTCAATGCAGTCATGCAGTAAAATTTTTTGTAATGACTGACATGATATTATATATTACATTATAAAAATATATTTTAAAAAGGCGATAGACTTTTTTATAAGATACCATTATAAATTTAACTAACGATATTGAATGTATATTCAAAAATAATCACAAGAAATTGCTTTTGGTTCTCTAAAGTAGACATTTTTTGCAAAAGCAAAATAAACAGTAAAAAATAATTTAAACCCATTAACATTAAATAAAGCATATTTCTTCAACCAGACCACTGTTATTGTCTCTGTCAAAACAATAAGCTGCCAAATACTTTCTTTGTGTTTGTCTCTACCTAAAATTCAAACTCCAGTGACCCCAAATCTATGGGCTAATTATTAATTTTTCCCTTTAGCTTAAATGTCTGGGCTATGACATCATATAGCACAAAAATAAGATTCATTGCTAAAAGGGAAGCCTTTACAGAGCAGAATGGTGAAATAATTTTTAAGGTATGAACCTTTTAAAAACCTTGGCATGGCCTCTATTCAAGAATCCCACTCCATAATGTCAAGTACATCAGTGCTAATTTGAAGCTTTTGTTAGAGGATAACATCTGAACACTTCAAGTATTCATGGAAGAATGTGAGGCAGTTTTGCTTAAAGAAAATATGTAATTTTGTGTTCTGTGCTTACTGAGACAGAAAAATTAATGTGTTCCTTGTTTGTAGCAATGAACCTGACAAATTTCAAGCACTGTATTGAAGTAAATGAAAGCACATACCTCTAAATGTGGGCAGATTTTGGTCTTATTTTATAATCCCTACCGTACCACAGGTTTGGTTTTTTTTTTATTTAACTCATTCCAGCAGAGTAAATGTTTGTAACAATAGTATAAGTTAAGAAATTTCAGCAATAAGATTATCCGATTTGTTACACCTAGCATAAACTGAAATCAACAATAGTTAAAAATATTTCCATGTTTAGAGTAAGGTTTCTAATTCTAGAACTGCATCATATATCAAATCAGTTTTCTACATCCTTCTTTAATTTCAAATGCCATTTTCTTTACAAACTATCATCTTTTGTTTCGTATTTTTATAGCATGTAGTCCTATCAGCCTCAGTCCTTTATTCAAGTTCTTATAAATTCCCAGAATACACAAAACAGTCAATAGCATCAGTTATGATGATATTTGGCATATATACTTCCTACATCTTCAGCTTCTGAATGACAGTCTGAATTTTCAAACAATACTGAGGGTCTGGCATCCATGTTTAAACTCTGGTCCTGCCATAAGCTTCATTCCAGAAAATTACCACATAACTGAAATTTAAGATCCTAAATAAGCAGGTAGTCTGACTTTCAGAAGTGCCAGAAACCCGCAGCTCAATTATACACTACAGGTGCTCCCGTTAACTGAACTGCCTTAATATGATGCAGATGCCAAACACTTTGCTTTCGTAAAGGACCTGATGCAAATATTGTCCTGATCTTTTTCATTTTAGTAACTGTTATAATCCCAAATGCTGTGATGATGGAATAGAGCTTTCTAGCCTTGGGCTTGTTACCTTCAGTGGAAAAACAGCAATGGCTTAAAAGGTAAAAAATGTAGCTTCAATATTACTACTTAAATTTGTGGCAACACGAGACTAGTATTTGGGTTGATGTAAAATATCAGGTCTGTAAAAAAAGTTGCAGTAAAAAGAAGTTTAGTTACCATCTAATAATCTTTGTATCTAATATCTGTATCTGGAAGAGTACTAGAAACTTGGAAATTCATTGCCCAGGGCCTAACCAGTTCAGTTGGAAACTACTCTGGCATTTTGGCATCAACAGACACACACAGATTAAAATTCACTGAAGGATTTCCACCATCATATCTTTCATGAAAATATCCAGCCAAACAACCTTACATGGTAATAGTGAAATAAAGTAATTTTTCTCCCTTTTTTAATTCAGATTTTCCAGGAAATTTTGTTGGGCTACATACCCAATAAAGACAGTCTACACTTCTAAAAATTTGATTAATAAAAGCAGAAAAAGGTGTGTTATTTTGGGGTAAAATCATAACCTGTTTACCTGTAATGTTTCACACATTCTTTGGGGACTTTTTCCATTTTTTTAATATTTTCATGTATTTTTTTAAAATAATGGAAGTAGAATTGCCTGGCCCTTTTAAATGTCAATGACGAGTCACATTTAGGAAAATTTTTAATGAATCTGGTTTAAGAATATATAAAAAATATTTGTCTAAAGTCTTTGCCACTTAAAAGCATGTGCAGTTCTAGCGAAAAACTCATTTTCATTTACCCCTTGAAGAAACTTATCTTAGAGTTATTTTAACCATCATTTCCTACTCAGTTGCATCTTCCTCTTATTCAGAATTCATCCTTTCCTCAGGCTCTACTTAGTCCTCCTATAGAGGAAAAATTGAATTAAACGCTTTTGACAGTAATTTAATTAAACTGATTGTACAGGCATGTAAACATATGATTAAGTGTCTATTTCTCCACAGTAGCTATAGTGCTGTAAGCACTTTTACCTTGTAGTACCCCACCCACCATAAACCTATTTTCACTTACCTGTCTCTCATTTACTTGGGAACAGGATACTCTGGGTGAAGTCACATGGGCTGTTACTGTGTGAGTATTTAACCTGTTTTATCTTCATAGCCTACCACAAGCTGTTGCTGTAACTGAGTTAACTAAACTGAATTGCTGATTTAACATAGTTTTCCTTCTTTTTCTTGCACATGCATTAAGTAAACCTCAATAAATGTTCATTTCTAGTAGCAAATACTCCGGGTTTTATGACTTGATACAAGTACCAAAGCAACTGCATACTAAATGATGCCTCTACTTCAAATGTTGTTTTATCTCAAGACAGAGTAAGTGGGTCTAGCTGAAGGCTGGTAAATGCTATGGTACTGTTGAGTGTTTGAATTACCAGGACTCAGAGACAAAGATAATAATTTTCAGCTTTATTAGTCTCCTTATTCATGATGAGGCACCATTGCTGTGAAGAGGGCTGAACACACCCATCTACATCATCAAGGATTTTTGTTGTATTAAAAATATGCATCTAGGACACTCTTGGAGTTTCCTAATCTACAGTGAACACGAGAGCCTACTTTCAATGGAGCCTATTTTAGGTAATATTTCAGCACATCATGCAGCCAGCAGCCAAGCAGAAAACCTACGCTACCCAGCTGTAACTCCGCTTATCTGTCAACTGTTTTGTAAACTCAGGTTAACTCTCCCCAAGTGCAGAAAACAATCACTGTATTTGAAAGAAAATGCAAAGTTAGAAAGTCCTCTAGGCACAAGATGTCTAAATACTAAGTACAAGATTTCAAGAGCAAGATGACAGTCCCCTCAGTCCACCTGTGAAATCTCTCAGGGAGGCAATGTCAGTCTGGGCTACTGGGTGCCACTGATGAAAACAGCAAGGCAACGAAGGATGGCTACTGACAGGTGCCTCTGACTTGTCGTTACACAATGAAGTTCCACCACTTCCCTTAAAACACAGAAAACCTCCAACCTTTAGTAAATAACACATGTATTGCACCTTATAAGTCAGGGCAGGATTTGGTGGTCTGTGTTTAGTGTTAAACAACTTAGTGCCACCTGGCCTCCTAGGATGTGTGGTGGCTGCCCAACATATGGAAAAGCCTTGGATTTCTACTGGTGTTTTAAACGGCACTCAGTGCCTAGCTTTAAAATACTGTATCCCACGCTCCGAGTTTACCTTCACCTTTCATACAAAACTAATCTTGAAGCAGTCCAATCTTTTTTTCTCTCTCAGGAAGCCACAGTCTACAAAATCCTCTCAGCAGCAAGCATCTGCCATCCCTCTTGGGCATGCCTACACTGCTAAATGCAGTGCCACAGAAAGATATGCAGTCTTGGGCACCATTTGCAGTACAATATCATTATGACAGTATTTTATATTGTGGTGGGCTGATGTTGGCTGGCTGCCAGATGCCACCCAGCCACTCCCTCACTCCCCCTCCTCAGCAGGACAGGAGAGGAAAATAAGATGGAAAAGTTCATGGGTCAAGACAAAGACAGGGAGATCACTCACCAATTTCCATCACTGGCAAAACAGACTCGACTTGGGGAAAGTAGTTTAACTCATTGCCATCCCTCAGTGGCGCAGAAAGGGTGAAGAACAGAGGTTGTGGTCAGTCCATAACAACTCCTCTCTGCTGGTCCTTCCTCCTCACAGTCTTCCCCTAATCCAGCGTGGGTCTTTTGCACAGGCTGCCATCCTTCAGGATAAGCCTGCTCCTGTGTGGGCTCTCCACAGGCTGCAGTTTCCTTCACAAAATATCCACCTGCTCCAGTGTGGGGTTGTCCATGGCTGCAGTGTGGACATCTGCTCCACCATGGTCTCTCCAGGGGCTCTGGGAGATCCCTGCTCTGGCACCTGGAGCCCCTCCTCCCCCTCCCCCTCCCCCCCCCCCGGGGCTCCCAGGGCTGTTTCTCCCACTCCCCCCCATTCCTCTCTCTGACTGTCCAGCCGTTTGCCCTCTCTTGCCCAGGCTTTCCCCGAGGCGCCGCCATCCCTGGCGGCTGCGGGGCTCAGCCGTGCCCTGGGGTGGGTGGGTTGGAGCCGGCTGGAACCGGCTGTGTCCGGCACGGGGCAGCCCCGGCCTCCCCGCACAGAGGCCGCCCTGCAGCAGCCCCTGCCACACCCGGGGCACCAGCACCCAGTGTACACTGTTACTTCTTTCTTGACTGACAAACTTCAACGGTTCGCACACACATTTTTTCTTGACTGATAATGTGTTTAAATGAACACACATAGACTAGTTTGCCCGTGTGAAGCACCGCTGTGAAGTAGCTATAGTGCTTATGGCTTTTCACCCGAAGCTCAGGTTTCTCTACAGAGTGCTTTAGTTTTCCGTGGACAGGTATCCTCAGTTGGCCTTCAGGACAAAACATGTATAAAGACCACTTTCTGTCCAATAGTTAAATTCCTTCTGCACACAGACACAAGAAACTCCTGCTGCTGTCTCGCCTCCACAAAGCTGGAAATGTAGAAAGGAACACTCTTACAAGAACTGCTCAAAACCTCTCTGACTTCTCCAGCAATTAGTTGCTGGGGTGATCTAAGAGGTTACTAGCCCTAGTTATGAATCTGCAATGCAGGAGCAGGACAACCCACCCTTTGAGAGCAGAAACAGCAGAAATAGCTTTCACTACCAGCCACTGCCCTACCCAGGCCCACAGGTCTGAGCATTGACAGGTAATAAGACTGCTTCACAGCCTTTTGAGCTCCTCCAAACAAGCGTGTTGCTCAAGAAAGGAACAACAGTTAAAATAATGCCTACTTTGACCAGCAAAGGACATAAAAGGTTGACTGACTCAACCCCAGATACATAGCCATGAGAATATCCAGGTGAGGACACCTAAAAACTTCCTTTTTACCAAGGAGAAAACTTGCATATCTATTACATTAGGTCTTCCCCCTTTTCATAATTCTTGGGAAGCAGAGCCAGACGTCAATCAAAGAACCCCATGTATTACTTTAATAGCTAGGATTAATAAATTATAGGTTTCCTGGTATAAATATGCGTGTATTCAGTACAAGCTGCTGTTTGAAACGTATTGATAATTGTGAAAGGATTTGGACTGTTCCCAAGTCAAACTGTGCACTCCATGCAATAGCAACCTTCCCTGCAACGTTCACTGCCACAGTCTGTATCATAGCCTGCTCCTTGATTTAACACACCTAGGTGATGCTGAAATCCTTGACAAAGGATTGATAAAGGATTGATAAAATTAGTACATCCTTGGATGTAATGTACAAGGCATGTGACTTAAGAAAAGCACAAGAGAACACAAAACTAAGATGCTAGTTCTGCGTGGCTCCCACTGTCCCTCCCAGCAGAGGGATGCTGCTCTTCAGCATTCAGAGGCTGGCCCAGTTCATCTAGTGAGCAGGCTTCTATACACAGGACTTGGAAATCCCTGCTCTAGAGGCCCATGACTGAGTTTCTCACCCTGGTCTGCTGATGGAAAAGGTCAAGGATCGCTTCAAAAGGGCTCAAGTTTCCCTGTGCCCTGGGGACTGGGCAGAAAGTCAGAGGACTCTGCCTCATCAGAGTTCCTGGCCCAAGCAATATGTGCTGTAAAAATCAGGATGCTCTGCTGTTCCCCACAACTGTTTAGGCTGTTGGTTTGTTTGTTTGTTTTAACTTATCTGGGAGTAAAGTGGCCATGCCTAAGAAGTTTCTTTGTTAACCTTGCATTACTTGCTCTCCTGAAGGATTTAGCTAGAAAAACTGAGCTGCCACAGCCGGTTAGTTATGCGAAAGGATGACCAATCACTTGAGGTATGTTCAACAATTGTCACTCTAGTTTCACAGCCCATGTGGCCAATCTGCAAGGCTCTTGATGAACAATGGTGTTATCAGAAACTGATTCTGCACCTGGGAGACTGCCTGAGAAACCCAGTTCTGCGCTGGTGATCAGCAACGCCCTGCTCTGGGACCTATCTACTGGGGCCACTTACAGCTGTCAGGAACCTGCCCAGAGAGACACTGGACCAAGTTGCAAGTAGTGGCGTACTTCAAAAGCAATTTTCAATCTAGCTATTCCTGAGCATCAGTAACTTGTCCTAAGAATAAATAAAGCCAAGGGAGACTGAAATAAGATGTGCAGAGGGACTATACATGGCCAGCATGAATCATTTTGAGACAAAGCTGCTTTCTTCATTCTGACTGATGAAATAGCTCTTTATGGAAAAGAAAAACTAAGGGTTCAGAGCAAATGCAGAATTAGAAAAACACAGTATGAATGCTCCTCAAAACATTATTCTATTCCTGCTTTGCCAAATAAGCCTTGGTAGCCATTTCCAAGGACCTTAAGTAGAATGAACCAGTCAGAAAAAAAAATGTTATCTATATAAATAATATATCTTGATATATTTGTTGAGTATTACACCAGTGTTAATGCAGTTATCCTCAAAATACTCATGAAAGGTATGGCCGTTACATTTGTAACTTTACAGATGGGACTTTAATCCCAGAGATATGAAGCTAAAAAGGTAGCAACTAGTAATGAAACATTCATCTCCTAAATTCTCCTTCCTGTGAATAGACCTAGAGCAAAAAGAGCAATCAGCCTGATCTACACTATGTAAGAATTAGATAAATAGCACTTAATAATGCTATTCAGCATTAGTCCAATTTAAAACACTTTAAATTTTTGTTAGCTTTCATTATACTCGTATGCAATACAACATACATGGAACATATTTTGTATATAAAAAAAAAGTACAGATGTTAACTCATGTGCAGCTACAGTAAGTACCAATGAGAAAGCAAAGGAGGAAAATATAAGTAGGTAAATTATCTAAATCCCCGAGCTTGTAAGCACACATGCAACTCTTGTAGCAAGCTGACAAAATATTATTCTGCAATAAGGTTTCCCATTATCCACATTTTTTTCTTAAAATATCAAAATTCATTGAATGCAATCACTAAAGCTATATATGAAAGGAGCGCTAATCCTACAGTCTATAAAATACCTTTTGCTTTTCTCTGAATAATACTTGTCTTCTGGATTTCAGGCATGATACAAGAACAGACTGCTCCTCTCCCATGGACTGTAAGGGGGAAATGCTCCAGACACCATTAGCTTGCTTTGCTCTTTAAGATATACCCTCCTGCATCAAATGAAAGATGTCACATACCACAAGGATTTTCATAATTACATAGATAGGTCACTCAGAACACAATGCCTGTATTAACTGTTTTCTTGTTCAATTGTTTTGCTTCAAAAAAGACCTCTTGGCCTTCTACTTGAAAACAGAGGTGGGAGATAGAGGGCAGGAGAGGAAGTCGTAATGAATACATGCTCAAGGAAACATTCAGGGATTTCGCTGTGGGATTTCCATTAGTATCAGTGGGGGTTGTTTAGGGATTTAGCTCTACAATGCTTTGAAAACATGCATTTCAGTGTTGGTAGGAGGACATAACTGCTCTGAATTTGTCTTTGCCCCTATGTCTCCAGCCAGGGAGGTTAATAAAAGGTTTAAAGAGAAGCAGGGGCAGGATAGAGGTTCTGATACGATGGCAACACTGCGTGTCCTGCTGGGCTCTCAAGCCTATTTGACATGTCACTTCATGCCATCACTGTGCAGCTGGGCAAAATGCAGGCATAGAATTATGTGCACCGTGAACTTCAAGCATCAGCCCTTCCAAAACATTCAAGTGAGGAAAAACACTACAGAACTTAACATGTTTGGCTTTAGTTCCATTTCCCACCAGTTAAAACATTCAGATTTTCTAAATTCTTAGGGAAAAAAAATATGAAGAACCTTACAAAAATTCAGAAAATTCAGGAACAAACTCCTGTTACTTGTATTCTTTTCAACACCCTGTGATTTAGCTTTAAGTTAGGACTTTGGTAAAAGCCTTATGTAACAGGGGGTTTTGCACTCAGAAGTCTATTTCTACCCCTACCTTAAACAATAGTTTGCAATCTAGTATTAAAAAAAAAATCAAAAAGGAGCAATCTTCAATACATGTGTGACATGCAAGGAATATTTAGCATTAATCATTCTGGAGGTAGCTGGAAAAGGAAAAGAACAGTAAAAAAAATCCTTTAGGCAATAAGAATTCAGTTAACACCATGAATGCTCAGGAAGACAAGAGGTTTTTTTCAAACCCCTTACAGGAAGCAGACATTACATATCCTCCCATTTTTTCAGCATAATCACCCAAGAAAGAGATCATCAGGTGTAAGGGCCTTGCTCTGTTTGGCAGAACATTGATGAGAACTGTCCCATGGTCAAAGAGGATTTAGCTTATCGCCCAAATCTACACAAGTCTTCCATATATATTTTGTTATAATAAAAAGGTGATGAGAAACACAGCATATACTTTCTTTCCATAAATGTAACACATAGATTTGTATGTGTTCTCCCTCCTATAATGGAGGAAATAAACAAAATTCTCAAGGGCTCTGATCCACCTGGCCCTCTGTTTCCTTTTCTTCTATTTTTACCCTGCTTTTTGGAGGCTGCAGAGGTCTGATTCTGGCCCCTAAAACTTGGGGTGACAAAACTCAATTCTCCCTAACCATGAGTGAGAAGATTTTATCCGGCTTGATACAACTGTTCCGTATGCCAACCTGCATTAATCCAAACAGTACATCCCCATGGCCTTTGACAAGCTGTATCAGTAGTGTTAGATAAGGAACACTAATACTGCTGTTGATTTCAGATTTCTTGTTTACCACAGGTGCTGCAAGCATTTATATGAAGACACTTTCCAACTAATAACCAATGCTAAAACTACTGAGGAGTACAGGATTTATGCATCATCATGAACTTTTTTTTTTGTGGCAGGAAACCAAAACTAATAATTTCCATTAATATATCCAATCTTGCCAGTCATTTGCATCATACAAAAATTTTTGTTCCACCACTAACCTGCTATGTTTTTCCAAATAAAAATATCAAGATTGATAATATTTATACACAGCAACAAGAAACACACTTGTTTATGTGCAAGGAAAAGATTAAAGTCAGACTCAAAAGCCTCCAATGAGTATTGCTGTCCGGTAAAGGTACATGTTTTTCCATGTGCATGTTATGCACGGACACCGAGACAGTAAATGGTAAGATTTGCTACAGAAGCACATGTATAAAAAAGTAATGTTTAGACATGATTGTTCCCACATGTGCTATGCCAAATGCAAGGAATATTCCCTCCTCCCCCCCCCCCGCCCCCCCACCTTCTGAAACTTAAAGTAATAACTATTTCTTTTTTTTTTTCAGAAAGCACTCTGGCTCTTTTTTGTTTTCTTTCCTCCTACACACTTCACTCAATGTACCAGAAATTCTTCATGTTCCACAAAAAGTACTGTAGAAGGTGCAAAAAGGAGAAAGACAATGTTGCATATACCTTTTAATTCCTAGTACCAGCCACCAGGTTATACTTCAAATGCAAGTGTGGCTGGCTAAAACCAGACAAGAAAGTTCCTTTATGTGATACATTTTTGCCATTTGCAGGAAAACAGAGCAACTCAACATGACAAATGCAAATAAAGCAATGGACAGCAGTCAAATCTTGCAAAACCTTGACAGAAAAAAGTGACTATGTTCCCTTATTTATTGTCAGTAGACATGTATGACTTACATGTCATCTGGTGTCTTATGTGTATCTCAGAAAAAAATGCTTTGCAGCCTTTTGGTGTGGAAATTTACATAGCCCAGCTTCAAAACACCGCACATCTCGCATGGCCACAAACCATGTGCTCTGAAGTGCCGCATCCCATTGCCCCAACACTGTTTAGAAAGCTACACACTGCTGTTTCTGAACACCCAACAAGGGATTGCTTCATCTTTGTTTTCTCATCCTGAAAAGTCAAGGCTGGCTTCAAAACTGAAACAGTCAGTCTCTTGTCACTGAAAATTTGATCAGGTGTTCCTCCATTGCAGCAGTTCAGATTACATTTCTAACAAATACCACAAGCAGCAAAATGCTTTCAGCTATTAAATCTCTTACATAAGTGTTGAAAGTAACTCAAACCAGCTGAAGGAAAGTGCAAGGTACATGGATAGTGTCGTTATTCTTGTTGCTAAATTTTTACTATGCTGTTGATAACTGATGACACCCACTGGAACATGATTCTTTATTATTTTTTAGGACTCTGAATAGCATCACAGTTTCAAGTGCTACATTTACTTCTGAGAGATTTCATTATAACACCCTAGGAAACCAGGAAACAAGATGAGAAGGTGTAACACTCAACTTTTCCTGACATGGCCGGTCTAATAGGGAGCCAGAAATGCTTTCACTTAAAATGAAAATGAAAGGAAAAAAACCCTAAGCTAGATCCATCTCGTGCTGCAATAATAATTGCCTTTATCCACCATGCTACTCATATCAGCCACTGTGTACGATAAATGTTCAAGTAAAGTACTGAATGAACCACATTGTCTGGAAATGGTTGTACCTGCCAGTCATGGTATTAGGTTAATAAAGATACACATCCAACCATTTAGTAAGGTTACCACAAAGAGAGGGATTGTTCTGTCCCAAGTAACTCTGTGTGCTCTTGAGAGAGAGCAAATGAAAAATCCTTCCTTCCTCTTCCCTGTCCCCTGCCACTACCCAAGAAGAACATTTAACTTAAAAACATGCAGAGGTTACAGCTACACAGCCATAAATGCAGCTAGGTGAGTGAAAATAAGTGCACACATCTGGTAATCAAATCCTCTGGACAGAGCCGAAAATGAGAAAAAGGTTGTTTGATAGGAAGGGAGGCACCCAGCCAGGAGAGCAAGTCTCAGCAAGAAAGGGAAGGCAATATAGCTCGCTGACTCTATGCCAATGGCACTCACGGGCATCAGGTTCAGCGGGGTTCAGCAAGGGAGAGTATGTACAAGAAAAAGGGAGAAGAGGGTGTGAAGGAAAGCTGAATGGAATTCAGTCTTCCAGAGAATGGGGGAAAAAAGAATGAAATTGTCAGGCAAAGGAAATGCACGGCTTGTTTTATCCTTATGGACTCCATTCTCCCATCCATCTATAACAGACTCTTCAGAAAGAGATGGCTCCTGCTCCAGAAAGTTTAACAATCAACTATATGTTTGTACAGGACCTTGCATGTGACAGGACCTTGGCCTCTGGATATTGCAGAAATTAAGAAGAAAACACAAAAACAAAAACAAAAACATAAAAACAAACCACCAATCCAAACAGTAATAGGAGGTGGAATGAAGTCCCTGAAAATAGAAAGAAATGGAGAAGGTTAAACTACAACCAACATAAGCTGGACTTTTGGTTAAGTGCATCATAATTGATGTTTATACCACGGCTGCTAGGTCAGTTTAAAGACTGCAGCACAATTCTGAATTCAGGCCAAATTTACCTGACAAAAGTAATACCAAATACTCCTGTGAAGTGTATTATAAGGGAACCAACACCATCAGCAAAGTTTTCTACAGAGAAAGAGAATCAATCTATGAGTAATACTGCAGAAAGAATTAAAGAAGGACAAATTATGTTTTTCTCCAGGTGGAGAGTTACGTATGCCTCAGAAAATGGATTTTTTTTATTTTGTTACTGTTTTAAGCAATGAAGATAAATTGAAAAATCAAAAAATATCCTAAGCTTATCTCCAAATAATATCTGTCACTGTGGTATCACCATTTTCCAGTTGATTTGTCATTTTAAGAGGCCTAGAAGGCTCTGAATATCTGGAATGCTAATAAATTATTGTTTGGGCTTCACACTTGTGTATTTATTAGGTCTGAACACAAAACTTGGACCCATGAGACCTCATTTGTTCCCACAGTTCCCTCTCCTTTTTATCTCCATTACTCATTGTGTGTTGGAAAAGGCTTAATAGAGTTGCTGTTTCATAACCCAACAAATCAAATCCATGTTCTGAGAATGTTCTGGTTTATATCCAAAGTAGATTCCAAATGGACCAGTAATTTCAGCAAATCCTATATATTTTTGGAAAAACAAAAAACATAACAAAACAAACAAACAAAAAACCCAATGAAAAAAACCCAACCAGAAAACCAAGTACACATAATCTTGACATGGATAACCTGACCCTAGCTGATATTTACATTGCTGTCATATTCTTTGTATAATGTTCTTCCTTACTTCTTTTTATGCAACACTTTCTTCTTCTTTCTTTGTTAAAACACTTTCCAAACAAGAAAAATAGTCTGTTGCAGTCCTCAAATATTGGTATCCTTCCATGAAGAGTTCCTACTTAATTTCTTCATTCTCTTTGATGTTATTATTTAGCTTCAGGTCAGAGATTCCAATGTAAGGCTACTGAATAAATGTCAGATTATTTATTTATTTTCTTTTTGTAACCAGAAAGCATTCACAGTAGAATATTATAAGACCTACACTGTAACTTCCCCTTCATAAGGCTGCCGTCCAACAGTGTATTCCTAAAAGAGCATCCTCCCTATTGATACTCATTTTTTCCATCTTCCGGTAAGAACATGCCTATGTTATCGACACAGTCTCACACATCACACTGGGCCGGCAGTACAGCAACTGAGTGTGTTAAAAGCTGCTCTGAGGTCAAAAGTGCTCTACAGCGAATACTTCTAAAATTGTGTAACCATCTAACATATTAGGCTTTGGTTTAGGATAACTGAGCAATGATCAGTGGATCAGTGCTGAAATGGTAATATTTATATTTATATTATTATTATATTATTATTTATTTTATATATTATTATATTTATTCCACAAAATTAAACTGACTGCTTCATGCTGGAGATGTGAAATACGTATGTTACTACCAATTAATAAAAAGTGTAACTGACACCAGTTCATGCTTCACTAACACATGTTGGTCCAATACCAGAGGCTGAAAACTTCATCAGAAAGGATAAGGACAACCTCTCCTTTTCTTCATTTCCGAATGTTGACCACACTTCTATAACTTATTTTAAAATTATAATATCATAGAAAATAGAGTAAGGTTCCCTCCAACTTCCTTTTCCTCTGATCCTGTTGTGGTACAACTCTGATCATAAAGCAGTAACAAGAGATAAGTGACATTTCTGTACACCCTTGAGCATCATAAGAGCAAGGAATTACTTGTCCTTCTTGTTAGCATTTTTACTAGGCTTGTAGTACTTAGCTGTAGTTGATGGAAAACTTTTCCTTTGGCGTGGGTATGAAATACTTAATATACTAATTAAATTTGTATTTGTAACAAAACTCTGCTGATCGTCAGTCTGATTCATGGAAAAGGTAAGTGTTCCCTATTCCTTTACCCAACAGTCATCACAGCTGTAAGACAAACATTGGTCTGTTTCTTGATAGCTGATGAGTTTGTCTTTGAGATAATAGCACACAGATCAGTCTACATGAAATAAAATATATTTTTCCATTGTGTACAAAATATATATTGTGGTCTACTTAAATTTTTTGAGGGAAAAAATTGCAGGCCTAGATCTATTGCTTTAGTTCTATCATCCAAGACATTTGGCACATATTTGGAGACAACAATGAGAGTTAGTATACTTTGAGCTCTGACAATGTGAAGATGAAGTTCAGCTTGCTCAGTTAGAGAGCCCTTTGCCTCTTTTTAACCACAGAGAACAGCACAGAAGTTTCAGCTATTGTTTGACAGAATATAGGTTTGAGACAAGACATCTGCAAAAATCCTTTAACCCCCTTCTCCACCCCTGACTGCATGAATCGCCCAAGAAGTGGAATAAACAGTTTAAAAGGCACTGTTTCCAACCAACAAAGCAATCTTCAGAGGTATTTTCAGGAGACTGGTTTCTCCTGTGTGTGTATATCTGATCCAAACAATTTTAAGACACCTTTAATACCTAAACATTCAGATACCAACCTTCCAGACTATCACAGCATCTTCTTCATTTCTATTCCCAGTGCAACTTGGTGGAAGAAATATCCATATGATCTCCAGTCTAATACCTGTCATTGGTCTTGGAGTGATTGCCCCCTGTACCAAAACATGAGGCACCAAGAACCATATCTGTGTCTGTCTTATTTCTTTTCACTGTTTGTTTTATGGTATAGTAGACTACTCAAATCTGAAAAACAAAGCTTTTAAACAGAAAGCTTTAACCAATTTATTTTAGTTGACTGATTATCCAAACAAGGATAATACTCACTTTCAGTGTTGTGAAACTTTTGTAATTAATCTGTATTATTTTGTATGATTAATCCAGGTATGTTCAGAGACATCAGCCTCTTTCAGTGGCATAATATTAAGAAAAATAACTAGCATAAAGAAAATCAGGTCTGAGTGACAAAAGGCTGTCTTTAAAAAAGAAAACCATATAGATCT
The DNA here is from genome assembly GCA_031468815.1 of Morus bassanus. Lineage (NCBI taxonomy): Eukaryota > Metazoa > Chordata > Aves > Suliformes > Sulidae > Morus > Morus bassanus. The sequence goes on from CM062568.1 coordinate 111,559,082, forward strand.
TCTTTTCCATAAGAAGGTTAGAAGTCGGGCTTTCCTTCATTTGAAATCCTGATCACAGTGCTCGAAAGAAAAACATACACGAACAGAGTTAAAAATTTAATAAGTTTACTACTCAGCTGTATAAGGCATCCATGAGAGGCCCCTGGATATTGGGTGTTCCTAGTTTGAAACTAAATTATCTGTAACAAGTGAAACTCTACAAAAACTCAAATAAAAAACTATGGAGGGTTCCAATTTACCGATGGTATGCAAGTTGCTTCACAGAACATGACCCAAAATGCTTTCTCTCCCTCTCCCCCTCAATATTTTCTGCTGGAACAGAAGATGATGCTTTTAACATATAACAAAGACATTCAAACAAGTTACAAAAGTGGGATAACTTTTGTGCCAGCGTCACACCTGCGATACGTGCCAGTGCAGGCTGTGGGGAGGGAAAGCAAAGAGAATTGTTTGTGAGTTTTTTTGGCTTTCTCTAAGAATTACAGAGCAGGCAAGGAATCTATTTAACAAGACAACTTTGCTTTCTATCAAATTCAAAAAGCAAAGCCAAGAAAAACTAATCCATCTGATTATAGACATCGGACAGCCAAATGATTACTTGAATGAAATAAAATCAGATTTTGTGGCCTGTACCTGCCATGGATCCCATCTTTGCTCTGAATAATAACAAGGACAGACAGCTGCACATTGGAAATTAAGGACTGGATTTGATAAATGAGCAAAGCACTTTCCCATACACCACATATTAAGAACATCCTTAAGCTCTCTGTACTAAAATAAAACTTCAAAATGAGCATAAAGCTTTGCTGAATTGTTAAAGGAATGAACAGTGCTGAGATTTCCTATAGTCAAAACTTAAATGAGGAGCTCTATATCACACATTGCTGCAGATTTTTCTAGTAACAATGCATTAAAATACCTCTTATATTTCCCAAAAACAAACACGAATGAGCATGAGCTAACTAGCTTTGAAAGAATTAAAATTAAAAATGAAAAGGAAATAGGAACAATATTCAGAATAGAAAGGAGATTTGTTTGTGTGTTGTTCTTTTACTTTTTTCTTTTTCTTTTTCTTTTTCTTTTTTCCCTTAAATACTGGTGGGGAAAGACACCCTGGCTTCAACCAATGTAAATTCAAAAGCCAAGCTGTGATTCTTCTCACTTTTGGCCATGTGACACAGATGAACATAGATTACCGTTTGATTTTTATATTGCACTCTGTTCCATAAGTTGCCAGTGAACACCCTTTGAGATAAAGTTAAATGGCACACATTGAATAAGCTTGGGTAACAACCTGTCAAAGTTCAATAAATAAATTCACTTCAATAAAGACAGGTGGAGGCGCTTGGATTGAGAACATAGACAAATCTATCTTCAGCTGAAAGTTAGCATTTAAATTTGGGACAGAGGTTCCTGATCAGAACAGCAGATAAAAAGCAACAAATACAAAATACTCCCCTTTTGTTTGAACAACTCTAGTTCTGTAGTTCATCTCCTTCCCAAGTTAAAGCTACCTGGACAAGAAAATCACTCATGATAAAGGTCTTTTCTTGGCTGAAGTCAACAGCAACTGCCATTTTTTCATGGCCATTGTTTCAGCACCAGCCTCTATATGAAGAAGAGAGGGATGCTAATATTGCCAAGCATTGGTCAGCCAAAAAGGAGATGTTACAGAAATATGAGAAAACTGACTTATTTAAAGAGTAATTTTTTTATTCACCCTGTTCGCTATTACTCACGAGGAACCTGAACAGTCTATCCGCCAATCTTTTACATCAAGACCAAAATGTAGACATAGTAAAATATTTATGAAGCTCTTTATAGTCCCTACTAACCCAGTTCAGACTGAGGACAGTGAGGAATACATCTGGCCGCTCCGCCTGCCAAAATTGGTTTTTCAGCTGGCAATTCTAAAGGCCATGTCATTATACCAGTTAGTCGGCCGAGCTATAAAATCTATCAGGTTGTGAACCCAGATGTCAGAAAATGACAGCTGAGCCAAACTATAAATTTCCTATGCTTAGATAATTTTGATTATTTATTTTTCAAATGTACTGAGAAGATATTCTTGTATAAATCATAGTTCATTTAAGAGAACATATAAACCCTCACCATGTCAAGCATTTTTGATTGAGTGGTTTGAGACCAATATCGTAAACTTGAAGACCCCAGGACAGCTGCAAGTGTTTGCAGAATGTAATTAGAATATAATTTCACATTCTGATTTACCATCAATGTCTTAAAAGATAGTTTAAACATTAACTCAATAACAGAAAATCCTCCTGACTGACAGAGTCATCCACCGGTCTCCACTAAGCAAGAAGGCTGGAGAACGATGACTGCTTCCCCAGCTCCGTTCCCGATTCTCTGCCTAGTCAGGACGATACAATGCAGAGCATGCATTCAGGCCACAGTAATTCTGTGCAACGGTTTCCCCCTAACTCCGCACTACTTTATATCCCACACCAGGCTCTGGCCCTGAGCTATGTTTTAAAGAATCTCTCTGTAGAAGACCACATATAGAGTTTACATAGCCAGACACAAAAAAAATCTCAAAAAACCCAACTTCATTCTCTACGATATAACTTATTTCTACAACTCACTACTGCTCATCTTGGTGTATAAATACAACAATCAAACTGTTAGCAACAGGCAGCACTGACAACCTCCAGCCCACCAGCTGCCACTTTCCTAGGGACCCAGGGGAGACCAGGTAGAAATTTTTTGCAACCCATGAAGCCACAGAAAGTTGTCACACTGGAAAGTAGGACTGGAGAACATGGTCTCTCCTGCAAGGACACAATGGCTTCCTATGATAAGCCTCTGAGGCACCGTTACATGCTTGCTTCCTGAGCTCTGCAGAGATCTCCCTCTCAATCGAGCTGTAGGCTGCCTGCCTGCTTAACCCTGCACTCCAGAAGTTTCCTCCAGCTAAGCATGCTCAGGCACTGCCAGAGCAGCAGTCACCTCCCCCTTTCAAGGCTTGCATCTCACCTAATGGGCAGGAGCCAAGCCCTCCTCTCTGCTGCTCAGGTGCACCTCTTTAAGAAATATAGCATAGAATATACATGCATTTAATTTTAAGCAAATAGAACAGTTATATCTTCCCTCACAATCTGAAGAACAGTTCCCAAAGAAAAAGTTCACTGTCAAACTGGAGGGCTGTATCATGCAAGGTCTTGGCAAAAATCTGATAAGTTTTAAATATTTTCATTAACAACTTGGATAATAAATAAGTTATAACATCTATGGCTATCACTGAGCTGGGAGGGTTTACATGCACCCTCGAGAGCAGGATTAGATTTTGTACTCATCTCAGAAATTGAAGCAGTGTTATAATACCAACAGGATTCAATTCAATAAAGGCAAAATTCAAATATTTCACTTCAAAAGAAGTGAAAAGAAAACACAATATACAAGAGCTACCTGTCTAAGCAGCAGTAGTGGAAGCAGAGTTGATGTGTTATAATAGCTCAAACTGTCTAGAAGCCAAAAAGATAACACTGTTGCAAAACTGGTAAATGTCAATTTGAAAAATATTTTTTAAAATGTCTCACAAAAGACATGGGAGGTAAGTTTTCCACTCTCCTGGCAATGAGGAGACTCAGCTGGCATAGTCTATTCAGTTTGGTCATTTCTCCTTGAGAAAGGCAGAGAAATTGCAGAGAACCCTGAGGAAAACCTTAAGACTGAGAAGAAGTTTCACAAACACGATCTGGGAAGAAAGGTTAAGGGAACTGCATTTGTTTAGTAAAAAGAAGAGAAGATTAAGCAGGAGGACGGGCTTAAAAACAGACTTCCAACTTGTTATAAAGCAGGCAACAAACAATTTCTCTCCATAACTACCAAGAGACAGGATAAGAACTTATTCAATTATTTTTCAATAAGAGGGATTTCGATTAAATATTGCAGGAGAAGCTTCTCCCTCTAAATGTACAGGCAAAGAGAGAGCCTGTGTCACTACTTCTGCTATAAAGGGGAATTGTCAGAAGGAAAGAGAACATATACCAATGCTAGTATTGCAAGCTCCCGTAGTTAAACACATGAAGAATGATAGCACTGGAGTCTCTTTGCAGATTTTCAAATAAAGAAAATTTTCACAAACCTAGTTTTCCCGGGAAAATTGTTTCAGAAGAGTTTCAGCGAGTAAGTTGCTGGAATGGAGTCAGCCTGCTTGCAAAAACTCTGACATGAAAAATAAACGCTTTTTTTCCTGACATGGAATTGGTAATTTTTTGAGAACAAAATACTGTGCTTGTTGCTGTGATGGGAGTGGGGGAAGGTCAACATCAAAGAACAGCAAAGAAAAATACTGCATCAAAAATCTTGATCTTCAGAGATCCCTTTAGTACAGTATTTATAAAACAAAACAGCTAACAAAACACAATTATACAATAGACTCGGAAAAAAAGCTGTCATTCTGCCAAGTGACACATGAGATCCTTTTGGTAACAGGATAAATCGGTGACACATATAGTTTAATAGTTCAAGAACGACTGCATATTTCTTTTTAAAGGTACAATACAGTAAAATTATATTACATAATGAAATCGCTATTTTCTACTTTTAAGAGGAAATCTTAATTGTTCCCAAATAACTGTGTGTCCATACCTGTACACTCCCTACTACCCATCTTACCTCCTGAAAAAAAAATAAGGAAGGAAAAATAAACTAAAATCAGGGAGAAAACACAATGTGGAAGTGCTTGCTACCAAGCCCATAGCTAGATTTTATAAAACAGAAATAAATGCTTTTCCTCAGTAAGTAGGCAATTCATTGTCAGAAATATAACACAGGTTTGGGTTGGTTTTTTTGGTTTTTTTGAAAGAACATTTTGGGGGTTTGGGATCACAGATGGAAGAGTGGTTCTTGGCATGTAGTTGTCATTCTAACTGCAGATAGATGATGAGGGGAAATGAACATGCTAGAAGAGGGAATGGAGGTGCATCACCTTCAAATGCACCTGTGATCACCTCGGATGAGTACTCTGCTGCTGGCACCCATCATCACTGGCACTGCTATTGACAGTGTCAAAGGAAATGAAATTCTGGATTCTCTTTACTAGTTCTCATTCTCCACTTAGTTCTATTATTATTTCTTGGGAATTAATAATAATTTCCAGTGTGGAAAAATCATGATGACTAGGATTTTTCATTTTCAAACTCAGATCGCATACCCCTATTGCACCCATCATGCACAGACCTAGGAAAAGCGAGAGCTCAAATTTCTGACTTAGAAGCATTTAATGGAGAAAAACAACTGAGTTTTAACTAGAATGAGGGACCTCATGCATGAGGAAGGCACAGATCAAAGGAATTACATGTTGTGATAAAATTTGCTTCCCTAGCCCATGGGGGCTACAAACAGTGCCACTAACTGAAAATGTACATAATTTCTAAATGAACTGAAAGGCCTTTTAATCTGTAAAAACATGATTAATATGCATGCTTCCTGTGGAAGTGTGAGTGACATTGAAAATACAGAATAAGCATCTGAGGGAGGGGTTTTTTGGTTGGTTTTGTGTTGGGGGGGAGGCTGGGAAGGGAGGTTGGTTTGTGGTTTGTTTGATTTTTTTTTTATTTTATTTTAATTTCTGCTGGTACGGTCAGTTTAAAGAATTATACCAGAGCTAATAATTAGAATCTCTTACAAGATGTGTCTGTCTATTCTATGTTAAAATAGACTTCGAAGACTAGTTTAATAATGCCATACATCTGGAAAATTTCAGTGACACTATGGGCACCAGTATAAAGCTCTCTAAAGCCAGTACTTAATAGGCGAATAAATGACCTGGTAACAGGGCTTGATATGGACAGTTGCAGATTTTTAATACCCAATATCTAGCCTTGAATGAAGATGAAATATTATAATGGCCTCACTCTGATTTCTTGAATCCAGGACAAACCATTCTAAACTTCCCTGAGCACAAAGCATTTAGAGAGGAGGTTGTTGCTGGTTGAGGGTGGGAGGTTTTATTTTCTTGGGTTTTGTTTGGGGTTTTTTCCCTTCAAAAAAAGATATTTTTTTTTTAAATTTTCTAAAAGAATTTGCAATCTATACACAGACAGATCTGGTAAACTACAGATAATCAAGCCACTGTCCAAACAACAGCCCTGTAAAATACCTTCAAGTAACGCAAGTTAAATTAAAACCATTCAATTTTAATAATCCACAGAAATTGCTAGCAAAAAAAAATCCTTTTGTTGATTTAAAAGATGCCACCATTATGATTTGGTTAATCTGATAGTATCTTTGTAAGCTGTTCACGTAAGACCTCTGGTTAAAAGTCAGCCAGTGATGGATGAAACAGGTCTAATTACATATCTCTTTGTAGGTTTGTCAAATGCATAAATATTATACAAAGAAAATGGCTGTGTGATAAATTATAGTAAATTACTATAATAAAAAAGTTTACTTTTGTTTTAGATAATCAGCAAATTAATTGTGTTTGTTGCCAATTTAAAATGTATAATTAGTACTACATCTGTGTCATTTAAATCAGCTAAGCAATTCTCATTGTATCATTACTGCAGGAATTTGAAGTGTACTTAATGTATTAATGATTCACAATGGGGAAGAATTCTCATTAGTGGAAACTTTTGCATAGTCAATAACCAAGAAAATTAGTAAATAAATAAATGAGTTCTCCACCAACCTGTGAATTCCATGTAGGCAAATAAATACTTGATATAATGGTAAACCTCTCAACAAAATAAATCAGGTATACATCAAGGGTGGATGTTTGCAAAAGCCACACAATACTAGCTTTTTGAACATTTAATGGAAAATTTGAAAAATTAAATAGACACCACTAACAGCTTAACTATTGTATGCTAGGCAGAATCCAATGGTTTTGCCTGTCCTTGCTACCAAGTCACGCGTGCATTCCAGTCTGGTTGAAAACTATACAAATGACCAAAATTTTAAGGCATTCAAGCTGTTCACAATATTCTGCTTACGAAAAAGCAGAAAGAACAAGCAGTAAAGCACGTAAATGCAATATTCCAGTGTACTGAGATACCCCTACCAGCAAATCTGAGCAGGAATGTGGCTGGGACGAGACTGCTCGTTAAGGGGTGCAAGTGGCAACCATTGACTACCTTATAGTTGGTCAGCACCACCTTCTTGCCCCTATGCAAACCAGGCAAATTCATGCAAGTGGTAATGAGTATCTGTTTTCATCTGGTCTGCAAGGACAGGTCAGAACATGGACCACATTGCCAGCTAAAGGCCTGAGATGGTTCAAAGGTCATTAGAGTATGGGCCTCATTGTCATCAATATACCTTTAATGTGTGCCATATAAGAAATCATAACAATGACTAAATGAATCAACTTAACCAGCTATTTCTAGCTGCTACACCATTAACCTGGTCCCAAGTACCTTTCCACATTAGTTATTCAAAGTGATTTTTGGGAGCTAAAGTGCAGGAATAAATGGGGAAAAGTGCAACCAAATGGAGGTATTAGTTTCTGTACCGCTGTAAGACAAAATTCACGTTCAAGTCACGCAGGCCTCTGGGTTTGCAACATTTGAACTCAGACCAGCTGTAAGATGACTAAGATCTATTAGGAAGAACTTTATCAATCTGCTTTTCATGTAGCATAGTGTTTATTTCTGAAAAAACAGCATTCCTGTCAAATTGGAAAATATTTCATAGAATTTCTGGCTTTGAGCAACCACTGCCCTGATATTTAAATACATGTATCTTCAGCAAGCCAAGAGAATAATTTCAGTAAAACTGACTTGTCCGACCAGCCAAAAATCTAGGAGTTTGGCTTCTAAAACTGGAAAAAATGAGTTAAGGTTAATCTCATTGAAAATAAACCTTAAAAAAAGGATTCTTAAAGGATTCTTTTTTTTTTTTTTCAAAATTTCTTAATCTAGTCAGAAACTAGCAGAGCTGAAAACAAAGAGTGCATGAGTGAAAATGAAAAAACCTAACCACTGCGTTTAACTACTAATCATTTTAATTTACTAAAGGTGAGAAGTGTAATAGTAGCCTGTATAAGCTTTTTTCCTCTCAAACTCTTCTTGGTAAATATTAAGGATTTTCCTTTTCCTCACAGATGAGTATAGATTAATTCGGGGCACTAAAATGAACATGAAAAAATTAAATTATTGTACACACATGAAAAGACAACTTACTTCACTGTGTGACTAAACCCACTACAAATTATGCCCTTAATTCTCTAATTCACTTCATGAGAAAAGCCAGAGATTAAAGCAAATGTCTGTGGAACTGATTGAATTGCCAGAGCCCATAAATATGTTGCAAAAATAAGAACAGATTCAGTCTATTCTTTCAGGCTAGAAAGAGAACTGAAATACTCTTCCACTTCCCTCAGAAACTGAGGGAAGAAATTTCCAGAGAAACTGGAGCAGTTTTTTTCTCCTCATGCCCATTTCAATGCCCAGGCACTAAGTTAGCAGGGGTGTTCCGACCGAGGTAAGGGAGTTGGGATCAAACTCAAATTTCACTGCAGAAGAGTGAAGGTTTCCATGTAAAGCAGAACAAAAATCAGGCTCCCCATTTGAAAGAAGCCAGGACCAGCTCTGGAGGAATACGAGGGTGGGTTGGTCGGTCTGTTTGAGACACTGTTTGGGTGTGTACGTGTATACTGTAAGTTGATTTCTACGTTGATTAAAAGGAATAAAACTGGAAACAATTTTGAAGCCTCTCTCAGCTCTGCTATATAAAAAACAATTATCTTTCAACCTACTAGTGAGACATTTAATTGTAAAAAAGAAAAAAAATGCTAACAATACAAAGCCCGTGTTTTGAAAGAGCCCACACTTTCCCCCTGGCGTAGCATGCAATTCCTATAAGGAATCAAGTGTAATGCTTTTCTCAAGGGCCTTTTGAGTGGATTATTTATTGCTGTTTCCTGTTCAAGTTTTTATGGGCAGGTCAAGTGCCAGAGTGTTGTTCTGCTCTGTCTGCCAAGAATGATAAAAGCTGGACTACAGTTTGACAACAGGACCATATCTAATTATTACAGCAAGCAGTGCATGGATTGCAGAGGGGTCTCCCCACCAACCCACTCACCCTTGATTTTACTAATTTAACAGACAACATCTTCACGGAACAGTATACAGCAGGACTGACAGTAATGTTTATTTATAAGGGATTCTTTTCAAATTTCATTTTTAAAGTTTTCTTTTTCTTTTCTTTTTCAAAAAGTGAATAAATAAAAGAAGAATGTATTCTTGCTTCTTCTAATTTAAGCATATAGCAGCAATGGAGACTAAAGATTTCTTTCACAGCCATGAGCTAGTTACAGTCATACTTGAATCCCTCATGCTGTGCTGTCAGTAACCTCAGTGGTGACCTGAAGTAATGGTTATATTTTTTTTTTTTCTCCTTAGGAGTAACAAGTAATTCAGCTTCTGTATTCTAGGCATTAGTTCTGCGCTTCTAGTACTGAACAGAGACCAATCATTATACCAGTGGGCATTTGTTTTATCTTCTTACGCAGTCAGATTTTCAATGCAAGTTCGTTTGAACATGTACACAACATATGCACAGCACATGATTTACTTAAGGTGTTAATGGCAGCAGGGGTAAATTTATTTTCCTTGAGCGCTGCAGTGAAGTGGATCGCTTGCTTGCCATTATAATCAGTCCCACAATTTGGAGACTTTTGAAGAGGTCCTCTTGCTAAATAAGAGCTTTCTGGGAAGAACATAAACTATTCCAGACAACAGTCAGTCAGTCCCAAATTGTATAATGAAAATTGTCATACACTTTTACATTTGCAGTGAATACAAAGAAATGAGAAATGAATACAAACAAAACAGAAGCCAGAGCAAAATTTAACAAGACTTTTGTGTCCCAAATTTTTGTTAACATTGGGGTTTTCTGCACCTCTCTGTGCTTCTTTCGGAAGTTCAGAAGAAAAGCAAGCTAGAAATGTATATGGTGTAAAACATCTAATGCTTCAAGTGGGATGAAAGCAAGTAGAGCTTCTGCAGATGTGCATGTTAATGAAGATTTAATTGGGAGGCAGGTGCACATAAATAAGAAGCATATGGAATGGGACAACAGTAAACACAATAGGACAGAGCTCAACACAGATTTAAACTCAACAGAATTTAATCTTTTTTATACTCATAAGATTTCCCACAAAAATGTTCTCAGATAAACATTCAAAATATAGGACACCCAGCTTATATTTGTTGTCCAAACCATGATCTGAGAATAGTGATCAACACTCTATTCTTGTTATCAAAATGGTGACACTTACTTACAACTTTTTGCTTATTAAATAATTGATGTATTCAATTAATTAAATTTGAAAGCAGGCTGCACATAAGAAGAGACTACTGCTTCACATATTCACTACATTATTTCAGAAACAGACGAAAACCTGTCTTTAGAAATACTTCAGTGGAGGCTATTTGCGTATCAGAGGTCAAAAAGGTGAGCACTTTGTGGATCTGAAATATAAAAGGACATGTTCCAAATTACAGATAAGAGATCTGGGCAAGAAGAACAGGATAGGAGCTAAGCCTGTTCCCTTGATGCTCTGTGCCATTTTCAATTTAAATTTCAAACAACAAACTATTACTAATAAGAATGTGAAGTTTCTTACCTCTCTGCAAAGGAATCAGAAAAAGTGAAGTAAGCCTGGGGAAAAAGTAACATATGCAATAAAAATAAAGTATAAATCAGATATTTGCATTTAAATTGGAAGCCAAACAGTACTGAGTTACTACTTGGCAATAACTACAATAACTGTAGTTATGGTAGGCCTTTTCCTCAGGACAGCACATTCCTAAAACACTATCCTGGAAAATAGGTACTTTATGTATTGCAGAAGTAAGTGGGAATTTTTTTCTAGAATGAAGTAGCAGACTTTTACAAATATTTTTGTGCTTTATTTCTTTAATATCTTCTCTGTTAATAGTGTTAACTTTGTGCTTTAACCAGGAAGGAAGATAAATGCTTTGACTTTATCCTTTTTACACATTCCAAACAATGAGTTACAATGAGTTGTTTTCTACCTACTGGCACAAAAGGACCAAAAAAACCCACCAACATCTTCCAGTATTTTTGTCAAAGTAGATATAATAGTTGTAATAAGATTCAAGAAGGGAGGAGAGTTTGGCCAGCAAGATTAGAAGTTGGCAAAGTTGAAATGGATATCCATCCTCCTCACTGGCCTGCTAGGTGCTGCAGAGCTGTACACGATATTAGTGACAATGGAAAATGTTTTAGCCGGAGCATTATAAGAGATCAAGGCCTTCCACTGGTGAAGCTTGGGTGATAGCCTTTTGTCTAACTAGAAAGCTATGTGCCCTAGCATAGCAGAAGGCACTAGTCAGGAAAATAAATGCAAGGAAGACTCAGATATCGGTACCCAATTTGAAACAGTACTGGTAACCATCAGTGCTGCCTTGCTCAGAGCCATCTGGGTCTGGGGTAAGGCAGGATGAGCACAATTGCACAAGACCATCTGGAAGCCTGCCATTTATGGGAAAGAAGAGTTAAAGCTGGGCTGGTGAAAGAAAACAGCTAGCAGGGGAAGCAGGGAAGTTGTGGGACTGTCTTCTGGGAAGCCTCTGCAGGAATGCAACTTGCTTAAGCCCAACAGAATAAAAGCCGGCAGAACCTGAGAACACTTTGTATTCCCACACCGGGTGTAAATGCCAGGCAGAGACAGACAAGAACTAAAAAGGGAACAGTCAAAAAACACCAAAGATGTCTCAGGTAGAACTCTTTATAAAGCCCAAGTAACCCAAGTGCCACTGCACTGTCTACCAATAATTCCTCTTCTCTCAAAAATGCACTGAAGTAAAATAAATAAATAAGGCCTGCCATGTACCTCTGCTACAGAATTACTTTTTTAATGTTTCATTAGTGAAAATGAATCTGAATTTCAAGCACCCAGACAGTTCTCAGCTCAGAAGAAGGAGCTCAATCTTCATGGGCTCAACATCCCTCCATTTGAGAGAAATACTGCCCCCTTCTTTACCCAATAATTGTATCGCATGCCCAGTGTATCGATGGACTTCTCTCAGGATTTCTATGAAAGTAAGTATGTATTCATTGCCTAGTTAGACAGACTTCTTAGATGATAAGAATCACTATGAGGAAAGAGACCCCCTTTTTGGTAAGAAAACCTAACCTCCTAAAATGCAAGGTAACCTTGTCATTTGTAAACTATCCTTGTTTACTACAATAAATTATGGAGCATATAATGTGAGAGAGTATTGCTTTATTTCATTTGCAGCCATCTCACTCCCAAACTGCTTGACTTCATAGCATCTTTGTTTCCAATAAAAAGATGAAACATCTATGTGGATATAAAATAATTCTTAAAACAGGAGAGATAAAGCATGATATTTAATTTCATTTTGTCACAATAAATAGATCAAAAAAGACCAACTGAGCTACCTCATATGTCTCACTGAACTTTTTGATTCATCCCCTATAAGCATTCAAAGTGGTTTTTCCATTCTAGCTATTAATGTCACCGGCAATATGAACTTTCACCACTTCCCCTTGGAAAGTACGCCATGGTCTGATAAAACCTTTATTGTCAAGATAATTTAGAACAGACATCAGGAAAAGTGGATTTTATTTCATTTTCATCTTATTGCATCTCACCCTCAGTTATTTATCTTCCTCCACAACGTTTTATGTACTCAGAGATGGTGAACATTATCTCCTCCATTTAGGTAACCAAATTGCATTTTGGGGCCTGAATTTTGCATGCATTTTGTAGTCAGTACCTACCAAAAGCGGAGTAAGCCATTTTGTAGCTAGTCTAAGGGTCATTAAACAACAGGCTGCTCTAGCTCTTTTTGAACACAGATGCTGAAGTGCCTCTGAATAGAGTGATTACATGAGTGTGCCAGGGGTTGATGCCCGCTGAAAGCTTGCTTGCAAGTGTTGAATCATACACACATCTAGAGAAGAACAAGACACATTGTTGCAAAAGAGCTTTGTGTGTGCATACATGTAAATTGCTGATGTGCCACTAAATGGTGTGCCAGTAAGAACATGAAGCCTGTACGCCACAATTTTGTAATGGCAAGAAGGCACGTAATAAACCACGGAAAACTTCTAGTGTATAGCGTGTGTGTGCGAGCACGTGTGGTGTATTTGAGATCTTAATGCAAAGTAAGCTTGAAAATAGAAACATAGTCCAGTGTCAGCCACCACTGGACTGCACAAAATAAATGCGGTGAGCTATTCTGTGAGCTGCCTGTGTATGTGCACTAGCCAATCCACAGCGTTAGGTGAGAGCACCAGCACAGGAGGCTACACGTACTTTGTGGTTCTGCATTATAGAATCTGCCACAAAAATCTACCCCAGTCAGAAAACTATGTTCCAGAGTCTAAAAGATGATTTAATTTTTAAAAATACGTACTGTGTTCCCTAGCTCTTTTCAATCACCATGACAGCTTAGGTAGTCCTTATCCCCTGAGCGGCCCAGTGCATTGTATTGATATGCTTATTTGCATGGTTATACTGCAAAACTGATCAAGTAATTGGTGTGGCTGGGAAAAAAAAAAAAAAATCTTTTTTTTTTCCCACTTGCATAGGGTTACTTTTTCAGCTAGATCTGTTCTTTTACTTAAGCCGAGACACAGCAGCTACGATGACAAAGCAGAAATGAGTAGCCAAAGCAAAGGCTGCTTCAGTATTGCTGCTGTGTATGTGTAGCACAGTCTTAGATAAAAATATATGCATGCACATGTACATATGTATGTCTGTGTGTAGGTATGTGTGTGTGCTATGCATACATATATATGTGTATATACATGCATGTACATGTACACTTAAATACACACACTTGATATAAAGAATTATAAGAATTCTACATTGACTTCCCAGGCCCACTAGTCCTAACATATGCGGTGTAACAGACCTTTACCTCAATAGCAGCGTTAATTCTTCAGGGTCATCTCCTTCCCACTGTTTTTCCTCTATTCCCGACCTTCACAGTTTCTCAAGAAACTCGACACATTTGTCATCAAACTTTACAAAGTTGCTGACGAAATCCAGGGGAAACAAAAATAATTATACAATGCCTTATCTGCATATTAAAAAGTAAAACAAACAAAATCCACCCAAACGTTTTGTCTGTGATAATAAGGAAAGTCTTGGAAGGTTGCTATTCAGGTCAACACGTTTACAAAATATCTGACAATGTCATCCTGACCTCTACTGGAAACCTAAGTATTTGCAGGCTGAAATCGTGGAACATCAGTAAACCCAGAGCAACACATCATTTAGAGATGTAACAAGTATTTCCCAGCATCTTTCCAACATTAATTACGAGACACTACAGGGAACAGTAGTGGAGAGTTGCAATACTACCAGCAACTAAAGAGGACATAAAAAAAATATTTTGCAATGTTCCAGTATGCTCACTTCTATGGCTATGTATAGGGTTATGTCTTCTACAACTATATATAGGATTTAGTAGATGCACTGGCTTTTAATCTGATCACTTATCCATATTAATTTTTACATGTCCATTAAGGTAATTGAAATATGAGGGACTAGGAGTTAGAGTCACAATAAGTGCAAACATTTACATCATATCATGAGCTCCTAAAGCCCTTAGTATATAGAAGATTAATCTGAAATTCAAAGTGACATTCAGATAAAGGCAAGAAAATTATCTCCTGCTAAAATCTAAGGTACTTATAAAGGAATGATTAACCCTTCCAGGTTCATACCAGAAATCACAAATGCTGCACAATTCAGCTATGGCAAATCCTGGAAGAGGTTAGAACACTTACAGCCTGGAAACTGCAATTGAAATTTGTAGTTGTGTATTTCAACCCAACCATCTAATTTATTAACACATTAAAAGTGACATCAAACCTCCTGGAGTGGTTGTATTTAGGGTCACTACTTTTCTCTATACATAAAAGTATATAAAGTACATAAAAGTTATATAATAAGCCTGTGAGAGGCTCATAAAATTGTTCTATGTTTTGAGCAATTTTGGTGTTTGCAACAGTAATTGCTAAAGATGAGCCAAATTTAGAATTGTTCTACTCTGCTTGTATCAGATACGTGGAAAGCCAAAGCTTGCCATCCCAGCTGGGACTTCTCTTGCAAAATCAGTATATGCTAGGTGACATCTCAGCTGATGCAAACCGCTGCAGCTCCAGGGACATGTATGAGAAGATTTACACTCCTCTATGTCTAGCTCTTACAGTTTTGCATTTAGCAGCTATCTTTGCCTCTGCTGAATTCACATAGATTTTTGGATAAAACAATAAGGAACTTTATTAAGTAAGTTTTGCTTAAGACATCACTTTTATTGGGGCCACTTACAGTGGCCTCCCGGACAATACCTTCCTTTAAATCTTTGCCCTGACACAGGCAAAGGTAGATGAAAGTGAAGAACAGCAAAGGAAAGATTCAGTATGACTGAAACACATACTGAACAGCTGAAAATAGTGTCCCAAACTACACAGGGAAGTGTGTATTCCCCATACTATTAATCAAAGCCACCTGAAGCCATCTTGACTATGTAACAACACAAAGTCTCGATATAGTGAAGCACATAGAGTTGTCAGAAAAACTAGAATTTGGGCTACTGCAACGAAACTGAAGAAACCAAAGCTTCGGCAGAGAGCAAGAAACCTTTCTGAATAGGGGCATTTGGCAAGAACAGCATTCAAAACAGCATTATTTTAAAAGAACGGAATGACTGGATGTAACCTAATATTTCAATGGCACACGCTTGGAAAAGCTCATATTGGTGCATACCCAAACACTGCATTTTCCGCCAAAGGCAAATCTAGCACTGTGAAGGCTGAACTGGGGGGGTGGGGGGATATCCTTCCTGCCATTACAAGTTATGGAGCATCTCACATGCCCACTTCCTTCTTACATAACATAAGGTGATAAATCTGCTTGACATAAATCAGTTATGGAAGAAAACAAGCTTACTAAATGCATCTTTAAATCAAGGGCAGGATTCTTCCTCAGTACTAGATCAAAAGCTCAAGTTATATTTAAGCTCTAATGAGAAGCAGCCCTATTTACTGGTGGTTGGGGCATAGGGCCAGGAAACCTTCTGTGTTCCAACTCTGTAGCATGCCAAATACTTTACAGTTTTGGACAAGTCTGTGACTCCATTTCTCCATCACATAACCAGGGATTATAGTATTTGATTACCTCATAGCGGCCTTAGGAGAATATATATGGTCCTTCTGTGTTGTATTTAATAAACTCCTACCCTACAGGATCTGTAATCTAAATCTAAAAGATTTTAGATCTAATTGAAAAGAAAGCATAGGAAAAGATGTGAAATAGAAAAATGAAGTGATTATTACATTAGAATAATACAATTTCAGTTTTGAAGTGTTATTATAAGAACATCAGAAAGGGAGGGTCAGAGACCCTTGTTTCTCTGATTGGCACATTGTTTAGCAATGGGAGAAGCCCCCCCCCCCATAATGGTAAGCAACCAGAATAAAAGTCATCACCCTTGGTTCCTTCTATATCTGTTAGTTTCATCTACAACAGATATTTCTTACATCAAATTATGCCTTCAGCCACCCACAGGCAGCCCAATACCACCTAGGATACAGCTTAGTCTGCATGCCTCTCCCCCTTGTGCTGCAGGAGGAGCAATTCCTGTAGGAACCCATTGGGAAACAACGACAAAGCCAAATATTTGCCTGTGAGGGAAGCAGCAGGGACACCGTGTCTGGTTCTCCATGGAGCTACAAGCTGCTCCAGAGGGCACAATGAACAGGTGTTACTGCCGTGAGGAGGAGGATACATCTGGGAGCAGCTCCGTGCATCGCACTGTAGGCTCTAGCAACAGACACCTGATGTACAGCTCATACGCATCCACAGACCCACAGCCACCATCCCTGTGGTGCGTATGTACACACACTGCCTCTGCCCCCAAAAGCAAGAAAGCCTCAAGGCAAAAACAGAAGCACTGGCTCAGTCTCACTCAACTCGCTGCCGATCCGGGTGAGAAGAGAGACTTTTCTCCCTATGCTAAATACAAGGTGACTTGGAGCATCGCGCGACTTTCTCAAAGGACTTGCGTGGTGATGTGCTAAGGGACACACCTGGCAGCTGGGGAGGTGGAAGATCTGGGAGGCGTGTATGGTGTGAGCTGACCACACAAGTGTTATGCTCAGGCACAAGATTTTTAATGGAGTATAAGCAGGTGTTAAATCCATGTGTTTTTAATAACAAGCGTGTTTATGGTGGTGCCTTTCACACTTTATTGGTTGAAGTCTATCCAAGCACCCACATGACTGACATTCCAGTATCATCATAAAGGGAGGGACCACCTTTTATGGCAAAGCATTCCTGCGCCTTTTCAGGCTCTGTGGGCCGAAGAACCTCAAGAATCTACCCACAGTAAAATTTTACTGCATGCAGCACAACAAGAAAAGAAAGGAAAAAAAAAAAGTTTCACTATCAAGACTCAGACTGAATTTGTAGTATTTACATTATGGAAAATAAACCACCTTTCCCCCCACCTTCTTCATTCATTTTTATACTCAGTGATACTTCACAGTCATATTTTCTGGAATAGAAAAGGAGGTAAGGGTCTGACTTTTCTAAAGAAAGGCCTTGAATTTGCTGCAACCTGTATGAACTCAGCTCCTTAGCCATCATCTAGAGAGTAGATGATGTATTTTCACAAAACCTCAGTGACATAAAATAGAAGTCACCTGGTAGAATAAGGGGAGATTTTGAGTTTCAACAGTTGTAAGTTCCATTGAACTGAATTCTATTTAATACTTGAGAGCAGGTGTAGAGAGAAAGCATGGCTGCATATCTAGATTCTGAAGTCCTAGCGTGAGCTACAGGATCTGATTTTATTAAGTAAAGCAGAAAAGACTGGAATACAGGAAAAGTTAAAGCAAGCACATTATTCACATCTTTGTTTTTGACTCTTTTTACCTCTTTAAGTTAAAACGTGAGACATTTTAACACGTTTAACAAACTTGCAGAAATGTGAATCTTCTACAATTAAAAAAAAAAAAAGAGCAGCATTTGAACTGAAACCGTTTCTCCACTGCAAACAGCAACAGGGTTTCTAAAGAAGATGTAAATACTCAGTGCTCTTGCGAGTTGCTATTGCTTATAGGCACAAAGTTTCAAAATTTGTGTTGTTTGTCAATAAGCAGCTAAAATTAACTGTTAGTTTGAAGGGTGCTTGACCAACAACGCATCCAATCTGTACTCACTTTGGACTACTGATACTTAGGATGAGAGAAAAGCATGCAGTGATGACAAAAATACATTATAGTTTAGAAAATAATTATTTTTAGAACTATTCTAATCTTCAGAATTGCTTACCCCCAAAACTACTTTCAACTTTATCTTAACTCTGTTTCTGAAAATTTACAAATCTGATGGGAATGTTTTAGAAGTCATTAAGTGATAAAAAGGAAGAGAAATCATGGCCAAGGGTTACTAGACATAACCATAACTAACATGGCCATATTACTAGACAGAAGCTCAAGAGACTCAGAGACTGTGCTTCATCAGTCTCTGTTTATAAGCGTGATGCAACCAACTTGCTTACCCAAGGGTATTGTGAAGAAAAGACTCTCACAGTCTGCAAGATAAAAATTCTACAGAAGTGAAGGACATAAGAGTGAACATACAAGTAAAAGAGAATATTATTAGGAGGAAATGCTTTTTTTTGTCTATATAGAACCTAATAAAATTTCTGCTACTAATTATGGTTTTGACATGAAAATTGTTTCCGCTATAGTGCCAAAATGCATATTTAATGGCAAAGAGATTAATGCAAAGATTTTTGAGGCCTAACAAGCATTTCATTCAAAGTCATGGCTTTTATTTCCAAGGGTGCGGTTTTTTGGTTTTACTTTTTTTTTTTTCCTTTGTAACAGTAAGATTTGGGCAAGGTATAGATAAATGTTCTAAACCAGATTAGCTTAATGAAATGGCGCTACTTATACTTTAAATACAAGTGACAAACAACTTTGAAAAAAAGAATAGCATATCATATTTAAATATTAAAAGTTTCTTTCAAGTTAAAACCATGAGACCCAAAGCTGGAAGCCAAACCACAGTTCTATATATACTAGCTGCTAAAATAAGATGAGGGTTATGTCCTAGAGTGGTCCTCTACTGGTAGGACTCCCAAGATTAACACATATTTTCCAACGATTCACTGATCATGCTATGGATTTAAACTACATATAAAATCTAGGGAAAACAGAGAAGAGATGCCTTAAACTCCACCCTGAAAGTCAGTGAGATTCTTCCCACCTCTGCCAAAGATTTCTTATGTTATTTTTACTAAATCAATCAGGAGCAGATTTCCCAATATCCAGAACTCAAAATCCTCAGCCTGTACCTTCAAAACTGTTGAGTATCCATTTGGCGAGTGAAATACAGAGTAGACATCCAGAGGCAGCCTACTGCCATGGGGACACTTAAGGCCTGATTGTTCAGCACCTGAAATTGTGAACTTCTAAACACCTAAACTCCTCGTGTTGAGGTAATGAAAATTCGATCGCTAATTATTTTTTTTTTTGCACTACACTTTACTCTCTCTGCAAAACAAACAATACTACTATTTTTTCTTGAAAGAAAGCATTGCATAATTAGATTACAAGAGGCTCAAGTTTTGTCTCTTTTCAGACATACAGAAAGTGAGACAGCAGAACCATAATTCTGAATGGAGCTTTTAAGCACAACTACAATAAAAATAACCCTTCAGTCCTCTCTATATGTTACTCATTCTTAACAGACAGTTATAAGAAATGAAGGAAATTATGTAAGGCTTATAAAAAAACAGAATGCTTTGACAGTGGAAATTGATAAATTGTTTCAATCTCAGCACAAAAGATGAATAATTCTAAACTGGTTACAGAATATATGCTATAGACAAAAATGTTCTCAATACATTTAACTACATTTTAGAGGGGGAAAAAAGGCTTTCTAAATACGGCTATATATTCTTTCAGAAGAAATGTGAGTTCATGACAAATGTTATACTATTTGGCAATTATGACTTGGTGATAAAAAGCCATGTGTCAATGACTGTCTACATTGTTGAGACCAGAAGAAACGCAGCCTCTGAGCTTGTAGTGTTACTTGGCCAAAGGGTATACATGAGCAAATTCAGACCTCCAGCCTGGTAACACATTTCGGGCTAGTCTGAAATGCTGTGAGGCTTTCAAAGCCATTGCCTTTGCAAGATGGTTTAGACCACTTTTGTAGCTCCTATTTAAACACTCAAGGTCAATAGGTTCAATCATGAAGTCAGTGTGGACTTCACTATAGATCAGAGGACAGAGCCTATAATTAGCTGTAAGGACATTCAAGCTAAGCATAAAATGGTCCTAAGAACAAACCTGTGAGCAACTTGAAACTGCAAGCATTGTCAGCTTTAAGTGGACAGACTTGCCTATTATTTCTATATAATGCTATTACACACATACTAGCCACTCTTTCCTGATGTATTATATTTACACATATGCTATTGTATTTAGAGCATCTGTTTCCTCCTCAGGAGGAGTTAGGACAGGGTGGTTCTACAGAAATGCAGTTCTAATTGTAGAACTTGATTATAGGAAAATTATCCAACCTTTCTAAGTTTTCCATAAAAAAAAAAAAAAAAAAAAGAGAGAGAGAGAGAAAATCATATGTCAAAATCATAGTCATATCTTACTTCAAGTTATGCAACTATATAAAAAAAAACCCAACCACTCAGGTGCACCGTTACTGGGGTTTTTGGTTTTGTTTGGTTTTTTGGTTTGTTGGGGGCTTTTTATTTTGTTTTAATTTTTTTTTTATTCCTTAAAGCTGTATCTCCTTCTCACAACTTCCCACATGATTCTCATAAAAGCAGTATATTCATTTTTATTTCATCATTATCATTCCTCCTTTTCCTCTCCTACAGTAACTTTACTCAAGGAAAAATCAATCAAGATACCACCTTTCAAAATGTACTTCCATGATTGAATTTGGACGTTCTGTAAGAGAGATCTGCCAAAAATGTATGTTTAATATGTACACATAATTCCAGGCAGTGAAACTATCATCAAAACTGAAATTATAAGCAAGCTCTAGACGAAAGCAATCTTTCCCAGCTCTTTTTGAACAGTCAGATGCATCAATTTGCAGACCATTCTGATCATCTTGCAGAGGTTCAGCACACTTTGGCTCATGAGTGTTTTCAAGTGGGACCTTAAGGCATTTTCAATGGGGTTGAAAGTACACGGGAAGCAAACAGATCAGAGAGCACTGCATGGAGAATGTTAAGAGGGGAAATTGCATTCATGTCACAAAGCATTTTCATTTTTTCAAAGAACCTAAGCTGTAGGCATTCTGCTGTCACTAAAATACAAGATTTTTTCCTGAACTTCAAATTTGAAGAACACAATGTTAAAAAAGCACATTAAAAAACAGCGTCAGCAGCCACAACAATTTTTTTCAAATCGGAGGGAAAGGGGTAAGAGTGTCTATTACAGATCACATAAACCATATGAAAAAAACCCATATCACCACATAGGGCATTTATTCAATAAAATTCACATGTACATGCAGAGATAAGTCTTATTTAAATTGTGTGGAGTCGCAGAAGCAAGACTAGATTTGATAAATTAAAGTTGGATCTTACCGCTGTGCAGCTTGCGCTAGTCCCTCCTTTCCCACTTGCCCCTTCGGTCCCTGGACAACAAAATGAACTCATTTTATTTACAGTATAAATTGTCTTCCTACTGAGAAGGACAACATTGCACCTCTCAGCAGAGCAAGTTCAGTACATTATTTATAGTCCAATTTTAATTATTTAATTTTTCATAACCCACTGAGAAAAAAAATTAACTAAAAAGACAAGCAACTTAATTGTCCCAATTTTTCCTTCTGCACACTCAGGAGGGCAATTCCCTGGGGTTTACCGTCTCAGGAACAAAAAGCTAATGCTAACCCCAAACAGAAGAGCATGTGTGGAGGCTTTCTTAAGTGTATGATGTTACATTCTTACAAGACACAGACTGCTTCTCAATGCTCCCTGAATTGTTAAGGAAAAAATAAAACTCACTTCACCCAGGTAGCTCTAAAATACATGCACACACTTTTTAGACAGAGGATAATTTGCTGTTACAGAGGCAGAATTATGAAATCAGCTCTCTTGTGGAGAGCTTCCTTTTACGTAACTAAATCAAATCCTCAATCATCCACAAAAAGAAACTAAGATCCCTTTTCCAATCTCTAGAAGTAGCATCTTCATTTTCTTCTTTTTTTTGTCTTTACAAGAGGCCAAGGTGTCTTTTTCTGTGGAAAAGAGGAGTAATACTAACCCTGTTTTACTCATGATACAAAAGTTCCAAAATAAATCTATTGAAGCTTGCACCGAAATGCTTGTCTTAATCTTTGTGAAATAGTAATTTAAAATAATATGAACTGAAAACTGCTGAGCAACACTTTAGGGAGCAAGGAAATGCCAGAGAAGCTTCCAGTAAATGATGCAATTAACCAGTTTGTCTACATTTCAACCAGAATAACCTTCCCTTTCTCATATGTCTCTGCTTCGGTTATAGCCTTGGTTTTAAAACCAAATAGAGTATTTTAGACGACACTAAAACACACCTGATTTATGAAACACTATTTAAACTACATCATCTTGAACAGGCCAGCATTAAAAGATCTAATGATGACTGGTTCATGTCATTTACATTTTCCCCTCTGAGGGGAACAAAGATTTACAGGGCTTCATTTAATTACTAACTTTGAATACAGAAACAAAGTGGCTTAAGTACCTTATCCTGAATGAATGAAAATTGAAACCCTTTCAACACAACAATGCTGGTTGCAAAGGCCTGTGGTATATACAACATTTACAATTACTAATGACTAATTATCTACTAATTAAACATAAGTGGTATTGCATGCTAACCAATGGCTGTATTGGGATACCACAATATTTCTTTATTCTAAATGGTAATTACTGCAAAGCGTAACATAAGGCTAGATCTACAAACAATACTTGAAATTCAGATCTGTTTGTGAGGGAACAAGGCTTTTCACCAGAGTTAGGCACTTCAGTATACGAGTCAAGACAACCACCTTACTGAGGAGGCAAAGTCTGAATGTTGGCATGTAACTATTTACAGCTAGGTAATAGGAAAAGCTGAGAATGAAGAAAAAAACCCAGTCTCTCTCCAGTCTTATGCCTCACTGGGACATTAGACATTTTAATCAGAATTTCAGGAAAGTGCCTATATGTACTGGGGACCCAAAGCTGAAAAAAATTATGTCCACACTTTTTCCTGTCTGAGTCTCTTCTTGTGGCTTGAGACTTTCTGCCTAATTGCTCCTTAAGATAGCTAGTCTCTTTTCACATGCTTTTTTCCTTCTAATGAATTTGTAAATTTTCATAAAATTCTCACCAACAACAAGTAATACCAGAGAGGGGGCTGTGTTTCACAGTAAAGGGAAAGGTGGTTTTGAAAATGCAAGGAAAGTTGTCAGAAGCTTTGGCACAGGTTTGCTGTGAAATTTGACATATATCTTAAAATATTTTGGTTTATTACTTATCAGGCATAAATTGAATTCTTCATAGGATCTTAATATTTCTCTATCCTAAAAAAAGCACACTGAAGGCAGACATTAGGAAAAGAGCCCAGGCACCTCTGCAGCCGTCCTTTCCTACATCATAACACAGCACAGGAATACTGTCATCACGGAGGTATGGGATGGGAGGAGACACTGTCCAGCCAGGAAGCCTGGACACAGGAGGCAAAAAGAAGCATAAGGAAGAATGGCAAATAAGCTTGTTTAATCTTGTATAGAAATTGGAGTATTTGACTAGAGAATGCCAAGTGAAATATTCTAATCGTTGTTTTCTGGAGTGGTTCATATTGTAGTGAAAAAAAAAAAAAAATCTGATTTCAAAACAAAACATTTTTTGATTGCCACGTCATGAAATCCTGAGCTTTGATCTATTCTTCTCATAACAGGAGAGTTATTCGCAGAAGAAGAGAGCTCTTCCCTAAGTCTTAGCTAAAGCTACTCAGCTTTCTGAACTCTTCCCTTATCTAATCTCCCTCATATGAATTGTGAAAAGATCTCTTGCCCATGTTAACAACAACTTCATACTCTGATGGAGTTTTAAAGCAATTCCTTATTTCTTCTACATAAGAGCAAATCACTTTAAAAATAAGCATTCCTTGGCCAAAATTACATTAAAGCACAATCTACTCACAACTGTTTCTCACTTAAGTGATGGAAAAATTTACAAGAAAAGGCAGGAGAGAGTGAGATGAAGAAAAATGAGATAAAAGAAAGGTGCGAAGACCAGCTTAAAGAGGGAAAGCTACAGTTTCCTAGGGGCACAAGAAAAGTAAGTGTGTATGTGTAAATAGCAGAAACTATATGGGGAAAAGGAAATACAAGAGAAAGAACAGAGTAGGTTTGGTTTGCTTTTAAAGTACACATTGATTTTTTTCCTGGAATGATACTCTAGGCTCACCAGTAACTCTTTCTGATAGGTTTACATGCTGCTTTCTTTTTTTTTTTTATTTCAGAACGCAAAACTGTTAAAATGCCAAGTAGTCCCTGTTCAGTCTGATATGCCAAGACATTGTCACTAGTCAGTACAGAGAATTTCTCTGTAGCATATAAAAATAAATATTTATGTCTTTTTGTACCAAATCTGGTTTATGTCATGCTATACTTTAACCATTAACATGACTCTGAGAGGATTAATGCAACAGCAAGTTTCCTAACTTACAAAATATCCTACATTTTACACTGGGGTTACACAAAACCCCTCTTCTAAAACAGACACTGACAGAGACTAATAGTAGATACTGTAACTTAATCTCAGAACCCTGATGATGTCAAACCTCTTGAGCATCACATACAGTTTATAGTACGGTATTATCACAATCCTTCAATGGAATTACAGTCTTGTAACTGATCTCTCCCTATCAGTTACACTACACAGAAATTGTGAAGTCCAAATACAAAGAGACCATAGGTGTGAATGATTGCACTTGAGTCTTTTCCCCCAACCATATTTCTAAACCCGAGAGTGATAAATGGCACACCAGTTATAAATGGGCAATAGGGTCAGTGGAACTAAAAGCTGAGAGTTCAAAGAAAAGTCACAATTCTTAAGAGTTCAGGAAAAGGCCAGAGATTGATGTTGCAATACATAATGATAAATGGCCAGGGTTGTTATACTCCAATTAGAGAAGATAGTTGATTGGCAAATAACTCTGGCAATGTGAATGCTACAGCTTCAGACCATCCAAATCACCTTACTAGTCTTTAAGCGTTATAGTTTTCCTCTGTCAGTCTAAAATTTTTCCTTGAGAGAAACTGAATAGCCACAAATAAAATAGCCACAAGAGGTTCTGGCAGTAAGGGAATTAATCATATGGACTAAAAATAAATCATTCACATCTACACTAGTCCACATGACACCAAAGTCTGAGAGGAGGACTTCGTCACTATGAACAAGATTTATCAGAGCAGACTGAAGGCCAAATCTACTGACAATTTAGGTACCTAAAGTGGGAAAAACTCAGGAACAAGAATTTAGGCACACAAGTTCGAAAGGCTGACCCAGGAACAAATCTACACCGACACCTGAATCTCTACCTGTGCAACTCAGACAAGTGGAAGCTGACAGCAACTTACTTTTATGGAAAGGGTATAATGTTCAGACCATTTTCTCAGACATTGAAAAAACTGGGTTCTAGACCTCCCCGCTACTCTCACAATCCAGGTGAACACCCTGAACACCAGGAGCACTTTCCATCCTGCACTAGTATACAATCAGGAGATGAAAACTGATGGATCTGGAAGGAGCACCGGCAGGAGGGAACTTGAGGACCTGGCCTTTTGCCATTCCCATGCAGGAAGGAAAGGCAAGATGGTTCCTCATTTCAACTCCAATATTATTTCTACTTTTTAGAAGTAGACTAATGTAAAAATAGTCATCATGGTGAGGCCTGGAACAAATCTGCCTCCTGCTAGATAAGATACAGATTCTAGATAAGCTAAGAAGGAGAGATCTCCAGACACCTCTAGAAAAGATTTCCTGAATGGACTTTCTAAGGCCATATTTCCAGAGTTTGGTTCAGAGCTGAAGGCACAGATTCACAGAATCTTCTTATGTCATGATCTTATATGGTTGAATTTGCAGGACCAGATTCTAAAATTGGATCTCAAAAGCGATCACGTACTGTAATATACAGAAAGATTTGCATTAGGAATTAAATTACATGTATTTTCTAAATCCTCCTCTCCAAAATAAACAAACTGAATCTGTTTATTGCTTTTTATTGCATCTCTGCAATAACAACAAAAAAAATAGTTCTGTGTTGAATATTTTTACATAAAAATTTGAACAGTAATGAACTAAAAATAGATATCTATTTGCTAGAAGATTCTTAGGGATGGAACATGAGGAAATTTTACATGGAACAGCTATTCACGCTACCTGAAAATATTCTCCAGAGATGTATATCAGTGCCTACAGTGAAATTACATAGAAGAGAAATAATTGGCCATCCTCACTTTCATATGGTAAACTTACATGATGGATTAAATGTTCTGGTAATGCTAAAGTAATTCACCTATCAAATGAATGACATGGCCACAGCATTGAAAAGAACTTGCTTACCTTTAAAGACTAGAGTTGCAATGGGAATAAGAAACAATGTTCACAACATCCAAAACATTACTTAATGTTATTTTAAATATCAGTATTCAATTTCCCCTATCAAATCACTCCTTACCATGGGACTCTCCCCTTGCTTTCAGAACTTAACTAAAAAATAGTATAAATGTCCTTAACTAAAACATTCATAAGGCAGGAAATGGGGAAATGAATTCCCCATCTCACTCGTATACACAGACTGAACACAGAGTCTTTATGTGCTCATATAACGTCTGCTAAATGAGCATTCACTCCCTCATTACAAATAGTAAATGGGTAGCTATTCAGTTTTTCACTGAAAAGTCACTACCCTTGGTTCATAAAGTTTCTGAACTACAAATTGCTGGAGGTTAGGAAAATATTCTTGGGAAGTATCAATGTATGCTGATACATTACACATTTGTCCTTAAGCATCCACTACTGACAATTGTCAGAGATGTAACGCTAGGCTACATGGAGTTGTGTTACAACCCCACAGGGCCACACTAATAATACTGGGACTGGTTACAGTCCCGGTGTCACAAACACTACACGTGCAGTTAACACTGCTTCCTTTATTCTCATATGTCAGAGAACTGTATTTATTATGTCAGTTTTTTTCCAATATGCTTTGGAAGACATGCTCATCTAAGTGTAAGGGACATGCTTTCACCTAGTTGTATATTTTGACACCTAACAGTATTTAGAGGTAACTTTTCCAAATAAGTCTACGTTAGCAAGCAAGCAACCCTGACTGGTCTATAAATTCTCTGCAACTCAAAATGCAATTATTTTATTTAATTTTGTTTCAGTCACTGGCTCCTCTTCTGAAGCAAGCCTGAACACTCACCTAGGCACAGCATGGACAAATCCTGTTTAGTCTGATTCTCCCACTGCTTCCCAGCCAGCAGCATGGGCAGGACAGGGAGGCAAGGAGCAAGTGGCAGCAGTTTCATGACAGGCCTGGGGTGGACAGTGAGGGGAAAAAAGCAAGGAGGAGGAAATGATGAAAGACAAGAGAACAAGGCAGAAGTTACATGAATGTCTCCAAACAGATTGATCTAGAACAGGACAGTGGTTCCTATTCATGAAGAGAAAGAAAAACACCGAAATAAGAATCAGTTCACAGAAATGCACTACTGGACAGTCATCCCTTCCTCAGCTAACCATTTTGTAGCTCATTTAGTGGAAACTACACTTATTTTGTAGAGGAGTGTATTTTTAACGCACTGTACCTGGGGTATCATTTAACTTGTCTGTAATTCATTGCCTCCTTTTGCACATCCCTCCTTTTCCAGTTCCTACCTCATTATCTACACACCTTCCACAGCAGAGCTGGGATCTCACAGACAGCCTAACTTGCTGCACAACCCTAATTCACTTCTTGCAGGTGTCCTGAGCAATGCATGGCATTCAGCAAGTATTCTGCAAGTGGCACAAGGTAAGGGAGAGGCATATGGTCATATTCCCATTTGACCCTGTCAATAATACCCTTACGGTATTACTACAAATTGCCCTACAAACTAACAGAGAAATCCGGTGGAAGATTTAAACAACAACAAAAGTCACATCAGGACAGAAACCAAGGGATTTCAATATTTGCCATTCATTCACAATTACGGACCCAGATTCACTTCAGAATACCCTAGCTCTCAGGGCACGCCTCCTAGCCATCCGAGATCCAGACACATGTCCGACTTGCTTGAAGTGGGATTCCACATGGCAGAGAAACCTTTGTGTTCAAGTTGTTCCACAAGTGAATTCTTCTCAGCAATTCAGAAAGGGGATTTGAACCTTGGTCTCCAAGATCCCAAAGCTGTAACTTGATCATCAGCTATTTTGGAGAAAGTACCTCCAACTCTGCTGGAGCTATTCCACTTTGTATAAACAGAGCGAGAGGCCCTGCCTGGACAGCTGGTGGCTGGGGAACGCCCTCCAGTCATGCAGGAGAGACAGTGATCTCAGCCTGAACCTCAGCTTCCTGGCAGGAGCTTCCACAACGGTGTTATACTTGCTATTTGACAGCAGAACCTTTTTCCCTCTCTTTTTCTCTTCCAAAGCATGGTCAGGAAGATTTCTAATGAATTGGAATTAGATCAGATTTCTTTAACTAGAAAATTCCCAATCAGCTCCATTCATACAAGGTGGACATGAGGCCAATGAAAAGCTGCACAGGTATCCTGACAATTCCTACCTAGAAGCAGTCTGTTGAAATGAAAACCAGAATTCACCTTTAAGGAGGTCTGGTTTCTCCCTGACAGTTTCAACCTCTGAGACAAAATTAGCAATTTTGAGTGCAAAGATCAACCTCACTTCTGAGTTTAGATATCAGAAGCTGGCAA
This sequence comes from Morus bassanus, assembly GCA_031468815.1. NCBI lineage: Eukaryota > Metazoa > Chordata > Aves > Suliformes > Sulidae > Morus > Morus bassanus. The sequence continues at coordinate 111,588,066 of CM062568.1, forward strand.
TTGTTGCAAGTCAAACACTGAACTTTGAAGTCCTGCACTTTCATTTACAACAGCAAAAGTCCTTATCACTCACACTTAAACCACAGTGACTTTTCTCCAAAGTGCAGATTGCACTGAAGCTCTCTTGCAAAAGACTCTGAACTTTATCTCTAATTTTGAGAACACTGCTTGAAAAAATAGAATTTGGCACTTCAAAAGAGACATTTGACTTGTCCTTGTCTCAAATGATTGCCCCTTATAGCCCTCGAGCAACAGCAGCTTTGGGAGCATTTCAAAGAGAAATGCTCTAGCACTGTGTTCATTTGGTATCAGAGAAAGCAGTTAGTCTGAGCTACTGTAATTCCCATTATCATCTTTGCCAGTGTATTACTGCTGAGTGAGACATATAGCTTCATTTTCTCAGTCTTGTTTTTAAGCTGTGGTGCCTAACATGGCTGATACTTAAGATGCAGAAAAGGTGTTTCAATATATTTCTCTTCATCAAACCTGAAGAAAGTAATAGCTGCAGCCATTTGGGGTAGTAATAGCCGAAAATATCATTAAGTTCTTAAAGCTTGTGTTAAAATGTAGTCTGTTATCCTTAAGAAAACAATCATTACCTTTCATCTCAATGAAATATGATGTGTGTGTACACGCATACATATGTATGTGAATGTACACAGACATAGGTTTTTCTTTCTTTAAATTTAAAGTGACAGCATGTCAAAACAAACACACTTTGGAGTACATATACTTACGCTCTATAATCATTTGGATATTTGAAAGAAAATAAAACCAAAGCCCAACCCCAAACACAGAATTACCAACATTTTTCTGCATTTGGTTTAAAACACTTCATTTTCCATACTGCTTTCTATTAGGTTCTCAAATATGCTCCATCTGATTTAAAACCTTATAGCAAGGTTACCAAGAAGAACAGAATCAGGTCAGCACATTAAACTAGATTTTTCTTTTATATCGGCTCCCAGGCAAATCATCAGGTTTTCCATGTTATTTACAAGGACATTTAGAAGGTCTTGTTCTTTCTACCTCAGTGATTTATTCTTCCCATATGCAGATGTGGTAATTCTTTAGAAGCTGGTTAATTATATGTTCTAGCAATAACAGTAGGATCTTAACAGAAAAGCTTTGATTTACCAACCTTATAAAAAGTCTGTCCTTACCTTTCAGAATCTGATTAGCTAAATTAGAATTATAAGTCTTAAAACAAAATAGCTAAAAAAGTCAGTGTCCGACTCCCCAAGATACAGCTACAAATACAGTAAACACTTACCTAAATATTTGACAATTTAAAAAAAAAATACCTACAAAAGTAAGTTGTAATATCAGAAGTATCAAAAGTTAAGCTATTATTAGAAATTACTTGGTAATAAGAGATGCTCTTAAACAAACACCTACTAGTTTTGTCAAATACACTTAGCATAGCTGCAGTACACCCACACACAAAGTTCTGTTAAGAGGTGAGGGAAAACAAGATCTTCATTCAGCTAGATTTATTTTCTTTTAACTAGTATGCATTCTACATTCAAAACAGGACTAGGTTTTTTCCTGAACGTTGCTAAACTTAGCCTCAACTATGAGGATTCAGTATTAGGGTGCAGATGTCAAATTTTGGAGGTGCTTCCATTCAGATATTTTACACTTGGACTACCCATTCGCTCTTACTTAGAAGACTCTGTGTAGATCACACATCCTGCAGACTAAGGCACCAAGCCTGCGAACACACATGTGCTCAAGATTGCACAAATGAGTAGCCTCAAGGAATTCAGACACATCACACAAGTAAATAATAGGACCAGTATACAGTACATGATATAACCCATTATTGCCACTAGAAAAATCATCAGAAACCATCAACTGTATCCTGCCTGCCCTTTCTAGTATTATTCCCCACATCCTCTCTGCTGAACAAGACTTTGATTCACTGGACTATTAAATGTTAGACGTAGTGCTATTCGGTGTGAATCAGATGATTCCCCTCTTGCAGTAAGTTGTAGGTTGTTTGTAAGAAAGTTTTCAATAATTATTCTTTTTTTTTCTTTTTTTTTTTTAATCAAAAATAACTGATGGATCTGGAGTAGTTACCCAGACTTACCCAGTTTATTTTTAGAGGCAATAGTGTTACAGCTTTAGATAGTGAATTCAACAGGAGAATGATTTGTTTACAAAAGCTTTTAGAAGAGAAGAATCCCTGTAGAAAGAGTCTGAGTAATATCAGATTTACACAAGATGAAGAGCAAGTGGCAAATACAGCAATGCGTTCTGAAAGATATTTAGGTAAAACCACAGGCATCTTCTTCACCAGGCTATTTCCTAAGAGTATGCTATTTCTGTATGTATGTATTCAATTGGGCCCAGTGTAAAATTCAGTACTTTATCTAAACGATAACAGCCTATGCAATTAAGGAATATGTTCTATAGCAAAGATGCCAATATTTGTTTCCTTAAATGTCAATTAGAAAGTTATAATTTTTCACATTGGAAAAGGTCACACCAGTAGTCAGTCATATATATAGTCGGTTTTTATTTATCAGCTTTATCATCAGACTGGTAGTAACCAGAATGCAAGTACTAGGGTCCCGCAAAATAATGACAACAAAATAAATCCCACCACTCTCGTTGCTTCCTAAACATGTTCAGCAGTTTCCACGACTGGACAGTAACCATAAGACCAAACCGGAACAGATTCTTTCCTAGGCTGCTTTTGTTTACATTTAGGGAAAAAACTGTCCTTTAGTTATTTGAAGTTACATAGCTCAACAAAAAATATTTCATATTCTTCCTACAGAACTTGAGAGCACATCTGTATCAAAGATACTGTTAGCTTGGCTGGAAAATCCCTTAGGAAAAGTCTTACCTTATGTGGAGGAAACAAATTAAACCCAAGTTTGCAGCTTGAGACTTTTTTTTCTTCTAAGGATGAATTTATCTCTTTTCAGTTCAGTACCTCTGTGCTCTCTTCTGACCTAATTTTGTCTGTGATAAATGCCAGGGTTTCAGTTGAGTCACTTGAGCTCCTGTAAGAAAAGAACTGAAGTAAGAAATGAATGCACTCAACATTCCTGCTCTGACAGATTGCTTGTCAGGACACTAAAAGCCTTGCAAGACTATAGGTGAGGTAAAGCCCCAGAACTGCCATTCTTTAGACAAAATTGCATTTCGGTTTTCTGCTAATTATTCTGTACTAACATAATGAAGTTAGAGCTCATTCAGACTAAACAGGTCTACAATTTGTACAGGCCTGATACAGGCTGGTTTATAGGATTCATTCCCAGGGGTATTGCATGGCTAGAGGACATTTAAATTAAATTTCAGCCTTGGTTTAGACAGGAGAAAGACAACAAATGCCTTCTACTGAGAGGCACTGCAAAGCACAGCTGGCCAAAGAAGGTTCTCAGTTTAGCTACTTTCTATTCTTTCCCTACCCAAGCACCTTACAGGGAATATTTTTCACTTGCTGATAGAGGGTCAGCAAATAGCATGAAAGACTGAGCACAGCTGCATCTGCTCTTGCAGAAATGAGTAGAAAATGACCACAGAACATGCAGGGTGGCTTCCCATCCTATCCCTTCCGGATAGATCCCCAGGTGTGGTGGAGGACCCTCCACCAAAGCCCATGTCATAAAATGAGGCAGGCAGGAAAGCTCAGATATGTCAGGAAACAGAAACACTGTTACTTAGGAGCAGGAAAGGAATGCCGAGTTCCACCTCCTGTTAGCAAAAAAACCCCACAAGATATCTTACCTGAAGCACACAAGAACAAAAGTTGGCTGCTTACGCTGTTAACAAACGCTCCTTTTGTATGAGATGAGCAAGAAAATACTTTCATCAGAAGAGCAAGTTATCCTCCATTAGAACAGCTTCATTCTTCCTAGACTGTCCCCTCAATTCTCTGAAAATAAAAAAAAAATAAAAATGAAAAGATAACCTTTTTCAAGGAATAGGATTATCAGATTTTTGAACTGATAGTAAGATGCAGTACTGTAGACATGTTAAGGGTACAGTGCTTCCTAAGACTACACGATAAAATTCCTCAATGTCTTAAAAGACCGACTGAGGCTCTGAAAAGTCAATATTTAATAATACACATCTTCTTCACTTCATTATTGTTAGAAAGATGGGTAAATTCACATGACTACCACAAAGCAGTGTATACACATCGCTTAGATATCATCAAAACTTGCAGACCTACATAAGAGAAACACATTTGTGAAAGTATTTGTAGTTCACATTCTTGTTTTTGAAGGAAAAGTAGATAGCTTTCATATATCCTATTGCTTAAACATTTCTTCATCTCCTAGAAAGTATTTGGATTTTCAGAGACAGAAAGTAAGTGTTGTCCCCCACTGTCAATGATACTAAGGTGTTTACTGTAGTAGTGTCTCTTTTGAAAGCTTACCCTAAATTAAAAAGAAAATGTAAAAGGCATAGACATAGATATATTAATCATTAGTATTCTCTCTTGCACCATGCTTCCCCATTTTTTTTCCACAATACTTAAATACCTAAGCCAAACAAAAGCACCCTGATCATGTAGAACTTCATGGGAGACAATCAGCTTTAAAAAACAAACAAAACAAACAACAAACAAACAAACAAAAAACAAACCAAAAAACCCCAAACAACCCCCCCCCCAAAAAAAAAAACAAACAACAAAAAAAAAAACAACAAACCAAAAAAAAAAAAAACCAAAAAAACAAAACACCCCACCAACCAAAAACAAAAACACCCCAGAAAACCAGCATGACTTGGGCACGCCAGATTCTGGCAATGAAATTTAAAGACCCCACTGCTTCATTCACTTCTGATGTCAGAATAACAGTATTTCTTTTCTAATGCTATTTTCTTAAAATAAATTATACTATTACTTATACAACATGCAACCAGTATCAGAATATCAGTTATGGAAAACACAGCAGCAATATATTCAAAGCTTCATACTGCTGCTCTTACATGTTTTCCTAGTTTTGGCACTCCTTTTATAAATACTTTTTCACTCGTACTTGAATTGTTCTGGCTCTTAAAACTTTTCCTCAAATTATTGAACAGGATGTTTTGAAAAAGCAGTTGGGACTGCAGTAGAGAAAGGAAAAGAAAATCATGTTTTATACATGTCTAATATTGCTCTCTGCCTTCCTTGATTATAGAGTTAACAAGATTTCCAAAACTGGGATTCGAAACTGCACTTATCCTGCACTTCGAAATCAAGAAGGGCATTTACCTCTGAGAACTGGAGGGGGAAATTACAGGAGTAGATTCGGCACCAGTTTGTAAAGCAAAATATTGACAGAGAGGTTGTTATTATTTTAAAAAGAGTACCAGAAGCACTTAGCACCAGAAACTAACAGGGCTAAAGACAGCTAAGCCTCATCTTCCTTTTATGTCAGTACCACGACTGGTAAGTTGTGGTAAGGCAACGGGCTTAGGGTGCTATCTAGCAATTTTGCAGCCCGGTGCCCAAGATTTTTGCAAGGAAGCATCAGCTGTGCGACAACAACTGTGAACCTCTCTGGTTTCTACGGCACCATCAGTAAGGCAACAGTGACTCTAGATTCAGTTCTCTTTCTTCTGAACTTTTCAGGGATCACAGAGAAGGAGTTGTCTCAGTGCATTTATGCCACCTACTCCTAAGAGGAGTTAGCACAGCAGTTTGATCTACTACAACTGCGAGGTCTGGAAAGCAGCTAATTCTGACCCGAGTGAGGACAGCAAACCACCCCCCCGCCACCACCACCTTCAGAAGGAGAAAAGTACAACTAAATAAGGACTAAAAGCTGGATCCTAAGACCAGTTGCCGCTAAATGGTCATTTCAACAAGGTTGTTTTGCGTTGGTATCCAAGTTGCTGGTGCTGTTTATGCAAACAGTGATCCATGGTAGCCATGCAAAAAGCCACACACACAACACTTGCGTTCTCTGGAATCTTACAGTTCACTGGGGACACAAGGGCTTTACCAGAGGAAAAAAGGTACAAACTAGAAGCTGAAAATGACAGTTTAAGTCCCACTTTTATCTTCAGTATTTACTCCCAAAAAATAGCTTGGCTGAAATTCCATTTAGCACAGAAATAGCTAATAGCTGAATAATTCCCTACGGTACACACACCCCAAATAGTTTTAATATCAGCATAATAAAACTGAATTTTAATTTACTTTGACATTACAGTTATTCTAAAATGAGTGTTATTCTGCTTTCACCTAAATTGTAAATAACATTTTCATTCATATTACCTGTAAAGTGAAAATGTTATTCAAGAGAAGAAACACAGATTAGACTTGGAGTGTGAATTGATCAGATACAGAGGGCTAACTAACATTCTGAAAAGCGTGTTTGTCCCACATAGCACTCCAAAACCTGCATACTTGTATTTGACCTATTATATTTATAGATTTTTCACAGTTTCTTTTATACTTTTTATATGCTTCATTACTTTTGAAAGTGATTTTTAAAATTATTAGTTTTTTTTTTTTAAATCAAAACAACAACAAAATCTTTAAATCATTTTTAAGGTTGCATATTTGCAGAGGTCTGAGTAGCTTTGAACAAAAATACTGATTATCAGCTTTCAAACCACCGAGCCCTCGCAAAGAAATCTGCTCACATGGCAACCTACAGCCATCCAGAACTTGTTAAAGTGTGAGTCTGAAAGTTTTTGTCTTTTTCTGAACATACAGCATATTCCATTTTCTCCTTTGTGGAGGAAGAATCAGAATACACACCCGAACACATGCACACACACACAAACATTTGTGCCAATCCCACACTACAAGACAGCAACAGTTTTGTCTAATCGATAGGAGGAACAGATGAAGACTGGCTTGACGGTACATAATCAAGACTTGTTTTTAACATCTTTTAGGCTTTCTTAAGTGGGGAAAAAGGGAGCATTCCCTAGAAGCTTGTGGTTCTAGAAGTAAGATTCAATACCCAGATCAGAAGTGTAGTCCTCAAACACATGGCCTAACCTTATTTTCCTTTTATTTCTGCTCAGCTTCCTTTCCATACACTGGGGAGGACAAATCTTTCCCCACTCTGTCTTTTAAAATTAAAAGATGTTCAAAATCGGTATTGACTCTTACCGTTAATGACTTTAGTGCACTAACAGCAGAACTTTTCTCTCAGCTGGGGTTTCAAGAATACACTCTAACACAAACCAGAAGATGATGATGAGACTACAAGTCTCCAGGTTTTGTGTTCCTCCCTCTGCCTCAAGTGAGTGTCAAGTCCAATTGCCGAAGGGCTGTATTTGCTCAGGGATACCTGCTCATAAACCACGACAGACAATACTTGGTTCTCCAAAATTGAAAGCATGTTTCCAAGAGGTGTATAATCAATCTTTCAGAGGAGGAATAGGGCAGGAATCTATTTTTCATACTTTTAGAACCCCTCATTACAACATATCACATTAAGATTTTTCCAAGTGTGCATCATTTCAGACCGCACAGGTTACAACTACATATTCCCACTGAACGTTTCCATTACAACATACACTTTGCTGAAAGAACACCACAAAAGACTTACAAGCTGTGATACATGAAGAGGGGATAGTGCTGCACTATGTCAGTTTTAACACACAGGACGGCAAATCAGTTCAGAAATCTCCCAGTATAGTCTAGCAAGAGTTTAACAACAGCAAAAACAAAGACTATAATGACAAAAACCAAGTTACTGCACTTTCATTCTGCAACAAGACACACATGTAGCTGGTAATAATGTAAGGGCAGGTAAAGTATTGTTTGTTTGGAGTTTATTAAAAAAAAAAAATTGTTGTTTTTATTTTACTTCTCCCACTGCTGTAGGTACTCCGTTAAGAAAAATCCCGTATCTCTCAGTCTAGCAGTCCAGAGCTATAGATTGCTCACTCCAGGCTGAACCCAGAAAACTTGCATAAAAAGAACAAAGTTCCATGTGATAAAAGAACTGAGTGTTATTACTGCATGCGCACTAACTCCATCCCTGACTTCTGGCAAACCTTCTCTCTGAATATTTTGCAATGAGCATGATATGTAACCGAAGAAAGTTACTGCTAATTTTCAGCAAAGCATTTGGAAGTGGAACTACGGGAAAAACCTCAGCACCAGAAGCATGACATATTGCCTTCTATTCAGTGCCAGGATTTTGATAGAGCAGGCTGGCAGCTAAGGACTGCTGTCAGCCCTCAAGCTTTCCATTTGCACAGTGACAGAAGTCCATCGTCACCAGGCTGACGACCATATGACGTGCTGCCAGCAATCCACAGTATGACACAGCCAGGACAGTAAGGCTGAGCTCTGTGTAGCAGGTAGAACATCATCTTTGGTAAGAAAACAGGAAGGAAAGCAGCAAGCACAGAGCAGCTGCTGCATTAATGAACCCATCAAAAAGCAGCTTTTTAGCATGGACACCATGGACACCACCTCAGTTCTCCAGCTCTTGCAGAATGCTATAACTTACAATCAGTGGAAAAGTATTTATTACGGCAAGAAAGAAAAATGCAACGGATCTTGAGAGTTGGGGTTTTTAAACTTCTTGATATATGAAAACTGACCACCTGAGAGATTTTGCGCTGTAAATTTGGGTTCTATTTAACAGGGCAAGTTTGAGTAAATAAACGTGTATCTTCTTTCCCGCCCATATGACTTCATACACTGCTAGGCTCTTGAGATGAGAAAGAAAATTTCAGAAGTCCCGAAACACGTAGGGTGAGGAGAAATACTTCCAGGAAATCTCTTATAGATGTGCTACAGCAGACCCAAATTCCATCTGTCTTCACGATTTTGATCATGAGTGTGTCTAAACATCTCAGGTTCTCTCTGACATTTTCATATAGTGCTGTTTTGGCCTTGCATACATGGGACCAAGTGGCACAAAGGAGCAAACACTGACCACCACTTAAATTCATCAAAAATGAAAAAGTCACCAACAGTCCCGGTCCAAAAATTGTAAAAGACTAATTGTACCTTCCAATACGACCAGCAAATATTATGCTGCTTTGTAGCTTTTGTCCCCACCAACTGTCCAACTTTGGCCAGTCATTTTCAGTACTCTGCAACGTACATCTCAGGGTTTTGTGTGAGAAGGACCTTCTTACTGTCTGGGGGATGAAGAAATGTTGTAAAACGTGCCACAGCAAAGGCAAACACAAAGGCAAGATGGAGTCAATGGACAGAAAAACCCTCATTGGGAAGAGTTTTCTTCATTCAGCCTCCTGGTAAAACCCCAGCTAGTTTCATTAGCAGTAAGCGATGCAGAAGGTAAGGCAGAAAGCTATGTGGGCACACACCCAGCCCAGCGTTACGTGCTGAGAACCTGCACTTGTGCGCCCGCTGCCAGAGCACCGCCTTCCTCTCCTGCACCCCTGGTCACAGCAGAGCAGGGCCACAGACCATTTTCCTGCCCTCCCTTCACCAAGGAGCGACCTGACCCTTGCCTGCCCTCCGCTTGTCAGCCCTGCAAGTGGAACCAATAGCTGGCTGAAAATTAGCTCAGTGCATGCTGACATACCACTCTGGAGGGCCTATTTAAAAGGCTAATAACTTTTAAAATCCAATTAGAGAGTCTAATTAGCTATAGTAATCTTTGGTCTGCCTACTACATCTCAAACTAGGTGAACACAATAAAGATTAATTCCTTTGTTTCTGCTTAAGCACCAAATAGGATGCTGGAGACCTCCTACCACCTCTGCTTTCAGGTAGGTGCTGCGATGACGCCTTCTTCAGAGCAAGTTCAAATACAGCAGAAAAGCTCACGCCGCAGACCTTGCGTACCAGTATCAGCAACTGAAGTACCGTGATGCTGATCGAGCAGGCAGGGGATGCTGCCATACATGCTGCAACAGAGACGAAACCACCATATTTGGAGCAGCTAGTGTGGCACATTGGGTCAAAATTATCTGGTTTGCTAAAAACAGTAGCAGTTAAAACACAGTGCCTAAAATTGTAGACAGCAATTTTATTTCTTTACTCAAGTACGTCTGCAGACTTTTTCCTCTGTGACTTAGACCAAGTTAGATCATCTTGTTTTCGCTATTGCTTCTTCACATGTACCCATTTCCAAACAGCCAAGAAACCTGTTAGTTACTAACTAGTTAGTGGATTAGTAACTAAGTAACTGGCTCTAGGCATCCACTGAAACACCCTTCCATCGTTTCACAGACTATTCTTTCTTATTAAAAATAACCAAAATCACTATTTCCCTAGAAACTGAAAAAAAAAAAAAAACAAAAAACAAAAAACAAAACCCAATCCCGAAGGAAAAACCTCCAGCAAAAGCTCCTGAAAACTTCCAGCACATGGCTGTCCTGAATCTGTCGTTAGCGCACAACCTCAGGGTAAAAAGATCAAATCCACGGGACATCAGATTGTTTTTAAACATCTTCTAACAAGCTTTCTTCGATTCTCTCGTTTGCAGGTACCCCAGGGTCCCGGTGAGCCCCCCCAGTTTCCTAGGAACGCCTCCCGGCAGCCGGTACCTCCTGCCAAAGCCGTGGGATTGGTACCAGTCAAAAAGTGAGTTTCGGAGCAAAAAAAAAAAAAAAAAAAAAAAAAAAAAAAAAAAAAGAGCAAGCAAGTTTCAGTTGCTAAAACCGTCGCCTGGCCGCGTTAGAACCAGAAAGCTGTTCCGTACGAGCGGCGACACCGGCTGCCGCCGTTAGAGCAACCTGCCGGGAGGAGCTGCCCACCCCACCGGCACAGCCCCGCGCTCCACGCCTTCACCGCCGAAACGCGCCCCGCGTTCCCAGGGCGAGGAGAGGCAGGCGCCGCTCCGCTTCGCGCCAAGGCAGCGGCAAAAAGCGCACGGCCGCGTTCCCCTCCCGCAGCCCGTGGCGGGCACGAAGGGCCGCGGGGAACCCCCAGCCCCCGTTAGCTGCCGCGAACACCAAACACCGAGCGGGTTCCGAGCCCCGCCGAGCTTCCCCACGGCGCGCGCACCCGCCCCGCGCCGGGAGCCCCCGCGCCGCGACGGGCAGGCGCAGAGGCGGCCGCCGGCCGCCAGGGGGCGCCCCAGCCCCGCCGCGGCCGCCAGGGACGCCCCGCCCCGCGCCGCGCCGCGCCACGCGCCGCTCCCCTCAGGCGGCCGGACAGCCCGCCCCGCTGCGGCACCCGGCCCCGGAGGGCGGAGCTGCGCGGGGCCGCTCGCCTCCGAGCGCGGGAAAGGGGCCGCCCCGCCGCCCGCTCGGCGGCCCCCGGCGCCAGGCTGGGCACCCGCGGGAGGCCTGCACAGGCACCGCGCAGTCAGGGCGTTTCGGAACGGGTGTCCGCCGGAGGTCGCACCCCGCGGCCTTCCCCGCCGAGCGGCTCTCGGCCGCTGCGGGAGGCGTTCCTGCTGGCGGCGCGGCGCGGGAGCGGCGGGCTCCGGGCCCGGGCGGGCGGGCGGGCCCTCCCCTCAGGCAGCCCGGCCCCGCCGCGGCCGCGCACGGCCCCGGGCTCTCGAGAAAACATGGGGAGTATGGCGGGCACGAAAGCAAAGCAGCCCCGGTCCAGACAAAACGCGCAGGCACTGACCAGTCCGCAGTATGAAAGCACTGCCGCTAGCGCGTAAGTTTCATACACTTAAAGAAGAAAGGCTGTCCGAATTAATGCATTAATTTTAAACGATTTCCTGTGTAGGTCAGCTGAAAAGCTCAACAGGAAGGTTTTTTAAAAAAAAAAAAAAAAAAAAAAAGAAATTATACATAGGCTGTCACTGAGCACTCCAGTGAAAACTTCCAGATTCCTAGTTTAGGGAGATGGGCCATTTAAGAAACAGGAACTTCTAAAAATATTGTAATATAGTAAGAGCTCGGTCAAAATTGAACAAATAGGAGACTTCAAGTATGTTAACTGTATTCCTCATTGCCAGGCTGTCGCCACGAACGACTTCACAGAAAACAAAGGTTTCAGTTTCAGCATATCTGTGTTCATTGGCACTCTATCTGATGTCATCTTCACCTGCGTGTTTCTCTCTCTCCAGTGTAGGAGGCCTACTGCTAATGCTGAAATTTGTAACTCGGGGACCTAACACGTGTAAGTAGCTTCCCATAGGCAACCTGACATCTACACAACCCTCTGCACATGCTGTCAGAACATTTGCTATTACTCTGGAGAACGACGAAAACTATTTAATGACAGCACACTGTGCTGGTGCCGAAGTCTAGTGCCAAGTCTAACGGCACCAAGTGGTACAGGGAGCTCCGTCGTTCCCTGCGGGGAAAGACCACAGGCCACCAGAGAAGCTATCCCATTGCAATCTTGTGGCTCTTAACGCTGCCCGACACAGCTGCAGGAACAAGAGTTTATTCCAAAGAAGTTTTTGCAGAGTTGTGATCATACAGGTTTCTTTTACTGGGAACTCCTTTCCAGGGGAAGCATTACTAGTGAAGGGAGGGGAAGGAGGCAGCTCCTGCAAAGATCTCTTCATCAGTGAGCTGAAATACGAGCAATAACGGATGAAATCTGAAAATGCTGTAAAATTTGAAGGAAGCATATACATTGCCATGAGTCAGTCAGTCAATTACAGCATAGCTGAGATCACTCAGTGAGCTGGATTCAGTTCAGTACAGGTTTAATATAGGATCCTCTGGTTCGCTATTTAGGCAGCAAGAACATCACTTACCAACAGGGCTAGTACCCTAGAAAGGAGAGGCTCAGAACGGATTTTAAAAGAAGTAAAAATGAGCGTGCAGGTGTGACACTGAACAGGAGTAGCAGGGCAGGCACTCGGCCAACAAAGCCGGCTGCTGGCGGGCAGACTCGTCAGCTCTGTGCCTGCTTCGCCGACGCACGAGCCTGGAGTTGCAGACCTGTCGATGACAAGGGGAAGGAGGGCAACGGCCGGTGTGTGGGCAGCGACTCCTATAGAAAAGAGGGGGCTTCTCTCAAATGTTGCCATCCTTCCCGCTTCCCGAAACGGCACGCCTGGCTCGCTAGGTTTCCTGTCCAAAATGAGCCCGTTTCCTCTCCCTTTTTCACAGCAGAAGGGAGCCCTGTACTTCATCTCTCATGGCCAAATCCACCTTGGCCTACGTTGCTTAAAAGCGCCGAGTCCCCTCCGGGCAAAGAGTCAGGGGCTGATCAAATGCAAGATGAGGGAACACGGCAGCCTCCACCCTCCCGCTCTGCAGAAATCCTGAAGGAGTATCTCTCTCTGTTCCTACCTCTGAGTGTTTCTGCAGTTGATAACACCTCTCATGTCTTTTCTGATCTCTCCTGGGATCAAACCCCACAAGACTTTCACTCTGGAAAGAGGTGTTAGACTACAGTACTTAGAAGCCCTCAGCATTTACTCATAGTCCAGCACTTCCCCTTAGACATTCTTTGTACCGCACCCTTTTAGAGGGCTTGTAAATAGCATTTGTAACACTTAGCACACCACTTAAAACCAAATGATTCAGTCTTCATAGCAGAAATAATGCATAAACCAGATTAGTTTAAAACTGGCTTTAAAACAAGCCCCTCTCAGCCAGAGCTCATCACTATTTGGTAGCTACCCCAGGCCTCATGTAACCCTCTTTGCTAAACAGCTGATTTCTCCCTAAAAAAAGAGGAACGTTACAGTCTGCCCTGGGTCCACCACTTAGTTTCAAAAGTGTTTGGACTGGGGGTGAGGAGGAATTAGCCAGCTACTAGGACAGAGATAACTGAGGATAAGTGCAGAGTTTCACAACCTCACTGAACTTCCAACCGAAAACAGCCATCTGAACTCATCGTACTTTCTTGCTTATCACCAAGAATTGACATTATGCATTTACAAAACAAGCCTCTTTAAAGCAAACATACAGAAAGCAAAATACCCATGAAATTACTACAGAGCAGATAAAAATCCGTACTTTTGAGTCAGTATTTTTAGCTCTATGCCTCCTCCAAGAACAAAAGAGAGGAGAACAAACACGCTATCCATGTGAGTGCCCTCCCTAGGGGATTATGGCCAGTTTTAACACTTGCCAGATCTTACCTAGTGGATTCTATTTTCTTAGAAAAGATACTCAGCTTTCCTAATCTTGTGGGGCACTGTGTCAAGGGAGAAATTATTTATTTTCTTACTAATCAGAAAACTTTGTTCTTCTCTGTCAACTACAACCAGCAGGTAATTAACTCCCATCACTTTCCATTTCAGTTAAACAATTCCACAGAGCACAAAGCACTACAAAAATCTCTTAAGAAGCCCAGATAACACACAGGTGTCGCCGTCTTCAGTGGAAAAGACAAGAACGATGGCAAACAAAATCAGTACTGTTTTACTTGCCCAGTGCAAGGCATTTCAATAAGAGAATTGAACTGGATCAAGAAAAAGGGGAAGGGGAGTCAATTCTTAACACACAGCAGTATAAATCTTTGTATGCAAAGTATATTGAGGACTCCATCCTACAGATGGATGCTGAAGTGAGAAATCATCTGTTCAAGCACCTTGCAACAACCACAGAACTAAAATCGCCATCAGCTGAGAGCAGAACAAGCATCTGTGCCAAATACAATGACAGGTCTTAATCTCATGTTCAGAGGTATTGGAGGTAACAAATTTTCCTTCAGAAATTCAAAAGGAAAGTGTATGTGTTCCAAAACAGAATGTACTTGTTCAAAATAGACTGTGACCATGAAAGGGAGGAGATAAGAAGTCCTTTGAGCATCCAAACTCGACTTGGACTTCTCAGAACAGTATTATCTCCCTCAAGGAACGGGGGTTTTGTTATTTGATTTTGTGGGGAGCAGTATTTTGGTTCTGGTTTTGTCTTTTTTTTTTTTTTTTTTTAAAAAAAGTCTGCTTCATGAGACGCAAAACTTAAAGAATCTTGCCAAAAAAAGGGCTTCATAAACAGATTACAAGAATGTATTACCTTGAGCTATTGAAAGTTACAGGATTTTCAGTTCCATAGATCAAGGTTTCTCTGAAAAGCCAAGCTCTCCAACCTCTTTCCTAAGAAAGCATGCAGTTTTTTTTCCAAACACTGACTACTTTTGCTTAAAACTTCTTCCTTGAAAAAATGCTTTTTTCCTAATCCATATAAAAGTTTACTATCTTTATATAGTAATTCCCTCCATCTTACGATTCTATATTGTCTATAATAAAAAAAGCAATCCCTCCCCAAACTCCCATGGGTTTTCCAAGCCCTTAGTCCACAGTTCAATTAAAAGTTTCACTGTTACAGATTAAAAGGACACAGACAAACTACAAGTTTTGTTTCCTGAAGGATATCTACAGGAATTACTGCTCTCTCCCTGTTGCCTGCATGTCCATGAAATACAACTGGGTTGAGAGAACTTTAACACAGATACAGAAGAAGATACAGTCCCACGGAGTGATAGGAAGTACCTAGACAGAGAACACAGATATGGGCAGGGACTGCACAGATACCAACTTAAACCAGCACAGCAAGACACAGCGAGCAGCTTTTTGCCAAAATTTATGTTTGACTGCAGCTTTAATAATTCAGGACAAAGCACGAGGATGAGGGTAAACTGAAGGGAAGATTATTCAACATCAGGAACAGCGTCTACAGCCTTCATAAACCTGGAGAGATAGTGCCGAGATACAGTGCACAAGGCACCCCTCACGCCTCTGAAGTGCTCGGTTCAGAGAGTGCTCGGTTAAGGCAGTCTCCAACAAATTTTTTTTTTCTTCTTAATGTGCCAAGAGACGATACAGAAAAAATCTGCAGCTTGAACTAACTGTCCATACCTTTGCTATTTCAGGCTCTCAAACGCTGAGTTGCCAGACAGCATGTGTGTAGATGGTGTTACTTGACCCACAGGTCCTGCACAAGCATACACACCAGAGCAGTTCCAAGAAAAGCACTCAGGAGCCTGTAGAGGTGAAAACTGAAGCCCACACTAGTCAGATGGAAGCAGAAGAATCCTGGTTCCGTATCACTGCTCTACCCGGTAGCAAAGGCAGGGGTGGTTAGACCAGCTGATGGTGAAGCAAAAACCAAACAAACTAGAAAACCTGGAAAGTGGATACTTGAGTGACTTAAATGGGGAACAACAGGGCAGAGGGGGAATAAAAAATAAAGAGTGAGTGAAAGAACCATGGAGCCCAAACCTTTATTTGCGAGGTACTTCAATTAAGATATGAAGGGAGACATGAAGGATGATCATATCCTTAACACTCATGATGAACCCATCCAGTGAATGCCGTTCTGAAAATAAGCCTTTCTCACTATATATTTCCCCGCCTGTGAGAAGGGGATTTGGGTTGATCCATACCACCAGAAAGCAAGTCAAGCTGTTCTTTCAAAGGGCTGCCTCAAGAAGCTGTTTCTGAGAGGTGTGAGTCTCTGCTACTTAAGAGTGAAGATCTGAAATTCCTGGTGAAGACAAGTTCGTAGCCAAGTCGAAGATTTTAAGGGCATGACAATAAAACTGGGGCACATGTGTATACGGTAGCGATGGCTGGAGCTATAAGAAATACAGGTGTCTGCAAAAGTGTTGTGGCTTTGCTCCCATAAGGATCAAAACTGCAATAGAAGAGCTGAACCAAGCAGGAATGTTCTGCTGATGGAAACTCAACTAGGGGAATACTGATACCATTAGTGTGCCTGCAAAGAAAGATGCTCCTTGGGAATTAAGAGTGTTTTCAGTTAGTAGCTTATCCATCAAGCTCGGGATTTCAAAGATCTTCAAGGAGACAATACGTAAAGGAAAACTGGATATCAATCACATGAAAAAAGTCTGTTTCACCTGAAAGAATCACTCCCTTTCTGAAATCTACCTACTGCATTTTGCTAAAAGACCTCTTCACATAAGAGCTTTTTTGTATCTGTATTAATATCCTCTCCAGAAGCAAGTAATGGAAAGATGCAACCACTTTCCTCTCAATGCCATGACTGATACCCATTTTTCTTGCATCCTTCTAGACACAAAACCAGAATATTTTTTTTTTTAAATTAATGTACATATGTACATTGGAAAATCCTGCATAGATGAGGTGATTAGTTATACACTTAGAGTGGTGCATTTTTTCATCAGCGTTCTTAACTTGTGTTTATAGACGGCCTTTCACAGACATTTGGACTCACTGGATTTTGAGAAGCGGGAGCAGCACAAAATGAAGAATATAAACAGCCACCATTGTCTCTCTTTATGGACCTTTACGTTTGTTGGACAGTATCAGAGTGTCTCCTGTGTGCTACTGTTTATGTTGGGTACATCACTGAACGACTGCAATGCCTTCAGGGTCCTCCACGGTATGAAGCACATCTGGAAAAAAAACCCCTTACATTGAATTGATGGTGCAGGTGATTTAGTAAATGAATGTGGGTTAAATTCCCTTAATCTTTTTGTGTTCTATAAACTGAAAAAAGCCTGATAAAAATATCACAATTCCCATACTGAAAAGAAATATCCACTTGCATAATTCAGTCGCAGATTATTAGGTAGCCAAATGAACTCTATGCTTTACTACCTTACACAGTTACTTGTATAGGTTTTCTGCTAGGCATTGTGAATCCAAGCTATCAGCTGTCTTATTGCAGTGAAAAAAGCGAGGTTTTTGAGACAAAATAGTACCTTAATGATTTAACTGAAGGTTTAATTTCATACAAGATATTTAAAATATGTTAAAATAGTAAAATGCATACATATTTATTTCTGCTCTACTAGACAGACCTCAGTTCACCTCAAAAATTCAAGTCATTGCAAATGAATACATATTTATCTTCAGTACTATGAACTACAGTGGATTATTTTCATACTTTAAGAAACCGAAAAAAACTGAACCAAGAAGAACAACTAATCTCATCCTTGCTTGCTTCCCTTTAGTTTAAATATTTTAGATATTCTTTCCAACTGACATACTTTCTTCCTCTTTTACCTTAGAAAGAGTGCCTCTTCCCCTGTGTTTGTCATGGAAGATTACACAGATGATGAGCATAACTGGCTCCTGCAGGGTTAGAGGGGAGCTTTCCTTAAAAGTTTTCACAAACATTGGAATTCAAAACCTGTTAGCAAAGAAATATAATTGCTCTTCCACTTTTAGTTGTTTTTACCATCATTGAAAAAGGCAAACAAGAAGTCTGATCTGTTTGAAACCTTGTTTAAAAATACACAGAGCTAAGTAAGCATATACTTGAGCTTCAAATCAAAGTGCAACAGATGCAAAATGTGAAATCTTTCAAAATGCATCTTCACCGTTTTCATAATATGCGTATCTTTTTCCTTGAAAGGTGATATGTCACACATCAATAGCTTCAGACCTAAAAAAGGCTCCTGAGTACTGCACTCGTAAGAGTTGAGTATTCTTTTTAAAAAAAAAATTATAAAATAAATGGATAGTTTGATAAAGTATGAAGCACTCCACTACTGAAAACAGAAGAGGAAAACATTTGTAAGAAGATTTTGAATTGAAGGCCACGCTCTATTTACTGCATGCTGTGATCCACTCTCTCAAGACTGAATGACTTCCAAGACTGATATGTACTAAGATTGCATTCTGCCTTTTCTTGCATATGAGATGCTTACATTTATGCCCACTACGTTTCTGGGTGGTCTGAACTTAATCACTCCTTCCCTCCATGTTCTTTTATTAGTAGATATTCGAATGAACACCACTTGAAAGCCTGTAATGAAAAGTTGAGTGCCGCTCCAATAAAAACATACAAACAAATATGCACATATTTTACTGTTCTAACACAAACAATTCTCTATAAAGAGTAGGAATCAAAATAGTGTCAGGTAACAGGATTACCTAAGGATGCATTAAATTTCTTTTTCCACAAAATAATTAAGTTTCTTCATTAAAACCAGACAGTACTTCAGTTCTACAAAACAAGCCCTATAGATCTTTTCTTTCACTTCTGATAGAAATTTAATTAGGACAGATAAAAGATTTCTGAGATAATTCATTGCAACAAGAGCAACCCATTTCAAGTAGGGAATTAATGTAAGGTTTTATTTCTGGTCACTTACATGACTAAAATACCAATTAAAAACAATGGATTCATTGTTAAGCTTCACAAATTCCATTGTTTTTTAAACCTTTATTTCCTCTACTTAAATCAATTTCTAGCAATTTTGCTCAGAAAGTGTAATATATTTCTACTGAAAACAGTTTTAATTTTTTTTCTGATTTTTTTTTTTTTTTTTTTGCTAAGATTAGAAGGAAGGTGCCATTACTGTTTTGCTTCAGAAGCCAGTCCCTACTATCAGAAAAGACTTGGCATGGCCACACGCACGCACACACACACAAAAAAAAAGTGGTCAGGTGCGGTATCAAACAGATCAGTAAAGAATATACAAAAAACCATAGTGTATAATACTGTGACAGTTTTTCAGTATACTCGCATACAGTGATCTCCGACTACCTGTAACTAAACTGGCCATAAATCCTGAAGACCCTTGTCTATAAAATTGAGTAACCCATCAATATAGTGTATCTTTTCTAAAAATACCCGTATTTTACACTAATATACAAGGTATCTGCTTGCAAACACAGAAGTAGCCATAAATAAAACTTTATTCTTTCATTTCATTTACAAGCTACCAAGTACCATGTATTTACACAGCACTGGACACTTAAAGTAGTTGCAGTCACAAAATGATCCAGACAGCTGTTGATAAAGTAAAGGATCTTAAGATAAAAGCAAAGTAATACTGTAACAGATACGTGGCAAAAAAAGCAGTTTTGCCGTAATGATCAGACTTGCATGTTGCATCAATTCTGGTTGAAACGACTGAGCGCCATGCGATTCTCAGCGTTAAGTGTTTGCAGTCTGGCTAAAGTTTGTACAGTCATTTCTCTTTTGCAGTTATTAAAATAAAAAAGTTAAAAACTATAGCAGCAACAAGCAAACCCTGTGACAGGAAGGCAAGGTTTAAGAACTAAAAAAGTTTATACAATGTGCTTAGGAAGGTTGCAGAATTTATCTTCCATCGGCTGGAGTTCGACTGAGTGACAACATGATTCGGGCGTATCTTTCACACAGTTCGTGTGTGGAGTAGGAGGGTAACTTTGGCGGGTCATTGAAACCTTTAATCTCTGTAGAACAATCTAGCAGTTTTGGCAGGAAATCTGTCAGCTTTTCTTGCAAGTTAGCTGCAAATAAAACAAGAAAAACAAACATAAGCATTTACATCTGCATGGGGAATTCTCCTTTTTCTGCCCAACCTTGACTTTTTATCGATGGGTGGGAAGAGGAGGAGTTTCACTTGGAATAATCCGCTTTCTTCAGGTCTGCCAGCAATAACTAGGACATATCAATTCCCAGTAAGATGTTAATATAAATGCCCCTTCAGACAGTCTAACACCACAAATGTTTTTCCATTCAAAAAGCGTGTCTCCTCTAAGGCCTAATACCCCAATGCAGTATATGGAAAAGCTGTTTATTTAAATGTGTACGGGATTATTCAAAAGTCAGGGTAGCTCAAAATACCTTACCAAGGCACAAAAGATATAGGCTCAATTCAAGACACTGAAAACATCACATTTATAAAAAACGTGCGCAAGGGCCTTTTACCTTAATGAACAAATGACTTACGTTCCATTTCTTGTCCAAGATAGGAACACCAACGGTTTCTCATATCTTCCACGGCAACAATATCTTTTTCTTCCATTTCATCCACCAGCAGTAATGGCAGACACGGGACAATAAGCTCATTCATAATGATCAGGCCATTATTTACCTCCTGATCATCTCCCGATTCAAACAGTGCTGCAGCATGTTCATTTAGTTTCTTCATAAACCACCACAAAAGAGGAAAGCCTTTAAGTATACAGCATTTCACATTCTACCATGCATCAGTTTCTGTCTGTTTTAAAGCACAGTCTTCCTACAAAGCTACCTGGTAACCTGAATTAACCACAGTTGCGCTTTAACATTTACAGCAATGATGCATATACTCTATTAACCTACTTGATCTTGTGCTGTTCCTCAAGCCACTTCATTTGGTACCTGCCAACTCAACCTTTGCAGCTGCTCCTTTTAAGAACGAGGTCCTATCACCTGCTTTTGTTTTCTCACTATTGCTAAAAGTGACATAATCAAGGCAAAAACCCCCTTGCTTTCTACTGATGCCTTTTCCAATATTTTTCTCCCCGTCAACCTGTGGCAACAGGGTGAGTCTGCTCACCAACACTGTCAACTGTTGTTCCTACCTAGCCCAGATGTGACGGCAGTGAGCACGCTATTTACAATCACAAAGATGATGATTGATTATTCAAAAAAAAAAAAAAAAGGGGAATAATATTTTCCTTACTTTTGCTTTTTACCCCCCCTACATAAGTTCTAAGTATTAACCTGTTAATGAAAGGGGCTTTTGGTTGGTTTTGTTTTACATGATGGCAACACTTTTCTACTAACTAATTTTGTTAAAGCTATGCAGCAAGATCAACTTTTTGAAACATACTTCACCCTTCACTTACTAGCAAACATTCTCGTCTGTAGTGAGATATCAGCTCTTCATCATGCCCTCTGTACGGGCCTTTGGACAAGAGTTCTTTGTTATTCTGGTAAGCATAGATAAGGTAGAGCAAGGCTTCCATATAGCTGAAGTAAAGAAACAGAAACATTAGGTGTGACAACCAGGTACCAACTGTTTCAAGCTAACTACTGTGCTCTTCAAAGGATAGGTAACTCCACTTGCTTGTTCAACTGTAAGTCCACCCCTCCCCACCAATCTCTGCATAATGTTTTTTCCACAACACAACTTCATCTTTTATGCACATTAGAACAATTTATTTTAGTATCAGGTTAGATCACTCGCACATGAAGTCTGATCCAAAGCTCATTTGAAACCAATGGATATCGGTTCGCTCACTTCAAAAATAGCTTTGGATTAGCCTTGAGTATATATGAAAATTTAGTTTTTCCTGCATGCATTTATATCACACTAGGTTTTACCTTCTGTTGCCATATATATCTTGATACCATTCTACACCTCAGCAAATAAGATTTAAAGCTGTCACCTTATTTCTAAAAAAATAAGCCATGATTTTTTTATCCTCACTAACTGTAAATTCTTCCAAACTACTGAAGTCTAGAGTGATGGAAGACGCCACAACAGCATTTCAAAAGCAGAACTGCCACTAGACTCTAGATATTTCTGTCTTGAACCTAAATGCAGAAGATAAATACAAGCCTAATTGGTAAAGGACAAGTAACAGAGGACCTAAGAACCTAACAGTTACTAATCAACAGAGATCCCTTCACACACAGATTAACAATCTCCCCTCACACTGCTGCATACCATTTCCAGTGAACACCTGAAATTGTTAATTCTCTAACTTACAGAAACCCAGTTAAGAAAAACAGCCACTGAAAGCAGTTCAGGCAGCTACCCTAAAAACAAGCAGTTAGAAATTTCATTTTTATTCAAACTAGAAAAACATAGGAAGCCAAATGTCCTAACAGAGTGGTTAAAGGAACAGTACATTATGCACGTACTCACTCCTAGTGAGAACAGGAAGTCATGGTTAAGGTTTAAACTACCAAAACCAAACCACCGAACTACTGAAAATGGCTAAAAATTATGTGTGAGCACACACAGGGCATAACTGAAAAAAACATATTAGAATTTCCCAAAGTAGACAAACTCAAGACTTACAGTAATGCCTCTCAATGAGACAACATAAAAAGAAGGGAAAAGGCTACCTGAAGTAGCAATGGTTCCTTAAAGCTTTACCTTTTAACATCCCTGTTTAGAAGAACAATATGAAGCCAAACACCATAATTTCAAGATCTACTGCGTTGTTGTTTCTTCCACCATGAGATCTGCTCATAGTCCCTTGCAATTCTAAATATTTATTGCTTAAGTAATTAATATATTACAACTACAGTCACTGTTCCCCACCTTTTTGTCCTCAAAGTACAAAGCTATGCTTTCATTAAAAGAAGTCTTGTTACCCACTCCTCAAGTCCATTTCTCCTGCCCATAAAAACTCTTCACACCACTGATCACCAACACAACGGACCAGACAGCAGAAAACTTAATGTGGGAGGAAAGGGGAGAAGATGATTGCAAAGAACTGGAATTGCTATATATAACGCCAGAGGAGCACGACCTTATATCCCTTTCCTTTCTTAGTTCAGTTATTTGTGAAACTGCAGGTTGAAATTATAGTGCCAACAACTTAGCTGATCCAAATTAAAAACTTGCTGCTGGTAGTGGCCTTATTTGCAGTTCCTCTCTTCCTGCTCCTTCCCCTGAAACTGCTCCTGATCCTTCCATGAAACAACCGTATTGCCATCTGACAGCAAGGTAAGCTATTTTAAATCATTGTTACGGTACATCCAAGCTCAGAGTCCTTATATATCTTGAGAGTCTGAGGAATAAGATTACAGTGTAAATTAATTAGCAAACATTCTGCCTTTTCACACCTAAAGTGCAGACAAGCTCCAGCCTATGTTGCCTAAGCCTAAAATCACTGAAGCTGCTCACAGAATTATGGAGCTCACTGGGTATAGGTTTTGGAAAAGATGCAGAAAGCACAGGTTGGCTACATTTTAGCACTGCTTTGAAAAACGCATTTTAGTCAAAACTGAAAAACTGTACTGGCTTTCCAATCTTCAAAGGCAACTACTAAGGTCTATGGTTTGTTCACTTTTCAGTTACTACACAAGAGCAGCTGCAGGTGAAACCCCTGCCAAGGTTCATTAGCTGGCTGCATTCATCTCACCCATAGCAGGTTCCTACTCTACAGTACAGTCAGAGAAGGTATGCCTGAAAAACCCTTTAGTTCTCCAACTGCAGTGAAAAGACGGCCTTGTCAACCACCATATGGGATCATGCGTGAGCACTGAAAGTAGGCATGACTTCCCAGTGCTCGGCATAAGGTGATTTTCAGTAGTACTAACAAACTGTTGTTTCCTTTGTGCCTTCAAACGCAGTCTTGCATGTTTCGCACTCTCGCGCCATGCATGACCTATAAAAGTAAGCTCCATAGAGGAGAAAAAGATACAGCACGCTACTACTTTAATGTTGATTTTGTGTTTGTTCAACACAGCACAATTACTTAAGGAAATCAGAGACTACCTGGAAAAAGGCCAATTTTTGGCTCCATCTAGAGATTGAGTGCTGCTAGGTACCAAATAGTGTTATGAAACTAAGAAAAGTTGGTCGACTGAAGGAGACAGGTTTCTGGAAAAAAGCCTCAAAACAGTCCTGCTGATGAAGGTCACACTTCAATTATGAAAGTCTATGTTTTCATAAATATTTTTAAAGTTACATTTTCATTATTTCAGTGTTAATAGGGCATTGGAAGAGTTCATCAATTTAGTCTTGTTTTCAGAATAAGGATGGTAGTAGTGCCCTCTAGAGTGTACAAGATGCGATCCTCAGTAAATATCTCAATCCTTTGGGAACCTGTAGCTGAAACATGGGTGCGTAATTGCAACAGATGCCTTTAAGAGGAGGTCAATGGATACCCAGATCCTTGCCCGTCCTCTAAGCATGCTTAACCCTAGTCTTACTGTCTTTGTATTAAATACCTCTTGAAGCATTTATGAAATTGCATTTCTTGCCAAAGGGAATGAATGCTCCACTTGTTTGCATGTTAGATGAGTCTGATAATATTGTATTTTTTTTATTTCTGACCAATATCAGAGTCTAAGACTGGTCATTACAGGCTTGTTTTCTAAATTACAAAGATGTTTGGTAACAAATGCCTCACCTAATTTTGCAAATTAATGTAAATAATGGAAAACTGTACCAAAAAAAGCTGTTCAGCACAGAGCAGAAACCTGTGCTTCCCTCCCTCCCCACCAGCATAATAAGAATATATCATGGTACGAAGTGGATTAGCGAAAACACTGGCATTTTGCAGTTGAAGGTGCCATCCTGGAGCCCCAGTGCCAAGGAACCTGAAGGTCTTCCATTCCTGCCCGCATGCTTAGAGCATGCATGAAGTCTGGAGGTAACAAGGAGGGTTCCTATATACTACACCAATGCCCATGACATTTGTGCCTCCTTAAGGGATCAAGCAATACCAGAGTGTTTATTTTTCAAACAAGCCAGGCAATCTTCTGACCAACCTTTGTACATAAGCTGTTCCAAGACTGACAAAGTAGCATATTCCAATTCAGATTATTAACGAATGTACTATTTATTACACACTAGCAACCAGAAGACAGAAGAGGTCTATAGGCTCATTGGTTTAGCCACTATATATAAAGACATAGCTTGTCACAACAACAAGGCAGTGTCTTTTCCAATCAATTTTCCTGTTTTGTTCGGGGCCTTTCTTGTTTGGGAGCATACAAGACAAGAAAGAGAAATATGAAGCAATTTACTACACAGCATACACACAAGAAATTAAGTTTGGTTCCCACTATAATTCCCTGCCTACTGTGTTATACAGGAAAAAAAAAAAAAAATCAGTGATTGACTGCAGAGTTGTTTTCACAGTCAAAAAATTGTATCGTGTGACAGCTCAATTTTCACACACAGATGTCAGCCACTGGATATTTTGCAGCTAATAATTTTGTTCCTTTGGCTGGGCCTGGGAGGAAGCGGCAGTTTTGAACAATTCTGTTTCAAAGACTCTCTTCTGCAGAATGCTTTGAGGCATTTATACTGTAACCACCATCCTTGTTGCACGTAGTAGATCCGAGTATAAGGTTTAGCTGTAGTGCATGAAGCACGTGAATGTCACCTATTTTATATAGCCACAATTCCTGACTTGGCTGGAAAAGAACAGGGAATGAATTACCATTGCTTCATGGAACTAAGAAGAATCAGCTACAAGTATGATAGTTACGTATGACAGTTTTCCTCAAATATGTTCTTTTTTTCCTGACCTTTAAAGCCCATCAGAGGTGGAATTTTGGCTCAGACAAATGCAGAAGGCAAAACTGGTTTTGTGGGAAGACCCAATAAAAAAAAGTTGGATAAGACGGGGACTTGACTCATTGTGATTGCTGATGAAAGCAGATAAAGGTATGTGCACATGTGGTGCTAGAGGGGAAAGATTTTTATGTCTGACGGATACCCAGAGCACTTAGATTTGGAGAGAAGGAGGAATACAGGTGCACATGGAGGGTGCTCTGAAAAAAAGTATGTGGCTTGAAAAGGAAAGAAAAAAATGGAGATTAAGAGTAGGAAGCTGTGGGAAAATTTGAGGTCGATGCAAGACTGAAGACATTAATGGACCAAATAAATGCTTAAATAAAATGAAGAACACATTAAACAATTCTTAATTTTAAAAATAGCTGTACTTATCAATATTACATTTTGCCTTCAAATTGCTCTACCACATTTTAGTTCTATACTACCACTTACCTCTTTTTTTGGAAAAACTCCAATCCTACCATGAGAAACATGGTTGTTTCCCTGAAATTTCTATAGTCTTGATGCCATCTCTGCATATAAGAAAGGGTATATAGAATTTCATCCACAAACATGAAATACAAATTTTTTTATTTTTATTTTTTGCTTTTTATATACTTCACTTGTGCTGAATACTCACAGTCAGTGCTAAGGACTCCTAGTAAGCTTGCATGTGGGAAAAGTCTACCTGCACTCCCCCCTCCCTCAATAAAAAGAAAATTCTTAAATACCTAAAATATTTCTAAATGAGATTATTTTTACAGAATGCATTACCATCTGAAAGGAACACAAAACATCTTTGGAGAACCACAGTCAGAATTATATGAGATCCCCTTTTTCTTCTCAAAAAGAGTTGAGAAGCTAATAGCCTTTTTTTATTCCCTACACTACACTCGGTTATTTACTCAGAAAGCGTTAGAAAGCTTTTGCATACACTAAATATTAAGCTTAACTTTCGATATAAGAGTGACATAGAAAAAGCCTGAACACATGACATGGCAAGTGACAAAAAAACCCCCACAAACCAAAAACAAATGCAATTCAGACTCTGGAGATATTTATACTGGAGTGAAACATTTATCTTACTGCTTTGCCATTTATACAAAGTGACTACTGGTACACTTTACAGGTAAATGCTCTAAGTGAGAAAGGCACTTTTACTGCAGTTGGTTAGCAGCCAGCTTTCAATTGCTTCTTAAAGATAAAATAGGGGACAGCATACCATAATACATAGCCATTTACAGATTCAACACAGAAAGCATGAGAAAGGGTCCATGAAATGCCAGCTCGCTATACAGGACAAATACCGATCCAATCCTTGGAGAAACCACCAACTATCTGCTTTAGGAGCTAAAAAAGCGGCACGTATCTGCAGGGGAACAGAAGATACCCCACTCCCTCACTCTTAAAGCTAAGTCCAAAATTGTTTATTCTTCCCGTGCAATACCATTCAGAAAATGGTAAGATACTGAGCCTTGTACAGCTTAAAAAATGCAACAGAAATCCCACTATGAGAGTCCTTTCCCCTCACAGGCCAGGGACGGCATGCTGATGTAAGCGGGCATCTACTGCAGGTCCTCTAAACACAGTAGTGAGAAATGACAAGTAAATACTTTTCATTTCATTTGCTGAGGGAAAGATTACTCCCATAGTCATCCTGAACAAGCTGTTTGGACCTATGAGGTTTAAGTGGTGCACTGGAATCTGCCTAGGACATAGATATCCCCTCTTAAGAGGCCTTAATGAACAATATTATGCAGTGTTGAAACTGATTTTGTAAAAACAGCTACAGGCTTAGCTTTAAATATGAGATTAATTATTTTGGCAAATGTTAGTCATGATTATTTCATGTCTGAGATTTTCTCTTCTTTCCAAGTTTTTCTAAATAGTGCGGGAGGAAAAATTAAATGTATAAAGTGGTTATGTATGGTCTACGCAAACCAAAGAATCTGGTGCTCATAAGAAAATAGGAATGGCTGCAGAGACAGCTGAAGGAAAAGCACAAATGTGACTGTGCCTGTGACCCAGTTCAAGATGTGTCAGGCTGGGCTTAGACCACTCTCACTCCTTCACTGCTAGCAGTTTCTGACTAGAGAAAGCCAGTTGGCTCATACAGTGATAAGCTATGAAATACTGTTAGTGACATCAAGACACATTAAGGAGTAAGGACAGACTCAAACTTCACATTTATTTACAGCTCAAATTATTGGAATTACAGATGTGGAAAAACCAGCTTTAGATCACCTGGTCAGAGCAGCATTCCTACAAAGGAATGGTCTTTCAATAACCAGTTTTAACTTCTTAGTGTAAAGACAAGAAGATATTTGTGAAGATGAAATTCGACTTACTGGTAGCTATTTCATGTTACAGTTTAATTTAAAGCATAAAAAGTACTGACCTCATATTCCTCCATGTTTACTTCATCTGGCTTTATCATTTCAAGTTTAGCTTGAGCAACCTTCATTATGTTACGGCACCTCACAAAAAGAAACAAGAAATGATGGAAGATTACTGGAAATTTGCAAAGTATATTATCCATAGAAAGACAGCAGCCTCCAACAGTATAAGCTACAGCCTCATGCAAAACAGTATGAAGAAAGCACTGTGGAAAATGTGCTTTTTATTATGTATGGTATAATCAGCAGGAGAGGGCATACTTTAGAAGCACATGTGATAGAGGCCTGTACAATTTAAGAATTAGTTCTTGGTTTATTTCGCTAAATTGCCACATTTCTCAGTCTTTCTAATGTAAAGTTCAGACAGCTTGAAACTTCTTGATATTTACTTTGCAAAAGTAACATTAGAGGATTATTCCCTATGCAGAAATCAGACTAACGGTTTCTACCTTTCAATTTATTTCTTTCTTTAAATAAGTAAATAAATGGAATTTCGAGTAGAAGACAGACATTGTCTTGCATTCAGGTAAGTTTCCCACATAGCTTGCAAGGCTTTGCTGTCTACTGCTGGCTTTCAGGGCAGCGAGGAATGCAAACTATGCAGCCTTACACAGTGTTCTGAAAGAAGGTACAGAAATCTTTGTGCAAAATTACGAGCAACACTGAGTATTTCTCCTTATTTCATGACGATAGAAATGCAACTTCTTCTTTACTCTTTTTGTAGAGATTTTTATAAAGATCATACTTTTTTACAAAATATACTTGCAAGCTATTAACTAGAAGATGAAGCCAAACAAAACACACTAGCCTTCCCTCTACTAGGTGCACTATCTGAATACGAAGGGGTGCCTCCACCCATCAGAGAATGTTTGTGAGCACAGGAAGTGAGACATGCAGATCTTATTACCTTTCATCAAAGCTAAGATTGTGATCTCCAAACTGTTCCAGTAATGTTCTTTCAATTATCTTCTTTGGTGCTTGGTTTTGGATGAAGTAAACAATTGCATGACGCAAACGGTAATCGCATTCAGGTGGCGGATCTTCCTGGGCTAATTTTAGCAGACGCGTGTATTCCAATTTAATTGCCTAAATAGTTTAAAAATATACATTATTCTTTCTGGTTTTTAACTCTTAAACATCACAGACACTAACAGGATAATTCATGTCCCATGGCCTTTTGCCTACAAAATAATTTAACAATTCCATATTCCACCCTTCTAACGAGTCTGAACGACATTAAAAAAAAAAAAAAAACTAAACAAAAAAACCCCAAAAAACCCCAAAACAAACAAACAAAAAACCAAAACAGACAGATGGTAAAGTTGTTCCTGTCTGTCCACAGCTAAGCCTGCCAAAATCCCAGGTAGACCTTTACTTCAAAACCAGTCCCAATCTAGTGCTACATCTCCCTTAGAGAAGGTTTATCCAATCCCTAGAGAGGCCTCTTTATACTGCTTTTGGACTGTAAATGCTTAAGATTTCAGACACTTTTAAAAAGCTACCTTTAATACATGGTTAAAATGCAAATACATGAATAAAACAAATTCTACAGAAAGTTTAACAAACATGTATGATTTTGGAAACACTAAGTGAGAATGGAAAATGTCTTTCAACAAAAATCAAATTGTAGGATTTCTAAAGAAAATAATACTTCAATACGAATAGTATTAGTCTCCTACAGGGCAGGACAGAGTCCTCACTGAATATTTTAGATCGACTTTAGAGGTCATCAGAAGCGTTTACTTTTCCAACTTTGCCAGTGCATTAGATTTTAATGCACATAATCTGTTATGTTCATTAGATTTTATTCACTGAAACTACACAGCATGAACAAGAGCAACAAGAAAAATAGTGAGAAAAATGGTGACAAACATTAATACGTTCCATAATTTATCTCTCAAAGTAGGGAGGTGATCAGATTGTTTGCCTACACTAAATGTCAACTTGAAACAAATGACTTAACACAGTAGCTTCACATGTTAGCAAAGTCTGAATACATCATATGCACAAAATAAAGCTCCAAAGCGGGCAGAAGAATACCCTGTTCAGTATTTCAAATTCCTTTTTGTTGAAATACCTGGCAGTAGCAGGTAACTTCTTCACGCTTAACTATCAGAAATTTGGGCTCCCATTCTCTACTAATACACATTTTGTTTCAGGGGTAAACACGTGCGTAGGATACTGTTCATACAGACTTAAACACAGAGCCTGTAGAGAACTTTAAAACTTAAGAGAATGTTCTGCATCAATATTTTTAAAAGCTAATCATATGCATTATCATTAAAAAGGAAGTTTGGGAGAACCGATTAGAAATATCAAAAGCCACAATGAGAGTTTCTATCATCTTACATCAGAAGTTCTACCATTAGAAAATCAACATGGGTAACTACGCAATTAAACCCTGTTTATTGGGGTAGGCCAGGATATTGGGGTAGACCAAAAAGCAATTGCTGTTAGATATTTAATTTTTCACAGAATTACTTAGAATTAGGAAAAAATGCAACACAAACCCTATATTTTTATGTACATATTTAAACAAAATAAAATAGTATACTACAGATTCAGTCGCATGTACAATGAAAAAACACTATTTCTTTACACAGATTACAGGAAAAAGGGATGGTAGAGAAAAATATTACATGCTTTCATTTTCTCACTGAGAATGTTATATAAAGGTCTTAAGGCAAACATTCTGCAGGGAACTGTCTATAAAGTTTAAAGAAGAATGATTGGAAAAGTTAATCGGTCAAGAAGTATCTTAATGGATTTGTATTAGTCACGTCTCAAGCCTGAGATCTAAAGGGAATTGTTACCTTGGCAGTAACAATGACCCACATCAAATGGGTTTTACCTGGGTTACACTAAAACAAAGACATCATAGAAAAAAACCCACAATTTTCTGTAAACACTCATTTTATAAAAAACAAACACATGAAGAAACCCAGAAAATAACAGTATTAAAAATATCATAGAAGCTTTTACAGTAAGTTTATGAAGTAACATAAGACTTCATCTGATATGTTTCAAAACACGAATTTTGTTACTAAGTAGGACCACTTCATCTGCATACATTCATACTAATGTGTTCCTCAAAAACGAAGCATCTTCTACCTCTTTTAAGTTATTGAAAACATGATCCAGCAGGAAATGAGTAAGGAAACTTTTCGACTCTCCAACAATTTAGTGTCAGAACATTTTCTCACTCGAAGACAAATTCTGTCCCCCATGAAGTGAAAATGTTTAAGCATTCAAAATTAAAGACCAAAAACCAATTCAACTGAGCACCATTTTGATAACTCTGAAGCACTAAATATAATTTTATTTTGAACTGCATTTCTGTTCTAAAATTATGAAAAACACCCTTCATATTCAAAAAATAATTTGGTGTAATTAAACTTTCTGGTAAAGAGTTTGATTTGAGCAAATTAAGATTTTTTTTCAGCTTAAAAAAATAAAAAAAGAGATTGACATCTTTTTATTAAGTAATATATTTGAAAAAAAAAATAAAAAAACAACCAACCCAAACCTCAACAAAAAACCCCCAGCACTGAATCCCAAACAAAACCTATTTCACTAAACAGAGGCTCTGGCAGGGGTGTCTCCGTTCCCAGAGGGCAGGCACAGTCAACAGACACAGCCCTGCAAACAAGTGTTATGGTCATAACACTTCTCTAAGTATCCGTGACAAAAATCCCCACAAACAGACAAACCAACCAATCCATGAGATTTCAATTTCCTTGCCAAGGCGTTAAAGAAATTTTTTGTCTGGTTGGTTTTTGTTTGTTTGGGGTTTTTTTTCTTTTTATTTTTACAATTTCTTCTAGTGCAACTACACCATAACAATTAAGAAGAAAACGGACTGCTACTCAACAACAAGCAGGAAACTTCTTCCCCCCTCCAAATCACATTTGAGAAGATTTTACATCATGTCAAAGTAATCCCCTTTCTAATACTCTGAAAATTCAAAAGATCATGAGCTAAAAATTCTCAGAAGTTTGTGTATTTAACACAACTAACACATTTTTCAATCTGGTATCATTGTGAAGAGTAATAACCACAAAAAGCCTAATGTCTAATTCCCAGTAATAAAACACTGCATAAATAAATAGTATTGACATCCATGCAGTTACACAAAAGAAAGTAATTTAGACTTACTAAAAATCTTTTAAGGAGTACCAAAGAACATCTCTTTGAAATAAACAGCAAATGACTAAACACTGACGTCCCTTGGTGAAAAAACTGATGTCCCAAACAGTCTAGTGAAGGCATGCTTTTTGTTACTAAGGCGGGAGCGGGGAGAACCCCAACTGTATTCTTATTGATTACACATCCAGGTTTCATGTTACTTGCTACTATTATTAGAAAGTTAAAATGCAGAAAGCTATATAAGCTACTGATATCAAGGCAGTGTATTCTTGAATCAACAGGGAAACGGCTGTCTGTTTTTCAGAGGAGAAATATCTAAATGGAGGACTGATATAGAAAAGTACGTATAAACACTGGAACAGTCTTAATATGCATCAAAGGGTGGAGGGAGAAGGCATATCTGACAAAAAAAGTTGGAGGAGAAAAAGTTGAAAATGTTAGTTGTACCTTAAAGAACCCTGCTTCTGGCCCACACCTGTCATAAACATTCCTGGCTTTACCTATAGCCATGATAATACCTTGCATGTTCGGGGTCAGCATGACCTGCCACAAGGGATTTAAGATGAAAGTTTTGAATGATTAATATTTTAATGACCAAATTCAATATGCTTTTAGTCTCATGCAAGATAAAAAGCAACTTAATGCATGCATACATTGAAATGGCAAATTTCAATACAGATCTAGTGTGCATATTCTGCAAATCAGTCATGGCATGTGTATATATTTTTACTGTAACAACGTATGATTAAAGGAAGCTTACAAAAAAGTTGAAGAACTGTGTCAAATACAATTTAAAAGTTACATGGTCAAAACTCCCCAGGAAAGGAACATGCATCGTTCAGCATTAGTATCCATCAGAAATTGCATACTGAATGAGTGCTACCCCCGGCCACCAAAGGATTAAAAAAAAAAAAAACCCAAACAAACCTGTTTCAAGTAGAAAAAAAAAATCACCCAGTCACACTTTGTATCTACTATACTAAAACCACAGTAAACTACACTGTCTGTTTTTTATGCGTACTTCAACATCAAAATAAGGGACCCATTGCAGCAAATGCAATTGGTCCCTGAAGCATTTGCAGACAAATTCTTAAAAATCAAACCCGAAACATTTAACAAACACAAAGCCAAACATAAGACGCACATCTCACAGCTATTCACATCAGTTATATACAAACAATTCAATACATCTAGATTACTCAGAAAGGCCTTTCCCCTTTGTTACCTGTGAGCAAAGAAAAACGTTCCCTCTCTCCCTGCCCAAGGTATAGCTGGCACAGCAATGGGCACAGCAACAAAACACGAAGAACCCTAAACTTGCTGAAAGAGTTTCCCACACATAGCAACGTTAAAAAAAAAAAAAGGTGAATACACTTACAAAAGGGACAGGGAAATCAGGACGAGTTATCCTCTAGAAAGACAATGGCATGGGGACAACAGCAAAAAAAGGAAAAAAACCCAAAAAAGCAGGTCATTAGGTGAGGCTAAATCCTCATGTCTTTAAAGGAGGAGACCACACATCTGTCAGAAGCCAAACTCAGGGTGATGATGTCAATTAAATCATTTTATTCCCCATCCCATACTCCCAGTTACAACTGATCACAATTACAGGGCAGAATGACCTGAAATACCCATTTGCCTAGGGAAGCAAAAGCTCCCCATAGCCCACCAAGAACACATGCCCAGACACCTGAGAATATGGGCTGCACCAACGCTATTCCCAACCAAAACAAACACAGAGTAAGCAGTGTCAAGGCAGGACAGTTTGATGACATGGCAGTGTTGCTTTCTGCTGCTAAAACAGGGCAGAAAATAACGTGTCTCAGGATAACATGGGCCCCTCATATGTTCCTCAAGTAGTACCAGGTACACGCACCACCTGGTGTCTAAATTGGGAAAAAAGAATTTTTGTTTTTTGTTTTGTTGTTTATTGGGTTTGGTTTTTTGTTTTGTTTTGGTTTTTTTGTTGTTGTTTTTTGTTTTGTTTCTGGTTTTGGTTTGTGGTTTGTTTTTTTTTTTTGTTGTTGTTTTTGGGGGTTTTTTTTGTTTGTTTGGGGTTTTTTTTGTGGTTTTTTGTGTTTTTTTTTTGTTTGTTTTTTTTTTTTGGGGTGGGTGTTTTGTTTTTTCTTTTTTCTTCCTTAAGCTTTGGAAGAGTCAGCTCCACCAGCCATATCAGTTTCAGGTTATTTCCATGGATAATTTAATCCTTGAAGTCTGAAAAGCTTAACCTTGGCAAATAAGAGACTGGACTTGAACATTAGCTTTACTGGACTGACAAGAAAGCACAAACATTAAGAACATCACTCACTATCCTGTCACTTTTTAAATAACGTAGTAGTTTGCAGTCTATCACCAGCATTCCAAAGGCTATCTGGCCTAACACAAACATTCAGCTACCACAGCTAAGACGGCAAATATACCTCCAGTGTAAATGGTACCATGCAAAGCGTGCCCAATTAGAGTAGCTAGTGCTTTCCTTTCATATTTCATTACAAATTAAGACATTGTTAAGGTTACAGATCGCTAAGCATTTAGTTTTGCAGAAATCTGTTAGGTGTCACGATGTGCAAACATGCCAAAAATTCTTGTCAGGCAGCACAAGAAAGCACCGAGGAGGAGCGGTGCACACAATTGCAATCAAATGTACCTCATCGTCATAACCCCCCTCCTCTGACTCAATCACAAAAGTCCCTACATCAGGAATCGCCACCTCTACAACTCGCTGGTTAGGAGCTGGTTGAGCTGGGGCATTATCAGAGCTCTGCAGAAGAAAATCATTATCAGTATGGGGGGGGGGAGAGGAAATAATAATCAGAAAAAAAAATTAGAGACACGCAAACTGACAAGCTGATCAAATAAAATGATGTGCACTGCTGAAGTTCTGAAAAAAATTATAGATATCACTTATAATCTCTAATTACTTACAGTTTCTTAATTTTTTAAGCAGTACATTTTAAAATTAAGCCATCATTATTAAAACTATTTCATTTGTCCTTTAATCACTAATTACATCTTTATAGGTTAGTATGCCAGTACATCCTTTACAAATTTAAGGTAGTTGTTAAAGGATGAGTCTGTGAACCACAACTTCTCTTCATATATTCCACAAAAAAATTACTAAATATAACTGAACTAGCTAATGAATTCGTACTAAGGGATGGCAACAAGCCAAAGGCTAACATTTCCTGATGCTCTGGGGGAAAAAAATAAATAAAAGCCTCTACCAATTAAGATATTTGAAAGAATATTTAAAGGTGCATTACATTCAACAGGTTTATTTTTTAGAAGAGTAATTAGAAAATCAGGGCAAGATTATGCTAGTAACTGAAATTCTTCCTACGTTAAAGCAAGTTTTAAACAACAGAGACAAATCTCAGCCCCTACAGTCTATCATTGTATAACAGCCAGTTTACATTTGCAGAACTTAAACCTTGACTCTAATCTAAGCAATTGCAGAGTGCCATGCTACTTGTTCTGCAACTATTACAATAGTCTCATTTTTTAAGAAAGATTCCAGAAACACACATAGCATCTATTTACCTCCAGCACTGTGTAAATATAAAGGAAGACCGTGCAGAGGGTAGAGAAAAAAAAGAAAGGACAAAAGGGCAGAAAATGGACACAAATGATCGTGTGGTGACTAACCTACAGCCCTGTTTACCACATATTCTGATGTTGTCTTTCCTTCTATTTAAAATGGACAAACAAAAAGCAATTGAAAGGAATATATGCCTGCATGTCAGAATGCACATGGAAATAGAATAATTAAAAAGCATGCTGATAAACTGAGAAGGAAGGACAATTTCGCCTAAGTTAAATTTGGGTATACAGCTTTTAAACATTAATAGGGTATCTTCAGATTAGCTAGAAGTTGGCTTTAGATTCTAACAGCTGAAATACATTTGTTTCTAAATAAAAGAGTTTGCATGGTTTGGGGGTTTTTGTTTTTATTTTTTTAAAAATAAGCCATCCACCTTGTTGCAGAACAATGCAGTGAAAATATTGGGACAAGATGACCTGCATCTGCCTCATTAAGCCTATCATTATGGTTCCCCATGTGGTTCCTCAACCACAGTCTTGTCAAGTCCTAAGGCTGATCACTGTGCAAAGTGTCATTAGCCTAAACTAAAACATTTGATCTGTGGAATCAAGTCTGTCAGATTCTTCTACATCCGATGGAACCCCACAGACCCTAGAAAGAGGACAGCATCATGCAAGACATTTTATTATGGGTTTGATATCTTCATAGCTACCCCTTCAGCTGGAGGTACCTCATATTAAACAGGCTCCCCCTAAGCTGTTCCGTGAACTCAAAGTCAGATATGCATTAGCCTAAAGCATTAGTGGTAGAGCATCTTTTCATCCAGGGTTAGATTAGTTTCCCTGTTGGCTTTGATTTCAGTTTAGCAGAGAAAGTGTGCTTCTCTGCTCTCCTGACATCACAGGAGAGAGGGATGGAAAATACGTCAGGTGTGAGAATCAACAATTTGTCATGTCATTTTCAAAGGCTTTAAGAGGACTTTCCTGTTGGCCCCAAAGATAACTGGGGCTAGACTGCTTTTGTTTAAGGAGGTTCATACCTGAACTCAGGAAGCATGCTTGAAATTTTGCACAAATCTAAATTGTTTGTATCTCTAGTGGTTACTAGGGGTGCCTAAGAAAGCTATACTGTAATTTTTGTACGTTTTATCCTTACAGATACGGTTCCAAGACAGATGCATGTATTGCTTTAAAGGCACTTGCTTTTGTGGCAAATACATTGATCTATATACTTATAGGAAAGCAAAAAAAATATTTGCTGAAAGAAGAAACTGTTAAATACTAGTTTCATTAATAACTCATGAAGTAGTTAATTTCCGGTTCCTCTCAGTATTTGTTGTATGAAGTGAAATCACCCAACACTAATTCTTATAACCATTTCAAGTTAATATATACATCTGATGAATCACAAAAAATAATTTTTACCAAGGTGTGAATTTGCATTAAAGCCACAGAATACTGTTGAAAAACCCTTTATTTTTGAAAGCTACTTTAATTTCCATAGGTCTTTCAAGGGAACTCAATTAAAATCTTATATTTCTCAGATAAAAACCTGAATGTTTAAATCAACATTTTTCAAGTTTTTTACATGGAATGTCAAATGTTTACTCCACAAAAAAATGGAACCATCTAAGATTTTGAAAAGACACACATGACTGTCATTTGAACAACATGCTGTGCTCTCAATGAGTACTTTAATCACATAGAGAACATCTATCTTAGTATTTTTCTTCTACTACACCCATTACTGTAGTACATACTTTCTGGATGGACTTTAGTGTTGGACGGTCCCTGAAGAAATAGCAATTTTCAGGTCAAACTTTCCACACACACCCCCTTTCATCAGGTATTATATCATTTCCACTTGCAAAATAAAAGCAAACGAAGTATTTCAAGCTTCAAAATATCCTCACCGTGTCCATTATAGCTTCTGGACCTCTATCTTCTTGTTCAGCTAAAGCTTTATTGATTGCTTGTACAGAATCTTCTTTTAAGTGCTTTGAAAGATCAGTTCTTGATGGCTGCTCTAAATATTCTGGTTCTCCTGCTTGAACTTAGTGACAAAAATAAAATAAGAAATTTGTGTGTTAACATAAGCATGAATTCTGAATTGATTAGTTTCATTTGGATCGCTGTCTCATAGATAAGATAACCCACACAGAAAATGCAGGGTAGGTCACACCATTCACAAATACAACTTTACACCAGTCTGTCTCAGGTCATTTTGAACACTTTCATATAAATTGACCCATGATGTTACATTAGGATCAGCAGTCCTGTCTGTACACCCATTAAGGCTCTTGAGTGAGGGGTGTTCATCAATCATACAGGGGATGACTGAGAACAAAGTTGAGATTCTACTTGGACTTTCCATGGAATACAGACCCAATATATGGAATGACCTACAGCCACTTGAGTGCCAGATGTATTTTTACTTCACAAAATAATCTACATATTACATTCTGACTTAAAGGAAATCTCAAAGTCTCCCCTACTTGAGGGCAATAAAATTGATTAGTATAAGTAGTGTTTTATACTCCTTACATGATGAAAGCAAATTTTGGCAGAGAAATAAAACATTCATTTAGTACTTTCTGTTACTAACAAAAGAACTAAAACTAGTCTCAAAGTGTTTGTGAAGTCAAAACATATAGAAGATGAAGTCACTCTCAGAGTTTGCAAAAAGAGAAGTGTCATTAAATGACTGCACTTTTTACATCCAGTTTGTAGTCATAGATAGTTATGAGAATATATGCTCAGTCGTAATGACTCAAATACAACAATGAGAACATCTGGACAGCAGTCTCACTACACAAATTCATCATGTCATCTTTCCCACAACGTACATACAGCCTTCTGCAATGGATGGATGTAACCTAAAACCTGACAGGTTTTTCTGTGTCTAAACAGGCATATGTTTTATAGTCAGATTGGCAGTGCTCTCTATTAGCTAGGTGCCTAACAACATTGGCCTCAGTGTTGCTGTTCAGAGCCTTTTCCACAGTTTTAACGCCCTTGTTTTTACATAATGATTTCTTAAGTGGGCCCTACTGTTGCTAACTTCATTCAATACATCACACTAAATAAATTATACTTCTCTTCAGATCTAAATTCTTTCCTAATTTAAAATGAGAAGGTAGGTCTTCTACTCAATCACTCTGAAGAGAAGAATATAAATCACTTCTGGACTAATAAATTCTCAAAACAGACTGGTGAGAACTGTTAATAATTACTTACCTTAAAAGGCCAAAGTTTCTATGAAAAAAAAATTAATTTAGTAAAAGGTAAGCACAACTGGGAGGGAAAAGGCAGAAGAACCAACAAATAGTTTTTTTCTTGAAATAAAAAATAAAATGCAAGAATCCCCAGACTAAACCTCAAGTACAGTTACCTTGGCAAGGTAAATACTTATAATTCAAGATTACACAAATTAACTTCTTCTTGCCTTCTTAAGCTGCAAAACAATATATACAAAAGCCAGCAATTTTTGGTTCTACTCCTTCTACAAACAGGTAGAAGCAGCTAACCTGGAGCAGGTGAGGGTGCTGGTGCCCTGGGTATCTGAGATAACAACTTCTCCTGCTGTGCTTTCTGAGCGAGTTCTGCATCCCATTCTTCGAGTTCTTTTTCAAAACGTTTATTGTCTTCCTTGACATAATCCCTTAGATCAGAAGGTAGCGTGTCCATTCCAACAAGGATCTGTCCCGTTTCTTTGTTGAACTCCTCTGCGGTAACATGATATATAAATTTCAGAGAAAGAAAGAATAGGGGAAAAAGAAAGCATGTTCAACAAATTTCCTCAAGTGAATTACTGGAAACATACAGTACAGTACCAAAACCCCCAAAGCACATTACTTTTAACTGGTTTTATTATCTGTCGGGCACTCCTCTGCCACTGAGATGCATGGCTACTGCTCTTGCTATCTTTGGGTTATACGTTCTTGGGCACCGTGAGATCACTGCCATTTTGAAAGATGAGCCTTTGGGCCATGAGCACCCTCTATGATTGTGAACTTTCAGGAAAAAAAAAAAAAAAAAGTCACAAAAACCCCACCATAGCTCCATTGCATTAGTGCCACATGGAGTTGAACACAACTCAACTTCCCAGCAGAACAAGGGAAGGAGAGTGGGCCTACAGGGATTTGGAAAGCCAACTGATAACACCAGCTACATGAAGTAACCTTCGTTTTTGCTTTAAGAATGGTCTCTGCAAGAGTATTCCAGATCCTGGGGGATCAGTCAGCTGTAACTGTCCCCCAGCAAGAAGGCCTCAGACCTAATTAGAGTGGCACAGCCACCCTAAAGGGCCCACAAACCCCATGGCTGCAAGTCCACTACTAATCTTGAAATCTAGAAATGTCAAGGTTAATATCACTTCTC
Organism: Morus bassanus; assembly: GCA_031468815.1. Taxonomy (NCBI): domain Eukaryota; kingdom Metazoa; phylum Chordata; class Aves; order Suliformes; family Sulidae; genus Morus; species Morus bassanus. The sequence continues at coordinate 111,628,239 of CM062568.1, forward strand.
GTTTAAAAACTAAACAAATGCACACACTAGCTTTCTGCCCTATGAAAAGCCAGGAACACGGAAGTTTTCCACCACCTGTTACTGAATCTCTGGCCATTTGCACAGTCAGCTCCCTAGCGACCATTATCAGGCCCCACAAAACTCATGCTAAGGGATCCTTGCCCTCTCTCCAAACACTTCTGTACAAGCCTTACAGTTACATGCTACTACATGACCTGAAGAAAACTTTCTCAATCCATGTATTACTTCGGTTTAGTGTGTGGTTGGTAGGGCTAAGTTATTCACATTTCAATATACTGCATAAAGCTTCAAGTTTCCACGCTCCAGTAAAGTTCATCAGAGTTCTGAAGCTTATGAAAAAAAAAAAAAAAACCAAAATCACAAGGATTTTAATGTAAAGAGGGTCATTTCTGTTCTAATCTTCAGTGAGATAACATTTCCAAAATTCTGAACATGCCATCACCTGGACAAATTTTTACAAATTAGCAAACTTAGGTTATTTTGCTCTCTTAATAATGCTGACACACTGGCAATTATCTTTATTGATCTAAAAGTTGAAGAGCAATTGTTCCACCCACAAAAACAATCTGACTAACAGTTATAAGCATAAATAGAGCTTTCAATAATTATTAAAAACATTTAAAAAAATCTGGAAATCCATCTGAAAGAAGCTTGCTTTATCAATATATTCAGCTATTCCATATCATGCAGAGAACATATCCATAATATTACCTTGTATCAAGTACTGTTCCTTATCATTGATATACATTAAACAATATGCACTGGCATTCCTGTAACCACCAAAAGAGTCCCGTTCCAACTCTTCCCAAGTTGACTTTGTCACAGAAATATCATTGTATTTCATCCATCTGTTCTGGTGGTGGTCATAAATATATGCCCAGTAGTGTCCTGCATTAGCTTGACCTTCATGAACTAGCACAGCATGCAACCTATAAGGAACCTTAAAAAAAAAAAAGAAAACAAACAAAAAAAGAAACAAAAAAAAAAAAACAAAATGTCAAACTCTCCTTGCCAGCATTTAGCTCCTACTACCTGCCAGCAATAATAGCTACATTAAACAAAAGTAACAAAAAAAAGTTAAACAGGATCAAAACATGACACAGAGGAAAAACAAAAAGGTAAAATTAGCAACCCACTAAGCAAAAGGACTTTGAACTATTTTACTTACCACTACTAGTTACAAGAGGTGTTAAAAACATTAGCGAATCTATAGCATAAATGTCTCCTCTGCTGTCTTTACTGCCAAGCATCCTCTTTTCTTAATTCTTTAATATCCCTACCTTCCTTGTATCTACAAAAAACCCTCAAACATGTCAGCTTTGACTGTCTATGATTTGCTCCAGTTCTGACCTGGTAAGCTTATGCTGAAGACTGGAAAGGAATATGCAAGTTCAAGGTAATAAACTCTGTGCTTTCTACGTGCCAGTAAGAGAGTTTATTTAAAGGAATATCTGGGAGTTGAATACTTCCATTACCCAAAGGTAAAATTCTTAGTAGAATAGGAATACAACTGTTTTCCAGTATTTTAAATGTATCACTAAAGGCATTGCTAACAGAAGGATTGAAGACATGAAGAGGTCCTCTCCTCCTCCTAAGGCAGAGAAGGAAGATATCAGTTTCTAGGATCAATGTAAAAAGTATCCCAAGTTACATATGTTCACTGACGTAAGAATGGGAAACTTAGTTTATATGTAAGCAGTTGGAAATCTGAAGGAGAGAGAAGCAGAATGAATGAGTGCTTCCTTACTTACAAGTCTTTTAAAAGCATCTTAGTGATCGGCTCATTTTAACCTGCTGAAAGAGCACATGCAACCTAAAAGGGAAAAACTTATGTTCTGTGCTACGCACAGTATGTCTGAATGACAGAAGCTTAGCTAGGATGAAAAAACTGAAACCATCTTTTACTGGTGTCACAGTCTGGACTGTAGATAAACAGTCTATTTAACATAAGGTGTACTAAATATTTGTTGCAAATATCATTTGAGCACCACAGTAGTTAGTGACCATAAACACATATGAAACTATATGACTTGAGGAACTCCTTGAAGTTATTTTTAACCTGATCATTCCCTTCCAGGCTACATTCAAACGCTGGATATTTTGCAACCCCCCTTGAACTGTAAAGCTGCCTGACTGCACAGCAGCTGGAATCAGACAGAATGTCATCCCAGAGACCAAACCACACTGTTAATCTCCCAAACAAGAAGTATACACAGAAGAAATCCTAGCAAGTCCTTAAATCTGAATGTTCTGGGGTTTTTAATATCTGTTTTCAAACCAGTGTGAAAGCCTCTTAAAATGACTGCAAGCCCATGCATATGCATGTAAACATATGCAGATCCTGATTTAAAAAAAAAAGTTAAGTGAAATCTCTTTAGACTTCAACAATAAAATTTCCTCACCTTAAAAGAGGACGTTAAAATCCCAGATGAATTTAAATGAATTTAACGAATTTAAATCGTTTTACTTAAGACCATGCTAACTGGGTCAGCTTGAGGGCCCCTACCCTTTGCTCCAGCTCTGGAGGACCAGCTGTCAGTCATCCACCCTGAGTTTCCAGGAAGGTTCCCCACAGAGGTCTGTGACTGGGGGACAGGTGAGTTCAGCACTGACAGGCACTTCTTGCGATAAACCATTATATCAACAGCAATTAACAGTAAAGTAAAGTAAATAGTTGGCATTAAGCTTCTTAGCTTACACTTACTATTCATGAAACACAAATGGAGCTTCGCCACCCTCGAAACATGTAGCTACAGAACAGATTTATCAAAGCTGATATATCAAAGATGAATTCCCACAGGAAAAACAGGAGTGTCTCATTTCCTTACAGCAAGTTCACGGAAGGAGGGAAATACTTAAATAAGCGGCTGATGAAATCTATTCATTCAGGAGGACAAGACAAAATAAGAATTTCGGGAATATATTTCATGTGCCAATTTGACAAGGGTTTTACAGACAACTGTAGTTTCCTTAGAATCCAAGGGGACACAGGGGAAGATTAAGAGCTTCTTAAATAGTTCATACAAACACTAGGAAGTATCCTGCAAATATAACACATTTTCCTTAAAAAGTCTAGCTTTATGTGACCAGATCTTTTCAACTCACAAGAGAAAAACTTTCAGTGCTACAATTCTATCATTCAGAGGAAAAGATCAATACTGTGAAACTGCTCCCCAAGAATGGGGCAATACTAAGCTATCCAATTGCCCAGATGCAGAGGCAGGCAAGGAAAGAGTAGACAGCTATATGCACCTGCCTCCTTCCTATTGTGCCAAAACACCCACAGGGACAAAACCAGCTGAGCTGCAGAAGGGCAGCCTTCGCTTCCAGCCTGCGATTTCAGATGGGTTCAGTACCTACTTATTCCCTAATAATCACTTAACACACACCATTACTTTCAGGCATGGCACAGGAACCCCCTCTACAAATCTATATACCATCTTCATCCTCCTCCATTTCTAGAATTCTGTTTCAAAACAAAACCAAAAAAAATCTAGCCTGCACTATACAAGTCTGCACTAGGACAAAGTGTTTCACTAAGTAGTCTCCTTTTTCCATTGTAATGATTGCTGACCAATTTCTTCACCATCCAGAGGTATTTTCTCCTATAACACCTAAGCCAACACAAGTGGGCTATTTGGATGCGAGATCACCAAATTACTTCATTTTACTGTTAGATGACATGTAGCCTGTAGCCTTCCTGTTATAAAACACAAGTGCTAAGGAAAAAAATGCCTGCCAGTAGCACGCTTAAAGAAAACCATCTAGGCAAGTCTGCCTGAAATCCTTAACATCAGAGTTCAGCTGCCAGGAACTCTTACAAGCCATGTACAAAATGAAAACTGTAAGCTGAACAGATCTTACTTGGAAGGAAAATAGTTCTCTTAATTAACAGAAAGTAACAGAGGAAGTAATCCTTAACGTTAAAACCTGTCTAAGTGAGCGAACATGAGTATGCGAACATAAGAAATACCAGAGGAGCCACAACTCTGTAGTAAAGCATTCTAAAAATGCTGTTCAGATTACACAGCATGAGAATCTCCCTAAAAGGCAGCTTAGACTAATAGTCAAGGTTGTGACTAATACTAAATCTAGACAGAGTTTTAAAAAACCCCAACAAAAACAACAACAAAACCCACTGGCATTATTAGCTGCAAATCAAAATCAGGAGCCTTGAATTTCCAAGTATTAGTATGGAAGTTGCAATACACAATGGCAATAAGCATCGAAGTGTAAAAATAATAGTTTCTTGCGTCTAGTGCTTTGCCACCTTAAAGCCGTAAGATTACCTCAGCAATATGGCCAAATCAGGGTGAGAAAATTTTTTTGAGTTATACAAAAACTGAAGTTCTGCATTCAAGTCAAAAAAGCGGATCAGAGATAGAACATATTTGGGCTTTTCATCACAAAGTTGCTTAAACTTAAGTACATCACCTTTAAATGTAACGCTGTCTTTCATCTGACTGTGCGTAATTAAAAGGTTTGCAAAACCCATTATGACTTCCTGATGAAATTTCTCAAACAGCTATATGTAATTGTTGTATACTTGCTCTATTTTCAGGCATCTAAGAACTTTTATTAAAGTGACAAAAAGGATCTATTTCGAATTATCTCATGCAGAAGTTGTACTTACTTGGACCATTGTTTTGTCAGAGTACATCAATTCAATTGTCCGATGTATTCTAGATATACTTTCTTGTAAATCTAAAAGAAAAATAAAAAAGAAGCTCTCTTCCATGAGGCTGCGTAACTGCACATGGCATCTTTTTTTATCTCATTAAAAGCCAAACAAGGGTACATTTCATATTTGGTGCATCTGTTTATCTACCTACATGCCAAACACTAAACCTTCTCAGATGATAAAGCAGAGAGAGTGATTCGTTATATGCTGCTGCTGCTGGTTTCTTAGAGCTCAACCAAGCCCACCCCTGCTGGAACGATGACTTCCCTTGTTTCCCTCAGAGCAGCAGAACAGACCGTAAGCTCTACCCCCTCCAAAAAACCTTTGCTCAGAAATTTGCTGAATCTTCGCTTGTGGAAGGGGTCACTCTACCCTAAACTCCCCTGCAGAGCGCCCAGTCACAGCATGAGTCCAGCCACTATCACACTGACAGCTCAGACATGTCTGGAGAGACATTTTTCGGTGTGGATCCCACCTCTGTTTCCCTGTACTCCCCTCAACGCCACACACACAGAAACCTGTGTTGAAACACCCATGACCGCTTCACTCAATGCCCAGCTTGCATCTTCTGTTTATATACCTCCACTCTACTACAATCTCTGACTTCCCTTCCTGTGTGCTGGAGATAGTTTAGAAGTATGAAGCAAGCAACTCAGCACACACAGACATTAAGGTGATTTCCCCTACTTCCACAAATCCTTCCCAGCAGCAAATGCATTCTCCAGCTTGTGGCATTACCTCTAGTGTCATTCTCTACTTCAGTCCTCCAGCGATGTAAACAGCCTTCTAGGACAGACAGCTCTTCCTCAGTGATGTGCCTTGGTGCCGGATGCATTGGCAAATCAGGAGGAATTCGTGATTGTGTGAATGGTTTATGTATTACTGATCTTTGTACAGGAGATGTGCTTGGAACATCTGAAGATGAAGGCCCCTGTTGCTCTATTGTGCTGCATTCATTCAAAACATGAAATACAAAAATTGCATCATCACATATACAAACAAAAAGCTACACCATAAAAATAAGCTTTTCATCCAAAAACAAAAGTTTTAAAGGTAATAATTTCCTACAGTGCAATCCAGGAAAGGTACCTCCAGCATCAATATGGAATTACTATATAACTTCTAAAAACTTTGTGTTACATTACATGTTAGCACAATACAATTCTGGTTGCCATCACCAATGATAATGGAATTGGATCAGTCTAGCCACAGCTTGCTTCACTTGAAATGCTATTCCACACATTCAAATAACGTCAGACAAGTAATCGCTGTGGTTTGAAATGTCTACTGCCAAAATGCAGAGAGAAAAATTGCAGCAGCTTGCCTTATGGCCCACTGACGATAAAATCCAGTAAATACAAGTTCTGTGTTTAATAACATCATGTCTTATGTCTAGCAGACTTTCTTTTTCCAATTGCCTGCCTACAACTTAACTGAACAGCAACAGAGAAAGGAGCTCTGATATTTATGGCACCCTGGAAATTCAGCACCAAGCCATCTAAACTTGTTCCAAGTAGGTCTTGTAACTCAAACAGCAAAGTGGGCAACTTAAGAGAATTCTAAAAAAGCAGCAGACTATTAAAAACAAAAATCTGTTAGACTTTTCTCCGCCCATCAAGACCACAGATATATATAATCATACACACGAAGGAATCTGAAGTTCTAGCAAGCCACTGTTTTTTTTACTTTGTACAGCATCATGATACAACCTGAGGAACTTGGATTCTTCATTAGTTTAGAAAGTTCTGAGAATATTAAGAGCTGACAATGTCACTCCACATAACTTGCTGTTGTGTTTTTACAGATTGACAAAAAAGTCGTAATACTTACATTTTCACAGAACAAACTTCCTGTATAGGACTTTGTTCAAAGTATACTACTTCTCATACTGCATTTCATGCAAACAATGGTATTTAGAAGTTTGTCTCCTCTTGTCAATCATCATGATTTCTATTGGCATTATATCAGCAAGATGTTTGACATCTTTTGAAGGATTTTTAGACTGATTTACTTAACTTCTCTGAAGTAAAAAGTTAACTGTCTTGACTGGACCAGAACCTAGAACCCTACTTTCCAATTGCGATATAAAAAGCTCTGTTATAAACTGTTATTGTCCACCTAGCCGAACCCTACCCTAAGTTATACTCAATTAACTGTTACTAATAGCTACTACTAGCTTCAGTAATGAGATCATCACGGAGAAAAAGGTCCAATAATATTGCTACTTTGGCTAGTCTGTATTTAAGAAGTCAGATTGTTAGGTTCCTAACAATCTCAGTCAGAAACGTAAGCAGCAAAGCAGAAAAGGAGCTTAAGTCCCAGGTAAAAATTAACAGATAAATTGTACATCAGAAACATTGAAGCTCCACAGAACATACATGCTGCCCAAATTCATATTCTTAAACAACACACTTGGGAAGCAGTGACCTCACCAGATATTGTGCCTATTTGGAATTGTAGGTGGAATTGTGCTTTGTTTGAAAATGGTAATTCTCCACCTAGAGACATTTTTACAAGCGCATGAGACAAACGCAAATTATTAACATTTTGGTTTATTTATTTAAGTCTGTCGTGACGAAAAATACTCCTAGGAAGAGAGCAGAGACTTTACACTATACTCCTTAGGAGATGCCTAGTTGTATTAATCTGGTGAATTCCACCCCTCTGTCTCAGCGGCCTGTTTTGCACTGAGGTGATGCCTGGCCTCTCACCTTGGGAGAGCAGGAGGCAGCCCTTACCTGGGCGATGTCTGGGCTGGCAGCGTGCCGCTGGCAGGGGCACTAGCACCCAGGTCATCGACGGGAGACGTGCACACCGGCTTGCTGGAGGCAAACTCCAAGGCGTACTGCAGGACATCTACCAAGGGGAATCGTTTAGGACCAGAACCATAGCTTAAATATCTGTTAACCATAAAACGTATTAATGCCATGACTCACATATATAAAAAAAAAAAAAAAAAGAGAGAAAAAAAATAAGGATTTTTTTCTGGTTGACTGCAATTAAATAAAGCAAGCCTTTCCTAGCATGTTTCATGCATCAGAACTACTGCGCTTATACACAGTTTCCAAGGAAAACGGTAAAAGAAAAGAGATACAGCAGGGAAATTTAGAGCAAATAACTACACACAAAGTGCATAGCTGAAAGGAGTTATTCTATGTAGCCCATGATATTACTTGCATTTACACTGGGAACAGTTATCTATAGTACCGTTCTAATCTCTGCTGTAAAACCGTGAGGTACTCTTTGAGTCTCTTGATTTCATCCCGTTTAATTCTTGTTATTTCTCTGTTTTTGTGCATATACCTGTAAAACATGAAAGTTAGAAAGAAACGTCAGCCAATATTCCAACACTGAAACTGAGGTCTGTACCCATCAGCCATGCTGGTTAGAAAAACTAACCCTCTCTAAGAGCTTTGTTTTACCTACAACCTGTTAAGCAGTAAAACAGAACTGAGAAGAAAATGGGAACCCCTTTAAGCCTCCCCTTTCACAGCTTTCAGAAGATGCTTTATTCCCAGTGTCAAAAGCTCTGTTTACACCATGAATGTGTCTTATAAATGTATACAAACACATACTAGAAAGCTTCTAAATTAAGTGGTTTCAGTAGGAACCATGTAGCAATTATCCTGTTTCATTGTTTAGGCTCACAAATAACATTCAGCATCTAACTGAAAGCCAAGTATTTCACCTCTACATATAAACAGCATGCACTGATGTTGCGAATCCTCTTCAATCCATGCAGTCTATCTGGAATACCATGACATATCTGACTACTCACCTCTTTCCCAAATGGACTCAAACAGTGGGATTTTTTCAGAGTATTTTGCCTGTGTATACAACTACCTGGCAATAACTTAAAGACTGAAGCATAAGCAGGTTTTGGCACTAAGTAGCAGCACATCTTAAATTGTTATCTGTGTGTATTTTCTGATACAGGTGAAACCTATGGAAATTATAACTTGTCCCACTAAACCAGAAATTTACTGTGATTTATGTGAGTATGAGATGCACCAGCAACTTTACCAAAGTCATGAGATTCAATTCTTATTCATACTAGGATTTTGTTGATAGTATTATACTGTACCTGTCCAGATACAAAATTGGAGGAAATTCTAATTTGTTGTGTATCTTCTCTGGTCTCCCCAAAGCCTGATTAAACTCAAATCTTGATAGCTCAAAAGTTAAGACAGGAGGAAGCTCAGTGAACCAGTGCTGAAAAAAAGAACAGAAAACCCCACAATGAATGCCTTCCAATAGCAGAATGTCAGTAATAATGTTACAAAACTTGCAGACTGACATAGCTATGGGAGAAACTGGTTTTACAGGGTAGACATAAGCTTTCCAAAGTTTCCATCTTTCACCTTCACTGTAAACACAGACCATTTGTCACCCATGCCACATCAGAGCTCTTCAACTCATCTATTGCTATCTGCGTTAAAGCAGAGCAGGCAGGAAGGCTTCTTCCTTTCACATTTGTCTCGCTCATACTAAAAGCGGCCTACACTTGAACCTACCTGCCTTGCCAACTGTCCTGTTCTCCTTTAACTCTCAAAAGGCTACTGAAGGAGTTGTTTATACTGTATCAAGTGCTCTTCCCAACAGTTGCCTCAGACTCAAGTTTCTGATCCTTTCATTCACCTGATATCACTCAAAGTTTCTAACGACCTCCTCTGAAGCAGGATCCGCGAGTACTTTGGGCTGCGTCAGACAAGCTCTCTCGGCGCTGTAAAACTGATAGCTTTTCCTGAAATCCCCTCCGTACTAACATCCTCTCCTGAAATTTATGCTCATGTCTCTAATCACTGCTAATCCCTCCACAGTCCATCCCATGTTATCATCACCTTATCCCAACTTTCTTTGAGTATTCAGTAGAGGTCTGTCCTTAGTCCTCATTTCACAGAATCACAGAATGGCTGGGGTTGGAAGGGACCTCTGGAGATCATCTCCTCCAACCCCCCTGCTTGAGCAGGCACACCTAGAGCAGGGTGCACAGGACCGCATCCAGGCGGGTTTTGAATGTCTCCAGGAAAGAAGACTCCACAACCTCTCCAGGCAGCCTGTTCCACTGCTTGATCACCCTCACAGTAAAGAAATATTTCCTCATATTCAGGTGGAACTTCCTGTGTTCCAACTTGTGCCCATGGCCCCATGTCCTGTCACGGGGCACCACTGAAAAGAGTCTGGTCCCATCCTCTTGACACCACCCTTTAGATATTTATAAGCATTGATAAGATCCCCCCTCAGTCTTCTCTTCCCCAGGCTGAACAAACCCAGGTATCTCAGCCTTTCCTCATAGGAGAGAGGCTCCAGTCCCCTGATCATCGTTGTAGCTCTCCACTGAACTCTCTCCAGTAGGTCCCTGTCTTTCTTGAACTGGGGAGCCCAGAACTGGATGCAGTACTCCAGATGTGGCCTCACTAGGGTGGAGTAGAGGGAGAGGAGAACCTCCCTCGACCTGATGGCCACACTCCTTTTATTGCACCCCAGGATACCATTGGCCACCTTGGCCACAAGGGCACGTTGCTGGCTCATGGTCAACTTGCTGTCCAATTCTTTCCTTACATACTTCTCAACTACAAGACAGCTCCAATTCCAACATTAGAGTCCCTTTTTTCTCCCCACTCTGCAACATATAAACCACAGTCTATCCATTTAATATGTTTTGGATGTCTAACCATCAACTCAAGCTTCCCTGATTGCTGCAGACACCATTGCCACACATTTCTGATGTCAATGCCCACAGCCCGGACGTGGCACTTGACCCAGGGCTTGCTTCAAGTTCTCCTATTCAGTCAAATGTCTTGAATAGTCTTTTCATACAATACCTCCAGACCGCCTTTTCTTCCTGTACTCATGGCTAAAATTCAGGTCTAGGTTCTCATCACTCCACGTCTCAGTGCAGTGTTTCCTGTCTCCTCCGTTTGCCTGGCCTTAGCGTACATAGCTTTTTCACACTAACAGATTTCCAGGATGCTGCTGAATTTTCCTAGTTCATTGCCTTAAGCATCACTCCTCACATCTGTTTACATGCAAAATGAGCTGCCTTCCTTTTTCTTGCCTATGTCAGCCTCCACTAACCACCTTTTCAGTTCTAAAGGAGACAATCATGACTTCTCTTTTGCAGCAACTTCACACAGCAGTAAATTTCAGTGCTAAAGTCAGCAAAGCCACACTACAACCCTTCCCCTTAAAAACCTTTTACTGCAAGGCCCCCAAACCACTTAAGGATGACTAAGCTGCTGATATGCTGAAGTTCATCAACCATAATGCTGACAAACGTTATCTCATCTTCCCCACACTTCTAACTCCAAGTACATGCATTGACCTCCATCTTCCCTTGAATTTGGATTTGAGTTCCTTGGGACAGGGAATGTCTCTTTTTTTCTGTTCATAGGTTAGCTCGCTTGTTGACACCCTACTCCATGACTGAGGCTTTTAGGCATCATGATAATAATACTGATAATAATAATGAACAAGCTAAATACCCCATTAGAGGCAATGGTGGGAACAAGGAAAAAAAAATATAGAATGTTACTTTCAGGATAAAATGGGTCTTTCAACACATGTGACTACCACATTAATATTATTCTCTTTAAGCTTTGATATCTACCAGCTTGGACAAATGCTACTTGAAGTCTTTGTTCAGTGGAGACAGACTTCGTTAAAACTACAAGAAATTCAGCTTCCTTCAGTACTTCCACATATTCCAATGCACTGCAACGTCTTTGAGGCATTATGTCTAAGCATAACTACTAACAGCAGCAACCGCTATAAATAAATTACTTCAGTACAGGGAAATATAACCAATTTACTTCGCTGTGGTAATAATGCAGTAATATTTTTCTAGATTAGGACTTAACACATTACATTTCTTGTTTTGCCACTGTTGTCAATCTGTCATATCACTATTTCACTTCCATTTCTACATGCTATGAAGCCAAGCTGATTAAAACCCTGACAGTTTCACAGAACTCAAAGCTTAACACTCTAGACCTGTACATGACTATTCTTCTGTTCCCCATAGTTTCCTGACATTACAGATTAAAAAACCCTCAAAAACAAAACCCAAAAAACCCAAAGTCTGACATTTCTAGTCAAGCATTTATAAGCAAACTGATATTTTATGCATGAATGCGCACGGGTTTTAACTGCAAGACAACCCTCAGTCCTTAAGATGAACAATTGTGCTCTTGTAGTAGGTACATACAAGATTCCACCTTGCATAAAGAAATTTAACTTTGGATTGTACCAAGATATTTATGAGATTTTTTTTTTCTTCTAGTTATATATCAGGAAACATGCTCATTGTAGGAAGTCATTTCTATAATTGCTGAAGAAAAAAAAAAAAAAAAATCGAAACATCCTGTGAAAGAACACCACACCCAGTGAGATGTGTAAATACATTTGAGAATGCTTGTTAACATCTGATTTGGTTGATCAATATTTGGTCAACAATAGCTGACCAGAAAAAGGGACTACAAAAGGGATGCTATAAAACTTTTGTTGATAACACAAAACTGGAAATGCAACTTCAGACTGGTGGATGATTTCAGTGTGTATCACTAGGCTTAGTAATTAAACCCTGTGTGTACGCTGATACGATTAAAGAAAGCAAAATTTCATTACTGCAAAAGATTGACATCAAGGAAGAAACTATACCTGAACTTTTTACTTAAGAAACCTCCTAAGATTTCACATCTTTAAAATAACTGTGATGAAACATGAACAACTGTAAAGAGAAAGTAGCTCAGCCTTTACAGGCAATGGGGATTCCCATATTTCCACATCAATAACCCACAGGTTACTAGAGAGAGCTTTGCTAGAGAAAAAATGCTGGGTATATACATTCATGTCAGCAATAAGAGGGGACATTTCAGAGCACACGCCCTTGGTTCTACAACCACCATCGGTCCAACTACCTCTTTTCCCTCACCTGTGACTTTTGCACAAGAAATGTCAATTATCACCTCATACCAACACCATACACTGCGTACCCCACTTAGTGGGGCTCCATCTGAATCCCTCCACCCATGCCTCCAGCACGCTCTGATGTTTGGCAGCCTCCTGCTCTAGCAAGAGCTCTCGTGGGAGGAGCCGCAACCCACAGAGCAAGTACTGTCTGTCCACCACCTCAAGCAAAGATGACAAGAATTGCCCACTGCAGGGGGCAAAGAGGATGCTGGGAAACATCAGTAAAAAGGGGAGAGGGGAAGAGGACTAGGGTGCTGAGGAATTACACGACAGAGGCACAGAGGAATGACAAAAATGCACTAAAACAATAGTCAAATGCACAGCTTGCGCATGCTGTTTACAGCATGGCACAGGGAGGCAAGTCAGTCAGAGCCCTGCTCAGCTACCACAGGACTTTATACCCGTGATCTCCCTGGAAATCAAATAGCAGCAACAGGTGGGAACCAGCCTGTGCCAAATCACTGCAGGCACTTAATTGTGCCAGCTTTTCATAAGCATGAGCTTCATATCTTATGAAAAATACAAAAAGATGATACTCTGGATACTCCAAGAGAGATACAAACCCCAAAGTAACAATCCAATTATGCCAAACATCAGAACCTGCACGGCAGCAGGTCACATAAAAAACAACCATGAACCCTAATGAAAAATAAAGAGCACTACAACACCCGCCTGAGAGAAGCCCAGAGGAGCACTTAACTCACCTCCTGACCAGACTTTGCAGAGTTTTCTGAATGGAGAGACTCGATTTCCCCTTCAATCATTGCAGCTTCTAGGCACTCATGCAGATCTTTAAAGCCATTAACCTGGAGTGGATACTGGCCAAACATTTCTGTGTTTTCAAATTTTTTGCCTTCACATAAGAAATTAAACAGTTAACGTTTTAGGAACAAATGTTTACCTCTAAAAAAAACTAAAAAACCTAACCATCCTAGGTCACCTGACCTAGCCTACTGAACAATACCCACATTTTCTCATTGAACAATTCAATTTTATGTATGAAAACAAGTTACTCAAAAAAGTTGCTTGAACATAATATTGAAAATTACCGTATTTTCCTCTTCAGCCCATATTTTATATTATTATATTAATATATATATTTTGCAACTATTGGTAATAAGCAAAACTGAAAATGGCTTGGCACCACAGATGTATGGGAAGCTTTACACATATAAATCAAAGTCCTCCTCCTGCAAATAGCAGCTCAGTAATACAACCCTGCATTGTATCAGCAAAGTCAGTGGAATTGCTGGTATGAAACAGCCCTTTGTATAAGTACATTTTGCAAAAATAAACCACAAAAGAGGACATTCATGATTTCTGTGCTGAAAACAAGATCATAATTTGGTAACAGTGTATAAAGATGTAAGCTCAAACATGAGGAGAAATATGGGTGACAAGTAATTTCAATCTACAATTTCAATTTATTTCATCCTAAAGTCAGTAACAAGTCTTCTTACATCTACCAGTTTCTTCTCATTGGTTTGGTTTTTACATCTCCTCAGTTAAGATGAGAATGTGAGGGATGAAAGTACCCAAATGCAAAGGAGCAAGAACACTAGCTAGTAGCAAGGAATCTGCAGAATGGTTTTGAAATCTAACAACAAATTATTAGATACACTGTTTCAGGCTATGGAACAACCTGGAAGCCACTTTAAAGATTAAAGCTGCTTCATTCAAATGCATCTCAGGAGTCATTCACTCTCAGGATGGGAGACGGAATCACCAACATTAAAATCACTTTCATAACTGCTGGCCTCCTGGAAGTAAAGAACGCTGCAATTCTGCTGATCTACTCACTATACAGAGATAAGATACAGAGAAGCTTGTTGTACAGTCTCTTCCCCCTCAGTACTCTCCGACACTGCCCTTGAGCAGGTTTCCACTGACTTGTTTTCAATGAACTGTACTTCTAAGAGGGTGAATTATTCATACCAGAAATTGGGCAGAAGAAAACACAACAACTGAAATTTTAAATTGCATTAAATGAAGCAGAGAGTGCAATAGACTAGCTCAATGAAATAAAGTACTTAGCCTTCTGCATACCATTAGTAAGTGGCAAAAGTGCCCTGATAATACTTTCTTGCAAGCATTTTTGCTCAGCTTCTCACTTTAGCTTCTACTGCACTTAAGTACATAGGCTCAGCCACTGCAGCTCACTACATTTACCTTCACTCTCATTCTCACAAAAAACCTTTTGTCACAGACCGAATGTGTATTCTCCAAGTGTACTTCTGCAGAAGTAGCTAATAACTGCATCATTCACCTGTGTACTTAGACAAGCACTGAACAGATGCGAGCACAGAAGTCCAAGTAAATTCAGGTGCATACCTTCAAGTACACCTACTGCTAGAAATCGCCCATAAAACAACTCCACCATTGGGTTCTTTGGTTTCTCTCCATCCCTGAAAACAGAAAGTGTGTTAGTGTAAAAATCAAACAGAAAGCTACAAACTTTTATAAAACTATGAACAGAATATTCTGCATCCACTACGGAAATGCTGCCTATTTTACTCAGTTGCTGTTCATTAAATCAGATTTTATTCGTGAGTGGTTAAATTGTACAAAACCCTTGTAAAAACTATTTCCTGCAACACTCTAGAAACAATTATGTATTCAAAAGACAGTTTACAGATGCTTACTTACACAAGTGATGAGTATTTACTTCTGAGAAGAATATTGATCATTTTGATGAGAAAAAGCAAACCAAACAACCAAAAATGCACTTCTCACTGTATGGCTCAAAAAGATCCAACCGAGTTGGATACAGAGCTAGGAAAAACAAAAAACCAACTTACCTCTCCTCTTCAGCTTTAATTTGGAAGGCATCTTCTAGCCAATCTAATAATTTGTGTGTAAATTCACTAACATCTTGCTGTTGAAAAATATAAAATGATCGGTATATGTTCACATATGTAACATAAAAGAACAGTATAGCAGTACTCCCCCCCCAACATGAGCTCCAAAATCACACTAAGACTATGCCATGATTTTTTGTTTTTTTACGGGTGGCTCTTAGAGCACACTAAGGCTCCGATGTTCCTCAGCCATTACACTGTCCTGTGATCCTTATTACTTGGGTTCAGCTTTCATACTATGCCAGTCCAAAGGCATCTTATGAATCCCATTGTTCAAACCCTTTGGTATCTAACAAGTGGTGACTAATATTACTTTCATCAAGCACTAAATTCAGCATGCTGGTGCACTTGAACACCTTAGCCACATAACCTCATGTGGGAAACAAAGTATCTGAAGAAACAAAATGTTTCTCAGAAAAGCAAAATATACCCGCTATGACTGAGGCAAGAATCCTGAATATGAATATTAGGACCCTCCAAACCAATATCTACACAGACAAATAGTACACTAGGACTCTACCAGCCCTGGAGGTACTGTTAGATCAGAAGAATAAAGCTCTTTCAAAAACCACAGTCTTAGAAGCCAAACTAAACCCTAAAAGCAAGAACGTGGAACTATTATTTAGTTTCTAAAATAACAGGAAGAGAGTATACTGGATAAAATAGTCATGCTGTCCAGATGTTAATTATTATTGTTTTTATTAATAAAAATTACTAGAGATCATATAATATCAGATAAAAAGCTCAAACACTGTGATAATTAGAAGTTTCTTCTCTGTGGACATTTTGAATTTGTTGTCCATTTTAAGTATTTCCTATTGCCAGATGACTGTATGAAAACGTGCATAAGCTTGAATAAAAACACATAGAAATCACCTGTTGGGAATCATTTGATTTAAAAGCATCTTTAAGGATTTCAACCGCTCTTGATGGGTCAACGTATTTCCTCTTCGAACCAACTAGAAGTGCAAACAGGTACCTCAATTCACGCATGAAAGGCAGATTCCTATGTTCCTGTATTTGAAGAAGAATTAAAAATAGTTCACAAAGTGGTAACAAAAATCTACTTTACAGAAGTGTTACCCAATGAACTAAGCGTATATCCAGCCAATCATCGTCATAATATATAAACTTACTTGTTGTACTACCAAGGTAGCATTGCATGCCTTTTACTTGTCAGTTTTACAAAATAATGTAGTTGTGTGGGAAGAAAATTACATTTCAGAAACTGAAAGCTCCCTGAAACCACATCTAGATGTGCCTGTTTGACTTGAAATAGGGCTGAATGGACAAGTGGGCAAACCTAGTTGCATTTAAGACAGAACTGTTTTTCCCGAGACTTACAAAGCCTTAAGTAATGTACTGCAGCAATATGCATTGATTTTACTGAAATTAGTATTCCTCTATACATCTAGCAGAATTTCTTGTGAGCCTACACACTGCCTAGTACGTTTTTAAGCTTTTTTTTTTTTTTTTAACTGAAGACAAAATTTGTAAGTGGCACACAAATCATTATGTCTCTTGACAGAAGGAAGAGAAATAGCCTGCTTTCTTTTCTACCTATTTTTTTTTAAGTACAGTTCATGGGCAATACGGAGTTCTTTTTCTGGTTTCCAGGAGAGAAGCAGAAGAAATACTTGCTTTTCATTATACAGGCAGAAAGTAAACTGAAACACAAATCCATCATACCATAGATTAAACCACAGGTTACAAATGCTGTGGAGCTCAGGTATCACTCGTACTCCTGAGCAGATAGTTGACAAATACCTGTGAAATTAAAACCCATGTAATATCCACTTGTGTTTAGAACAAAGTATCATTCAAAGGAAGGACAGATGCCAGATGCTGGTCAAACTGGAATTACTTGATGACAAGCTATTTCATATGCCAATCAAACAGCAGACTTGTTTAGTCACTCCTATGTCAATCCAGTATGCATCAAGCTTTTTGTACATAAAGTCTGTTTCATTTCAGCTTTAAAAACCGTGTGTGGTGAATTGGAATATGTTCTGCGTAATATCTAAAAAATACTTCTAGTCACGTAAATTCCCAAATTTTACTTGCTCTTCTAGTCCACCTTGCAAAACACCTGCCAATTACAAACACTGTTCATAGAAAAGGCTTAAGACTTGCATCAAATGCCACCCTAATTCAGCATTAAATCGTCATAGTTTAAGAATAAAATCAGTCTCCCATTTACACAGTTAAAGCGCTTTATAACAACAAAACAGGGAAACAGTAAGAAAAAATCACTTTCACAATTTATTTTCATAAAGTGATCTATTAAAAATGAATAGAATTTCAAGTTTAGATACAGATATATTTTATCAAGATGCTTCAATACCAGTGGTAATTCATATGCATAATATAGATGACTGATCACAGAACATTCTAGATCTAACCTTCCTTTTGTTAAATCTGAAGTACATAGGCAGTAAGTATTATTGTATTACTTACCCAAATTTACACTACTAATTTGGCTGAGTTTTAAGCCTTAGGTTGAACAACTAGCTACTGATGTCAGTAGGATTACTCAGAACAAATATCTCTGTAAAGCCAATAAAAGTTCTCTAAAACTAGGAAAATCCTTGTTGTTTTTCGATAAAGCTCAATTTAATGCATTAGGGATGATTCTTGACCGGATTATGTGGGCATTACCACAACAAACAGTGATTCTGACTAAACAAAGCCTAAAATCTCCAAAAGGATGTGAGCCAGTCCCCAAGACAAGCTATACAGTTCTACAAAGGACTTGCATATTAAAACAAAAGAACTAATAAAGTAATCATAGCACAGCATACAGTTCTCAATTTTAAAGCATACTGTGGGTGTAACACCACAAAGATTAAAATAAAATTTAAAATAAACTGTATGGCAAGTTCATAATCTAAAAACATTCTCTATTTTATCACCTATCCTGCCTGCATAAATGACTTCTTAATACACTGATGTTGGAACAATTTATGATTAAGAAATGCTTCTAAAGCAATCTACATGTTTAATACATAGCAAACATTCATTATTGTCAATCAGTATGCCAGGACACTCGCATAACGATAATGTTGAAACAGGGGGAAGGATGTGCTAACCTGCAGCACAGTAACCTACTTCCTCTGATAATAAAATGTTTCCTGAAGATATCATTGAGGCCAAATATGTAACTGGCCTCACTATGTACAGCAAAAAAAGATCTGTTCATACAACAGCAAGCAGTAAGAGAACTGGGAGAGCAAAGAGGCTGCAGTAACTACAGAGAACCATATTTGTTCTACAGAAGAAAGCTGAGGAACACACCAAGGAAGAAAAATGAATTTCAAATGAAAAAGAACAAAACCAGATTGGAGATTTTAAGTGTATGTCCAAGTTTACAATCCAGAAAAACAAAGTCCAATTAGCTGAGGGACACAGGGTGGGGTTTTTGCTTGGTTTTGTTTTTTTTAAAGTCAAGGTTTATACCAATGACTTCTGGATGAGAAGTTTTACATGCCAAACTATTAACAGCATTTGGATTCAATATATTGATAGGAAAGAACAAGAACACCCCACTGTGCAAGATTCCCTGAAGTACAACCACATGCTTTAATTCTAAACCAAGAGATTGTCATGACCCTAGCATTAAACTCTACTTTCCACCAACGGAAACAACAACAGGATGTAAACCAAAGTCTTGAAAATCTGGGATTATTAAAACTTGGTCTCTATTAGCAAGGAAACTTGATCCTAGGGAATGTCAGTCACACACAGTACTTACTACTAGGTTAAAAATAAAAAACAAAACAAAACTAAGACAAGATAGTTTTAGAACAAGTAAGCAGATGGAATAATTCCAGGGCTTCTTTTTGGTCAACTCAGAGCTTGTACTACAACTTTAAATCAATTTGCCTCTACTTGCCTTCACCTTAGAAAGAAATTAAAGCACCATATTTGGGGGCATGCATGCCTATTTCTTCTATTTGTCTAAGTTCCAACTAGTGAAGTGATCTCTTTTCCTAAATTCTCCCCAAAACATATTTCAACACTAAGACAATCCTTTTTCAGCTGTAGATAAGACAGATGAGTACATCAATTAATAATGTTATTTCATTCTGGAATTTAAGTTAACAAAAGAGAGGATACAAACTACCACCAGAGATTCTTAGTGGCAGGCTTGCAGAAAGCAAGGATTCTGCACAAATCCATATACTTGCCTGGTGTCACACCATTTCACACAGCCTTAATATTGTCTGTCATGGTCAATATTTCTAAAAAATAGCACTTTGGAATTGCTAAAGGCATTCAGCTGCTAATGTCAATGCTTGGGCAAGATGTTTTTCAAAGACAACTGCTTGTTATTATCTATTTCGTACCGCCTCTAGATGCCAACTGCTTTTTATGTCCTGAAAAATGAAGGTAAAGAACTCAGAGTACTGGAGGATATTACTAAAACAAAGTACATGACGAATAATGAAATACCAGTGAGAAAGTTCATCAAAAAAAAAAAAAAAAAAAAAGAAAAAAAGATATTTCAGCACAACTCTTTGGTAAAGCATGACTTTATCCTATCTTTCTTACTAAAATGCACTGTCCCATCACCTTCTTGTGACATGTTCCCAATACTACCCATGTAGTATTTGCACACCATCTCATGACCTAATGCAAATATTTTTTCCTTTAAAAAAAAAAAAGTGACAACTTGCTCTTTCAACAGGGGCACAACGATGACAGGGACAGGAGGCGCAGGGGAGAAATTATACAGTTCTGATGAACATGCAACTTCCCTTTTATGGTACATACCTAGAGGTTTAGAAAATGGACACTATCTCTTCTTTATGTCTGTTTTCTTTTGCTTTTTTAATTGCAGCTCTTATTTTTGCTAGTGAACATTCCAGTCAAGCCTGAAATGCCAAACAACTGAGAACAGGCCAACAACATACTCCCTTTTTAAAATCCAAAAGAAAGGGGTATAAAAGGCAATAGTCTAATTTCTGGACATGCAAAAATTCACTGCTCTATAAACCCTCACTAAAAATCAGGGCATCGAGTGCCTTCATGCTTCATACAGTCACTCCCTCTTCTCATTTCTTCCTTTCTATTTCAGAACATAGAAACCGAGGTGCCCCCATGTATCTTTCCTCAGAGGGCATCCATGAACAAAGAAAAACTGGTCTTTTTGTCCCTCAGTCCATGACCATTCCCAATCTCCTCCCTAGTCTGAGGTCACAAGAAACCTGAGCCAAGGCCCCCCCCTCCCCAATCCCATAAGTGTACCAGAATAAACATGGGAAAATTTATGCTTACAATCACCTCATGAAAAGGCCAGAAGAGACAAGCTAATAACCAAAAGCTGAATCTCAGATCATGAGTTACAAGTAATTAACATCCCAAAAAAAACCAATGAAGTGGCCAGGCCAACACTAACAATGCTGCTGGCAAAGCTACACAGATCAAAACCATGCAGGTAACCAAAAAGCATGCCCACAGCTGCACAGTGCAAGGGGTCTAGAATAAAATATGTTTGTTAACACAAGCTCCATTCACTTTAGAAATGTTCACCCACTAGCGGCAGTGCTGCTACAGCTGTATCGGCAAAGCCCTTACACTGAACCTGGTCTAAGCAGCAGCACACCGAGTAAACTCTGCCCCTCTCAACACCCTGCCCCATACTCTACTCGGAAGCTAACGTATTTTACGTAATATCCATAATAGGAAGCTCAGAGAAATGTTAATTAGTACATATAAAAACTGTGTTAATTTGAGCTGAAGAACAGTGCAAAATTCAATTACAAGTGAGAAATGCCCTTATCAGCCACTAGGGGAAGTTTGCTTCTACTTTTACCTTTTGGTTTCGGGGCAAGTCTTGAGCATTTGCAGGAGGATTGAAATTCAAAACTAGTCTTCGAAACTCCAGTAGGTTAAATAATGACTAAAAAGGGGGAAAAAAAAAATTAAAAAAACGTTTAAGCATTTCTGTAAACAATACAAAATTCTTCCAAATGTGCCTTAGTGAACTACATGAAATGTCAAACATACGAAATGCTAAAAGTTTCATTTCAGAAGCTGTATTTCAGTTACTTTGCTAAACATATTTTCAACAGAAGACAATTATTTTTGCCAAGAAAACACCATAATAAAAAAAAATTCTTTACAATTAATCACATAAATGGAACAATAATTTTAGGTGATAGGTAAATTACTTTTTACAACAAGAATTTTATTAATTTCATAAACGTCAGTTTTCAAATCAACATTGAAGCCTGTTTAGCCATAGTAAAATTCATCTTGTAGCCCCTTTATCATCTACCTCCTCAGTGCAGAGAGAGAGCATCTTTGTATACGCAATGTAATCCACTTCCAGTTATCTGGTTTGCATTCTGTCCGCTCCTCCCATTATTACAGGATCTGAATACTGCACATTAGAGTAAGGAAACTGGGTTGTACATCTTTGCAGGTAAGGAACTGATCACATTCTCATTTTACGGACAAGACATGAAAACAGGTGTCTACAGGCACACCCACAAAGAACCCTGCAGTGTAACACAGAGCCTGGAGCCAAGAGTACAACAAGACAACTCCACGCTGCAAAACTAAAATTTAGTCCAAAGCAGTGGCTGAGAACTGAAGTCCTCAACAATTGATTAACTGCACCATTGCTTTTCTGTACAGGCAGAAAGCACTTTAACTAAAGTTCACTTCATTACCACAGACTAGCATTTTAATGAACAAAGGGTAGCAGAAAAGGTCTAAAGTATCACAGAAGCACAGGAAAGATTTGCCCTCCTATTCATCTGTTTGGTTTTACAATCTATAATTAACTCTCTTTTTTTTTTCTCCCCCACCCCCACCCCATCACATATTATTTATTTTGGAGAGGCAGAGCTTGCGTACCCTAGCAATAGACTTTGATCCCACAACTTGTCCTACACAGGTAAAGACTTAAGTCACAGACCACAGCAGGTTTAATAGGATTTCAACCCCACAGCGCCAAGAAAGTGAAACTCAAATTGTGAAGAAGCACTGCATTTATTCTAATAATTTAGAACATGTTGGAAGGAAAAAAAAGATGTTTGTGGAAAGTTGCAGTGTTCCCAACTCTCCTCATGAAAGACCCTGTAGCAAGTTTAACCTCTTCCCATACACCACAGTATAAAGCATCTCCAGCAAAATGAAAAGGCTAAAGTTGTCCTTCCTAACATTTTTAGTTTTAAAAATAAGTAATTTTTAAAAAAAATCCAAAATGCCAACCAAAAAAAGACCTTTCTGACCTTGCTAAATCAACACAGACAATTGAGTAGTCAAGCTTTTTTTCCTGTTTTGCTGTTCAAAATACAGGTTCCCCTTTTATCGGTCCTTGCAGAAAAGGGAGATTAAACACAGAGACCCTTGTTTACTTAATCAAAACACAGAAAATGTTAATATTTAATTCAAGTGTCATTCTAGAAGTTGATACTAATTGAAGTTATATCTCATGATGTAACAGCATTCCACTGGCGAGCTCTTCACCAAGCAAAACATAGCAATGTCTTACATACAAAATAAACCAGCTGCTGAAATATAATGTCCGAAGACTGACTTCTCTCCACAACTAATCCAAGTGCCATCAAAGTGCCAAGCAGCTGAGCTGGCCAATTTCATAATACACACACACACACACGAATTAAGTACAGAAAACTGTACCAAAGTTTAGAATTTTTGCCTGGCATTCAATCCACAAGTTTTTCACAAAACCAGTATTTCTTTAATCCAGAATTCTAAAGTGTGAACATGTCCATGCTTTACTAAACTGAACGAACCTATTTCTGCAAGCTGCTGAGAATAATTAAGAGGATTGTCTGTTATGCTCTTTTCTTCTTTGGCTTTGTTCTAGTCTAAATTTCTTACGAAAGATATTTAGTTATTAAACTTTTCTCCAAAACAGCTTACACTGTGAGTGGTTGTACTGAGATGCAGCAGAACGCTCACACTTAATCTACTGCCAACACCACTAACGCTAACAGGAGAGTATCGTGTAGCTCTTCTATACTGAGCTAAATGAACTTCAGGAAACCTCTATCTTCACAAAAAAACAGAATTTCCCAGTGTAAGTGTAAACAAGTATACAATAAGTGTGCCTGAGATCAACCAATTTTTGTGCCCAAAGTACCTCAAGGATGAGGCCACAGTTCTTCCTGAGGTAAGGAGACATAAATGAGCTCACTTAAGCACTCACTGCCGCAGAGAGCTCCCATGGCCAACGACCTCAGTGCTTCAGAAAGGGGCTAGGCAAAACAATTCCCAATTTGCTGAGCCATCTGTTGACTAGGCTTCCTACACCCAGGGTAGGCGACGCCACGGAGCAGAAGCTGTTCTTCCGCAGCTACCAAGAGGCACACAGCAGAGACTGTCCTGGCCTGAGTGCCACCTGCTGGCCCCGGGCCAAAGCACTGGCCTTCCAAACACACTGCATGGGGCAGCACTTGATCTCTCACCCACTTGGCTTTAGCTAGGGAAAGGTGTCAGGAGTCCCAGTGCACGAAAACAGGCTGGATCTAAAAGGTGGATACTTCATATCTACTGGCCTTGATCAACTATGCTTAAAATTTACCAGTGTAAAGTATGCAAAACTTATGCATGCAAGAAAAATTCTCTAAAAGGTGGGTATTTGGGTTTTGGGCTTTCCCCCTGGTGTATTTAAACCTATTTAAAAAGCTGCCATCTGGAAACTTGGCCAAGCTAAGGCCAAGTTATAGTAATTCAAATTATCATGAAAATTAACAGATTTTCAGAATACCTGCCCCTATTATGTCAGTCTGGGGACTGAACAAGAGAGCAAATGAAAATGAGAATGAACAACAACAAAAATCCAGCGTCAGTTTAGGGTGTTCAAACTAACCGTGCTGAATGACAACAGACATACTGTGGCTTTCCCCTCCTATAGGTGGTCATGATGCAGACATATTTTCTGTCATACCAGAAAGAGCTAAGCAGAGTTGCAGCTTCAAGACTATAAGATATTAAAAGCATTCTCCTCTCTAAGTAACACCTACCATTATTATATAGAGTCCAAACACAGTTTCAGAATATAAGCTGCCTTTGTTTCGCCTAAAACACCCTGCCTATCTTTTTCCCACCTTAAGGTCTAGGATTATCAAATATAAGAACCTTGGTCGAATTTTGGTTGCCTGAGTAAAGGATTAATTCTTAACATTCAGGAACTGTGATGCTACATTAATACTGCAAGAAACTAAATTAGTCAGCATATTAAATCCATAAAAGCTTGGAATGCAACGCAGATCATTAAAAGCTGCTAGCAGAGTCCTAAAATAGTAAAGGTACTGACATCAACAATACTTGGAGAGCAGGAAAACAGTACTTGTCCATCTAGATAAAAGATGACCTATCAAGCTGTTGCACAGAGCTTTAGACAGGCTCTCTCTGATGGATTCTTACAAGTTCTGTAAGCACAGGGCACTAAAACCAGCTGTTTCAGTAGCAAATGTATGAAAACCTTTTGTTTTCTTTGACTAGCAATTTTGTATTTGTTTCCACCGTTGAGAATAAAAATAAAAAAATTTTGTGCAACAACTGGGGAATTTTTAATATTAATCACCTTTCTAGAAGTTTACACAAAAACCACAACTTCATAATACTATGAACATAGCCATCTTTCCATTCAGTTCGTAAAGATTAAACTTGGAAGGAAGGACTTTCAAACAATCACTTCGATAAAGCAATTGAGGCTACTAATTCTAAACCAGTCAGCAAGATGCCAAACACATTCTCATTTGGCAGAAAATCATCTAGCATGCTTAAGTAGAATGAATACATTTGCCTAGTGCTGTAATGACTACAGAAAACCTAAACTTCTCCTAAGGTGATAAGTGAGAAAAAAAACCAATGAGGCTTAGCAAACAAAATAGGACATACCACCTACTGGCAGACAGCTGGACCACCACCAGCTTATTGTGAAATGCGGTCATCATTCAGGTTTCTCTTAGAGCGGCCCAAGAGAAGTTGTGCAATTTCTGTTCTTGTGGCAGGCCAGTTTGTAGGCTCCCTTTACCAAAGCGAAGGGGATTAACAACAGGCAAGGATGCCACAACTAGTGTAGGTGTGCATAATGATACCCATGTGTCAGCAGCAAATACTGGCTAGGAATTTGTCCAAATTAGTGCCAAGTCTTGAGATTTAACAGGAGAAAAATACAAAGACTGACTTGAATTTTGGCAAAGAAAGTTTAGAAAGGACTTAATGTGTCTAGTAACCAAAAACTAAATATATCTTATTAGTACAGCCTGAAAAGCAATACTTCAGTAAAGGGAAAGAAAAGTATGCATTCCTACAAAGCTCCTAAACAAACTGCTTCAGGTACTGGCATTTAGCTAAAATGTGATCTTGTGTACACTGAAAGCTTATATATGCATTAACACACTGCAATACCCATTTGCCTCATTTAGTCATCTGGGGCCTTTTATACATTTCCAATTTTACATTTATTCAGGCTCTAAAGCCACAAAGCAGGGACCATATCTACCTTCATTTTGTATAGCAAGCAGAGAACAATCTTAAAGAATGAATACATTCTTATTGTTCTAAAAATAAAAAGCAAAAATAGAGCTCTGCCTATGTCATTAAGTATGTTATTTGAAATACTTCGCCTCTGCCAACATAACAAATCAGACTTACATTCTCACTTCACTTTGTAAACAATTTTGGTGGTTTGCTGCATACAGATCTAGTTTTAGTAGCATAGACTGGTCATTATTAGGGTTAACTTTTTATTCAGGCCAATAATCTAAACCAAAGAAAACACAGAATGCTATGGAATGTATGCTCCCACCTGCACGCACTACCATATGTTCCTTCCAATAACATTAAGAACTTTAAATTTACTGGTTATCAATATTTGAAGTGCTAAGGATTCAAAGTAAAAGTATTCCTAAATACTGCACTTAGGCTTATTAGTGACTTAACACTCCTGCATGCCTCAGATTGAATATTAGTGTCCAGCAAAGCTCCATATTGCAAAAAGTAACTTCACTGGCAACTAAGTCCACTCCTCTCCAACTTTCAAGACTTTTGGACTCTATACAACTAATCTGGGAGAATCACTTCTCCCTCCTCTTTAAGGCCTTCCCCACTTTTTTTATTTATTCATCTATTTTACTATTTTACCTTTTGGTTCATATTCTTGAACCTACTTTATCACAACAAAGTCCATGAAGTGGCTGTTTGTTGCCACTGCATTGGCCGCTCTGCTCCTGCGCTACACTCCTTTCCACCCAGCACCTCCTTATGCCTCACAAGGGGGCTGACTCCTACTCCACTTGGGTATGTCTTACTCACGTAAGTGGTAAATCCTGTTTTCAGAGTAGAGACTAATGATGGGCATTAAATGTAGTCATCAGGCCTATGTTTGAGCTTATGTATGCACTGCATAGCAGTAAAGGTCAGCAGGCATAAATACAACAAGAATTCTTCCTATAATGCTTAAACTAAAAGGAAACTGTCTTCTATACATATATGCAAATTAGTTTAAACACATTTTACTTACAATGTAGAAAATAATTATTATAACAAGACTACAGAGAATTTTAAATATATTTTCTCTTAAGCACATAGTAGCTGTGTGTATTGTCTTCTACCTTTTAGGAAAAACAAAACAAAACAAAAAAAAACAAAAAAAAACAAAACAAAACAAAAAAAAAAACCCAAACCAAAACAACCCAAAACCAAAAAAACTGAAGAAAAAGAGGAAGCCACCCAAAACATATTCCTGATATTGCTTGTTTCCATACACTGAGAATTTGGCATAGTCAAAAGCCTTCCTGAAAATCCTCGCATTCTTTAGAAAATTGCATGTAAGGAAGAGGGAAAGGAAGAGAGGAAAACAGCTTCAAAGCTGGAACCTGAGCAGATTCCTGTTCAAACTTACTTGTGTAAGTATAGGAAGAGGAGTTTTTTTTCTCTCTCCCTCTCTGACACAAAACTCCTACAGACAGATATGACACTATCTCGTGGCTGAACTTCAGCAGAACAACCCCAAATGTACAGTGGTAACAGTCAGGAAAACATTCAGCATTTTCAAAGTCACAGAGAGATTCAATCTCAGATCTTAAAAGTTTTGGGAAGTATCTCAAAAAGGACATTTTTATTTACAAACAGCATTTTATTTATAATCATTCCAAACTGCTAAAAACCAAGGTATAAAATGCAGTTTTAAACTGTCATGTTTTGCTTTTCCAAATGGCTGAGGTGTAACATGGAAGAAGATGGAAAACACTTTCATACTGTTTGGTCTAGAAAGTCAAACTAACTTAAGACCTCTAGCAGACTTGGGTTAAGTCAACATTTTAAACAAACAGTTCACCATGGTATTACCAGCCTGCATTTAGAGAACATTTACTTGTTTATAGCAACAAACTCAGAACATTACTGCAATTCAGAAGACAGATAAGTATGATATGAGATGTGTCTAGAAGAATTCACTTTATACTTGCGTCTTGGCACATACTAAAAAATGCCATTCATCCACTCCTCTATTACATGTTCAAAGCAAGGAAAAAAAAAAAAATCTGTTAGGACATAAAATAACAGCCAACATTTCCTTACATGGTTACAGTTTTCAACTTCTTGCCTAAATGCACAATAACATGAAGTACGTTTCTGGTATAACTTTAAACAACACACCTGAACAATGCAATGGCTTTATGCCCTTCTAAACCTAGGAACTGCACATAGGATCACAACCCAACACTTATTCTGTATCCTTTATTTTCATTAAATGAACAACTATTTATGAGTCAAAGTTAAAGCCATAATCCATTAAAGCTTTCCAACCCTTCCCAACAGAAATTTTTAAATATTATATACCACTGAATATAAGGTAAGAGTTTGAAAACATCACACAAGCAACCTGAGGGAACTGGAGCCCATAGAGAAGCACAAAAGCAGGGAAAGGAATATCTTCTCTGCACATATCATAGGATGACTTAACCTGGAAGTGACAGGTCAATCTTTACTCAACAGGGGAACAGAGGGAGTGATGGGGGAAGACAAAGCAAGAAACTAGATTTCCCACATTGTTATTCCTCTGCCCATGAAACCCTGTAGAACAGTTTATATCATATTTTCCCCCCAACCCTGTCCCAGGCTGTTCCACAGAGAAAACAGTGGAAAGAAAATATTCCATCAATGACCACTTTAACTCAAACAGGATTGTGCCCTGAGTGTTCTTTAGCATGCAACCTTCCATTGCATGCCCAGGGAAGCAAGGAAGTCACATACAATGTACATATATGCAACTCATAATACTAGGCTTTTTGGTATTAATGCACTACCACATCATCTATCACAATCCTTTCCATTCAACTTGACAAACAGGACAAAACAAAACAATGCAAAAGTTAGATACTTCTGGTAGGCTGCTTCAACGATGTTAAGAACAATAGCTGAGCCACCAACTGGGAAGAAAAGACTTGCTAGACTCTCACCCATCAAGCTGGCTTGCTTCTTCCCAGAACTAAAAGCTTAGGATCAAATGAGATCCTAACCCCAAATATACTGACATCATAAATGCAAGAAGGGTGCTCCTAAACACAATGCAGGGTAAAATGCCAGAAGTGGTGTTAGGGACCCTGAAAAAAAAAAAGTTAAAGGGCAGCCATGGAAATTTATGCTTGTAAGATGGTAGCTTGTTAATTCTTTGTTCTGCAAGCTATGCACTTTCAGGGAAGGAAAAAAAAAAAAAGTCTCATTTTTGACTGACTAACCAGACTGTGACAGACTCCCAGAGAAAAGAGTGTGGAGATGCCAAACCCCAGCTGTCCTGTTGGGATAACTCATTTGGTAAAGGGAGGAGCTACAATCTGGACAGACCCTTGGGAAGTCATGAGACCCAGGAAAACGCAGCACCTCGTACTTTAGGTATGGGACTGGGGGGAGAGGAGAAATAGAGCAGCTTTTACAGTACAATTCTCATGTGATTCCTGACACACTCTTTTCCTTCCATCAGAAATTTGTCTTAGTACACTGAGTAGACGATATTCATTGAACGACCAACTACTCGATATCTCCCATGACACCTTTTTCAAGGGGCAAGTACTGCCAGGGCATTACGCCTCACACATGACTGAAACCCTACTTGGAACTCCAGAAGATAAAGTTAGTCTTGTGCAATGTCTTAAAGCAAAACACCTGGGAGACAACTTGCAGAGGCAGCAAGCCAACAGACACGATTCCAAGAGTGCATCTGTGCCCTGCGAGTTACCTGCCTTCTACATCCTATGTCCTGCAAACACTTAACTTGTGCTCAGCATGACACAAAGGAGCTGCTTCACAGGCTCAATAAATGCATTATTTATAAGCTCTTTTCAGACTATAAACTCTTAAAACCAAGGAAAATTGTGAAGTTACCTTTTTACAACAGAGCCACTGAAATCTACTGCAAAAAAGTAAAACCACGTAGTACTATATTCGTGTTTTGTTTCTTTAAAGAACTTAAGATATCAAATTCTATTTCAAGAGCAGTTACATGCAGTTACAATAACGAGAATTAAAAAAATCCACACAAATAGCCTTCCAGAAATATTCTAAAACCTCAAGATTTAGGGATCCTTCTATAAAAGTTAATCTAACTAAGCAGTAGCAAAAGCATGTATGGGGGAACTCCTGTCAAAAATGTAGGTTTATTACAAGTTCAAGGGGAGGTGGGAAAATCATCCAGGGGCTTGATTTGTTCCTTGGCAGGTAAGGAAGAAGTGAACATGCTTTAATACAGTTTTGTTTTGACATATTTTCTTCAGGACTCAGTTTTAAATTCAAGTTATTATCAAGTCAGAAGTCTTCAACAGCAGGACAGATTTTTAGAAGTTACTCTGCGGAAAAAAATATTACTGTTCACTCTAATGATGCTGAATGTAACTGTTAGCTCCAAAACAAAGTTTTGCTTTCATCTGAGGAGAGACTCCCCTCTTCCCCTACAGAAGAGGATGACCTCTATAGGTGCGTATTTCTCCGAGGCACAAATAAGTACAGATTAAAAGGCAGTATTTCTAGCAATGTTTGAATCTTGTTAGGGTTTGCTGACACTCACTACAAATGTTTCTTAAGGAATCTCATGCTTTTGATACAAATAAAACAAACCATTGATGATTGCATTTGACTAAGTCAGCTAATTGGTCGTTATAAAAAACAACATACATTGCATAAGAAAACTGCCAAAATGTCAAAAGCTTTTTTTTTTTCTTAACAAGCACCCCTTAAACAGAAGGAAAAAGATTTTTCTTTCTTTGCAATTTAGTTTTAGATTATATTACACAATACATCATTGTGACTGACAGTAGTTAACATTTAGATATTGTTGACCTATGTGATGTGTCAGGTTTCAAGAGACTCCTAAAGAAAGCTTGAAAATACTTCTACATAGTCAATGCAACCCAAGGAGTCAATCTGCCCTGTGGATAAATAAATATGGTATTAGCTAATGCTCTAAATTAACATGCATTAAATTTCCTGGGATGGTTGTTTGAAACATAAGTCTTCCTGGCTGGCAGACAATATTAATAACCTAAATTTTCAACCAATTGAAGTTATAAATCTTTCAATGGTTTACTTGAATTACATTGAATGGACCTAAATACAGAAGTTTAACTATCTTTTAGGATCAAGCCATTACAATTCCAAATGCCACAAATTTTTACATAACATGGGTGATGACCATAAGAACTAGCTAGCCCTCTTTATAATCCTTTTTCAAGGTATAAAGTTGCACATCGGGTATAAATAACATGAGATCATAGCTTTAGCATAGGTTTTTACATTTCCTAGCCTCTGTTCTTATCTCTGTGGTTTCCTTAAAAACATTTATTTAAACATTTGCTGTTTCCTGTGTATAAATATTTCTTTTACAGAAATGCATATACACATAAAATCAGTCATCTTGAGATTCAGGACTACTATGGAATGTAAAATCTGATTACACAGCAGAGAAGGTAAAACACCAAGTCATATTAGCTCCACAAAGAGCTTTACAGAAATAAAATGTTTCTCTATATTAGCCCCAAGACAACGCTTCTGCTATTAGAAGAAGAGCTATGCGTGTGAAGAAACAAGGAAAGGAGGAGAGAAGGGAACAAGGGAAACATCAAAAGATCTCAGGAAAACAGAAAATTCAGATACCTGATAGTTTACTAGATGCTGAAAGGAAAGAGGCCTAAGAACATAAAAACTTTGGTGGGAAGGGAGGTGGTAGAACGAAAAAAGAAGTCTTTCCATTTCATTATCTACAGCATTACCTAAATATTACCTGCAGGTAAGTAAATCCTGCCCTTAAAAAAATCCACCACAAACAAAAAAGCCCCACCCAACACCAAGTCAAAAAGAACATGGATAACAGCAGTAGTCTATTGGGATTTCAGAGTAATTTCTGAAGAAGTCATTCAACAAACGCTTTTACCTAAGCAGCGATGAGGTAAGATGGAAGGTCCAGGCACACACAAATAGGCAATCAAAGAGAAAAAGAGGGCAAGAACAAACCATCTGTTCCAGCCTGAAGGGAGGTTACTGTAAATTCACAAAGTCTGTGCTGGAGTCTGTGCTGGTAAGCAAAATTCAGAAGTGATCTAGAAAAGATCGCAAGTGGCAAGATGACCAAGTTTGCTCAGTACAGAGATAAGCAGTGTAGTAAAAACAAGAGCTGGTAAAGATGAACTGACAGAAGGATCGTATAGGACTGAGTGACTATGTAGTAAGAAAGCCAAATTCAACACAGATAAGTGTACAGTGAGGTACATGGTGGAAAGCAACCCTAAAATTTATAAAAAAAAATTGATGGGCACCAAGCTAACAGTATTATTCAATACTTTTAATTTATGACAGATAGTTCCATGAAAGTATTGGTTCAACGCATGAAGTAGTTAAAAGCAGAATAAAATAATTAAGAAAGGAATACCAAATAAAACAGAAAACATTGCTATAGAATCATAGGGTAATTCAGCTCAGAAGGGACTGATGGAAGTCTCTTGCTGAACCCTCCTGCTCAAAGCAGGAGGTCACCTGTGAGATCAGACCAGGCTGCTCAGGGCTTTTCCAGGCATGTCTTAAAAGCCTTCAAGGTTCGACAGAGCCTGCACAGCCTTTCTGGACAACCTCTACTGCCTGCCTGTCCTCATGGGGAAAAAAATGCTTCTTATATCCAGGCTGAATCTCTCCTATCTCAACTCAGTCCCATTGCATCTCATCCTCCCAGTATGTACTGCTGTGAAAAGCCTGGCTCCATCTTCTCAAAGGTCGGCTAATGCAGACCATTCCACAGCTTCCCAGGTTGACTTTTTGGCCTGTCTGCAGTTAATCAGAAACCTCTTTGATACTCCATGACCTTTCAAAGATGACAGAGTGGTCTTGCTAAGACTTTCCCCCATTCTCTCAGCACCACCGGATGCAGCTCAGTGCATCCTGTGGATTTATATGGGTGAAGTTTCCTTGAGTAATCTCTGACTCAATCCTTAACCACTGCTCAGAGCTCCTCTCCCCCACCTAAGCACAGTGGTCTGGGAGACCTTATCGGTGAAGTCTGAGGCAAAGCAATGCACTGAGTACCTCAGCCTTATTTAAGCCTGCTGTCACTAAATCACCCGCTCTGTTCAGCAACAGAACCGTGTTCTCCTTGCTCAGGTTTTTATGACTAGTGTAGCATCAAAAACCTCTTCTTGTTACCCTAGACATCCCTTGAGGCATCAGCTCTAGGTTAGCTTTCACTCTCCTAACACCATCCCTTCATGCCTGGGCAACATTTCCAAACTCCTCAGTAGCCCACCTCTGCTTCCAGATCCCGCACACTGTCTGTTTGCATTGGAGCTTGGCCATGAGTTCCCTGAGCAGCAAATAGACCCTTCTTGCAATTAGAGGATGCTGCCAGCTTTCCAGAACTGCCTCCTATGGGATCCCAGATACCAACTTTCTGGAGAAGCCAAAGTCTGCTCTCCTACAGGTCTATATCCTGTTACTCCTTCCCCTCTCCCATCAGGATCCTGAACTCCACTATTCCATGATCACTGCAGTCAAGAGTACCCACATTACTACATCTCCAGCCAGTTCTTCCACTGTAGGCAACACCAGATCCAGCTGTGCATCACCCCTAGTTGGCCCATCCGTACTTGTATCAAGAAGTTGTCCCTGATACTCTCCAGAAATCTGGTTTGCTTGTGTCCTGCTGTGTTGGACTTCCAGCAGGTGTCAGGATGTTTACTGAAGTTCCTCATGGGAAACCATAGACCCTGATCCAGAGACTTCTTTACCTTTAAAGAAAGCTTCGTCAACACCCTCATCCTGAGGAGGGTGGTCTGTAACAGACTGACCTGGGTGGCACCTTTACCAGCCTCTCCTCTGATCCTGACCCACAAACTCTCATCTTGAACTGTCATCTTTTCCCACACAAGCACCACATATGTTTGAGCTGCACCTTCACAAGGAAGGCAACACCCTTCCTTGTCATCCCTACTTGTCTTTCCTGAAGAGCCTATATCTGTCCATCGTACCACCTCATAAATTCATAGCCCACTTACACCTTGAGAACTTTCCTGGTCCCCCAACTAAAATGCTACCAGAGCTAGAAAAGATCTGGAGAACAGCTACAAGGTGGATCAGAGGTTAGAACAGATTCTTTATAGGCAACAACTCAGTCAGGCTTGGAAAAAGAGACCACCAACCTGTTGACAGAGAGTATGACGGCAGTCCACAGAACTGTAATGCCAACCATTTTTTAACCATTTTGTCCACCAGGAGACATGGAGGCCACCAGACAAAAGCAGTGGGAGCCAGGTTCAAAAAACAAATAAAACCAAGGCGGTTCTTCATGCAATAGGGAGCACAACTATGGAATTCCTACCCAAAAGACCCTATAGGTGCAAGAAGTTTGCACGGTTGAAGGGAAATAAGTACATAAAAGAGAGGTCCGCTGGGGATTACCAACTAAACAACCTGCAAAGGATCAAGAAAATACCCCAAGATTAAAGCATTTGGAGGCTTGGGAGTGTTTTAACAGAGCAGTATCATGTGTACTCTTTGTACTCCTCTGTAAGCATCCATTTGCAGAAATTGCTAGGCAGAACATTGATCAACAGCCATCACCATGAAAGTAACAATATTAGTTTATCTGAAGTGCTTCAGCCTGATGGTAATTTGTTAAAAATGGATATTAAATATTTTATTTGCTTCCTCTCAAAATGTTAGACTATGAGAAGTTATAATATGCTGAATTTGCTTCTTGTACACTAAAAATAAAATTTCCCCCTATTGTATTCCAGTTTCACTCACAGTTTTCTGTGGGTTTGGATGCTTACGAATATACCTACAGATTATTTACAGAAGCGTATATAGATTTAGCAATCAATTCTAAAAAATTCTTAGAAGATGGACTCAAAGTTTATATACAATGAATTATTGATATTAGAACATTAGATTTCACTAGACAAGTTGCAGTATCTGTACTGATTTTCCTATTGACCTTACCTTTAAAAAAAAGGTAGCTTTTAATTCAGCTATACACAAAAACAGACTAAGAGCACACATATTGGTTGTATTAGGTAAAACAACCTGAAACAGACACAATTGCACCCATATCAGACCTTCACTTTCCTCCTTCTCAAGTTTCCTTCTCTATCAGTTATTCCTTCTTTTACCCTACTCAGCTATCCATTTCCTTGTAGCTCTTCTAGTAAGCACTCCACGATTGAGGATGTCTCATTTCCTCTACCTACCTCCATTGTCAGCCACCCCCCTTCAGTCATTTGCATGTGTTCCTTTTTATATTAAAAGTCTGTTCCTCATCTGTAATCCAATTTTCACATGTTTTTAGGCATCCAGAATTGTAATTAATGTCAGCATGAGCTGCAGGCACCCAAGATCTTCAGAGACTCAACTCCTTGTCTTCAGCAACTTTTTAATAAGAAACATTTTGAAGCTTCACTTAGTTATGCTACAGTACTTTCTACACTTCAGACTTACGGATGAACATGTCAAGAGATGCAATAAAAAAAGTAATGCTCAAAAACATCTCATGCAGTGGCCTGAACTTCCCAGGAAAACAGATACCTTAAGTTATCCACTTCAAAGAAGATAACTCACCTCACATTAAATACAATGAAGAGTATACACAGCTAATCAAAGAGGGTGCTTACCTGAATGACAGCACTAAACCAGCACGTGTTGCCAACATTCTTTAATCCTACTGGACAGTTGTCTTGCCGCTTTCGATCATAAGGGTTTGGAGAGTCACTCCATACCTCTGGATGTGTCCTCTTTAAACTTGCTTTATTTTCTGCAATACTGGCTTCTAGAACTCTTCGGGAACAGAAGGGAGGGAAAAATGTGAGAAAAAGCAAAAAAAAAAAAAAAAAAAAAAAGAGACATAATTAACCATCTTCAGTGACTAATACAGACATCTTTATTACATCATTCGCTAACTCACTGTTGCTGAACTTGGTTTTCAATTTATATGCAATAACATGTCTTCAAAAATAAGATGCTATTTTACTTTTAGGTATGTTCCAATAGTTCCATTACCTTTTTGAAAATGGTATTATTGAGTGAGTGAATCTCCTGTGAGAGCTCTAGATACAAGAGCCAGGTCTCTAAGTCATCAATTATTTAAGAACCAGATTCAAATAGGATAAATAAACAAGAAATTTTAGGCAGCACTATTAGTGTAGTGCTTACATCTACAAATGCTTTTATTGGTATGCAAAGCATGAAGTCACCAATACTTATTCTACTGACAGGAAACTAAAGCTAGCTAGGCAACTTTCAAAAATGGAAGACGCTTCTTTAGTTTCCATTTTTGCAACTTATGCAACTGTATGTATCGCTTTACACAGCAAGTAATTACTTCATGAGCCATGGAACGACATCTCCCCACAATTTTTCAAATGCCAGCCAACAAGTTAATTATACATTTCAGTGACCACAGCCTTTGCAGGAAACTGTTCCTACGTGATTTATGCTGAATGTCCGTATTTCACAGGACAGCAAGATCTGATGTGTGTCATGCTCCCAAACTCAAGCTTCACTCAACACAGTATTTCTAAATCAGCACATATCCTTAGCCTGGTGACAAAGAACACCTTAAAGGTACTTTGTGGTAGCCACGTATGCTAAATAGAAAGATGGAGACAGATACATTCAGGTCATATAACAATGGCTCTAACTAATAAACAAAGTTGCCTGGCGTGTGCATTACTGACACAGTTACTATCCCCAACCGTCTAGTCTGACTATCATACAAAAGGCTGAGCTGCTATTGAACTACCACGTTTGCCAAGCACAGGATTTCAGGAGCTGCATGACAAGCGTCGAAGCAGTCTGCGCAGCCTGAAGGGTTGCCCCCTTCAGTTCTAGACTCACTAAACATCAAAGAAAGGCAGGCCTAGGCTGCTCTGTAAATGGAGTTACTGAAGGACAAAGTTTGAACACCTTAGAGAAAAAAACAAAGAAACAGGGGCAGGGGAGGACAGGACATGACACCACGTGACATAACCCCTCAGTTTCCTAACTGTAAATTTTTGTTTCAAGCTATGGTCTTGTGAAAGTAAGAAAAGATATCTTACAAGATACACAAGAACTATGAAAAGTTATATGAATTTACTATAGATAACTGCTTTGGGGTTCATATTAATTTGTTATTGCTACTTATTTTGAAAACAATAGAAGCATTCAGAATTTGAGAGTCCATTTTGTACAAATACCACTTTTGTATCAATGCATCTCAGGAAGAACCTGAAACTTATAATTTCCTAAGGATTAATCAATTTCTGACATTTTGTTTGTGACATATAACCTCATAAACAGCACATCTTTTTTCAAAAAAGACACTGAAAGGACAGGTATATAATCCTCTAAGACTTTCTGCTCTGACATCTCTTCAAACAACGCACAGGGATGGAACATGATTCTTCAGTGGTAAAAGACTTTTACGCTAGCAATGATAATGTTATCTCCTATACAAACCCCAAAATGTAAGGAAACAGTCAAATCCATTTTCCTTCTCACTGATACAATCCCTCAAAAGTATTAGATGACCAGTGTATCTCTGCTTTGACAGTAAAGGTTATTTGATGAGGGCATTAAAAATTAATTCAAAACAATGTCATACATATTTCAAATAATTTCCCATTCAGGAAGAATTACCTAAACTCTTTTTTAAATGAAATTGAAGGGACCTTTAAAACTGACGGGAAGACTCTGACAGACTGGAATAAATTTAGAATGATGTTGTAACAGGACTACAATACCTACTCCATACCACTTATGTTTCAAGGAAACAAACTTCCACATCCCCTCCAAGCTCAAGAATATTTCAAGATATTTCAAGATTCAAGTCCAGAAAAATATATATATTCTCAAACTGAAATAGTTCCCTGACCCCAAGGGTATCACCATTTATCAACTTAATTACCTACTAAAATTTCTTCCTTGTATTTGTTTTTGTGTATCTTTAGCAGGTAAGGGATTTCCTCATTTCTAGCTCCACCTCAAATCTGTTTCCATCACAGTATTTGATTCTCAAAGCTTCACAATATTTTTCCTTATTTTTACTCATAATATTATCCGTCTTCATAGAGCACATGCAATATCTGCACACCCTATGTGCCAAATCCATTTTCAGCCATAATGATAGCTGTGATACAAACTGAGATAAAAGTAAGCACAGTGAACAGGAACCCTACGATCAGCTCAAACGCTACATAAATAGATGTATTTACCAGCACAGTGAGTATACCTCTTACACTACAATGTTCACTACATTATAGTCATACAGTCCTGATTTGGGGGACTACCTTCACAAAGCTTCTTACTCACATATTGCTCTCAACAAAATGAGCATCTTTCCAGAAAGTCAGTGCAAGGATTTAGCAATTATGCAGCTGAAACACCCTCTTAGCAACCCTCGGAGACCACAGCAGCAGTCGCTAGCAGCAGAGCCATAAGCTACGTGCAGGGTACGGCATGCCTCAGCCTCACGGGACCAAAGGCTTCCCCACCTCCAAGTGTTGGAATCTTGTTTGGAGGGAAACTCTGGAGTGAGAGTTAGTTAATGCCAGGCTTGGCATGGGACTTGAAAGCAGCGTTTTATTTCTCTCCATAACAAGCTGGGCACAGACAAGCAGCTTTGCAGAGCTGCTTGCATGGGGATAGCCAGACAATGCAGAGAGCCTCAGGCAAAGTGAGTCCACAGCACAGAAGTTCAACCAAACCATTTTGAGGAAGCCCACTAAACATGCTGCAGAAAAGCCCACTCTGGCAGGCTACTCAGCTACAAGAACAAGGGAAGGTCTTTATACTGTGACTGTCTTAGAGCTGGACATCCAGGAATACCTCCAACCCTACATCCCTCCCCAGTTTCACCTTTGATCTATACACACAATGCTTAACCACAGTGCAGAGGCCCCAGCAGCTTCAATGACTATGTTACCACAAAAAGAACCAAAAAAAAAGAAAAGGTGCCTAGGGGTTGTGCACATCCTTACACACTTCTAGTATGGCCTCTCATTTTAATATGGCTACTACCCTAGCCACAACACAGGTCAGCAAACTTCTTTCAGTTGTCTCTTACTAGCTTCCCCAGTGAAGTCCTATCTGGCTAGCCTCATTCTCCTTCAATCCATGAAAAGCAATATAAATAGGAGAAACTTTCTCACATTAGGAAATACACTGATCACGTGCATTTCCCTGGGAGGTTTAAAGAGGGAATAGTAAAACAAACTGTAAACGTGCCATGTACAAGATGTTCAGCCTGGACACTTGGACATTTCAGCTGCACTCCTCTCAACACCTACATAGTAATCAGGTCTGTCCTCACTAAGTAGCACAAGGCAATTACATTCAGGAAGACAAATTCTACGTGCATTACAACATTAATTACACAAGTCAAGAAACTCCATTAATGCTCCCTTGGAAACCTTTACAAAATCAGTGCAAATGAGGTTCCAAATCACTATGAATACCTTTGAAAAAAAAAAACCTCCACACCAAAGATAAAAGTATGCACACATCCTACATTATTAAAAATGAAGAATTTCCATAGTTTAATTTGCTTATTATTGGCTTCCTATTTGATTTCTACTTCTTATTTAACCTAGAAAAACAAAAGTAAATGGCTGCAGCGTGACTTGTTTACAGCCAGTGTTCTACTTCTTGTTTTGAGAAGTCCTGCACAGATACTCTGCTTTCTACTGGAATGCCAACATTCTTCCGTGGGGTGGTAACTACAAAGTGATTTTTAAATTAAAAAAAAAAAAAAAAAAAACAAACTGAAGTCCTGTCCCTAAAGAAACTGACTGAACAGTTCAGATCAAGAATTCAAGAATTCTAAGCTTCCTGTATTTGTACAACTCTGACATAATTTGCCATCAATTCAGGGTGTATCTTAGTATGTAACTGAGTTGATCTAATACCCCAATGCTGCCAAAACCCCCAAGATTCTCACTCTTCTCTGCCTATGTTTGCAAGCAGAGTCCCATTTCCCTTTCTTGTGCCATGATATACTCTGGACCTTTTAGTGAATATTTTTGTATGGCTTTGGGAGATGAATTCATGCAACAAATGCTCCAAAGAATACTACAGCAAGTAGAGAAGATGTGGTGCAGTGTGCAGGCCATAACCCCTTGGTAGCAACACGCTCTTAATTTGGCACATGCTATTGTGTGTAATTTTGCCATCAAATATACACCTCTATTTCATCACAGGACCAACATAGTTCTCTATACAACTGAACAGATTGTCTACATGCCTTTGTACATAAAGAAAAAAAGGGCATACTTTGTTATTTTCTGCAATGAGAAAAAAATACTTCATAATTTAAGTTTAATGTATTTATAATACTTAGTTATGGGCTAAGCAGGTAAGACCAAAAAGGGCTTTTTAGTCTGAGAAGTGAAAATCAAAGTCTACAGAAAAAAACCTAAAGCTTCAAGGCTCCCAAGAAGTGAGCAAAGCAGGAGTCAAAGCTTGAGGCAGAGAGAAAAAAAAAGGGAAAAAGATTTCCATATCTAGAAATATGTCCATCTTTCTGAGTGTCTGACTAAAACACAACTCCGTAATAATGACAATTCTGTCCTTAGAAAAGGAACATGCAAGAGCTGAACTTCTGAATCAGAACTGGACAGAACCTCCACCATAATCTTGTGTACATACACATACTGAGGTTTTAGAAAAAAAAAAAAAACACATACCACCTTAAAATCTTCTTCCAAATATCAGTGAGAATGTAAATCCCTCTTATCCCACCTTTCTCTCCTAAAATATGTTATCTTAAACTCGTACAAGATGGCTTTTATCACAAATGGGAGGAGGGAGAGGTATGTTTATTCTCACAATTAGTACATTTATTTTTCAAAAGGAAAAATAAAATTACTGTGGATAAAGTAACACTGCATATTCTCAGAGTTGGACTTTTCTGATGAGCCATTTAGTCTCTCAAATACAGTGAGCTGAGGAAAAGAATTATTGCGATGAATCTCCCCCATTTAAATCATTTTTTTATAAAATTAGTCTTTTACAAAGAGGCAGTACTTAACTGTCTAACACAAGGATCAAATCATTGCCCTTTTCTCCTAGAACAAGGCCAGCCAAAGATGAAAAAAACAACATCCCTCCCAAGGCCAGCCACAAATGAAAAACACCCAACAGCCCTCCCACACAACAACCCTACACACAGGCTTAGTTCAAGTCCCAAATAATTCACAGTTATATCTACATTTACATATAAACACACATTGTACAAAAAGTTATTGTAAAATCTGTTCAAAAATTAACTTACAGACTCTTATCGCGCCCAAGTTGAGAAAGTTAAGTTCATAAAACTTTAAACCAAGAAGTTAATTTCACTCAAAGCTTATAAATCCTATTTGTTAAATAGGTTAATAACATACTTATCAGCTAAAATACAGCAGCTGCTCTTAGGATACTCCAGTCATAGCATTACTACCCCCTCCCTCAGTCTCAGCCTTAGCACAGAGGTAAGAAAATGTTATTGTAAAATGAACGCTGCAAAAAACAGGACAAAGATTTTTTTAGCTTCTTAATTATATTTTGTTTTCATTGCTTTTTACCTGATACACAGGAGAAACTTTTAAGTTTTAGATCCTATTTAAATATGACCGTATATCCTCTATCTCCATCCACTTCCTCAATATTTAAACAAATACATCAACATGAAACATACTATTAAATCCTAGCCCACACATAATAGACTATTTTCCAGTGTAGAACATAAAATACATTAAAGCAACATCCTGAAGCCAGGCATATCAGTAGCACAAGTGAAAGTAAACAAGTTATTCTTTGTTAAATTAAAAGTTAAAAAAAGCAATACAGGCCAATCTCCAACTCTTTAATTTAATTTCTGCTTTATATAAGTTGTTCGTTTACCTGCTAATGGCTTGTTCCTCATCTGTTATTCCAGTCTCCCTGAATGCCCTGTTTGATTCCTCCAAACTCAAGGCAATTGCCCTCTGAAGATCATCTTTATCATCTCCAGTGAGATCAATCACATCTGAAAAGCAAAACTATCTTTCTCAAAATTAAAAGTGAAACAGAATGAAAG
Organism: Morus bassanus; assembly: GCA_031468815.1. NCBI lineage: Eukaryota > Metazoa > Chordata > Aves > Suliformes > Sulidae > Morus > Morus bassanus. The sequence goes on from CM062568.1 coordinate 111,670,324, forward strand.
GCAAGTCTTACTGTAGAGGAGAGAGAGCCCACATGGATTGCTGAGCGTCATTCCAGTCCATCCCTCCTGTGCCCTACACTCTTCCAACCACTAACCCTGCTAACGGCTCCCTTCCACCTCCAAGCCAGATAAAAACCTCAGCAGCTTGCTCTTGCTAACATAAGATGGGCAATAGTCTTCCTTCCTCCTAATGATCTTAAGTTTCACAAAACTATGGGATAAATTTAGGAATCCACAGTTTCTGAAAGCCCTCTTAAAGCAATACACTTAAACGTATTACTTCAGCTACCATAATCAGTTGCTTCCAGGGAACACATAATGAAGACAACCCTCTCTTAAAAAGGAAACCTTAATCAAGCATAGTTGGTTTTCCCTCCTCATGGAGGAATGCATGCAGAGTTTTCCCAATACAGCCCCAAATTCTACGAGTATTTCTGTGCGCTGGTGAGCCAAATACTTTCACACAGTTTCATAACATGTGGGAGAGTTCCTTAATTAACCTAATTCTTTTCTATCCTGTCTGTGCATTCCTTTTCTGAACATATTTAAATCCGATTTCTGTCTACTGGAAGTATCCCATCTCAACAGGAGAATTAAGAAAAAAAATACTGAAGTCAAATGAGGATCCATACTTGTACACATGGGGAATGCTGGATGGGCTACTGACCAGCTAATGCAAACAACCCTACTTCTGCCTTCCTCTCCAGCTCCCATTATCTGAAGTATCAGATACTAACATCCCCCATAAACCTCCCTGTTTCCTGAGGGTAGCAACAGCACTCCTCCTCCTGAGTGAGGAGGAATTTCACTACCCACATCACACCATGACACCAATTGTCCCCGTCCGGCACAGCCATGCTTTCAGAGCAGCCAGGGCCAACAGGAATATCCATCAACTGCACAAGACCTTCAGAAAAGCCAAAGTCCTTGGTTATCATGATTTCAAGGGCCAAACGTCTCACTTTGCAAGTCAGCCAGACAGAAAGAGAGGGAAAAGTGCAAAAGAGACTTATGTGCAATATTAGACACACATGGAGCATTGGCTGGTTTCCATCTCCCTCCAAGGCCAAAGTTTACCCGAAGAGCTATGAAAGGGACTACTCTCCAGCCTGGAGTTTGGACATTGGAAGCTAAAAGACTCTGGGAGAAAGAGATACAGATTCAAAACTGATGATTGCTCACAGAGAGAGACGAGCGGCTTGTCTCCATTTCTCCTTTCACAGGCCAGTTCAGTTACTCATACCCGAAGAGCTTCTCCATCTAGCTTCTGACTTTTCTCCTGGATGGGCTGACTCACTGTAGAGACAGCTTCCCCTATTTCCCTGGGCTTACTTGTCTGTGACATTTCTCATTGGATCGAAATAAAACACTGAAGTTATGATATAATACTCATTGTTATAGCTGTGTATGAACAGAAAATGGGATGGTTTGTCCCCACAGAAAGCTGAAACTGAAGAGAGGTTGTAAAAGAAACTTTTCTGTTAACACCAGCATCTTCAAAAAACAGGTTTTCAACTTAGCCCTGTTTCCCCCAAATAAAGACGGTTGAATTTTTATTTTACTTAGTGAGCCTTTAAAGGAAGCACTCTTACCTGCAAAGTAAACGAGGCAATTTGGCATGATCTGCAAGTATGGAAAAACACTATGACCCCAAAAGCAGCACTTCATAATTTTATTCTTAGGTCTTTTATAGTCAGCTCAGCTCTTCCAGCATATCGGAAGGATACTTTCAACTCAGATGCCTGAGATTCTCCTTCAGAAGTACTAAAGCAATTAGAAGAACCACCAGCAGAAGTCTCACCCAGAGAAGTTTTGATATATGAGCTGCCATGTTGAGAACGATGTAATTCGGGCTAAAATAACACCTCAGCCTGGGTCACACGTAGGCATGACTCTGTTCTACAGCCTGAGAGCAGAAGAAAAGCTAGAAAGGTGGACAGCAATGAGGATCCCGTAATCACACACACTACCTCTTACGCTCTAAAATGTGGTGCTTTTGACTGCCCATTTGCAGGCAGTCACACACAAGCACCTCATCTCCACTAGAGACAAGCTGTTTTTCTGAAAGTAGTAATAGCGGTCACAACTGAAGATGGAGTAAGCCTCAATCCAGCAGCCACACATGCTGAGGGAGAAGTATGGGATTACTCCGATCACTTACTTACAGATGGGAATATTCCTTTAGCTAGTTTCTAGTCAGCTAAGAGTGATGAAATTCTTATACAACAATAAAAAAGAAAGTTTGATTAAGAAGTAAGCTCCTTTATATGTGGAGTATTTTCCAGAAAAGAACTCATAACCTAGCTGAAAATTATGTGGTTAATAAAACTGTTATACAAACAAAAAAGAAACCAAACCAAAACAAAAATCTATCAAGGTCAACTTCAACTCACGCTTTCATTAAATTATTCAGCTTCTTTGCACCTCCCTAGCTCCTTAATCTTTATTAATCTACACCACCACCCTATGTGTTCAGAAGTTTATTACCATTCATATTACCAGTGATCACATCACTTTAATATTAAAACCCCCAAATCCTTGACTTCTGCTTGCTTTCAGAAAGTGGATCAACACAACAGTTTCCTTTGGCATGCAAGGGTTTTGGAGGAAACAATACAGGATTCTCTTTAGAAATGTTTTTTTTCCACATATACATTGTTCCTCATCTGCATGAAAAAAGACAATGCAGTGAATACCTGCTGCCAGATACTACCACCGCGTGAGTGGTGCAATCAATTTATGTCACAGAGGGTTTACCTAGCGTAACTTAGGTCAGAAAAATACATTTCTAAATATCAGCTGATACATGGTAACCTACTTAATGCAAGCTTTTAGTTTGTAGCAAATGTAAAATAAAAATGTTGGGAGATTTAAGCTAATGTATTTTAGCTCATGTTTGCTGTACTTGGAGAAGGTCCAAGGTCTTTTTCAGCATCTCGGCTGACACAGTAACTCATTAAGCTGCAACAGCTCACGTATGACTTTAATCCTAAATCACAGGATTATAAAGAGGAGATCTCAACAGAAGTCATAACACAAGGGGAACAGTCAGAGACTAAACTCCTCTCTTAAAAAAAAAAGTATCAGCTTGTCTGCACAGTTTGCATTCCTGTCAGTTGGTTATAGATTATACAAATGTACATACACTACATCAAATTCATGCAGGTTTTTTTCGGTTTTGTTTTACAATATTTTCGTGTTTTGTAAACTCTTACATGGGGATTTCTTTTTTTAGTGAAAAGATGTCCAATTTTCAAGCAGTTATTCTACAAGTATGATCACTTTGCCTTCTCTCACAATCATTAATAAATTCAACATTAACCTAGTTTTAAAATACTTACTTTGCTTCAATTTTATAGTGTTAACGACTGTTTATTTTATAGCGATTAGTAGTGTAATAGAAATTAGCAATTCATTCATGAAACTGATCTACTGAAGTTTCCTATCTGACCAACTGATTTGTGTGTTCAAGGTCTGAGTTTGAAGGAAAAAAAATAGCTGACTTTTATCCAAAGTACCTATCAGACTTCTCCAAATTTATAGTTACCAGACTTTAATATACATATGCCGATTTTGTACTATTGCTCTCATTTAAGTCACAGAATGCTTTAAGGTCTCACTGGCTCATCCACATAAAGGTACTTCTTCCTGTATATCACAGCCTTAGAAAATGCAAGTGTTGTTAACTAAGCCATGGCTACTAAATAAACAAAAAAGTTTGCTTCTGAAAAAATTCTTTAAGAACGAAGAAACTGCTCATCAGAACAGTCTGGCTTAGTGCATTCATGAAGTTTATTCAACTAAAATTAACATGCAGAATTATTCAACCGTTTTACTAAGAAAGGTATTTTTGGTTTACAGCATTATTATATAATAATGTGTGCTACTGGTACATAAGATCCAGAGAGTTTGACATTGTTTGTAATTCTAACAAAGCAATTTTAAGCTGTATATTGAAATTTGTGACAAATATACTAGTGTATATACAGTAAATGCACACACACTATATCTATCTATTCCCATATATCTTCTTTCTTTTCCAAAAAAAAAATTCTTGTCAATCTGTTTACTTAGGAAGTTTCTATCATCATTTAAATAAGTGGTCCTTACTTGGTAATTGTCTAGGTCATTAAAATAATTACTGTGTTATTGACTTGTTACTTATACCAGGAGGAGGCAGAGAGTAGAAACTTCAAACTTAAGTAGGCTGGGAAACTCAGCATGAGGGACAGATCTGAAGTAGCAATTGAACCCGGGGACAGGCAATAAACAACCACAGTGATGAAACCGCTGGCACAGGGTGAGGAAAATGAAGGGGCAGGCCCGATGGGTTCAATGGACAGGTGCCAAGTATGGAAATCCAGCAGCAAGACTCCAATTTCAACACACCAGAAATATAAAAAGGAAAAAAAATGAAGTTGAGACTACATCAGTTTTGTTTATTATAAGCAGAGCTAAGCAAGATCCTATATTCTACGGTCTATTCTGTGATGTTAAACGTCATGATGGTATTGGGTTCCTACATGAAGATTTAAAGGAATTTAATTGGCTGTATACGCCAATTTTGGTTAAAACTGGATGGGGAAAGAATACACAGCATTCCAGCAGCTGCTCAGTCAACCCAAACAGTTCTGTTGATGAAAGAGCTAGCAAATGTTAGCCATCAACTATCTTACAGGAACTTCCTCATCCCAGAGGCATTTACACTATCCCAGGATGATAACACCTTAAACTGACAATTCTCACACTGTCAGGGATGGGATGGAGAGAGGTAGTCATGGAACAAAGGAACAAGTGAATCTGTAAGACGAAGGAGAACCTCAAGGTACAAGACTCCTGACATTTTGAAGCAGCGACCCTGCCATACCAAGCTGGAGACACTCCCAGAAACCTGGATGGAGATGACATAAATAATCCCTGAAGTAGAAGGAAATGTCCTGAAGACACATAGCAATATCTGAGTTTGGTAAGGTGACAGAAGAAGCTAGAGTCAAATTGTACTCAGAGAAACAATAAAATGCACAGTTATAGAATAAGAACTGACTAGGACTTGTGCCAAGAAGGATCTAGGAGCTACAGCTGATTCATGTTCAACCTGTAATTCACATCATCACAGCGCTGAAGAAAATACGAAGCGTTACACTGAGGTATATTGCCAGAGTACTAAATGGACATTTATGGAGAGTCACTGATTTTTCTTAATAACTCAGCTGAAGATCTTGGTTATTGTTTTGAGTGCCACAGTTCATGAAAAAGGCAGAACAATTAGAAAAGGTCCAGAAGAGAGACAGAAAGCTGACAATGAGGTATAGGAAATGCATCCAAAGACTTGGAAGGAGTTTGGGCTGTTTAGTTTAGATCTGAGAAAACTGTGAGGGGACATTATGATACACTGTCTTCAAGCATGCAACACTTCATCTAAGACAAAAGGAATGAAGGGTACTAGAATTCCCATGAGGGCAGCACAAAGAATAAAAGACTTAACCTGAAGCAAGAGGCATTTAGGCAAGACATTAGGAGTCTAAAAGTAAGGACAGTGGAGCACCAAAACAAATTATAAACTTTTCAGACTCTCTAGAACAGAAGCATTTTTAAGAAAAACATTATATAAACATCACTTAGGGAGGTTTTAGGTGCAGTTAAGTCTACCTAATAGAAAAGGGTTGATTGAATGACTTTTGAAACCTATGCAAAGGCTCAAACTCTAGGAACAGAAAGATATGAAAGCCAGGTCCCCAGAAGCAATGAAGTCTACAACCCTCAAGCTGGTGTGCATGGTATTTTATAGTTACATTGTACTATGTCCTTATAAAAGGGCTTGAAATCTTTTGTCTTGGCTGTGGAATGTTCAATTCCAAAGACCAATAATTCAGTTTTTGTGAAAAAGATTTTTGAGTTTTCAAAAGAAGGGAGGGAGAGAATTTGTCTTGACAGCTATTTCATTTGAAGACAATAGATCTTCTAAAACATGTCTTCTCTTCATCCTGCTGCTTCCTTTAACTCTGGGTTCTGCAAGTTTCTCAAATAATGAGACGGAAATGGACAAATACTTAGCAATGCAATAGTTCTATTGTGCAGCCATAGATGAAAATACACTGAATTACTGCAAATGGAAAAAAAAAGTTTCTAGAGAAATCAGTAAAGTGAAAATATTGGAAAGTACTACTAAACAACTTTTTATTTTGCTTTAAGTGCAGTGCCTAGGATTTATGCTACTAAGCAGAACATTAAAGTGATCTTAGATTAAAAGGAGTTCACTTGTACATTGTAACCCCAATACTTAAGCATTTTCTGCTCACTAACAGAGTGCACGAAGGAAAGGGAAAAAACACCTTTGCAAAGGGATCAGATAAAGCATGTATCACTCTTGAAATGAAAAAGCGATACTTGCAGGTGCTTGCACATACCATTTTGAACCGGCAAAAAGGCAAGCATCATGAGTAACACTTTGTGCAAGTCAGCCTTTGCTTTTAAAGACAGAGTAAATTTTATGCAAACTCATTAATATTTTTGCAGCTGCTGAAATGTTGCATTTGCTAGTAAGAGAAATGAGTTTTCCTTATACCTCCTAACATACAGAATGCAACACTCAAACAGTTGAACGACCACTGTCACTTTTGGAAGAGCCAGTGCACAATCCAGGCTAACAGCTGATTGTTAAGGTATGACTTCCTGTTATATACACTTTTATTTTACCCCTTAATTAAGTAACCTTTCCAAAGAAATGTAGTCAGTCAAGCTTGTAGAATACATTTGATACACCTTTATGTAAGGCATATATTCACAAGCCTTTGTAAGTGGCTGGAGGTTTTCTGTGGCATAAAAGACAGTTCTGGTATTTACCTGTAACTCCCCCTCATCCCCAGTCTGGATGACTTAACTTGGTGGGACCGCGAAGCTCAGTGACTCACAACATCATAAGTTCCAAATGCACAGAGGTAGTTAAGCAGTAAGGAACAGTAAGGGTGAGTTATAATTATCTTCATGTAATTATACCTACGTGGGATAGTAAAAGGGAGTCAAATTTGAAAGGCAAGATACTGTCAGCAACTCATAGTTACTGAGAAGTGCTAATAGCATTCTTTGCAGAAGGGAATGTTGATGGTTGGAGCTATCATTGCTGAATATGTTTTCCATCTGTGCCCACCCTTTCATTCTCTTCTCCCAGGTCATCACATGTCTTTCACCATACTCACTTACATGACAGTACTTACCAATTCGGGGCCCTGAACCTTGTCCATTTTAAGATTACCACATTTTCAAAATTCATAATCAAAATAATTACAGACACGCAGATCCCAACAAAAAGAATTGTAGGGTTCTGCAAGAAGCTTTCACTAGATCTCTACAGATGGGGGGTGCGGTCTATGATCAGAGATTGGTTTAGACTTTTGCTCTGCTGTGGGTGTTTAATTCTTGCCCCACAAGTCCTCCAACATGAAGAAAGGTTGGCCAAGATGCCTTTACCTCATAATATGTTTTCAGTCTAACTAAAACAAAGGTTGGCAAAGGGCTCTCATCTTTGTTGCCAGTGAGGACCTGACCAGACACTAAAGATGTTAAAAAAAAAAAAGTCTGCCTGCTTTTTCCACAGCAGTTGGCACTTCTTTATTACTGACTTGTAGTGCTATATAACTGTAAGGAACCTGGGTCTGCCTAAAGCCCTCCAGAAGAGAGGGGAGAATCCTGAAATCAAGCTTGGAAAGTGCAACTCAAGACTTACTCTTTTTAGATTGACCATCAGTCATGGGTAATGTAGATTCTGCAGGCTTGACTCTTCCTTCTCATATCCCCTGTCACCTCATATCTTCCTTACTGTGCTGTGCAACCTTACTGGAGAGCAAAACTAAACTCTTCTATTAATGGGATTGCTAATAGATCTAATCAAACACAGACTGCAAGAGAATCCAGCTTACTATTCCACTGCCATAACGGATCTTCAGTACTGGAGACTATGATAGCGGTAAGTTTGTTAAAAATAGTCTCCATTTCCTCAATGTCAATTTTCTGACATTGGAAAATTAAATACATGTGGGGTTTTGTGTGTGTTTTCTTTCCGAAGGAGGGAAAAAGAGAAACGAAAAGAAAAAGAAAAAAACCAAAACAAAACACAAAAAAACCCAAAACACTCCCCACAACTTAGCGGGGGTTTAATACAACTACCTATAATGCACTCAGGGCATTTTATGCAAGGTTGCTAGTAATACCAACGACTGAAATGCAGTTTTCAGATCTGAGATGTTGAGAATAAACTCATCCCTAATTAAAACAAAAAAAAAAAAAAAAAAAAAGACACCACGATGTTTATGTCAAGGTGCCAGAGACAAAAAGACAACTGTACAACTGACAAGGAGACCTAACTAAACTTCTTTAAAATGGTGCCACCGTAGCCACACCAATATTAGTGGAAAGAAGAGAAAAAAGAATACTACTGTGGGTGAAGCTAAAATAATTCTACTTGTTTAATAAAAGCTACATAGATGTACTACATATATGGTCAAAGGATCAATATTTAATTAAAATATTCTACATCTATGCTTAGAATGTTGGAATGTAAATACAGTATTAAGAAACTATTTTATAGAAATCAATCCCACTACAAAACTTTGACTTTTTCTTTCATGTTATTTCCCATATTTATTTGCAGAACACATTTAACATGTTTAACACATTTAGCATTTAACACATTTACCCCTGCGCCCCCATAAAAATAACTACGCACATAAGTAAAGGAATAGAACCTGCAAGGCTCAGAGAAATATAGGTTGTGGGACCTCCTGCATCAACTAAATAAAATTATTTAAAATTAAGTATATTTAACATTAATTTCACATCTAAAATACCTACTCTTTTACTACAAAATGCACACCTAACCTCTCGCTTCTCCCATTGGGAAAGTCATCCCTGCCAGGGAGAAGCTCCTCTTAATATGCTAAAGCTTAATACGCTTAAGACAGACATTCACAGACTCCTCTCCAACTTTATTTTATTTTGACAGAAGAGTACTCAGCTTTTGCCCTTAATTATTTACTGCATGACTCCAAAATAAATCCTGTAATAGTTGGGGGGGGGGGGGGGGGGGGGGGGAAGAGTTTGCAAACCCAGCTATTCACCCTCTGATCAGTATCATACATACATGTAAGTAATGCTTAAGGATAGCTCAAATAAAAAAAATACACTGAAATAAGGAACAAAAGAATACATAATAATCTAAAAATTGTTAATTAAGAATTATCAGCAGATTAACAGTCATTTCACAGGCAAGTTTTTCGTTTCCTTGCCTTTTAACTAAATTTACAAATAGAAAAAATACCTACTGGTGTCTGCCTGGCTGCCCACGCTGATGTATCTGTCATTTCCAGGAAGGGCTGTTTGATAGTAAGTTGCCTCCTCTAGCTGGGGAACCTTGGCATTCTTTGCAGTGAGGAAAGCCACAGCCAACTCCAGATTACCGTTGCTGTCCTTTAAGCATCAACGAAACAAGAAGTGAGAGTCCTCTCACCCTATGTTACACGCAACTTATAAGATCAGTGACACACTGTATTTTCAGGTGAAATATTGATTAGAAAAGAAAGTTTCCAAACTTGACATATTCTGCATACTTCACTATTTTTAAACAATATAAAGACAAAACATCTGATAAAAATTTACTTTGGTAGAATTCCACTTATTTCAGAAAAAAATTAAAAGGTCCTGTAGTGTAGGTCAACCCCTCAACAAACATAATCAGCACAGACTCACAGACTTCAACAAATCAGCTGAATTCTTCTGAAAAATCTACCATTTCATCTTTAAAACCAGAAATACTGGCTTTCAAGGGGCAGTTGTGTACACGATTTATGCTGAATCGGAACAATTATATATATATCTATATAATTTAAATTCACTAAATCCTCATTCACCATGTATAAATGGCTAAAAAGCTCTGCTTGAGGGAGACAAGGCATTTTTTTGTTTTATTTATATATTTGGGAAAACAGAACACAGAGAGACCTGCCACTCTTTACTTCCATCAAAGAGCTCTTCCGTGCTGTGAAAGAATTTACAATGGTTAAAAAAAAAAAAGAAAAACAAACCAGTGAAACAATAGCAAATTAGCAACAGGTGGCAAGTTCAAGGAGAGTTCTTCAGTCTACACACTGAGCAGGACCTCTCCATGACAGAAAGCTTAACTGCATCTTGACAAGAAAACAACACTTAATTCATGAGGAGTTGACCAGCTGTAGTAGCACCAAGATATCTCAAAACACTTTAGCAAAAGGTTAAAGTCAAGTCAGACCATTCCTGTCTTTTCATTTTTGAACACCAGATTAATTTTTATGTCAGTACCAAAACAGATCAAGATTCCTTCTAAAGTGAACAAGCAGTCATTATTAGCTTTTTTTCCCCTGAAATAAATCTAAGAAGTATTCAAGCTGGGAATGGAAGGGAAGGAAGGGGAGATGAGAGTAAGAAAGGGTGGAGTTCATGGCTTTCACAGGCAGTGAAGATGTACACATTCAGCTACAAGTCAAACACATCCATCTTACCTTCAGTGCCTGTTGTAGTACCTGGATGTCATTGATACCAGTGATCTCCCTCAGCTGATTCAAAAACGTTTGCTGGTGCTAAAAACAAAAACAGATCATCAAAATATGATAAGAGCCAAATAACTGCAAAACCAATTACTTACAAACATTAAAGTATCTCCATATAAGCTTTATGCACCACAAAGGGGTAGAGCCTTTGTTACTCAAGTTGATCTTACTTTCTGCAACTTGGGCACTTTTATTTCCCAAATGTAATGTTTTTGCTTGATTGGGTTTGGGTTTTGGTGTGGTTTTTTTTTTTTTAAAAAAAGCAAAAAAATTGACGATGGGTGAGCTTATGCAACATGGGTTTAAGAAGCCTATATAAAGCCACAATTGGCCCTCCTAAACAAATAAAACTCCATAGCTTGATCTTCAAAGGCAGCAGGGGAAATAGTTGACTGAACTCCCATCAAAACCAATTTCTTCAACTCCTAATTATTCTCAAACCCACTATTTACTTAATATACACAATTCCCAGCCATTCCAACCTCAAAAGTAAGATATTAATCCTTACTGATCATTTAAGTGTTTTAAGAGAAGCACTATAAAAATATTCACACAAAACAGAGTTTCTCAAGGCTAAAGCAAAACCTTAGGAATCCATCTTAACCACCTTCCTAGACCAGTTGAATCCAACTCTCCCAAATCACAACATCAGTCAGCATCTACAACTGAGTTTCAAGTAACGCTTGGAGTTAGAAAAGAAGTTCCAGGTCTCTTAAATAATCAATTCATATGAATTTTCAGGGTGGGTTTTTTTGTTTCTTTTTTTTTGCTTGGTTTGGTTTTTTGTTTTTGTTTTTTTGTTTTGTTTTGTTTTTTTACTAAAAATCTGGTCCCACTCCTGTTTAGAGTGAACAGATGACTCTGCCCATGCTCAGATATCACATCACAGAATCAAAAAGCAGGCACTAGGATGGAACAATCCTTGAACTCCAGTTAACCATTAAAACCATCTTAACCATTAAAACCATGAAAACACAGAGGATTGACCATTGTTCCATACTAACAAATTCCATTCTTCCTTTGGCAGATGGGAAAAGGAGAAAAGCTTAGGGGTATTTGCAAGTGGTTTTTCTTTTATATTGTTTGGCTACCACATCCTGAACTCAAAACAATAATTTCATCTATAAAAGACAAGATTTTGTGAAGCACAGCATTTTGTTTGCTAGACAAAAAGCATATTTCCTATCAGTGACAAATAAACGTTCTCATCTTATTCTCCAAATTCAATAAAAAAAAACCTCTAATTGTCTTTTGGCTACTTTTAAAATACCTCTCTTTAAAACTAATTATTTGGAATCAAATATTCAAATACCCTTATTCTCTCCTTATCACAGCTTTGTATAGAAGAGGAAATTAAGAGCTGCATGAATGCTGAATTCCCCAGTGTGAAATTAACCTGGCACGCACTACTTCATGCCCTAATAAGTTGAAATAGAAGGCGTATAGTTCAGGATGTTTATGAATTACATACACAATCTTCCCTTCATTTATGATCCTAAGGGACACTGCTAACAATCCAATTTGCTTTTTTTTTTTCCTTTTCTTTTTAAAAACCCTGCTAGTGGCACAAGAAAAGTTAAGTGATGCAGGAAAACAAACTCCCACTCTACCCCCATCCCTCACCCCTCATTTGTTTACTCTGTGCATTTCATAGCACTGTACAAAGGCAGGACTTGTTCCCCCAATAAAGTTGCTTTCCTGCCCCTGGGTCTGGCAAGAAGCAAAGAAAAGAAATAGAGTATTTGGGAAAAGTAATTACAACAGCATTAAAAGTGGTAGGAGCAATTAAAGGGCAGTGCATGGCAGCAAAATGGATTTCTTTTTGTATTTGCTACCAACATGATGGTTAATAAAATGGAAAGCAGTTTCACTATAAATTATTATAACGAAGTTATAACAGATTTCTGTGTCTTCCACAATATATACAACACTGGGAAAGGCTGACTGGAGGATATTCGTTGTTCACAGAGATTGGAAAAAGACAGAAGAGACACAGTTTACCAACAAACAATCTCTTAGCAGTTCAAAATATTGGCTGTTAATTTATGAGCACAGCTGTGACTTATAAACCTAGACATCTGTAGTTTATATCCAGATTTCAGTATACCAGTATAAAGCTGTGGTTCAAGGCCCCCTTCCCAAGGACATACACATTTGACAGATCAAAACCAGATCCAGAGATGCTCCTTTCTCATGAAGAGATTATTTAAGTACCTAAATATACTTTTTTAAGGCCAAGAGTTTAAGGCACTCAGCTCCAAAATTTCTAACTGGTAATTAAATGAACACCACAGAGAATCTGTCAGAATCCTAGTTACAAATGACAGAAATTGAGAGAAAAATGAACAGTTATCCTGAATACCTCAAATGGAGCTAAACTGCTTTGGGGCCACAAACACCAGATTTTACATTACTGGCTTTTCAGGTAAATGTGGACGAGCTGCCACTAACCTCCAATTGACTTATTTCAAATCACACAAAAGTTAAAGAATGACGATACACTTCCCTTCCTAGAAGGATGAGGGCAAAGTTAAAAACAAAGCAACAAAAAAAGTATCATTTGTTTCCACCCAATCAATGTGTTCTCTTAACACCTGCTAATAGACTAGCAGTCTTCAGAAACAATCCTGAAACTGCATACAGAAGCTAAAAACTCCCTAATGTGGCATTATACTGCTGGCCTTCTCTTCCATGTATTCACCACTCTCCCCTCATCCTCTCATATTTGACATAACCGCACCATCCTTACTGTGTACAAACCTTTCTTGCAACTGCATGTTTAACTTTGTCATTATTCTCCTTTACTATCAAATTGACAATACGTTATCACCCATTCAACTGTATTAATACAGGTAATTCTATTTCTTTTCATTACAAATGGCAGTGCAGGGAGTTACTACCAAGCCCTTTCCTCATTCATTTCTTTTTGTTTTTCTTTTCACTTAAGAAGTTTAAGAAACACAACTGTACTTGTATTCAGAGATCTGAGATTACTTCATTCTTGATGTAACTTTAATTTAGTGCATCTGCACTAGACTGCCAAAGTCAAAATGGGTGAAGCTTATTTGTTTTGAATTATATTCCTTTAATACACGCTATTGTGGTATATACGATGATTTTAGAAAAAAAAATTATTTTACAATTACCCAGGACTGAAGGTTGGAGATCAATTCTAATGCAACTGTTAAACAATTAAGTCTCTTCGGTATTGTAATTGATATTTAATAGAATACTTAGGACACACTTCTACACACAAAGCAAGTCACCCTCCTTACTCCTGATTACATCTACCCTAGAAGCTTTACTCTTCCTGGAGCTTGGGCTATCTTGAAGTGACTGTAGCATATAGACCCTCAAACATCCACAAGCACTGGTGTAGCTATTCTAAACAATCATGATCATAACACACTCGAAGGCTTACCAAAAATACTCAAAAAAGCTCACGCTATGCTAAAGCAAAGCTAAAAAATGAAGGTGGCCTACAAGTACTTACAAATGTCTGAAGCATCTACACTAGTATATGTTCATTAAATCAGGTCAGTGAGGGAGATTCAGAACACAAGCAGCAGTCCCAACACAAACAAGTTGTTTCCTTTTTTCAACACAGCTTTTCCCCAATTCCCTATTTTTTCCAACCTTGCATTAGTAGAGGTTCAAATTCTGAATTATAACTCACCGCACTTCAATTTAATAACCAACCTCTCTCTTCAAATGCAGATCCAAAGAGATTATTCCATCAGAATCAGTTGCAACTACTGGTACAAAGAAACCTACTTCAGTTCTTTCAGAGCTTATTTGCCTGTACCCACTTCTGCTTGCCATCCTTTCCTCAAACTTACATGACAGATTCCATAGTTTATCTATAGCACAGATCGGCCAGTTTGGTGAGTCAATACTCCACATATATCTGCAGTGTATATGTACCACCAAACGTGTTATGTTATACATGCACACATACATATAACACATATACACACATAATCCATGTAGCTTGAACTGCATTTGACTCAACTCTAAGAAGGCTCCAGGACTTGGTCCATGACACCAGTCTCTGCTGGTGCAAGTGCTGCAGGGCAACCCAAATCCCTGGCCAGGCGAAGGAGATGGTCCGCTGGTGCTACAGCTGCCGTAAGATCCAGCTGCTCACACGCCTCAGTCCCACCACATCACGTAGGAATTGGTTCCCCAGGGCTTTCATGCATGAACTATTCCCAGCCTTCTCCCTTCCTCTGGCTCCCTGAGGTATGTGGTATGTATCTCCAGGCTCCCAGCTTTTGGAAGACTTTAACTAACAGGAAATTCTCCTATTTTCCTGGATGGAAGCCAAATTTATATATCAGGAATGAATGCCCTTATTTCCAATTCTTTCCTTTTTCAGCCATCCCTCCCTTCCTCTCAGGAAATGCCCAATTAAGATTATCTGGTTTATAACCTCACACAATAGCATATTCAGTAGCTGTGCCGGAGTTAGTGAAGCAGAAAGGATCTACACTATTATCTGCTTAGGGAGATACTGTACCCAATTTAGTTCCACAACAGTACTGTGAATTCTGGTAACTTACCAAACTCAGAGCAAAAAGCTAAATTACACAAATGCTTTTTTGGACAAGGTAAATCTCATAAGTTGACAAATTCTGAATTATACTGCAGATAAATTTGGGGGAAAAAAATTAGCCACCTTTTGATCTGTTTGTTTTCTCACCTCTGTAGCTTCTGAAGCACTACATGTAAGCTTTGGCTTTATTCGTGGCAACATCCAAATATTTGTATTTGCAACACAAGCACTTTCAACCTTAGAAGGTAAAACAGCCCTCTTCAGTTTCCAAGCACAGAAGAAGTTGTACATTTAGTAATAAATGACATGGTCCAACCATTACCAGGAGAAAATGCGGCCTACGGCCTCACTACGCAGTTCATTTAAATGAAAATGAACTATGGGAATCCCTTCCTTCAAGGGATGAATGCCTGTACTAGAAACAAAAAGAAAGAGGGTGAAAATGCAAATGCTGAGAACAGCATCTTGCCTCAGCCCTGCCACACCAAACCCTCCTACTTTCCTTTCCTTTACTTTTCCGGTGCAACACCGATTTGTAAGAGTTATTTGTTGGAGGAAAACCCGAATAACATTGCACAAAATACTTTAAAATAAAGACAATTCTAATGTAACCTGAGCTGCAGAGGACCTGCTAAGGGTACGTTTGCAGACAAGTAGCTAATAAGCTAGTTTCCTCATGATGTTGCTGTAATGAGAACAACACTGAGATTACAGGAATGTAATCCTCTATAAAAAGGCTTTAAGTTTCTGCTGCAAACAAATAAACAAAAAATAGTCAACGTACAAAGGACAAGCATACTCAAGACCCTCAATTACTGCTGTGAATGTCATTTTCTGCCACATTGAACTGTTCTTGGGAGATACGATTAAAGGCCCACATACACTGCTGAGCATTATGGCTTCCAGCAACACAGATACACTGACCATCTTCTAAATAAGCTGTTGGTCAAGTTCCAAATAGGCAAATAAAAACTACCTCCTTCCATGAAGATACTAAGTTGAAACACAGGGAAAACACAGTCAACTCCAAAAGGCTTTGTTGCACATCTTCGCTCTTACCATCTCTATCTTCAAGATTTTTCTGGGTGTATGTGTGCAAAATAAACATACATACGTAAATATGTAGATTAAAAAGTCGGTATATGTATACATATATTTTTAAAGGCAGTAATTTGCTAGTGCAAAGATCAAGTTAAATCTCTGCACTATCTTTAAGGTGTTCATTCTTACAGTACCTCCTAAAGCACAGAGGAATTAGGTTCCTGTGCTGGTTTTGGCTGGGATAGAGTTAATTTTCTTCACAGTAGCTGGTATGGGACTATGTTTTGGATTTGTGATGAAAACACTATTGATAATACAGGGATGTTTCAGCTATTGCTGAGCAGTGCTTACACAGAGTCAAGGCCTTTCTGCCTCTCACCCCACCCCACCAGCGAGCAGGCTGGGGGTGCACAGGAGGCTGGGAAGGGACACAGCCGGGACAGCTGACCCCAGCTGACCAAAGGGATATTCCATACCATATGCATCATGCTCAGCATATAGAGCTGGGGGAAAAAGAAGGATGCGGGGGGACATTCAGAGTGATGGCATTTGTCTTCCCAAGTAACCGTTACGCATGATGCAGCCCTGCTTTCCTGGAGATGGCTGAACACCTGCCTGCCCAAGGGAAGGAGTGAATGAATTCAGTTATTTTGCTTTGCTTGCATGTGCGGCTTTTACTTTACTTATCAAACTGTCTTTATCTCAACCCACAAGTTTTCTCACTTTTACTATTCTGACTCTCTCCCTCATCCCACTGGGGGAGGGAGGGAGTGAGCAAGCGGCTGCGTGGGGCTTGGTTGCCCACTGGGGTTAAACCACGACCATACCCCTGCCTGGTATATGCTAACGGAGTTTCCCCTTTTGTTCAGTCATGAAAAAAGAAACCTCTTACGTGACATTGTATCCTCTAAGAAAGTACGTAAAGACATATTTTTATACATACACAAATGCAAAATGCATCTCAGCTTTGGCTTGGACAAAATCACCTGTGCAAAGCAAAGGACGTGCACAGGACTGCAGATTTTCAGTCCGAGACTGCTCTGCGCAGACTACCAGAACCTGCCAGTTAGAGCAGCAGTTTGTGCAAAGTGGGTAATTACCCACCTGCAACTGGACCGAGAGCAAATGTACCTCAAGGAAGCAAAAGGACACACTCTATGGCAGTCACTCACAGACAACCAAATAAAAGTTTAATGGGGAAGAGGCTTGAGTGCATTACTTACGTGCATACAGTCCCCCCTGAAAAATTAAAGGGAGGATCCTACTTAATCATAGCATTATATAACCTACATTCACCATGAGACGACACTCTGAATACTCTCACCACATTTCTATGGTTTCCATTAAAATAACAAAGCTGTACTACTCCAACTGGAAATGCTTTAACAAGTGACATATCAATGAATTTCAAGATTTGGTACTAAGGATTCTATACAATACGAGAGCATGCATTCATGTAAACACTCACTATTCTGAGCATGATTTATGTGGCCCCCCCAAAAAAAATAAAGTCTCATTTACTCTCAACATATAACACTTAAATTTATTTTAATTCAAGCTAATATTTAATCTTTTTGAAATGAGATTTTAAAGAGAGGCTTGAGGAGTTTGGTTTGTATTTACTGACACTAAATATAAGGCAAACCCACCTCAGTCAGTCATACACATTTATAAAAAAACAGAAGTTAAATGTGAGCCAAATCATCACCTACATGGGGAATACTCTTGCAATGAGCAGGAAACCCTGTCAGCTCACAGGGGGAAAGTCTGTGACTTTCCAAACTATTCCACCTGTAGGCAGGAGAAGCGACTTCACATCCTTTCTTCCACATTCACACGGACAGCACAGGAAAGGAATGAGACCCTAAAGCCAGATTTCTTACACAGCTCAGGAAGAGAAAGTGAAAAGCAAGGGGGAACCATCACCTTATTACTATATAGGTCTTCCTAGGAAAATTCTGCGGGGCTAAAGAATTGGAGTAATAATGCAGCTGGAAGAGGCACCACTGAGTACATAAATATGATAACATGAAGAGCATTCAGAAAGCAACAGAAACACACTTCCTTGAACGTTGTTTAGTGGATTTTGTCTCATTTTCCCTCACGCCACAGAAGTACAGGATACCCCTGCAGGTGTATCACCTGGGTTACAACTAAACATGCTCAGTTTACATTATGAAGAGATTCAGTTTTCCCCAGTGAAAAAGAAACAAAACAGAAACAACTATACAGAAGAAACAGTGGCTGAAGGCAATATGAGTAATCATTAAAAAGACAAAGCAGAGTAAACACTAGGAAGGAAGCAAAGCCATTTAAACTAACTTACAAGAACACATCTACCACAACCAAAGTGCGAACTGACTCCAAAATGTTGTCATTTCCACCAAAGCAACATGGTTTAAAACTAATCCTCCAAACCAAAAGAGGAACAAACAACAGAAATGTAACTGAAGTTCTGTCTTAAAATTAGTCTATGAACCGATTTATGAATGAACGCTGTTGCCTGAATGAAGCAGCACGTGAAGAATTGCTTAGTTCCACATTTCTAGTTCTTGCTGATAACTATTCCTAAACTAACTTCAGTGACAGGCTTATAATCAAGAACAGATAGCAGCCTTAGTATATACTGAAAACATAAAAGGTGTCAGAAATATAAAATTATTGAGAGTTTTGAGGTTTGTGTGTTTTAAACCATCATGATTTCTCACACCCTGCTCAGCACAATAGAGAGAGCTTCCCAATAAAACAATGTCAGGCTAGGTCTTTATCTCTTGTCACTCTGCTGTTATCACAGTAATGACAACAGCTCTAAAAATCAATTAACTAATGTAAAACCAATGAGATCTTTTGTCTCATTTAACTAGATGCAAGTTAAACTTCAGGTTGTATTCACTCGAACAGCCACGGGAAAGTTTGCTTCACAAAAATCACTTTTGATTCTTACCCACTCCAATAACTGTTACCGCAATCAGAAAAAAATATCTCTACTCTGATCCAAAATCTGATGGGTGATCAGATTACTGGTGGCAGCAGGGTGTCTTTCAAAGCACCAGCACACATTATCTGTAAATTATGTATAAAATTCAGAAGGATTCCTCCGACAGCCCACCCAGGGACAACAGCTGAGCAGTGCCACGTCCCGGTGGCACGCTCCAGCCTCGGTTCACGTCCCATTTCTACCTCAGCGTGTTTGGACCCCAGCATCAAGAGAGCTGCCAAAAGCATGCACAAGCCACAGCAAATTAAAATCAGTGGGCTCAATGATAGGTGACATTATACAGATAGAAAGGAGAAGGAGGCTGGAAGATGACAGATATACAGCTGTGTATGTATATAAAAAATACACACATATACACACATGTTTTCCAATCACTCCTGGCTACTTTCTGTTGTAAAAGTTTCCTTCTTAATTTTTTTCTTCTGCTCATAGACATTGACCACCATGCCTAAACATTAAATTTTACAGTGTTTGCCCAGGCAATGTCACCAAGACACAGGATTTCTCCTCACAGAAAAGACTATTGCCCAGGGTATCATGATTTTACTTTAGCAGCTATTAAAAATGTCCTTTTGAATTTTTTTAAACCATTCATGAAATCTTGTCCTTCTGAGGTCTAGAACAATGCCGCAAAGATCCACATTTTAACTTCCTGCTTTGAGATATTTTCCTTTGCAACCCAATTACAGTGTAACCCATCATGCCGAACACAAGCTGTTCTGGCTCATGTTTGAGGCTCTTCACAGCCCCTTCATCACCCATTTATTATCTGTCACTGAAAGGCTAAGACCTGCCTCTCAACTCAAGAGGGCAGTCCCGGCAGCCCATTCAAGTGTTTAGCTTTTTTATGTTTTGGGGTTTTTTTTCCCCTCAAATAGCCATCATGATAATCTTACCCTGCTCTGCACAATACAGAAGAGCCCCCAAGAAAACAATGTCAAGCTAGTCCCTTCGTTCTCCTCTTTCTGCCCTTACGATAACGAGGACAACTCCTCTAGCAACAAACAAATCAACTCTGGCAGCTGCAAGTGTCCTCAGATCGGTGGGATCCTAGTCTGCAATACTTGCAAACAATAAAGTTGAAAGGGGCTGTCAGACCACAAGCTGCTTCTGACGAGTCAGCTGTCTCTCCCTGGTTTTAGCTCCTGCCCACATCAGCCAGCCTAGGCTGGTGTTGCCAGATGCCACCCGCTCTGGCCACAAGCCACTCCTCCCTTTGAACCGGCACCGCCACTTGCCTGAACCTCTGGCAAGCCAGCCAGGGCTCTCAATAAACCGTCAGAAAGCTGCTCTTTGCTTTTAATTAACTTCCTGCTGACTTAGTGAGAGCCAGGGGTGAGGCAAGGGAGAGGACAAGGCCAAGGCTGAGCCTATTTCCACTGGATTAAACTGTAGTGGAGCAGCAGCCTTACGAGAATGGTTTCTCTCTGCCTTTATTTTAATCCTTTTTTTATCCAGTAAGAGAAACTGAGGGTGAAAAAAAAAAAGCCTCCTGCAGCCCTTGTCCTACTTAGGCACTATTGCAGAACACTTACTCCAACAAGAGGTGACTATAAAATTCATACAGCAACAGCACACTTGCAGGGATGCCTTGATGGTCAAAGCTGCACAACACACAAGTGAACGCACACGCCCAGGCCCACTCCTGCACGGGCTGAAACCAAGTACGCTGCTCTCCGCTCCCTGGTTTAGGTGTTCACATCCAGAAAGGTCTCATTTTCTGCAACTGTTAATGGCACAAGCATCAAAGATCCCACCTCCCCTCAAACAACTCCGCTATGGGCCGTAGGTAAGCGATACCAGGGAAGATTTCACGAACAACTTTTCCAAAGTTCAGAATAGTACAGCATGCAAATCCTAAATGAAAGTTAAATTGCACTTTTTAAGACAGGTCTCTATTACAAAGAGCCCATGGTATTCAACAGCAGGGACACATCTGGGCAAAGAGCTCAGCTATCTGGTTTGAACAGAAAGAAAAAAAGCTTAACAGAAAACCTTTCAATAAAGGCTTTTCCATTTAGTCCGTTTAAAAAAAAAAAATTGCCAACCTGATTTCCCAAAGAAACAGGCCTTGTGATCACGGAGCGCGCATGTACCCAAGCACACCTGCCCTCCTGTCTCTGGAGA
Source organism: Morus bassanus (assembly GCA_031468815.1). Lineage (NCBI taxonomy): Eukaryota > Metazoa > Chordata > Aves > Suliformes > Sulidae > Morus > Morus bassanus. The sequence goes on from CM062568.1 coordinate 111,691,622, forward strand.
GCAGCAGCCCCGGCAGCCCGAGGCCACCTCCAGCAGCTCGGCCCGAGCCCGCGGCTCCCCGACACCCTGGGCAGCACCCCCTGCCTCCGCGGAGCCCAGGGGCTGCAGCCGGCAGCTCGGCCGGCCGGCACGCAGCTCCCGACCACGCTGCCCGCTGCTGCCCGCTTCCCAGGCCAAAAGAAATCGGGTGAGATGACACAGGGGGCTGGGGAAGAAGGGCGGAGGGAAGCACCTCCGCCCCACCGCAGTGAGGTCTTCCAGAGGTGAGCTCCTGCTGCAGCCTCAATGGATCCCCCCCGCCCCAGCTTTTAATCCGAGGTGCGTTCCAAGACAAAATTCCATCGGAAAAGTCAGGCAGGCCCCATTGTTTGGGGCATTCAGTAAAATTATTTAATAGCTTATCCTGCCCCCTATTAATCATTTAAAAAGAAATCCTACGAACACACACACATTGATAGCTTGAGGAGAAAATAAATACAGAAACTGCAGAAGAACGAGACTACGGATAACGTTAAGTCACCTAAAATCCAGGGCAGTATTTAACAGGTTGCCTGCAAGGTGACGGGTTTCTGACAGCAGCTCCAGCTTCTCCAGCGAGACAGCCTTGCCTGGGCCAAGCGCCGGGAAGCCGCTGGCACGGGCGGCCTCCCTGCAGACAGGCCACTGCCACACCACCCGCTGTCAGCCCGTGAAGGTCAGCAAGCAGCTTTTGGTTTCATCAGGTAATAACCTCAACGGATGCAGATGACATTAGAATTAAAATGAGCCTAAAACACAACAGAGACACTGTAGTGTTTAAACGTGTTGAGATTTGTACCGAGGATCAGCATAGAATTTTACTACCTCACAATTAAAGAAACAGTAAATTCAGCAGTGCACTCCAGGGGGCAACTGATGCTTTCTAGGCCCTTTTCTTTCAGGGAGAAAGAAGAAAAGGCAATCCTGAGACTCTTGGGGGGGGGGGGGGGGGGGGGGGGTGTTAATGGACTTTGAATCACCTGATTTTGAAGTGCGTATTTGCCTCAGCTCCCACAGAAAGCTGAACGTGGTATATTCTAATAAGTGAGGACATGGTCTCTCAAGAAACTTATGACAACTTTGGTTATAACTGCTATTTATCGAGCATATATACGTGTATACATGTTCCTTTTCTGGGTTAAGTACAAGTGGCCCGTCCACCTTGGGAAAGTCCAGTAGTAATTGTCAAATTTGGTAGACAAGATGACGCGTCATGAGTACAAGTCCAATATAGTCCACACATACTCTCTCTCTCCCTAACCGCCGCGAGCCAGAATTAGTTTTACCCCCCTGTGATGGAAAAAGGGGAGATTAGTTTATTTTCAAATAATACAATTACAATAAATCGTTACAGTTTAACAACCGTTCTTGTTTTACTAACAAACATATGTATAATGTCTACAGAAGTAAATAAAGCCTGATTTGATAACCGTCGAGCTACTTTCTCTTGTCAGGAATTAGAGAGCCCAAGTTCTTTCAATAACTCATAATTGTCCGGATGCCATTTTCCACGTGCTCCAAGCAGAAATCCTATGAATTTGATGCAACTAGCATTTGTCAACTCCTGTACTTGCTGTTTTAAGTGTTGGTACTTCCTCACTTTTTCCTTTGCTATGTTGGCCAAAGAAGTCAGTTTGCCTTCATACCGTACAGTAATGACCACGACCAAGGCTTGGGTATCTTTCACCAATACCAGGTCCGGTTTGTATAATTCACTTTGTATAATCACCTAATTTTGAAATGCACATTTGCCTCAGCTCCCACAGAAAGCTGAACATGGTATATTCTAATACGTGAGGACATGGTCTCAAGAAACTTGTGACAACTTTGGTTATAACTGCTACTTGTTAGAATTTAGCCCTACCAGTCTCCCCTGTCTCGGTGGTGTTGTGGCGATATCATCAATAGTGACTTCCTGCCACCCTTCACCACCGCACACCTTGCCGAAACTCCACAGGCTGACTTGAGTAAAAGGAGTGTGAAAGACTCCTGTAAAGAGTTCACATTTTTGAAAAACAATTTGAAACATAAAAAAATTGAAGTTCTGTGCTGCCTTCCTACGCCAATACATTTCCCATCAAACAACAAAGATAATAAACTCCAACAGCAAAATTTTCAACCCTTTTCTCCTCAGTAAGGTCACAAAGCAACAGAGGCTTGAGCACCTTTGCTGGGGATAGCAGGCAGCTGCAAACTCCTTCCCTGGTCTACAACAACGCAGCAGAGCCTGCACACTGCACACACACCCACGCTCAGCACTGGGAAGAAGGTGGCACATTTACCAGTCGTCTTTAAATCAGTGCCAGAAAAACCTTCAAGGCAACATGCCAAGTTAGAAAGAGCTGAAACGGGTGATGATGGGGAACTCTGTCCATCTTTACCAACAATAAATCCAGAGTTTACCCAGTAGACCAGCAGACTGTACCCAAAAAAGCAGCCCAGTCAGCTTCAGGCAAGGGGGCAATTATGGTCCAGCCAGGGCTGTCATAAGAGATCTCCTGTGGCTTTCAGCACCAAGTCCCATAAAACCCACGCAAGACTAGAGGGAACTTTTAAAAGTTGCCAGTAAGATATTGGTTATTTTTTAATTTCCAAACAAGTAAAGAAATAACACAGAGAGAAAGACAAGATTTAATTCTAGTACCTCATGAAAAAAAAAAAAAATATGAACTTAGGTGCCTGAATCAAAAAAGCTTGCTGATTACTACCACCAAATAATTAAAAAGTTCTAATGTAAGAAAAGAAAACGGTAGGGGGAAAGTCTCTAAATGAAAAGAGCACAGTCTTCAAGCAGGTGAGAGATTACATGAGACACACGAGCAGAATTTGAAGAAAAGAAGCTGCCAAACAGAAAAGTAGGTAATATCAAGAAGAGAAATGCAACTCTGCAACAAGCTGTCCAAAAGCTATTTAGCTTTTGTAAAAAAATATATATATATATATATTTACAAGCTTAAAAACTTTCTCTTATATATTTTCCCATGATTCTGTACCAAAACAAAGCAAAATACAGAAACACTTTCTCAGTAATAACATAAGATTTCTGGGATATGATGAAATATACAGTATTCAGTCCTCTAACCAGGCCATTTATAACTAGGCACTTAGGAAAGTGTTAAAAAAAGTACATTTCCAACAGCTGTGGTCCCAGGAGAAACTTCTTTTTCAAAACACCTAACTTTCAGAGGAATAAAATGAAACTGAACACAAAAGGAAAGTGGAGTAGGAGTCTGTTCTCACTATTTCCTCCTCTTCTGAAAAGAATAAGGAATACCACGTGCCTGTGCATACCCAACCTTTTCCAGCTGCTTGCTTAAAAGCACTCCCAAAGCATACACCTGTATGTAAATGAATACTATTTTCAACTTCCACATAGCACTTTTCTTTCTGGCTTAATCCCAGTAAAAACACAGCTAAATCCAACTTTTCCAATTTTTTTTTAATTGAAATTTTATTGAAATTCAGAAAGAGTCATTTCTGGCTTGAGAATAAGAATAGAAATTTCCAGTTTCTTGAAGTCATACAGCTGTGAGAAGAACAGCTATCACAGAAACCTTGTGAGAACTCAAGCCTAGCATTTACTATTCACCAAAAGTAATAGGTGGCATTAAATATAGCTACACAATTCACAATCCAAAACTTTTACATCTCAGACTCAGACCCTAATGTCAAGCAAACATCCTGTTTTAATTAAAAAGGGAGCCCTCTGGGTTATGGGGTACAACACGAGTGAAATGATGACACGCCAGTCAGTAGGAATGAGCCACAGAGTCATATAATGCCATTTTATCATGTGCATTAATTTCTACGAATTCTATGTAGACCAGGGTAAGATACAAGGGTCAAATAAATTTAAATAGCTATGGATCATGCCTTGAAAACACAAATGCCTCTCTGAAAAGCTTTTATTAAATACATTAGCCTGTCTACATGTGCTTATTGTAAAGCTTAAAAATATGCTTTCACCTGATGGCTTAAAAAAAGCTTTAGTCAAGGATATTATAAGTACAATCTGCATTTGCTTTACACTTAAACTTTGATAAGCTTGACTGTTGCAAATTAGTTGATAACAGAAACATTTTAAAAGAAATATTGTGCAGGGTATAATTTTCTTCAGCAAGAATCCATGAGTTAATAGATTTTATTGTGAGATTCATAGCTTTGACTTGATGCTTTTGTTCATAGTAGGTTTCTGAATTATTTTAAGATTTGCATACTGATATTTCTGCTGCCTTTAAAAACAGAAAAAGTGTTTTACATGCACAAATCTGAGTCAGGTGATGTTTCCAAAGTTAACCTAGTTGCACTCCGGCCTTCAAGCTGCTCTACATAGCATGTTCTTTGGATTCCACCTCTCCAACATCCTCACTTCAGAGAGCTACATTAAAATTGTGGACATTCAGTGTTGCCACCTCTCACAACAGTGCTGCTTCTGTTGAAGTCCCATCATCAGGAAACATCAGGTTTTAGGAAAACCTTCATGCTGACAGCTTTTAACATGCTCCTGAATTTCATCCATTATGACAAAGAAAAGCAAGAGTATGTAGCTAATGACATTTCCAACAGAATGAAAACGATGAAACCTAACTGAAAAGATCGTCAGTGACTTCTTAAATTGCAAGAGTCTACATCTAAATAGGTCAAATACTTTCATTCTGATTTTCAAATGCTTGGAATTAACGATGTTACTAAATACATGGAAAACCAGTCCGTAATTAAATAGACAAGAACTCAAAGCCTGACGCAGATGACTGAAGTTATCGCAGTGTCCTACTCACGACATTTCGCATCAATCTGTCCTTTACACCCACCATCTTAGGACCCAATTCTTCTTCATAGCACTTCACGGGAATCTCAATATTGACTCAAAATGTTGCATAACATCTCATTCCTGTTAAAGCCTAAACCCACAGATTCACTTCATTCACCAGGAAAACCACTATGTATTTCAGCACATTAAAACCACCCCTCTACCAGAAGCTATAGCCCTCCAGCTATCAGCAGAAGGCAGCACAACACCTCTGCCACTCCAGATCACAGACTCACCCCAATATCCGGGCAGGGAGGTAACCCACTGCAGCAAAGAGACAGACTTATATTCCCTTTATTCACTTCTGAAAACTGGGATGGTAACAGAGAGCAGAAAGGTGGTACGGACAGGATTACTCAAAAGGAAGTTACACGAAAATTTTCCATTAGCGGTCTGTAGAGCCCTTAGTGAGTGTATTGAAAGTTTTGAAGAGCTAAAGAAATCTAGTGATAGAGACCTAAAGGCTGCAACACAATGCGAGAGTGGAAATTTTAATGCTGTAACAAAGCAACATTTCAGACGGTGGTTGTACTTGACCATGGTACATGCTACAGCTGCTCTCCGTTCTACCTGCAAGTTTGGCTGAGGTGTGTTAATGCAATACAGCTTATGACAACATTTATATTCAGCACAGCATTAATGCATGGTAACATTAAAAATCTGACATGTGCTGTTCACAACACATTGTTGCCAAATTAAGTTATAAGTGTTCACTAAAAAACAGCAAGAGATGCCATTTGCCAACCTGAGGCAGGAAAGGGGAAAAAAGAATTTCCTTTCACTTGGCATAAAGCCTGAGTTTGTACCATTATGCAATGCATGACCCCGCTATCCTGTTCAGCAGTAAAGCATCTCACCACCTCATCTTTACTTCAGTCTCACAGCTTTAGATTACTTCATCACTCTATTTTCTCTCTTTATTTAAATAATAAAAAAAATTCAATAAAATTTAAAAATATTTCTTATTTAAATAATAAAAAAGATGAAGAATTTGTTAGAAAAATTTCAACTTTACATAGTTTTACATGCAGCTAACTACCGTGATTCACAGTACTAGCTTTTCCCTGTTAATGATACTTGAACACCCCTTAACCAGAACTTTTCACTTCAGGACTGTGATACGTACATGGAAGGAGTTACCGCCCCACCTACTGCACACTTAGCTCTCTGGCAGAAGTCACATGCAAGTTACATTAGTTCCACTGAACTTGGTTAAACTAACACTCACTCCAGGCAAGCATTTTCTGCTCTTGGCAGATACTGACTTCTCTAACAGCACCCCAACTGATTAAGTGTAAATCATCAGCTAACAGAAGCGGTCTCTATTTCCTAATGGGAAAAAAAAGACTGAACTCTACCTTGAATTCATAAAATCATTTTGAAATATGTTGTCACAACAGCCTCTCCTACATTATTCACCTAATCCTCTGGCTTGCTGTTTGCATCGTGATGCTACACTCCTACCCCAGGCAGGAGTCAACAGCCCCCCCGCAGTGAGAAGCCAAACCGTCGCAATTACAGGTGTCTATCTGCTGACTAAAGACCACCACACTGGTAACTTAGTCACTGGGTTTTGATGGGGAAGTTTTAACATTTCCACCTTAAACACAAAACAAAACCAAACAACACACACACACACAAACCTTTGCTGTGACTCAATGCAACCTTCCCCGCCCTTACATAAGCACACTGGTTATCACAAGAGAACTAGAAAGCGAAAGCGCTCAGGATACTTTCGTTTCCCAGCAAAGCTGCTCCCACACATGTGGCTTTCCTACTCAATGAAAGTAGAAAAGACTTTCCTCTCTCCGTCCAGGTCCTGGCAACATCACCACCACCGCCCCCCTCCCAGAATTTTAAGAGCTCTGCTCCATAATAAGTACAAGAAGTCAATAACAAAACAAAACAAAACACCTCAAACAAACAAAACCAAAAAGTCATGCTTTTAAAAGAATTTATTCCTACATGAAAACGTGCAAGTGAAGATGCTAACCTTAAGCTTTTTGTTTACTTCTTATGCTAAGGAATATCAGGAACGCCACGTTTGGCTCTTAGCTTTTCCCAGATGACCAGCTAGCAATTGCAAATCAGCATCTTCACTACAGAAAGCAAAGAGCAATAAAACGTGAAGGAACCCTGGAAGCACCCCTGGGTGCTTGGATAACCGCCCTGTCACTGGCACTGCCAGCAACGGGTGTAAGGGGGTGACTGCTGCAGCACCCCAAACACTTCCTGGCAAGGTGACGTGTGAGGGTTAAACACCTCCCAGCTAGTTCTGCAAAAATCTTGGCCCAGCCTGAAAAGGCAGCCCCCAAGTCAGCTGGGGCGTCAGGTCAATTGAACAACTCACCCACTGCACCGGTCCCCAGCGCCCAGGTGTCCCTCACCCAACCATTCACATCACTTCAGTTATGGAGCCACCTTCTCGCGGACTGAATAATCGGACAGTTGCTGCTTGAGCGGGTTCTTCAGCCAGGAATAAAAGAAGATTTAGCCAAAACCAGAACGGAAATTAGATCTTTCATTCATCTTTAGTTAGATAAGCCCATGAACACCAAATGAATTCACAGGACTAAAGAGATGCTACTTCCTGCCTTAACATATCTTTTCAGGCATAAGAGTGCAAGAAAAGCAACTGTTCAATTATCCTCCCACTTATCTTTACAAAGCACTTTTAAAAACGTGAAACTTTTCTATTTTGAGACATGGGTAATTTGCTTTTTGACCTTTTCATAGAAGCTGATGGGTTTTGTCATCTTTTGTAGCTGCTGCTCCTACTTGTTGCGGATAGAGTGTTATCCTAAAAATATATTTTTTTTGGGAGTAATGAAGATATTTTAAAATAATATTACAAGAGTTTAACAGGAAAATATTTAAGCCTTACGTTTTCATATTCTGAGGCAGTATTCTTCTATCAAGGTGTGAACCAAAAGAAATTTCAAGACACTATTTCGGACAGATGCTAATGATAGTGCTATAGTTGTAAACTCCTGCTACCACAATCAAAATCATTACTGAACTTTTGAGAAAGGTTTTCTAGAATGCAACAGGTTTTAAACTACTATTAAAGGTTTCAGAAAGGTGCAGATTCATAGCATATTATACCAATAAAAAAAATCCAAGATTCAGCAGGACTGCATAGCTACCAAAAAAACCCTCAAACCAAACCTAACCACACACACACCCCCCCACTAAAGCCCACCAGAACATTCACAAAACCAGAAGGCATTCAGCATATCAGTCTGACAAAAGCTTTCCAAATTACTTTGAATCACTGACCTTTGCACCTTGCTCCAGCTTCCAGAAAATACGAACAGGAGTCTATGTAGAAGGTGTAACTACATGTAATATAAACTTTTTTAATGAAGTTATTTCTTTACAAAAAAACAAGATGTGTGTATCTAAAAGCATAACTCCATAGCACTTCAAATAATTCTTGCCAATTACTTAACAGTTGGTGCAAACACTTTCAGTAAACTAGTCTGGTCATTCTGCTCTTCCTCACCAGAAGAGGTAAGAAAGCTTTAAATACCAGCAGTGGCAGGTATAACCCCCCCATATTCAAGCCCATCACACGGGCAGCCCATCTGCCACACAGTCCAACCACATGCATATCTCCCTCCATTTATGGGGAGATATGTAACCCACCGCCGTTACATGACCTGGGGTGCATTTCTCAGAGAAGGAAGGACACCTGCGTGCTGTTCTCGGGCAAGACTGGCTCCGGCCGCCTGATGAGAGCAGGAGCCGGCAGCCTCTCAGATCCACCAGGCACCCTGAACTCAACTGATCAAAACACAAAAACTCTAATGGTTGTATCCTTGGAAGGTTGTCACCTATCAAGATGAAGGAAAAAAAAAAAAAAAGAAAAAAAAAAAGAGCCATCTCCCAAAATACTTCCCTTGTGTACCAAGTCCTGAGTGGATATTCTATATGATCATCTTCCGCCATTCAAGACTGCATCAACATCCCTATTTCAATTGTTGGAAACATATGACTATCATCTCCTGTATGAATTGCCACAGTATTAAGAAGTTAGTGGCTACTGCTTTCAGGAAAGAAAGGCAGCCAGTACCATATTATTAGCTACTATCTTTCAATAATCATCAACATCCAATACATGGGATGAGCAGAGCAGAAGCACACACACGTGCTAGGACAATTTTCTCTTTACTACCTCAAAAAAGAGCAAAGAGGAAGTAAGTAGTATTAGACCTTGCTTAACACCATGCCTTATTTCCAGTGGTAAATATCCTCAAAGGTTTGTGCTTCTTTTAAAAAAGAAAAAAAAAAATGGCCTTCGCTGACACACCTAACTGTATTTTATTATTCCTGTGATTACACTGCCAATATGCTGCTGAATCACAGGTCTGAAATAACAGTGGGTGTGGGAACCAAAGGCCAGATAAAAGAAACTTTAAATCCATGTATCAGCCAACACTCAGTCTCCCTCCAGAAGCAGTAGAACTTGATAATACACATTGCTGAGAGGCCAGCTAAATATCACCCTTTCAAATTCAGTTTCTTCAATCTGTTCTGCCGAGATGACCATCATGATAATTACTAGTTAGAGCTGGCACACTGCTGAAACATGTATGACCTCTCCACATCTTTTTGTTTTCCAATCACTACAAAAAAATCACCATTCACCCACCCCCTCGCTGAACCTGCCGTGTAAAGGACACCGGCCAAGAGAAGGGTCTGCGCAGCACGGGGGGCAGCTTGGGATGGTCTTCCTCCGGGAGGGGGGGAAAAAAAAAAAAAAAAAAGAAAAAAAAAAATCGACGTACACATGCACTAGCGCAAGCGGCCCCCATGGCAGCAGTGCAGGAATGCCAGGAGTCCGGGGAATCCTGCAATACACATGCCTTACCTCTTCAGCAGCAAAATGCCTGACAAAAGTATTTTACTGGACAGAAATACAGACACGGCAAAAACAGAAGCTACTTTTTTTTTCCAACTTCCCAGGCCATTTACCTTTATTCACGTTTTAGTCTCAGTATGAACATTACGGATACCCAGCAGACACCTAACGACATTAGAGAAGCACAGAAGAGCTGCGAGCAACCAGAGTTAACATGATTAATTATTTGCTTCGGGAGATAAATTACAAGTTTTTACTGGTCATCTTGACTCTGAGTTAACATGAAAGAAAAAATTTCTTTTGACCCGATCCAGGTGCTTTAACTACACAATAAACTAAAGGTAGCTTCAGTGGGAAATGGGCTGTTTGTAGTTAGAGCATTTATTAATACAAACGTACATCTCCAAGTACTGCTGAAGTTCGACACATACTTCCTGTATGCCAGTAAGAAAACATCTGATGAACAACACTGGAAACCACAGTTCTGAATAAGGTATGCTGATGACTCAGGCATCTCTTGGAAATCCAATATATTTCTGCTTGTATGTGGTTTCTTCACACTGACAGAAAACAATCATGACAAACTTTGAGGTCTCCAGAACAAACTCTCGTTATTCAGGGAGCATGGGATTTTCTTCTTTTGAGGGAAGACGACGAGTTAGTGGTCCTCTCCACCTTTCAACCGTGTATCAGCCCACTGGAGCTTCACAACTTTTCTTCTTACGCACAGATAAGCTGAACAATGTTCAAGTTTGTCATCCAATTAGCTATTCATTTGTCTCACTAAGCAATGAGATACTCACTTTGGAGTCAAATAACATTTTTTGCAAAATAGTCTCAAGATTGGCCTTCCCCCCCTGCCCAGTTAGGGATAAAGTAGGTAACAAGGAGTTTCAGGTAATATAATAATCAGATCATTCAACAGAAATGAGAAAGAAAATCCCTGCCATGAAAAAAGCCTGCTATTTTATACAGTTTCTCTACATACTTAGACAAGTAATCATCATCCATAGATGCCGTTTACAACTTCAGAATTATTGCTAACTTCATTTTTACTGCAGTATGGATTACCAGCTGATCTACCACAACTAAACTCCAACTTTAAGCTTATCCTCAATTTGAAACTAAAGCAATCCTGAACTACTGACCTGCAAGCAGTAGTTTAGCTGAAAACTGTTAACATTTCTTCTTCAGTATTACTGACGGAAAGTGCAACCAGGCAGCTCTGACCAGCGTCTACCAGGTATTAGGTACGAGAGTATCTGACACAATAATTAAGGGATATTTAAGTAAACCACCAACAAGAGGTTTTGTAAAAGGTAACCTTGCTCACGAAAGTTGTCAGGTGCACAGCAGCAACAAGCGAAGTCGTTAAACACAGAAGACACACACATAGCAGGGGACCCGGCAGCAAAACTCCGCTACGTTAGCCTGCTAGCACTCCTCGGTTTAAAACACTACTGACTGAGGAACGAGGATACAAAATTAGTCCGTTCAGCCCTGGCCTTCCTGCTGAAGCGGCCAAAATCAGCGTTAACTACTTCCAACTATGATAGCGAGACACGCCTCTCCCTCCAAATGAGCTCCTTGACTGTAAGTTGTACCACTTTAACCAATTTTACCTTAATCACCGCATTGCCACTGTCCGCTCTTACGACTGGAGCCATTTAACTTCCACACTGCCTGTTCCAAAGCAAATATACCTCCATCCTCTAATAAAAGTATCACATGGCATTAAAAAAAAAAAAAAAAAAAATATCAGGGAAGAGGAGGCAGTCACATCGCTAACCACAACAGCTGCATCAACCGGCAAGTTACCTTAAAAATGTAAAAAAAGAAAATAAAAATAAAAATAAAAAAGGACTGCGATTTAATTTCAGGTTTCTTTTTCTCCTGCCAGTTGAGTCCACTTCAAGCAAAGAAGAGCTTCAAGAGGTGCCCATTTTTTTAGCAAAGGCACATTTTCCAGCAACTCCTGGTGCGCAGCAGAAGATCCGTAAGCGCTGCCATTCGCTGAACCCCGTGTCACGATGCGCGTTAACACGAGTCCCTCAGTCGGGCACTTTTTGACTCCGGCCAGGGCCAGCCGTGTGTCACGGGCTGGAAATAGCGCTCCCCTCCCGCGGGGGCGGCGGCGGCCGCATCCCGCCCCGCCGCCCGCAGCATCCCCCTCCCGGCGGGGGCTCGGGCAGGACCCCGCCGCGCTGCCCACCGCCCCGCTGCTCTGCAAGCGCAACACGCCCGCCCGGCCCCGGGAGCTCCCCCGGGCGGCGGGGCGCCGGCGGGCAGGACGCGGCGCGGGGAGCGGGGCTGGCCCGGGGTGCCGGCGGCCCCCGCCGCTGCCCGGCCGCGCCCCGCTCCGCTCCCGGCGGCTCCGGCCCCATCCCGGGGCCGAAGCGGCGCGGACAGGGGGAGGCCGCGGCGGGGGAAGAGGCGGGCGCCCCCCCCCCCGCGGCCGGGGGAGGCTTCCCAGGGGGCCGGGAGGCGGCGGGGAGGCTGCGCCGCCGGCGCAGGGGCGAAAAGTTGCCGGCGGGGCGGCGGCCGGGTGCGGGGGCTGGCGCCGGGGCCGCGGCGGAGAGGAGCGGCCCCGGGGCCGGCGGGCAGGGAGGCGGCGAGGGGCGCGCAGCCGGCACCGAGGCCGGGCCCTGGCGCAGCGGGCGGGCCCCGCGGCGCGGGGCGGCGGGGCGCAGGGCCGGGCCGCGCCGGTGTCTCACCTTGGCGGCGCCGCCGGGCTGCAGCACGTTCTGCTCCACCGTCATGGCCCCCGCGCGGCTCCCGGCTGCGCCCCGGGCTCGGCGGGCGGCGGCGGCTGGGCCGGGCCCGGGCTGGGCGAGCGGAGCGGGAGGCGGCGGCGGCGGCGGCGGAGGAGGAGGAGGAGGAGGGGCGGGAGGGGGAGCCCAAGTCACCGCCAGGCGGGCGGGCCGCCGAGGCGGGCGGCCGCCGTGGGGCAGCGCGGATCCGCTCAGGCCCCGCTGTCACTCCCAGCGCGGCCGCCCCCGCCGCCGCCGCCCAGCGTGCCCGGAGCGCCGAGCGCGCCGCCGGCCCCGCCCTCCGCCAGGCCCGGCCCGGCCCGGCCCGGCAGCGGCTCCCGGCGGCGGCGGCGCCGCCCCGCGCACCTGCCCCGGGCGGAGCCCCCGACCCGCCGCCGCCCCCGGCCCCCCTCGCCCGCTGCCCTGCCCCTTCCCCGCGGTATTTACACCGGCCGCTTCCATCTTGGCGGCGGCGGCGGCCGTTCCGCGGGACAGCGCCGGCCCCCGGGGGGAGCGGCCGGGCCCCGCCGAGCCCCTGGGCGCCCCGGGCCGCTCCGGCGGGCAGGGCCCCGCGGCCCCCGCCGGGCGCAGGCTCCCCTCCCCTCCGCCCCGCGGCCGCCGCCGCCGCCCGGGGAGCCGCCGTCTGGCCTCGGCGGGGGCGGGACCGGGACCGAGAGCGCCCGGGCCCCGCCGGCAGCGGCAGCCGGCCCGGGCCGCGGGGGTGGCCGCGGGCCTCTCCCGGGGCGCGGGAGCCGCGGCTGGGCTGCCCCGCCGGCCGGCCGGCCCTCGGCGTGCTGGGGCGGCGGGAACCCGGCGCTTTCCTGGGCTTCTGCAGGAAACTTCCGCCCGCCTCCAGCGCCGGCCGCCCGTACCGAGCGCGAACCTCCGGCGCTTGAAGTTGCAGCCTTCCCCTGCCTGCCGAGGGTGAGCTGAGAGGTGCTGATCGGATCCAGCGTCCAAATTAAACGGGAACGTCTTTAACTCTTTCGCTGCTGATTAAAGTGCGGGGAGGGTTTCGGGTCCCGGCAAATCCCCGGGGAATGGTGGCACCGCGCATAAACGGTGTTAGGGAAGGGCTCGTCCCGCTGTCCCTGCGCTGTGTGGAGTCGAGGAAGGGGAGTGGGGGCACCCAGCTCTGGGCTCCGGCACAAGCAGGGGAAAGCCCGCCTTGCAGAGTGCCGGGGGCACTGGGCCCTCCAAAAGGCGTTTGAGCAGGAGCGGGTGAGGGGCGGCAGAGGGGCCCACCCCGCGTTTTGGATGCCGGCACAATAAATGGTAGCTGCATCCCGGTTAGGTTTCTCAAGGTGGTGAAGGTCGCTCTGCAGGAAGAACTGAGGAGAGCGGCACGGTTCTGATAGCCCCAAGCACCTAAAAATCACGAGCTGGCAGCCCAGTGCATCGAAACGGCTTGTGGGTACCGCTGGTCTGTGACACAGAGCCTTAGCATTTACACCTCAGGAATTCAGTCCCCCTGCCTCTCCCCACAGCAGAGCATGAATCTTTTTAAAGCTGAGGTAATAACATCCCTGCAAGACCTTGGAGTTTAAGTAAAACACCAACTTTGCACGGGTCTTGACAACCCGCGAATGCTGCCTTACTTCACCGTAGCTTCTGTGCAGGAGATGTTGCAATTTGATCAGTATTTGCTCTTGTAAGGTTTGTTGCTCATAGATTGTATCAGTTTTAATGTTTTTGCCTTTTATGCTGCAATATACAAGGCGATTTTTAAAATTAATGTTCCCAAAGAATTGTGCAAAAGACAAGAAACTATGCGGATAACGAGATCAGAAACGGAGTGCAAGTTACTTTCCTGGGGATAAGAGCAGAAATTATCTCTGCTCAGGCTGGTGACTACGTGTAAGAAAGGTAACAGTAGTAGTCTGGGGTTTTTTTAAGAAAAGTTTTCTGTTGCACTGCTGTGCTGCAGTGCTAGACCAGTTCCTCTGTCCTCTTCCAGTACAGAGCCATGGTTCTTCTCATACAGTTTTACAGCTTCTACACCCTGTTTTTTCTGACAAACGCTGCACTATTTGTGTTCAGATAATTTTCATCAAAGCTATTCTTTGTTTACATTTGAAATATTTGCTTCGATGCAGCATTTTTTAAAAAAAATACAGTTGCCTAGCAAGAATTTTGTCAAGTCTTTTCTCTGTTTCATTTAACTCGATGGAAGAGCTTCCCTGACAGATAGAATGTGTCGAAAAAGAAAGTGCTGCAAAGAAATTTTACATTTTGTTCAATTCACTTCATATCACGATGGGATGACGAAGAATCGTCTTCCATTAAATTCCTTCCCTTCTTTCCCCCCTCTTCCCAGCAAAACTATCACTTCTAAGGGCTCCTCCCCTGCCTCACTTTCTTTAAAATAGGAAAGGCTGAGCAATCCACTCCGGAGACAGGGATTTATCACTGAAATACTGTCATAATGTGAGCCATAGCCATGCAAATTAGGAGGATTCTGCTGTACATATGGTGTTGCTGGAAACTAGACAGAACGGGGTTTCGTGTTCCATCTGTATAGGACAAGCTCTATATGAACCACACTGAGCACACGACTGGAATTCGTACCTCATTAGAAAACACCAACGATTTCGTCAGGGCCACAGTTTAGAAACAGCTCTTGACTTGACGGTATTAGTATTCCTTAGTGTCTATAATATATTAAGGAGCTACTGTTTCAGAAGAAATTAAAAAAGCAGATCGCTTGGTTTCACCCCTCCTTCCTCTTCTGCCTTCAAATGCCATTGCCTGGAGCCCAGAAGGATTTTGTGTGAGCCTAGCTGAGAATTCGGCGTGACAACTCAAGGTCCAAAGGCTGCACTGGTACAGCACAAAAAGAACCATAGAGGAGACTTGCTTTTTTCACTTACGTAATATCATCTCATCTCCTACCTGTAAAGTATTGTTTCTGAGACGTGCTACCTTAACAAAGAGCCCACAGTCTTAAATTTCTGGGCTTCTGTTGCTAGTCTGCAGCGATCATTTAGCTGTCACACTCCCAGAGCTGCAAGCATTTTCTTGCTAGTATTATCCATGATACTACCACACAAAAAGAGAGGTGATCCCATTTGCTTATGAGTATCAAAAGCTGAAACTTATATCTCATTTTTTGTCCCTTCCTGTTGCTTATATCGTTGGTTACAAGTTGGGCAATGTGCCTTAACGTACCTTTAATATCTTAAATAGTGTAAGGCATAGCTATACATATTTTCCCAGAAGTTTATCATAGTTCCACTTAGTTACTCCTCACCTGTTAATGTTACTACAGGGTTGCATTGTTAAACATTTGACAATGCGTTGCACAACCTCTGCCTCCAGCTGCTTGGTCCCCTCGGCAGGGGACCTCGGCAGGGCTACCCCCTGTTTGCAAGTCCTCCTCACCAGCAGTGCCGGAGAAGAGATCCACCTGAAGTACAACCACAGCCTCCCCTCCCCCCTAAACCAGTTGGTTTTTTTTCTGCAAGATCAGTTCCCCAAAATGGTTCACTGACTGGCTGTATGAACAGCTGTGCTGGCCCAAAAGAGAGGGTGACATGAGCTCAGCGATGATACCCGTTGAGCTTCGTTTCACCGATTTCTTAAACCAGTAAGTGATCACGCCTTTCTGATCTGCAGATGGCCTGTTGGATGCAAACCGTGTTCCTGCTCGCTAGGCTCCTTCCCATCTTCGTAAAGAGCAAACACAACGCCAGGCAACCACAAAACACTTTAGCACATGTTTTATTGTATACAAAGATCATGTACAACAAGAAATAGCTCATTATTTCCCTCAGTTTTCAATAGGCTTGTTTTTGTCTTTAATTAAGTGCATCATTTATTTAGGGCTTTAATTATATTGTGGCTGCATTGGTTGCAGCTGGGGAAGTACAAGTCAGGACTTCTTGGTTTTCTTTTCCCAAATGTGTAACCTGCTATATGCGCCATGAGAAAGCACTGCTGTAAAAAGTGCTGTAAACACTGCAAACGCACAGCTTCTGTAATTAACCCTAGAGAAGAGTTTCTCCAGATTCGCTTTTATAAAACCCATTTCAGAGCACTTTCACTTAGGTCTTTTTGCTTTGCAGTAACTAGTACAGCCACCTGAAACAAAACCACCGCCACTCAAGAAGCTTTTTCAGCACACCACCTTTTAAATCATAACTTGACAATTACTCTCTGTGTCAAACAGTGCTCCTGCGCTTGCAAAATCCTGCGCTGGTTATTCCCCAAGGGAACCAAACCAAAAAACTAACCAATGTTGTAACTCAGCAGAGGGGGCGATTGTTTTCTGAAAGCCCTTTGAAAATTTAAAAGTAAAACTAAAATGATGCGAATGTAGTTTTTGTTACTGCACAAAACACAGCTACATATTCCACGGCTTAGATAGCTTAAATTAAAGGTCCCTCACCTTCCAGATGCTTCCCGACAGTAGATGCCTATTCATGCACCTTGTAAAAGCCAGATGCTACATTCAAAATAAAAAATCCGAGATTTAAAGTACTGAGTCCATGTAACGGCAGCTGAACTCCACAGAAATTATGGATTCTTCGAGAACCTGGTTCAAGTGCCTTACATTTAACCTCAGCCATCTTCACATTTTATTTACTTTCTTGACCACATTTGTGCACTGATCATATATTTCACACGGCTTTCCTGAGAGGCAATTAAGGTTTTTTCGTATGTGGCTGAAGGTAATTTAGAGCTCAGCAATGAATACTAGTCCTTCCAGTAGGCATTATCCACCCTATATCGAGCAACAGAAAGTTTCAGAACTTTTCCCCAAAATACTTCGTCTCTGAAAAACTGACTCATTTAATGGAGCATGTTTCACAACACATTACCGTCTCCAATGAATCTCCTTTTAGGTAAAATAATAATTAAACACCACCCCCCCCCCCCATTTTAAACTTCAACTAATGATTCTTTGCAATGCTTATTTTGAAACATTTAAAATTTTTAGCATCACAAGTGCATAACACTCAGATATTCAAGGTCTAAACAACTTATTTTGGATTACAAAGTAATTAAGATGGTTCTGCAGAAAATTCAATTTTTTTTTTGTTTTGTTTTTACTTGGAATACATTTTTTTCAAATGGCAGAGCTTTCTACAAAATAAAAAGTCACGTTCTTGTCTTCCCCTCAACTTCTCAGTCATTTCTTGCTTTCTGTTCAAGCTAATGCTCATTGACCGTGGTGACAGCCAATCATACCTCCTGGACAACCTTCCCGTACATGCAGTCATGTGCATACACACAATCTTGCTTAATTAAATAATGACAGACCATTGCTTCATTAGCGAGTGACCTTACAGCTGATGGTCTATGTGGATAAACAAGGTTGCTCTCCATCAGGATCCTGTAATCCACCCATAAAACTAGAAGGCAAAGCTGATGGGACTAGTACAAAATTCACGTTTTTTGCTTCTGTCACTTTTTGATGCCTGTCTAGTCACCCGTAATCTGCTACTCAAACACAGAGAAATGAAAGGACCCAGACCACTGAAATGTATCATTTCACGTAGGTTTCAGGTATTCAGTTCTTAGGGTAATATCAAAACACCTCAGCTAGTTACCTAAGCTCCCTGCCCAGGTATGGAAGGGACTTGGATGCTGCGAGCTGGGATCTACAACATCCAGCAACCTCCGACTTGCTAAATTGCTGAGAGAGGCATGTGCCTGATACCCTACCCCTACTATGGACTGGGAAGCTACTTTTGAACAGGTGGGAAGCTGCTTTAGATAAGGATTCATGTTTCACAACTGAAACTTAATGATTCTTGCTCATGTCCAACCACACCACTTTCTTATCTTTTTATCTCATTATCCATGGCCTACAGCCTCCTTGTCTGGCCTCTCCTCTGGAATAAGGGGAATGTCAACACCAAACCCCTGACGGTGTAGGACACGGCACCCAAATCTTCCATCTCCTGGGAGAGTACTCTAAGCACGAGGAGATTAAATAAGGAATAAACATCATTACCGCCTCCCTCGCTGGCTGTATTTTTAAATGTAAGCACTCAAGGCTGCTGTGTGTCATGTTGATTCATTCCCGTCAGCATGCTCAAAGCACAGCTAGCAAGCGGTCTCAGGGAAGATGAGCTGGGGAATACCACTGCTTCCCTTTTAGGGAATGTTTCTAGGCACTCAGCCCTGGTGGGGCAGAAGCACTCATACAGAAAGACAGCTTCCCCAGCACTTCGGAAACTTTACTCATGAAAATTTGTTTGTCTAAAAATTTGGGTGGGACTTCAGTTTGTTGTTTTGTTTTGTTTTTTGGTTGGTTTGTTGTTTTGGTTTTTTTTTGCTTAGACCTGTATTTTCAGTCAGTCCAGCTGCAGACAGGGCATTAGCATAAGTTTTGTTGTATTCAGCCTTTAGAAACATTAAGGAAAGATTGGACAGTCCCTCATGAATGACCGTGGCCTCCTGATTACAGCCTTTTTCTTCAAGAAACAAATAAAAAGAGGACAAAACAGACCTTTAGGATTTTAATAGGATCTTGTAGAATTTTTATACCATAAAGTTTTCATGCCCTCAGCCCAGAGGTTTTTTTAAATTAATACCTCTCAGTCTGGATCATACAAACCTACTGAGTAGTAGGTGTAGTCATTTCTTCAAAATGAACTGCATGCTTGCTTATTTTATATTGTCTGAGAGGTTTTCTCTCTCATATCCAGTTATGGGACCACGTGTCCTTCATTTTCTTGAATAAGCGTCAGTTTGTTTTGTATCTTATTACTGACTGTAAGAAATTATATGTAAAAATTCAAGTAGATGTGAAACATCACTGACATATGTGCATGGTCAGACTCGTGCCATCTTGTATTTTTTACCTGTATGTAGAAAATAATTCTTTCTAAAATATTTTTGGCAGAAAATAATATATTCTCCATGTATTTCAATGACCCGTGGCGTTTGACCACATTTACTGACTGCAACAATAGCAGTTTTGTAAGTCAGAAGGCATCTGAGAAAACAAAAAAGTATTTGTTTTCTTTTCTTATCGTGGTTTTAACCAACAAGCCTGCTTCACTTAAATTTCACAGAACGCTGACAGTTGCAGACCATTTCACATCTCTGCCCTATTTGTCTTGTTTTATCTGAGCCCAGTGTTCATTTGGGTGATTAAAAAGTTAACAGTCTAATAACTAATATTGGGGAGGTTACCTACCAGAAAGAAAGAAAAAGAAAGTTTTTAATCAATACTAAATGTCACTTTAAAAACCTCCTCATTGCTTTTAACCCACTCAGAGAAGCATTGTGGTTAGTGTGTGGCTGTTGTCAGTGGGCGCTCTAGACACAGCTGTAGGACAACCTCCAAATAAATATGCGACTATACTCTCTGTGTATTCACATGAAGGACAATATTGGGCTCCAAGAGTACAGCCAGCACCGCAAAATCTGTCACTTTACATATTCTAATGAGATTTCCAGTCCCACTTGTGCTGAGACGACCAACTGAAAGCAAAGTCATTTAATACGTGCAGCATTTAAAGAGGATCTTGTCAACAGACTTTACTATGACTCTTCCTCATCACGTTTGGTACATAAAAATGAAACCCACCTAATAGTAAAGTCAGCTTAGTGACCTTCACTACTACAGTATCAGGCACAGCAGACGCAAAGCCTTTAAATGTTAAAACATGGACAGCTGGGGTGAAACATAAGACTTAAAGGGTGACACATTAGATAAACGGGAGGCTGATGAGATGAGATGGGGTCATAAATTGCATTAGTCACACTGTTTGACAAATGATCTCCAGTGGCACTTGCTTCTCGGTGGGGACTTTCGTTGATGGTCTTTAGTATTGCATTGGTAAAACTTTATGCAACTTGTTACACTATTGCACATTTGGTACACGTTACCACAGAAAACCATCTCAGGGCAAGCTTTGCTGGCATGAAACTCAACATCTGTGCAGAAAGGGGGGAGTGCTGCACTAGCTAGGACTCCCTGCTGCACAGTTAGAGCAGTGGTTAATTTGGGGGAGCGGAGGGAGGGTCCATGGCTTAAAATGGAGACAGGACTGAGGTAGTGATGTTAGACAATGCTTTGGGGGAACTTGGGTGCAGCGGTCTCAACAGAAACATCACGTACCGATTGACAACGAGAGCTCCTCTGAACAGCAGTTCATGTACATTTTATTGAAGTACACTACACATGAGTATACTTTGCAATTTAAAACAAGCTCAACATAATATTCCAGAGAATCAATGAAGAAAGAAAAACTCCAAAGGCAAAAACCTAAGAGAAGTATTTATTATAAAAACAGACAAAATGAAGACAATAAAATAATTCATCACATGAACAGGATGGGGATTGATTATCTAAGCCTGAAGATAAGAAGGGTTTTTAACAATAGCTGGTCAGCATTACAGGCAGGTGAAGTCTCATACATTAGTGGTCCATCTAGAAAATGGGGGCAGAGCTATTAATTCTGAGGGCTCGCTCTACTTTTTTTAACCGAGGTTGGGAGATGGTACAGCTAAACAGTACAAGGGATGGCAAAATGTTAACTGTAGATGGACATACTCAACAGCAAGGATGGACTGTGGGGGAAAAAACCCACAGTATGAGGACAACCAGCCCTTTGCACCAGGCTGGGTGACTGGCGTGGAAGGTCTGCCGCATGCAGCCTGGGAGATGGCCACGTCATGGCATCTCCACCACTCTCTGAGCCTTTGCAAACACACACCTTCAAGGCATGTCAAAGGGAAGTCACAATGTTGTACTGGAAACATGACTTCCATGCACTTGGTGACAGAGCAAGAGACACAGAATTCCCCATCCCACCAAATGTACATCTGTAATAAGGTGAGAAGTTCAGGTAAACACATCTTACACAGTTTGGGGTTTTTTGTTGTTGTTTTTTTGTTTGTTTTCATGCATATATATGATAAAAGAGAATTCAAACTGTTTTCTATTCTAGGGGACTCTGGTCTCCACAGATAAGCCACATGGATCAATGTAATACACAAACATCTTTGTAAGGTTCTGTGATTCAAAGGGTGTATCTATTAATTCACGCAATGACAAGAGTTTGGATCTTCACTAGAGGAATTCAGTGGAAGGAAAACTTTGGCTCTAGGGTTCATACTTAAAGACCACATTGTATGGACTGTAGAGTCAAGTTTGGCACAAGCGGTCATGGATTTGAGGACTCATCTGGAAAGGTTCTCGGCAAAGGCTTCTGTTTTCTCAGAATCAATGTTTCTTCTTCTAGTCCATTCAAATTTTCTCCTTAAAGCCTGCTATGGTTTTTAGAGTGACCTAAACTTAGATTCATGAATTACATGAGTCTATTGACAGGCACATGCCTAAGACTTTCACAGATGACCAGGAGAATTACTAAAGGCCAACTGAGACTCTTACCTTTCAAGCTTACTACTCCCCCTTCCCTGTAGTGGAGCGTGGACCCACAGCTCTGCACAGCAGAGCCTTCAGGGTAGTAGTCTGCCTCTGACAAGAGTTAGTACTCATTTCCTTCCTAGCTGCTTACAACTGCAAATCTTTCAATCCTTAAGTGTCTTCCCTTCTCTAGCTCTGCCAGGCAGACACCCTTACGACAAAGCAGGAAAAGACAAACTACGGAAGTAGATGGCATCAACCCATCTATTATTACTGCTTAGGAAGTTGCAACACCACCTGATTCTGACACAGCTATATGCTGCAGCAGTGTCAACACATCAGATACCCCTTTCATGGACTTTCTGCAACTTTTAAAATGCAGGCAGTTAGAAGCTGGCCTCTTGCACCAACTAGGTGAGGGAGCTTCGAGTTTGCAACCTATAAACTCGTATCCTCCTCCCCTTCTCGAGGGCAGTTGCACTCTCAGCCACAGTGCTGTAACTTCAGTCGAGCTCCCCAGAGAGGCAGCGTGAGGAACATGTGTCGTGGCACAGGAGCAGACAGCAGATACTAACTGCTGTGGCTGGAAGTGCCCCATTTCCTCTGGGTCTGCAGCAAAGCATCGCAGCCCAGTGCCACAAGACCAGTTCTACAAATCAGGAAACATAGAAAAAAGGGTAATTGGTAGAGAAAACCATAAGTATCGGAATCATTGCTAGCACAAAACTTACTGCTTGGGTCTGAATTTAAAATGAGAAATTAACAAACTAGCTATAAACCAGCTTTGGTAACATCTGAGGCATCTATCTTTGGATTTCTTACCTTGCCATGAGCAAAGCTGGAGCAGAACTGCTGTCATGTTGCCACACAGGGTGTTCATACTGGCAGTAATTCTACCTTCTCCTATAATGTCACTTCACTGTTTCAACACTGAAGAGTAGAAAGAATACAGTTACTAGTAAAAAATGAGAACCACTCCCAACATCAAAGAATGCATTTTACTACGGTAGATCAACTTTTAATTGAAGACTGAAGCTATTCCAGAATGGTGGCAATAGTTTGTCTGAGAAGACTCTTTTCTGAATGTGTGCATACGTTATGTTGCCATTTAGGTGGCGCCACTCCTTGCATAAAATTTACTTTGCATAATTACAGGCAGTTTTGCAAAATGTTTATTTGTAATCTTCGTTGCTTGCATACCACATGTTTTTTCTTCTGGTTAAGAATGTTTGTAATAGCCTTCTGTTGTAATTATTTAAATGGACCTAAGGACTGATTTCTGCAATAGATGGAAAAAAGTCTTTGGATACTCATGACAGAAATGACTGGTGGTTTAAGACACTATTTCTTTCTTCTGCTTCTAGGCCCTCCACAATTTGTTACCACTTGCTTGCCAGGGGAAAACATCCCCGCACAAAAGCAGCCGGCTGGGGCTGTGTGTAAATGCCTCAGATGCAAAGTCCAGCAATTTTCTTTAAAGTGCTGACGAAAGCTGGTTTGTGCTAAGACAGCAGCCCTTGCGCTGAGACATGTGCAGGTGCTCCACGCTGCCAGGCCAGCTGCCGCAGGGATGGGACAGACAGCTGGAGGGGCTGTGCCTTGAACAACCTCAGCGCAATTTGCCAGGCTGTCTCTGTCTTCGTCCCTGGAATGAAAGAGTGGGTGAACTGCTTTGTTGAAGGAATAAACACAAGTGTTACGTGTAACAGGGTACCTGTGTGATGGATGAATTAAACCTGTGACTTCTCCCATTTCCAAGCAGAAGACTTCAGTGGGAAAACTCTGGTTCATTGAGTTCAGAGCACTTAGTTCACAACACCTTCAGGTTTGGTGGCCTTCTAATGAATCCAAGGTGGAGGTAAAACCTTTCCACGGTTACTGCAGAGAGCCAAGAGCAAAAGAAGGCCTGCAAGTTTTGTGGTTCTGCATCAGAGCCACCAGCTGAGATCATTAAAGACGGTGGGCATGTTTACGCAGCGCAGGAAGGCCTGGGAACTGCAGGCAGCATCACGACCTCCGGACAGCACCGTGCCGATACGCACGCTGGCTAGTGTGAGTGCCGAGAGGGGGCCGTACCATACTACGCTAGCTAGACTGATGGTAACTGTCTGCAAACTGCTCATGGCAGGAAACGTAGATACCCCAGCCTCCAGGGCTTCAAGGGAAGCCATGGTAAGTTTGGTAGCTCATATGGGATATCAGGAAGGAAGATAAGCACAAAGAGAACACATCAAATGTGGTATATGTAGGGGGATTAATAGGGTGAGAAGTGTAACAGAGACAGAAAATTACTATCTAACATACTGCACGTCATTTTTAGGAGTCAGCAAAACCTTCATGTTCAGATTCATATTTTGTAGGCATTTCTTACTCCCTTTTCATTAAATGCCAAAAATCTTTAACATTTTCTCCATGTTTTGTTCCCCATTTCCCTTTTCCCTGTGCATTGTTTCTTCCCATTTTCTGAATATTTCTAAAACTCAATTTCACAAAAGCTAATTTTTCACATGTACCGGGTTGTAAAATATAGGAGCCGATTGTGGGTCACTCTCACAGATGTAAAGATAGATCTAAAATTGAAGTAAAAATATTGAATGCCTGAGTTTTTTTCATGTACAGACAAATCTCATTATAAAACTATAAAGAATTGTCCTTCCTAGATTCATAGTTTAATTAATACTGGATATATTTAGTTTTCAGAGTGCTTCTCCCACACACAAGAGCCAAGGTAAAATAGGAATATTCAGTTGCTATGTAATGGGAGAATATTTATAAAAAACAACACTACATTCAGCAAAGCATTGTTCATTTAGACGGATGAGTTGAGAGATGTAATTAAGTCTAACTTTAATGTGAACTTGTACATGTATGATTAAGAACTCATACAAATAGCCAAATTAGATTTTTAACTTGACTGTGCAGAGTTTGCAACCTGATTGTTTTGGTAGACAGCTCAGGCCTGGTTTTACTAGTCTGTTAGCTGTACAACTCCTTGGCTCACAACAGCTTTGCATGGTGTAGAAGGGAGGTGATATCTGCATTCTTTTATATGACTAAGTTACTCTGTTATGAACCTAGTGTATACAAATTAAGATGAAGGACAAGATTCTTCCTTCCACCCACAAGAAGGAGTAACTCATTTAAACAGAGAAATATTTCAGACATAGCTTGAAGGGCATTTTGAACTGGCACAGCCACGTTCATTTGGTGACAAACACTCCTCTAAGGTCTACACACTCCTACGTGGTCTCCTGCACAGGAGAATTCTAGCTAATTAATTTGGCAGACTGGATTTCTTCTTTAGCTTACAACGTGATGGGAAACGCATGGATGTGACACAAAAAATTTGCTTCTACAGGAAATAGATCAAAATCTCTGGAGAAAAAAGAAATCTGGCCACTAAATGTTTGTCATATTCGGTGGTTGTTATACTCAAAGAGCAGTGCTATGCTCACTGCACAGCAACTAGTTGCACAGTGCAACCAGTCCTTTTTTATTTCATGTTTCAACTTCCCACATAGAAAGAAGAGCTAATGAACGGGCTCTGCTTCCTTGACACTTTGTCACCACAAACACTTTTTCCACTTACAAAGATGTTCTTTTACAAAGATGTTCTTCAATTTCCCAGCTTTCTTCTGCCGTCACTGTCCGGATCCCAGTGAGACCTACGGCATGGCACTCCATGGTGACATGACAGATGTGGTAACAGTTCATCTGACATGTTCTTTTTGTTTCAAAGGTAATACCCAATTTAAAATATACAGAGGTCAACTTGAACTCACAAGTTGTCAGCAGCCAGCAAATGAACAGCAACCTACACTTCGGGTAATTGAGAGTCTTAGGCTTTGCAAAAGCATAATTACTCTGAGACCATTAATATCTACAGCTTGGGAAAATATCTTCAGCCAGCTTTCACAGAAGGGCACGACTAGCTTCAGTACTGAGTCACCTTTCTGAGGAACATGTGGGACAGGGTTTCCACATTAGGTGCAAGCCAACCCCACTACAGTAAGCAGGGAGATTTTAATCAACTTGCATTTGTGAGCCGACATTCAAGAATTCTCTCTCTCTCTTTAAAACCATCAATCAAAAGTATTTACAGATTTAGGAAATTGTCACTAAACAGACCTGGCCAGGAACTGGATTTTCCATTTCACAGGAAACTTCATAACTTCATGCTGCCAATTTTTTTCCCGTTTCAACCTAATAAATTCTGTTTTTCTGTAGTTGCAATACATTTCATCCAGAGTTCAAATCTCTTTCAATTCTTCTAAATAAAACAATTCACACTTGAAAATTTTCTAAAAATGATCAAAATGTTCTTTCCCGGACTTCTATTTTAGTGCTTTATCAGTTTTCCTTTTTCTCTAATTTACATCAACTTAGCATATTTTTAAAGCACTTCATTTTTTGACAGAAATAATGCTGCATTAAGAAAAAGAATCTCTGAACGAGCTACACTAAAGATCCCATCTACTGCATTTGACATACACCTTTCTATTTCTTTCGCTAAGTTTATTTACATTTCATAGACAGCCTCATGTGCACCCAGAAGAGAAGCATAAAAATGATGGCAGTCATTCTGGAAGGCCTTAGTTCAAGACCTTTTTTATGGCTTCAGAGGTTATTTCTTTAAAAATATTCTTGGTAATATTGCTCTAGTACCTATTCATATCTGAATGAAAAACGCCACAAAAAAAAGTGCCCATCTGTGCTCGAGTAAATGTTAAAATCCATAGCAGTTTAGAGAGCCACTGCAAGCTGTGAACCACTGAATCACTACGTGAAGAAGCCTTTTCCCCTCCCTTCAAGTCTTTTCCCTATGAGAGGAGGTTTTTACAGCTCTCATTACAAAACAGAAATATTGCAGGTCTTTTGCATGTGCTAGGCCACATGCATTGTAAGAGCTACTCTTGGATACAGCCACACCTCTGATTAGCACTGTAAACTTCAAACCCTTTTGATGTCAGCCTGTACTTCAAACCATTAGGTTCCACCTCTGTGAGGAGGGTGGCAGTGAAGTTCCTGATGCAGCAAATTTCTTAATTGATAAACTAAATTCATGAGATGAGTCGAACCAAGGAGCTCTAAAATGATCATCAATTTACACATACTCAGTGTTCCTTAAAAGGACTAGTTGTTTGATTTGTGTCTTGTATTTTACCTTGAGGAGTGGCAGATCATTTTTTGACTTGGTCCAGGGACTAAACTTTCAGAATACACTGGAAATATCTCAATTTGCCAGGCTCAGTTAAAAAAGGTGCATGTACAGCATTTATGTAGTGTTTTGACAGACTTTATTTTCTGCTTAAGTGATCCAGTTTCCCAGGGATACATATGGCCCATTCTTTGTTATGCAGAACTGCAATTGCACAGAAAGAGGATGAGGTCATCAACTAAGTTGCGAAACATTCATTAAACAAGTCACTCCAAATAGCCTTAAATAAATGAAGTGTTCTGCAAGTAAAATCGAATCCTCACCTACTTTAAACGTTAGGCTGCCAGGCTAAATGAGAAAAAAACCATAGCATCTGTTAATAAAAAGAAACACTGATAGCAGCAAACAAAATAGCATAGCCATTATACTCAGAAGAGCCAGTAGCCTTCAGACTTTTGTACCCACCAAAGTTTCAGGTTTTTGTGTCGTAATCGCTGTAGGAGAGCTGAGCAATTTTATCGGATGAGAAGGATGAATACTAAAGAATCTGGCAACAAATTTCAAGATCCAGATACTTAAAGCATTCTGTTTGAGTAAAAGTTTAACACTAACTAAATAAGAGGATATAGCAGTGCAGTGCAAAAGAGGACAGCCAAGTTACAGGACTTCTTAACAGAGACTGCCCAGCACAAAGATGCAGGAGGTCAGTGCCCACCTAGAGGATTGTCTAAAGTCAGTGCACGCATTATCTTTGGAATCTGTTGGCGACCCCTCTGAAGTAAGTTTCGGGTAGATCCAAAACAGTGAAGTTGGAAAGACAAATCCAGACATGGGTGAAGGTGCACCCACAACTTCAAACACCTGAGCAACTCCAGGCTCATGGATACAACTGAACAGGCTCCTCGTGGTCAGCCTGTGAGACAGATGTGGGGACAGCACATGGCAGGTCAGAGGGCCTGTGGTACTTGCGCCTGTTCCTGAGAACACTCTTCAAGTGCAAAGGCACAGTCAGTGCTTTCTGAATACAGATGTTATCACCCACAGCTGACAAACACAAGTGGAAGAAAGCATTAGTCAGAACTTAATGTCATATAATTTGTCTGGTGTAACCATGAGCAAGAAGACCTTGCCCCAGAAGGTCAGATACATCATCTATAATATTCTTGAAAAACAAAAGCCAGGTATGACAGAGAACCTGAAAGGGAAAAGGAAGGATGGACTGACATTCCTAAGAATAGGTGGCTGAACTGGTGGCCCACAAGTCAGGTATTGGGCACACAAGATGGTCCTAACTCACCACCTTTTCTGTAGCAGTTCTGGAAGAGACAGGGCATGACAGCAGGTGAAAACTGATACCTTCTTCTGTATCTGTGCATGGCTCCCTGTCAGGAGAGCCCAAGACCTGGCAGTCAGCTTCCAGCACTGAAAAATTGGGACCACCAATGCAAGTCCACCCTTCACATACTGCCAAGGGTATCTAAGGCACTTTTCTCGTGTCTCTCACAAGCCTTCTCTGAAGGGTAGCACAGAATAACTGAGTTATACTTATGGTCAGGAATCCCCTGGAAGATCCTCTTTCTCTCTGTTGGCTACAGAGGGAGTCCTTGGAAATTAAAGTCTTAATTTTGTTGACCAAAATTAGTCACATAAAGCTAGGGAATGTGAAGTCCTTATCCTTTCCTCAAGGCATTTCCTTTGCGCAAAGTAGACAAATTTTTAAGGTTTTAACAAATGGTTTTTGATAAATCAGTATTTGAGATTCAGCCAAATAGCTTTACATAATTTCTAAAAAAGTTGAGCGACAAAAGCTTCTGTTAACAGGAATGAAAGATACAGGCAACCCAGAATCCCCAGGCTGAGTAAACTACAACTTCTGGTCACTTCTGGAGTCTTTGTGGTGACACTGTATCTCTTGCAGTGAACATTCTTCTCTGCTGCTGTTAAAAAAACACTTACTTAAAGAAAATTATTTATGCTATTCTTTATTATTGGGATTGTAGATGCCCCATTCTATGCAGATGCAACAAAAGGATATCATCTCTATTTAGGAGAGGTTATAAGTAAAACAAAATTTACTAAAAAATCAAAATAACATGGTAAGCCAGTTTTTTAATACGATCATGGCTCTACTGTATTACACTCCACAGGGGCTATAGTGAGACAGTTGTTGAAAGCAGCTTTGTTTATTGCTAACCAACGAACTTAGCAGGGGGAGGGATTCCTGTCACAAGGCAGGATATAAGGAAGGAAAAATAACAGTGTATTTCTGTTGTTGTCTTTATTCTGCAATATTCTGTATAATCCAAGTCACTGATGATGCTATTTTCTTGGCAGCAAACAAGGAGCTATTGTAATTAGAAGAAGCTATTTTCATATGAAACATAGAGTATGTGTTACAGCTTTCCAAAATACTATGGAAAGATTCAAGGTTATAACAGAATACTGTGGAGAAAGCCCATACAAATGAAACAATGAAGAACGGAACTGGACACACGGGTAATGTCTTCAGCTTTCTCATGGGCAAAGTCACTCACTAGTGAAGCCAATGACACTCACTAGTCCTACACATTGTCCTCTGAAGTTGGTGGTGATGTTACAACTCAGAGCCACCACAGGACAAGGTTTGAGATCGGCCATGTCTAATCCTGCCACCTGTATCAACCTCCCTGTAAGCGGCACGGCTGGGCCTTCACTGCCTGTATACCAACAACTTTTTTAATCAACACTTTACACAGCAGAAAAGTAGTCATGTGAGAAACATTACTTTCTTGCTGAAATATGGCATATAGAGAAATAAATGGGATATATTTATTTCCCAGCAGTCGGACATTGCAGATACATCATGTCTCTTCTGACATTTTCTCTTCTGTCCCCTCCCTCTCCCAAAATGAATGCATTTGCAAAATTAGGAAGGGAGAGAGGGCAGAGAGGATCAGTTGACAGGTTCCTCTGTAACCACAGTGTTAAAATTAAGACAGTGTTTACCTTTGTAAACTTTTTGTTTAAAGATACAGCTCATCATAGAATAATATATCAAATGCAAGAGTTTTGAATTTTTTTATAAATGCATTTCCCCTTGTTTTTTAAATTGTGGAGTTATGTCAAAGTTTCTCAGGAGGGTGTACATCACTCATGCTCCAGAAATGGTATCTAGCCAGCAAGATATTGCTACAGAATGACAAGAGAAAGACTTCTGCAGGAGCACTAGTCCTTTTAGTTCAGAGCACCAAGCTCTTTACTAGGAACTATGAGAGATTAGCTGTCTAGTTTGCAGCACTGGAGCCAGGTGCCTGGTACTGTCTGGAGTTAGTACCTGCCTTCAGGATAAAAAGAGATATTGCAGCTTCTGGCTTCACACAATCCAGTCTGGGCAATTCGTCCCAGAAGACTTCGGGTTCATCTTTAAAGCAGTGAATAGACTAGTAATTTATGGCCCAAATGCTCTGAGTTTTTTCAGCAACATAACATCATAGCCATTCAGTATTTATGGGAAACAAAAAAAAAAAAAACAAACCAAAAACATCAAAAAACCTGAAACCTAGCATTCTACAGCTAATTATCTTCTTGTACAATTAGCACTATCATTAACAACCCAGAAATCCAAATTCCCACCTCTGAGTGCAACAGACCCACAACCAAACAACATTACTATCCGGGTTGTTAAACATCAGGCAGCCTCTGTGCGAGAATCCCTTCTCCCTGCGCTGGGCTACGTACTACCCTGGGTTACACAGCACTGGTCCCATAAGCGTCTACACATCCTGTACTTGCAGGCAACACCAAGCCTGGCTCCTGTTAGAGCCCATCTGGCACGCAGCTCTAGGAAGAGACTCAGCAGCATATTTCCTAGGACTTGCCCTGATGGATGCCACTCGCCAGGATCATGACTGAGGGGTTACAGTTAGCACAGGCAGCACCTGCCAGGTCAAAGACTGGGGAGCAGGTCAGAGACCTAAACCAACATCTTCAACAAACACAATACAGACCCATGCACTTCAATAAACACGTTGATGGAATAAAATATGAATTTCCCAGTAAATCTGATTTTTTAAAAGTAATTTCTCCACTACTGTAACACATCTATAGAAAAAATACTGCAGAGAGTACAGCAGACATTTCAAACTGACACAAAAATTTGTTAAACAGAATTCAATTTTGTTACTTATTTTGCTTACGTAACTCCTTACTTCCATGTTGCTGAAACTAAAAGTAATCGTTGTGTACACAAAACTACTTCAGATCTAGCCTTTCCTTCCCAAACTATACAACATGATTTTAGGCCTTTATAAATAACTGCAATTCTGTATCTGTAAACTGTTTTCTGAATTCAGAGAAAGCTACAAATATATTATGGCATCATTCCTACAGGAAGGATCATGACAGGAAACACAACTTTTTCAAGAACTGGATTCATGCTTTGGAAGCCTCTTCTGCAAGAGCGATGACTATAAATCTCATCACATTCAAAAGACAGTAGAAATCTCCCACTAAAATCTCAGGTCTTTGATTAAGGTTTCTACTAAGCTGTTATAGACACACACACAATACACATATATGACTTTTTTCCTCACTCCTACTGAAAGGAAAAGGAAAATTATATATGAAGAATGTAAAAACAGCAGGGACAAGCACTGAGAGAATACGATAGGTATCATACTACCTGAATAGTACAGTTAAGATTGGTCCATTCACTTCTCAGCCAGATCTGTAGCCTGCCCTTCCATACATACCATTGCTTAAAATGTTAACTTTCCTTAAGCCAAATGTTTAAATATATATTGTCTGATAAATCTATAGATTTCAGCTATCGCCAGAATAGTTTTCGAATGAAACTGTTATTATTTCCCCCCTCTTTGTCATCAGTTTTCATGATGCTGTCAACGTTAAGCCAGAAACTACATAATTATTCAGCACAGATGGCACAGCAATAAAAATCTGGACATTTTTCATGTGAATGTCTGTCTTTGGACCTATTTTCTAAGCATATGGAATAGGAACCACTACATACTGCAGTATGGTAACACTCTCGACAGTGATAATTGAGGAATTACTATTACTTGAGTATTATGTTAAGGGTCCTTTGACCTAAGAGAAATGTCTTAAAACAGGTTATCTACCTTGGCACCATACTTAACTCATTCTACTTCATCTGGTACAGTAAGAAATCCATCTGCTGTCTTTACATATCTTCAACGTTGAGGCTCAAGGTGGTGATCTCAAGGATGAAACATCTGAATCTCTCTTCCAGTCAGCTGAAAGGAAGGTGGAGGTTTAAGTGTACCGGTATGGTTGCAGTTTTTCTTGTGCAGTTAAAACTGAGCACGCAACTACTGCTTTCTATTCTTCTAGTCTAATCCAGGTCATTTAACATACCTCATGTAAGGTCAATGAAGTTTTTGGATATGATTTTTGCAAGTGCTGAGTACCTGCCATTCCTCGGAAACGTAAACTTCTGGTACCTGAGGTTTCTGCGACATCTGGCACAAATCTTGCTATAGGCTGTAAACGCACTAGTAGCATAAACAAGGTAGCACTTGTTCCTAAAACACTAAACCCTAAAATAAAGCAAGAGCAGGAGTAGAGACATTCTGGTGAATCAGGATGCCTGCAAATGCTCTTGGAGTACTGCAGATAAGACGTGAATACTTGCAGCATCCAACAGGTCTCATGCTCCCCGAAATAAAACCTGGCCAGTTCCACAGCTCTTCCAAAAAATCAGCTTCCACTACAAGGTGGTTGCTGTCAAATTAGTTGCCCCTTGAGGAATCAAATTATATGCCTCAAAATCTATATTTAAAGTCTTGCTGCTACATAATCAGACTATTAACACCATCCACTCACACGTTCTTTGAGATTTGGGACAATTCCACAATTACTACGCTCTGGCTGGTGTTAAATTTCGGAGTTACTTACTCTGTATTAATTACATCATGTGAGAGTATGGTATGACTAATCTCTTACTAACATTACCCGCAGTGCATAATACATGCATAAGGCCCCAGTGACAGATTTCTTTTTCTTTTTTTTATACCATACTCTGGCTGACAACTAATAGTGCTACAGTTTACAGTTACCATTAACTTCAGCTTTAAGAAGTATTGAAGATAAAGAACATTATATAAAATCTCACTATTACTCTGCCTTCCCCTACACATGCGCTTCATTCCTTTTATTATTTATTCCACTCTGCCTGTGCTGTATGTGTTTCCTTCACCTGACAATAAGAACTTGAAGAGGGACCAGGAACGACATGTAATAGTATCTAAAAAGGTGAGCTTGAAAGTACCAGGCCTAAAATTGCTCTTCACTGCTGTCTTACACATCTTTGCTACTTGCCATATTTTAAGCAGCAAATGCAAGCACTTAATAATGTTTCTCAGCTCCCAACCAGTGAATTTAATAAGAATGCTGGAGTCCCTTAATTTGATTTGCAGAGACAGTATGAAATGGAAACACTAAAAAAAGAAAAAAGTGTAATGATTTTTTTCTCTCTGTGCCACTTCCATATCAACATGTCCTTACCTGTAAAAGGTTTCAATATTCATGTCATATTTTAATAATCAAAGGAACTCTTTACACCATCAATGATTTCTTATTAAGATGCAAATCAAGAATAATCTCTAATCTTCTAGCAGAGCCTGAAAGCACTTTCTTAATTAGCCAGGCTCCATCTAACATCTGACAAGGCTTCCCTCATCGTAGGAAAACTGACTTTAAAATACCTTCTGAATTCACATTTGTGGTCAGCAATTAGGGGCTAGAATTGTATATAGGCCATCAAAATCATATGATAATTTTTAATTGTCACTAAAAATCAGCATACATTCTCCTTAACAACAGAAAGCGTGAATGCTTTGGTTTAGATGTTTAATCAGTGTTTCATAAACTGGTTCTGACACCTGAATTCCTTTAGATGCAAAATGAAATGTCCCATGTGAGACAAGCAAAACAGTATTTCACTGACTCAAGAGTCACTTCTAAATGCTCATTAGGTGAGTTTTTCTTCATGGTTTTTCTCTCACCACTTTACAGGTTTTGCAGTATCTCCTTTCATCTTTTAACTACATACCTCAGAAAATGTAAGTCTATAAAGCATCTATGGTGATTACATGATTACCACATCTCACCTGTTGCTGTCATCATATGGTCCATAATTAACCTTCAAAGTGCTTTGTTGCTATCTCAGCTTAGAGTGATAAAATCCTTGAGACAAGGACCATGGCTTGCCTTCATTTTTAGAAAGCTTGCTTTCCTCGCAATCAATAACAGATTAATAATGAATTATTAATATTTCTGTCCCTTTCAGGCCTTCGGTTGTATTGAGCAGAACTTTGCTAAAGCCAACAGATGTCTAAGTTCAAGCGGAAGGAGAACTGCGTCTCATGGTAGCAGCTTTACTATTTTCTTCATGCACTTTGGCAGGCTGACCAGTCATCCTGTAGTTGAGGAAAACCCAAAGAAGGTAAAATAGGTATAGGTGTTTTCCACCCACAGTCAAAAGAGCAAATGCTCCAAAGAGATTGAACGTATGTGCTGGTCCTGATTCAACAGAGTTAAACTTCATACCAGATTTTCAATTTCCACAACTTCAGCCGGACTGCTCAGTGTCTTAATTTAAAACTTGAGCCTGAGGAGATTTGTTTAAAGGAACTAATCCAGCTAAATACATTAACATGAAGAATTTACACAAGATAGCTCTCTCCATTTGCATCTCCCTGAGGCAGTATTCTAATGGCACCATAGCGTAAGCGTATGCGGCATTACCAGAGCATTGCCTCACAAATCTGACGTCTTCCGTCTTCTGAATAATAAAAAAAACCCAGGATAATTATAGGTCAATAACTATCTGACTAAAGCTTAACTCGGAACAACTATCTCCATCTACATTTCGTGATTTTTATTTCCATGGTTTAGGTATCCAAAAGACAGCAGATTATAATCTGGCCAGAACAGTGCTCTGCCGTATCTGTTGACCACCCAGATGCCAGAAGGTCCATTTTCCTTGTAATTTCTTACAGTCAAGTTTTCATTCAAATTCCTTCACCAGCAGGTCAAAAGTCTGCTTCTCTTTCTGCAGAGAATAAAAGCACCCCTGGCCTCAACCTTTCCACAGCGATACGAACGAGCCAACCCTGGCAGCTCTGCTTCTCCCAGGGAGGGCCGCAGTGGTGCTCGGCCAGAGGGATGCCTCGTCCCGGCCGTGTTTATCTGACCGGAGGCAAAGCACGGCTGGAACATTGCAGCTCCTCCAGAAAAGGAAGCAAACAGTGCGTCTGCCTCCCTTACACCCCGCTCCGGGCCCCGCCACGCTCGCCCAGCACTTGATTTACTTCCCTGAGACTGCAGACACCATCCGGGCCAGGTCCCCACCTCAGGCCAGGTTCTGCCCGGGTTCAGCTCCATTCCCGCTCAGGTCAAACCTTGGGCTTCGCAGTCACCGCAAACCAGCTACATTTTGGGGTTTGGGAAGGGCTTGTGGATTTATTTTGTTCTGGTTGGGGGTGGTGGTTTTGGATTTTGCTTTATTCTGTTCGAGGTTGTTTATTTTTGTTGCTGGGGCTGGGAAGGTTTCTGAAAAGACTACTTGCAGTTTCTTCTCTGCCGACTCTTGCTGAAATCTGTCAGCTTCAAAATTCTGCTTCAGGGTCACACGTTGAGGGCTCTAAAATAGGCGCTCTTAATTATACCTAATTTTTTTTTTTTTTTTTTTTTTAAATTGCACCGAATTTGGACTGCGCGCTCCACTGCCGCGCTTGGCCACCCTGCAGACGAGGCAGAGCAGGGGCCGCACGACGGGCTGCGTTTGCCTCCCACTCGGTAACGCTCCGCCAGGGTCACATCGAGGCGTGACGGCGTGACCGCCCTCGCTTCCCACGCGCGGTGCCGAGCCGCCGCCGGGCACCGCCCCCGCCCCGCGCCCCCGCACCCACCCGCGAGGGCGGCCGCGGGCGGGGAAGGGCGGCCGCGCCGGCGCCGGGCGGCCCCCACGGGCGGGGGGGTCCCCGCCGCGCCGCTCCGGCCCCCCCCACGTACCGTGGCAGGCAGACCCTGCCCCGCCGCCCACCCCCGGCCCGGGCGCGGCCCCGCCCCGCGGCCCCGCCCCGCGGCCCCGCCCCGCGGCCCCGCCCCGCGGCCCCGCGGCGCCACCTGCTGGAAGGGACCTCTGGAGATCACCTCGTCCAGCCCCCCCTGCTTGAGCAGGCACACCTCGAGCAGGGGGCTTTTTAGGAAGGCACACCGAGGAAATCCAGTCATTGGGGACAGGCGAGTCACTAGAGCGGAGTTACCCCGTTTTTCCTGTAGCAGGGAGACAACTTGGGGAAATAGCTGGTTGCATTGGTACCTTTTTGCTCCCAGTCAGGTCAGTAAAATCTAAGACGCACCCACGCAGAGAAAAGTCACAGCTGATCCAACCCAGCATATGGCTGGGGTTTTTTGGAAAGCATTCACCTACCTGCCACCCCCCGTAATATTTTCCGGAAATTATTGAGACCCTTGAGGCTCAAATATGTTTATAGTTAATTCCACTAGGTCAATCCACCTGTTCCAGGGGGGAAGGAAATACCTCCTACCACAGATTTAAGGCTTTCGTAAATCAAATAAGATTTACAGATTTACAGCCAGCCTTACAGATCATGCACGCAAACATGACCGTTGATCAGCTCGTTTCAGGTGAAAACGTCCTGAACCTGAGGGGAAGCAGGGAGCAACAGGCCAGCCCGTGCCCTGCCGCGGGGCTGCCATCACTAACAGCCCTCCAGCTGGGCTGCAGCTTCTTCCCAGCTCAGCAACTGAGGACAAGCACGGCCAGTAACAGGGCAAGGAGGGGGGAGGAAGAAGGCAATGAAGACAGAGCTGAAACCTTTTCTCGTGGCTGGAGCAGTCTAGGGACACCCACTATGCTCATGTCCAGGTGTATTAGGAACCGGAGTCCTGCCTTCAGCGCTGCTGCAGCACAGAGGCAAGCCCTGGGTGTCCTGCTGTACCCGGTCAGTGAGCTGCACGAGCTACCCCGAGCCACCTGTTCACGCTGCAGTGCAGCCCTGGCCTTCGATCCTCTGGGTCTCACCCCAGTTATTTCTTCACAAAACCACAGTTTCCATTTGAGGTAACATCGGGTCCTAAAAAGGACCGCATTTTTTCTTGGTATGGGAAGTCCCAAGTAAGCTGCTTTTCTTCCTGTGAAGACAAGCAAAACAAACTTTTGGTTTCATTTATCTCTATGCAACTTCAGCAAAGTTTTCTCTGTGCAAGCTCAGCATATACTCACTGATACAGTTTTTTATTTCTTTCTTGAACCTTTCCGGATCCACAGTCATTCTCAGGGATCTTCTCTGAGGCCTTTCCAAATTTTTCAGCATCTTTTTTGAAGCACTGATGTCAGAATTGCACATAGCATTCAACAGTGATCTCACCATTGGTGCAGAGAAAATGAAACAAAACAAACAAGCAAAACCCCCCTCATCACCTCCTGAGTAACATCTCTCTCTTAGGACAGTGGAGTGAGTTTGCCTGCCTGCTCACAGGACAATTATACTGTCTGTCAATTTTCAGCTTTCTGACCAGAAAAAAAAGATTGCCTTTCATAATGCTAGGCCTATTTAGCTCCAGAAGAGGGCCCTTTCTTCTAAAACCTTACCTGTAGTCTTGGCGTAGAAAGTCCAGGTCCTTTTTCTCACATTGACCTACATATACTTCTCTCAACCTGAGTTCAGGTTTTTATCCCTAACTTACAGTATTACAGACAGCTTGCCGGTGTGCCCAATCTTCTGCAATAACTTCTTAACCCTCTTCTCCCCTGAGATGGTAGCAACTACTAGAGGCTACACTCATTCTGGCAGTGCTAATTTTTTGAAAGTTAAACCGTAGTGTCGTCTGGGATGAACACCTTGCAGAAGGCCATTTCATGAGCGTTTCTTTTTCCAACCAAGCTGGTGATCTTCTCAAAATTTGCATCGTGTATGGCTGACTAGATTAAATTTTCATGGCTAATCTAAGACTACAGTGAGCTTGTTGAATGTACGAATCTTGTAACTATCCTCCTTCCTTAGTGCGTGGTGCCTGGAATTGTATGATGAAACTTACCAGCCAGTGTAGCTCTTGTTGGGACCAACACAGATTGGCTCCTCATTTTCACACATCCAGTCAGTCACAAGAAAGGATTTAGTTCAGTATAATCATAACTAAGGAAAGAAGCAACACCATTTAGGAAATAGACTGCCTTCAAGGGCCAAGCTAGAAATATTTATACGTTGTCCTGCAAAAAAAAACATACCCAAGCTAGTGGGAAATAGCAGGGTATTTACATGATGAAATGGGAAGTGAGTCTATGTATTTGTGCATACACGTGTGTATGTACCAGGCCAATGGTAAGAAAGTGTCCTCCTTCGGAAACTGTTGTGGTTTAGCCCCAGTCAGCAGCTAAGCCCGACGCAGCCGCTCGCTCACTCCCCCGCAGTGGGATGGGGGAGAGAATCAGAAGAGTAAAAGTGAGAAAACTCAGGGGCTGAGATAAAGACAGTTCAATAGGCAAAGCAAAAGCCACACGCACAAGCAAAGCAAAACAAGGAATTCACTCACTCCTTCCCATGGGCAGGCAGGTGTTCAGCCATCCCCAGGAAAGCAGGGCTCCATCACGCATAACGGTTACTTGGGAGGACAAACGCCATCACTCCAAACGTCCCCCCA
This sequence comes from Morus bassanus, assembly GCA_031468815.1. Taxonomy (NCBI): domain Eukaryota; kingdom Metazoa; phylum Chordata; class Aves; order Suliformes; family Sulidae; genus Morus; species Morus bassanus. The sequence goes on from CM062568.1 coordinate 111,730,238, forward strand.
CTTCCTCCTTCATCCCCCAGCGTTATATGCTGAGCGTGATGTGATATGGTATGGGATATTCCTTTGGTCAGTTGGGGTCAGCTGTCCCGGCTGTGTCCCCTCCCGGCTTCTTGTGCACCCAGCAGAGCACGGGAAGCTGAAAAAGTCCTTGACTAGTGTAAGCACTACTTAGCAACAACTAAAACATCTCCACGTTATCAACTCTGTTTTCAGCACAAATCCAAAACACAGCCCCATACCAGCTACTGTGAAGAAAATTAACTCTATCCCAGCTGAAACCAGGACAGAAACTTAAAAGAATCATGCCCATTTTTACGAAGCCCAAAGTCATACCTTACAAGAGTGAGTTTTCTGCTTTGACAGGAAAATAGGCTAGATCACCTCTTTCTTCTTTTCAGTTTAGTAGCAAAAATTTAGCAAGAAGCCTTTCCAGCACTTTATATTTCTCCAAATGCCAAAATATAAAATGTGCTGGAGAATCCAAGTGTTGTCTTGCTTATAAGCAGGAATGATCTAGCCTGAGTGCTGTTTAAAAAGAACCAAAAAAACACAGAAAGGAAGGCAGACAAAAGAAGCAGGTAATAACAATAAAAAACCTATCCTAGGGGGCATGCTTCTTCAGGAATTGGAATTTTTTATTTCTCCTCTGGATAAGAAAATATACTATGCTATTTTATCTTTGCCATTCCTTGGTAGATGTCATACTTTAAGGAAAATCATCAACAGTTTCAATTATTTATGAATGCTACAGAAAAACCGATCCAACAAGGCATGGAAGGCAGGCAGTAGGATGAAGAGCATAGAACTCTAATAATTAGAGATGGGTTAGTTCTTCAGATATTTTTTTCAAATGAGAAGGATTTTTCTTGACAAGTATAAAAGAATAGAATGTCACTACACAGTGGAGAAGCTAAACCAGGAGCTATCAAATTCCTGATAATAAACATCATCTAAAGCAACATCGTAAAAATCTTCATTTTACAACAGTCTGATTCAACTTCCTGGATGGGAAAAAAACCCACACTGATAGTAGAGCTCCCTTTTATTTACGGTGACCTAAAACTGATTTAATCAGTCCTCTCAGTCATTTGAGAATAAGACACCTAACAAGGGTGCCATGAATGTAATCTCCTTCTCATTTCTGCATTTTAGCTAATGCTTTTTACCTTATGGAATGGTGACACGAGCTGTGCTGCAGGCAGCAGATGCAGGGCAATGTGTTATCTCACTGTCCTCTTCCTCCACCCACACCACAAGCCCAGCAGAAATTTAATCTCTCAGTACTATTCGTTTAATTGTTTTCCTGGTTGATCCCTAGCCTATAGATTGAGCCAGCTTGAAACAACCCTTTTCTTCCAAAGACAGTTTTTCAGTTGGGATACTTTTCAGAACTGATTTAGAGCTGACATTACTCAACCTATTAAAAATGAAACAAACAAACAAAACCCAAGCCCACTGGCAGGGCTCTCTGGCGGAGGCAGCAGATAAAGGGGAGAACAAGCAGCTCTGTGTGCGTGTGGGGTGGTGTCAATAAAATATCGATTCAGCTCGGCTGTAACCAGAATAGTTCCTCTGACCATACCTGTTGTCCTTATCTCTTACTCCATCATGTTGCCTGTACATGACTTCTTTAATTGAAGTAATGTATCTTTTGGGTCACTTTCCTTGTGTTAATATATGATGAAAGACTTAACAGTCAAGTGAGGGGGGAGAAAGAAAGAGGCAGCCGTTACACTTTGCATTCACCTTCCTAATACATGACTGGAAGAATCTGGAGGCACGTCTCAGGCAAACATCAAAACAGCTATTATACAAATATGTTAGAACATCAAAGCGAAAGCTCTCGTGTACCCTAGCTGATTTCCATTGCAAATACAAAGCTAACTCATTTATTTTCCAGTTTGCGCTCATGATTATTTTAATTTAACATGTTTGTCCGGAGGCAGCCGTCTTATTGATGCCATGGTGCTGTGTCACACAAGCTGCAGCCTGAGACACCCCAGCTGGGCTTCTCAGCATCAAGAGAATTTATTCATGTCTCATACAAAATGTATTGTATGGGAAAGCTTGCAGTGGTATTTTGCAAAATAGCAAAATCTGTTACTCTGGAATGTTACAGATATTTTAAGAATCCCATATGGGCTTATCTAGTCTACTTTTTCTGAAGATGGTCAGAATATACCTTAGTGGCAGATAGAAAAGTCTCAAGATGCACTTAACTGGCAGCAAAAGCAGATTGTCTGCAGATCCAGTTGTCCTTCTGCATGAGAAAAGCTAAAGGGAAGCTGCTGGGTTAGTGGAACCACCACTGGTGCCAAGGTTGACATCTAACTGAAATTTTAGTATGAGATCAGTTACAGGTCTGTCACATAGCAGCAATTCTACTGAGTTTTGAAGAGGAGGTGTCAGCTGTAATTGTGAAGAACCGTGCAAATATACCCTGGAGCCACACAGGAGAGAAAAAAAAAAAAATCTTTGAGCTTTATAACCAGTGAATTTAACTTCAGTCATTGGCTGTTGCAGGCATCTCACAGGTTCATGGAAATTAGAACTGGAAGGGATCTTAAGAACAGGTTACAGTTGGCAAGTTTTCTTAATGGTTATCCTAAACTTATCTTGCTGCTATTTTAATAAACTTTTGTCCTGTTTGTAAGGGAACAGTGACAGTGGGGCTGCTCCCCAGGGGAGGGTGAGCCAGGAGCCGAGGGTGACTCCAGCACAGGCAATGCCCTCACCAACCAGCGTGCAGCCTCGCACGCAGCACGTAAGCGGGGCCAGCAGGGCCAGGGACTGGTAATGGCATCTGTCAGCAGTCCCAGACACAAGAGAGGGGGTGAACCAGGGCCATTTCCATCCAGGGGCAGCAGAAGACGAGAGCAGATGAGGGTGAAGACGGAATTGGAGACAAGATGACAATGTGAATCTGAGGTCCATCTGGGAAGCCCTGTCGGAGAACCAGGGCAGGGGAGGCTGGGGCAGGGGTCCCAGGTGAGGCTGGTCGGGACAATTAAGACCTATTAGCACTGACAGCGTCCTGACAGTATTCACAGTGGACATGGTGATCAGTTATACTCTTGTTTTCTGTGGGAGATGCATCTGCTGTTTTTATGCTTTCCTTTTAAGTTGCACTCTTACACTCATGGAAAGGAAAAAGAATTGTGAAATTGTACTTTAAAAAGGTGTATAAAATCATGCACTCAGTTCTTGTGTTTGGTGTTGTTCTGTCTCAATATCAGCCTGTGGAAGGATCTTCTTTATTGTTGTTGTTCTGGGTTTGATTTTTTTTTTTTTTGTTTGAACCACTTTAAATTCAGATACATGAACATTTTCAAAAAGCAGTCCATGAGACCTGTGCATAGCTTCAAGTACTGTTTCTTTTATCAAAACAATTGTGTAAAGATTACTTTTTTTCCCAGAAGGCATTATCAAACAGTTTGAGGCTTCAGTATGGGAAAATCAGGAAAAGTGCCACAACATGCACTACAATTAGCCACAGTTTCAGGTAAGATGGCTGAAACCCCAGACCTCTGTAATCTCCATCAGTTTACACATCCAACTCTTGTAGCGTGAGAATTGTCAGTACTGTCTCTGAGCAGTAGGTCATCCCCCATGTTTTTCATATATTCTGAGACCAACTGTTTTTTGTTTGCTCAGCACTATTAAATGCTCATACAAAAACCATAGGCTGATAGTTGCCTCCCATCATCTTCCCAAACTACCAGTTGTTCAGCTTTTCTTCCAAACATTATCTGTGAAATATTTGAGAGGATAGAAGAGCTCTCTAAGGCTGAAAATGTGAGTACAGTTACAACGTGTTGAACTGAATAGCAAAATTAATATTATATAGGGGTTTTTTCATATATTTTAATTAAATAAAAGACTCCAGAGCTTCTGGTTTGCAGTTTGTTTTCTTGGAATTTCTGTTTTTTCAAAGTGGACACAGAGCTGTACCTATATCCACTGCGGGATATTTCACACACACTGTGTGAACAGTGCAAGCACTGAGTTATTCTAAAAAAAAGTACTTTGACAAGGAATAGCTGTGTACAGAGGAAATGCACATACTTGGGAAATAGATCCATTTACAGTGCTAAAGCTTCACATACTCCACTATTTCCCACATTTTCTGCCATATGTTTTATTAAACCAGGAACTTTTGAACCTTTGTCCCTGTAGGGAATTTAATTTAATCAAGGCTCATTCACAGGAGCGACAGATACTATATCTTGTCTCAAAGTGCAGTCTAATTCTGCCTTGATGCTTCTGCATAATGGATGCATACTTTACACTTACATTCCAGAGTGTATTTTTCAGCTAATATACTGTTCCAGCACTGTAGAAAAATCATCTGAAAATTGAAATGTGTGTCAGTCAAATGGTAGAGATTAATAAAAATTGCTGCCTGCATAAAAAACCTGAACTAGGTTTCTAGCAAGAAGATATTTTATTAGCAGAAATAAGAAGTTCTTTTCCGAATTCATTCTCATATGATAAATTAACTTCTCTTACAGTACAGACATTAAATCATTTGAAGTTACCTTAACACAGTTCTCCACATCTGTGCCCTTGCTGAGATTCCTTCAGTGCCCAGCAGCAGGAGCACGCAGCTAGCTGGAAATGAAAATGAGTTATTTATATATAAAAGTACTGAGCCACCTTTGAACTGATTAAAAAGTTCCCCTGTATGCTGACTGCATATGGGATCATCTGAGATTATTTGCTTTGTAAACCCCTCACCTCTTGTAGTTTCTATCTCATAACCTTTAAGACCGATGACATTTTGCAGTGACACTTTTCAAGCCCAGATTCCTTACCTATGCATTTCTTGAAGTTTTTATAAGACAAAGCTTTTATATTTTGCCCAAAGCACTCACACCATTGAAGTTTTCCGCATCTGTGTAACTAAGACTATCCAGACAGAAAAGAAGGTGATTAAATTAATCTTGCCTGCTGCAGAAGTTTGATTTTAATGAACTGGGCGTCTGCCAGGGTACGGGCAGATGGATGGGACACGACACATTTACTTGTTTGTTGACAGAGACTGAGATTTGGGTTTCCTTCGTTTGTCAGCAAATGATCTTAGAACATTGTGATTCTGGTTTCTTTACAAAGTAATTGAGTAGTCAAACTATTGTTGATGCATCTTCAGAAACCCATTCATAGAGCACTCATTTTCTTTACATATTGCAAGTGGTTGATGTACCTTGTGATCTGATAATGCCAGAGTTGTCTGATGCATTAATTTTGTTCTCATTGTATATACTTCATCTTGGCTATAACTAATTATTTGTTAATCTTACTACTGTACTATGTCAGGAGCCTGTTGTATAGGAAGACTGGAATGCAGTTTAATGAGAAAACAACCAAAATAAAAACATTTCCTTCCCCAGTCTCCATATAAAAAATAAATTATAAATGTTTATGAACAGTCAGACTAACAAGAGCAAAGAACAAACACAAAGCTGGTCAGCATGATTACCAGTGATCTGATGCTTCAAGCCAAACAGATTTCACTGTTTACTTTGCAAAAAACTCACCCTTCTTCCTCATAAAAGCTAGAGGAAAATGTTCTGTAACTATAATTTTTATAGATCCTCTCAGCAGGGGCTGCAAGTCAAGAGCACAAGACCTGTCAGGGGATGAACTTCCATATTACTCCCAGTTCTACCTACCATGGATTGGAGTAATCCAGCTCCTTTTTAGAAGCACATAAATTACTGGATGGGGATCCCCAGAAAGCAAGTCCTCCCAGCACAAAGTCTGGAAGCAAATGTTCAAACCATTCAGTATTTTTTTGCACCCACTCTAAGCAACTGAACTAGAACTGCCTTATGAGGAAAGATTAAAAACAAATAAAACTTACATGACTGACCAAAAATGACTTGTGTACAGATATAATTATAGGCTGTAAGTGTCAAGGAAAGACACTGTTTAGCATGGTCAAAGGGGCAATCTGAATAAAGAGGTGATACATGTTACTTAGGAATCTGCGTTACCAATAAACTAACCTTTATCCCTGTATAATTTTTGCAAATGCTGTGATATAAAGCACTACATGGTTTTAAGAATTACATTAAGTGTGAAGTTTTATGTGCCTTATGTATTTTTTCTGAGTTTATGGGTCTATTGGGATAAATAAGGTTTTATTAACTTGTGGATGCCAGATCAAATACTTAAAGGATCTTCAAAGGTAAAAAAAAAAGTCTGGAGAAAAATATGTGTGTGAAGCAGTTCTGAACAGGTTAACCTCCTGCAGATTATTTCTGTTTCAGAAATGTACTTCAGCGTTATCTTAAAGAATGACTAATTTCCACAAGCTCCTTCTTCAGGGTTTTTGGTATTTTCAGCTCTCATATGTGACAGCCTTACATTTAGAGAATAATATAAATTGATTAATTGTTTGCAACTATGATATGTTAAGTCTCATAGTTCAGTTTCTAAGTAGTGAAGTCCAGTGCCCTCTCCACAGAGAAAGAGAACATCCTTCCCTTCTCAGTCCTAACCACAAGATTTCCCACCATTTTGCCAGCACTCCGAATTTCACAGCATGCACAGATAAGGAAGGCTAATGTTCTGTGTTCTTCAGAGAACACCCATACAAACACGCATATACACAAGCATCATCTGTGCAAGACAGTGCAATCAAATAGGATTAGAAATGTGTTTCATAGATCAGCAGAACCCTTCGTGCATTTAGTACCGTTAGTGTCATTATGCCATTTGCTGGTGTTTTGTGTAAGGGTGCATAGGGTTAATTTAGCTTAAGCTGATTCCCTACCAATTTAAACAGAGTCATTATGAAACCTCATTAAATATATGTCTACATCAGGGTGCTGCAGTGATTTAACAAAATCAGTTTCTTACCTGATTTTCCTCATGCGGCCAAAATCCAAGCTTGGAAATAGCCCAGTCTTCCAACTGGACTATCAATTGACATATTAAAAATTCTTCTACACCATCATAAATACCTTAATCTGCTACCATTTATAGTGTTGGGGGAGAAGAAAATTTACATCCACATGACAGATAAAACTGCTCAGCAGAATAGCGAGGCTTCATTGCATGTGAACTGAGAGGACTATCTAGGACATGATAACAGGCTGAAGGGTGTTCCAGTCATATGTATCACGTGGTTAATTTCTAACATGTAATGTCTCTTTAAAGGCCTGATCCAAATCCTGCTGAAACTTGGCCTGTGTGGTCTTGGTAACATCTATAACATAGGCTGTTCTTCTCCAAGTTCAGTGGTTGCTCATCCATGGGCTGATACTGGGACTTCTGAGAGAAGCTAATGGCAACATTAGCCTGCCCTGTTTCTGAGGAGAAAGCGAAGTGCGATAGGAGTGATGAGAGGCACACAAGTGTCGTCAGCAAATCTCCCACCAAAGCTCAGCCCCACAACCAGTTCTCCTTGACACTGAAAACTGATTTTTCCCTTTCCAGGCCTCAGTCTAGGAGTGTTTGTAGAAAAGCTGTTATTCCAGGAGATGATGGTGAGAGCAATCCGATGGATGGAAACAGAGTGCAAGGGAATGATTTCTGAATTGGTTGCCTCTCGGGCATCTGCAGTCAAAGCTGGGATAGTGGTTGTCCTTCACCTGGGGGAAGCCTTACTAAGAAACTGAAAAAGAGACCAGAAATCAGCTTTGCTGTCTCTGGATAAGTCTGTCTGCTATGTTTCTAATGCTTTCTGTGGCAATGCTAGATTCATGGCTTGCTCCCTCTTGTTGAAACCTCTGGCACCATGTAACAAGCAGTCCCAAAGCACCAAATGCAGGCTTCACTTTATACAGTAATCTAATTTACCTTCCTTTTAGTGGTCAGGTCTTCAGACAATCTGTGGGAAAAGATCTCAAAGTCTCTTAGAAGCACAGCACAATCATTCTTCACTAGGCTTCCAGAAATTCAAGATATATTTTCTACAATTTATTCAAAGCATTTGAGATTTTTTTTTCCTCTCTGCCCACTTAAGTTAGGTATACCTTCCATTCCTAATGAAGTATTAAGCTGGGGATAAGCTTAGTATATTAAGCTAATGATGGGGCAATGAAGAATTGCTGTTATTCCTACTTCAAATGGGGAAATGAGGCCTGCTCGTGTAAAGATAGTATTTTTGGAAGTGCTTGAGGGACAGAAAACTCATGAGTTGAAAACCCAGTGAGAAGGCATGGGGATGGTAGTATACTTTGTCGCCAACTAAAAATTTATTTGAGAAGACTCATGTAATTTATGGTAGTTTTCCATTTTCTCATTGGATGAATTTAACACTAAAGAGAATTTTCATGACAACAAATGAGACGAACATAGGTTACTGCCAGAGCCCCGTGCCTCTGCACACCCACCCAGTGATGCCATCTGCTAGAATATATGGGAAAAAAGAATGCAAAATATTAGGAATATCGTGGAAGGAAAATCATGTGAAGATTGTATTTATAACTTCATGGTCTTAACTTTGACGTTATTTAATCATCCTAATCTTTAGCAGAAAAATTCCATTTTACACTTACTTTGTGTTTGCATTTTCAGGTTTTCAGATATTCCTGCTCAGATGAGCAATAGCAAATAGCCAGCCTGTAAGGAAATGAAAGGGAAGATAGCACAGGTATAATACTAGAAAGCAAACACGTAGGAATACCGGTGAAGATTATGTCTCCTAGTACTTCAGCATTTGAGGCAAGGAGGAAAAGAGAGTGCTGTGAAGATTACATCTTCCTACGCCATTTTTCTAACCAAACTGTGCCCTCCAACCACTAAAACATCCTCCACGCTGCAATTCAGTCTTAGTTTACTCACAAAGCATTTGAATGTAATGAATAAGGAGTGACATTTTAGTAAGCGTGATTGACGCACACAGACAGATCTTGCTGTCTGCCAAATTCACTTTGTGCCCTGTAACTCAGAAGCGGCCAAAGCTGCGTGGTGGAGAATAAACTCTCCACGTGAGAAATTTTCACAGGCACAGAACTGCCAGCTCCAGACATTTGGAAAACACAGCTCAGGCCTCAAAAGAGTGCCATGGGGCTTTAAAAAGTATGAAACGTACTTAGAGTAATACCTTCTGTATTTTTGCATTTACGCTCTGGATTTGGAAACTTCACCTTGTTTTTTCTTTCTTATTTTTCTTTCTTTCTTATTTTTCTTTCTTTCTTATTTTTTTCTTAAATGAAAGATGACATTCTTTGGAAATTTTACAGTCCAGAAGCTGGACTCTATGAATACTTCCAGAAATTGCAAGGCTTGGGATAAAGTTGCAAGAGTTGGCAGTACGTCTGGCACAATAAAGGCTGCATCCTGCACAGGAAATTCCCTATCAGGTGTAAGATAGATAGAAGACTGGTAACAGGAATATCAGACCGAGATGAAATATGTCAGAGAAAAATAAGGGAGTAGATGAACTGAACTGCTTTGGCTCCTTTTATTGACACGAGCATGAGTTCTGTCTCCTGAATCCTATAACTCACAGAGGGCTTTCACAGGGGGAGAGCCTTCCTCCACCAGATCAGGCTTTTGCCATCTGTCTTGATCTCTCTTTTCTCCATCTCTGTGCAGTCCAAACAGGAATGGAGAATGTAAAAGCCACTGACACGTTATTAAATGAAAAATGGTCAGGAGAGGTCAGGAACAAAATCTCAGGGCTGTTTAAAGTTGCTTGATTGCTGCCTGTGTAGCAAATAAGGCAACCATACAAAGGTCACCGTGTCTCATCCTATTACATCAGTGCCCTTTCAAAGTACATTGTGTCCCTTCAAGTTGTGTCACATCAAGAGCTGGTCGAGTGCTTCATTGTGACTGATATTCATTGCTAATTTAACTTTCTGCTACTGGTACATTATTTGTGAACCGATTCTTGTTCCTGGAAGCACATTTGTTATTTGCAAGAGTGTTTGAGCAATTTGCAGATGCTCCATTTGATTGTTCACGTTGTTAGGAGAGTCACTTAAGACAAGTCATTCTTTCTTCTTCTCGATCAGATGACACTTTTTTTAAGAATAAGATTACTGAAGCATGTATATATTTGCTCATTCCTAAATAACTGTAATGCCCTTTAAAAAAAAAAAAAAAGTGTGAGTAAAAAGAGCCAAAAACTTTGTCAAAGAAGCTGACAATGAGCATGAACTTAGAGGACTTAAAATGCTGTAAGCTGCGGTATTTCTGCGTTACAAAACCAGTTAAAAGTCAAATCCCTTCAAATGTTGCATTAAGAGTAAAGCTCGGAATTCTCCGCTAGAGGACTCTCTCCTCTTTTAAATGGCACGCTTAGCTCAGATGAGGAATACAAGACCGTGTCCTTTGGTCCTAGCTATCGGACTGCTTAGTTTATAAAAACGTGTGAATGAGGTCAACGCTGAGGGACTTGTGTGAAGTCTCAAATGATCAGCCTTTAGCTTAAAATGGAAAAAGATTTTTGAGCCAGCATCCAAATCAATTAACCATGCTGTGAGATTGAAGTGAAAATCTCACTCTGTTTTGACACATGCGTAATATTTTATACATACTGTTGAACTCTCAAAAATATCTTCACCTTTTTCTATCATTCACACTCAAAAATTTATCAAACATGTTTTTCAGCCATGATCAGGACACATTGTTTTATTTTGACTTTAGTGAGTGTGGGAATATATTAGTGCTTAATATAAACTATTGAAACGCCAGGGAAATAAAGCGTTGCTTTTTCTTAGAGTCCATTTTCATGTTAAATCCGCCCCGTTTAATGGGGAAATGCTAATGAAAGAGCTAATGTCCCCCATCAATCTGCTTGTACCTGGCTGTGTGTTCCCTCTGCCTTTCCTCTAGCAGACCTAATGATTGTGCAGCTGCAAGGTGAGCTGGATTAACCAGCTGGCTCAACAGAAAACAAACCCACCAAAACAGTCAGATAGGCAAAGGGAGGCAGAGCACTAGGTCCTCTGCAAGGGAGCTGGAGGTCCCGCACGCTGGCAGAGGGCTGGCTGGGAGGGAAAGGCAGGAGCAGGACTTGCTTTCAGCAGCAGTTTGCAGTTGCACCAGATTAGGTGCAACATGATACTGCAGACTTTCAGGCCACTAAAAATGTCGTGCAAACACCACTTTGGTTTTCATTTGTTTTGTTTCTGAAACTGAAGTTAGGTCACATCCTGGCTTCTGATCTGTAATATTAGATTCATGCACTTTCCTGGAGTTCACTGGGTTCACAGCTGCTTAGTTTTATGCAGCTACAGAACAGGTGGCCTGAGAGAATTAGACCAATAGAAGATGTGTAAGTAAACTTGGGTTTACTTTTTTTTTATTCCTCCTCATGAACATTATAGTCACATGGCTGTTCTCTATGGCAGTACAAACTATAGTACTCAAGGGATGCAGCCATTGAAAATAATGATGACAATATATTGTGAATCCATCGGTTTGTGAAAACAGTCTCTGCGGTACTTATTGAAGAGAAGAGAGACTTACTTGGACAAAGTCTACAATATGTATCCAAGTTATAACTTGAATTCTTACATACATGTTACATTTCTGTTAAAAGCCAGATCTTCTCTCACTAAGAGTACCTGTGGAAGACACAAATACAGTGTGATGATTTGGTGTTTTTCCTGTGTCTGACAGATTTGTTACCATGCCCTAACTGAAATGAATAAGAGAGGAATGATAATTATTAAAATAAAACTTATGAAACAACAACAAAAAACTGATGGTTTAACATTCTGTATATTTTTGGTCTTTCGGGGTGATATTTTACATTAGTATACAACAACTTTACAGATGTTTATGCCTTCAGTAGTGTAATAAAATGTGTACAATATTTACTACTAAACATGATTTTCTGGCTTTTTTGTAATTGTTTTTGAAACATACTGATAAAAAACAATCAGACTTTCGGTAGGCAGACCTAAACCCAGAGAAAGCAAACTAGTACCTAGACCTTACTATACTAATGAAGTACCTTGCCTTTCTTTGTGACGGACTTAAGAAGTGGCTATCTTTCATTGTAAAAAGGTAGAGTGATTACCTTAGTGTTAGTTACTTGATGCTGGATGACATGAATGGGTTATACAATAGGCCCAGCTTAGAAAGGGATGCTCGTATGGATAAATTCTACGAAGTCACAGAATAAAAGAGAGCACACTTCCACAGAACAATGCAATCCAATTGCAAGAGTCTTTGAGGTTAAAACCTAAGAACTACAGGTAAGGAAAGACAATTCTGTTATCTACCTACTTTCATATGAGCAGGTGGTTGTGTTATCTAAATCTAACATTCTCCATTTCTTTTCAAGACAGACCTTTCAAGGACCTAGACTACACATGGGCCGTGTTCCCATGCAAGGGTGTGGAAACCCTTTTATTGCACTTGAGATAGCTCTCATGAACTTTAATCTGGACTGTTTGTCTGCTGCATGGTGCTGGATGAGGAAAAAAGGAGAGGGGGAAACCTGTGCTGTAAAATTCCATTTGCTGGCAGGCACAGCTAATACAAGGAGAGAAGGCATCATGGTGTACTTCTAATATAGGCCCACCGCAGGGGCATGTCTGAATCAATTCTTGCTATGTGACTCAAGGCAAAGTTTAATTAATAATTCTTTACCTAGTGCCCTTCATCTACTTTTGAAGCTTCATACCTTGCCATGGCAACCATAGGTAATGTCTATTCAGTCCATGATGAAAAGATCTGAAAAAAAACCAAACAACTCCAACCAAAACAATTCTGGTGGTAACTTTTGCTGGACTACTGGTGGAAATAGCCAAAGTTCCTGAGTGTTAAATTAAGGCAGCAATAATCAGAATGAAGTAATATAAAGCAGACTGTAAAGACTAACAAGCCATTCAGTATCGTCAAAATACACTTTAAAACTAGCTACATAGCATATACTCAGCATTGCAGAGTCTTCTCAGGCAATGTCTGCAAGGTATGGATGATAATTTTATTATGGAATAGAAACCAAATGGCTCCACAACTATAAAGGAATGACTGAAGTCAGAGGAGCAGGAAGAACCATGAGTGGTTTAACAGGAACCTCAAAAGCTAGTTATAGTCACAAAAAATGTAAGTAGAGCTTAATGGCAGTATTTTGGAAGAAAATACTTATTTTCTTAGACAAACCAATAAAGTTGGATAAAATGGAGATGCTTTTGGACTTGGCATCCCTTAATGCCAAATCCAAAAGCATAATGTTTTTCCCAGTATATTAGCTGACTTAATAAATGATACATCCTCTCCCTTTACTCACTGGTATCCTTAGATCATCGTGGTTGTAAACAACACTGGTCCTATTTTGGCAAAATATTACAAAGTAGAACAAAGGTGTCTTCTACAGTGGTAGGTTTCAGAATGAAAATGAGAGTACATATTCCTGCAGAAATTAGTTCAGTCATGAAGTTTTTAAGTCATCATCTGCAACTTCTTTCCTCTTGCTTCTTGCAATGAAGGCATCTTTCTTTCTGCCAGGCACATGCGTAGGTGGCAAATGAATTTCTTTCCTGATTATCGTAAGTGGAAATGTCCCAGTTTCTAGGTGAAAGTTTCAAATCTTCATTTTCCTTTGGAAGCAAAGGTCAGTGTCTAGTCTCACCTGTTTTAAGGTCTATAAAAGTTAAACCAAAAACAATGGAAAAACACAAATATGTCATCTAACAGTAGTTACCCACACAGGGCCAGCTTGGTGATGTTGGTGCTGACCTCTGCTAGAATTTTGGGTGTCAAATTCAAAATCTTGGTCTTTCTCATTGATAGCCATCCCGGGCCTTGGCTTATGATATGGAAACAATAATCCAATATACCTGTGCTTGGCACCCGCAAGTGTCTGGCAGAATGGTGATCAGAGCAAAGCTCTCCGGAAATGCGCACCAACCCTGTAGAGTGAAATTCCCGAGTCTGTGAACCATCATATGCCTTCACCACCTTCTGCTCCAAGTACTTTTTTTTGACCATTTCCCCCTCACTCCTTATAAATGTACAACAATATATACACTAATAAATGCTTTAAAAGCAATCCTCCTTCCCTATCTTGCTCTCATAAAAAAATCCCCCTACCAAAGGTTTTTCTCTACGCAGGCTCCTCTCTCTCCCTGGGGACAGGATGAAAGGAGAAAGAAGTGACAGATGTTAGCTGTTTGGTTAATGCACTATTAGAAAGCACTCAGGCACTATGGTGATGAGGGCATTATAAAAGTCTATGTGGAAGAGAATAGAAAAGGCACATCACGCGTAACATCAGAAGCACAATTGTGTAACAACTGCGTACAGCTTGTTTGCTGCACCTTGCTAAAGCGTCTTGTCCGCTTGCCAAGCTGAACCATTTGTCCTGCCCCGCTGTTGACAATGGGACTGAGAAACATACAGGGTGAGCACTCTTTCAGAGAATGTATACTCTGTCTTGCATGCCCTAAAGCACACCAGGGATTAAACAATAGGAATCACAGGCAGAATTAGCATTTTAATGGGGAACAATGAGTTTGAAAATTCCCATAATTTGGCCTTTGAGCACCATCTAAAAAAACTGCAGGCGCAGGGGGATGGAGACAGAGAGACGGAGAATGTATTCTGACCAGACTTATGAGAGATTCAGCCTGTGTTTTAATGAGGGATGGGTTAAAGTAAGTCAATGCAGCTGACCTTGCTGGAGACACATTTTCCTCACGCCAAATCCTGATATTTCAGAGCTGCCTTCACACATTCCATGAATAGATGTCATTACTCATTATCACATTTATCATTACAAGACTAAAACAACGAGGTGTCAACAAGGGGAAGGATTAAAATAAGCTTTAAAACTTTTCCCCCCACCCCTCCAGAAAGTACCTGGCATAGGATATTATGTGGCAACCATGTTCTAGGAGGGGAAAAAGAAGCCGAGCTTCTGACGCCAAAAAGTGTTCCTCAGAGATGTTATCCTACTGAGACAAAAAATTTCCATTATCCTCTTCCTTTCCAGACTGGCCTAAGACATTGAGCTGAGCTTGGAGAGATAACAGGCAGTTCTTCCCTGTACTGGGGTTTTTATTCTCTACTTTACTGCAAGTAGCATCAAGCGCACAGTGCAGATCTTTCCTCCTGTTTTGGAGGAAAGTCAATGCAGTTTTCATGTATGGCAATAAAGTACATTATAAAGAATAACTTGACAGTCAATTTTTTAATCTGATCATGGAAGCTGTCATGGGATAGCTAGGGTGAATGGAAAATCACATAGTTACTGAGGTGTGGAGAAGGGTGAATACCTGGCATGCAAAACTAGAGAGGCTGAAATTATCTCTTTACAGATGTCACTCACTAAGCCTAAAGAGAGCCCAACTACCCTGTTGCCAGGAGGACATGATGCTCAGAGCAGATCACAGGAGTCCTGCCCAACCTGCCCCTGATGGCGCCTTGCTCTGCTGTGCCAGAATGGCTCCATCCATTGCCCCACCAGCAACCAGATCCTGGAAAATGAATTTTAGAAAGAATGCTCCTTTTTTTTGGTAAGGTTTGGGGTTTTGGGGGTTTTTTTGTTTTTTTTTTAAAGCCCTATCAGTTCTCAGGGCTGCTTCACAACATGGCCACATGTATGGCGGTGCCGGCACACAGGGAGGAGGCAGAACACTGTGGCACAAAGCAGAAATAAGCAGGAACTATGAGAAAAGAAGCTAAGAAAATGCAGGAAGGTATTGCTGTCCTGTAGCTTGTGTAGTGACTCCTAAGCCTATTCCACAATTCTAAATCTGGTGATAAATGTAATGTGTTGGGAATGGGAATCATGCCTTGATAACTGCTTTAATAATTTTCTCTTTTTAATAGAAAGAAAACTGGCATTTCACAAACAGTAAATCCTGCTATTTGCAAATGAACTTTTTAAAAAAAACTGCATCAGTTAATAGAAGTCTCTGTCATTTAGCCAAATGCAAACTCAAGTGAATAAGATTGCCAATTATCAGTATAATTTTGAAAGAAAGGTATTCAGAACTAATTGTATGCTTCACTTGGATAGTCAGTCTCCATCACTTTGTGTTTGCAATGCCATCTTCTATCCAACTGACAGTATTATGTCTTTTTTTTATGGAATTTTCTCATTTGAAAAAATTAAAGCCTTAGTAAAAGAAAATCTAGCCTCCCCAAGTTAAATCTATCAGTCACTTTTTGATGCCTCTCCATCGTGACAGCAGAACAGTCAGGAGGACTGGAAAACTTAACAGAACCATGTTGAGGATGGTTGGAAAATGGCTAGTTCTATACACATGTATAGTCCTGGTGGGGAAATTGCTTCTTACTTATTTCAGTGATGCAAAGAGCCCAATTGTGCTTACATCAGAGTGAGTGCTATGTGAGAGCTGAATAACCTTGCCTTTACTCGTGTACTCCTCAAGTGCAAGCCTAGAATCCACAGAGCACTGATGAATCCATGTTGCTTTCTCTAGCACTTGCACTACTCAAGTGATAAAGTGCTGTATGCCATACTGACAGTGGAAGGATATTTAAAATGGCTTATGTGATCAAGCCTGTGATGCAAAAAGCTTGCTGTGGGAATGGAAAATGCCCACACACATGCAGAATATCATATTAACCTCTCTATATTTTACAGCATAAAATGTCAAACGCACATGCCCCTATGTAGGCCAAATGAAAAGAGACATTGCCTGATTTTGGAAACAATTTTATTTCCATTTACTGATCACAGATTCATGGATTTAAAAGGCCAGACAGCCCATCCTGATTGTTTTGTCTGACCTTTTGTATCACACAGGCCAGAGAACCTCCCACAGTAATTGCTACCCCAAGACCATACCACCTGCTTGTGTGAATACAGTTCTTTTAGAGACAGAACATTTCAGGGCCCAGTCCCATGACTGCAAGTAAACAAGAACTGGGCAGTTTTGCTCAAATGCTGTAACCATGTAGTGGGAGAGATAATTTTTTTCTGGGTTTTGTTTGAAACTTCTGAATGGTTTTGCCATCATCTCTGACAAATGAAGTCCTGCACTTAGTCTGTCAGCAGTTAAAAGCACAGCAATACTTGTTTCTCCAACATCCACCTAACCCTTGGCCTCTGCCAATGAAGGTGCCAGCTTTGGTGGCAGTTTCTGTAATATGGAGAGTTTTCAGCTCCAAACTGGACAGACAAGTTAATTCCCTTCACATGGTCCACTGAACAGCCATCAGGTGGTGATAAATTTCAGCCGCTCTTCATCTGCACTAGGTTCACTTTTGTAATTGTAAGTAACTGAAATATTGTAATGTTCTACTCTGAGCTTTATTATTGATATTTTATAACAATTCATTTCCCTCTCCTAAATTTTAAAATTTAAATTAATTTAGCATGCTAGATATTTGTTAAAATAGAATGAAGATTAGCATATGACATGGCATACTTATGTTATTTCACAGAAGCATCAAGAATAGTTAGCCCCTATCTTTAAAAATTTGAATCTAAACTGCATAGAATATGACATGGTAAAGATTTTGTGGTATATTATCTGAAATAACTCTTAAGATAACTCCTGTCACTATGCTTTGATTCTTTCCTTGCATTTCCTGTAAATTAATCTTTAGTTTCCAACTGTTAATCTATGGAAATTCAATGTACAATATAAATGGGACCTTTTAAAAATAGCACAGTAATATAATGAATTAAAATGACAGTAAAGAAAAAAAATCTTATTGTTGTGCCAGAAATCAGTTCAATATGCTGGCTTAGTCTTTTTTAAATGAAATTGAATTGATGAAGTTAAATGCAGTTCTTGCACAGAAAAATATGTATGATATAAATATTTATGTGGTCAGCACTTTAGAAGTAACATATATTCACCATATATATCCGTATGATCAAAACTTGGGATATCTTTATTATTTTTATGCAGGATGCAAACAAGAATAAGACTGTAGTGAATGAAAAATAGAACAATTTTGTCCCATATAAAGCCGTATTTATTAGAAGGTAACAGTATGCTGTTACCCTTTTTTTCTGAAAATTTCATTAATTTTCAAGGATGTGACTTTATTGAATTAGAACTAGAAATGGACAGTAGGGTCATTATCTTTGCTGATAACTTATTATTTGTGTATTTTACACAAAGAATGCACCATATCCATACATTTGCATGTGGGAGGATTCAAACAAGTAATATTTCTTTATGTTCTCAGCCCTCTGCTACTTAGTTCTCAGCCCAGAAATCTCTCTGAAGACTTTTCTCAAGGCCATAGAGCATGTTTCCAGTGCTTCTTTAAGCTGTCTCTGTATTTTCTGCTGCTTCTTTTTCAGTTTCTCATCCTCTCTTTTGCTAAAACATTACTCAGCAAAATATTCTTGACCATTACTGCTTTTGTTTTGAGGAGTAGCTGTAGTATTTTGCTTAACTGTCTTCTTATACTTCAGTACTTGATTTCTGTGTTGATTTTTTTTCAATCACTGTAAGCAATGGCAGTGTTACATCCTTATATTTTCAATGAAGCATGAGAGGCTCTATATTAATATTTAACCTTTTTTCACCACTTTTAACATTGTGCTCATGAAAGACACTGGAGAAAAGAGGAATGAGAAGCAGCTCTAGAAAACATGGCACAAAACAAATACCACACAGAACCTAACACAGCAATTTCTTTCTGTACCTATTAATGGTTTCGCTTTTTTCACCACTGTTCCCAATTAACTGTTAGTCAGACAACTTTAGCAAAAAAAATTTACTCGGTATCATCTAATATCAATGCTCACAAGCATAGATACTAGCCCTCACGAATCCTAATGACTTCTTGCACAATAAAAGGCCATAGGATGGAGCTTTGGACTATGGATGCTGTTTATATGCTTAGCTGGGTTTTTTTATTACTGGACTCCTTCAAGGGATTTTGTTTCATTCATGTCACAGCTGTCCAGCCCAGGTGCAGATGTGATATTTGGGCTCTGATGCTGCAGTGAGTTCAAGTCCACAGGTTTTGGCAGAATCAGGGAACAGTTCCCAGCAAAATATATGTGTGGGAGGACCTTTCTTTGTTCCTGTAAACGGGTTCAGGGATCTGTCTGTGGCGGGCAGGGGGATCCATTTGTAGCAATTAGGAAAATAAAGTAAATTACAGCCCAAAGATGGTGTTAATTGCCTCAATACAATAAAACTGAGAGTCTGTAATCTTCAGTGCTTACAAAGGTCTCATCTTGGATCAGTGCTGCAGTAGTAGCTAAATAATTGCTTCTCCTAAATGTCAGTGTTGAATGGAATTAATCTAAATTTAACTGTCTAAAAATCAACCATCTATTCTATACCTGGGCTCAACAGAGAGGAAGGTTCCCTCAGCAGTGGCACATCTCACTGGACACAGTGCCTGTAACACTGCCTTATATCCTAATATACTAGCTAAAACTAGATGCTTACCTTTAACAAGATAAGGTGAGTTATATCCCAGTGTTGGTGTATATTTACATGGCAGTCACAGAAACAAGCTTGCTTGGGTAACACAAACGGTCTGCCAGTAGTCTACATGTGATGCACATTCTTGATATTCTGAATTTGAACACTCAGATGGGTAAAATTCTACTTACCTGGATGTGAGGCTTTGCGCAGTAGTATTGTGGCTTAAGCTACTACTATTTGTTGCAATGGCAGGGAATGATTCTGCAATCTGTATTGATCTGAAAACATTGCCTTTGATTTTGATTGCTAATTGCTGTATCTGAAGTAACAACTAGCTTAGGAATAAAATTGACTGTAGGCAAAAGCTAGGAGGAATACTTTACAGTAAAGTATTCGTTACTCTATTCTTTTCATACTATTTCGTGTGACTGTAATTTTGCCAATATCTTAGAGTTAGCACCTATTAAAATGCTTCATCTACCATAAGGCTTTTCTCCATGTTCTTATAACAGCTCTGAAGTTATTTGTTTGTAATCATAAGAATTGGTAAAAGGAGGAGGGCAGCAGGCATCAGAGCTGATATGTGAAGTGTCAATCAGCTTTTGGATCATCATTCGCTATGACAGCAGTGGGAGGAAGAAGAATGGCGGTTGCAAATTTATTTTAATGTGTCCTGCAACCTTGTGATTGATTAGGAGAAAAACAGATTGTTTCATCCTTTTTCCACAATTGGATTTTCTGGTTAAATCCAGAACTGCCGAAGTGCAATAAAACTCTCTCATGAAAGCAGTAATCTCCCTAAAGCTTCAAATTCTCCCCACCCCCACACACCTTATTTCATACACAAACACGGAACAAAATGATGCATAAAAGCAGCAAAACTGATTACCATCAGCAGACTTTCTTTTTAATGTATTAGACCTTTAATCTTTTCTTAAGTGTTGGCCATTAAAATTATTAAACTACTTTCCCTCCTCCTGCCAATGTATATTTTTTGAATGAATTGACTAGGGTATTTAAAAAATGTTACTGCACTATTTCCACAGCTCTCCTGGTATGTTTTTTAGTGTAAATTTTGTATTGTTTAATGAAGTTCTCTCATCACTTTTCTGCAAAGCCAGTGGCTCCTGTAAGCTGCAGGAACTGCTTCTCCCCTCAGTTCTTTCCAGGAGCCCGGGGGTTCAGGAAGGTCCTCTGGATGAAGATGAGCAGGCAGAAAGTCCACTCTCTCTGAAGTCATCTGCTGGGACTTCATATGCAGGCTTTTCAGAGCTATCTTTTACTTCTCTTTTAGGCCCATGAATTGAGTGAATATTGGTCTTAAGAATGTCCACAACCAGTAGGTTAACTACCAGTTAAATAAACATTATGACAGCTAATAATATAATTATTTACACACTTCTGAAAGGACTACAGCACTGCAGGCTCCATAGGGGTAGTAGCAAACAGCAGCAGGTAGAGTAGGTCCTTTTCTTTGCAGGATAGCTCGGGGTCTCAGGGAGGCACTGGCTTTTCAGAGGGGCAGAAGACCTGCTTTTTGAATATCAGACTGCCTGAAGGAATCTCTATGATGGAGCTACCCCAAATAATTTGTAACATTTGAAAATACTGATCATTAATAAACTTAATACTATTTTTCCTAAATTAAGTGTTACCCTGTATATCAGGGTAGGTCGGGCTTCTTACACTAGACTTAAGAGCAAGTGACAAGCCTTTCTTCAGCTTTTCATTTAGTATAAATCTAGTGCCTATGACTGACAGAAATTAATAATGCAGTCTTGAAATATGAATCATGGAAAATGAGTAAGATGAATTCTTTTACTAAATAGGCCATACACTGACCACAATGACTTCTGCTCTATGTTGTCAATGACTTCTGCTCTACGCTGTCTGCTCTCCCTGGAGAGTGGTGACTAAGCACTGGGTGCTGTGGGAAAAATATCAGGGTGTAGCAGCTGAGTTTCTGTATGTTGTGATCTGATCTTGTGAACACTTAAGCAAACAAGTGACTTCCACATTTGAGCAGTCCCACTGACCAGAAGTCACTTCTTCCTTATATGTTTGCAAGCTCAGGGGCATATAGGTGCTCAGCTTTCTCTACCAACAAAATTTAGTCATTTACTTTTCATTTGTAACAGTCAGTTTATCTTTAATTTCACTCAAAACAAGTAATGTTCTTATTTAAACAGGAACTGAGAGCGTGCCGCATCAGTACGTTGACAATTAGCCAACCCAGCTGACATAGTGTATGAGTTACAGTAAGCACACATGAAAAGTTGCATCGGTCATTTATTTTGAGCAGGTTCGCCAACTTGGCCCATCTTCCTGAATAGTTCACTTGTTTGATACAAGCAACGAAAGACATTCCACTTATCTTAATTGCTTTACTCGTGTCTTCCATATTCCTGTAATGGTTCTTGATCGTTCAGCCTTAGAAATTAAATGTATTGTCTGCTATTATTTCCACAGGTACCAAGTATGAGCAGTTAGGTAGTATCATTGATAGATATATGCTAGCCTTTCACTTTTAAAAGTCTGAAATTCAGCTTTTGCATTAGATCAAAAGTACAAGCAATGTTAGCTGGATTAGTTTAGCTCCTGGCTGGCTCCTGTAAGAAAGCAACCAAACCAAACTGGCAGTATAATCAGTTATCACTAGCTGTATTGATAACTGCAGTTCTTGTGCATAACTTACATGTAGATAACCTTGTATGTGATCGGAGAAAGTTTACTTTCAGTTAAAGCAGTTGCTTTCTCTTCATGTGAATAACTTTGGTTTAGAAATTTCTATAACAGGCAGGCATAGCTAGCAAAGTTATAAGAAGGCAAAAAAGACTACGTGATTTAGATATAGTTACAAAAAACCCTCCAGCAGCCCACATGAAAGTAGATCAAGTTTGCTCAGGGAAACATGCAAAAGCTAGGAAATAGCAGAATCAATGTTGTCCATATAACCTTAATATGGCTGTAAAACAAGGCATTGCCATCCCACCATGCCCTTCTGCTTGGAGACGTGCATTATTGTAGGTTCATCCTTTCAGAAGAGACATCCAGCATCTACAGTTCTGGTCCTGCTTGGTGGAAGCTTGGCAATGTTGAAAAATCTCACAACACTGGGATTTATAATGGAAAGCGTGTGGCACCCATGGTGACACAATGATCTGGAGGAACTTCTGTTGCGACCTGTGGTCATTTGGATGTTTCCATGCTAGATTTCTCTGGGAGTGAGGCTCATGGAAGGGTTTTCCAGCTGTTTGCTCTCTTCTGCTTCCCCTGAGCCACAGTTTTTTAAGTGCTCAGTTGTGCTCCATATGTAGCTACACTTGAAATTGTTCCTTCTTTTTCCAATTTATTTTTTTTAAAAAAAAAAAAAGCATGATTTCACTGACTGGGTTCAGAGAATGTCTCCACAAAGAGTTGCAGCAGCTCAGCTGAGGGGCTGGTAAATTGTAGTGGTCATTGACATAGCTGGTGTGGGACAAGGGGGAGATTAGGAACCTGTTAAGCTGGCTTTTCTGCTGGAAAAATTATGATGTGGAACAAACCATTCATTTTTACTTGTGCTCTCACCTGTAACTTTAATTTACAGCTCTGAAGATATAGTACTGTGCTGCTACTCGAATAGCAGTCTCTCATCTAGCTCATAAGCACATTTTACCCAGACCTCACCTTATCTGAGGCAATCTGGTATTTCTTACCATTACCCTGCTCTCTCAGAAAGCGGCTGCGAGTCATGAAGGCAGAGTGAAACCAGTACATTGCTTCCTGCTGATCAGATCTCAGTAAGAATTAACAGACCTTAGAAGAATTTCCCAGCAGACCTCCATAGAGATTAATTAAGTACCCCTTCTCCACTGGATTAACCAAAACATACCGTTTCATTTAGTAATGAGAACTTCTTTGATATGCAGACCAGGCGCTGCAGCCTTGTCCTTGCCTGGCCCTGGGACCCACTGAGCTGGGCACTGTCCTGACCCCATCACCATCCTGTCCCCATCCCATCCCAGGGGCTGCGTTCCTGGCTTGGCCGGACCCCACAGTTGCCTGGGAATAGCCACGCTGTAGCTGACCCTGGTCACTGCCCCCCAGCCTGGCCCATCTTGCCTTGCTGGGGTCTGCAGGATGGGGCTGGTCAGGGAGGGAGGGCATCACACCACACTGGTGGTCCTGCGGCCCCCAGCCTTGTCCAGGCACCCTGATGCTGCCTCCTGATCCAGCTTCACAGCCCCAGGGCAAAGCCTTCCACAGTGAGCCCTCTTATATCCGATTTCATTAACAAGGTAATCAGTTTTGCTTAAGGACAAACTGAGGCTGACACACTAAGAATCACACAACACTAGCTTCTCAAAATCCCATCTATAGCTAATATTCCCTGTGAATGATGTTTGCCGTAAAAATGGGCACAGAGCTGAAAGAGTCTGACTGCAGGATTTGTGAAGGAGTCTCAGCACATGCTGAAAACATTGAGTAGGTCTGTAGATGACACTTGCCAGCCTTTGGAAGGCAAGAAAAATCAAAGAATTTGGCCTTAGGACTTCCTAGAGTCATAGGTACTTCCTAGGAGCTGCACAAGTATGCTGACTCCCCATCCTTATGTCCTTGAGGCCACGGACATCGATCCTCTCCTTGATTCCAGTGCCACGTCTGCACCTTCATCTCCCAGTTCTCCCTCTGGGCAGAAGCCAGAACAGAAAGCAAACTAGAGGAATAGCATCAGTTTTGACTCCCTTTTCTACTGGGTTCTTAGGAGGGAACGGTGCATGGCAAAATGTTTCCTTCTTAAACTCAGCTAACCCTTTCTAGCCAAGTCTGGAGCACACAATGTCACTGCCAGGAGACTTCCATGAGGAAGTGAAGAGAGGGCAGGTGGCTTCTCTCTGAGGTTTTACCTTTCCTTTTGGCTCCTATTAATCCTTGTCTGTCTCACAGTGTAAAGGAACACAGAGGTCTCTGAATAGGCTGCCTAGAAAATTCACTGTTGTGCACTGGAAACCGGAGAAAAGAATGCCTGATTCATTACCACACTGCTGCTGGGCTGAGGGCAGTATAATGCCATGGAAATCAGATGGGATGAAGCTGGCATAGAGCTGCCGTGGATCAACATAGAGAATAAGCAGTCACATTGTTATATTTATACTTGAGGCCCTGGCACATCGAAAGCGCTCCTTGCACTGCAAAGCAGCATCATCACACTTGTAAGTAGCAATAAAACACACCTCTTTGCACATGACCTGCTTAGAACAAAAAAATACTGCAATCCAGTTTTGTGTAAACACCCTGGTTTTCATTTTCAGAGCTGCGAGCTTGTAACATAGCGCTATTGACTGTCTTTATTCAACAAGAATAATGTCAAAGGCTCTTCTGGCAGAAAAAAATGCAGACTTTGACCACACATTAACCCCATTAGTATGGTGTTAACTTTTGACTTTAATTCTGGCACAGTGTTAGGGATATTTAAAAGCAGAACAAAATGAAAGGAAATGTTAAACACATTCCTCTTTCACTTGAAATCTGGAACGATAATTTAATGCTAATGTTATGAGATGGCTGAAAGGGTTTCATGTCTCTGTATCTTGCATAGAGTGTTACTGGAGGTAACCTGGGCAACTTGCAAGTAACAACTGAAAAAAAGAAACATGTAACACAGCTTTTAAAAGGAATTACATGTGTACTTTACCCCATGAAGTCATTTCAGATGCATATCTTATGAGGAGTAAAGCTATTACTTCAGTAACACATTCATTATTTGATGAAAATATAATGGTGATCAAAACAATTTAATGAAAAAAATCTCATTAATTATTAAATTTCCTATATTGTAAATTAAGCCAGCACTTTACATACAAAGAAATCTTTCTTAATAAACATTTGTTAGAGTAGTAAACCTCCTAAAGAGGTGTAATTTTGGACTTTGAAAGGCTACACACACTGCCTCCAGAGGTTTAATATTTGGCATAATGTAATTTGCAGCTTCAGCTGCAAAAAGTGTCTGAGAAAATTAGGGGCCATAAATTACTAATTACATAAAACTTACAATAGCCAAATGGTAGTTGCTTCCAACAGTGAGATTACTATAACAAAAGCCAATACTCTGATTTCCCAAGATTGCAAGATTGTAGATGGATAAACATGAGGCATACAAAGAGAGATGTGCTCAGCACTCTCTTAAGGTAAACTTGAATTTTATTTTTCAATGGTTGCATATACTTACTGAAGGAGAAATGTGGAGTCAGCTGCAATTGCATGAAGAAACCGTTATATCCTATGGGTAGTAAACTCCAAATATGCCCTAGGGGACTGATTGGAAGTTACCTACAGTTCTCTCATTATCACAGCACTTTGTGTCTCTGGTGACTTTTGTCATGGTAAGCAGATTGCAGAGAAGTGAGTGCAGGATGAAAAAATCAAAGTACACGAGCATATTTTATGAGATACCCACACTTCACCTACTTCAATGAAGCACAGGAACAAGCAATCTTAACTCTTCTGTAGCCCTAGTTGTTTGTTCTTCCTGCATTGATGATACCTAGTTTTGACAGGATTACCCCACTGTGTGTATTTTTAAGTACTACAAAAATGTAAAAAGATGATCCACGCACAAGATTTTCTCATTTCCCTTAGTAATTCAATGGTGGAGGGTGAGCTTGAATTCTTCAAGTAAGGTATGCATGGCCAGCATTCCCAGCAGAGGGCCAGATAAGGCAGTCCAGCTCTCTGAGACCTTTGCTGAGATGTGAGAATGTTTCCACTGACTACTGAGCTAATCATCTTGGCCATACCTTCCCATCCATGCAGAGAGCATCTCCGTGTTACTGAGGCACCGATGGCTTGTCTCTCTACATGTTGCTGAAGGCTAAGCTCAACTGCTTCCACAGGAAGGGCAAATGTTTAGCATGGACATGCTAAGACTGAAGTTTTTTAGATCAGTAAGCCTTCCTTCATGTTAAAGGAGAAGATCTAGCCACCTTCTTTTTTTCCTTTTTTTTTTTTTTTTTTTAATTGTATGAAGAGGAGCATTTGTTTGAGCTTTACATGCACTAAGAGCAGATTATGTTATTTGGATGTTAAAATTAATGCAGTTCTTCGCTGTCAGCCAACATAAAATGCATTGCTTGGGATTTCTCTGAAGTTTCACATCACATTGTTGTGAATTATTTTAAATAACAGGGATGAGAAACGTGGTGTAATGCAGCACAAGAATTTTAGCTGAGATAACACAGAAATAATGGATGTTTCTTTATAGTCACAAAATTTGTTACAGTAGTATAATTTATACTTTGGTAAATGAAATATTAGGCTATATTCAGAATGTCATTGTATTAGACATTGTAGAGATATACTGTAACTGATTGTCGGTGTCTCAGAGCTATGATCTAAGAGCCTTAACAGAAAAAAAGCAGCAGAAGGGAGAAAACAGCGAGAAAAAGATCTCAACAACTGAAGTGTGGTTCATAGCCAAGCATTAAAAGCAAGTATCTCACCATTTCTGATGTCCTCTCTTCATGGGTGCCAGATCAAATAATGTGATGAGTAAGAATTCCCTCTGCTACCTTTCTCTGGCCAGAACTGCACCAGGTGCTACCAGCCTGAGAAAGGCTGTGGCCATCTCACCATTCAGCTGCACACATGAAACATGCCTGGCTGAAAGCTGAGAGTGCTCACTACCTGCAAAATAGCAAACTTCATTGTAGGGTTTTTTCCTGTCAATGACTTCTGCTGCAGTTACTTTCAAAGACCAAGCATCAAAATCTGTCATTTAATATCCAAAACATCACAAAAGAAATTTAGAAACTAAACCAGTGTGTATACATTTTTTTATTGGTTTAGAAATGCAGTTAGTCCAGTTCTTCTTTGGAAGTCCCTAGATAGCAAATGCTGACTACAGAAGAAACACTGGGCAAGCAGTTATTCCCTAACATGGGCACCTTTCTCAAGGGCTAAGGAAAATGGTTGTAGTAATCGGATATGGTAAAAACTGTAAACATGGTATAAGTTGCAGCTACCTTTCCTAAAGTCATGTGGTTTCTGTTTATTTTCCCTAGCCTTTTTGTTAATTCCTTGCATTTAGAGGAGGAACAAGTAAATATTATTTAGGATTCATATAGCAAATAAAAGGCATTGCGGTTAAAACCTCTAGATAAATACAAGTTCTAGAAATAAGCTTCCACATAAAAGCAGACAGTTCATACAAATCTTTCATATGATTGTTTAACCCTAATATTTTTTCTCTATAAGGTTAATATTTTATTCCATTTTACCTCCCATAAATTCTTGAGAAGCATACCATAAAAAAGTGACAAGAGGTATCCAATTTCCTACTAAGAAGTCAGGGAATTCATTGCAGGTCCATTGAGTTAGCTCCCAAGCACTGATTTTCTAATCATACTTGGAAGCATATCTTAATTCTTTTCATTAGCCTGAGTAATTAGTAATTAATAGGAATATACAGCCTCAAAGAAGGCGGTGCAGAGGACTAGGCTTTCCAGCTTTTAACTGCCTGGAGATGCCCCTCAGTGTAAACAGAAATACTGATTAATGTGATCTCCCTTCTGATTCTCCTCTGCCCTCTTTCCTACAAGCACTTTTCGTAAGACCATGCTCTGAATCCGTAGCTTCACCAGCTAGTCACAGCTATGCCTGTTCTGCAGCAGAAAGTTACATTGAACGTACGTCAATCTCCTCGCAATAAATGTGTCATAACCTGCTGCTGGTAGCCCCATACACTCTGACACAGAGCCTCTCCTGGTCCCAGGAGCTCTCAGGGAGCCCCAGGCTGTGGTATGGTGCAATGCATTGTCATCATCATGTTTATGCCTTTACAACAGGATGCTGCTTAGTGGGGATGCTGCTGATTCTTTAGCTCAATGTGCTCTTAATCACAGCACATAGGTCCATTCTATTCCAAAATACCAATGTAAGAACATAAACTATAAATAAATGTAATGCAATAAGTGGAAAGCATCATTTATTTTCTCTAGTTTTTTTCTCTTTTTCCTGCTCTTATTAATTCTCAGCAGGTACTCCCTATTCCATCTCTACTCCCATGCTCTTTCATCTCTTTCCGCTCTCTTTTCTTCCTCAAAGATGTCCATTTTGTATGAAATACTACCATAAAAATTGTTGGCCCATAAAAATAATTTAGGGGAGCTTGCTACTAGTCTGTGAATCAGTTTCCAGGGAGCTATGTTTATATGACAAAACTGATCAGGAGCCAACCTACCAATATGAAAAAGAGGCTGGCAGCCATCAAAGAAAGTCAGAGAAGCCATTTTAGAGAGCTGAAAAAGAAATAATAACAAGTTGGTTTCCGAACGAGAGGAGATTCTACAGGCTGTAGGAGAGCCACATGCAAGAGGGAGAGAAGAAAAGAAAGAACCTGGAAATTTTGGGCCTCAGCCTAAAGAGTTGTCCAGAAACTGAGGAAATGGAGGCATGGGGATACATAGATGACCTGCATAATTTTATCTAGATTTATTGTCTGTCACACATGGTACTAAAAAAAAAGAACAACCAGTCTAGAATCTCTTTTGAAAGGCCTTTGCGTTATGAGCTTTAAATGCTATGTAGCCACAGAGAGGCTAAAGCAAACTCAAATTGCTCATGTGGCTGGAGATTTTGGAAAGGGAAGTCCTAAGTTTAGCACTACTTCATGAAACTCTACAGATGCAGGGTACCTGTACCAAGAAGCTGTGCATTGGAGAAGGCAAGGAAAGAGTGGGCTGGACTTCACCCATGTCAAAGACAGCTATAAAGTGCATCAGTCCAACATGTGAAACTAAAGCATAGACATCTAGCTACACAAACTCTCCTTATTTCTTTCTTGCCTTCCATAACCGGCCTTGTCCAACTTGAGGGAGAAATGAGTTCGTTATTCACCATTAATGGCCTTTTCCTTGGGTGGGTCTCATATTTCTGGATTTGCAAGCTGCAGGTGGATGATCCTACCACTAGGCTGCTTTGCCCCATGCCTGCTAATTGGCGCCTATAGTGAAACTCAGTGGAAGTTCAGAGTGGATGAGATGCATTCAGATCTACTCGTGTGTGAGTGGTTGCTGGCCTTAATACAGCCAGAAGCAAAAAATAGGCCAGGATCTGTAGGTCAGTCAGTAATGTACAAATGGTACTCAAAAACTGGAACTTGCTATGGGCTCATTTCGCATTTTGAATAAGCTTCTAGTTAGCAACAGTTTAAACCTTTAAGCCTATTGAAGACATACTGAAAAAAATCTTTGTCCCACATTGTTCTTTCCAGTTCTCTCTCAGTATATTGCTTTCCAGGAATCTCCAACCACAAAAATCTGTTTTCCTACTGATATTTTATAGATGTGCATTTCTGACTTTTCAAATCCAGTGTTGACCCAGTGCCTTTTTCTTGCCAGAGTGAACCACAGGGTTCACACATGCAGCTTCACAGAGTCCCAACTGATGTCATACCCTCTCAGATGTGTAGTGTACAGGCTGGAAAGCCAAACTCTTTAACCTCAAGAGTGGTCTTGCATGAATTAGAGGGTTGTGGTTCTCACTTTTTCTTCATTACCAGTAAGCCAGGTTGATCTATCTGATCGAAACTGGCAACTCCTCTGCTCAGTATCTTTATGACTATAGTTATTTACCACTTAATGTTTTTTCTGCCAGATTTGTCTCCATGCGATCACACTTCATGCCAGCATGAGATACTTTTTTAGGAATTCATAAGTACTGCAGCCAATACATTCCTAAATCCAGCCACACTACTTCTATAATTCTTGTCTATTTAATATCCACTGTTGCACTTCATGTCCGTATCTAAGCTTTCTCTTGCCATTAATGTTATCTTGATAGTCATTAGATTATTAATATGCTATGACCATTGCTTAGCATGATTTCCTTGTTCCCTCTTGTCTCCTTACATTATCTGTTGTCAGATACTTTCCATAAGCTGTTTGCATCATAGAGTAAATTTTTGCCTGTTCTTTTTGGCATATAAACCTAAGAGAATCCTTTTTCATACCCATAGGAATAGCAAAATCAGTTGCAACATCAGCACCAGTTCTGTTTTTTGGTTATAAAGCAGTAGATGAAACCAATTGATGTGGTTAGTATTAAATTGTCTTGGTGCCTGTTGGAAACCCAAGTGAAGAGGTTCAAATGCTAAGTAACATTTGATATCAATTACAGAACACTAAAGATTTTCCTATTTGGACTAATAAGCAGATTTTCTCAACTTTCTTGCATATCATCTGTCATAATGAAGCCATCCATACTACATTGCATTTGGCCAAAAACTTCTGAGACATCCTGATCTTTTTTTATTCATTGGTCATCACTTTATTTTCACTCTGACAATACTTATTTTTCATTCCTGGAACAAAGCCATGCTGAAAATTTAATACACAAATTTGTTCCCACCTTTAATTCTTAAATACTTTGGTGTCTCAGTATTCTGCAAGGTACGCAACAAACCTGATTCTCAATTATGCTAAGGCTTTTTTTTTCAATCACTCTTCTATCTAAAAGGATCTTAAACTTTATGGAAGCAGCCCCTTGAGAATAACTCCTGCATGAGAAGCCCTGTAAGCAGCACAAGAGCTCTAACTCCCTGGCCCTGCTGTCAGGGGGGAAATACGAAGACAGGAATTTGTTGTGCTGTACAAGTTCTTTGCTTTGCATGACTGTTAGTAGGTCATGGGAATGAGAGCCCTTGGGTGCCAGAAATTCATGGCACAAGCATATCCAGTTGAGTGCAGAAAGTACAAATGTTTCACACTGAGAAACACACACATGTTGCTGTCAGGTCCCAAGTTAGCTGCTGCAGACATTCTTTATTATTATTATGTTTTTTTGAAAAGCTGTTATTTGTGGGGTAATTTTCATATGCCTGAAACTGTCAACACAGAGGTACCCATTTTTGCATTCTGAAAACATGACAAGGCCTGCATTTGTTTCTCGCATTGGCTTGATGGGTGTAATGCATCCAAGCCATTCAGAATGCTTTCAGTACACCATTATTTTCTAATAAGCAATCATAGCCCTTAATGTTTAATGAGGAATGAAAGACTTATGATTTAATGTATTCCCAGGTTTCTTTCTGTGACTGCAGCTGTTTTAAGGAAAATAAATGTGATCTACATTTATTTTCTGTTGATTTCAGACTCTATGATTTGGAAGCACTTTTGCTGGGCTTTATAGTTTGTATGGTTATCATGTGTTTTGCCAGCAAGCCTGGCTTAAGACCATCATCCTAACAAAAACTCTACAAACGTAACAAATTTAAAACACAGAAATTTATCTTGGCTGCTCTATCATATTACCTTTGGTCCTATTTGGATTCTTTTCCAGCTGAGAATAGTACTGTCATGCATCCAAATACCATGATGGTAGGTGCATACAAATCTTTTAAATTAAAATAACCAATACATGTAGTCAGTGGTAGAAAAATATTGAATAAAGTTGATATGCTTTGGCCAATGATCACAGGAAAATTTCTAATGAACTGTTATGTGGTTTCTAAGATCAGGGGAAAACAGGGCTCAGGGGTTAGAATTTGGGGGTTTTTTTGGCTTAAAATTTTGCCTAAAGGATGGGTATGCAGCTGTCAAGACAGAGCTTACAGTCTGTGGGCAGACAAGTCAGTATGGCTGAGATTGGAATTTGTTGGTCCACAGCACTGACATGTTTCAAAGCAATATTATTCTATCCCCCAGCAGAGTAATTAATATTACATATAAAAGAAGCAAACAAAAATTCAAAGCCTACTTCTCTTAATGTCCCATCCCCTCCAATCCTACAGAACCAGACTTGAAGATTACAAGATGATAGAATCAGGGTTTCCCAAGCAAATTCTATTTTGATATGTAAGCTACCTGGTGCAGGGGATCCTGCTATCAGAAGATCAACAATTTCAAACAGCTTTTTCAAATAGTACCAGAATGCATATGCACTAGAGAGGCAAAATATGATTGCACAGTCAACCTTGACTGTGTAATTTTCCAACTTTTGAGTACTTTACTTTGCAGCTTCAATTTTAATTATAGTGAAATGATATAATTTGGATGTGTTATTTCTTAAGAATATTTTAAGGTAAGATTAATTATAATTTATATATATGATGTACATGTGCAAGAAAAGAACTTTAATAGTTTTTGCTCAGCTGTAGCAAAGGAGAGTTTTAGAGAAAAAAGATACTTCTGAAGCTTGAGGGTGTTTCTTTTGCAATATATCAAAGCCTTACAGCAAATAGTGAAGCTGTGAGAGATTCATAATGGAAAAATCACAAGACTCCTTTATCATGGAGAGTATTAACTAACCTAACTGCTAGAGAGGATACCAGTTTCTCTGTAATAGTCCTGTGAAGGATACCTGTGTTACTTGAAGAAAGAATAGCAGCCTAGTACACATATTACACTCATGAAAGAATTATTGAAAGCTTCTAAAAGTCAGGGTGTCAGTTCTGCTGGGAGGAGAAACCCCTGGAAGCTCTTGCAGCAGCCCTTAACAGCCATGGCTCCATGATGTGGGTGTCAGAGCCTTAACCTGCTGGATCACCAGGCAAGGCAGATTGGAGCCAGTTTAGAAATCAGTACGAGGCATAGCCAAATTAGCAAAAACATGCAGTGGTGATTTTCTGCCAGCATGTGTCACTGGTATCCTAGACAGCTCCCTGCTTCTCTGCCCTGTGCATACCAGGACACCAGCCCTGCTGCACAGCAGGAATATTTTGGGGCAGTTCACTTAGACGGGGCCAGCTTTCCATTTCCAAGGTCAGCTGGTGACCCAGGAAATAGCTTCATAAAAAATACCATGCCACCGGCAGGCCAAAATGCCCCGGGAATCTTGGCAGTATAAGTACCATGCGCTATTTTTGCCTCTCCCTTGAGCAACAGAAATAGCAGCAACAGCATATATCCATCCTTGCCATGCCTAGCAGGACTGGGCAAATGATGTGGCTGCATCGAGGCTTGGCATCAGCTTTCTGTTCACCGTAGACCGCGTAGAGAAGGCAGGAGGCAAGAGCCAGGAAATTGGAAGCACAGACCAACAAAATAGTTGCAGCACACACAGGTGTGTTCTGCAAGAACTTCTCCAAGGCAAGGAAGGGAAATGTTAAGCTTTTCCCAGCAGAGTTGATGTGTATAGGTGTCCAGTACAGCTGGTTTTGGCCTGGGGCTTGGTTCTGGCTAGACTGAAATGGCATCTGCTGTAATTGCTGCATGTAGATATAATGGCCAAGGTCTGATGCCAGTGTCCACAAAGAAAGAGAAGCTACAGGGCTCTGGAGCCTGCACTGAAGGGTAGACAGGAACTTTGGGTGAAAAATGGATAAGGGTAGAGGGGCGAAAAAGCTTGCAACCTTGTTGTGGCAATGCTGACAGAGAAAGGTAGCATGCCAGCGTCTTTTCAGCACACCAGTCCTGCCAGGAGGAGTTTGTACTAGATAAGCCCTTTCTTTTATTGTATTTTTAATACGGTAGTAGAAAACCTAAAACTGAATTTATAGCTTAGGGGAACCATAGCTGTCATTGTGCTGTCAGTGCTCAACACCACTTGCCTCCTGTATGTTGGACTATGAACTGTTGCCAATGGAGAACTTGCAAATATTTGCTTTTGCATCCTTTGCTAGAAGTGATAAGTTGTCTGCAGGCTGGGGGTACAGCTGGGCTGCTATGTCTCAGACAACTGCACCTAGATCTGACAGAGGTCATCTGTATTACTTCTGCTCAAGCAATACAGTTTTTTAAGGATTCTCTTACGTGGATTTGTTCCCACAAATATGAAAACCTAGAAAAAAGAGAAAAAAGAACTGCTCCAAACTAACTGCTCCCACTGAAGAGTAATCAACTCACCAATCCTGACCATAGGATCAAAGATACACATGTAGATTATTAATAGGAATATAAGTATATTAATATTGCTGAAAACACGCAGAGACTATTTGTTCCAGATTTACAAAACAAAGCAGCTTAATTCTCAACTTTCTGAAACCTAAATATCTGGAAATTCCAAAAATAGAGATGTGAAAGTGGTGTGCAAAAAATTTAGAAGTGTTGTATGAATACCAGTGTTTGTATGTCTTATTTCTGATCTAAATAATATTTACCCATAAAGCAGGACAACGCCAAGTAGGATTAGAGAAAAGGTTATTCTAGGGCCATGATGGGTTTTGTCCTTGTTATACCGGCGGTAAGAACACCATGCGAAACACTAACCCCTGCTTTACGTGTTATGTCTTGTAGAAAGCCTGAGATGTTATAAAAGAGTTAGTGTCCTGACAAAGCTTTCAGGAAAGAGTTAAGAGCTATTTTTGTATGTCACATAGCCAGCAGGGGACTTAAAGAAGGGACTCATTTTTCTCAAGAGTTAAGAAAATCAAAGGAGTTAAGAAAAACCCTGCCAAGGTGGACAGGTGAATTTCTTTTTTTGTTGCTTGTGCTCAGAATTGCATGGACTGTTGACAGGTTTTGTTTGCTTCACGGAAATTTTCCTCTTAATTTTTTTGTAGATCTAAAATTATTCATTTCTTGTCAAATTATACCTTTTTTTTAAAACTCAAACAAAAATATTATAATTCCATTTCTGATGTTGTTATTAAAAAAAAAAAAAAAGGAAAAAAAAAAAAACCACAAACAAAAAAACTCCAAACCCAAAACAAAGGGAGAATTCTATAAAAAACTAAAGGAAGCACTGGTGATCCTTGTAACTAGTTACAACAGTTGTAACAAGGATATATTTCTATCCATGTACACATGCAG
The DNA here is from genome assembly GCA_031468815.1 of Morus bassanus. Taxonomy (NCBI): domain Eukaryota; kingdom Metazoa; phylum Chordata; class Aves; order Suliformes; family Sulidae; genus Morus; species Morus bassanus. The sequence continues at coordinate 111,765,255 of CM062568.1, forward strand.
TTAGGCTATTCTCCAGTCTAGAGGTGGTGTAGGTTTAGATTCCTTCGCAAGCAGGTAGTAGAACTAGGATCTTCTTCTGTGCAGGAGTTTCTATCTAGGAGGGTGTAGAGTGGTTTTCTCTCAGTCTTTACTGTTCAAGCCATTCCATTTTACATACAAAAAGTAGATAATTTTTGGTTGACTTATTCTTTATAATTTTTTTTGTTACTCAAGTGGAATCACACACTGAAGTTTTAGCCCACCATGACTGAATCTCTTGAAAGCACCAATTGTCTAGATCTGGGACCTGACCTGAGCAAGCTGAGCCCCCTTGTAGCCTGTACATCTTCTGGAGTTTCCTTTCTATGGGCATCAGGCCATGGGGGCAGAGATGGGAAACAAACACTTAACATTTCCCCTCAATACTTGGAACATGGCTGCAATGCATGCCTGGCCTGGAAAGTATTTCTGAGTCCCACCAGGCTCTCTGAGCCCATTCCTGCACCTAACCTCAGTCCTGAACCCTGTAGGCACCAGGAGCTGATAGCATTGTTTCAAGGGCAGGCACTACCTGATCTAAACAGGAGAGATAAGACCTGTGTCACGGCTGCTCCCACAGAGTCTGGGCCACTCTTGCCTCCTTACAGGACTCATAGCAGAACCCCATGAATGCAGTAGCAGGTGCCCCTGTTCCTGGTGATAGCATGGGTATGGGCCTCAGAGCACCAGCAGGCAGCGTGCATAAAGTGGAGCAGGAGAGAGAGGGGAACTGGGGGAGAGAAGGAGGTCACATCCCCCTTGGCTGTCCTGCTAAACCCACACCTGAGTTTCATTATGTTATTGCCATACAGCTGACATCTAATTATGTAAGCTCACAGAAGGCCTGGACTTTTGAACTGAAGAGCAAAGGTCAATTTTCGCCACTAAATCAAGGTGGCAGAGGAAACATATGGTCCATAGTTGATCCCTCCTCCCTGTCCTGATTTATTAGATCAAGAATTGATTTTGGGAACAACTGTCTTTGCATTTATATTTTCTGTATCTGGTATTTGTGATCAGTTAGATGTCTTAGGAAAAAAAACAAAAGAACAACCCACATAAAATAACCAGCAAACCTTTATAAGCAAGTTTCTATTTAGGTAGCTGATATTCTGAATTTTTTTACTTCAGAGAGCTTTTTAAGCTGTAGCCTCTGACATTGCCTTCTGTTGAACTCTGCTACTGTCTTTAATTGCAGTCCCTCTAGGATTTCGTAAGATTTATCCTCTATCCATATTCCATTGTGATTGCTTTTGGCCCAGATCCTGCACTAACGTGGTCAAGAAATGCCAACATGATAGAAAAAAAAAACTTCATAGGTGAGCTAGAAGTCCTTTTCTGGGTAATTTGTATGGTCTTTCCAGCTAGCTGTAATAGCATCAAATCTAAGTGGTAAGGATACTGCTAAACATGCTTTAATTAATGTCAGTTTTACAGTCATAAATCATTATTAATTCCCACGTTGATTTTTGGAAATGGCCTAGTTTTTTTGGCTATTGCTGCAGTTTTTCTGGAAATTTTCCCACTTGTGGACCTTTGCTTGTTCTTCTTACTCCTGTCTTGACGTTTTCCCTGTCAAGTTGAGCTTCCATCTGGCTTGAATGTACACACAAAGTTACTCTCACTTCTTTAACAATGACCTAACTTGACTCCTGTCTGTGCGTGGCCTTTTTCTAGTTCCAAAGGTAGATGAGATGCTGGAAGTTGTTGCAGCACTGCCTTTCAAGAGACAATATCATTGATCAGCAATTGTCTTCCCGTATCAGTGCATTATTGCAATTCAATAATACTACTGATATCTATGGAGAAAGGCCAAGCACATCACTAATACATCTACATAGCTTAAGCTATTCCTTTTAAATGAAATACAGCCACTGACTTCACTGGGACTTCCTGCTTCCAGAAGTATTAATGAAGGTGAATAAAATATTCAAATTACTTAACAGCTTATATTTTTTACTAGATGTTGACTTTCCAGTGACTATTTATCAGGCCTTTCTTTAATTCCATTTGAGAGTTTGGACTAGTTTGTCTTCGCTGTTTTATATGTATTGACAAAATTCCCTTCTGCTTGAGGGAATTCATTCTTTAGGAAGGCTGTGATTCTCTTATGGTTTCATTTTTGATTTCTATTTATACACTTCCCTTAGTTAACATTATTCAGCCACCCTGTTTGCTGTGTCATTTGTATGCAGACGATATTCGGATATCCTCTCAGTCCCTGCAGAGCCTACAAAGAAGTTTGATGTTTTGTGTAATTGCCTCTGTGATATTTAATCATGGGTAACTTCAAATTTTGTTAAACTTAACACAGACAAAACTGAGTTGCTATTGATTAGTTCACTGGTGCAGGGGTCTCAGGTGTCATCCGTGGTAGTTTCCATTTGTGGTAGTTCTTTTATCCTTCAGATAATGCTTGTGACCTTGGGGTCATTGTGGATGCGGTGCTTTCTTTTGAAGCCCACATCAATCACGTAATTAAAGTGTCTTACTACTGTCTTTGGAATCTAGCTGGGCTGAGACCTATGCTCTTTCTAGCCCACTTGCTAAAACTTTAATCCATATTTTGTTTGTCTGACTTGACTACTGCAGCTCTTCAGTATGCCCTCCGCTGTTTGCATTAGGGACACAGTCTAGCTATTTAGGAATATGCAGTGCAACAGTCATGAATTAACAACATTCATTGACTTCCGTTCTAAGTAGATGATTTATTTTTAAAAGGTAGTTAGACACTGGGTATCACTCGGCTTCTTCTTACCTGGAGGCTTTTAATGATATTTCATTTAACAGGACACTCTTTCAAGACAGACCAGTAGAATTTTCACATGAATCCTATCAATTTGCTCTCTTATTGTTCAGCCTGTTTCTGAATGTGGATAGCTTTAAATCATTAGAATTTCAAGATTGCTGTCACTTCATATTATTAAATGCTATATATTTGCCAAGTTGCAGCAGCATTGGTTATGATTCCATTACAATCCTGTCTTTACTTACTCTTCACTTTGGGGGCTAATGTTTTCCAGAACTAGTGTCTACTAAAAGATGACTTGTTTCAGTTTCAGCAGAATTTATTTGAAACAATTCTTTTCACAAATAGGTGTTTTTGCCAATACAGTGTCATAGGCCACACTCTGCTCTCACTTATGTCTACAGAGTTCAGTGGGATTGTACAGGATTAATGGAAGCCTTGACCATGATGGAGAGCTGTAAGACTTTTAAACAATCCAGATAAACCAATACATGTACATATGTAGACACTTACTTAAGTTTAAAATATGTTTTACTTTATTTAGTTCAGGCTGATTCCTGGTAGTCTTAAGCCGCACTGAAACAAATGAGAATAAAAAGTGGTGCAGCCTATTGTCCTGGTATAAAAATCATGCTATATCTTTGCATTTTTGAAAGTTTAATGTGTACACATAGCTTAACAGCAGGCTACTGCCACATACACCTAATTATGGTTCCTACCTCTTCTAAAAGTTGAAGCACTTGAGTTGAAGTATGTTCTGACATACAGTGAGTAAAGGTAAAAGCTAAAAAAAGGTAATCCATGGAGAAGCAGGAGAACTGTTATCTGTATCTGAAATGATTCCCCTTAAAATCTCTTGAAAGGAAGAGTAACTTGGAACACCAAATGAATTATCAGCAACATGCATGCCAGGGTGTCAAAGTAATGCACCTCTGCTTCTATTACTTGACACTAAGAGTCACTCCTGAGACTAGAGGAGGCAGGAAGCTGTCTAGCATTCAAATAGAACAAAACCGACAGTGGTACAAATATCTTTTTTTTCAGTTAGGTTCTGTAAATAAGTGCCTGAAACTGTTCATTAGCATTGCTACACACAGTCTCAGTGTTTATAGGGCAGCCAAATGGGTGAATTTCACTGCAGCAAACTGCTACAGGAAAGATTCAGCTACACAGAATTAAGTGGAGTAGTCTACTGTCTGCCTTTGCTATGATGCTTTTTGTCTACACACCCAACTGTAATCCAAGGCTGTATAGGGTATGCTTAGATGTGAAAATCAGATGTATGGGATAAACTTAATGTTTTATTTATAGCAAGAACATTAATATACAGCACACTATGCACTATGTGCAAGGATGGTCTAATGGCATTCTGGAGCAGCTTGTTCCTAGCTGAAATGTGAACTTTCATCTCTGACAAAGAAGTACTGGAACACTACAGCTTTCTCTGAAGTTGGATGCTCTTCCTGAATCATTACAAAATTGTCTGGCAGTCACTGCAAGTGTTAATTGCTGCAATGAGAAGATAACTTAACCTACCTCTCTAATTAGAGAAAGTACACTGGCCCAAGCAAGGGAAATGTCTGAAGCTTTGCCTAGTCCTCTAAAATGGATCCCAACAGTGAATAGATTCAATTTTCAGTATCTGAACAGCACTTCTTGCTTTTCTTATGTCCAACTGCAGCCTCTGGAGGCTACTGGACTTGGAGAAAAGGATAGGTGTCCTCAGACTGCAAGGAATAAAGGAAATCTGAAGTTATGCAAGAAACTTTCCAGACAAGAACTTTCATGGGAAGGTTATTCCAAAGTCTCTAGAGAAGTGCAGGTTTTGTATCAAAGATGCGAAGCCTCATTTAAAGCTTGTGTGAGCAACCAAATTTTTTTAATTCACCCACAAATGCAGCTAATTGATTTTAATCGGCCATACGTTTCCTCCAGGGTTTATAACAAAAGAGCAAGAATTGTTCCAAAACATTATTCTAATGATATTAGTCACTTCAGGAAACATTGCAAAGTCAGTTTCTTCCCTTTCCACCTCGGGTCAAAAAGTTTGCAGAAGCCATTCCAAAAACGGGAGAAGAAGTTGCAAACTTTTTCCCACCACATAATGTAAGGGTCAAACACAAAAATAAAGGGGATATAACATGAAGAAGTATTTGTTCTGCATTATGATGTTCTGCTTTTTGGCAGCAGTGGAAGTTCAAAGAGAATTACTTTATCTCTAATATGGACATGAGTAATAGATGGCAGAATGTACTGAGACTTATATAGGCAGATTTATGAGGCATGCCAGAAAACAGTGGTCCGCTGAGTTTATTTAAAGCCATAGAATCTGAGCAAGTCTGCAGCAAGGACTACAGCATTCATTGCCCTCCTTGCAGTAAAACTGTCTCAAGCTTGCAAAGGTAAGTATAGCACCACTGCCTCCTACCCAGAAGAAATTGGAGCCATTCAATAGTCTCCAAGGCTCCAACAGCTATATGAAAGTTCTTCCTTAGTGAGAAAGCAGCCTTTGGTTTTTGAAGCAAAAGTCTCTTTGTTGAAAGTCTGTTTGACTTGGTTGAGTGTACAGTGAAACAGAGCTCTGCCTAACTACAAACTTCATTACAACGGATTTTTAAGATGGTTTGCTCACTTTTGTCAAATTCAGATACTTGGCATTTAGTCTGTTTGCACCTCAGTGTTTATATCCTCTAGTTGGTAAAAATAAGTTCATGTGACTCCAGAAAAACATACCCTAGGAAAGTATGAGAAAAATTCAGCATCCCTGAGGAGGAATGTAATGTTCAGCTGCTGTATAATGAAGAGATGTGGAACTGGTATTGGAGTTACCATGCAGTAAAATATTCAGAACTCATAATGTTGCATGGGGCCAATGCCCCTGGGGAGACAAATAAACCCTTTTCTATGGCAGAGCAATAAATATTTATATATCGTATTGCCCAAAGACCTCCATCAGAAGGGACTGAGAGGGAGCTGAGTTTGCAGAAAAGAAAAAGGTGCAATCCCTCTCTTGCATTTACAACGTGCAGATACAGACAGGCAGAGAGGAAGAGCTTGTTCCTATCACATTTAAAGAAATTAGCACACTGGAGAATTTGCAGAGAATTTAGTAACTGGAAGTATTACAGGAGCGCTGCTTTTCCCCCTTCTTTGTCTTTACACTGTATAGCAGCAAATCATATATGATCTTTGAATCAACACAGTTGACAGATTAGCAAATTTTACTTTTTGGTGGAGAGAAAACTGATTGTAATGGAGGTCTTTTTCTGCAGAATCTGGGTTATCTGAGTAACCACTTAACCCTTAAGGACAGAAGAGAAGGAATCACATCCATCTTGAGCACAGAACAGAAAGTTTTCCCAACTTTCACAAATACCCATTGACACAGTCCCTTCTTGGAAGAACATAACTGGTTGAGAAAAAGAAAAGAATCAAAGATTGCAGGGAAATCATTCTCTCCCACACAGACTGTGTTAAAGGTATTTTCCAAAAGTACAAGCCTCGTATATTTAAACACCCACAGCACCTATTCATAAGACACCACATGAAAGAAATAAGTTTCAACTTGATTTTCTACTTTGGGGAGTTTAGGCTATCTCCCTAAGACATCAAAGTGGCCAGCTACAGTCTTAAGTCAGACAAGTGAGGTTTGGAGATTCACAGAGCATCAAAAACAACACATCACCCACTGAAGGCATGAGAAGAGAAATTCTTTGCACACCTAGTGACTCTCAAACACTCCTCAGATATTAATGAGATTGAGAGGGACAATGTTGATCTAAGAAGATCTATTCACAATTTACAGATAGGGAAACTGAGGCATTATTATCATGAGCAAGATTTCAAAAATTGGTCTCTGATTTTGCAGCCATTGGTAGTTGTTTTCCATTCTGAGCCAGGCAAGGTATAAAGATGTCTGGGAATTTCCAAACAAAATTGGGTTTGGTTTCCTGTTCCATTAAGTGTGTCAAATTGTCAACAGCAGCACATTTTGCAGAAATATATGACTTTAGATGAGCCTCTGCTGAAAAAAGGAGGCCACTGGAAACTGCTTTGCTTCCTGCCTACAGGAACCCAGATTTTGAGGGTTGAGATTTCTGTAGCAGTCCCTCTGTATGGCTTACCACAGACTTAGCAGCCCACAAAGTTTTAAGGTTCCTGCAGCATGTTTGGGAGCCCAGAAACCCAAGCTGTAGCAGAAGTTTTTCTATATCTCAGTTCTCCAGTTTCCAGAAGCTTGGAGATGTTTAGGTAACATCTAGAAGAATGAAAAGGCTCAGCTTAAATTTGAAAGGCTTTTGGTATTCTAGGAACAGCTCAGTAAGAAGCAAGGAAAACAATTGTTCAGAAACACTTTGTTAGCTAGTTAGGAAACATATACTTTAGTTTTTCTTAATTATTTGTAGGGGATGGAAATACATTTTCTGCAGGGGAGTTCAGTATGTGTAGCTTTTTTTCCAGCGATGGACAAAGAATTTTGAAATACTGGAATTGCTTTGCAGAACAGAAGTGTTCCATTTCAACCTGCCCTGTTGCTGCTCAGCCTTTAGGGAGATCTTGTGTCCCCTGCTTTCTTTCTCTGTGCAATGACCGACTTTTGAAAATACTGGACACCAAAAATACCAAAAGAAATCACTAGGAGTTCCTATTTCACCTCTCAGGTGTGCATAACAAAGGTGTGAAAGACAGGTCTGAGAGGCCAGAGAGGACCCAGGGCTGCATTGGGAATACAAATGCTGAGACTTGGAGAACTGAAGACAAATAAAAGCAGGGAAGCCCTGTTAGCCTTGCTAGTAGCCATCAGCCTTCCCTGTTCCTAGATGAGAGACTCAAGATGGAGTAACCCTCAGATTTGGGCAGGAAAAAACGGGGACACACTGAAACCAGGGGCTGTTTTTGAAAAAGACCAAAGTTTACAAATGGTAAAAGAAAGCCAGAGGGACCCTGGTCCTGGGGATGTGAGGGGTGCAGCGCCTGGCAGGACTATAGGAGAAGGGGCTGGCCATCACCTTGGGTGGCCTAGGGTTGCTTGAGGCACTACAAAAGAGAGGCTATCTCTGGCATTTGGGGCTTTATTATTTGTGTGTGAATATTTATCACTCTAAGCAAACATTATCCACATTTCTCCCTGGCAAGACACTATCCTTTTCTGAGGTGTAAGAGAGAGGCTTTCAGCTGGGAGGGTTTAATGATAAGCAAGTGCAATTCAAAGGAGAATTGTAAATTGAAGTCTACTCCAAAACACTTCTTAAAACCCTGAGTCATTAGAGGCTGAATCACATTATTCCTGTCAGCAAGATCTTTTCTCTAACATCATCCTCTATTTACTGTACATTACCTCATGGTCCTGGTCAAACTGTGCATCTTTTACACAAACATGAAGAATCCGAGTCATTAGGATGAGTTTGACATGATGCGAGCTTTATTTTCGGATGCTAGTTAGAAAACAACAATCCCAATTCAAGGATTTACTTAGGCTCACTGTGCACACAAAAGAAGCTTTTCCTAACAAGCAGGACAAATAATAAGCCTTGTTTTCTGTTTTTCACATTTCACTTATTTGCTGAAGCTCATGGCTGGCTGTTACAAGGGCAATTCTAAAGTCAAAAGGTTACAGAATAAAGCATCACCCTTAAAAATTCATCATTTATCTGTCGAACAGTGACCTCGTGGTGACTCTCTCTCAGCTACAAAGCCATTGATTACATGGCCCTTCATTCTTCTTCTGTAAATCCTATAAACAAGCCCCTCTGAAATGCCGGAAGAAAATTCAGCATGCAACTCTTGTCACATATTGAAATAGTAATGCACTATTAGATTAGGTATTAGACTAATTACCACATATTTAGCTCTTTCCAACAGTTTGTCATATAAGATTAGGGGATAAGTTATCAGAAAAAGACGTTATTTGATTAATTTTCAAATGCTTTAAAATTTGCCTATAAAAATGTATACTTAGCTGAGTAGATATAACTTTAGGCTTACTATTATGACAGGTATTATGTTAAGGAGATAAGCTCCTCCAATCCAGATATGTCTATGAAATTTAGTTCCTTTAGGGACAGAGCTGTTAATGCTGGAAAGGCACAGGATTAGAAAGTTTAAGTAAGCTGAAAGATAAGGATCAAAATTAAATCGAAAGTTACTGCAGTTCATTTGTTTCAGTGATTAGAGAGACCATATTATTAAAATAGTGAGTCAATTGTTTAGCGCTGCATATGACACAACTGCTTAAAGGGAAGAATTAACAACAAAAAGTTTAGGAATTAGAACTGATCTCTTTGCTGAAAGAAAACACTCAAACCTCCAATCAAACAACTATATTTACAGCCTGGATGATGACAAACTTCACTGACAAGATATACCTCTTCAGCAGTACTCCTGAGGGACCTGAAAGTCAGCCTAGGCTCTTCTCAGACATCACCTTCTGTAGAGGAAGTTTTTTAAGCAAAACAAACCTCTACATTACAGAGGTGTGGCCTTATTGTCATTACTGCATCCCCTCTTTTCTCTTTAAACACTTGTTATTTCTGGGGATGCGGAAGGGTTTGGGACTGAATTGCAAACCCTGATACAAGTTCATAGGGTATTTGCTAATAATAGCACACAGTTCATAGCATCAGTAAAACAAAGCCTACATCCCAAGCCAGTTTACAACCACATTGCAGAGAGACCCTTACTCTAGCCAACCTCTTAACCAAGAAAGTTATTATTGGAATTGCACTTTTCCCTGATCACAGTTAAAGTACGCCTGAGGCACCTGGGAGACAAAACTGCTAAGAGTAGTCTTGCTGGTTGGAGCTATTCTATCAATTCAGACAGCAGCTGGCCTCTGGCAATATTTTTTTCCTTCAGATTAGTTAACATTTCCCCTCAGTCCTCTGGTTTCAGGCATGATCATAAAATCCGTGCACGTTAGCAGAGGTTGCATCAGATATTGTTCGCCTAGCCAGCTGTGTAGCAGTGATTTTCTACCTTTGCACAATCTTTCCTGGTGTTTCTGAGGCATGGGAGACTTCAGTGCTGTACATGAGAATGGTCAGATCTCAAATGACTGGACTGAAAGCCTGTCAAATCTTTCCATTCACCTAATAATTTGTACCTTCCGAGCTAATTATCCTTTCATAAGAAGGAAAGCTGTCATCCTGTACAGCATCAGGTTTTCATTTTCAGAAGTACTGTAACAGCCTCCTATCAACAACACCAGGTCAAAATTTCACAGGGTACTTCAGGGAAAGCTTCCCTTCTGTTTCTCCGTCTCCTTGATAATATACATCTCAGCTTCTGAGGATGATGGAAAATTTCCTTTAGGAAATCTCCTTCCCTCAGTAAGGCCTTGTTGGACTGTAGTTTCACTATTCTTCAAGATTAATTTTTCTTATTAAAAAATTCTTATCTCAATATTACTGAGAAATACTCTTCTTTCAACAAGGTATGAGATCATGATGCAAATGCATGAGCTATGTCGCAATTTTCTGAGTACCTTTTAACAATCAGCTTGATAATGTTAAGTTGTTCCAGTAGGAATCCTCATGGATGTGAACTAAGCTTGCTGTGACTGAGGTTTGCAAATAAAAAAAATGCTGCATCTTGCAAATGGCTTGTCAAATTTCTACAGAATTGCTTTGCTCTTTCACCCTCAACACAACTTTAACCATACATGCTCTCTTATACAATATTAAATCCTCAGAAGAAAATAAATTAAAAAAAAATAAAACAACAGAATTTTTCACCATTTGAATTTTAAACCTTTGCTGATTGAAGCTGATGAGAACCTTGAAAACATAAACTATTTCTGGCAGAAGAGGGACCAGATCTTGGACATAATGATTACATGCATTGCTTTAATAGTATGATGATGTTCAATATGCCCTTAGCATTATAAAACTGCCAATACTTTGTTTTTTAGATCAAGGTAACATCCTTCCCTTCCTATTACTTTCCTGGGACTTCTGGTTGCATTGCTTTGGCTCTTGAAGCAAAAAGAGCAGCTGAGATTATTAGCGAAAACTGCAGAGGAGGATTTAGGGTGTGAAATCTGGGTACACAGGTACCATAGCTAGTCTACACAGATATCTATACCAGTTCTTAGAAAATCTCCTAGAGGCCCTTGATAAGTAACAACTGGAGGGTTTGTTGGAGAAGAAGAATTCATGAGACAAAGCCTGTCTCATATATTAATGGAACGTATGCACCAGTTGGCTGCATTTAAAAAACCAGAACACTGAGGGCAACATAAACCCTATATTAGTGAATAGGTCAATATCAAAGATCATCTGTAGATCAAAACCTGGAAAATGCAAAATGTTCAGATTAGTATGCAAAATAAAACATCAATGTGGAGAGTGGATTTATATGATTATACTATGAATAATTCATTAGCACAAGAAATACAATTAGCTTTTAAAAATGATCTAACTACTACACTCATGTTTAGCAAATCTAACATACAGTAACATCAGGAGGTAAAAGTTCATAATGCAAAAGAAATTAAAACAAATTCCTTTAGGAGTCCAGCTGCCTTATTACTAAGGGGGGAAAGGGCAGTGGATTTGATGGGTTAGATCATGCCCAGAGAGGTTAACTTGCCTGTAGTCAATACCCTTGCATTTGCAGGTGTGCCCTCAATTGACCTTATTAATATGTGCAGCCCTTGCTGGAAACCTTATTTCAGAAACATTAAGCTCTGGTTGTTTGAAGTGGCTCTGTCTATGGTGAAGCATTCCTTAAACTTATAGGGGGCTTATTCGGTGGGAGGATGCAGAAGAGCCAAAATATTTTTTATGAGGGAGACTTTTCTGTACTTCCAGTAGACAGAAATCAGAGGGCTGAATCAGACAGAGGATAATCGATGCTATAGCTGGCATACTAAATCAATACATTACTGGCAACTGTAGCTAGTTTTAGCTGAACCTCTGCTTTCCAGAGCAATCACTCCAAGTCCTGACTTAGTCATTTTCAAGATGAAATTGCATCAGGCTCTTAATCTGTATTGTACTGGTTTGATGTTAGCCAGTCTGACACTGATAGTAATTTCCTGGGAGGCCGACTTCTGTCGACTGATACTACTCAAGAACTGAGCAGAGCAAGTGCAAATGGACAAGAGCTTGCCATGGAGAAGCCTTCGAGTTGGTGTTATGCTTCTTCCCTGTATCCTATTTCTGCAGATGGTTTATGTAAGGGAACACTGACGGTGCTTATCTTCCCTTTGGTATTTTAAAAGTATTGTGTATTTGTAATAGTTGTTCTTTCAAGAACGAAGAGTGCCACCGCTAAGTGACATTATGAACAAGAAGCCAAAAGCTGATACAACAATTCAAAAGCATACAAATTAAAGTCAATTGTCAAATGGATTTTCCATTCCATTAAAAATGTCAGGATTGAAAATTTTTGACATATAAAAGATCATATTAAATATTCATATTAAATTAAGCAGAGACAAACCCAAAATATATTCCAAACATCATACAAAATTAAATTCTGAAAATAATTAGTTTGCCCAAAATGTTTAAATCCAAATATGTTGTTGACATTTGGATCCTTCCTTGGATCTTTTTATTTTGTATTTCAAATAGCAGCTGATTTTTAAATAAAGCAAAACTTTTTGTGCATAATAAGTCAAAACCAAAGCATTGCTTTGCTACAGTGTTTTGTTTCTTTTCAATTGTTATTGTTACCATTATATTATTGTTATTTATTCAAATAACTTCATTTATTTTTTATTATTTATTCAAATAATTTGTCATAATGAAATTTGCCAATGTAAAACAGCTTTAATGAAAACTTTCAACCTACTCTAACATCACTGTAAATTAACCATTACAGTTCTACTAGCTAGATTAGGAATAGAAACAGCTAAAACTATTAAAACATGACTATTATCTTCTCTTTAAAAATATTCTTGCTATCAGGTGAGTGCCTAACCCCAGATGTACTCATTCAACACAGGTCTTCTCACTGAATAGCAGTGGACTTCTGAGTTTGGCCTTCAAACAGTTTGGATGCTTCTGCACACCCAAGTAAAGGAGAGCCAGGGGACAATACCTGGCACAAAAAGTTGAGTGGCACCAACTGCCTCGCTTCTGAACTCATTAGGGCTATTTGCCCACCCGAGCAGACTGGCTGTTCTGTCACTACACAGTTCTTGGTCCTCTGTCTCCTGCTGTGTGGGGTACTTCTCATGTCTATTACTACTTGGGGTTGAGGACACTAGTTCGCAGTATATTAAATAGTGCTTCAGACTACCAGAGTGCCATCTTGAGCTTGGAGCTGGGGGGGTGCTTTGCATGCCACATGGTTATCATACGGGAGTGTGTAAAGGTACAAAAGAGGACTGTGTAGGATGGAAGAAGTCAAACTCAGTGCGGTGTGGTCCTTGTTATCTGTTAGCCAAGATCGCTGGTGTGAGCTACCTCCCAAAGCAAATCCAAACTGTCCCTCAGGCAGAGCTCTGTTGGAGAGGTCCCAGACAGAGCCAGATGTGAACTAACAGTTCAGCCGTGTCACCAGTCTGGAGGCTAGTGGCTAGCTGCTCTCTGGCCCTCTTTTACTCAGCAGTATAAATCCTGTAATCTGGGCAAGGCCCAGCTCTTAGGAAGTGTGACAATTTAACTAGAGGGAAGAAGTGTCTAAATTTCTTCCTTTTCTCTTAAAGAATAGAGATGAGGGCAGCTGTATCACTACATGCACATCGCACTGTGCCTTTATTCCCCAAATTTGCTTTTTCTGTATTAGAAAGCTCTGTCAACAGAAAGGCAGCCAGCACAGTGTTAGTGGCAATATTTGTTTGGCACACAATGTTCACTGTTGCCTATTTGTGCTGATGTTTTTGTTCTCATTCAGCCGTGGGAAGGTGTCTCCATGTTTGCTGCACTTCTTCTGTCCCATACTAAGATTTCATTGTGTTCAGCACTGTAAACAGCTCTTTCTGTACCCTTTTCTCAGAGAACAGTGGCATTTCTAAGCCACATTTGCAATAGCTCCATCTTTTTCACCCCAGCAGCTACGGCTTTTCACACCATTTTCAGACTCTGTTGCAAGCATAGATACAGTGCTATTCAGCAACTGCTCATCTGTCCAATTTAAAGAACACTACATAACAAATATACCTGATTAAAAAATCCAGTTAAACTCCACTAGCGGAATGCCTTTTCTATTTCTTCATCCACTTCAACATGTGTGACCCATAACTGTATGCTACAGCTGCAACCTTGTCTTCTGCAGGCACATCCTAACAATCCATTTGCAGAAGAAGGAGTTGTAGGTGCCTGTGAACTCACTCGAAGTGCATTTTGTTTTAAGATGAATAAGACATTATTCATAACAAGTTTTGACTAGAGCTGCTGACACAGCAGCTTTGGAAGAGTAGCTGAAGACATGGAATGGAGTTATCCTTAAACTCTTCATAGTAACTTCAAGACTGGAGGAAGGACGCAAAGTGCTATGACCCAGATTTTGAATCTGAAATACCAATGCAATAAAGACAGGTTGGTAACACAGATGTAATGAAGAGAAGGCACAGCAAGGGGAATTAAGGTGATTTGATCATAATTCACAATGACCCACACAAGGAAGAGACTTCTGACAGCAGAAGCTTTTTTATCTAGTAGAAAAAAAATCATCAAGACATGCAGTCACTGGAAGCTGAAGCTCGGTAAACATGGGTTGTAAGAAAGAGGCATTTTATTTTATTTATTTTATTGTATTGTAACAGATGATTAATCACTAGCAGAGTTTACACAGGGACATTGTGGATTGTTTGGTGAGTCTGTCCTGGCAGCGACTCATATCATGGTCCTTTCCTCTTGACACAATTTTCCACATCTAGTCTCCTGCCTTCAGTGCACTCTGATATGTAAATAATAACTCAACGTTTATCCAGTAACTCTGCTGCACATTTATGAATTTTAATCAACCATTGACATACTTACAGGAAGTGAAACAAATGAGCAGAGTTGACAAATGGGATTTTTGCTTGGAAAGGATTTTAAATTCATATTAATATTCAGTTCCTCTCTAGGACTCTCGATATCAACTGTGTTTCAGCACTTGTATGGCTGTCTTGAGCCTACATGATCATTTTCCATAGCCCAAACAGGGAGCCCATGTGCTAAGCATATAATAAAAAGACAGCTGCTGTTTCTGAGAGCTCACAATCTAAGGCAGAGAGAACAAATGGCTGGTAGATGAGGATAAAGTAAGTTTGAAGGTAAGAAGCTCTGTTGATATACCAGTTAACTAACTGTTGGAGCCACATAATTGGAATCAGTTCCAAAGATGCGGCAGATTTCTGTATGTAACACAGTCCTCACAATTTGGATCAGATTTTTTTAAAAAGCTGTGCCTGGTTTTTCAGCTAATGTAATTTTCCCTCTTTTCCCTCTGCTGCCCTGAATCACTCCCTGACCAAGCTCCCCTCAGGTAAAGGTCTTTGTGCCTTTGATTATTTTATGGCATTTGCTGCAGCCCAGTTTTCATCAGAGGTCTTTCCCAGCAGACTAACAGCCCCATGAATGAAATCAGCAGGGAGGCTCTTCATTATTGCAATTCCGGCAGTGAAGTCTCTGTACTTTTATCACTGTACGGGTATCAATTATTTGGAGCCACATTAAATAAATGAAGTCAGTAACATGAATATGTCATGCCCAATTCATACAGAGGCTCATGAACCCTCTGTAAAAAAAAAAAAACAAAACCTCTCTTTTATGCCTGCTGCTTCCTTTATGAATTTTTTGTAAGCTCTGACCTTAGACATTTCTCAATCATTGCAAGCATGCTTAGTTCAAGATTGAATACACATCCATTTTATATGGGTTGAGGGGGGCAAAAATCATGAGAAAAGCAGATGGCATTAGAAAAAATGACTTTTCAAAGAAGGTGCAATGACCTCCATATAGATATGACATGTTAAAGTCACTGACTTCTTTTTAACTCAGCACTTGCATATATATGTTTAGTATTGTATAATGTACTTGTAAGGGCAAAGCCTCTTCAGCATTTGATCTGCAATATTTATTGTAGAATTCTGACTCACCTTCCTTGGGTTTCACCCAGAGTCACCATAATACCAGTAATGACAATGAAATAGGACCGACTTGGCCACTGCCCTTTGGTTGTTCAATGGGTCACAGCAGCATGCTGATCACAGTTTTCAGCAACTTAAAGACAATCTTATTTATTTATTGATTCTGCTGAATCAGAATTAGGCTTGGTAAAGCCTATTCCCCCCAAAAAAGGAATTAAGAACTCTCTGGGATTTGGAGAATATTTTTCTAAAACATTTCTAACCAAAATTAACATATATTGGTCTTAAGTAATAAAAAAATGTAAATCTGTGATGCATAGACTATTAACTTCAGAAACCCTAAAGCCAGTTCATTATTCTTGTAATTTAACTGACCTGTTTAAACAGAGTAGGAAAACCACAAAACTGTGATGGGAAAGGACATTTCTTGGACATTGCTTTGCACAAAATCAGAATAAAAAAATCCCTAGAACCTCTGAGGTTACTGAGAGTAGAATTACACATAGATGGAAGGAGTAATGGCAAAATGCTTTGTGGGAGTGTTTGCAATCTCTGAAACTCCAATTCAGCCACATTCGAATGGGTTTCAGCCTCTTTTCCGCTAACGTTAATCAGAGTGGCTTTTGTTTAAAGGAATCTTGGAGACAGAGTATTCTAAACTCAGATGCTCTTGCAAACACACTTCAAACCTGCCTGAGAAATGACTTCTCTGCTTATAAGTCAGACAGTCAACCTGGCAGCTGAAAGAATGGCATGTTTCTTAGGTGGTCAGTTACACACCCAGAAAAAGGAAGAGTGAATTGATAGAAAACATAATCAAAATAAATACAGCTTGTAAATAAGCCCAGTCAGAATATGGTCTGATGAAATGATTATGCAGCCTGTGCTCCATGTTATGATTTGCATAGATGCTTGGTTCTCATGGACTCTACTTCTGCTGAAATTTACAGGGAAAAATCCTGTCTTGCTACAGAGACAAAAGCATTGACCTCAGGATTTTGGAGAGAGGGCATCAGTTTATATCTATGGTTTCTCTAGGACTATTAGGGGTGTGCAAATCTGAGCAGGTGTTTGCACCTTTGCAAAACTAAAGCCAACCTCATAAGAAAAAACAACAAAACCCCACAGTTTTTAGAAAGTTATCAAAAAAAAGGGAGCTTGGGGGGTGGAATTCAGGTTAGAAATGCGCAGCCAATGATGAGTAAAAAGAAGAAAATTAGTTCTTTCTTACAACCCTCGAGTTTGGGTGTTTTCTTGTTTTATTTCTAACCAATTTCTTGAACATAGAGTGAACTGGGAAACTGATTATTCTGGCATCACCTCTGAAAAAAAACTTGGCTGCCAAGTCAGCAACAGAAATAATTTGGAAGTTAGTATCACCTGAGAATTTCCAAACAGCCCATACCAGATGTGAGGGTTCTTTGTTCAGGAAGCAGAACCGAAGCACAGAGAAGGTCTTTATATCGGTCTTATGTCATATGATAACCAACTGGAAGAGTTTAAAATAAGAGACAACAATCCTGTATTCCAGTTTACCATTCTCCTACCCCTGGATCGCAGTCTTTCTGTTTTCTGCAATGTAATGTAAAAATACTTTCACAATGGGCATTTCAGCATAAGTTAAGCCATTTTTGATAGCTTTCATCTTGCAAAGCTGCCCAACCACAATGCAGATATCAGCGCAAAGATTTTTTTGGGTTTTTTTGACAGTATCTTTGCACATGTTGCCCAGTAAGATAGGTGTGGGAGATGTAGCAGTCCTTCATTTAACGTGCATCCCTGGCATCGTCATGTTATTTCATGAAGTAAGACTGTCAGGTTTATACCCACAATGACAAGTGAAAATGGTATTGTGCTGCTGTTCAGGAGAGAAAGCAAAAGACAGACGAGTCAAGTACACAGCTCACTCATCAGAAATTGCAGGTGTCTCTCAGTTTGGATATATTTCCACGTATTCCTAAACTGTTCATTATCATTTTACTGTATGATTGCCCCGCAAGTGCTTGTCATCACTGCAGGGGCAACCCTGAAATCAACCTTTCTGAAATCCATGAATTAAAACAAACAATCAGATAAATGCAATGCTATGTATTAAACATGAAATGACACATCTGACTGTTGGTAAAGGCGAAAAGAATTTCCAAAAGACCTTACTGCAATGCAGAC
This sequence comes from Morus bassanus, assembly GCA_031468815.1. NCBI lineage: Eukaryota > Metazoa > Chordata > Aves > Suliformes > Sulidae > Morus > Morus bassanus. The sequence continues at coordinate 111,783,212 of CM062568.1, forward strand.
TGCCACTTCCATTTGTTTCTGATTGCTATCACACTGCACAGATGCAATGATTGAGAATGAAACTTGAATTTGGTGCTAGAAGTCCACTGTAACATCAATCACTTGAAATAAAAATGTCATGCTTATGATTCTTTGGAAAATGCTGCACTTAACTTCCAAACTGTTGCTTTCAGAAAAGGCTAATTCAGGGTTGGGTACATTAATGTCAATGTCCTATAAAAGTGCCAGCTAAAAAAAAATGTCAGCAAAGACATTTTTTAAGCCTGTGTCAGCACAAAAGGGTGCCTCAGTTGTTTCATCTCACAACAGCTGCATGCTTTCATTGACATTTGTTGCCCTTTCTTTGTGCACTCATCCTAACCTCATAGGTTATTTCCTGGCCTCCCTTCTGTGACCTATGACCGATGATGACCTTTAGCTAGAGAATGTGACATTTTGTTCTCCTCTGGCTGACATGTGATGCCCTCATTATTCAAAGGTATGTGAAAATAATGACCTGTACTGACCTCTCAGTTTCCTTTCGTTTATTGGTCTACACTAGGTGCTTGTTCAGCAGATTGCTATGACTAGGTGGTAGGGTGTACAATTTCTTTTGAAGAAGGAAGCTCATGAATTGCACCAATATTTTAGCTCTTTGTGTCTGTTGCTCCATTTAAGGAGCGGGAGATGAGGTGGTGCAGCTGGGGGAGGAGGGTTCAGGGTTCATGGTTCAGTTCAGTTTGGGTGTTGGGAGCATCTTTGTAAGGCTGGCAGATATGGCCAAAGACTTGTGGTCTTACAGAGTGGCAGTTGAGTCCCAGGCTGGATACCTACCTTAGGGCATCTCAGATGGTACAGGATGCCAGTGCATGAGCTATTGATTCAAGTCGTCAGTTCTCAGTCGTCTGAAAGAATGGATGACTAAGTAACCTTAGGTATTCCAAACAGGAGTGACTGTAGGTTTCCCATCACCAAGATTGCTAAACCTTCCCTGTTGTGACAACAATGTAAATAGTCACAGTTATAAGAAATACAATATTTGTCTAACATGCTAACAGTGCTTTCTTAGGCAAGTCACTTTTTGCATTTCAAATGGTGGAAGTTTCAGTGTTCCTCAGAAATGCAAGCCTGAACACATGAAATTTTTTTCAAGAAGTAGATTTTATCTCCTGTGAGGTGAGACATGCCCTCATTGACTACAGTAAATATTTCAAATGCTGAAAGTCTAAAGGAGGAACAAACCACTTTTGTGTGGGAGACTGTGATACTAATTAAGAGTTTATTCAAGACCTAGCCAGCATGAATATTTAAACCTCCTTTCCTTGGAGAAAGGATGGTTACTTCAGGTCAGGGATGAGGGCATGTATGGAGCAGCATAAGGAACAGATGGCTGTTAAAGACAATTTCTGACTATAAATAGTCCCTATTAAGAATATAGAAATAATCAATTAGGGACTAAGCTCTGCTTCTTGTTGCACAGGAGCAGAGCAGCAGAAGAAAATGTTACCACATATGTCAGTGTGTGTTTCTGGCTGTGAAAGAGATAGCAGGACCTTTTCCACTGAAAGATGGGAAGCTGCACTGGGTCTGAAGGTTAGGATGGAAGATTGTCAACAGCTCTTTAGAAAGGGTTTTAGGTATTTGGTATGCAGACCAGGAAATGTATTGAAAATCGGGATCAAGATTTTGACCTTGTCTCAGCACTCTGTGCAAACTAACATACAAACTAGGGGAAAAGTCCTAGTAGCAGCCTTCATTGGTAAAGAGAGAGCATTCCCCACCACCTGGAGCCTGTAAAGAACTTCATGTTGGAACATGTCCACTAAAGGTGTTAAAGGTATTAATAACTGACGCTCAGACATCAGCTTGCAAACTTTGAGGCTTGACCTGAACATCTGGGCCTTCAGGCCAGACATTCATCCTGAATTGTAACCCAGCTAAATAACGCATTAAATGTTCAGGCTGACACCTATGGGACTGCAGTGCGGTGAAAAGGGGGCTCTAGGTTTAGATTAGAGATATAAAATCTAGCCTGGCTTTGGGTTGAAATAGAAGAGTTAGTATAATCTGATGAAGAAAAGTATTTTGACTATCTTGGTAGAAAGCACTACCTATAAATACTTTTACGTAAGTGGCCTAACTATGGATATGACTTACCAGTAGTAGGTATATGTCTTCATCTAAAAGAAAATTTTTGAGAGTACTGTCCTCTGTCTACCGATATTACCTTTGTCCTGCCTGCACTCAGCTTTGCTGCATCAGTCCCAGCAGCAGGTCTGGGCAGGTGGCTGAAACTCAAGAATGGCAGAAAGAAATGGCATCTATGATTCATTATGTCTATTCTGTTGGTCATTCCACAAATGCCCTGGTATTGCATTTCTGAGGACTAGTTACTGATTGATTAATTGAAGGAAAAATAAGAGTATATAAGTTGGTCCTAGCTGGTGCCAGGCAGTCCTCCTGTCCCTGACCTGACAGTGTTTCAAACCCTGTCACCGAGCAGGGCTGTTGAATCCTGCTGTTCCCTTTTGGCTGACAGCAATTTTCGTATAACTAACACATGGAATGCTTTTAAAAGGATTCAGCTGAGGAATGGATGCACTTTTACGTATCACCCAAGCCCAGATCAGATGTCAGATTGCTTATGACCGATCATATAAATGAACTAACCAACCATGGCAGCATAACTCGGAAGGTCTTGCAGAAACTTTGTAGAAATATATTTATCAAGTGCCCAAAAGATTGTGACACATGAAATGAGGAGTCACTTTTGACTGCTTTAGCCAAGAAAGACAACTTGTTTGTATGGCAAGAACACAAGTTTAAGAGAATAGCACTAAGGTAAGCTTTTAAGCCAAAAGCATGTTTAGTCTTCATTGTCTTTGTTTTTCCCCAGAAGCACAGTCTCAGAAATATTCTATTTTTCTTCCCCTCTCTCTCATTTGCCTCTCATTGTTCAGGAGCTCATAGGGTTTCACTCCTCCCAAGATCCATAAATCAGATGATTAACTTTCAGTCCAAGACTGTTTTATATGAGCAGAAGAAATCTAATTGGAATACAATCACCCTCCTACTGCTTTTCACATCTTTCTTTGCATCTCAATGTGATCTGAATTTCAGATATCTCTTTCTGTGAGATATTTATTTTTCCCCATCATGCACTGAACCCAATTGTGCTGCTATCTTCTTCTGCCCTTTTAAGCTCTGGCTGTAAATTAACCATTATCCAACTGAAATAAGTTCCTTTAGAGTTCATAAACAGTATTTCAGCGTGATAGCTTCCAGACTAGTTGCACAGGAAAAAACTGTCTAATCCCCTGAATATGAAGGGTTAATACCAGTTTCATTTTCCCCTTTCTCAACATGGGTGCCTAGGGGAGAAGCTCTCTTGTAAGATGGGGTACTGGATGGACTGAAGGAAGAGGTGGTCTGGAAATGCAGAGCTCCATTTGCAGGTGCTGGATGAACTCCAGGTTGGGGAATCTTTGCATCACGCTTACGGTTACTTGTTTTGATTTATGCTGATAGATTTAGTACAACTGAAAAATTCTGCTGATTATGGACCAATTATTGCCCTGCAATTTACTGGCTTATATTACTCTTTAAAAAAAGAAAGTCAAAACCTTTTCTTGTTAACTTAGCATTTAAGGAAACTGGCTGCCCAAGAGTCCTGAATACTAAGATACTTCCTTTAACCATGCAACCCACAAGCAGCACAAACTTTTCTTTAGTTTCTACCCTCCTGCACTCCAAGACCTCTCCAGACCAAACAGGGCACATCTATGGGATAAATTAATACTCATGACTCATGAAATACTTGCATCTCTTCTCGGACGCTGTTGCTGCAGTGATTTGTTTGTATAAGCATGTGCTACAGACAGTAGCCTATCCAAGAAAAAAAAAAAACACGTTTAAATCTAACCACTTTTACATATTCGTATATCAAATGAAAACAACTTAATTATTAGCTCATGAGCATGAACGGACACTGAACACAACAGGCATGATTCCTACAACTCTATAAATTGTACAAGACGATGCATCTTTCTGTCTTCATCCCAAGTCATTTACACCAGGGACTTGTCAGAGAGCATTGCAGCTTCCGCCTTCCCCTCTCCTCTTCCAACAGACACCAGGCTGCCATTCAGACTGAGGCAGAAAGGTGCATGCCTGGATTTCATCCTGATGTAGAGTCCAGATATGGCAAGATGTGAGCTCCACATCTCACAGTTTAGACACAGCCTATCAATCCATTAAGCAAGAGTGTCATTTAAATAACTACATACCAAGCCCAGATTTGCTTCTAATATTTTCAGCAGTCCCACCTGCCTCAATAGAGCTACTTGTACAAACATCTTGGGGAATCTGACCTGTCAAGTGTTAGAACAAAACCTTCAACCAGTTACTTCTGAGTTTGAAGTGTAACATGGACGTTGAATTGGGTTTCCAATCTAAAGTAAAATTAATTAATAAAATGATCAAGCCATTAAATAAATACATCTCAATTCACAGATGGTTGTGATTCAGTGACAGGCCAATTAATCAAAAAGAAATAGATATTCCCATTTTCTGGGCCTTCACATGCATTGTTTTCCAGTGGTGGAAATTTTACAGCGGTGGAAATTTTCTCACTTAGGTTTCAAGCACTCTGAGGGAAAGGAGGACCTGCCTTAGTGTAGCAGTTCCACTGACATGATATGATACTTTTTTGTGCCTGTTTTTGTTCAAAACAGCTTTTTTGTCTTTGAGTTTTTGGTTAGTTATTTTTCCAATATAGCAGAGAATATACAGTGGGGACTAAGATGGCATTTATCTCACCTTACTTTAGGTATCTGTCAACTAAATATTTGAATCTGAACCAACTACTAAAGGTTCCCTTTATAATTTTCTTTAATCACAAATTCATCCGCCCAAATGAAGAGTCATGTTTTTCCCACTGCTAAGTGGAGCCAAAGTTGATTATCTTGGAGGTGGATAACTACATTTAATCACACTAAACCATCACCATCCATGGTCCTGTCTTCAAACCTTTCTTCCCTGCTGACCATAGTAGTGCCACATGACAATGTCCACACTGCTGTTTCACTAGCAGTACCGGAAGGTACATTTTGTTCAATATTCTCTTGATTCTTAGTAATTCATTAAATGGTGTTGTCGTGGGGATACAGTCTCAGCATGGCCTCGCTTTCCTTCTCTCATCCACTCATACATAGTGTGCATTGTATAATACTTCAGGCAAATAAGTTCCAAGCAGAGTTGCTTGTCATTAGCACAGACGACTCTAGAGGCAAAACCAAACAGAATTTGTCAGTGAGAACTCTCTCATTAAGGAATTTTGTTTGCATCCCTGCAGTGATTCATAGAGCACTTGACTATTTTCTGCCTGCCTCTTCATATCTTTTTTTGTTCACAAGTGTATAAATGTCATTTTTGGTACCTTTTCTCCAATTACAGGTTTTATTGATATCTTACCAGAAAGCTGGTTTCAGCTCCTGGCAAACTGGCAGTACAAGAGGAGGATTTCCTGGATGTCATCTTCATTCAAACACTGATAAAGTGCAGCCAAAGCAGGGAAGACAAACAAAAGATTTAAAGCATTGCTGGAGAAGGAAAGAACTAGACAAGAAACCACAGCCTGTAATGAAGAAGTAAAACTGGACAACTATCAGCGCTTATGCTTTGTTTTTACAGTGAAAGCATACATACACACATATGACCTGACTTTGCTGAGCGGGTCCTACTTGAACCTGAGGGTAAGTTTATATGAGGCAGTACGTAGAGATGCCTGAGTTACTGTGGACACCTTGTGCATCTTAGCTGAGCATTATCCCAGAAATATCAGGAGAGCACGCTGATTCACTTGTACTTCCCTGGTATCTGAACTAGCCTGGATATCACTATACTAAACTGCTGCATACCATTGCACACACTGTGACTGCCTCAGGTCCCACTATCTTTGCTGGAACTGATGGCTGCTTAATAATTCACTGGTTCAAGCACTGACCACCCAGCCAATATCAACTTAAACAAAGCCACCAGTAAAGCTCCCACTAGGCCCAGGCCCTGTCACATCTGCTGCCTGAAATGGCCAAATTTTTAAACTGTGAGCAGCACAGAATCTTTGGTTTAATTTCAACCACTGAAGGAAAGAAAACAACCTATCATCCATGAAAAATTCAGACACAGCTTTAAAAACATTAGCCACACAGAAATGCTTGTGTTATATAAAGTTTTTCTCATGAAACAGTGGGAGATCTGTCTGAAATTAGCAAGAATTACAAAACCTCCCACTCTTAAGGTGAAAGGAGGAGCAAGGTTATAATTATATAAATGACTATGGGGGAAACAGTTGCTCTGTATAGAGTGTGGGATCCAAGCAGTGTCAAACACTACTTGGAGACAACTTTCCTGAAGCCAGGGATTTTTTTTTTTCTTTTTGTCTCTTAAAGCTCCAGTCACTTCTCTGGAAAGAGTTCCACTGGGGTGTACACCCCTCCTTTGCTCTCAGAGCAAGGGATTCAGATTCTCTCTAGTCTTAACCTGACTTGGTGGCATCACTCTCTTTCACCCTCTCTTTACATCCTCACTCTCTTTCACCCTCACTTTGTTGGTGTGATTCTTAGTACGGACCTATAACATCTGCAGAAGATCTGGACTACAGGGCTTATATATTTTTAGCCTCCACAACCATATTTACCCGGGGTAAACTAAGATTATAGTCCATTCTTCTGGGACATGTGGCAACAGAAACAAACAGAAATATGACCTTTGAAGGGTTCTAAACTCCAATTGTATCTTACATCAGTTTGCCTTAATTGACTCAAGAAACATACAAACACATAAAAATATGGCACTTTTGCACGTTATCGATTAAATTTCCTAACCCTTCTGAAGTAATCCCTGAACTTGAATCAACAGCAAGTTAAGGTCTCTTTCTTACACTCAGCTTCCCCTATAGATCGAGCAGTGTCTGTTCCCTTCGCTTTTTCTTCTACTCTCTGTGCTTTTACAACTTTCTTCCATTTTCTCAGCAGTCCCTAACAGGGACATCTCTGTTACAAAACCGTTTCCCACTTTTGCCTTCTCTCACCATTTGAACACATGTCTTTCCATAATCAGTTTGCAGTCACATCCGCTGACAAAACTCATTTTGTGGCTGAAGCATTCCTAGAGCCACAAGAACTGTGGGGACACAGGGCCTGGGCTGAGACAAAGCAACTCTTCCTCTTTCTGCATGGCTGGCTTCAGCTTAAATTGAACAGAAAACCACACCAAGGCTGTATAAGATCTGCTTCTCAGTATATGCCTGAACATCTTCTCTATAGACTTGTCCACAGTGGCAATTACAGTTGCTATTGGAAAAAAAAAAAAAAAACCACATGCTTTTTTTCCTGGTTTTCCCTCTTCATTTTTATACATTTGAAAATTCAACAGCACAATGTTAGCAAACATCAAATTGGCACAGCTGTGACTGCTGCACATTTAAATGAACTGTTAGGTGCCTACAGTCTCAGACCTCAATAAACATTTCAAAGGATAGAGCAGAAGTCAACATTTGCTAACCATCATCATGTGTAATATACGGTATCCTTATTGTAAGGAAAAAGAAGTACAGGTCCCTGCTGTGATAACTGTTGACAAGTGCTGACATTTAAACAGCAACCAAAACAAGACCTGGCCCTTCAATGTCCCCACAAGTACCATTAGTCACTTACTCAAACCCACTAAAATAAAATGGGATTGCTCTCTCATGACTGCAAATTTCAGGATCAAGCCCTTAGTGGGAAAAGAATCTCTCCTGAAGTAAGATCCTGCTCCACTCATGCTAATGGGCATATTCAACTGTAGCATGACAGAGCTTGTAGTATAAACATGAAGTCTGTAATTTTAAGGCACTAAACTGTTATTAAGCCAAATATCTAAGGTATTTTAATTTAAAACTTCAAAGAATATCTATCCAGGCAGTAGGCATTCTTGCCATTAATTAAAATATGGTTGACAAACAAAGCACAGTTGATGAAACCATAGAACTGAAAGCCCAGCAATTGTGACCCAGCACTTCAGTACAGAAGAGTTAGAGGAAACCAAAAAAGCTATAAAGCCACATCTTTCAATCTGACATATTCTTAAAGGTAAATCTGCATCACACCCTGCCCCCCCCTTCAAAAACTTGTCAAAAGTGCTTAGCATCAGAGATGATTTGTCACCACCTCAGTGAAGTTTGGTGGCATTAATTTATTTGGGTCTTAAGGGATTAAAATAATGGAAAAATCCTTCATAGAAGTGCTCAAGACTGCAAGTAGAGGACCTTAACATTTTTAAAGGAGCTATTAAGCTTTCTGAATGTAAATATACATTACCTGATCTTTTTTATAGTGTGGATTACATAAATTTGAATTAAGTGACTTTTAAGAACATTGATTATTGATCTGATAAACTCTAATGGCAAGCCATCAGGAACTATTGTGTAAATAACCATTTAAAAAAATTTGTTATGTCATAAAAATTCTTACAAAAAGTACTTATGGTACTTTACATGCTGAGTAACCACTTTTCAACTTTAAGTACCTCAGCCAAAGATACATTTTTAAATTAAGCAGCTTTTAATTTATATATGATTTTAAACAAATGCTTTTAAACCACTCAGCATATACTTTTTTGTGCTTGTGTAATTTTAAAATGACCAAGACAACTTTTTTTTTAATCCCTGAGAATGAAGATAATAGTAAAATAGGTGATCAAAGGGCTGTACCAAGCTCATCAATGGCTCTTTGTGACCATACAGCTTTTGTGACAATACGTACCCACATATGTGCATAGGCCCAAAGAAGAGCCTTTCAGCTCAAATCTCATTAACATCTTCCTTTGAGAATTTGTTTGTGTCAGTTGATTTCCAGCAAAGATGGAGATACCAGCTATCACTGTTCAGATCTAGAAATGGCTTGTTGAACAGGCTTTATGCTGTGTAGTAATGGAAGTAGAGGGGTTCTCTCCTAACACAAGTGAACTGCCATGTCCTACTAAGAGAAAAAAAAAAAAACCCAGACCAAAACCAAACCAACAAACAATAAGGTGGAGTTGTTTGGGATGAAAGGCAGCAACACGGAAGAGTCTGCAGGTATTGGAATTGTTAAAGGTAAGCTGAATGGGGAGCAAGGGAAAGTGCATACAAATGATGCTAAAATAAAGCAGCTACATTCAAGCAAGCAGGCATGCAATGAGAAAGAATGATGCCCACAGCTGGAATGCCGTGGATCGGGAGTAAAGCCCACAGAGGAGAAAAGAGAGGTAAAAGGGCAATGCAGATACCACCCACACAAATCTCTCCTGCTGGCGCATTCACTGGAACAGCAATACACTGCAAAAGGGATATCAGTTCCCTGCAACATAGCCATTTTGTTATAGTGACTCACCCAAATAGCCTAACTGATACGCCAGAAAGTATTTACAGTACCAGCAATGTAAAATCAAATACAGAGAATGTGATAGGGAAATGATTTTAGAAAAGATACTGGCATGGAACAAAAACTAAACAAACACACATAGAAATGATCACAGGGGATATTTTCTCTGGGTATTTTGGGTGCTCTTGCTCTAACTGGGGCCCCACAACTACACAGACTCATGCACCTTCCTCAGCAGCACTACTTGTGAGGGCAAGAGTCCAGACTCTGACCCAGGGCTACCTCATGTCACAGTTGGGACCTCTGTCCTTTGACAGCAGGACGTTCCTACAGTTGCATATTTGTGCAGGGTTGTAATGTACCTACTCCTCCCTGCAATGGCATGGCATGAAGTTGTCTTACAATGAGTGTCTGTGCCACAGCGTTACAGAAACCACACTGAGGATAGCTCCAAGACAGAGCTCAGAGGATACGGGAAAGATCCCTGGGAACTGGAACTGACCCCAGCCTTATCCATGTTCCTAAAACTGGCTTGACACACTCAGCTAGCACAAACAACAACGACTGGGAAGGATAATTGCACTGCAAATGCACTGCAAATCACTGTAGGGAGGAGTTCAATCAGGATAAACTACAGTTTATGGAAAGCTGTTTGTTGCAGGGGCCAGCATGTACAGAATTAAAAGCAAAGTCAAGCAGAAGTGGCAATGTCTTAACTGACAGCTTTTGTTCCTATTTTATCAACTGGTATTTAGTGTTGCTTCTCTCTGTGATGCCACCCATTACTGGGCAGGACATTTTCTACATAGAGCCAGAAGACATGTATTTGCAAAGAGGATATACTTGAGTGTAGCTTAATGCTGCCTCTCTGATGCATCTCTCACCACACTTTATTTTTTTAATCTCTGGCATACTGGGAACATGTGCCAAACAGCATGTGTACCTTTCAGAGATAACCTGGAGTCAAGGTGTCTCACAGAGAGTCACCAGCACAAACAACATGGACTTCGGCCTCACATGGCCCGTTCCAATTTGCCCACACTAAGACCTCGTGTTCCCACAGCAGATGCCAGCACCTTGTGTTTGCTGGCTACACAGATACTCTGAGGGAGTACTTAGGTATGCAGTTACATACATACTTGCTTTTGCTCAGCTGCTGGAGTTTTTTTTTTTTTGTCAAATAATGGAAATTCCACTTGTAATTTTGGTGGGCGTTTAAAGTTCTGGGAATTTCTTCCAACTTGCAACGCCATGCTGTTTCAAACTCTCGAAGTAATAAAATGTTGAGAACATGACTGATTAAACGGAGGTGAACATGTCAGAAGCTGCTCTGTAGATATTTGTGAAAAAAGATAAATATTCCATCTGTCTTGACTACATCTGTGCTCTTTCTGTATTTAATTTCTTTTAATGATCTAGGAGACAAGTTCCCTACAGCTTAGCAGAACCTGAAATTATTATTTTTAATGTTTTTGCAAAAATCTTAGAAAGTATGAAGGAACAGTAAAGTGAACTTACTTTTTACATAAAGAGCTAAATTCGAAAGAGTTACACATATCCACTCAGGAAGCAAAACCAGGAGCCCTGGCCCTTCTGTCCAGCAGGTTTAAATGCCACACACTCATGACAGAAGTCTTGAGAACAACCTAACAACCAATACTTATTTGCAGCAACAGAACACAGGATTTCAAGGGAGGAATACATTTTTTAAAAAGTGCTTGGATCACTGAAATAAAAGCTCCTGCTCATCAAACAAATTATTTCCTATGAACTCTTCGGTCACCTGTCATAACAGCATAACTTTTTTTTGTGCATTTTAATAATTGGTTAGGAATATTATTCAGTATTGTTTATGAATGTCTGGTGGATAAAGGGTCCTGTACAGTAAAAAGCATGTTTGATGTCAGCAGGAGTTCATGAGCAACCTAGGGAAAGGTCATCCTGGTGTCAAAGGCTGCAAGAAAAGTCACATGCTTTCTCTTAATTAATGCAGGCTAGGAGAGAATCCTCAGGGAGGACCCAAGATCAGAAGGAGGAAACAGACATTGTTGTACCAATTATCACTGCTTATTTGAGCGTCTCCCTCTTTGTGATTACCCCAATTTAACCAAACATGTAATTTCTAGGCTGCATCAGTTTATCATAAGTGAATCCACTTGGATGAGTGTTCATTCCATATTTAAATATAGACAGACCCATCCTTGCCAGGTGCTGAGTTTGCTCAACTCCTACTGAAATTAGCAGCGGCTCAGCATTTTGCAAGAATCACTTAGCAGTGCCCAGAATTTGGTTCTTTATGTGTCTTATACATCAAACCAAAATCTGTGCTCCTCTAATGTCCATTTGCACAGTAACCCATATTTCTTTTCATTCATTTATTAACAAACAGACATCCACTTGGTGTTTCTCCTAAACAAATGTTAGTGGCTGTCACTACTAGATACTTAGGCAAATTGAATGTATTCCTATTCCCTTTTGCACCATAGCAATATTATGCAGTGTACTTTAGCTTTCAGCTTTTCCTTACGTACAGAATATTTATGGTCCATTTTGGAGTTGTCATCCAAGCACTTGGGGTCATTTTCTTATTAAACAGTACAATATTAAAGCAACAGAGCACAGCAGGTGGTGTTTTTCTGCCTATTTTGTCATGCCTCAGGCTGAGTTGCCATCTTCCACCCAAAAAAATGTCATACTGAATATTAGTACAAGAAAAAAACACAACAGTAAAAATAGATCATTTAAAATAAATAATGTTGCATTGTAAGTTCCAAACTTACATGGGGGCATTTTTCATGTGGGAGCTCTTCAGAAAGATAGTGATTGATTTTTATAAAAGTTGGCATGCATGACCAAGGGCAGATGGTGCATAAATTTGGGCCCCAGTCTTACATTCTGGTCCGTGTAGGTGGACCACTGAACTGCTGCTGTGACTGAGAAAAAAGAATACAACCGTGAACAGATGCAAGACTCCTGGGTACCATGATCAGGCTGTAGGACTAGGACCCAAACCTGCATTACAATAATAATTTTAAAGCCAGCTTTTGGCAATACATTCAAGTATATAAGCTAGATTTTGTATACTGGTATTTATATGCTGCTGATTGATCGTGTAAAATGTGTGAGATGTCTCTGCTTAAGATACACTTTGTGCTGTTATAGACTGTGATACATATTTGCTCATACACCCTGCTAAACATTAGGTCCCAGCCATCATCACAGCTAAGAAGAAGATACGAAATACTCTCCCTAGCTAAACTTATTGAAGTGATGACTAGAAAGATGACAGAAAGGTGAGGAAATAGAGAGCTGGGCACTGTAGCAACACAAAGGGCACTGTTCGGTTTCCATCAAAAGACAATCCACATGGCTCCCTGTGTCAGATGGCTATTAGTGGATCTCATGTCTTCTTTTTTAGTGGATAGATAGGCTTCTATTTTACATTTGTTGTGTTCAGCTGATTTTCTATTACTGTACCAGTCTAATGCATTAGTTCAAAGCACGCTGTCGTTTCATGTCTGATGACACTGAAAATATAGTATGCTTCCAGAATATATGCCGCCAAACTAATGAATCATGTGAGCCAAATGTACACAATTTCTTTATAATTTTGTTCTACATTTACATATGTAAAGCATAGGCTGTCTTCATAGGGTAACAAGCCTATAAAGCTCCAGTTTGTTTAGCATTTTCCAAATTGGAAAATGCCTGACATTCATATCTTTTTCCCTATGGGCCTCCAGAAAGGTGTGCAAGGATGAAGAAAGGGCACAAGGTGGCCACAGAAAAGGGACAAATAGATGGGCGAAGCTCAAAGGAAAAATGCAGCGTCTCTAGAAAGAGCAAATCAAGGAATGTCAAAGAATGAGTTTAGCAGTCTTTGGAAATGAGGAACAGACATCATATACTACAGATCGGGGCTCTCGCCATTTACAAGCTTTTTCTAACTTCTGCAGTAACCAATCTACTATTCTAAACTGTAACAGCAAATGTGTTTCTTTGCTGTCTAATTACCTTGAGATTATCACAGTGCCTCTCTCACAGAGAGTGAATACTCTGTTTAAGAACGGGGGATAGCAGAAGCACACAAAATTAGACAGCGATGTACTGCATCCATTTTTAAAGCATTGCCTATACCTTGCAATTTCTTCAATTTGTTGTGCTATGGGCAGACTTACAAAGCAGCCTCAATCTGTATTTCAGTTTCCCAGGATCCTTCAGCACTTCCAGACTGCTGAGAACCTGGACCACACCTGCCAGCTGGGATGGCAGAAGAAGAAATACCCATCATTTAGCTCAGAAACAAATGGGTCAGACTGCTGGTCCTAGAGCTGCTGGACTAGATAATTATACGGCGCTGAGGAAACACCTGGTGAAGACTCCATATATTCCTTGTTACTTCTTTGTTTTATGTGGCTTATGAATATTTACATGAACAGATTTTGGCTCACACTGGGGGTCTCTCTCTTGTATAAATATCTGTGGTAACATAGCATCAAGGGATTTTGTGCACAAAACTGGTTTTATAACTAATTTCTCTTGATTTCTAAGATGATTGGCTCTGGTGGAAAAAAATTTTTAAGTGGTTAGTTTGTCTTTGAAACCTAAGCTCATTGTTTCTTGAACATTTTCAACAGTGGTTCTGCACAATAATTACTACGCCTTCATTCTTTAGTAACAGATGCCTTGAGGACATCTTACTTTTGGCTTTATATTGAAACAGTATCATTGCTAAAATGTTCTTCAGGTGGCCATTCTACAGCATGTCTTTTTCTAGAATTTGTATTTTAAAATGAATCATGAAATCCTTCCATCATATATTAAATAGGTGAGATAAAGTGTAAAAACAAGGGTTGTACCTGATACTTGAAAGTTGCTATTCCTGACAGCACTTCATCTTTTTCATACCCTTATTGGCTTTTATCCCGGCCCATCTATTCCTTAATGTAAGTGTTATAAATTGTTGTAAAGTGCCATAAAATATAATAAACATGAATCAATATTTCTTGGTTAAAAAACTTAGAAATGCTGATGAAGCTCAGGTTTATTATAGATGTCCTGAACCCACAATGTGCCTTTATTTTTTTTACCTTCATCATTTTTTCAGGTCTTGAGTTCATGTGTGCATACACATTCATTCTTCACAAATCAAAGAGGCAGTGAAAATTAAAATTACTAATGCAGAGCTAATGAAGCAGCTAACATTTTAGCCAGTTGTTTTAGACAGGATATCCTGTATATACAGCGTTGTTATATTTGGTATGTATGACCCAATTCAAGCAAACTCCTTATGGATCTAGTGAATATTAAGCATGTGCACGGCACCAGAAAGTTTGGGGATTACTCAGATGCTTAAAGTTAAGCATATGCTTAAATGCTTTGCTGAATCAGGGCTTTAATGAAGAAGCATGGCACAGTAGTGCTATTTGCCATAAAAATTCGTCATTGCCATGGATCTCTGCTCATTAAAGAAGATGCTATGATTTGTGTTTAAAATATGAAAGAAATATGATGCCTGCATGGTGCATTAAATACCCAAGCATACACATGCATTTAAATTCTTGCTATCTTTTTAAGGATATTGTTGTGAATTATGTTCTTGTGTATGCAAAAGCATCCTTCATAGTGAAGTGACAGTTCGTTTCCACATCCAGCTAATGCTCTTTACATATTATTAATATTATTTATTCTCAGTCTGAAGCTAATGATGGATTTCTTTGTCCTCGGTTGGTTTTGTGGTTTCTCCACAGGAACTGCCGTGGGCCACGGCGTTTCCAGGGGCGTTGGAAGACTCTTCCCAGGGCAGAGCAAACCCGAACCCTTTCCCCAGCTGTGAAGGGAGGTGCTGCTGGGCCAAGCCAGGCACTGCAGACACCCCGCTCCTGACAGCGGGCCAACCCCGGGGGGCCCAGTCTGCTCCCGCTCCCACCAGCTCCCTGCTGCCCAGCTGGGGACAGGGATGCTGGCCCGGCCGGCTTCAGGGAGCTTGGTGGGCAGCATGTTAGCGAAAGCTGCTGTGAAACCCGCCTGGGTCTGCCAGTGATACAGCCTTGGTGAAGGGGAACATCCCTGCTCTGTCCTGTTGATTGTCACCCGGGGATCTGAGACCCCCTTTAGAGCCGGTGTGGCAGCTGAAAGGACAAGCACTACAACAACGCCAGGCCCTTCGCCCCGCGGTGCCCGGGGAAGCAGCCCTGCAGTGGCAGGCGCAGCCTCAGCGATGGCCCCGGCAGCCACAAGGGAGTAGCTGGGGAGAGGTCTCCTCGCGGCTGGCTGCCGCCAGCCCTGGGGCCTTGCCCTCAGCCCTTTCCCCAGGCCAGGTGATGGCTGGGCCATGGCCATCCTTCATCGTGGTCCCTGGCCCAGCCCAGCTCACCTTGCTGGGCGCTGCGGGATGGGGCTGGTGGGGGAGGGAAGGCACCCCACCCCGCTGCGGCCCCACAGCCCCCTCCACACTGGGACTTTGCTGTTACCAAATGGAAAGAGATCCTGACAGAAATCTATTGCAAAAGATCCACATCCTGGTAAAAAAATACGGCTGCTTTGTACTATGACAATAAATTTAACTGAGTTTTCCTGGACCAGGACGACAACCACAGCCTCGTGCCACACACTACACCTGTGCCACCTGGCCGCTCAGACCGAGCATCCGTGGCTGGGAATGAGGCCACTGAAGTGGAAGAAAGATAACATGTCTCTAATCTATGTGTTGTTGAGTGTTGTTTTTTTTCAATTCATCTATTTATAAATGTGATAGTCCTCTGTTTCTCCTGCCTCTTTCAGCACCCCAGTGAAGAATGTGTGAAAAGCTCTAATTTCCCTTGAGGAAAAGATTTAGTATCTTGTGATTTCAGTGAAAAGCTGTGTTCACACTGTGGTCAATAAATTTCTATAGACAACTTTGCCCCCTTGGAATTCTCTTATCTTGTTATTTTGTTAATGCTTGAGACAAATATTCCAGCTCAGCAAAGATGTGGTGGAAAGCTGTCCCATTTCTTGTGGGTCAGGTTCAACATGAGGATGCCAGAGCTTTAACAGACTCTCCTGGCATTAGGTTTCCCTTTTCTTTCATGAAAACTTAAATAGTCTTGGTTTCCTTCTGACTTGGAGCAAGATCAAATTTCAAAATATCCAAATCCTCCATGAAACAGCATTAGGTCTTTCTCTAGAGCCCCAGCTGTTACTTCTTATGATGATAAATCCCACCAGTATCATATAAAGAAATTTTTCGTTGAGAAAAATGTTGAGACATCTCCCTGGACCGAATCCATAATAAATTCCTTTTTTGTAGGCAAAAATACAATTTGAAATATCCAAGCTGAAAAGTTCTTGCCTCAGTGGTTAAACTGCATCTGCATTCATGCCCCACATCTCTGTGAGTAGCCTGATGAAAGGAGGCAGACACTGGGTAAGACAGCAAAGGAAGGTGCAGCTCCAAGCAAAGTGTCCCCTGAATCACGTGCCAAACTGCTATGTGGTAATTCCGAAGTCATGGGAAGATCCTGCACCCTCTAACTCTGGGATCGCTGTGATCTTAGCCCCATCAATAAACTCCAGTACAGGTCTGTGTGCAGAATTTTAGTTACTACCTTTAGATATGCCATCCTTCTATCATTATATCTGAAGACTATAGTCTTTCTAGGAGGGTCAGCAAAGAAAAATTTTGATGATACTATTCTCTCTGATGATACTATTTTTCTTCATATTTTGGAGATCTTTGCATGTAAGCTTTTTTTTTTTTTTAATTAATATAAGAATTGTCCTGATAGTGAAGCAGTGTTAGTTTACACTATAAGACTTCTTATTTTCTAATAGTTCATTTGGTTTTCATAAGGTAAACATAACTGTCAGCACTACATCACAGCACTGCTGTACAGAACACCACAGCAGTGCTGCTAATCTGACTGACAGCACACAACAAGATGGAAAGAAAGACAAAAGAAAAGTGTTTTAGCCTGATGAGAAGCTGCACTCAGGTCTTAGCAGAAAATTCAGAGCAGGAACTGCAGCCACAGTGATTAACAAGGAGTTTCCAGAAGTTAATATACCGGGCAAAAGGGTTGCTCCTTTGGAGGCTGAGCACTGGAGAGTGGAAGTTAAAATGACTTGTGCACCATTGAGCTGGAACATGCTGCTCCTGGGTCATTGATCTGCTCTGCTCTGGCAGGGCACTGCTTTGGTATTGTTAATTTTCAATGACATAAAGACTTGTATTAGTACAGGAAGCAGAATTGAAAGGCCAGAGACTAAAGGGAAGACAAAAGAGAGGCCAGCGGTAAACACAGAGGGTTCCAAAGACTGTGATGCAAAACCAGAAACAAATACAGCCCCTGAACAATAAGAAATTCATTACTTCGTGGATCAAATGGACCAGGCCAGATCCTCGGCTGCCATAGGTTAGAATTGTTTCTTTCATATCAGGGAAACTAGGTTCACATGAACTGGAAGAGTAGGTGATCCATAGTTTACATAGGCAGTGAAGCCGTACATAAGAATGACATCTTTTTCCCCTAAAAGGTGAGTGAACACAGAATTGTACAATGCATTTTTTTTATAAATATTTAACATCTAAAGCACACTGCCACTGCAATCCCTTTTTATAACCCCTACTATAATGGTAAGTATGAAAAGGTGCATAAACCTCAAAGAGCTATTCATTTATCAGGAAGAGAGAGACTCATTCTAAAAACTAGAGGTAATAATTTACTGTTTGGATCTTCTGTAATAAACTTGAAATAATGCCCTTAAATTTCAGAATTTTACTGTCAGTGAGACAGTCATTAGTTCCTATGACTGAATTTCCATGCCATAACATTCATCAGCATCTCCAAACAGTCCTCCTGTACTTTTCCCCAGGCTTTATATTGCAGTGGGTACACTGCCCTGGGGTCTCAGTGGCACTGGCATGCTCACAAATTCTGCATCTTTTTAACAACCAAGACACTGTAAATGTAGATATTTTTCTCTTTCCCTTTGACATAAGCAAAAGTCCTATCATGCCTCCACCTCAGCCAGCTTGGGAAGGCAGCCACCACTTAGCCAGTGTTACATGTGAGCTGGCTGAGTTGCGTATGAGGGAAACAAGTCCTACTGAAATGTCCATCACGTTGTTGTGTCTAATAGCTTTGGTGCACACAGAGGAATGGACAGCTAGGAAAGGAATTAAGCTGGTAAACTGAGCTTTTGTCTACATATTTTCTGCAGCTCTGTATCTGCAAAACAGAGAAGTAAGACTGTCTACTTCCTTCAACATAACAAATGGAGAAAATAAGCTGGCATGTTGAGGGCAGGGCTGTCTCTGGACCTTGTCTGGGCACTGAGTCAGTTGCTGGGCTTCATATAAAGTTGCAGTTACAGAGAATCGACCTTCCTTTAAAATATCAACAGTCTTCAGTTAACTAGGAAGGATGAAGAAAAGACAGTTGAATGGCAGCATGAGAACAACCGGCACAGTCAGACAAACTGGAAGGAAGCAAGAATTGTTGCCTGAATGAACTCAGTAGATATAGTGGTATGTCTGATTACATCAGTTGCTTAAGACCAGAAGAAAAACTGAGTGTTTAAAAGGACACAGCACGTAGCATTAATCTCAGATTTTACTCCCAAAGAGAATCTCTAATTCAAAATTTTCTGGACTTCACAAGAGTTATTTTTTTCTCTCTTATTCTCATTTCAGCCCTTCCTAATTCAAAGGTGGATTCAATGTAAAAAATATTTAAGCATTAAGGCATTGCTCCTTTTTTTCTTTTTAAAATTGTTTAGTAGCTTATGTGGTGTCAGAAACAGCGTAAATCATTAACATCAGCTCAGCTCAACAATAGCCTAGCAATGCAGAGTATCTCTCCATTCTACTAGATGCAAAGGAAGTATCTGAGTCTTCAAGACCATCTGTAAGATGTCTCAGATCTTAAATACTTTCCTATCCTAGGCTTAAGGGTGATCTTTTACTTGCTTTACAATGAATGAGGGCTCAGTGGTGCATAATGAAAAAAATAAAGAGATTTTACATTAGGAAATGACAGCTTTGCTTTGTAGATTTATATGTAAAGCATATACACTTGCTGAAATACAGCCAGTTTTACTGGGATTCTTTTTTTCTACTTTTTATTGCTATAAAAAAAAAAGTACTGGATTTCAATGCATGAAAATCACAAAGCATGACCAATTTGGTTTGTATTCTACTGAGAAGTTATACCAGTACTGTGTTGTGGATTAAAAATGCTTGAATTTTTTAAAAACACAGGCACAAAACCCTACATGTAATTTGATTCAATGATTCTCTTTGGCTATATCTAGATTAGTAATTTAAGTAGTGCCTGGGCACTGAAACTCAATTGCCTGTAAAGTTAAATAGTTTGAATGTGGCTTGGTTTTGTTCTGGGCCAGCTTACACTGTCCCAGACTATTCCCACACATATTCTGAGGGTTAGTGTGGGACAGTTTGTACTACGGACTGCCATATCTCACTGTCCAGTGTAAATGCAGCCATCCTGCTTTGAAGACTATGAGAGTACAGTAATACAGACAGGACATTCTGTGCTAGTTAGCCTCAGTGCCAGGCAACTAGGATAGAAGTAATATTTCTGGCCATGGGACTCCTGAAATTGTGAGGATTCACTGGACAGTCACTGTAGGTTTTGGTATTCACTGACTAGGTGTGACTGATATTTTATACTTAAGCAATTCTGTCCCGTTCTTTCTCATGTTCCATTGTACCTCCATATACCTGAAAGCCTGTTTCAGGTCATCAGTTGGAATAGGGCAAAGTCTTGTGGGTCTGTTCTCCAGACGGTAGAAGAAAGTGGAAAATCCTCACTAATTCTCATAACACTTATCTGTTTTTCTAGCTCCTCCTTTTCCTTGTCACAAGCACCATATTTAAAGTTCTTTGAGACAAAACTTGGCATGTTAAAAAATTATTCTTAGACTGTATTAGGAAAAGATCCCAGTAGCAGCTTTACAAAAGAACCTATTGCAGTATTTTCTTCACAGCCAAGAAAGCAAAATCAGTCACTTCAAATCCTTGGTGTTCCCCAAATGTGTAGAGTCAAAGACAAGTTTAATAACAAATTACAGTCTCAAAAGAAAATTAGAATCCACTGCTCTCGAACATTTCCTGGGGTTGCCTGAAGTTACCCTTCTTGGCTTTCAGCTACCACTCTAGAACAATGCAGTCTCCTGTAGGTCCATTCTCATATCTGCCAGTCCTCTAAGAAAGTCTTGGATATCTTTGGGTATCTCAAGTGGCACTAGGAGTTTATATTTAGTCCTCAGTGTGCAGGCAGCAAGAACCTGGTTGGAGTTCTGATCACAGACGAGGCCTGTAAATATCACAGTAAGACTCATTTTGAAAAACATGTCAGGAACGAGTAGTAGTATTGCTCTACAAAACTGGCAATGTCCAGGACATACTAATTTTGGGATAGGGTTTTGAACTCTCATGCCGTGTAGTTCTCACTCAGGTCAATGGTCTCTCTAAATATGTGCTGGTCCGCATGAAGGAGAATGACAAAACAAGACATTTCACATTGCAGTAGCTTTGTTGCTTGGATACTTGAAAATGGCAGACACTTGCTGTCATGTGTGGTTCCAAAGAATATTGCTTGTGACTATACTAAAAAGCCATGCACACATTTAGGTTGTTTCAAGTACCAACAAAATGCTACAAGTTTCATAGGCTTTTAGTAAATACTATGAAAGAATGCACACCATGCCATCTAACACCAACATCTTTTTCCTGAGATTTATAGGCTTACATCTGATCTACCAAGGTGCTTATTTGTGTGGCTACTGCAGATTTCTCTCTGCATCTTTATAAATCTGGACCCTCTTCTTTCCATTCCTAAATCAGCTGAACACTCTTTTAGCCCTGTGAGTAAGCAAGGGTGAGTGATTAGATATGTAGGTGTTCAAGTATTCCATCAGAATTAGAAAGAAAGGAGACCTATGGGTGCATTGGGTGTATATTACTCTTTTTGAGTGAGATGGCTCATATCAAAAGCAGTCAGTGAAGGGGGCAGGGATTTAGCTCCTAAGCTGAGATAATTCTCCAGGTCTTCAAGGAGAGTTGAATTATCCAGCCATCTGAGTGCAAAACCTTTGGGGTTCAGACTATTTTACTATATCTATAGCAACAGCACAGAAAAGATTGTCAGTGCTTAAGCAACAATGAGTAATTCCCCAAATGATGCATTCAGAGCAGGTATTACTCATGGTTGTTGACATCTTCATAAGATGCAGCTTTCCGTTGCCTCAGAGGGTATCAAAAAATAGTCCCTGCATCTAAAGATAGCAATTTTATCTGTGTGGCTGGTGCCAGGAAACCATTTCCAAATTAGGTGTGTCCATCTCTATTTTGAGACTCTTTGGATGGAATAAAAAATTGGGTTTCATGGTAAGACAGTCCTACTCATTTACACCAGATGAGGTTTTAGTCAAGTTATGTGCTAGGATTGCCTGTGGCAGTTCTAAATATTAAAGTTAAAAAAACGAGCAAGGACTGGAAATTGATCACAGTTCAAAAGACTGTTCAAAGCACATTATCACAAAGAAGAAAAAAACAAAGAAAAAAACAAAGAAAAAAGCAAAAAAAAGGTTGAATGGCAGCAAGATAATAAAATACTAACATCTGCGTAGTTTGAAAGTCATATGATTACTCAAACAACTGCCAGCTTGCATTTATTTCTCATCTTCCTCTTACGAAGACAGTTTTTTTCTCCTTTGTGCAACCTCAGCTAGGAAGAAACCCTGACAGATATTATCTAGCAATTCATGACTACATTTGTATTTTTATTGTTTTGCTATCAAGGGTTAAGGTCTACTCAGACATACTAATTTCTTTTTTGGAATTTTCAAACACATAAAAGAGTAGGAGATTCTGATAAGGTCCTATTGTAGTTATCATGTGATATAACTACAGCTAAGGTCATGTCGACCTGCTCTTGTTAGAGTACATCATCTACTTAGGGGAAAAGAAAACAAATTGTGTCACATTTTATTCCATCAACGGCTGTAAAGGAAAAGGATATTTTGAGAAACTGAATTAATAATACATTAAAATAACTAGAAAGAAGGACTGATAATTAAACATGCTCTGTAATTCAATCCCAGCCTGAACAATAATTCTACTCTTTTGGTAACAGTTCTTTTTAATTATAGAAGTGACAATTCTGAATGAGTCAAACCTTCTCTGTCATCTTGCACACAAACAAAGCCAATTAAGGTGAGACCAAAGCAAAAATATAGTTCATTCATTTTGCACTCAGTTTACCCAATCACTTCCCTTTGAAGAACGCAGAAGGGGAGCGAGACCCAGATCTGGTATACATGTGATGGGTTTGTTTGTTTGTTTTCAGCTGTTTTTTTGAAAGATCTTAACAATTCACTACATAGACACAGGGATATTCAGTAGCATGACTTTCCAAATGTGGTACAGAATCATCAGCAAACCCTTTCAAATAACTTCAGGTATTCTTGGAGTTACATACTGCTCTACACAAGCAAAGCAGGCAAAATAAGGCCTAATGACAGTTACAGTAACTTATCAGAAGCAATCAAAACTGTGGATATCCAGGTTAATTTAACCTGGAAGCATTGTGAGACATGGAAACATTGTATCATAAAGCCAAATAACATTTACTAAAGGCTAGTTGTTGCAGGTTTCTAATAAACTTCTGTTCAAAAGATCAAGACAATCCATCTCTTTGTCCCTAGAAACTATTGAAATAAAACATA
The DNA here is from genome assembly GCA_031468815.1 of Morus bassanus. NCBI lineage: Eukaryota > Metazoa > Chordata > Aves > Suliformes > Sulidae > Morus > Morus bassanus. The sequence continues at coordinate 111,806,329 of CM062568.1, forward strand.
ATCCTCAGTGCAGCTCAATACAGATACATTTACATTAATGATGCTGTATGAAATTACATTGCCAGCAGGTATGGCTCGAAGAATATCATGGAGAGAAAAAACAAAACAGAAGCGTGTCCAGAAGCAATATGTTGGTAGATTCAAACCAAGATTTGACAGCAAATTACAAATTCTTAAAATGCTTTCAAAAGGACTGTGCTTCCTGATAGCTATTTTACTGTCCAGCCAAAGGGCATTTCTTCTTGCTGAGGACTTTGCAGTAGGAGGGTGGAATCAAGGTTTGCAGCTGGGGAAGGGACAGAGAAGTTGAGAAGATGTGGCAAGTCGATGGTGCATCTTTCTTGTTTGTATGTGTTCAGGTAGGGGGACTGTGAAAAAGCCTTGCTGTAGAACATGCCTAAACTTGACTGTCACCATTACATTTAAAGATCAGCACCCCAAAGAGATTAACAGAATTCAGCAAAGTTACTGTCTCAGATAATGTGTACCATTATCATATCACACGATTTTTACCCTGTAAAGGGCGGCATATTCCCTGGGTAAGCAGTAGCAATTGTTTCTCCTTCAGTGTGTCCTGTACACAATGCTGAGGCACTCTTTGCAGAGCTTGGTGATGGCTGTTTCTTGTGTGGATTGTAGAAATAAATAGCAGGCTGCAGATGAAAGCCTACTCTTCCTACAGTACTCAGGAAAAGTGTCCCTTCTATCTTGTGAATAATGTAAATTGCCTGAATGATATTTTTCAGCATAGGTGTACAAATAATGGATTGGTGGGGGAAAAAAATCTGTACTCTTTCCTTTTTCTTTCAAAGGGAAGAGGAAATTTGGAATGTAATTACCCCTTCTACCCATTTTCAAAATCTGATCTTACTGTGTTGGTCAGGGACAGGTCCTGTGTTCTCAAGTAAATAGCACTAAGAATTTGCAGGTTTTTTGCTGTTTGTTTTTTACATTGGGAACGTCATAAAAGACTAAAGAGCAAGAAAGATTCCATATTTCCTCTAAGTATATTTACGCTAATGATAATCACAAAAGAAGGCTTTTAAATCCAAAAGCTTCATTGTTCTAGGTTTAGTAAAGGAAAGCACCACTGTCATAAACAGCTATTTGATATAGGCCAGGTGAAGTGGATATTTTACTGCTAGGGAGCAGCAGGGCACTCACACTTTAGGAATATATACAGTATGCTTTAGTCTGAAGCTGTGCTGAGCCATATCCTTCCAGAAAATCTTCATGACCTACTAATTGATCCCAAACCACAGTTTTGGAACTAAATTGTAGCAATAACCATTTCTTGCTATATACACTTTCTTGATGATGCTGACATAAAGAAAAATCAATCAAGCTTTTAAGAAAGGTCAGGGATAATCCATTCCAGCTGTGGTTTGAGGATACGATTCAAGTCCAACAAAGAAGAAAAACACCTCTCTACCAACATCATGGATTTCTGGCTGAAACACTCCATACTCCCTACCCTGCACTCGTCATTAAGAGGACTGATGTTACTGCATCCTGCAAAACATCTCATTTACTGAGATGATGTGAAGCTAATTAGCCACTGAAAGGCATACGAGTGTCCCTCTCTGAGGAGAGGCAGGATTCACTCAGGCACATGGAACTTCGTAGAGCCAGCTGGTACCATCATGTTCAGGGAGTCAACTGCCACGATCACACAATTTTTTTGTTTCAGGCTTCCACAGAAATCCAGCCAAGAGCTTTACCAAAGGCAATTTCTTTAAAGACAGACAAATACCTACTAATATCCATACAATATGACCTATATGGTCAGGGACGTGCCACATTATCGTGAACATGTGCTCTTTCCAGTTCAGAAATACTCCTGGCCAGCTACTGAAATCTAAGAAAATATGACTCAAATGAATAACTAAGCTTTTTATGTAGGGGTATTTTTCACTTCCCAGTGAAAATGCAACCCTATATTCAATGCTTTCCTACAACTAAGGAGAACGCGATCAAATATATCAATTATCATTTTTGCTACTAGGATTTCTTGTGTCACTTAACTTAAAAACTCTGAAAAATAAAGTGGAAAGCTAAAGGGCAAAGTGCAGAAAGAATCAAGTTAGCTAGATCCTAATACGCAAGGTAAATAAATACTGTTATTTAGGTTAACAAAAGGATGACTGATTTGGGGTCAAACTTTGCAGCAATACAAAAAGCAGTAAAGGAAAGATACCACCTTTCTACTGTTAGTTCACACAATGAGACATAAATGATGGATACAACATAGGTAAGTATCTGCGCTACCTTGAAGCTAATTACTAGAATGCATCATTACATTGAATATTTAGTACAGAAAGACTGGATAAGCAAGAGAATAGTCAATATAATATACAACAAATATTACACTTGCATGGTTGATCACTGAAGATAAAAAAAAAAAATCAGAAGAAATGATATAACCTTATATCCTGAACTGAAAAATCTAAAATGCTTTATAAGGCACGTTAAATGGCCAAGTACAAGCATTTAGCAAAAGAGTAAAAGTGTCAGAAGAAGAGTAGGCTTAAAAAAAAAAGAGAAAGGAACTCCACAGATGGAGCTACAGACAGATCAAGAGGAGACTCTTCATTGCCTAGAGAAGGCCTTCTAAGTCCCCACCTAAACTGAGCTGCTTTAGTAATTTATCCACTGAAGAATTATTTCCTGAGAGACAGAAACTATATATTTTAAACTAAGCAAAAGAGTTTTAGCCTCTTACATATGATACCAACATGTTCAGGGTGGGATTTTTTTTGTCCTGACCATTGCTTTCCCCATGGTCATCAGCATTCTCAGCACAAGAATTACCCCTAGATATGCAGTAAATATTCAGTTGGTGCTGTCAAAAAGCTGCTTTCAGGATTTCGATACTACATCTAAAACTACTGCACTAATGGATTTGACTGTAAAAATGTGTCCCCCTTTCCTCCCTGCCCTGTTTCATCTGTCCCATCCTTTAAGTGCACTGGACCTCACGGCTGGAAATTGTGACAAGTGCAGGCTCTCTCCTCCAGGGTTAGTGACTGTGCTGTCACCTCATCCTGCTATGCAGGTGGCTACAAAGATGCATCGTCCCCGGTAGGCAGCAACACCACCTCTTCTGAAAATGTACATGTTTTTACTGCTGCAGTTAGAGAGAGAGAAGCAGCAGCTACTGAGTGATTTAGCTCTGCAGCCTGCAAACTACATCAGCCTGTGAACCACTGCACAAATAGTGAGCTGGGTGGGCACTTCCCAAACATCTGTGACTTGATTCACTACTCTCAGAGCTTCTATAGCTCTTCCTATTTGCAGAGAGCAAAAAGTAAAGATGCTCTGATTCTTTGTGCCATTGAAAATGACTACGTGTGTTGTAACATAACAGAAAGGAAAAGAAACATGATCAGTCACAGGAACATTCACAGAGGATGAATCTTCATTGTATTAACTATGGATGAAACCCCTTGGTTAGGCTTCCATATTAAATATCTAGATTTGTTTCTATTTGTTGCTGTTCCACTTTGTACTTCGCATCTTCTACTGCTTGTGTTATACTGAAGTTATATTTCCATGCTCCAGGTTTGTAAATGCTTTTTGCCAAAAGGCATGTAGTAGAAGAAGGTGACAGTACTTGATCTCAGGAGCTTCCACTGAACACACAAGCAAATATTCTAGCTAAAAATCTTCAGAAGCCATGTCAGAACTATAGCTGCATGTAAAATGGATTTCTATTCCTGAAAATGCTTGAAATTACAAATCTATATATGTGTGTGCATGTTTTTTAAGACTCCAATGATATTCCATAGAACACTAACAGGAACACCTCAAAATGGACAGTAGCTTGGAGGTACTCTTTTAAAATGTAAGAAGCCTTGGAGTGCTAAGGCCTCACTTTCTGGTATGCTTTTGGTTACTCTAAGCTCAATTTCTACTCTTGACCAGATGTTCTTCCCCACCATAAACTGAGAAATGTTTCCTGAAGAAATTGTCATTGAAACAGATACTTCTTGGCACAAATTTCTATGACTAGGCATTTTCTAATGAAAAAAGTCAGTCAAAAATTCTCAGTAAGTTTCATACAAATAATCACCAAAATTAGACAAGAAGTAAATGGACTTGGCATGTTAAATCAGCATTGTTTCCAAGCACAAAGCATGGAAAACAGAAGCTCCTAGAGTTGTTTTAAAGTGAAAGTGTAATTGAATGGCATATATCTTAATCCAAAGAGTATTTTTCTTCCTTTTAATCCACTGGGAATGGCAATTCATATGCGCAAGCAGTTCTGCCCAGGTAGCCAACCTTAAAATGCCTTTGTATTTAAATAGAGTGGCATCTGACATTTCTGTGTCCACGTATTATCAGACCTCTGTTTACCCTCTGGAAAGTACCAGCATAAGGGGAGAATAAGGGACAGTGAGAACTTGCCTGCTGGTTTGGGGACAGCTGGAACTCTGATTTACTATGAAAGTTCAGGATGTCCCAATTAAATCAGGACTCTTGAGAGATATGAAGACTTAAATGTCCCTCCAAAGCTTTGGTCTAATGTGATTAAGCTGGCTGTTTTTGCTAATGATAGATACATTCCAAATTGCAGAAAAATGATAAGTAGATATAATGGGTTTTTACTGTTGTGTACTTATAAGAATATGCCCCAAAAAGGTTTCTATTCCCTGCTTCCATTTTCTATTGAATGTCAATCATTTATAACTTTTGGTGCCTGTAATACAGTCCTTCTTGAGATATGTGATGTCCTTAGCTCTCAGAAACATCATGATCTTTTATTTTTACCTCCAGATTCCTCTGCTACCTTTTTTTTAAACTTTTCTTGTTGATTTTTAGATTGGTATGCATTATGACTTCTTCTTCATGTGGAAAACCACTGTTTATGCAGTGGGTACTAACTGAAAACAAGATGTGAAGAAAATGTACCACAGTATGCAGTATAATACCGTACAAGTGTGCAGTGCAGCTGAAGCTTTGACTAGTAAAAAAACCATTATGTCCTAAATATCTGAAAAGCATTGAGTTGCAATAGCTTAGGAGTTGCTCTCAACTGTTTTCCTGAGAATTATTGGTGAACTGTAAGGAAATATAACTTTATTGCTTAATTTCCACAAAGAAAAATATTCTTCAAGAAATGAAAGGGCAAATAAAGGAAAATATGTGTTCTGTACTGCTGAAACAGCCTAAAAAGGAATGAATAATAGAAAGAAAATCCACTTACAAGCTCATAATTTTTAAATTTCTGTAATTGTCTAATGATATTTAAACACCAAACACACACATATTTTAAGTCAGTGATAAGTTACCATTCATGGTGAAATGTCTTTCTTTAGCATGATTGCCTCCTTTCCCCCACCCCCACCATGACAGATTGTATTTAATTGAAGAGTTGCTGGTTTAGAACTGTCATTAAAAATGCATATATTCAAATAGTCTTAGTACAGAGTATCGCCCTTTCAGTTAATTTCCTCCTTTTATGAAGCAGTAAATATCCTTTTGTGTTCTGGTTCTAATATATTTAGAAATAATGTGCTTCTTACTAAGAGCAAAGATTTTTTTTTAAAGGATAGGCTAAGCTTGTTAAGTTGCTTGCTAATATACTTCTTATTGACCTAGTGTCATTCAGTCCTTGTACCATTGAACTCCAGGGTCTTTGTAGAGAGGATACATTTAGAGGAAAAACTTGGCTTTACTTCTCCTTTTTTTTCAAGACAGTTTTAAAAGCAAATCCATGTTGTGAAAATAATTCTGGCCTTACACGAGACAGAAATCTTTCACTTCAATCAGCCAACGCGGATCCTGACTGTAGCTAAACAGAGGAGAGAGGTCTAGTTAACTGGAGTTTTGCCAGAAGGAAGAACTAGGGTGCCTAAACCATATCCACGCACATTGTGACTGGCTGAAGAAAATGTTTTTGGCTACCCTTTCTCTCACTTTATACAATCTAAGTTATCCTTTAAATACAACCACATACCAAGTCAGAAAGCGAGGTGTTCATACAGATGTTTTCAACAACGTGTATATCCACACTTCATTAATAACCTGAGATGGAACCAGCAGGACATAGTTACTATTAAACATTATTGCCTGCCCTGCAGCATTCACTGCTTAAATCTTAAACATTTTAATCTCTTCTTTTCTTTTCTTCCTCTTTTATTTGTTAGCAGGATGGATCTAGGTACACAACAAATTAAAATTAAATTAACTAATTCTATAAAATAGAATAACTGTGAAATATCATCATCTTGGAAGCAATGGGCCAGACCTTTGGCTGTTGTAAGCTGTAAAGTTTCATTAGCATAAATGGAGTTATGACAAATCTACATCTACTGAGGACCTGGCCCATTGTTTGCTGATGACAAAATCTCCACTAATGCATGTGACTTTTATATGATATGTGTGGAGGTTGCTCTGAAATATTCATAGACTGTGAGAGAAAGGAATGGTTATCACCAGTGACAAATCTAATGCTTGGAGGACTCTGACATTGCTCTTTCTTCAACTGTCTAAATGAGTTTTTACTTTTTTGAGATTTTTCCAGTAATACTGTTATGTACAGAGAAAATAAAATTAACACTTCATTACTATTCATCATAAGGCACTGGAGACAAACTTGTGAAAATATACATTATTTACCATCAGTGAACTAACATTATTTGAAATGAATTAAAAACACTAAAATTAAAAAAAAAAAAAAAGAAATTCACTAACCAACTCACTAGGTATTCCTCCAAGATACAGATCTAGCAAAGTAGTTGGATGAGACATAACAGTATGCTAATTAGGAAAACCTAAAAACTATCACAATTAAAATGAAAATTAGGAATAAAAGTAGAGAAATAGGAGACAGAAAAATTCTTTTACACTAGGACTTCTCAAAAACTTTGCACTACCAATGCTAGGAACAGATCTAAGAAATGAGAATATAACTGAAGCATTTAGAATCAGAAAGATCCTTGATCACTGATGAAATTTGCACTGAGATGGATTTCTGTAAGTATAGTTGGTTTTTTGGCTACAGACAAATTCTAGGATGTCTTTTCAGACAAATATGGAACAGTGCCAGCCAACTCTCTGTCAAACCAAGCTTTTATGTGCCTCCGGAGCTATGGTAGAAAGATAACACATACAGGCAGCAACCACCATCTTAGTGTCAAAACTGTTAAAATCTTTGCCAAAAGGATAATATCACATGTGTATCACCGTGCAGTATTAAATAGAAGTTGCAAGTGCCTGTTCTCAGTTGTCAGGCAGATATATAATGTGTGTCTTGATTTAGATTTTACATAGGTACATAATGACCCCCCTCCACTTTTTTAAAATGATGCCGAAACTTTAGATAGCAGTGAGGATTAGAACCTGGTTCACAGTCACTTGTGCTTACAGTCTAAGCAAGTGAAAGGTCATCAGTTCTGCCATGACACTGATGACAAAAAACAGAAAGGAAAGAAGCAGCGCAAAGGCTTACAACTTGTAACACATTTGTAGTGTAACAGAATCACTGAAGGTGCAGATGACTTGTTAAGCAGTTGTAATGACATGATAACATAGGCTCTGTAAGTATAATTATTGGTGAAGGACAGATTATTGTAAAAATGGTAATAAAAGACAATGTTAAATTCCTTTGCAATGAGCCTTCACAAAACCAATATTACTCATACATGCTATATATGCTTATTTTGTACAAAGCCACTTAAACACTTTGTTTGAAAACAAGAGCTTCATTGTTGAATACAGCAGCTAATCCTTTGCAGCAGATAACTTTCTGCAGGTATGAGTGGAATGAGTTGTACTTGCTATGCCCATGGTCATCCACACTTGAAAAATTAAATATTTAATTTGCTAAACACTGGTATACGTGAAGGTTAGGAAACTTTTGGTATAGGAAAAGTCAAGGCATCATCTGAGGATATAACAAATGTTTGCACTAGGTCCACCTTCCCATTTATTTCTTTTCTTAACCAGTTCAGCCCTACAGGTAAAAACATACCCTTTTTCGTCAGCAAAGTTCAGCTTCTGTTAAAGCAATAACAATTTCTAAGTAGCTTTAAATTAGCATCATGATCACATGGCTAACGAAAGGACTGCTAAGAGCAGCTAGGCTTTTTTATTTAAAAATGTAACAAAGTTGCATTGATAGACCAAGTTAGCTGAGCCATCATTTCAATCAGTTAAGATGAATACAGCATTATACATACCGCAGGGACAAATAACTTAATCACAGTCCTGTCTTTATGATTAGGACCGCACAAACTGATGCAACAGTAATTCCAGATTCATGGTAAGGTTGATGAAGCTAATTAGGAATAAATACTGTGATGAATTAGGAACAAACAGTATGACAATGCAGCCAGAAAAAAACCTCAGAAATAAATTCTTGTTATAAGAAGATAATAAAACAGGTTATCAGGAGGCAAAACAGGCCAGCAGATCCTCTGTTCTAGCATTGAGGCTTAAGGTCCATTCTATGGTAACACCTCGTTTGCAACCTTCTCATCCAAAAGCAGCACTGATTCTTGCACTCTTTGCAAGAACAGTGAGACAGGGAGAGAGGCTTAACCTTTTGTTCAGCCCCAATCAGACAGCACTACAAAACTGTAGCCTCAACGACAGACAGGACATTAGAAGAGTCTATTATCTTTCTCTACTCAAAGAACAGAAAGGTTCTTATTCCAGGTAATACATTTAATTTTGAAAACAGACCTATTTTCTTTACATGTAATTGAGTTCTGTTACAGAACACAAAACAGGAAGGGCTCGCTGTCATCCTCAATGGAAAGAGGTCGATATTGAAGGACACAGATGCAAGTTCCACTTTATTTTCAAGGGCATAAGTTTCTTTATGAAAGGTTTCCAGAATAAAAGAACCTCTCCCTTCTGCATTCATAAAGGCCAAATACTGTTTTCAGCTGATCTTCTTCTGTATCGTTATTTCACCTACCCCACTCTTTTTCCCTCTTCAAGCAAATGCTTCAGTGAGCACCAGCTGCAGTCAGGTCTCCCGTCACTTAACCCCTCCTTGCTTGGATTTCTCTGCTCTCACTTTGGTATTGAATGGGATTTTGTTTGTTTCCACCTTTTGTAAAGGGAGCAGGATTTGGCCTAAACTGTGCAACCTTCTTTCAAATACTGGGGGAAGAAAGGCAGGTTGCTAGCATCATGCAAGTGTGCTCTGCTGCAAGAATCTCTGTTAAAGAGGGTTGGCTGATTCAGCATTATTTGAAAATAATTTGGACTGTCCTTAATAGAATGTTACTGGTGAGCTAGAAGTAAGATGGTGATGCTGGAGCATAAATATAATTTTTTCACACAGCAGATAGGAATTAGAGTATAAGTCACTAGTGTCAGGGACTATCAGTTTGTACATTGCCGAGGCTAGTGAAGAACCAGTTTATGAGATGCCAAGATGCCATCTTTGATAATAATAGTAATAATCATAGAATCATAGAACAATGTAGGTTGGAAAAGACCTTTAAAATCATCAGATCCAACCATTAACCTAGCACTGCCAAGTCCACCACTAAACCATGTCCCTAAGCACCACATCTACACGTCTTCTAAATAGCTCCAGGGATGGTGACTCAACCACTTCCCTGGGCAGCCTGTTCCAATGTTTGGCAACCCTTTTGGTGAAGAAATTTTTCCTAATATCCAATCGAAACCTCCCCTGGTGCAACTTGAGGCCATTTCCTCTTGTCCTATCGCTTGTTACTTGGGAGAAGAGACCAACACCCACCTCACTACAACCTCCTTTCAGGTAGTTGTAGAGAGCGATAAGGTCTCCCCTCAGTCTCCTTTTCTCCAGGTTAAACAACCCCAGTTCCCTCAGCTACTCCTCATAAGACTTGTGCTCTAGACCCTTCATCAGCTTTGTTGCTCTTCTTTGAACATGAATATAATAATAATAACAATAATGATAATAATAATAATAATAAAGCAGGTGTTGAAAGCATTGGGGTTTTTTAATGGTTGAAAAGAAACACATAAGTTCTAGATGTGTCAAGCACACCAGTGCTATAATATGCCCTAAGCTTTAAAACAATATTGTATTTGATCACCTGAGGCCATAAAAGGAGAAAAATGGCTTTTGTGGAACCTGGGAGTTCAGATCATGGCACAAATGTATGTCTCTGCTTTGAAGACATAAGGAGATTTTCTAATTTCTCCATCTACATATTAGTATGTGCTTTATCATTCCTGTATTTCAGTAATGATAAGCCTTGCAATGGACACAAGATTTCAGCTACCTGTATTCTGAAAACCATGTCTGTTTATACTCAGAATATATCACTGCCACCTTCTGAACCTGACATTATACTATAGGTTTCTTAGAAACATGAGGTGATAATAATAACTACTGATTAAAGTCTTCCTCTTCTTCTCACTTACAAAAAAAGTGACAGCTGGGTAGGTGCCTTCACATGGCCTGCTTTAGATATCAAAGTAAGGTGCTGCTCAGACTGTCTATATCAGGACCCCAGGCTTCCTGTTTAATCAATGAAGGTAACTGGAGTTTTCCTGAAATACATCCAAGCATTTAAGTTAGACAGTACACAGTAAGACTATTTCTCATAAAATGGAATAGAATAGAATAGAATAGAATAGAATAGAATAGAATAGAATAGAATAGAATATTTTAGTTGGAAGGGACCTACAACAATCTAGTCCAACTGCATGGTCCTGAAAATCACCACTGACTTTCTTTCACTGTAAAAAAAAATCTAATGTATTGTGATAGTGATTTCTATCTGCATTTTGCAGTGGGAAAGCAGAGAGTATACACAAAATATGTGCAGTGGTGTATATTTTATTTCCTTTTAATTGTACCTTTTAAGGAGCCCTTACTGTGGCTAGACTTTATTTAAATAACAAAAAATCCAAACCTTCCAAATCAGAGAGAGATAATTGGTATCACCTTGTACTATTTATAAAAGGACTTTCTGGAGAGGAATTATTATCAGTAGGTCATTTTCTTACCCTCTGCTGAAAGAATGCTCACTGTTGAAATTAACTCTTGAAATAAACCTAAAGCTAACTAATATTTACAGCTGCTCTACTAAAAATGTAAGAAATAATCGGAACATGTGATCCTGTCTGCAGTTCCCATCAAAATCACAATGGAAGACAATTCTGTGGTCATCATGAGGCAGATAACATTGATTAATGTTCCTATACAGCAATGACACTGTACATTTATGGACAGACTGGTGAACCTTTGCCAAAGCTCACTAAAAGCAGCTGCAAAGCAGGACTGACTTTTAACCTCCCCTGTTTAATACAGGAACTTCTTGGCATAAAAACCGTGCTAGTAGCATACAACCTGCAGGGCTGCCATTACAAAAACAGATTTGGCCAGCAGGACATCTCTATTTCCTGAATAAACTCCTGACACATTACATGAAAGTGAAGTTATAAAGGCATATCTGGAAACTGGAAGAAGAAGCAACCAAAAGAAGTTAATTCTTAGGGTACTCTGAAAAAACACATTTCTGCTTAATTTTTGATGTGGCAATCCCCCTTTTCATTGGTTAACAAGTAATATTATTTGATATGAGAAGTAAACAACTCTGCAGCTGTCTACAGTGCTGAAAGGCATGCATATGAATCCTTATTTCTGTGGACAAATTGATCTCTGACCAGCGAGGTGGAGCTTTTGCTTGTCTCAGAAATATATTGCTATGGTGCAGGAGAATTGTTCTTCCTTGCTGCGGAGTCATCTATGGTTAAAGCCAGGGTGCCAAAAGTCACTTGTCTGTGAGTTGCAAAAGGGTATGGAGAACAATGATATTTTCCTTCTCTTATGGTACAGGAAAACAGGGAATTCTTTAATAAGACATGTTGGTGGAGGAGGATGCTTTTTACTCCTCAAAAGGCCTTTACCCATGTCAAATTCAATTTTCTGAATTCAGTAATATATTATTCGTGTCATTTTCTGGAACAAATGATACTGTATATAATTCCAGCAAGTTCATTTAATATAGATTTTTTTTGCTAAGTGGTGGTGTCTCCCTCCGGGGTTAAAGGTAGAATAAAATGTTGTTTATCCCAAGAGGAAAAGAAATAACAAGATTTCTTGCTTCCTCTCTTGTTTCTGTCTGTGAGCCATTGTGATCCCCCGGCATAAGTTCTATCACATGCTAAAGGAGAGAATTCTTGCAAAGAACCCTTTGTTTCAGTAGGGCAGTATCAGTGGCTCATTGTACCATTCATTAATGCACCACCTCTTTGCTGCTTCTTCTGTTTCTTTAAACAAACCAACTTACTTCTGGAAAAAGTTGTTCTGTGCTCAGCTGTGTAACTCTGGATTACAGTCTCCCCAATAACAAAAAGCAAGGGCATTAAAGCAGATGGAGGCAGCATGTTAGAGCTAGAATAAATGATGTCCTAGAGGGGCCTCCCTGTCCCTCTTAGGGATATCAATACTGTTAGTGAGGCCTTTCCATTGCAGAGGTCTGACTGTCCCCAGATCACCAATGGGCTGCCAAAGGTGATATGGCAATCCTCACATTTGCATTTGCATCTCTGCAGTGGACCCAGAGCTCAAGTCTCTGGAGCTTGGTACTTGTGTGCCCCCTTTCCTGGGCTTTTCTTAGCCACATCCACTGCTGCCTCCTGCTCACTGACCCTCTGTGGAGCTGTCTCTTCTCAGTAGCAGCTAGGGCAATGGCTGTTGGACCTTGTACATTTGCTGCTATTTGGTGCTTCCTTCAGAGGGGCAGCAAAAGAAAGGAGTGTAGGCTTCCAGAAGGATGGGGAAAAGTACCACTACTGGACATCAGATGTATGAGTTTCCTGTTTAGCCATATGCAAATGTCACCATTTTACATATGAATAAAAGAGCTACATAGCTGTGGTGGTAGTCTATTTTATTTTATTTTTCTCTTATGCAGCTCTAGTCTAAACCTGATACTTCCAAGAAAAGAGAGAAGTTGTGAAGACATATTATTTTCCATTCAACTGAGAGCTCCCAGAAATCCTTTAGGCCCCAGTCCCACATCCACTTATACCTTTGGTATTTCATTCCATGAACGCCAATGGAAGCATCCCTAGGCAGCTGCATGCGGGCACATGCATGTACAGTGCCTTATTTCATCACTTTGGTGGCAGACAAAAAAAGATGGAGACAGTTTTACTGCCTTAGTTACTGGCTGTGAAAAAAGCAGCTGCTAACCAGCCTAACTATGTGAATTACTCACTTAAAGGATCCAGAAGACCTTTGTGGGTCCAGCACCAGATCAGAACACACATTCTTTTTAAAAAAAACCCTCTGGTTTCAAATCTGAAAGCTGCTAGCACGTGCTTCAATGCAGGAATATTCATAAATTATTCATCTCTATATTGTTTGCAGGCAAATGAAATGAATGTTGGTTACAGAAAAGTTAGGCATTCCTGTTACATGGAAGGAATCAAGATCTGCTGCCTCCAACACATACTGTTACAGGTGCTAAATTTCAAATCACAGCCTCCAAACTTTTTCATTTTTGGCTGAGAAGAAACTAGACTTGTGATTGTGAGATGAGTGTGCTAACATGGGAAACGCTGTTTCCTAAAACTATTCAAAACTGCACTCATGCTAACATGCTTTCAGATCCAAAATGTTTATTTTCTTGCATCTCAAGCAAATTTGTTGAAAACAGTCAATCCACTTCTGAAGACTGTTACTTTGCTCCTGAGAACTGGCCTGATATATCACATCTGCAAGTAGACATAAATGAACAACTTTCAGACAATGACTCTAGTAGCTTCCTACCTCTCAACAGGCACATTTTAATCAAACACACTCTTATGAGGTAACCACCATGTAGAAACCATAAATGCATTGTTTACATGGAATACGTGTATGAACATTTGAGCAAACTTCACTTGAAAAGCCAGCTTGATTACACCAAAATTATTATGAGACACAAAACTGTATCTAGCTCTGTGCCTCTGGTCTATCTACCCACCTGTTTTATTTTCAAATGGTTCATCTTGAGAGCACTAGAACACCTCCTGAAACATGCAAGATTAATCAGTCCTGCAATGGACTTATGTAAATGCACAACCATGAGGATGTGAGTTGTGTTACTGACTTCATAAGAACTATTCACTGGCTTGATACTTAGCCAGTCTGAATAAACAAACTGCTGAGGTTTTATTTCTCTTCCCTGCTTCCCTATAGACCGATTGGATTAATTTTGTTTAGGCTTAACTTTTTTCTCTCTCTACTGTAATATCTGTCTTCTCTTCCTTCTAATGCTTTATTTAATTTGTCCCTTTTCTACCTCTTGTCTTTTCTCCTTAGTGTAAGCATTTACCTTCTTAGGAGAAGTTTTTACGCTCCATAGCAGATTCTAATAGAGGACTTTGACTATCTGAGATAGCTTTTAGTGCACAATGGGGCTCTCAGCTATAGCCAGTGCTCATCAATACTATCACAACACAAATACATTCAACAACAACATCCATAACAATGTTGACAGACTATTAACAGTGTCAAACACTCTGATACATCCAGGTCAAAGAGGTTGTTTTCTTAACGTCAGCTTGAGAAAGTCTACTTTCATTTTCACTTTAATGAGGAATTCAGCAGTGTACAAATGAGATTAGGAAAAATGTGAAGAAGGTTCTTAACAGAAACTTAGAAAAATAGGTGTGGACTAAAAAATCTGACTGCTTTTCCATTTTTCAACTGAAAGCACATCACACTTACATACAGCTATGTCAAGAAGCGTGCTTTCCTAGAGCAGCAATACAATGAGAAAGTCTTTCCTCAACAAGGACTTGCAAGTATACACCATACGACTAGGATGGCAATTGACACATAATTAAGGGCATTACCATGATTTGGAATCACTCCTACTCTTCCATTATCAATAGAATTTAGCTTCTGAGACTTTTTTCCCTAAACTGATGGCACTGCTCTTCAAAATAGACAGACATCCTATACAAATTACAACTGGAAGATAAAAGTGGCACTGTTTGGCTAGCATATAAACCTCAACTGATTGTTTTCAGTTTGATTCACACTGGGTGTGCTTTATTTCTCCGTAAAAAAAAAAAAAAAAAAAAGCCCATTTTCAAAAGGAAAGGAGCTGTGAATAATCCACTTTTTATATAAGCATTGCTAGTAAGCAGAGCAGAATAAAGATGCCTTCATTCCACTAACAATTATGAAAAGATCATATCAGACAATGATCTTTAGAAATGCTTCAGTGGCCACTGTGTCAGGCTGTAAGTCCTAAGTGGGAATTCTTCAGACAAGATTTGACTTCACTTTCATTTATATGCCTAATTTTGCTGTATTCATGTTAATATGATTTTTACTGTTGACCTTAACAAGGGAAGAACAAAGTCCTGATGTGGAATAAGCTCACAGAAATTAATAGGTAGCCATATGTACAATTGAGCACTGAGTTTAGCCGTGTATTTTTGCTTCCTGGCTTCTTGATTTTCCAAGGACATCCTTTAGCATTTGATGTTGTTGCCAGTTAGAGAGAAGGTAGAGGTAGAATTTATAGCACTGCCATTGATAAAACTCTTACTGAAGCAAAAGGGAAATAAGTGCATGAATTTGCCTAAGTATCGCTATGGTAGAAGAGAGCCAACCGACTGATTATTTTCAGTTTGTACATGGACTAATAACCCCAAGAAAGCAGTGAAAGAGAAATGTCTATTTGTTAAGGTTTTAAAATAATGTTTTCAAGTGAACTTCTTCTAACAACATTCCACATAAGACTCAACAATACAAATCCATAATATTCTTCTGCCATTCAAGGTCACGTTAACCTTCTTGAAGAAGAAGCCAAGAACGCCTTAAGTTAATCATCCTCTACATTGAAGCTGGTGCTTATTTGATTCTGAGGTTTTGTTCAAGACGGAACAAGCATGTGAAAAATTGGTGAAATGCAAGATTTCATTTATACAAGGTCAAAGTGACCTAGATTTCAAGTGAGGTCCAAAGTATTATCGGTCCTTCACACAAGAAAAGTTTTGTGCGCAGTTCATTTAATATTTAAGACGTTTGCATAAGAGTATGTAAAAGAGCATTTTCTTCTTGCTCTGCCCAGGAAGGTCAAATAACTGTTAATACTAGATAAACCCTGTGTGAGTACTAGTCCCCAGAATAACTCAGATTATGTTTAGTATTCTCAATACACAACAGTTTATTCAAGGAGGAAATATACAGACAGGGGCTACATCTACCACAGATGCAGGTTGTACAGCTTTGTGAGCTCTAGCTGTGCCTGCTGAGGATCTGAGCCCACTGTTTGCCAAGACAAATAAGTGTAATGAAAATAGACAATTTATATCGGCTGCAAGACTGGTAAAAACTTTTGAGTATTCAACTTTGTCCATGACGGAGCTCAAAAATACAGATAATTTTATTAGAAAGAGGTCATATTTTGAGTAGAACATCTTTATGACAATATAAGAGGAAATCTATGTTGTGGTATTAATATCTCACTGACTCAGACCTACACAACAAGCATATGCACTGGTGAAAAAGCTACTGGTTTGAAAATTAACAATTAATTTTATATTAAGTTTGTCACAATGAGAACAGTGCAGTCAATAGCTCTAGAAAACAGCATGATTTATATATCTCATTTAATTACACATGAATTCTTTAATGTTATTATTAAAAAAAGCACATTAAACTTCTCTTATAAATATTTTAGAAGTATCATAATGGACTGAGTTGTTATTTGTGGTAAGATTTTTTTTCTTCATATTTTCCATCTGTCCTACCTGTTGACATGTCGACAATAGACAGATCAGGGGCACGGACATTGAAGACAAATGACCAGTAGGAGATATGCAGCATAACTGATAACTGCAACAGGCAGAATCAGGTTTGAGGTGATCTTTTTGTAAAGAGTGTTACACTACATTGAAGTAGTTACTCACTTTTAGCTTTTAAATGTTTGTCAGCTACTGTAAATGGAAGAGGAACACAAAAGTTGTGACAAGTTGTGATAGTTTTCCTTTAGGTATTTCCATAAGTTAGAGAGAGACGTGAGAAATCTTCAATGTATAGGCCTCCTAATATGTTTTTGTATCTGCTGACTTTCCTTGTGCTGAAGGTCAAAAAGTTTGAAATTCCTGTTCAGAGGAAGGGCTGTACCATGCCTGGAAGACAGGTCCCTCACTGGGGAGGCAGGGTCCCTGCCTGGCCTCTCCGTGAGCACAGGTACTCTGGCATACCTGCCAAGAGCAGAGTGCCACCTCCCCTGGAAGCTCAGCTCTTTCCATGGGCTAATGCAAGGAAAGAAGAGCCTCTGCTGCAGCCCAGTCCCAGTCTAACATCACTTTGGCAAGGCTTGTGGCATGAGCCAGAAGCAGCCCTTGTACTTAGGGAGACTACTAGCTTAGCAGTGATACCTACTTCTCTGTCTGCTCAGTCACTTCATGAGCTTTCACTCACCGAGTAACCTGCAGAGAGGCCAGGAATTCTGCATCATTTGTCTTTAAATCCAGTGATTGTCTTATGACTGCAAGCCACTGCATTATTTATAAAAGCCATACTGCTCTCTTCTTTTTAAATACAGCCCGTCTTATTCTGAACACCTCTTTAAATTGAATATTGTCTTATGCACCTTGATTGTGTGTGGAAATATACTGCTTCAAGGTAAAAGGAGAGGAGTTGAATTATTATCCTGAAGGCTGTTTGTACACTTCCATGATCCACCCACTCATCTTACCTTGAGGGCGATGAGAATTGCATGGGCTGGTCAAGAACAGAGCAAAGTACTCAAGTGCTGACTGACAAGGTTGCCCCTCCTAAGTGTTCGCTCTGAGCTCTGATCTCCGAGCACTATTGATACTTGGCAGTGAAGCAGAACTGCTGACGTTCCTGCTGTACTCCATGCAGAAACCTGAACATCCCCACTGCATTAACGAATTGGAGCCAGATTTCAAGGAAGAAAACTTAAAGCAGGAATTTTCATCTTAAATGAAAGGTGTTTTCACTCTGGCTCCTATTTAGTAGCATATTTAAATATGCACCTAATTTTAAATATTAAAATACTATTGTGTACTGGAAGGCTAGAACTCCAGTGTGGGATTGAACCTAGCTTGCTGAACTTAGGCCTATATCAAGATAGAAACCTCTACAGCACCTCTCTTTATTAAAAAATATATTTCTACCAAGAGCTGATATGTTCCAGATACAACAGCAGACTGTATTTCTTAACAGCTACTTCACAATCTCAACTTTCCTAATGACACTATAAACCACTGGTTATCATACCAGATTTAAAGCATGTATATATAGAATGAAAGCTCCATTACAAAAACGGCTATCACAATGGGCCTCGCAACTCTTGCTTTATTATAGAAGAAAAGCAAATATATGTGTATCTATGTATCTGTACGTCTTTAATTTATAAAACACAGGGGGTAAAACCCTGGCACCAGTAAAATGAATAATTACCCTCCCATTCATCTCAGTAGGACAGGATTTCTCCTCACATTTCTCATCAGCAGTTTGATCGCTACCTGATTTCCCTCAAAATGTGGCTTAAACTTTACCCAGTTTCTTTTTTTCCCTACCTTTTGTTTTATAAAAATGAAAACACAACAAACTGTGATTATAAAAAGAAAACCTGCACATTTACAAAGGCACAGTTTCTTCCCTTCATCTACTGGAAATATGTCTTCAAGAGTTTTAAAACCACATTAGAATATTAGCTATAACATATAAATAAAATAGTTCTTTCGCATGAATGCTTAGAGGTACACATTGAACATAAAATGACAATAAAATAATCTACAAAAGTAATTTTGAAATAGTTAGGCCTCCTTAGGAAAAAAAACAAAGAAAAGGGAAAATATGTAATGCATGTAAGTGTTAAAAATATTGATCTTAGAACTTGCTAGTGAGAGTAACAACATTGCCTGGACTAAGCTACTGAAGTAGGCATGTGATGGGTCTCTGTATAGATTCTTGCTATTTCCATGTACTCCTGCTGCTGCTGAAATGTAAAGGGGCAAATCAGAAATGGAGGTGCCAAAGATGGTAAATTCATGGCAATGCTTTAAAAGAAAATGAGTGGAATGGCTTTTTAACACCCAGTTGGCATGTTCTAGAGCTCTTCCCTGTGTAAATATTCCTGCCCTTCCACTGAATGCTTGTCCCAACAACTGGAGGTGTATGTGTAGTAGGAGTGGGTGGCTGGCTGGGTCAAGTTGGTTGGAAATGGCGGTAATAAAGAGGTAAAAATATTATATCCAAGTAGGCAAGGTGGAACAGGAAATCAAGATTGGAACCGTATTCCTGTAAAGGGGATGCTGTCAAAGGGTTGACCGTCAGTGGAAGGGCATCCACTATCTCTACTACAGGCCTCACAAAGGCAGAGTACCACCCAATCTTATGTGAGATACCTATGTATATCGTGTACGTGGCACGCAGGTGGATATACTAGACAGAATGTTGAAAAGCCCTTGACGTGTAAAGCCTTAGATCCTTCGAAAGCTCTAGACTAGGACTGGGCCAAGAGATGGGCCTTTCCTCCCTCACCCCTCTGAAGTCACATTCTAACTCCATTGTGGACAAATCACCCTCAGCTGCTAAATTAATTGAGCCAAAAATCGAAGGAGAGGAACCCATGCTTCACCCTTTCCACATACGTGAAAGTCTTTGGGAGGAGGCAGGGGGGCTTCCTGGTCTGCCAGCTAGACCACTCTGCTAACACTTTCAAACAACACACCTTCAAATCCTTGTCTAGACATGGCCTTATGCAAGTGAGAGATAAGAATCAGCCCCTGAATGGGTGTTTTGTTATATAACCACCAATGAGGCTCAGGGAGTTAAACATTTGCAGTAGTTTGTAACATTCCTAAAGCATTACGTTTTCAGCAAAGTGGATTATCTTGTCTCATTTTTCTCTGATGAACAATCAACTGCGATCTTGACACATGAATTTATTATGCTTGGGTTAGACAAACTAAGCCCTAATAAGCTTCAGTTAAAAACTTCACTTGGTGTTTGTGGAGGAAAAACTCAGCACTTAGGTTAGGAAAATGGAATCAGGCTTCTCTACCCTTATCTAGCTTAGGTTGGATGTCTATATAACAAAGATGTGATTTTTTTTTTTAATAGGTTTTGCTAGATATTTGATTGCTTTGTTGGAATGGTTCCATGGTATCTGACTGAGCTGACCTCCAGATGTATCTCCTCCAGGGCATTATGTTCTGTTTCACATTATCAGCTGCATGCTCCAAAGGTTAGGTTGTGAGAGCTTGGGTGGGGATTTTAACTCCTTCTTCCAGCTCCAATGACTGCAGTGTGCCTGTTCTCATGTGCTCGCGTGGTTAATTCTACCCAACAGTGAAAGAAAAGCAATACAAACTCAGCTTGATTTAATAATTACAGTCATGATTTATGTATAATGGTGTCACTTTATTGAACATTGATTTGATATATAATGGAGAGCATGTGCCTGGCTTATTTGGAAAGTTTATTCACCACTACAGATCCTTTGAGGAATGTGCAGAAACTTCTAAATATATGGAACAAACTCACCTGGTGTAAGTCAGGTGTCTGAATTGACAACAGCAATAATGAGTAAGGCAATAATTAGTATGCATAACTATTTCAAGGTGTGTAAAGTAATACAGTTCCAGTGCCAGAGTGTCATTGATTTACGCCGGCTGAGGATATGGCCTATAGAACTGACAAGAAATGTCTATGCCTACTAACTAGTGAAGCTGCTAATGTATTTCAGCTGGCACTAACTGTTTTTATGTCACTGGAAAATTACAGAAGTGTTAGCTCTTGCAAATCAGACATCTAAAAGTTTTTCTGATATTTTCAGTTAAGCGGTCAGGAAAGTGAGGCTGCATTTTGTGCTCTGACAGTCCTCCTTAACATTGAACCCTGGCTTGACACGCTGATCAGGCTTCTCAATGGCTTAGGCATCATCACTACAATTTGCACTGGCTTCTTCCCAGATTGAGACAGTATGAAAAATTGATTTTTTGGTTAACCTTTTGGCATAGGATGAAGATGCAGTTAGGAAGCTTTTGGGACTGTTACAATTTCAGGTAGTCACCCAGAAAGAAGCGGCTTCTGAGTACAGAAAACTACCATACTTGGTATTTCCAACAGCAAATCCTTTGTAAGTAGTGACAGCTCAAAACACATGGGAAGTATTTTAAACCTGGTGGCTCAGATAGCTTCTAGTTTCTAATTTATGTAGAGGGTATTGAGGGTTATACTACACACCGTATTTTGTCCTGCCAGATTTATGTCTCGGATCACTTCAGTCACAGGTATGTCTTTTCAAGGATTGAAATCACTGAAGGTAAAAGCCCTCACAAACACGAGCACACCAAAGTCCTTCACAGCATGGCCATAAGTTGAGCTAGCATTCTTTCCCAGCTTTGATTTTGTTAAATTCAAGCGCCTGCGTGTATTTTGAAATGAAAGGGCTTTTTTTTTTTTTATTTCTAGATCAAGTTTCTTTGGTACATCATTGGTAACTGTTGGCCTAACTACTGATGGGACTTGACCATTTAAGAATATTTACAAGGATTTTTAAGACCAAGATCTTTGCCCTGGCTTTACTCATACTGCTATTGACACAATAACAGCGAAGCTCCCTGGACATTGTCAGGCTCTTACTCAGCCATTCTTCATATATTTGCGTGCTCAATATATGAGATGTTGTGGGAACTAACTAAACCTTTGTTGTTACTTCCCTGAGAGGTGGTTCACTTTGTACAGTTTTGGGCTGGAAGACAAATGAATGAGCCCAAGACTGTTCATGTTCTTAGAGTAACTTGTTTTATTTACACAGTCAATAATACTGGAAAACAGATGGTAACAGAAGCATATAGGCAATTCCTTCATCCTCCATTCCCAGTTTAGTGCTAGCGTGTAAGGTGCTGGAAGCCACATTACCTCAAAAGCTAAATGTAGTTCATACGATACTGCTTTTGTGCTATTCACATATATAAATCCATATATATTCAATATATATATATTCTATATATAAATCTACCAATTGTTATTCTCAAGAGAAAAAATCTGGCCCACATGCTAACAAAAAAAATTTATAATCTGTGCAGACCAGCACCTTCTTGTGACCTTTGCTAGAAAAATATAAATAAAGAGGAGAGCTAATGGTGTTATGATATTTTCTTGCTTTCACAGTCTAAGCCAAAACCTGATTTTAATTGTGGCAAGTGTCTTTGTGTTAACATCTATTTTTCTTCCAAGTGACAGGCTATATTGTGTTATAATGTTAATCCATTTTGACAATACAGACAGGATATCTTCATAAGAACCAGACCTTAACAAGAATTTCTATTGACCTTTACCACATAACTAGGTTATTTTTGTAATTTACCTTGATTACCTTCACTTCAGCTGTGAAGAGTCACAGTACTATAGAAAAAAAATTTAAACTAAAACCAAATTGGCCAATACAAAAAAATCTCAGATTTGAGATGCTTCTTGAGCAGATGTTTTGAGTTTTAAATTACTAAGTTGGTTATAGGTTACTTATCCTAATATTATTCAGGACTGCTGTGCCTGCTTTTACTAACACAACTGCTAATAAATCATTATGAAAGAAGAAAAAGTATTATTTAGTGTTAAGCCAGATTGCTTTTTTTAATCCATTCCTTTTTCTTCTTTGGGTTTATTAACCACAGGGTTGGCTACAGCAACATTTAAGTACCTAACCTTTAAATAACAAATCATGTCCAAGTTAGTGTGCTCGTCCATTAGATCTCTTATGTTTTCCTTATTCTCACATAGAAAATAAATATACTGAGCCTGATTCTTCATTTTCTACACTGGGAATAGTCATTATGCTCAATCCAAGACAAACACAACATAGAAGGAAAAAATCTGATTTGGTAGCATAATGGATTTACTTCGTACTCATCACAATAATTACACAAGGTGATGAGTGATGAAGAATCTGGCTCATTATTCCTAAGAAGCAACTGTCTTTTAGCTAGTACTGCATATCAGAGATATAAAGCACCTGGTTTATTACAGTGATTATTATTAGTCCAGTTGCCAATCCAAAAATCATATTTGATTGTCTCATGCAGCAGAATACTAATCTACTTCCCTTCTTACATCTTCCTCTATGCTTGTATAGACAGGTACATTAATCTATTCTGCCAAGAGCAATCTCTTTATCTATGCAGAACTAAAATGATTCTTCACTCTTATCGGTATCAGCATCTGCATATATGCAGAGGATAGAACAAAAATCTTTCCTCACCCCATTTTTTGTCATTTCTCCGCTTGGAGGGTGATCAGATCATCTTTAATTGCATACTGAGCAACAAATATCTGACATTTGAGTTTGAGTGACTAAGAACTGCATTTTGTTGACAATATTAATATGCTCTTGTGTTTTATGTCTATCAATTTTTAGGAGTTTAATCAGATTAGCACTTTGCTGAAGACTCTTAAGAATACCACATTCTGGCAATACCTAGAGCTGGCCATTCACCAGATACCACCAAGCTAAATTTCTTCACCTGAAAGGTACTGGATGCGTCACATGCCAGTGTATCCTGGGGAGGTAAGTGGTAGTGAAAACAGACACAGTTCTTAGACAGGAGGTTTCAGAAGACAGGATGATCCAACCAAACAGCTCGCTGGCTACAAAAAAGGGTGGTCCCACTCCTCCCCTTCCCTTTCCTCAGGCTCTGCTCTGATCTCCTGTCAAACAGATTAAGTGAAATAAAATGGCAGAGTGAATCATCTTCTGAGGGCCTAGTGACCTCACCAGAGGAATCTCACTGTCATCTCTTTGCAAGACAAGATCAAGCCCATAGGGAGACTCTGAAGTAATTTAGTGGTGGGAGGAGGGTTCTGAAGTTATATGATCCTTAGCTGGGCTGGAAGGGATAGGTTTGCATTCAAAAAAAAAAAAAAAAAGAAATTGGAAACTGTACTTAAAATTTTATTTTGATAGTGTTTGGCTGTCTGGTTCATTTTTGAGAGGTACCTGGGGCTCTAACTAAAGGGAGATAAATAAATGAATGAAGAGTGTCTCCTTATCTGTTTGTCAGCCCATGAGTCAGCATGATGAGAAGAGGCAAGGTGTGACCCAAGTGCATGACATGTTAAAGCAAATTCTGACCACTTGTGGTCATTAAAGCTCCCACTGCAATAATTACATCTGTAAAGTGTGTTAACTCTGATGACCTGGCCAAATGCCAAGTCTAAAAATTACATTCTCCCTTCCAATATTCCCACTTTGTTTCAAATGCATACTATACTCTTCATTTCCTCTCCGAAACAGCTATGTTGTTGTAGGCTGCTAAATTCTTCCTGTGTTTCACCACAAAGCTTCAGTTCTGTAGTAGATTAAATAATCATTATATAGTTTCTGTACCAGTTTGTAAAGCAAGGCAGTATTTCACGAGATGAAAGACTCTATAAAAATGTAAACTACTAATACTTTTGAGGCTGCTCACTGCAATATGAAATTTGGCCAGTGGCAAAAAATATAGTCAGCTGAGACAGTATCGAGTGGTTCCATTAACCACTGATGTGCAAGATTTCTTCCAGCATGTTTAGTGTCATGAACATATAAGTTTGACTTAAAAATCAGACCCTTATGTACATCATGGTATGGGCTCTGCTTTCCTTTTAGGCCAGATTTTGATCTTATTTGTGCTGCAAACAGTTAGAAGTCCTACAGGAGATACACTTGTGTTCAGCACAAAAAAACCCTGAAGTAGTACTTGAGCTGTTTGTGCATGTTTAGTTGCCTGCTTTGAGATCAGTCCAAAAAGGAAGGGTGCTACACAAAACTTATTGCTGTATGGGGTCAATGCAATAGAGTAATTTAGTTAAGATAATAGCAGAGTCATAAAGGTTACTAAGTGAGCCATCTGTGTTAAAATAAACTTCTCACCTGTCTGATGCCAATGCAGGGTGCTTAGAGAGACAACATAAGAAAAGGGTGCACCTGTAGCAGTATTTCCCCTGGTAGTGTCTCCCCACATTCTCCCAGCTTCTGGCAGTCTGCAGGACTGTACACAAAGAAACAATGTACAGAACGGATAAACTGGTGGCATGGAGAAATGATATACAGATGTAGCTGATGCTGAAAATGCAATTTGCATAATATGGTAATGTATGCATTGCAGTTCCAACTACATATGTGATCAAAGCATTCATTGTAAATGATAATGCAAATTAATTTTAGGCTCATTATTATTAATTGAACCTGAATAGAAATCAGATTCAGTAAAAATAGAATAAAGAAACAAACTGAAACTATGTAGGGAAACAGCCATTAATGTGATTATTCTCTCTGACTTATAGTTAGGTACATGCTCCTCTTGTCTGTGTTTCTCCTTCCGCTTTCTCTGGTATGATTTCAGATATGAATTCTCCATTATTCTGCAGCTCATGCTCTTGGTTTCTCTGTTGATGTTCATGTCACTCTCTCAGCACACTTTCTCAAATGTATTATTAAGGTCTGCATGGTCTAATAGGTTGCCATTACCCTGAGCTTTATTCATCCCTTTTCCAAACTAAATCAAATTTGAGCTTGAATAATGTTGATAGGGACATTTGCCTAAACTAAGTTTGTTACTGCAGTAATGGGGTTGTTTTTGTGAATTAATGGGTCATTTGTTTTTAAAAACAGAACACCAGTATGTTCCTGATGTTCCTGCCCTTTCTAATAACTTTTTAATGGTGATGTTTTGTCCTGTTGTAATGGTTTCTAGTTTCTGCAGTGGCTTATGCCTGGAGACAGGAGAAGGATAAAATACTGGGATCCAGCACTGAAGTTTCTGTCCTAAAGTGGGTTTTAAATCATGTAATGTAATTATATCCTGATTTTCACTAAATATACTTAAATCTGGTGAGTCTACATTTCTTTTTTTTTTTTTCTAGACAGTACTAGCAAGTGTGATCTTCACTGACTACAAAATTATTTAGCATTGATAACTCTCATTAACAACCATAAGAAATGCATGGTTAGTCTCCTTAGAATTAAAGCCACCATAAGGATATGAGCATCTTTTATTTCTCTGTGAATATTTTAACTTTATCATAAACCTACTTTCAGTATAAGATAATGCATCGGGCAAAGACTGCATGCATTTGTAGATGTAAAATAATAGTAAATTTCTTCCTAAACTGAGGAAGCAAAAGAGGACAGATAAAATTCATGATCTCACTGCTAGGAACATTCTTGTCTGTCTCTCCTTGGTAAGATATTAACAGCTTCATTCTCGCTTTTTAAAGGAAATACTATTTTAAGTAATAATCAATCTCATACTTTTCCTTACTGTTATGTTTTTTTTCCTTATTATAGACCTTATGATTTGTTTATATGTGGCACTGTAAGAAGTGTTAATGAAACTGTGTATCTAATTTTATTTTTTTTACAGTTTATACTATATTGATACTTATAACTGCAGTGAAGTTGCAGAGAGCTTATTGTCTTTATATCACAGTACATACTAGTTAAAACCCAATCACTTTCCCAAAGTAATTTTGGAAAAGTGTTGGAGAAATGTTTTATTTGTATCACAGTGGCTGCCTCTGAACCAACATGGCTGATATACCATTGATCCAGTACTGCTTGCATCACCTAGAGGGAGCAAAGATGGCGTGACAATAGGAAGACTAAAGGAAGGTATTTTTGTTCCTGCCCCTTGCTGGTTACTCACAATTTTACCTTGCTATATTTGAGGTGTTCTCACCCTGTCTCCTCTGAGGGAGATACAGGTAAGGAAAAGCTGAAACTCTTTTTACCATTTTCAAATGTAAAAATATTCCATTTGGGAAGTCCCCATTATAAAATCTGCCTGCAGCATGTGCAGACACTAACAGAATTAGAGCATGCCCAAAAGATTGATTTTGTCACCTTTATTCATTATAAATGTCATTTTACTTCATATTTACTCACCGAAGTCAGCAGGACATGTAGCAGAGTATGCAGATATTGATTTTGAATCCTGGACCAGAATCCTCCCAAATTTTACATTTTTCAGAAATGCTGGTCACTGTTTTAACAGCTCTAAAACTAGATGTTGCAGGTGTCCCGTATTGACAGCTGCAATTTTACTGATGCTATGCAGCACAGCATGTCCCGTCTTATTACGTTTCAAGACACAGGAAATGCAACTCAGTATCTGAATGCACAAGAAGGAAGGAACCTTTCAAAGTTCAAGGTAAGTGTCATTATTTTTAGGTTGTTGGAGGAGGAGACAACTTTTAATGCTCCTTTACTTAATTTAAATTACTTAATTTTAAAACTTGCTTTTCATTTTTAATATTTCCTACAAAATTCAAAATGACTGTGGAAAACAGTACATGCTGATATATAAATCAATTACAGACTTCATACTTATATGCTTCTGGCTTCCCCCTCCCCAAAAGCCCACAGTAGCTAGAAGAGGTTCACAAATAGGAAATGCAGAACTGCCAGAGACTCGGACCCTTCTCAAGAAGACAGACTGAAGAGAAGACAGCATACAAAATACAGGATGCTATATAGAAGCCTTTGAATCAGAATGGGGGTGGTAAGTACACAAAACACTAAACAAAAAAATATGTAGAAAAAATATGCACGTGTTCACTGCGCTCAAAATTAGTCTGTTGACCTTGTTTCCTGAGGCCATAATTTACGTCAGCTGTCCAGCAGGATTCAAAAACTGACTAAATATTGATGTGGACAACAGCAAACTCCCAAGGTATAAAACGAAGTTTTCTTAAAGTGCTGTTGGAGAAGATATACCTTCCTATGTTTGAAGGCATAAGGCGGTTCCTGATCATCAAGAGCGAGGAGGAAATTTTTCGTGAAAATATATGCTTATTCCTTCTTTAGTTCCTTGCACTTTCTCTAAGCTTCTCCTCACTAATGGTATGATGATGGAAAACATGCACTATTGGGGTCTGAGCCAACATGGTGATTCTTACAGCTTTACTGATAATGGATATTCAATAAAGAAATAGAATTCCTTGTGACATGCAAAAGCAGAAAAGGGACAAAGCACTCCAGGCCAAGGTCAGAAAGCCCCTACGAGAACTGTTCTCGATTATCCACTATATTTTTAATTTTCACATGGCTTATTCTTGCAGACTTTGACTGTCTGATGCTTTTCAGTCTCAGGAATTTTTTCAGATATTGACAATAGGTGTTTTGCCTTAGATGGCAAGCATGACAAACTATAAAGTCACATACCAGATATTCTGGTATGTGCTCATATCCTGGTATTCTCCTTTTAAGGAGTGTGATTGTGACTTTCCAGGATTATAAATTGAAACCAGGATTTGGTTGTAGACTGCTGCATACCATGTAAAACACTGTCTCTCTATGAATTTCAGCTCATGTCAATACATCTTCATAGCCAATGCTGGAAAGCATCACCAATTACTGTGGCTGTTTACAGAGCACAAGAACAGAATATTTAATTTTACCAGCCTCTAAGGACAGCAAAGCTGAATTTGAACTCTAGTTAAAGTTTTGCTGATTACTCCTGACCTTTCCGGGACAAAGACATGAAGGTCACCAGAGTCATGATTTTTTTCACATTCTGCTTGTCTTTGTCATTCCCCTAATAATGCAGAGGACTAGAAACAAGAGCTGGGTGGTGTTTTTTTCCCCCTGCCTGGAAATCTGTTTAGATTAGTCACCAGGTTTTCCAGTCTATGGTCATTGAAGGTCATTTGGTTTATAGCTGAAATCCTCAATTGGAACCTCATCTTGTAATCAGAACTTAAAACCCAAGTGAGGTTTTGTATCTCCTCTGAAAGGGTAGGTTGTTGTATGATTAGCTTCAGAATGTTAAATGGGCTGTCTGTGTAATGACGGGTAATTTTGGGGGGCTTGAATTGCACTATGAGAAGACCTGTCTTGAATAATAAGTACTGGGCTATATTATAAAGAATAGTATTCTATGCTTCTCCTAAATGCTAATTCTATTACACATTAACATTTTCTTTGCTGTAAAATGGCAAAAGGCAAGCCAGTAAGATGTAAAAATCTTGCAAAGTGCATTTTCACTTATAGACTGCTCCTAAGAGCAAGATGTTTCCTGAAAACATCCCTTAAATAAGCATCCACTTACAGTGGTCATCATTATATAGTCAGCATCTGTTAATAGCTGTTCCAGAGCCTTGGTTGCTGGCAAATACAGAGTATTTGTTGTAATCTATAGAATGATGGAAATGGGTGTATAATTTTTACACTAATTTTTTAAAACTGTTCTTGGCCCTAAGTCTGAAGCATCAATCATACAGTGTAGCTGTACCCCTAGAGGCAGTTCATAAAGTCTGGTGCCCTGTATATTCTTCAAGGTTGCAAGATTACTGGTGACAGTCTGAAAGCCCTTTTTTAAAGTTTATTTATTTATTGATTAATTGATTGATTGATTATTTTAATGCCTCTTTGGCCCATGTGCAATTCAAACTTAAATACAAATATATACTTTTACATGTATGTATGTATGCACATGTGCATGCAAAACTGAAGACTCTGTGAAGGAATAAATGCAACCGTGATGTGATATTATTATGGAGGTTATTATTTTGTTTTGTTAGGCCAGCTTTTTGGCCAACATCTCCCGACCTAGAAGATGACCTTTGATTTCTTCATTTTTATTACTCCTCAGGTTTCTAGCTTCAGAGACCAACCCATAGATAGCTTTAGCATGTTCCATCTGTCTATTTACCCCGGTT
Source organism: Morus bassanus (assembly GCA_031468815.1). Lineage (NCBI taxonomy): Eukaryota > Metazoa > Chordata > Aves > Suliformes > Sulidae > Morus > Morus bassanus. Next base: position 111,835,976 of record CM062568.1, read on the forward strand.
GCTGTTTCCCTTTCTTTGTATCCATTTGACTTCCACACAGATGCTTGGATACAAGCAGGAGGTTATCTTGCATAGGGCTCAGTGTCAGACACTGCCCTGTGCAGTGCCAGCTTGATGAGTGTCTCCACTTGCCTCACAGATATCACCCCACAGTCTGTGACCATCACCATCATAACCTGCGACCTCAGCTCATCGCTTGCTCCAGCAGGCATTACTGTCACTCATATTGGCAACTGGGGTTTCAGCACATCTCTGTAGGCAGCTGGTGGATCCACAACTTAGCCCCATTCCTTAAGGAGTCTGAATCACCCTTTGGGCACACCTTTTTGATTCCTCTCTGGGCTTGCAGGAACCAACATCACCCAACTCTTAAGCTTTTCTCCAGAACCACTAACTTAATGCCAGATTCCCTTTATCTTCTTTAGCCACCATACAAACAGAGCTTCTTTTAACTGATCACTTTTATATATTCACTTTATATGGATTAAAAAGAGTTCAGTGGATTTCAAAATACCCCACTCCAGTAGATTCCAGCTCAGCAAGTCCACCAGCTTCCCAGAAGCCACAGACACCACAAACATGCACACACCCCTACTCTCTGTTTTTTAATCTGTGACATACTCTGTGATACAAATTATGCCACTGTTGCTTTGCATCTCTCTGATGCAAAGATGATGGAAAGCTGCTGTAACTGAATGCCTGGAAAAAACCCAACCACATAAGGAATCAATACCATTCAGAGCTACCTGTGTTTTTCAGTTGTCATTAGCCAAACTAGACCCTGACTACTCTGGAGAACAGAAGACGATAAAGGTGTTAAGCAACTTTCTTTTACTCAAATCCATTTCAGTATTCAGACACAACCCAGGGATCTGGGCCTACATTTCCAAAGCAGGTTATTTGGCTGAGGCCAGGCTGACTTTTCCAGCTAGCTTCCTTTCTCCAGAGCTGAGAACTCAGAAGAAAAAAAATTAGTTTAACTCACATTAAAAGGGCACCTTTAACTCTAAGTACCATTCCCAGACAGCCTCCTGCTTCTCTCAGGCTGGCAACCAACCACCAGCATATTAGCGAATGCATTTACTTTTTGATGAAGTACAGACCTTAAAAAGCTAAGCCGGATACAAGGTTCATGACAGACAGCAAGGTCTTCCACTGCAGAGAGAAATGTGCAGCCCCAGAAAGAGACTGCCTGCAATGTATTGTAGGAAGACTAGTGTTTGAGATATTCTGCTTTTTAATAGGCTATGTAGTCTCTTGGATGCATGCAGATACTATGCTGACCATAGGGTCATTTCTCCAGCAATAGTGTAGGTAGCTGTGTATTCTCTTCTAGCACATGATTTAGTTGATGTTCCTGAACCTAATGAATTTTGGCGGCAGGAATGATAATAGCAGACAATTGTTTGTTCCCAGTCACTAAATTTTTTTACAGAGTTAAAATAAACCTGTCTGCTTGACTAGTCTCATGTAACAAAATAAAAATAAGCCTTCACAAAGCATCATTTTGTCTTCGGTTCGCAAATGCCTTTCATGTTTTCTGCTATGTCAGATATCATAATGCAAAATAAATAACCAAGAGAAACACACACAGATATTCTCTGGGTGACTTGTGGAGAAAAAGAGCCTTCTGCTGTTTCCTTTACCTCCTTCCTAGTCTTTTTTTTCCTATGCTTGCCATAGGTGCTTCTTTGTAGCATGTGCATGAAACACTCTTATTTTAATGCTCTAGTATTTTGCAGCATTTTGGAGCCCAGTCACAGCTCAGGACCCCCACTGATCTAGATATTTTGCAGAGAGAACAAAGCCAGCCCCAGATCTGAGGACAGCCCATCCCACACTCCACCTCCCATGGCCACAGGAGACTAACATTGTAAATGTTGATGCGTTCAACACATCTGCCACGCATGCAGATCATAGAGACAATGACATTGGCTGAGACATTAGGGGTTTTGCAGAAATGCCTATTGGTTGCTAAATACATCATTCAAAAGTATCCATTTTTATAAAAGTCTTAAAGCTGGTGTTTGCCACAAGAGACCCATGTGAACTCAGCTTTGAAGGAAACAGAGGAACAGGCAAGTGGAGCAGGACTTCTTAGGTCAAATATTTAAAAGTCCCCCAGACATTTAGGAAATGACAGCCTTAATTTCAAAAGTGAATTGGAATTGAGTTTCAAGGAACAAAGAATTTATGACATTTTTGCAAAGAGGACTAGGTTCCCATTTCACTTTTCAAAATATTACCCCTTCTGTTTAAAAAACATACTGCCACATACAGACCAACTACTGTCACTCCAGAACAGAGAGAGAACAGCAATAATTCTGTGCTGGTTAGCCTAATGCAGTGTCTGCCCACTAACAATAGCTATATCAGCGCTGGAGAGAAGACAAATCTCTCGTACACTCCTGCAACAGGACCTTTTCCCTCTTTTGGTAGGTGAATGACAAATTTTATTGGAGCCAAAATAAAACCAGAATACTGTCCTCCTCTGGTCCCCAGCTCTAGCATCATAGCTTGACTTTACGTTAAAGCCATCAAATAAAACTTCAAAATGGCAGAGGACCAGTGACCTACCATTTAGCATCATTTTGCATTTTTTTTCCATAAAAGCAAACCTGTTTGTGCTAGAAATAGCTATAGGCATCTGACTCATTAAATTTTTGTTTGAATGACTATTTTTTTCTGATCAAAATAAAATGTTATTTCTAAGTTACCCACAAAAAAGATTGCTTAAAGCTCCTTCCTAAAACAAAGCAGACTTTCTATCTTTTAAAGTAGGGATAATAATTAAAGGCTGTTATCTCCTTTTTCTATGAAGTTATTTGGGCAATTAAATCTATTTTGAAAAGATTTTTTTCTTCCATAAAACTAATAATTGTGTCACTTAAAATAATAATAACAGAGTGGATTTATTAAATCTAGAAAGATAAATAAAATTGCTCTCTTCCTTTACCATTTTTTGCCTTTGACTTATAGGTCAAATTAGGATAATACTTCCTGTTAATACTCACATTTAGCTCTTCAAGGGAAAAGACGTTGACAGTGGCTTAAAAGCAGTTTCAAACAATGAATGATCCAGCATCCTTGCTTAAAATCCCTTATAAAAATCTCTTACTTCCCAGCCTGTAACCTTTCAAGGTCTGTTCCTGAAATTGGCCTCCAGCTGATGCTGGGTTTGCACTCACTGCTGTATGGTGCCCCCCTGTTCTGTAGGTGTTGCTGTCCAGGGAGATTCCTGGCATCTGTATAACACCCTCGAGTTGCTGCATGCTATGTTTCTCCAAATTGTCTGCTGGTTCATTAAAATGCAGTGAAAAATTCTGTACTTTTTAAATGTCAATGGGGACAGATTCAGGGGCATGATTTTGCTTGGATGGAGTAAGACCGTTGGGACCCAGACCCATATCTAGACCTTTAACCAGTGAAAATGAACAAGCCTTTGCTGATTTCTCGCAGCTGAGGAACTTTCTGTACATTTTTGAAGGGCCTCAAACTACCCTTATTAAATACCTGTCACACTGTTTTCCACTGATACACACTAGAGCTACACTCTGCACAGTGAGATCGATAGGTGTTTTCCCACCAATTTCAATAGTTCCACAAATGATAAAACTTGCAGCTGCAGAAAATCCTGCGGCATGTGAAGTACATTGTGCAGGCCATAGCCTTAGCTTGTAGAAATTTGGCATAGCTCCCTTGACTGCATTAATGTAAAGTCAATTTGCAACAGCTGTATACCTGGCCCTAGAAGTTGATTTATTGTTTGGTCCTTTAGCCTAGGTGAAAATCTATCGTGCATGTACATAACTGGATGTGCAGAACACATCCAGACACATAGGACACATAAAGAGAAAATGTGTTTTAAAAAAAATTTAAAAGTATGTTTAGAAAGCCACACGGTCATTCCTAGTTATTTTTACAGAGCTTATGGCAAATTTCTGATACACTAACCACCTGTGAAGGCTTCCACTTGGTCTTTGTCTTTACAGCCAAAGATTTCAAGGACATGGCTTCTTGCTTAATTCATTTGATCCTATTGGCTAGCTGTCAACAAAAGTGACAATCCTGTATTTGTAACGTCATAAACTTCCAAGTAAGATGTTGTAAACTGAGGACCATGACTTTGACTTAAGGGCAGGAGCAGATGGCTTGGGCACTTATGATCTTGTTTTCAGGAAGCGAGACCTTGCAATCATAATACTAAAAAGTTACTTCATTGGAAAAGAAGGCAAGAAATCATTTTGCTGAAGTGCCCCTACTGTTTCTCCAAGCTTTCCCGAAAAAACATAATTGATTTCTGAGATCTGTGCGAGACTGCATATTTATTGCGCTGAACGAAATATGGATTGCATGAATTCTGCTGGTGTGACATTCAACCCACTCGAATATTATGAGTTTGACAGTTTGACTCTAACTCAGTTTATTTCCCACTTGAGAGACTGGAAAGGAACAGATGGGGATGTGAGAACGACCAGGGAGGGGAAGAGTGTGCAGCAGCTTGTGCTGCCGGGCCCCAGTGTCAGCGCACCTCCCTGAAGCTAGTCAGGGGTTGTGACCGCCATCTAGAAGTGGTTTTCCAGACGTTATTAAAGCTGCAGAAGCACATGTAACTCTTAAAGCAGGCGTTAGGCAGCCCCAGAAGGTAAGAGAAGGTCTGCTGAGTATGGGCTGTGCCAAATTTAGCGCTGGAAGGGAAAAGGTGATAGAGGTCAGCTTTACAGGTCTTGTAGGATGTTGGCTGTCTCAACTGATCGTCATTGCCATTGGGCATGTCCCGACATTAGTGCTGAGTTAATAGATAACTAGCTACATCATCACAATATTTACTCCACCGGTTTGAACACTTCTTTTTCCTGTTAATAACATCTCTCTTTTTTAAATGTTTTGTGTATTTTCAAGCCTTTTGTCTACTTACCACATTTTGTGTCCTTATTACATATACTGCTTAGTCATATATTTACTGAAAATTAATGAAGAAGAACACTTGGCACTTTCCAGAGTCAAAATACTTTGCAAACATTAACTAATTAATAATGTATCCCTTATTTTCAGGCATGCTATCATGCTTGAATGCTGAGTGAAATTCTGCTAAATCATTGTCTCCCTGCATGTCCCCTGCTCTTTTGCTAACCCATTACATGGTTCAAGAGTCCGATTATTGAGTTTGGTTATAGACAGCAAGTCTGATTCAAACTTCTGATAAGCACATGATTTCCGAAATGCCTTTATAATCCAGACCAGGCTTCTAAACAAAGCTCAGTGTGACACATAGCTGTGTCTGCATGCATGAGGTATGATCTTAAAATAAGCTAAATGTCTTTTATCTGATGAAATACAATCACCATTTTAAGAAGAATTAGCCCCAGCCAGCCAGGGCTTTGCCTAAGAATCAAAGAGGTTTTACTGTTTTGTTGTATATTCTGGTGGAGACCCTGAACTGAGAGCACTCTGTATGCCAACACAGATACTGCAGTAACGCCAGCCCTGCCTTATGCAGTAGCTCGGGCCAGGGCCTTGCATTTAACTCCTTGCCAGCCAAGACAACTCTGACAGTTGCTCTCAAGATAGAAAACCAAGACACAAATCTTATAATTAACATCAGCTATGACCATGCTTTATAGAGCCTTGTAACTGTTTTGGTTCAAAGGTGTTTGTTTTCACTGCAGAGTTTACAGAGACTGCACCTTTATTTATCCCAGGACACCTTTATAAATGTTTGAGTGCAAGACTCGGTTACTGCAATTCCCTCATAGCAGGAGTTTGCCATAACTCAGCTTGTTCACGAGGCTTGCTCACAGATCTGACAGCTTGAGCGATATTGCTCCCACCTTGCTTTCCCTGATTTTTGCCAGCATTTGTATCACATTCCCCTTTCTGTTTACTGTCTCCCTGCTGCCTTAGCATGATGCAAACTGTTGTCTTGAAAGAAGCACAGGGCGCTGCAGAAGCCCTTTAGGAAAATATCCCTTCCTGAAACTTCTAACAGATAGACTAAGTCATCTGCAAGTCCCGATGCCTCTTCAAGGTTTTGGGTTTGTTGTTTGTTTTGTTTTGTTTTGTTTTGTTTTGTTTTGTGTTTTTTTGAGGGGAGAATTGTGGAGCTTATGGGTTTGTTTTTATTTTACAAACATGAGAAGAGTGCACTGGCTCTAGAAAATGGATGCTCTTAGATCAAGAGCACTGAACACTGCTTTTATTGGGGTACTACAGCCAGATGAGACAACTTTTAAAGATTTGATTCCTAGAATGAGTGATGCCTTTCTAGGATGTATCATCCACTTACCAAAAAGAACAAAAGGTACAGTATGTACATATTCATAGGTATCATTACTGAGGAAGGAACAACTAGTCTCTCGTTTCATGGGAGGCTTATCTGAATTCAGTACACCAGTTCTTCTGAGTTTGCGATGTTTACAGTTTGGTCACAAATTTTTTTTCTACATTTTCCACCTCACTTAAGTGTTCCAAAGCCTAATACGAGAGCAAGCAGTGCTTTTTCTGGTCTGCAGAAACCGGTATGCCCTACTTTTCACTTTCCTTAGAAAAGAATTTTTTTTCTTCAGAGAGTGTTCTGTGGCAATGCAATGAATCCTCCAGCCTGCTATTTTATAGCACGCTATACTCCCAAGGTCAATCGATTAATATTCTATATTAATCACTAAACTTCTGATTAACTCTTGTCATCCCTGAAAACATTATAGAACTTGCAGAGAATAGTTGCTGTAGTGATATCCATTGCTCTCTTCGCTCTTCAGGTTATTTGGAGTGGTTAAGGGTGAGCCTGAAACCACTAGAATCTAGATAACAAAATATATTTTAAGAGAACTGCAATGGCATCTAGGCACCGGTACAGAAACAGCACCTCTTCCGTGTCGTGCAGAAATTAAACTGCCTGCCTAAGAACTTATCGCTTCTAGGACTCCCAGACTAGTCCTTATAAATAGCAAACCTGTAAATAGTTTGACAGCCTTCAGGGACTGCTGACCTTGAATTCCCTTCCTATGAGTATATCTAAAGATTGTGCAAGCAATCCATGTTAAGCAACTCCTGTATTTATAAAACTTATACAAATGAATAATGTAGCAGACCTGGCTTGGAAGCAGCTACTGTTTTGACTGTTTTACCATTCCATGGTTGTAACACAGGGACGAAGGAACATCCAGCCATTAGGGAACATCCTTGCCCTTAAGGAACTTCGCTGCTATGATTAGCTTAATGCTTTTTGTTTGTAATCCATTCAACCCCTCAGGCCTCCTAATCTAGTTCTTACTCCCATGCTACATGTAAAAATAGCCAGAATAACCCAAAGTGAAGCAATTTCTCAGTATTATGCCCACCCTCAGCTTTTGGATCTATTTGTCCCAGATCCTTGGAGCTGTTTGTCTACCCTAAATGTCAAAGAATCAGACTCCTGTGAATGCTCCCATCTTTGGGGATTCCCAGCTGCCGCTCAGATGTCTGCAGGCATGAGGGGGCTATGATTCAGAAAGAGGGTTGTGACTGCAGTATGTTTCCTTCATTTAAAGAGAACATAATGTAAAGCAACACTTCGGTTTTTTTGAGAAGTGCCAGGGACTGGATCAGAGACCAGAAAACCCAGGTTTCAGGGCTCACGCTGACTTCTGTGCCTCTTTCCAAACTCACATTGAGTATTTCTCAGTTACTGACTTCAAAAAACCACAAGCAAATACAACCATACTATTCTACCCCAATTGTTAATTCTGATTGTTGACATACTTCAGGTATTTCTCTTTGCCTTAAACATTATTATCAAGTCACTGGTGTAAACTGGAACATTTCCATTAAACAAAACTGTTGATTCATAGTAGCAAAGAATTTAGCCATTTCTTTTATGGATGCTGTTAAATGGAGAGTACTACATTTGTCTGTTTTGTCAGCTGAACACTGAATTGAACTGGTGAGATACTTATTACTCTTTCTTCAGGCTAACCTTGCAAATGTAGCTTAATACGAAAATGTATAATATTATCATTCATTTAAAATAGAAATTACATATGTTCTACTCGGACTTGCATTCAAATTTGCTTAATATTTTCTATATATCATTTAATGCATTTTGTCCTATGTTTAGAGTTGACTGACAGAAGAATAATATTGGGGGGATCATTTAAAGTAGTAGTGGTGAAATATGCTTGTTTGTAAAATTGAAAGTGCACTGATTAGGTGGAAAACTGAAATTTGCAATGTGTCTTGAGCTCTTTTGGTTTGAAGAACCCTGATTGTTTCAGGAAGAACAATTGCTTCTTAGGGGCATGGTTTAGTGGTGGACCTGGCAGTGTTAGTTTTATGGTTGGACTCGATGACCTTAAAGATCTTTTCCAACCTAAATGTTTCTATGTTTCTCTGATTCTATGATTATACAGCATTAATGCCTCCAGCTTAAACTCAGTATTTAAATTGATGCATACAGGAATAGGGGAATATCGATCTGCAGTGCATTTCTCAGACCTATTGAGTTAAGGCCATTTTGGGGGGTTTACAATAAAAAATAGGTCTGAGACAGAAGGCGCCAGGACATAGGGGCACTCTGATTTCCACGCAGGGGTCCTGTCCCCTGGCTGCCCAGACTGCGAGACTGTGTGGTACAGCAGCTCCCATGCAGCCCACGCAACTGGATTTTCCTTCTCACAGAAATCAGGGAGCAGGTTCCCAGACCTAATCTGAACATGCAACCAGATACACTGGGAATTGCTCCCAGGCTCCTCAATTCAGCTGTTAACAGTGTGGGATCGGTAGTCTGCTCCCGAGCACTACAACTATGTTACAACAGCAAAACACAAGATGGGAAAAGAAGAGTAGCTCCTCACTGAAATAGCTTCACCAAGGGCTGAACATTACTCCAAAGAATAAGGCTCCAGCTTACAGTTAAAAACTAGTTTGCCCAGTTGTACAACTGCAGTCCTGTAGTGCCAAGGGTAAATGAGGGGGAAAAGAGGGCTTTAAAAAGCTGCTTAAATACAGCAGTACTTCATATAGTAAGCCTGTAAAGACAAAATATATCTTGCACCTGTATTTCAGATCCAGAGAGACAGAGCCTTCAGTGACACTTTGCTTCAGAGGTGCAAGCAGTGTGCAGAACAGAATTTACCAGCCTAGGTACAGCCTAAAATATTAACAGATTTTCTGAAACCTCAGAAATGCAAGAACAGATTCCTTAATTGCCGTGAGTTGAATTTCATTTATTTGATTTAACAGAGCTTCCTTTAAGGAGGACCATCACTCAAGGATATTTTGCAGAGATACTGCAAAAGGGCAGTTGATTTGTTAACAATTTTATTTCACCAAGTGATGCAAAAAAGATTGGGATTCTCAATCCCCATCAGACATAACAGGGATGGCTGAAGAGGTTATCGCTGCCAGCTGCCCGCCCTATCCCTGTCCCAGAGGCTACTGCCACCGTCACTAGTTAGCACAGGAGAACAGGCTTCATGTCTGCACCTCCGCCACCAGACTTCATAACCCAGCATATTAACTTAAATTGCCACTTATGTCACTTTAATTTGCCAGATTTTAATTTGCACAGCAGGAACCGCAGTGCATCCAGCCCACCCCATGGCCTCCGCTGGGAGAGGGCCAGCAAAATCCAACACGGATCCTGACTCAGAGTCTTAACTTTCTGATTTTTCAGGGATGTTTGTTATACTGTACCATTATACCAATTATTTGTGGAACTCCCTCTGAATGCATCTGCAAAGGTTTGTTACCAGCGTTGGCTTTTAATTAGAGCTGGTAGGGAACTTTTACCTGACAATGTTTTTCACTGGTAACTACTGTTGCCTCAAATTTGGAGATTCCTCCAAAACAGAGCTATAAGCAGGAAAGGGTTAATTAGCCTTCTGAAGAGTAAATGTGTTTTGAGGTGAAGGCTGGAGGAGAGAAAGGAGATGTGAATTTGTCAAATGGGGTGGATTGGATGCGTACATTTTTAATTGCTGTGATTCAGAAGGGAGGCAATGTTTTATACCATGAAGGATCTTGTAGCAGAGAAGAGCTGCTGCTTGCCCAAATTCAACATTAACCCAAAGCAGAGGGAAACACAAGAATAACTGTCGGTCTCCCGCAGCATTTCCCTTTGATCAGGCCGAACCCTCACAGGATGCAGTGCATTTTGTGATGATGCATCCACATCCTCCACCTGCAAGGAAGCTCTGCAGCAAGCAGAGCCTCCTCACCCCTCCCAGCCAATGCACCCACTGGCATCCCGGGCTTGCTGCATCTCGCCGTACAAGCCTCTGTTCCTCCAGCATTAGCAGGCATGCTTTGCCATCCCATCAGCGCCACTGCAGTCCTTTCAATAATGCATGAGCAAGGCTTATGCCCTCATTTTTTACATTTCTTAATCAAATAAAAATTAGATGTTTCTTAGGTACTGCTGTGTATTCTGCTATGGGACTGCCACAACAGTTTGATTTATGTTGAGTTGTGCATGTAGAAATTTCACTGTACATTCAGGAGTAGGTGCTGTGACTCCAGAGAGCAGCTACCCAATTAGGCACAACAAAGCATGTAATTTCCATTCTGAGAGTACAGGTAAATCCTTTAATTAAAGGAGTCTTACGTACTTTAGTGGTTCCTTCTGGAACCACAGGATCCTCCTGAGGACACAGATGTCCTGCTCCACTTCTTCTACCTAGTTCTGTTCCTGGACCTCCCCCTTTTCATTAACGTGAGCATGACAGGGTGGCTCTTGGCTCATTCACATTCGGGGTCTGACCTGACAACTGGGGGTCACTCAAGGACATAGCTGCAGCAACATATCTGCGGTCTCCCTGGCACCGTGGTGGCCAGTACACAAAATCTGCACAGATGAAGCAGAGCTCCTGCCCTGAGGGTTCATTGCGCCTGCTGTGATTTGCCTCACAGCAGATCATTTCCATGCACCTCTCACCCCTGCTCCCTGCTTTTACTGCTCCCAAAAGCAGGTGTAACGCACCAGACATGCCCCATGGAGACCATCTTGTGCATGCCAGATACGCCTGCTTTCACGTATGGCCAAGCCAAAGGCGCAAACAAATGGGGTTTTTAATGAGATCCTGGGCAGAGCTGATGCAGTGGATGTTTGCACAGCTGGTGCTTCATACATGGTCCTGAGATGAGGCTCAAGCCCCTGCTGGCTGCTCTGGGGAGGGAGCCTGCCCCGCACTGTGCTGGGGTCCAGCTCCAGCCAGCTGGGAAGCCCAGCTCCCCCTGAGCACTGCACCACATTGCCAAGCTCCCTCCCCACAGGCTTTGCAGAGCAAGCTGGAGTCATCCTGGGCAATAATGCCTCCTTGCAAAAGTCACTCATTCAAGCCTTGAAATAAGACTAACCTGTAGATACAAAGCTACATAGCATACCTATTAATAAGAAAGGCAGCAAAATTTATCCATTCAGAAAGGAGACTGATTTTTAATTCCACACCACCCCCCCAAAACTGCATATACGATCTTGTTTTTAGAATACTTGCAACCAAGATTTATTTTCAAGTGATGGCATAAATAAGACTGTGAAGTTATTTTAGCTACTATAAAATAATTATATTTTTTGTACCACATGAGCTTGTACTTGGTTTTCTCTTTCCTTTTTTGTCTTTAACACAATTTAGCAATTCTGCTACTCTGCAGATGGCTATCAAAATTATTCAGGAAAAAATATTTGAGGACTTTTTAACCTTCAAAAAATATTCCAGAACTTTCTTTTGTAAAACTTTTCTGCATATTTAAATGTATTGGCAGGTCCCGTTAATATTCAAATTCCTACTTAAAATAGTAAAAATATTTTGACATATTTCTGGGAGTAGTCAACCCTGTTAGCTTCCACTTAAAGTGCAATTATTCAGGAATATTATAGATCATTATGTGGCTTTGGGGAAAAATCAGTACGACTTAAGTGCCCATTAGTGAAAGTGAAATGGTAGTAGAACACCTAGGAAAGCACATGTGGTATTCCCATGAATATCAAATTAATTCATTATGATAGCACTGGTAAAGTGTTAAACTATTTCCTATTTCATGGCACAAGATTTATTTTCCAAGGCTGGAATATAAACACTGTCCAGCAATGTAGTAAGAGAGGGTTTGTCATGGAGAGGTTTATGTAAGAGGTGGCCTTGGGTGTCTATATTATGGTGTTGGTGGTGGCTCATTTCTTCTGTCTCCTTTTCCCAGTTAGAAAAACTCCCCTGTGATGTTTGGATAACAACTTATGCAACAAAGAGATTTTCCCTTCCCAAATTCTGCCTGGATGCAAGGAAGAGCGACTCTCTGTTTGAAGTAAGACGAGCCCTGTTTGGAGCTCAGTGAGAGCACATGCACTTTAATACATGAAATAAAGACACATACCCAATAGGAGTCAGGGAAGCGGCTCCTACATTGCAAAGCACACGCCACACTCTGCCTCTCCCTTTCCCGGCCTGCTTGGTGCCCTGAGGAGACAAATGAGGGGCAGCACCCCAAGTGATCCCCCTTGCCCATCCCAGAGTGGCCACTGCAGCCACCCTGAGCCGTCAGCACACCAACCCCTGGAGCAGATGACCTTCTGCCCCATCGTGGGCTTTAAACAGGACTCATTCAGCTGGCTCCAGCCTTCTGTGAGCTGGGGGTATTTGAGGCATTCCCATGGCACAGCACCATGGCACCTTTATTGCTTCAGGTCCTCAGGAGCCAGAGGCTGTTCTTTGGATATTTGGAGTTTCTTGCCAGATCTATTCACATGCCTGACAGTCAGGGAGCAGGCAGAGGTTATGCCACAGTGGAGTGACCAGGAATGTGACATTTTGTGTCATGTCTCTGGTATATTGCGGCATACCTACCCATTATGGGTAGGTGAACAAATTGTTTTCTCATTTGTTTCTCACTGATTGCCGTTTCAGTTCAGAATCCAGCATGGCAATAGGAAAAATGCAGATCTCAGGCCAGGGTAGGATATATGTGCTCACAAGGACCATAGCATGAGAAAGGAATAAAGAAATCTGGACATTGACAGGCTGCTCTGAGGTGTCACAAGTAGGAGAGAACTGGAAAAGAAAGGACAAGAACCTCCTGACTTGCAATGGATCTCAGTCTTGATTGCCTGCGATGCCTCCTGGTTCCTGATAGATAGGAAAAATACAGTGTGCACCTCCTCTCCTCTGAAGGTACCTTTGTACCTTCTGAAGTTTCCCTTGAAGGCTTCAGACACGTGCAAATTAAAACATAGTTCCAGTCCCACATCATACAGGCAGGACATGCAGTGATGCTTGTCTTAAAGAATGATGGTTCTTTAGACCTAAGACAGGCATTTGCACTCTGACCATAATGATTACATGAAGGGAGGGGAATGATTTTGCAAACTACTTTGACCTCAGAGAGTTATTTGCACAACATAGTGTTCGAAGTTGACCCAATTGGTAGTTTTCATTGCTGTTTTAATAAACGCTTTTTAACCAAAAGATCAACTTTTTGCATTTCTGCTCAAGTTTTCCAATTCCTATTACCTAACTTGTGGTTCTATTAAATAAAAACAACCTCCCCCCCCCCCCCCCCCCCAATCTTTGGATGTACAATAAGATTTAAAGACATATTCCAAAAATGTTGCAAAGAATAGAATCTTTAATATGAAAGAGATGGGGTGACTTCCTAAGAAAAATTTTTGAAGACCATTTGCTAAGAAATCTCTACAATCTCCGGTTAAAAGCAAACAAGATATAGAGGAAGTTTATTCAGGAAGGGAGCATCACACTTCAAAGCACCAATGATGTAGTTGTCATGGTTCATCTCTCATTCTTAGGAAAAGATCTGCAGACCATCCCTTGCCCTGTTTCCCCTTCAGTCCATCAACCTTCATTCAGTGACCCATTTAGCTGTTCAGTTGCTAATCTACTCCTTTAGGAAATATCTCCCAGCTGCCAGGACATTTCACACCTATTACCTGTTGTCACCTCATCTGACAGATTTAGTCACCCAGAAGGTTCCCCAGCCAAGTGACACCCAACTGATTCATCTCTTCAATGCCATAATTAAAAGTCTGCCGACCTTGCAGGGGGTTGGGAGTGTCTTTTGTTTAAGATCTAGGTGCAATTCCTCCTGCAGGGCCCCCAGAAACTTTCCAATGTCTGCAGGCCTAATGTCCTTCTGGGGAAAGTGTTCCCAAAAAATGACAATACACTTGGGGGTTTTTAAACTAGGAATCTTTTCTTCAGGGAAATTTAGGAATCAACATGCAGGGGAATTAACCCTCGAGGATGCTTAAGAAAACTTAACTACAGTCACACCAAAGCCAGCATGCCCCTGACCAATAAAACAGAAGAATTAGGAAACGGAAGGGAAAACAGCTACAGCCTAAAACAACAAGGTACACATTTGCTCTGTGCAAAGTGACACAAAGCTCTCACAGCATTCCTTTGGCCAGGACCGAGAAGCTATCTAAAAAACATATGTAATTCTGAAAAAGCCCACAAGCTGAAGAAAAATCAAGCACATGGAGCAACTCATCTAGTTTAAGACTTCTTAAAAATAAATCTAATGAGTTCCTGATGCTACTGTATCATTAGATGCATTACTATTACCTCAATAATTTGTAAGGAGTTTTTGCTGGGCAGTAGAGGGGCATAAGAGAAATTATAAATAGAGGAGGAAAACTGGTATCCCACATGTGGACCACAGGAAGCAATTCTGACATCTCTCTGATAAATTAAGTATATATTTTAGACAGGTGTACTAGTTTTGGCTGGGACAGAGTTAATTTTCTTCATGGTAGCTAGTATGGGACTATGTTTTGTATTTGTGATGAAAACACTATTGATAATACAGGGATGATTCAGCTATTGCTGAGCAGTGCTTACACAGAGTCAAGGCCTTTTCTGCCTCTCACCCCACCCCACCAGCGAGCAGGCTGGGGGTGCACAGGAGGCTGGGAGGGGACACAACTGGGACAGCTGACCCCAGCTGACCAAAGGGGTATTCCATACCATATGGCGTCACGCTCAGAATATAGAGCTGGGGGAAGAAGAAGGAAGGGGGGGGGGGGGGGCGTTCAGAGTGATGGTGTTTTTCTTCCCAGGTAACCGCTACACATGATGGAGCCCTGCTTTCCTGGAGATGGCTGAACACCTGCCTGCCCATGGGAAGTGGTGAATGAATTCCTTGTTTTGCTTTGCTTGTGTGCATGGTTTTTGCTTTCCCTATTAAACTATATTTATCTCAACCCCTGAGTTTTCTCACTTTTACTCTACCATTTCTCTCCCCCATCCCACTGCGGGGGAGTGAGCGAGTGGCTGGGTGGTGCTGAGTTGCCAGCTGGGGTTCAACCACGACAACAGGGAAAATAGAGTAGAACTCATTTATCTAGATTTTAACAATTAATTTCATATGTTGCCACATAAGAAGTTAATCTAAATAAAACCCATGTTATTAGCAATATTGCAGATATAGTTAAGGACCTTTCTAAAGAGAGTCAAAAGGGAAAGAATGAGGATGCAGGAGAACGGTGCAAGGAAAGGTCTTGAAACCTACCGATCTTTCTTTAAGGATCCTAGCACATGGGTAGGAATTCACAAATGAAATTTTCTGATCACAATGTTAATGTTGAGGATATCACATGGAAAGAAATAAATGACAAATGAAGCAATAGAAATTGGATTAAATCCAATTATACCAACTGCAAGGTCACATGCTTAGGGACAAGTAACAGAAAACTCTTATAAATTGGGAACTTTCAAGCGGAAACCAGCCGAGTACCCTACAGACTTTGATACAGTTACTCTTTCTGCATAAATACAAAGCCATTGTATAACACAATCACAAAAGACAGAAATGCAATCCTGGACTGGACTGGGCAGCCAGAAAGAAAAGAATATAAAGCCTCACTTGGAATTCCAGGCTTCTGACCATCCATGTTCAGGAAAGGTTATTTCAGCTGAAAGAGATTGGACAATGATCGGGGAAAGAGAACAGTCACGAGTAGACTGGAAATCAAAAGAAAAAAATTAAATGTAGAGAAGAGAGACTCTAGAAAAATACAGGCAAAAATTGTACCTACTATTAAACTGGTGATCAGTCAGCTTATGAAAAGGATTGTATGATATAATTGTGGTGATAAAGGATTTGAGCATAGGATGCTCACAGGAAAATCCCTAAATTTAATCAGCTGAGCAGGAGAAAAAGAGGTCAAAGAGGAGAAAGAACTCACAGAGGTTGCCAAATAGTTTCTGTGTGGGACTTCACTCCGAGGATAATGGGGAAATACCTATCTTTGGTTTGTGAAGGTGAACTGCTGTCAGAGGAGTGTAAGAAAAAGTGCTGAAACAACTTGACAAATTAAATTGCAATAAATCACTCAGACTGGAGCCTATTCATCTCAAAGTTCTGAAGGAACCAAACAAAATAGCTGAGCTATTAAACATATGTAATTTATCATTAAAAACAGCTACTGGATCAGAGATTTGGAGGGGAGCCAGCAGTATTCCAGATCTATAATTTAAATAGGTACCCTGGGCGAGCCTAAGAAACATTACTGTGGTTCTGACATGACCGGCTGGGGGGGAAGAACCATGTCAGCAGCAATGAGAGGGTTTCCAAAGGGCTGCCAGAGGAAGCACCTCACGTGAACCACAGCACCCAGTGGGGGAAAAGTTTTTGTCCAGCTTAGATCTGGGGCTGTGTTGTTTTGAAATACATTAGATAAAAGCTAAGGAGGGAAGAAATCACCTTTATGGAGATGACAAGCTCCCACAGTGTTAGCCCATGGCATCATGTAGCTCCACACTATGCCAAGGCGCTCTGTAGAGACTAATGCATGTGTTTCTCATATATTGACTTTAACGAGCCTACTTGCCATTAAAGGATTTTCTCTGTGTGTGTGTGTGTGTTGTTGTTATTTGCTTTACTGCAGTCTCTTTTATGGATCAGGATCCCATTATCCAAAATGTTGTATACACAGGAAGGACAAGCGTATACTATCCAATTATCCAGCAGAGACACGAGAAGCCTGGGCAGGCAGAGAGGGGACTACAAGAAAACAACACATCCAGAGGATGAGCAGACACCCCTGTGTACCCACAGCCAGTTTTCCCCAGAGGTCTTAAAGGCAGGTTGGAGGAGAGGACTGCAGCTGCACCCTGGTGCATCAGGTGTGAGGGGCCCCAGGGCACAAAGCTTTAACATGCTTATTTGGAAGTTGAGCATCCTGTAATGAAGGATGTAAGGCTGGCCAACAGACAGCAAGAATCTTCTCAAGATCAGACTCCATCACCTTATTTTTGGTTCAACAAAAGTACCAAACTGAACCTAAGGATTTCATCCTATTCAGAGCATTTAAGCATTTCCTGAGAGAGGTGCAAACAACGTATAACAGATTTGAG
This sequence comes from Morus bassanus, assembly GCA_031468815.1. Classification (NCBI taxonomy): domain Eukaryota; kingdom Metazoa; phylum Chordata; class Aves; order Suliformes; family Sulidae; genus Morus; species Morus bassanus. Next base: position 111,853,318 of record CM062568.1, read on the forward strand.
CCTAATGACAATAGGCTTGCTTTCTGAGTTCATTTTCACACACCATTTAAGAGCAGTTAATGGAGCACAAGTTAAAAACTACTGTTTTATACACTCATGCATGTTAAAGAATGGAATATAGCAGTATGGAAAATAATCTAAATTCTGATAACTTGTACGTTATAAACATTTGAACATACGCATACCTAGTTTCATAGACAGATTACAGCTCTTCTGGTTATACTGGTGAACTCATAAAAGTAGTCTTATCTTAGTCCATTTTTTAAGCACTTATTCCAGGAAACCAGTTTTTTTTAAGATATACACAGCCTCAAACAGATGTTATCTGAAAAAGGTACATTTAAGTAATGTCAGAGAGATATGTTAAGTTGCACATGTTTTATAGCAAACTCAACCATTAGAATTTGAATATAGGACTAGACATTTCGTAGACTTATCTAAATCTCTTCTGCAAGAGTTGTATTGAACTGAATGCAAAATAAGGACTGTCAACAAAAAGCCTAACTTTATCCTTCAAATGTTGGCAATTTCAGAGCTTTTGACCTAAAAGGAATACACGGGAAGAAGTGGAGTTGACAAAAAGTATAAATGATGGAAGTGCACCACACTTGTGCATTCCTGATCGTACTTAAGTGCCTAGCAATCCAAAGAGACCATAGCATTTTAAATACTCTCATATAATGGCATCCTGGACCAACAGCTGGGGAACTGGGCTGAAAGTCAGAAATATATCTCTGAAACTGCCACCGATCCATTTTCTGAACTCCAGAGCAAAGGCAGGCATTGGCTGCAAAACTCTGCCATGGCCCTGTCAGCTGAGAATGACAAGAAACCAGAAGCCATTTGCCCCAGCTACAATCACAAACCCCACAGCACAGGCACAGTGGTGGTGACAGAAGGGTGTATTTGTCCCCTTCGCTAACATCACTGAGGCAGACGGTGTGGCTGTGCCGCCAGGAGGGCCAGGGATGCATCCCCACCCACAGGTGCTGCCAAGGCATCCATCCCAGCAGCACGGAGGGACGCTCTCCTACTGTGGGCAGGTCCTCTGCCATCATGCTTCACTGCACCTCTCTACCCCTCGCACCCCAAGTTGTGCCTTCCCTTCACTCCTGTATCAATAGATATAGACCATTAAACTCCAGGGTTGAGATTCTCCTGCTGGATGTTTCCGGCTTCTTTGGGAGCTTCCAGAAATTGCCTTAGCAGACATAACTTACAGGAAATATAAAAGGATAGAGCAAAGGAAAAAGCTTTCCGTTCGCAATTAGATTAGCTTTGTAATGCAACATTTCACAGTATTTGCATCACCAAAAAAGGTAAGGAGGCAAAAATAAGGACTAAGAACTACAGCTGCAGTTTGGGAGATGGGAGATTAGATAAGCACCCTTTTAGCTCTAACAGGATTGTACAGTTAATTTCAAATATATTATTTTGTATATGAAGAAAAAAGTAAAATATAAAGAATCTTTTATTCCAATTTACAGGACCCCCAACAACCCATGAAGGTAAAATATAATTTTAAATGTAAATGTAAATGAAATGTTATTCACTGCTCTAGTGGCCTCAATGAACTTTTGCTTGAAAGAGGATTTCTCCCCTAACTGCAAGTTCTGCAAGGCTGATAATTCCAGATGCACAGACTTGTAAGATTCATTGACCTATTTAAATGCATTTCCCTGTTAAGAGGTCTGATTACCCAGGACTGGCCAAACTAGTCCCACTTTGTATCTAAATGCAACATCATAACTCCAGTGTGATTCATTACTATATGATAAGGATGCCAGGAAGTAGCAAACACACAAAGTGGGGAAGGAATGCAAGCGGGAAATATCTGACATTCAGAGAGGGTGCTTGAAGCTGACTTAGTGAATGTTAATGAACAGCCAGTTTGGACCATTTCCTGCTTATGATAATAGAAGGGTTGCTTTATCAGAAATGAACCCAGTTTAAATCTAAGATGAGTGTAATGCATTAGCATGGTTGAAGAAGACACCTAAAATTCCTTTTGCTTTAAAAAATATAGTGCTATTTTGGAACGAGGTCAGGAGACAAGTCTGTTGTAACTGACTCAGTTATAATTATAGTACAGATCAGGCCCTGACTCCACTGTAATTGTATAGCATGACAGGCTCGTGCATGAACGAAGGGTAGGAGTCTTGGCTAGAGCGAGACAAATTCTAATATCACAAACATAACAGTGAAAATCATAATTACAGATACATCAGTGCAGATCGGGGATGTAGCAGGCATAGACCGATTCCCGGTGACCTGGGAGGGACTGACTCAGCTCCACGCTGCAGCTCGGTGAAGCAGCCGGGCTACGATTGTTGCATTTTGCCAGGAAGAAAAATGACTGGTGTGGTGGATATTCCTTGTGGGTCTTTGCCAGCTGATGGTGACATAGGGGCGCATCTTTTACTTTACCATGGTGGAGTGATCCCTGAAGGTGGGCAAGTGCCTGCCTCCCACAGCAAAAGCCAAGGTACTGGCAACAGGGTACTTTCGTTGCTCTAGCAATGTGTGGGAGGTACAGGTGGTTCCAGTGGATCACGCTGGGGTTATGCTACACATCACCATCCTCCTGTGTGCTCTGATCCCCTCCCTCTCCGGCAGCACAAAAAGGTGCACCTTCCCCTCAGCTAGCAGGTGACTGCAAAGCCAGCACGCACTTTCATCAGCCACCTCTGCAATGTAAAAGATGACCTACAGCAAAGACACGAGATAGACAGCCAGTGGTGATACTGTTTCACCAGCTGGATTCATCAGCCTCCATCTACCAGAGTGCTTTGATGCCTCAGGGTTTGGTTCAAAGCAATCAGGGCACCCAGGAGAAAGCAGACTGCAAAGCGCCACCAAGAGCAGGTATCTTCAACACCTCACCTCTTGGGCATCCTTTGGCACCAAGCACCAGGCTGCAGGGAGGTAGTGAATGTTTTCCCCAGTGTACATTCTCCTGTTACACCTTTCCTTCAGGATTTGGTGATGATATCAGTGCCTTTTATAGAACGGGGCAGTAGTTGAGCACTCTAATGGGCTTCAGGGTCCCCCCTTCACAAGTTCAAGGCCTTCTCAGGTTTATGGATTCACATCTGACCTTTCCCACTTCCCAGAACAGCATCCTTTAATCACCAAGGTCTAGGCTACAGAGAACAAGTGGGTCCTCCCCACCCTTCCAGGGCTGTGTGGAAGATATATGTTTTTTTATATCCTTCCAAAAATGGGTGAGAAAGGGAGACATGATTATCCATTTTACATTAAACAGTTGCTGGAGTTGACATTTGAGTGTACAACAAAAAAACAACAGATGGATGTTGACAGATGGAGGAGCATGAAGAAACAATGAGACATCTTCAACCACTCTTCTCTGCTTCTGAAACATGTTATTGTTTCCCCTACCATCTCTCTTGACCCCAGCCCCATTTTCAAGTGCCGCTCCATATGCTTCCTTTCTTTGCTTCCATATGTCTTAAACATGTAAAAAAAAAAAAAAAAAAAAAACCAACCCACTTCTTCTGGCCCTACTCAGCCAATTTTCTCCCCCTGTAAAATCTGCTTTCTGTTCCCTCACATCCATACAAATGGCTTACGGCATTACCAGCAAAGTCACCAGCGAGCTCTTCCTCCCTTCCATTTTAGGGTGACTGCACACCCTCCCTTCCTGAAAACCACCTGTTCTCCAGCTTTCAGAAATGCCATATGCTTCTTGTTTTCCTCCATTCCCATGCCATGACACACTTCCACATCTTCAACTACCCTTTACAAACTCAGCAATTTAACTTCTTCATTTCCACGCTGCTTTGCTAATAGCTTGCCCTTACCTCGCCAGCCGAACTTCCTCAATATCCCTCTGCAGAAAGAAAACCACACGCCAACAAGCTGTGAAACTCAAGCACTTTCATTAAGTTCCTTCTCTTCCTTGATGCTTGTTAAACTTGAAAATTTATCATCTATTTTTGACTTACTGCTTCTTATCCAACTTATTCCACTGTCACTCAGTCTTAAAATTCACACAGTAGTATTTTCTCTGCTATCTCCAGCAAACAAATGTGTCAGCACTTCTTAAGTTATAGATAAGCGATACGTTCTTTTTTGGCTCCTGATATTTTACCTAAGCCCATTTCTATCTTACCTTTCGCTTGGATCATATCCCATTTTTCTTCAAGTTCTTTTGCCCACCTTCCTATTAAATTTAAGTTCTTTCCCTCTTGCCTTCCTGGACATGCACATCTTAGTGTCTTTCTATATCTCCTTTTAATACACTTCATCTGCAGAAACACTTCACCACTTTCAAAGATCCCATCCTTCTTTTCTTTCCCTATTCTTGGAAATGATCCATTGGCCCAGTCCATCTAATTTTCATTGGCTCTTCTTTGAAAAGAGCTATAAATCCTACCTTCCCCGCTCTCAAAATTAGAAATTACTAATAAAGATTAATGGAGGCATTAACGAGATGCAAGCAAACTTCACTGCTTGTTTACTTGTATTTCATTTTTTATTTTAAAAATTCATTTGTGATTATAAGCTGTGATAAGACCTCTGCCTCTTCTGATGCTCCTCTAAGTACCTGGCACATTTTGAGATGTGTATAAATTATACTCAAAATGTCGTGAAACTGAACTAATGTTTAAAGCTTTGCAAAATTCATCTCCACCAAAATCTGGTGTCTGAATTCAGTGCTTCATTTGGAGTCTGGCACACAATATAATTACAGTGAAAAGTGAAATAAAGAAGAGTAGTATGAACATTTCGCATACCTGCTATTCACCATCTGTTCTTCGCTGTGACAGAATGATACAGCTTCTCTTTACAGAGGGGCCTTTGACTGATGGAAAAGGGAGAACAGCATTTTTTATCACATACAACAGAAATATTTTTATTTTGTTTTTAAGAACCAAATAAAACAAATAAACTTAATATATCTTAGTGGGCTGTGATGATATATTAGAGGACTTCTAACTTCAGAAGCATAAATTAGTATGCCAATACCAGGAAATTGTAGTACTGCCTTAACAGGACCACAAGGCACCAACAATAATCCCCCCCCCCCCCCCCCCCCCCCTTTTTTGGAGTCTTTTTATACTTTGTGTGGATTACAGGCCCTAAAATGTAAAGCCACCAGCACCAGAAGTTACCCTAAAAAAGCATTGAGGTTTTCACACAATCAAGGTCTGAATCATTAAGAAAAAAGTGCCATTACAAGATTTGCAATACTTCCACAAACATTTGCAAAACTGAGAGTGAAATATAGCATGGGCACAGGCTCCTTCACTATGTGACACCTCGGTTGGGTCATGGCAAGACATTTGCTTTACCTTACAACGTGCATCCCATACCCTTGCTTACCTTAACACAGAAGTAAGAAATGAGTAAATAAGTGATTGTGTGAAAATTGGCTGTGGGTGTCATTTCTCCTGCCTTTTTAGAGCAAATTCTCACCAGGGCCGCAGCCCTTTCCTTCCTCCTTCCTCTACCCACCCTACTTTGGGGAGCAAAGCTGCCTTGGCACCGGTGCATCGCCTCTTGCTCTCCTCACGGGTGGTTTCTGCTCCCGTATCAGCAGTGCCCCGGGATGCTAACAGGGATGCTAACAGGGATGCTGACCGGGCAGCCCACCCCACCGGCCTTCGAGCCCGTCACCCCGCAGTTCGCAGTCCTTTAACCCCCCCGCCCCTGATAATCAGGGCATGGGAAGGGTTAACTTTTGAGACCCAGACAGTCCCCTGCTGATCCGGTAATGAGTAAGCAATGCAGCTGAATGTCAATAGCTCGGTGTGAACTCGGGTAACCCAGCTGAGCCCTGCGGGGCGGGGGCTGGCGGAGGTAATCAGCTTGACCCCCCCGACCTTCCCCAGCCCGCTCGGGGTCCTGCCAGCCCCAGGCCTGTTTGCCTGTGACTGCTACGTGCTGCTCGCCTGAGTGTGAAAGCCTGTTCTAACAACTGGCTCCGAGTCAGCTGTTGGAGGTAATATAATACACGTTAGTCAATAGCTCTATGTTGCACAATATACGATGTGGCGGTTCCTTTCTAACTTGGGGAGCCACCCAGTCTTTTTAGGATTTCCAGGAAGAGCTGTGGCATCTGACCTTCAACTGTTATTAAAAGAAATCAAAGATAGTATAACAGAGCTTTGCATTTCTTAGGGGAGTTTGTTTCATCAATTACCTCCACATTTCTGAGCTTCACAGGTTCTTTATTCCTTTACTTGTTTATCCTCTGGTAAGCATTTATTAATAGAGTGACTTATTCCTTTACTGCACTTGTTTATCTTTCAGGGGTTTTGTTTTGTTTTTCAATTTAGAAGCAGAAGGGTCTCCCACGCATTTCACATTTCTATCTGCGGGTGAAGTCACTGCGTGGTTTTGATAGCAATCTTCCAGCTGCCTGTTTTCACCCTGGAATCCCTCCCTTCGGCTGATTTTCTGCATTATCACCATAGTTTTTGACTGAGACTATTAATCCACCTGTCCGTCTGTGAAAGCGGCTACGTTGGTTTGTGTAAAAGGGGAGTAAGATGGTATGAACTCTAAGTCTGCTATTAATCCCGTTAATAAGGGATTAAAGCGAAGCCCTGTGAGTAGGAAAGGCTGATTTGATTGTATGGGACTATAACTTAGCTCTCCCTTATGAAAGCAGTGTTTGCCGTGCATCGTGTTTTGTGATTTGCATATTTGGTCTCTGAGGAAATCAAGGTTAAATATAGCAAGGAGATTCTGCTGCCTTAAACTGGTAGCACAACTATGCTCCTTCAGCCTAGCAGTCCCTCGGAGAGCAGAAGCAGGAACGCAGTCTGTTCTTGCCTGGCAGCAACTGCATCCTATAACACTACTTATATTGTTAGCTTATGCTTTGCCTCTGACCTTTACATGCACTTTGCTGATGTACCAGATAGGCTGTCTGCCTTATTTTAGAAGGAAAGAAGCAACAGAGGAACTGGACTAAAATAAATATCTTGCCACTGCTATTTTCAGTAAAAGACTTACAAAAGCAACAGCAACGGAAAGCTGAACAGCACCATATATTCCCTGTGCGAGGCTACCATATAGAGCAACATCAATCTCATTAATAAAAAAAAGAAGTTGATGTTGTTGCTGTGTTAGAGCTTAGCATTCTGCTTCCTCCTCAGCCTTAAGAGAAGGCCTATAAATTATTAATACTAACATCAGTGTGAGACAACAGATGGTAAAGATTACTTGGAAAAAGTCTTCACATTAACATATTATGGCCCTAGTTTCACAGCACGTTGGGACAGTTTCCTGCTGCTGCCAGCCAGCCTGGCCCTGGGAGGAACCTCCCAGCAGAGGGGAATCCTTGGGCAGCAGTAGAAAGGTCCTGCCCTGGTTCAGCTGCACAGATACCGCGACCCGGCCACCACCGCAGAGAGGGGCGGTCGTGTGTCACTGCACCCCTCCGACACCGCACCGGCCCTGTGAGGGTCCTGGCATCTGCTATGCCAGGGACGAGGCCAAGAAAGAATGAGCTCAGGGTTAGGAAAACCTTCAGGTAGCTGAAAAATATATTCCTTGCCGAGATGCTTCCAGGTGGGACCAGTTGCGTTGCATGCTCTGAAAAATGAGAAACACACATTTATCAGTTTTGAACTGTTCTTGAGCCAGTGTTGATATGAGACCCAAAGTATTCACTGATATATATATATATGCATTATCCAAAAATCTTGCAAGCAATTAAATTATTTCAGTGTTCTCTAGAACGGGTTACTTCAGCTTCTTCAGGTTTACAAACATATTAAAATGGGTATCAAGCAAGTAAATGAGAAATTTCTTTTAAGAGGGTAAGTGTATCGCATTGTCTTGCTAGGTAGTACTTGTTACAGCAGAACATGACCTTCACTCTTGTTTTGTCTACGATCGTCCTGCCCATCACTCTGCTCACACCATTTTTGGAGGTAACTCTGTGTCAGAACCTTTGACATGAAGGAATTTATCCAGCCTTGTAGGGACTTACAGAGGAGACATTTTCTCATGGCCCATTACTTCTGCAAAAGCATATGCCATGTAAGTATTTTACTGTGATTAAATCATGACTTAAAACATAATTCTCATGTTTCTACATCCTCTGGGTGTTGTGGAAAATTTTCCACAAAGCCTAAATAATGAAAATGTAAGCAAGCACTACCATTCTCAGCCGTACAGTGTTGGGCCCAAGTGTGGCTCTGTAAAATGAGCAGGAACTGGCTCTTCATTTATCAGCTTGTTGGAATCTTCTGTTCTCAAGAGACGGGCAGTGTGTGGATGAGGGCATGGAGTGATTGCTAGAAAATGCCTTCAACAGCATTGTTGCTGTGCTATTTTCATAACGAGTACCAAAGCCTTGGTTAAGCAGCTTTTGACTCATATCTCATTATTTTCATAAACTAGTAATATTTCTTTTACTGAACAAATATGATTATCACCTTCATGTTTTTGTCACATTGCCTCATGGAATCCTTCATTGCCTTAGCTCTCGCCAGTTGTCTTTAAGGGAAAATGCCTATCTTTGCACAGGTGCCAATCCAAAGCCATCGTGGTGAAACTGTTGCCTAGATCCTGGTGGCACAGTGTCAGTGCATCCAGACTTCACCTGCAGGGACTTCTGGCTTCACATTCAGCTTTATGTGATGACATGGAAAGTTAGGTGCTCTGTAGAGATTTGCTCTTTATAAGCGATTTTGCAATTTATCACAATCCTGAGCTGCCACCCTGGAAGCAGTCAGCCCTTGAAATGTCCTGATTTGGGAATCAGATGCTGGAAGAGCTGTTTGAAAATGCCTGATGTTACTGAGTCACAAACTGTTGATTTCTAACTTTGATTTTTTTTTTTTTTAGGTTGTTTAATAATACAGTCAACAGGTTCTTGGAACAAAGGCCAGGTTAATCAGGTCTGCTACTTCATTATGTTTTAGAATTAATTCTTCCCTGTAAAATTTCATCTTACTGTTATAGCACCTAATTTTGGTTTATGAAAGAATTCTCCAAAGTCCCAGTCCTAGGGCCATTGAAGATGCAGGCAACATTCAGATTAAGGTTAGTAGGGAAAGCATTCAGGAAACGGTATTAGTGGCACAGAAAAGGCTTCAGATGTTAGCATTTGATAATTCATGATCACCTCTACCTAAAAACAGCCACACTGACACAGATTTGCATTTGCCTGTGGACAACTAACAAGTGTTTACGGGCTCTGGATTACAATGGTGGCAATCTGTTATGTCACAGATAATCTTGTTTCCAAATGCCGAATGTGGGTAATTTGTAATCTGCTTTCTGTGAGCGAATATATCCCTAATTACTTCTTTTTATTGGCTGATTTTAAGGGGACTTGGGAGTCGAGGCCTCATTTGTCTGCTGCAGTGTGGGGGGACTGGGCACAACCCAGAGGGAGGGCGCAGAGCTGGTCCACAGCTCTCCCCCGCAACCCCAGACCCACTTAAGGGTCTTTGCATCCCAGAGCAAGAGCTGTTGCTAAGGCTTCCAGCAGAAGGTGCAGGTAGGAGGGATTTTAGGTTTTTTATTCTCCTCCTGGATGAGTTTCCAGACTCTCCACCCCATCGTTGGTATCAGAGGGGTGATATCACAGGCCCGGAGGCAGAGGTGGCAACTCTCCTCTCCTGTCAGAGCAAGTCCTGGGGAAGGTTGTTAAGGTTTCCTGAGGTCAAAGGAGAAAAGCAAGAAGACATGCATAAAAACAAAAGACAGATAAGGTATGTGTAAAAGCAAGTTTACATGAAGGAGTACAGGCTGTCCTGCACTTGTTCTGCCTGCTCTCTGAGCTGCTGCTGGGCGAGCAAGCTTGAGTTCAAAGCCACAGACCATGCTTAGCCCATGTACATCCATCCTCACCCAAGTCCTATCTGGACCTCAAGCAGGAAGAGGTCCCCACATCCTTAAATTATGAGATGCAGTCCTAGTGAAGCCATTTTTTTGGCTGACGTGAATGAGTTGGCTTCAGGAAAATCAAACAATGATGAAGAACCAGGGAAGCCTTTTTGGCCCAGCTGGTGAAGTATTAGGGCTGGAGAGATGATAGGAAGATTTGGCATGTATTTTGCAAATACATATAGAGGGACAGAAGTCATTGCTATATTTTTGTAAGTATAGAATTGACATAGTTCAAAACAGCAGGTGCCGTCTCTGTCAAAAATAACAGTACAGGTGTAGCTCTGCATCTTAGGCTGCGCAGACAACATGAATGCTCAAATTCTGATATGCGCTATGTTTTGTATGAAGGTCAGCTGGTGACCTATACAAAATAAAAATGCAATTGAAGATAACTTTGAAAGCATTGAAACAAACCAAACTGAAGGTATTGGTATGTTTGAAGGAGCAGGGGTGGTGGGGGGGAAAAACACACAGAAAAAAGTTAATTAAGATTCCTGGGAAGGGAGGGAAACTGCTTGCCGCTCCACAGAGGGACTAAATGCTGAAGGGAGGAGCAGACCTTACGAGGTAATGAGAGTGCTAAATGGCAAAATCTGGGCTGGGAGAAAGGTAGAGCTTCAAAGGAGGAATGTGCACAACTTGGAACGTAAGCTGCCTTTACATCTGTCCTTAGCAAAGTGGAAGATGAAAGCATCTGCACTCAAAGGACCTGCTTTTCTGTTGCCTTTCACCTTCTGAGCTTATTTGTATCTATGCAAAGGGTATGTAAATTGCCAGAGCTCTGGTTCAGTGGCTTGTTGTCTAGCTATTTAGGATGAACCAAGCCGATATGTTGGGCTCCGAATATGTGGCGACTCTCATACCCTACCACATGCTGCTGATGGTGCCGTGCGCGTGCTGTTCTGGTAAGGCGGGGGGTGAATCTCCTCTAGTGCTTTGGATGGTGTATCCATAATACTGTGACTACAAATGTATGTGAGACGAGATACTGGAATACTGATAAATTTTAAGTTGGCTTGTTTGCTACTCTGCTGATATCTGTGGCGCAGTGCCCGTGCCTCTGCCCTGCTGCCTGCCGCCCTGCTCCCCCTCATGCCGCGGTGGCAGGGGTGATGCCTGCAGGGAGGGCAGCTCACTGCCCCAGCCCAGGTGGGAGCAGAAGAGCTGCTGTGCCCACAGTCTCTGTCATTAACCATAGTAGCAGCCTTCCGGCTAATGGAAGAGGTCAGGTGTGTGTGGGAATTGGTCTGGGGTAGAAGAGAGAGAGGGGGCTGTTGAGACTGTACAGGAGAGGAAAAAGAGTTCTCTGTGCCAAGGAGAGCACCACCAATTTAGTTATCAGGTGAGCACGGAAACTGTGTAGGGAAAACGCTGAAGGATCAGAAACTGATGGAGAACTCTACAGCAGAACTCACATTGCACACTTTTTGTCTCATTTCGCTTGTGGGAGTGTTAATTATGAGGCTGTAGAAATGCTTGAGAATGCCTGTATTTAGATAGTATGCTTCAGGATTCACTGCAGTTAAGCCCCAATTACTCCAATGGTATTAAAGGGTCCTGTGTGGGTTCTGCAAAATTCATTTACATCCACTTTAAGGCCCCTTTGCACAGGCTGAGCAAATGATAACAAAACCTAAGTGGAAAAAATAAATGGAAAGGAGGAAAAATTGATCTCAAAAAGAAATGAGCTTCACATTTGTGATCCATTATAGCCAGAGGCACAATCACCTGATCTGACTCCTAAGGTTAGTCCTAGATATCAGTGTAGGCAAGTCCCTGGACAGTTGCCAGTGTCTCAGGGCAGATAACATCAGCACAAGTCGAGAAGAGGTCTCCAGTCTAGCCTGCGTTTTAATATACTATTAAAATAAAATGAGACAGCAATTAGTTTCTCTTCAGCTATTCCACAGCATAACTTCATTGGTCAATTAGTATGAATAAATAAATATAGGTCTTGAATTATTAAACTGCAAATAGAAGAAGCATCTGCATTTAATATTTCACTCTTCCTTCTCCTTGCTCTTTTGCTTTGCTTGGAGTTTTGACTCAGTTGGTATTATAGGAGTGCCTTTGTCTATTCTTAACTCTTTCCAAGCTTTTAATTCTTCCTTAGGATAATTTTCTTACTCCAATAACACTTTTAATCTTGGCTCAAGACATAAAGGTCGGATTATCAGAGAGTATGCATTCACAGAGCAACAGCCAAGCCTCTGGGAGCAACAGGGAGGTCAGTGATTTAAAAAAAGAAAAAAAAAAAAAAAAAAAAAGAATCAGGACATTTATTTAAGTACTTCAGTACGGGCTTACTAACTTTAGGTTCCCACTTACTAAAATCTTGGCCTTAATCTTTTTCTGCATGGGCTATCGAAGAGTAAACAATGTCTGATTATCCCACCAGTTAATCCCTTTTCCTAGTAAGAGAGGCAGAAACAGGGGTTGATTGGGGTTAGTATATCTCCTGTTCATGTCCGAAGGCCCATAGCTACTTGGGGCGGAGAGGGCCAGTCTGATGGATCTGCTTAGGAAACTGGAGTACTACTGGCTGCAGGAACAGCCCAGCACCTTTGGCACCTCGTGCTCCACATGCTGTGTCTTTCTCAAATTTTGTATGTGATCAATAGAGATCAGTTTCTTCAGGTGCTTCAAAGAAAACCTCACTATAATTTTAGACTTTGGTCATTTCCAGGAGACCTCCAAGAAGGCAAATCAGAGCATTTTCTCACTGGTGTGTCCACAAATGCTAGCGTTGACCTCCTTGGTCACTGGTGCTGAAGAAACGGGTCACTGCAGTTCTGTACTTTACCAAAGCATCTGGATGTCAGGTCACACGTTCCCTGTGGGAAATGGCCAAAGAAAATTTTAAATAATAGTAGCATGTTTAATATTCTGTTGATGAGACTGTTTATACATATAAGAGGAGGAAGAAATGCAACTTTAAGTTAGTAAGCAGGAGAGAACCTGAAAGCCCTAGGGTATTTCTCTCCCTCCTGAGATGCACATGCCTTCTGACCTCTGGTTTTGATTTGAGACCAAATTCTCATAGTAATGGCTCTGTTGTATGCAAGAAGAGAGTGGGTTCTCATCTAACTGCCTTGGGGTGAAGAACAAGCAATGTCCATGACACTATTTCTCTTCTGATATATATGCCGGGGGCCCCAAACTTTGGACTCAGGCAAGTGGTACAGTGCAATAGGAGTGGATCTGTAAGAAAACAAGTAGTGCTGAGGAGCCAGTGTCCTACTGTGTGCGATGTGAGGGTTTTTGCTTTGGACTAGCTCTGGCAGACTGAACTCCTGCTAGCAACTGGAGCACACCGGGTGAGCCTCTGGAATGCATCCTTCAGTTAAACTTTGTCTAAAAGCAGTCCACCTCTCTTACTCTGAGACTGCTCTGTAATGTGAAATAATATGCACAAAGTGTGGGCAGCTGGGAGATTCGTTAACCTGAGTTAAAACACTAAAACTGATGCAGCCTGCTTAAGGCAGCAGACTGCTGCAGCAGCACAAGCACCCCCCAAAAAGTCACCTGCAGCAGTGCTGCCTGCTTCAAAGTACAGCGGTGGCAGCCAGCAGGGTGAGGGAAGCACACTTGCTGTGGGGAGTCAGGGTGGATTTATGAGGCTTAGTAAGGCACAGGAGGGAACGAGAAGGCTGAGAGCCACAGCCCCAGGTTGCAAAACACAGTGGTGACCTACACCTGCCCAGGACAGACTGACCTCTGCTGCCATCCTTCCTGTGTTTTCCCACTCTTCGGTTTTCTGTGCTGATGACAAACCTTGAGCTGCTTCTGTATATGCTTTAAATGCATTATTTTTTCCCCTTTGAAGTTGCTTGAGGCACTCTGTGAGCTGAGTGCATTCCTCTTAGAGTGGCTCACTGCAGTGTATTTTACAATGTTAATTTCAATGAGGTCTGTTTTTCTATTTTAGTTTAAATATTTTTTTGCCATTTTCTGGCCTGCTTTTATGTTCTCGTTTTCTGTTATTGCTAGCGTAAGATCTTTGAAGACTGTAGTTTGGGTATGTTAAAACTTTTTCATATTATGCAGCTTTCAGGTAGAAGTCATAAATGGGTCATGGCAGCAGCCAGGGGAGGATGTGACAATATAGTCTTGCGGTTATGTCTTACAAGCGCTGCTGTCTGATCTGCTCTGGTGTGCAGCATTTTCTCCTCTCTGCTTAGCTGCCATGGTGATAGGTTACTTGGACATACCATAAATAGACAAACTAGCAGGGCTTTCAATGAGTCTGATCTGGCTTAGCGCACTCGAGTTTATGCATGTTTGTGAAAACTGCCTCTTGAGGCTGTTGCCCACAAAGCCAGTGAGGCAAGTAGCATTGTGCTTGCATTCACAGCTGTACAAGAGCTTTCACTGGGAGTGCTGGGTATAAGAAACAGGATACTTAATTCTGGTCAACCTGAAGCAGAAGGGTTTGCCTCCTCTACCCGGTTCCAGGCAACCTTTTGCAAAATAGCAAGGCTCCACAAGGATTCAGCTCAGTAGGCAAGTGCCAGCTGTGGTGTCTCTGTATCCCTGCAAAGCAGAGATGGTGCCTTAATGCCGGTGGCATTTGTGGTCCTGGAGCTTAGATGCAGGCACGAGCACACAGCCCTCCTTTCCGAGCATGCCCCATTAACAAGTTGCTGAAATCCTCATGTATGAGATATGTGTCAGGCTATGGGAGAGACAAGTCCCTGTCCAAGGGGCCAAGGAAGGATGCTCCCTGTGTCCCTGCAGTGTCATGTAATAACAGAGGGCTTGCAGCTTAAACCTGCTGCTAGGGCCTGTGCCTTTTTACGAGATGATCCATGAGGTGCAGAACAACACCTCTGTGAAGACAAAATTAAACTAGAGCTAGGACAGGGCAAGAAGTAGAACAGTAAGTCTTGCAATTGGAGCCTGAAACTCAACTCTCGTTTCTGCAAGGCCAGGGTAGCCCACAACGTCATCCCTCACGGTGCTCCTCCTCTTGTTCAGGTCAAGTAGAAGGGCTCCTTCCCTACCCATATGCTGAAGGAAAATGGTGTGTACAGGTGGTGCTCCCGACCCAAAAGCCAACCTGGTGGGCTGACAGCAGCACAGCCAGGACCCCCTGCAGAGACCACCTCCCCTGTGTTGCCACATGGCAATTAGAGGAGTAGGAGTCTGAAAACCACCCCATAGAGTGTAGTCCCTAACCTGTGAGAGACAAGAAAAGATGGAGCCTAGTAAAGTGGGCCAAAAATAGCTCAAAAGAAAGAAAGAGGGAAGCAAGAAGAGAAGGCTTTTAAGAAGGGAAATATTTAATGTATGGAGGTATGTAGGGTAGGTCAGCAAGGGGAAAAAGAGCAGAGACACAATGGGTAAAGCAAGTGGAAGAAATATGGAAGGAAGAGGAAAAACTGGGTAGATGGAATAAAAGCATTAATAGGGATGGTTGAAATTTTTAATCTATTACATGAGCTGTTAAGTATAATTTTTTCAATAAGGATAGCTGATTTTTTTAATGTATTAGATGAGCTCTTAAATATAATTTGTTCTGCTCTTTCACACTTGAATCTAAATTTTTAAAAGTCATTCCTAAGTGAGTGGATATAATTTTTTTGGATGCAATTAAGTTGGAATTGACTGTTATATCTGTCAAAATATTCCAAACTATAGCTTTTGCTGTTGTATTGGCTCTTTACAGAGCATAAACTCTGCAGGAGAGTGGCAGGTATGATAGAAAGGAAGAAGAAATCATTCAGAAATTAAAGTGTTCACAAAATGAGAATTTGTAGATGAAGTCTTCAAAATGAAGGTGGAAATACAGAGTATGTGCTTGTATGTGCTTATATTTTATATATGTGTATGCATAAAGTGTATATAAAATGCAATTAAAGATGTTTTTACTAGGGAGATGATGACATGTCAAGCAAACTGCTCCCTTAAAAGAAAAAAAACCAAGGAGGGGGAGAAAAGTATCACCATTATTCAGATGTAACACTTTGTTGTGTTGGAGAGAATGCATTGGATAGAACTCAGTGACTAATTTGCTGGCTATTAGTCCTTCATTAGTTTTGCTTCCACTTCTGTTTCATTTATGTGCTACATACCATGATTTGCTAAATAGTTTCTGCAAACAATTATTTGTTGTAGGAATATAATATTCAAAACTAAAGCTACAAGTTAAATTACACAGATTAGTTACAGGCTATGTTTTTGGTCCCTGACTGGATTAATAGAAAATGGATTCTGGTTCAAGTACACAAGTCTAGGCTAGGTTTCAGTTTTAAAAACAAACAAACAAAAATATCTACAAGCTCCAACTTCCCTTCTTTCCCTGAAAGGTCCTGTTACTGTAGAAGACCTTTCTGTGTTGATGGGGAGCACACAAAATGACAGAGGTGTTCCCAGAGCAGTTGTGTATCGAAACGCAAAGTGGCTCTTTGTGTGCACATTCTGTGCCCTGATTCAGGATGGTACCATCATAGGCTGAGGCCCTCCTCACTTTCTGATACATTGCTGGACCTGAAACATTTGCAGCAGGATTGAAGTATATGCTTACGCTGTCTGAATTGGCACCTACATGCCTATTGTTTTGTTACTAGGACTTTTTCCTTCTTTCTAAATATTGATGTCAAAATAGTAACAGAGAGGCTTTGCGACTAAAGAGATCATGTTTTCTAGGGAATAGCTGATTTAGCCTTGGGTCCTTCAAATACTTTAAGCAGTTGTGCAACTCATTGAAGTGGGATCTTTAACTTCATGAAGTTGCCTCGTGTTCCTAATTGCTGTATATACGTGGCCAGGTCTTGAATCCTGTTCTCACCATGCTAGATGAGATGGCTCTGGTAGGTATGACCTCTTCAAAATATGTTTTTCACAAGCTTGTCCCTTGATAATAAGGGAAAAAAACCCACATGTAATATTGTTGAATGATAAAATTGTCATTGGATTTTGCAGTGAAAAGTTCTCCCTTGTATGGTAGATCTTTATTCAAAACGTACTAAATTAAGTGTGTATCAGAGTCATCTGATTCTTCTTATATCAGTTTTGTTGTAACTGGTCACCAATAGCTACCTGCTGTTTGGAGGACTTTTTTTTTTTAATGGCCAATGCCTGACCCTAATATTTTTTTCCCCTGAAATTCAATAAGAAATCTCCTTTAAAAGGTTGAGTAGGCAGGTCATGTTTCTGTGACCTTTTCTTCTGTTAGTGTTGAGTCAAAACATGGTTCTGATGTGAAAATGAAAATAGCTTGTCAAGATTTACAACAGCGTGCAAAGGCTTGAGAGTGGGTAAATGTGAGTCAGAAAGAGAGGTTTACGTGAACCTCTTTTCCATTGTATGTGATAGAAAGGTGCTACATGACAAGGTATTTCTGAAATACACATAAACTCTGCACCTTCTATCAAAGCTTTCACCAGAAGATGGGGGATAGTCTTAGCAAAGAGGAGCTAGACTTAAATGGGCAGTGGGTCAAATTTGTAAGCTTCTTGCTTTGGCTCCATGTCCAGGGAGTCATCTGGGGCACTTTTGCTAAGCTACGAGCAAACAGGTACTTCCAGCTGGTTTAGTTCCTTATCTGTTGCAGAGTCAGCAGGGGAGATAATGCATGGAAATATGGCACAACACTGAAACATCATGGGCAGCTGTAAGCAGCATACTAAATCACCAAATCGAATGGAAGAATTACCTATTGCCTATTCTCCTGTGGGCATGACAAAGTCCTTTAAAAAATCCAGTCATTTTGGTGCCGTCCAGATGAATGCTGAAGCAGCACTCTGCTCAGGAGTGCATGTACAGGTGTGCACTTACATTAAATAGCCTTTGCCAGACAAAGGTTTGTGGGGGTGTCATCTGCAGTCAAAGCTGAATTTTCATTCGGTTCTGTTTGAGAGCTGTCTTGAGCTTCTCTTGCATGTGGTGGCTCTGAGGTTGTCTTTTTTATTATTTTTTTATATACACTTTATTTTTTCCATACTATACTAAAGCACTCATAAACCCTCACCAGTGCATCTGTTCTTCCTTCTGTATACCCTCATGGCCTTTGATGTGTCTGCTACAATAGTCTTTGGTTTTTAACATGGTTTTCCAGCCCAGGACTGGGTGATATGGTATTGCTGAAATCACCTTTCTTAATAATCCTGTGACTTCTGTCTTGTAAAACCCAGAATATACTTTCTGATGCTCTGAGTACTAAAGTCTTTCAGAAAAAGTTGTCCTATATCTTCAAGAGCCTATTTAACTCAGTTTATTGCTACATCCCAGATTTTTGTTTCTTTTTTTTAAGATTTTTTTTTTTCCCAATCAATGACTAAAGCCCTTATCCCCATCAATTTTTTCATCAGTGTTGCTTTTCACATTTTCATTGTATCTATTAAGCTACCACTATTGCCTCACTGTACAGGCCTTGAAATCTGCAAGTCACAACTAATTAACATATTAAAAATTGTTTCAATTGCCCTGCAAGGTCCAGTCCAGCAAAGGACTGCCATGTGAGAATATTTGTGAGTGCACAGATCACACCATTGGCTTTAATGGCCCACAGTTTTTGACCATTGCAAGCAGCGGTACCACTACCATCCTGGAAAATACAAGCCCCAGCGGAGCTGGATGTGTGGCATGCATCAGCATGTTCTCTGCAGGGTGGTGTTTGTGGGGTTGTGCTCTTTCCTATGTCATTTGTTTAACTTCTGTATGTTTAAGCAATCAAAATTTGCTTGTCTGCTTGCTCTGGAAGTAGTTTTGAGAAATGGGAAATTCTTTTCCTAATCGGGTTTGGTTAAAGATCTGTGGCCGTCTTTGAAACCACAGCACTGCGATGTTAGTGCATGGCAGCTACATGTGGAATAGGCCTCAAAATATAGCAACCTTTAAAAGAAGACAAGAAAATATGGGTTCAGAGTGCCAGAGGTAACAGTAGCGTACTTATAATGGTGGCGAGCTTAAATGATGATGCCTTACTAAATGAGGTCATCATCTAACACACCCTCCCCTCTATGCCTGGGAGCAAATGTGTGGCTGAATTCTGATGAAATATTTTCCAGTCAGTGGGTGTTTCTTATGTTTACTCCTACAAGTATGGAGGCTAAATCACTTCTGTCAGGATGATACGAGTAAACTGAAGGTCACTTTCAGCATACTTTAGCATGCCTCAGAGGCAATACTGATAAGGAAAAATACAAAAAGACAAAAAACAAAATTAACTTTTAATTTCCCACCAAAACTATGGATGTCAGAAATAGGCAGATGAGTGAAATCTCTTGTAACATACAGCACAGGACTGTGTATTTAACTTCTTATCTGATTCAGCCCATCACAGAGACAGGGCATGTAACACTCTGTGTGTGTCTGTATAGGTATGAAGATCTATGGATCCTAACATGTAACTTAGGAAAATTTTAGTGACACACTTTCATATCTAGTTTCAGTTTAAAATCTTTCTGTCGTAAATTAGATGAATACATAAATGAATCAGATATATTAATTTTCTGTTCAGAATGCTTTGGTGATTGCTTACGAAGAAAAGTTATTTACATGCTGATATAAGGCATTACTTAGCATAGTTTTCTCATTCTCAAAGGTATTCAGCTTCCTTACATGTTATACCTAACTCAGTTACATAGTTGTGCTGCTCTGTATCATTCTCAGGTGTATATTTGAAAAGCTTGGGTTTCATCTAATTGAGTTTTATGGGGCCAGCTCAGAGCCCAGCAGTCAGCGTGTGGGTACCTGACGGGCAGCCCCTGCCAGTCTCCAGCACCCATCACCTCCAACCGGGAAGGCTAAAGCCAGCTGCACCCCCAGAGCCCCTCTGCACTGCCAGGGGAAGGTCAGATGGCAAGTGCTTTTGACCACCCACGGGGTGTTGGCAGGCAACATACCTACCTGCAACTATCCTTAATGCAATGGATGTAATGGTACTGGTTGTTTTTTTTTGTTTTTGTTTTTGTTTTTGTTTTGTTTTTTTTTTTTAAGAAATGACTAATACATCCCCTGAGGATAACTGGTGATTATGTTACGTACTTTTATGGGATCACTTCCGCCTCCTCCTCTTAAAAATACATTCACTGTTATATGTAAGAATTAATATATATGAAAATATATACGTAAGCATGAAGAGTCAAAAACGGTGATAGTTGTTATTAACCACTAATGACATTGATCTGAGGCTTTAAAAAGAAGACCGTTTCTAAAGAGAGCTTTCAAAGTCTGATATATAAAAGATTATATTTTTCTGGCCTGAGTTGTAGAAAGCCCTTTCACTTATTTTGAGGTTTACCAGAGAACAAGTTTGTGTTCAGAGTCCACCTCTCTGGAAAATGAAGACTTGTGTTCATCCGCTGAATAAATAAAGTGGACAGAAAACTAATTCAAGTCTCACTTGACAATATTTTGATTTTGCTTCACCTTGATCTGGTCCTGAAACCACTTTGCCTTTTAAAGCCTCTGGCTTTTTGGTTTCTAGGTTTTCTGTGGAGAATCATGGCAAGGATATGAAGTGCAGTGGTGGTCTCTGTAAGGTAGACGAGGAATAGCATGAGACTTACTGAATTGAGACAGTCAGCTTTGTTAACATTTATTTGAATTCAAACCAATGACAGGCTGTGAGCCCCACAGTCACTCTCAGTTTTATGATCTTAAATTATGAGGCCTTCAAAAATACATTGTATTTTCTGCTTAAATAGTTTTATGTCTGTTTATATCTTAATTGAAACGGTATGTAGGCATCAGCAAGTACCTTTCGTATGAAGGCGATTATTAAATATTGGTATTGCAAGGGTATCTTAAAAATGCATTTTTGTTGCATTACAAGGTGTTTGTTGAGAACCCCTCCATTAAACAATTAAGCTTCTAAGGCTTTTGCCTGTAACCAGTATAGGTTCTGTTTTGTCAGCAACAAATGACAACTGCCTGCCAATTACATGAAGATCTTGCATTGAGCTACAGAGAGGTCAGCATGCATCTGATAGCAGCCTGAGCTTCCTCATGTTTCAAAATGCTGTGACCTGGTCTTCTGAAAGCTCCCAGTGTACTCCTTGCACAAAGGGGCCGGGGCACACCTAAGCCTTCGCCTTTACAAAACACACATGGGCGGGAGTACTTTGAAGAAGCGAATATCTGCTTTGTCCTGAGATCACAGCTCTGATGCAGCAGAGCGAAGGCAGGTGTTCATATGATCCAAACTGTTGAATTTACTCTCTTCTTTTTAAGGGACCACAGAGGGATTTATCTTGGAAGGGATGTTGAGAGGTCTCTAGTCCAACTTCCAGCTCAAAGTAGGGTCACCTGTGAGATCAGACCAGGTTGCTCAAGTCTTTGTCTAGGGAGCTCTTGAAAGTCTCCAGCAATGGAAACTTCACAGCCTCTCCGGACAACCTCCTCATGGGGAAAAAGTTGCTCTTTATATCCAGCCTGAACCCCTCTTGTTTCAACTTTCAGCCATTGTGTCTCATCCTGCCATACACTGATGCGAGAGTGTGACTCCATCTCCTCAATCACTGCAGGTACAGGCAGGTGGCTGTTAGGTCCTCCCACAGCCATCTCTTCCCCCGGCTGAGTAAGCCCCAGCCCCTCAGACTCTCCTCAGTTCCCTCAGTTATTCATCAGCTAAAAAAGACCTCTTTTTACCTTTCCTGCCTTCATGTATGTTTTGTGAGGGTTGGTCACAGCTGTGTGCCCATAGATGCTGGGGGGAGAGGAGGTGGGAAGGGTAGCACAGAAAGGACTTCTGAAATGGGAAAAAACCTGTGCTAGCTGAGATGGCTTCTGCACCTTAGTGGTGCAGAGAACTGGGTGTCCTAGCCTGGGTGCAGAAAGTGGCACAGGCTGGC
The DNA here is from genome assembly GCA_031468815.1 of Morus bassanus. Lineage (NCBI taxonomy): Eukaryota > Metazoa > Chordata > Aves > Suliformes > Sulidae > Morus > Morus bassanus. The sequence continues at coordinate 111,874,992 of CM062568.1, forward strand.
TCTAAAGCTTTAAGTTAGAAATCATTGTTCAAAGTAAACAAGAACTGTGTGCAGGCAGCATAGAAATACAAGTGCGGGGATGTTAAGCACCCTCTGCATCGTTGTGTTCTAACAGCACAGGAAGGTGCTTTCAGCACGTATCTGATGAAAGGGCTGTGGGAAAGGCAGAGTGAGTCTCAGCTCTACTTGTTTGTGTCTTGAACTGTACTAAACCACTTTTGAGGTGGGACAGTAATTGCACTATACAATCACTTTAGTTCTAGTATCTATACAAAAACTTAGCAAGTAATCATTAGCAGGTACAGTTAATAGAAAATCTGGAAAATCAAAAGTCCTGGCTTCAGCAGAGGAGTACTTGGGTTCTGCAATAGTTGCAAATATTAGAGGTTCCCAGCACATTTTTATTTCATTTCACTTTGATTTCTGTTGTTGTTGTTCACTGAAGAAAAGGCTCTTCTCCCTCCCTCTCCATTCCCTTTGTTTCTGTACTGAGTACTGGATATGCTGCTACCCTCTCACCTAAGCCACTGTAATGTTGTTAACTGCTGGCATACTGCAGAACACAAAAGAGAAAATCTTGATCTGTGATTTCCAGGGTGCTATTTTTTTATGATTTTATTTTTTCTAAGGGGGGTCAGCGAGTTCATGGGGAAAAAAAACCCCAAAATTCCTATAGAAGTTTCTTAAAAGAGTTCTGGGGAAATCTGCTTGGTGTTCAGGTTCTGAAAACACTGGAAAAAACCCACATGAAAATGAAATGAACTTTAGTCTATCCTGGCCCTAAAACCTAAAGGAGTTTGTTTCACACTTTTATCTTTCAACCAGACAGATGAGACAAGACAGCCAATTAGCAATGATGCATATCTGTTGACTAGACATCATGGGACAAAGCTATGGCTAGTTTAAAATAGCATAATTCCACTGCCTGCCCTGAGTTTTCCTCTGCACTGGACAGGGATCCTGCCTGGTTGGTGTATACAATGGATGTGTGGGTATAATTACACATAGGTCTCCTTTAGAAAAATATGACAACCACAGAAACAGAAACCTTATTGTCTGAAGGCAACAATTCTACAAGAATTGGGAGAGTCTTTGCCAGAGTTGTTATGAAATAATGTTGGGGATCATGGTATAGCTGAATGACTTTTCTTTCACATTGTGTGTGAGACATTCCAGCTGAGCCTTCTCTTCCTTGTATATTCTGCAAGGCATCTGTCTCAAAAGAGCAGCTTATAAATTTGGAAAGAAGGAGATTCCATGAAGTAAATCCCACTGGATATTTCAACTGTTCCTTTTTAATTTTTGTTTTAAACTCTCTACACACACAGATAAGGACTATAAAGCAATTTATCTAATTTTTGCCACAATGTAGCTCCATCACATTTTCAGTGCAAGGGTCAGACAATTTTAGCTATAACTGTATTCTAAAAGTTCTCCTGAAATCAGTATTTTAAAATAAAAATATGGAATTAGAGAAATAATAGAATTGATTAGCAGATGTTTAAAAGCTGCTGCTTTCCAGCATTCCTCTGATGATGACCAAGGCAAAATAACAATGGAAATTGCTTGAGTGGAAGACCATCATGCCATACCATCATGCATTTAATTTACATCTTAATGCACTGTTGTTGTTTTTCCTGTTCAAGTAAACTACTTCTCAGGATGTACCTGTATAATGAATTTCATGGGAATAGGCTTATGTGATTTTTTTCGTTGCTGTGTTAAACATTAGAGGGTCTTCCAGAGATCAGGCTGAGATTAAAACAAATGTCTTGAACACTAGGAATGAAGTGGAATTTTAACCAGGAATTAGGAGTTTAGGGGTCAGACCTCTCCTTTTCTTTCTTAGTATTAAAAAAATACATGGAGATTAAATGGGTTCGGTTTGCACATAAAAGCTCATGTGTTGGCTATACAGCAACAGTCCCAGCTGGGTAGTTTATTATTAGTGTCACACAGCAATGTGTATGTGTGTGAGTGAGCAAGCAGACCTCATACGTACACCCAGCACATATCTATCACAGTCCTGCTTCTGCCTATAATTGGGGTCTGCAGCAGCATTCAGGCTTTCTGATAGTCTTCAGCACTGGGCTGAATATTGCCTACAGCTCTTCATCCATCAATAAAACACCTGCCAACCATACCATACCACGCCTAAAATCCCCTACCTGACTGGTCTGTACTGTTTGTGAAGTCCTAGGAGAAATCAGGTGAATATATTTTAAATATGCAAGTGGTGATGACCTTTCTGACTAACACTGACTATAGGTCTGACTGACCTTGGCAGCATGAGAGGGTCATTTTTTGACATGGCTGAACTGTTCTTGAACAATTTATCCAGTGTGCTGGGTACAAACAGCCTTTTCTTCGGTATCAGGCATGCATGTCTTATCTTTCTACTTATTCGTTTTTTTTAAAGAATCTTAGCTATTGTGAAGCAGGCAAGGAAAAATGTGTTCTTTATTTATATTGTTTGTTCTTCTCGGCCTCTACTATTCTATCTTGGACAATAACATTTCATGAATGCCTGTTTTTACTCATTTTTTGCTTGGATGATTTTAAAGGAGTCTCTTTTTCTTCTCCAGCACTACAGAACAGGGTCTCAGGGCCTGATTCTGTGATGCTGACATTGATGGACCATTTCCAATTGACTGACCTGGGTTTAAACAACATCGAACATGGTCTTGTGAATGCAAGGAAAGGAAAAAAAAATACTTGCCAGTCTTTTAAAACAGCAGTTCTTGAGAGACGTCAGGAGGGAGGGAGAATGCCTAATAAGACAACTCCCTTCTGCTTTGTCTTCCAAGGAAAATTCTACATTAATGCAGGGAAGAGAACAGATTTTCAGGTATGCAGAATGAAGAATCCAGTCAGCTCTGCTTTCTCTTTGTGTGGGGGTCTGTAGTTTCCATGGCGAGTTGTTTGGTTTAGGGTTGTTTTTTGGTTTTTTTGGGGTTTTTTTTTTTGTTTTTTCTCCAATAGAAGAGGCAAAAGATCATGTCAGGTTTTGGTTCAAGATGAAGATCAGTGTTTTCTTCTCAATGGATTATCAATGATAGTCTCTAAAACAGATTTACTCGCCTGAATTAGTCGAGTCCCAGTGAAGACAGTGACAAATGCAAGTGTGTTTATGTGCAAGGTTTTCTTTTTCTAAAGGAAATGTTGTGAAGCCACTGCACATGAAGAATATCTCTGGGGAAGAAAAACATGGTTACGAATTTTAACAGAGAGAATCAACTCTTATCTGCTCCAAGCCACTCTCCATTGCCCTGGCTAATCTGTTGTTGGGTTTGTTTGGGGCTTTTTTCCTTCCATTTTACTGCTTCATAGGTTGTTTGGGGTAACTCAGAGGCATATTTATTTTATTTTATTTTTTTAGCAGCCATTAGACATTACATTACACGAGCTTTTAGATCTGTATTGCTGCTTGTTTTTCTGACATTTTGTTTTTTCATTCTTGTCATTTTTTTAAAGTTTATGTCTGTTCTCTGTGTTAGAGAAATAGAAGATGCAAGTGTTGTCGGCAATATTTTGAATATGCCATTTTAGGCCACAATCTAACAATGTGTAGTGCTAATTTTAATAGCCGTTGTGGTTGAACACATCTAATTCTAGTGTAGAGCATGAATCTCAAAAGAAATATACCTGTACAGTCCTATTAGGATGTCCTTGTTTAAAAATCTGGAAAGTAAAGCATAATGCAAATGAAATCAGATATGTTATGAATAATGTAGGCTATCCATTATTCTTTATAAAAAGATGCACGTGCTTCTCAAACCTAGCTAGATACATTCCTGTTATGTGACTCCCATAGCAATGAGACCCATGGAAGACCAAATGTTACATGGCAGAAAGAGAGACCAGAAAGGATTATGTTTGACTGGAGTGTTAAGCCAAAAATGCATCTAAATTACACCAAAGTGCCTCCATGTCTTCATATGGATAAACTCCTTCGTGAAATATATCTCCCCTCTCTGCCGATGGAGGGGTGCAGGGCTTTCACTTGTCTCTGCTTTTCTTCCCATGGCTCGGTGTACTCCTGGGGGGTTTTTCAACTGGACATTCCCAAAGAGAAGTGAACTTGTGTTTCTGAGGACAGGGCTTGGCTCACGGAGTTACCACAAGCCTACGTCCCTTTATTGTTTCTGAATAAACAGTCTCTTTGGCTGAGATCCTGCAAAGATTTATGCACATCTTTAATTCTGTACTCTGGGACTAATCTCACTGGTTTTAGTAGGACCACAAGCAATGCACAAATGTAAGTAATTGCAGCACTTGTTTCTGAAAATCATTGTAAATAGAAAATAGATTTAAATGTATAGGTCGTTATGTAGATTTCTTATTTAAGGCAGGAGGGGAGAAGAAACATTTTCTCTTGATAATATGGAGCTTGAAAATCCTTCTGCAGTCAGACATTATTTTAAAACTGGTATTGGGAGCTGGTTTTAAATAAATTTCATGGCAAAATGAAGTTGATCATAAAGGTTTCTAGGTCTTAACTCCTCAGTGACTACTGGCAGAAACCTCAAGAAAAATTTTACTTCTTTGAGAACTATTGACTTACATTCTCACTCAGCCTGGTGCAATTCTACTATCTCCCTCTGTCTTGTCTTGCAGGATCAGATCTTCAGGATCTTGAGAGAAAGTAATCTTTTCAGTAATCAGGATCCAAGAGGGTAATGTGGGATTAGAGAACGTATGGCATGGCTAGCACTTCTTTCTGCAGTATATGCTTCCCTGCCTAGCATATTTTCTCATGATGTCCTCTGCAGCTTGGAGTGCTTTCTGAACACCTCACCCACTCACTCAGACAAATTTATATATATTTTTTCTGGTTTGTTAATATTTTCATTTCTTCAATAAGTAATTTCTTCCGTCCCTTAACTAAGTTTCTGTATCCTGCAAAGCGTTAGAGACTGGATTTTAGCAAGAGCAGACACACCAAGCTTCAGCCGGTTAGCCTCCTCAGAAGGGGAAGAAAAAGATCTCAGTAGTGGAAATGCAAACTGATCCAAGTTACGCGTGACTGGGATGCTACACGAGGGTTTTGGAGAGGCATACCGGAGTATACTAGGGTTATGCTTCAGCGTGGACATAAATGCTGTTGTTTTCTAATTATTTGGGGAGAGGGGGAGAAGAGGGAATTTCATGGTGCAGTGGGGCAGGTAGCAAAACTGAGATAAAGAGAACCAAAAAGCAAATGCCCCGTGTTCCTCTTTGACTGCATCCCCGCTTTTCTGAGCATCACTTCACGGTTTGCCTTTAAAGCCTCCTATTCAGAGGTACTAGTAGAGGTGAAGATAGGGGAAGGGAGTTTACCAGTATGGCAAAAGAGGCTGCTAAACCTCAGTCTTGCATACAGAAGGGCTTCTGCTGTTGTGGTATAATCCTTTGCTAGAACGAGCCAAACTTTCTGTTACTTAATTGGGCAAAGCTCCCATTGAGTTGTGCTTGATTAACAACCCTGGAATCTGGCTCTGCGCAGTTGGGATGAGAGATGCTTCAGCATTTCAGCTCAGCCCGCCAACACTGATCTCCCCAGCTGCTGGTTCCCAGAATTTCCCAGCTACTGCTGTTGTGGGCTATTTGGGGAGGGAAATTTCTCTTTGAGCAGCTGCAAAAGGTTGTACTAGGCATACTGAAAGGCAAAGGCATAGGCTGGCAAGTGGGAATGAGGGTTAGGCAAATGGCAGAGCACAAATCTCTCTCCATTCCAGCCCATCTGCAGTGTCATTGCCAAGAAAGTTTTGGTTTTGGCTTCTTTCTCTCTTTTTTTTTAATGCAATTGTGTTGCTTTTGTGGTTGCCTTTAGGGATTTGTGCAGTGCAAAGGCCATTGGTATTTGGCGTTAGTTAAGACCTTCTATCCATCTGTCTTGATGGTACCAGAAAGTTTGGTTTTGTTCAGTTTTTTTTTTTTTTTGTTTTTAATGGAGCCAGCAGACCTGATTGCAAACAGTTTTTTAGCATAACAGGAAGCTAGCTTTGGAGACCATGGATGCTGCCTCATGGGGTTTTGTGGTAAAGTATGGTCTCCTCTAAGTTACAGCAGGATTAGAAAAGGATTAGAAAAGCATTATAACCCGCTTATAGGGGTTGCCTAAGATCATATTCTTGAGGCAGATTGTGAGGTTTCACCTGATGCTCATTGTACATGGCTTTCTAATTAATGCACACAGTTTGAAAATCTGCATGTCAGACATTTAGAGCTATACTGTACTGTTGCTACACTGTTACCATATGCAGGAGTCACTTTATGTATAAAACAGTCTGGTCAGTACTGCCTTTTAAAAACAAGTACTCTGCTGCACTTGTCTAATGAGCACTGGCCATGTTTTATTACACGTGAACTCAAAGAACGCTATTCATCCCCTCAAAAAAAAAAAAGTCAGACTGTATAGACTGCAAAAATTAGTGCACAGCATTGTTACTAAAACACCTTAGATGTCCTAGTCAGCCTTTGAATTAAAAACAAATAAACAAACAAAAGGCCTGCAGGCTGCCTGGTGTTTAACCAGAGGGACAATTAATGAATTAGGTGTGAAGCGGCACTGTGATTATTATAAAAGATTACAAAAAGGGTGTTAAACTAATGGAATCCATAACATTTGGCACAGGGTTCGCTGGTTTTAATTTCACATTCTCGTTTCATTTCTTAACTGTATCATGCACATAATGGAAAGGAGAAACTTCTCGTGTAACAGTTTCTCAGTATCTTCACTTCTTTTCTGTATAAATATGAAAAGGTTAAGCAAGAAAATGTAAATATACATTATTTGGTTTCTATTACAGAATTATTAATGATATGGCAGATGTAGTGCTTACATATTATGCTTGATCATTAAAACCTTGCTGCATATCTCCTTAATGGTATCTCCTTTTAATTTGAGCAATAACGTGGCTGGAATGAAGACTTCAGGATTTGGCAAATGAGGAATACAAGCAAATGAGGCTTGGGGTTCAGAGGAGCTGATGCTCTGTCAGCTCTTCTGTGTTGACGGTGATGTGCTCCTGTCATGTTCACTATCTGTGCTTGAGAATTGCCTTTTGAGAAGCAACAGCCTTACGCTGGCTGAAATTGCTCTGGGGTCAATATCTTTATCATTCTTTAGGGAAAGAGCCTGGATCCTGTCATCCTCTCTATGGACCACAATGTATTTCCATTCCTTTTGTTTAAAGACCATAATTCCCATTGTTTGTTTGTTCAGCTTCTTTCCAGTCCAGAAAGGTGTAATGACAGGGCATGATAAATGTGTATGAGTTGTACGTATAAAAAAGGCCGGACACTAATTTTGGGGACAGAAGTAGATATAAACAAATGGATTTCTATAGGGCACATATCTATTTGATTTGCTAGGTAGAGGGGTGATATCACTAGGGAAATAATGCTGTTTTGTTTTGTTATGAAAAAAATAGCTGATATTTTGGCCTAATTCTCCAAATTTCTGGAGTTATGTACCATCTGAAGAGTGATTTATTAGAAAAGCAAGGAATACTTTTCCTTTGTTTGAAATCAGTCCCCCCAAATATGCAGCTGTTCTACACATAGAGCCAAAAAGAACAGATGTGGGAAGAAGAAACTGGAGAACATAAGAACATATCATAAAATAGATTATCCCGTAGCCAGAAACATACATTGCTCACATGTATGCCTGATATATAGCTTACACCAATTTAGATTATAGTTCCTGACACTCTAGGCGGATGGAAGCAAGTTTGGGTACACTGAGGGATGGTCTGATCTCCTCTATGATACCTTTATTTTTACATACATACTCCTCTGAAATTGCTCTCATCTATGAGGCCCTGCAATGTTAAATCAGGCGAAGCAGGATCACCTTAGCACAGAAACTGCTACCGCGCCTCAAACACTGTGTGGCTCTGCTCTGTCTGTTCTACAACTTACAGTGTCACTTTTGCTGGGATAGTATAAAAAGAAAGGGAGGGACAAGTAAATTACAGCAGTGCAGTCTCTGGTACTTTGTAGCTTTTATGGGGCTGCTATGCCTGGCTGCAAAGGGATTCTTTACTCTGCTGCCTTTCATTTTACAGCATCCACTTTGTGTTCCACTTTACTGCCGAATTTTCAGGAGCGTTACTTTGTTATTGATGTTCTTCACGAATTGCGGTTTTAATTGATGGAGACCTTATGGGGGGAAAAGAGCTTCTGATGTGTCTGCATGTCATTGTCATCTCTTTTTCTCAGTGCCTTTCTATAGTAAATGTACTCTTACACTTCTGACAGTACAGTTGTAGCAACTGAGCTGATTGACTATATGTAGATTCACACCAGACTTTCAAAAAGCAAATCCATTTACATTTCTCAGGGAATGTTTTATTTATTTTTTTTTTTTAACTTTTACCAGTAGCTGAAATGACTCTAAGCTTTAATGATGTTAATGTTATTTCATGTATTGGAGTCTAATCTTTGATACACAGGACATCCCTAGCAGCTAATGGTAGCTCCGAGGGTTCAAGATCTGTCCCTATGTAATTAATTCCTCTTTATGTTTTTAGAGTGGTGGAATACTGGAAAAACATTTAATTAAGGGTATATTTGTGAATCTTCCCTGAGGTTGATTTATGCATAAAACTTAGAACTGATGTGCTGCTCAGCCAGTAACTTCTCAACAGGGCCCCTTCCTTTCAGCAAAGAGACCTCCTGTTTTGAAGCAATAATTGTCTCTTCCAAATATTGTCCAAATCAAATACAGGTGCAGATCAGCATAGCTTCATTGCCTGTGGCAGACTAATGCCCCTTCCCATTGCCCAAGGCTTTGATTGACTGTTTGCATAAAGGCAACCTTGTCACAAATTAATAGGAAAGTTAAACTTGATTTTATGTGACTTTTTTTTTTCTTTTAGCTAAATTTAAACCATTTGGCAATATCTTAAACTGTGTGTGGCACTGGTTGTTGTTGGTTAGGTTTTTTAAAATACTAAATTCTCTTAAGTCTTCTTGAGCTCTGTGTTGAGAGGCGTATTACACTGTATACTGGAAGAGAGGTAGATACAGAAATGTATGTAATTTCCAAAAATGAAAATAAAAACATGGTTTTACCTGATTTACCCTGTTGAAACGTGGTTTTGTTTAAGGGAAAAAAAAAACAACACCCAAACCAACAACAAAAACATTCAAACATCAACCCTCCAAAGCAGAGTACATGGAAAATATAATGACTCAGTAGGAGGCATAATACAGATTTGCTTCATGTAGTAATCCCTTTGATTTCTTTTTCTTTCATGTGTGGTACTATAATTTATAATTCTAGTATTTGTTTGCATGTCTCTGACTATAGTGTTTACTCCCAGGAATAGTTTTGTGATGGCTGATTGCCCCAAATCAAGGATGGCTAGATAACCTTGCCTTTAGCTAAAATAGCTTGGTGGTTTTTCAGCCAACAAAATACAATTATTGATAAAATACAAAAATCAAATAATTTTTCTTTACCCAGTAACCTGCAGAGGAAAGAAAATGAAATCTGACCTTCTATAATAATTTGTAGCACAATATTCACAATCTTGTTGAGAAATCAGATTCTTTCATTGAAGTGCAAACTAAAAATGCATTTGCTTCTGCTTGTTTTTCCCTACTTACAATGTATTCAGAGACCTAGTAGAATAGCTTTAACTTGGAGGCTAAAGACCTAATAAAAAAAAAACATGGTTTCTGTTTTACTCACCAAAATCTTCACTCAGAATAAAAATTCGGACAGGCTTAAGCAAATGTGTTGGTAAATGACAAGTTATATCTCCCAGAGATGTAACTACTGTCATCATTTTGACATACATTCCATAATAATTCCCTGTGATATCCTACATGTACACCAAAGATTGTTCTAAGCCAAATCCCAGTATAAAAACATACATAGAGTTGCCAGAGGCCATAAAATCCAAGTAGGGATTTTGTTGTTGGACCTTTCTCTAATTTCATCAGGTATATGTCCTTTCATTGCAGATTTGTTAAATTATTGTATCAGCCCAGTTACTTTTATATTCTACAGTTGCTATTTTATATAAAAAAAGATAGTGCTGATACATTGCAAAATGCATCTTTCTATTTGCCTGGGGTTTTGTGCTGTTTCGCTATCTTACAAGTGTAGGAAAAAAGTAGTGCCATAGGAGTAAAAGTTATGAAGTTTGATTGCCTATAGGTTTGTGCTTAATATGTGGATTTCCTTGTGTCTAGTAAATTAACATGGCAAGTTTTCCTCAGCAGAAGCATTATATTTCTTCTGCCCTACCATCTATACATGTACAAAACTTCATCAGACACAGTATTTTTATAACCGCTACCATCCTGTCAAAACCTCATTGAAATTGCCCTGGAAAACTGGAAGTTCTTTTGCAAGATAGACAAATGGATAGACACACCTGTACAGGCAGTTGTATAAACTGGCTTCCTTAGGAAGGTGGACTGATAATAAAAACTGACTTGCTAAATTCAAGCTCCTTCAACTGTATGCTGGAGTAGATAACCTGTGCCTCCGTTTGTCATGGAAGGAAGAAGCAAGAGCAGCCCTATTATCACCAGATTTGATTTGCTGCAACTCAGAAGTGTTGTTCTACTTCTAGGAGATTTCTGAATGGATTTTATTCTGCAATAGTATCAGCTGGACGGTGATTGATTTGGTTGTGCTTTTTTTCTTCCCTATTGCGTAAGAGTCTTGGAGGTTTCAAAAAAATAAAAATAAATATCAAAAGTGTCTCCCCACTCAATCCTTCTCTTCCACCCACCAGTAAAATTCAGGAAATTTGAGTTGCTGTGTTTCAATTTTGACTATATATTTTTTTCAAATTGTTAAACTTTCATCGTTGTTGATATCACTCTAGAAACGGGCAATGTATATTTTGAGGTTTCAGAATGAAATACTACATATAATTGGAATTTTGTGAATATAAAAATATTCTGCAGCTTAAAATGTGGTCAAAATGCTGCCTTCCTGGGCAGAAGTCTTATTCCTTTGGATCTATATTTTCTAATGACCGGTGGGGAAGTGTGAATTTATTATTATAAATAAATACATAAATAGAAATTCTTGCCTGTTCCAGCATTCAGGCTCTGTCAGCCCCTCTCTGAGGAGCATCTGTTGGGAAGTCTGAAAAGAAGTGTGCATTCTGGATGATTTTCCCTTCCCCTCCTTTCCCCCCTTTTTTTTTTCATTTCTCTTCCTAGAAGGGAACATCTGAGGCTCCCAGGAATTGGGGATATTTGAATAAATGAAAGAGACTGACAGAACTATCTTTTATATTGACAATGACTATCTACATATAACCTAAACTTTTCAAATACTTAATGATCAGCTAAGCTAAACAGATTGCCCAGAGTAGCTATAGGTTGTTTCAAATAGCTCTTTATCCATCATTTTGGTTTAGGCATACACTTGAGCTGATTTTTTGAAGTGGAGTTGGCACTGCAGAAATCAGTTAAGAACACCCAAAAGGCCTATGCATGGAGAAGACAACATTTATCAGAAGATAAGGTTACCATAGCTTTCCCTTATACTTCACTTCCTTGTGGCTGGAAAATGTGATTCTTGAAATGGCATGTGTTATCTGAGTAACTGCTACCATTGGCAGGGCAATGTTCACAACCAGTCCAGGACAGCACATACCCCCTCTGCTGCAAGTGGGTACCTATATGTCTGTGCACAAGTGCTAGGAGGGTAAAGCTTTCATGCCAAAACCTAAGCCACTTGATGATGTTACCCAAGTGGGATTTTCTGACATGAAAAATAGCATGTATATGTGAGATCTACTATATTTTCTCTGTATGGTTACTTGGAAGTTAGACTTGGGAAATGAGTGCACAGTCTAAAAGCAGCTGTCGAAGAGCAAAGTAAAAATTAAGAGATTTATACTAGGTCTTTCCTCCAGGACCAGAGCTCTGTGTGTATCCTGACAGGACTCCTAAAGCTGAAATTTCTACCGGTGAGGCACAGGCGCTGGTGGGAGGCATGCAGATGTGCTGGCGAGGCCCTGCAGAGCGGTCACCACTTCTCCCCCCTGCCACAGCCCCCCTTGCCCCCTGGCTGATGGGGAGGAGAGAACTGCCTGGCAGCTGAGACTGGAGGGGCCAGGGTTTCTCCTTTTCTTCATATCTCTTTAAAACTATCCTGCTGGTTTTGTCAGCTCAGTTTTCTTCCTACTTGAATTACTCCCGCTATAAAACTGGAAAACAGAATTCTCTGTTTTGAGTTTTCGTCTTTCCTGTTTTGAGCATCTGTTCAGGTAGCTGTTTCCCATGGTCATTCTGACCTGTGGCACCTCTGGATCATGCTTTTCCCTCTGCTCCATGGGCCTGGGGAACAGCCAACAACCCTCCAGAAACACTCTGGGTACCCTCTGAGACTTACCACGGTGAACAGTCTGTTTCCGCTGCTTGTGATGGCCTTGGGCAACTCTGGTTGCTTTTGGGTCTTAGATCTGTTTAAAGATGTTTGCTGGAGCCCCTGGGTCCTGCATTAGACAGTAGCTGATCCACTGCAAAGCTGCCATTAATTCAGACCTGTGGAGCTATGTCTACATGACAGATTTGAGCAGGCCTGTCTTGCTCAGTGTTACAGGAATTAGCGTTGTCCGACTGGCAGACACCTTGCATAGATGCAGTTGAAACTTTTTACTGGAGCAATTTGTTGGTAATAGTTCATTGACAGTGGCAACTGAGAGGGTGGAGGTCACGACAGAAAAAGTTGTTTGTCTTGTTCCTCCATTAAGTGAAAACTGCTGGTGTGGTAGAGCAGTATGCCAGTATCAGCAAGGGGCTACTTTGGTATTATTTTAGACTCTGTAGGTCACTTGCTGGAAGGAGTCGTCTGAAGAACAATCAGAGCCATCCTGATGAATGCTCTGTGCAACAGCTGTTTGCCTCTGGGGGGCTGAAGCTGGTCACCTCCACTACCCCATCATGTGCAGAGCCAGTACAGAAACACACTAAGCCATCGGTGGTTTTGGAGGTTTAATCAGCAGCAGCTAACTCTGGAGGATGAGGTATCACCAAGGTTCTCATCTGGTTGGTTTTGTTTATTCCTAATGCTTGAGTACTGGAGATGAGTACCTCCAGAAGTTACCCAAAGCATCTCCCAGAATAACTTTCTCACTAGACCGATTTCCACTGCATTCCTGTCTTCTCTTCGGTCCTGTAAGAGCTTGCTGCTTCAGTCAGTTAAAACCACTTCCTCGTCTCATGTGTGCTTGTGTGCTAATAGTCATTTACCACAAACATGCTTTAGCTGTACAGGGTAAAGTATGTGCATATCAGCTTACTGCTATATGTGTACCTTTCCCTTCAGATGTACCTGGAGAAGGTTCACTAAAATGGGGATCTTGATTAGAAAACAAACAAACAAACAAACAAAAGCCCCCAAAAAATCCAGAAAATTTGAGTGAAGAAGATAACTAACTGTCCTAGTTAATGACCTCTCTGAGAAGCTTATCAAGCAGATACTGAATAGTCTTTGAACTTGCCTTTAACACAGGAATTGATATTGGGCTCATCAGTGCTGCAGAATTACAGTATACTTCAGGGAATTGTTTATCACTGTGACCCTCAAAAATAGGATGAGTGGAATGGTTAGAGGCAAATACCAGCCATTTTGTCCTGGCATGGGCTGGGTTTTCAAACACTTTTAAGATGATGAAAGCTATAATCTGTTTTGCTTTATGGATGTTATCCTGCCTGCTAGTATCTTTCAGCATCTAGGAAATAATATTGCATTTAGATGGACTAACTCAGTTTTTTATAAAAAGCATTCCCTGTATTTTGTTCTGAATTTTTTTTTCTCCCAGTATTTGTGGCTGCACAGGCGAGGTACATCCAAACTGATGTACCTCATAGCTTGGTTTCTAGTGCATCTATCAGCTGGGGCCTCTTTGGCTCTAGGCTTTTGTGAGTCCTTTACTGAAGTGATGATTTCAATAGACTAAGCATCGAACTTTGGAGTTGGATTTTTTAGAACCCAACAACAACTTTATACTCTGTCTGTAACTGAACAGTAGTAGGAAGAATATTTTACTCTTATAAATTGCTTTTGTTTCCAAAGAATTTCAAAAGTTAATTCACTGTTCACTGGATCCTTCAACATCTGGAGTGGAGCACTGCTGTTAGACGATTTGTTGAAGGCAAAACACTGGCATGCTTGAAATTCACGCTTACATGTATGAGACACGTCGTTGCTTTACACATTGTGGCTAGACTTTTCCAACATGAAAGCGGAAAGAAAAGGAGAAACTAATTACAAGAGGCGGCATCAGGAGAAGCAGTATCCTCCTCCCTGAAAATGGAGAATTTTATGTTCTACCTCTTCCTGTGTGATTAGTCATTTGGAGAACAGCTGTTCACAACGGACTGGGCAGAGTTCCAGCTGTGTGACATTATTGACATGCCCTAATTGTCACCCATTTCTGCCTATACTTGCAGCCTACATGCTTGAAATGTTCATTTCGTCAGCTTTTGGGTCAACAGGAGGTTGGAGCCTGTGTGAAAGTGAGATGAGTGTACTTCTGTAACAAACAGGACTTCTCATTTCATGCGTCCTTGTGGCAGTTTTCTTCTTCCAGGGGGACTTCAGCTGAGATAGCAAAGCCAATGAGGGGCTCCCTCAACTTGGGGATCAAGTTGCAACATGGAGGTTTTTTTATTTAGCAGTCCTGGGTTAAATAATCTTCAGCAGCTAAAATAAGACCCATATCTTTTTTCAAAAAGGTGTCTTTCTGAGTGCTCGAGTTCTGCTGAGTGACTGAAGGAGAGATTCCACAGATAATCTTAACATTTCTGTGTGGTCTCATGAAATTACACCTGTAACCCTTTCCCCCTCCAAGGGGTCAGTACCTCATCATGTCTTAGTTGAAGGGTTTTTGGAAGTGTTACAAAAATAACTCTGTTGCACTCACTGAAACGTGACTGACTCAGTTGGAAATAAAACCTATGCTAGGGATCCATAAGAAACAGATGAGTTATGGGTGTCCTAGATTTTGGATGTGCTTTTTGGTCTCTCTTTGCACTTCAAAAGCATTATGTTATTGTCAGAATGAATCAATGAGTTATGCGTATATGGAGAAAGCTAAAACAGAAAGGTTAGTTGCTTCAGAGCAAAACCTCAAAAACCAATAATCCTTCTCTCCTTAGTCCCACAGTAGATGTATTTGATGGTGTTATGGCTTGTTCTCTTCCTTCTTGTTCTAAGGGAGGGGGGTGTCTCTTGGTCCCAGGCGCTGTGCTCCCACAGCCATGAGTGGGGCTGGCTCTCCTTTGAGCAGGGGTGCTGTGGTCAGAGCCTGAATGAGCACCAGGGACCGGGAACCTCTGGCACAGGAAGAGCAACTTGCAACTTGCAGGGAAGAATGGTGATAAATGTTCCACTCTAGCTGTTGGTTGTGCTTTTGATGCTTCCTTGAAAAACAAGAATTAATAAAATAGCAGAAAACTGGCATAGTTAGATTTCAATTTCCCTTGTTTTTAAGTATCTCAGTGGCTCAGTAGCTGCTTCTGAGAGCTCCAATATCACTTGGACAATCAGTGCTCAGAGAGAGGAGCTTTATATTTCCTTCAGTGTTAAAGGACAAGAGCTACCTGCCTAGCTGGTGAGTGTGATTAATTGTCGCTTGTCTGTAGGAGAGGAGTTATGGCCTGCTGGCTTTTCATAGTGGCTTGTCTGCCTTGCCTCTCCTACAAGGCTATGAAAATGAGGGGAGGGGAGGATATGGTAGAGTTTGTCAGTATGATGTTGATACACAGTGAAATGTATGAGTATAAATACACTTCTCCTTTTTAAACTGATCTGCATCCACATATAAGTAGATTAAAATAAATCATGGGCTGAATCTCTTAATTTTTTCACAGATAAGAGTAGTCATGAAAAGCAGATTGGTTTCCAAAACTACTGCTTTGCCAAATGCAACATTTCTATATATATACACCAGTGTGGATCCAGCACTGACATCCTAACAGCAATGGAACAAAATCTTTGTCTTTTAATCCCAGTGTTTAGTCTTTGTTCCCTTAATAGTTGCTCAAGACATGACTCTGTTGATGGACATTCATCAGGTTTTGTTGAGAATACTTATTTTCTGTATTCTCCCTGTGACATGGGCTGGGGAAAGAGTTTCTTAAAAACAGTAGGGCTGCCACGTTACTGATTTTTATTTTTTTTTTTTTTTGACATTTCACATAAAAATAATGTAAAATGATTATGTTAAATAAAAAAGAAACTAATGAGTTATTACTTATTTGAAAATAAAAAGAAGATCCTTCAAAAGATTCTCATCCTCATCACCATATGCAATTCTTATTTTTGCTACTTATTTAAGCACAGAAAACTCCCAATTTTTATACTTACTAGGTACCTGGATTATGCCCCAAGAAGTCTAGGACATAGTCCTAGCTGTGTTATAAGCCTATGTCTAGATAATGATGACCACCATCATCATCTTTTTAACTGGGGGGGCTAGGGAAGACAGAACTGTAGTGAGGAATTTTAACACCAGAGCTGGTATCCCCATCAGGCCTCCCCGACTTCAAACTTTTCTCCTGCTCTTCATTTTTACATTATTATTTTCTTCTTCTGTGTGTCCTTCTTAGCCTGCTCTCCTGGCAGCCCAGCTGGTACTATCCATAATTGGCAGGCCATTCAGAGCTTAGGCAAAAATAGCTATAAATTAAAACACGACTGACTGACCACCCTCTCCCCTGCCTTGCACCTTCTGTAGATACTTCCATGTGTGGAAAATGAGTGGGGAATTATATAATTTTGATCTAGTAAGGTTTTATGTGTGCTTTGCAGGGATGTAAAAGATTACAGAATGTATATGGCTGGTATTGTATAGACACAGAACCAATATTTTGCATTAAGCCTTGTGTGCTAGTTCTCCCTTTGTTTCACACTCTCCACTTTTGGTATAATTCATTCATTTTAGTTATTTATAATATTAATAATACATCAATCTTCCTTCTATTCCATCCCAGTGGGACTCTATCATGAAAGTTAAAAATTAGGTATGTTATTACTGTATCCGGTAAGCATTAGGAGACTGATTATTCTAGACAGTGATATCTGGAGAGTATACTGATAATTTTAGATAGTGATTCACCTAGATAGTGAATTGGAATTGAAAGAGGGGCGGGGGTGTCAAGCTGTTACAAGCTCTGTAACATCAGCTCTGGAAACCTCAACAATGATTTAATAACAAAAAATATTATAAAAGCATTTTAAAAAAATCCAAAGTTTACAATGGTTCCTACCTGTAACAAAACTGATTAATAAAATACTTTTGAAATACTAATTATTCAGATTAAAGACTAATAATTAGTCTGTGTAATTATCAACCAACTTTCAGAACTGACCTTACAGCCATTTTCTTTGTTTTGGAAAGGATGATGGGAAGAGGGTGAAGGCTGCCATAGCAATCCACCCATCCTTACTGCACAGATATGTACTGTGAGGTGGAAACACCACAACTGGTACTGTAACTCAGAAAGTCTGACAGGTAAGTGTGTTCATATTGAATGAATAGAAGACATGCTTGGGTTTGACTGGTCTAAGTCATCTCCTGCTCTGAAAAAATGAAGTTCTGAGAAATTTTTGGCATGATTTTGGCATCTGTTTTGTTGACTGTGTGGTGTTTAGATATCTGTACTTAGCTAAAGGGGTGATTCTTTTTCTAGCAGAAGGTTTATAAAGGAGTCCGTGTCCAGTGTTCTGGTCTAGCATTTGTAAATGGGGTCAAAGATCTTCTAAGTCCACGTTTTGATAGTGCTTTTGCACTAATGGCTTTCCTTAGAGCAGGCATCCAATTTCTCTTAAATCCTTTTAGGTCCAGTTGACCCAGGAGAAGGAATTCTTTGCAGGAATTTTCCATTCCTCCTGCATCCAACCATTGTATAAACAAAGTGAAGACCTCAGCTCCTATGAGTAAATTACTGTGTTTGGTATAAATGTCTTCAGACTTCAGCAACTGCAAGATGTGCAGCCAGACTTGTTCTAATTCTCCCCTCCCCTGTCCCAGGAACTGTTGCACGGAAGAGTTTCTGGGATGAGTTTTGACTAGCTGTTATCAGAGCTTTCTGTCTTTACATATATTCTTTTTCATACATGCTTGCTGGCGTATTTGTTATAGTCACTCAGTAATTGCTGTTCTGTACTGCATGGAGACCTTGATCTGCCACTGAAGCAACTGCAGTTCCTGTGTTGAAGGTAGAAGCTTCTTTTTGAAGGCTGCCATAAAGCTCCTATTCTTGCAGAAGGTAATAGATTTCAAAGCCATAAGGAAAGCTGTCAGTGGGATCAGGCTGAATATTGCCCTAAGGCACATACAGATCTTTTTCTTTTCTTTTCTTTTTTTTTTTTTTTTTTTTAATTAATTAATTAATACAAACTAAAGCTTCTCAAGACTTGGAATGTTAGGAATATCCTCAAAGTGGGTTTGCTGGCAGAGGCTGGTGTGCAGGATCAAAGATGCGTAATAGATTCATTACTGTATGGACCAGCCTCAAAGAACTGAGAGTCATATCACATGCAGAAGTCAATGATGATTTTTTTGATTTGTTGTGTAATCTATATGGAATGCCTGGCAGAGTTCTGCTGTGACTGGTTTTCTTGAGCAATGCTTAATGCATAGTTGACTGGCTTATTGTAAAGTTGAAGGTATATATTCTATGTTTGGGTTATTTTGAATCGAAAGCCCATTTTAGCATGTAGTTAGCTTCACACACTTTCTTTGTTGCAGAAGAGGACAGAATTTGAAAATGTGTGCTTTTCAATGGAAAGAGAGAGTTTGCGTGTGTTTGACAGAAATTCTTTTTACTTCTTTGAAGAGTGTACTGAGCATGATAGTGTTACTGGACTGAAACAAAGGGTGAAGAGGGAATTAGTGTTTTGCAGTGCCCTGCTGTAAAGTTGATGGCTGACTTATTTTGGGACTTTGCTTCCTTTCACTGTTTCTGATGTTGGGGAATCAGACTTAGGTTCTCCCTAGGTTTGTGTTTGGTGTGCAAGCACTCAGCAGCATGTTGACAGGCAGCTGTAATCCAAGCATTTGATAGGGTAAATCAGAACGGAGACTGTACAACCTAAAGAGCTGTCACAGAGGAATGAGGGGAGGAGTGCAAGAAAACGGATGGGCTAGAGGAATTGGAGGGAAGTGACTCCTATGTGTTCCTCATTACCACACTCTTCTGCCTTTTCTATATTTTTAATGGGTTGCTTTCTGTCCTAGTGAGCCTGCTGTCTTGGCTCCTGTGCTTTTGCTTTTCCTGCATGCTAGGATGCTTGCCGAAACAAGGTTAAGAGCATGAGAGATGGGGAAAATATGTTCATACTCTTTGGTAGTGGGTGAATACCTGAGCCGAGTCCAGGTGAACCACCTTCTAGACTCATCAGCCTGCTGCCACACCTGAACTAATTAGCCTCACAGATATTTTTATTTACTGTGAGGAAGTCCCAGAAGCTGTGCTCTCTGTGTAGGAAGAAGAGTTTAAATCATTCAGGTAACCCCTTTCTCATACCTATTTTCTCTTAGAACTATTGTCATCTTTATCCTCTGTGTAATATTGAGAGCAAACTGATAATTGTAGTTTTCATAAACTGATGGTACGGTCACTTTTTCTAGGTTAAATGATGGTATGATCACTTTTTCTAGGTTAAACGATTTATGATGTTTTACCACAGCGTTATAAACAGGAAAAGCCAGCCTAAAGACAGAAGAGAGATACTAATTAGAGAACGATAGAAATACAAATTTAAAGCAGCCACAGTAGGGCAGAGAATTTAAACAAAAGAGCGTCCCTTTTATTACAACCTAAGCCTTAATTATATATCCTACGTCTTCTATTATATCCTAAGTTTAATTGCAGAAAACAGGGGATGGGAAAACTAAACCTTCACAGCCATATTTGGCAGAAGCTCCAGAATGAGATTGCCATTAGAGGAGAAAGTAGGAAGCGAGCCCTCGTGAGGATCAACTCAGAGAGATCAGGACGGTCTAACTTTACCAAGGAGAGATGAGGAGAACCTGGAGCTCCTGCCGCCAAGGAACAGGACAGAAGTAAGCTGGTGAGTGCAGGCCAGAGCTGGATGCCCCCTGAAGTAGCTGAGGGAGAAGCTGATGGTGAAGTATGATCTGCTGATGTGTCTTACTGTTTTACCATTTTAAAAAAAGTTTAGCTCTATGTTGGTGGCATGTATTTGTAACAGGATGGCTTAACAGGCTCCCAGATCATCTGTCAGCCACCATGAACGGTGTTTTCTTGAGTGTATGTTCAAGGAAATGCTTTTTCGGGGGACTGGCAGCACTGGATGCTGGTCTTACAGAAGGAACATTTTTAGTAGATTATGAAAGGATACAGAATACAACTCTTTGTTGCTTCTCAGTGTTCTTAAATAATAGCAAGATTTCTCTACTATGTGTGGAGACTCTCTCCTGCACATGGCTCCCCCCTGCAAGCTGTATCCTCCAGACAGCATCTTTTCACTTTGTTTTATTTCTTCCCACCCTCCCCAAACTGGCCACTGAGGAGGGACATGTCCTGCCTCAGCTAGTGTACGGGGCTGTGATCTGTCCTGTTGGCTGTTTTTTCTTCCAGGGAATCCTGGACTTCATCTGTTGTCCTAGTTTATTTTCCTTGTCTCCAAATACACTGGATTGCCTAGGAGTCTAAATTGAGTCTGTTCTTGTGAGTGTTTATTAAATCTGAATAATGAAAGCATCCCTTTTCTCTCTCAGCTTAGTACAAACAATAAAAAGAAACACAGAGCCTAGATAATCATGAGGGCTTAAGCCCCCACAGTTCATTAACTGAAAGTAGATTCCTCAAAGTTTCAACAGTTAGGGTAGGTTTGGGTTTTTCTGTGTGTGTGTGTGTGTGTGCTTTCTGAGACAGAGTTGTGTTTTAATTAAAAATAGGTGGATTTTTCCTTACAGAGAAAAGGCACTTATCTAACCATGTTTGGTTTATATTTTGAATTCTTGCTTCAAATCATGGGAATCCTATAGAATTTCTGAATAAAATCATTAAGTATTTTACATAACAATATTGTCTAGTTACATTCTTTAAAAGCCTTGTCTGTTTTACCTGAAGTTAAACACACAAAAAGAAAATGGATGCTAGCAGGCACTCTATTAAACATTTAATGTGTCCATAATATCTTAATATTTCAACATTTAATATTATCTATCCACATTATCTTTATAGGCAGAAAATTGTCCTCTGTCTTCCCTTTTCTACAAATGAAGTGACACACAGAGACAATTAGACTTATCTCTTCAAACCTCATTTGAAAAGCATCAGGGCCCAAGGTCATGCAAGAATCATATGGTGGTGTCAGGAGCTAAACTTCACTTTAGGCTTAGACAGTGGACCACACTCCTCTTTCCTCAGCTGAAGTGCCTCCAAAGGGGATTTGGAAAACTTCATAACACAAACAAAAAGCTTTCTGTGGATGCCTTCCCTCTGCTGCTTCCAATGCAATTTTGGTAGAGGTGTTTATAATTTCTTTTAGTAGCAGCTTGTATGAAGAAGTCTGGAAGTTCTCAGGCAGAGAGCAGTCAGTGAGAGACTCACAAAAACAGTGTGCGTGGAAATGGATGAAGATCTCTACCTCCATTTTAAGTACTGTGGCTTGTCATGGGCTCTGTTCCCAGCTGACAGAGGCACTAGATGAGTCTTCATGCAACTTCATTCCCAACTGAGCTAATGGGGCCAAAGGCTTGGTATCTTTATTCCCAGCTGTTGATCAGGAAAACAGTTTGTCTCCATTGCTGCCATCTATTCAGGGGCATTCAGAGGGTACAGCTGGATTCTTTACCCATACAACATTAAAGCTAGGACTTTGGTTTTCTGTAGATAAACAAAATGATAAATTCTTCTGTGTTTATATTATACAATTTTCACATCTGCAGTATAAAATGTATTTGCAGCTGTGACATTGCAAAACCTGGGCTATTGTCTTGTATTCGAAGGCTTCTCCTTTTTTTTGAATGCATCATTTTGCCCTCAGTATGGGATCTCTTTGCCAAAAATACTGGGTGAAGAGCTACCCAGCCCTCACCTTGTGAAAGAGGTTTGGAGAGAGCTGCTGCTATGTCCTCCTGGACTGGATGACACAAAGCAAAGACTGGCTGACACCTTTGAGAAACAAGAATGTGCTTCCACATCTCTATCTCCTTTGCATTATCTGTGATATCTGAATTAAGTTTCATGACATATTAACACTTTGAAGCTGAGTTAATATACTGTGTTGTATAATACATTATGCATGACTTGGGCATCAATTGTGCTGGAGCCTCAGCAGCCACAGATTTGAAAATGACTCTTTCAGTGACAGAAATCTTAAATAATACTGAAACCAAATTCCGTTGGCATCGTTTTATTTTGTATTCCTTGTCCCATTACAACATCTCTTACTTGCAAAACCGCTCATGTTCAAGCCATCTAGTTTTCTCTTCTCTCCTCCATGTACTTGTCAGAAAGTCCCCGTTGCACATCTTTCATATTACAAATATTCCCATGGTGCTGCATGGTAATTTTAGTTTGTAACATCAGAAGTGTTAGGATTATGTTAGCTTTGCTGAGCCTGGGCACTACGATGTGAAAAAGAACAATGATGAGCATTAACATTTGTAATAATGATGTGCTATAAAGAAGAGTAAGAAACAAAAAGAAAACAAACCCCACTGTGTTTTTTTTCTTGTATATTTGTATTTCATGCTTCCAAATACAGCTAAGATACAGCTTGTTTTATCAAAAGTTGTCTTGTAAACTATACATTGCTCTGACATTGGATACGGTATATATATAGGCAAATATGCAGTCAGAGGTTTATTGGTCTTAATATAACTCATCTTAAGCCTGATTACTTTGTTTCAAAATTAGAATCTTAGAACATATTAATTATGGACATATCCCCAGACAACATGGCTGTCCATGGGAGATTTCTGCCCTTAAGTCTGATTAGTGTTAATAGGAGCTATCCATGTAAACTCCTAGAGGACGAAAAAGAGAAATAATTTTCTGCTAGCTATATTTTTCTTTTAGGGTACAGAACAATACTGAAGTGTTCTGGGAGTAAATTGGTAGAGTGTTTGATGTTAGTCTGAAACCTTTCTTCTCTGTGGTGGATTCTGGATCTGATAAAGCACATTACAATGGTATACACAACACTGTATGTTTTTAAGTTTATATATAAAGCGATACTCCTTTTTGTTTGGTTGGGGTTTTTTGTTCTTGTTTTTGTTTTCTAACCTGAATTAGACATTAGAGAATACCATTTTTTTTTTTTTTCTGGAAGCAGTGGACTGAGGAATGCCAGTATTATACGTCTACGTGACCTGGTGTTATATGCACTAATTATCCATTTGTCATGATTCTCCCACCTCAGATTACTCAGGAAAAAATCATCTAACTTAGAATTAGCAACAGGAACAATTTTCAGACAGAGGGGTTGGCTTGTGCTAGAAGCTAGATAAACTTAAAGATTATTGGGCCTGTGTTGACTGAGACTTCTGGGCTCTAGTGTAAGCTATGCATGCAATAATTAAAATAGTTTCTTAGTGATGGAGAATTTACTGCATCTTTTGACAATTCATCTCAGTAGCTAATTATACTTAAAACATGCTTTTTATCTCCAGATTGAACTTGCAAATATTGGATTCTGTTGTGTGCCTGCCCACTAATTTAGAGTCTTCAGAAATATCTTCTCCTTGTCTAGTCCCTTAAAGATTATAATCTTCTCTTTGAAGCAAAACACATTTAGTTCAATGTCTCATTGGAGTCTTTCTTTTTTTTTTCCCCAGACCTAAATCATTCTTGTTGCTCTTCTCTGCCCTCTTTCCAAGTTTATTTATTTTTATTTATTTATTTTAATTAAAGATATTATAGTTTCCCAGAGGCTTGCCTGCTTTGTTCACAGAGACGTTATGGTTTGCTCGGCTTCATTCACATTCCCATCTGTGGCTGTCCCTAGCTAAGCAAATGGTACAGATCTTTGTGCCTGCCCTCACGGAGAGTGGTCTGGCACCCTTGATGAACTGATGGAAAGAGCAGGCAGGTGTTATCCAGAATCCAACCTAAAGGTTTTATTGTCTAACACCATTCAGAAACTGTACCCAGAACTAAAGTAGGATCTATTCCAAATGATCGTGTCTATTCTTAGCAACAGCTAAATCTTATGATCGTGGTAGACCCATGTGACAGGAGGGCTATGTTCCAGGGATGAGGTGATAAAGCATGTATAATGCACATCTTATCATGGTGAGGCACCTCAGGGAGGAGGACTCATGGCTGTCTGGATATAGAAAGGAAAATAATGTGTAATATTCTTGTAGTTGTGCCAGTTGCTTTGCAGTCATTGGAGGGCTAGCAGTACTGTTACCCAAAATAGTAGTAATGCAAGAAAAGTAATTCTGTCAAATTCTGTCAGTCTGCTGTTTGTGAAGAATGCAAATCAAACTCTAGGATTAGATGAATGATGGTGCTTTCAAAGCATTGCACTGAAGGTGGCAGATAAGCAAATAGATGTAAGTAAGAAAAGTCATGGGCTTTTCACAAGGCAGCTCAGGAGCTGACCAACCTCACCTGATTGCTTCAGAGTCCTGCCAGCCCAGCTTCATGCAAGGGAGTCATCTGAAATCTCTTGACTTCATTTATTCTTTTCTCTCCTGTCTTTCTAGAGTAGTTGAAAATTTTCTTTTTTTTTATCATTCTCTTCACAAAAAGGAAGGAAAGCTGGGTGGGGTGGAAGGCTCTTCCCCATCATATGGAAGAGGGGGAAAAAAAGGGAAAAAGAAAAAAACTGACCATAGAGGCTGGGAAAGAAATTCATATTGAAAAGATGGTAGTGATGGAAAATAGGAAGAATGTAACTGTGATCCCTCTGTCTGTGGACAATTTCTTTCAAACAGGCTGTAAAAATACTTGCGGTATCTGAAGACAAAGATAATATACTTCAAGTATTTGTTTTATTCTAGTTGTATTTGAAGAATTGTTCAGGAAACCTTTACTTTCTTAATCTTCTTTGTCACTCCATATTGTTATGACAACACAGATACAATGTGGATTTTCCAGTACCTTTCTGTTACTAGGTTTTGTTACAGTAAATGCATATGTGCATCTTCAGCTTTTACTTCTGGTACAGAAATGATTTAAGCATCTTATTTGGCTCCTCTCTTGAGGTTTTCATTTGGTCCTTGTTTAGGTAGGTTTCTGTTCCTGATCAAAGTTTTATTTCAGTGAAGGCTAAAAAATGGATAACATACAAATGGATCTAAGGCCTTCAATCTTCTCTGTGAATTTGCTGTGCTGTGCATGCTAGCATACGTTATGGTGAAATACACAGAAGCCAAGCACTGACACTGCTCCAAAGTAAAAGCAATGGCAAGAAGGTGTACAACTTTAAGAAAGTGTCATGGGATGTTTTAAGTTATGGCTTTTTAGTGTGAGTGGGCTGACCCTTTCCTACTATTTTTTTTTTTATCTGATTTGTTAAATAAGGTTGAATGTTGCTGCAAGCTAAATTACTGTGGGTATCATCTCAAGAACTGATCTCTGCAAAGGCAGGCCCCAAAATATTGCCTGATATCCATAATTAGCTCTGGCTATTACAACTGAGTCTCTCAGAACAGAGCGCACAACAAACATCCATGGTATTCAGAAGGTGCATGAAGTCTAACTTTTTTTTAGTACTTTTTTAATAGTTACCATAATCCTATCAAGTTGGGTGGTGCATTTTATTTTTTTTGCAAGGGGGAGGTGGAAAAAACCCCACACCATGCTTTAAAGCTTCATTAACAAAGAACTTTACTCAAGGAGGAGATGTTAATAAGTAATGGAACAAAGGCTCTGTTATAGAGATTAAATGTGCATGTGTCTAAGTACAAAGTTCGTGTTGCAAAGTGCAGCTGTTTCTCTGCTGGCAACCCTGCAGCAGCCCCAGAGCCCTGGGTTCAAAGTCTGCCTGCTTTCCTGTTGTAGAGCTGACTGGGGCAAGGTCTGGCCGAAGTTCAGAGTTCAGTGTCTGAAGGCTTGCTGGCTCTGTCTGCCCTACTATCTGACGCGTTTGGGATAAGCAATAGTTGGTTTAAGATTATAAGTACAAACAAAATAAACTTCCCGTTCTCTTTTCTGTGTCAGATTTCATTAAGGAAGGAACGTTTTGGAAGGAGTTGCTGAAATGTTTAAAAATAATGTGATGTATAATAGAGCGACCTAACCAAACCCCATGGAAGAAAGAGATTAGTAAAATGATGCATGCAGGAAATAGCTCCTGTTTGTGTTCTCCTTCCTCCTGAGATTTATTTAAATGAGGAAAAATGAAGTAAAAGAACTAATTCTCTATATACAAAGAGATAAAGCTGAACTCTTTAAAAAAGAAAAAAGGAAAAAGCTAGTCCTTGTGTTTCCTTTGTGTCATGATAATGGTGTTCCACACTGTGGGGATGAAGAGAACTTAATACCTCTGGATATCCAGCTTTTAAATCCTCCTTTTTCTCTTCCTTCAAAGGCTTTTTATGAAGCTAACCCCAACTTTCTTATTCAGAAGGACTGCAAACCCCACCTGTGCAGCTTTTTTGATTAGTTGTGGTCATATCAAAGGCTGCTCTACCCAAGCACAGACCCTGAGTGAGAATGGAGACTGATGGCTGAGAGCAAAGGCTGGTACAAACACCCTTGAAGGAATTTATATTTCAGGCAATGCTATAGCTGTATTACAGTTGGAGAAAAGTTTCTATCTGTTGCCGCATCCTTTCTCAAGGAAAGGATGGTAAACCATGGGTGGTAAACCAAGTCAGCAGTGCTCAGTGCCCACAGTGTGCCACAGGTGTGAGCAGACTGCTGTCATCTCACTTCACTCAAAGGAACATGGATGTTCAGAAAACTCTCTGACAGCAGAGGTCTGCCCTGTTTGCATCACAGCTTCTGTTTCTCTGCGTTCAGTAAATTTAATCATTGAGAGCCACAATTAAAACCAGGACACAAGGAAGCCAAAAACATGAGTTCTGGACCAAAGATTTGTGTGTTTAGATACAATTGATTTTTCCCTTCCTGCAAACATTCTTGAGTCCATCAAACACCAGAGGAGCCTTCCTCTGATAAGTCAGTCCTATCCTTTGGTTATGACCCCAGTTCTAACCTTCTACTTCTGAGTAATGTACTTGAGAAGGTAACAGAGACCAAACAGGACTGCATGAAGCTACAGTGGACACTCCAGACCAGGGGTTGTAAGGTTTCAGATAGGCATAAGAGCTACTTAGTGGTCAAAAAAAAAAAAAAAGGCAGCCAAGGTCAAAAGATCCAAAATAATGTGTTATAATGGCTGAGCCCTTCCTGGGGAGGACGTGGGGAGGAGAAATAACAGGCACTGCACCTCTGATGTTCCATTCCTGTCCTGGATTGTGGAAACTTGGGAGTATTCAGGTTTTTTTCTGTTATTCTTTGCTGTCTCCATGCAACCACTGCAGTGAACAGATCAAGTCACTGAGACTAATAGTGTATATCCATAATTAGTTAACTTGGTACACACTGATGCAAATCCCTGACATAGCAGTAACTGTGAGTAACAATTTCTGTTGCTGCCACTGCTGAAGTTCTACTGGAGTCCATTTGTCATGTCTCTGGCATCTCTTTGCTAGTCTGGCGTTGAAATCTTTGTTTTGTAAGAAACTCCGACTAGTGCCACTACTCTCCCTAGTGCTGTAGGCTACTGAAAACATACAAAGGGTGAGGAGATGATGATGAAATTAACAGGTGTAACACATGTACGTTGCTTACTGTACTGATTACCGTCCTTCAGATGGTAAAAGTCTGCTGGGTGGTAGCTGCAGATTTGAGCCTTGGCTTGCCTCATCCAAAAAGATGGCCCTGTCAGGCTACTACCTACTGTGAAGTGGGTTTCTTTCATTTTTTTTCTCTTGGCATTGACCAGGTTTTTATTAGTGATGGATTTGTAGGGGAAGGTATAATAGGAGGAAGGAGAAGAGTCCCTATAGCCCTGTGGTTAGTAAAGTTGCATGGGCTAAGGTGGTAGGCTGAAGTTCAGGTATGTAGTCCAAATGAAGCAAAGCAGGAACTTGGACCAGATTTGCAAGGTAGCAACTATCCTGGTTGTTGGTTCTGCTGAAGTAGGTGGGTGAATATAGTTCTCTCTCTCTCTCTCTTGCCTTCCCTTTCCCTCACCTTCATGCTAGTCTTCTGTTCCTGTGTCACCTGGCTTCAGTTAGAAATACAAGAACAAACAGGAAAATTACTTGCAGCTCAATTGTTCGGCTTTCAGGGTTGTTCTTGTTGTTTTTTGGTTGGTTGGGTTTTTTTGCCTGGGTGTATCTGCTTTTGTTTAAAATCACTTATTTACTTTCTCAGCAGATAGTTTGAGAATCATCCCACTTGCTACCTACCTGAACCAAGAATTAGACCCTGGAGCAGGACTGTGCTGGTACTAGTTGGCTGCAGATCTACTGGGATCCTAAGTACCTTATCCTAAGTAAGTAAAAATCAGAGTTTGTTCAAGGGGCTGAGGCCCTTAGAAGAGAGCAGTACTAGTGCTATCTGCCCCTCTCTGAACAAAAATCCCAGGAAAAGGGTGCGTGCATGCAGATATGACTTGGAGGGTTTTTTTATCTTGAAACTAATCTCTTTCCACTAAGAATCTGTGCCTGTGAATTGTTTTATTCTCAGTTTACACACTCCACAGACCTTGTTTTCTCATCCCATCAGGTAAGGCTATCAGAAAAGCCCTTCTTCAATCTAGCTTCCCTCTTCTAATTCAAATTCAGATGTCTTAATAAAATATAGAGGAATTTCCTTTGGCAGGAATACTAGAAGAAAACAAACATGAACAGCGCAAAATAGGATTGTCACAGCTGCCCTCGGGCTGGGGTTTTTTATTTGTTTCTGATTACTTTTTTGGTTTTGCTCTCCACTTCAGAATTTTTCTTTTCTGTATGTCGTCTGCATTCAGTCTTGTCCACACTGGAGTGGTAGAGCAAGAGAGCTTGTCTGCAGCTGAAGTTTTACTGCTTTATTTTGCTGGTGTAGTTAAGGCAAATCCTCCACCATCTCTTGCTGATTCCTAATGCAGACTGTGTTGTATCAGCAAGAAGGTGCTTATACAGGTACTTATGATGCTCTGTACAGCAAATGGACATTTATTATTTGATGCCATATTCATCCAGTAAAACTGTGCACTAACACTTTTAGTGATACAATTACTTAATTTTTAAAATCGTATTTCAAATAAAACAAACGTATACTGGGTAAATGTTAGGGGCAGAAGAGATCTCTGGGTGGCTCACTACTTTACAAGTTGGTAATAATGAAACTAATACACTTTCACTTTAAGTAGTGGACATACATTGTTACAAAATTAGGAGAAAAGAGTGAAGTAAAATGGAGTTATTTTTGTAGGTACACATACATTTGCTATGTAAGGACTTTGATAAACTTCTTCAAAAGAATTGTTCAAATAGTAAGGATTTTTCCTTCCATCCAGGTTAAATCTTTCACTGGCAAGAATCTCAGGTCCTATAGCACAGCCTGCTCTATATAAAATAATGATTGAAATGTCTGTTTTTCTAAAAAAAAACCAAACCACCAACCGAGTGAAGTAATCAAATTTGCTTACAACCTGCTAATTATGGCATAATATTGGTGAAAGGTTCAAATCTGTATTACAAAAGGACCTTGTTCCTTTTGGTCTTCCTGTCTGACACAAGATTTCCTACGAAAACACAGATTTGTATTTCTTCTGTGTAAAGTGGAAGGTTCTGCACGATCTCGTCTGTTGTCTGGATCTGGGCTCTGGTTTGCCAGAGTTAAGGATGGAGCTCTATGGTTTATTGCGGAGATGCTGGTTTTAAATTCAGAGTTCAGACTGTGGTAGAAACTTTTGGTTTACTGGGATCTCAATTCTAAAAAAAAAAAATCTCAATAAACTGCCACCTAAGTTGGGAGTAATTTAAATATTGATATTTTGATTGGAAAATGAATGGACGTAGAAGGATCTTCAAGAGTTAACACAGAATTTATTTCTTGCCAGTGTTTCTTTTCACTTATTCTTCCTTTCTGTAAGTCACTCTCACACTCTGGCATTGATCCTTTGTTCCTGCTCTTGTTCCCCAAAGTGCTCCCTGCTTGACTATCAGTACGGACATGTAGTTTTCATCTGTGGAGAATTTTCTAACTTTTTAGTCATAACTGAAAATTTATGTGCTAAGTTCAACTCAATGAATTACATGACAAATCTGCAGCAATGCAGACGCCATCAGGGAGACAGAGAGACTGGCCGTCTGTCTTGCCAAGTATCTCCACAATCCTAGGACAGAACAAGCTTTCTAATGCGTAGCATATGTGACAATGAGATGTGCTGACTTTTTGATATATACACGTACAAAGTTCCTATTAAAGCTTTTGTTTCCAAAGGAGAGTTTGACACAGCTGGGTATATACTGTGCTTTCGTATCTGCTAGAGACGGGAGAGGGAAGAGAAAACATTAGGGCATTTCAGTATGTTATCAGCGGTGCTGGTGGGCAGTGTGAAGATCAAAAAGAAGGAGCAAGTATATGCCTCACAGCTTTTAAGGTGTGTGCCTGTGTGTGGGGTATGTTCCATAATGCAACCTGAATGATCACTAATTAACTTTTGTTTATTTACATGAATTGAATTTAGACCTACATACTATTTTGATATATTTATTCATATTTCAAAACCTTGTGCTATTTTTTTATGCTGAATGTATACCATCACCTTGTTTTTATTTCCTGTGTTTGCAAGCAAACTCGTTTCCTTGTGAGCAGATGAATTGTTTACTTTTCAGACAAAATGAGAACATACCCTTTGGAAATAAATTGTAGCATGATCTGGTCTGGCTGACAGACTGGTAGGTACGCAACAATGGGCGTTCAAATTTATTGCTATGGCTAAAATAGGATTTGCTGAAACATGTATATAAAAATCTCTGAGAATGCAAGAAAGATTTAAAAATGTGTCTGGATTCTTTAACTATATCCCATTTAGATAGCTAATTTTCAAATAATAGTGAAATTGTTTTGGCTTGTTTAGTTTCAGTTATTATTGGCTGAAGAAGTGGAGACAAGATACAATAATTGGTTATCTTCAGTTACGTGTTAAGATACATTTTTTTTCTTTTTCCAGAAAAAGATTTTTGAATTAAATATAAGCCAATTGATTTCTCGTGGATTTCATCTGAGCTACAAGCTTTAGGTCAATGAGACTTTGATTTCTTTTTCAAAATATCAAATCACGATAGAGTGTAGGTTTGAATTTTACTCTCAGTTTTCTCTCTTTAATACGTTTTCTGAATGGATTCTTGTAGTCTGAACTATTACTGATGCAGGGCTTGCTTACTTTGACTAGTACCAACAGTCATTCACTGGTTGTGCATGACTGCCATAGTGAAATGAAACTGTTGGTGGGGAGGGCACACCCATGGAAGAGAGGAAAAAGCCTGGAACAGCAACTTACCAAATTAGCCGGCCATCTTCCTTGTAATAAAATCGCGCTGGCAAAAAGGCTTTCATTCCCATGTTCCTTCATGTTGCTTTCTTCTGTGGAATTCAGCAGGTGCCTCTGGGAACAGTCAGTGGGTCCAGCTTCTATAACAGGGTGTTGATATTTTCTCAAAACTAAGCAGATACCAACCCCTGAAACACTGCCTGTATGCAAAGGGGATATGTATATTTAGTTTCATTCCTTCCCTTCACATGTAATAAAAGTAGTTTTCACATAGTGCATAAAAACATTGTTGCGGTTTAAGCATCTCGTCTCTAATTGTCATTAGATTTTACTTTTCTGCATTTACATACCCTTTTTTTCCTCTACTTTGCCATTGACTTTTGTGGCAAGGAGCTAATGTAAAGAAGGTGGTTCTGAAAAACCCATTCTGTATTTCTTAAGCATCAGCTCAGTGAATCTTCCTTTGAGCTGCAAAGCCATTCCAATATTCAGGATTTTAGCCAAGGCAACAGGGCGGAACACTTCTGTTGCGCAAAAAAAAAAAAAAAAAAAAAAAAAAAAGCCAAGGGACTTTTAATGATCAAGCAGAGATGATAGGACCTTGGCATATGAAAAACCCTGATGTAGTAAATCAAAGCAGGCTGTCTTGAGTGTAGTAATATTTTTATGCTAATAAATTAGTGTCATAAGTGATTTGTCAATAAGATGCAGAATATGCTATGAAGGAAGTCAGACAATATTTTTCTTTCATGTAGAAAAATAGTGAGGTCATAGCAAAATCCTCAACAAGACTTTTTCTAAGAAAGATGTTGGTTCTAAGAAAGATTTGACCCACTGCACAATATTTGTATATTTAAATTCTTATATGCCTAAGATATCTTATATACCTAAGCTAAATGTAACCATTTAGAAGAATTTAATGAGAACTGTTATGGTAAGGAGTCGCACTGCCATAGTGCAGAACACTCCTGTCCGGGGATGTGCGAAACTTCTGAAGCAGTGTCCCCAAAACTTGCTTGTAAACAGCTGCACATGTGGGTAGTGAGAAGCTCATGGCCCATTCCACCTTTCTTCTCATAGAGATGTACCTCACAACTGCCACTTTCAACAAGAACTGCATGCCCAAGTAGTAGAGACTGTAACGTCTGTCCATCACCTTTCCCTCACACGTATACCAAACCATGCCTGCACATCATCTCACCAACACAAACTCTCCAAACTCTCATGCTAACTTAGTGCAGATAAGAACTCTTGGCACACAGCCATGCACAAAACAAACGTGCTGTTTAAAGCCATGTGAGGCACCAGTCCTGAGGAACCAGGGCAGGAAGGAATTTGAACCTGGGCCTGTGATGGTGCACCAAACGCTTCGGGCCAGTCCTGGGCTGGTTGCTCCTGGCAGTGAGGGACTACTGCATCCCTCAGCCCCATCTGTGTACCCAGGCAATAGTCCTTCATGCTGGTCACTATGCCAGCCCTCAAAAAAGCTACGCTTCAGGCTATACAGTCACCTACACTCCTGCACACCAACCCTTCCTACTCCAGTCACAGCTAATTCCTTCTTTGCTTGCCTTAGATTTACTTTTTCATCCGTAGTAAGTTCATTTCCATACTTCAGCTGCCTGACTCTAGAAAACACTACGCACCACCCGGGAACTGATGAAGCAGCTACTCTTTCCCCTGAACATGGTGCAGTCCAACACAACAGAGACCCATTTTCTTTTCAAACTACTTTTGTGTTCCCAATCCATTTTGTTCCACAAAGAATCTGCTGCTTTCCTTGAGAAAACCGCACTCATAAGAACTCACGGGAGTTACCGTGTCCCTGAGCGTGCAAGGCCTTCATTTCTCCTAGTCTTTGCATAAACTGTACAAGCTGCCCTTTCTTGGGTGCTAGTAGTCCAGCAGAGCAAACGCCTCTGGCTTGGCAGGATGAAGGTATCAGTCCAAGGTAAAGAAAACTTTTTGTTGGGGAAATCCAACAGGCCAGGATTTATTCTTTATCTTCTGATCTGTATTTCTCATGCCAGGTCCTATTGCACACAACCTTCCTCCACTGCTGCTTCACGCACACGAAATTGCAGGTGGAAGTCCAGTCTGACCATTTGGCAGCGCTCTCTGCAGTGATACTAAGAAAAAGCCTTAGGAAGGTCAAAGGCTTATCGAAACTCTAAAGATTCATACTAGTGCAACATTGATCTGTTTATTTTAATTCATTCCTGCTTTTAACAGATTCGGAAGTTGGATGTTAGTACAAATTTAAAAGTGCTATGTGGATGTAATGCCTCTGGAACTTGCTGGGTCAGCAGGAGCAGAAATGGTTGCTTTCTGTTAATCTGCCTAACATGTATGATACTGAGAAAAGAGTTTCTGTCTCTCAACACCCAGACAGTTTGGAAAGGTAGAAAGCTGGTTTGTTGCCATATTTTTCATGTAAAAATTTTATGTGGCTGCAATTATCTTGATGCAAAAAGATAGTCTTCCATTGGCAATTGTTTTTCTACTCATTTGGATATTCTTGTAGATATGTGTAAGGTATGTGAATATTAATCTTTCTGATGCCAAAAGGTTTTTAAGCTTTATCCCCTCACTTTCAGGTCCTCAGTACCTCTTCTCAAAATCACAGGCGTCAAAGAGGAACTCATTTAACCCAGAATCTGTTGTAAGACCAATCACAATTGTGATGCAGAGATGGAGATTTTTATATGCACTCACCCTTGGAAGAGTATGCCTACTGTAGCTGGCTGTTGGGTTTGTGAGAAACTAGGGGGAACTCTCTCTGCTAGCTAACTGTGCCTGTCAGCCAATGCAGACCATGTATCTACCAGCAGGCTGGTTGATGGCTGTCCCATTTGCAACATGATTAAGGCAAATACATACTGCATGTACCACTCACACAGATATACTAATTGCCTTATCTTCACATTATCTTCTGTATTGCTAATCTGGGATAAGACCTTCTTCTGCAGTAGTAAATCAGGTTCTCTGCACTTTGGACCCGTTCTTAAGAGGTTAGCCAGAGCATGTCAGCCAGTGACTCAGACACAGGTCTCCAAGACAGAACCCCAGTGCATCCTTTTGCACATCGTACTGTACATTTTCAGAGCCAGCTCTACATTGTGCCCTGTGATTGTAACTTCTTCTTGTGGGTTTCTGATTTCAGCTCGTGATTCCTGGGCAGACGCGTACTCCTATCTCTGGCTGCTGACCCTTGGTTTGACTTTCTGGTTCCTGATTTTTGGCCATGAACTTTCAGCTCTTTTCTGAGTTCTGGACGCGGGCCCTAACCTTTGGGTTGAGTAGCCCATGCTCTAGTCTGTAACCCTAGAAGGCCACCAGGTCATCTGTAGCAGACTGTACTCTAATTTATTCAATAACAAATGAAATCTAGCATATAAGGTTTGGGTTTGTTTTTTTTTTTTATGACAACTGCAGCTATTTATTTGTAACCTGGTCTTCTAATAGTATTTTGCTAGATTGCTAAATGTGAACTTCTCCTTTCCGTTAGTTATCATATTGTACTTAATGGTCATTCTTTCTTTGGGGAGAATATAATCACACCTCAACCAGTGGAGTGGGTGAACAGAACTGTTAGCATATATACAAATTTCAAACTGGTGGCTACAAGTCCAATAAATTACACCAGAAAAGGCAGTAGTGTCAGATTATTATGATCTCCCATTCCATTTTTATATGAAATACTATAAATATTATTGATATACTGTACACATGGTCTGCTTTTTCTTCTGGGAGTTCATAATGTCATTCCATCACACATGACATAAGAGTGTAAACATACACTCAAATGTAGTCACCCAGACCTGTTACAGTCTCATGACTGAAACTTGATGAAAATATGAGATATAAAGTTGACAAAGTATGAAGGAAAATTTCCAGATGAAAGAGAAAGAACTGAAGCTTATAATGTGTGTTAATGTTCAGGTGGAAGAAGGGTCAGGTTGCTTTGGCAGGAGAATTAATGGAGAATGAATACCAAGCTGAGTTGTAAAAGAAACTTAAGTTAATACTTAATCAGCTACAAGTAATAAGGAATAGGCAGTAATGTGGATCTGAATGAAAATAAAACTGCTTTTATGTATAATATATATGTTACATTGCTTATACACAAAGATGGTGTAACAGACGTTCATATACACATGCTCAACAGAAAATAAAAATCACAAGATCTGGGTGGATTTTATTTAATGTTGCTTATCAGCAATTCAGGCATAAAAAGCTCCATGTTGATGCAATGTTTTTGCTTTGTAATATTTTGATGGAGTCAGGCATCTACAATTAAGTGATATATATAACCCATCTGTCCTGCTTCTATGTCAAAATATGTGACAGTTGTCAATCTAGGAAAAGTGTACTTGTTATTTTGCTTTAGTGTAAAAGCAAATTATAGTCCATTGTTCATCGCTGTTTCATAGAAATGTGAAGCTTCCTTAATTTTAGAGCTTAAATCAAGACCTGTCAGTATGGAGACACTTAGATTAACTTTTTTATTAAATTATACAAACATGCTTCCTAAACACATCTCCTTCTGCCCTTTGAGAAGAGGAACTGTCCTTTCCTAGAGTAATTTTCATGGAAATACATATTTATTTGTTTTTTCTGAAGCAGGCTAGCTCAAATAAGGTATAGCAGGATGTTTGTGGAATTCAGCTAACAATGACTCGTTGAGACTCTCCTTTCCTTAGTATAAGTGAAGAGGATGGTGGAAGAAGCAAGTTTAATGTATTGCTTTGGTGTGTTTCTTCCAAACTGGTCACGTACATTAATATAATATATTAATATAATATATAATATATATTAATATATAATTAATATATAATTACATACTTTTGTTAAATTATCAGTTCAGAGAAAGAAATCCAGTGAAATAAAACAAGTGACTTCTTCAATTTGTTGTTCAGTTAACATTTGTTAGTATAAAAAGCTAGAACAGAACAGTAGGGCATAGCTTTTATCTAAACTGAGAATTTTTACTTGGTGTAAAGCTCTTTAATGGAACTGCCCGTGAACTCGTGTGACATTCACCACGTGTAATGACATCCCTTTTTTTTTTTCCATATGAATTAAAAATGGAAAGTACTTCCAGTACTTCTTGGTAAGTACCAAGAAGTCAGATCCCTTGGTACCACAGAGGTCCTTTCTTCATTAGAGGCAGGTAGTTTCCATTATTCATATTGGGTAGCATTTCATTTAAATTCCCACCATTACCTACAAAGCAAGATATTAATGGGAGATGTTACTGGAGTGCTGTCTTTTAATTTGATATTGTTCGATCCAGCTGTTTTAAAATTTCAAAGAATAAAGCTTCCATTACCTTATATCAGAGAAGATTTTTATGCGAAAAACCATCTAATTCTTGCCTAGTTTCCCTTCATAGCCAATTGCCTTTCTTAAATCTTCACCATTTACTTCTAGGTTAAATCCTTTTGCTTCAGTTTAAACAATTTCTCTGATTCCTTGATATTCATACATTGCAGTTAGTTATATATAGATATTTTTCATACTACCCCCATCCACTTAGCTGGTGAGTAGCCAAGCAATACATACTTAGCACTTTTAATTTTACCTCATAAATCAATCATCATAGCTCCAAAATCAGTTAGATTTTTTTCTTAAACCATCATTCAATACAAAAAGTCCATTATGCATGTCTGTGAATAATATATTAATTGTGTGGTTTAAATTTATAAACAATGTTACACAATTAACTTCATAAAATTGCTCACTTTGAAAATTGTACAACTACAATTTCTATAATAGTAGCTACAAGATGATAGCATTAAGCCAAGCACCGTCACTCTGAATTGTCACTGGTAAAGTAGAGGCCTCTTAAATGTGCAATTATGATAGAGAGAAGTGTATTCCTTGTTACAGATTTATTCCTTTAAGTACTTTTCAAAGGTTTTCACCTTGTTTTGCATTGCCATGCACTAATGGTGTAAGGCAAGATTACTTCTGTGAATGGCTTTATAATAAAGAAATACCACTAAAGATTTTTTAAAAGCTAGATTACAAAAAATTTCTCTTTTGCACTGTGCTGTATTCTCTATCAGGTTTAAAAATAAAATAAAAAAATTACTTCCCTACTGCTTTTTTGCTCTTGGCAAACATTGTTCTTTTTATTTTGGGATAGAGATAGGGATGAAATGAATAGCAGGATCTACAAGAAAAGAGAATATGAATCAAAATCAAAAAGAAAAATATTTATATGTCAATAATTATTTGTTTCAAGTCAGAAGACTAAACTGAGACCCAGATTCCATAGGCTAGACAGAATGCTAATGTCTCTAAGGAAGGTATTACAGCATGCTTAGATAAGGCAGAGAAAGAGATGAAAAAGGCATTACCCTGCATTCACATCTGGGCTACTGATGTTCAGAGAGATGAAGCAATTTGTCCAGTATTACAGAAGTCGGTAGGAGAATCAGGAGTGTAAGCTCCTGCCTCCCAGTTGAAGCTGATCTACAAGGCTGTATTTATTCTATAATCTGGTTTTATGCTCTTATCTATTTAATCTTCCCCTCATACCAATTTTTATAAGTATGTCTCCACAGAGAACTCCGGCGTAAGAAATGTTTCTGCAGATGAACCCTGAGGTTTTATAGTAACACTGTATACTCATTACGTGGGAGGTACTCGGAGTTAAAATGGTGCAAATTACCATTAGAAGCAAATCATTTAAGCACAGGGAAGTAAGGTTAGCTATCTGCTTATTGCCACCTTTCCATCGTTCCCTGCCAACAGCAGCGGCTCCTACAGCATTACGTAACGTTACATATGTTTAGCCAGATTGCTGGCTTCTGCTGGGGATACACACACACAACAAACATACCCCCTCGCCCCCCCTTCTCCTGTGAGCGGGAGGAAAATCCTGAGGAATCCCACTTGGGATTTTCCAATATTGCTTTCTGGGCCTGGGAAAGTTTGGCCCGGGCTCTGTGCCTCCGTGCATATACGTGTGTGCCTGTGGGCAAAGCCCAGGGAGGGAGGAGATGCTGACACCCGTCACCCGCTTCCCCTTCCCACGGCCGGGCTCCTGCAGCCCCCTGGCATGGGGGAGCCCCTGGCCATGCTCCCCTTTTTCTCAGTGATGCTGCTAAGGAAAGGTTGTACACCGGCTCCGTCCTTAGCTTGCCTTATGCCTCTCCTTTCCATTTTCCCCTGTTATTCCTCTCTGAATAAAAGGGATGGGTTAGCCACCTGGCAGGTGGGGATATCTGCACACAAGGGCTGCCTGGTCAAAACCAGCATCTTACAGCCATCCTCAACCTTTGCTGCATAAAAATAAACCGGGGGAAGTTATCCTGTGGCTTATAGCTGCGGTATGGGAATACACTAAAATGAAAACCCAGGCGTGGAATTAATGGATTGGGTACCCTACTACTCAAAGTAAAACACAGCCACTAACTGCTTCAGCACAGTGTACCAGTTATTTCACAGGTTATTTGTTCAAACCAAAGATTCCACCCCTGCCTAACTGTACTGTATATGAAACTCCAAATCTGCTACAGTTCCAGATTTATAAAATAGCATTATATAGAATATAGGCCTATTAATTTTACAGTCTAATTTCTGATTAGATTTTACAGCACCTCTGATGAACTGCATAGATTTTACCCATTAAAAATGATGACAATTCAGTTCTGTCATTTTAAGTGGAATTAAACCCAGTATTGCCAAGTATGATAATATCCTATGAAAAAATGAACAAACACTTATAAAAAATTGAAAAAAAAAATAATCCCAGCACCATGTTATTTCTGTACCGGAAAAGTTCACTTGCCAA
The DNA here is from genome assembly GCA_031468815.1 of Morus bassanus. Lineage (NCBI taxonomy): Eukaryota > Metazoa > Chordata > Aves > Suliformes > Sulidae > Morus > Morus bassanus. The sequence goes on from CM062568.1 coordinate 111,914,255, forward strand.
GACAGTGGGACTAACTGTTACCTGTTAGTGCAGTCAAGAACCTGTGGATCTGACAGCTGAAATCAACAGAAATTCTCCATTCGGGCTGAGCAGGTTAAGTAATGTTTTCTAGCACAGCTGTGTAATGTGTCTGTTGGCAATTAAAAGAGCCTGCTAGAGCTAGTTAAGAAGAAGTTTAAAGTAAACTGTTTTCTATCAGAGAATAGTTTTGTTAAAAATTAAAATCTCAACATAGTCTATGCCTTGTTTTAGAGGAAACAAAAAAACAGTGGGGTTTTTTTAGAGGGAAAAAAAATCAAACACTGAAACAGCCTGTTCTTGACTGTTTTTTTATTTTAAGATGCAAACCTAAATAAACAACCCCAAAACCAAAAACGGAAGTGTTGTAATATGAAAATAAAATTTCCATTTTCTTTGCTGTCAATTTTAAATTTGGGGAAGGGGCTTATTCTGATTTGAAACAAAGCCAGATTCTGAAAACAGACATAAAATGACATTCCCACTTGTGACATGACTTTCCATTTGCATTTGCAGATGCAAGGTATATTTTTTAGCTCTTATTTGCTACACTAAACCCGTTGACTTCACTTGAAAAGAATGGCACGTTTCCCACTAACTTTATTAGTGACAGGATTGGGCCTTGATGCAATACCTCATGTCACAGCAGTAAAACTTGTTGCCAATAGACTGTCTCAAGGGAGGAGATTTCCAGTAACTGCTCCCTGAGAACTATTCTAAAAACGCATCTTTTTCTGTCCAGCCATTGGGAGAATGATACACTCCATCCCTAAAGAGAGGGGCACTGACTGAGCTGCATTGATGGCACCAGAGGTCCCTGCTGGCTTGTTCACTGAACAGAACTGGCAACTGACTCTGAAGATAAAAGTTCTTGACGTTTTTCCAAGCTAGTGGAATTGAGCTGAGTGACACTTAGAAATAAATAGAGGAGGGAATAGTATGATCTTGAATGACAGCAGAGCTTTCATGAAAGACTTTCATGGGGGAGATGTGGGATGTACTGTTCCAGGCTTGAGTCTAGGGGATTTGTTGACAGTTGGATAATGTGCATGTCTGCTACCGCTAGTATGAAATGTAGAGGAAAACAAAGGGGAAAAGTTCCAAATTAATTATTTATTCCCACTTAAATGGTTAAAAACAAAATACAACAATATATATCTCTCTTCCCTAAAATTGACTCTCTGCAAATTGCCAATCTCATTGGAAATCTGTTAGAAGAACGTTCTTTCTCCTGACAAGGAAATGTACTTCATGCAAAACATTTGTCATTTGTCTGTTATTATAATTCATGATCTTATCCTTCATTCACTTGCTTAAGCAAACAGTAATAGTACTTTTAACCCAAGACTTCAAAGGTAAAAATATTGTGAAGAGGTCCCCATTCTTTTTCTTCTCATCTCTGATCTCAGCCAAAGCCTTTGAACATCAAAGTGGCTCAAAGTTTGGGGCAAGTTCTTAAGGATCAGGTTGCTAGAAAGAAATTCATTGAATTTCCATGTTCATATTCAACATGGACCAGAACAAATATTAATATTCAAGAAACGTTTAATCACAACAATTAAAACAAGTTGCTGCTTAATCTTTTTGCTCAGTACAATGAAGCTCACTCATTGCATTGTATTGCTGTGAAAAATCCTTAACTTCTGTTAGTCAGAAATTGCTTGAAAAACATTCTAACCTAGGAACTACAAAGCAATTAGGAATTTAAAATAAATTCCCCAAACAAAGAATGTTGCCATTTTAATTACAGTATCACACTGTCGTGTAAGAGGTTAACACTGAAAAAATGAATCTTGTACCCTCAATCTATTACCTCTAAGCAATTCTCATTTTCACATTAATTTTTGTAGGCTGTCATCTAAATTAAATACTTTTCAGCTTTGTCAGTTTATCTCTCTGTGTATTCTCATTACAGCAGTCACTAGAGCCAAAGTATTTTAATCTTCAGTATAATCCCTGTAGGACCATATTCTTAGCTACAACTTTAGGGGTTCTACAACTGGTCTTTTTCTTTTAAAGAGCAGTACTCCTTTGTACAGCAGCTCTTGCCCTTGTAAGGACTTTCTATAAAAAAGTAAGTTTTGCAGTCTTTTCTGAAATTACCTTCATTGTCAGTGGCTAGGTAGTCATAAATCCTCCCTTTCCCCATTACTCACCTTCTAATTTCTGTATTCTTGGGAAAGTGTCTAATAACACTATTCTGGTAGGTTTAACTTCTGGTCATTTAAAAACCAAATCCTGGGGACAAAACTCTTAACATTTTCCTTTTTTTCTTTTTAACTGATAAGAAAATATCGAACATAAACCTAAACAATAAAACATGTTAGTCCTAAAACTCGATCCCTCCTCAGATCAGCGCAACCATACCCGAGTGCGCAAACCTGAATGTCCACAAGAATCTGCAATCTCCAGCAGGAACGCATGCCATCGGGAGGGCCAGTAAAGTGGGCTAGCAACTCTGCCACGCGACTGCTTCTGACTTAGGTTATGGTGTGTTTTGTTATGGAGAATTTTCACTGACTTCAGTAGCACCACCCAAGAAGTAAAGTACTTGTTTGATTAAGGTTGCCTGAAAAAACAGGCTGCCATTGTTTGTTTGCCAGGGTGGGCTTTTGGGTTTTTTATTTACTTATTTATTAGTTAATAGTAAAGAGTGCTTAGTCCAAATTCTTACAAATGACTAGAAGGACCAAAATAAATTTAAACAGCTCCTTAATCTGTGGCAGCTGACAGACAAAACACCTTCACAAGCCAGAACTCCTCAGGAGACAATGCAAATCTCATGCAGCTTGTGGCATACTCAGACCATCGCCAGGCACAGCAGCCCAGGCTGCCTCTGTCAGTCCTAGTCCTCTCATCAACCTGACAGAAGGGTGATCGCACATGTGGGTTTCCTTCAGAAGAAAAGCAGTTTGCAAAGAAATAAAGCACATACCTAAGTTTAATTTCAATACGTAGGATATACCCATAGCGCACAAGCACCTGGATTCAGGAGCTGAATAGTGCTTCTGAATCTGCCAGTTGGGATACACCAACTCTTTCTAAAAAATATATGAGAAATGAAAGGATATGAGCAGAAAGCCATCACCCAGTGTCCATGCAATAGCTTTAAGAACATGAGTAGAGGCTACATAGGTTTACAGCTCATTTTTTCTGAAGTCAGTGATAAAGCCTCCATTAACTTAACTTGGTAGGATCAGTCCCCTGATGAATATCTCTTAGTAATAAGTCAAAGTTCATGAAAAACTTGGTAGGCAAGAGCAGTAATAGCTTAAATAGATTTTGTGGTGTATTAGTAGCCACCATGAGAGAACAGCAGGTATGAAACATGCATTACTCTGTACAATACATTGCCCTGGAAACAGAACTTGCTTTACAAGATGAAATTTGATAATTGGTCTCATTGGCAGATCAACAAGCTGGGCATTAAAATAATCTAGTCTGGGGAACATGAAAGCATGAATGAGCAACAAGGAAAGCACATTTATTTCAACTAATAATAGGAAGCTTTAATCTTTTGACTGCAATACTGAAAGAAGAGTGTGCAATCAAAAACCACATAAGGATTTTAACCAATGAACCTGGGTTGAATTTTAAAGATGGGTTAGAAGTTCAAGTGGGTTTGGGTTGATGGCAAGAGCCAGCCATGAACAGCTGAGTTTTGTCTGATTTTAACTGAAGAAAATTGATGCTCGTAGAGGCTTTTATAGTCACCAGCTTGTCAATATGGTAATAGCATAGTTTGAAATTGCTGGTTTGGTTGACAAATAGATCTGTGTCTTGTCGGCATAGAAATGAAACCCAGCATCATGCCAATGAACAACCCTGTGCACAGGCAGCTTCGGGTTGCTGAGTAAGAACGGGGCCAAAATGGAACCCTACAGAGCACGAGAAATAAATGCTCTAGGAGAAGGACACAAATTACCCTTGAAAATATAATGCAGGTAACTGTTGGATAAATATGTTTTAAGCCAATTTAGAACTGTGCCAAACAGGAAGATAAAGTCCCTCAGGCATTCAAGAAGAACATTAAGATCTAGCAAAATGAGAGTAGCTGGAGAATGAGAATCTGTCTTTAGGAGAAGGTTACATCTCACTGCTGTCTTGCTGAAAATTTTAAATAGTGAAAAACCCACCCAAAATATAGAATTAGATTCCATACTCACTGAAGCCAATGGCAAATCTTTTATGTATTTTGGTGATGCTGGCTTATGGGGATGTAAAGTAAGATAGTAATTCACAGAGGGTTTTTATGCTTTGTGTTGTGTATCAAAATAGCTATTTTTTTCAAGAGAACAAACAGAACTTGTGCATGGTGTTGCATCTCTTGCTTTCTTTTGGATTCCAGCAACTCAATAATGCTTATTGTTAATATTTTTCATTTAACCCCAGAAAAGACAAGAACAAGACAATTAATCGTAATAATTGAGTGAAACATTCCGCAAATCTGATTTTTATCAATCTTTAAGAATTTGAGAAAACATTCAACAGATTACTTTTTATCTTCTGGTTTACAGATTTTATTTCTACCAGAAGCATTCTAGCAGGATTGGAAAATGTTGATGAAAATATTCACTGATATTTCAACTCTCAGTGAAGAGATAGGAGAAAGAAGGAATGAAAACTTGTAAGAGAACAGCTGTGCAACAGGAGGAAAGGTTGAATATTCTCCTCCTTTGCACGGTCCAGACCATTCAATTTACCCAACAATTTTTTAAAAAAATAGAATTTTTTTTTGGATGTGAAGGTGGGAACAGGGAAAAAGCTGAGGAGTCATAGAAAACAGAATTACATGTCTTTATGTCATGATTTACACTGTGTTTTACTCATAAATCCAAGTACAGCTTATTACTGGAATCGCAGTAGATCTCTGATACTGGGAAAGAGAATTTCAGTTGAGAATAGTGAGAGTCATAACACAGTAAATTGTTTCTGCCTTTTTTTTCTTTACAGAAAGGAAATGAACAAAATCTATTTACAATTGAAGGAATAACTCTGGAAAACACATGAAACTGTTTGTTTCAAAAAGTCAAGAATTCATCTGAATTGTTGCTTTATTTATTAGCTTTCTTTAAGCATCCATATGAGCAACATCAATCAGACAGCATGAGTAGAAAATTACAAACAACTAGTACATAAAGTGGCTTGGGAGAGGTGAAGAAATGTTTATGGATTTAATTAATTTATATTGTGTTGATGTGGCAAATTTAACTGCTTATTAATTATTTGTTAAATAATTGTGATCACCTTTTCAGGAGTTTAAATCTGCTCTAGACAAACTACACAGACACTTTTTATTTTTCAAATACATTTTTTCAAGTAACCTTTTTTGTACAGTTCTGTTGGTAGACAATGCTCCCGGCCAGTAAAATATTTAAGAGTTATTAGGGATATAGAATGTAACATATTTTAGCAGACACCTGTAAGGAGTCGTGTAAGTCCTCACCCTTCTATAAAGAAAGTTAGTGATAGTGTTAAAGAACGGATGTTTCAAGAGTTTAAATACCATTTACATTAAAGAAGGGATTTTAGGGAATGGAGTAATTTTAAATAGTTTGTCAGAAAAAGATGGATCCGTTTGTATCTTGTATGAGATGAGAGTATTCTGCTCAAACAAAATAACAAAACAAAACAAAAAAGAAGGCACAGCATCACGTTAGACAAAATTCAACATGAAAACATTTGAAATATTTCTTTTTCCTGCTGCTTGACCTTCTGATTCCTCAGATGGGGGAGGAGGCAAGAAGCAGGAATCCCTAGGAGTACAAACTTCTCCCTCTATAAGAGGGGCTTCCAAGTTCAGGCTTCCTGAAGTATTTTATCAAGACAACAACATTAAGGTCCTGGTTTCCCAAATGAATTGTACAGTGGGCAATAGTTAGAATCATACTGGAGGACTTAAAATGTTGCTTCTCAGTCCAAATAAACATGAAACAAAACTTTCAAACTATTCACAAAATGTAATTATTCTCTCCACTCAAGCTTTTACTTTAAAAAAGTTGTTTCAGCCATTGTAATGCAGCAAAATGGATGTTTTCAAATGAAGAACGTAACGCAGAGATTCTCTGTGCTAAGTCATCAAAAGTCAGAATGAATTTTCTTCTCCACAGAAAATACTTTCACATATTTTTAATTATCATATATTATTTATTGATTTATTAATATTAATGATACTAGTAATTATAATAAAAATAATTATATATTATTTATTTTATTATATTTCAGACAAGAAAAAAGAGATCCAATTATTTCAAAATTAAAAATTAGATATATATATATATAGAAACAGGTTATAGTATCTGCTGTTTTAATGTGGAAGTATCCCCACATTCTTACTCCTTGGTTTTTGAAGCAAGAGTAGTCTTGGTTAGGCAGTTCTCTGAAATATGTACAAAAAGCGGCAAGAGAAATTTCCCAGTTCTGTGAGGGGATGTAACTTATGTGAACATAACTGTTGCTATCTGGTTTATGGTGAGCTGAATCACTCCTATGCCTCTGCCAGCTTTATGTCACATGTAAAATACTGGTACGATGATCAACAGCATCAAAGCTGGATTTGTTACATAACTAACATTTAGTGAATGTCTCCTAATAAACCCTAGATATTTGTATGCTAATAAAAATATGCAAAGATATACAGTTGGATCAGGTGTAAAAGCACAGCTCTTATGATTCTGATAAACTAATCACAAAATACAATCAAGCAGAAACTTATCTAAGCTTACATGGCCCAGTGATTTGAGTTCCTTAAGTTTTTTGATACACAATTTAAATGGATTTTTCCCATTAGGCATCTGTAGGTAAACAGAAGCAGTAATCACTTGTGGCTAAATCTGTCACGTTAGGTAGGTAAGCGCCAATTTTTTTTGAGAATATTTAATCTTTAGAACTGGGGCTGTGTTTTCCAAACAGTCACCTTTTCGGCACCTAGCCAAAGAAGCCAGATTTTTCTCAGAATTTCTTGGTTGTTACTTTTCTGAGGGCTTTCATGAGCGATGTTAGGAAATGTTGGGTAGTAGTCCATGTTCTTTCTCCTTCCATTATGTTTTTGTCCATTTGTGAAAATTGTTAAGTGTAGGTTTTCCCACAATAATAGTTTTTTCCTTTTCATTATAAAACAAGAAAATCATAAAGATCTTTTGAATTCCAGTAATCTTCTGAGGCCAACCTCTTTCCTTCACCTTTCCCTCCAACTCTCACAATAAAAAAAAGAAAGAAAACAATCGCAACTTAGAAAAAAAAAATTGCAGACAAATGGAAAAGATAAGATGATACTTTGGTGTTTAAAACACTGGTATTGCATTATTTCATCAGTAAAGTGAGGGACCCTGTGCCATGTTAGAAATTTGCCATTTACTTTACACTCTGGTGGAACTGAAGTCAGATGAAATAAATCAGGACTTGCCTGTTTTCCTTTTATTTGTTGTTAAATAAAATAAGCTGTTATTTATTATTTTTCTTATAAATGGAGAAAAAGAATAAAGAAGTTAGAACTTTGACTTAAGGTAACTCAGGTAAATGTTCCAAGTTAGTGGATGGGTAGAACCATAGCTTAAGTGTATTCAAATAACTTGTATTTTATATTATTGCTTTTCCATCAAAGGTTCTCTTGTTCATAAGCTAATATGCAGGGAGGTAAATATATTTAATAAAAATACATGACATACACAGCTTAGCTTAACACAGCCGTTTCATTTACTTGAGTCAGAGCACTTAAGATCATTTGTACTAAAGAATATTATTACAATTTTAATATGTAATTAAAGTGTTCATATATTGTAAAACATTAGCCCAGTACCTGTACTATTCTGAAAGGCAAACACAGGAGACTTTAGCTTCATTTTTTTAGCTGCTTCCTAATGGTCCTTTCCAGAACTTTATTCATTTGCAGTGTGGTATTGGCTGCCAGATCACCGTATGTGTAATTCGTACGTACTGTTCATTTTATTTTAGAACATACTGTTTCAACAACATGGCTTGTGTCATCATGAGAACCACGACAAAGGGTTATCCAGATTTCACGATAGCCAGCCAGAAAAATGGGGCTGTGAAACAATATTGTTACTGAGAGTAACTTCAAAATGCAGAGTGTGAGAGAGGGCACGATACTTCAGTCCTCATTCAATCTGTTATTGCTGACATGGGGAACATCTTTGTCAAAGAAAAGGGGAAAATACAAAGTCTGAAAGGAATATGCAGGTTCTGAGTGGTTTTGGCTACATGCATATAACCTTCTCAGATGTCATCTTTGCATCATCGTCAACCCACGAGTAGTAACAGTATTTTCGCAGTGTTATACCTGCTCCACTGGTACTTTCTCGTGTCAGTTTGGAAGTAGTGACTCCAGGCTGGTTATTTCCTGGACAATGCCTTCACACTATCAGGAACATGACTCATCAGAGCAACCTTCTCAGAAGTATGTTTTTCATGTTTGTTTGTGCGAGTGGGATGAAACTGCATAAAATTCACAAGTACAAGATGTGTTCTTCTGGCTAAAACCGCCAGTGTTTTATTCTGGTAAAATATTAACAATTAATGCAAAGTAGTCATATCAACTTAGCATACACCCTTTTGATTCCTCCATGAAAGGTGTTAAGAGGGGCTGAAAGTATTGTTTATTTCCTGCCACCAAATATAAGACCCAAAATATTAGTTCCTGTCTACGGTCAAAAAATGCATACCTCTACCCCAAAAATGCATATGGGAAAGTAAGCCTCACCCTAGCTCATGCCTCAGAATACAGTGCGCTAGAGGCATGGCCAAAACTCACCAGATGCTGCAAGCATATGATTCCTCCATGAGTGTTTATATGGTACAGCTGTCTTCAAATGTTTTTGTAATTGAAAAGACTCTAGCATCTGGTCCTTTGCTTATTACTCTTAGATCAAGTAGTCACAATCTGAAGTCTACTTTTAAATAATGCAGAAAAAAAAAAAAAGAACGTGAGGCGCTAAGGGTACATTTCTCTCAGATGACCTGCTTGGAAGTACTTGTAAAAATATAAGTAAACTGTATAATTAAAAAAAAAAAAAAGCAGAAAACAACTCCAGTAGGGAATGATACGAGTTATGTATGGATACAAATACCTTTTTCATTTTAAATGTAGGTAGATAAAGTAACAAGCGGTATGTAGTCTTGATATGTTTCAGTTCTATAAAGAGTATATTACTCTTCCCTTTACATGTTCCTACGTAATTCAGCTCCACCTCCAACAGTTGCAGACTTGCTGCTGCCATGAACAAAACGGGGTATGTGCTATGATACGCCCTGCAGAAACCCTTGCCCTGGACCAGTTCTTCCTCTGATAACACTCATAGGGTTCCCATTGATTTCATTCAGTTAGTCCCAGATCGTACTCCTGAAGAAAGGCAGACTTTTCCACCTTACTGCTTCAGATTTATGAACACTATTACCCGATTAACATTTATCTAGGCAAACCTCCTTTGAAGACAATTTTTGAATAAATAAGAATCATAATGATTCTTAGTTTTCAGTTTTGGTTTGTTTTTTTTTTTTTGTTTTTTTTTTTATTTTGTGTGCCTACATAAGTTCTAGAATACTAGGTGATTTAATCCCCTGGGAAGGCACCTTTGAAATAGTGGGTAATCTGACATATTACATGAATTGAACTAGGCTGAGTCAAGGATGGAATCTCATTATTTGTCTATGTAAGGCTGACAAACTATTTTAGAGGAAGATTTAGTCTGGAAATGAATTTCTGTAAAGCTACCTAGCTTCTCGACCATATCCTAAGCCTTTCATATCATGATTGGATGCCATAAAGCAAGGCCTTAATTATTTTGATTGAAAAAGGTAGTTTAGGAGCTGTTAGTTTTTTGAGAGGCTGAGATAGCCTTAAAGGAAAATCAAAATGAGAGCAACTGTAGTTCTCCCAAGCTCTTCAAAGCACTTTATGTGATTTAAAAATAGGCTAGCGTTAGCTTAAAAATGTTTGGGAATCATGTAACAGCATTTTCATTTTCTTTTTGAAAATAATACACGTCTTATTACCACATGACACAGACCTATGTGTTTTACTTCAGCAAGATAAAGACAAAGATTATTACTGGACCTGTAGCTTTGTTCATAATTTTTAAATGTGTTATTGTAATCATCAAAGTAATCAAAGAAAAGCTGGGGGTAAGTCAATGATTTACTTAACCATTTTTTGAAACTGTCACACAGATTAATTTTGTACTTCAAGAATGACAGAATCACAATTACATTTTGATTTTGATAGAATTCCTACTAGATCAAAACCATACCTTTCTGCCTTGAGATTTCTGGATAGCAATTGTAAAGGGGAGGGGTGTGTGTGTATTATTATATGTTTTTATGAATATAAAAAGAAGTGGCTCATGGATATTACCGAAGTACGGTACCAACAACTCTCCACTAAGTGCCTGCAATTCTGGGAATGAGTTGTAATATAACCTCTATAAATGTGTTTTTCTCTTCCAAGACCAATCCAAAGGTAGTTTAGGTTTTCCTGTCGTAACCGGCCTTCCATTTACAGGCATCTTACAGTGATGAATTCCCCTTGAAGAAAAAACTTGAAAAAACATCCCCTTTTGTGGCGTCTATAATGAAGTGAAGGTGTAGACACCACCCACAGATGGTAGATAGGTAGGTACATGGGTAGATGCTCGTCTTTTATGCTTGGAGGGTGAGCGAGCGTTTAGGTTTGGTTGAAGACTGCACAGGAAGAACCAACAAATGCATATCAGTTCTTTCATACTTCTTGAGAGGCTGATTTCACTGCGTGTTGAAATCTTTCCATTGCTTGTACAGAGTATTTATTTCATATATTGTTTGAATTCCCATAGTTCAGGTAAATACGAGCAAGTGGCACAATTCAGTGTGATATGAATATTACGTGTTGGAAATAACCTGCTAAATCCATACATTGTATTATTTAATACGGTTTCAGTTGATTGTATCATACCAAAACCTGCGTCCTCAGGCGACTGTACGTTACCTAACAACAATCATTTTAACAAATATTCCACATGCACCTTTTTTCTGTTGCTTGTCCAAGATTCCTCATTTTGTAGGTCTCTCGTCTACGCAATACGTTCCCTAAGGTTAAGAATGAAAGAGGTCTCTACTACAGACACTCTTGATTGAAATAGCAGCTAAATTGCTGCAGTAATGAGAAAATTTCCTTTTCCCTGGATAATTCAGCTGCTTAGCATTGAAAAATTTTTGAGATAAAGATTCTTCATGACATAAAAAAAATTAAAGATCGTTTCTTTAGAATGAGCCTACTACGGAAATGCAGAGCAAAACTTATTGTTTTACTGTGGGTACGATCAGGCTATATTAAGAGACTCAGGCTCTCGAAAAAAGAGACGGTTGTATAGACACTGTGACATGCTTTAGAAAATGCTGCTGTGTTTCTGGAAGAAAGTGGTTAAAAACACATGATGATGAAGTTAACCTAAATCTTTCATTGGCTTAAAAAAAATAGGTCAAGTAATACATTACTAGCTCTGCTGTAAGCCTGTACACAATCCGTACATTCCAAAGTGAGAGAGGTTTTGCTTAACATTCTTACATCTCCTCTCATCCATGGTCTCACTCGGCTAAAATATTTGGCTTTTCACAAGTGTGACTCCTTTTTGTTTTCTTTAAAGTGGAAACGCATGTGTTCTTTAACGCCGTTAGCCTTTTACTAACAAGACGCTTGAACCTGTAATTATTTTACCCGAGGTTTAGAACTAAAACGTTGGCATATGTTAATGCAGATATTGCCACGCAATTTATGAGCGACTTGTAAACAGAATCGTTTCTCTCTTCCCAGTCTTTAACTTCTAAAAGTAGAGCGTCGAGAAGCGTTCCGTGACGCGTTCGCCAACACCACGCGGAGCGCCGGGGCCTTCGTTAAGCACAGGCGCACGGGAGACGACATGAAGGTCACGGGCACTTCGCAGCTTCGCCTGCACGGCCAGGCTCAGCGCGTACCTCCGGGCGCTCTCCTCCTTGGCGGGAACGAGGTCTGAAGCACAACTTGCCGTTTAATGCCGTTTCTGAGGGCAGGGGCTGTGGGGATGCCGCCGACCAAAATGGAGGGCGGCCTCCTCTTGGAAGCTCTGCCCAAGGCTGGGTTATCCTCCCCAGTTGCTCACTGCCGGCCGCCTGGGCACACAGCACGGCTTCGACGAGCCGTTTCGGCCCCGATTCGCGGGCTGCTCCCGCGGGGGGCGCCGTGCGGGAGCCGGGGGTCGCCCCCGCCCGCGGCGCCGGGCCCGCCGGGCGCCCCGCCGCAAGGCGGCGGCGGGAGGGCGGCTGCCCTCCGCCCCCCGGGGCCCGGCGGGACGCGCCGGCAGCCGTGAGGGCAGGGCCGGGGCCGCGAGAGGAGGCGGCGGGGAGGGACGGAGGGCGGCAGGGCCCGGGAGCCGCCGCAGGTGCCGGGGCGGCCGCTGCCCTTCCCCGGGGGCGGCCGCCGGGAGCCTCTCGGCTCCTCGTTCACAAAGCAAACCAAACAAAAAGTTTTTAGCGCGCGGTTTTGGGAGAAAAGGCTGACAACGTAAGCGCTAAAACGGCAAGAAATGGTAACCGCTGGAAGCGCCCCCCCCGCCCCCCCGTTATTCTAAGCGAGCCGGAGGGAAGAAAAAAAAAAGAAACCAAAAAAAAAAAAAAACAAAACAAAACAAAAAAACAGAGGTGTTATTTTTGAGCCACCGCTGTTTTCATTAAATTCGGGTCCTCCGGTGCTATCGCTCCTAAGTTTGTTTCCCGGGGGCTCTGCGCCTTCAGTTGGCTTAATTAGAGAGGGCAGGAGGCGACCGCCGGACGTGCGACGCCCGTAGCGGCGACGCGCCCCGCCGCCGCCCCTGTCCCTGTCCCTGTCCCTGTCCCTGTCCCTGCCCCTGCCCCTGCCCTGCCCGCAGGGTGCGGGCGGCGCCCGCCTCCCCCCGCTTCCCCCCCACCCCTCGGGTTGGAAAAGGGTTAAGAAACTTGGCTGGCGAGATGAATGGCGCGGCGCGGGGAGGGGCCGGGCCGCGCTGGGCTGCGCCGCGCCGCGGCGGGCGAGGTGGAAGGCGGGGAGGATCGCGGCTGCGGGTTAGGCTTTGAAAGTCCGCCTCGCAGGCATTGCAGCAGAGCCCCGAGCCGCGGAGGGGCGCGGAGCGGAGCGGAGCGCAGCTCATCTCGCTGTGTATGTGCGCGGGGCCGGCCGGCCGGGGGGGACGGACGGACGGACGGACGCGGGGAGGGGGCGGGGGGGACGCGGCGCGCCCTGTCCTGCCCTGCCCTCCAGGCGGGGGGACCCGGCCGCGCAGCTCGGCTCTGGAGCCGCCGCCGCTGTGCGCAGCTCCGCGCCGGGACTGGCAGCCGGCGCCCCCGGCCGCGGGGCTGGGGCGGGTGCGTGCCCGCTGCTGCGCGGGGGCCGCCGCCGGGGGCGAGGCCGGCCGCCGGCCAGCCGCCCGCCCGCCCGCCCGCCCGGGAGGAGCCGCCGCCGCCGCCGCGTGGGGGTGCGCGGGCCCGCTGCGGGGTGAGTGCGGCGCTGCTCCGGCGGCGGCCGCGCTGGCTGGCGGGGGAATGGCGGGCCGGGCCGGGCCGGGGCCGCGCTGCCGGGCGGGGAGGCGGCGGCGGCGGCGGGGAACAATGCCGGGGTGAGCCCGGCGCGGGGCGGCCGCGGCGGCGGGGGCTGCTTCCGGTGGCGGCCGCCCCTCCGGCACCCCGCGCCCCCGGGGCGAGCTGAAAGTTTGCCCGGCCGGGGGGTGCGTTTGGGGGAGCCGGAGGGGCGGAAAAGTTACTAGTCGTTACCCCCGAGACCCGCGAGTGTTCTCCCGAGCGCCGGCTGCAAGCCTCGGTCCCCGTTCCGGAGGGGCACCCTCCTCCTCCTCCTCCTCCTCCCCCTCCTCCCGGTGTGCCCGTGAATTATTTAAAGAGCCGCAAGCTCGGTGCGCAGCGGCTGCGGCGGCCGGAGAGGCGCCGAGACCCGGCCGCGGCCTCGCTCGCCGCCGCCTCCTCCTCCTCCTCCTCCTCCTCCTCCTCCTCCTCCTCCTCCTCCTCCTCCTCCCTCCCGCCGCCCGGCTGCTCTCGCAGCAGCTGCGGGCAAGGCCAGGCTTACCCCGAGCTCGCCTCCTCCCGCCCGGCCCCGCCGCGCGGTACCGCCCGCCGCCGCCTCCCTCCGCCGGGCAGCGCGCAGCCGGTGCCTGGGGCGCCGTCCCCGGTGCGCCTCGCTGTGCCGCCCTGCTTCCCCTAAAGATGCCTTCTCATCGCACCGGGCTCCGTAGGGACGTCGCTGTTTCCTTTCTAGACTAAAGGTTACTTTTCCAGACGTGTTTTTGTGTCCCTGAAGCCCTTTAAAGGTGATTTCCCCCCACCCCCCGCCCCTCCCTTTCTCCCTCCGGAACGCGTTGTTTGAGGCTGTTCTTCGTAAGTGTCAGTCGGCAATTAAGTTGGAGGGTAGTGAAACCGAGAGAAACTGTAGTGTCGGGGCATAGGCAAAAATAAGAGCCAGCTCTGTAACGTGCGCACAGCCTTGTGTCTGTGCTGCAGCTCTCTTGTCCGTCTCCTGTCTCGTGGGTTCTGATGGTTTGCTAGCTTTGTAATTTAAAGAAGAACTGAGCGAAAATGCTTGACACGTGTGGAAGATGTCGAAAAATCGGTGGGGTTTCTGGCTTTGAGATCGTGTTGATGTTGGGAAAGCTGAAGTGGAAGTTGTCCCCTTCTGCCTCATCTCTCTGGAATCTGGAGACTATATTATTCCTTGTTTTATTTTGAGGGGACCTGCCTGCAGTGTCTGACAGCTCGCAGGCTGATTAGAATTTAACTGAGTCATGGCACTATAAATGTTCAGAGATACTGTAAAGCTTTATTTAACAAAGAGCGCGACTCCAGTCTGCAAAGACCCACGGGGAGGAAGCAGTCACTTGTGGAAGGGGGGTGGCGTATTCCTGCGCGAGGGGTAGAAAACCTTTTCCTTTAACGTTCAAATGCCGTTTGCTGTTTCTGGGGCTGACTGAACACGCTAGAAAGTGGCACGTTAAGATGCCCTATGACAAAAGCTTTCTGAATTGAGGATATTTTGTGGTTAAAATCTGATTTAACGGCATCTGCGTAATCGTTGCTATATGGGCAGCAAGAATTGGCGTCTCGGAGAGCAAAAGTTCTCATCCGGAATGGTGTTCGGGCAGGTTTGGGGCTTCTGCTGTCTGGGGCAGTTGTCCTCCCAAACTTGCGGTTGCAAAGTCTGACTTATTTTATCAGCAGTCTCTTGAGATAGAGTTGACGTTGACTCCGGAGCAAGGCAGCAAGTTTGTCGTGAGTGAAATGCGTGCGTAGGGGTGTACGTGTTTGCTGAGCGGGATGGAAGAGGTAACAAGTAGTGACTGCATCTTTCACGTAGGGGAGAAACCTGATCTCCCGTTAGACTGGCCTGTAGTTCTGAGTTACCTAATGAGCGGGAGCTGTCAATGGCTTTTTGCAGACCGTGCATGCACAGAACACAAGATGCTGTCAAATGCCAAACTGTACTGGATGGATTTTTTCTTTTTTCTATTAGTCTTGGGTTAGAAAATTACCGAATTAAAACATGCTCTTCCTCTCTGCTTCCCGTACTTGTCACTTTTTCTACAGTGAAAGATGTGCTAACCAAAATTGGAGGAAAATAAAATAACCAAAATTTATTGTAGTTATAAAAACTGTGTTGATAAAGAAGTAAAAGTGAACTAATGTTTTTATGTTGCAGACTTAAACGGATGATTTAGGCGCTGGCTGTATCACCTGCAGTGTTTGATAGCTGTGCTTAGGGTGAGTCTGTTCTGTAAAAGGCATCAAGGAAATTTCTTTTTTTTAAAGTGATTCAGTAAAGGTGATAGAACTCAAACATGAATTAACTTTATGGCAATCATATTTGCCTGTAGGTTTTCCTTAATGTGGGATTGGTTGAAAAGAATTGACAAAGGCTTGCTTGCTTAAAGCTTGTTTTTTCTTTTCAGAGCTAACTTTTATTTTTCTGGCTTTGAACATTGGCGAAAGGTTTCTGTAATGCCGGCTGTATTATTGTTAGCAGTGAGAGCGCTGTTAATTTTACCAGTGACAGTGAGGGACATTAAAAGATAAGCTATGTTTTGTGTTGCGCTGAGCACATGTGTAAACTTGCCCAAGGCAAAGCCAGGGAGTTGCATTTCCCGCAGTCAGCTGTCTTGCTCAAGGGTTGCGCTTGACGCCTCCTTGCAGGGCCATCAGAGAGGACGTGAAAGACTCTGATATTTTGTTAATTTTAGAATAGGTGTTCGGAACTTGCCTGAACCTCAAAACCCAAATGGCTTGTGGGCTTTTTTCCCCTGTATGTGAATGTACAGGGGGCGGAGGGGGTCCGGGAGGGAGACTGGGGAGAGCGTGGGGTTTCCAGCTGGGCGCCTGGCGTGGGGGCACAAGTCCCTTTGCGAGGGGGGCTTCGGTGGGCGACCTCCCACGCGCGGGGCCTGCAGGCGGGGGAGGCCGGGCTCAGCCGCCCGGCTGATCTCCCGGCTGGGCGATGCGCGCTGAGCGATGGGCTGGGTTAGGAGCAGTAGGCGGGATAAGTAGGATAACTATCTTATGGATTAAAAAAAAAGGATAAATACCCTTTTGGGACAAGTAGTGCAAGTTTTGAAGTATAAATCATTACTGCTCAGCAGGGGTTTAATGACAGGCAAGCGGAAAGATAATGTAGGTAGGGAATGAAGCCGGAACAGGAGGAGAGGGCATGAAAGAATATGCACAAATGTACAAAAAAAGATAAAAAAACCATAATCTTAACAGTCTGTCTGAACAGTCTTAAACTAAAGACGAAAAGGTTAATGGTAACAGCATTTGTGGTTTGCTTGCTCTTCCTGCCAACAGGCCAAACCGATAAGAACAGTATCTGAACCTGTCTATGGCAAATATGAGAAAAGTATTCAGAAGGCTCGTGGCATTGCTTTTGGATGTTATGGTGTTAGGGTTTTGCTAGTTGCATTTGAAAATACCGAATGGGGAAACAGCGTGCTATGGTGGGCGGGCGTTACTTTGGGTGGACGTCTCTGATGACGTAAAAACTTTCTTCCCTTCTTGGATGGGAAGATCTGCCTTGGGAAAAGCAGGCAGAGGGAATCTTTTGTTGAAGATGAATGCCTATACTTCAGCGTTTCTGGATTATTTATTTAAAATACTTAGAAATGTTAACGGACCTATTTAGCACTAGAAAGAATTAATTTGGTAATTTTTTTGGCTGTCTGTTGCAGGTCACTTGGCTTGATGGTTGAAGGAGGAGAATAGGAACTAAGACTCATGTAAATAAATACTCATGCGTAGAAAGGGGAAGAAGCACTTGCTAGCTATCTTAGTTTGGGTCAAACCCCTCCTGGCATAGTCTTCTCATACTTAAATTGTTACTGGAGCTCATTGCTCCTGTTTAATTGCCTGTCTTGAGAGAAACCCTGTTTTCATACCACTTATTTCTAAATACTGTTGTCTTCAGCAGAGGAAAACAAGTTTTGCTTACAGACAAAATCAGATTAAAAGCAGAAGCTACAGATCTTCTATTAGTCACCGGTTTCTAAGAGGTTGAATTTAGTGTAGGAAAGAAGCTCAGTGTTGGGGAAGACTTCTGGTGGGCTGTTCTTCCTCCTCTCGAGAAAGAAAGTTGTGAGGAAGTCATCAGGAGAGATCAGGCGCTAGATGTAAAATACTCCTGACCAAAACTATTATTTGAAAACAAATAAGGGAGTGTTTAATTTGCCCCAAAAAGTGCTTGATGAATTTCAGTGTTGAAACAGGTCTAAGTAATATGTCTTGCTCACAGAAGAACGGTATTTTTGTTCCTGTCGGTGCTAGGCTGATACTGCTGCTCTGATGCTGATGTTTTTCACAGCGAACTTTAAGATGGATTCACAGCTATGGGCTTTCTACTTCTTCTCTGTGCCGCCCCCCCCCCCCCCCCCCCCCCATGAAAATGGAGTGGGAAGGGAAATCGAAAAGGCTTTTTCAGTGATATAGAAAGCAGGGCTTGCCTCAGAGGTAGAAAGAAATGATCATTCTTGCCCCAGGAGATTGTCCTGTTGGCGTTGTTTGTGTCATCACCTATCCCACTTTCAGCAGTTTATAATACAAAACAAATCAACATTCAAAAAAACTATCAGGTGGGCAGGGCATGTGATCCAGATGTGAAGTTTTTGGGAATAAAGTATTATTCTAGAGAAGCTTTTTTGTTTGTTTGAGTTTTTTTCCTCATTTTTAAAACATTATTGAAGGAATAGGGAGTTTTTCCCAGAAATAACAAATTCTTTTGTTCTCTTTTCTCTGAACTCTTATAAACCTTTTGTAGTCACTTGGAACAATGCAGAAAAGACTGTTTAATGCTGACCTAAAGGAAATCCTGTCTATACATTGAACCTTGATGGCAATACAGTGTGGGGTGTTTGCTGGGTTGTGTGGTTTGGTTGGGTGCCGCCCCCCCCGGAATACTTAAATAAAACCACTTGTCGGTGGTGGAAGACATTTTGTCTACATCTACAGGATAGAACAGAATTCTGGAAATAACTATTTTTCTCAAATTAAGGTGACTTGAAAAGACTAATATTTTTATTTTAAAAGTGCTGCTTCCTTCTGCTCTGAGGGACCTCTTGTCCCATTTTTCTTTTGGTCACAAAAGATTCCACATCCAGCTTATTTGCCCTTTCAGTGAAATAGGGTTGGGAAGGCTTTGAACTATGTTTATTCCCACCTTTGTCCTGTACCCATCATTTCTCTGTTTATTTTGACTGCAATGGAAGCTTTAGGTCCGCCCCCCCTCCCCCAATTGAATCCAAATGTTGAGCATTGCTACTGTTCTGTGGTGCAAATTGGCTTTTTATTTTGTCATGTATATAGCGGAAGGACTTGAAATAGTGTCTGCATGTAGTATTTCAGGGTATTTACCTGTTTTGGGGCTTAGTTGAATGTTGTTTTTGTTGGGTCTTGATGCTGGCAGTAGTCCAGCATACTTCTGTTACCTTTCACATACCTGAAAGCTTTGAATAGGTCCTCTGTAGATGATGACCTGTCTATCAGCACCTGTATTTTCCTTCCCCCCCCCCGTAGCACATTGTAGTGGTCAGTTAGGTGTTTCCTGTAAGCTGGCTTCAGCCTGGGTGGTTTTGCAGAAGGGGGAAATGCTATGAGCTACCCGCAATGCACCCTTCCCACTCAGCCCCTCTCCACCCGGCACACCTGTAGCCACCTGTAGGGTCCTCTGTGCTGGAGAAATTCTGCATTTAAAAGGCTTTTGTTACAGGGGTTTTGTGAGACCAGAAGCTAAAGGTGAGGCAAAGAGGAGAGGAAGTCTCCCTCTGCCAAGCCAGAGGAGGGGAAAGTTCAGCCAAACAGGGGAGAAACTCTGTATTTTTCTTCTTTTCTTATATTTTATGGTAGTCAAATTTGACTATGCATAATAAACTTGCTGCTTGGGTGGTAACTTGGTGACAGAAGATTTAACATAACTTTTACTAACAAGGCTCGTCACAAGAAAAAGGCTGAATTAGTACAAATAATGATCTGAGCTAGTTGTAAATTTGCATCTTTGAGCAAAAGTTTGCTTAGGAATAATAGGGAAGCACTGAGAAGAATTTCTAAGGTGGTTCTTGTGATGGATGACGTGTTCTAACAATAATATCATTTACTATTTAATTCCTAAATATCTCAAAAGCAAATACTACCATTTCTACTGGTTTAAGTTTTTCTAAATAATTTTGTGGCCTTTAGCATTACATTCACCAGTATACTATGCTCTCATCTTTTCCTTGTATATGGATATTTAAATTAATAGGGCCTTTTTAAAAAGTACGATTTTGACGTTCATAGGTGTAAGTTTGAAGTGTGAAGCAGTAATCGCTACGTAGGAAGGAGGGCTTTCATGTCATAGCTGTTTTTTGAATGAAGGGAACAAAAAGAGAGGACCGTGGCTTTGAATCACAGTTGAATGTTGATTTTGTTTTTGCAGAAATACTGTCCAGTTAGTTAGACAGTACAAGTCTAGACTATGCAAGTTGTTTGTACTTGTTTTACTGATGTTTCCTTCTGGAAGATTTTGGTTTTGAAGTTTGGAGCTATGCCTTTCTTCTGAAATAGATCTGCTTTTTGGGGTTCTGACTATCCAAAATAAAGCATTGTTTTCTGTTAAACCAACAATAAGAAAGAAGGTAGGTAGAGGTATATTGGAAAGGAAAAATTGGTATGCAGACTTTCATAGGGTGATTTCTACTGTTCTTTTCAGACCAAGCATGGAATTGTTGAGGAAGAAAATTAATGCATCCTTGGACTCCTGAAGGAAGAGCTTTCCTGATGGGACCACTTTCAAGGTAAATCATTTGTTTGGGTTATTTACCTTGTCTCTTTCGGGTTTCTTATTTGTCTTGCTAAATCTGTCATACAACTGTCTGCCATGTGTAAGTCTTTTAGGATTATAATACATTTTAAAGTGATAAATTTTCAAGTTAATCACTCTCTTTTAGTGTAAGACTTTTAGTGTGTGCTGGTTAAAGAGAAATAAGTATGTTAGAAGCCTTTGAACTTTTTGTACAGAATGTGCTGGTAAGTCCTGAAGATTTAGCCTGCATGTTTGGGAGGTAGTTGCTAAGTAGAGAAGGACCTGATTTACATGTAATTTCAGAGTGAAAGAGAAGAGTAAATAAAACTTTCTGTGTTACGAACTCTTATTTTTTTTAAAATAAAACAGATCCAAATTGAGCTTCTGTGGCAAGGGCCCATCACAGTAAAACCATTATTAGATATTACATTACAATGGCGTGTAGATACTTAGCACCACTGTCATTTTGTTTGGATCTGCTCCCTTGGTTCCCATTTCCTAAATCCTATTTTTCTTTGATACTGGGGAAGAATTCCCCGAGTGTTGTCCAGTGATTGCTTATGTATATGCACTTTGGTTTGTGAGTAATTTTATCCACTTGAGTAGGCCTACTGTACTCGGTGGGCCTACATGCATGCCTAAGAACTTGAGAATGCTGATGAGCATAAAGAATACAATTTGGGCATGTAATGGTTGACAAGCAGTTGTTGTTTTGTTTCTGGTCTCTCCTAGGACTCATTTGCATTGCCTCCAGTGGCAACTTTTGTGAGCGTTAGTGGGGAAGGTCTAGAAGCTGGAGGCAGTCGTACCAAATCCCAGCCTGCAAAACTTCTAGCATATCTGTTGTGATGGCACAGACTGCAGATGCAAGGATATATTTTTCTTTTTTTAATAAATCCATGTGTTGCTTGAATTCATTTGAATATAGCATTGATCAGTGTACTGCAGTTCGAGTATCTCCAACACAATGGAATACAGCAAAGTGACTTCATTAGAAAAATAGGTTTGCTTTTTAAACTGAGGAGATTTGGATTTATCCAGAAGCAGTGTCTTGGAAATAAAGGGAAATCAAGATGAGGGCTCCATTTCCCCCCTACCCCGAGGATGTTTCCTATTTGACTCCTCAGAAAAGAAGTCTAGCATTGCTGTAGTGCTTCTTAGTTGTCTGAGCAATTGTATTTACAGGAGAGTTAATTGTGTTACTTGCTGGTCTCAGACTCAGTAAGATAAGCACTTTGGAATTCAAGCACAATTAATTAATTAGCTATTTAAAATTTGAAAGTTGTTTTGATCAGCAGCAGATGGTCACTTATACAGCCTTAACAGAACTTAGTAGACAATGGCTTTTTTGGCAACAAGCTTTTTGAAATCTCTCACATCTTCAAAAATATTTAAAATAATTCAAAGCTTTGTTTCAAGATTGTCACCTCTGTTTAAAAGCAATTCTATTTAGCAGAGTTGCAGAAGTGTAAGCTGTAAATAAAGGTCTTGCACCAAGTATTCAGCTCATCAGTAAGGTGGTTAAGCTAAAGATTTGGGAAGATGCATTTGTCAGTATATACTTGCTGGTAATCCTGACACAGTTTGGATTCTTTTTTCAATTTCTAACCAGCATTATAAAACAGTTATTGTTATATGTGCTATGTTCTGGGTTGGTTTTTTGATTGGGTTGTGGTGTTTTGGGGTTTTGGTTTTGGGTTTTTGTGGGGTTTTTTGTGTTTGTTTTGTTTTGGGTTTGGTTTTTTTTTTCTTTTTTTTTTTTTTTTAATTCTGGGATGGGGGGAAGAATAGGTTTGTTCATTGGTTATAAGCGCTAATTGTAGAATACCTGTCTTGGTATACAAGCTTGCATTGTAAACTATTGTAAATAGCTTTAATGCGGAGTACGGTAGAGTTGTGTCTTTATCAGAGATTTGTTTTTGTCACTGGAATTGGGTTTCTTGTTTTAAGTCAGAGTTCTGGACTGTTAGGATGGTCTTTCTCTAGAAGAGGACTGCTTTGCAAACATAACTGTTGATCTTGTTGATGCTGTGTAACCTTCATGAAGTAAGAGGTACAAGAGGGGAGGGTAGTCGTGCTGTCTAAAGCTGAACTTACCTCAAAGAAAAGTCTGTAACGTTGAGCTAAAATTCATAAATTACATCCTTACTTTCAGTTCATGCAAGTCTGAGAAACTTCACAAGATGCAACTCATGAAAAGGTACAGATGAGAATGAACAACTAACACTAACTGTTGTCAAAATAACAAGGTGGTGACTCAGTATGAGCAAGGTTGGCAGAGGCGGCCTTTAATTGAGGAGGAATTGGTCACTGTAAACCAATTATGTATTATTTTTAATGATAGGTTTTTAGAGAACAGCAAATGAGTGTAGTGTGATCTTGGCTGATAGTATGTGCTTTTCTTGTTGGGTAAATACCCAAAAGCCTGAGGATATGAAGTTGCAAACAGAAGTTTCACGTTTTTTTTTTTTTTCCCTTTCTCCTCTGAAGATGAAAAGGTAGGCTATGCAAGTGGAAGAAACCCCACTTTTTTGCTGTGAAACTGATTAGTGTTTGGATATATTTTGTCTTTGGGAATTAACATGGTGCTTCCATTTTGTCAGCCCAAGAAATTTGGTAAAGGGATTGGTAACTTGCAGGGTAGAGAAACACCCCTTGTTCTTTCTGTAACTTGGCATTTAATATTTTACAGCAAACTTTTAAGTTTAACATATTTGAACTTGTACTAGATAGGGTTAATAGGCTAGAACAAAAGGTCAAAGCATAAGGCATTAGGCTTAATTAAGGGAGAGCAGGAGTGGCGGGAGTATGTGACAGTTAAATGGGTTTCCCACAGACTAATGTCTGTTACAGTGCAACCATGCCTCAACTTAAGTGGGTTATTTTGTGCAAAGGGCAGCAGTGATTAGCAGTTTGACATGCCAGACGTTTCTGGCCAATCCCATCTGTTTTGGAGGTTAAAAAAGCACACCTTTATGAGCTGATAGATTGATTTGTGTGCCTGTCTGGTAAAGATTAGAAGTCCAAGGCCGGTGCTGTAAATGCCAGTTATAGAATATTGTACTTTCTTAGTTGCTCTTTGTTTAAACTGTCAACTGTGTTGTAATGGGGCTAACAGCTATAAAAGTGACGGTGCAATATGAAGAACGTGGCAGGGCTGCTGCGGCAAGTGTTTTGAACCAGAAAGGTCTGGGAGGAACACTTCCTTCTTTGTCAGGTTTGTTTTGAATGCGGGCCTGTAGGCTTTGGTCATCTTGCAGTGCTTTGCTTGGAAGGGGAATCGAGCTTAATGCACTCCTGCGTAAGGCTCACGCCTTTTCTTTATAGCAGTTATTGCTGATGTGCTCGTCCAGAGGTTACGTGCCTCAGTATGAGCAGCTTTCCAGTTCCGAGCGTGGTTGGCTAGAAGGGGATTTCAGTACTTAAAAGGTTCCAGTATTTTTCTTAACTTCATTATGTTCTCTGTATCCTTCCCATTCAATTGCTTAACTGGAATAGGTGCGTATTTTGCTGTTTTTTTTTTTTTTCTTTTGTAGCTCTTTGGATAGTTTTTCTGATTGTATCATGAGGTTGCCTTGTAAGCCTAAAATAAAATAGGTAGCACAGTAAGTCTTGACTGTGTTTCTTGTCATCTTTATGACTCTGTAAAGTCAAAGCTACATTACATTACTAATATAAGCCTATTAATAAATCGTTAATGCATTAAAACTGTTTTTGATAATGTTCAAGGTTCAAACATGGGTGAAGGTGATTATCCTATTTTAAAATCAAGCAGAGGTCAGACTGTATTGTAAGATAACTGACTGTGGCCCAAGTGATATGTGATAGCTTCAAGACCAATGACAGTCTTCCTCACTTTAAATAAAAACATGATTTTAAATGAAATTGTTAACTATAAATGTATTTAGTGGCAACATACTGATTAACTTCCTTTGTGTTTTGTGAAAAGTAAATATATATGCTTAGTTAAAATTGATGCCTAAAGCTCTCGTTTTTAAAAGACATTAAGTTTTCCCTATTCTCTCTCTCCTCTCCATTCAAGCAGTGACACTTGTAGCTAAATAGAACTGAGAAATAAAAGTGCATGAAATTAACATTTGGCACCTTGCATTTAACATTCCTACATTAACTTTAAAATTGGTCACCTGTCTAAAATTTCTTGGTTTTTTCCTTGCAAACATGATTTTCTTTCCCTTGCTCCATTTAAAAAAAAAAATAAAAATATTGAAGATAGTAATGACTTGATATTCATACTGTAAAGACTGCTCCACGTACCTGAGCTGTACTTTTGCTATAACAGCTGTGGCCTGTTCCTGAAGAGATTTACTGATTTGTGATTTATGAGGAACTTGTGTCCACCTTATCTAGCTTTGTAAGACCCGCCTTAGTTTTTCTTTTGTTCTTGTGAAAGTCTTGTCCTTTTACTTCTGTTTGAAATGCCTAGAATATTTTCAGTGTCCTTTAGGGTGAACCAGGCAACATCATTATCTTGCAGTTTATTTAGTAACATGGAGCTGAAATGGGCATATGCAGCATCATGTTCTCTATGGAATAATATCTATTTAAATGATTGGGATCTAATACATATTTACATGAAAAAACATCTTGCCCTTCTCTGTGGGGAGAGAAGGTGAACAAGCATAAATTTTATAATACTCATTGCTTCTCTTGCACTAAATCATACTTAAATTGCAGAAGGTTGTTGGCTTGAGAGTTGTGTAAAAAGTGCTTGGCTAGTAAAGTGAGGGTGCAGGGAGATTTATCTAATTTAATACTAAGAAAATGTTGTCAGCTGCAGTTCATTGATATGGGATTGCCTAAATCCAAAAGCCATACTTCAGATTTTTGTATATGCATATTTGTAATATCTTCATGGTTATAATACACAAACTATAATCCTGAAACAATCCATTAGTGCAGTGTGCATGTATGCTATATTTTGGCTAATTTGATTGCTATTGATCATACCTGAGCCATTATCTAATATCTTGGGAATGGGATGGACGCTGTGTCTGCTTTTCTGGCTGTTTCAGGGCAGAACACGCTTTATCAAGTTTCTTATGACAGTCGTCATTAAAATCTTTATAATTGCTGCCTGAGTGTAATTAGTGTTTCCTGCTCGGAGCATAGCACAGATTGAATAATAAAGGTTTTCAGGTAGCACGATAAAGATTGTATTCAGGACTAAACACAGGATATTTTCTCCCCATATCTTAAGGATATAGTGTAGCTTTGTTGATGAGAGTGGAAGTCTAGGCAGTGATTTTTATTGGGCTTGGGCTCCTCTCCGAGTCTGCGCAGTTCATGAAGTACAGTAACATGGAATCAGTATGGTGGCTTCTCCTCTACTGTTCCACTTTCCTCATTGGATAAATCTCAGCAAAACTATTCAGTTTAGCATTACTGAATATAACACGGCACTATACCAAATATTCTGTAATATTCAGTGATTCCGCTGCATCTTTTTTTAATCTCTTTTGTATTGTGCCTTTCAATTAGAATATTATAAAACATTTGCATAAGACATTCATACGGCTTGATTGGCCATTAGGTGTTAAATAATTCTGAAGTGTCCATTGTCTTTGACTCTGAATAGCCTTCAAAAAAAGGAAGGATGCACTCAGTATTTAGTGTTTCAGAGGATTTGCTTTTTTCATGTAATCGATGAAAAGGCAAGCACCACTTGGTTGGTAACCCTGACCCTTTACAAACCGGGTAGAAAGGATGCTGCACCATGCTTGTGTGAACTGGCCGACTATGGATTTCTCCTTATTTTAGATTTCCATACTCTTCGTCCTTGTAGTCATTGACTTTGGTCTGGAACAATTTCAAAGTCATGTAAATGAATGTAATTAAGGTATTGCTTATCATCTTGGAGAGTTCACAGAGATGCTTATTGGCTAGAAAGGTTTGTTTACTTAATACGGAAGGTTAATATAAGGTTAAATTTTACTGTGTAAAATGGCTTCATAATGCTTTTATTTAGCAGCAGAAGAAAATAGTGTTTGAAAAGGCAAATAATAGTTTTATTTGACCTCCATGTGTTTCCTGTAGCTTGCATTATATGGGAAAATTTATCTTCATTGCATAGTCTTATTACAGTTTTCCTTTCTCTTCGTTCTACAAAGGGAACCTCTCAGAACTCTTTGTAGGCCTTTGTACAGGAAAGGAGCTACATCAGGGCAGGAAGTGCAAAAATATTTGACAATAATTGCTATAAGTAGTCCATCCGCTTCCACTTATGTCTTTTGTTCCCCCTCCCTCTTTTTGCCAGAATGGGATTCATGCTTTGTTCTTTGGTGCTGCTTTTGTCTTTATTCCTGCTGCTGCTGAAATAAGGTGAAAAAACAGTGTAAAACAGTAGGGAAGAACATTAAGCTACTGATTTCTGCCTTCATTTCTTGGGCAGTGGAAAGAACAGGGTCTAGGCCTCTGTTTGTGTTTTTTTTTTTTTTTTTTTGTCTGTAGCCCTCAACTTTGTTTGAATATAGTTGTTTTGATCATCATTTATGGAAAAAATTGCTTGCCTGAGTGTTGTTTTTCCTCCACTCACTTCAGAGTTTTTCTAGTTATCAGAAAGGCGAGTACATGAGAGGTGTCATATTAACCCCCTCCCCCAACATAAAAACTCCCCAAACCAAAAAAAAACCAAACCCACCCCAAGACAAAACCCAGCTCTCTTCCCACACCTTTTTCATCCCCTGCTCATGGCCATTTCTCTAGAAATACAGCTCCCAGCTGGAGAGGCAGACATCCCCAGTGGGTGGTGGTGTCCAAGCAAGTGTGTTCTGCAGTTCCAGTTCTGGGCTGAGTTTGGTGGGGAAGGACAAAGCTGTGTGAAACTTGGAAACAACTCTTTCTGCACAGCTCTTTCTGGAACTGTTTGGGCAACGAGGGCTGCTGGCTATGTTGGCCTTGTTTTGCAGAGTACTTGCTTTTGTCATTTTTTTTCTCATGTAACAAGAGTAGTACACAGGCTCCTGGCTGTTGAGGCAGCTAACTTTCTTCTGCTTACTAGAATTTTATGTGCTCAATTACGCAAGAATGAGAATATTCTTTAAAGGCTGATTAATTCAGTAAATAGTCTTATCTGACTATTTCTAGCTTGTGGAGATACCCTGTAACTCATACCCAAGGGCATCCTTCCCCTCCTGTTTTTGTAAGAGCTGAAGGCTTCGGGTTCTAGTCCGTGCTTCCTAAATGTGCAGCTAGGACAATAGCTTGCTTTTTCTTGAATTCATAATAACAATCATGACTTGAAGTGATCTAAAGGTGCTTTCAGAAGAGAGATAAGCAAAACCTCTCTTGGGCAAGATGTGAGAAGGAGGATAAGAAGCTAATGTTCAAAACCAGAATATAATGATCTAAATGGGATGGGGAGGAGGACCACCACTGATAAGTGTGAAATCCTTCACCTTTGAAATTGGAAAGAAAGGTGTCGTTGACTTCAGTAAGGCCAAAATTTCACCTGAATTCCAAAATCTTATGTTAAAGTCCTAGAACTCCCTGAATAATGGAGAAGAGGGGTATGATCATGGGGTGGAAAGGCAAAACCAACTGAAAAATATCCTTTGTCTGTTACTTCAGGCCCTATTTATGGGAAATAAGAGAAGCAGCTATGGACCTTTGCCATTCGCTTTCGCTTAGCTAACATACTAAGAGCGAATCTGCTCTGAACTGCTCAACAGTGGCCATGTAAGAGTGCATAATTTCTTGAAGAAAGATTTCACCTTGCCTGCTGGAGGTCAAGGTGATTTTTGAAGAATCAGTCCAGGTGCTCTCAACTTACTGGTGTTTAATTCTCTGCTACCTTAAGTTTTATCCTGCTACAAAATAAATGCGAAAGGAACATTTAATAAACTGTGCTGATAGCATTTTGTAACCTCTTTGCACTCTTTCACATAGGTTTAACTGTTGAGATGAAAAGATAACAAGGTTGTGCAGTGTCACATTTACTGTTCACTGAACTCTGGTTTGTCTTTGGGTTGCAAGATCAAACATGAAAGCTTGATAGTGTCTTTTGCATATAGCTCTTGAACCCAGCTGTCCTGAGTGCTTGCCCGCAAACTTTGTGGGTTTTTTTTTGTGTGGGTTGTTTTGGTGTTTTTTTTTTTTTTTTTTTTTTTTTTTTTTAAGCTAGTTTGTCACATGTCCAAGGCTATCTCAGCATGCATGTGACTGAACTGGTTTTGATCTGAAATGCATAAAAGGTCACTTTCCCAAACTTTATCTTCTGGACCTCAGGTTTTATCATTAGTCATTTTCTACTGTGGATTCCCTTAATGGAAAAAGGGTCTGTTCAGTGTGCTTTTCAGGCTTTCCAGGCAATTTCACTTTTGTATCAACCTGCTCTGGTTTTGTTTTCAAAGTATTCTAGTATGCAACAGGGGAGATTAACAGGATTTGGACCCTACTTTTTGGGTAATACTGGGTATTTTGGGTTACAATGCTGTATGGTTCTTCTAGCTCAGATGTCCTCAGAGCCTTGTCTAGGAAAATACCAGCTGTATTTTGTCTTGGAAAAACTGAACTTAAGCATTAAAGCAGGGCTTAAAATATCCTCTTTGTGCTGATGATGACACTGTTTCTGTAGCTCCTACCTTATGACTGTTGTTATTTTTTTTTTGAGGAAAATTGTGCATGCTTCACAAGATACCAGGAGCACAGAAACAATCAGATTTTCTCTGTTGCGGCCTTTTGGGGATATTGCTGGCCATTGCTGCTCTGCTACTTAAGTAGATTTAGAGCCTTAGATATCAGTTACTCTTTGGATAATGGATTGTATGAATTTAACATATAAGCATGCTCGTCTCCTTTTCCTGTCCTCCTTAAAGGTCATGGTACAGGAGGGAAAGTTGAGTCATGGGCTATAAACACTTGTAGATCTGCTATCTGATCTAATTCTTGTTAGCTTATTGCTTGCTGCTGTAGCAGGTGGACTTTGTCAGGTTTATCCGCAGCGGTGCTGCTGACCCTAGTGATCTGCCCTGTTCCTCTGCAGAAAGTTCCTTCCCTGTAGCGGGATGGCAGAAGTCAGGTCATCTCCTCACCTGCTGTCCTTCCTTGCTGAGCAAAGAGTCGCTTCGAAATGCAGCTGCTCCGTGTGGAGCATACAGCATACTTCTGTGGAAAAATGTTTGTTTTTTTTTTTTTCTTCCTTCTTCTAAAAAACTTGCCCATGTCATGTGGCAATCATCTGTAGGATACAGAGAGCTCTGACATGATGCCCTGGATTGTAGAAATAGCAGTGGTTGTTTGAATAATTCAGAGAAGTAATGTAAAATAGTGAAATATTTGTGAATATTGCAGTTATTGTGCTTCAGTATCAAAACGGTAGGCAGGAGAAAGGCTATTGGAAGGGCATGTGACAACAGGTGTATTAGAGCTGGTGATACTAGGAGCATCAAATACTCTCTAAGACTGGGAGGGAAGTAATGGATGGGGTCCATTTTTCAGTTCCTGAACACCTGTCACGCTATCCTGGGGACAAAGCACATGGCGTGGGGGTAGCTTTATGGGTGTTTTGTGTTTTGGGTTTGGGTTTTGTGGGTGGCTTTTTTTTTTTAAGTTGTTGCTGATTTTTTTAATCTTAATTTAGATTCCATATTCAAAACCTTTTATCAAATGACCTCATACCTTCTCATTAGGAAGAGTTGGGGCAGAGAGCCACCTTATGACATACTTGAAATTGTAGTGATTAAGTTTACTTGTAGAAATTTTGGGGGGCGGGGGGAAGGTAGCGATAGAAGTCCTGGAGGGGTAAGTTGTGATTATTTTGTATGCTTCCATATGTTTCTGTTAAGTGAGAGCGTTACTCTCTGGGTAAAACAGGTCTCACTCATATGGATCAAATGTGAAATTTCTAAACATGTCACTTCTAAAAACTATTTCTGCAAAAATAATGTTTGGAGGC
Organism: Morus bassanus; assembly: GCA_031468815.1. NCBI lineage: Eukaryota > Metazoa > Chordata > Aves > Suliformes > Sulidae > Morus > Morus bassanus. The sequence goes on from CM062568.1 coordinate 111,944,506, forward strand.
TTCTCGTGATTTGAAGAGTACGAATAATGTAATGCTCTTCAGATGTAATAAATAAAAATGAGTTGGAGAAACAAACACATGCTTACCTTTTAGCCTGCATAAATAGCCTTACTAATTAAGGTAGGGGCAGATATCCCTATGACTTTCTCTTTTGATTTAATCACTAGACTATATAAACAAATGTGTAAATATAAACATATTCATAAACTGACTCTGCTGAATTCTGACTCCCCGTACACACACTAATGGTGTGTTCCAGCACTGTATTATTTTATTTGCTTTTTACAAGTGAGTCACTTAAGATACGTAAAAATAACTGGTAATTACTAAAATGAGATCATAGAGGAGAAGAAAAAGGTATAATATCTTCTGTGTACTTTTATTAGCTCTCTTTGGTTACCTTGTGTGTGCTCTTTAGTCTTTGCAGATTGCTCACGTGTAATGTGTGCATAAAACGTTTTCTTCTGGAAGTGCGTAAGTGGTTTATGTTGAGTTGTTCAGTGACCATGGTACAAGCAGGAGGCTTGTCTCCCATTGGATTTGACCAGCACTGAATATTTTGATACTTTTTGTGGTCTGTGGGCATTGCTTCCTCTCAGTTTAGAAGTACTGTTTGCCACTCCTTGGGTCTCTATGCATAACTAATATAAGTCTAAACTAATCTCAGCTATATTTTGGAGTTATTTGAGGACCTTGGTTTAAGGTGGACATCTTTTATTTAAATGTTTTTGTATTAGAGGCTTTAAATATACTGGAAAGCATTTTTTATTTAAAAAAGAAAAAATGTCTTTGTGCCTAAGTGATCATACCCACTAACATGCACACCCCCCTGTTCTCCCCCATATGTATGAGATAAATGTGGTAACTCATATTTTAATATATTCCATGGCAGTCATTTGCAGACATCATCTGTAAGCATGCTGGTGGAGCAAACTGATAATAAGAAAAACCTTGAGGAGAATTTGGCCTGCTGTAAGAGTATATAGAGGGAAGATACCAGAGCTGTCCTAGTCTGAAGGCAGAACCCAGTATTTTTCTCTGTGCCCTCTGAATGTAAAGAAGAGTGTGCATGGATAACTGAGAATGAATGAGTTGGGTCTAGCAGTTTGCATTCTTTAGATATGTGGGTTTAAAAAAAAAAGCATTTTTAACTTCTGGGAAAGCCTCCTAATGTTGTACACATAGGAATGCGATAGAGGTGTTAAGACTTACTAGGCCTAAGTGCTTGGAAGTTGGAGGACATTGATACTTGTGTCACTGGAACTACCACACAGAATCACAGAATGGCTGGGGTTGGAAGGGACCTCTGGAGATCATCTCCTCCAACACCCCTGCTTGAGCAGGTACACCTAGAGCAGGGTGCACAGGACCATGTCCAGGTGGGTTTTGAATGTCTCCAGAGAAGGACAGTCCACAGCCTTTCTGGGCAGCCTGTTCCAGAGCTCTGTCACCCTCACGGTAAAGAAGTTTTTCCTCTCATTCAGGTGGAACTTCCTGTGTTCCAACTTGTGCTCATTGCCCCATGTCCTGTCACGGGGCACCACTGAAAAGAGTCTGGTCCCATCCTCTTGACACCACCCTTTAGATATTTATAAGCATTGATAAGATCCCCCCTCAGTCTTCTCTTCTCCAGGCTGAACAAACCCAGGTCTCTCAGCCTTTCCTCATAGGAGAGATGCTCCAGTCCCCTGATCATCGTTGTAGCTCTCCGCTGAACTCTCTCCAGTAGGTCCCTGTCTTTCTTGAACTGGGGGGCACAAAACTGGACACAGTACTCCAGATGTAGTCTCACTGGGGCAGAGTAGAGGGGGAGGAGAAACCTCCCTTGACCTACTGGCCACACCCCTTTTAATGCACCCCAGGATACCACTGGCCACCTTGGCCACAAGGGCACAGGGCTGGCTCATGACCAGCCTGTTGTCCACCAGCACTCCAAGGTCCTTCTCAGCAGAGCCACTTTCCAGCAGGTCAACCCCCAACATGTACCAGTGCATGGGGTTGTTCCTCCCCAGGTGCAGGACCTTCCAGTCGCTTTTGTTGAATTTCATGAGGTTTCCCCCGGTCCAGCCCTCCAGCCTGTCCAGGTCTCGCTGAATGGCAGCACAGTCTTCTGGCGTATCAGCTACTCCTCCCAGTTTTGTATCATCAGCAAACTTGCCAAGGGTACGCTCTGTCCCTTCGTCCAGGTCACTGATGACTATGTGAGCAGGTCTGGACCCAGCACAGACCCCTGGGGAACAGCGCTCGTTACAGGCCTCCAACCAGACTCTGCCCCATTGATCACAACCCTCTGAGCTCTGCCATTCAGCCAGTTGTCAATCCACCTCACTGTCCTCTCATCTAACCCACACTTACTAAGCTTACTTATGAGGATGCTATGGGAGACATTGTCAAATGCCTTGCTGAAGTCAAGATAAACAACCTCCACTGCTCTCCCTTCATCTACCCAGCCAGTCACACCACCATCACAGGAGGCTAACAGGTTGGTCAAGCATGATCTCCCCTTGATGAATCTATGTTGACCACTTCTGATAACCTTTTTTTCCTCTACATGCCTGGAGTTGACCTCCAGAATGAACTGTTCCGTCACCTTTCCAGGGATGGAGGTGAGGCTGACTGGCCTATAGTTTCCGGTGTCCTCCTTCTTGAAGACTGGAGTGACACTGGCTTCCCTCCAGTCCTCGGACACCTCTCCTGTCCTCCATGACCTTTCAAAGATGATGGACAGTGGCTTAGCGAGAGCATCTGCCAGCTCCCTCAGCACTCATGGGTGCATCCCATTAGGGCCCCTGGATTTGTGGGGATCCAGTTTGCCTAAAAGATGTCTAACCCAGTCCTCAACCAAGGGGAAATCTTCCTTTCTCCTGATTTCCTCTCTCACCTCTGGGGACTGGGATGTCTGAGGGCCAGCCTTTAGCAGTAAAGACTGAAGCACAGAAGGCATTTAGTAACTCTGCCTTCTCTGCATCCTGCGTCACCAGGGCACCCACCTCGTTCAGCAACAGGCCCACTCTATCCCCAGTCTTTCTTTTACTGCTGATGCATTTGAAGAAGCCCTTCTTGTTAACCTTGACATCCCTTGCCAGCTTTAGTTCCAAGTGGGCCTTGGCCTTCCTCGTTGCGTCTCTGACAATGCTCCTATACTCCTCCCAAGTGGCCAGTCCCTTTTTCCACATACTGTAGGCCTCCTTCTTCCATTTGAGTTTTTCTAGAAGCTCTTTGCTCATCCATGCGGGCCTCCTGGCTCCTTTGCTTGACTTCTTCCTCATAGGGATGCACCGATATTGAGCTTGGAGGAAGTGGTACTTAGCTCTCTCTTGTTGGAGAGTTAAGGTTATTGCTACAATTTGGCACCCTAACAACTGTGTTACTTGCTTGATTCTCCATCTCTGTGGGTGTGGGGGGAAAGTCTTCATGAAATAAATGTTAGTTAGCAGTGTGCAGATCATGGGAATTCTGAATAATCCATTTGGGCTAGCTTGAGTATCCTTTAATTTTACAACTTGTTAAACACTTTAGAGGAAAGAGCAATGATGTGGAGGAAGAGAGCAGTAGCAGAGGGGAAGGTGCTGTGTGAACCATGCTTTGCATACAGTCCTGTTGCTAAGGCTTCTGGAGCACCCAGGGACTGTCTCACAAGGAAGAAGAGGAGCTGGTAGGAGCACCGTGTGGCTTATGAACCCTTTTGAACATGGGGTTTGCTCTGACTCCTGAGGCTAGAGACCAGTGGGAGAACGTGTTGCTCTGTGGATCTGAGCGCGCCACTGGGAGAAAGTTGTTTAACTCTAATATGGCAAAAGGTAAAAAACTGGATTTCTAGCTTGTGTGTGCTACCATCATCCCATAGGATTTGCAGAGTCTATCCTGCGCACGCACAAGCCACCCCCAATTTTTTGTACTCTTTCATATGCTCATTGCATTAATAGCTTTAAAGCTTGTTTTTGTTAAATACATTATAAATATATATTGTGCTGGAACTGCTCTGGGCCTGATAGCCAGTCTAGGGCATGAATTCTCACAAGTGGAAAACCAGCAAAATGTGATGTGTAACCAAAAATACGTAGTAGTTCTAGGCAGCAAAGTGAAGGAACAAATCCATGCCTTACCTCCCAGCCCTGGGGAGGGGCTTTAACATCTATCAGTGGCTGCTTGAGTTTTGGTCCACAGATATTTCTTATTAGTTACTTGATGTAAAATAGCTGGTTAAATTCCCCTCCGCCCTCCCTTAATCACCATGACAGTTTGGATTTTCTTTTTTCCCAGCTGTTTGCAAGTGGATTGGGAAGAGCTGGCTTAGTCTAAAGCAACTTACTTCTTCCTTAAATAGTTCACACTCTCATCACTTTTTGTCTGAAGTCTTTCTTTTCAAAAGATGTGTGCTGTATACAGGTTTTCAGGTATAAGACCCTTTTTAATGACCAAAGTCTGTTTATATACTTATAAATTTGTCACATTTGTGAGCTGTGTCAGGCATAGCTAAAGAGAAAACTGCCAGAAGGTTTAGTTATGTTTATTTATACTATAGCCTGTGGTGAGTTTATTCTGTTACAGAGATACTGTCAACCATAAGCCTGGGCTGGCTCTTTGTGAAATGAAGGCAGGTACACTTCTGTATTCTATTTTCTGTAAAGTTTGGGAAACAGTGCTGGGTTTTTTTTTTCTTCTTTTAAGCTTTTCAACATTTAATTGGATGGCTTTATGTCACCTACTGTGACAGAAAGTACATATAATAGCATGCATACTGTAGGCAGTTACAGATCTTGGCCTGTAAGTGCTGTGCCCTGTCCCTGTATACAAGGGTGACTCTTTCCCAGTTCTGGTTTTTCTTCTGTTAGTGGGAAAGGGTGGGATGCAAACCTGTGGCAGGCTGACTTCCATGTCCTTGCTGCTTCCAGTAGTGGGACAGGCTCAACAGAGATATCTGGGTGGAGAGGGGAAAAAGTATCCAGACGCAAGTTTAAAAATTAATCTAGGAAGGACATTCTAAAAATAGATTAGAACAGTGAAACATATATCTGTGAGAAAGAGAATGTAGAAGATTTTGGTCCTAAAAGAGGCTTTTAAAGGGATAGCTGTACGCACCTCTTTCAGCATGCCAAATTGCCCATTTGTGATGCTTAAAAATATTTATTCCTGTTGCAAGGAAAGCCTGTCTTGGTTTGCTTTCACTGTTTCCTGCTGCTCTTGTAAGCTTCAGTACTGAGTGTGAGAGAACATCAGACGAAAGTGGAACACACCTAAATTTAGGGGAAATAGCCCTACTGCCTGCAGAAAGTGAGCTCTTTTTTAGAGGTAAAGGCTGAGTTTATGAGCAAACAGTTAAAACTTTTTTTAATACTTACTATAAAATGGTAAATTTAACATTTACTAACTAATGCTAACTAACATTTATTTTAATAGCTATATTGCAGTAAATGTGCCTTTTCCAAGGAGGACAGTCAGTCCCTTAACCATACCGTGCACTGATTCTAGGGAGAGCTTAGCATGAAAATTGGTGAAACTGTAGGGTCTCCTCTGAGTTGGTGGTTTTGTTATTGTAGTTCCCTTTGCTGTAAGGAGTAGATCATATCCAAGGAAAAAGTGTTTTCCCCGCCCCTCCCCCCCCTGCCCCATCAAGTCAGGGACTTAAGTTGGCCTGAGCGCCCAGAAGGGAGGTCTGTGGCAAGGGTATATCCCATCCCAGAGCCCCCCAGGCTTATGCCAGCATTCCTGGGTGGATATCAAGTCTAGCACTGACAAAACACCTAGTTCTAGTTGCATGGAGGCATTATTTAACAATAAAATACAATAGAATATAAGAAAAGATGCTGCCATAAAACTAGCAAGAATAATGTCTTCCTAGCAGTGCACTGTATCAGACCAGCCTGTGGATTAGTCAGGGACAAAACTAAGACCAAGTAAGACAACAGGTAACCCTCTCGTCAGACATGGTCTTCATTCAGAAACAAATAGAGTAAATATCCTTATTTTGGCTTTTATCTTTTTTTTTCCTCTTCTTGCTAGACTTGGAGATTAGAAGGCAACAAGGACCTGACCTGTGCTCTAGTTTAAGGAATTGAAGTGCTTCTCTTACTTGACCTCTTAGTACCGAGGCAAATGCTCCCTTACCCGTGGATGTGGCTGATGCAGTTGGGATTCAAAGTTGTTATCAGTGAGGGTTGTCTAACCTCTGATAATCAATTCTAGTTTTAAACCAGTGTCAAATAACGTGAGATTTTGCTTGCACAGAAGGGTGACATTGTGTATGTGAGGGAAAGCTTGGGAATATTCACTTAATTAGATATGGAAATAAAAGTCAGCAGCAAGAGTGAATCCTTATCTATGAAGACCAAGTATACAGACTGATATTACATCTTTGTTTCACTGAGCAGGGAAGTCCTATCCCAGGCTCATCAGTCCTGACACTTCACTGGTACAGGCATAGACAATGGCATTACCCTATTAGGAGCAGTTTAAGGAGGTGCAATTATTTGTCCTTTTGAAAATATAAATGTGCCTGCTGTTTTCATTACCTAAGCCAGTTTACTCCAGGATTAGGAAAAAGAATGCTGTTACTGATCAAAGGGTTGAGGGGAGGATGTGATATCTAGGGAAGGGTTTGCGTGAGGGCATAAGCAGAAGCAAAATGGGGGACTGGAAGTGATGATTTTTTTTTTTAATTTCGTTTTATCATTGTCCTCCCTCACCATACCTCCCCCATGGCTCACCTGAGTCTATGGGCAGATGATCAAGAGCAACAGCAAGAGATGGATAAACAAAACACGAGTTATGTATGTTAGGAGACTCTCTGAACAAGAAGAGTATTTCCTTCCAAGCGACTTACCAGTGTTGGAAGCGTTCTGGTTTTCTTTCCCTCTTTATTGTGTCTTACTTTTCCAGTTTCATTTATTTTTAGCACTTGTGCAAAGTAAAGAAAAAACATAATCAGGTATTTAAATAGAAGATGTCTTTGAGTCAGGCTTATGAGATATTCTACTTTAATTTTCCTAAAGGAAAATCTTCTGTTAAATCAGAAGTCTGACTCATACGTGTTGCATTCTTTCATCATAAAATGCAATTCTGTGCTATGGTTAATAAGTGACTCTCCTAGCCTAGTGTTGTATGAAGAGGAACGTATTACCACAGTAACTTCTGAATGCGTTGGATGATCTGAACTAATTTAAACAAAAATCCCCAACCAAAGAAACAAAAAATAAATTGAATTTATGAAGACCACTCATTTCCTGTAAGTTTTGTAATAACAGGCCTTAAATTATTTAGACATTTGCCTACAGGATAAAAAAGTGGAACAAAATTATGAAATTGCCATTCTAATGAACAAGCCATTCTGTCATCCAAAAGTGCACTGTAGGCAGAAATAGTAGGTATATCTGCAAATGATAGTATGATTTGGATAAGAGGGCATCAATCACAAGAAGCAGCTCTAGTTTCATAAGTTGAGGTTCATGAGACTTTTCTGACTCAGGAACTTGAAAACATTCTTAGCTAATGTCTACTTACTGTTAATTCAGTTTGGCTAAAATGGAAGTATGCTCTTTAGTTTACCACTTCATAGGTTTTTTGTTTTGTTTTGTTTTTTTTTTTTTAAAAAAAAAGCAAACCCCAAAACTTTTTTTCTAATATTAAAGTGTATCAATTTATTTAATAGCTTTGAAAACATATGCTCTTTTAACTGAAGTGATATTCTTAGGGAGGTATGGCAAAAGCAAGCAGTGTCTGTTTTTCAAGTAATAAAGTGTTCTATATAGGAGTTAATTCAATACTTGTTAAATTTGTCTAGAAGTGCTGACAGCACGTTCATAGGAAAGTGTTTTGAAAGACTGTAGCTTCTCTGCTGCTGAAAAAACAAGCATCTTTTTTTTTTTAACCCCCTAACATATTATTAACAGCTCATTGTAACACTTCTCCTGAATCAAAATTATATCAATATCCCTTAACACTCTCCTCCTGGTTTTTGTGTGTACGGTATAGAAGCATCACTTTCAGCAGTAGGAGAGAGATGGGGGTAGGGAGCTCTAGGATTAGCTTGCACTAAACTAATAAATCTGTGAGCAGAAACGGGCACTTCCAAAGAGGTGTATCGCAGAGGGAGACGTGGAGTTGTGTATGCTGCAGTCTATGTATTGCATTGCATGGTCAGTGTGAATGCACTGAATTGAAGAAGTCCTTTCTGCCTTTCTCCTTTACAGGCATCTTAAGGGGCCCCAGATAGTCCTAGTGTTTGGGTTCTCTGCTTGATGCAGAAAGGCAATTACAGGCTGTGCAAAAACCAAATTAAACCTTGGCCTCTTCCCCTGTAGATTGCTGGGATGTAGCTGGGTGCCACATGTAATGGGATTGAGCAAAGGGCACGGAAGTGTGCAGTTCTAGGGGCATTTTTCCTTTAACACCGAAGTTGGACTTGCTAGTTGGTATTCTTGGTTCCTGTCATCAATCTGTAATCTGTGCAGCTGTCGTCTGCACTGGGAACTTGTGTACGTAATACCTGTTCAATATGCAGTGTTCCAGAGACTTGCTCTGAAGACTACAGGAGACCTGTCCTTATATGAATGAAAGAGCAGAAAAGGCATGACTGGATATTTCCAAATCAAAAAAGCCTCTTGAAAAGTGTTAATACTTAAAACATTAATAATGTTGTTGACTGCAAATATGGGTATAGAATCATAAATATCTCAAGTTGGAAGGGACCAGTAAGGATCATCGAGTCCAACTCTCTGAGCCTCACAGGACCACCAAAAACGAAACCATATGACTTAAGAGCGTTGTCCGGATGCTCCTTGAACTCTGACAGGCTTGGTGCCATGACCACTTCCCTGGGGAGCCTGTGCCAGTGACTGGACACCCTCTTGGTGAAGAACCTTCTCCTAATGTCCAAATGGGTAAGGGAAAGATCTGCTCTAGTTAGTAATCACTGGGAGATTCACCAGGCGTTCTCCCAGACATACTGGCAGACTGTGGTGATTCCTGTTGGCTTATCTTGAGAAATGCTTTGTACTACTTATTACAAGTACTTCTAGGGTTAATTTTGACTGTTGCCATATTTGAACATTTTATGCCTTACCAGGAGCTGGAACAGTATGCACCATAAAGAACAGGAAAAAAAATGTATTTTAAGACATTATGTTTTAGGGTGGAATTTTTGTTATGGTGGTGGTGGGTTCTTTTTGTTTTGTTGTTGTGTGGTTTGGGGTTTTTTTTGTTTGTGTTTTTTGTGGGGTGGGTTTTTTCTTTTTTTTTTTCTTTTTTTTTTGAAAAGCACTGGCTAGATTTCTAGAAAACCTTGACACAATTTTGCATTTGGCCCAAAATTGTTTGTAAGTTATTCAGGAAGTTTGGACAAAATGTTAGGTATCTTTACTGGCTAAAGAGCTTGTCTTTTGGGGGGAAAAAGTCTTTAGGTGTTGTCATTAGACTGAGTTGTCTGTTGTCTACAGTACTGCATATGCTGTAAGTGCCAAATAGTTGGCTTGACGGATAAATTACTACTTCCAAATATTGTTCCTGCTTTGAAAAGTATATTTTGACACCTGTGTTCTTAAACTTTTGAATAAAATAATACAAATACTGTTGGACTTGTTGTAGACTTTTGGTTTTCCAGCTGTGTTTGGGTCTGCATGTAGCTCTCGGGTTGTATGCTAAATATTAGCTCAGGGTCTGTCACTTGAGCTATTGTATTTCAGCACTGTGAAGAAGTTTTCTAACAATACAAATGGGCACTTAACCCATATTGGGCTTGCAAGGAACTTCAAAAACTACAGTCAGACTCTAATACAGTTATCTATAATAAAATTATTTTTTCTGGCACTTCGACATTTAAAAAGCATCAAGATTCAGCAATGCTTAAATGCAAAGGAAAATATTGATTACAGTTTGGAAACATGCTGTGAGTTATGGAGTAGAACTATATATTTTCATCTTTTACTCTTTAAAAATTAATCTGTTCCTTTTATCTCTGTTGTATAAAAGGCTGTGTTGTTCAAGCTGTGTGGGTAAGTAAGATGAGCCCCTGGTTGTTTTCTGTTCCAGCTGTAGCTTTGAAAAAATATAATTGCAAGGGCTCATGGAGTTGCTGCTTCTTTACATGAACTCATTATGTACCTTAAAATTTTCTTCATCTACTGCAAGTAATATTTTGGAAGTAATTGGAAGAATATGTGGAAGGGCATACCCTTCAACGTGAGCAGTGGTTCCAGAATTTGACCTTCTTCGCATTGGCCATGATGATAAGTCTGGGACTGAAAATGTGAATTTGAATTATCTCTTTCTTGTTTGTATTAGTAATGCACATTCTGTAAATTACTACTTTTCCTAATAAATCATCTTCCATTTAAAAAAAAAAAAAAAACACCAACTGAGATCTTTGGTATCAGATGAATGTTTCAGGTTTTTAAATCCTTTATTCTGGTCTTTGCCTTATCAACAGTGATAGCTTTGAGTACTTCATTACTGTGTGGTGTGCATGCCCACTCTGTCCATGCCCCCCTCCCTCCCAAAAAACTAGTGTATGTTTCTTTGTCAGTCTCCTTGCAGTGCTGATCAATCTTTCCATTCCAACTGGACATTGCACATGCTTTGCCTTCAGAACATGTGGAGATAAAAGTAGCAGCAGAGGTAAAGCACTAAGGCAGGTAGTACTAGTTTACTAGAAACTGGAGTGTTTCATCTGTCCTTTGACATAAGCGTCTTGCAATTTGCTGTTTTTCTGAGGTATTTACAGCCAGCAGTCTCCCATCTTTCTGCATCAGGACACAGAAAAGAGTACTTAAGGTGGTTCCATGTCACGGTGGCGATCTCTGACTTTGCAGCCTATTTGCTAGCCTATTCTTGAGGCTGCACTTGACCAGTGCTGCGAAGCTTCAGTTTGAGAAGTAGGCAGCTGGCTGCCTGTGGAGAGGGCATGGGTGGCAAGAACATGCTCGGGCAGTTCAACAGCTGCGTTGGCTTCCTTTTGGCTTCTGGGTGCAATTCAAGGTTTTGGCATTGATTGCCTTTAAACCTAATGTGACTGGAGCTCCGCCTGAGAGGTTGCCTGCTTTTTTGATCCAACATAGCAATTAATGTCAACCAGGATACTTGACCTAGATCATCCTAGTTTTTAATGTCAAGTAGCCATTGGCAGGAAGTTCTTCGAGAAGGACTTTTGACCGTGGAATGTGCTCCCAACCTGGTCTGGTGGAGTCAGCTTGCTGAGCAGGCTCAGCGCCAGGCCTATCTTATTTCTTTGCCTATGGAGATGAGGAATTGTTCAGTGCTTCTCCTGTTCTCCTTTGCCCCTGAAGAAAGGCAGGTTAATGTGGGTTTATAATCACTACACTAAGATTTTCCACTTGAGCCATGTGGGAAGACAAGTGAAAAATATTTTAAAGAAGAAATAGCATACATGCCTTTATACATGAAAAGGCTTTTTTCCTGAGAGAAATTAATTGAACGTTTTGCATGAAATGAAAGCAAAAGATGTTTCCTCACACAGACCAGTTTGAAAGTATGGCAAGTTAAATTTAGATAAGTGCTGTTTTCTTTCAGCTTTGTGGAATACTCTGCAGTTCGCTGCCAGGCACAGAAAGCTTCCTTCCTGCTGGGAAAGGAGATTTGTCAAACCATTAAAACCATCGCCAAGTTCTTTAAGCTTAAAGTACCCTCCCCAAGCCTCATAGCTGAATAGACTGTAATAGGACCACTTTACCCCACAAGAAGGTATTTGATGCTCCCCCCCGCCCCGCCCCCGACTGTGCCATTTCTGATGTGGTTGGCCAGTTCAGTGAAGAAAAATGTTCAGGAGCAAAAGTAGTTTTGAGAAGGAGGGGTTTTGTCTGGAGTGCTGCATGGCAACTGCACACTGAAGCTGGAGTGAACTGTGGGAATATAAATGCAGTCATGACTTTGGCCTGGAAAAACTCTGTTCTCTTACGCCTGCTGTGAGATATCTGAATGTCTGTTGGCAAATGCCCAACAGCCAACCAAGATGACTATGGTTATAGAAGGATATGAGGGAGGAGGAGGAGGAGAGAAAAGTTTGATCTAAAGCCCTAAACTTTAGTTCAGGAAGCCAGGACCAATTTCTAAGAGTACAGTTACATCGTGCCTCTTCTTGCTCAGGTGAGAGACTGCCTGGTCCTACAGGCTGAGAGAGTTCAGCTTGCATGTCTGCTTTGGACAGGATGGAAAAAGCCTAACCACTTCCCTTTCCTGGACACATTTTAACCCTTTTCCAGTCAGTCTGGCTTCTGGAACACATGTTTAGGAGAAGAAAGGAGAGGAATTAGAGATTAGAAATAAGGAAAAGAAGTTACTTGTTTCTGGAAAAGCTTAGGAAATAAACCAGAAGTAGAATTAGAGAACTTGAGAATAATCATAATTTTAGTTCTTGACTATCCAATAAAAATGAGGACTCTAAGGAAAAATAAGAGGCAACAGAGTTGATAAACCTGATCAGGTGGCTTGACTGAAAGTCAACTGAAGATTCACTGGTTTCAGTAGATTTTCAATAATACTTTTTTAAAGTGTAGAACAAAAGAAAAAAGGCTTAAAGAATGGAAAACTTAAAGGAAATAAGGAAATAAACTAGAGGAAAATATATAGGTCACACCTAAAGGGAAACATCTTTTGGTGAGTCTTTTTTGAAGACTGGTAATGAAGAGAGGCAGTTTCTATGCTAATGAGAAGAATTACTACCCAGAGTGAGGCAATTCTTGTGACATCTGAGGGGAAAAGTACTGAAGGAATAAGTGCAAGCTGCCAAATATGTTGAAATTAACACTAATTGGTGTCATGTAACTAAAAGGACTGGTGTTACCCACTAGCAGGCATTCACTGTATTGAGTAGGAAACTCTGAGAACTTACGTGATCAGTATTTAGTTGGTGATTCTTAAATGGAAGGGATTAAGGTGGTGCTAGGACATAGCATGGGCTTTATCTCACCTGTGTTATAGAAGTCTACCTCTTGAGTGGACGGTGGGGGGAACACCCTATATATATATATATATATATATATATTTTCAGCAAAGAGAAGCAGGAACCCTGCAGAACTCTTACCAGGCAGGGGACGAATAGGCGCTCTTAGGGTGTGATTCATTTGACCTCCTTTAGACCTGTGGTATATGATGAGTTCAGAAGAAGAGCCTAGTTCTTCCCATGGCCTGTCAAGGGAGACTAACATGACCTGTTCAGATACAGACACCTACATTGTAAACATCTTTATTTGGTCAAGTGAATTCTGGCTTGGCATCCACATCTAAGAATGGAAGGGCAAGGGTGCTCTGTTATTATGGCTTGTGGCTGAGTGTTGGGTGCACTCCATCCTAGCTGAGTAAAGACTCAACACCTTTTCAAAATGGAAGTTGGCATTCCATGGCCTCCAAAGGTCTGCCCAGGTAGGATAACGATTTATGCTGAAGTGTTGCAAGGGTATCGCCTCTCTGCCATGTCTTCACACACATCCCTCAGGGAAGTGTATCAGGGGCAGCAGAAGCAAAGCCCTTGTGACTCCTTGCTCCTCTTGTGTCGATGTACATGGACACCAGCAGCAGATTGAGCTACAAGGCTGGATCCTGCAGCATCACTGCCAAGAAGCAAGCGCATGTATGGTTCACCCAGCTCTGGATCAGGAAGCACATTCAAAGAGCTGGAAGTAGTTGCCCGTTGAATTGCCCCCATCTAGCAGTGACTGATTTACAGGCGAGCGTGTGTAGACGTGACAAGCGGTCAGACGGTGAGCTCCGCAGGGACACTACTACTGGAGAGCAGAGTGTATGTTCTGGTGACAGGCTTGGTGCTTACCTGTAAATCACCTAGCACGTGTTTGGTGGGCCGTGAAAAGCAAACGATTTATTGAAGCTGCTTCCTGGGTGGAATTGGAGTGTTGCACTGTATCGTTAAATAGGGCCACGTAAAACACAAGAACTCATGTTTTGTTATTACTAAAAGTCAGTAATCTTAATCTTCTGTTTAGACTATAAGTAATATGTAGATATTATCATTCTCTCGCTTGTTTCCATCTTTTCCATACAACTCTGCTTTTATTACTTCAGGGCTTTGAGATTTTTGTTTATGCTGCAGAACTCCTAAATAAATAAATACATGTATCTTTATTTTACTTGCAAACTCCATTTAATTTTTTCCCTCTCAGTTTTTCCTGTGGTTTATTTGGGATACCAGCATATTATGTGGTGGCTGCAGCATTATTTCTCTGGGTATGCAATATAATGGATGTCTCCGAAACGGATTTAAAAAAAAAAAAAAAAGAAAAAAAGCTTTAATATTCTGTTATTGTGAAATGTGTTCAAGTTAAATTTTTCAGAAAATTTTTGATGGGGAAGTAAATAGAAAAACCTGTTTTGATTTGATTTGAAGTAGTATTAAAATTCAAGGCACTGGACTAATCCTTTTTTTAAGAAAAGAAGGGGTGTCAGATTTAGTGTTATGACTATTATGAATGATTTTATTAAAGTATGTTTTAAAAGGTAGCCTTGTTGAGAGTGTCTTTATTGCAAAAAAAAGATCATTCTCGTTATTACACCTGTTTTCTTACAGTGCTCATTGTGTCTGTGCAGGCTCATTTTATAATGTACATATCTGGTAATGAAAATAATAATTAAATTCTTTCACAATGAAACTGTGATTGGGGGAGGGCGGGGGTGGAGAAAGCTCAAGTAATACTAGCAGCTGGATTCATACCCAGTAAAGCTAGCTAATTGAGTAGTAAGGCTGATTCTACACCTAATGTATTTTAAAGCCTAAAGTTATATTTTAAAGCGGTGGTTCTCTTTTTCTAACTAGCACTCTATATTTGGAAACACCACTTTTTTTTTTTTTTCCTCTTATTCTTCCCTTAATTTTTTTTTCCCCTTTCCTGCCACCCCCCATGTCTTCTCCCCATTCTCACATATGTGTTCTGACCTTCAGCCATTGAGGAATTGCTCTTATACTGGGGCTGTGAGTGACCTAGGCACTGACTTGCAAGTGTTCAAAGAAGATGCTACTGAGGAGGTTGGAGAGGTCCGAGAGGAGGTGGCTCTGTTGGGTGTACGGGGTGACGAGCCATGTTGTGTGACCAAACCCTAATAAAGTCTCTCTGTCCTGGGAAAGACAAGGATGTAATCCAGAGCTGAGTAGCAAAACCAAACTGATGTGGATTAAGATACGGCTATTTGGGTGAGTGCGGGCGTGCTGATTGAAATGTAGGAAATAATGCAAGAGTTGTGTTGCAGCGTGGCTGACTAAAAGTATTTGGATTAAATCTCAGTTACTTTTTTAGTTCTTAATCTCCCTGCTTTTCATTTTGTTATTACTTATTGTATTTGTTTGGGATGATGTGCTTTCTTCATGGTTTTTGTCTGGTTTTTTTTCTGAATCCTTGCCTTTTCTTTTAAATGTTTCCTCTTCCACCCCCGCCTCCATTTATACTGTGGCCCAACAGTATCACTAAGCCCTGTTCACTTTCCCGTATATACTCTGCATCTCTTTCAAGGCATATTCAAACAGCTCTACTCTTGAGTTAGGTCTTGAAAACAAGAGGAGCAGTGTCAAATGTTTTGAGAGCTTAAGACAAACATCTGACAGTGCCCAAGCTCAGTATAGCCCCGGAGGTCTATATTCAGGTTGTCTTGCAGGCACAGATTAAAGCCGAAATAGTCGCACAGCCTTGGACTGTCTAATGATTCCCCTTGTGTAACTGAAGGGAGGAAAATGAGGTGGGAAAGACGTCAGACCTGGCTGGGTATGCGTGTGCCAGCTTGAGGCAGCTGTAGTACCAGGGAGCATTCTTTTCAGGATGCCTTTCAGTCATTATTTGAGGCCTAGGGTGGCCCGAGTCCATATAAAATGTGATTTTTGGGAAGGCTGGTCCGATCCATGCATGAGTCCTGCACGTTTGGTATGGTGTCAGTTTTTCTTTCCTTTTCAAGATTAGTCATTGTCATATTTTAATAAAATGGAGGTACAACCTACTTTTTTAATAAAGGCAAATGGTGTACAATATTAAAGACCTAAAAGATGCACTAAAATGATTGCATGTAATGCTAAGACTTACCTTGCATGAACAAAAAGCAAAGTGACTGGTTTTGAAGCTGCTGC
This sequence comes from Morus bassanus, assembly GCA_031468815.1. Lineage (NCBI taxonomy): Eukaryota > Metazoa > Chordata > Aves > Suliformes > Sulidae > Morus > Morus bassanus. Next base: position 111,960,578 of record CM062568.1, read on the forward strand.
TCCATTGTTAACTTGGATGAATTTTGGCCTTTGTTGAACTCATTTAAACTTTCTGCTTCAGTCACCACCTGTAGTAGTTTATTCCACTACCCTTAGCATGAAATACTTTTGCAGGACCTATCTACTTGTATTTTCAATCAATTGCTTTATGTAACTTTAAAAACCTCTAAATCATCTTGGAATATCTTCTTTCCTGCTGAGAAATCAACCTGGATCCTTTAACCTCTTCATTACAAATGTCTGAGGTCATGTATCACCTTTTTTTTTGTCTTTTGTTGACATCTGTATCCTTCTTTAGATCAAAAATGAGACCCAACAATTTTTCTCTTCTTTTCCTGTAACAGCTCTATCCTTCACATTTTTTTAGTGTGGATTATTTAAGATATACTCCCTCTCTTATCTTCTCCCAGAATAAGTTTTTTCCAGAAACTGATAAAAAAAGAAAAATTTGGTGACGAAAAGCCAAGTTTGGCATGGCAAAATTTGAGTTTCATTGGAGGAGTTGCAACTACGTATGCCCATTGCAAAAGTGTTGTTATGTGAGACAGAATTTGATGGAAAACTAACCCTGCAGTCTGGTTTCTGCTTTTCTCTTTGGCTGTTATGAGAGAAGAGAGTAACCCAGGTGCTCAGCTGTGTTGGTGGCTGCCCTGAAGGGGTGGACCAGCCGAGACCAGGTCTCGCCTCTTACCTGCCAGCCTCCGCGGGAAGCAGCTCCGTTGTCCGGCGTAGCTTCCCTCTTCGGGGAACAACTCCTTCCCTTCTCAGGGGAACAGCAGTGTTCAGCCTCTTACGCTCCCTGGCTCTGTCACAGACATCGCACAGGAGAACAGGAGCCTTCTGGCCAAAGAGCATCCCTATTAGAAATAACTAAAAGACCTTCATCTTTCTCCACATAAAGCCATCACATATATATCAAGCGATGCACTGCCAAGAACTTTTTTTCTGAAACGAGTTGTATTTTGAGAGTGTGCAGTAGAAGACTTCCTATTCAATCTTTTTGTTTACATCCACAGAACTACAGTTATGGTGTGTTACATCTGACTGAAGGGGAAAAATCTTTTATTGGGACATTATCAATTTTGGCAGTTCCTAAGCCTTACTTGTTAAAACTGTTTAGTTGTTATAAAAAGAGCGTGGAGATGTTTTGTCCAATATACTCTTTTTGGCAACAAGTTAGGGGGAGATGACAGGAACACAGAACAAGGTAGCAAAGAGTAGTAAACGCCATGTGCAGCTGATAGAGGAAAAGAGCTCACCTGCTTCTACCAGAGAGCAAGGCCCAGAAACCTGTGTTCACATCCATGTCCAAGTTTGTACAGTGCTTTTAGTGAACCCATACAGACTACTTAGAAACCCTAACTACTATGATGGAGGACCTCAGCTGTGTAAGTATAGAAGAAAACTAGTCAGAGGTTTTGGCCCTTTCCTGCCATTTTTCTTGTTGGAGTTGGTAGTGTGGTGTATATAATGCGTGTTACACGTAATCAGTGTTTCTCTGTCGGTGAATGACATTGTGTGACACTTATATGTCATGTTAGTGATCGTAAGAAAGTATGACTTTAGACGTTGATTACAGTTACAGTGAAACAGAAAATCTAATCAAACAACTGAGAAGTGGAAAGTTGTTTTCTTGGTGGGTGGAATAAAGAATTTTCTACATGTTCTTTACCATTATGACCGACTAGTAAATCCTGTTTCCATGTGGCTTGATAAATTTTTATGAGTAATTGGTCAACTTAGTTTAAGTATACCTTTTTTTTTTACCCACCCCCCCCCCCACCACTGATACTCAGGTTTCTAGAATGAATTTTGTTCTTGCAGGACATCTGATACAGTTCATCCTCAAGAAAACATACTGGGAAGGGATTGTTCTATTTTTTTTTTTTTAAATACCAGAATACAATCCAGTAGCTTTGTTCCAAAAGCAGATATCAAGGAGCCTTCATTGTTCTTGAAATTATGCTTTTTCTCATTTGCATTTGTTGATTTCACTGTCTATCTAAGGAATGTAAAAATATACTTCTGATGATGCTTGGTTGGTGTCTGAGATATTCTCCCCCCCCCCCCCCCCCCCCCCCCCCCGTCAGTCATGGTCATTAATTTACTCTAGAAGTTATGGACTCAATTTTGCAAGTTTTGTGTTTGTCCCATTGTCTGTTGTGTATCAACTCCTTGTGTGTTGTCTGTCATCCATCCGTCCATCTGTCATGTTGTCGTTGTGTTGTGTCCATGTTCCCTTCTCATCCTCGACTAACTAGTGTGATTAGATTTCTTCTGCTCAGGTTCAGTCACTTTTGTCTTTGGTACTTACTGATCCGCATGCTTGTTGCAAGGTTCAGTAAAATAGAGAGGATGATTCCATAGGCAAAATTCTTTTTCTGTGTTTTTAATTTTGAAACCTCATGCTGATAAATGGAAAAACTGTGGCTAGAAGCTTACCTGATTGTTATTAGAAATTCTAGCCCTTGTGTTTCAGAAAAGCTTGTTAATAAGGCAAAAACTTAGTGCTGTTACTTGTATCTGATGACAAAGAAACATCTGCTTGAAGAGCTTACAGTGACCCAGTTTAAATAGTCTGAACTGTGCTAAAACCAACTCTGCAGTATCAGGGTGGTTTTTTTTTTCCCCTCATTTTGAAAGAATCAAAGATAAATGTCTTGCACATTAAGGAGATGAGCTATAATAAAACATATATGGATAATATGGCAGCAGTCCAAGAGCATTAGTATGCATGCCTTGATCGAGCTGTGGTGGCAGCTAGCAGTCACTCTCAACTTAGAGTTAAATGTTACTCAGCGTGGAGAGCCTTCCTCAGTGACCTGTAATTGTTTTGAAAGGAAGAAACTCACCACAGTTTAAGGCATTTGTTGCCTGGATTGGTGTGAAACCTGTTGATTTGGAGAACTGGTGCCCAACCTCTCTAGGGAGCAGAATTTGTTATGGAGTGTCTGGACCACAGGTGACAATATCTGTAGCCATGTGGATAACTGCATTAGGATGGAGGATGTATGTGTTGTAGCAGAAATGCATGGGTGATATACAGTCGTGCTGACACAGGACTGGTCATGCTAACAGATATGCTGGTTAATGTATGTGAATTTTGCTCCACACGACAGTTACAGTGGCACCATTGCTACTGCATGATAATCTGTACCCAGGTTTTTGACAGAGGGGAGGCTCTAGGTTCTTACGAAACACAGCGGTGGAAAATCAGATGTGAGAGTAATTCCTCTAGCCCTTGCCTGCTTCCTTCCCGTATCTAATTAGCCATTGGGGAGGACAGCAAGGAGTGGGCAGCTGGCCAGATAAATTGTTACAGAGGATTGGATCTGGCCGGCAAGCTGCAGTTTGGGCATTCTGGTTTGGATTATCGAAAAAAAAAAAATAGGAATTTCGGACCCAGCTTGCCCTGAAAGACACGTATGTTAGGTGTTGATGGTTATGTTTAAAGACCAGGTTCTTTCTCTGTACTGAAGTAGAAGGCTTTTGGCAGATCTTAGTAGTTTCTTTTCCATTATTATCTATTTGTTCCCTTTGCTTAGGGCAGGAGTAATCTTTACTGCTTCTCTGCATTATTACATGCTTCTTGCAAGTGTTCAGGCTTTTACTTTATTATCCTTTGGAGACTCTTTCACAGAGAAATGAACCTTGATGTCAGGTGGTAGTGAGCATGAATATTCCAGAGCCAAATTGCTCCTGCTGTGGAAAACCTCGTACATCAGAAGAGAATTAAGGGAAGGAAATTTTCCATGAGGTTCTTCGCACAGACGTTTCTCATCTGTTCTTTATATTCCAATGGTGAATGTGGCAGAGCAGAGGAGAAGGCTGCTTCATGAGCATAGGAGATCCTTTGGGTAATGTTGGGGTCCATGACTTAGAGCCATCTGTGTAGGTGAACTCTATGCACAGTTGTTTGATTTGTTGGTCGTCTTATGCTTTTGAGGGGTACTATAATGTTAATTTTGCTCTTGTGAGCAAATAAATTGGGTCCTTTTATTTTTTCAATGGTTAATACTTTGTAGATTGGTGATGCTTTGTTTGATGCTCGTTAATGCTAACACGCAAAACACTGCAAGGAGGAAAGGTTTAGGGTTTTGTGTTGGTGTTCTCCCTCATATTGCTGATCCATTAACCACTGAAAGTTGAAACAACCTGTAGGATGACATCTGATATTTATGTATACAACTATTTGATAAAGGATGTAAGTTACATTTAGAGTAGTAGCAAAAACATTCCATGTCCTTTATCTTTTTGAAATTAGTACTCAGTTTGCTTTTTCCCAATATCCCAGTTTGCTTATCCATAGTTTCTCAATAGTAGTTCACTTGTACAGCAGGAAAGATGAAATAACATAATAATGTTTTCATTAGTATGGATATTATATATATTTCTAATAGCTCAAACCATTTTTGTGACGTTAATGAAAGTTTGGAAAGCTGAAAAAATTAATTTTAAGTTGCTTCTGGTTTTGTTCGAGGAAAATAATTGTTCTCACAGTATTTTAATTTAGCAAATCTCTGATTTTAGGTAGTCATGCTTCTTGAAGAATGCATTTTATGTCTCTGTTTGGCACATAGACGTATTGTTAGTCATCCATAAATGAAAAGAATTGAAAAGTGACAAAGATCTTGTAAATGTTTTGAAATCTTTGGGTGCATTTAAAACATTTGTGAAAGCTTCATATTTCTGATTCTTTAAATCAGTCAGCCTGGGGGTGGTGGTGGTAGGGATGGTTGTACTACTGGCAAAACATTAAGAATTAGACAAACTTGAACGGACTGTTTTACTCTTTGAGAAACTGGAGTTATGTTTTTTGGTGTATACTAAATACAAACTTAATGTGTCTTTTGAAAAAGCAGAACAATTTTAGTGTGCTCCGTATTTTCCTAAGCCAGTAGTTTGGCAAGTTCTGCTGTAGTTTAAAAAATTGTTATGAGTATGGAGCTGTTGTGTATTCATTTTATTGAGGCAATGTGTTTGGTTTATGTTTACTACAAGACAAATGAGAGGCTTTGTTTCTAAAAGGGTCTGTCTAGTGTTTCCCAGGGAAGAGAACAGTTCAGGATAATGGCCTAAGAACTTTTCCCTTTCCCTTTTTCCCTTTCCCTTTTTCCCTTTTTCCCTTTCAAAAACATTACTGGTTCTGATGACTCAGTCCATACCTGAGCTTACGGCACTGGCTTTGACGAAGAACAGGATAAATCTCACTTGCTGCTACTCAAGTTTCTGTTGACTTTAATGTGAGATTTAATACCTCTTCTGAGATACTTGGTAGGAAATAGTCAAGAGGTCTGAAACTGACAAAGGTATTAGAGATTCATAAACATTTGAATTCCTAAGGGGGGGGGGGGGAAGGGAGCCTAATATGTTGCAAATTTAGATGTATGCAGTAAAGTGGGAGTCCCTGGCTTGAGTATAAGGCAAAGCACCTGCAATCCTCAGTTAAGAACGTTGTAAAGTGAAATAACAAAATAATAAGAGAATATGTGTGGTAGATGGATTTCTGGCACTCTTGCTAGCTGGAGAAGAGAAGAGGTTTGAGTCGCTGTATGACCTAGGAATTAGTATCGTCGAAGATAAAATGAAGCAGATTTGGGAGAAGGAAATGCGGTTGGCAACTGAGTACCCAAACAGACTTGGTAACAGTAGTCAGCAGTGATTTCTGGTTGGCTTCAACTATTTTGTTGGACACATGGCAACAGTATTACAGTGTGATCTTTGCTGGAACTGTACAAGTGTAATTAATTCTTCTGTTGGGCTCATTTGGTTGTCAGCTTCTTACTCTTTTCTCAAAATGGCCTGGGGTATCAGGGTAAAGCGTGCATGTCTAATGTAGATGCACACATGTGGAGATACAGTGCATGTATGGTTGCCTGGCCAGACACTTCCAGTTTTTCACTTCTCATAACTAGCTGTATTTTCTGTAATCAGTATGCTGCTGCTTGCTTTGTAACGATATTTGAGATTTCCAAAGACAATAGAAGAGTATTTAAACAACAGTATTTGAAGGTGACTATTGGCAGTGTAATGTTTCACTGATGATAGAGAGACCAATCGATGTATTTGTTTAAAAAAACAAAACACAATGGGTTTTTTTCTTTGGTTCCCCCCCTCTTCCCCCCAGCCTGTGATATTTCTTTAGCAATCAGGTGCTGACAAAATATTAATAATAGTTAATACAGCACAATCAAAAGTGTAATATAAGTTCTTACTTTCCCCCCTCAGTCCCACATCCTTAATTATGAGAAGGAAGAAGTGATACAGAAGCCTATGGAGATTGGTTGGAGTGATGAAAGAAGAGGCCTGGGGAATAGGGTATCTTCTTTAACTTTATAAAACATAATATAAACAAAATTGTGGATTTTTTTTTTTTTATTGGAAATTGTTGTTAAATGTAGGTAGCTCCCCACCCAGCTTCTAAGTGCAAATGTAGAAAAGGTTCTGTCTGGCAGAGCAGGGGACCCGATTCTATATTGGATGCCTTCAAAGGCTAGGAGTGGGAGGTGTAGCTTAGGCTTTGAGATTGCAGGAGTTGAAACTGATTTTTACATCATGTTTATACCTTCCAGATATGGGTGGCTGCAGAGACTGAAGGCTAAATTAGAGCCTACCGTAATAAAGGTAGCCAAGTAGAATTATTAACAGACAACTGATTAAGGCAACTTTAAAGGATGTTTTTCACTATTTAAAGATGTTTCTAGACATCACTTTGCTCTGAAATGAATTTTAAAAAAATTCTCTGCTCTGCAGACAGCTAAAAAGCTGTGCTTGTGAATGTTAAAAATGACCTTGAGCAGAAGAACTCAAAGATTGTTGGTGGCTTTGTACTGAATAAATAAACTGGCACAGCAATGAGACAAACCTGCATTAAGGTTCAGGTAATTCCTCATCAGGACATGAGTTAAACACCAGAATAAACCATATTCATGAGTCTATGTAATATGAAGTGTTGATAATGTCCTTAGATGGGTATCTGAGATGTCTGAAGCAGGAAATAAACCCCCCAAAATGAGTAATGCTCTCTGTGCAATTAGTCAGCCTCGTGTTTTTGTGATGCGCCTTGTGGAGAGGTGTCCCCAGGTTTGGAAGTTACTGCTTTTGGCAAAACATTTGCAGAAGATTGTTACTGCGAGTATCTGAGAGTTGTTGGGGGACTGAAATTAAACGTCTGGTTTTACTAGCAAGGTGCAAAAGATGCCTGGGTATTAAATGAGATCTCAGTAGAATAAAGTTATTTCCTTTGTAGCCATATAAACACTAATAATCTATTAAGATTTTTTTTCTCCTGTGGATATGGAAAGAATCGCTGTATTTGATCACTTTAACCTACATTATTCAGTACTTCTTGCCCATAACTGTTACTTTTAAGCAGCAGTACAATATGAATTTCTTATATGCTAGTATAACTAGTATATTGCATGCTAGTGTAAGAATGCTAGCTGTATTAAGTATATTTGAAACTAATACGCTAATAAGGCTTCTCTACCTTTGCTTTTTAACATCTAATTTCTGTGACTTTAGTTCACATGGGTAGAATTTATACAGGCAATTAGGTAGATGTACCTAGCACTTTGTAATAGTTTACATCTTCATTTTTCAGCTATGTTTTTCTTTTTCTTTATAACCATTCTAAGATTTATCTGTGCTAATGTCTTATCTGTTATTTCAGTACTTAGTTTGTATCTGGTGATATATTTCATGAAAGCATACTTACTTTTACTATATTAGTACTACTAGTATATTAGTATATTAGCACTATAAAAGACATTTTATCAAATTTTCCATTTAGTCAAGTTACATAAAATAAGTAGCCCCTCTTACCTAATTTGCACTTGAAAAAAATAATTGTCATTGCTTTACACTATAGCTATCTCATAAACAGCGTAACAGAACGTATAATAATGAGAATCGCGATTTACAACTCGTCTGTAGAAAATTCTCACATGCAGCACTAGACCAAGGGCTGCTTTGGATGCTGCTGGGAAGTTAGGTCAGCAACACCGGGTGATGTGGTCTCAGGACAGTTTTTCAACCGTTTCTTGTTAATACCGGTGCCAATGGGAGTATCTGCGTTTTGCTCCCAACAGAATGTTTTTGTCAATAGCATCTTTGCTTTAGCAGATATGGTTTCATTTAATAATGGGGTCCAGGTGGGAAGAGAATACAATACATTAAATTCTGCCATGTTTATCCCTTTTTTTTGTTGTGCAGAGGTACATTATGTACCAAATAACTGCCTTATGCTTAAAGACATTTTATAGTCAGAATCAGCAGTTAGAAAATGGCAGAATTAAGGTTGCATGGATAACCTGTACTTGGATGGGTTGTAAAATGCTCGTCCCGTCCATTGTAGGGCTTGCACATGCTTGTGCGAGCATGCCTATGTAGGGAGCCAAGTGGATAGAGAGCAACCTGCCTCTCTGCACTTGCCGTCCATGAGAAATTGTAGCCGCAAAGACCATTTTTATCAGATGGCTAGAAATGAATGACTGACTTCACAGACGTTAAGGTGTCGTGATGGCTGTGTTTTGGGTGTATGCGCATGCAGGTTGCTGCTGTCGCTTTTGAGTCGTGGCTAGGTGCTGCGTAGCCGCACCCGCTGCTTCTGTCTGATGTTCTTAGGACAGCCTGATTTGGAAAGTTTTCGCTGGACTGTTGTGGCCCTGGAAGAAAGCTGCTAATTTGTATTTTTGGGTTTTGGCTTCTACTTTTGGCAGGGCCACACAGCGTGTCCCAAACTTGGCAGCAATGACTACCTGGCTTGAAAGCTTTTCATTGCATCTTTGTATCACCCTGCTCAGCTGGAACATTGCAACATGAGTTCATTGTTTTTGTTTTGGGGGGTTTCACAACACTTGATGTTTGGAAGACCCATCATATATTTTTGTCTTGTTACATGTTGGAGAAACTTAAGAAAGTGCAGATGTTGCAGGGTCAGTTGTGTGTACTGTGAAAACACTTCTTAGTATTTTCTGCTAGGCTAACGTGTAATGTGATCTACTGAAACTGGTCTCTCCTAATCCCTTTTCCTAGTAACTTGGGGGTAAACTGGAAAGTTTTCTAGGAAGTACAGTGTAGGACCCAGTACCACATTAATTGTGTAATAGGCTAAGTGACCAATTTTTTTTTCTTTTTTTTTAAACCACAGTTGGCTGCCTGTATGGTGCCCTGTCATTCAAAGGCCGCAAAAAGGACACATTTGCGCAGAAAGATCAATGAACCACATGAGTGGATCTGCTCAATCTCCATTTGCCAGAGGCCCCGAGGTGGTGGTGAAGGCATGTGTGGTTGCGTGCCACCTCTAGCCTCCCAATCCCCTACGGCTGCGGAGCAGAGGTGGGCCGGGTCCGTAGGGCAGAGCAAGCCTTGAGACGGCTCTGAGTAATCCCAGGGGTTGTTCTGACATCCAGGCGCTGCAGGAATGCCATGGCCCTCTGTCCAAGTATAACAAATGCCTCGGAAGCCTTGGCAGGTCTGTGGAAAAGCCTCTGTATGGTGTGAGTTGCTCCTCTGCTGATACAGAAGGCACTGCCACTGATACTACTGAAAACTAACCCTTAAAATTGCTAAAGCCTTCTAACAAGGAGGGTATTTTGTGAGAAGAGCCGTGGTTCTTGGGAGTGACAGAGTGAATCTATTTTAGTGGGAGGTGGAGGGTAGTGTTATAGCAGTTGTGACATAACTGTCAAAGCTGTGTCCTTCTTCAGTAAACTTAAATGTGTTTTGCTCCTGTCTAAGAGACTATACTTAAAAAATGACTGTACAAACACAGACTAAATGAAGCCCTTGGTGCTCAACTGGAGAAGAATCACAACACCCTCTGCTGGTACGAGCGGCTCTTTCTTCCTCAGGGCTCCTCCAGGACTTGCCTGGCAGATATCCTAGAAATAGTAAAAAGCAGTTCTGAAGTGTGATGCTGGCTCCTCTCAATTAAGCTGAGGTTATTTTAACCCATTTGTATTTATTTTTTCCTGCAGAAATTTGATAGTTTAATCTGACCAATGACACCACCACTAAAACAGATGAGGAGAAGGTAGTGATGGTTTTTCTCCACTTTCAGATGTGGGAATCCGCGTTACTTTCTCACTAAGCTTACAGAAGGCTGCTCCTAGTTGGCAAACTCCTTCTTACTGAAGTTGGAATTGGAGGTTTTGTGTGCATATATGTTTCTGAAGAAAGCGTCCATCCCTTTGATGTGTTGATAGTTGCATTCGAATAACTGCCAAATCCATTGGGTAAACTTGTGGTTTCATAGCGTCACCTACCATGTGTTCCCGGGGCCTTTTCTAGAGGTCCCCTCTGCGTGCTTGCTCAAGTTTTCAGGAAGCCTCTGTGTCACTTGCCCGCCGATGAGCAGTCAAGAGCAGGAAGGCTGGGTGATTCATTTATTTATTTTTGTTTCCCCCGTGCATACAGTCATGCTCTCAAACTCTTGGTAGGCCTGTCACATATTAATATCCTCTCCTCTACTTCCTTCTTGGCTCAGGATGACTGAGAAGGAAATAAGAGGTTAAGATGAGGAGTGGACACTTCTAAATTTCTTCTCATAAAACATGTCTGATGCCTGCCAAAGCAAGCCTCTGCATGTTCCTGACCCTCCTCTTACGTGCCTCACCTAAACACGCAACATACCGCGGTAGGTGCTGCCGCTTTCACTCTGAAAAAATAATCTTCACCCCCGATATCTAGGGAGGGTCTGGGGCCGCCAGGCGGCCAGCACCCCTCTCTCCCGCCCGCCATCAGGGGAGGGAGCCTGCCGAGCCGGGGTCTGTCACCGCAGTGCTCTGACACCGGCTGGAGAGATGACAGCTTCAGCTGGGGGGGAGGAGAGGGATGGGGACGGCTGTGCGGAGAGCCGGCCGAAGGTTCGCTGTTAGTAACAGCACCCTTCCTCGTAAACGGTCGCTTACGTAATTTCGTTATGAAAGAACGCTGCTGGTGGAACCGTGCTGCTCTCTGTGGCTTATTAAAGTGTGCCTTCAGCACACCTGTGAAGCACTGCCTTCTGCACGAGAAGGGTTAAGAGGAGACAACATCCTGTCAGAGACCTTGTTTTTAATTTTGCCTCACACACTGGCACAGATCCGGCTAAGAGCAGCCCAGATTAGTTCGGAAAACCTTTGAAGAGATTTAAGATGTCCTTCAGCCAGTTTGAAGGTTTTTGTCTTGCAAATCCAGTACAAGGGCGCCTGCAGGCATCTCGACCCTTGCTGTGCTGCTGATGCAGCTCAAGGTCACGCTAACCCGCCCTGTGACATTCAACAACACACACACACACACAAAAAAATGATGCGGTGAAACTGCTTCAGCATTCAGCCAACCAACAACTTCCTCAGTTCCTCACTAAAGGAAGAAGCGTATATATTTTTTTTCTTTTTGTAATTTTTTTTTTTTTTTCGGGCTTCTTAGATTTTTGCTGCAGGAAATAATCCAGGATTTCTGGTGTGTGTGATGACAAGGTCATTTCTTAATTAGAACACATGTAAAGAACAAAGCTAAATGGCTTCAAAACAGCTTTGTAGTTGATGGAGAGGATTTAAATTATTTAAAGAGATAGTCACCCAACTATGATGGAAACTGAATTCTAAACACATTAACTCTTTCAGTACTCTGCTGTTTCCATATGCTACTGAAAAGAAAATGTCAAACTTAATGAGCATTACTGCAACTGCTGTAAAATGAACATTTTTACATCTATTTATAGTTAGGGCTGTGTTATGCTTTCTCTTATCACAGTTATGAGAGTAAGATTTTTTTTTTTCTAAAAACAGTGAAATATTCCGTGCTGGCTAAAGATCAAGAGATAGCAATAGGAGATTGCTTCTTGGAGATCAGTGACTTAATTTCTACCACATTTCATATTTTGGTGAACATATTAGCATAAATATACATGTGTGTGTGTATGAGTACATGTATGAATTACTGTGCAAGTATACAGGTGCTATTCCAGAACTGCTGCTGGGAGAATCTGGGCTACTGTCCTCAGTCCTCAACGTGGTTGCAAGGCATAAGAATATAAAGAAGGTGGATGTGAGATTAGGGAATGGGGAATGAAAGGAGAGAATTGACAGGATAAATGGCAACTTCACTTATTTCGAAATGGCTGTGAGATGGCTGGAAAGAGGAGGTGGCATCTTGGACTTTTAATTTTGTTTCTCAGATTTGCTTGTTTCTTTGACTCAGCACCTAAATATAAAGGCATTGGTACAGCTGTCTTAACCGTAGTTTGGAGTGGTTGTATGTTAATTATCCATCCTTTTCATTTTATCCTCATATTTTTTTTTTCCCTTATTCTGTGTTCTGGACTACTTGGTCTGTAAATGCCTTGGGGGCTGGTAAGATGGCCCCCCTCTGTGGCTGCCTTGGGGGTGCACAGGCCGCTGGTGGGCAGCCCTCACCCCAGATGGAGGGGCTGACCCCAGCGCCCGCCGCACCAGAGGAGAGGCCGGATTTGCTGTGGTCTGTAGGGCCTGCCTTTTGGTACCTGCACACAGTCACCTCCCAGGCTGGCTGCTTAAGACAATAGTGAGGGTGAAAAAATACTTGGAAATTGTTCACCAAGGGAACAAAAGGCAAAAAAAGGGTTGACTAGAAACTTTGCTGGCAACCTTCGGGCTATACGTGTGATCAGAGATGCCACTGCACTGAGATGTGGAGAAATAAGTCTTCCCCCTGTAGTCAAAAGTCTAGCACTTAACGCAGATTTAAGTGTTTCAAGTGTAAAAGACATAAAATTTACTGAGAATTTATCACTTGTTGTTGTTTCAGGTTTTGTTTTGGTTGGGTGGTGGTGTTTTTTTTTTTTTTCCTGGGGTAAATCTTGTTCAGCTGGAACATGAGGCGCAGCAAATGTCAAATGTCGGGCTGAAATGGAGTATGCTCACTAGAGAGAGATTGTGCTGGCTCTGAGGACCTCCTTGTGAGAAAAGAGGAAACTGCATTTGCCAGGATGAAGAGGGAACATCAGGCGCTACAACTTCTTTCCTCTTTGGGTTGCTTTTTTGTCTTGCCCTGCGCTATCTGGCTCGGACAAGGCTTGTGAGAAGAAGACGATGGAGGAAAATAGGCTCCACGCAAGAAAGATGGATAGGGCGAAACTGGTGTGCTCTGTGAAAGCTGTACGTTCCTGCCCTTGCCTGGGGTGTGCCATGCCCTTAATATTATGGGAGACCTCAGCTCACCTGCTAGTAATTTCTAATTTACTGTCCTAATTCATCGATTTGTTATCACTAATTGTACTTCATTTACTTCTGTGTAGTTTCCAGTACCTAAAGGGTTGAAAGGTTGCTGTAATTGGCACCCGCAGCTGCTCTTTCTTTTGACAGGGGATAATTTTGCAGCCTATGCTTTGTGTGACAGCTGCCTAATTGGGCATTCTCCCCTTGTAGCAAGCCTGCCTCCTCCAGCCTCCCTGCTGACAAATGGTGCTGGATTATAGATGAGGACACGCTGACCCGTTCGACCTTGCTGAGACAGCGGGGAGGGGCCTCCTGCTACTTGAGGGAAGCTTTGGGTCATTTAAAGGACAAGGTCATGAGCCAGGTGGGGAAATGACATGATATCACATGACAATAGCCCGATGACACGGTCAGTATGTCAAGGACAAACTCATCAGTATTGATTAATGCTGCTTTTTCCTGGTGTCTCTGGGAAGCCACTGATATTTCAAAAATATTTTGCTAATTTATTCTAGGTAAAGTGCCAAGTGTTATTTTTGGGGTTATTTTTGAGAGTATTTGTGCAGTGTTTTCTTCCCAGTACAGATCACATGCAAGAGCAATGTTGTTAAACCTCCGTTGATGATAATTTATAGGGCTCATCTCGGTGTTTTTGGGAAAATGTACATCTGCAGGTACTGTAAGAAAAAGGCCAGGAAGGATGCATGACAGGGCAGAACTTACAGAGAGGGAAAAATCCTGGCTTTTAAATTTCAGCATTTCACTTTTTACCACTACTTGAAATGCACGTGTATGAACCTTTACGAAAATGCATGCGTCCCCGTATGTATGGCTGACTGGAATGTGGGAGACGTGTTTAAATAAAAAGAACCAAAGAGAAAAGTTAAACATAAATTGAACGTTTAAAGAAAAAGTCTTATATTAGCTGAAGGGTGATACAGTTAAGATAATGCCTTGCCTATTTTAAGAACTAATACAGTATCCAGCTATGCCAGGCAATAAAAACCTGCTAAGTGGGTTTTCAAAAATGTTGTGAGTATAGTGACAATATTTTGAGAGCATCTTCATGTTGCATTTCTATGCTAATAAACTTCAAGGTAAATGAACAGCTTGTTTGACATTTGCTATGTTAGACAATAATAAAATGCTTTCTTCTGGAGTAATTAGACTTGATAGATTGATTATGTTAAGAAGTAAAGATAAATACAATCAAAAAGAAAACTCTCTCAAAGGGAGTTATTGCCTGGTTTTGGATTTTAATGGTATCGTTCTGTTTTATCCAATGCCTAATGGTGTGTCTTGCACACGTGCGTGTGTGCACACGCCTGCACACGCACACATGCATGCACTAACGCGTGCACGCATGTACGGACACGCGTGGCATGCACCGAGTTTCTGATACAGCCTGCTAAGCTGGGAGAGGAGTGTTCACCTAGGAGCACGCTTCCCATTTCTGAGAGATCTGATTTGTTGTTGGAAGCTGTTGTGTCTGAACCTCGTCAGTTCACCAGGATGTAATTTTACTCCCCTGAGGTAAAAAGCCGTCAGTGGTAAAGTGTGATAAATTAGTTCACTCAAGTAGATGCGCGTGCGTGCGCGTGTGTGTGTATGTGTTTAATTCTGACCTTGCTGTGGATGTGTTTAGCTGCTCTCTGTGCCCGAGTCAAGCCTGGTGGAGGTTTAATCCTGTGCCCTTGTACACGTATACTTGATTAGTAGTTGTGGTTATCTCAGCAGAAGACATTCTGCCCTCCTCCTTGTATTGGTCGGGACCCGGGCATTGGGGAGTCAAGTCGAAGGAGAAAGAAAAGAGATTTTGCATTAGTATTCTATGAAAGCCTTACTGTCTGCAGAACAAATTGATTGCTACAGTGTACCTGTGCTTGGCACCACTGCTGTGAAAGAAAGGTATGGTTGTAATCTGTTTTATTGTATTACATATTGTGACACTCCAGGAATGTTTAACGTTCGGCTCTTCTATGGCACATGCTAGAAGTCTAAGTAAAGAAAAATATGTGAATGAATGAAAAGTATGCGAGGCTGTCGTTATCGGCAGCTTTGTTTACTACAACGGAACTAAGTAGCCCCTGCTAATGAGACAAATTTATTGTATGTGCCAGTGGCAACGTAAGGAGATGGATAACTGAATTCTCTGTATTATATTCAGTTACTCACGTCTGTGTCAGTAGTTGCTATGCACCTACACAGATAAAATTCTAATTAACCTTTTAAGGGGGTTTTGGTTTAGCTTTTAAATGTGAAATATACTTGAACGTGTGGATGTGTTTGCCTCTTTAAATGAGAATGTGGGGTTTTTTCTAGTTTTTCATCTGCTGCACTGGTCCTACATGAGGCGGGAGGGTACATATAAAAATATGAAAATCTTACATGTGCTGCTATGATAAACAACAAGAACAAAGCTGAGGAAAAGTCTTACAGGATTTGAGCCTTTATCTCTGCCTCCCTCCCCCTCCATGTGTAAATATGCACCTATATTTTGGTGAGAAAGCTAGTGCTCTTCATTTCCTTAACTTAGTTGCAGACTTTACACAGTTGATTCTTTGGTTTTATGGATGCTCAGCTGATGCCAGTTGTGTGTTTGATGGGAAGTATGAAGCGCTCCATTATTAAAACTCAAGCTGTTTCAGAGAGACCTGTGCTTAGTGCTTCGTTCTTGGCGTCACTGAAGTTGTGTTGGTGATTATGTGTGTGTTTGCTTGCGGTCACTCCAAAACATCTGAAGTATCTGCTCTTGTCATGCAGATGTTCCCGACTAATTAAGTTTAGGACAGGAGGCAGACTCTGCATGTAAACCTAATCTAATAACTTGATGAGAAAATGAAAATCCATCTTTCCTGGTACGTTATCACCATGCACAAGGTACAGAGGTATTTGCAAAATCCTCGCTCTACTCTTTGTCCTGGCAGGTGACAAGTAAATGAGTTGCTTTAAGGAAATGAGGGACTTGGAAAGCGCTGCATGCTGAAGAGCAGTCATGCACTATAATAGTTACTTCCGTCATATGGCCTGCCGACTTAAGATTAACACTTTATAGATGTGCAGTATATTTATATGAGTGTACCCTTGAGCTTACATTTTACACCTTGCAAAGAGTGTGAATACAGCCTTATGCATGCAAGTTGTTGATCTTCGAGATCCTTTGACAGCTAAGAAAATTTCAAAGAACGCCGGATAGGGAGGCTTTGTGATGTGATTGTTTGTACTGAAATAATGATTACTTTAATTACAACTAATTAGTCAAAACTTATTTATTTAAAGCAAATATTTTGTGAATGAGCTGTTCTTCACCCTGGATGTCTTTGGAAATATAAACACATGTTGTAACGATAACAAGAGTTGGTAAAAAACAGTTGCACAATTTACACAGCAGATCGCGAGATCAAGGGACTTGACCGTATCTGACAAGATTGTGGAAGTTAATTGCAGTAATGCTGCAGAAATGGTTAAATCTTATCTTATATTCTGTATTGACTTTTTGTAGATTTTAACCAGTTGGTGGCAGGCGGTTTAGTTCTGAAGAAGGTGTGAGAGAAATACAGGGCAATACTGCATTTCAATGCAATTAACTTTTGTTCATAAATAATTCAACCTATGACTTTAAATAAATGATTAGAGGAAAAGAAAATGACATGTGATTAAATCCAAGTCCTTGAAAACACTTTACCAGTCAAGACTGCTGTGACTGCTTTGAGACTTCCTATAATTCCTCTTTTGAGTAGAGCCAGTTCTGGCAGTTGTGGGGTTTTTGTTTTGTTTTGTTTTGCTTTTTGTCAATTACTAGTGTATCAATAGTGTATGAGGTAAATTCTTTAGATCACAATTAAAAGAGGACTGATGAGTGTATGTTTTTGATATCTCAGTTTTCCTAGTGCCATGGCATATATCAGCCTCGGTAGCATGTGATTTTCCTGGTTTTCTTTTTTTTAAATGGAAAGCAGAGGGATGTTTGCAGAATTAAAACTTTTACTGCCAATTTTACTGAATGAGTATGCCTCGTAACACTAAAATCTTGATGCAGATTTTGGAATACAACTTAGCCTGGAGTGGGCTGCTGTATTTGGAGGGGAAAAAAACCAAACAAACAAAAATACAAACAAACAAGAACCCAAGTAAAATTAAATCAGATTTTAAAAACATTCTTACTTTACATTGGAGGCATGCAGTTGATTCCAGCATTGGTTAAGTGTGTAACACCGCCTTTCCTCTGGAAATATTTACTCGAGTTTTGAGTAAGGGTTGCCGCTTGAGCGTAGCATCAAGTTGGGCAGATTTTAGAGGCAAATTTCAGTTTAGGTATGTTTTTGAAAGGTAGCTGTGCCTTGCTTGAGATTGTGAAATGCCTGTTCCTCATGTCCACCCCCTTTCCTTCTGTTACCATGCTTTTCCATAGTAAAGAAAAGAGGAAGTTGAGGTGTTGCATAACTTCTCTAAGTAAATAGATTTTCTCTGCAGATACTGAAGGCAGCCTTAACTCAAACAGTGCTGTAGCTACCAGATTCCTGCTAATGCTAAAGGCAGTTGTGTAATTAATGGCCTTGTGTACTGAACTGAGGCTGCTGCGAAACCTCTGGAGGGAATTATTTTGTCTATCGTGTTGGTTAACTTTCCCTGAAAATTAAAAGTGTTGCTGATACTCTGTTGGGGTGATGGGGGAGGGTTTTACAAGGCCTGATGAAATAAGCTCTGGCATCTTTTTCCTGACCACTGGACAAAGTGTCTGCAGCAGCAGAATCGGATTGAATGATTGCAATGGAGCCGTTAATAAAAATGTGATCAGTCTTACTTGAGGGGGTGAGCGTGGTAAGATAAGAAAGTGGAAAGCTGCGCTTTATGAACAAGGTTTTGTGTGTTTTTAAGATGTCGTTGTGAAATCATAGAAAGAATTGGCACCTGGTTTTGGTACTAGCACAATTGCCTATTGCAATCATGGTAAATCTAGAGTAGACAAGATTATTAATCTTCTTTGTCTAATCTGTTCTCCTGAAGCCATTTGAAAAACCTGGGGCTTGTTGGAAATTCCAAACACCTTTTGTTCTTTGTTTGGATCTTTGCTGTTGCAGCATCAACCGTAGGTGGCACTGACTGTTGGCAGTTACAAGGTTTGGGATGCTTCCCCTCCTCCCAGACTTACATGTTTTGTAAAGCCAATGGCAGCCACTTGATATATTTTCTCTCTCTCTGGCAAAGAGTACATGTGGCAGGTATCTGCAAGCTCTACAAATGAGTAAGTGCAGGAACTAAGTTATTGAGTGAGTTTGGTCAGTTTGGAAACTTCCAGCTTCTGAAGCTGGAATTTGAGTTTGTGAGAACTCCTCAGGAAAAATGTTAATATTGGTTATTAAGGGATGAATATTCTCCCTGTGCTTTTTGGCTCTGATTCTCATTTCTGCAGGCTTAGTTCTAGTTACTGGTGCGACTTGCAGAGAGGATGCTCAGTCAGGCTGGGTGTAATTCAGGGTTCCAGAGCCTAGGCACCATGGAGCAGTTCAGCACATGCAAAAAAGCTGCCTGTCTGGATTCACTTGCTCCTGCAACTTCAGTCACCTTTCTTTCATAGCTCTACTTCTAGCATGGACTGCTGGGGTTTTGTTTATACACTGGTGTATGTATGGATGAACGCACACACTGTTTTCTAGTCCATCCAAGCAATCCAGTGCTGTGAATGTATTGCAGCTGAATTAGACTTGGATATGTGTATACACATTTATACGTACTTCACTGCAAAAGATCCTTGCTTCAGGATGAAAAGGACTTTATTGTTCCTCGTTAGGAAAGAGACTGAAAGCGGGCAGTTGATCAGAAGAGCCACTGCTGCAAAACTCTATCTGCTGCTGCTGTGCGGTGGTCCTTCCAGCTCCAACTCAGTATTGGTTGCCCAGCTCATTAGGACTGTTTCAGCATGTCAGTTCTCTGAGAAATAGGACAAGTTAGTGGAATTATGTTTTTGATCCTAATGCTGTCATTCATCTTTTCAGTTCAGCACTGACACTGTAGTCTTCTTGGGGAGAACGTCGTTCAGCAGGTATAGTGGAAAACCTGTATTGACTGTACTTGCTTGGCACATATCTTCCCCTAAGGGTGATGGCAGTGCTGGTGATTTTTCTTATTTTGGAAGATAAAGGCATTTACTGTGGTGTGCAAGTCCTATTCCTTTAGTAGTCCCCATTGTTTCCTCAAGTTTAGTGCACTCAATTGTTGGTTTGTTTCACCAGTAGGAAAACAAAAAAACACCCACAAACGGTAGAGACAGAATATCTTGTAATTAAGGAGCCAAACTGAGATTTAAAAAATCTTTCTTCCGGTGCTATGGATAGGGACTTCATGTGACTCTGTGGGCAAGTTGCTTAATCTTTACCTGTGCTCACTGTTCCTCATGTGTAAAGTGGGAATACTCCAAAGGACTGCTGTGATATGTTCGTTGATTTTTGTAAAGTGTTCTGTTTTGTTCAAAGACAGAATAACTTTTTCCTTGCAATTTAAACGGTGCCCAGTAGCCTCCAATGTGGTTTAGACCCGCACAGTGCATATAATAAGAGGTCCTGGTGAACAATGGAGTGAAATTACTATGATCAGTCTGTAAAGAGCAGAAGCCATCTAACGTGAGGTATTTAGATGTCAGATTGAAATCGGTCTTTGGTAACTGAAATGCCTCTTACTTGTCATGAGTTTGTTTGTGGGTGGGGTTTTTTTTATGACCTCACTTTATGTTTAAGTAATATGGAATTCATTGAATTCTGCAGTTCACTCAAGTCTGAAATAGTTTGGGTTTTTCTTTTCCAGATTCATGTAATGGATGGGTAGTCTATGAAAATCCCTTTTATAGTTAGGAATGTTGCATACTGTCTGGAGCTTGGTGGCGTAGTACATCAAGGTTCTTTTTTAATTACAGAGTTTTTAAATGGTGGTTGTCTGTCGCATTGAAGAAAAAGAGGTTGCTCGGTCAACTTCAGACCCTTTCTTCTTCTCAGCTTTTCTATCTGTGACTATCATTTTAACAAAGAAAATAATTTCATGGAAGGGTAGTTCAGAGGCATGTTTTATGTAATTTGCAAGTGTGGACCCTTGCATATAGTTACAGCTGACAGAGTACAGTCAACAGAGGAAAAAGTCTCTTATCAACAGTTCCTTGCTCCTAAGAGCATTTCTTCTGTTTTCCACAATTTATGAAGTCACTATGTCAAAGGTTATTGTAGCATTCAGCTAGTCATGATGGAGTGCAAACCAATTTGAAATTAAAAATGGCTGGATGAGCTTTACTATGCAAAAATTAAACCCGTAATCAAATTTGCCAATCGAACAAAGAGAAATGTTTAACAAGAGAGGTTTTAGTGGCAGTACCTAGAGCGGCAAAGATTTTGCTTACATATCCCCATCAAATAGTCTGGGTTTTTTGGTTATGCTTTAGGAAAACTGTCATAAATACTATTACCTTTCTCGTGATTGATATCTGTGAGGAACATGGATCATGCTTGCTCTTGGAAAATACCCATTTGCTTTAAAGTAAGGTAGTTAAAGGTGAATACAAGAATTCATGGAAAACTCGAGAAAGGTGCTTTCAGTAATATGTTATGTTTAAATGTATTAGCAAAAAGGAGGCTGTTATTACATGTTCTTTGGAGTCAGTCATGTCTTATCAGGCAGCTGACAAAAATAATTCACATTCAGTGCACACTTTGCTTCTCATATGTAGAAGTGAATGACAAGAATAGTTTAGTCTATTAATTTTCATTTTGGAATCTCCCCCCCACCCCCCCACCCCCCAATATAAGTGGAGCTTTTGGTCTGAATGGTGATGGATGGGGAGTAACTTACTGATTTTTTTTTTTGTCCTTCCCTCCCTTCCACCCCTTTCTCAGCAACAGATTACAGAGTCAAGATGTTTTAGATCTTGCAATCCTCCCTCTTGTTTTAGTGGTCAAGATCACAATAAAAATTGTGTAAACCCCTTAAGGCTTTGACTTCCCATCCATATGCATTGTAACTTGATGT
Source organism: Morus bassanus (assembly GCA_031468815.1). NCBI lineage: Eukaryota > Metazoa > Chordata > Aves > Suliformes > Sulidae > Morus > Morus bassanus. The sequence continues at coordinate 111,981,769 of CM062568.1, forward strand.
TTATTGCAGTTCAGTGGAAACTTCATACAACGGTGGAGAAGCATAGCAGATGTTTTAGGAACTGTGCTACCAAGAAATTCACCTCTGACTTTGTATTTTAATGAAACAGGTTGCTTGTATCCTTTTACAGTGTGCACTATCCTATATAATCTTGTTTCTGCTCTTCTTTTTCTTACTCTTCAGGACTCCTTGCTTGTGAGACAGTGTCCCAGGCAGCTTGGATAGCCTCACTGTCTTCACCTGCCATTGACGCTTTTCTTCCTGAAACCTACTTTTTCTCTAGAAACCTTCCTTTCTGCTTAGTTATCCCTGTATCTTGTCTTCGTTTGTAAGCACTTCGGGGTTGTAGTCTGAATTTACAGGAATATAAAATGTTTTACAATAGTAATTATGCCATGCAGTGTTTCCCAGCAAATGTCAAGCACAGACAGACTTGCTCTCATAAACCTGGCAGAATATAAAGAAGGCAAGTGGAATTTGCATCCCAGTAGGTTATTCCTGGTAAGCCAAACTGTTCACCTTCAGAAGTGCTGCAAGCAAGCTCTGGGTTACATGATTTGGTAGAGAGATACCAAAGGGACTTTGGAAGGAAGACAGGTTAAGTTTTATTTGCGATAAAACTGAAATCAGAAGTACACCTAGTAAATCCAGTCCCTCTCATTTGAGGAGTGGGAGGAGAATTTATGTTCAAAAACGTGGAAAACTTGCAGAATTAAGTCTGCTGTTGGGGCTCAGAAGGTTATTTCATTAAGGCAGCTGAGATACAGAAAGCGCCCTTTCTTTCACTGAAAGAGGTCTGGGTTTATGTTTAACCGGTCCCTGGGACAGGTTCTTTCTCTGCCTTCACCTTCCTCCTCAAAAGTTTCCTGGTTCATGTCGTCTTTGGCACCATTTACTGTCATGATTAAAAGTAAATAAATGTTGTCACTATGAAAATAAGTTTTCCTAGGAGCAGTGTTACCTTTGCTTCACTGGTCTTTCTGGTCTTTCATCCATCTGCACTGGCTGTCCGAAGTGAAAACAGATCGCAGCGGGGTAGGGATATTGTCATAGTACCGTCCAGGGAAGGGAAAAAGCTTTCACTAGATTTTTAATAGCAGCAGCTCAAGAGGAGGGGAGCCCTTTGAAATATGTATTTTAGCCCTTCTGTACCCTCTTCTCCATATCATTAATCTTTGTGTTCTGTTGATCCTTCAGTGTGTATCACTCTTTCCTTCCCCTCCAATCATGTGTAGTTAAAGAAGGTTACCGGGTGAAAACTGTATTAGTGCAGCAACATGTATTGTTGTACTGCAAAAACAATAAATGGATTTTTTCTTTTGTAAGAGGAAGGGAAAACATACTTATTCTGGAGGCCAGTGTTGCTCTAGGGCTTCATTTAATTGTCCAGCTGAACTAGTATTATGTATGTACTCAGCATCTCACAGGTGTGGATGTATTTATTTTAAACTTCATATGGACTATGATGAGGGAAAGGAAACAAACAGTACAGTGTGAATCAGTGAGGAAATGCAAGCAGCATATATCATTTGTGTTTTGGCTTGTGGTTTTGCAGGAGGTATTTTGGTGGATTTGGATTAATTCTTGCTATGGTGATTTACTGTTGGAGGAGAGGAAGAAAGAGCCTCCAGAGTGTAGATGATCTTCGCCTGGGGAGCAGTGCAGAAGCATAATGGAATTTCCTGTGTGAGAGGTGCCTGAGTATTACAGTAAAAACGAGTGTTTGTGGAAACAAAAGGGTAAGGAAGAAGGACACAATAAGTGGTTAGGCTATGTGGGTAGAAATGAAAGTGTTATTAATGTCTGTAGAACTCATGAGAAATTTTAAACTTAATTTAGAGCAAGAGAAAAACAATTGAAAACTTGAAGTAAAGGGTTATATGATCAGAGTGTCTTGAGGGGAAGGATTGTAATAACGGCTGTGTTTTGTGTAGTGTGGAAGGGTCGTTGGATGTTGGTAATGATACAGAAGTGTGGGTTGTAGAAGTAGGGAGCTGAGAAAAGACTAAATGAGAGTAACTTAAGGATAATAGTGGAGAAGATGAGTAAGGTTTTAGAAAAGCAGAATGTAATGTTAAGGGTGTGTTGTGTGGTGGTGTTTGTTTTGGTTTGTTTTTAAGTCATCACGGGTAAACGGATAGCGGGAGTGTCAGAATAAAGATAATCTCCTGATGACAACTTTTTTTGGCAAAGTGGATAGTATTAACCAGGCAAGCAGACCTATGCCCTCGCTCCTGGCACGTTACATTTACCAGCTTGCTTACCTCTGTTTCACTGATCAAGCTCTGATACTGTCACAAACTGACCACGAGTATAACCAACTTCAGGGGGAAAACTCTTATTTTAGTCAGCTGATACCTTGTTAAGAAGTAAGACATGCTCCCTTTCTTGAGCTAATACTGAATTAACAGAATGACTTTCCTGTTACAGTAGAAATAAAATTGTTTTCCACCATAAGTTTCTGCATCCTGATTATAATGTATTTATTTTTGGCAGGGTGGAGTGAAAAGCAGATTCACAAAGATCCAGCATTGACACTTGAAAGGTATGAGTTTCTGCTCCTGAACTTGGGAAGAAGTTTATTAACCTGTATTTTTTCTCACCCCAGGCATGGAGTGGTAACTTCATCTAATTCACACTAGCTTTGGTCCTTAACCCTCTTAAGAATTGTGGGTTGGAGGGTGGTTTGTTTCACATCCCCAGTTGGTCTTTGGTCTCTTTCTCCTGAGATTGCCAACTAGGGTGCCAAGCTAACAATCTGCTAAAAGTTTCCTGGGAAGAGGGAGACCTGATCACCTGCCCACCAAAATTCTGGCTTTTTCTCAACAAATGGATTTTAAATTGTATGCTTTTAGAGCATAAAGCCTCTTTGAGAAGTGTGGGGTTTGTTTTTTGTGTTTTTTTTTTTTTTTGGTTGGTTGGTTGGTTTGGTTTGGTTTGGTTTTTTTGTTTTGTTTTTTTTTTTCCTCTGGTCTTCCTTTGTTGCCCTGTTTGGCTGGTACCTCCCTGTCCAGTGGGATTCAGTTCTGCATTAATTCAGTATTTGTGACTCATCTTGTGGTTCTTTAAGATTCTGCAGGTACATAAGAGCCTGAGCTGCTGTTGAATGAAATCACATTAATGTAGTCTTCAGTGAAGTTCTTTTGGTATCGTTCACTGATGAAATTTAGCAACAAGGGTTGAAAGAAAACCTCCTTCTTTAGCTCTGTGACAGGCTCCTTATAAAGATTCTAAAAAAGAGAAGAAACAAAAAAAATGTATAGTTTGGTAAGAGTACAGGCGGTCAATGAAACTTATCTTCAGGTCATTGACAATGCCTTACTATATATTGATTCAGAAAACGCTGGAGTGAGTTACTGATGGTATATTGAGCTGGGAAGTGACTCTTCCAGATACATGAAGGAGAGATGGTCTTACGTAATACAAAGGACATGGCTTGTGATCTGTCAGCCATGCTCAGATCTCTACTGTGGCAGATTAAGCTGGAAATAAAACCTAGCCTGATCAGCTGAATCGATAGAGTTGTGGTTATGGATAATAACTATTAGATAATGACTTTATAATATGTGATACATAGTTGAAGCTACTTTGGTGGAGTTTCATGAGTTAATTTGCTAGATTCATGACTTTTAGGTCTTCTATGACAATTTCCCTCTCTCTCCATATTTTATCAGTAGACATTAAGTGAACAGATTAAAACTGTAATTAGAACTTTGGGATAGTTCTGTGGGGTATTTTTACCCCCAAAGCTGAGACAAGATTTACTGAGGGAAATTCACCACCTACCCCCCCACTGCCTCTCATTGTTACCACCAGCCAATTTTGTTAGATGATGAATCAGTATCAGACTTCCAGCATGTGGGAAACCAGATCACCTGCTATGGTTGGTGCGTGTTGAACAACTTGAGGAATGGGAAAGCTTGAATAACTGATCTTGCACATCTTGTCTAGAAAAAAGAAATCCTAAGCTGTGTCCTGATTTATAGCTAATTATATTAGGAAGAATATTCACATTTTGAATGTGAACTGGTTTGTTTTTAATAGTCATGACGCTTAAACTGGCGATGTGTTACTGTTTTTCAGTATGGTAGATGTCCATCTATCATGCACCTGATTCTGCAACCTGAATATGCGTTGCATCGATTAGATGCCTCTCATGCACAAATCTGCATGTGTGCATAATCTTGACGTTATGTTGTTGTCCTATTGAAATCCATAGATCTACTTACGTTAGTAAAAACAAATAAGTAAAAGGAAGGTACGATGTTAAAGGACTTACTGTTAAACTATTTATCGATATGATATTTTCACATTTTTAAAGACTTGATTTGACATGTCACAGGGGTAAATATAATCACACACAATAATGGGTTTTTTCCTTTAAAAAAAAAAAAAATAAATAAAGTAGTGCCTTTACAGAGTTGGGCATTGGCAGCCATCCAGTTCTTCAAGATAATCCGCTGTTGTGGACTACTTGAATACTAAATTGACCAGAAGTGCTCTCTTCTTTGTGCTAGCTGTCATATTCGTTTTTGTTGCTATATTGGCTACTCATTCATTGCAGTTAGTTGTTAGGCCCCTTTTAAAAGACAGCACACACTTGAAATGGTTTGTGTTAGGCTCTCTGTGCAGAAGGCTTTGGCTCTGCCTGTTCAAGCTCTCCAAAGAGTAATGGAATAGAATTAGGTTTCAGACGTTTTCTCCGTGGTGTCACAGTAAGAAAGAGACTAAAACTGCCACTGCCGGCTGATAGTAGCCTGCCACATCCCTGCCACTTAAAAAGTGGGGGATTTGATCCAAAATTCGGAACTAGTAGAAACCTCCTGCTCCTGCAGGTTATGTATGTAAAAGAGTGTGAACTTGTATTTAACAGAAAAAAAAAAAAAACAAACCTGCTGCTGACTTGTTTTATTAAAGGTTTGGTTATGACAATTAAAGAAAAATTTTTTTTTTCTAGTGTAAGCATGAGAGAAGACCTAACATGATACTGCATGAACAGTTATTAACTGTAATATAGCTCAATCAAAGTAAAAGCTTCTTCATGCATTCGAATTTTCATGCATTAATAAACTTAAATAAGCTATAGGACTCCAAATATACTTTGTTTAGAGCTTGAAGTGTTGGGTAGCTATACTGTCGACAAACTAATGTGTTTCCTAGAATGTTTTTGGTTGTGAAATGTCTTGTGTACACATTTTCATATGTGTTTGGTTCTCAGAGTTAAGTTGCTGATTTGTTTGTGGATGTTGAATGAACCTCTGTTGTTTTTTTTAATCTTGATTCATAATCATTGCTTGATTATTTCTGTTTTCCTTCCTCATGCTTCAATGCAGTGAGAAGCTTTATCAGCCTTTCACAAAGTAAGAAGGATAGAAATTCCACTTTTAAAAAAAAAAACCAAAAAAAACCCCAAAAAAACCCAAACCTCCCCTTTCCCCCCATTTTGTTGAAAGGATTTAGAAAAAGGGGGACTAAGGAAGAGCAGAATTGTATTGCCCTGAGGTCTACAACTTACCTCAATTTGATCTTAAACCAGTGACTGTTTTAAGATCTGATGAATCGCTATCAGGACTAAAACCACTTATACCATTGGCACTGAGAAGCTCACATCCCAGGCTTCAGGAGTGATTTGTATTTGGCTCTAGTAGCTCAGGCGATGCTATAGCTTAAAAGGGTGACAATCTAATTCTTGTGACGGATGTTTTCAAGAAGGAGACAACTTTTTAAAACTTGCATTTTTTTTTCTGTGTCTTTTTCATTTAAGGCCTCTTCATTAGTAGTTGAGCCAACCCACAGGTAGAGTGCTGCAAATGTAATACCTATACAAAAATTAAATGGAGAAAAATCAGTAAACAAATGTTGAAGCACAGCTGAAACAAGATGCAGGAGGGTGTGTGTGATGGCATGAAGGTTTTACTGGCGATGGCCAAGGTGCCCACATACAAGTGAGTTACACAGGTCACCCCAAATGAGTTCCAATAAAAGCTTTATACCAGCACGAACGGTCCTATTTATAGACATAGCTCTCTGTCTAAATATAAACTGCTCCCAGTCATGTCTAGACTAACGTTGAAGCTGTGCTGGTGTTGAAAGTGGGCGTTCAGAAGTAAGAGTACAAGCCACACTATTCTTTAAATTACTACTTATTACAGTGAGCTAAACTTTGTGGCAGTAGTACAGCTTTGAATGTCATATGATGTTGTGTCACCCAAGACACCTTTTCTTCCTCTTGTTTAGGCATCAGAAGGCATGTCTGCTGGACGTGACCTGTAAGCTAAATATCCTTCAGCATGTGTTTAAAGCTTTGAGAATGTATTGGTGGGTGGATGGATAGATCAGTAAATGACTTTCATTGCTAACTATTTCAGCAGCTGAGTTTTAATGAGTCTTTCAACTGTTGCTACTGTGTTTAATCTGCGTTCAGCATTAAAGAAGCTTTCTAGGAGGTAAATGTTGTCCTGATTACAGGAGAGGTTAGTTTGATTGTGTTCTGCACAGACGTTGTGTTAAGAGTTCTTTTTCTTTTTTTTTTTTTTTTTTGATTAAGAAATATATGCTGTGCACACAGATAATTAGGATAGATAAGCAAGTGTTGTATTTGGAAGCGCACATCCAAATATATAATTGCTATATTAAGAGAAGTAACTTGGACTGCATAAAGTTATAAACTGAGGTCCTGATTCTCTAGCAATGGTCTTACTGTCATGTCTTATATTTGTGAGTGGGTTCTCCTTTTGGATTTGTGATTTAATATGTATCAGCACATAGCTGAATAGAGTGAAAAGGATGGCAAAAAGTGTCTTCTACTTCCTTTTCATTTAACATAAGAGTTCTTCTTTAGTTTACTCGATATGCTGCCTAACATCTCTTGTCAAAATAAATAAGCACAGGGCAGCTGCTCTTAAAGGTAGGGAATACTTAAAACATGTAATGTACCAATGTGAAGAAAATGTAGTGGTATTTCTGGTAAGTGTACTAAAAAAAATATATCCAGGAGCTTTGATCAAATGCCAGCTCTTACATCAGTTCTCTTTGTAATCTTTCTTGCTGATCTGTGACCTTGACCTTGTGTTTGTGTTTGTATGTCAAATCTATTTTAGGGATGGACAAACTAAGTTCAGTTTAATAGGATTTATACTCCAGCTTCACAGGATGCCTCAGTAAAATATAAAAATTAAAATTTTTGATAAATTATTCTTTCCTGTCATCTTTTCAGATTTCAGAGGGCTTGAATACATTGACAATTTTTTTTTTTTTTGATTCTGTTTAGGAGGTGCTTCTTAAAAACCATCTTTATCTCACCAATGAACTCGTCTAAATTCAGGACAGACTTTCTGGTGGGGTTTCCTCTTGGAGAATCTCACCGGTGGCAATGCTTTCATTTGGCGTAAGTGCAGTTCGGCACTGAAAGGAGTAGTCCCTGCTCTTTGTCCTTCCTCGTGCCACTCTCACAGTGATGCATTCCCCCATGGAGAACTGTGAAACAACCACTGGGCAGTATCTTTGGGGTTTCTTTGGACGGTGATGAGGTCCTTAGTCTGACTTGCCTTGTGGGAGCTTTCTGCAGGAATGCTTGTGTCAATGCCAGGAAGGTGTCAGGCGCAAGCGGCTGCAGATGTGTTGACCAAGACGAGGCTGCACATTTTGGCAGCAGCTTCACTCTTAGATGAGACAAAAATACTTGTGGAACCATGTTTTTGTATATATTTAAATGTGCAGCTTCTGAACTAGTTTATTTTATTTACTACTAGCATCATTCTTCATGGCGACTGAGATGGCCTTTTTTTCTAGAGATCGAGATGGAGCTCAGTAGCAGCCAGTTAGGCTCAGATGCACTGGTGCCGCTTGTGTTCAGCAGGGCTCTTGAGCACAGGCTTAATTTTAGACATATGCTAACATGGCAGTGAAGTTGGCCGGTGTAACTGACACTTTGGGCATATGGCTTTATAAAGGCTTAGTGAGGTTGTTGGTTTGACAGGCACTCTGAAAGATGGTCCCAAATTAGCTAATACTTACGTGCAAGTATGGAGTAATAGATTTATTTTTAATAGGTCTTTTGTTTTTGGGGTAATGTTGTTATATGTAGGAAATCACACACTTTCTTCAGAAATCAATCACACATCTGTGTTGTTTTGTTTTATACAGTTTTTAAATGTGCATGAGCACCTGTTTCAACTTTCTTGACGTTAATGGAACAAGCAGTAACAATAAATAGTCTTTTCTTGCTATTTTGCAATTATTTCCTTCATGCAGCACTCATGAAAGGCAGATATAAAGCGTCTTAGTAAGAGCTCTTTTCCACAACTTTGTGATGGCAAATTATCTTTCTTCTTAAAATGCTTGTCATTTTTATCAACATAAAATTTGAGAAATTACTTCAAAGTGTATGCCCTTATATTGAGGGCTAGTTAAACACTTCCCCTTGCCAGCCATCTGCTGTTCCTGCCGTGGCTTTGTGGCAGTGAATAGTTTTCATCAGTTTCGAGCAAAGTCAGTATTTTAATTGTTCTGATTTGACTCATGGCTAAGGTTGAGTTGCAGCCCAATTCCTAATGTTTGAGGGTATTATTAACTAACCGATCATCTTTGTATACATCTATATGACTTAAAAGATTTTTAGTATTTTACTTAGGGATTTATGTTATGAATGTTTTCAGATTAACTTTGGCATAGTGGTAAGATGAGGACTTTCTGTGACTTTCTTTAAAGATGTCGTTAGCCTCTTCCCAGGTTTCGCTAAAGTTGATTCTTGTGTTGTATCTTTAATTCCACTTGGTTTTATTGATGCTTTGGAGAGAAAAAAAAAATCAATTTTTTATTGTAATTGAACTGGTAGAGACCTTTTTGCTAATGCAGATTTTTCCTTTCCCACTTAACTGATATTATATGAGCCTTTTCTGTGTCCATAGCCTTTAGAAACATCATCTACAATAAGCTGAATTCTCCTATTACAATAGAAACTTAAAAAAAACCCAAATCATCTGGGTCTTTAACATGGATTTATGGGGTTTTACATATAATTGAATACTGTGTGACTGTGATCCTATACTTCACCTTGCTATGGAATTACTGTGTATTTGTGCTCTCTTAGCTGCAACCTGTTCTGTTGAAAAGCCTAGAAAGTGGCTCTTATTCATAACTAACAATGAGCCGCTTGGTCCCGAGTGGAACACAACTACAACTGTCAATAAAAGCTGTGCATTACTTTTCAGTGCTTTGTTGCAGTTTGGCCTCTGTGAAACCAATTCTTGGTTAAAATAGCATAAAGTGACTTACCATATGACAAATCACCTAACATGTACAGTTATTCCAACAAATGCAAGAAATACACAATTTTATTGTAGTGCTGTCGATAAATGCCTGTATCTTTAGATCCCTTCAACAACCAGAAGGTCAGAGTTGTGTGGAAATGCATTATCTGCGTGCATTGATCGTAACACAAAAGCATGATTGTCCAGAAGAGGACATTGATTTCTTCATTGTATATTAATCAAGTTTCATTCTTTGGGAGTTGACGTAGAGTTAAATGCATAATCGGTGATTTGTTTTTGTAGGTGTTAGAGGGAATCTGGTTGTTAGTTTCATTTCAATTGCTTATTCATAGGCAAGTGGTTTACAAAGATTGGAAAGATGCATCCTCTGTCCATTCTGTTGTACCTATCAGTATATTATCCACCCCTCCATCCTGAAAACAGATCTTGGTATATATTTTTCTGCCTGTTTGCTCTCGGTCTCTTGAATAAGACATCTCAATTAACCAAAAGCCTTTCTGCTTACTGTACTTCTGAGCTTTGATCAACACATTACCCAAGTTAGTTGAGATTTAGTGATGCGTGCTGCTTCTGGATTCCTGTCCTTATTGAGGATGGGGTAGAGCGTAACTTTTCTGCCTTACCATTTAGTTTCTGCCCTTTTTGTCTTTAGTAGCAGATGATCATTGAGCAGTGACTCATGGGGCAGTTTTAGATGCCAAATACTTGATTCCTTCACAGGTGGCATTTGTAGGTTGAACGTCTATTCCTCTTCATACTACAACTAGCAAAGAGTTGGCAGAGAATGTAGTTCTGAGTTCATGTCTGAGTGTGAGCAGATCCTGATGAAGAAATGAACTCAAAGATCCCCTTTACAGTACTGCTACAGAACAAAATAGAAATGTTCCTCCAGCAGTATTTATAAGAACAAATATATGTGCATGGGTCTGTGCTAAGGAATTGTCTGAAACTTCTGTGAACCATTCAGTTACAGGGGTAAATTGTAAGTTACATGAACAGGGTGTGGTTTTCCACATCTGAGAGTGATTATTTATGTGATGCTCAATTCTTTTACTTGTTAGAATAAGAAATACTAATTTAAGGTAGGCTGACGTTAGCTATTTTTTGAAGAGTGCCAAAAGCATGACAAACAGCCGCATGTGTGATTCGTCTCTGAACTTAGCAGAACTTCTTAGCAGGAGGTTTTGACATGTGGGCCAGATTTGGATTAAGCTGTGTACAGTACTTGAGTGTACTTGTAAATCTTGAGAGCTGCTACTAGGGCTTTCACAAACTTAACTTTTATGGCACTTGTGTCTGTCCACCCTTGCCCTCTCCCCATATACTTGCTTCAGCTGTTTTGGGGGTTTGCTTGTTTTTGAGGTGTTGGTGGGTGAGGGATTTTTTTGTTGTTGTTTGGGTGGGGTGTTTTTTCGTTGTGGGTTTTTGTGGTTTTTTTTTTTGTGTTTTTTTTTTTTGTTGTTGTTGTTGTTTTTGTGTGTGTGGTTTTTTTTTGTGTGTGTGGTTTTTTGTTTTTGTTTTGTTTTTGGTTTTGGTTTTTTTGGTTGGTTGGTTGGTTGTTTTTTTTTAAATTTTTCCCCTCCTTACTGGTAGCTTTGTGAAGCAAGCTCCAAAAACATGGGTCACCTGTAACTTAAGCAGAAGTGTCTGCCTGTGGCCTTACGTAAGCTGCACACTGCTTTCTGGAAAAGGTAGCAGAGATGTGTTGAGCGCCAGCATCGGACGAGTCACAGCAGACCAGCACTGTATTGAAATACCCTGCTCCTCAGGGCAGGCTCACCTCCACAGGGGTCCCTTGCCACCGGGCTAGGCTTACTCTGGCACCTGAGCTGTCTTGGCTCTCTGCTGTACGTGCCAGTCTGCAGTGCAGGCATACCTTTTTCTCTGAGCATTGCCACTCTCGGGTTGCTGTCATTCATTCTTGTACTGTCCCCTCTCGGGGGAGAGCTGTGCGTCAGAGCTAGATGGGTGTTTCTTTGCAGCGTGCTTCCCGAGGGTTGGGTAGAAGCTGCGATGAAGCCAGCACTGCTCACGCTTTGGGTCTTTCACGTGAAAATGCTTTGCCGCCGAGTTGGAGGCGTTCTGACTTCTGCATCTCTCCTCGCATGGGCGCGAACGTGCGCAGCCTGCCTTGCCGCCTCTCCGAAAAGCTCTCTGCCTGAATATGAAAATCTCTCTGACATTTCCACACCTCATTTAAGCAGACAGTGGAAATATTATATTCCCCCTTGATATATATTACGTATTGTCCCAAAGCTCCTCGTTGCCATGAGGTGGTATTGCATGGTCTGGATGAGTCACAGATTCCTGGACTGTGGAGAATCCCATGTGAAATCTGAGAGCAGAGGGACACTGAGATGAGGTGTCTGAATCCCCCTTTCCACACCCCAGAGGGAATACATAGGAACAGCCTCTGCTTCCTTATGTGCCTCTGGGGCCATGATTAACAACGGCAGTAATTTGCATTTACGTTTTAGCAGTCTCTTAAAAGCCAAAAAAAATCCAAATAGTCTCTACTGACAGTTTTTCTTCCCCGCTCAGTTGTTGGTTCACTAACATTTCAGTCCAGTGGTCTGTCAAATCTTATTCTCACAGGATGAGCTGTTTCTTGGGTCTGCTGGGCTGTTGGTTCTCTGTTCCTGTCAATTCATGTGACTTAGGACTTCTAGTTACTCGGTGTTTGCAGGCTTTCGTACAATGGTAGATTTTGCATCTCTTTTAAGCTATTGCATCAACTGTTAGGGAATTGGTTTTCTGCAGTATTTTTCAAAATCCTACCATTTAAGCTGCTAAAATCATCAGGTTTTGATTGGGGTGGTTTGGGTCTGTTCCCTTCCACTCACCCCCTTCCCTGCCCCCCCCCCCCCCCCCCCCCCCCCTTGAAAAAATCAACACCCCTTTCTGTTGTCTAAAACTTCTCTTAAGAAAAGGAAGTAAGGTCAGGACTGTGTTTGGCAGTACACAGCTTAACAAAATGAGAGGGAAAAGGCTTTTCCATTTTGTATACTTGTGCAGGATTTAGCCCTGAAGCTGTGGCTGTTGCTAACCCTGCCGTTATCCAAAGGGGGTATTTTACAGAGCGAGCAATGCTGCTGTGTGCTGCAGGAGAGGCTGCTGGACCACGCCAGCCTGGAGGGAACACCCCTGCCTGGGATGGGGGACACTGGCTCCGTGGCGGGGTCAGGGCCTCGGGAGCCCCTCCAGAAATCCTGGCAGCAGCGGGGGCTCCTGCTGCTGCCCTAACGTGACTCCCCGTGTGCCCTCTCCTGACCAAGCTGTTTAAAAGTGATAGGCTATCCTTTCCATGTTTAAAATGTCTTTAGGAGTCAGTCGGTAGGCCTGACGAAGGAATGAATACCATGCCAAGCTCCTGGGAAGAAGCCTATTTTTGCTTTCTCAAAGTGCTATCCTGTGACTGTAGGAGAGGGGCTTGATTTTTTTTTTAAATGAATTTATTGGAAAAAAGGCATGTTGATTCCCAAGTTCTTTAGAGTGCAGCCATAGACGAACTCACCCATTTATTGCTGAATTTTGCTCCACCATCTGATCACTTTTGCTTTTTTTTTGTCTTTTTCTAAACTGCATTTGCAAAGGGAACCTTCAGAATGTCTTGACAGTCTGAATGAAAACTGTGAAGAGGTCTCAGCTGCTCCATTCATCTCAATAATTTCTGATATAAAGCAGGGATTTAGCAAAGCACTTAAATACTTGATTCTCTTAAAGCACATGCTTAAGTGCCGTTGAAGTACCTGCACATTTGTGTGGCTCTGGATTTGGTACTGTGGATTGTTGAATCAGGCCTGTTTCACTGTTTATAACCTTAGCAAAAAGAGTCAACTGCAGTGCTTATACCAACACTCTGAATACATCCTTCCTGACTGCTAAAATCAAAGTACAAACTGAGCTTAGTAACAAAATAATTCTGGGACAGCTAGTCTCATTTTCAACACTCATCTTCAGTTCACTGCAAGATTCTGCTGCAATTTCCAGTGCATCTAGGAATTTTTCTGGAGACCTTAATTTCATTGTGCTCTGCAGCATTTCACTGCAGACAGCTATAAGGATGGGGAATCATTTAAAATCCTGTGGTTTAGGTACTTAGTCAGTGCTATTCCTGGAGCTGTTGAGCAACACACAGCCTTTAATATATTTATCCTCAATTATCTTTCTGAAGTTTGCATCTATTATTTCTCCATCTGGGAAAACAGGGTACAGAAAAGTAAAACCAGAAGTCAGACAGCCTGTCTGCAGCACAGCGAGTAATTGGACCCCTGGATCCCAAGCTGCCGCTGTAATCACTGTACTGCATTCCTCAAATCTGTAATAATTAAAATGACTGTCTGAGCCATTGGTTGATGTGGTGGGCTGTAGCCTTTACATTCGGGAATATGAGAACGGGGAGGCAATGAGCTAGTGAGAGGCTTTTTCTGGCTCTTCCAGAATTTATTAAATAACTAAAGATTTTAATGTCACAGACTAGCTCTACGAAGTCATATTTTGACTCATCTCAACTTAAAAATGGATGTAAAATTACTGCAGGAATTTAACAGTCATTAAAGAACTCAGAAAGGCAGCTAATAAAAATGTTTTACCTGTGTGTGTAAATATATACACATCTCAACCTCTATTAATTTTTCTAACAATGTGCATGAGTTTGGATAATCTCTCTTTTAATAAGTGTTCATGTGGGCTATCTGCTAGCCATTGCCGATTTCCTACACAAATACCTTAATAGTTTCTATAACATTTTTTTCATAGGATCTTGAACTAAGACAACAGAAGAAGACACCTTGATAATATCAAGTTTTATGAGTTATCTCCAGTAGATTGTGTAGCCCTCCTACTCGAATAATACTAGTCTAGTGTTGTTAATTTACTGTGGCTCTCTGTTCCATTTAGCAAAGGGATTTAACTAGAAATACTATTCTGGGATATTGGAAAAATGTCTTACGGACGTCATTTTGCTAGTTGAAATTGTGAACTGTTCTTAATTTCTTCAGTAGCAGCAGCTGAATTATGTATGGGGTTAACTAGGAGGCTGCTGTGTGTTTAGAGTCTCCAGTTAGGTTTTACAGCTGAGGCATTCTTTAATTCAAAGAATTCTTTAAAAATAAATATCCAGGAGTAAAAAGCCATTGGCTTCGATGTGGTTGTGGTTTAGCCTATTAGATGTGTTCTTAAATTTCATTATCTTTTGCAGCAGAAATACTGTATGGTAAGCAAAGGAACTTAAACTTTATTATTAACATCATTACTTTAAAATCTTTCTGAGGGCTAAGTATATCTGTAGTTTGCAAACAAAGAAAAACTCTAACAACTGCAAAGGTAGAATTAATATTCTGGACATACACAGTTTCTATAGTTCAGTGTACATTTTAATATTCTCTTATCTTCCCTATTCTGCCCACAGTTTCTCCCTAGGCATGTTTTAAAAGGCTGCAGAACTGATTTCCCATGGTATGCTCCACTTGGGGAGTGTCTCCCCAGGTTACAGCACTTGTGCTGCAAACCCTGCTGCTGCTTTAGTTCTGCGTAGGTAAACATGGCTTAATGAGCTGTGATCAGTGCGTGTTCATGGAGGTTCTGAAAATAGTCTCTGCAAAACAAGTGAGTTTGTTATTTATTTGTTAGGATACAGAGGTCTGGGAGAAGGTAGTTGAAACAACCAAAACCAGTGCATATACAGTAATCACGAAAGCATGTTAACTTCAATTTATCAATTAATCTTGTCACAATAGTTAAATATAATTTTTAGGTCTAGAGATTCATAGATATTAGAGGTTAATGTTAGAGGCTCATTGCAATAAGGTTACTTCAACCCTTACTGGGAAATATGAGATGTATTGCTGTTGGGCTTCTGCTTTCTCTTCCTTCTGCCTTATTTCTTTATGCTCTTTTTTTTTTTCTTTCATGGGTTCTGGTAATTTCTGGAATAATATTTAATAGTGAGAAAAATTATTAACATTTCATTGGGTCCTGGGAAATTCTCTGGTATGGTCTATATGTTTTTAAAAGGTTGCTGAATGGTTGCCTTAGTGTCCAGCTAAACATTAATTTCCAAAGCTGGTTCAGTTTCCACATGAGCACACTTCAGATCGTGGAAGAAAAGCGTACTAGGTTCAAAACTCACTGGAAATGCTTAGTTACAGGACTGCCTTCAAACCCTGAAATTTATTACCTGGCTTTCCATCACAATTAAGGTGTAGGTTTAGAGACTTCTTTTAAAACATAATTTCAGTTCTTGACAGGTGACTTAGGCACATTTGTGTATTGTACATTAGGTCCTGTAAGGCTTCATAACGCTGTAATACCTGTTGCAGCTCTAGACCAGAACAGGCTCTTTAGAAGGATTGCTGATGTCCCATTCCTATGTGTTAAGTGCTTTTCAGATATAATTCTCTTTAATGAAGGCTTCTTTGCATCAACCTGATTTCTGTAGAATTATCAATATTTCCTTAGCACTGAGTAATTAAAAAAAAAAAAGTGGCGAAACATTTGTTAGAGTAGTTTTTGTATGTAAACTGTACTGGCTACAAGTGTCATCATCTGCAACAGGCTTTTTGAGTACCTGAGGGATTTGCAAAAATGCATTGTCTTTTTTCAGTTACCCAGAGCCACAATGAGTAAAGTTTTACTGATTATTGGCTTAATGGTACATTTGTTTGGGACTTTATCTTAAAGATGACCTGCAAGGATTGCCTTTATCAGATAGTAAGAAATCTTGAAAAAATTTCAATTTTATTCTCTTAAACGCAAAACACAGGGTATCAGGTGCTACTCGGTCCTTTTCATGAACAGCGTGCTGTCAGCTTAATTCCCTTTTGAAATATGAAAATGTGGCTGTAGGTAAACACTTTTTATTTTTGGAAGTTGGAAAACTGTGTTTTCCAGATGAAGTACATTCCCAAATATTTGAGGAAATAAGTCTAGCTGTATTGATGTTGTAGTTGCTGGATACTTCATGTATTCATTGGAAACCTTGACTTTTTTTTCAAGGATTTGTTATTTCTGATTTTAATCTATTTGGGGCTGAAACTCTGCAAAAACCCGCCCAGAGGTGCATGGGTTTTTGAAGTAGGGTCATAGGTAATTTTTAATTAGATGAAGACACATTTAAGTTGTAGTGATATATTTGAACGAACACACTGTCTTCTACAGGTAAGAATTTAAGTGCTGGTTAATATAGATGTATATTTCTGAAACAAGTACTGAGACCCCAGCAATAGCTACCAACTTTTCATTTGATATTTAGGTACATGGGTATACACATTTACACTACAATGCATTGCTGTCATATTAATTCTGTTTTTTTGAGACAGCTCAGTTTTTAGAGTTTCTCTAAATGACTTAAAATCTAGTAAGGGAGTATTTGCATGGGGGGATTTATGGGCTGTTAACATTACGGCTCTTTAGTTGTTCTTCTGATTCTTTACTTTTTTCAGACCTGATATTTTCCTGACTTGTAGTTGCCTGTAGCTTTTGAATTAAAAAATAGCCTCTGGGAAGCCATTCATAAAACATTTATTCACTTTAAGGAGGCAAGGATTTCATCTGTGTACATCCTTTTTAAACTTATAAATACAAGTTTTCAATGGGCTTTTAGTCTGTGAAAGTGAATTGCAGTTAGATATGTGGAAAGACACTTAGCTTTGCTCGTGTTGAATATTTATGCCAGTTTAGAACTGAATGAGTGAAGGCGTAGGCACGTGTGGTGCAATGATCTCAATATTGAACTGTGGTGACTGTCTGAACTGTTCGTGATATCATTGACCAGTAATATAACTAAAACTGAAGAGATGGATTTAGCACAAGCATCATTGTTGTGCTTTTTAAAACAGCTTTTTATAACATACTGCCGGCTCATCCAAGGAGGTACTGAGTAGAGATGTTCTACACTCTTTGAAAATAACAAGACTTCAAGGAAGACCTGGGAGGTTTTTTACCATTACATGTTTCATACACGGAATGCATTTAAAGGTAAAAGTCCTCCCGTGAAAGGAGGATTTTTATATCGGGATTTATATTAGATCAGGAACATAAGCACCCTTTTCACCACTCCTATCACATGAGTCTTGTGGTAGTTGG
Organism: Morus bassanus; assembly: GCA_031468815.1. Taxonomy (NCBI): domain Eukaryota; kingdom Metazoa; phylum Chordata; class Aves; order Suliformes; family Sulidae; genus Morus; species Morus bassanus. The sequence continues at coordinate 111,999,126 of CM062568.1, forward strand.
GAGTTGTAAGAACAACAGATTCCCTCCCTGTTGTGCTATCCTACTAGATTTTGCATTACTAGATAGTCCTGGGCAGCAGTGGCAACTTGGTTTCTACTTTTAGCCACATCATCAACCTGCCAAACAAAAATGTACTCATATATGATGATACCTATTCTGTTGGTTGAAAACAGATTCAGCATGAACCTAAACATTGTCTTTAGGCATGCCTTTTCCCATTAATTGTCTTTTAGAACAATAGTCTACATGTCCTGTGCATTTACATATGAAGAAGAAAAGTTGATGCAACTGTGAAGTAACATCCAATGTAATTTCTTTTAAAACTGTATTTAGCATGCTTTAAGATTTTCCTTTCACGGTTGCTATTCCTTATTTGAGCTGTAGGATAGAGAAATTCAATGAACACTTGTAGTAGCTATGCTTATGATAATTAAGCTTAATTTTTGTACAAATTTTTCTGTCTCAGAATTTTTTTCACAAAGTTCTTTAAATTAGTTACCATGTACTTTGTCCATTACTTGACTTCTAATTTCTTTTGGAATGTGGTTATTGCTTATATATCCTGAATCTCTAAGACAATGTGTTCTTAAAAAAAAAAAAAAAGTCTTATGCAATTAGATCTTATCCTAAATCTTTTCTTTCTTGACCACTTTTTTTTTGTTTTGTTTTGTTTTGTTTTTTTCACTTAGGAATTTTATGTGCTTGGTGGAGATGGAAAAAGATGAAAAACAAGCTGGCTTCCTGGAGAAAGAAGGCGGCAAATACGTAATTGAACTTTATTACTGTGGAACCATGTTTTGAGTGCTCCTTCTAGACATCTTTCATAAATACGCTAGATATCAGCAGATCGATATGATTGGAAACCTGGCTCATCAAACAGTATACACTGGAAGAAGCCTGCTTGGAATATGACATTTTGTACTGTTCTGAAAGTCTGAGAAGACACTATAGATATCTACCTATTATTTCTTAACTCTGCATTTCGATTCAGCTACTGCCAAACTAGTCTTTGAAGTGAATAGAACCAGAGCCCTTTTGGAAACTTTTATTGAACATGACTCATGGAGAAGAGCTTGGCTCTGAGATGCACCAGGATTCTGTTGTTCTAACTTACCTAGAGGGATTACTAATGCATCAAGCAGCAGGAGGCTCAGGTACTGCAGTTGACAAAAAGTCTACTGGGCATAGTGGGGAGGATCAAAACTTTAAGATTTCTGGAAATATATTTCCCAGCTGTCAAAGTAATGGTCCAGTTCTTAACACAAATACATATCAGGGATCTGGCATGCTGCACCTCAAAAAAGCAAGACTGTTGCAGTCTTCTGAAGACTGGAATGCAGCAAAGAGAAGGCGGCTGTCTGATTCCATTGTGGATTTAGATGGAAAAAAGGAAGCCTTGTTAGCTGGCATGGTTGAAAATGTGCCTAAAGGCAAACAGGATAGCACATTACTTGCCTCTTTGCTTCAGTCATTCAGCTCTAGGCTGCAGAGTGTTGCTCTGTCACAGCAGATTAGGCAGAGCCTTAAGGAGCAAGGATATTCCCTTAGCCATGATTCTTTACAAGTGGAGAAAGATTTAAGGTGCTATGGTGTTGCATCCAGTCACCTGAAGACTCTACTGAAGAAGAGCAAAGCAAAAGATCAGAAGTTAGACAACAGCCTGCCTGACATAACAAAGAACCTGCCCAAAGAGAGGTTTATAGAATCTCCTCATGCGGTGCAGAGCGGACCTAAAGTGATAAATGAGCCACTGTCATGTGCTGCAAGATTACAAGCTGTTGCAAGCATGGTAGAGAAACGATCCAGTCCTGCTGCTTCACCGAAGCCCAGTGTAGCATGCAGCCAGCTAGCTTTACTCCTTTCAAGTGAAGCACACTTGCAGCAGTACTCCAGGGAACATGCTTTAAAAGCACAAAATGCAAATCAAATAGCAAGTGAGAGACTTGCAGCTATGGCCAGATTACAAGAAAATGCTCAGAAAGATATTGGCCAATTCAGTTTAGCAAAAGGAATGACAAGCCATGTCAATGGTCAAACAGGATCATCAACCAAAACGGTATCTAGCAAAAGCAATATGGCACCATTTCAGAGTTCAGTGGGAATCATGCATTCACCTCCCAAAAATGTGGGATACAAAAGTACTTTGGAAAGGAGTAACCTGAAAACCTCTCCCAGCAACAGTTTGCTCTTGCATCTACTGAAAAGCCAGAATACCACCAAACATGTAAAAGGGCATGAACAGAGTGAGAGAGCCAGCATTTTTGAAGACAGCAGCACACCAACAACTATTGATGAGTATTCAGACAACAATCCTAGTTTTACAGAAGATGACAGCAGTGATGATGAAAGCTCCCATTCTAACTGTCTTCCTATAGACCTATCCTTTAAACAGAGGACAGATAAACCAGATGCAGGTCCACCTGCATCACTGGATAACCTGACTCAGTCCTTGCTTCATAACTGGGATCCAAAAGTTTCCTGTCCAGAGAACAAGGAAGACAAAGACACTCCGAAAGCTTCTAAGCTGAATCCCCATCAGAAAGTAACACTACTTCAGCTGTTACTTGGGCATAAGAGTGAAGAAAAGGTAGACAAGAGTAGTGACCCTCAGGGACCACACAGTGCAGCTGATGTGGCAAAATTCACTGTACAGACCGGTAAAAGGACTCCTGTTACTGACAGTCCCAGTGCAAATCGAATGACTCCGTTAAGCACTCCACCTTTGCTGGCTTCTGCAAAAGCAGACTCTCCTATAAATCTCTCGCACCAATCATTAGCCATGAAGCGCAGCTCGCCACCATTTGCCTGCAGCATCCAGCCAGACAGGCTGGTGAATCCTGCATCTAAACATTTGATAGACCTTTCTAAAAGCAAAGAAATTCAAGGAGCCAAGCTGAGCAGGAACGATAGTCCCCAGAACTCTTCGGCTTTCAGTGCCAGCAAGTTGTTGCAGAACCTTGCTCAGTGCGGCATGCAGACTTCCATGTCAAGTGAAGAACAAAGAGCTAGCAAACAGCTGCTAGCAGGGAACACAGATAAACCTGTTGGCTTGATTGATAGATTGAACAGCCCTTTGCTTACGAATAAATTGAGTACGCATGAAGAAAATAACAAAATATTCAGTTGTCAGCCTGCACCCGCTGAACAAGGACTTCCAGGTTCGGAAATAGAAAATCTCCTTGAAAGGCGCACTGTCCTTCAGCTGCTTCTGGGAACTCCCAATAAAGGTAAAAGTGAAAAGAAAGAGAGGATGCTTTTAAGAGATGAAAGTTCTCAAGAACAGACAGATAAGGCTTTGAATGAACAAATATTGACGGTGAAAATAAAAACTGAACCATCTGAAGAATCCAATGTTCCTTATAATTCAAATGCACAACAAGTAAGAGAGTGCAGGGGTAACAAATTTCAAGGATTTGTTCATTCACTGCAGAGAAACACAGCTGCTTCTCCAGCATCTGAGGAGTTGAAATCTGAGCCTCTTTCACCTCAAGATTTCTCTTTTTCCAAAAACGGCCTGCTAAGTAGGCTGCTGAGACAGAATCAAGACAGTTACCCTGCAGATGAGCTGGACAGAAGTCACCGAAACAATGAGCCGACACACCTTGAATCAAAGAGCCTTTGCACAGTACCGAAGAAGAGGAAGCTTCATGCTGAGCCTTTGGAAAGTCCATTAAAAAAGATGAAAAGTAACGTGTCTGATGCTGCAAACAATCACGCTTCTCCTACCGAGGCACTCTATGGGCCTTTGCTTAACCAGCAAGAACTGAAATTCAGCAGAAGTGATGCTGAATTTAAATATGCTGTAAGTCATGGTTCAAATAATGAAAGTGAAAATAGGAGTTGGTCTAGAGATAGTAAAGGCTTTAATGTGTTGAAACAGCTGCTTCTCTCAGAAAACTGTGAGAGAGATCTGTCACAACATAGGAGTAACATACTAATGGAGGGCAAGAAAAAAGGAAACAAAACCAGTGCAACGATTAATAAACCTGAATTCAGCATTTCTTCAGTAAATGCATTAATGGGAAGCCCTGTGCAACAGAACAATTGTGTAGATCATAGAACATTTCAGTATCCTGTAGCAGTAAAAAGTCCTGCCAGTTCTCCCTTCCCTGAACATTTGGGGAGTACAGTATCTAGACTTGAGTCCGACCAGTTTAGTGTGTGTCCCATGCCCAGTGAAAAAGGGCCCATCAGATGGGTGATCACAGGTATGGACAAGAATGATTATGAAAAAGACTCTCCGAGACTGACCAAAACCAATCCAATATTGTATTACATGTTACAGAAAGGTGGCAACTCTGTTAGTAGCCAAGAAGCACATGACAAAGAAATCTGGAATGAACCTTCATTTACTGATAGTTCAACTCATATTGCAATCAAAGAGGAGTTGACATCTGATGCAGAGCTTAAAACTCCTTTTAGTAACTTAAGAAGCCCTTACAACAGCCATATGGGGAGTAAGACCTCTCATCAACACGGTGTGAATGGAGAAGTGCATGGACTTCTGGAAAAAGTGCTAACAATCAAAAAAGAGCCAGAATAAACTACAGCCTCCTCAATGAGTTTACAATCAGTGGTTTTGAATCTTTGTTTAAGAAAAAAAAAAGAAAAAAGAAAAAAATAAAAATGAGTACGAACTTGACTACTGTATAAATTGAGCATGATTTTAGAAAAGCATGGTCTAATTGGAACGTTTTCATTTGATAAACTTTTTATTTTTCTGGTGATGTTATTTAAAATACATGTAGATAAAATTTGCTTTACAATAGATTGTCACAAGGAAACTAGAACGGTTGTAATTTGTACAAGACATTTCTGTATGCACCAGATTAAGTTATGGGTACTCTTTGATCAGAGTCTTATTTGGATCTGCAAGTTTTTGGTATAACGTAAAGTGTAAGCGTACAGCCTAGGTGGTGGTAATGCTGCGTTTCCTCCCTCCCTGTAAAATAATCCTTATTTTTTGGAAGCCTGAGCATAGAGACAGTGTACTCTTTTTTTTTTTTTTTTTTTTTTTTGAATGATTAATATGTTTTGTGAAATTTTAAGAGTAACTTAAGAAATGGAGCAGTCCGTCCAAGGTATTAGCTCGTCACATTGGAAAACCTGTGTCAGTGTTAATAATTGAAATGCACTGAAATGTATTTTTTAGTGCTTCCAAAATTTTTATTGTTATTTTTAAATCTTGTTTGTGGTCCTGCCAGAATAGTGGTGTAAAATCCCTTTTTCTTCCTTGCCCTGCTCTTGACAAATGCCTTCCTCAGAATCCTTAGCCATAGTTATGAGTCACTAGTTATGATTAAGGGTTTTTTCTAGGTTTTTATACAAAAGGCAGATTTTCACAGGCCATGCAAGTACTGCATGAGTCTTTTTGTCGGCACATTCCTGCCACTTCCCTGCTTAAAAGAGAAAAGCCAAAATGCTTCTTGGAGTACTGCGATTAAGAAAGCTTAGTACATTATTTGGTGAGGAAAATGGCGGAAAGTTTGTGAAGCGGATGAGCAGAATTGTCTGTTCAGCATCATCCTGCTTCCCCTGCAGAAGAATATCAGCTGTGCTAAAGCATCACATCAGACTTCGCTCAAAGATGGAATAGGATTTTAATGAAAAATGTGTTGGCCTCTTCCTACAACCAGGGAAAAGAATCCATATTCTGACAATATTTATTACTCTCTGAACAGCTGATGCATGGTTTAATGCACTACCCTTTCACTGTAGAAAATCTGGTTTTAGAATAATTTTTCAGGTTGCACTGAAGATAAAATTGTGGTTTTGTCATGTTCTGTAATGGATAGTGGGACATGTCTGAGAAATCCTCCTCTGCCCTTTTCCTCAGGCCCCACCTGTGCTGTGATTTGTAACATCTGGCAATATGAGCCTGAGATGGGAGTAACTGAAAATTGCGGTCAAAGCTGAGACACCTTAAAAGAATTGCTGGCTGGGGAAGAGCCATGCGGCTCTGCTTTCGTGTTAACACTGTCAGTGTTAACTCTATTTGCAGCCCTTACTTCTCATGGGAGAGGAGGAGGACAAAATCCAGTTCCTCTAAATTATATGCATTATTGGCAACCATACGTTTGGCCGGACTTTTTACTTCCCTGAAATAATGTTCTCTGAAGCTGCTAATTTTGCTAATAATCCCCTACGCTATCAGCAAGTAGCGAAGTAGTTGGCTTGCACAGATAATGAAAGCTACAGTCTGTTTTAATTCTGACTGTTTTCACCACTGGGAGCCGATGACATGACAAAACTGCTGTTTCTGTCCATCTCATGTTTGCATGGCAGAGATGAGTGATGGGCATTTTGCTCTTTTCCTTTCTGGTTTGGTTTCAGACATCCTTTCTCCTGACTGCTGGCTTGCCGAGACAGAGCGAGCTGTTGTCCCCCTCTTGTCCCCTGTCACCTGCCTGGGATCAGTTTCCCTTCTTTCCAGTGCGGTCCCTACTGAAAGGGACTTACCCTGTCTGCCAGCTGGAAAGTGCACCACTATTCTGTTTTACCCCCCTGGGGGATACCTTCTTTTAGGGAACACAAATATTTGGCAGTATCCAATATAAAACATTCCCCCTGGTTTATATGAGAAATAACAGAGCAATTTAAAGATATATTTTTATGTTATTTGGGTGAAGCGTAATATATTAATGGGCTGTACAAAGAAGATTTATATTTTAAAACCTTCACACAAATCTAGTATCATTTTAAATGTCATTGTCTGAAGTGTAATATAAAATAAAATTTTGTTTGTCTTTAATATTGCATTTATAAGTGGCCCAGTGACAATTCCGATGTCTCATAGAATAATCATTAACGAGATAAAGTATATTTTGGATTGACAGTGGAACTGAATTCTTTTTATATGAGTCAACCCAGCAGAAATATTAAAAAGATGGTATTTGTTCCATCCATTAAATGTCTTTTAAAGTCTTAACTGATTATTTTTCTTGAAACAACACGTATATGCCTAGGAAATATATACAATATAGAATAATAGATGGTCCCTGGAGTAAATACAGGGCTATAACTTACTTCAAGGGCTCCACTGAAAAACGTAGCTTGAATGGATGTGAAATAATCTGGTTGGAAAAACTTCATCAAAACAAAGTTGAGATAAAAAGTAGGGAGGAGAGTCTAACCCTAAGAAAAAGTAATACTGGAGTCTAGGAGTGTGCTTACCTATGTATTTATTCTATGGTAGTCTATTGCTATAATATATACTTTTTGAATATTTAGTTTTTAAAGTTTTATAAAACATTTAAGTTAAAATGTTAACAGTTTGACCAGTTAATGATTTAGCTTTCTTTTTAGGTGATGGTAATGAAAGGGTGTTACCATTCTCACAGACGTCAGTAAACTATAATACATAGAATCTAAGTTTAGGACATGCTGTTCATGGAAGAATCTTACCTCTTGTAGACGCTGCAATCTCAAGCAGCACGTAACATAATGATGAGGCCCTTGAGAGAGGGCAGGGCATGCCAACTGGATGCTTTTCAGATAGCTGCTAAGAGGGCAACAGTCTTCTATGTGAAATTCTCCAGTATCACTGATGTTACCCCTCCCTAGGGAAGAGAGGTGGTCTTTACCATCTACGCCATCCTCATTTACAGCCTTTAAACCTGAGGACGTAAGGCTTTTTCATCATCCATCTCATAGCATGGGTGAATAAAAAGAAGTTGCCATCATTCTTCTGGGGGACTTTTTCCTCTCAGTTGTTCCATCAGAAAAGGGGGGTGCAGGAGCTGGGTTTGCTGCACCAGCAGAAGGGGACCGGTAGGGCTGGCCACATTTTCGCAAGCACCTCAAAGATCCTCGATTTCCACCAGTCCCTGCAGATGAATGACAAAGCGAGGTCAACTGTTGAGCAACGCTTGGTGTTCTCAGCAACTCCCGTGTCCTTGGTTCAGTAGATGTTTACTACTAGGTTATGCATTTCAGCTGTCCCCAATATGCTTCCCCAGTCCGTGGGAGTGGAAGCTTCGAAGATAGCTCTGCAAACTCAGGAGGCTGAAGTGTCAGCTAGGCTTTTAGACTATAGACTTGAAACAAAACGGGGCCTTGTCAGATACTGGCAGCAGTAGTTGTGTAGGCAAAGAGGTGTAGGATTGATGGGTGCTGTTGTGTGATCTCGCTGTCAGAGGAGCAGGGAGCGAGGGGAGGAGATCACATCCCTTCTAACTGGGTGAGACCGCTAGGGGAAAGCTGCCTCCACCTGATGGAGCAGTGAAGAAGTGAGTTAGGGATGTGTCCATACCGCACTTAAAGTTGTAATTGCAGCCCCTTGGGACTTACACCTGAGCTAACTTTAACCTCACCTAACTCAGAGCAGTTGCACCAGCAGCGGTTGGTTTGCGAAGTGCCTGATGCCTTGCTTGAGGGGGCATCCACAGGCTCATGCCGCTTCACCCGCTGTGGTGGCGTAGCGCTCAAGCTAGCTAGATTTGGGGATTGGCTTGTAATTGCCATGCAGATATGCCTTTTCTTTCCAGAGGAAAGCATGCGGGACTGAGATAACCAGATTTCTGGTGTCTCCTCTGCCAAAGTTTGAGGAAATGATGGGGGTAACGCATGACCACGGAATCAAAGCTGTTTTGCTGGAGGACTTCTCTACTGATAGCACGTAACCACGTGGCTCAGTTTGAGAAGTTTATAAACATTATGAGATCAAAAGGGAATTCAGCCATAACTTTCACTTTTCTTAGCCATTTACTCTTAGTAATGTTTTTAAATTTTTAATTTACAAATGTTTTTAAAAGAAAGAAATGAATGGTTTAAATTTTCCCTGTTAAATGTTGGTGAAAGTATTACAGCTCTCATTGACGTCAGTGACATGATATTACCAGTTTGTTCTCTGCCACATCTTACAGAGGAGTAAACTGGTAAGTATATATTATATATATTTATATATAATGTAAATACATTGACTTGTTACACCTATAATATGTTGAAATTGGTTTTTAAAAGGTGATGTAAATAGTGGTTTCCTTAATGAAAAATACATATTTTGTATTGTTCTAATGCAAAGGAAAAAAAACCCCTTTTAATCTTTTTTGTTATGTATATTCCATGTATAAGTGTAAATATGATCACATAGGTTTAAAAACTTTTGCATGTGTGTATACAGTTGCAAGTCTGGAAGAATGTATAGAAAAATACTTTTATTTAAAGTTGTGATTACCTGCTGCATGAAAAGTGCATGGGGGACCCTGTGCATCTGTGCGTTGGCAAAAACAAAAAAATGTCTTAACAAGTCAGGTCAGTTCAAAACACAACAGTATTCCACTTCTGGACATGACTTCTGCTGTGGTATTTTAGCTTTGTGAAAGAATGTGCTTCAAATCAAAAGGGTCTGGGGAAAAAAAAAACTGCAAAACTACTTTTAAAACATAAAGTACTCATACAACTATAATCAGTCATGTAAGTTCAGGACTCCATTTTGCGTAATTAAAATATTGTACCAGGACTATTCCATCCCTGTAAAACAAAGGAATATTGATTTTCATTCATACATAAGAATTCGGGATTTTACCACAACCAATTTTATTGTGCTGTGTCTTCAATAATTTATCGAACTGGTCTCATTTTTTTATTAGAAATTAATTTCCTCATGTGATGTCACAAAACTGTACATACTGCAGTGTGAAGTTTTTTTAAATCTTTCAGTGTTTACTTCCTGCAGAAGATTTGAATAAATGAGAAAAATGCATTGTCTTGATGGTTTTTAAATCTGCTTTATTTTATGTGTACTTTCCATTATTGGAGTGTTAGCGGGCTCTTTGCATCAGTGCTATTTAATATAAATTTCTGACAACAAAAATATCTCGAGCTTAGGGGCGCATAGCCTTCAACAAGACTGTTGACTGAAAACAGAGTTGTGGAGCTGGAAATGAAACAATCTAAATCAGACTGCAGCCTTACTTTACAAAGCACCGTATTACGTTTTATTCAAATAGCCTTCAGCTTATTAACTTGAAATCAGTGACCATAAACTGGAAACCTTTAAATGGGAATTTTCACGTGAAAATCATTTTAAGCAAGTGTCGAAACATTTTTCAGGTCCCCTGTGCAGGGCAGGAAAGGTGTGTTTTCCCATTAAAATCTGCTTTTGGCCCCCATCACAGAGAGGACTTTTCAGTTCTGTTCCAACTTAAGTTCTTAAGCAAAAGTGTGGAAAAATGAATGCAATTTGCCAGAGAAGACTATACAAAGATTTAACAGTGCACTTGCATCACGTACAAGCGGCTTTTAAGTTAGGTAATGACATCAGTGCAAATGGTGGATTGCAACATTACTGCAAGCGCTGTTTCTTCAGGGAATTTTTTTCCAAGATGTACAGGCACACTGGGTCTGGAGCTGTACAGTTGCAAGCAAGTGCTTGGGTCACGACTGTCTTGGGTAACAGTAACAGCTGTTTTCATGAATCATCCTGTGTTTTCAGATCTCTTAGCAATAAAGATGCATGCATGAGGTTCTTCGGAAGCGTTCTGGAAAGCATTAATTATAATTCATAAAGTTAATTTAAAACCAATAATTCCAACTCCATAGACCTCAGATAGGGCTTCGTAAAGTATACATCTGAGCATTCTGATTGATTGGTATCCTAAATGGAATAGGATCTGGATACTGGCTGTCTTTGGATTTCTCTTAGGATGTGTTGTCTTAAAGTACATATATAATGTCACCAGTGATCCTCAGCTCTGCTTCAGAGCAAAAAGACCCTTGACCCAGCTTCTGCAGAGACTCTTCTCTCTGTAAGTAGGCTTGCCCCTGAGGTGAATAGCTAAGCCAAAATACAGCCATATGCAAAAGCAATATCCCTAAGGAGCCAATCTAGTCTTCTAATGGCAGCGCAGCTTGGAAATAATTTCTGAAATACATGCCTCCTCACTGATATGGATTCTTTGGTTTTGATTCTACCAACCAAGCAAAAACAATGGTAAGCCTCTATTTCTCACGTGATGATGCCCTAGGACAGTTCCTTGGGGCACCTGAATATCACCAAGTTGTGTTTTATTACTCGGGGAGTTCAGGCTCTTGTAACTTCACTGTATTTATTCAATTTATTGTGCTGTAACACCAAGTAAAACTTGGTTTGTGTCTACCAGAACAGGCCTGCAGAGCTGAGCGTATGGTATGCTAAACAGCCTGTGGGGTGATGAGGATGTTGAACGGGTGTAAATATTCTGAGAGATATTTCACTCCGAGTGAACATTAACAACATTTGCATAGTGATTCGTAATAAACTCACTCAAAAATGCCTCAAACCACCCATGAACTCTTTCCAGACAGACCCATGGTCATGCAGAATCTTCTTGATCTTCAGTTTGTTCCTCACAAAATGAAAGATGCATGTGATGTCGATGATTTTCCATGAAACGGCTGCTGGAGAAAGAAATGCAAGTTTTTGCTTCAGAGATTTCAAAATGTGGGGAAAAAAATAGTCATTGTGTTCACAGGACTTGGCAGCCCAATCTTATGCTCCTCAATGAAACTAATTCTAGCATTCTGGGCATCAAGAACAGATGTGGACTCATAGATTATTTGCAAGCCTATGCATTGTGGAAGACTATTAGAGTAGAAAAACTTGTTGCAGTAATACAAACATGTCTACGCATAAGAAAAGTAAAGCAGATTATTCTTCATTGACTGTAAACTTTGTCAAGAAAAACATGATTTTGAAACTGAAGAATACAATGACAATATTTTTCTGTGTGACACAGCTTGGTGCATTAGAGATGTGTAGTGCACCCCTAGGAATGTCTGTAGGGACTTGGTACGAGCCTCCAGCAGTGGCTAGGACACGCAGGTAATAGTTGTTGATAATACTTTTATTTCCTTTTGATTGTCAGAGTGACTCAAAGGGAGCATGGCACAAACTGTGGGCATGAAAATCCTCTCTGCTGGTAAATACCAATGCTTCTAATGAAAGAGCATATGCTGATCCGAGCTCACAGCAGCCCACTTTGATTTGGCTTTTTAAGGACTGCTTGCTCTTAATGAATGAAGAGATTTGTCACTATTTCCAGATTACTTTTCTGATTAAACTACTCAGAATTTAACTGAACGCAAGACGAACTTTATTGACTTGCAACTGTGCCGGTTAAATAAGCTTGATGCCTGTCTCCACGATTAAACTCAGCTTGTCCCTTCAGTGCATCTCGGTGTGTTGGGGAGAGATGGAGAAATAACTGTGTCCCCCTTCACAGTATTTGATGATGTTGATTCTCTTTGCCCAGTTTGGTGAGGTGGGGATACTTCCTCACTAAATGGGAGGCAATCTGGGCTATTCTGCAAGTTAGTGGGGGCTCTCTGGCCCCAGTCTTTACTGAAGCTGGTGTTGACCTTTAAAGCCACACCCTTTTGCATGCTCAGAACTTCTTTTGAAAATTTCAGTACAGACCTCAAAGGTGACTTCTGCAAATGAGTTGTGGGTAGCCACTGGGACATAGATACATCCAATCTGTTGCTATTACCTCTTAATATTTGCCTCTCTGCACCTTTGTAACTCCAGCAAAATGTCATAGTTTTCCAAGTTCTGCCTGGCTAGAACCCATGCCCAAATCTCATCACCGGTGCTAAGAGAGAAAAAGATGAAATTCAAGCGTGTTTTGGAGTTGGATACCCTGACACTCCATCTCTTGTATGCCATGGGAAAAGCTTCACTAGGGGTTCTGTGGAAGATGAAGTTCCTCAAATACCTCTGTTAGCTGTTAGAATTGTGCATTTTTTTTCCAAATGTGTTATTCAGATTTGACTCTGAAAGAAACCCTTTTTTTTCTGAAGAAACCTAAGTGACTCTCACATGCCTTACAAATGGCTCAGCACATAATTCACCTTTGGTCACGCAGAAGCCTGTGTTCCTACCCCCGTGCTTGTATGTACCTGCGTGCCTGTCCTTTGCATTTGCTGTGGCGCACCAGCAACGTGGGGGTGTTGCTCACCTCTTGGGCCACAATTAATTTAAGGGGAGGAGGAAGAAAGAGAGAAGGAGAATCTTAGGGTAGCAAGCTACAAAGATACTATTCTCAAGTGTTTTTACTTTCTAATCCCACCTCATTTTTCTCTGTTCAGCATGGTCACAGGGAGAAAGTCTTCATTAGCATCTGCAGCAAGAATTAGATAAATCCGGGGAACAAAAACGTCATGCAGCTATTCATGTCATAGATAATATACTACCTAACTATAGTTTGCTATCACTGCTTAAATCTCAGAGTATTACTGATGCAAGTTTACTTACTTCCTAGTCCAAAATCAAAAGAAGCCTTGTGTTTCATTATGCAGAAGTACCAGTAGTTTAGCTAATCCTTGCATGTAGTGGTGTGTCCATCTCTCATGCAAGCAACTGTTAACTCTCATGCCGTTTTCCCCCTTCCTCTTCCCTATTATTTCGAGTCCTTTCATCTCATTTTTAAACTACACAGGAGCCCAGTCATCACCCATGAAGGGCAGAGGAGGCCAAAACCAAAAAGTATATGTTTTTAGACAAAAAACTGCTTTGAAATAAGTATTTGCCTCAGGTACTACACTATGTATTGACTATATTGGACACTATATCTCGGGCTTTCCTACTGAAAGTATTCACCCAAAGCATTGCAAGGTGCCTGCATACTGGGAAGAGAGGTGATGATGTTTAACAGCACGTGCCCCCAGTATCTCTTTATTTTCGAATGCTGCTTACTATGGCAGAAAGAAGCAAAGTGTATGTCACAAAGCCTTTTTTCCCCAAAAAAATTGCTATTTAAGAGTTTTAAAAAGTGACACAGAATAGAAGGTGCAAGTCCAAGGACAGAGTAGGAGAAGGAAGATGAGAGAGAGGGAAGGTTTTTTTTCTTTAAGTGTCCTCAGCGTGGTCCAGCTGGCAGCATGTTGCCTGCTCCCATTCTGTCCCACCACCTGTTTCTCAGAGGGAACACATAAAGGCAGTGCAGGCAGTGGTTGCTTCCCAGGGGGCCAAATGCTGCCATTTGCATGAGATCTGATGCAGAGAGCTGGGAGCTGGTGGTGGCTGCTCTCATCACTAACAAAACAGTGGCAGCTGCTGATGGAGGAAGAGAAGGCACTGAAATCCCTTGCTGAAAATGTTAACAGCCCAAAGAATCATCCTGTATTTTTGCGTGGCATAGAATTGCAGCTATTAATTTAGAAGCGGAAGGAATACTTGTCTAGAAACAGATAGTAGCTATTGTATCGAATGCATCCCACTTTTTAAAACTTGCATAAAAGGTCTAAAGATAAACCTAGTTACATTAAAAAATTACTTTTTTTAATATCCAGTGGCTTCAACAGATTTTTTTCATTGTCTTCCCACATCTGCTTAGCACTTGAAAACTTGGTTCACTTCAGTAAGAAAGATGCTATTCCAGTTTTCCTGTTGTCTTTGTCTCTCTTTACACATAAACATTTATGTTGTGCTTACACTAGAACAATAGGGCTTGCTATCCCTTGTTCGATTTCAAGCTATGTCTGTAACACGGTACAATTTTGCCTGCAAAACATCTCCTGACAGTACCAGGAACCCCCTGCATGGAGCAGAAGCCTCCTCTAACTGAGGCTAACTTGTGCCTCACTGCTAGGACACCTGGAGCGGTAAGTGGTAACATTAATGCTATGAGATACTGAGTACTGCATAAATTTCTGCCGAGTTTAGTTTTTGTATGTCCCAGTTTGGATCAAGGGGATACGGAAATCTTTGGCAGTACAGAGAGCATAGGCTGCAGAAGTAGCAGCCAGCTTCCAGGCATCTACTATGTCCGTGTTATCCTGCATTAATGGCACAGCTGTGCCAGTGTCACCCTTTGAGCATGTGCCCAGTTGGCTGAAAGCAAACAGGATTACACAGGAGCTGAGATGATGCTGTCCGTTTTGATGTGGAACGTGGCTGCCTGTGGTGTGGAGCCCCGTGCTTTGCAGGAAACAGCGTATGATATCAAACTCTTGACAACTGTAGAAATGTCTCTAGGGCAGGGTAGAGCTCCCTTTTTTTTTTTTTTTTTTGAGGGGCCATGCTGGATTCTTGGAGTTTGCTCTCCTTCTCTGCTTGATTCACTGTTCTGCATTTATTTTTCTGGAGTGGGAACCAGGAGGGGAAGAATCAGATGAATGAGAACGGCACTCACTCCACTCCCTGGAATGAGGAACCAGATCAGAAGGCAGTGAAGCACAGAGACCTCTGTCCAGAAAGGTATCAAGGCCAAGAGACAGTTACAGTAGTAGATTGGTCAAAGAAGGAGTGCTTAGAAAGATGATCTATGTCTTTTCTATCTAGTACGCAATTTCTTGGTGTTACCTGAGTCCTGGCAGGGGTTACAAGAGGTACCAAAAAGGGACAATATAACAGAGCTCTGCTGGCCGCAGCTGCTACTGCTGTTGAATGGGGTGGCGGATACACAGTGGCCAGCTGGGTAGATGGTAGCATCCTGAGCCTGGAGGGAATGATGACTGGGCTGGGCTTGCTGAAAGAGTCCAGGATAAGAGGGAGATGTAGAAAAGGACCTCAGGAAGAATATTGTGGTACCAGGATGCATTGCTTTAGCATCTGAGCAAACAAGGTTAGGTTACAGAGCCAAAACGATAAGGCTTCTGTAAAAGCAGAAGTTCCTGTTTGCTATGTTTTCTTTTTCCATAGCAGAAGTTACAGCTGCTACATCATCACTGCTCAAGTTCAGCAGCAATCACTGCAGTCTTCCTGCTATAAGCAAAGGTTGCTCTTGCCACAGCATTTATATGCAGCATAGATGAGATTTATATTGCTATCAGGTAGTGCCTGCAGCCTGTCGTGACTGGATGTATTTCCTACCATCATCCACAGCAGGAGAAGAGGGACGGTCCCCAAATTATGATTGAGGAACCCCAGGTTTCCATTGACTGTGGGGTTTCTTGAGATTTCGGGTGGGTCATATGGCTGTACTGCATGTCAGGATTTATCTGTTAAATAGACCAAAAAAGGCTTTTCCTTGTTTTAGGGAGAATTCAATGCTAGTGGAATATCAACTGCACAAGTATCTGAGATAGATAAGAGAGTATAATTTATCCTATATCAAGTTTTGGTGTGTTAAAATGCACAGCATGTGGTTTGGCCTTCCTATTTAGAGCACCTAAATGTGAAGATTCCCATCAGATGGGAACATTCCTGGAGATGATGGAGCTGCTATGATCTGGTAACCTGTCTGTCAGAAATCTCTTCGCAAGTGGTGGATCACAAAGCAGAAGGTAAACTCCACAACTCAAGTCTGTTACTTCCTGTCTGCGTTGGTTATATAAATCACACTTTCTAACCCTGCCCCTGCTTTGGTCATCTCACCTGGGACCTTTGAGTAAAACTGGGTTAAAATGTGTGTGCAAGAAAAACATTTTGGAAATCTAACTCACTTACAATGCATTAAATAAGTGAGTTTAAAAGCCAACGAGAATGAAGAAAATGAAGGAAATGTTTCTGAAGCCAGAGAGTAACCGAAGCGGAAGCAGGGCACCAGCTATGATTTGTACCTGAAACCTGTGAAAGCTGACCCCAGGCTTGCGATTGCATAGCAGGTCCAACCCCTAATAGGCTTGGACAAGCCAACAAGACCTTGCAGCAGTGAAGGTGCCTTGTGGCGACTGTGCTTGTGGGAGCCTGATGACTGTTTTTTCTCAGCCAGGCTACACCTCACTGTGTTTTCCTCAACATAAAGCTCTTTCACGTAGGCTTAGTTCCACTGTTCAAGATTTCAGTGTATTTTTAGCATGTTGTTTGTTTATCATCTGCCATATATTTCTTGTATCAACAGCAGGGCCAGTTAAACATGGGGTCTCATGTCTAAAATAGCTTTTCTTGAAGAACACAGACACAAACAGTGCTTTTATACTCTCTGATTAGGTTTTTGGGAGGGAATGGGAACTTTGCTAGGAAGAATAAAGAAGTGGAGAATCTTTAAAGCTGGTTCTGTCTCCAGCTAATCAAAAATGTTTGGATTTATGTGGAAAATAAGGAATTTTGGTGCAGGGGATTGTTTTAGCATTTCTTTCTGTGGAGAGAAATGTGAACGAGCACGTATGTGTACCTAAATACATGCACTAGATGGGTACAATGACTCAGGCAGACAAATGAAAAATTGAGAAAGCTGACAATGCAAGGACTGATGTTTAAAACAGTAGGGGCGTACGGTAAGCATTCTTGTAGAGTAGCCATTATTTATTAAGTAGAGACAGAGTGAGCGGAGCTATACAAAAATATAATGAGACATGCTTCAAGGAATTTGCAGCCTATTACAAACTCAGAAAAAACCACTGCAGGCACATGAAGTACATTAAGTGCTGGTACAAGTTAGCGGTAGTGAAGGAATCTGGCTGAGGTCATTGTTGAAAAGTATTGTGAAAGGAATAAGTCTGGAGGAGGAGGATGGGGGAAAGTCATCTGAGGTGAAATTCTCTGGAAGACTTAAGTGGACCTGGCACCGGCTCCTCTGCATGGGGTGGATTTTATCCTTGATGCTGGGGAAAGATGACTTCCCATTTGAAGAGGCTGTCAGGGGGTGGAGGAGAAAAGTGAAGCAGGCTGAACTGGAGGGAAAGGTTTTATGACGGGACTTGAAGGCGACTTTTGAAGGCAATGAGAGCAGGAAGGGAACGAGCAAAGAATTTGGATGTGTGGAACTACAAAATAGCAACTGAGCTTGATTTGGAGCTAGTCAAGAAACACTGGTTGCAGGTGGTACTGAGCTGATTTTTAGGAGTTGAGTCAAGCCAGAGCGTTCAATATCTTATGAAATTTAGAAAAAAGGCAAAAAAAAAACCCAAGGGTAGAGGAGAAGAAAGATTTATTTAATTAATAAATTCCCTACCTAGGCATTAGTATTCCTTATTTCAGGAGGAAGTGTGTTGTTTCTTAACTTGAAACAAGAATGATTATCTGTGGCCTATGTCATGGAGGTGATCAGAAAAGGAAGGGGCCTGTTTCTGTGGGGCTCCCCAGTGATCCCTTAAAAAAAATTCCATGAACCCAAGAATAAGTATGAGGAAGATCAAAAGTGGGGTGAGAAACAAGTTACTTATTAAATTGCCCAGAGAGAAAAAAAAGTGCAAACAAACTTGTTTAATACATTAAGAAATGTAAAAGATGCACTGAGGTGTTTGGCTAAAAGCTCTAATGTTCTTGCAAATGCTGCTGGTGCCCATGCCAACACCTTTACAGCTAGTGTGGGTATGTCTGCGCAGCCACAGCGGCAGAGCAGTACTGGGCTATGCAGACGTGCTCTCAGGGCTTAGCATGAGGCTGGCCTTGAGATTTTAGCAGAGAAGTGAAGTGTCGTCTGGATCCGAGAAATGAGCAGTAGTGAGATAAAAACAGGAAAGGCTATGTGGAGAGAGCTGGCTCCAGGACCCTGGATGCTCCCTTTGTTTATACTTAGTTGCTTTTAACCAGCACAGAAGTGTAGTCTGGTGTGTGGGTGGTCCCTGCACTGCAACCCAAGGCTAGTCTTTGCTTAGTTAAAGGTTAGTGCTGACAATACAATCTTATCACTGCAAGCTGAAAAAAATGTAATGGGACTTCCTAGTAGTGAATTTTAGGGAATTTTCCTGATTTCTGGTTGCAAGGGACAAGAAAGTAACAAATACGGCTGGTATAGCATAGCTATTGGGCGGGTTTCAAACCAGCCCTGGTTTTATACAGGGTTTGATGAAGTAGATGACCTTACGTGCTCTATAAATTGTAAAGGAACCTACCCACACCTTTTCTTGTTCCATAATATTACAGTGTGCTCACTGGGGCTGCACACATGCAGTGGAGCCAAGCAGCTACAGGTAGCAGATGAGCCTGGTTGTTCTCTACAGCAAACTATGGAAAGAAGGGGCAGATGGTCTTTCTTCCAAGTCTTCAGATCATAAATTTCAGGAAAGAATTATTTGTCCTTTTTTAAAATGACCCAAGAACATCTTCTGGTCTTGGATCTGTTAAGCTATGAATGCCTAGCCTTTGCTTTTTCCACCATGAAAGCAAAGCAGGCTTATTTCTTTTGGGTGTGATCTTTGGCTCTCGTTTGATGTAACTTAATGAGTGTCAGTAACACCTCACCTCTGCAGACTGACCTTGCTTACCTTTTTTATGGAGAACATTGAGACTTAGACTAAACAACAGTGCATTTGGATATAAATTTAGGTAAACTGCATGCTGTTCCCCAGATATCTGACTATACATTTGGGGAGATTTGCCATTATCTTCAATTTCTGCATTCCTCAACTCCTCAATTTGGAGCAGGGATTCTGGAATTTATGGCTTCCTGCATTTATTTCATAACTGTGTGGACACTTTTAAGTCAGTGAATTCAACCATCCTGACAAAAAATTTGCTTTTTCCAGCTGTCTTTTCCAGGGATGCTCAGAGTCCTTATGGCCCTAGTAGAAAAATGTCTGCTGTGGAGGGACAGCCTCTAAAGATTATTCATGTACCACAAGTAAAAGATGCAGGAATACTTGATGAAATGAAAGGAGTATTTTGAAGCAATTTAGATTTAATTGTATACCAGATGACTTTTCACCTATTTAGTCTGTTAGTTAGTGTGAATATACCTTCTCTGTGTCTCCTCAGCAAAATCTGTTTAGAACAACCCACACAGATCTGGAAACAGAAACTTGCACTTTGGGAAAACAAATGCATCTGTGGACTGCTGCCCCTGCCAGATTACAGGAGTTTATTACTCTTAGGGGAAAGCTTAATAGTCTGTTAATTGAGAAGACAGAAGATCTTTTACACTTGGCTGCACACTATTATTAGGAGCATAGCAATAAAGGGAGCAAACCTTAGCCTACATATTCAAGTAAAATTTTGCAAAATAAGTTTAACAAGGTAGTGATGTATTATCCATGCTACAATGTGCGTGGTTCTCTGCAGAGCACAAAAGGGCTAATAGTCATAAAAGCATTGATTACAGACAGGGATTCTGCTGATTTTTATTATTGCCATGGACAAAGTGCATTTGCCTAAGCAAGCTACCTGTTTCTTCAACATTGTGTGAGGGCCAACACCGTGAGAAGAGCTGGGCTGTTTCTGGTGCTTCTGACTTAATCCACAGGTTGCAGAGTTGCAACTCTGTAATACCACAGCAATGTGGAGTCAGGCCTAGCTTGCAGAAAATTACCGTTTTTTCCGAAATCTCACCACTTTTTAAACTTTGGATCCAGACTACTAGATTGGAGTGAACATTGAGTTCCTTGAAGGTACGGAACAGTTTGTTCCAAGGTTTTGCTCGCTTTGTATGCAGGCAAAACTGCTGCTTTTCAGAGTGCGATCTGATGGTACTGTGATTCACACATAGTAGCAGTGGTACCATGACAACTCCAAACTCAGCTGTGCTCATGAATTTCAATCTCAGCTCCCCGTGCCAGCCCCATCTTTTATAACTCCCATATTTTGTTGTTTTGTTTTGTTTTTTTTTTTTTTTTTTTTTTAAATGATAACAGTGTCACTCTGAATTGCTTCTAAGATTTTAACCAAGTTGTTACTGCCCCAGCTTAAACAGAGAAAAGCACACTTAACATTAAACTTGCAAACACTTCTGGGTCTTACATTTTTATACCTAAGTAAATTATGGCTCTTTAAACAAGGAATGATTTGATAAACTCTATTGTGATTGATTCTTATCGACTTAAAAGAAGTCAGGCGTGTGACCATGCTGCCAGTGTGAAGTCTATGAAATTTAGATCTCAGGCGTGCTTGCGAGTAGCTTCTGGCGCTTGCATGTGGCTTTGCCTGGGCAGCTGCCTGAGCCCACGTCTGCATTCCAGGGAGACAAAGAGGTCTCTTGCAAAAGAAACCATGGGCTTTTGAATCTGCATATGTAAATCCAGTACGTTTCCAATGGATGTGCATCATATACTGTTTGGGAGAAGATTATTTTAAAGCAATGTTTAGAGCGTCTGCACTGGGGAAGGTAGAGAGCATGCAAGCATTGCAAAGCAGGTGTAATATTTCTTTTTATGTTTGTACATTTCTTGTCACTGTGAATTAGAGATGTTACCACAGGTTTTTAAAAAGGTCTTCTTTTTTCACCCGGCAGCATAAGTTAATTTCAGTACAAATACTTCTGTCCTGTCCTTTGGGCATCTGCTACAGGAGAGAAACTCACTCTCTAGGGGTACTTACACTAACACACGGGACATACACCAGCCTTTCCCCCAGATTTGAAAAACACCTGTGTTTTAATCAGACCATCATCTGTTTTTATAGACAAGCAATTGGTCCAGTGCAGAAGGCAAAGAGGAAGAGGAAGGCACAGCACCGAGGTCTGTCTCCTTGTCGGGGAGAGCCTGCAGCCTGCCCCACGCGGCCCTTTTGGGAAACCAGGTGTCTGAGGGAGCGGTGGGCAAGCATTCATGACGTGCATATTTTTAAAACTTTGCAGTTTGCTGAAGAAGCTTCTGTTTATGCTCCTACTTCTAAAAAAAAAAAAATCAAGGCTGCTGTGCAGAAAGGGTTTGCATCTGGCATGATGCGACAGCTATGCTTTAAGGAGCTTTTGGTGGCTGACACGCCGGAGCTGACAAGGGTTTTACCAGGAGGGGGATTTTAAGTAAAGAAAACTTATTAACTCCTACTTCTGCAAGCAAGCCTGTGTAGCTTGAAGCACAGGAGCTGGCTCTGTTGCTGTACCATATTTGTCTTGACCATCAGGTTACACACCTGGTTGAGTCCTTGCTGATGCTAAATTTCCAGTATTTTCATCTGTGATGTTGTTTGTTTAAAAATGCATGTAACTGGGGCGGTTGGTGTAGACGACCGCTTCCCAGGAGGCAGGTGCAGCACTCACGAGGGAAGGGCCCTGCTGACCCTGCTGCACCATCCCCATTGGGTTGGACAGCAGGTGCTGGCACCGCAGCGAGCCTCTCCCTGTCCCTGCCTCCCCCATGGCAGGGCCCATCCAGCCCCATGGTGGCCATGGGGGCTGGGGCTGCCTCTGGGCCACCCCTGCTCCCTGCAGAGGTGGTGGGAACAGCGTGAGCAGTGAGCCCTGCCATGTCCTGCCGGAGTGGGTGGCCCAGGCCATGTCCCCAGCATCCCTGTGCCATGGTGGGAGTGGGGAAAAATAATGTCTGTCAAGCTCTCAGATGAGGCACTTTTCCTTGTTCAGGAGGAGCAGAGAGCAGGGGCCCAGGTGGTACATTTAGTAGTGGTATCTGAGAGCACTGGAAGATATATGGAATTTGCTTGCAAGACATGCACCATCCACTGACGGATTTTTGTAAATCGAAAAAGCAGGGGGGGAAACCCACAAAAAACCCCAACCCCAAGATGAAGAGGAACTTTTCAAACCTTACCTTCAAACACATTTTTAAAAAATGCAGCAGATCTATTTTGTCTCATGACGAGTACTGACTAGCCTGAAGCTTCCTGATACAAACTCCGTCAGCTCTGCCAAGAGCGGAGATTATTTTGGGCTCATCCGGATCATGTCAAACCCATTCACACCCTCTTATCCTGGCACCAAATGTACCGATGTACTCCTCTGCCTGGGTCATGCTGCTGCTCTGACCAGGTCAGGTATGATGCAGACATACAAACCAAACAGATGCCCAGCATGGGAACATGCTGCAGCCAGCGTTTCTTCCCAAGTCCTTCTGTCCTGGGAGCAAGAGAGACGATCACTGTGCCACCCCACAGGAGAGGGCTTCTGGGGGCCAGGGCTTGCAGGGGCATTTGGGGATTGCTCAGAAAGGAAGAGACAGGGTTTGAGGAGAGTGGTTCTGCTGATGACAACTCTCCTCCACCGACGACTTAATAAAATCTTGCAGCCAGCTGAACCGTCACCGACACTGTATCTTTAGGTCTTGCTAGGACAAATTTGAATACTGTGGCTCATATGGCATCTCTGCTGTGCCCAGATCTACAAGCTACTTAACAGAGTCAAGGTAGTCTAAGGAAACATGATGACTGCTAGAGCTGCCATGGAGAAATTTGGGGTAAGACACTAGTGAAATACAGAAGACAGTGCACAAGCTGATACTGGCTTGCTGACCAAGGGTTTCACAGCCCCTTTCTCTCTGAGAGCGAGATCTGCTGGGTGTAGAGAAATGTCAATACAGCCAGTCATTGGTGTCACCAGCTAGGGAGGAATCTCAGCCACTCCACAAACCAAGCGAGTGACAGAGACTGAAATGCACCCAACAAAGGGAGGGGAATTTTTTGTGTCTGAAACTGCTGTTCTTTTTTTTACATTGGTGAAACTCAAGTCTGCACAACTATGTCTGCAGAGAAGCATGAAAATTCCTCGTGAGAAAAACTTGTGTTAACAGTTGGCGTGCTTCGCAGACCAGAGATGCTGACAGACAGCTCTCAGGAAGTGAATGGGAGCAGTGCACGAGAATATTAACATCTGCCCACCAGGAACGAAGCTCTGGGGCCACACTTTCCAACAACTGAAATGAACTGACAGAGTTTGGGCAGCTGCCTTTGAATGCGGAGCATTCAAAGATTTGCATCTCTCTTCTGCAATTTGACAGCCCAATCATGTGTAATACTCCTGGTGGCTAATCTTTCCCCATACACTTGGTTTCCATTGCTGCAAAATGACTGGGTGCTCTGATAGCCTGCCAGCTGTTGGGATTTTAAGGCAACAAACACTTTGCAAGTGTTCTTTTTTGCATGTGCTTGTTCAGATGTGGAAGTACTTAACTGCATAATGCCCCAAATGTCTGAAGGCCTCTCAGGGATGAGAGCATGCAGTGATGATATTGTAGCCTGGGACAGTGCTTTTTGTGTGCTTTAGGAATGACTACAATTAGTAGTGGAAATTTAGGGCAGGAAACCACCTACCTAGAGAGGAGATTGACTATAGGCAGATCCATGCACAATAATTCTGAAAACTAAACAATATTTAACATTCAGATAAAATGAAGGTAAGTCTGAAACTCAGCCACTCAAAAAGCAAGTTAAAGTAGGTCAGTGAGTTTAGACCCAGCACTGCAGTTTGAACAACTCACAGAAAGTATCTGCATATTTTTCAAAACATAGGCACTGCCTAAAGCCATTGCTTTGCAGCAGATGCAGGAGTCGACTGAACATCCAAAAGTCTGATCCAAGACCTTCCAATGCTGCAATAACATAGAAAATGAGACTAAATAATCATCCTTTTTAAAGAAGTGTTCAATCAGGGAAAAAATTTAAAAGGGTTAAGCTTTAGCTGACACATGCCCTACTTCTCATATGAGCTTACTAGGAAGAGCGGTAGGCATACAACTCTGTGAGAGCAAGCCAAGCATGAAGCTTGGTTTCGGCCTTTGAGTCATACTGTTATGCCCCACCTTGGGGTTTGTGTGGTGCCACAATAATTCCCTCCAGCTCAGTCCTGCCCACCGCCGGCTGCTTCATGCAAGGGCAGAGACTACCTACGGTCAAGGCTACCAAAAACCTCCATGCACATGACAAGGTTGATTCAGTGTCAGAGTGTGGAGAAGAAAAGGGAGCAAGCTTCCCCTGGGCAAGGCAGGTTAGTACCATGGAGGTAGTGTCTCTCTGAGATCCCAGCAGGGCACCCAGAAATGCAGCAGGCTGGGGCAGTCCTACCAGACACAACTGTACTGGTTGCTGTTAGGAAAGCATGCAGCAGGATTGCCGTTTCCTCACATGGCTCCGATGCTAGTAATAAAAGTAGGGTTAATGTTAACTTGTTACTGGGGAAGAGCAGCAGCACTGGCCTATTACTACGGCTGGCAGGTGATTTCTCTCTTTTTTGTGTTGGTATTTCTTCTTTCCTGAAAAGACAGAAACTTCTGGTTCTGGCATGCTGTTTCTCTGCAGGTTTTCAGCCTAAAACAAGAGAGTTGGTTTAAAAAACTTAAAAAAAAGGAAGGAAAAAAAAAAAGAAAAAACCCAACCCAGAATAAAGTGACACCATGTAGCTGGCTAGAATCCTTAATCTTTCTTGATAGCACAGGAAAGCTTGTACAGACTTTCACAGTGAATGACTCAGGTTGGTATTTAAATTTATTTGAGAAGAAATCAACCTAAAAATATAAGTGAAGACTGATGCAGTTTTCTAGGTTAGGTCTGCCTGATTTAGTGAGCCTCATTACATGTTCAATGACATAAAACCAGGTGGCAGTTGACACACTAAACCAGTCTAAACAGGTCACAGTCTGCTCCAATGTCAATCATTTGCCTGGGGTCAGGAAGTAAAAGTAGGCCATGACTTCATTTCTAAAAACATCAGACTCATTTTTGTTCCTTGTTAGTTTTGTTCAACTCTCATGTTGCAATACAGTGGTTACATGCATCCCATGTAAGTAGCTGAACCTGAGACTGTATCTTCAGTAGGGAGCCACTGCACAGGTTTGCTGCTGCTCCTCACTGTGTGGTGTCCACCCCTTCCTTTTTTGGCTGCTGAATGGGTGGTTGTTTATTATCCCTCCTGCCTCGAGCAAAAATCATTTCAAATTTCACAGAATGGCTCTCTTAAACAGTTCATTCTATGTATGCCAAAGGTATACACAGTCACAAAACATACTTACTGCGATAAAAGTCGTAGCTGACAGACTGGCATCACAATCTATCCTCTGGTGTAGCTCTGCTGATTTACATCAGCTGACTGATACCTCTGGTGCCTCTCTTTTCAGTTAGCAGGGTAATTACAATAATATACCTTCTTGCTAAAATAGAGTTTTCTGAAAATATATCGGATACAGCAGCCAGCCAAAAGCTGATGCTGTGTGAAAAGAGAGCTTTTGTAAAACTGTATTTTCTATGAAACCAAGGCATAGATTAATTTCAATGGACAGCACTTAGTTGTACAATCCTACCAGGTTCATTCCTTGGTTTCCTATCTCCAGGTATTTACTCTGTAGGAAAAAAATTAATATTCCCAAAATACAGCATTTTACTTTCTTTTCACCTCCAATCCAGCTGTAAGGCCGGGAATTAAAGAGCAGGGTTTTCCTTTTCAGTCCCATGTGCAGTGAAAGCAGTGGTAGGTCAGCAGAGAATTGGCCTGAGATTTTTCCACTGGGAACATACTCCAGTCTGGGTTTCTTTTAGTATGCAGCACCACTTTCGCTGTGTGATCCTTCATCATGTCAGTGATGCTTTCACCAGGTATTTTGGAGGCTTTAGTAATAAAAATGTAGGCAACTGCTGAATCAAGTGAAAATTCATCACAATCCTTTTAGATAAGATGCTGAAGAACCCTTGACACAAGTCTTTCGGTGATAAATTTCTATTTTGTATTAAATAAAATGACTTAGAATCATATTCCAATTTTTAATTCCAGGCAGCTGTGTGGATCATCAACATTCCTAAAGGATTTGAGGTAAATTCAATTACTGAGAAATGTTTCACCTGATGTAGAAAAGTTGAGTGGTGTGCATTACATTATTAGATGTTTGTGTATTGATTTCTGAGGAGTTATCCTATTATAGTTTTTTAATCCTGCTAAAGACTGCCGCAAGTTTTTGAAAAACACTTTGGGTCTGAAGAGCCATATTGAAGAAGTGATTTATGTGGTCTTAGTGTGAGAAAAAACAATTCAACATTTTTAAATTTGTCACCAGTTGGAAACTAAGATTTAAATTTGACAAGGGTCAAATCTGGATTAAGTATTTTAGATGTACTTCTCAATACAAAAGAGTGAACAAGCAGAAAAATTTCTGAGGGGCAGTTCATAGATGGAAAAAAATATTGCTGTGCAAATGTTAAGAGAGAAATTTGCTGGAAACTGAGATGGAACCTTTCCAAACTGATACATACTGTAGCATAAACTGGATTTTAAGGGTATCTTCCATTAATTGTTATCTGTATCACAATTCTGTGTGGAACAGTAAATTCAGTCAATATAATAAGAGCACCCCAAGCTGGTGCATTGGGGAGGTGGTTTCGTTCATGATCATAGAGCAATGTGAGAACCTCCAACGGAAATGCCACACACTTGCTGTTATTAGGCAGGCACGCCTGGGTTGACTTCAGCAGATTTGCAGCTTCTATTGGATATGGAGATACTAACTTCTTTCCCAAAATTACTGCTGTTGAGAGATGCATGAGCTGTATCATGTATCTTGTGTCAGTACCCAGTTAGAGGCAGCTGCTTGCTGGGATGGGCAGCAGGAGAAAAAGGGCTCTTCAGGTCATAGGCTTCAACTACAGCTGACAGAAAGTGGCTGAGTAAGGCCTTTGAGTTATGACCATGGGTCTGGAGGAGATGAGTCCTGTGCTGTTTAGTCCTGATGCAGTTTTCATCCAAAATCACTGCGCATGGGCTTTCCACAGCGGATATGAGTTATTGCCAGACCTCTCTTAAATACTTTTTTGTCACCTGCTGCAGAATGGCACGCAACAGTGCCTTCTCCTCTTCTTCCCTGTTTCCAGCAAAAGAAACTCTCAGTCAAACCCAGTACCACTTCTCTTAGCCACCCATGTGTTCTCTTTTTTTGTGGCTGGTTCAAAGTACACCTTTACATGCTAAAGACCAAACAAAAATGAATTCTCCAGTTCCGTATGTCTGAATACAAACTTGAGACTGAGCCATAAGCAGTTAAAAACAAAACCCAAATCCGAAAGAGACTTGTGCCTCACAGTTCTATAAATACATTCTGATTTTGCAAAGCAACATAATGCTAGTGCTTGTCATTACCTGGTAAAAGAAATATTCATGATCTGTTTTAAAAAAAAAAAAAAAGTACTTTTTAGACTGGTATGTGAATCTCCAAAGCATGCTAAAGCTGCTTGTGGGAATATTTGGTGGGGACTGCAAACTAAAGTGAGATCATTTTCCCAGTGAAATTGTTGATTACTCATTTTTCTTGTTTTCCTTCATAGGAACTCTCTCCAAGGTTGTGTATTTTAGGATCATAAGTGTAATTGTATCCTTAGAGCATATCAGTTCAGTTTATGTAGAGAGCATCATGGCATGTGTCATATGAATTCACTGGTCAAATGCTATCTAGTGCTGGTGTGCTTTGGTTTAGATTATCAGTCATTTGTAAGTGTAAGACCATGATCTTTGTTGTCAGTCAGTAGATATCTAAACCAGAGATCATCGAACCTTTCTCTCAGAGTTATCCTGCTGTTGATGATGTAGCCTCCTTAGTGATAGAAACAAAAAGTGCTCTATTTTGTTGAGTTTCTTGAGGTCTGCAGAAATTAGTAGTGCTCTGTTTTAAGTTTCAGAATAACTGGAAAATAACCAGTCGTCTTCTGTTTACAGGAGCACATCTTCTAGAATACAACTGAGAACCATGCCTTGTAACCACAGCTTAGCATCCAGCATTGGGAAGTCAGCGTAAGTTTTAATAAGGTCTTTAATGAAATTGAAAGTTTGTGCTAACAGAATGTCACGGCTTCTCAAAGTATCACAGCTGTGTGTTTTCAGTGTAAAGTATTAGTGGCTTGAATATAATGAAAGTATAAGGAGGAAAGATGTTCTACTGAAAAATCTCTTTCTGACTTCAAAGAAGCTTAAACAGAAGAGGTAGAAAACATTAGTTCACTGATCACTTTCTCCAGAGCCCTTAGAAGTCAATGGGAATTGCTGGATTGGATGCAACCAACCACAGCAAATGTGAAGGCTTGGTATGAAAATACCCTCATAAGCAAAAAGAAATTACGCCTGATGGTTGTGGAGGCCAGAAAATTACTTTCCATGTGGATTCTTAAAAGCATTACTTTTTCAACAAATAGATATAAAAAATATTTCATACTATGTTTTATACCTATTTTCCAGGGTCCATGCTTTTAATTGCAGCCCACTGATCCAACTGAGAGTGAGGAATTCTAACATGTGTTCACACATTTCTCTCAAAATTATTAACTCTTCACATAACTGAGATAGTTATTAAGTTTAAGTTACTTTTATGTATTCAGATAAGCTCCTGAAACTCATTATGATTGTGGGCAAGTTACTGTAACTGCTATTGAGCCAGGTTGCTGTTTATTTCAGTTCACGTTGTGTTAGACTTTCATTTCTAGAACTGCTTCAAATCTACATATTTTGATATAACCAGTAGTGAAATGTCCAGTTAAGCAAACGGGCTGAAATAACCGAGATTTACATTGATAGAGGACTGTAGGAAATTTTCCTTCGTGTAATACTTGGCTCTAGTGAGTTTTATTAGCATTTTATTTCCCTATTGTAGCCAGGTGATATTGATTATCCACCACACAATCAAAATTAAACGGCAGCTGGTTGGCTCCCACATTATTCTGTAGATGTCATCAGCATAGGTATTTCAAAATTCAGCCTGGTATAGCACTTTCCATATGTTTCACACTGAATTCTCAGGAGAGGAATGTCTGCCTTAGCCTAGATACTTCCAGTCACACGTTCCCGGTATGGAAAGTCCTGGTTCATACTTTAATCACAAGTGTACTTTTTCTACATCTCCACAAGCATTGGCATTTGCTGTTCTTCTAGCTGCCTGCCATTTGTTCACTGGCATTATCAATATGGGTGAAAATAAAAAAATCTTTAGACAAAAAAAAAAGGATTTGCCACTATTTGAAAGTTTCTATCAAAAGCAAGGTCATAGCAAAACACCTCAAGTGAGCCTGATGATACCAGCATAAAATACCCAGCAAGTATTCCGTATACCAGGGAAAACTGCAATCTTTTTTTTTTTTTTTCTGAAAATAAAAAGAAATTTTTAGTGTTTACAAGTTATTGTTGCCCTGATTAGCCATAGATCTTACTAGATGTTTTGGAGGCACCCGGTAAGATCTCATTTGTCTGGATTGCAGGTGAAAGATTAGAAAATGGAGGATTATAATAAGGTCAGCAGCAAAAGGCCAGAAATACCTTCATGCTTCCCAGGCAGTGGGGTAGTGAGCCATGCTCTACAGGTGGTAGGGGCAAATGCTAATTTCCCATTTGCTGTACAGTATCAACACACCGGGAAGCGCTGCTAAACTTACAGGTTAAGGTTTCCTGTCCAGCAGAATATGACTACATATGGCTGTGGCTGATATTTTCTTATTTTTTTTGTGCTTTGAAGACTAAGTCAGCCTAAGAGAGAAAGCAAATTATGAAACTTTCCCTGTAAGGGTGTTTCTTTTTGCCAGGGTTTCCTGTACTAAATAGCATATTAGGGTGAAGAGGCAGTGGAGCCATAGCAGCTAATTTGCACAATGGTGTGTGAAGACTTTGATTGTTTCTTGTCTGGCTGATGGACCTATGTACAGCCCCTTCATGACTGAGCAGCCTTCTTTAGGGATCTCACTGCTATCTGTGTCGGGGAATAGAAAAATCCATAACACACAGTGTGTATTTTACCCCATATGTATGGGAATCCAAAGCTGTAGTTGCACTCATGAAAATAAGTACAAACCTGCTATTCCAGCCTTTCATGAAGAAACCCCAAGGGCACTAAGAGCCCTTAAACATCCTCAGATGGGACCACCACCCTCTCCCCATGGGCCTGGGAGCCCCATTCCATCTCTGGGCACCCGTATCTGTTTCCAGTGCTGTCCCCAGTCCAGTCTCCTTTTGCTCCTGGCAGGAAGCCCCAGCTGGGCCCTGGCCCCAGTCCAGCCCCTCGCCACCTCTGGGGTTGCCAGTCGGTCCTGCTGCTGCCTCTAGTTCTGCCCACTGCGTCAAGGGGCTGGAGGAAGGGGGCTAATGGCATCCTGGGCAACATTAGGAGGAGTGTTGCCAGCAGGTTGAGGGAGGTGATCCTTCTCCTCTACTCAGCACTGGTAAAGCCACACCTGAATTGCTGGGTCCAGTTCTGGGCTCCCAAGTACAAGAGAGAGATGGATGTACTGAAGAGAGTCCAGGGAAGGGCCACTAAGAGGATTTAAGGTCTGGAGCATCTCTCCTATGAGGAAAGGCTGAGAGGGCTGGGTCTGTTCAGCTTAGAGAAGAGAAGGCTGAGGGGACTCTTATCAATGTATTTAATTATCTGAAGAGAAGGTGTAAAGAAGACAGAGACAGGCTCTTTTCAGTAGTGCCCACTTATCAGGACAAGAGGCAATGGGCACGAAGTCAAACACAGGAGGCTCCACCTGAACATAAGGATAAGCTTTTTTTAATGTGAGGGTGACATAGCACTGGCACAGCTTGCCCATAGAAGTTGTGGAATCTCCATCCTTGGAGTTATTAAAAAGTCTTCTGGACAGGGGCCTGGGCAGTTGGCTCTAGATGGCCTTATGTGACAGGGGTTGGACCAGATGAACTCCAGAGGTCCCTCCCAGCCTCAAGCATTCTGTGTAATTCTGTGTGGCAGGGCCCTGCCTGTGCCCAGGTCATCTTGGCTCCTTGCCGTCAGGGAGAAGCCCCCATGCCTGCCTGACATTGGGCACAGTCTCTATTCCATCTCAAGCAGCACAGCTGCAACAGCAGCAGTGTAGAAAAAATAGCCAGTTCATCTTAAAGATGCCTCACTTGCCTTATCCAAAACACCAATTGGCTATATTAAAAGCAGACCTCAAGATGGACCGATTAAAATTATGAAGAGATCAAACAGACTCTCTCTGTCTAGCACAGCTCATATGTTAAACTTCACAAGCTGGAACATTATAAATCCTTGTGTAACATGACACCTTTGGGAAATGGAAGATGCATAGCAGAACAGCAAGGCTGAGGACATATAGTCCTGTACTAATACGTACAACACCAAACATATTTCTGCAAAGATCTCTATATGGGGTCCCACCATTACTAGCTTTAACTCCTTTGACAGATCTTGGAGTAGCATTTTTTTACCTGAAAAAGGAGCTGATCTTAGCAGTTGAATAAGGTCTTTAGTCAGCCACCTTTCATCTCCCTCATTAATGGGATCAAATAGAAATCTGATATATAATAATGTTACAGGAAGATATGTCCCCTAGGATGGTGGGATAGCTGCTAGCATACTTACGTGTGGAAGCAGAAGGCTATTGTGTGTTGCCCTTTCACTATTCACCCAAATATGTGGAAAAGGAGAAGTGGTGGAACATTTTAAGGATGCTTTAATTGCATAGCTATGGAAAAAAAGAAATGTGATTGTCCATTATGTGGGAGCTATCTGGCATCTTCCTCCAATTTATACTTTGGAAATTATTAGTTCAGGTTGTTCTTAACATGAGGTCAGCCTTTTGATAGTGATGCCTCATGACCAGGCAGTTTCTGGACTGTGTGTGGTAACACTGAGATAATTATGCTTGGACAAGCAAACCTAGGAAAAGCAGAGAGATTAGGAAGAATTCTGTACTAGATAAGATAGAAGATTCATCTTAGTCCAGTATTTTGGCTTGGAGTGGCTATTAGTGAGTGTTTAAGGGTGACTATAAGAGAGAAAGCATACATTACTACTTCTTCCAGTATCTCCTCTCAGCTTCTAGCAATCAGCATCTTAGTATTTCTTGGAATCAGAATTCATACTCCAAGTGTTACTAATTGGACTAAACTATTCAATTGTCTTGTTCAAGACTCAGCAGTCTGCAACTCCTCAGCAATCCAGGCTGTTCTGATAACCTCATCTGCTCCTTTCATGATGATATAGAAGGCCATAATTCTCCATTTTAGAGTAGTTTCTTGCTCCCAGTAGAGTCAAACAAGGCTCTGTACTTGCACCTAGTCTATTAATTTTTCTGTCTTTGGTAATGGTTCCCAGAGCATGACAAAGGAATACACCTTTACTAGAGAACTGAAGGTCACCAGCTTAACCTCAGCAGACTGAGTGCCCAGCCCAGGGAGGAACCATCCAGAAGTCCTGTTCATTGATGATTGCAGGACTGAGTGCCTATTTGCTGGAAGTCATCAGGCTATCCTCAGTTGCCTTGCTGTCATCCAGAGACATTTGTCCTACCATTAGTATATAGAAGATGGAGGTCCTTGTATGAGCTGAACCAAGGCAGTTACTCAGCTTTTTCACAGCCACAGTTGATGAAACAAGGTTCCAAGTGATTGACATGTTTATCTTGGTAGCACTCTCTTCAGGACAACAATAGATGAGGATGCAACATCTCTTTGCTTTTGGGAAGAGAGCTTGTTTTGATCATCAACAAAATCGTATTTGGAATGAAGGATGTATCCAATGCTCTGCCAAGGCTCTGATGTTTACTTTCTGCTCTTTTCCACAGGTGCTTCTCTGGGATGGTGTCCAGTAAACAACCAGCAAACAACTCCATCAATGCTGATAATGCCAAATTTTGGATGTCCACTAGCATAACTTTGTAACAAATGCTGAACTTCTAACTTGCAGCAGCTTTCCATGTATCAAAACTGCCATGGCAAGATCCCTTCTGGGCTTGCAACATCCTCAAACTTGTCTTTTTCCACAGCTTGTTAGTACAAAGAGGATCACCTTGAGGATGATAGTTGAATCTAAGGACACTCTGAAAATCTTCAGCCATATTGGTGAGACTAATACTACTGAGTGTCAGGAAAAGGCTTTGAATTCAGATATCTCCATCAAATCTTTTTAATGGAGCCTCAGTCTCCGTGACGAAGCACCCAGCCAAGCTATTGGCCAGAAGAGAAGAAAGGCTAATCAAAGAGAAACCATAATAATGTTCTAGTCACCTAAAATTTGCATATTTGGCCTGTAACCATACCTGTTCATCCCAGATTGGCTTGTTTTGGCGTTATTGTAGGTACAGATGCTGAGAGTGAAAACTAGAGCTGACTGGCAAACAGTGATCGTCAGTTCTGTTGGACAACTAATAAAATATTGGTTAAGCTCCCAGACAGAAACAAAACCAAAATTAATTTAAACCTTCTTAATGTTTACAGCCCTTCTATTGTTAAACTTTGGAAGTTTGGGTTTGTTTTCACACTTTAGGAAGGTCCCTTAAAAAAAAAAAAAAAAAGTAGTAGCACTTTGTTTTCCATTTCTAGAATGGACTTTTCTGATTTTCATTTTTCTCAGTTATTCAGTTAGAAGTATTATAGTTAATCTATCTCTCAGTCTATGAAATTTCAGAAATGAAGCTTATTCAGTCGCAGGATCCTGTTACATCAGCAGAAACAATGGCAGTACAATAGTTTTTCTTCTTTGGCTGTAACATGATTCCTGGACTTGACCTGTAGCTCACTGAAGATAAATGGAGAATTCTCACTGAGTTTATTCAGACCTGAACAGGGATCTGAATTAAACTCAATGCACAGAGAAAGATAAAATTTCATCTTTTTATCCACCAGTCTTGAAATTCTTCTAGCAGATTTGCCCACTGAGTCAAAGTCACTTTTCATTTAGCAGCTTTTAGGTGCATAGCCTTAATAAGAACATAATTTATTTTATCATCACTGGTTTAATTGCTTAGATTATGATGCTTCTTAATGTGAATGTAGAGAGTGTAGTTGCAAGCTTTCTCACAATATTTCACAAAAACTTAGCATGTATTTCATGTGTTAGAGACAACTAGGCTGAACGTATGTTTTTCTGGTCTGAGTATCTTCTGAGTAATTTATGAGAAGAGATACAAAACTGAAGTTAGAATCTGTAAAATACTATGACATAAAACCCCCAAGCTTCTCATCACGAAGAAGTTCAACCTTATATTTTTGATGCATGTCTAAATTCTATAATGATTTCAGTCTACAGATTTGAAAATGCTCAGAAGACTGTATCAGCATGATATCAGTTTCAGTGCATCCAGCATTTTGCTTAACTATGTCTGCCTCAGACGATATACTGCCTAAAGGCCAAAAGAGGAGTTTTACATTTGGAACAAGTTCTAAAATTTAAATCAGGAAAAGACCTTTGCTGCATTTTCTATCAACTTTAGAAAAAGTCTACAGAAGAAGTGATATAACCTAGATTCATAGCTGAGTTTTGTATGCAATATTTTGTGTTCAAGGGGACAAGAGACACTGGTGTTATGTAATATTTCAAAGCTGCTGAACAAAGCAACTTGATAATGGAGGTAATATGAAGTGAAATATCCAAGGTTTAAAGAAACTCTGATGGAATGATGCTGTTAAAGTCACTAGGAATTCTGCATCTCTGGAGATAGCCCTAGCAAGGAACTAGGCCAATGAACTGAAGCTCTCAGCTTCATCTTTAATAGATAAGAAGCTTGTTTTGCAAAAATCACTGTAGCACAGTTAAATTGAGGCTCTGGTAATTATAGTGGCTGAAGTTCCTCTGTTAGATCTCTTCCATACTTTCTCCTATTTAACTGTTTATGCTGCCCCGCTACCCTGTCCCTCTACCTTTTCCTTCTCAGCCTCCAAAATAGCACCAGAGTTGACTGGTTAGACATGGCATCCAAGAAAAACCAACTGGTCAGCAGTCAGGCAGTAAGTGGCATTATGGTAGTATTTCAACTCTAGAACAATAAAAAGTAAGGAGTACAGAGAAACTACCACGAGCAGTCTCAGAGCACAGTAGGGTTAATGCATTTCTGCAAGAGAGAAGCAGCAGAGCATGGAAGTGTATAGGGCAAAAGGTCAAACAGGTTTTGGTAACAGATTTAGATGTAGCTTATGGTCTGAGTTTTTACGTGTGGTGCAGTCAAGAAGCAATAATGAAGTTTGGAATCCACCTATAGTATTAAAAACTCTGCAGGTCCTTAAAAAAGATAGACTGGGTGTCATAATGCTTACTGAGCCCAGAAAAACATAAAGCAGAGAATGTAGCAGAATTACAAGGAAAGATCAGTGCAAAAGCCAGAGACTGAAAATCAAAGATAGAAAATATGTGGGAAATCCCCAGAGATGAAACAGGCATGCTGCTGCTGGTGCTGCCTTTTCCAATAAAATGAATAATCATTTTTCAGTTGATTTCCACGTAACAAGATGACAAAAGAGCACTTGGAATGACTATGACAAGAGCCTATATGCTCCAAACCCTTACTAATTCATACATTGATTTTTTTTTTTTAGAAATAAATTCTAGCCTTTCATATGTCTGGTAAATGTAAATCAGTAACTTGAATTACCAGCTGTGTACCCTTATATGCATGAAGTGATGCGATAGCCTTAACTAGAGGGATTTGCAACCTTATTACTTTTTATCTCATTTGGAAAAATATAAATCGTGCATTGAAACTGCAGTGAACCTGATTAAATACCTTCCCTATCCCCACTGGTTGCCTTTAGTGCACAGTAGTTCGTTCTTGTTGCTGTAAGAGGGATGAAAGATTTAGAAGCTCAAATCTACCTGAAAGGCAGCACACACATGCAGATGTGAAGAGGGTGCTTTCTTATTTGTAACAATGCCAAAAATTGTATTGTGATGCCTTGGAAGTATCTCTAGGTATTGATTCTGAAAAATGACGGCAAAGATTCAGCCCCAGTAAAAGCAATGGAGTCAGCTTATCCAGCTTGCTTTTGAGGACTTCAGCCATCTATCAAGTGAACATAGCAGTTTCTGCATATCCAAATGAATCATTCCTGTACAGAAAACTGTACAGGACTGTACAGGAATGCTTAGCTTACTCTCAAAGCTACTAATCTAATATATATTTCACAACTAACACTATTTTTTTCCTCTCAAAATGAATGTTCAGTGACTTTTTGCTTTGAGATTCAGTTACTGTGATTTCAACTTTAAAAAACTGATCTTTATTATCAGAGAGACTGCCAGCCCTTTCATTATTAGTCACGGGGATCGTCACGTGCTCCTTCCATTGTCCCTGTAGATTTTTTTCCCTTCTCAGGCTCATGCTGCGTAACCTCCTTTCTCTCCTACGTCACAAGTGCTGCAATCCTTTTACTTTTCTGTTACATGCACAGCAATAATCTCCTGCTAACGCACCAGGTCTCTAAGAGAATAAGCTCTGTCACCTCCAAGCTCAAGCAGCTTCCTGAATAATACCACATGATAGGAGATTACATGCTTAAAATGTATTCCAGTCTTAGTTTTCTTGCTGGTTCTAAGTCATTCAAGCCCTTTCTTGCAGGTTGTGATGTTGCCCAAATCCCTCCCCAGGCCTATAACCCTGTGGTCCAATGTCTAGTGTGACCTGACTCCATATTTGGCCTTCTAATGAGTCTCCAGGTTGCTGGTGAGGCAATGTGACTTTAGCTCCCAGGGATGGCACTTTACCATGTACCTCAGCTAAGATGTTGCAACAATAATGTGGTGCCCTGGTGCAGCACTTGGACCCCCAAAATTGCAAAGTCCTATGCAAAACAAGTTGCATTTTTCAGTCCCACTCTCTTAGAAT
The DNA here is from genome assembly GCA_031468815.1 of Morus bassanus. Classification (NCBI taxonomy): domain Eukaryota; kingdom Metazoa; phylum Chordata; class Aves; order Suliformes; family Sulidae; genus Morus; species Morus bassanus. The sequence continues at coordinate 112,036,168 of CM062568.1, forward strand.
GTAGCTGATTATTAGTCTTCTTACTCTCTTCTGTAATATGTAGGTATGTGTGTATGTGTTCGTATTCATCTAGCTGGGATTTTCATTAAGTTTTCAATAAATATGGTAAGTATAAATCTTTACACATTTCTGGAAAAAAAAGCAAGCAGGCTGATATATCTGAATCTCAAAATATACACTAAGAATGGGGTCCCCGAATAGCTCTGTTACATAAAGTCTAAGTTTGTGTGCAAGTACTGGGGTAAATAGGTGCTGTTTTATAAAATTTTAGTATTGAAACAACTTTAGAAATTGGATAAAATGTTTCTTCTCATCTCTTATCATTTTTCAACTGTTTCTTTTCTCTGGACTCTGAAGACCGGCAAACAGGTACTCTAGGTTGCAGAATTCTGCAGTAAGGCTTTGACACATCATGCAGTCAGACATCCGTAAAACCCTGTTTTCTTCTGCACATGATTTCATATGTTGGCGTTTTTTTTACTGAAACAGAGTGATGCACTGAAGCCAAAGTTGTGCAGGCTGCCTGAGCTCATTATGTGCTCTGCTACACAACTTTGAGAGTGATATTTTGCTCTGCGGTGTGCTAGCTGTAAAATGAGGGTATTAGTTCTTACCTTCTTTGGTAAGCCTATTTGAGGTAAGATAAGTGTGAAGGGATAATTATACATTATTACTATGATAATGCTGTTCTTTTTAATATGTGGTTTCATGCAATACTTCCTAAAAATTGTATTGCTATGCCATTGAAGCATTCATTAGCCTTTTCGCTGTTAAACTATGACTTTTCACTTTTTTACAAGGCAGCATGATTTTTCTGATGTAACTGTCTTTCTGGCTGGGGACTTTCAGCCAATGCTGAACTGAAGGAGAGAGAATAGGTTTCTCTTTGAGCATGCTTTTCTTGGCAGGCACATGAAATGGATACAATCTGGAATTATATAGAAGAGTATTAGCCTGGAATTAATTTTCTTTTTATTTGGCTATCTAAAAGTTTGCCATCCAGTCAAGGTTAATTGTGTAGCTAAATATTTTCTAGAGAGTACCTAAGTCAGCTGTCAGTCTTCTTCATAGTCTCATCACTCTTTTTGAGTCTGCTGTAGAAACACTTTCATCGATTCAACGTAATGCATATTTTCACAAATGAGAAGAAATGAGCTTTTTATTGCAGAGTTGTGATTTTTTTTTAACCTGGGTGTAAAAGTTTCTGTATTTAAAAAGTGTAAGTTTATTTGGAGATAGTAGAAAGAATTTATCACAAGTAATAATGTAAGGGAGGTCAAGAGCATAGAATTCTTTCTTCTTGTGATTTCAGTTTGTTGCTACCAAGGGTCTGTCTAGCCAAGAGACAGTTTTTCCTGCCCTATTACATAGATAGAAATAACTGAAAATTCAGTGACATTTATTCACAGAGCTGGAGACTACTAGGCACAGCTTGGTTTAGGGGTGTTTTCTGAGACATAAAGCTTTTACCTGAGTTTTCTTCTGAAGTTTGTGCGTATAGTGGGTTAGATGCATCATTTGTAAGGGCATCAGGTAGCAGAAGGTCAGAAAGGGAGATCTGGTCTGTTTTGTCAGTGTCTCTAGACTAGAACATGGCACAATTCAGGACACCAGAGTTAAGTTGTAAAGTTATAAGGTAGAAGCTGGACTGTAGTCTCTATGCAGTGCTGAGTTTTATTATCTTGAGTGGGACTATGAGTGAAACACTATGGCTTATTTAAGCTTGGATGACTTCTTAGACGCATTAGTAAAACATAGACAGAGTATGCTTCTATCAAGGTGCCACATGAGCTTGCACTGGAATTTTATGGACTCTGTAAGGTGCAGAAGCTTGGTCATCTACTCTGACAGATGTATGGAAACTCCACAGTTCAGCATAATTTCTTCTTCATTTTAGATGGCAAAATCTGTGACACGGGAAAGGGCTGTATGGTTAAAAGAATCATAGAATACAAGAAGTCTGTAACTGAGATCTCTTTGTCCTGACTCCTACTCCATGGATATGTCTTCCCTTACTCCACTGTCATGCTCTCACAATGTGCCATCTAGGTGTTGTTACTGATACAATGGTGTTATGAAAGAAACCTAATTAAAAACCTGAAGTCTTCTCCTTCGCTCTGTTAGAAATTCAGATGAAAGGTAGTGAAAGACTCCATAACACCAATACCATAAGTTTTTTAAAATGCATTTTATTCCTATATTTATTGAGAAATATTATTGGTAGATTTGGAACATCAAATGAACAACTGTGTAATGCAAGGAATAAGAAGCTGACAGCAAACAATAGATCACAGACAGCTAAAGCAGAGTGTTAATTGCAGTTCAGGTTTAATATTAGGAGGGACAAGCTATGAACAGGAGAAAAGGTAAGAAATTATAAATACCATTTTCAGCCAGTCAGTACTTAAGTCCCTGATTGCTGAAAGACATCTGGAATGTTACTTGAAGTCTCAATTTTAAAATTAAATTGAGTCCTTAGGAGCCTAAGGCCATGGTCATCCAATGACTGCAAACACAACCGTACATGCTTAAGATGTTACTGCCCACCACACGTCTGCCCCACCAGCTGAGTCAGAGAGCAGAGGTGCCTCAGAAAGGGTATGAATTGTCCTAAATTGCCTCAGTACAAAGTTAGTTGGATTAGCTTAAACTGCTGTTCAAAGCTCTTTAGGCATTAAGTAATTTACAGCTTTTGTACTTACGTTACTATGAAGCAAGTAATGGTAAACATTTTAATGTTGGTTTATGAGACAGCTGAAATATATTTTAAGCAAATAATTTAATAAAAGCAATAACAATAGTCATTAAACTTCTCACAAAGTATGCAGAATGTACCAAAGACTTCAACAATTCTCAGAATGATTTTTGTGCTGCAGTGCTTAAATTTTCAATAAGAATTGGCAGGAACAGCAAACTAATTAATACCGGATTAGAATGGAATTCCTACAAATGTGGGTATGACATCTAGATTAATACCAAATGAGGCCTTCATGATTAATGCTGCCATGATGAACACCAAACGTATTAATAAAGATTAGACCAATTATTAGACAGTTTCAACCAAAAGAAGATAGTTCAGCGCAAAAAGATGATGTTCAATATGAAAAAAATCAGTGTCACCCCTTAAAATTAATGTTAGCAAAATGATAAGGATCTGACTAAAATTGAAAAGCCCAGACTGTTCTCTTAAAAGTGCTGCAGCTTGATCCTTTCTGGTGAGGCAGGCATACATTTCTGCTGCTTGTGGGGCACTCTGCGTGGTTGGACAGAGGTGTATGCTGTATACTCTATTCAGCACAACCAAATTTGGATCCACCCAAGGACCATCGGCATCGTTATGTACAGAGAAGAAAGCATTTCTAAAGTCTGCCAAATATGGTTTCCTTAAAACTCAAATAACCGAAGAAAACACCCCAAGCCCTGACTCAACAGCCATGCAGATGGCACGTGTGGGTAGTATATGAGAGTTTTTCATACTGGTTTCTTTGTACATCATCTCTCTGTAGACTTTCTTTTACCTCAGTAGCCTTCTCATCTTTGTCTCTGATTTTCTGTAGTTAAAGGATTAAATTTAATTGAAGTAATAGATTATCTGAGGATTTATTTTAAACTATAACTTACTATAACCTAGTAAAGTTTGCATGTGTGAAAATGAAGTGTGTTTTTAAAATATGCTCACATATTTAAATTACTGACAAATGTTAATAGATTTTGGTGGAGTCCTGTGGCAGATAATTGATCAGTTCATGGTAATGAACCGATGGAGCCAAAACAGACATATCCACTGGGCATCATATGGTGCTGTAAGAGGAAAGACAATGTTTGGAGGTTGTTCGGAAGGAGAGAAGTGCAAGGACACAAGAGAGATTGATCCTATACACTGAGGGGATTGTTACAGATGAAGGTATAGGGAACAGGTCACAGAATTTCACTTGCTTTTCCTACCCTGCGTCTGAGAACTTGAACTCACTTTAGTAATACCTATCCTCTACAATGGCACCCAGTGCAAGGGGAGGGCTTCGAAGGTTGGCGAGGAGCCAAGGACATGGCTTGGCATGCGCTATCTCATCCCAGTTCACGAAGTGAACATCCTGCCACTGCTGACAATCATCAGGTCATGATGACCCTACTCTCTATTTATTGCAATGGTGTATTGTTTGTGGTATAACCACATGGGCATGATATATGTAATCTGCTGTTAAAAAGAAAAAATATATAAGTTGAGGCAGGGATGTCCCTGAGCCAAGCTGTGACTGGACACCTGACCCAACCATCCACTTTTCCCCTGCTGCCCCCTACATGGTTGGAGTGTGGATATATGATCAATAAACTAATAGCTATCTAGCCCCTGTTGTGGTCCCACATTTCACCTGACAGTATTGAACTGCACAACTGTTTCTGAGAACCTTTTTGCCTACACCCAGCAGTATCAGAATACAGTATTCTTGACAATTTTTTCCCATTTCTCTGATCACCAGTGAAAACACAGCAACCTCTATGATGGTGAGTGAGTGATGGGAGCTAAGGCTCCCCGCAAAGGGAACTGCCAGGCTGGAAAAGCAAACGGGACAACTAAACAAGCTACAGTAAAATAAAGAGTGATCCAATTATAGTACTGTTTTCAGAATAGTACTTTTTAAACATTTTTAACTATGTCACTGAAAAATGAAAGTGATAAGAAAAATCTTCCTACCACAATATCCATAGAGGTTAGAAGGACTTACAGGCAATTAGTACTTTATTTGATGAATGTAGCTGTTCTCTATTCATGGCATAGCTCCGTGAAGTCTGCGATGTCCTTTAATGCATTTGTTGTTCAGAATTGTTTGACAAAGCATTACTTCAATGTTTCTCATTTAAATCAAGCTTTCTGTGAGGTTTTGTTTTTAGTACTTGTTTCTTAAGTCTTCTTGGTTGTGTGTGAAAGGTAAATTATGCTGCATTATCCTCTGATTGGACAGCTGGTGCAGGCAAGACACTCCCCCATGTTTGTAAAATTTTCTTTTCTATAAAACTCCTCCTTTACAGGCAATTTAAACATGATTGCATAAGCGTCTGTACAGTTTACACCATATAGAAATTGAATTGGGATAAATTTTAAAACATTTTGAAATAGTAGCAGGTTTAAGCCCGGTCCAACAAATCCTCTGAACTTCACTCTGTAGAGTAGGAAATACAACCTGGGACATAGAGGAGAATGACAATGTGAGAGAGAGCATCATCAGCTCTCATAAACAGCTCACCAGATAACTCCTGTGCTCTATTGCTGCAGTTCAGCCAGAGGGACAATGTTAGTACAGTGGAGTTATTTCTGAACCAGGAAACAACCTTTTAGCAAAATCAAAATTTTCTTCATATATGCTTTTGGTTTTTACAGAAAGTTCTCTTTCTTTTGAGAAACTGGAAACGTGACATGAATCTGCATTTTTGTCAAAGATGAGGTCTTGCCATGGAAGGAAAATGGCAGCATATACATGGTGGCAGGGTAAGCCACAAATGGACACTTTAGAGCCTTCCTTATGCAGACTACAAGAGAGAAAAGGTGCTAGCTGAGCTTTTAAAGCTGAAGAGCAGCTATATAAACCCTCTTTATTTCAAACTGGTGTTTGGTGTTGAGACTAAATGGTCTAATTGTCTAAGGCCAAATTCACAGCTGAAAGAGGTCTGCTGATGCAGCTCTGCTACCAAAGCCTGCTGGTGGTAGTGTCGTTAAGACCTGAAAAGATTGGTTTTGCCACCGTAGCCAGTTCTGACTCCCTAGGTGAAATCTACCAACAAAATTAAATTTTTAGGGAAAAACACTTATGCTTTTTACACCAGAGATTCTACTGTAAAACTATTATTGAAATGAAAATTTCCTCTCTAAACTACAGTGTTGTAACAGCAAAAGATTTTTATGTTAGACTATGACCTTTGAGAAATCAGTGATGAAGTTCTATAAAATTGAGTGGTGAAGCCTTTTTAAAGCGTATGTTTCAATCTAGAAAGGAGGTTTCCAAGAGCTTGCCTTGTGTTGAACAATATACTTGCCAACTGAGTAACATTGTACCAAGCCCAGGAGAGTAAACTCTGCTGAAAGGTAAGATGTATTGGATCAGGTTTGGAGTTGTTCCAGTGTGGTTGCACCCCTCTTAATTCACTTGTATCATGGACAGAGCAAGCTCACATCTGCCTAGAAAGTATTATGTGGACATACAGTAAGATGCAGCTGCAACAATACAACTTTTTTTAAAAAACATAATAACAGTAGAAACGTTCCCAGAGAAGTACTGGGGTAGAAGGCATGTCTGAAAACAACAGCAGATGGGTTGATAATGCGACCACTTTAGAACTCCTGTAATGTTTAGTGGTCTACAATGAAATAATTTAACTTTAAAAAAATCAAATGTCAGTGGATTTTTTTCCAACTCACCACATCCACTGACCTTTGCATTGACTGTTCTCTGTAAGCGTTTGAGATGGAGCACATGCAGCCTGTGGAGTCCCATGTCATGTCGGTCGTCATTCTCTACTTGACATTTCTTGTGTTCCTAAGTCGATATGTTCCAGATTAATGAGGCATTTGTTCTCAATCAAGAAGCTATTTAAGAATACAGTTTTAATTGTAATGGGTTGTATATGATTAATTATTTCTACATGGCTTGCTCATATTTTTGGATAGTTCAAAGCAGATTTTTTTTTTTCCACTGGGTACTGCCCAAATCTTTTCAATGTTCATACTAGTTATCACCCAATAATTTATGAAAGTGAATTGTCTTCATGAGGGGTTGTGAACTTCTTTGAGAAATTTGCCTGGAGCTCTTTGCTGTAATGACCTTCAATGTTCTTTGTCTGTAAAAGGAATAAGAGGGCTAACACACAAGTTGGCTGCAAAAGCTATGTGTTTCAGTTAATTTGTGGGGTTTTTTTTATTAAAGACTCCATTGTTTTAGGACTACTCATCTCACAGTTTGTTCTGATGAGAGTACGTAACCATTTTAGTATTGTTCTGTGCTCATTCTTCTGCTTTAATTGAGGTCTACTCTTTTAACTCAGCTAGAAGAAACTGTGTTTCAATGGCTGGTACATTCCAAACTGGACCAAGTTGTTCCCTACATGTGTGCTCCCTGCATGGGGGAAAAGGGAAGTGCCATGTGTTTTCATTTGCAAAGCTTGCTTCAGACTTTTTTCACACCCTGAAGAATTTCCGTTTGTTGCTGTTCTTGAAAGGACAAAAGACTCAGTACTTCAGGGCTCTAGGTCTTGAGAGATTATTTGAAAACTCTGATTTTATGACCTTTCATTTCTTTTAGTTGCATGGGACATAATTTTGGCAAGTGTAACCATGGATCTAATGGTGGTCAGCACACCAGACTCTGAGCTCAGAAAAGAGTTTGTATCCATAAGGGAAGAAGATATTTTCTCTCTTCTGAATTAGTAAATAATTAAACTAACATTAACATCAACTTAATCTTACCCTTCCCATAAGATGTTTTATGTGGCTACAGAGATTGCAAATGAATCACCTGTAGAAGGATTCAGGTGGAGAGAAGGCACTTTCTCTTTTCACATCAACTTTGTCTGCAACTGTCAGATAATCTGATCATCCACTCACAAGATACATTACTCTTTTATTAAGTGGGTCCAGTCTATTAAAATAATAGCCATGAAAATGCTCAATAAAAGACTAATAAGAACCCAAAATGTTTGTTAGAGCTCTCTGTAGATAGCAGTCTGCTATTCACTGCCTTGTGACTGATTTTTTACAAGTTTCATGTGAAATGTACTGTGGGCAGCTGGCATCCAGCTATTTTTCTTGGCTGTTTCCATTTTAGATAAACAAGGGCAACATTATGAGGAAAGATCCATTTGTTCAAAGGAACCCATTAGGTCTAAACTTAGGGGCTATATCATCAGATTATGCACTATCTGTGGGTGGCTTTTTGTAGCATATGGTGATTGAATCTATGTTCTCTCCTCTTCTCATACAGAGTATGTCATGAGGAGCAGCTTCTCCAGAAGAGCTTTCTCAGTGGGAAAGACATTCAAATTACTTTGATTTTTCCTAGTATCTATCATGGCAGTATGTTCCTGCAGGGCAAGGGACAGAGCTTTGTCAGTTAGGTTTACAGTAAAAGGACATAAGCAGTGCAGAATTACTTAGCAGAGAATTAAAAGGAGGAATTGCAAATGAAACAAACCATAGAGTCATGACAAAGTGCAGAGATGATGAAAACAGCCAATAAGCACCCCTCACATCCCCCCCACCAAGTATGGTGTGTCATTCAGGGCTTTTTCCACAAGTGCCAGTGACTCATTTTGGTGAAATTTCAAAGGTTAGAATCCTTCTCCATTCCTCAGTTGGAGGTCATAGCCCTTGATGCAGAGGCAAAAGATCTGAATGTGTGATTGCACACAAGCTATCACAGCTCATGGCTGATTTGTTTTAATTTAAACTGCTGCATAGTATATCAATAAACAGAGTGTAGAATAAGACAACAGGAGAGTAGAAACACTTGACTGTTTCACCAGCCAGGAGGGCAGGTGGGAAGGGTAATCCTCTACTCTTTTCAATGCAACTTGATGGTGCTCGTGGGTCAGAGGTCTTGTTCTACAAAGCATTTCTTCTACCCTGGTGGTTAGAGGCTGAATTTTGCACTCAGAAGCACTTTTGTTTAGATGCATGCATGTGAGGGGGGTGAGATGATGACAGAGATGAGTAAAGAAACTCTCTGATGTACTGGTTTTGAACTCTGTGGCTACAATTGCACTGTCAAAAAACCCCAACAACCCAGCTTCAAAAGAGTACAGTACGTGTTAGCAATTTTGCCCATTAAGTTTATTTTACTGCAAAGAAAAATAACAACTTAATTTTTTAGCCTGAAGGTTAAGACACAGCAAAACCTTGTTTGAGTTAACCTGTAGAAAGACAGAGCTAAGACTTGGAACAGCTATAGTTAAAGGCAAAAGGGCATATGTAGAGACTGATAGAGAAACAAAAGTGAACTAGAATAGTGTGTGTCTCACTGAAGCTGAAAAAGTACGTGCCATTTAAAATGTTAATTTATGGAGGTCCGATTGCCAGGTATTCAATTTGGTCCTAAAATCACTTGAACTCAGACTATATTTGTGAAACAGTCATGCTTTGCACAAATACTGTCAGTGTCAGCTGTATTGAACAGTCTGCTTTTTTTTTTTTCTGTATTAAGCATAATTATAATTAGTTGAGGAAAATGACAATTATGTCCAAAAGGGACCTCTTCCAATAAAAAATTGTGCTATGCTACCTATTGCAAGTCTTGTAAATGGTTTCATAATCAGATTCAGTCATCCTTTCCTCTATCTGGATGGCCTGTAACCCACAGAATCTGTTGTTAATTTGTAAGTTTGGGGTTTGAATGGAGTTTGCTGAGAAAGTCATGCAGAGTTAGTGCCAAACACCCTCTTTGGAGAGACTGATGTAAATATGGCTGGGCTGGCCCAACTAGACCCTCTCGTAAGGTCACCATCATTAGCTGAACTTTGGGACCGCTGGACCTAGTAAACTATCTCTGCCAAAATAGTAAAACTTTCCTACTGAACTGAATTTGAAACAGCTCATGTTGGAGTCAATTGCTGATCACATAAAGGAGAGAGAAAAGGTTTCTCAGAATATTAAAGAAAAACTTATCTTTGCTCTAGTTTTCATCAGACAGTGTAACAAGTGACCAAAATGATAAAAGAGAGATGCTTGATGAATGACAAGTTAAATGGAATAACAAGTCATGCAAAGTCTCTAGGAGAACTAAGAATCAAAAGGGTAATTTAGGACAAGCTTCCTAGTAATGAAGATTTGCAGGTCCATTGCAAAGCACATGTTATTTTACAGGCACAGTAATGGACATTATTCTATGAGAAAGGCCTTGAAATCTAAAGTGTGGGTTATATCCCAGTGAAAGAAATTCTAGAATTGAGTTAGAACTAAAACTTCATTTCTTAAAACTGAATCATCCTCCAAAGCATGGGTCAGATGGAGCAGGAAAAAAATCTTCAGTTACATTCTGAGAGTAAGATGGTCAGATCTAAAGCATGCTGAAGTGAGAGCTCATACTGACTTTGCTGAGGTTGGTATCAAAGAACAGAGTCATAGGTATTGGCCAGAGCAACACTTTCAGGCACCCTGTGAGAGACTTTTTGCTTGTGGATACAGCAAGACTGAAATGCTGATCTTCAACTTCTTTACAAATGAAGCAGGACTGAACTGTTCTGGGAATATTTGAATTTTAATAAGCTGATCTTTAATAAAATGACCACTCACACCATGGCAATCCAAAACTCATAGTATGAGAAATTCCCTGAGGACAGCCCAAATTAGAATTTGTTGGTTTTTAAGACTGCAGTTATCCCAAATTCATGCATAGCAATCTATTATCTTCCAAGCCAAGGGCATTTTCTATTTCAGTTTCATAAATGCTTATCCTGGACATTAGACACAGGACAAATACTAAAAACAAAAGTAACATTTTTATTGGCTTTTCCTCTTTTTGGAAACCTTTTGACCCACACCTATTAGTATCAGTCTCTTTGCACCTATTGAATACCACTCAGGGAACTTCCACAGCACAAATCTGAACTGTATTATGCAAAAACAGATATATTTTAGATTAACTGCTTTGTATATTTTCCATCAGCATAGTTGCTAAAAGGTCAGCATGGGGATCTTATCCTTTAGAGAATGAAGGTAATGAAAACACCTATACTTGACATGTTCACCACTGTCAGAACTGGTGAACCTGAGCTTGTGTGAAATAAACTGTGCAAAAAGTCCTGATGGAGAAACATCTGCTGTAAATGTTTCAGTAGGGAAAAGATATTGTCTGGCTGAAAAATGTAGGACAAATTCACAAATGCAGCATGTTGCTGTTTAACAGATATACGTGGCCTTAGGGACCCATGTGGCTCCATTAGTTGTCCAAAGTTCAAAATAAAGAGAAAAATAAGTTTTGACAGTCACTTCTGTGGGAAGTGATAACAGATCAAAGGACTTTCTTTTATTGCGATATTTTCATCATTATGGAAAAGAATCACTTTGGACTTTAGCTGCTGTTTGAAATCTTTACCTTTTAATAAGTGAACTCTGTAAATGTAGCTCAGAGAACAAAGGTTTCTCTTTTACAGTTAAACTTTTAACCCTTGAGGTTGAATTGGTGGAGACCAGAGGGAAAATCCACTGTGTTTTCACTGAACTTTTTACCCTTTGAAAAAAACTGAACAAGTTTAAAGTTCATACACCGAGCAAGAGGTCTCTGCTGGGGATTTCTGGTATTATTAACTTCCTGACCTCAGATAATTAAAAGGGAAGAGCGTAGCAGTGCAGACTTTGACTCAACTTTGAACTTTTAACCTCTTGAGGAACGTTTTTAGTGTGCAAGTGGTACACAGAGTAAACTCTCTTATTACCTTTCTTTAACCCACGGACACAAAAAAATGTCAGCAGGCCAAAATTATCGTTTGCCATTTATGTCATATTTCTATTTGTGTAGCAGTTAAAACTCAAGGGGGATATTGTTTGGATACAAAAAGTGACAGAGACAACTATTTTCTAGGAACTGGCAAGTACAGTAGGCAAGCAAAAGGGAGAAGCAGCCATGAATCTGTCAGACACTGCAGCAGTGTTTGTAATTCAGACTATGTTGGGTTTTACCTTTAGGACATACACCAGTATTTTAGTGTTGCCCCTTAGAAAAATTTTCCTTACAGAATGGAGGTATTTTATCTCTTTATTCAAGTGGGCTTTACTTCCTCAAGCATTAAACATAGTGATACTCAGCAGCCCAGGAGATTATGGATTTATTGAGTAGGAAATAATCAAACAAGTAGCATTGTGAATTCTGTATTTGAGCACATAAATTGTACTTTCTCATGGCTATAACACAAATGAAAGAAAAAAAATCTTTCCTTCTTGTCTCAGCAAGATGAAGATTATCTGTGGTTAGTTGGTTGTCACAGATATTATTTAGTATGAACTAGTCTGGGGAACAATGTGGGAAGCAGTAAAAGTTTCATTTAAACCTCCTAGCATTAGTGTTATTGCGGTATAAAATAGAATTATCGTGAATCCATGTAGTCAGAGATAAAAGAACTTAGCTGGAAAAAAAAAAAATAAAAAGAATGTTGAATGAAAATATTTCCAGTAAGAGAAAGTGTAAGCTTCTGTGGCAAAATGTCAATAATTGGTATCATCTCAATTTTTTCACCATAAGAAAAGGAAGAACACAAGTGAGTTTTTCTTATGGTTCCCTAAATATTTGTTGCATATCATGGTGTTCCCAACCACAGCAATCTTTTGTCTTCTCCACCAGGACCTCAACAGTGTTCAAAGTAAATTGTAACATTAATTTCATTTTTCTTTAGATCCAGAAACACAATCAGAAAAAAACTGCAAAATGTCTTTTGGAAGCAGATGTGCTAAAACATGAAATTGCTGTGCTAGGATTATCAGAAAATTAGCAGAAAAATTTTGAGGCTGGCTAGATGTTGTGGTAAGTATGGATGTATGCATCTTGAAAATTTTGAATTTGGAAGATTTTTCAAATCTCTTGATTTAAGCCAGCTGAACACTAAAAAAAAAAACCCAGCCTTTTAAAACTAACAGGCAAATCAAATAGTTATTTAGGGGATCATCCTATATGTCCTGGTGAAAAGAACTCTGAAGACACAAGTCTTGAAAATTTTGGGAAAAATGCACCTTTGCTTGGAAAGGCACCAGATCACCCTGGTTTTCTATTGGTTTTCATTGTTTTTCTACTGCTTAAAAATATTTGTTACATTACCAGATAGTGTGATGCAATTCAAATAGATCTGTGGAGTGAAACAGTTAGTGTGGTAGGGTCTGATATTCATGCTGGATGCATATGGAGGATGTATTTCAGACTAGCTCTGGTCTGATCCCATGAGCCAAACACCCATAGTGGCAGGAGCACATCATGCGTACTCCTAATGTTTATTTTCTGGTCTATATTTAACCTGGAAGAATCTATTTCATGTGCTCTGTGACCTCCTGACAGTGCGAACCAGAGAGCAAGAAGTCGAGGTGATGAAGGGATGCACTTCCAAAGTGCCCTCCTGTTCTGGACTGAAAATGCCTATGTAGATGCACGTGGTGCCATTGAAACAGGGAGCAGGAGTTGGCCTCTGTGACCAGATCACATGCCATGCTGAAAGCACCCTCATAGTTTGTAGTTGGTGACGCAGGCGCAGGCTCACACCTGTGTGGGTGTGGACATGTGTGTACTGGGCTGCACCTGTAGCAAGGTGGGAGGAGTGGACATCCTTGGAAAACCCTCAGTAGAATCCGGTGGCTGGGAAAGAGCCACCCCATAGCCCTCCTTCCACAGGTACATCTATAAGGGTGGATGTACAAACAGAATAATAAAAGGGCATTTAGTATTAATCGTCACTGCCACCAGCTGGGGACGTCATCTGTGCCCCTTAGTAGTTTTCACAGCGACCCACACTGGGATGTGTGGGGACCAAAACTGTAACTAGAGGGATGCTGAATGACCACATGGTCCCAGTGCCCAGAAGCACTTGCTGTTAAACCGCCACAGAAGTGTCCAATATTTACTGCTTGGGGGAGGACTGTCACAGAACGTCTGAATTAAATATGCTGTATTAAATCTGAAAGAATTGTTGCCCTGTGTCTATGAAGTCCTGGCTTGGGAAGGCACTACGGCTACTGTTCGTATGCTGGAAAAGTGAAATTATGCGTAGACACTGCTATTAGTCAAAAATCATAATGGAGGGAAGAACACTTGAGTTGCTACATATAAGAAAATTAATAAAATTTCTTCTTCTTAAATGTAAATTTAAACATGAATTTTCTGATGTGAGGCCTTCAACTGAGCTGTGGGTCTTCTTGCGCCTTGGCCAGCCAGGTGCCTGCCTCCTGGATGGAGACATGGCCTCCTCTTCAGGATGCAGTGAGAGAGAAGGAAGGATATGCTTATGAAAGCCAGCTTCCTTCTGCTCTGTCATTGGAGCAGGGTGAATCCTTTCATCGTGCCCTGACCTTGGAGGGGAGCATGAAAACCATGGCAAAGTCTCATGCTCAGGCTAAGATGTTTCAACCTCTGCCTCACCAGCAGCACCAAGCAATCTGGAGGTTGGGCAGGGTTTCCCCTGCCCCCTTTGCAACTTTTAGCTCTGAAGATTTTCCATATTTTCAACTACAAGGTAGGAGGCTTCAAAGTCCGGTCACTAGGCCAAAGTGGGCAATTTTTCATGTGGATGGCAAAAAGTACTCTTGGAATAAAGACCCAAGTCCCCAGACAAGCTTAAATTCCTGCTGCAAAGTTTGGGATTAGTAAGAGCATGTCTATTAGCAGGTTACCCAGGTTTTCTTTTCTTTTCAGCATAGACACAACAGTGCATTTTTCCCTGATCCAGATCACTGAACTGTCTGAACTGTTTTAGTGCAGAGATTTTCCAAAAAGCATTCGGCTTGTGGTATATAGTTGGCACAGAAAATTTCAGCTGGAGCTAGACAGGAGAAGTTTGGCAAGGTTACAGGCAATTGATAGCAGGGTGTTTATCATAACAAGCATTGGGAAACCTTGCTACCAGCCCCTCCTGCAATCTCACAGTTCATACACAGAGGCAGAATATGTAAAGTCAGCGTGAGTGTGTATGCATGTGAGCATGTGGATGGATGGAAAGTGTCAACGTGTGCGTGAGTTTGTGTACTGCAGAGCTACTCCTGTGAGAAAGTAAGTACCAGAGCCTGTCCCTAGGCATGGATTAAGGAAGGCAATTAGACACATGCTTAGACACTGGGGGTGCCTTCCTTTGTCAGACCTTTGCAAATTCATCTGTCCTTGTGCACCACTGTGCCTTTGGAAGCACTGAACTTCTGCTTTCCCTTAGATTTCAGCATTGGTGGACTGGCACCAGCTGTTCTCTGTGGCAAGACCCTCAGCTCTGCTGATCTACATTTGCTGTCCCTCAAAGCAAAGATCAGTCTTATCTGTTTTTGCAGACTTGCTTCCTGAGCGTGGAGAATATGTTCAGCTTGTATTGGAGATGGAGATGGAAGCACGAAATAGAGTAATAGAGATACTTAGCACTCACGTAGGGCTCTTCAGGAAGTTCAGTTAATCCTCACAGTAACTATATGATATAGGAAAATATTGTTGGGACAATACTGCACTGTATTTTTTCCTGGGTGGAGCATACAGGTATTATAGAAACAGATAAAATATAAACCAAATAATTATTATCATCTGTATATAGGTAGAGAGCAGAAGTTAATTGGTTTACCTGGACTTCAGGATGAAACCATGTCAGGATAAGGTTTAGAAAGTCAAAGCCTTGTTCTCAGTCCTGCACCCAGCCCATAGGTCATTACGTTTCTCTCATGCTGAATTCAGGTAGCTTTTCTTTTCCATGCTTTCTGCGTGGGCATGTGATGCACAGAGTTTATAAAAATTGGAAAGCAAAATTCTCACCTGGCCCTTCACATTGAAACAGGAATAAAAGAGGTATCCTGATAAATGTCACATCCCACACACTATGCCCTTGAGTTCTTTGAAGCCAAATGGTCAAAGCTGAAAGGTATTCCATGGAAGGAAGGAAGAGGAATTGAAAACCTGTTTTACCTTGCAAAGGGATACTTACAGCTTAAATTCTGGTCAAGGTGAGGGACAGCAAGGAGATATAACTGAATTACAAACACTGCTTGGCCATTTAAGGGGGATCCCTGCTGAAAGGTGCTTGCAATCAAATTTGAGACTTGATACTGAAGCATGTCAAGACAAAATGCTGAATAGATATAGGCTGAGCTGGAGTTTTATTAGCAAAATTGACTGTATGCTTGTGAAAACCTTCTTTCCTTAAACTGGAAAAAGTTTTTTGTTTTTTTCCAATGTAAGTAAGTGTGTGGGGCTGACCCATTGCTACAGGCGTAAACAACAATGTGTCTGAAGTATGTGAAGTGGCCAAGCAGACACTGGTGAGCAAATAAAAGGGAAGTTTAAAGTTAAGACCAAAACTCATCCTATAAAGTTGAACTTCTCATAAGCTAGCATCATGGAGACACCAAGGAGATAACTTCTCTCCTGTTTGCTTTTTTTGTGCCATGGCTGTACCTCCAACAGTTTAACAGAAGAGCATCCCAATCAGGTTAACAATTACATTTCAGACTTCGTTGGCTAAGCTGGCTACTGGCAGAGAAATCTTCCTCCCTTGGATGGTATTTTCTTGTCAGGAAGAGAGAGCATATTACTCTCCACTGGATAAATTATAGAACTATACAAAAGGAGGGACACATTAACAGTCTTTCTCATCTTCAGGTCCAAATTGCTTATTAGTTGCTTAATTTTTTACTCTCAGCTGTGGGACTTCTTACATAGTATAAAGATCAAAGTGTGTTCTTGTCTCATGCCTCATGCCTAATCAAAACGAAGTAATAAAATATATTACTCCTTATGTTCCTTGGTGAAGAGCTGCGAGGCAAAAAAACACATAACTTGTCTTTATTTTAGAACAATATGCTACTGATCAGATTTTTGGTTTTGTAAAATTTTGTTTTTTTTCACAGTCTCATCAATACAAAAAATACATCTGATATTTAAGGCATAAGTGCATAGCCTAATTTTTCTGATAAAATGCTTTTCCTTGGACACATTTCAGTCTGTGCACTGAGACAACAGAGTCTTTTTCTCTGATGCATAAGTGATGCCTTACGTATTATCTTATTATTATTTATCCTTAAAATCTTTTCAATGTGCCTTATACAATATTGCATAAATAGGATACCTTTATTATTTGTAGTGTCAAGTATTAGAATGAGGAACTAAAAATAATATATAAAAAGTAATGTTAATAAGTAGCTGATATTTTTAAGGGTTTTGTTTGTTATCAGGAGTACAGGATGATATTTTGGAAGTAGTTCAGGAACTTGTATTGATCTAAAATCTCAACCTCAAATCCTACCTTACTGGCCACAGGACCATCAGAACTGCTGGATACTGTGCTCAAGGAGTACTTGTTTGTACTGTGGAACTTTGAATGTTTGGTACCCATCCCCAAGCCTTCATTTTTTCATGTGCCACAAAAGTCAAATCAAAGCATGAAACAGTGGCCTGTGACTATGGTGAAGATACCATAGAATTAGTGGTCAGAGGTAGTACAGAGAAGATGATATCGATTCCACACTACTGAAGAATTGCTGCTAGTAGCTCAGAAATTTATGCTTTACTTTCTTTTACAAAGGACCCTTATTACATTCTAGAAATATATTATTAAAATAAATTAATGTTTGTCCACCATCACATATTGTCCAAGAGGACGCCAGACAAGAAGAAAATAAAAGGATTGGTGAGTTTCCTAACTTCTCACTATTTAAGGAAATGAAAGTAAATTGTAGTAAACATTTCAACAAAATCAAAAAGTGGAGCTAAGAGTCTGACCCAGTGAAAGAACATCAGGAATCATCATCTGGCTTGAATTCTGGCTGTACCCCAGCTTTCTCTCCCAAGAAATGCAGATTCACTCTCCTTTTAAAGCATATTACCACCTAAGTAAAAAAAAACCCTTGTCTTTGATAGTCACAGTTGTAAATTTGACATGCTTCTTTATTAGCTGATACACACTACCTTTAACAAAATGCCTTTGTATTGTGCCTCAAGATGTTCTTGTTTACAGTTACCCTGTTCCCTGAAGAAGGATATTTTAATATCATAAGAAACTTCACGTTTCATTTCTAACACTGATATGTCTAATGTAAACAGTCCTCCCCAAGGAAGAAAGGGGAAAAGTAAGAACGCAGAAAGCATTGCATGCAAACTTTGTTAGGACCACACCGAGCCTGCCTTTTCTCCCCAGTGGCAATGGGCACAGCACCGCGCTCTCCTCGAGCGTATTGCCATTTTGTCCTTTTAGGGTAGCAAATCCCAAACTGTAAAGTCCACAGTGGCGCAGGAGCCGCAGCCAGTTCCAGGAATCTGCCGCCACTCCCTGGGTCAGCTCAATGTTGCTTTCATCAGAATTGTCACTGCAATGGGGAGAAGTTGTTATAACGAGTTTCAGGAGGCATTGACATAATCAGGTCAGCTGGAGGTGCATAAACAAGGGAGGGGGGAACAAAACCCGTAGAGAAATGTATATCTTTCCATCCTGTCCCTGGGAGACACAAAGCGAAAAGCCTTTGCTCTCACCTGCTGGCGTGCCATCCTTGCTCCCCTGTTTTCTCTGTTTGGCTCTAAGACGTTTTCTTCACAGCTGCCTGACAGACCCAATGACATTTTCGTCCATTGCACACATCTTAGGCAAATTTTCCCTTTTTAATTGTTATTGTGGCAGGCAGATTTTTTTAACAGACTGCTTAATGGCTAGGTGCCCCCCACTACAGGGATGTCTGTCAGTGAGATGGAGAGAGGACAGGGGTCTCTCCAGGAGCTTCAGGGCCACTGGGGAGGGGAGAAGAGGAAACTTAGAGGAGTGTTGTACCTTGCAGGAACATCTAGGGAGCTTGCGCCTCTGATGATGAAAGCGTTACTGGGCTTTTGTATTTTCTCCTCTTGTGAGCCTGTTGAAAGTTTTTCATGACAACTGTAATCTGAAGAGAGCCAGGAAAAATACCGTTATGTAATTTGCATCTGGAGATGGCACATGCCAATGCAAACTTTAGTCAATCATAGAGCAGGCTGCTATTAAAACTGAGGCTGAAAAATACTTCTTCAGTTTAAAAAAATAATCTAGAAGTGTTGAAATTACTGGAGAATCCTCTTTTCTGATGTGACAGTAACGATACCAGCAGTAGGGCCTGCAGTCCTGGCTGGAAGGTGAAGTACTGTTTATGTATCAGGCATTTAGAGTACATACATGCTAACACGTATGCCAATATTCAATGCAATCTCTAGCTATCTTCCTTTAAGATACTGATTTCATGAGGACGAAAGTTGGAAGATTCTGTCCTTTATGCTGTCACTGTTGCTGAGCAACTCATTTTCCTTTGGAGGGAGAGGGCTTGGGGAATATGAAAAGGAGCCTCCATCAGTCCCATCTCCGTTAAGCATCCAAATTAACCAGCAAAGGAAGAGGCTGGTGTTAAGAGGGAGGTGGGAAACACATTTTGTTCATGAGAAGCTGAATTTTTGTGATCTGCTGCAGCACTGAATTGTGAGAACTCATGGATTAAGGGGACCAATTTTAGGAGGTCCTCTTGGGAAAAGTTTGAGGTGCTCTAAAAAGAAGATGCAGTTGACATGTTAGATATTGTGACCTTCTCTTTACAGCAGTGCAGAGCTGAAGACTGTCTTTGACATTAGTCAAAGTCCTGCAGGGGTTTTGGATAAGACATGTCCTTGTAAGTACAATCTCCAGCTTCTGGCAGGAGAGTGGCCATGTATTCCTCTCCGTATTTGGATTATTACCATGCTTTCCACCTACTTACAATTCACTTGCAATTTTGGAAAAGTAGGGTTATCATCTTCATTTTATGCCCCAAGCTCTTGTCTGGTACAGCTGTTTAGCGTTAACATCTGCCTGTTTTCGTTACAGAAGTGGCTGCATTTTAGGAATAGGCAATGAGACTTCTGCTTTATGGTTTGTTCAACCAGTTTTTGAAGCACTTTGTAGATCCAGCTGTGTAAAAAGTACACAATAATATTGATCTTACAATAATAATAATTTGGTAAAAAGAGATTATGATCCATGTTTTGTTGTGCAATTTATTACTGATTTCTTATACAATATGCAGAAAATCTTGGGTTCATGTTACTGAGCCTCATTGAGCAAAACCGCAGGATGAGAAATTAGATTATTATTCTGCAGCTCAGTGATTAAAATAAAAAAATACTCTATCACTTGTATTTACATTCTTGCTGCAAATCAGGTCACCCTGCCCTTTGAGTTCTGTTTTCCACAGAATGGGCCAAATCCATTCCCAGTGTGGCTCCCTTGCCTCCCGCATGGTTGCACAAGAGATGTCTGTAGCTCATTAAGTCTGCAGAATTACTCTATTTTGATTAGAGACAAAAAATTATATTTGGGTGGAGTCTTATTCTTGCTGGCATGCTGGTTTTTTTCATTGACATTAACTGGAGCTGGAAGAGACACTGTTTACTTTTTTTAAAAAAAGAAAAAGTATACATTTTATCTGCTTTCTAGCCATTGTACAGAAATAACCATGAGACTGTAAATGACAACAAAATCAGAAAAGAAAATAAATATCATATCTTAGCATGTCTTCCTCTGTAATACCATTCTTTGCTGAAAACACAGATACAGTTCTGCTGCAAACACAAGAAAGGCATTGGGTCCATTTGGCTCCCTGCTTCCTCTCTGAGCTGGGAGCACTGAGTATGGATAGGTGACAAAAGGGGAAATGCTCACCTGAGCACCCCACAGAGGAGGTGCAAAGAGAGACCCAAGCGTGGGAACTAGCACTAGGAGCCTGCTGGGAGAGGCAGGAAGAGGCAAAGGGGCCTGGAAAGCCCTGTCTGCCTTGCACAGGTGAGACACTGAGCAGGGAACTACCTACCCTGAGTGTGGGAGAGTATGAGACAGGCATGGGGGAGAGGGATGAAGCTAGCTGGGAAGACAAATATGAGGAATTACAGGCTTTCTTGAGAGTGTGGGGTTGAGAGAAAGGCCAGACGAGGTGCCTGGTGAAGAGGCGGCAGGACTTTTTCGGTACAGAGAGGAGAAGAGATGAGTGGAGTCACCCATGCCGTGCAGCAGGAAAGCTTTCGGTGGACAACTGATTTAATACCTCTGCCCCTATAGAAGAGAAACTGGCCAAGACAGTCGCTTTTCTGTAGTCTTGTCTCCAATTACTTTGCCATAGACAGGGACCTACAGTGCCCCAGACTGTGTCTGGTGGCAAATAAATAAATCTGATTGACTAGCACTGTGAACATTAATTCTCTGGGAGTAGCAGCAGAGTGGAATTGCCCTTTGTACATGCAAGGGCCAGGAAAAAATATACTGCAGCACTTTTCTTCCTGATGTTTAGCTGAAAGTAACATTAAAGACCTCAGCTCCTCCCAGAAGGTCATTAAGCCCCAGGAAATACCCTGTTCCTCTATCGTTATTGCTTAATTATTTTCAGCTCTGTAATCTAATTTTCAGTTTGACTCTATGTTGATTCTAGCTGCCATATCACAAACTTTGCAGTACAGGAAATGTGACACAGAGTTGGCTGTACTGATGTCTAAAACTTTTGGTGAAAAGGGCCTTTTCTAAGCCTGCAGCTTCAGGAAATAACTCGTTTTCTAGAAAGCCTGAAACCTTTCACATTCTGGAGATTTCACTTTCTCCTACTTTCTTTTAAAAATGTTTTACAGAGTTTACAATGCAAAACTGAGCAATAAAAGATCTTTTATTGAGTATGTGCCATTACTTTTTAGTTTTAAAGCAGGATGTTAGAGAAATATGTCACACAGAGGAGTTGTTAACATATTCCTTTTATTTTAATTAAATATAACAGATGCTTCAGGTGTTCTAAAAAACAAGGAAATAAACTCATAGCTATACAGGGAAGCTGTCTGAATACAGGAATTACAAATGAGATAAATTAACAATTGAAACAATTTAAAGCTTGAAGTATTATTAAATATGTGCAGTCTAAAGCAGATAGTTTTATTTCAAACAGAAATAGCTGAGTTTATGCAATACCTACTACCTACTTGGTCTCCAAAAACTAACAGGAAATTAGAGCTGTAGGGAGCCGTCTGCTTTGAGATATGTTTCATCAAGGTCTGGAATTGTTTGACAAAATACAGGGACAATACATACAGTTCATAGTACCTGATATATGAGATGCTTTTGAGCTCAAAAGTTCTTCTGGATGTGTATTAGTCAAACGAGCCTGCAGGAGGGCACTTAATCTGAAATAAAGTAAAAAAGGAAAGAATGTGAAGGGGTCTCTGAAGTGTAAGTCTCCAGGAAAAGCCATCAAAAAAAGCACAGAAGGATATCACCTAGACTAGGAGATGAGAATGGGGGAAGCATATGGAAATTAGTGATCAGCAGTCCAGGGACTACATTTTGGGTGAATATGTTTAATGAATAGGAAGTATTGAAAGCAAGATTGTATTTTGTTTTTCATGTAGCATTTTTATTTCCAGGCCTTGCATGCATACCTCTGAACCTTGGTTTTAAACCAAGTTATATATACCTTCCTATTTTTTTGGTTCAGGTCTGTCTTGTGTCAAGGTGCACCAGGGTGAAACAGAGGGCCTGAGCCTTAAGCCTTAAGGTCTCAGGGTATATCAGAGGTGCAGAGGAGGTGTGGGAGTGCCTATGCTGTGTGTACTGAGGGACCCTGGGAGGTCTGTGCAGATGCTCTGAAGCTTGTGTTGCCGCACGTTGGGTTGTGAGGCATTCACTATGGCTGGTGCAGGAAAAGCTACTTCTCTGCACTGTATGGGGGTACATGGGCCATTTCTGAGCCTATGGGGATGGTGAGGCATCCCTATGTGGTGTTTGTGCCCTGTGTAAAAACAAGGGTCCTGTCTCACTTCAAAATCTCAGCACCAGGGAAAAAGAGATTTCCACACAGTGGAGGCGGTCCATTCTAGGCCACTGGACTCAGCTGCATGGGATGACTCTAAAATGCAGCGTGCTGTTCAGTCTTCCTTGTATTAAGGATGTAGATTATGAGAATGTATTGGAGAGTTATTCCTACTCCTCTCTTCTCCTTCTTTGTCACATAGCTCTGCAGAGCTCTGTGAGCCTGTAAGCTACAGCAGTGCTTCTGTCAGGAGGACTGCCATTATCCCCACAGCAGGGGATTTCAGAGGCCTGTGTTAGTACACTGAAGTGGTGTGTGCTAACTAACCATTACACGGAAAAATACAATAATACTCTTGAGTTGTCTCAGAGCTGTTGTTCAAATGCTTGTGTGCAGAGTGAGAGAAAAGAAGAATTGCAGTTAGCATCCATGTCCCCTGTATAGGAAAATGACTGCTGTGGTGTCCAGATCACCTCCTCTCTACTCCCCAGCCCAGTGTCAGCAATATAGGTGAGCCCCCAAAAATATGAAATAGTCATGGTGTTGCAGCTGCAAAGCCTTTCCTCCTGAAGAGTGCTGTGGCAGCTAGGCCTGCCCTTTGAATTAAAAAAATTATTCTGGTAACAGAGTTAACTGAATGAATTCAGTGTAAATGAAACTGAAATGGATGTGTAACTAAGACTCCACTGTTATATAGAAATGTTGCACTATTCCAAGTCCCCTCTTGTTAGTACTAGGGGAAAATACTCGTCCAACAAGTATTTTGAATATCGAACTGTGCTTGGCTGATTCAAAATGAATAGGCATCTTCATGGTCTCAGCCTGCCTTTATTTTTAGACTTAAAAATTCTGACTGAAGTCATTGGAAGACCTTTGATCCATTAGTAATGTAGGATCAGATCCTTTCTCCAGGTAAAAGACATAACAAAAAGTACAGAAATGGCAACCTCCCCTTGCTTCATCATGCAGCATGACGACTTGTTTCTATGATCAGACACAAATGTAGCAATTCAGGAAGAAAGGCCTTAATGCTTGGAAGAAAGGCTGAAAAGAGAAGATATTCAAATGACAGCTAGAAGAAGGGAACAATGCTGATATAATTGGAGTAGGCAAAGGATGTTCACTTTGTGACACATTTTGAGAAATATCCAGGAACATTTGTTATGCCAAAGCGGGTCCATGGTTCAGTGCAAATGCCATCTTCCGATGGGGAAGTAAGCAGAAGAGGCAGCGCTCTGATCAGACAAGGGAACAAAAATAGTTCAGGGTTCCAGAGCGGATAGTTGTGTACAAGGTTAGATATGTTATTATGGTAATAGTCCTGCTAAGTGTGCATAGCATTTTCCTCTAGTGGTTGTTGCACTGAGGAATGACTGCATACTACTGCTGTTCACTAACAGAGGAGTCTTTTTAATTCACTTCATAAGCAGCAGTGTTCAGATGATCTACCTCCTCCTCCTCCTGTAGTCGGTACTTATGAACTAGAGACTATCTGTGTTTATTTCTGGATTTAAAATACATGGTAAGAAGGCATGGTGAAGCCTGCTCATGCCTTAAGCAATGTCTGATGACATGGGGATTATTCAGATTTATCTACTCAAATGCTGGCAGATCTGCCACAGCAGTCTCATGTAAGAATATGCAGTAACAATTGGAGTCCTTGGTTTAAAGAAAAGAAGTTTGCAGAAGTGGCTTTTTAAAAAAAGTTTTTATTAGAAGAAAAACTTCTTTCCTCACTCAACCTGCAACAATTTACACAAAGTCTTGAGGTATAAGGAGGCAAATTAAAGTAGAGTTCAACAACAGAAGCCAGAAGAAGCACTTAGACCATTCCGTCTGACCTGAATGATATGTTTCACCTGGCTTATCTCTTGGTGATCAAAGGTGTGTCTGCTTGCATATGTATATGTATACACACGCACATATACACAGTAGTATATGACCTATACAAGTAGTCTAATATCTGTATACATGTCTGTGTGAGTGAATACATATATATATGTATTTTACTTTGTTCAAAGGTGAAGAATGTTCCTTTAATTGTCTGGACTGAAACCCTGGGAGAAAAAGTATGTTTGTTCTTGGTGGTACGAGCAGATGAACCTGCTCAGGGTAGAGAGTCCCAAGGAGGTTGGCTGGAGAGGAAGCATCCATTGAGCTCTCTTCAGAGGAATAGAAAGAATTGCCATGCAACAGCAGGGCTGCACAGGGTTTGCACCACACAGAAGATCATTGAGTAACTGAAATGAAGACTGAAAGCAGGACCTGCCTGCAAGAATAGCTCCGGCAGCAGAGGGAGTGCTTGGTAAACACCTCTAATACCCTTCTCAGTGGCTGAGAGTCTTCTCTATCTAAAAAGTTAATTGTTCTGGGTTTTTTGTATTTTAATAATACCTGGGATTTTTGAGCATTTTTAGGTTTTAGGGTAGCTGAATAAGTCTAGGCACATTCACCTCAATGCTGTTGTCTGGCTTAGGCCACACAGTGCTTTCTGATACAAGCCCAATAGTTTGTATTAAATGAAGAATAACTTCCATAGGGGCAACCAGTGTTTTCCCAAAGGCATCAGAAGGAGGAGAATCTGCCATATCCCTGCACAGAATGCTGACTGATTTTACTTTTAACAGTATGTTCTTTATTCCTAACGAATTAGTTAGGCTTAAGATCTCAGCCTTTGTTTTTGGTGTTATGACCTTCTTTGCTAAATTGGTGGGTCCTTGAGCTACAAGTACCTCCTCCCCAGTAAAGTGATTTTAACTGCAATCAATCCAGATCCTGATCTTTAGATAAGAAAAAAAGATGAAATTGTCTTTCAGTGTAAAACATCTTCTCTTCCCCTCATATTTTTTTTTGTCTCCTTTCTGTGTTCTGGCTTTAAAATGTAAGCATTAGACCTGTATGTGGCATCCCGGCATATATCTCATCAGTCTGATTTGCCAAGGTACGTTCATTAGTCCTGCTCTTGCTGTCTGACCTCTCTTAGGTGCATCCAAGGATTGTATAAGTCTTTTTTTCCAAGGAGATCAGGTTGAACTGCTGTTCACCGTGATCGAAGAGCTATAACAGGGATACAACCAGGGTGTAGCATCTCTAAGGCCTATGTGTGACTTTTATTTTTTTGTTCCTCTGACTCAAGAAATGAATTAATTGCTATGAAAAGTTTTGGTAGTTTAACAAACTTTTTATAATATAGTAAACCAACTATATATAGTTTTTAAACTATATATATATTTATCAAAAGAAATAATATTGTTGTAGGTCAAGTTCTTTTGTCAAGAGCTTTCGTATGTTACTGTTGTTTGATATAAACCTGTTTTTGCAAAAAGAGTTATAGACGTAATTTGCATTATTATGACACAGCATGGCCTCTCGTGGTTGGATTTTCCAGATGTCAGAGAGACCTAGAGGAGTCTGCTGGTTGTACATTCAGCTAAACTGATTCTTCCATAAGGTGATCCTCTACATCAGCTTGCCCTCTGAGATACGTAGCATATTTCATGTTACAACTGAACCCTCAAGACCTTGCGTTTTGAGCAAAGGATTGCCCTTACCCATGTAACTAAAAGTTTTGCATGATGGTGCTTTTACCCTGTAACAAATTCTTCTGCAATCTCTTTCCAGAAGGTTCTTCTCTTCCTTTTAAAGAAGAAAACACCTCCTTCTGAAATTCTTGTCTTTCATACAAAATCTTAAGCTGACTCATAAGTAACAGATAGAGGCTTCAGTGTCCTAAGTTAGATAGGCACTTAAATGCTGCATTATTCTTTAATAAGTAGTCTAATATCCATTAGTTCCTTTGTTATGAGTAGAGTGGGAAAAAAAATTCTATACACTTCCCTTCTCTTTTCTAAAGTACAAGTGGCTGTTGCTGGCACCACTTTCAGTGTTTTGAACTTTCCGTTGTGACAGACTACTGAAGATTTTTCAGTGGAGGTACCTGTGGACACAGAGTCAGATTTAGCTGAATAAATTCTCTTATGGGACACATATCTGGTAAAACCTGCTATTTAATTTGCAGTATTATTAAAATGCTACTAGGTGTGGCAGAAACCAGCCTACAATGTGTCTAATTTGGGGAAAAGCTATCCATTTCATTTCCTTTGTGCAAGCTGTCTGTGCATGTGTATGTACAGGATACTTCTGTGCATGCAATGCTTAAAGAATCGATCTCTTACTAAGAAATATTTGGCTCTGAGAGCCTTAGAGCTGAAAAACTAAGTAAATCAATATGTCGCTTACTAAACCAAGAAGTAATAGTTTGAAAACAACATTTGTTTGTTCTAATTTGCATATTTGACCTTGAATATGTGTCTAAGGCAAGCAACATTCTTAAGAAGTAGTGCCAGGATGTAGGTTTATTTCTTATAATTACAACTCTCTAGGCTGCTCTCAACCGTGTTTCTGTATGGTAAGTCAAACTTATCCTTGGAGTAAGACCATTTTAGTCAATGGATGCATTTGGCCCATTAACTTTAGCCTGCCATAAAGTCAAGGGCAAAAGGATATTCTTATGCAAAGCAGAATCACTGTAGATATGCTACTAATCACTGAGGATTAGAATGAAGATATTCCTGTCCTCATAGCACCTTTGTAGGGATTTTTAGTCTTTTTTTAAATAGCAGAACTACAAGGATTTTTTTTCTTTTACTTATAAGAAGAAATCATACTTTCATCTACTAACATGAAGTGGTGAAAGTCAATTAGAAATGCAATTATGTTTCCTAAATCTTTTAGTACTTCTATGCGTGTGATTGCTAAGCAATAGCAGTTCTAATTACAATTTCATAAACTGCCTATGGGCAAAATGGTACACTATATGTGAACTTTGCAGTATTATTGTTTGGGCTTGAATGTTCCTATGAACTATTTTAAACCTACATATTTCAAAGGAAAATAAGTTCAAAATATCTATGTAGGACTGAAACCCCATTCACCTTAATCTTGTATGTAGATCTACAGGAAATCAGTGGGACCACTTGATTGAATATGACATCAGTTATCTGTAGGCTCTTGAATTTCATTTTAAGTGGCATTTTGTCATATATTTTTATAATATGTAACGTTTTGTTTGAACAATACTACTAATATCCTTCCAGCATTCTGAAAACCCAAAACCCCCATGATAGGGAAGTACTTCATTGGCAGAATTAAAGGGATTTTCTCCTTCAAATTTAAAGACTCCCTACATTTTTATTTTGTTTAGACTTACTGTGATTGGATTTTAGCAGCAGATATTTTATAGTTTTTTTTTTTAATATACATTTATATGAGAGCAAGAGATTTCATTCATAAAGAAATGCAGCTCATCACTATATTTAATTACAATGTTCTGAACTGAAATACATAGCCAGTGGGAATAGGAGTATTGATTAAAAATTAGGGTAGCTTCTGTTTAGTCTGTTGGAGGCTCTTCTTTTTTTTCAATTACTGTGTGTAGGAGAGGTCAGTGTGATTGCATTATAAAATTAGGTTAAGAGACGGTATTTCTATCACTGAATTGCATGTGATCCATTTCTTAAGAAAAGACACAGTAGAATACTTTCACTCTAAATTCAGAGCACTTTGCTGTGCTTGGAGTATAGAGGTTTTATTTTACCCTTCAAATTCATCATTGCAAAACAGAGATGCTTACAAATCAAAGAACACTACAAACTGATATTCATATGAGTGTAAAGAGTCTGTTTTGTACTATGTATTTGCCTTCAATTTTAGGGAAATTTGCTATGGAAATTACAATGGATGTTTGGAGAGCATAAAGATGCAGAAGGAGCATCACATGGATTTTATAAAAGGGGATCTCATAATAATATCTGAGAATTTTATATCTTCTCAGGGACAGCATCTCTTATCTGACAGCCTCACTGAGCTGTCTGAGTGTCCCCAGCAGGGAGGCAAGTGGGCCAAGAGGTACTGAGCTCCATGGACATGGGTTGCTCCATGTTCATCAAACAGGTGGCTTCTCTGTGGCAACTGTCTTTATTTTGTATTGCAGCCAGGTTTGTATTTGTCTGATGAAATATGCTAATTAATGAATTGTGATAATGTTGATACATGCATAAAAAGCATAGTAAGATGAAAATCAGGTTTTGCTTAATCCTGCTTCCCAATGAATTACAAATTGACAGAAAACAGAGCTGGAAAGGATCATGAAGGGTCATTTCCCCCTGCCCTGACGCTGGATCAGTCCTGACTAAACCATCCTGACAGTTGTTTGTCAGGCCTGTTCTTAAAAACTGCCAGCATAAGGACTCCATGGCCAGCCCAGACAATCTGTCTTTACACTTAGAAAAGCTTTTCCTAGTGTCAAACTGAAATTTCTTTGGTGCAATTTAAGCCCATTATTTTTTTTTCCTCTCTGCAATGGATAAGAAGAGCAGTTTATTTCCTTCCTTTTTCATAGCAACCTTTTACATATTTGAAAGCTGTTATCATGTCACCTCTTAGTCTTCAATTCTCTGGACTAAACAAGCCCAGTTCTTTCTATACTCTCTCAAGGGTTATGTTTTTCAGGCTTCTGATCATTCAGGAAGTGTTTGGTGAAACTTCCACTGACTTTGGGAACTGAGTTATATCTGCACTGTAAAACTCTTATATTTGCAAAGCATCTAGACTTAATATAGCCATTTTTACATAAGGGCCTTGTAATCAGCTTTTATGTCTTAATATGTTTTCTTAAAATATAACAATAGTACATCTTAGCAATGACCTTGTGTACCCACACTGGTGGGAGCACTCAGCCTTTGACTTTTGTGTTTTAGAAACGTACGTGGGACAGATGGGTATCTAGTATACTCACATGACATAACATCTGCTGGTGAATAAAGATTGTTACAAAGACATAAAATAAAACAGTGAATGTGTTTACAAGTACTCAACCAGTGTTGCATATACAGTAGTGTACAGAGCTAGTTGACAAGAAGATGAAAAACAATTATGAAAAATGTGTCCCTATTCTCCTTGAACAATTAAGATATTTTAAATGTTTCTTCCATCTCTGCAAGTATATGCAAAGCTGAATGAAGAAAGAATATGAAATAAGATCCTTAGTCATCTAAAAGAGAAAATGCTGACAATGGAGGTAGAGATCCTCTTCTCTTAGGGTTACTTTGGCTGCCATCCTTTTCATACCTGTTTAGATGTCTGCAGTATTGAGGTATTCATCTAAACTAGTCACTGTACAGTGCCTTTTCTGTGTGGTAAATAAAAGCTTTTAGGGTTCACATCACCTAATCATATTTAGATATCTATTTCTGGATGAGATGAATTGCTGCTGACCTCCTTTTTTCCGCTCCATTAATTTTAAGGGAGTATAGGTGACTAATTTAAATGAGTAGACTCTGCCTAAGTTGCCAATCATGTCCCTTAACAGTATTTTCCTTAAGGCCTCTAGGCTCTAGGGCAGAAAATCCATATTGTGGCCTCTTTAAAAGAAAGCACTGAAAAGATGACTAGCAGTCACTGGGAATTGAGTTGTATGGCTCTAATGCTCAGCAGGTGGAAGATCTGACACTGGCATGACTCCAAAGGGAAGTCTGTCATGGGTGAAACATAGTTCCAGAAAGGAGAATTTTACTATCTCCTTCTGAAGAGAAAGGGAGAAAAGAGTCAGAAGCAAAAATGAGTAAGAGAGGCAGACCTTCAAAGATTCTCCAGAGAAGGACAGCAAAATAAAGGAGGACTTAAGAAACGGCTTTGGTGGAGACAGTAGGACCAGAAGTTTAGGAAAGAGCACTGGGAACACAAATCTGGATGCTCTTATTTTACCTAGTTCCCAGGGCAGAGGAGCTATAAAGAGGAGTAGGTAGGCATTCCCTCTGAACTGCTGTTTCCTACTTACTTCTGAGTATTAGCAGAAGACCAGACTATATAGACTTCAGGACTGTTGATAGCTGCTGGAAAGGAAAAGCTGGGACAGAGATTGCAAATGAGGCATACACACAATGTGCTTTGTTAGGGAGGAATGGGAGACACCTGAATTTGTACTTCAGTGACTGGAAAGGGTGTGAGGAGACAGGGGATCTTCATGCTAGACCTGGAGGACTAATAGAATCAAGTTCAGTTGAAAGTCTGGAAATTACAGAGATAATTATAAGAAAACTGAAGCAGGTTGCCTGAAGGGCTCTCCTATGCTATAGAAGGGACAACAGCCTACAATAATACCTTTGTCCTGAACCCTGAGTTGCATAAATCATCCTCCCTCAGGAACAGCCTTGGAGAGTAGTGGTTTCTGGGAGCTGGCTCTAAGGTAATACTCTTTTTATGCTTCTTTTTTCCTCCCCTCTTGTTTCTGTGGTGCTGCTTACCTGTATCTTTAGCCAATTATATTGTACTTTGTCCTGATTCAAATGTATTAGTCAGACAGTATGAACTCAAGTCAGACCCCTGCCTACCCCTTCTTGCTAATGTTCTCTGGAGAGACAGCAAATTCAAGACCACCTGTACACACCTAGATGTGAGAGTAGGTAACTCTGACCCAAGTCAGGTATTCTTGCACTGCTGTTGACTCCAACTGATAACTTTTTACCCCTCAACAGAAATAGGAGTAGGTTCTGCTTGTTTACATCACTTTTATGCTGACTTCCATTCATGAGTAATGATAGTGGTAAGTATGACAAGCTGTTTAAGTATCCCACTAAGGTAGAGCTTTATTCAAATCTAAAGTGTGACTCTGAAGAAAACTTTGTTCCACTCCTGGCTTGTTGTTCTGCTTTGATTGGTAAGGGTATGATATAAAAATTTCTAAGTTTTGGATTGTTGCCTTTCTCAATCTAACCATCAGGTAATGTCTAATCTTCAGCTAAGTATGAAATCAAAGTAAAGATTAACAGAATCTTCAATGGTACTCCCAATCCAGGAAAACTTCAAGGAGCGGGAGTTTGTGGTTGGTAGCAATAAATATGCTTCAAGCTACAGAATGAATTAGGTAATAGCCTATGTCATGTCAGTCTTGACTTGCAGAGGGACTTTCCTGTCTGAGGCAAACACTGGGCAGAGATCAGTATTCAGACCTGCCCAGTGACTGTGTTAACCTAACCCTGTCCTTGGCTCAGGAAGTATTTGAGTATTCTGTACAAAATGGACAAGTGAGACTGACAACAGTCTGTCTAAAAATAAGTGAAGGTCAGTGGTGATGTCATCTTCGGGGGAGATCATCGAGGTTACAATCCCTACTCCAGTCAGAGACTAGATTTGAACAGGGGTTTCCCACATCCCGGAGATATGTTTCAGTCAAGCTGACTGAGGGGAAGAGAGATAAGGACTAATTCCTACTCTTCCCAGCAGCACAAGTAGGAGTGTGGAGCACTCCCTGAAAGGGAATACGGCAGGATGCCTAAGTCCCTGCGTGTTTTCAGGAATGTTTCCTGCTTCAATGTGCCCTGCTTTCATGTATAGAGTCCAAGGGCCTACTGCCAACACCTGCAAGGCTCAGGTTTTAGGTTGGGTCTTATTTTAGTTGCCTCTTAAAGCTGAGATGACACTTGTTCGCTGAAGTCTTTTGTTGACCAGACTTTTGTGACCAACATTGACTTGTTGATGCTTAAAGTGTAGCTTCACAAATGTAGTCTTAGCTCAAGAAGTTCCTGTCTTTCCCTGGCTCTGCCTTAGTATTGACCCCTCAGTACAGCTAGGAGTGATGCTGCAGTTTCTCAGGACCAAGTGAAATGACCCTGTTTGATTCTGGGTTAGAAAGCTGTTTGAAACATACCCATGTTTCAGCACATCTTAGGTACCCAAGGAGTAGGTATGAAATGGGGAAGAGAACAGAGGTGATGGAAAGGGTGAAGAGGGTGGGAGGTCCATGAACTGGCCTTGTCACTGATGTCCAAATGTCATGGAGGTCCAAATTACACAAAACCACACTTGCAAGTGCAGAGTGTTCAGGTGTTCTTAACTTATGTTGTTAAGGGTGGTGAAAAATAACGGTGTAGGTTAAGGTGCTTTTGCCTTATGGTTTCATTTTCGTCCTTCTTTTCTTGACTCTTCTGGTGTATTGATCTTCCTACAAATTTTCCTTCCCTTCGTCTCCAGTTACAAATATTTCCAAACTGATTAAATAACAACACTTCTATTTTATGTTTCAGTGATGTGAAGCAGAGCTGATTAAAGGATAGGTAGGCAAGGACAGCATAAAATTTCTCAATGTATCTAGCCTGCAATCTCCTCTGTAGCAAGTTTCCCTTCAGATGTTTTACACAGTTCACTGATGCACATGGAAAATTATGTTGCTGTAGTTAATAACCTTATTTTTTCTATTAAATTTATAACCCTTACTGGGAATTAAATGTGAATAAGTCACTTGATGTTTTTGCTCTTCTTATAAAATCCATATGTTTCCTGAAGTCTCCAAGTCTTGTCATTTAACCTGACTATACTTATAATCGTTTTCAGAGAAAACGACTATCTGGTGAATAACCAACAAATTTATTACTGCCTAAAACTATAGAGGACATACTCGTTTCTGTTAAAGCTTAGCATTTTCTGAGATAGAAGACAGTCCCCACATGCTTGTAGTCAATATTTGTGGCACAATCCATTTGTGTCTTTTTTTTTTTTTTTTTTGTCATTTACCTTTATCACATCTGATCTGACATAAGTGATATTTGAGGGCATTATATTCAGGTCTTTTTCAGTCTTTCTCCCTGAAACAATGACTGGAAAAACCACGTGTCTTTCAGAAATGCTTCCTAAGTATCAGCAACTTTCCAACACTGACTGATATACCTACCCTTGTTCACTGGTGCATTCTTCTTTCATGTAATCAACAGTGCAAAGTCCAGCTGGATGCCAGTCCTTAGTGGTGTACTCCAGGGGTCAGGCCTGGGTCCAGTACTGTTTAACATCTTCATTAATGACCTGGATTCATGGGGCAGAGTACACTTTCAGCAAGTTTCTAGGTGACACAAAACTGTAAGGAGCTATTCATAGACCAGGAGGTTGTGCTGCCATCCAAAGGGACCTCGACAGGCTAGAGAAATGGGCTGACAGGAATCTCATGAAGTTCAACAAAGTCCTGCACCTGGGAAGGAACAACCTCAGGCACCTGTACAGGCTGAAAGCCAACCAGATGGAAAGCAGCTCTGCTGAAAAAGACCCTGAGCCTTGGTGGACACCAAGCTGACAATGAGCCAGCAGTGCATCCTTTCAGCAAAGGCGGCCATCAGCCTCCTGGATTGCATTAGGATCAGCATTGCCAGCAGGTAAAGAGAGGTGATCTTTTTCCCTCTGCTCAGTCTTGGTGAGACACATCTGGAGTGCTGGGTCCAGTGCTGGGGTCTCCAGTACAAGAGAGACAGACATATTGGAGCAAGTCCACTGGAGCACCTGTCATGTGAGGAGGGGCTGAGCGAACTGGGACTATTTAGCCTGCAGCAGAGAAGGCTCAGAGATGCTTCCTAAGGCTCAGGAGGGTCTAATCAATGTGTATAAACACCTGATGGGGGCAGGGGGAGTGAAGAAGAGGGAGCCAGACTCTTCTCCGTGGTGCCCTGCGACAGGATGAGAGGCAATGGGCATAAACTGAAATAAAGGATATTCCATTTAACATGAGAAAACCACTACTCTACTGTGAGGGTGGTCAAACACTGGAAGAGGCTTCCCAGGGAGGCTGTGAAGATTTTCAAAACCTGATAGGACATGGCCCAAGGCAACTTGCTGTAGGTGACCCTGCTGCGAGCAGGGGTTGGACTAGATGATCTCCAGAGGTGCCTTCCTGCCACAGCTGCTCTGTGTGAGTCTGTGGTTCTTGCATGATTGCAGCAGAAGCACTACAATAGGCTTTGTCTAGAAGCTCTATTTGTGGTCAAAGCTGACTCTTTTGTACATATTTTGGTGTAGGTGTGTAGAGAAAAAAAGATTATCAAAGTAGTCAACATGAATTCACTAAGGGGAGATCATGCTTGACCAACATGATAGCCTTCTATGGTGGTGTGACTGGCTGGGTAGATGAAGGGAGAGCAGTGGAGGTTGTTTATCTTGACTTCAGTAAGGCATTTGACAATGTCTCCCATAGCATCCTCATAAGTAAGCTTAGGAAGTGTGGGTTAGATGAGAGGACAGTGAGGTGGATTGACAACTGTCTGAATGGTAGAGCTCAGAGAGTCATGATCAGCGGCTCAGAGTCTAGCTGGAGGCCTGTAACGAGTGGTGTTCCCCAGGGGTCTGTGCTGGGTCCAGTCCTGTTCAACATATTCTTCAATGACCTGGACAAAGGGACAGAGTGTACCCCCAGCAAGTTTGCTGTTTATACAAAACTGGGAGGAGTGGTTGATACACCAGAAGGCTGTGCTGCCATTCAGCGAGACCTGGACAGGCTGGAGGGCTGGGCCGAGGGGAACATCATGAAATTCAACAAAAGCGACTGGAAGGTCCTGCACCTGGGGAGGAACAACCCCATGCACTGGTACATGTTGGGGGCTGAGCTGCTGGAAAGTGGCTCTGCTGAGAAGGACCTTGGAGTGCTGGTGGACAACAGGCTGGTCATGAGCCAGCCCTGTGCCCTTGTGGCCAAGGTGGCCAATGGTATCCTGAGGTGCATTAAAAGGGGTGTGGCCAGTAGGTCAAGGGAAGTTACCCTCCCCCTCTACTCTGCCCCAGTGAGGCCACATTTGGAGTACTGTGTCCAGTTTTGTGCCCCTCAGTTTAAGAAGGACAGGGAACTGCTCGAGTAAGTCCAACAGAGAGCTATGAAGATGATCAAGGGAATGGAACATCTCTCTTATGAGGAAAGGCTGAGAGACCTGGGTTTGTTCAGCCTAGAGAAGAGATGACTGAGGGGGGATCTCATCAATACTTATAAATATCTGAATGGTGGGTGTCAAGAGGATGGGACCAGACTCTTTTCAGTGGTGCCCCGTGACAGGACATGGGGCAATTGGCACAAGTTGGAACACAGGAAGTTCCACCTGAATGAGAGGAAAAACTTCTTTACCGTGAGGGTGACAGAGTACTGGAACAGCCTGCCCAGAAAGGCTGTGGACTGTCCTTCTCTGGAGACATTCAAAACCCACCTGGACATGGTCCTGTGCACCCTGCTCTAGGTGTACATGCTTCAAGCAGGGGTGTTGGAGGAGATGATCTCCAGAGGTCCCTTCCAACGCCTGCCATTCTGTGGTTCTGTCACTTTTTCTTGTTCCAGCAAATTTGCTTGTTTCAAGATGCTCATTGTTTTCTTTTCCAAGTTTAATCCTAGTGTAGGAGTCAATTACTTTTTTGCTCTACTTGATTCTCAGAATGATTTCATGAGACCATTAATAATTGTGCAACATACAAGTTAAGGCTTTTCACATCCAAGACTTTGCCTAACATATCCCGTGGTTCTACCTTCAGCAGGGTATTCTTAAAACCTATAGACTAAACACAAGTTGGGGTTAGCTGTGCTTGCAAAAGATCAGCTTGCATCTCTCAAACACAACAGAGCATCTTGGTTAAAGGTCAAGGTAGTTTCAGGATGTTACTGTATGTATGTTTGTTAACCATGGCACAGCTCTGAGTAAACAGCTTATTCTTTAAGCTCCTGTCCTCCTGTGTTTCCAACAGAAGAGTCATATAAGGGCATTGGGGTTGGTGCACCAAATACTAAGCTAATTCTGGTGGAGCATCCTCATGCCATCTTGTGTACAATTTTTAAATTGCAACTTGGTTGTTGGTTTCACGCACAACTCCAAATTGACTGGTGAGTGAAGTTACTAATACCAACTAATTCTTTCTACCTTCTGTTGTTAATTGATTAATGCAGGGGGAGTCTCTTAAGTCTAAAACCCCACAAAATGCTTGTATCATTAAAACAATTATGTCTTCCTTTCCCTTTTTCCTTTCCCAGTTCAGTTGCTTTAGAACAATTTTAGTAACACCATCTTCCCCAGCTGATTTTCCTTCAAACCTGACTCATTTTGGAACTGGTTGATTAACCTGATAAGCTCTACGGGCACTTTGTCTCAGCCTACTAATGCTGGGAGTGAGGTGCCTCTGGGTTGCATGGTGAAGAAAGCCTGTCACTACTTGGCTTTGACAGGACTCTTATCAGCTACTGACAAAGGCAGTGTGCATTGAAGATCCTTGTCAAATCTGTTCTTAAAAATCTCTGTCATGCTTTCTGGCTCTTCTTGAGCTACCCATATTTGGCTGAAATCCTTTTCATATTGTACATCCCCTTGACTTGTCTGTTCTTGAATCTTGTCCACTTCTTGGCAAGTTTTGCTTTAGATGTCTTGTAACTGTTTTTCATATCTCTGTTCCATGATTTAGCCAGTCAAGGCAAAAATATTTCCTCTGATACCTCAAGCAGAGGCTGTTTTCATCTGTCATTTTCATAGCATTTGAGCACTCATTGAATTATTCTCCTTATTTACCACTAGTAACATCATAGTGTGTGAATGATCCTTAAGGGATGGCCTTGACCAATGTTAATTGGTATAGACTCATTGAGTGAAGGACCAGGGTCATGTTACTTTCCTTTAAAAAAAATGTGAATTTGGAGTTATCAACATCATATTTCCCGTAGTTGATTCTCAACCCAGCTGAGCTGTAGATGGGAGTGCAGGGGGAGAGGGAATTTGCAGTAGTGAAAATAGGAAAAGTAAGAATGATAAAGCAAATCACTCTGGCAGAATGTTCTCCCTCCTCTTCACTCCCCCAGTTCATCTGCTGTTTTGTCCTGTGTATTAGCAGGCACAGAGTTTACATAAGGCCAATCTATCCACTTCTGTTTCTGAAATTTATCTCTCATTCTTAACTCCATATTGTGATCTATTATTCCTACCTACATCTGCTGAGCTGAGGTTTAACCACCTTTAACTAGGTTTTGATATTCTTTTCTTCATTGTTATGGTTACTCAGTTAATCCTTGGATATAAATGCTTGTGATTCAGATGCTGTAAGTCACAGAAGTATGTAAGTCCAATGTAGGAAGGTATCACAAACTGCCAGTTTTAGAAGTGTTTTTCCTTTACTTCTTGCATTTAGAAAAAAAGAGATCAAATTATCATGCCAAGATCTGACAACTACCTTTTATCAAGAAGGCAGTTTTTGCATAAGGCCCTTCTATCATGAACTGGCTGACATAGGGAAGTCTACTTCTGTAAACATCTGAAAGCAGGGTGGTGGTAGTTGTTGTTTGGCAATATTAAAACAATGAAACCAGCTAGCAAATATCGCAGTAACTGAACACTCCCACAAACTGAAAAAGAGAGACAGTAAAGTACATGAAGGAGGAAAGAGGGTATTTGTAACACCCAGTTTAGCAGAAATACAACAGTGCATTCTCCTTTCAACCTGTAATGCTGCGAGTCAGCAGTGCTCTCAAGCTAACTGTGAATGGAGTTTTAACTAAAGTGATTGCCTCACAAATCAGTGGGACTACCAGGGCAAAATCCAGAACAACTCTTTAAAAATCTATTTCAAGGTGATCAAAGATGCATGTGTCTTACATTGTTCACCAGGGAGGAGTCTTTCAATAGCAACCAGAGTTAATGCAGTCATGAACTTGAGCATCTTTCAGCAACTGTCTCACATTTTGCTGAAATTATCATCCCATGAAACCTCTTTCAGAGCAATTCCTTAACCAAGCTCAGTTGCTGGAGAACAGCCATTACATCTTCATCCTTCATCTGGTAAAGCAGCAGAACATTTACCAATGTATACACAGCTGAGAAATGCAATTTGACTGGTACATTAAAGGTATTTGGTGATCTTTAATCTTAGCATAACTGCTGCCCATCAGGGGTGCAGTAATGTGCTTCACAAAGTGCACAAGAGAAGACAAGACCCTTAATGAGTTTTGGCTGAGCTGGGTACGTTGTGCACAGTGTTGTTCAAACTGTCTCAGGCTTCCTGCCAAGTAATGCAGAAGAAAATGCCTTAGAGTATGCTAGCTGTCTATCAACCCCGCAGAAAGTTTTCTCAAAGACAGTCTTTGATTTGTGAGTCAACCACTATTAAGCTAGTGTCAAAACCCACTCTAGAAGCAATGAAATGGAGCACAGTTCTGCTGTTACTTCTAGCATCAACATATCCATCTTGAACTTAAGGCTCTAGGTTATTTTTACTGTGGTGTATCTCTGGAAGCTGGAAAAGCTTTGTGGGGTGAGTTATGGGGCTTAGTTTTTGAAATGATGGGAATAGATGCCAGGGAAAGAATATGTGGAAAGGCTGTGACCATCTTGCAATTGACCTTATTAAAGGAAATAAGAAGAGTTGTGTCTTTACAGGGCAAGCCTCACATTATATACTCCTAACTTGACTCTTACACGTATGGCACATACCTGTAGTGTGAATGGCAAGTTTGCAGAGAAGTGCTGTGACCTCCCTCTGGTTCCAGTAGTCCATGTGCTTAACATGCTAGGTAAGCCTGGTTGGACCAGCTGGTGATGGCATATTGGCTCTCAGGGAGACCCAGGGACTTTGCATTGTGTTGCTACAAAGAAAATGTCATTTAGCGTAGTGCCATGCCCACAGGAGCCTCATGGGCAGGCACAGTGGTAAGCTTCGAATTGACACTGCAGTGCCTCATCCATTGGATGGCAAGATTGCCTCTGTGTCTAATCTCTCAGAGACTGTAAGAGAAGTCTGTGAGGCATGGATACTAATGTTTAGGGAAAATGCCAAGGAATAGCTGTCCAACACAGCCCTCACATAGGTGCTGAGTAGTCATGACAACTGTAGCTGTCAAGCATTAGCATGGGACAGCATTCAAAAACTGTTTTGCAGGCATTAAATAACCAATCAAGCTATGGGCTGACAACTGCAGAGCTAGTAGATGACAAAAATACATCTTCTGACTTTGAGGAACTGACAAAAAGGACACTAAGCCACAAGTGATCACTAAAGATTCAGCCTAATTGCAAAGGATATGCATAACAATGTTATATGTAGTAGCTGACTGCTAAGAAAATACAGTTACTCTACAGAGTAACCTGGGTCTCTGGGAAATATATTAATAAAGACCTGCTTGAGGTCTTCAGTGAGCCAAGCTATAGACTGAGGATTTGTAATGATACCAGCAGGATATAGACTCTCAAAAAGGCTTTCACACACCAGTCTGATAAATTTATTGTCTGAATATCCAAAAAGGCTTTTTAGAGCTCTGCCTCATCCAAGTTTGTATTGTTGTAAATATTTAAGCATTTATAAGGTTTGAAGTAATGGGCTTGGAAATGAAGACATAAATTTAATGCTGTGACTAGGTTTGTAGGGCAAAAAGAAACAGAAAACATACCTCTGAGGATGGAGATCTCCTCAGATATTGCTTTAGAGTGAGTTCATATGCAGTTAGCAGGATTTTTTCATCACTTGCCCCTTCAATTTCCTGTATGCTTCTTTTCTTACCTTTCCTCATTTTTCCCTGATTCCTGTTCTCAGAGTTGTACCACTGTCTCTCCACTACAGATTTCCTTCATTCTCTATGTTCCCTACCATGCAAATACATGATGAAGCTACTGTGGCTTGACAAATTATGTGGCACCAGCTGTGCCACCACTGTGCATTCCTAGCTCATGGCAAATGCAAAGGTAAACCTCTGCTGTATGGCTGGGAACACACAACCAGGAGTTACACCAGCACAGCTGGCATGCTGTGACTTGGTTACAAGTCTGGAGTCCTGTGTTCCTACGTGGCAGCCAGTATTCACAACGTGCAATATGGAAGTTAACTAACTAAAAGCTCTAGCCATAGTAGTCTACACATAATAACAGAGTTGCTGAACTTTCTGTAGCTGTAACTTCTCCAAGGTAGTGGCCTCGGGTGGCATGGGTTCTGTGAACACACTGAGGGAGAAGCACTACCTTCCAGGGAATGCTCACCAGGAGCCTTCTTCTGCAGAAAGGTTGGAATATGATTGCAAGAGATTTGAAATGTTCAGTCTCGCATGTACTCAATCTTGCTGTATGGTACCCATATGCTGCAGAGTTGAAGCTCCTCACTCTTTAAAGTTTATGCCAGCACTACATTGCCTTTAGGGAGGCCTGAGATAACTTGGAGGGACACTGCACCTTACTGGGCTAGCCTGGTACCAGGAATGTTTAGCCCTGCCTGGGCAGTGCTCTGCAGAATGGGAATTTGCCAGCTGCGCAAACCAGCCTGGTGGAATGCTGCATTAACATATTTATGTTGCTCCTGGTGACTGAGCTAGCTTGCTCAGGTCTGATTTTAATCTTTTACAGTACACTGCCTTGTATCAGTGGAGAGATCCTCTCAGTGTGCTTAGTCTCACAATCTCCCTGTGAGATCATCCCGTTTTTCTGATGGGGGGAATTATGCACAAACTATCAGTGCCACAGTGTCGGAGAAGTATGGGATGAATTCTCTGCAAGTCCTTATCTCTTTTGACCTACAGAATAAGCCTACAGAGCCTGCTTTAGACAGTAAAAATTCCAGTTGCAATCTAGTGCCATATCCAAGACTGTAAGTAATTTGTTATAATTTTGCATCCTCTTCTTGAGGATTTTATTCTTGACTTCTGGTGCAATGAGAGAGATACACTCAGACACATCCAGTCCACTCTCTGTTTCAATGGTATTGGTGACAGTATGTTTTATAGGCTGTGGGGTTTTCTCTTAAAAAAAAAAAGAAAAAAAAAAAAAGACAAAAAAAGTGAAAAATAACAAAACCTGAAAAATACAGAAAACCAAGATCAATCTTCTTCCAGAGTTTTTTGTTGTTGCCTCCCAGGGTGAGCAGGACTGCTTTAGGACTCTCCTTTTCTCCTTGTCTTGATATGATTAAAGTAGGAGTGGCAGTGTGTTTCCAGAGGACCGGAGAATGTTAAGATCATGCTTGGAAGAGAGGGTCAGTGTCATGTTGAGGTGACTGTATGTCATGATGAATGTCTCATGCACTGCATGGGACAGAGGGCCTTACTTTTACTTTAGTTAAAATTATTAGCCCACTGGGAAAACTAGATACATGTTTGTGAAATGGAACTTCTGAATTACTTCATGAAAATGCTTCTGAACTATTGCCAATCCCATTTTCAGACTCGGTAATTCCCAGCTTCTCTCTGTATTTACTATTACAATGTCTTTTGAATTTTGCCTCAAAGGTTCAGATCAGTATGCACCCTAGCTATTAGTCCTACACATAAGACTTTCATTCCATTCCCTTACCCACCCCTCTGCTTGTGACTTCAAGAAATTTTAAATGTACATTTGGCATGCTTTCTGACCTTGACTTTTGAGCATTCAGGCCAAGCACTCAATCATTACCATATAAGTTTATACCCTTGACGTACCATGAGTAATTGATCTCAACTCTCAATTATTATCTTAAGCTTATATGGATTTAGAAGGATGAGATTCTTCCTAATTAACCTCAAGTTTTTTGATAAGATTACACTCAAGATTGACATTGACAGTTCATCATTTATCTGAATTTTAAGGAAGCTCTTCATAAATTGCCAAGCCAGGACTTCAGTGTTGTTATAAAAATAGATTTCAAAACCCACTAAAAATGCTGAAAACAGGAATGAGTTTTGTAAGCAACTATAACAGGGATGGAAGATGTGTTAGACACATAGGGGACAAAGTTTCAAAGAATAGTGAGTAAGAACCCGAATGGAAGGCTGTTTTTCATGGTAACTAACATGAGCTAAACTTTATTGATCAAAAGAAATAATGAAAAGGTAACATAAGAAGCAGATCTGCAGGTGGTAAAACTCGTGAAGCCTGGTTTCCACGGGCTTTGCGCCTGGCAATTGGATTCACTTGGATCTAAGAAGGTCTTTAATGAAAGCCTTTCTCTGGGATTAAACACTTGTATTATTTCCCATGTGAATTCTGTGCTGTAGCCTAATGGGTAATTCTGTTACAACCGTCCAACTGTGGCAGTCCTCTCTCCACCAAACTACCTTCCTTCATGCCATTTTTTAAAACTTCATGTCTTTCAGAGTGCTGTCCTTTTTCAAATGTGGTTCTGCAGCTTCCAGAGGATCAGCTGGTCATAGTCAGATCCCCAGTTAGCATTACTTGTTAAGGCCACTGAGGGTTGAATTAACACAAGGTCAAACAATCTTTGCTAATTCACACCAGTTAAGGAGTTAGCTGTAAAAATGTAACAATTTTTTAAATGTATTTCTAGAAGTGATCTTGTTACTCTTCTGAGTAACTATTTTACTAAAAGTATGAGAAACTGAGGGCTGCCTAGCTGCTATAGACCAACAGGATCATATTCCTGCATGACTTTATACTTACATGGCTTCCAAAAACTGGAGAAAATGTTAGTAATGTGACTGAAATAGATGATGCCATGTGCTACTGCAGGGAATGCAATATTTTGTATGGAATGGGATGAATGAGTACAGGCACTGGATAAACTAGGAGGATATTTCAGCAGCTGATTACGGAAGAGCTGCAAGTATTTTCTTAGAAACAGCGATGAGACTTGATTTGTGAAGCAGTACATCAGTGTTCTGTTAGGAAGGAATTAATATGGATCCAAATAAAATGGGCATTTTCATGTAGTGTCATTTTTGTCTGAGATTGATTAGTCTGACCTTCACTATATTTCTAAAGACAATGCAGAAAGTTTTGTTGGCTTTTTTTCCCTCTGGTCTCACTGTGATTAGAGCACGGATTGGCAGTTAGGCTGGCCTTGTGTGCTGTAGGAAAGGCAGCAGAGAATATTAGCTCACAATCATTGAGAGAAGATATTTAAACCCTTCCGCATAGATGTTGATAAGCAGAACTGTTGATGGACAGCTGTTTGCAACATTATGGTCATATATTTGTATACCTAAGGGAATCAGATACCAATGTCCTTATAACTGCTAGCCTGGTAATTATATATGACAGTCTTATCATACAGTATTATCAGAATTTTGAAAGTATGTCTTGAAGACAGAGATACAATAGTCCTCTACAGTTCAGCATCAGACAGCAAAAAATGTTTAGCATGAAAGATAAATTTTGAGATTCCAAATATATAGGGTTAAGACCTTGATAATAGAAGGTAAAGTAAATCTAAAAATGTTATATACTGAGAAAGATAAATGTATTAGAACTGTTATAATGGCCCTGCAATGGACCCAGGAGAACAGAAGTCTTACAGTGATGCCATCTCCTTTAAGGGTTGATTGCTGTTCTCTATAGTTTTATTGATTAGTAACTTTATCAGCAAAGACTACCACTGAAATTAATAGGATTAAATGTGTTGGTGGAGCTTGACCCTTGAAAATTTAAGAATATCTACAATATTGCCAGTTTCTGCCTGTGCAAGCCCTTATATGGTTCGTTGGCGTTTTTTTTGTTTGGTTTGTTGTTGTTTTTTTTTTTTTTTTTTTTTTTTTTTTTTTTGTCAGTTCTGGTTTTACCACTACAGGGTCTCAGTGAAAGCAATTTAGAAAACCAAATATGTCACTTAAGTGGAAAAAAAAAAAAAAAAATCAATAGCATACAAAATTCTGGGAAATGCATTCTCCAGGAAACATACATATATATTTTATCTTCTTGACTATGTAGCTCAATTATCAGCTATGCCAACTTCTGCTACTGAGACACTTTCCTGGCTCCCCAACTCATTCCTTATCAATTCCTGGTGCTGTATTTTAAAAGGCTGTGCAGTTCCCCTCCTTCCTACTTTTCAGGCACTATTACCCACTTAAATTTTGACACTTGTCCTCATCCTTAGTTTTACTCTGCTTATAGAGTGCTGCCATTGATTTTGATGGCAAAATACTGTGACTATCTCTATATATGTTGAATAGGTAACAATCCTTCCCATCAGGAGTAAGATACTTGTTAGTTGAGCAAAGATATTGCTGCCTTGCCAATTAAACTGCTGCGAGAAAAGCCTGTGTATAAAAGCAGCTTATTGTCCACATCTGAACAAGAGCTGGATTTTAGCAAATTCTTTTCCTCTTGAGTTGTGCTATACAATTTTAACAGGGTTTATTGATGTAGCGAAGTTGGTATTTATTACCCAGTTTTGAAGATAGCTGTAGGACAAACAGTGTCATTTTCCCCTTCCAGTTTATTAAAATGAACTGGCTTATCTGAAAATATAACTGTGACGGTTACAAGTGGATCAAAGCCTAAACTGTTTCTGGAATAGAACCTTGAGTGGTGTAAAGAAGCACAGCACCTCCCTTGTCTGCAGTAGACTTGCACATACTCACATCTGCACAGGATATTCTTTGTTGCTAATGTGGATGGTGAAATTCTTTGGGGGAAAAAATCAAGTTACCAACTGAATGGCACAAACATGCTGCTGGAG
Organism: Morus bassanus; assembly: GCA_031468815.1. NCBI lineage: Eukaryota > Metazoa > Chordata > Aves > Suliformes > Sulidae > Morus > Morus bassanus. The sequence continues at coordinate 112,080,842 of CM062568.1, forward strand.
ACTGCAGTTAAGTTAAAAATATTTTAAAACATCACTTCATTGGTGTTTTATTAAAAGGTCATCTGGCATGTTAATGTGTGATTTCTAAAGGCAGTATGTGGAGATGAAATGGATACTGGACATAGACTTGTTCGTAGTATAGAACATGCTCACCTGTTGTGGTTTAGCCCCGGTCAGCAACTAAGCACCACACAGCCGCTCGCTCACTCCCCCACCCTTGTGGGATGGGGGAGAGAATTGGAAGGGCCAAAGTAAGAAAACTCATGGGTTGAGATAAGAACAGTTTAATAATTAAAATAAAACAGCAATAATACTAATATAATGAAAAGGAAAATAATGAGCGAGAGAGAGATGAAACACTGGAAGAAGAGGAAAAAAAAAGGAAAAAAAACCAAAACTAAACAACAAGTGCTGCAACCGCTCACCGCTCACCACCCACCGACCAACCGACCGACGCTGCTGGTCCCCGAGCCACGATCACTGCCTCCCCCAGCCAACTCCCCCCAGTTAATATACTGGGCATGACGTCACATGATATGGAATACCCTTTGGCCAATTCGAATCGGCTCTCCTGGTTGTATCCCCTCCCCTCCCGGCTTCTTTTGCACCTGGCAGAGCATGGGAAGCTAGAAAGTCCTTGACTAGTGTAAACACTACCCAGCAACAACTAAAACACCAGGGTGTTATCAACATTATTTGCATACCAAGTCTAAAACACAGCACTATGCTAGCTACAGTGAAGAAAATCAACTATCCCAGCTAAAACTGTGACATCACCCAAAGTGTTATTTTGTTTCCCTGGACAGACCCATTACAGTATTTGTAAAATAAATATTCTCCCCAGGTTTTTATCATCTTCTGTAAATTTGCCCAGTGAATTCCTAATTAAGCTTTTTAAGGTCAATAAGTGGTTTTCTTGGCATGCTCAGGAAAGCCAAGATGCCAAAAGTATCCCTGTCAGAGTTGTAGATCTGCACCTTTTCAAACCAGCAATCCAGGTATCTACACTAGACTAACAAAAGATTTCTGAACTGTTCGGAGGCTGATGGTGATCTTAAAAAGTGACAGCCTGAGCTACTTTCTTGTTTCAATTTCTGTAATGAGTTTCTGATCTTAATTTAGCAGAAACATAAAATTCGGTACACTGAATGTCTAAGACTCTTGACACAGACATCTTCTTTATCTTCCTCAGTTTTGGAGACGTTCATTTCCTCCTCAGAATTACAAGCCCTCCTTCCAGAAGGGGTCTTGAAAAAGGCAATATGTGTTATCAGCGATCTACCTGAAAAAGGCAATAAGTGTTATCAAAGATTTACCTGAAGAGTAATATACTACACTGGCCTCAATTAGAGAATGGGCATCAGTTTAGTTCTCTTCAGATGAAGCATTTCTTCCATCTTTACTTATGAACGGGGACAAAATTGCTGTTTCATCTCCCTCGTGGTATCTCTGATATATAAGACATCTCAAAGGAAATTTACATCAGCCTGTTATGACTTTATACCTCCCCCATCAAATAATGGCCTTGAGTATGGAACAGAGACCTGAGGGAAATATGACAGAGAAGGAAGAGAGCCAAGCAATTAATAATATTTATAATACTTCCTACATGCAATAACCTATGATAAGGTTAGTTCCTTTTTTTTCTTCATTATTTCTTTACATAAAAGTTGCTGCATGAAGTCAGGAAGTATGGAAAAAACTCCTTGTTTCAATGCGTGTGTTCTGGTTTTGGTAGAAGTTTAAGGGTATTTCTGGCATACAGGAAGAAAAAGAATCTATTTAATTTATACTGTACACTATGAGTACCCAGGGAATCCTTGTGCTCAATGATATCTAGGTCTTGCACAGCTATTAGTACACAACAGAAAACTTGGGTATTTTACTGACAGCAGGCACATTTGCTTAAATAAACCCAAAGAATTGAAAGAGAGATGTAATTACTGCAAAATTTATGTATGACAAAAAGAACTGTATGAAAAAATACTTTGTGTGTCCCCTCAGGTGCAATTTGCTCAGGTATAATTAGCAGGTTACCAGACTATCACATACATAATACTGAAGGAAAGAGATAGTAGGAAAAGCAAGAGGAATCACTTGAGAAGAATATGTACACTGGATAGCGCATTACTTTACTTAATTTGTGTTAAGAGAGGTGCTACTTAGCATAAATGAGACCAGAGGCTGGCTTAGAGGACATAGCTGCTGAGGTAAAAAGTCAACGTGTCAAGTTACACTGCTAAGTGGAGCTGATTTTATGGTGGGCTTTTCACACAGGTGAGATTACCTAGTTTTTAATTACTGCAGACAGAATGTCTTAACATAGATTCACTGGAGGACATATCAGTTGTCATTTTGTTGGTTTCAGTAAGTGCTCTGAGGTCCCAGTTGTTACTGTCTGTGAAACATGCATTGTAAATCTTATCCTATGTGAATATCCTTGGTTATTGATTCTTCTGTGAGCTTGGCAGCCCTGTCAATAAAGAAAAAAAAAAAAGAATTAAAAGAAAATCGGTGTCCTTGCCTTATGCAGTAACCTGAACACTTCTTGGGAAAGAGTCCAGTACAGGCACAGTAGCATGGTTAATTAAAGCAGTAACATCATTAATATACTAATTCAGTAGTGTGTGTATATGTTGGGTCCACATATATCAGAGACACATTGCAATTGTTGCACTTCTGTTGCTTGGTTTATAATATTCTGGAATTACGTACAAGCTGGGATAAAAGTAGGAATGCTAAACCAGTCAACCAATATCTGAATTAAAAGCCATATAATTTTTAGGGAAGACTCTTTACAGTGTCAGAAAGAGCAGAATATTATCAGCTTATTTGGGCACTAGAAACCTGAGGAAGCTGTTCTGAAATGGCTAATCTATGGATTTGGACTTCTGCCAATGAGCCATTGGGATCCATAACAAGGCAGAGCATTTTGAAAACTCCTTGTTCTCCTGGATCCACACAGACATATTAATGCCTGTGGGTAGGGTTTCTCTCTAGGCTGGTACTGCATCCTGGTTTACTACTTTACTTTGTAAGTCCAACAGGGCAGTGCCACTGCTGACTGAATGCTCTTGTCTGTTGCAAACTGGGAATGTTATGGAGAAAAAGATTTTTTTTTTCTTCCCCATCATTCAGATTTCATTAGTTAACTGGATGCATGAGGTACTGCACAGAGCTACAGAATGATGCTGAACCTCTGCTCCAGTCCCTGTTCTAATTTGCATGGAACAAGGTTCTCCCAGTGTTTCTACTTAGAGGTTTAGGAAAAAAAAGATATGGTGCTGAATGAGAATCATGACACTCCTTTTTCAACAGTATTAAAAATTGGAATAATGAAAATTTCAACACCTCACCCACTGCTAGTGTAAATAAGATATCATTCACTGTGTCTCACACTAAGTATGTTTAAGAGAAGAATTTGAACTGTAATGTGTACATTAAATAGCAAGGGGGAAAATGTGCCCTTACATGCACACACAGTGCTGAAAGACTCACAACCAAATCAGAATAAATTCTGGCCCCTGTTAAATCACAGTAGAACTTAAGACACTGCCTGCAAGAATTCAAAGCAGTGCAATCAGCAAATTGCTATCTTGCGTTTGAAAAGCAAACCATCAAGACTGTAGCCTCATGCTTGCAATCCATGATTTCATAAGCATTTTATCACTCAGGACAGTGTCCACCACTGGTATGGAGAACATAAAAATAGCTATTGACACTGCAAACATAGTGTGAGCTCACCTTACTGCTTCAAGGATATTATATTCATTGTGGGCTTATGGAAGGAAATGAACTTTTTGATTGTCTCATGAAAACATTGGAAAAATTTCAGTTAAAGTGAAATCCTAAGTGCATTGGCACTTTGCCTTTCAGTACTGAGACTGACTTAAGAGTTCTTCTCATCTGCAAACAAAGAAGCACCCAGAGCCTCTTGAAGAGGCTGAGAGCATGCTGTCTGAAGTAGTGATGAACATCACCAAACTCACAAGGACTTAATCATCCATGCCAATGAAAACCGACAGAGTAACACCTTTATTCAACCTTTATTTTAGGTTTCTCAGAGGTGTTATCCAGCCTCATACACTCATAGGCTATCCTCAGAACTGGCCCTCTGAGTCCTGATAGCTTACATATGGATACAGGGACATGCAAGGATTACCCCTGCCTTGGTCAGACATTTGTCCCATATATTCTTTCCATCAAAAAGTAAAAACCTGAACACTTTTCATATTCACTTCTCTTCAGAAGATCTCTGCTGCTTAGAAATTCATGTTACCTCCTTCTCAGAGAAGAAGCTGTTACTACTTATTACTCCTTACTGGTAATGGAAACCTGATTGGGCAGGTCCATAAGGAGAAAATGTATTTCCCAGCTGTTCTTTATTTATGTATTTTCCACTGGAAAGTCTCCAGGGTTTGGGACTGACCCTTCCTGACATTGAAGTGTTTCTGTTGAAACTAAATAGTGTTAGGCAAAAATTTTACAAGGTGTTTGCCCAAGTTTTCTACTTAGTTATTTTGGTTCTGCTTTAGAGGTCACCTTTTGGAGTCAAAGCGCAGAGCTGCGGCAGGACAGCAGAGGGAGATAGTGCTCAAAGGAGGAAGAAAGGCATAGGCTTCCTCCACAGCACCCATCACCAGTAATAACCCAGCGACTAATATTCAGACTAGTAGCAGCCCTCCATTAGAAAGAAATAATAATTACATCTAAATTAATTTGTTCTCCTGTGGATGAACACTGGTGTGGATAAGTGGCAGCATGTTGCCTCCCTGCACGGTCCGGTGGCCAACAGCAGCAGCAGCCTCCTGAAATGGCCCTGGTAACTTTGCTGGTTGTCCTGGCAGTAAGCCAGTTGCCTTGTTGGTGATTCCTCTCAGGTAGTGACCTTGCTGGGTTACAGAAGCATGCTGTACTGACTTTATTAAGGCATGACCTTTATTGAGAGTGTGTTTAGTGCATGTGTTGGGTCTATAATTAAAATGCTAAAATATGGTTCCAGGAGAAAGTTTAACAGATTATTATCTTTCCTGCACAGAAGGAAGAGAGTGCTAGGACATATCTGTTTAAAGTGACTGTGCAAATGACATTTTGATGTTCCATATTTATGGTACTCTCCACCAGTAACCTGCATATTAAGGGCTAGATTATACCAGCCCTGCCCCAGAAAGAGAACGGAGAATGAACCTGAATCACAGCCACTTATCTCCGGCCACCTAGCCTTCCCCCTTCCCTGCTCGCCATGGCTGGGATGCCATTTTGACCAGGATAGCATCAAAGCCTTATTCTTCCATGCTGACCTATTTCTCCGTGGCAGTGTAGCTCTTAGCCACTGCTTTTCAGGTAAGCCAGAGCAGGATCGATAATGTCTCATCTGAAACCCAAGCTCTAGTTATAACTCGCCTGTCCCGATAAGAATTGCATTGGGGCATGTTTTTAACGATGTGAGGACTACCTCCTGCTCCCTTCCACTGCAGCACCTGACAGTGTTGGGATTAATAAGCTCTTGGGTTTGTCAGCAGAACAAATTTGAATCTCCTTGCAGAATTTGTTCTGTTTTGCTGTTTAGCTTCCTCATGGAGATTTTCAGAAAAAATTAAAATCAAAGAGCTCCTGTAAGTTTTAATCCAAGTGCATTTACAGACTGCCAGTCAACAGATCAGTCAGAAAGGGGCTGCGGCAGTGTTACTGATGGTGCAAAAATGTCCTATTGTCTTTCTGAAGGTGTCTTTCTTGGTGGCAGCTCTAATGGCTTTTAGCCGGTGGGCATCCCCTGTGCTGTGGTGCTGGCATGTGTGCTGCTGTGCTTGGTGCAAGAGGGACACGGGACTCAGGAAGGTTTTACTGAGGGTTATAAAGTCCTGGTGGGGAGGGACGCCACTGGTGCCAAGGCAAGAGCTGCCCCTGGTCCTCGTGTTACCAACTCTTTAAAAGTTGGAGTGATAGATGTAAAAAAATGCAACCTGTTTTGGCAGTTGCCTACCAATCCCTTAGCCATGCTTTTTTTTTTCCCCTTTTTTTTTTCCCCAGCCCCATCTAGCACGAAGGGCCGCCTCCTTAGCTGCGCCTGGGGCCTGCGGTGGTGCCTGGGGGTGGCTGGGCTGTGGCCAGCCCTGGTTGCCATCCCATGCCTGGGCTGGCTCGCCTCATGGAGCTGCCCCATGGGGCTGGTTGGCCTCAGAGGGAGGGCACTGCACCACCCAGACAGCCAGGCCACCCCGGGATGCGCTGCACCCTGAGACTGAGCTCGGGCACTTTCAACCACTAAGCTGGCCCTGCAGGGCCCGACCGCGGGAGTTTGCATGGCCTGCCTCCCCCGAGCTGCATGCCACAGGGGCCGCCCAGGGCTCCCGAGCTGCCCTGGCTCCCGGGAGGGACCAAGCTGCAGCAGCTCCGAGCTGGCCCCGAGCCCTGGTGCGGGGCAGGGGGATGCCCTCAGGCCCCCGACACGCAAAACAGGACCGCTCCCAAAAGTTTGGGCGTTCCCAGGTTTTCTGTGGACTTAAATATTTGGGTTTAATGAATCCAACGTACGTGGCCAAAGCCAAGTCAGAACCTGTGGCAGGCTCAGACCCATACACCTTATAAGCTTAGCAGGAAAGACAATGAAGAAAAAAAAAAGTTAAGTACATAGAAAAAAAATTTCTTTTTTCCCTTGCCATGTGGAGCTTCTGACGACATGGATTTGTTGTCCTATATCATCTTTCTTTGATACTGTTACTCAGGCATCAGCCTAACTAGAGCTGTGGCAGTTGGAGGAATCTTTGGTTTACAGCACAACAACCAGTTGGGCTCAGGGTGGCAACTCAGAGCCGAAAGACGTTAATTTACAAGCAGATTCCTTTAGGAATCAGCCCCAGATGGAGTCTTTTAATGAACCCTATATTTTTGCCCTGTTTCTCTTTTTCACTTGGCAAAACGCATTCTCAGGTGTAAAGTTCCCCTTCCTTGAGCAAAAGTGTATTGCACCAATGTTTAATCTCGAATGACAAGCCCTCTGCCTCCTGCTTTGGGAAATAGTAGGTCCTGCCCAGAAAGGCCAAAAAAGGGATTTTGTTACTTGGATGAATCTCCAGAATTTTAGACCTTCTCTCTCCATATTCTCCCCTATCCCACTGGTGGCACAGGGTTCTTCTGCTGGGTTGCTGGATTTCATCTCCTATGAGAGCAAGGAAAAAAAATGTGAACAGCACGCTTATCTGCCAGTGAGTTGCATCATCACTAAGATGTTAGTCAGAGTATCTTTGAAACATTTTCTGGCTGTTCCAGGTTTTGCATAGTTCATGCTATTTTTTACCAGAAAGGACATTTTAAAATTTGAAGACTGCTTTTGACTTTAACACCCAATTTGATTTTAAATTTTAAATTCTTACTAAAATGAGATGCTAAGTCTTCAGTGATTTCACCAGGAGAAAAAATTTTCTTCCCTGTTTTCTCACAGAATGTATCTGCACTGGCTGGAAAGAAAAATGTAGAAGGTAAGTTAGAAACTAGGTGGCAATAAGGCAGCAACTAGGCAGCAAAAAGATACTACTCTAATAACTAAATTGCTAAATGCTGTGGTTACTATATACTCCTCAACATTAATAACAGCTCTGCCTTCCTATGCTGCTGACATACTTTGGTTTATTAAAACTTCAGAAAGTAAGTTTCTACTAGGAATTTTTGCATGTATTTCTACAGCAGGAAAAAAACAGCTGACCTCTGTTTAAAAATCAAATTGACTTACAGCTGGGAAAGATTTAGTGCTCCAATCTTTTGTTGAATACTGGCTCTTTCCTCTTTGTTGAAATCTTATCTCTGTCTGTTTTTTTTAGTGGAAATATTTATTTGAAGAGGTCAGTGAGGGCATTATTGGGAAGCAGTGGGGAAGATTGTTTTAGTGGAGCTCCTGCTTTGGTTAACAACCTTTAGATGCAAATGCTTGTCTGAACACACGACTTCTGAGGGTTCGTTCGGTCCTGGATAATTATTCAATGGGACACATCTGGTTCTTCCAGAGTCAGCACTCCCACTGACTTCACTGGGACTAGTACTGCAGGATTCAGCCCCACGTGAGCTAAACAGAGAAAAGAGATGAAGCTATTTTGCTGACGCAGACAACAATCATTGACAAAATAAATTCTCTGAAGGAAGGAAAGGAAATACTACTGCAGCATTATGTTAACCTTTGGGAAACTACTGTAAGGTATTTTGCCATTGCAAATGAGGGAGAGCTTCAGAAGGAGCTAAGATACAAGGGGGACACAGAATTCCTTGGGTATTTTTGTCATTTAGGTTTTGGTTTGGGTTTTTTTGTGGGTTTTTTGTGGTTTGTGGTTTGGGTTTTTTTTTTTAATATATCTAAGTAAGCAGGGATTTGCCTGCTTTATTTTCATATTTTTGCTGGTATGACTTGTGTTTAATCCAGTATTTGCTGGGACAACTTTCTCCAAGGACAGCTATATCCAAACAAAAAGTTAAAAAGAGTGAGGAAGAGAGAAAGTACTTGTAGATCATAGGACAAGGAATGGGAGTGAAAGCTTCTCTAATGTCAAAGGGAATGTGAAAACATGCTTGGCTCTACAGCTGAGATATTACATTTGAAGAAAAATGTAGATGCAGTGCACACTTCAGAATATTACTTTTCACCGGAAACGGTGGTGTTGAATAGAACCAAGGTCATTGAAACATGAACGATACAGGTAAATTAAAGGTTTATACAGGCTATACCAACACCATCCCACCCATTAAATAAAACTGGAATTGCAGAAGACAGCAGGGCTATAAAGGAGTGTTTCAAGAGAACCAATAATTTCAAAGATCACTATAGAAGAAAAAAGATGAAGAACAATTCAGAGGAGAAATAATTCTAGATAGGTGAAGAGAGCATCTTCTGGGTGCAGTCTGGGAAGAGGAAATAGAGGTTATTGAAAATACTTATAGATAAAGCAAAAGAAACTGCAGCTCGTATGTTGAAGAAGCTCATGAAGAAAGAAAATACATGTGAAAATTTATAGCAGCTCATGGTACTTGATGGGGGAGGGGCGAAGACAGGGGGAGCAAGGAGAAAGATGAGCCTTGAGTGTGAGGAAAGCTGACAGTGGCCTAAAGCATACCTGGCAAAGCTGAAAGCTAGTGCTGGAGAGGGCTTTCAGTGAGAAATGGAGCTGCTGAGGGCAGAATAAGGGAAGGATGCAGATTATAGAACAAACCAGGGGTGAGGCCAATGGAAGGAGCCAGGGGAAATGAGATAAAATGATAAAGGGATTTGGAGAAGGGAAAGATTTTCTGAAAAGTCAGAAAATGTGGGAGAGCTTTAAGGAGGCAGTGTCCTTAATTTTCATCCTACAACCCTGCAGCAAGTATTACAAAGGGGACATACCAGAAATCTTTATTCATTGGTAATCTCTAACTGTCATAATGGCCCCTCGGAGGCTTTGGCAGACTCCAATTTAAAATAGCTCTAAGATACATTGACATGAAAAAAACTTAACATAGTTTCAAGAGATCCTAAAACTGCCCTAGCTCATTGAGGAGTCTTCACCTGCAACTCAGGGTCTGGAGCTCAGCTTTGTATTTCAGTTTCTCCAAGCAGCTCCTGGTTGTATAACCTGCTAATCCAGTGATCCTCTTCCCTGAACAATATCACCAAAGGTAATGCTGGAGGGAAAGAAACCAAGGCACTACTTTGAGAAGTGAGTTTCAGTAACTGCTGTAAGACGTATGGACAGTGGGCTCACCATCTCTTGATGTTTTAGTGCCTTTCTGGCAGTTATCCACATGTGCTAATGGAGGGATTAAGCCATCAATACATGGGTGGCTTAATGACCACAGGTAGTTATCTGACATAAATAGAGGGTTCCCCCGTAGTGTAATGGCTCTTTCTGGCCTCACAATTTATGAACATGACAGTCTAGTCCTCTGGTACCTGTGGCTTCTTTATGCCTACAGGTTCATAGGACAGGCTGTTTTCAGAGACTGCAAGTGGTGGATAATTCTCCCAAGAGAGTTAGATAAATGTCCTGTCTCTCATAGTGATGTTTATTAGGAGGTTTTATGCATCTTAAATGAGGAGGAAGGGCATCAAATGTTGCAGGTAAAATACATCTTCAGCTCAGCTGACTGCAGCTGGCAGCATTTTGTAGTTTTGAACCCAGGCTGCTGTGTGCTTTTCAGGGGTCAGGTGACAACAGTGCTAAGGGTCTGAATGATATATGTTGGCAGATATGTTGTCAGTAGGCGTGATGGGAAGGAGGCAACCATTTTATCAAGGTTGTGTGTGCCGTGCTCCCTGAGAAGTGAAAGAAAGTCCTGCAAGGAGCACTGATGCTATGAGTGACTTAAATGTATTTATCAGCTGTCCAGAGATACAGAGGGATAGTGAGATGAATCATGATTTCCAGAGTGTACCAAAGTTTGGGTATACTGAGATATCCACAGAGCTCAAGGCCTCAAATTAAATATGTAGCGCTCAAAGGATCCTTTTTCTCTGAGGTTCTAGATGAATCTAAATGCTTCCACACACACACAGCTGCCATCAGACAGAAGAGCTGAATATAGAGCAAAAGGAGAAAAAGGAAGGAAAAAAAGCTGGTTATGACTATTTAGAATATACTTGTGCAGTATGCATCTCCTTTTCCATATGATTTTTTGGAAAAAAAAAAAGTCTGTAACTAAAGTCACATCAGAAGTCTGATTCAGAAAACCTAATCATATAACCTTCACTTACCCTGGTGAATAATTCAGTGGGATTGTGTATGTGAGTTAACAAATTCTTCATGCAAGTAGAGGAGAAAAAAAGGGAGAGAAGTAGAGCTGGAGATAGGTCCTTGGCTGGTGTAAATCACATAACTCAGTTGAAGTCAGTGGGAGATACCTGCTTGCACTGGTTGCAAATCTGGCAACATTTCTGAAAAACATAGGAAATAAAATTATTAAACAAGAGAAAAACCTGTGGTTGTGGTTATGGCATGTTCCTCACTGGCAGTGGATGGACAGAAAAGAGAGCTGGATAGGTAATTATTCATGAATAATGTAAACTATGGATGTTTCTTTTTCTGTTCATTTCCTCATGAACTATCTGTGGAGGAGGTCACAGTTTTCTCAACTGTTCCTTACTTTAAATTATTTGTCAAAATTTTCCAGCAAATAATTCACATTTTAAAACATCTGCAAGGAGGATAGTGGAAGACTTCTGATTAGGTATGGGGGTCTTTTAGGGTTTGTGAATTGTCTTCTTTCCTTCTTTCACATTGACTACCCAGGGATTAGGTCACCAGCATGAATGACAGATGCATATCAAAAAAAAAATGGGATTTAATAGCCATGAGATACACCTGCTTTTCTATTTTCATAGAAACAGATACAGTTCCAGTTGGGAAATGTCAGGTCCTGAAAGACAAAATCTTTTTCCAAGAGGATTCTGGAAGCCCTTGTCCTGGTTGTGTTCACTGAAGTGTTAATGAAGCAAGGAGGGACAGAAGAATGTTCTTGTCTGTCAGAGGGAGGTGGTTCTCAATAACCAGCTTGTAGTGTTGGAACCTCTTTCACTACAGTCTGTGCTATTTGCTGAGATCAATAGTCAATTCAAAGGCACAGAAAGAATTGTGTCATTTCTAGTTTTCAATCTCACTTTAATATATGGAACTGAGCCACTTCAAATGGTCTGGGGCTGGTTTTCACCCACTGAAGTTACAGGTAAACCAAGCTGCTGACATAGATTTGGTACTCTGTATGCAGCTTGTTTACAGCAGTGAAGCCTCTGGTTGTAGCAGGTCAGAGCCTGCGCTTTCAACAAAAACAGCTAAATCAAGAGGGTATAATAAAAGCACTGGTGGTTTCTTTGAGCCAAAAGAGGGTAGTTTAAAACTCTCTAAAATTTGTAGCGTATGCTTATCAGCCCTACTCCCACATGCAAATCACTGTGTCTCATTTTAACATTTATAGTTCTGTCCTATCTATCTAGTTATGTCAGAAGGGAAAACACCATGCAAGCAGACAGTGGAACGTGTTCTATTGTTGACCAGGAATAGGAACACAGACGCTTGTGCCTCTGAAAAATGATGGCCCAGATATTTTTACACGGTGAAATTATTGGTCAAACATATCAATATAAGATTTATAACAGCTTTCTTTAAATTCTTACAGCTTTTACCGTCACAAGTTGGGAAGATGTCATAACACAAATGATGCAACTACCAACTCTGTTGTGACAAACCAGCCTTTAACCAGTGAAGATTAATGAGCTGTTCCAAAACTGAGCTTTTATATGTGTTGTTTATACAAAAGGAGTATTAGAATGAATCAAATGGACTGTCTGCCAAAGTACTGATGACATATAGAATATTGAAATAAATAGCTGATGATGCAAAAAATGCTGAGACAAAAGTTTATTCAAGCATGGCATCATCACATGGTTGTATCATTGTTTTGGAACTGCTGTCATGCCTTTTCTTAGCTGCCTGTACACTCCCCATGACTGATTCTTGCCACCGTTACTCTGGGGCTGTTAGTCCTGACTCCAGTGTATATACAAGATAAGGAGGAGTTGTTCTGTTACGGTAACAGAATAATAATTGAAAACAACAAGTTCTGTATGTTTTAATTGTGAAAAGAACAATATGTTCACCCACCTGAGTACTTAATAACTACTTTCTAAATGTCTTTCTTCAGCAGGACTCATTCCCAAAAGGTCTGGTATAGCCCAGCATTGGGAATTATCTCTAAAATGAGTATTAAAATAATTACTTCAAAAAAACCCTCCACACCATAATAAGCCAACAAAGAAAACATACACAAAACATGAAAACTTCCACATTTATACATCTTCCACCCAAAGATCTCAAAACCCTTGGTAGATGTGGTCATTCTAAACATCCTTGATTTGTATTTTTAGATACTTCATTTTCTTTTAATACTAAGGAGACAAATTGTTCAGAATGACTACTGTGTTCATATTGCAACAGATACTTAAGCATCACTATCGTCTGATATGTATATATTTTTTTTCTCCTTCCAGCACAGAAATTCCTGTACTTTGCAGGTTAACAGTTGCTACTATTGAAAAATATTCAGTATAATCTCAGGACAGCTTGGAACAGGACATGAGATAGAAACCCACAGTTGTTGAAATAAGGATATAGTGAGGTGATATATAGTTGCATGAGCAGGAATTCTCCAAGGACATGTTGATGAAGACCTCTATAGCTGTGAAAAGCTGCACAGGATTATTTATGATCACAAGTGGTCAGAATGTTTTGCATGGTCAGAAATAGGATAGAAAATAACACACAATATTTTTATTTTAACAGTGGGCTAGTATGGAAACATGCTTTGTATTATAGTGACATCCTTATTGGAATAGGTCAAAAGTCTCTTGATCTATTGGTTCTTCTACAAGCAAGTGAACTACAAATGTCCAGGGAACAGTGCACCCATCACTCTGAGCTTGAGAAGCAAGATCTTACGATGCTCTTGAATATACGTAAAAGAACAGGAAATTTCTGAGGGGAAACAGTTCTCCGTGGAGATCGGAGGGTGTGTGATAATCAGAATCTCCTCAGAATAATAAGGGAAAGCCAGAAAGGGGAATCACATTCTTGTTGGTGTGGTATTTTCCTAATCACAAGCTCTTAATGAAAATTATGTGGCAGGGTCACTGAAAATCAGGTTAACCATATGGCAAACACAGTGGTTGCTTTGTAATGCGTGGGCTTGCTAAGGATTAGAACTCTATTAGAGAACAGACTTAGAATTCCATTGAAGAAAGTAATGAACTGCATTTCAGCGAAGAGAAAGTAATCTCAGATAAGCAGAGAGCACAGTCAGTTTGGCAGTGTGTTGAAGAGGTTCAAGAGGTGAAGTAAAAGTCATGCAAAACCACTGAGGACATACAATGAGGTGAAGGTCTTTTATTTGTTTATTGTGCTGTAGATTTCTTGAGGAGGAGTTCTGCAGGTGAAGTGCATGCAAGATCAGATCTATTAAAAGCAACTCTCAAAATTCTGAACACACTGGGCTAAAAAGTACTTAGCTAAGAAGCAGATAAAAAGTCTCAAAGATCTTTCAAATAAAAAACAAGCAGCTAGTGAATTATGTTGTTTTTAAATGTTCAGCGAACTATCAGTAGATCAAAATTATACATGAAATGACTCCACAGGGTCCGCAGAATCTATAAAAACAGATGAGGAGATATTTTAAATCTCCAAAATCTGAAAGGAGAACAAGAAGCATATCCCTAACTTTTATTTTACAAACAGAATCCAAACCCCAAAACCCTAGAAGGTGTCTCTTCCCAGCTATAGAATGAGCTGTTAACAACCTAGTCACTCTGGCTGCATTTCCTCATTTATTTGGATATGACACCTGTGCTCTCAGTGAAACTGCATAAATATGTGTTTTCAAAACGAAGAGCAGTACCACAGAAATCAGTATGCAAGCAGTGTGTTGCTTCAATATCACTACCAGGCTGCCCTGGATTCCAGACTTGATGTGTCATAAGAATTTATTCTCTCTGCATAGCATGTATATTGGGCCTAAATTAGCTGTCAGCATAGGTAGATACTTCATGAGTAGCGAATTTTTACCTTTTGTTTCTCTGTGCTATGGGAAGCATTAAACTCTATGATGTGATGGGGCATAGTTTGCTTTCCTCTCTGCCCACCTATCAGCAGATAAAAAAATAAGCCATTTCTGGGTGCGCCTTTGTTCCTACCATTTCAGAGTTCATAATGAACACAGAAAACTGAGAAAGGCAAAATATTTTGAGACATGATCGTTAGTTTGTGTAGCATCTTAATTAAGATGCCCTTCCATTAATAGACCTATACTGGGAAAAGAAAGAGAGGCTCTGCAGAGATGCCAGACTTCTGTCCATACCAGCCAATAGACAGGTATTAGCTCACAAACTGTCTGACCTGGGATTCAGGGGTCTTGGGGTCAATGTTTGGCTCTGATTTCTGTGTCACCTCACAGAAATCATTTAATTATTACACATTCCTGTTCTGCATCAATAGAATTGATCTGAAGCATGGAATTTCTCCACCCTGGAGAACACATGATAAGAAAGTATTTATTCTCAAGATATTGAGGTCAGTGTCACCCACAGGCCTTCTTGCTTAATCTTCTTCCCCATTGTTTCTTATAGCCAATAGCAGATAATTTCTCATCCACTCTCAGGTTTTTTTCCGGGTTGCAGGGGGTGGGGGTGTTGTTTGGCTTTTTTTGGGTGGGTGGATCTGGTTTGTTGGTTGGGGTTTTTTTAACTTATACACGGATGCATTGTTTTCTTTCCATTCTTTTTTACCATCAGTTCTTTCAATGTGTTCTCTAATTGCATGGTCTGCCCCACTAAGCTGCAACTCTGAATCACTTTCAGCGTTCAGCTTCCTGCACTTGTGCATATACACTGCAGTGTTTCAATGAAAACTGCTTCTCCAAGCCTGTCTTCCCCCACTGCAAAAGAATTTCTCTTCTATTTCCATTCTACAGTCTTCCTGACTAAAGTTTCTCTCTTACAGCTCAGCTGAACCCCATGCCTACAGCCTCAGTCACTTTTTTCCCACCTTGCGTCTCCTTTTGAAAACTTCAACACCCCTACTCTTGACTTCTCTGCCCATGTTGACAGCAATTTATTCCAGTCAAAACTCTATATGCCTTTCTCCCATGAAACGGCCATTTGACCTCCTTGCCCTATCCCAGATTGCCTTATAGTCTTTGTAATGGTTCTGCAAGTGTCATCTACTCCCCTGATTCAGGTGCAAGTTCCTGAGTTGTGCTCCTTCACTAATCACCTCCAGTTGCCTCAATACCATACTATTTTGTCTTCAATCTGCCTTGTATCTGTATATTTTCCCTCCTTTACCCTGTCCTTTCTCTTACTATGCTTGAGCTTTTCTCTTCACATCGCAGTCATACTTCAGTCTGCTATCTTAATACAAATTGCATATACACCCTTAGCGTCATGTGCCTTTACAAGTACATCTCCATTTTCTTTCTTCTTTTAATTTCTGGGTGATTGAAAGTGCTATTTAGAACTCTGAAGGTCTATTTTTCCATTTATACCCTCACTTTTCTTCCCCTCTTGCTCCATCAGACCTCTCCCTCTCCCGCTAAACTTACTAAAACCTTTTCTCCCAGAAGTGGCCAGGGCTCTTACTCAGGGTTCATTCTTCTTGACACGTCGATTACATTCATATAAAGTATCAAATGTACCAAACCTTTCTCATGATGGCCCTCATTCTTGGGCAATGATCCCGATAACCATCTAAAAAATTATCATGTTTATTATCTTATCCTGCTTCAAATCTTCCTTAAAATTCTCCTTGTCAGTGAAGGCACTGGTGATCCAACTCCCTTCTGCCATGCTGACCAGCACTGTTTCACATTTTTCCTTGTGCAGATCCATGTTAACTATTAATGCCTCTCATATTGTTCTTGTGACAGTAACCGTCTTTCACTCTGGATCTGTGTAGCCCATAGCCCAGTCAGGCCTTGCTCCATAATTGTCGCTTTAAGTACTACAGCAGTAGTAATAACATTAATAGTAGATAGAATCCTATTGACGTTCAGCACTGTAATCAGCACCTTCAAAAATGCTTATAAATAGTACAGAGAAATTATTGGCAGGGATGTCAGATGTTTCCTAGGTTGATTAAAAAACACAAAACAAAATTAAAGTCCTCTTAATGAGCATGGCTTGATTCTGATTTTCTTGGATTAAATCAGATTAACCCACTAAACGTAATTCATAGCTTTAGATCCTCATTCAGTTATTTCTTTTCCTGAAGCTAAAAGATGCTTAAGTCCTTCTTGTGTTGATGCAGTCTTTCTCACCACTGTGACAAGCAAGGATTTGAGAAGAGTTTGGCAAAGAAGGGGCTAGAGGACAGGTTGCAGCTACCTGCTTTGAGTGTTCAGTCAGAAGGATAATCAGCTATTGTGAGCAGACTCTCCTTTTTGTACTAATAGAAAGGGATGTGGACTGAACTGTTAAAAAGGAGGAGTCTTTCAGAAGAGGATTCCCAAGAGACAAGGATGGAAATGTGGGCTTCTCAGGAGTGTGGCCAAAGATTTTACTGTGAATATTGGATTATGCAAGCTGTTATTTATGTGTGGCAATGGATCAATCAAGACCTCCCTTACATTAACATTTTTCTGCTGTCCCATAAAGCTAATAATACTTGTATATCTCTCAAAAAGTATTTAAGTCTTGCATGTATGTGCAGCACCCTCTCCAACCTTGCTTTGAAGGGCTTCATGGAACATGCTCCATACTTCACCTAGTTTGTCACTACCTCATTAAGAAAAAGTGTTCTTTCTGTCTGGCCCAGTAAAACCATTGCCAAAACAGGGTTCTGTAACTATGTTTCTCACGCAGCTTCTCATCTGAGCCTTGCTGACTCCTAATTGGTTTTGGATACTCCCTGCTTCTTATGCAGCCATCTCCTGTTCCTTTCAGTGATTGGTGTCTCTAGCAGCTTGTCAACAGGAGCTGTCTATTTCCCAGCTCTCAACTAGTTGCATTTCTCAACAGGGTAGTCTCACAGACTAGCTTAATGTGAGCGTCAAAGTTCAAATGTGATAATCTCTTCATCAAACTTCTAATTTGCAAAACCCTGACCCAATACGTTTGTATTCATGGAGTTAATCTTCTGTGACTCCCTATTATCATCTATTTGTATCTTCAGTGTACATTTTTGCTCTCTAAGGTACAGTAGAATACAATTTTAGGGATGACTGGTGTGTTTGCGTGGTTATTTCCAGCTTTCTTCTTTACGGCTATTATTGTGTATAGATTATCAGAACATAACGGTGGATGGAGTTTTGGTAAATTAAAAATTTCTCTGTTGTCCCAGCTCTCAGTGTGAGTGGAAGACAAGGGGGACATCGCCCTTGTAACAAGGAAAATTCAAAGAGAAATTCTCCCTTGAAAGGTTTCCACTATCAGGTCTCCCAAAACATATTTTCCTTGCATTTTGCAGTCAGGCAGTCAAATTTTCCCTTCCCCAAATTTTTCTGAAGCTCATGGGAGAGTCACAGGTAACTCAGAAGGCTTGAAGTTAACCTTACCTAGCGGGGCTTAAGTATCCTTCCTGGCCTTTCATATCCACCTGGTTTTGCTTTCAGGAGGGGTACAGGCAGAAGACACGTTCTCTTGTAAGAAAGGACTGATACTTTTGTACACTTAGATGTGCATTCTCCTGGTGGCCTGCAGTTCGCACATAATCTTTGTTCCCTCAGTATAGGGAAGTTGTAGCTTTCAGCATGCTTCACTTCCAGCCAGACCCCTCCAATAAAGGCCTTGCCTTATCCATACATCCTTCAGACATATAGGCTTTGAGTTAAATGGCAAAAGGATAATCACAGTCTCATAAGCCAGTCACTAAAAAAAATCCCTTGAATTTCTATAAAGCATTTTCTGCAGAGAAGGCTGTGACTCAAGGTTTATAGTATTCCTTGGTATGAAAGTTTTGAACTTTGTAAGGTTGTATAAACACGAAGTGGTGCAAATGTGGAGACCTGACAGAAGGAATGATGCCATTTCCATGCATATCATCCTGCTACCAAGACAGGACTATCCAGGGATTTACAGTTCTTCATACACTGAAAATGCACTTCAGTCTCTAATATCCATTGTTGGGTCTCCATCTCTAATGAACAGTACCTTCAGGCAATATTTAATTGGGTAGTACAGTAACTTCGTGATCAAGATATAAATTCATTACAGACTAGATTGCAACTGACAAACTCATTTCACCTATGACCTAAACTGAATATGAACTCAACTCTTCTCAGGTAGGAATCTGATGTATAAAATCATTTTCAACTCATTGCCAGGGGATTTAGAGTGCATGTTTTTAGTGGTTTAATCTGGGATTTAAAGCTGAAACCTGTTACTTGAAGAGCTGGCCAAAACCACGATAAACAGATAAAGCATACATTTTTTCAAAATGGCATCACTTCACAGGATTTTAGTGTAACCAAAATAGTGCTTTTGATGGGGAAAGACAAAATGCTTGATTTTTCTTTTAGCATTGGAATACATGAACATAATATTTATCAGAAATATGACTATATTCCATGTTCTTGACTATACATTAAAGTTAGGAAAACTAAATAAATGTTACAGTGCTCCCAAAGTTTATGTTTTTGTATGCTTCACTGGTGATGACAAGTTTGGCATAGTTTTAAAAGATAATTTCCGTAATATGAAATAGAGACAGCCCTAATGGCAGATGTTGGTCAATATTTTTTTTAAAACAGATTCCTAAAAATTTGCCACGAATGGAGAGTGCAGCTGAAAGGGAAGAGAATGGCTATCTCAGACATTTACATGTGTTGAAACTGAGCAAAGCAAAAATTACATTTATGCTTTGCAATTAATAACTTTTAATAATCATTAAAAGTCTCTCTTCTCAACAGAAATTAAGGAATTGCTAGCTTCATGCCTGGGTGACCAAAGACCTTTCAAGAACATTTCGCTGCTATTCTGTAAGTTTATTGTCTTAATAGATATTCCCATTGATCACTGTTTGCTTTACATTTTTTCACTATGTATTAAAAATTGACATATATTTGAATACTTACCATTATGTGGTCAATGGAGCTATTCATTTAATAGGTCAAATAATCATATTTCACTAGGTTGCTGGGTTTTAATTCATTTAACATTTTAATCTTCCATCAGTTTTTCCTTTAAGAGGATTTCGGTGCATACACAGGATTTGTATAAATCTGTGCAGTAAATTTATTCTTTTAACAGTTTTATTCTTTCATCAGAAATTCATTTAAATGGATTCTACTATATATCACATTCACTGCCAGTGTGGCTTTAGGTCAGGCTGTAATTGATGCAAAAGCAATGAGGTATTAAAAGAGAAAGGAAATATCTGAAATTGGAAAGGGTTCAAAAAGCGTGCCATTGTAAGGCCATGACATTCTTCAGATATGATGAGGGTGGGGGATGGACCACTAATAAACCATTTTGGTCCAAAGCCTGGTATAGTTGCTAATTTCAGGTTTTGCTAAAGTCAGAATCCGTGCTAAGAGGATGGTTGCCTTTAAAGCTTGAAGGGAAATGTCAACTCAAGAACCACCTATCAGGGTATAAATATGGCCCCCACTATTGTGATAAATAAGTCTAGAATTATCAAAACAGAAAATATAGAGAAAATGCCTTCTTCTTTTTCAGTTTGTTCATGCGATGTATTTGACATATTCAGCTTTTTTGTTTTGATGATGTAGGTTGCTCTATTGGTATGGAATATGCAGAGCAGTAACTGTAGCACATGCCTTTTTCCAAGTTTTAAGGTAGATTGGTAATGACAAAGAATAAAAAAAAAGAATTAAGCTAAAACTAGTAAGGGATTTCACATATATGTGTATGAACAGAGAGAAAGGAAGTACAGGAAAAAGAAGAATGATGTGGATAATGTAAATATGCTAAGATTTCCTACATACAGAAAGATAGCAGGAAAAATTTAATTTCTAAATTTCTACATGTCAGCTACTACCATTTCATATATGCAGCATAAGGATGTACTTTTTAAAATATTAAGCAAAGTTAATTTAACTGTGACCTTTTGATGAGATAGCTAAGGTGTTTCACTGCAGAGCTAGACGTGTGAGTCCATTCCTTCCTCCAGATGCAGCCCCAAAGCTGTCTATTGCTAACCTCACTGACAATAGCTTCTTGGTCCTGTGCATGGGAAGGCCAAAGTCAGTCAGAAATGCAGCTCGCTTACACAATACCTTCAGTGCTCTTTGCTGCAGAAGCTGGTGTAACTTCATTCCTCTGGAAACAAAGGGTCCAGGATATATGGGGTAGCCTATGGACCTCTAATAGTATTGGTACATTCAAACAGTTAATTTGCATACCCTTGAAGTAAACAGAAGAAGAAACAAATGTTTTAAAACTGACAGTACACAGAAACTAAACTAAACTAAACTAAACTAAACTAAACTAAAATAAAATAAAATAAAATAAAATCAAAATTAAAAAAAAGATGGCTAAATAGCTGAGGAAAATTAAGAAAATCTGAGGAAATATGCTGGGGGCTAGAGTCTATAATATTTATGTATGTGTGTAAGAAAGACTATATGTCTTTATGCAGTCAAATAGTGTAAATTATTTTAATGGAAAAATTTCCAATAAAACAAATTTATAATTACATCTCTATTTTTTTAAGGAAAACCAGAAACCTGGATCCTTTATTTTATTTTAAATGTATGGCCTATACAGTATATCCTTGTCAATTTAGAAATTGTTCTTTTGTTAGCATTGCCAGTGGCTGGAAGGAAGTTTGGAACATAAATAGGGTTTCAGCACTGATGAGGAATGGTTGATTAGATCAATGAAGAAAGACATAATGAAAGGTCTGTTGAACATGTACTGTGCTTCTTATTTTAATTCAGCAAATAATTAGCTATAAAAATCAATGATTTACACATAAAATGAAAATTCAATCTTACTTGGCAATTACAATAGTTATACATAATTTTCTTTGTTTATCACAGGGACCTTTTAGATGGTATTGTGTAGAGTAAGAGATAGAAAGCAGGGTCCTGGAGTAAGGCTCAGCCCAAGCCTAAGCTTTGGGGAGATGTTAGGAGAGAGACGAAGTCCAGTGCTGGAGTAGGGCTGCAAAGGGGATGCCAAGGAAAGGGGTGGGCTTCAGAATGATTATTCTACTGAACAATTTTTCACCTGGACTGTGACTGGAGATCCCTGAGTAAGGCTCATCTCACCCCTTGTGTTGAAGCCACAGTCAGGTGAGAGAGAAAACTAAGAGCTCCCATTGGAGCAGGGTGGGAAAAGGGCTCCCAAAGGAAGCGGTGGGCTACAGAAAGACTTCTTCCCTGACTGCACTTTCATATGGAAGGTGCCTGGGAGTCCTGATCTAAGGCTGAGAACTCTATGATGGTGAGCATTAGGGTTAGAAGAGAGCCAATATCTAGAGCTACTTTTGGAGTGGAGCAGCAAAGGACTACTAAAGAAGTAGCAGGCTACAAAAAGATTAATTCCCTGACAAATTTTTCATCTAAGTTCTGTCTGGGGGTCCTTGCCTGAGGCTCAGCCAAAGTTAAGAGAGTTAAGAGGGAGAGAAAGACTAGAGGTCCTGTAGGAACGGGACTGGAAAGGGTATGCCAAGGAAAGTGGTACGCTACAGAAAGATGCTCTCCTGAATGTTTTTTTGTTAGGGCTAATACTGGGGGTCAAGGGGTAAGATTCAGACCACCCTTAGTGTTGGAGGTAGGTTTACAGTTAGGAAAGATACAAAGCCTAGATTTTCTTTTGGACTGTGTTTGCAAAGGAGCTTCCATGGGAAGCAGTAGGTTATGAAAAGATTATTACCGTGACAACCTTATCATCCGGGCCATGCTGGGGAATCCTGGTGTAAGGCCAAACTCTCTGTGATGCTTAGAATTAGGGTTAGGCCTGTGAGAAATAAAATGCAGAGCTCTTGTTGGAGATGGCTGGAAAGGGACAGTCAGGAGAAGATGTGGGCTACAAAAGTATTATTTGCCTGACAACTTTTTCATCTGGACCATGCCTGAGGGTCCTGGGGTAAGGCTGAGCTCTCTGTGACAGTTATTGTCAGGGTGAGGAGACAGACAAAGCCTGGAGCTCCAGATAAGGTGGGGTTGGAAAGGGTCTGCCAATAGAAGTGACGGGCTAGAAAAATACTACTCTACTTAACTTTTTTTAATTTGGGTTTTGGCCAGGGACCGTGAGGCAATCCTGAGCTTTCTTAAATGGTTTACATTTGGTGCTGGGAGAGAGACAAAGGCTAGTGGGGTTGCAAAGTAATTGCCAAGGGATGTGGTGGGCTACAAAAACATTACTCCCCAGACCTTTTTAGTTCTGTCCATGACCAGGGTTGCCAGGTCAGTACTCAGCAAAGGCCAGCCCTTAGGGCTGGGGTTAGGGTTAGCATTAGGATAGAGACAAAACCTAGGACTCTTATTGGAGTCAAACTGCAAAGGGGCTGCCAAAGGGGGTGGTGGGTTAGAAAAGTATTAATCTCCTGACTTTTTAATCTGGCCATGCACAGAGGATCCTTAACTAAGGTTCAGCAAAGGCCAAGCAATAAGTTTGAGGTTAGGCTTGGGTTTGAGGTTAGGCTTGGGTTTAAGGTTAGGTTTGGGTTTAGAGACAGAACCTAGAACACTTATTGGAGTGGATGTGCAAAAGCTATACCAGGGAATGAGGTAGGCTTCAAAAATATTTCTACCCTGACTACTTTTTAATCTGTACGATGTCTGGGGGTCTTGGGTTACTGCCAAGCTAAGGCCAAGATGAACAGTTGGGGTTACGTTTAGTTTCAGAGAGAGGCAGAATCTTGTTCTCCTGTTGCAAAGTGGCTGGAAAGAGGCTACCAAGGGCAGTGGTGGGTGAGCACCATGATGCTGCCTAGCTTTTGGGTTGGGGTTAAGAGAGTGAGAAAACATTGAGCTTTTCATTGGAGTGTGACTGCAAAGAGAATGCTGAGCGTCGGATTAAGCTGCTAATTTTTTCTTGCTTGACACCGTTTTCATCTGGGCCATGGCTAGAATCCTGGGTTAAGGCTCAGCTCATCCTTCACTTTAGAGTTAGAGTAAGAGTTAGGAGAGAGACAAAGCCTATGTGTTCCATTGGAGCATGGCTGCAGAGAAGTTGCTAAGGGAAGGGATAGGTTGCCAAAATATTTCTTTTCTGGGGCATTGCTGTTCATTCTTAGCTGAAGCTTAGTCCATATTCATCATTAGGATTAGCATTATAATTAGGCAAAGGGTTAGGAGAGAGACAAATCTTGGGGCTTTGGGTGGAGTAAGGCTGCATGGGGGCTGCCAAGGGAAGGGGTAGGCTACAAAAGGTTTATTCTGTAATAACTTTTTCATCTCAGCCATGGCTTCAGGTCCCAGGCCATGGCTCAGAGCACAACACATTTTAGGCTTATGGTTTAAAGTACAGTGAAGATTAGGTTTAGTGTTATGAGGGAGACAATGCCTGGATCTCCAGCTCTAGTGGAGCTGCAAAAGGGCTGGCAAGAGGAGAGGTATTGTGCAGAACAATTTCTCTCCTGACAGCTTTTTTATCTGGGTGATGGCTTCTGAGTGTGGGCCAAGTCTCAGCCCATCCTGGTGGTTAGGGTTAAGGTTAGGAGAGAAATTGCACTTCCTTCACTCAACCTGATAATTTTTTTTTCATTTTCCTTTCTAAGAGAGCTCTGTATTTATAGGATATCCTTCCATCACATTAGAAGTTACACCCTTAGACTGGTATGATGGCTCTGTATGTCAGGGAGTTAGTTCCTTCAGCTTGCTGCAGTCAATTTACTTTTGACAACCAAGAAATTTGATTTTTATAATGAGGCATAAATCACAGAAAAAGGTTGTCTATAATGGACTTCAGCAGAGTTAGGAGCAAGAGTGCAGTGGTTCATATCAATGGGATTTTATAATAGAGAGCTGCACAGTAAAGTACATGCTTTTCACGGACAAGGAGAATTTAGAGAAATTTGGGACAGCTAGGTAATAGTTACACAGCTTGGAGGTTTAAAAGCTGTTGTCTTGTTATGGTCCATTGTTGTTCTGGTGTGGTATTTGGTTTGATATGTAAGAATACCACTGAGCCAGGAGGCTGGCTGAAAACAGAAAGATGGGGTGAAGTGCAGCATGCCTGAAACAGCTGCAGTATGTCTCACTGCACAGTACACTGAGCTGCACGTTTCTTAAATTGAATTATACCTTTAAATTAATTCAATTGAATGTGAGACGAATGAATTATAAATAAATCTTGGTGAGGCTATAAATATAGCTGGGTAGAACCTACCATCACAAATAGGAAAAGCCTATAAAAATGTATTTGCGTGTTTACATATCACTCCCCTGTGGTGGATTAGCAAGCAGAAAGAAGTCTAAAACCACAGGGGGAAGGTTTAAATAGGATGATGCAGACATTAGTGAATGATTAACAGTAATTTCACAAAGGTGGAGGGTAAGCTGCTCATTTTGCAGAATCTCACAAATGTGTTTTGAACGATTAACTACATTTGCTCAGTAAAAGTTTAATTAAGGCTGCCACTGATTAACCACAATTATTTAACTCACTGTATAGACGGGCTATATACACTATGTGGAAAGCACAGCATTAACCACCATGAAGGTGTTCAAGGGTTCTTGGGCCTCTCTGGGCTAGCTACCCCTTTGACAACTCATCTCCAGAGAACAGGGGGTTTCACTCAGAGAACATTACACAGTTCTCCTGAAAGCCCTCTGGTAGTCTCTGACAGAGTCTTCTTAATAGAGTGCATATACATATACAGTGTACACACACAGTCAGCTCTGTGGGCCAATGCATGAGTGAATAGGGTCAAATCCCTGTCCCCTTTGGTGAAATGATGGATGCTGCTTTCAACACTCTTGACATTTCTACGAAGCTGCAAAAAACAGACTGGGTCTTGTATCTGCAAGTGAGCTCAAGGCAGGGAATGAATGGATCTCTCCTGTATTCTCCTTTGCTCCTTCTTCCTCTAACACCCCCAACCTCCCCTCCCTTCTTGTTGCTCTTGTTCTTTATGAGCTCAAATGTAATCTGTCCCTGGCTGGTTACACTAATATTTTCAAATGCTGCTTACTGTCTTTTACGGGTAATACTATTTTGGCACAGTTGGACACACTTGTGAGAACAAGTGACATCTGTGTCATTTAATTGCTTTTTTTTTCTTGTCAGAGGGAGAAAAAAAAGACTAGTGCCCTTAATAATAACTTATGATTAGAGCTGATTAGGAAATAAGTATTTCCTGGAAAGCATTTTGAGAAGAAGCACAAATTTTCCTTTAAAGAAAGAACAAAGAATTCTTTTCATAGTTTTATCAAAACCTTCTTACCTGTCATTTTACTCTATTGTTAAACATTCTCCCAGCTTTTCATGTCATACATTCTGGTTTCACAATGAGACTCTGGTTGTCTGTCTCCCAAGCTCCAGTGAAGAGGTGTTGATTGTCAGATAAAGGTAGGCCAGGTAAACCTCTCTGATGGCTATTGAATGCACCTTTTCCTTCTAACCACCTCCATGAATGTTATAAAAAAATTAGTAGGAAATACAGTACACTTGTATGGTAGATATAGTGACATATAAGTTAAACACTGTTTATTAATAATGTTCTTTAATATTAAGAAGACCCCTACATCTCAGACAGGAATTCTGTGGCTTCACAAGACTTGACAAAGATGTCTTATGGAAACAGGTCCTCCTGTGACTGAACTCCCTGTTGCTTTTATGCCTAAATCACGCAGTTTACCTGTGTTCCATCCATTGGCTTGGTGCTCCACAATATACTTTGAATATACCTTGAACAGTTAATATTTTGGATATACTTACTATTTTATTTACATCCCTCTTATATTATGATGTTTGCAGAGTCATAGTGTTACTTAAGCAGTAATTTTGCATGTCTCAGAAATCCCAGCATTACTTCATTAGCAGTTTATATGAATGTTCAGTTCCAAAATATCTCAGTCACCCTGTTTACAAAGATTTCCAACCTAGGATGCAAATTCACTAAAAAGATAACTAATTTTATTGTTCCATTAAGAAAACCATGTGTCTTGCTAGATATTTGTATCCAAGGCCTAAACTTAATTTCTATTATATCAAGTATAGTATTTATATTCTTTTATTGACAAGTTATAAAAACTAGCTAATTTTTAGCTAGCCATTTCAAATGCCTGCCTGCTTCCTGTTTGTGTACTTCTGAATCATTGCTGCATACAGCAGTACAATAAACAACACATAGTCAAGTAGTATCACAGCCACAAAAAGTTAAAAAAAAAATCAGGACTGGGACTGGAAACCATGAATTATCTTTGGATCAGGTTATTAAGAGTGTTCACATCAATCTGCTTACATGCTCAGTTTATCCTAAAAGCACTTTGTATATTCATAAATAATTAGTTCATCTTCTTCCATCAGTGTCTTAAATAAAGGGCTAATGATGTCAGGACAGCTTGCTTTGGCATTTATGAAAAGTGTTATGATCTACCTGTAACTGATTGTAGGGTTAGCTGGAAAAGCACATTTTTAGATTGCTTCATTTTCTGTTATCAGAAAATCTGTCAACCTTAGCCAGAAGGCTTTAGCAGTTCCCCTACTTCAGGGAGGCCTCTACAATATGTCATGCCCTTGAGAAGCATCTGTTGCTTAATTTTATGAAACGATGTTCAGGTTTAACTGCAGAAGAGTAGCCAGGTCCTTCTCCTCCTCCTTTTTTTGTTTCCCCCTCCTGTTCTTCAGAGTCCCCAGGAGCGTGCGGGGAGCTGAACGCTGTCTCTGGGGAGCTGGCCTGTGTGGGAGGCAGAGCCCTGCAGGCTGCCGTCTGGGTTCCCAGGGAGGGCGTTGGGCCAGGGGTGAGGAGGGAAGCAGGGAGGAGCAGGCTGTTGCCAGCAGTTCCCCCTATTCTCCGACCTTCTCGGGCTCAAGGTAACTCATTCTCCTGCCTCTTGGGGCATCAGCTTTGAAGTGAGCTTTCCTTCCCTCCTGGAGGTGGGGTTTAGACCCCCTTCCTGCTTCTCATACATGATCCCTTGGATTACTGTCAATATTGCTAACATCACACTAGGTAGCCAAAGGGGCAAACTTAAGACCACATGAACACCTTATATTCAGGTATTTCTGTTTTTTCAAGAGCTTTCTGAAACGTCCATCTTTACAGTAGCATAGCTGTGCCACTTCATTATTCTTTCAACAACATGCAACTATAATTTAGCCATGAAGGCTAGTTTCCCATCGCCGCCAAGCTGTCTTCAACTCCATGTGTCATTTCTCCCACTGGTGAGCACAAATCCAGGTTTGCCCACTGAGGTGCTCTTTGCTCCCCACCCACCCCACACCACACCAGAGGAGCAGATGCACGTGGGTAGGGCGGTGAAGATGAGATCCTGTTCCTGAGCAATCCCAGCAGCCGCTGTGTCGCAATGAAGACCTACAGAAAATAAAATGAGCAGGAGGAGTTTCTTATTGACATATGCAGCGTGAAGCAGTTCTGTTTCAATGACAGCAGGCTATCTTCTGCAGAGCTGGGTTACCTGTCCCCTACAGAAAAATCCACAGACCCTTTTTCTCCACCCTGAATTCAGGAGGTTGAACTCAGTTTTGACAGTTTGGTAGTCTTAGAGGCAATTGTCAAGTCTCAGAGAAAGTGGTGGATTGCCATAATCTGGTTGTGAGATGACAGACCTTTGTTTAGCTGGGTTTAGGTCATCAGGTGGGATGGGCTATATTCTTCAGGTCAGTCCTAGGACATAAGATAGGTAGTAAGATGTCATTTTGAAATTCAAAATAACTAAGGGTTACAGAGAAACTCTTTCTCTGTCAGAGCGTTTTGATGATTTGTGGCTGTCTGTCTTAGATGCCACACTGTGGCTGCCTGTCTTAGATGCCACACTGTGGCTGCAGATTCTTCAAAGTATCTGCTGCTTCCTGTAAGAATAATCTCAGTTTTGTTAAGGTCTAACATTAACTAGCTGTTCCACAACCATATGGTGACCTGAGCAAGACACTGAACTGTCTGGATTTCTGTGGTGTTATTGAACATAGGTTTTATGTGGATGCAGAAAAATGCAAGATAGAGAATTTTTTTAAATCAGTCTCTCTCTGTATTCACTTCTACTCTTCGAGCAGCTGCTTATGCTGAGTCTCTGAACTGAGTCAGTCAATTTACTCCAATAGATACTAAATCAGTCCCTTTATCCATAATGATTAGACAGCAACAAAGTGCACATCTGATAAAATGTGGAGAAACCCAAGACAAAACTTAAGCTTCCCTCACAGAGAAAGAAATGAGTCCTAACCAAGACTGAACAGGTTAATGGCAAAACTGTACCAAGTAAATCCATTTTGCAGCATGAAAGCAGAATCAAAGACATTAGGAATAGGCAATAGCATAGTTAAGGTACAATAAGAGTGCCTCAAGCCATATTTGTCAACAACTATTCCTGCATAAAAAGTATCTCATAATTAACGAAAGAACACATTTGAGTTAAATCTTAACACTTTGCATTGCAGATTTTCTGTAAACAAAGTGATTAGTTTGGCGTAACTCTATATTCCAAGCAACCTTTATGAAAGGTCTACTTCACTGAAAACTACCATCCATCTCTTATATTCAACAGTTTTATCTGACCTGGCTTCCTTAAACTTTTTTTTTTTTTTTTACAAAGATTAAAAAATACACTCTGGAGTAAAATTGTCTCAGCTTTGCAAATATGAAACTGCATCTGAAACAGTGCTTCGGTATGTAGTAATTTACTATGGTAGCTCTAAAGCACAGATGGGAGAGTATAGAAAGAGGATTAAACTGCTTTCCATATCCTAAACTTTATCAGGGATAACAGAGAAAACTGTGTCATTCATTACTGCCTGGGGAGTTCTTAAGTGTTAACAATTTATCTAGCTGATACATTAGAAAAGCTAGGAAGTATTTTTTTTCATTAGCAATAACAGACTGCAACTAAAATGAAAGTCAAAGTTGCATTGCAAGAGTTTTATTCACATGCCAAACAGAGAAAATTAATTGCTTCACCTGGAAATATTGATCATAGTACATCTGAGCCAAAATCTAAGTGCATGGACCCAAGAAATGCACTGTTGAAAAATTTATTTTCCTAAGTCTTTATTTCTAAAATGGTTATTTTTTCTGCATTACAAATAAAGAATAATGAGACGCTATTTGTGATACTTCGTGTCATACAAGGTTTGTGTTCATACACCGTACTTCACATCACAAAACCACAATGTTTTAGGATTAAGTTCAGAACCTATTAAAATCAAAGAGAAATACCCTCATTAACATTCAGCAGACTTTGGATCAGGCCAATGCAAAGATTCAGCTGATAATACCAATACATGCAAGAGATTACAACCAAAGTCTTGTTATCCCTTGCAATTATATCCCCCTCATGTTTGTTTTCATTTGTATGTTTTGGTATTTTTTCTAGATACTTCTGTTTAAGCTGTGCACTTAGATTTAGCAGAGCTTTATGACTGCATTAGCTTTTCAGTGATTTCTAATTTTCTACAAATCCAAAGTTATAAGGCTCATGTGGCAAGTTTACCGTGATTTTCTGTAGAACAGATGACATCACAGAGTTCTTGTTCAGTTTGTAAATAAACCCATTAATATAACATGGATTTTAATAAGAAAGAGCAGCAGATCTATACTTGCAGGTTTTCTAGATGTTATTTTAAAACAGTTTATGGAATCCAGTATTTATATATACACATATACTTCTCTGCTTTAAGAGTATACATTTTATCCTAAAAGTGGTAAGTTGGTATAAAAATTTTCCATAAGATTTCTCTGTCAAATTCAGTAGGACTTCTGAATGAAAGCCTGGACCTCTCATAGACAGCTGCACTGAATCTCTCTGTTACATGGTATTTTTGTCTCCATTTCCACTGCAAATGTTTGCTACAGATCTGTTTCTTATCTCCTAGCTTTGTTCTATTCATCTTTGCTCCTTTTTGTAGGCTGGACTTTAGCTTATCTTCCACTACTAGGATCAGTATAAAATCCCCAGGTAACATGCAAGTGTAGGATACCTTTTGAAAATGGGAAAACATCTCTGGAGTACTTAAGAGCACATGAGCAGACATAGTGCTCAGAATACTGAGATGTTTGGATAAGAACGGATGAGTATCCTGTTTCCAACAGTGATTGAAATTGTTATTAGTCATATTCAGAAAAATAATTCCAGCCCTCACATTGTGGCTTTTCTTTATGACTCTCTAATCCCTTAATAATATATTATGCCTCAGTCACTGTATGTGAGATAAATAATATATCTTCTTTAAGTAAGTGCAAACTGACACCCAGCAAAGCTATGGCTGTGGCTAAAACCACTCATAGTAGCAGTAAGAGTTTCCAGTTCTGGGGTAAGATGTGTGCATACACATTTATCCTCTCCTATTCAATTTTCACATAGTATCACCATTTTCTCTCAAAAAAGATTCCCCGTATCCACTCAATCTGATTGGGTTTTTACAGCAAGGTGCTGTTGACAAAATGGTCTGACTTCTCTGTGGTTAATGCTACGCACAGCAGCAATCTACTAGTAATCAGCTCATTGCATTTGGCTTTCCCACTACCTTCATGAAATGGCTCCTTCCTCACCCTGACAGTTTCTCTCCTGTAAATTCCCAGAGATTGGAGGAAGGAGGTAAGCAGTGAGCAGAGGGAGCTGACAGAGTAAGAAGATGCATGCCATCCTTCTTCCCTCCAGAGGTCACGCATTAGATATAATAAAGAAAATTAGAGACTTGAAATCGTACTGCATACACTGCACAGTTTACAAACTAACTGGAGAATTAAACTGTTTCCAGTTTCATTCTGAGGACAAGCAAATATCTTCTCTGGGTCCTCAGGACACAAATCTACAACTGTGGTGTGTGGTTCAGATTTCTATCTTCTGCAGACTTCTTGCCCAAGCACCTATAGCCAGTCCTCCAAAACATTTTATTTTACTTGCTGCAACAATTTTCATTGCTCTGCTCCAGTGAACTAAATTAATATTTAATGTTTATTGGAGCTGGGATTGGTGAATACAATTGTATCCCCTGTCAAGTGACTGCTCTAGCAACTAGGCCAGAGAGTCATGTGCAAACATATGCACACACACACCCCCCCACACCCCTTCAGCTCAACTAGTATATAATTAGTCTGTATAAAGTAGAATAGCTAATTCAAGGTCCTGGAGAAAGACAGTCTCTCACCTGGTGGTTGGAGAAATCACAGAGAAGAGGAGAACAGAAACCAAGAAGGAACTTTGAACACTAATCCCCATAGTGAGAAAGGATGCTGCAATCACTGGGCGGCGATTGGTGGGCTGCCAGGTAAGGGGTAGCAGGAGGGGTAAGTCCCATCCACTCCCTTACCCTTATTGTGTACAAGGCTTCTTTGGGTAAGTTTGCTCTGAGGAAAGCAATCAGATCAATCACAGAGGTAACATAGGAACATGAATGCATAAATTATAGATCCTGATTTAACTTAAATGTAGGGTAGCTCTCTAGCTGCTCAGTATTGTCAAGAATTCTACAGTATCTGGGTTTCTTCACAGACAGACTTTACATTTCTAAGTATCTTTAAGCACCTTAAGAGTGAGGAAGCAACTTAAACTACAGATTTGAAAATCAGTGTTTTGGATTCAGACATCCCATCATCAGTGACTGCTAGATGACATGTATATGATTATGCTTTTTAGTGATACAGACAATAAGTTCAACTGTATGATAACATGGGAATAGTACCACGTTCCCTATCATAGGGATGTTCGAAGGACTACTGTGCTAAAGATTGTTAAGTTTTAGATCTGATAATAATGATACCGTGTGAGTGCCTATGATGAAGGTGGGAATGTATGTCTAGCAGAGCCATCTTTGAAGTCTTTCTCATGCACTACACTGCATAAAACTGCTTCTAGGAGTTTGTAGCATTAAACCAATAAGTGTGTGATTCACTAAGCTATTCCTGATGGACGTTTGGAGCTTATTTGTAGACATTACTTTCTGCATACAACAGTGTTTTCTTTTGTGTGTTATTAGGGTAACAGGTTGTTGAACCATGTCTGGATTCAATAGAGTTAGAGTAAATCTTGGCTGTTCCGTGGTTATCCAGGATAAAAAAGTCATCTATTCCACTGAATCCTACTTTGAAGAATTTCAGTGAAGCAAGAGCAGGGGGAGTCATGGGGGGATAGGTCACTCTTTGATGTGCAAGTCTTTGAACGGTAACTGTATCTGTTATCTGTACACTTTTGGCAGATCTCTGGATGCCAGTCTTCTTCAAGAACTGTCCTGGTTGTTCCTTTTTCTCATAAGTTAAAAGAGGTTAGGCTAACCAGGTGAAGTTCCTATGTAAATACGGAAATACTGCTATGCACTTTCTCCTCTGTCTCCTCTTTCAATCCATCTATAATTCATTCGGATGATATTAATTCTCCTGTTGAAAGACACTGTTCTACCTAAAGCAGAACAGCACTGAAATTTCCTCAACAGTGTTTTGTGTTTTTTTTCCTCTACTGTTTTTTTCATGTATGTTCCAGTTTTCAAGTTATCCGTCATAGGCTTTTGGCAAATTGCCTGAGGTAATCATGTTCTGCTAAATTGGGGCGGGGACGGGGGGGGGGGGGGCGGACGAGAAAGGTTACCTACTCAACCTTTAATAAAGTTTCAGGAACTGCCAACTCCAAGCATCTTGTTTAACTAGGATGGATCTAAATGAGTGATAATATCCAGTTACTAGCTCGGAGACAATTTGGCAGTCTGAGGTACCATGAGGAGTCAGCTACAGCAAGCAAGGTTGTTCTCCACAGAAACGAATATGTGCTGGTATGCTGCCAAGGTTATTCTAGGGCTGCAGATGGCATCTACAGTTCCCACTGTATAAGCCTGGGTTTAATGCAACTGGTGCAGACAGTACCTAGCTGATGCAATTTTTTTACTGGCATGTGATAATCAAATTTAAATTTTGTTTTCCTTAAATGTTTTAGAACACACTGATATACTATGTGTTTTTCCTGCAACATGTCCTTACAGCAGTGTACAGACTTCTTCCCCTTAACATCAGCCTCTTCTGCATATTTGATTACCTTAATAAAAGCCAGTAATAGCGGGTACAGACAGGGCATATTTTGCAGGTACATAAAGGCATGAGTTGCAACAGGGCAGAGAACTGCTGCTTTTTTTAAAGGGACCATAAGAGGCAAATACATTTCGTCTCTCACATGGCATTGTATGTTTGTAGAAGTGAAGGAAAGTGCTATAACACATGGAGAGGCAGTAAGACAGTATAGCAGGGTCATGGATAGTCAAAAATGAGGACACTCCAAGCTGGAGGCTCTGCAATCACATGCACAGGGATGTAAACAGCTCAAATTGCCACTGCATCAGTTGATGTATCCTTGCCCCCAAAAAATAGCACTGTCGCAAAAATTAGCTACACAGATGTAACTGTTTGGTGACACTGGATGAGCTGGCATAACTCACATGAAAAATACGAAGCTTTGCTAATATTTACCAACTAAGGGTCTATCCAGAGTAACTTCCAGAGAATGTAACGGGTCTGTCCAAACAGCATGGAGCTGTTAAGCTGTGTAAAACAGCAAGGTGGGAAGAAGTGCTCTGTGTAGCAGCATGTATTTCTTGCTGCAACATGAATTATTTTATGTGGTTGATTCCAGCTATGAAATGGCTGGAATATGGCTATATATGCAAATATATAGCCATATATATATATGGCTATATATTTGCAGCCCTGAAGTGTTTAGACCATTGTCTTTTAAGCAAATTTTGTACTTCCTGGATGCGTTGGTACTCACGTTTCAGAGCTGATCTAGAACATTAGCTTTTATCACTGTATTTCACTAAGTACAGACTGAAACCTAAGTTGCAGAGTGTTAGAGAATGGCTTTATTTGACACAACAGCAACTGTATAGCCTTTAATGTATAACTAATATGGATTGCTGGTCTTCTCTGGTTGTATAAAATAATTGCTTTTTATCAGGAAGATGGTTTTGAAAAGCTACTGAGTCTATCTTAGAATTAGTGTGGTCAAAATGTGATGCTTGTACAGCACAGTTTATTTGGAATGATTTGTAAAAGAACAGGCTACAAGCAGCAGGTACATATCTAAATCAGCTAAGGATCCATGAGATATATGAAAACTGAATGGGGAATTTCTGAGTCCCTAATTTTGATTTCCAAAAAGGTGAGACTCACACAAGCCTGATAAGAATATCAGAACACAAGCCAGGAGCTCACCAATGAAATTGTTAGGCTTTAGTTTTTCTATTCTAGATGCTACTGTGGCTTCACTGTCTTCCAGTGAGTTACTCCTGATTTGTATGAGAGTGAGAGCAGGGACAGGACCCAAAAGTCTCAGTGTAGACTCCTGAAGGACGGAAGACTATTTTTAATCTGCTGTTGTGTCTACAAATACAGGCAGATGCAAGTCTGAATTGGCCGGCTGGGAACAACTCCAGCCCAGAAAACCGCAGATAAGATGGTGGTATGGACAAAATAGTACATTCTGCTCAGAGACTACTCATTTAGGTGTGGTAGGCTGTGTGAGCCAGCTGGCTCTCTCTGTTTCACTTGGAGCTTGGTGCTGTCAGCAGCCTTCTGTGGGTATCTCCCAGAGGTAAGGCAGTGCGTGGGAACAAAAGTGGGTGCCTATGGCCACAGGCAGTGGGTGCAAGTTAAGTTAGAAAGACTGTCCTCGGGCTGTGTCCAACTTAGTGTATAAATTGATAGAGGAACTCTGAATTAAGTTGCCAGAAGCGCTCAGATCGATAGATGGATTCCTTTTGGCTTCATTTAGCTTTGGATCAGGCTCTCAAGGAACAAGTAGATGACTAAAGTCCTTAACCTGACTCCTCATAGGCAAAAGTGGAGAGGCAATCTTTCTTGCAGGGTGGATTGGAAAACCTCTGCTGGCCTTTCGAAGTTCTGTTCTTAAATGCTCACACAAGGCTTGGGTTCCTACAAACTTAGAGGGCAGCATTGATTCTTTGGAGCTGTTTCAAGCGGGTTGTGCTTAATAAGACTGTCCTCTTGATATTAAAAAAAAAGCCATCAAAGTAAAAGGGAAGTAGGGTGATGGGAAGCTAAATGTTTGCAAAACACGCTTGTTCTTTCAATTTCCCAATCCATTACATAACAAAAATGCATGAACTGTATGGTTAAGAATACTAAGTAGTAAGTACAGAAATCAATTCTGTTTAGTGAGGATTCAAATCCCCTTGAGGCTTTAAAATGTTTTTTAAAGTCTAAGGAGGTGGGGGGGTGACATCTTTTCTATAAATACATAGAATTACTAAGCACAAGGGATTTATTTAACCAGGAAACTTACATTATTGAGATTAGACATCTCGTTTTCAAGGTGCTCCTGGAAGATAATGACTCCTATACCCATAATTCACTGTAGACATCAGTTTTGTCTGATAATACATAAATTGGCCTGACGATAGAAGTTAGCTGTTTTCACTCTAAATTGCATTATAGTGCTAGATAGCAATAAAGAATGTGTGGGCCAGATTTACTGAGTTTCAGTAAAATTATAGAGCAGAGGATTTGGCCCTCCCATTTAGGGAATACACATTTCCTCTCCAGAACAGAAATGCAGTTTTTCCTTTGATTAAAATATAACTGCTCTGAAAAAAATGTAAATACTCTGTGACAAGGGAAACAACAATGTGATTATTTATCCTAGAAGGAATGTTAGCTTCAAGGCATGGCTGAATATTACAATTAATTGTATGGGAAACACCGTGTGCTTTTATTATGGTGTGATTAAATGTGTCAGTTAGTAGGAGAAGGTGCATGAATTTCTGATAGCACTGAATTTGATGGGAATTTTGCCAGTGATTTTAATAGGTACAGAACTTCCCTGGGAGTCTGGAAATTGTGAAAGCATTTTACTTGCCTTTTTGATTTTGAGTTATAGAATATTGGCTCTTCGTTTCTTTATTTGCTTGATTTTCTAGGCTGAAGTAAATGTTATGGCTATTTATGCTAAGTGAGCTTAAAATAATCTTTAACTGAGATAAACTCTATTGAAAATCCTTGTTGCAAAGGTGTAAAAGCTGCTGTGTTGAATTGATCATTGCATCTGTAAAACTATCTTTTCAAAGGAGGAATGGCATACTGCAATTTGGCAGGGGTGAGGGGGGTTGTGAAGATTTTCCCTTACCAATTTTTAATTAGCTGCTGAATGTAAAAGGACAAAATGAAGAAGCTGTCTCTAAATTGAAGGAGATTCTAAAAGAAAAAAAATCAATAACGTTTAAAGAATCAGATTTTTAGTTAGTACTTCATGGGTCCTTTCCAAACTATTAAGTAGATGTAATTTAGAGACAGTGATTGGAACATTTGATTCAGGAATATCAAATGTTAGTACCTCTGTCTTAGAGACACTACTGTGTTTGTGGTCTGAAATGGAGCTTTCTACCATTTGGAGTCTGTTCAGGGGATGTTCATGATAGAAAATATTAAACTTGTTTTATAATAGCAGTTTCCTAGGTTCAAATAGTGGCTTCTCATAGAGTACTCAGTCATGGGTTGTGGGTCGATGAGAAAAGCGTTCTGCACAGAACTGCTTTGTCATCTGCCTATTATAAGTGAACAGAAGGAGGTGAAATGAGGCAGGGGTTTTATCCAATGTGCCACCTACATGATTGCCTTCACATGTTAGAGACGATGTGGTGTATTGAGTAGGCACTTGCTGAAAGTAGATATACAGTCTCTTTCCAAAGAAATGGGAGAGCCAAGAGGAAGCCTTTAACTGACTTAATTTCTGAATCTCCCACTTTCCACGAGGATAGCCTGTGGAGCATAGTAGCAACACACTGTGTTTACCTTGAGCTCATGATAAAGTAATAATTCAGCCTTTTATGTGGACTGAATAGAGAAATGTGACCTCTTAGCATATGATTAGTTATATATTTAACACTCATACTATAACAGGCAGTAGCATTGTTGCTTTTAGTTTTAAATCTCTATGAAGATTTAAATGAAGGTGACAGATGATGATCAGAAGAGAAGTAGATGTACATTTTCATTAAGGATAAATATGCTGTGGGAGGAAAAAAAGAAGGGAGATGAACCAATCATAAGGTGTTGCATCTTATTTAGTTATTATAGTAGGTGCTTCCTCACAGTTTGTAATTCATCCATTAGTCTAGGACTGGAACCTGATGGGTAATGTCATCTATAGTTTAGGTCTATCAACAAACTTGACCCTTAGAGGTGGCTATATCAGTGAATTAGTAGAGGTCTAAAATGTTACCTTCTCATAAGAGGAGTCTTAACACTATAAGTACTCAAAAACGTAATAACAAATTTTCAGTCTTTAGTCTTAGGGTCTGAGTGACTTGCGTCCAGAATATCTGCAGCAGTGCTTTGGTATCCCGCTTGAAGTCTTCACTGAAGGCTATTTCTGGTAAAGCTATTAGTCCAGCAGAATGAAAATCAGAGAGGGTTAAACGTCTCTGTTTCTCAAGCGGGATATTTGAACTGAATATTTTAAACCTGACTTTAATAAATTTCACCCAGTACTGTCACCATAATGCCTTCGGTATAGATATATGCAGAGAGCTGATACAGCTGGAAACAAAAGGATGAATGCACCAGGATATGAAATGAGAACAACTGAATGCTGGAGGTCTGCCTTTTGGAGAATGAAGGAAGTCAAACAAGCCATCTGGGGCACATACTCAGGAGGCACATCCACAGATTCTAAACTGGTATGACTCCCAGTTTCAATCTCCAGCTCTGTATTTGCGAAAAGCCTGCCTCTGGTTTTCACATATTACTTCAATGGAATAGTGCCTAGCTCATGAGATTGCAAGTCTGATGTGATGAATTGCACCTGTCCAAATGGTGAAGCAAGAACAACTGAAACAAGAGTTGGCCCAATGCCCTAGAAAGTTTCCAGATGAGCATTTATCTCTTTTCACAAAGGGTTTTCTTGTAGAGCTCTGCATTTTTGCCTTCCTACATAGTTGCTTGCCATATATATGTCTGTAACTGTAGATACAGGCTGCTTTTTATCTTTTAATTTGTTCTTCTTCTTCAATTGCTCTCTTTTCTGCATGTCTACAAATATAAGCAAAATGAAAGCTGAATAGCTCAGTGTAAGATCTGTGCTTTCTTATCTACTCTTACCTTGAGGATCTGTGGTATAAAATTAAGAAACTTCCTCCTAAAGGTTTGAGAGTAAATATGCATAGCAAAACCCCCTCAAAAGCCTCAACCCAAAATCAAGAGATTAAATCAGTCTGAATGAAAAACACACATCCCCTGAGTTACTTAGGTGTTGGCTCCTTATTATATCTTGTCATTTTACTAACTCTTCAGTCTTTGTGGAGTCTTCCAGATAGCTATTACTGTAAATAGGTATTAAAAAAAAAAAAGTAATTCTCCATAGCTGGGACAGGGTGCTTTTGATCATTATTTTCACAGTACTTTGCACATGAAGTTTGTGCTGTTTTCCAGCTGGAGAACCTGAGGCACAGGAAGGATAAGAACTTGCCCCCTCACAAGGAAATGAGCAAGTGAGCCACAAAGCAAATGCAAGCCCATCTGTGGCAAGCTAGGCCTCTCAGATGTCTATTTTTGTGTAATCACATTAGGAAAGTGTCACTAGGTGGTAATTGACAAAATCTGTTAGTGTTCTTCAAGTTCGTAGGAGGAGTAAATGAGAAATTTCTCATTAATTGGCTTCTAAACTATAACATTTTTCATGAAGCTCTTCATAGCCAAACCTACTTTTCTAATATGTGAAACCAACCTCAAATCATAACTGAAGAGAAGGCCTGGCAAAAGCCTTCAAAAAGACTTTTATATACTTCACAGTAAATAGGAAAAGTGCAAACTATAGATCTTCTCCTTTTAAAATCTTGAATCTTATCTGTCCTCTGGTCTTTGTCAGCATGCCTTTGTGTGAGCCTTGTTTGGGTTTTGTTCAGTGTAGAAACTAACTTATGTTAAAATGTATTTAACCTGCCAAAATACGGACATTTCAAACTCACTGTGGTGCAGGATCAAACTGCAAAATTACTAGAATAAACTGCAATAGTCAGAAGTATGAGCAATGAAAGAGATGCTTGACATTTACAAATATGAAGCTCTGGGCCCAGAGAAAGGTAGTCAAGATCTTGGTCACAAAATTAAACTACCTCTCCATTTGTGGTGAATTTCAGTTTATCTCTTTGGTACCAAATGCTGCTTGTTCTTGTAACCAAATATCATAGAATTCACATAAGAGCTATGGGAAATTAATTGTGCGTTGGGAGGCAATATTATTCCAAAACCAGTCTAATTTCAGGTATTTCATAATCTGAAACAATTTAAGACTCACAGTGCTTTCAGCATTATTTCTTCCTCAGACTGTTCTACTCCGCTATGGGTGATGGAATTTTGCTGATTTATACCACTTAGTGACATAGGTTACTGTTTTTCTTCACGGTTGCTTATCCCTCATCTGCCTGTCCATACACACTATAATAGCTCTCATTGTAACCCATGGATCAGCTTTGAATACTCCCAATTTTTTAATTTCCAGATTTGCCATGTTTTATAACAGCAAAATTGGTTTAGTCCTAATCTGCATCATCAAGCAGACAGCATGTCAGACACTAGTTTGGTAATTATTCTTTAGTGTACTGGCCCAGAGTGCGAGGTTTTCATTTGTTTTTTTGTTTTTTTTTTTTTAATAATTGGATTGTGGTCCACAGGTTTCTTTACCAAAGTCCCTAAGTAAGATGCTTCCATTCAAAATGCAGTCAAAAATAATTATTGAATTTTGTAAATTAATTTATCTGTATAGAAAATCAGATTTTCCAAGAATTTCTGTCTTTGTATAATCTGAGTAAGCTGAGAAGATTTGCCTTGGAGTTAGCTGTATGTTCCAGTGTTCTTAGGCAGAAAGTTTTATTTCTATTAGATGCTAAACTAAACAGAAACAGCCTGCAAAAGAGCATTTTCCGAGTCCATCATAATCATTCAGACCATGCTCTTGTTTTGTTGGTAAACATTGTTCTTTAATTCAGAAAACTGTTTGTACTGGCCTGGGGAAGCTTGTCTCATTTGATAATGGGCTCTGAATCCAGTGGATTATTGCAGGGATTTTATCTTGCAGTAATCTCCAGGGAGAAATGTACAAACAGCTGGGAGGGCAAGGAAGATCTGCATTGTGCGGCAGGAGTTGGCGGAGCAGAATTGTGGGGTGCTGGAGTAGATCTCAATACCAACATGAATCTTTTCTGTTTTTCTCTGGTAAGTGTACACAAACATGTTTTTATTTAGTGGGTTGCTGAGTTGATAAACAGAACTGGTGGGTGTGTTTGGATGGAAAAAAAATCAGGGTGTTATATCACAAAGTGCAAGGGTTGTGTAACAACAGCAAGTCTCTCTAGCATAGATGAAAGAGTTTATGTATGAGAAATTATACATAGCAAAATTTGATTCAGTAGAAATAAGATTAAGCAGAAAGCATATAATAAATATGCATTACCTGTGACTGTTACAAAAACATGAAGATTTAAACATGAGGCTTTTGACCCCAACACAGTAAAATGCCTCATGTGTATTAAAATTACTAAATACATGTATGCTATAATTTGCTTTAAGCTAGGGTTTTTTTGAGATAATAGTATCTGGTTTTCTTCCTAAGTAGTTTGGGAGAACTGCTAGAACTTTTCAAGCATTAGTTTTCTATTAAACAAGAATGAATATATAGTCATCAGGGCTAATCCAGTCATGTGGCAATATTTGCTCACAGACAGAGGAGTTGATTTAAGACCCTCTTCAGGTTTTATTTTTCCACTTTCTCTTTTTTTTTTTTTTGCTTTTCTTGCCCCAACACAACTGGTCAGAATGAACAGGTAAATCAGGATAGGAAATCCATGGAAACTGCTTCTGTTTTCAAAGCTTAACCATCTGCCAATACCAATGCTCAGTATTAGTAATGGTAATTAGATGAGTATATCTGGTGCATTTACACAGCACAGTAGATCTGCTTGCCCATTTTTCATCTTTTGTCCAGAGTTTTAGTATATCTTCCCCATATGTTTAGAAAGAGCAATAAAAATCAATATTCAAACTGCACTGACACAAATTCAAATAGGGGAGCTGCTTTGTGCAAACTGTTATTCTGATTACTAATGCCATCTTAGTGCAGAGTACTGGTATTCTCCAGATCATAAGGATTAAAAGCTGTTTTGGAGTACTTAAAGTGAAATGCAGTGGCATTTTAGGATTCTGTGACAAGAGTCACTCATAAAAAGTAATTCCCTGGGAATTCAATGACAATTTGATCATAATTTAATGTGAATAGTTGTGTATTTGTTCAAAGTTAACAATGGCTTTGTGGTACAATTTGTAACAGCTTGAAAATATTAATTTCTGAAGTTCTTTGGGACAGAACTGTTCTATCAATATTTTATTGTTCCACTGGGGCAGCTTCTTGCTGTCTATGTAGTTCACTTTTCAAACAGGTGGTGAGCTTTGTATCAGTTGCAAAATCAGCATTTAGACAAAATGTGAAGTAGATTGTGTGGGTCAGAGTAGGTCAAGTTGCAGTTTTGCTGTTAAACCAGGTATGCAGCAACTGGAGTTTCTGTGAAAGAGATAATGACTGCAGTAATAATGGATGGTTCAGGCAAGTGAAAGCTAGTGCCATGATAGTTTCTGTAATGAAATAATTAGTTCTGTTTAAAGATTGCTGCTAAGAAGATAACCTCCATTCTTTACAAGCTTTCCATGGGAGCCATTCTGTCCGCTTTGGTAATCTTTCCAGCACCTAGTGCAACACCTCACAAGTTATCAAGATCTAAAGATAATTCATAGGTCACTAATGTATTTCATAAAACTCAGAGCCCTGTGCAGTTCTGCCTATGTGTGTGACACAGTGCAGTTGTTTTATGAAATCAGATTGTCTAGCTTGGAAATGAGCTAGTGATCCAAGTATGTACACTAGCTACTTTTACTCTGTTGGCCTGTGACTGTGAAAAGGATGGCAACAAAGTGGTTGAAGTATCAATGTAAGAGTATTTTTTTCTTCAAGAGAGTCAAGCCAGAAATAACACAGAGCAACAAAATAATTAGTCTTTAAAGACAACTTTTAAAGACACTAGAGAAGCCAGTCCCTTAGTAGATGCAAATAGCCACTGACGAACAGAAATCACTGCTGATTAACATCAAGTGAACATCTGGAGTAACTGCTAAACCTGAAATGATGGAAAAGAAGTTTAGACTATCAGCAGACAGAACAAAAACAGCTGTCCAAAAAATAGTATTCTCATGGAAGTACTTTCCTCATGTAGACTGACTGACAAGATTTCAGACTGCAAGGAGTGTGTGTGCTTGTGTGTATGCGTGTGTGTGTACATATGCTTATGTTTTTAAAATACATTGTTTTATAGCTCAGACAATAGTTTTCTACCCTATGGAATATAGTGGTT
Source organism: Morus bassanus (assembly GCA_031468815.1). Classification (NCBI taxonomy): domain Eukaryota; kingdom Metazoa; phylum Chordata; class Aves; order Suliformes; family Sulidae; genus Morus; species Morus bassanus. The sequence goes on from CM062568.1 coordinate 112,123,824, forward strand.
GAAGTAAGCTACAACCTGAAGGAATGAAAAGAATATTCTGTTTAAAAACAGAGTAGAAACAGACTGGTTCTGGCTGATCCAAAGTGGTGGAAGACTTTGGTCGTTAAAGGAACATCATTTTATGCTGTCAGATTTGACTCTCTTTGAGTTTGCTTTCATACCTGTCCATAAAACTTAGACATATTTTTAGCATGAGAGACACAATGTTAGGGCCAGTCTAGCAAGTGGTTATGTGGAGGCTGAAGACACTCAAGGGTCACAAGATAGTTGTAAGGGCTTTGGAGCCTAAACTGGACTCTGCCCTTCCCAGGGAGGCAGACAGAAATTACTCCAATCTGTTGCTGCCTGTGAGCACTTTGATCTCCTAGTATGAATGCTCCAGCATGGGGTGTTTCCCCAGCAGTACTTTGTGTCCTGAGTTGACTTCAGAATGATTTGGTTTCTCAACTGAGATTAATTTTGCATCAGACTCATTGCCTTGGTCTCAAGGGATCTGCAGACAAATTAGATTTGCCTTCAAAACCTTGTGTCCCTTTTCCATTTACAAAATGATCAAAAGCATAAATGTCCCTTCTTTTGTAGACATATCATGTTAAAATGTCAACCCTAGACCCTGAATTTGCAGTGTTTTTTCCATCTTATTGTGCTTAGCATGTCAGACAATTAAATCAGAACAATACTGTTTGTATCACGGACAATATACAGAAAGGTGCCCAAATCAAGCACTGCTTCTGTATGAATTGCAAGAAATTATGTTGCCAAACCATCTATTTTGATATCCTGCCTAATAAATGACAGACTCCTACAAATCTGAGAAATAAAAGATATCATTGAATCAAGCTCTTTAGTTAAGGTAGAACTTTTTTTTTACATTTACCAAATCAACTCTCCAATATTGAGGATATACACACTGGGGTTAGCACCAATTCATCTGGAACACTACCAGTTAATCCTGTCCTGGGTTATTCTTTTTTCTGATAGGGTATACTTTTACTGGTTTGGTAGCATTTACTCCTGGAAGCAGCAGATATATCTCCTTAGATGGAGCCATCTTTGACCATGGTTGTACCCTTAGCCCAAATAACAGTTTTTTTCAGATATTTCTCTAGTCTTGGACCCACAGTGAAGACAGAAGCTCCAACATCGAGGAACGTGTCTGGGTATTGAGCCTCCTTGGCATGCAAGAACCTGTGTCTGTTCTAGCAAACCCTCCAAAACAAGGTGGCTGCATGCAACCTGCCTGTCAAGTATGGGTTTGATGGTGTTTTAGCAACTTTGCTGAGGAGTTGTTTGGTGTCTGTTAGTTGGCACACGACAAATGTGGTCCAGGGACTGTTCTGGCAGGGGACGCCAGTGCAGGTGATGACGTTACAGTACCTACCCTGGTTCATTCTTGTCCATCATTTCATTTACTAAGAGAGGTACAGCCAGATGTATTTCTGTTTCAAAGAAAAACTGAATTTCGGTAAAGTTTCCTTAAGAAAGTGGACATGAGGGGCATGAAAGACTTCCTTACACAAGGCAATACTTAAAGGCTAGATCCTACCTTCTTTGGCAGTGAACAGTGGCATTAGTAATGGAACTAATGAAAGCAGGGAAGAATTTCAGATTCTTAAGAGGTGCTGACATTTTGTATATCAGAAACCTGTGCAAGAAGGGCAGTAGGGAAAGGATACAACAATCCTAATCACAGGGTTGCTCAGATCAGTTATTCAAGCTGAGCACTGATCTTAGGGTTTAAGCCAAATAAGATCACTTGCATTTGTCTATTTTACTTCCATAACGTAGCTTTCTAACCACCACTTTTGCTAGTATAACATAAGTACCAAGTGAAAGTCTAATCATCTTAGCAATTTTCAGTAGCATTGAACTAGTTATAGATTTTATTTTGATAGTTGGTTTAAAGATGTGCTGACAGCACAATGCAAGATATATTACATCTAATGTTATAAACTGAAACAGCCCTTGGTGCTAACTAATGTTTCTATGGTGAAAGATGCAGAGAAAATAAGTATTAATAAAAGTGGTGTAATATATACATTATTAATTAGATGAAGCCTCCATATGTTAAAGAAACCACAGAGTAAATAGAAAGATGCTAATGTTGCTGTGGCTATTGGGGCATGATGTTACTTAGAAATGGATATGACTTAAAAATATGTGTTTAAACAAAGAAAGATTACCTGAATGTGGAAAGCCCCTCCTCTAAGTTGTACTGTGAGTAGAAGAGATCTGAGTGGTTGAGCTTTGTAGTGCTTCCCATATAATCATCTTCATACACTCCTTATTAGTTTTAGCTGGATTGCTATCATCCCACCATACACAGGAGTTCACATTTAAACACTGAGCTGGGGAATGACCTGATGATTGATCTAGTCTCTGCATGCCATGATAATAATATCATGCAAAGAAAAGAGCTACAGACAATTATTTTCTTCTAGATCTGAACTAGGACCTTTTCTCCCATAAAACTCCTGAGGCAAAGAGCTTCAAAGGCTTTCTTATCCCATGTAGGAGAAAGGAAATGTACTAACTACTCCAGAATTAAGTTAATGTTTTCTTCTGCTGTCTCTCATATTGCTCTGTGCTCTTTAGTGTGCTCAGGACTACTAACGGAGTTGATATGTGAAATGGAAAACTTCACTGACATTGCATTTTTTGCTATAAAAGTAGACCTAACTTAAAGAGAAGGGGGGGGGGGGGAGAAGAAAGAAAATTAGAAAATTTCAATTTCAGTTGAATACTTTGCTTTGCCCTGAAAGAAAGTTATTTCTTTTAATATTTACCTCCTACAGGGAAATATACTTTTACAAAGCATAAAACAAGTTAGCAGAAAAAACTCTTGTAAACTGAAAGCACACTTTCTCTTTGTTGGGTACTCTCTTTCTCAATCTTTTGTGCTTTCTTGTGCATACTTCCTTTCTTGCACTTGCTTTCTTGGCCATCCTCTCTCACACCCATTCTCTCTCTCATGCGCGTTTACTCTTTCTTGTTCCTGCTCTAACTCAAGCCCACTCTCATGTGCCCTTGCTCTTTCTCATTCCCTTGCTCTTTCCTACACTTTTGCCATTTCTTGAGCCCACCCTTTCTTGAGCCCTTGCACACTATGTATTGCTTAAGCTCTCTTATTCTCAAACTTTTTCAGGTGCTTTTCTCTCACGCTCTCTCATTCTCACACTGTCATTCTCACATGCTGTTTCTCATTGGTTTCTTTCTTTCTCTCCCTTTCTCACACACACTCTGCCTTTCTCCTGCTTTAGCTTTTTCTCATATACTTTGTTGCACACACTTGCTCTGTCACACGTGCTCATGCCTTCTCACGCCCACGTCCTTTCTCATGCCTAATGTTTCTCGCACCTTCACATTTGCTTTCTGTCACATGTGCTCTCTCTCTCTTTCTCACATGCCCACTCTTTATCTCTCACCCTCTCTCTCTTTCTCATTCTCTCTCACATGGACTTACTCTTCTTTCTCCCATGCTTGCTCTTTCTTGCACACGGTCACAGTCTTTCTAATGTCCACTTCCCTTCTCATGACCTCACTCTCACTCCCCTTCTTGCATCTTTCTCACACCCGTATGTGCTTTCCCACACCCCTTTCTTGTTACTTTGCACCCTTTCTTGTGACTTTGTTCTCACTCTTTATCACACACTCACTTTGCACATGCTTTGTTTTTTTCCTGCCATATCTCTTTCTGCTTTTCTCTCTCTTCCCCTTTCCCCCTCTCCCCTTCCTTCTCTCCCCCTTCTTTCCCTCCTTCTATCCCCCTTTCAATCATCCTTTCTCTCATGCACGTGCTCACTCTTTCTCACATGCTGGTGCACCTGCTCAATATCTCATGCCCTTGCTGTCCTCACAACCTCATGCCCTTTCTTGTGGCCCTGCACTGACTCTTTCTCACACCCCCATTCTTGGCTTCTTGTACAAGATTTTTCTTGTGGTGTCTCACTTCTGTGTGCCATCTTTGTCTTTTCCCCACACACACTACCTCTCTTTCTCCCCTTCTTGACTGCTGTCTTTCTTGAAAGCTCTCTCCCCCGCTTTCATATTTTTCTCTTTATTTTTCTTGGTCTTTCTCACAGTCTCTCATTCTCACACACAGTCACTCTCACGTGCTTGCTTTTTCTCAGTCACTCTTTCTTGCACCCGCTCCATTTCTTGCACCTTTACTCCCTTTCTTGTGCCCTTTCTCATGCTCCCACCCCATTTCTTGCAACCTTGTGACCTTTCTTGTGACTTTGCTCTCACTCTTTCTCATGCCCTTGCATGCAGTTTCTCATGCCACCTCTCTCCTTGTGCAATCTCTTTCCAGCACACTGTCTTTATTCACATGTTCTCTCTCCCCTTCCTGAGTGCTCACTTTCTCACTCACTCTTCATCTCTCTTCCTCTTCCTCTTTCTCTCTTATGCACACCTTCTTGTGCCCACTCCTTTCTCACATCTTCACACCCTTTCTTGCAGCCTCATGCCCTTTCTCCCAACACTGTGCCTTTTCCTGCAACCTTACGGCCTTTCCATTCAGTCTTTCTCACAACTTCATGCTTGGTTTCTCCGGTACACACTATTTCTTGCACCATGCCTCTCTCTCTTTCCACCTCTCTCTTACATGCGCTCTCACTCTCTCTGTTCCTTGCTCACTCCCTCCTTCCTTTTCTTGCATGCTTGTGCCCCCACTCTTTTTCTTGTGCTCCCTTTCTTCTATACACTCATGCTTTCTTGTGTGCTCCCTTTCTCAAGTGCTCTCCCTTTCTCAAGTGCTCTCACTTTCTCATTGCCCACTTTTTTTTCTGCACTTGAATTTTCTCACATATTCGCACGTTGCACTCTTGCCCCTGCTTTCTCTTGTGTCCACCCTTTCCCCCACCCTCACACTCAGTCTATTGCTCGCTCACCATTTCTCTCACCTGTTTTCTCTTTTCTCTCTTTCTCTCTCCTACTGTCTCCTCCTCTCTTTCTCCCTCTTTCTGTCATGTGCACTCTTTCTTTTGCATGTTTGCTTTTTCTCATGTGTGCTTGTTTTCTCATGCCCTTTCTCCTGAGTCTGTACTATTTCTTGGAATATTGCTCCCTTTCTTGCAAACTCATGCTCACTCTTTCTTAGCCACTCACACTATCTTGCATGCACCTTCTCTCTTGTGCCATCTCTCTATTTCCCATACTCTGTTTCTTGCTCCCTCTCCCCCTCCTTCTTTCATGCTCTGTCTCTCTCTCTCATTCTCCCTCCCTCCCTCTTTTTCTTTACCTTTTTTCTTTGAGCACCTTTGTCTTTTCTTACAAGTGATGATATTCTTTCTTGTGGCCACTCTCTTTCTCACATCCATGCTTTTCCTTGCACCCTTGCATCCTATCTTGTGCCTTTATGCCCTTTCTTGCAACCTCATTCTCACTCTTTCTCATGCCCTTGCACTCACTCTGTCATGTGCGCATTCCCTCTCCCTTCCACACTCCCTCTGTTCCTTGCACACACGCTCCCTCTTTCTTGAGTACTCTTTCTGTTTCACTCCTTCTTCCCCCCCACTCATTTTCTCTTTCATTTTCTAGATCCTTGTCTCCTCCTCTCTATCCTCCTCTTTTTGTCTCTTTGCATCTCTCTCCTTCTTTCTTGCTTTATCTCTCTCTCTCACTCCTTATCTCTTTCTCTTTCACATGCGCACATGCACTTTCTCATGTGCACTTGCTCTTTATCACACATGATCATGCTTTTCCATACTCGCTCACTCTTTTATGCCCTTGCTCTTTCTTGCGCTAATGCACCCCTTTTTGTGCCCTTGTACACTTTCTCATTGCCATGCCCCCATTCCCATAATGTTACCCTCTATCTTGTGACCTTGCACCCTGTCTCGCAACCTCATTCTTGCTTTCTTATGCCCTGTGCTTGCTTTCTTTCTCACAACACTTCTTTCCTAAACACCCTGTCTTCTTAGTGCACTGTCTCCCTTGCAATCCCAGACTCACTCATTCATGCTTCCTCACTGCCTGCCTCACTTTCCCCCCTCTTTCTCACTCTTATGCCCTCCTCATCTCTCTTTTTCTTCTCTCTCTCATTCTCATGCCATGGTTTTCTTTCTTTCCCTCTCCTCATATTTTCTTCTCCCTTTTTGTCTTCCCCATTGTCTCTCCCTCTCTATCACTCTTTAAAGTGTTCACTCTTTAATTTCCTTTCTGTGTCATTATTCTTTTTTGTGCCCTTCCTCATTCTCACAACCTTGCTCTTTCTTGCATGCTTGCCATCCCTTGTTTCTTGTGTGCTGGCTCTTTTTCTTGTGCCCTCACACATATCCTTTCTCATGCCCACTCTTTCTTTATCTCTCCCCTCCCCCATCCCTCCCCCTTTCTTCCTCTTCTCCCAAGTTCTTCCTCATTCTTGCTCTCTTTCAGACACTATCCCTTTCTTGCCATCTCTCTCACACACTCAAGCTCTTTCTGGCGTGTGTGCTCTTTCTCACATGTTAGCTCTCTTTCCTGTACCCTCACACCCACCTCTGATTGTGTCTTCTCTTTCTCGCACATGGTCCTGCTCTTTCATCTACTTGCTTTTCTTCTCACGATCTCACTCTCTTTGTTGCACCTTTCTTGAGACTTCACTGTCACTCATTCTTCTGCCCTCATGCTTGCTTTCTTGCACTCCCTATCCCTCTTTCTTGAGAGCCATATTTATCACAGGTGCTCCCTTTCTACCTTGCATGCATTCACTCTTTCTCACAAGTTGTCCTGTTCTTTCTTGTGCTCACTCCCTTTCTCACACCCTCTCTGCCTCGTGGCCTTGCACCTGCTTTTACACCCTTTCACCCATTCTACACCCTCTCACCCATTCTAATGACCTCATCCCCTTTCTCACAACCCCACTGTCACTTTCTCATGCCCTCACACTCACTTTCTTGCACACACTTTCTCTTTCTTGCACAATTGCTTTTTCATATGCCATCTCTTCCTCACATGCACTCTTTCTGTACTATTCACATGATCTCTGTCCCCCTTTCTAAACTGTCTCATGATCTCTCCCACTCTTTCTCTCTCCCCCTCCCTCACTCTTCCCCTCTCTCTCTCTTGCTCTTTCCCTCTCTGTTTCCCCCTAATTTTCTCTCACGGGCACTCACTTTCCCACCTATGCTTCCTTTCTTGTGCCTGCTCCTTTTCTCAGGCCATCACATCCTTTCTTGTGCCAGTGCTTCCTTTCTAACGCCATCATGCCCTTTCTTGTGACCTCACACCCTTTCTTGCACCCTCGCGCTCTGTTTTTCTCATGCCCTCATGTTTGTTTTCTCATGCGTGCTTTTTCCCTGCATGCCATCTTTCTCCAGCATGCTCTCTCTTTCTCATGCTCTCTCTCTTCCCCCCTTACTTGCACTCTCTCTTCTCTCTTGCATGTGCACTTTCTTGCACCCTTGTCTACACTGTTTGTGCTTTTTTTGGCACACTCCCTTTTTTTGCACACTTGCCCTCTCTCATGCTCTTGCTTTCTTGTGCTCTTGCTCTTCTCTGTGTGCTTGCTTTCTTGTGCTCTTGTGCATTCTTGCCTTCAACCCTGCCCCTTTCCTGTGTCCTTATACTCACTCTTTCTCATGTAAGTGTTCTCTTTTTTGTGAGCATTCTTTCTCACATGCACTCTCCCTCTCTTTTACTTGTACTCTCTCATTCTCTCTCTCTCATGTGAACTTTCTTCCTCACATGCTCAGTCTCTTGCATGCAGGCTTCCTTTCTCATGATCTCTCCTTTTCTCATGCCCTTGATTCTTCTCACACCCTCACTTTCTTGTGCCCTCACACCCTTTCTCAAAACCTTGTGATAGTTCCTTTTCAAACCCTCATGCTTGCTTTCTCACACACGTGCTCTTTCTCAGCCCATCTCTCTCTTTTCCCCCTGCGCCCCTTCTCTCTCCTTCTTGTGCTGTCCCTCTTTATTCCTTGTACATTCCCTTTCTGGAGTACTCCACTTCTCTTGTAACCTTGTTTTTTTGGTGCCCTCCCTCTTTCTTGCACCCCCATTCTTCCTTGCACATGCTTGCTTGCTGTTTCTCATGGAACTACTCTCTGACATAGTTATGTGATTTACCCCACACTTGTGCCTTCCTTTCTTGTGCCCACCCCTTACCATGCCCTCACACTCACTGTTTCTCACATGGGCTTTCTTTCTCATTTGATCTTTCACATGCACTCTTTCTCTCCCTCGTTCTTTAGCACTCTTTCTCACATGCTCTTTCTCCCTGTCTTGATCTTGCCTCTCCTCTTTCTCTCTCACTCATTCTTGCTTTATGTAGCTTTTGCTCTTTCTTGCTTTCTCACTCTTTCTCTCTCACCCTCTCTCCCTCTCTTTCTGTCATGCTCACACTCTTTTCTCATTCATGCTGACTTTTTCTTGCACACTTGCTCTTTCTGGATATTGACAAGCTGTCATGCCCACTCCTTTTCTCATGCCCTCGCTCTCTTTCTCATGCCTGGTCTCTTTGTTGCACCTTCACTTTCTTTCTCAGAACCTTGGACCCTTTCTTGCAACCTTTATGGCCTTTCTTGCAACCATGTACTTGCTCCTTCCCACACCCTCACGGCTCGCTTTCTTCCTCATGCCATACCTTTCTTGCACCTTTCCACACATTGTTTCTTACACAGTATTTCCCTCTGTCTTGTGTGTTCTTTCTCACACAGTCTTGTGTGCATGCACTCACTCTTTCTCATGCCTTTCCTCTCAGGCCCAATATGCAGACCACACCCACTTCTTAGGGAAGTCTGCTGCCTCCCTGGGTCCTGGGTTAAAGATGTGAAAAGAAAGCTTCCTACCCTAGTGTGGCCCTCAGATTACTATCCATTATTGATTTTTCAGGTAAGCAACGATGAAGTTGCAACAAGTAGTCCAAGGGCAATCAAGAGAGACTTCAGGGCCTTGGGATGACTGGTTAAGGGATCAGGAGCACAAGTAGTGTTCTCTTTTATCTTTCCAGTTGCAGGGAAAGATGAGGGAGGAAACAGGAGGAGACAGCAGATGAATACCTGGCTCAGAGCCTCGTGTCACTGGCAGAATTTTGGGTTTTTTGGTCATGGGTCGGTTTACACAATACCAGGCCTGCTGGTGACAGATGGGGTACACCTGTCTCAAAGGGGGAAAAGGATCTTTGCACAGGAGTTATCAGGGCTCATTGAAAGAGCTTTAAACTAGATTTGAAGGGTGAACGGGATAAAACCAGGCTTGCTAGAGGTAAGTCTGGGGGCAGCACACCAATGTTTGAGGGATGGTGTGCTAGTGAGGTCCTTCGATCTGCCATCTCAGTGGAGGCAGGGGATGGAGATCCATGTGGCAGCAAAGACACAGGGTCATGGATGTGTTAGAAACCATGGAAGCACCTGAGAATGGTCACGTAGGAATTAGGGCTTCTCCCTGCAAAAAGGTGGTGGGATTAATAGGCTAGCTCAAGTGCATCTACACTAATGCACACAGCATGGGCAACAAACAGGAGGAGCTGGAGGCCATTGTGCAGCTGGAAAACTGTGACATAGTTGCCATCACAGAAACATGGTGCGATGACTCACACAGCTGGAGTGCTGCAATGGATGGCTATAAACTCTTCAGAAGGGACAGACAAGGAAGGACAGGCAGTGGGGTAGCCCTGAGTACTTTCATTGCCTAGAGCTTAATGATGGTGATGATAGGGTTGAGTGTTTATGGGTAAGAATCAGGGGGAAGGCCAACAAGGCAGATATCATGGTGGGTGTCTGTTATAGTCCACCCAGCCAGGATGAAGAGACAGACAAAATATTCTACAAGCAGCTGACAGAAGACTCACAATTACTAGCCTTTGTTCTTGTGGGGGTCTTCAACTTACCACGTCTGCGGGAAATACAATACAACAGAGAGGAAACAGTCTAGGAAGTTCCTGGAATGTGTGGAAGGTAACTTCCTGACAACAAGTGGTGAGGGAGCCAATGAGGGAAGGCACCCCACTGACCTGTTGTTTGTAGACAGAGAAGGACTTGTGAGTTATGTGATGGTTGGAGGCTGTCTTGGGCATAGTGATCATGAAACAATAAAGTTTTTGATTCTCAGAAAGGTAAGGAAGGGGGTCAGCAGAACTGCCACCTTGGACTTCCAGAGGGCAGACTTTGGCCTGTTTAGGGGTCTGGTTGCTAGAGTCCCTTGGAAGGCAGCCCTGAAGGGCAAAGGAGTCCAGGAATGCTGGACATTCTTCAAAAAGAAAATCTTAAAGGCACAGGAACAGGCCATCCCCATGTGCCGACAGATGAGCCGGCGGGGAAGAAGACCTGCCTGGCTGAACAGAGAGCTTTAGCTGGAACTCAGGAAAAAAAAAGAGAATTTATGACCTTTGGAAGAAGGGGCAGGCAGCTCAAGAGGAGTACAAGGATGTTGTGAGGTTATGCAGGGTGAAAATTAGAAGGGCCAAAGCCCAGCTAGAGCTTAATCTGGCTGCTGCTGTAAAAGACAATAAAAAATGTTTCTATAAATACATTAGCAACAAAACAAGGGCTAAGGATAATCTCCATCCCTTATTGGATGTGAGAGGAAACATAGCGACAAAGGTTGAGGAAAAGGCTGAGGTACTTAATGTCTTCTTTGCCTCAGTCTTTAATAGTAAGAACAGTTGTTCTCCAGGTACCCAGCCTCCTGAGCTGGAAGCCAGGAACAGGGAGAGGAATGAAGCTCCCATAATCCAAGGGGGAACGGTTAGCAACCTGCTGCACCACTTAGACACACACAAGTCTATTGGGCCAGATGAGATCCACCCAAAGGTACTGAGGGAGCTGGTGGAAGTGCTCACCAAGCCACTTTCCATCATCTATCAGGAGTCCTGGCTAACTGAGGAGGTCCCAGTTGACTGAAGGTTAGCAAATGTGATACCCATCTACAAGAAGGGCCAGAAGGAGGATCCAGGGAACTACAGGCCTGTTAGCCTGACCTTGGTGCTAGGAAGGTTATGGAGCAGATTATCTTGAGTGCCATCACACAGCACATACAGGAGAACCAGGTGATCAGGGCTAGTCAGCATGGGTTTATGAAAGGCAAGTCCTGCTTGACTAATCTGATCTCCTTCTATGACAAGGTGACCTGCTTAGTGGATGAGGGAAAGGCTGTGGATTTTGTCTACCTGGACTTTAGTAAAGCCTTTGACACAGTTTCCCCACAGCATTCTCCTGGAGAAACTGGCTGCACATGGCTTGGATGGGCATACTATTTGCTGGGTAAAAAACTGGCTGGGTGTCTGGGCCCAAAGAGTTGTGGTGAATAGAGTTAAATCCAGTTGGTGGTCAGTCACAAGCGGTGTTTCCCAGTGCTCCGTACTGGGGCCAGTTCTGCTTAATATCTTTATCAATGATCTGGATGAGGGGACACAGTGAACCCTCAGTAAGTTTGCAGATGACACCAAGTTGGGCAGGAGTCTTGATCTGCTCAAGGGTAGGAAGGCTCTACAAAGGAATCTGGACAGGCTGGATCAATGGGCTGAGGCCAATTGTATGAGGTTCAACAAGGCCAAGTGCCGGGTCCTGCACTTGGGTCACAACAACCCCATGCAATGCTACAGGCTTGGGGAAGAGTGGCTGAAAAGCTGCCTGGAGGAAAAGGACAGGACCTGGGCATGTTGGTCGACAGTGGGCTGAACATGAGCCAGCAGTGTGCCCAGGTGGCCAAGAAGGCCAATAGCATCCTGGCTTGTATCAGAAATAGTGTGGCCAGCAGGACTGGGAAAGTGATTGTCCCCCATACTTGGCACTGGTGAGGCTGAACCTCAAATACTGTGTTCAGTTTTGGGCCCCTCTCTACAAGAAAGACATTGAGGTGCTGGAGTGTGTCCAAAGAAGGGCAATGAAGGTGGTGAAGGCTCTAGACCACAAGTCTTATAAGAAGCAGCTGAGGCAGCTGGCGTTGTTTAGCCTGGAGAAAAGGAGGCTGAGGGGAGACCTTATTGCTCTCTACAACTACGTGAAAGAAGGTTGTAGTGAGGTGAGTGTTGATATCTTCTCCCAAGTAACAAGCGATAGGACAAGAGGAAATGGACTCAAGTTGCACCAGGGGACATTTAGATTGGATATGAGGGAAAAATTCTTCACTGAAAGGGTTGTCAAGCACTGGAACAGGCTGCCCAAAGAGGTGGTTGAGTCACCATCCCTGGAGGTATTTAAACAATGTGTAGACATGGTGCTTAGGGACATGGTTTAGTGGTGGACTTGACAGTGCTAGGTTAACAGTTGGACTTGATGATCTCTAAGGTCTTTTCCAACCTAAACAATTCTATGATACTATGCCTCTCTGATTCTATTGCTCACTTTCTTGTCCACGCTCATACTCTTTTTGTGCATCCCCTTTCTTGAGTGCCCTCCTGTTCTTGCACCCTTAACCCTTTCTTCTGCCCTCACTCTTTTCTGTTCTCTGGCCCTTCCTCACATGCACTTGCTAGTTCTCATGCACTTACTTTCTTCTCACACACTCATGTTCTTCCTCGTGTACTCACACCCTTTCCCATGCCCTTACACTCGCTCTCCCTCAGGCAAGCTTTCTCTTTCTCATTTGATATCTTTCTCATGCACTCTTTCTTGCCCTCTCTCACTCTCACTCACTCTCTCCCACAGTTTCTCTCACTTGCTGTCATGCATTCTCTCTCTCCCTATCTCATCTCTTTCTTTCTCTTCTTCACCTGCTCTCCTTTGTGCTTGTTCTTCCTTGTGCACTCACTTTTTCTTGTGTTCTTTCTCATGTGCACTCGTGCTTTCTCATGTGCTCCACTTCTTACATACATCTTCTTTCTCATGCCCTCACTCTTTTTCATACGCTTCCTATTCCTCATGTCCTCACTTTTTCATGTGCACTTGCTCTTCTTCTGCAAACTTGCTTTTTCTTACACACTTGCTGTTTCTTGCACCCTCGTGCTCCATCTTTCTCATGAGCTTTCTCTCTTGTTTGAGCTCTTTCTCATGCTTTCCCTCTCTCCCTTTCTTAAGCAGTCATTCTCACATGCTCCCCCTTATGCTCTCTCTCCCTTTCTCTCTTGTTGTCTCTTCCCTCTTCTTCTCTCCTCCATCTCTTTCCCTCTCTCATTCTTGCTCCTTTCCTCCCTTCTCTCTTGCACATAGTTTTCTTTCTCTTTCTGTCTCCTTTTTCTCTCCTTTCTTACCCTCCTCCTCTCTCTTCTTCTCCTCTTCTCTCCTTTCACTCTTCCTTGCCCTCTCTTTTCCCTCTCCTTTTCTCTCTCTCACGCTCTCTCTTTCACATGAGCTCTCTTTTATGTTTCCATCTCTTAATTAAATACTCTCTTCACCAAAATTCTGTATTATTCCCTATTGAGGGAGAACTATATGGTTGCATTTTACATTGCAGAATCCTGGAAGTGTCTAACAAGGTTTTCAACTCATCATTTTTGTCTAGAAATGCTCAATCCACAACTTCAGACCAGGAGCCTGAACCATCATTGCTACATGGCAACATAGTTACAGTAAGAAAAAATAATATTCTTATGAATAAATGCAGTTGTTGTCAAAACCCAGGCTCAGCTGGCTGTTAGGAGCACAAGCCATGTGTAGTGTGCTTCATAAGCCATGTGCCGTGCCACTTTCCCAGGAAGCATTAACTCATTAGTTCCTAGAATAAATTCCACTAACTTGAGTATTTTCAAGAGTTTCAGCTCGTAATATTTCTCCCATAACATTTATCTTGGCTTATCAAGACTCCAGTAGACTGAAGTAAATAAAGATCTGTAGATAAATATTGTGGTTGCAAAAATTAGTCATGTCTTTGAACTGCTGTTTCACCAGTCAATAATATTGCCTGTAAAGCTCTACATATTAACAATATAACTTCAAATATACATCTGTGTTTATCTTCGGTACTAGAGGAACAAATGCTTTTAAATAATAATATACCATGTTAATTTCAATGGTGTTGCTCTGCTGTAAGTCACACTGCTATAAATTTGATTTATTCCATAATTAATGCAGTTAAAATCAGTAATCAAAATTAATTGGAAAAATATTCAGTGCAGATCAAAGTGGCAACATCTAAAAACTAGGATCATTAGTTAGAATGTCTTTAGTTTTACCATCTGCTTTCATTTAAGTCTTGAATTATGGAATGGTGGTGCGTATATGTAATCCTGGCTCTTGGAGTTGTGGGATAAATATGAAAATCTTAGTTTCTGTTAACATGTTTATATTCCTGGTGGTTGAAGAAAAAGAACCCTTACATGTGCATTATAACATAGAGTTCAAAAATTTGAATGCAAATGGAATTTATTTGTAATTCTAGACATTCTCATTATTTTGGGGGCCTAAATCATGACTCACAAATTCTGGGAGATGGCAGCATTGTTGCCATTTATTTCTAAGCAATAGGATTACCTTTCTGCATCAAATCAACTTTTGCCCATGAAGAAATACTAACTATAAAACATTTTTAGAGTTTATATAGAAATTTTCATGGTTTATAGTTCTCATAGTTTTTACAGGAGTTTTCATGTAGTATTCAGGTGGAGATATACACCTGATTTTACTCAATCTGAGGAGTTAATGTTCATTTTTGCAGTAGCCTCAGCTTTACCCCTGCCAATCTGTGGAATCTAAGCCATGATACTGTGAACTCCAGCGTTTGGGTACCTACAATAATCAATTTCTAAATGCTTTTTTAGAGAAAGAAGTAAATAAAGGATTTCAAAAGATAGGGGAGGAAAATCACTGTTTCTATTTTGTAAACCACAGAAACTGCGTGGTTTTTTAATTACTAGTATTTTAATGTGTTTACAAGTGTTCATCTTTGAAAATCTGTTTGAATGTATTTTAGGAGGGCTCAATGGACAGCTTGTATGAGCCTGTCCCAGAACATCAAGAATCCAAGGATACAACTACTATTGGCAGCCAGGCTAGCACACCATTGAGCATGCATGAAAACTGTGGACCGCCTGAAAGGTCTATGTCTTTGGTAAGTAAAATTTAATTGCAAAGTATGCCATGTATTTTGCAAAAAACTGTTACTTTGTATGCAGGCATGTATATTCAGCTGGCTTAACTGACAGTTTGAACTATTCAGGCTCTTTAGAGCCACTGTTCAAATCTCATCTCTGTAGCCAATGACCTGATTTTCTGTCCAGTCTTAACAAGTATGCTTGAAAAAGAGGTCACAAGTTTCTATAGAGCTAGCAGCAAAGTGAGATTAGTGCAGCTTCACTGTATGAGGGAATTTATCTTTGCAAGTAATAGCATATGAAAATGCTGGGTACAGATATTATACTGTACAGGATATACTATTGGTGTCTTTGGTTGTCCTTTTTATCAACAAAAAAATGCATTTCTAAGGTGTGAGTTGTGTGAATTTTGTAACTGATGGCCTCTGGAATAACCTTTACATTTTACAAGACCTTATTAGGTAAACATGTGAAGGAGGTTGTCTTCTGGGTTTTTTTCCTTCCTAAATAATATTACCCTAGTTAATCCTTTATTATTGGTATGTTATTGGTATAATATATCATTGAGGCTTTGACAAATACTTTAACATAGTATATTAAATTTCATAATCTTTTTCATTTCATAATCTCTGTTCTCTGCTTTACAATGCTCCTTCATTTATAATTACTATCTCTATCTGTAGCAACATATGATGCAGTCTGGTGAAGGAATAAAGAGAAAACAAGGAGGTTCATTATTCAAAGAAGAGAGACTGTCCTCCCTTCAGAAATTATGCCAGGCTTTACCCATGTGTGCTCTGGGTTAGGTACTGGGTACCTATAAGACTGCTGGGCCTATGGTGTTGCAATATCACAGAGCAGGTTTGCACGTAGGATTTGTGTGGACAGAGTGCTGGAGCTGGTGGGATAGGTGAATGGCTGGGGAGTTCTGACATGCATTTGTTGAATTCCTAGAGGAATGGAAATAACCTGTTCTTCTCAGACCCTTCTGCTGCAACCATCTCACTCCGTCCATGTGTCTCTCTTCCAGATAATCACCTTGGTGTGTTATAGAATGGTCCTGGTTTTGAGAGCGTAGCAGTGCAGAGATCTCAAGATGATTCATCATAGCATCAGCACAGATCTATGAGCCTGGGTTCTGAAATGTGCCTGCATTATAATTTTACTGTAGTAGGTGGTAGATGCTCTCCTGTGTGACAGGTTTCTCCCCATTATGAGGTTGTGCCCTTGTTACTATAAAAATGAGCCACCTCTACTCTGTTCCAGCTAAGTGTCTTTAATCATGGTTGTGAAATATGGCTGTAACCTGATCCTGGCATGCTTGCAGCATTTCAGTTGTACGAAGCTCTAGCTATTTGGCTAGGTCTGTGCTACACAACCATATTGAAACATGCCATTCTACTAACAAAGGTAGACATTATAGTTCAGATCTTACATCTGTTCAGTCCTTTTCCCCTTTGCTGTGACTACAAACCAACTTAACAGTTAATGTCAACTACACTAATATTTCTTTGTCCGATAGATGTTTATCTGCTAGGAACAGCATTTAGACAAATAAACTGAAAATTGAAAGCAGATTTGTCTTCTGGTTTGTGCCCAGCGTGTGACATACCACCTCCTAATATAGTTTGCAATAAATAACTACTAGAAATTATCCTTCATCTTCTCAAGGTACGGTAGAGGCACATCTCTAGCGCTGTGTTCTGCACCAGGTTCTCACAGTGTGTAAGACTAAGTAATAAAAGTGCAGAGATAGTTTACCTCAGGCTTTTTGTTTCTTGCTTTTTCTTGTTTTGTTCTGTTTTCTGATTTGACAGCATTACTTCAGACTCTTCATTATATTAGTATAGAGTTGGGCATCATAAATCTTTCAGCTAAATAAAAGTAATCAACCTATTCAATACGGAACTTCATTTTCATTGAGACAGCCTAGAGAAGCAGATTTGCTACTAGTGTAGGATTAGAAAATTCTGTACGTTAACCTGAACAAATTGTAGCAAAACAATTTTCACACTGGTCAGTGCTGTTTTTGTGGGATGGCACTGCTTAGTCCATGAAGATACGTGTACAGCAATGAATAGAAAAATCTAGCACTTTGGTTCCTGCTAACTCTTATCATACATTTTGGTCTTCCTAAAGGAGATATTTTAGTGATGGCACATTTATTCATCACTAAATTTAAATTTCATCATCAATAAAAGTAACAGTAAATGGGTAAGCAAACTGTTGGCTCACTAGATGTTAACAAGAAGCTTCCTAAGACTGGCTGTGGGTTTTATTTTATTCTGAGAGAGTATTCATCTCAGCACTTAACTAAAAATAACGTCTGGATGCTGTGTCACTGTGCTGGCTGTAGAATCAACATGATTATTTATAAAATACTCTCTGGAAATGGAAAACAAGATTAGTGATGACGTGTCAGCAGTAAGACCTATGGAAAAATGCCGCTAAGGCCAAAGGACTATGTGTAATCTTATCTGCTATTTCTAGCATGTGAGTTATTAGACCTACACCTTGGATGAAGCCGTTAAGCTTATTAACAGAGCCCATTTGTACTTCTCTCCCATTTTTAATTTCATCACTTGGTTCCAGGCTGCAGGGTGGCCCCCATAGCATGATAAATTCAGAACGTTATTGGCTCCCTCAGGCCCTGATTCAGCCATCTATTATTATTCAGTAATCCACATACTTAAGTGCACTGCTAAGTAGGTATGGGCTCGAGTATATGTTTAAATGGTGGGCTCAACCATGGCCATGCAGATTGCACAGAGCTGTTAAATCTTCTCAGGGTGGAGCAGACTGGCATGGCACATTTCCACCTTAGGAGGCTTTGCCCCCTTCCCTTTTTCTATACAACTTTGGAAATCAACAGGGCAGACGTTCAAGGTCTGATCCCCTCAACTTGAAAAATGGGAGGCTAGTGCTAGAGGAAATTCTTCCTTATACTGCAGCAAGGTAGTTATTTTCTTGCAGTTACCTTGTCTGTTGCAATTTGTCCTAATCATAGCTGGGCTGTGACATTTTTCTGGAGACGTGGGAAATACAGAGTACTGTGGTCACTGAAGCTGTGCAGGACATAATTCAGTGAACATACTCGTTGGGCACCTTTTTGAACTGTGATTATTTTTGCTCCTGGCCAAATATCTGCCAAAATGACACATTCTGGATGAAGAATAACCTCTGTTTCATGTACACTGTTCTCCTTCACATAACTTAGAAGACCTGTTTAGTATACAAACTGTTTTGCCTAGGATGCTCCCCCTTCGGGTTCTTATGGTACTGTCTTGTGCCTGTGATACACACTTGCCATTTTATTTTAATCCTTTCAGGGAATTGGCCTGTTAACTTTTTGGTTACTTTGCCTGTTGCTCAGCTTCAGTAATATTCTCAGACTGAAAGAAGAAAAATAGATTTTTGGATTGTTTTTGAACCTTATACATAGTAAAGCTGAATTGGATCTGCTTCAGAAACACTTGGTAGCCAACAGAAATGAATCATATGGATGCTCTTTGCCTTAACTAGGCTATTGACTGGGAAATGGAATTTCTACCTCTTGTAGCTTGGTGTTACAGTCTTCTACCTCATGAGCTCTTTTAAGTTTCTCAAGAAAAGAGTCTTCAGTATTAAAACTATTTTTGTATATTTCCTGTCAGATTGCAATCATCAAATGTCATGAGATCCACATATTTTTCAACTGCTGACTGTGATATGATCAACTGCCCTGTATATCAGAAAAATGCCAAATAATTTATCAGTCTTTCTAAGTTATTGCCAGGAAAATCGCAATCAGTCATGATACCTGCTTTAATCTGCAGTGTTATAATTGGCATTTGATTCCAGTGAGGGAAAGAAGAGGGCTAGTTATCTGAAATGATCATTTCCCTGTTTGCAAGTCTTAACAGTCTCCAGGAGCTCTAGCTTTCTCAGCCAGCTTGTAACCACTGGAGGGACACATTCAATTCTTTAATTCAGAGTTATTAGATAAAAACAGGGAGGAAAGGACTTTATTAATACTTTCATAATGCTGACTTTCCACATGTGCAGTTTGTTTTTAGGAAACAGATTTGTTCATATTTGGGATAGGGAAGGGAAGAATTGTTCCCATAAAAAAGGTAATTACAGACTTTGGAGAATGTGGAGAGTAGAATCTAGATGAACCTTAATTTACATTCTAAGATAAAACATGTTTTTAAAACTGCTTAGTTTCTAGTTTCAGATTAAAGTTACACATGATTTTAAGTGTGGTCAAATACTGAAAAGACACTTAAAAAAAGAAAAGTACAAACAAGAGTAATTTATTCTTGCATCCCATTTTAGCCAGCTGATTCAGACATAGCAGGAAGAGGTGTGTCGAATAAAAGGTGCCATTTTTAAATGGCCATTTAAACCTACTGTCATATTTCATTGTGGCACTGCATCCCATGATATCCAATGAAGTCACATCAGTATCATCTCAATGTATGATGTAATGTCATACATGCATCTTTTACTGTATTTTAAGAAATGGATGTTGAAGCATTGGTTTCAAGTTGTGGACCAAAAGATTAAACCTACAATTCTATGTTTCATGTTCCATACCAGGTGTTTGGCATGTGAAGATATGAATTAATAGTCTTTCCAGGTATATGGCCACACCGAGGTTTAGAGAGGGCCCTGTCTCCATTTTTTTCCCTAGATAATATAGATTCTAACTTACAATATCCTTCGGTCTCTGACCTCCATGCATAACACTTCCTTTAACAAGCCTCTGTGAAGTCAAATATTTGATAATTTTTAATGAGATGTTAACACCACCCTTTTAAAAAAGCCTGAAAATCACTTTTTCAACATTTTTCAACTTTGTCTGCCTGTGCACCTCATTTAGTCATTTCTTTAGAGCTACTGAAAATATTTGTCCCAAAACTAAAATGCTGAATTTCTTTTCAGCAAGAAATTTATCTTAGATTGCTTGCAGTATTTCAAAGTAGATGGTACATTCTGTATACTCTTTTGATCTGCACACAGCATCTGTGAACAAATCTACACATGCAAAAAGAAATTCTATGGAAACTGCATACAGTTATTAGCATTCACAACTGTCCAAGTTCTAACAGGACCTCCTACACTCAGCTAAAATAACCCTAGGGCAGTAAACCAGCCTTAATGCACTCTTCTGAAGAAGCTTAGAAAAATCTATGATGGATTTTACCAAGAGGAGGGGAAAAAAATAAAATGCTCAATTATGCATTTACATCATTTTATGTAGTACATGTTTTGGCTTTTCATCATGCAACCTGGATGACATTTTTAAATTACTGTGGTCAGAACCATGCAGATGTAGATAGTATTACACGAAGGAAATAAATTAAACATAAGAATGTGAGAAATAGGTCCATACACTGAAGTTTTCATATTCATAAAATAATGAATGATTTTTTTTTTTTCTATGCCTCTTGTTGCACAGCAGATTGAACTGGCATTCATCATGGACATTTTTATCCCCGTTTCGGCTTTCCAGGCTGGAAGAAATAGATATGAAAGTGATACAGTGCTTTGATATTCTGTCTCAGGAGATATCAAAATAGTATAGGGATAAGAGATCCCTCCTGTCCTAACATGACATCCTCAGGTTTTCTTAAAGTTAAAATTAACTTCAGGTCCCAGGCTAAGTGTGACAGCAAAGATGCAGTGAGATGTTTTGGCATCACTTGCAGAGTGAGGCACCTTTTTGTTGACTCAACACCCACATAACTCTTCTCGTCCTTCCCACATCTGGTCAGGGTACATATCATCTGGGCCCTGGAGGCTGTGTGGTCTTGCCTCCAGGCCAGTGCCTGATCCTGATTTGGGGGCCCTCAGAGCTTTGCCAAGCCAACTTGCACAACTTTCAATTTTACTTGCAGTTTCCTGCTCTCTTCCACATTCTTCTGCATGCAATGGGGTTAGAGAGTCTGTGTCCTTCTGTGTCCCTCAGAAAGCCACATCCCATTGTAACTTGTGGGTATTCTATCGTCATAAAATTTAAAAGAATCGTACTGTGGAAGAAATATGATATTAATTCCTGGGGTAAGATTCTTGTTCTCTGGTTATTCAGGGGTATTACAGTTGTCAACTTCTTGGGAGCCATGGACACTGAAGCCTCCTAAAGTCAGGACATATAACTACATATATTCTCTGCTCCACTGTGTCCTCCACAGCTTCAGCTGTTGGAAAAAGAAAGGCTGGAAATGCTAGTGGATATTAAAAACACGCATCAAAAGTACATCATTCAGTATCTTTCCAGTGGGGAAAATATTATATTTGGATTAAACATTTTTGATTTTCATAGACTTTTTTTCTCTATCTTTTTAAAAGGGATTTCCTGACTTTGAGAACACAGTGACCAAAAAAAGAAAGTAAGTTGAGACCAGTTTGAGGTCTGCACAGTGTCACTATATTTGTCTGTACCTTTCATCCTTGTTGTTTTATTAATGTTTTCCAATGTTACTTAATTCTCATAAAGTATATGTATTAATGTTGCATTTGGAAAGCAAGTAACAAGCTTGTAATGTATCACTAAAGCTCTTTTGCCATGATTTTTTCATATACATAAAGATTTCTTCCAAAATATCAGAACCAGGACAGCTAAAATCAAATGCAGTTAATCTAAGCTTGGTTTAACCATATGTCTGCTTTTCTGAAAGATTGATGTGGTAACCTATTTTATAGCATATTTGCACCATTGACCTCATAATCTCCCAAAGGGGTTTTTGTTTATTTTTAATCCAAGTAAAAAATTAGTTTGCAAAATGATTTAGATAAAGCAGGTCAGACTGTATTTTATCAAGTATATGTGTGACAGCAGCATGCTTTGCATGCACTCGTTAAGACACAATGCTATGGTTTGGGCTAATGATTGATATATATTAGTAAGTGGAGGAATTTATTTTGAAAATTCTTTTTTGACTTCAGGTTGAAGGCTAAGCATTACTGAAGTGGTCCTCTTCAGATGAAATCTGAAATCCTGCCTAATGGAATGATAGAGACAGATCTTATGTGTCTGGCTGTGACAGACATGAAAATCCCTGGACTCTTTTTTTTTTTTTTTTTTTTTCATCTTTAGGTGGGGCTCCACTAAATTCAGAACATCAATGTTATCTCTGTCTATTGCTGAGAAATTTCAAAATAGATAAAGTTTTCAAAGAAAATCAAGAGCTCCTTTGTCTTAAGTAACAGCTTTAATCTATTTCTGGTCATCTGATAAAAACACTAGTAACTGCAAACACAGAGATGTATGCACTCAGAGCTGTGAGATCTCAGTTATCTGTGACCAGCCAGGGCCCTGTGAAAATGCTCCCAAAATTGCATTAATTAAAATATGGACATAACTACTTTTCATGATTTTCTCATCATTCTTTAACACTTTTAAGGAAGCCAAACTACTGTGTAGGCCTTACCCAAGTTTTACTCTACCAGGCTCTACCAAATATGATGCAATCACCCAGCTGCCTAAGAGTCTCCTGCCTAGATCAGAACTAAGTCTGCCCCAGGGATAGAAATAGTAGTCTATAGCTACAGTGTCAAATCTTACAATGCAAACAAAACCATTCTATTCTAAAACTAATCTTATTCTAAATAATCAGAATTTAGAAGGGCTGTCTAGATCATTTGATTAATCAATATAAAAAATGAATAAGCTGTATGAAAATAATTTCACTTAACATGAAAAGATTTTGTAATGACAATTATTTTGTCATGAGTGTCCACCCATCACATATTCTGGCCACCACTATCAGTGGCATATCCCCACTGATAATGCAGAAATTTTTCCATTGGCCTTTTCTGTAGAAATTGAGAAAGTGAATGAGGAATTATCGTTCTTTTTTTCTTACAACAGGGCAACAAGGAAGCACCAAATGAAATAGAGTAGCAGAAACAAAATAAACAGAAGTATGCCTTGTTTAGACAGTAAGAATTAAATTGTGGAACTCTGAAAGTAAAAAAAAAATCCAAGTGGTTTCAAAAGGAACTCGTGTTTACAGACCAGTTCCTTAAATAATAGTTCAGTTGTACCCTCTTGCTCAGGAAACCCTTCAGTACCTACATGCCTGAAGTTGGGAGATGGATCTCAGTTTTTGTGCTCTTTCTCTTCTGCTGATCATTGTCACAGATTAGAGAGCGTCTGGTCTCATCTAGTATAATCTTCTGGCTTCATCCCCTAGCTCATAAATTACTATCCACTGGGAGTTTTATGGATAAAGTGAAACAAATTAATTCACAGGGTCAATCTTTGTTAATTCAAAGATTTCTTTTTCTTCTGTTAAGTTAGTATATTTTTTAAGTCATCGTCTATAAACCACTGACCACAGATGGAAGCATGAGTTAGGACTATTCCTTGATGTAAATGTGCAAAAAGTTCAACGTTTATTTGGGCAATAAAATGTCACTCGCGGTCATGGGGACGGCATGTTCATATGCAGCTCTTTGGTTCAATCCATTATTATGTTGCCAAGTTTCAGACACTAATTTCTAAAAGTTGTAGGGCACTTCAGATGTCTAGAGACATGTCTAGAGAAAAGTAGCTCTTATTTTCTTCCTGATAGGCTCCTTGATTCAGTCATGAATTCTTCATTCCAAAAAGAAACTTGAATAACTTATTTTTACAGAATGAAAACTCAGAAGATTTCAGAGCTTTGTGTGGCATGTGGGAGTAGATGATTGGGTGAATGAGAAAAGCCAAGTAACTCCAATTAAAGCCAGTGGGAATTGCACAGATAAATCCCTATGCCCTGCTTTGAAGAATTAGGTTGAAAATATCCATATTTGATTAAATGTGCTTTCGTTTTTCATTCTGACTTTCAGCTAATGGTAAATTCTTTTAATTCTTTTAGATCCATCCAGAAGTCCATGTCTGAAAATGAAGCATTTGGTTAGTAACTGCTTAAATCATTTATTGTATACTTGCTAATCTCACAGAGCCAACTTTAATTAAGGGTCTGATTTGCTTTACAGCTGTTGGAGCAAATGCAAAAGAAAGGAAAAAATACAGTTAAGCTATCAATTAACCCCCGTTCCTCCCTCCTCCCAACTTTCCACAGACATATTTGTAGGTAGATATTGAAATCAAACTAGTTAGACATAGAAATCAAATTGAGATTTAAAGAACCTATTATGGGACACCATGATAAATACTCAGCATGTCCAGTGTTTCTTTTAATCATCTTAATAAAAAATCGAAATATTTCTGATCTAATCAAATTAGGTCTCTGCCCATTCCCATGTTAAACTACTTTGCTTCAGCTTTCACAAACAAGTTCATCAAAGAAGAAATTCAGGTGGTTTGTTTTTTGTTTTCAATATGTCCTGACACTGCATATTATTATCCACACTTGTGATTCAATGGGTTCTATTTGGTAAATCCTCTGTAAGAAATAATAATCAGTTTCTTAAAAAGTAAAAATTCCTATGTTTTTCAGTGAGAGCTTCCTGTTAAAATTCTATTCTTTATTCTCTGGAGTTTGGGTTTAGTTGTATCTAGCCCTTACTGAGCAAAAAGGTCATTATATCTGCCTGTAATGATGAAGCTATATTTCATAACAATGTGTCTCAGACAGCTGAAAGTTCCCCTATGTTAAAACTTCATTCTATAGCCCTGCACTGGGAAGACTTTCATGCAGAACAGTATCATTTGGTCTACAGCATCCAGACTGTAATTAATTCCCAGCACTTGACAGAATTGACAAGTTCTTTCATAAAGAAAATTTTCAGACATAGAGTGAAACCTAACATTAAGAAAAAAACAAAATGAGAAAACACAAAATTTAATAGTTAACAATATGCCGTGAAGCATGACCACTTTGAAGTTCACCGAGAGAACAGGAGAATGGCCATCTTGTTCTCAAAGCCAACCTAGTTTCTCCCATTCAAGCTGAGACAGTACTTGCCTTGGAGCATGTGTGACATAGATGTGGGCATCTTTCATGCTATTTCTTGCTGGTTAACCATAAAATTCAATAATATTTATACAATTCCTGGAAGCAAAATGAAGGCACGGATATTCTGTGGGCTCCTAGGTCTTAAAACCAGGGTTAAGTTAACAATCATTCTGATCATGTTTTAATAGTGTTAAATGAGATATTAGACAGAAGCAAAAGATGATAAAACTTGAAGTCTGCCCACAAATTTCCTAAATTGTGAAATCATCAATTCATTTCTGTGTTTCAGCAGACGCTACAGTGTTCTGCAAGCTTGTTTGATTTGCATTCTGATTATATTTTTATAGACTTTCCTGTTATTTCACAGGTTTGCTATGAATTCAGGTGACTGCTCTCTGTGCTTTTACTTTAGACAGGAAAAATGTGAATGGCACACTTTGGCAGGGTTCCAGGAAGCCGGAGAATGATTCGTACATCAGAAGGCACTGTCAGCTTGAAGGTAATTGCTAAACATATTTCAGCTGATTTTGCATTTTCCGCAAAGTATTTTAAAGGGCACCTAGGAAAATTTCTCATTTTTCACCAATAATCTAGCTAAATAATTTGTCAAGTCCTTTTGAGGTTTATCTTGTCCTCAAGGGGAAAAAAAGTAGTTAAAATAAAGCTTACCTTAAAACTGGGAAGCTAAGAACACACTCTGTGAGCAATTCAGTCTGTAGTCCACAGGCCAAAGACGACTTCCGCTTCAGTAAATTGCCATAGTCATATTGTTTAGGGCTTACCAACTGTAATACGAGCCTATAGTAGGAAACCATGTTCCCCGTATACTTTACGTTGCTCCAGGTATCCAACAGGGAAACAGTAACTTTTCCCACAAAAAAAACCTCTTGTGACAGGTGCAAAAGACAGTTGGCAAAATTTTGTAGGCAACTGTTTTGTCCAATTCTCTTTCTAAACCTGATTTGACCAACTTTATTGAAACAAACTTACAGCTAATATATGGGAAATTGCTAGTGACGCTGTTTAAGAGTTGATCAGTACAAATTCATTAAAACAACTATGAGAAATAACAAGTGAGCAGTCACCTTGTCAATTTAAACATAAACTGGACTTCTTAAGATCAAAATGCTTTGATAATTTGCTTAACGTTGCTTCCAGGAATGGAATTTGTATTTGTAATTTTTAAAGTCAAGTTAGATCCATTATAGTTGCCTAATCAGGACAAACCAGACAAGGTTCAGCAGAAACAGAAACCAAGATATGTGAGATTTAAGAGGATGCATGTTTTGTTCTCTGCATAAGCCAACAAAGTGGGAAGATGGCCATTGTCTTTAATTTTAATATCTCTTGTACGAATGGTCTAGATATCATCCACTGTTACGAGATTGCACTGTTACCTGGATATGCCAAAGAAAGCACAGGACAGGGCACCAGCTTTCCCTCTGGATTTCATTCACTTCACCACTTGAAGACAAACCCTTAAATGCTTGGAAAAAATACATCTGAACTTGCAATACCTATTGTATTTGCCCATGTATAGGCAAATTAGGTTTCTTGGAACCAGAACCAGAAAGAAAAGACAACGGGAAAATTTAGAGGAACCCTGCTCTTCTGATGAACTAATGAGGGGAAAAGGGAGCTACAGTGAGTCTCATTGGTTTGCAAAGGAAAAGGTTGTAAAGAAAGGTGAAAGAATAATGAGGCATTTCTCTCCAGACAATTCTTACTTTTAACCAAAAACATTTTGGAATGATTCCTCAAACTACCCCAGAGGTTGTCAGTTTGGAGGTGGAAAAAGGCTGAATGAGAAAACAGAACTTTTTGACCTTCCTCCAGAGTCTTTTCTACTCAAGACTTTTTTTACCCTTTTAAATATCCAAAGCATGCAAAAGAAGCAGTGCACATTTTAAAAGCTGACAAGTGTTGTAATTGAAGGGCAGGGGCCCAGAGGGAACAGGAAGCAAACCTGGCAGCTAAATAACAATCTCCCTTTCCTCTACTGCAGTAAAATTATTTGAAGGGAAGTCCCCTTCACACAGTTGTGGAAACCATTGCAAGGAGATTTACAGCGTAGCACTATTGATCAAGATAATTTGTCACTATTGATCAAAGCTTTCTCTTAACAGAGATAATCCTTCAAGGTCTGCAAGTCTATTGCATAATATGAATTTCTGTTAGATATAATAAGCTATGCGTCATGGCCAGCATAGACTACTTACTTCAGAGCTGTATTCACAGACCTGATCCAAATCTCACTGAAGTCAATGAAAAGACATCCACTGATGCTGGTAGCCTTTGGATTAGGTCCTTAATGTTGCTGTGTGTATAACTTCTACAAAAATCAGTTTTCCAGACTGATAAGGCAGTAAAAATATATATATCCCACAGACACTGTAGAGGGAATACCTGTCTTTACTTACAAACCCAAACCTAAATTGTCAGTACCAGATTTGCCAGCCTAAAAGTATCATTGTTGAAAAAGTTGACTATGCAAGTCACAGTGATTGGGCTTCCATGAAAGAGTATTATGGAGAAAAACAGAAAAGAGGTGACACCTCTCACAGTCAGTGGACATAATTCTCCACTACTACTAATTCACTCCACAGTAAAGTGACTGGTATCCATTGCCAGACTAGGAAGAACAGAACACTGCAGCCTACACATATCTTTTGCGTGTTTTTTTTTTTTTACCCATATACCCTATTCCATGTTCCAGTGGATTGGAGAGCTGATTTAAGCAAGATTTAAGAGTACTGCAGATGCATGTTATTATGGCTAGCAAAAGAGATCATGGTTTGGGGTGGGGGACCACTAAGGTTTGCTTTAATAACTTGCTGTTTTTCATTTTCTTTTGACCAAAATTACATCAAAAACAGTGTCACTGTAAGTAGTCTTTCAGGCTAAGGTCATTATATGCTGCCCCACAGTTCTTTGTGATTGAGCTGCAAACAGCTACCGTATAATACTATTTTGGATGAGACTGTAAGAGGACTTGTGGGCACAGGACTGAACACTGCAAGACTTAAGTTTTAGAGTAAGCTTGCAGAGCACAGGGGCATGGTGTTCAGAGTTGCCTGCAGGAGATGAAAACAAATTAGCCTGAGGACCAGAAACAACCCAGTTATGTGAAACTGGTGTTGCATAAGCACTGCTTGACATGATTCATGCTGCTTCTAGAAGACCAGCTAGCTCTATATTTAAATAAACAACTGGATTGTCAGACACCTGGCCCTCAGCGACTTAAAGGAGATTTGCAGGTGCTTGAGACATCTTAAAATCTGGTCAGTCACGTTAGATTTTGGAATGTAACATACTTTTTGGAAAAGCTTTTGGTTTTATTTTAACCATCAAGTCTGTAGGAGAAAGACACTGTCCTATAATCATAGAAGCTATTACAGAAGCCTCCGAAGGCAAACTCATGCAATAAAATTGTCTGTGACTTACTTTTCCTCTTCCTGTTGATGCACATGGCAAATAAAGGAAATTGTTTGATAGGGTTTTCTATGCAGCTGACCTATGGTTTCAAGGCAGAACTAGGATACGAAAAGAGTGTTGTTCTTTTTGGTCTTATGCCCAGATTATAATTTGTGAGTTTTAACCCAGACTTACAACATCCAATTTGCAAAATTATAAGGAAGATTATTTGTTACTGTGTTACAATTTTTGTTTGCAGAGGATTTTCTTTCAGGAAAAATAAGAAACCTAAAAAAGACTCTTGATTCAGAATTTGCTTTAAAAATAACATATGAAAATGTCTGTGCTAATTTGTGGCCCTTTAATTGTTTTAGTCACATGAGTTTAGGGGTTTTTTTTTGATAACTTTACACACATTGTGGTCTCATTTAATTCCAACATAAGCATCGGCATTTTGAGGACTGGGATCTTAATTACCTCTTTGAATATAAATTTTCGTAGTCATGTTCAAACACTTTTTTTCATGTGATAGCTGAAGAATCTCAGTCGCTTGGAATTATTCACTGAATTAATCTTTCTTTTTCTCTTGATTGTAGACAAAACAATGCGATCAGTCTCACCTGCTTACAGTTAGCCTTTGTGAATCTTTATGTGAAGTTAGCTGTCCTTTTGCAAACAGAATTACTGATGTTGTAAGGTATTCCTCAGCAGCAATAAGGAGGCCAAGGTAGGGTTCATTAGAAAAAAAACCCCAACACATTCCTACTGGTTTCTAGTAACTTTGGAAAAATAGGATAGCACTTTGAGCTGTGATTAGCAGGTAATTTTTCTTTTGTTTTTCCTGCAAAATAACTGTGCCTCTGATATCCGTATTGGTGGAATCTAATCACTAGGGCCTTTCTACAGTAATATAACGGTGGATGCTTTGTCTTAAGAGTGGCAGTAAGAGTAGACCTTTCAAAAAGATTTACTAAAAGTAAACTTTTCAAAGAGTTGTTTGACCTATTATTGCTTGTTGTTGTAATGAAGGTAAATACTTTTCCCATGCAAAGCATTAATTCCTTGGAAGAAATGGGAGGACATTCATCCTTTGAAAGCAATTTCTAGTCTAATCTAAGCTAAACATCTCAACTGCAAGAATCATTTTTGCCCAGGGCCTCCATTTTTTACATGAATATTCTATACTCTTCTGCTGTAAATTAGCAGGGCAAGAGGAAGCACTTGGTGGGATTCTGGGTTAGTAAACTGACAACTAACTACAGATAAAGAAGTAAGCACAAATGAGTTTTCTTTATGTGAGTTAGTTTGCCAATATGTTCTGTAGTCTTACTTCAAAGCAGTTTGAGATAAAATGCTTAAATGTCATAAGATTAAGTTCAGAGAGTCAAAATGTCAGCTCAAAACATCAAGTGCAATTCAAATTATATCCCTCAGAATAACTTATAACAGGACATTTTAAAGCATGTTTTCTTTTATTTTTTGTCATAATTCACAGAAGACAATATTATTGGCAATGGGATACATTTGCTGCAAGGAAAGAAGATAGAAGAAACAACATGCCAGGTGAAAGAACTACCTTTCTTTTCAGAATCTAAAATTTCATTCAAATAAAATGCATATTTCTTGCTTCCATTCACTATTTGCCTAGCCTAAACTTCATAGTCAGTATGCCTGTGTATTTTAGAAGCTGAGTTTAAAAGAAGACTCTGGTGACTACCTGAGTTATGCACCATTTTAATTATGCAGACCATATGGGTTTTAATACTTAGAAAACTTTTTCTTTCCTGAAGCAAATACATTTCTGTTAAATTGATGTGCTGGAATTGTGTCTAGCAAGATCTATACTGTGTTTAAATCAGTCTTACATGATCCATGTTGGCATATGTATCCTAACGCTTTCTGAATTTCTATAAACATATACCGTATCTCCTCTCCATAATACTACATTAGTTATCCCACTAGTATGAGCAAGTAAGGAATTCTGGCCCTTGGGCTTGCAGAACAGTAATAACATAAAAGTCGATAACAACTCATCAGCTGGTGAGCAGCAGAGAGATGGGGAGAAGGACTTGTAGCTCTGGAATTAGAAAAACTGTTTTTTTTGAAGATGTTTTTTGGGGATGTGACTAACAAGCTATAGAGATTTGGATATCTCCAAGCTTTGGTACCAATTTAAGACCTATTGAACTTTTCTTTTACAAGTTCATAAATAGAATGGATGAACATTTTAGGGATTTTTCCCTCTTTCTCAAAAAAAAAAAAAAAAAAAAAAAAGAAAAAAGAAAGCAAATAAGCTTCCCTGAGTGCTTCACAAAAACATTAATCCCTCTCCATTTCATTCCATTCATTGTGTAAGTGCTGGAAAACAGGGGCTTGGAACAGAAGTACAGGTTGAGGAACACAGCATGAGCAAGACTTTAATAATTGTACCTTACCATAAAAAATAGCTTTACTTTCTGCATTTATTGTTCATATCTTTGTTCTTGTTTGTTCATGTCTAGCAGGGCTCCCTTGATGACTCAAACCCTTTGTAGCATATTGGGAAGGACATAAAATATGAAGTAATACAGTCTTTGGGTTAATACATTTTCAAAAATGTTTCACGCCTCATTTCTCACGTAAATTCTTAGGTTGCATTCAGCCTTCAAAGTGTCATTCATATTCATGAAGAAAAAAGGCTAGTGTTCATTAGTTTCACTGATAAGCTATAAGCACTGTCAGGCTTACCCACTAGGGACTGCATCAGTGCCCCAGGGAAAGTGTATTCTCATGGTGTTCCTATCACGAGGACATTGTGACCAAGAAATGGATTATGGGCAAATGATGAAAGTGTATATAGGCTTGTCTTTGCTTAGTTCTGAGGATCCTCCCATTTTCTCTGCATTGTTAATCCAATTCAAACTCACACCCTTGGGACTCAACATCCCAGGCAAAATGAGGTGAACTGAAGAAGACTTTTTTTAGAAATGCATCAGTGACACTGGCTCTTCGACTGGGGGTTGCTGCTGAGGAAAGTCTTCTGTGGCTTTCCTGTTCATTGAGAAAGAAGAGCCAAATCTAGGATGAGACCCAAGTATCCCATGATATAATGCATGGCTCTGCCACTGTACCACATACACTGTGATGTCTCCAAGATGTTACTGAGTCCCAGATGACTAAGAAAATTAAGACAGCTCAATATCAAACTGATTTCAATGGGTGTCAGCCGGTGTATGTCAGCCATCGCTTTTATATGCACACAGTACTGGATTGAAAGACTGCTGAGCTCTCAGTCTGTATGCAATGACACAATGCTAATTATGTTTATTCATCTTATTTATGTTGTTTTTTTTTTTATTTTACTTTTCTTACCATCTAGGTGATAAACTATGAGCAGTGGATTCCACCACGAGTTCACAGTTCAGATGTGGCTGGTAACAGTGAAATGGTGAGTTGCCATGAAAATTGTTCATTTTTTTTCATCAGCAGCTAGCAGCCTGGAATAAGATGCTGGTTTAGTAGGGTTTCCTCTACTTCATGTTCCTTCCCCAGAAGTTGAAAGATCTTTATCCATATCCATGCTACAAATCATGATATCTCTTTATCTTCTATAGAATACTTTACCATTGCTCTGCTATTAATCATTATATTTTTTTATCCTTCACAGAATATCTTATTATTGTTCAATGATTCCCAGGAGAAAATCTGTCTATAATCCTGCTGCTTAAGTTTGACTCTGCAGTCATTTTTGAGTAGCTGGAGTACCAGACTAAAATAATGGGAATATTTAAAGGTCAGATATGTATGGGCAGGAGCACATGAAAGAAGTTTGTGCAGTGCTTGTCTATATATTGGTTGACTGTGACTTCACTGACATTTTTAACATAAAATTTATCCAAATTCAGTGCATTTTACAGAGCTAACTCTTTGTATAAGTAGACCAGAAAGTTCTTTGTCATCATATATTATTTCAATATTCACTATGTGCAGAAAGAGTATTACTGAAACTTTCCAAAAATTTCTATGGTACAATAATGATAGCACCATTGACACAGTAAACATAGAGTAATTTTTTGTCTTCTCACTATTACATTGTATTCTGAATTTAAGTGCATAAGTAATCATGATTAAATCATTGCAATTCTTTGGGAAGGACAAACCAGTTGAGGAAAAATCACAGAGATTAGACTCTGCCATGACTAAATTCTTTATGCTGAGAAGTGACATGCCGTGCAAGTACTTTTATTGAAATTAATGCAGTTACACACAGGAAAGAGAGTGCTCAACAGGACTGAGATTGCTGGAATCTAACCAACAGTGTTTTACACTTAGCTTCCAAATTGCTGTATTTCTGTCATCAGGTTAATCCTCGTGACATCTCAGTGAGCAAAGATTTCTAAGGTATTTAGAGTATCTTAGGATAAACTGGAAACAGTTCATCAGACACAATTTAGGTCTTTTTTTTCCTGTAATGCATTTTTATATGTGCATTTTAAAATGTACATTTTTTGTCCATAAATATTCATGCGCACTTTGTGCAAATTATTTGCAACTAAAGGGCAGCCTGTGATTTATTTTTTTACACAATTCCTTTTTATTTGTGGTGTGACATGATTTTGCATGACTAAACCTGTTAAGCAGGGAAATAAAGAATATTCTTGTTTGTGAGGGAACTCTTTCCTTATAGATAACTTTGTTTATAGATTGGGCAAAACACAAGCACAGCTACAATATTCAAGTGAGCAAATGCTCTGATCCTAGAACATAAAGGGGGCAAACATTTAAAAGTCTTTAAATGTGTTTTAAATTAACAGCTTTTTATGCATGGAGATTTACTGCTCTGTGCAATGTTCTTCAATATTCCCCCATATCTCCTTTTGGAACATCCTTCCCCTTCCACAGAGAAGGAAGGTACTGGGAAGTAGCATACTCCAAATTATTGTACGTTACTGGTCCAACCAGCACATTTTGTCACTGCACTTCCTTCTCTCATATATTGGACAGCTGCAGCTAGAGGTACCAGTTTCCAGATAACACAAACAGCAAGAAGAAACCAGAGCAATTTAACGTTTAACGTTTAATGTTAACATTAAACATTTTTTTTTTTTCTCACTTTTATGCATGCTTTCACTAAGCTGTGGCTGAGGGTTGCCAGGACAATACACCAAAACTGTGAGACCAGGATGGTCAGTTCATCTGATAGTCTGTCTGGTTTCTACAGCAAAGAATGTTTTACCTCTGTTTGGATAGGCAGCTAAACTTCTGGACTTGAATGCTTAAGTAATCCAAAATAAAATACTGTAAATTTAAAAGCTGTCCCATCACTGACTGATACTGCATGAGCTTTTTTCTCCATAAAAGGAAGTTGCTGTATTTATTATTTAAGCAGTTATGACATTTCACTAACAATAGACTCTACCAAATGAGTGCTTTTAAGGTAAAGAGGATTAGATTTTGCCATTAATAAAATTATCTGAATAGATTATCTTCCGTTTATCTTGATGTCTCCATGATGGAAATCCCAGATCATAACTCACAGTCATCATGTTACTTTTGTACCATTACTTATAAGTGAACAAATGATTATTACTACAAGAGATCTTATGTTAGAGCAATATTAGCATTTTAAAACCCCTGTGATTTATTTTGCAAAGACATCTCACAATGAGAGACTGAAAAATTACACCTCAATTTCTCTCTTTAGATAAGCTAAAACTGTGGTCCTACGAAAAATTACACCTCAATTTCTCTCTTTAGATAAGCTAAAACTGTGGTCCTACTATCTTGAATTTGGATGAGGGGAGAGGGGGTTTGAAATACAAATCAGAACATGATTAATCTAAGGATGCCTGGAATTAGCCCATAGTGGATGATGAATACTCAGATACAAGCTATAAAAGCTTATATATATATATATATATAATATACAAGCTATATAAGCTAACTAGAGCTTTAAGGTGGATCTGCTGAGACCTTACCATACAGTGAAGATCCTCAAGAAAACCTAAAGGGTTTTAAACTCAAAACCACTAGTTTTTATAGCCTACAAAATAAAATAATTAATTCTTCAAATGGCAGAAATTGAAAGCACCTGGGTTTTGTCTATATTAGTAACTAGCACAGAGTAATATGTGAGTAACAGCACAGCAGAGCAGTTGGTGCTGATGAGCTGATGTCCACACTTTATGCATTATGGGGGATCTATCTGTGTTCAGATCCTCTCTGTTGGGCATCCAGTAGTAGCTGGAGTTCATCAGCTAAACTTCTGGAAAGCATCTTTCATCTTAATTTCATCTGCTATGAATTCAGTTTGTGGCACTTTGACACCAAAACACAGCTTCCAGGGATAGCTGTGAAATTCACTTCAAATATATGCCACTGATTGAAACTAAAATACTAATAATGTACAAAAGACACTGGAGACATGAAAAGGAGTTTCCATTCAACTCTGGCTTCCTGCTATGTTCCTGTGGTTGAGTCCCAGTTCCCAGGACAATCTGTAGTCTTCAAGGAACGTAACATGCTGCTGAGAAGAGAGTCTAAACCCAAGTGCTGTCCACCATGGGAACTTCTGCATTACTCACTGTGTTCAGCAAGAGGAGGACTCCTAAGGTCCTACCCTTAAGGAAAAAAGTGAGCATAGCTCCATCAGCATTAATGGAATCATACTAATTTATATCAGCCATGAAGGAAGCCATTAAAGGTGTATCTAGAGATAGACTACTACTATTAATAAGGTTTTACATAGCTAAGAACATTTCATCAGAACAGTGCCTGAAAGAATAAAATAGTTTCAGATTTTTTTATGTATAATTTTACAGATGTGGGTATATGTTTATTTCACTAGGTCATACTTGGGCCAAGACAATTTGTAATATTCTGTTAGTCCCTTGGTCTTACATGAGGAGGATAAAACAGATTCTGTAGGCTATTAAATCCCCATGCCAATTTATAGCTGGACCAAGATGAACTGGTGATGCAAATCATGTGGTACAAACCCTTTCAAGGTTTGAAATCAAACATCTGAATATACAGGGGATCATCTCACCTATTCTCACTCAGCTTTCAGTAAGTCTCTGCTTTAACTTATTATAATTTCAACACAATTGTCTAGTGACACAAAACTAACTAAATACACATAAAAATGTCCTTTGCCTGGGCATAGAAGTCTTGGACTTCTATTTCTGCTTACAGAACCTCATGTCTTCATAGAAAAATATCTGAACCTTTGGCAGTTGAAGCACAGCCATTTTTATAAGCAGTTATCCGTCAAGTGAATGGTGGTCTTTTTTTAAATCTGAAATTAACATACACCCTCTCTTTTATCATTGCTGCAGAGGGTGGATGTAACTTGTAATATGTGAATACTGGGGCTTCAGATGTGCTTCACGCTAAGGCTTAAGGCAAAAAACCTTTAACCCAAATGAAAGCTTAGGAATTCAGAATCTCTTGAGACCCATCCCTAAGCAGCCTGCCCACTATACATTAGACTGTGTTGGCAAACTCCCTGATGACTTTGTCTCAAAGGATTATGCATATGAGGAAGCAGGAAGGATCTATGATGTGTGACCTAATTGTTGGGGAGAGTGCAATAAAGGTCTCTGCATTTCTACCTTCTGATAACATCAGCACTAGCACTTAATCACTCATAATATCACCAAAGATGCATTGCCACAATAGGCTAAATTCATTATTGGTGTGCAGAGGTGAACATCCATAGAAGCCAGACAGTATTGTCCCAAAAAGTAGCCGTTAGTGAATTATGGTTTTACTCATTTCTAATATATTTACTTTTTTTCTGTTTCTAATGAAAAGCAGATATCCTATGTGAAACACAGCCCATGTCTATGGAGGAGGGGTTATTTGCTGTCAAAGTACGAAATTTCTCTCTGAAGCTCACAGAGAAGTTCAGAGTCAGACTGAAAGTGAACTCAAGTGTTTCTGGACTGATTTACAGGATAGCAGCTGGTTTAACATAAGTGAAAGCGTGTGAGATGGCTGCACGCTCACAAAGTTCCTGTCTTAAGAGCCTGTAGTACCCAAACCTTGAGTTTCTCCAGTAGGATGTTGTTGGAATGTACAATAACAGATCTGAATTATCATTTAAGTTATTGTCATTTAATCTAGGAAAGGAAATAAGGCCGTGAATAAAGGAAGACATTAGTATTTCAGAACACACTCCCATACACATTTAAATGCAGTAGCTTGCCACTTCTGGGATTTCTGTGCATACCTAAAATGCTTCTGGATAATGTAGTGGATGCATATATTAAAATGTTTTCTGGAACTAATCTGGAATTAAGTATTAAGTAATACTGGGGTATTAAAGAAAAGTAATATGT
Organism: Morus bassanus; assembly: GCA_031468815.1. Lineage (NCBI taxonomy): Eukaryota > Metazoa > Chordata > Aves > Suliformes > Sulidae > Morus > Morus bassanus. The sequence continues at coordinate 112,160,345 of CM062568.1, forward strand.
AAACAGCAATATGAACGCTGATCTAATTTTGATGCCTCTTGTGACTTGCCTTTTTCCTTTTTTGTATCTATTGATCCCAAGCAAGGAAGTGCCTAACTTTTAAAGCATTGTGTAGATGATTAATTCTTTGAATCTGAGACTTCGTCATTCTCAAAATAAGCACCATGTTACCCTTAGTTTTTTATTTGTAGGGTTTGAATACTTTTAACATCTTTATTTTTTTGCCAGGGTACAGAACCAGATGATAAAGCAGAGTCCATGGGAACATTAAAACGATTGCAGAAATTGGTCCGAACCAAAAAAACAAATACACAAAGCTTGGAGGATGTCAAACATGTTTTGCTCCCCCTCAGTAAGTAAAGCATCATATCAGCATTCTTTCCAACATTTGGGAAATGACACTGTGTTCAACATAACTGTAAACAATCCTGTCCTTGTCTGTCATTCACCACCCACGATTTTCAACCACCAACTGAGATGTTACTGTGATACCACTTTAATGCTGACTTCCTCATAGTGTGAAAACCTGTTTCCTGTCACACTAGCATGAGTTTTGTAAGAGTATATCTTGCAAGTGGGGATTTTAGCTAAATAGAATTGTATAACAGTGGGGCCTCCGTGCTGGGGACAATTTCTTTTTAGATTAGTTCCTACTTTTGTATTATGTTTCAGATCAGAAAGGCAAAACTCACAAATGCAAAGATAACTTTCAGTGTTAATCCATGAGTCAGTAGCTGCTGGGACCACGCACAAGAAGGTCTGCGGTATGATAAGCAAGTTGGCCTCTCATCATATCTGATTGCCTAGGGCCATAAAACACAGGAATTCTAAACTGATACTGAGCTTATTTTATTTTCTCGAGTCTCCTATAGATCACTGATCTGACTGTCCAGCAGTTCTTCATGTGAACTTGTTTTGCCAACATTAATTTAACAATACATGCATTTGTTGTACAATGCATTTATGTATATGATTATTTTTAAACCAATAGTAGCAAAATAAATTTAAACTATCTATGTGATAAACTACTGCTCCAGCCAAATCATTGCTTGGGCTGAAACACATGAGGAAATTTAGATTTCATCAACTCCTTTGCAGCTACAACATGCTGGGAAGGGGTGGGAGAGGAATTATCCAGAAAATCTTTCCAAACTTTTTCAGTATTTAAGCTAAACTCATGCTCCCTGCAACTATGCAGCAATATGACATTTAATTAGCAAATTTTCATGTTCATTGCAGAACCAGTACAATTTTCCAGGCTTTTGAGGGAACAAGACAAATTTACCAAATGCAGAATAAATCTTGCTTTTGGCTCAGGTGTCTGAGCCAGTACAAAATCCTTCCATCTCCCTAGTTATCATTATTATTTGCTTTTTATGGAGTCCTTGGCTTTTTCATTATATAGAATGCATCAGACAGCATTTAAGAAAAAAAAGAGTGCTATTTTCTCTATGAATTTCAACGTATTATAACAAAAATATTTGCATTTTTAAAGATACATTAGAAGATGCTTATCTCTCTGAAGAGGATGAAGAAGCACTAACTTCTTGCATGAAACTGACAAAACCTCAGGAAAAGAAGACCTGGAAAGACAACATGAAGAGAAAAGAAGAGACTGAGACTAGGGCAGATTTTATTTCTGCATCTCTGGGCCGCTCATATACTTCCAGACTTAGTAACTTAGGAACTATTTCAATCCATTCAGAAACTGAATTTCACTTGTGGAATGACTGGAAGCCATTTCCTGACAACCAGCTCTGTCCTTGTGACTTCTTGATTTCAAAAATAGAAGAATGGGAAAACTGTACTTGCTCTTCTCATCAGCCACATCTTACATATTCCCTAACTGATATGGATCTACAGTACTCCTGGGTAAGTGGAAGTGGGTACTTTTGTGCTGATATGCATAAAAAGTGGAAACTTTTTGCTCTGATTCAGCATTAAAGAGATGCTGTCATCTTCCATGTGGTTATGAAATGCAATAAACAAAATTTAGATTTCAAGTAAATGGATGTGAATGCATTGTTCAGGCTAACACCAGGGCTTCATATAGCCCTAGGTAGTTCATTTTTAACCATGCAGACATCAGCAGCATTGAGATAGAAGGCTTTAGGCTATTCTGTTTCCCATCACACACACTGGTTTTTTCCATCTGTACATTAAACACTCATCCTTCCAAGCTTAGAAAACTTCCTGGAAGTCTGGGGTAAGTCAGTAAGGGCTAATGAAGCCAGTGGGCTTGGATCAGGCCCCTAGAGGTCACTGCAATACTAGTATAGGACACTAGAGTTATTAGATAAATATCAGAGGTTGAAGAGTCATTGGTGTTTCTGCCTTCTTGGACCAGCTCAGCTGGTGGAGCCTATTTTTGCAATTACCTTTGTGGCAGCAAGAAGTTTTTAGAGCCAGACACAAAAGGGGAGTTTAATCTTGGTCTGAAATTGTCCTTCTGGATAGCTGGCTGGAGGAGAGTTTTATATTTTAATTGCTGGCTTTTTAAATATGGTTATTTAAAACTAGAAAAGCAAAAACAAGAAAAACTTCAGTTGCTGAGATATACAAAATATGGGCACTGCAATGAGGCTTTTTTCCCTCTCCTCACTGAGCACAGCAGGTCTTCTGGCACTCCACATAGTGGTAAGCACATGGAGGGTGGCCAGTTGACTGAAATATATCAGGGAAGAAGCAAAGAGTAGCCTCTTTTCCCTTTATGCCTCTTCCCTCTACAGTGCTCCAGGGACAGAGCTCGTTCTCACTGTGCAATAAGGCCAGCCCCAAGGAATGTGTATCTAAACCACAGGAGGCAAGATACCTGCTGAAACCTGCCAGCTGAGTGTCCAAATGGAGACCTGAGCCGCCATAACCTTAGATCAGAGAGTCTCCTGCTGAAAACAGCATTTCCTCTAACATGTGCTCATATATCATTAGGAAAGGTACACACGCATAGATGTGGGGGTCAGTATAGCAACCATATTTCTGAATACATGGAGGTAGTCATTCAGTTTCTTTTCAATGACACAGTAGCTGTCAGGCAGTACCTGAAACATGGGATTTATGCAGCTAAATGTAGCCCCGAAGATTTTCCTGGGATTTGACATAGAAAACAGAAAGGCTAAAGCTTTGATTGATGGAACTGTAATTAGAAGAGAGAGAAAGCAAACTACCCCTAAAAAACGCTGAGAAAGTTGCAGCCGTGAAACCCTGGACAGCCTCAGCACTGCAGACTCCCAGGGAGAGGCCCTGGAGACAGACCTTCAGGGCAGAGTGTTGGCAGAAATAGGCTGGGAGCCGTGAACAGAGACTGTGGTCCGTCGGGTGAGCCTTCCTGTCTGCCGGTAAATAAGACTCCATAGAAACCGGATTGTGTGAGGGATGCTGGGCTCCATCCCATGCCTGCTTCTAATGAAAGCAACTTTCAGCATCCCAAACTAAGGCTGAAGTCCCAGGGCAAAATAGTAATAATAGATGTGTTGATCAGATGTATGAAAGCATGAGTGTCAATTTAAATAATTTTATTTCATTTTGTCACAAACAGGCTGTTTATGTTCTCTATCCTGGTGAGATTTGTCCTGTCCATGTTACTATTAAGTGCCAGCAAGAGGTTTAGTGCTTTTTTTTCTGCATTATTGTTTATTTTGCCATCTGCTTTCCTGATGGGCTCCCTGACTTAACGTATCTCTGTGGGCTTAGTGTCTTTAGATTTAAATTGCAGGCAATAGCAAGACATCTCATTCTTTGCATGTGCATTCTACCAGCTGGCTCAATTGAAGATTACAAAGACTGGATTTTCTGTTTTGCTTTTTAAGAATGAAACAAGCCAACACTGGTGGTTTGCTATGAGGGAATCAGACATTGGGGAAGATGCAGATGTTCTTTCTGATGTTGATTTACTTATTAGAGTAAATCCAATATATTCTATAACACTCTGTTTCTATGAGTAAAGTATCATTTAATTTTCTTGGCTGATCTTGGCTTGGCTACTACTCTATTGTCTGTGCTGCAGCATGATGTGGAGGAGATAGCCTGATACGTACTACTGAAATGCAAGCTGGTATGTCATGAATTGAGGCAAACAGGTAAAACTGGTAGATCCAAGACTAAGATCCAAGACTCCGCTATTCCATCAGCAAACTGTGGCTGATCTGGTTTGGGATTGGACACATTTTATCCAGACTCATCTCAGCAACATACACAAATCTGATTGAGCCTAGCCTTAATTAAATCTTGAATTGCAGATAGAAAATTAGGTAGTCCTCTCCCATAATCACAAGAAAAAAGACCTAGATCTCTTAATGACAGATTACTGTTTAAAGAGACAAAATATGAGTGAACCTAATTTCCTTCCTTCAGTTTCTTCCCTTGACTCCTTTCTTCCTATTCCTTTCTTACATGGTCTCCTTTATGGTGCTTCATATTGCCATTGTTTGTTCCACCTAAAACAATAAAAAAGGCTGACAGAGATCATCCAGGTTGGCCACCTAAACAAGATCTGTGAGAACAGACTGAAAAAGTCACATCCATCTTCAGCTACAACAGGCTCACCAAACTCCCCCAGCTACTCTTCCTTCAGCCTCCCCCAGTTAAGCGCACAATGAACACCTGTGTTAGCTGAATGCTTCCGGCAAGGAACATTGGAGACAACTCAAATCTCACCCATCCTGCCCACCTTCATGTATTATGAAAACATTTTAGAAGTCTGTATCTCTGTCCTTTAATTAAATACAGAACTGTGTGTGCTGCGTTACCATTTTATAGCCACAGTGCCACCATTAGCAACTTTGTGCAAAGTTAACTTAGACATAGGTCATATTTTTTTGCATTGTTCAGCTGTTTACAATATAATTAGTGGTTGGTCAAAATTTTGCTACGGGCAACGTAGAGCTTTTCGGGTTTTTTGGTTTGTCAAGATTGCCATGTGAAATTATTGTTACTGATATACTTTCTAAGGAGATGTAATTTGTAAATAGTTCTTCCTTAGAAAGCGGAAGAATATATTTAAGAAAATACTGAATACTTCAGCAAAAAAAGAAAAAATAAGCCTGGATAAAGAAACTACTGTGCTGCATATTTTCATATTACCACAAAGTATATTGGGGAGAGAAATGAGTGATCCACGCTGGTGTTTGTAATGATATGAATTGGCTGAAAAACAAGCAGAGGATGGAAGAAAAGATTGTCCAGACACCACTTTAACAACCACTTGATCCTAATGTGAAAGGTTATTGGTTTTCATACTTCTTTTTATTCCTCAAGCTTAGCCCTGCAGAAGAGAGTTCAGCTATCTGTCTCAGGCTATTTTTATCTTTTTCTTTTTTTATTTGTGGTTACTAGAAGCTGACCTTCTGCTATTCATATGCTAAGATCTTCATTACCTTAACAAAGTAGTATACTTAGAAGTGCCATGTCCATATGACTTTTATACAAGCCATTTCAGCCTTCTGTTGCTTTTTCTCAATCTGTGCAATTGCATAAGACTTTTGCAACCTCATGTAAGGCACAGAAAATCTAAAGTCAGAAGCTTGGAAAGTACAGGAGTGTGATGGGCTTGACTGGCCCTGAAACAGGCACAGAGTGGAGCACACAGTGGGGTAACAACTGAGGGGTCCTCTTCACAAAAGGGTTCCCAGACTGTCTTGGACAGCCTAAGACAGAGAGAGAAAAGCTGATGAGTCCCTTTCTCCTCTCCCTCAATACTTTAACGTGCTACTTCACTGGCTGACCCATTCACTCTCCCAATAACTGTGCAATATGGAGGCTGTTTGTAGGATGACACAGATATCCTTTAGAGGAAAGGGAGAGGAGACATCTCCTGTTGGAGACAAATTAGCAGAGAGCTATTGGAAGTGAATTTCTCTTCTTGCAGTATCTTAGAAGTATGGTTAAGTTTAACAGAAGAAGGATTTAGTCATCGATACCATAAGAATATTTATTTGTTGCAACCCGTGTTTGGTATTCAGTGAGAATGAAAAGATGAGGTTCATTTCCCAAGACTAGAGAAGACCTGGGATTTTGGTGAGGAGAAAGAAAAAATCTAAGGATGCTGCAGAGCAAGGTATCTTTTCTTTCCCATTTTCAGGTTAAAAGGAGAGTAGAAAGCTTCAAAAGATTGGTTTCTATCCAATATAAATGCATTATATTGTGGTGGAATGAACAATAAGTTTGGGAAAACTGCAAGTGACTTTATGCCAATGCTTGTGTGTGTTCTCTCCATATTTGTCTCAGGAATGTCTTATGGTCTTTTTGTGGTTATGTTAGCCATGTTGTTATAGCCATGGTTCTCTGCTGTTTCAGTTACCTTGTGGCTTTCTGCTTTCCTCCTGGTCTGACTTGCTTTCTTGCCAGACAAGTGATTTCTCAGCATCTTCATTTGACCCTTAGTAGACATGTCTAGTTTGACACTCATTTGTTTGTTGAAGAAACACTTTTCTTCTCAGCTCTATTTTTGGACATTTTCTTGTCCTATCTTTTCCTGACACATTCTGCTTAATAGGTTCTGGTTCCTTGTTGCCCATAACAGCCTTGCTTGCTTGCTATGATTGCTCTTACCCTGCACTCCATACTGCCTCTGCTGCTCCTGATCATCTTGGTTCTCAAAGACATGCTCTATGTTGCCTTGACGTTTACACAGGTTATTGGATCTCTTGTATTACCACTGACTGATCATTATTCTTGAAGTTAGTGGAGTGGGGAGGAAGACTATGGAAGCTAGTAATGGACAAACAGGACAGGGAGTGCTCTTCTCTAGCAAAATGTGCTTCAAAGCTGAAAGCTGTATTAGACCATTTGCACAGCCTAGAGAATGGCTACAGGAAGATTTCTACTTTATTTCAGCCAGCAGTTTCTCCTGTGCACTAGAATGCTGTGGGCTTTAATGGACTTTCTGGCTGCTCAATTTTCTTAAGCAATTTGACTGTTTTCTGCATTATTTTCTTTCTTTAGCTAATGTCTTCCTGTGGAGAGACACCTGAACATGCCTTAGAAGAGCTTTCTCAATTACATTTTGAACCCTCATTTGGCACAAATATAGCACTAAAAAGAATGCCTGGAAATCCCCAGATTGCTTTTCTGAGACACCAATTTTCAGCTGCTCTGGTCACTTTAGCTGCTTCAGTGTCAGTAATAAGTGGTCCTTTCAAAAGCTGTAGCTCTTACTTGTTCCTATTTCAGTGACAAAGTAGGAAGCCAGATCCTCACCAAGTATAAATCTATTTTCTACTGGTGTTAGGAAGCCCTGCTCAGCTGTACCCAAGCTGAGGCCCAAAGTCTTTGCCCAGGGACGAGATAAAGAGCAGCTGAAAGGGTGGCAGTAAACAAAGCAGTCAAGACCATGATGATGGGTATTCAGGTGATAAGCTGTGGCTGAGACATGAAAACAGGATTTGTTTTCTAAGATATGAAACTGTCCCCAGCTGCTTCTCTTTCATCATATCATATCTTCGTTTACAAGTGCCCTGACAGGTTTCCTGTTGCTTTTTATAACATTCTAGCTAATTTCACCTGTTACCCTGCTCTCCTCATCAGTCCACCAGCTCAGCCCTTCACCCTGTGTACTCAGCACCTGTCTTGCAGGGTAGAAATAGCTAGAAACCCCACCATGCTCACCAGGCTGCAGTCTTCGAAGACACACAAACTGATAGACAAAAAGGAACAGCCAAATCTAGCACATGGTTAAATTTAAAGGCACTCAGTATTTCCAGTTCAAACCCTGTCCCAGAACCTTGTGAAGGCTTATTTTGAATTTTAAGCCTTGTGAGGGGGTGGGGATTGAGATATATTTATACATGTCTGATGTAGTCAAATGCTGGTGAAATCTGAATGGTTTTGATTTTAAAACTGGGGAAGAGTCAAGATCCAGGACTGAATTTTCAGTGTTTACTTTTCCTGGAAATACCAAGCAAAATATTGACTCAGCCAAAAAGATACAAATGCTAGTGAACTTAGGAGCACTTATTCTCCTGATGCTTCAGTGTCTGTAGAATCTTACTTTGTCTCCTGTCACAGGGAGCTTTATTTAAGAAACTAATACATTAGGAAGTTGGTAAATATTGTATGGCTTGCTTCAGTTAAATACAAAAAGTGAGAGAAAATAATCTTTTAAAGCACAAGGCTTCATCTCTCAAGTTTTGTGCTTGGAAGAGAAGAGCCTGGGAGGGCATCCAGCCTTGCTATAGCTGCACCACTGCACTGTGCTGATAGCAAATATCTGCCACTGCCATTCTGCATCCTACAGTGGGTTTTGCTACTTCCTGCACAGTAATGTCAAAAATTTAGAAATTAGTGTCTTCATCTGTGGTGACTTTGACCATGCAGTCTCAAAGCAGGTTTTAAAGAATATGAAAAATCTGATGCTGCTGCTCTTCACTATGGTAACTCTTGTCCTATTTTATATTTTCAATACCTTACTGGAATTTTCGTAGCTATATAGGGAATTATGTCACATTTTCCATTAATCTTAGAGGCACATATACCTAACCCTACCAAAAAGCTTAACAATTCCAAACTTTTCCCTCCAAACTTTGCTGGACTGTTGTGTAAAGTTGGATAGCTAGTACTTGCTAGTATATATAAGGCAGAATGACAATTAAGTGAATTTATTTGCAGTAAAAGATATTTTAAAATACCACAACATCATTAATATGGTTACAGATAACTACAGAAGAACATTTCAAGTCATCTCAGCAGATTTCATGGGTTTGCTTCTGACATAGCTGTTAGGTACTGCAGAGCTACAGCTAGAGAGGGAAATGAAAGGTTATTTTGGATTACTGTCATGAATGTAGTACGAAGGGGAATATAATTGTTGAAAAAGCAGGCAAAATTGTGTATTTCATACACTTACTCTTTGTAAATTGCATATGAATTCTTAATAGAAAAAAAGGAATGCTACCTACTTCATGAAACATGATTAAGAGTCAAAATATAATGAAACAAAGTGCAGCTGTTGATAACAAACTGTCCGATGAAAGGATGACTTCCTGTTAGCATCCTTTAGAACTGCCAAAATGATGCACTTTTGCATACTGAAAGAAATAGATTGTATTGTTTGTCTGCTGCTTTATACACCTACGCTGTGATAATATTATCCTCCTGTGGATCTGCTGTCAGTCCAGTATTTTATAATTGACATTTTTCTTCTTGTTTCTTTATATTAAAAAAATTATAAAACCTATAATTTCTTGCCATACACCATACAAAGCAAAAAAAGTATACATTACTCTGCTTGAGCAGTGCTCCTGCCGAATGAATCAGCTAATACAGGCTGTGTTTTGATCCTGTGTTGTGCTAATGCATTAGCTCCTGGTGCTGGCAGGAATGTTTTGACCAATGAAGCCATTAGGTGCCTTGGGACCTGCCTACCCAAGACTACAACTTTTTAAGTGCAATTTATCTCCTAACACAAAGTAATGCAGTTTTACTTTTGCATAGGTCCACTTTTGAAACCTAAACTTTAGCCTGACCTTGTGCTTGTTGAGTTGGTGACAAGCTTCCCATTTGTAGTCAAAATGTTTAACCTTCACTGTGCTTGCATTAGCTCAGTATACCCTTTATGTGTGCTCATCTTTATTCAGGAGAAAAAGCAAGCTTGGTTTCAGATTTCTTCAGTGTCCCTGATGAAGTTGAAATTAAAGTGCTACCCACATGATTAATTTGGTAAGTATTTTGAGGCTAAGGCTTTGGTAAGGAAGTCACAACTTAAGATGACTCAAGGATCCTTACTGACCTTAAGTTACAAGAATACATAGGTGGTAGGTAGCAGTGCATACAACAATGCCTGGTATTCCTTGTCTTCTTCCCTAGATAATTCAAATGACTTTTCTTTTGGGAAACATTAATTTTCTGGAAGTTCTGAGCTGGCTCAGGAGCTGATTATGTTTGCTTGCTTGTTTTGTGAGTGTAGATTGAGCTAGTTATTCTCTTTGGTAAGCCATTTTTGTATGCTTTTAAGTGTTCCTGTAAAGCCTATTTGTGAAATAAGCCTTTCATAAATCAGAACAAATTAGTTCTGTTTTCACCTCCCTCACATAGAAATGTAGGAAAAATCACATGATATCAGTGCTTAGCAATGGCATAAATGGAAGAGTGAGGATTTTCAGTGCCAGAAAGGCATTAATATTGCCAGGGCTGCAGCATTATTTTAATGAATGTGTAAATGTGTCCAGTAAAAGAAGGACTTCTGTTGTGACATCCTCCAAAAGCAGGGTATGTCTTGCATAATTTCAAACTTGTTTTTAGAAACTGAAGATTTAATTTGAATACTGGGTTTTCATCCAGCTTTGAAAAAATAATTGTGGGTAAAATGAACAAGAATAGGGCCTGAAAAATAAGACTGGAAGTGGAACAATGGACACACAGTGGACATAACTCTAATTCTGCTATTTAAATACTTTCAGGTATATGAACAGATCATTAGAAGACAAAGACCAGGGCTTTTCAGAAAGAACTGGACAATGATTTATATCTGAGTATTCTCTTTTATTTTGAAGGGAATTCGCCTATGGTAATGAAATTTCTGGACTGATTTTCTGTAGACATTTAACTGATTGAAGAAGTTCACCTTCCCTAATACATAAGCAAAGCAAATTGGAAACTTGAACATAACATAATTCTTGCTGGAAGTGCTTACACTCCAATCCATTTGAAGAAGTCTGGCTGAATATTTTTCATGAAAGGACCAAATTAATTAGGTTAAATTACATGAAACTTCTCATTCACTTCTACTTACAACTTACATTTGATAGCATACCACAAGAAATGACGACAGTGCATGGGAAATGGGAAAATCAAGAGTTCATCTAATTTAAGATCATGAGACAGAAACTTTTGCAGATATTTTGAGGGTTTCTATATTTAGTTCTGGATGGTGTAGGTGTTTTAATACCTAGATTTCCTTCCTCACAGATCATCCTTTTCTTCGCATAGCTCCCTTAAAATTTAATCAGCATGGCAATATAGCAATATGTGTGGTGTCAGTTACAACAGGGGACTAGTGTGTTAGCTGCCATGCTAGCTCACAAGACAGTTCTTCTGCTCAGAAAAATACAGATGGCAGCTCACATCCTACAGCAAGACGTGTACAAGTGGAAAGGGGCAAAATCGGCTAATTCTGGTGGCCATTTTAAGATAGGCATGATATTATTCAGATTTTTTAGTCTGCAAGCCTTGAAGTCAAACTCCAAAAACTTTGCTTGCAGCTATATACTGTATATAACCACAGGGTCAAAAATTGATGATTACTTGCAGTCAGTGAACAGCTGCAAAGTAAATAAGTTTTAACACAATTTCTTAGCATTTCACTGAACTATAATGACAAAATAAATCCTTATTCCCATTCTTCATAGCAGCATAGCTTCCTTAACTCTGTGGATCATGATCCAGTGGTTAAGGATATAGATAAGGCAGATTCAATTCCCTGCACTTCTGCAGACCTCTTGTGTGATATTAGACATATCACTTAACTTGTCTGCCTCAGGCTTCATTTGCAAAATGGGAATAGTATGTTATTTTAAACATCAGACAGTTGTTGCATGAGCAAGAATACACATACCAACTTGTGCACCAGAAGGGCAGGAGTTGAAACAGTTTATTTGCAGGCTTTGACACCTCCATTCAGATTCATCCTTTGCACTGAATGAGACAGACATTCAGCAGAGAAAATGTGGTAATTCTTAAAACTGCATCATAAAACATACACGCACAGGGTGAGATTCAGGTATCACACAGCATTAATTCTGCCTTCTCTTGGATTTAAAACTTTGTTTTCTTAATCTAATGAGTTTGTGTGCGTATGGTACATGAGGGTGTTATTTTTTAGGGGTTTAGGTATTATTATTTAGGTTTATAAGGGTGTTTGAACCCAAAGATGTTTCGAAGATTTTTGTGAATTTTCACCTCCCAAATTAGAGGAGCATAATATTAACATTTCTTTTCACCCATTTGTATATATATTAAAAAAACCTACTTGCTGTAAACTAACAGGCCTATATCTAGCTTTCAGAGTTTTGCTGCTCCTGGAGTGAGAGTCCCCTCCAGTTTGCTGTCTGCAGCTCAGTAGAACTTTTAGCAGATCATGGAGCTCTTGGGGGGAAAAGATTTGTTGCCTTTTCATCAACCTCTGTTTTCCATGGCAGCAGCAAGGCAAAGGAGACAGAAAATGCACAAGGTAATATGGGTGAAAGAAGTAAAAAGGATCAGATAGGTGAGAGTAAGAGGTAAAAATAGACTCTCTAGAGAAGTGGTATGCAACCAGTGAATGAAAAGCTCATATACTTTGTGGAGAAGTGAGAGGGGAAGGAGTTTGATAATACAATGAAAAAAGATCAAAATTGGTGGAGGGAATCCTGAAGAAAAGTGGGGTGTTTGTGAAGAGGCAAAGCATCCATCTCTCTTTCCACAGAGCATAGTTTTGGAGACAGCCTCCCTTTCCATTCCCTTCTCTCCCCAAAGACAAGTTACTGACACGTAAGTAACTACCTTACACCTACTCAATCGTGACCATTCAGCCCCGGCCCAAAGCGTTCCATGGAGCCCTAAGTGAGGCAAGAAGGGTACTAACCATGACCAGCACAGGCTGCAGCAATCACCTGGCCAGTCATCCCTAGTGAGGGACTTGGTGCTGAAATCCTGCAGGAAATGTGCCTCCTCTTCTTTATGGGGGAGTTCAGCATGGCAGCAGCTTGCCCACCCCCCATCAGCCCTGCAGTGGAGCAAGTGGCTGATAGATTGGGATAACAACCTACACCTCTCAGACATACAGAGAAGGGGCCAGACCTCCCCGCAGTGAGGTTCGGGCCTGGAAGTAAGCATGAGAGTAAATCAACCGCTTGTCTCATTCCCAATATGTGTGATTTGGCAGGTCTGCTGATGGAGCTAGCCTGACCCATGTCCTGCTTGATTTTGAAGGTATTGTCATTAATGTTAGCTCCTGAATGAAGTGTTGCAACAGATAAGCCCACGGCCCTGGTAGAGAGTGTATTAAGAAAAGAAAATCAAATGTAAGTAATGTGTAACTAATCACCTATTCTTGATAATGAAGCATTTTTGTGTTTCTGCTGGCTATCTATCAGGTATCATATCAGTTAGATGGGTAGAAAGAAAGTTTTAAAACCAATTACAAATAAAGCCATCTTGTCCCTCTCTGTCCCTTCCAAATGTTTGTTTTCACCCACTTGAAACCATGTTCAACGAGAAAGGAAGAATAGCATTTTACTCTAGAAGGAAAATGAAATTGAAGCCCTGCAAGTGAATATGCACTGTACCATACTTTATTCCTTTTCATGTTAGCATTTGCACGGCAGTCCTAACGCTGCGGTGGCACAGTGACTTGACACTCTGACATCAGTGAAGAAATGCAGGAGATGTTTACTGGTAAAAGATGGCTCAAACTACAAAGAGTTTCCTGACAGCAGGCTGTGCATTAGAGTTAATCAAAATTTACTTTTGTTGATCTTGATTCTAATCAGAGATAGGCAGGCGGACATCAGGTACATACCTTGAAAAAATCCCCTGCTGCACTGCCAGTACTCGTGCATTAAGCTGGTCTTCTATATGCTGAATGAAGCATGTCATGTTTTGTGTATGAGATTAAAACAGAGAGCCTAAATTTATTTTTATATCAGTTCCCTTTATTGAAAATCTCGTATTTGGGTTTTCTGAGCAGATGTACAAGGCAACTGTCACTCTTTATCTGTAAATGCATTTCTGGCAGTCTAAGCTTCAGCTGGATAACTATAAAACAACAGTCATATAAACCTGTAAATTACATGGGATAAAATGCCCTTGCAGTTCATTAGTAATTGCAGTGTTCTCTAACAGAATCCACTGAGATGTTCTAGGCATGAAAATTGCTACGTAACTTTGAGCTACATTTTAACATTCACTCTGAGAAACAGTGTGCTGTTGTTCACTTACATGCCTGAACCCACAGTAGCATTGCCCTGCCAGTTACTTTCTGTTATTCATCACGGAGAGTAAAGTGTATTCTGCTTACAATAAATTGTACAGGAAAACCACCAGTGACGCATATACTTCTGTTGGAAATTATTACACAGATGTTGGATAAGCCTGTGGCTGTTTTACAAGACACCAACCTTGCTGACTTTGAGTTTTCCCAATAGGAACACCTAGAAGATATAGATACAACTTTGGCTCTTACTCTTCAAGGTAATAAGAAAGGGATTTGTTCGATAGGTGAAAGCCAATCTCCTTGAGAATCCTTCTGTCACAACAGCATAGATTTTTATTAGCCTTAGTGCTAACCTGACATAGTGTAGGTATGACTGATCTGTTCATCTACTGCTAATGCAAGAGAATGTGTTGGGATCAAAGTTTGAGATAAGTTCTTGGTACTTCATTTTCCCTTTAGCGCAGGCGATGTTGGGAGCATGCCAAGGACACAGACTGAGGGCCTGGCAATGAGACACTTTTTCTTGCTCACAGAGTAGCAACAGCTTTTTGTACCAGATACATCTTTAAATTCAGTAGGAGCTCTGGTAGTGATGCTCTATAGCCTGTCCCTGCCATATTTCTTTGTGACTTCCTTGACCTTAGTGGCAAAGGATTAGCATAAGAGAAGGAAGAATCACAAAAATATTTTTCAGGAAGAGAAGGAAGCCCAATAGTCTGACAGAGGCCAAATTCACAATTAGACTCTGTTGTTCCCTCATGCAGTTTCAGTAGATGTACGACATTAAAAAATCCCCCCAATGTAAATTACATAGCAAAGATCAAGATTTTGAAGCTAACTTCAGATGTCAGTTATTAGCTTTGCTGAATAGCCAGTTTCTGCAGGCTTCATAAAAATTATATATTTTGTACAGGGTAGGGGTCTTCTTGATATAGTGGCAACCCTCTGCCCAAACAAGGGTGTAAGCTTAAAATATTCTTTAATCCTGTCTTGTCTCTCGAAGACTCCAAGTTTCTGTAGCTTCTTCATTTTTAATTCCTGATGAAAAGCACATAGGAGCCTAATCAACAGGAAATTACATGCCCTGTGCCATGAAGCCCCTAAGCATTTTGGACCAATTTTCAGTACTAAGTTCTGGATGCTCACAGTGATGAGTTTGCAGTGAGTATGGGGGTTTCAAAGATGGGACCTTAAGCATCCAGCTCCATTCCCCAGCATTCCAATGGAAAATCACAACCTCAATCTTTGGAGTTAAAACTAAAAGTGAATGTTTAGTTTAAATAGTTATAAAGACAGCCCGGCCTACAACATCTGGCTTCTTTCATGGGCTGTTGGCAGGGGAGGGAGAGCTTAACTTCACTTTTTCACACTTGTTCCTTTTAGTTTCTGTAGAGTCTTTGCCGTGGTAGTTGATGGAGAGAGCTCTGCTGAGGAGTAGCAGTGACTAACTGCGGCTGGCCCTTGCCCAGATTAGACCAGGAGAGGGAAGTATCTAGCTATGTTCTGGCCCATAATTAATACATATGAGGAAATTGTGTTCTGCTCATGAACATTCCTTGAGGAAATAAAGATTAAATTTGTTAAGTAAATTATTCACTGCAAATTATTCACTCAGCTCCACTTGCTATTCTGAGATTTCTGCAGTATCTAAGGGAGCTAGATCATGCAGGGAGAGGCATGGCCATAAAAGCAGAGGCTGAAGGCATGATTCCTTTCTTGTGTAAAATACAAGTCTTATTTTAATTAAAATAAACAGATTAACACACTCTGAGATTGATTAGCATCAGGGAAAGCAATGTTCAGCCCCAAGGTTTCTCTGAGTCTCCAGTTAAACTTGGACCAGATTTTCTGACAGACAATGAAAAATGAGTTGTTAATATGAAAAAAGTCTCATTTCATTTGCTTTTTGAGAGGTCCCTAGTGTGCTAAACCCTTCAATCTACTTTGCTCTGTACTTTTTAGTTTTCTCAGAATAATCAAGTATTGAAAGGCTAAGTTTACACTTGCAGTTTAGACTGGAAGTGATCTCTCCTTTCAGGACAAGGTAACTGGATGGAGCCACGGAGGGGATACGGCACTGATGCGGCACTTGATATCATGTGGGAGGGAGGCACATAAAGCACTTGAATATCCAGGACCATTCATCATGGTCTATTCATTAAAACTGAATAATGATAATAATATGCTATAAGGTATGTTGCTTTTTAGAAATATTATGACAGTGGAAATCATTCTCATGGGGTCATCTTAATTATTTTTAAGTGGATAGCCTTTTTCCCCATAGGACTTCCCAGAGAGAAAAGTGACATTGCCTGGGTATTTCAAGATGGAGGAGTCAATCCAAGCCCCATAAAATTCACCTGAAAAACTTCTGTTGATTTCACTGGGGCTTGGATCAGGTTCAAAGACCAGCAAGGAAATGGCATAAGTTACCTGCAGTCATATCCAACAGAAAACTGAGCATGAGACTTTTTCTTTTAATTTTACATAGATATTCATTCCCCTGTGAAAAATTAGCTTCAAATACAGAAGATATAAGCACCAAGCTTATTACTAATTTTTAACTCAAAAGAGCTCCTTTTGAAATTTATTGGTTAACTAAATTAAATGAACTTAATGTTATATATGTTTGATTTTCTTCACTTTGTTACTTTTTAAAACTAGTGTGGGTCAACCTTCCAAGGGCAAGAACATAATCAGGTCAGCTTTCAAGCTGCTATAATTTTTCTGATATGTGGATGAGGAAAGGAAGTAGATATGGGTGGGTACTATATCTCTTGAAATGGCCTCTTTCTTCCTGTTTAACAATAAATATTCTACAGAAAGGAAGCTCATATATTACTCTTCAGCTGAGTTCCCATTTTATTAATCATGAAGATTTTAACAGGGGCCTGAGACAGGAAATCACAGTCTAATGATCAGTAGAGTCTGATTTAATTCTCACGTTTAGATCAGATTAAAAAGAAAAACAATATACTGCAATGTACATCTATGTAGATAAATAATCAGGTCTAATTACTATTAAACATACATACAGCTTTCATAACAACATATGGCCCTACTGAATTACTAAGGCTGATTAAATATCAATCGTTAAACCTCCTTATGATTAGAAACTTAAATGGACTTTTCAGGTGTTGTTATCAGATATATGAAAGAAATATATGTCTCAGAGTTAATAATTATTATTAATTAATTATTGATTATTAATAATATCAATTATTATGAGCTCTGATGGATATGTTATAATTAATAATAACAATAATAAATTCAACTCTATTCTAGATTAGTGTAGCTCTGATTAAAATGTGAAGTGAAACATCTTGGTTAATGTGTTGAGGTTCAACATCTGCTCCACTGCAATCCAATAACCTAGAGAACAGTCTTGCACTATATTTGGCAGAATTTCAGCACCTTAACCTCAGTTCCTCCTCCTCTTCTTACCAAGATGGTTCTTAGAAGGTCTGGAAAGGAAAACCTCATTATACCATTAGCATATAATTACTCTTTCATCAGTCAGTCTCAGTCCATTCAGTTGCCCATCCATCAGAATCCAAGGCAGCCTCCAAAACCTTTCTTAAACATTTACATAGAAGTCCAAATAGCAAACTGAAATGGGAATTCATCTGATGAGCAGTGTCTTGTCCCTCCCTGGAGTATCCACATGATAGAGGAAGAAGAGAGCAATTCAGCCAAGAGACTACCTGCCTATGTAGCATTGTCTCCTCATAGATGTTTCAAAAACTTAGAAGTGTTTATGGGACTGGGAAAGGCAATTCTAAGAAATAAGACCTGTGCATTTCTTACTAGGTTTCAACCATCAGTTCTTTTGGTTTTCAGTTTGGATGGTTTCTTGTTTTAGCTTTCCTTGAAATTTGAGTTCAACCATATTAAAAGAATGACATAGAGAAAGAAAGGTCTGTGCACTGAGTATTTGGATTGACAAGAACTTCTGAATTTTTATTTGGTGCAATGGACCTCCACAGTGACTTGCTTTTTAAAAGAGCTTTTATCTTTGCAAAACTTATGAGTAAAAGTTGCTTAAAATAGATTTGCTTGGAAAAAAAATCTGAAAAAGTGTAATCAAAATTTTGAAAGAAAAAAAAGACTTTTTACCAAAGTTTTTTCTTGATACTTACTCTTGAACATTTTTCCTGCAACTTACTTAGAAATAGATTTATTTTTCATTTGTAGTAATGTTAAATTAAGATTTAATTGAAGCTCTGTGGATGGCCCAGAAGTTTGGGGTTTGAAATTGAGAATTCGCCTCCATCTTTCAGCAAAAATTTGGGAATTTTTCATGGTTTCAGGTTTTGTGGCCTACGATTCACAACAAATAAGTTTTACTTAGGATACTCAAGACTTTTGTTTGTTTGACTTTGGCAAATAATATCAAGCAAAATGAAGCAGAAATTCAAAGCTATCTTAATACCTCCACTTCTATTTGGCCTCTGGGCTGTTTTTCAAGAGGGTATAAAGGACCGTTGTTGTTCTCCTCTGTCTCTTTGTTGTAAGCCTTCTGTTAGGCTTGCTTTTTCTCCCTGTGACTTTGTCACCAAATCAAGGACAACAGAGGACTGAAAAGTGCTATTTTAGGGAGTCCAAATTCTGTGATGAATGGCAAAAGATTATTCCACCATGCAAAAGAAAAAGATGGCTTTAGAAAACTTCCCTTCTCTGCCAAACAGTGAGCTTCAATCTCATTGCTTTTATTGCATTACTGTAGAGCTAAGAGAGAAAGGGATGAATTAGGGACCAGCTAGACCATGTACCACAGTGCAGTGCGAATCTGCTGGGGGATAATGTACTTTGGTCCTCTGAACAGCTGAGTACCTTCTTCACATTTGAGTCCCAGCAGAAGCTGAAATGAAAGGTGCAGTTAGTGCCACAAGGCTGAGTGGGGAAAAATGAGAGAGGAAAAGAGGATGATTTTCTTGAGGTTGTCCAAAGTCTTACTGAGGCCTGATGATGACACAGAAGGAGATAAGTCTTAAAGCATTTCTCACTCTGAACCCTTTCCTCATTTTCAACTCATCTCCTTAGTGCACCTCTTTCTTTTCCCCATCACTTCCTCCCCTTCTTCTTCACTCCCTCCCAAACAAAGATTTCAGCTCACTCACCCATGCCGCAAAGCAGCTGCGTGAAGTCACATCCTGATAGAATAAGGAACTGCGTAACTGATGTATGCTTGTGCAGTACGCTTTGTTGTACTTAGTTTGGTTACAAGCTAGTAGCAGTTGCACATCAGCTGGATAAACCTGAATTAAAAATGTTGAAGAGAAAACCATCTAATGTGTCTGATAAGGAGAAAAGTCAAAAGCCAAAGGTAAGAATGTTTATTTTTTATTGTGAGTGAATAATGACAGGAATTCTTAACAATTTTTAAAAGGAGGATTTCCTTTTAAATCCTAGCTTCAGGATTTCTTGATGTGCTAGCAAGTGCCTCAGGGGTATAATCTAACAAATCTGTTTATATATACTCACTTTATAAAAGTAATGATCCAATTCAAGGGATCATCATTGTGAAGCTGCTATAGCTGTGCTAAAGAGTCTTAGTACTGGACTTTGTCTATTGTTATATGCTCTGCATCAGTCTTTTAACAGAGGGGCTCACAAAAATCTCCCTTTCCATTTCATCTATGATAAACAGATGATGTCCCACAAAAGAGTGTGAGAATCAGTAAGGAATTAGAAAAGCTATTAAATTTGTTCCATATTTTAATAAATTTGCTTCTGCATCATCGTAACCAAAGGAGAAGGTACTTGGCAATCAGTGTTTGTCATCTTCACTTCTCTGGGAATTATTATACTTTCAGCCTGAAATAAATACTCTGAATAAATTGATAATATGCTACAGTGGCCACTTTCCACAATCTGGAATTGCAAGAAAGAAAGTGAGAGTTTTGCAAGATACATAAGGATGTCTTCTGTGCTAGAAATTTATTTTCAGTCTCTGGACTGGGTGCAGAATGACCTTTGCAAGTGTATAGTAAGCCTGAAGAGAAATGGCTACTGCTAGACCTGAGTGCATCAGTATCCATTTTTATTTCAGTTTGCCAGTGCTAAAAATTTAAATAAGAGATTACAAAAGCCTTTTAGTATATCTCTGCTCTCAGTAACTCACTGTCTCCTAGTTTACAGACCCATCTCCTCATTGTTTGGGAATACACCTCACTTTGTGATTTCTGGGTCCTAAATATTATTGCAGACACTATTTCAGCAGGAATGTCTTCTAGTTTTACTCAGCATTGGCTTTTGTGTATTGCACTATCATACTGTTGTTTAAAGACAGGGCAGAAGTATAATTAATATCTAATTATACTATATGTTAAGGAAGAAATGACCATGAGAGGCTCTGTGGATGGGCTTTGTTTTCCTATCTGTTAAATAATTTCAAAAACAAGTTTTGGTCACTCTCTTCTTCCAGAATAATACATACCTTAACAACAGTCTGATTTTTTTTTTTTTTAATTTTTTTTTTTCCACACAGTTAGTTATTCATTCATGAATACACTCCATGCTATTAAAATGCTGGCATTGTGGCTTCTCAGAAGAAAAAAATCATGGTCATGGATTTGATTCACCATATGCGTAAAGCAGGGATAAAAAGAGTCTAACGACTTGGCTGAGTGTCAAACCTGCTGCCTTTGCTGTGCTGAGTTTGTTTTATTGTAAATGTTTATAAAAATGGAAAGGTCTTGGTGAAGCAGCTCAGGATGTCTTTCTGCCTCAGTAGTGTGCTTTGAAACACTTCAACTACTGTAGTCCCACTTTTGCACAGAATTGTGCAAACTTTCCACGGTGAGAATGTTTTTGCTGAATGTGCTATTCACAAAAAGGGTGTGGGGGGAAAACAGCCCCACGTCGCATGGTATGGAAATCTTAGTTTGTTGTATCATGTTTCAAAACATGCTCTGTGGAAGCAACGCAAATACTTAAGTTGCTTAATACTGAATTGGGTAACATGGGACGCAGGTCCTTACCTCCCAACAGAAATTACCGGATTTCACAAGTGACCTCCCTCCATCACTTCCTGGCCACCCCTGCTCTGCACAGGCAATGTTTGGTACCTCCTCATACTTGCAGGGCAAGATGCTGTTGTCACTGTGGAGGTCTTGGGCTACCTCCTTGCCTTTAGGCAGCTTAGATGCCCCAGTGTCTCCAACACATCCATATGGGGCTAACACAAGAGCCATGGGAGAGCCATAAGGTTTGGACTGTTCAGTGAAAATCAGGTTTGCTACTTTAGGCCCTCAAAGAGGACACCAGAAAGATCTTTTTAGGTAACTGAATCTTACCCATAGCAACCAGTTGTCTTTATCACAACCGGATGAACTTCTGTGCATTAATTCAAGTGTTTCACCAGGATTTTCTTTTTAATCCTTTTGCTTTTATTGCTTTCTAATGTGAAGAATATCAGCATCCAGTTATGCCTTTTGACAAAGTTGAAGGAATACCATGCAAGGCTGGTGTTAAAACCCTTCTCGAGGCAATTCGTTGTCCCTGTATAAAGCCTCTTGTAGTGGTCTGCAAGTCAGTGACCAAAGCAGGACTAATACAGATTTTCAGTATCTTACTGCCAGTTCTCTGTGTGCAATGCGTTTATTTTACTTTATTGATTACTGTGGTGCTTTAAGGGATTTCTGCAGATGCATTAGGTGCTACATAGACAAAAAGTAGCATCTTGCAACTCTCAGTGTCTGCTATGAAAGAGTTGATACTTGTCCATTGCCATGAAATAGCAGTGTTGCAGTTTGTTTCGTTCTACAGGATTTCTGTAGTGCTGTAGTCATGCTAATAACTTCTTTGCATACCTGGCAGCTTTTGCATATGCATGGCTATGCATATAACTACTGTATGCTTTGTATGTAAAGTAAATAAATAATCATTCATTGATAGGCAAAAAAAATCTACACCTGGTGTCATCCCAGAGAAACAGGGAGAGAAATGCAAGAAAAATGTTTTTAAAAGACATACTGGAAGGATTCTGATCCTTTGCCAATGTTTATCATTGTGGCTGCACATACTGCCATGGGACCGTACATTTATACCTTGTATAGTTGAACTATAAAGGAGAAGTCCTAAGGCTTAAAAATATCCTGCTTAATATTGAAGAAATTCAACCAATTGAAGGGCTAAGCTCTCTATTTCAAGCCTGTCTAATCTAACTTATCTCTCTATCCAGGTCCTTAACTGACTTTCTATGACAACAGAACCTGTGCACCTCCCATCAGGGCATCCATCAAGAGGCAGCTCCCTCTCAGTGCTTCCTTGCAGTCCTCATGTGCCCCCTTTCTTTTCCGTCAGACAAGACATGGTTCAGTTTACATGGCATAGCTGTTCTGAGCTGCAGTATTATTTGTAGGCAGGTGAGGTCAAACAAACAGCATCTTGCACCTAGCCCTGAGGTTTGTGGCCATGCTGATGGCCAGAGCCAGCCGAGCTCCAGAAGCTCACTGCAGGGTGAGCGTGTGTCTCCTGCATTGCTGGAGTTTTAGCTGCAGAGCAGGAAAGTACTGTAGCAAGTGGGGGGAAGGACACTTTTACTACATGTGTTTCAGCCAGGAGTTTGTGCAGTCTGTCCCACCACCATTTAGAGACCTGGGGAGGAAGAGAGCAGTTGGCTTAGAGGATGAAACAAAGACCCCTAAAATCACCTGGATTTTAGCCTCTTTGGCCCTTATGATGTTACAGATGTCAGCGTATCTGGGGAGTGGCATGAAGCAGATTTAGAAAGATGGTAAGAAAAAACATTCCAAGAAATTATCCAGGATCTAGTCTTCTCTTTTTTGATATGCTTCAGGCAGCACCATATCCTGGCACCATATAAATAAAACACGATTAAAGCATTTTGTGGCTATTCTGCATTCCACTTTGCACTGTTTTACACATTTGACCAGGTGCAAATAATCTGTAAAACATCCCCGGATTGTCTTGCCCACTTCAAGGGATGTAATGTGCTGGGTAGAGCCTATTTCTTTCTCTCTCTCTCTCTCTCAAATTCCTCCAGACATAGCAAACTTGAGAACTGCCTGATGATTCTTGGCTTTACTTCAAGCTGAAGCAAAGACTACTTTGTGCCACTTTTCTCTGGCTTGACTGAAGAAAGTCTTGTGTCATTATTCTACATGACAGTTGATCTATGTTTATGCTAAAGGTTTGAGACATTTTTGTTTCCTTATTCTGCTTCCAAATGCGCTCGGTGCTTGAAACTCAACTTACTTCTGGTGTGTAAGACAATTCAGGGTCAATGCCTGTGCATTTTGTTTAGGCAAAAATATGTCCAAGCTTCTAATTAAATCAATATTTGTCTACTTAGGTGACGAACTATTATTTATTTTCAGGGTTATGAGAAAATACTGACAAATCCAATGGGAGGCAATATTTTAACGTGCAACTTTGTTTCCTAGTATTATTTCATACCAATAATTTTCATTTTTATAAGCTTTAAATGAAACCCTGCCTCCACGGAAATCAATGCACATTTTTGCCATAGACTTAAGGCCACGATTTCCCCTTTTTATAAATTCTTCACAGAAGGCCTGATCCTGATTCTGATAACATCTAAATGAATAAATTAGCTGTGATCCTATTGATTTCAATGTGATTTGTCATCCAAGTAAGGTTTATCACTTGACTAAGTGTTTGGAGCCTGTAGTGCAGACAGATGCTATAAGCAAGTTTTTTAGTGCTGCTTTTTTCTTAGATGGTGGCTTGTGACTCTCTAATGGGGAATACTTATTAAAGAAAAGAAAACAGAAAATAGGCACAGCAAAACACCAAAAATAATTCAATACATAATTCGATCTTCTGTAAGACAAGATCTGCAGTGCAGAGATTGCTCAGTGTTAATGAATATTAACTAAGATTTATCCTTGAGTGTAGAAAGCTGAGGGTTTAATTTTATTTCAAAGGTAAAGACTGGTAGGGTTCTGAAAACAGCAAATTTTATATTCTTTTTTTTTTTTTTCCCCTGAAATTTTGAGTGCATAATAAATGAGCCACCGCTAATGTCACAGATGCTAATTTTCACAACCATGACTGAAGTGATGTTCGTTTCCATTTGCATTTCATTCTAACAATGATGAGAGGTGATGAGTTGATGATAAGCTGTTTTCACCGTACTGCCCGCTGTGCAAATTTATGCTTATAGGCAAAGATGACACATAGTTCTGTCATTAAAGGTCTTTACTGCATTTGCTCTTGAAGAAAGACTGTTTGTCAAAATCCTTTTGAACTCTGTTAAATAAGCATAAATGGATGACAACATCTGGGAAGCAGTTTTAAGAATCTGGTTTATAGTGGAAATACCTGTGGGCCTTTTTCAGGGAGGGTTCAGAGAAAGAATAAATGATACTTGTAATAACCATGTATGTGTAGATGGGGAAAAAAGGGATTGCAGGTTACACTTCAGAAGGTGTTTCCTGTGGCCCTCAGGCTTCATAAAAAAACTAGAACAAGGTTAGAGTTAACCTTGGATGTGAGTGGAAGGCTCTACAATCTTATTATTGCTCCTCTTACCTCTGGTATTTTTTCTTCATTTATATTATCATCTTCCTTCTTGAACATCAGCCAATTTTTTTTTTCAACAGCAGTTTCAGAAAGTTGTTCATGTCTTAACATATATGTTAGCATATCTCTTGTAGTAAGGTCTTGAACTTTGAGGAATTTTGTTTTCTCACCAGAAAGTAAGGGGTCTGGGTCTTTGTGGGGCAAGAACAGCCATCTCTCTCCTGCCCCTTGCCAGGAGGCTGATTGGGATGTTCAGACTCCACATTTTGAGGCTCAAATCAACACACAGGCTTGTTGAGGGCTCACACAACTCTAGACTAGCTCGTGTGCCAAAGGAAAAAATGACATCTGTGGCCTGGTCCAGTCCTGGCCTCTTTTGTGTGTTCCCTTGATTACAGCACCTTTTAAGTTTTGAGCAACTTTGTGGAAAATTCAGGTAATTTCTTACTTCTTCCCTGTCTTGGTTTTCCTTCACTAGCCAGGCTTAAGTCCTTAATAGCAGAATATTTTAGAACAAGTGAGAGCAAATCTCCTGTAGGGAATATTTTCATATTAATATTAATTTTGCTTGGAGTAACAAACCTAGTTTGGTTCTTCATTTGTTTTCCTAAGCAAGCAAAAGCATTTCAAGATGAACCACCTTCTCTGGCCATTTTTAGAAACCGGACAATCAACCACATCCTTTATAACTACTCTCTGATAAATACTGTAGCACAACTACCAAGGTGACATAAATCAGCATTAGTTGCCTTTAAATTCCTTAATTAGCTTTATAGAGCAGATGACTTACTTCAGTATTGTGTTTCTAGGAAACCCAAAATACCCCAAATTGAACATTGGCCAAGATACCTGACACTGCTGGGAAAAAAGCAGTAACTGTGTACAGGCAGGACCGACAGAGGATGTGGCCTACAGTTTTCTGTAGGTTTCAACACTCTTCTAGTAATCTGTGTCATAGCATAAATCCAGACTGAAGTCATTATAAAGCCATCGCTGGCCAGCTGGTAAAAGCAATTTGTGGATGGCTACAAACACTTTAGCCAGAAGACTCAACCCCTTGACATGTGGGCAGAAACCCCCAGCAATACGCACCGCAGAGAAGGAAAATGAAAAGAATTCTGGGCCTCTGTAATCACAATATCCCTTAACTTCTATCTTCTCAAAGCTTGCAACAGAGACAGCAAAGTTACTTCAGTTCTTAGACATAGTTATACTCTTCTACAAACTAGCAATGTCAGTGTTTTTGCTCTAGACATTTTGCTGCTTGGCACCAGGCTACAGATTACATATGCTCTGAAATAAGTCATATGTCCTTTAAACCATCCAAATAGAAAACTTTGTTTCGTACACCAGATGAAGGCATCTGTGTGCACGCGTGTTGATATTCCACAGGAAGATGAATGACCACCTACCTTTTTCCCCAAGTGAAATCTCTCCTGTATACCTGCTTCTTCTTACCTTTCTAGCTTTTTATATCTTGTTCCATTTACAGTGCACTCAAGAGCATGTTCTTACTTTTTTTGTTCTTCACAAACTTCCAGCCTAGGGAAAAATCTGGAGATTTTTAACTGCTTCAGGGAAGCTGCTTCTTTGACTATACATATTATACACCATACTGCCACTTTTTTTACCCATACCTCTTTGGTTTATTCCATGGATACACAGGAAGCTGGATAACAACTTCACCTGTACACAGTCAGGCTGCTTAGTTGCCAGTTGTAACATCTACTGGCATCTTTCTGGTAAGCTGAATGTCAACAGCAAAGGGTCTGTCATCTCTAACCATCACCCAGCATTGAGGACGACAAGAAGCTTTCTTTGGGAAAAACGTCTAGTGATCCACCTAATGTTTTGCACCATTATGTCTTCTGGATGGAGTTTTAGTCAGTTTCCTACCCTTTTATGTCTTCACCACTTTTATAATCTTCACAAGAACAACCAAGTAACCTCACACTCCTGTCCTTGATTTCCATGGGATACTGAATGGTTACTTCCTTGAGAACCATAGGAAGTTCTAAGGTCCTCTACTTGGTCATGTTGACCTCATTCAGAAGGTGCGGTAGGTTTGCTGTTCTTTCAGGTATGTTGAAAGGCAAGTGAGATACGGGCTACTGGAATACTTAAGTACTTGGTTTTAGGTTTTTCTGCAGGGTTTCTCATGGCTTCTTCAGGGAGAAGAGAAGCAGTATAGGAATGCCATTCAACCAGAAAGCATGGAAAAGCTATGGTGCGGTTTCATGTCTTCCCTTTACCATTACGTTTGAGATAGAGATGGAGCTTTGTCACTGACAGCCTGCAGCCGTGAGATAAAGAAATCAGCTTCACTTAGCAACAGCACAGCCAAAAGCAGATGTGTGAAGATGAGATGACAAAGTGGCCGAGACAGCTGAATGAGCTCATGCAGCTTGACTCTCTGCTGCCTTCACCTGTGCAAAGTGAATGCTGAGCTTTACCACTCCTGAGTTGCTTTCACTCGCCACAGCTGTGCTGTCTTTCTCCTATACTTCTGTCTGTCTGCCTCCTTTTTAAGGTCGGATGTTAAATCCAAAAATCACTTCACAGAGCTGGAAAGGGGACATGGTTCACTGATGGATGAGCAGCTCAGAGCCTTTGTAGAGGGTGCATGTGATGATGGTAGAGTAGGCAGTCAGCTCTAGTGACAAGTACATGGCAGGGCTCTTCCGATATTGTCTATTGGGGTGTTTCCATGATTTTCTTTCTGTCTCTATAATGGAGCTTATATTCACTTGATTAATGTGTCTTGTTAATTGTGTCTACATGGGTGAAATTTTCAAAACTGTGTGTTTGGGATTTTGGTTAGTATCTGAGGGAATGGGAAGAGCAGACATGTTCCTACCCACTCATGAAAGCCTAAAACCTTGTAGCTGGCACAATCCCCTTTGCAATGAAAAGCCAGATTTGAGTAGGATTTGGAGTATGGCCTTGAATTTGGGCTTCACATAACATCTCACAGCTTTCACTGGTCTCTGTGCCTGCGTAGCATCCTCTCATTGGTGAGTATCTCTCAACTATATGTGGTTTTCATGGAGGTTGCGGGAGCAAGGGAGGGGTGAAAAGCTTAGTCTCAATTTAGTTGTGAGTCAGAATGAAAACACACTTCAATGTCTGGTACATTTGTTTTTCCTGAGATGAAACTGTAGTTTTCCACTAAGCTGTGATTGCAATAACCCCATGCCACAGAGATAACTGAACAGAGAGAGGGGAAATGATGTGCCCATACTAGACTAGTACAATTTGCTGTACCCAGTACTCTCAGTGAGCTGTTGATTGTACTCATTCCTTTCTGGTATAAGACTGACCTGAACAGAACCAGGATGCTATCTTGTGTTCAGACTAGATTTTTTTTCCTGGGATTGCAGTTATAGAACTTATGCCACAAAGAAAACACAGAATTTAACACATCATAACCTCTGCACTAAGAAGTATTCTTACACACTGCTAAATTACTAGGAAACCCTGAGCTGGAAACCTTTCAGCTTCCATACTGGTCCAAACCCAAAAGCTTACTGAGTTTATTTTGTAAGTTCAAATTTCCAAGGAGCATATTTTAGATTCCCAGGCATATGTTGTGCAAGCATGTCCAGTTTTTGAAGCCTGCAAGGCTGCAGTGAAGTGCCACGTGTGCTTTCTTCAACTGGACAATAAGGATAACTTTGGCCCATTGAGGGCAATAAGCCAACATTGGAACTCAGCCTTCTGACAAGGGAGGATACATGAAGGGGAAAAAAATCGTACCACTGGTCATCATTTTAGGGAGTCAAAAGTTAACCCACTGTAATGAGTATCATCTTTTTTGTTTGTTTCATTTTCTAAGGTAAAAATAATGTAAATAAATGGACATATAGATTTGATGAAACACTAAAATTCACAGTGACTGATGATAGATACTGCACTGAATTTTGCTTCTCTACTGTACTGCATCTCCATTAAAGCAATTTCACTTAATCTCACTATGGATTCATTAATCAAGTGTAGTCAGGATGTCTGAAGGGAGATAATGAGGGGGAAAAAATTGGCCTATTGTTTGGATCTTATTCTTCAGCTAATTAGTTTGTTTATCATGCTCCATAATATTTGTATCCCGATAAATAAGTTCCAGTCGCAATTAGTTATCATAACAGATGACTAACACATCTTTATCTACTCACAAGTTCAAAATTATTCCATAAATAGATCAATTAACTTAGTGTTCTCTTTACATCGCATGCCTATACAGATTTCCAACCTTCAGTATCAGTTAACAGTGAAATGAAAACAAGGTGGACCATCAGGATTTTAAGATTTTCTCCATTTTAGCCAAAGGTGCAAGCATCCATGAAGACAAAGTCCTTAAATCTACATCTTTTTCTCTAAGCACTAAGATCCTAAATGCACACTGCAGTACCAGCAGTCTCTTAGTGCCTTCCAAAATTTCTCCTCTAAAGAGCCTAAGAAAAGATTTGTTCATTTTTTACTCATTTTTCACTCATTTAGGATTACATACTGTATATCTGCCCCACATCAAGCTGTCACTATATTACTTTAAAAAAAAAAAAAAGTTGAGGTTCCAAGAGCCC
Organism: Morus bassanus; assembly: GCA_031468815.1. Lineage (NCBI taxonomy): Eukaryota > Metazoa > Chordata > Aves > Suliformes > Sulidae > Morus > Morus bassanus. Next base: position 112,189,337 of record CM062568.1, read on the forward strand.
AGTGGTGTTGGAGATTGCTGAAGATGGGAATGTTTATAAGCTCTGTGATATTAACTGCAGCACTCAACCTCAGGTGACATAAAGCATGCAAAAAAGAACTTTCTGTCAGTTTTATTATTTCTAAAAAGGTTCCCCTTGAAAGAGAAGAGTGACCTTGCTCTGCTGAGCTGACATATGCCACTGAATTAATGGCTAAGCTTTGCTGTAGGGAGGCTTGCAGAAACATTACAACTCCAATGGCTGAGTTTGCTGTGAACATTAATCAGGAGAACCAACACGATGTATCAAACACTCATTTAAAAGTAATAAAAAAGTAACTCTCTTTCTCCCCCCTCCCCCAAGTTTCTTAGAATTAGCTTATTGTTGGTCATTACCTGTTGTCAAGGATAAGACTGCAGGACGGTAGTAAAACTTGTATAAGGTTTTTCTGAAGTTTGCTTACTCTTCAGAAAAACCAAACGAGGTTTTGGGACGGTCAGATTTAACCATGACTTAGAGGTTATTTTTTAATCTTGTTTCCCTCTGGAAGCTCATTTCAAGGAACACCTTCCACTAAAAACATGCCTCTCCCTAGCTAGGAATGCAGAAGCTGCCTTTCATTCTGGGTGACTCCCTGGGAGCAGGACCAGCTCCCATGTCACGCATGAACGAAGCATTAAGATAGGCAAGGAGGCTCTTGCTGCCATTGAAATAACCCCTGTAAAGGATCTTGTATGGCTGTGGTACAACAGCTGAGTCGCAGAGGCTCTAACCAAAACACTGTCACACCAGGCAGGAGTATTTTCTGCATATCCCCTGCTGCTCTGCTCCAAGATTGGCAGGCAAGTGTGCTGCAGTCGGCAGCTGTGGCTGCTTCTCAGGCTTGCAAAAAGGAACAGCAAAGCCCTTGGACGTGCTGTGTCTCCCTGCACTGTTCTGCATGCGGTCTATGTATAGCACAACGAGGCAGTAGGCTCCTTGTCGCTGCCTCTGGTCTGGTGTGGGAGCATTCATGGTAATCACATGCAGGAGATTCCCACCTCTGCTGGGGCAGTACACCGGCTGCTGCACCCTGTGTGTTCTAGACAGGCATGGAGCTCCCTTTAAAACTGAGCCCTTGGGGGCTACATGCTTCTTGGCCCGTCTTTGGGCATGTATGTTTTCATCCTCACTTAAAGCCCATTCTGCAAACATGCATGTGAGTAATTTCTCTCACACGAGAAATGAAGCTGAACCCTGCAAAGTCAGGACCTGGATAACACATGGCATTAACAAAATCATGCTGTATATGTAAGCAGGGAAAAGACTTTAATTGAAGCAAGGTGATTAATTTTTAAAATATGAGAATTTGTCTGTGAATTCATCTGGTTGGGAGAGGAGAAAGTTTCAGAAGAGGAAAGATGTTGGTATTTAAGGGATTAAAGATCAAAGCCTGCAATGCTTATGTAATGTTTAACCAGTCTTTACTCAGACAGAGCTCCTCTTTACTGCAGTCACAGTTCTGTGGAGGGTGGATTTCCAGGCTTGTCCCTCGATGTTTCTGCCCATGTGTAAATGAAGGGTGAAAAAGGATAACAGGGAGGTAGAAGCGCAAACCATGCCAAGTCCTTAACTGTCATTTTCATAGCTCCTCTGAGTTTGTCACACATCCTTAACCTTCTTTTAAAGTCATTTTCTTTTCATGGTTTTGTGTGCCACTGAAAGTCACTTTTAATTAAATGTCATATAAATAATAAAGACTTAATTACATAATTATTGCAAATACCTGTGTGCACAATCCCAGAATTGGACAGACTGCCAGAACACTTGGAGTGACTTTTCTCACCGGGAACTGAGAGTGCTCTTCAGCAACTGGCCAGGAATGATAGCACTTAAAATTCAGGGTCGATGTGCATTTAAAGGAAGAGGAGTCAGATCCCTCCCCCCTTGTACATTTTGCAACATTCCGTTGCAAAAAACTTTCTTAGTGTTAAGATCAACTTTTCTTAAATTGCTTCCTTATTTAGTTCCTCACAAACTTGTTTAATCAACACAGCACATTTTTTTGCCAGATGAAATTGCCTTTTTGCTCAGACTTCCTACGTGGCTTGCCTCTTCCTGAGAAAGACTTACAGACTTTGCAAAGCATCTCACCCATTTAACTTCATGAACGGTAGCTTTCCCCTTGCTCTCAGCTGCGTCAGCACCTGCCCTGCACGAGTTGCCCTTTGAAAGCACTCGAGAACTGAGTTTCTAGTGGAAACTCTGACGTGGGGACTGGGTTATCGGGAACTATGTGCTTCATGTCGGCATTGGTTCAGGCTTGAGAGACCGAGGCTGGTACCAGATAACAGTACTGATAAAACAGCTGGTAAGTGTTTACTTTGGAGAGCGAAGTTTGTTGACCTGGAGGAGTGTTAAGTACGATTATCTCATTATTTTATACAGCTTTTCATTTCCAGTCATTTTCCACCATTAAAACTAGGGTGTTTGCTCTGAGGCTTCATGGTGGCAGTTTTGTTCAAAGACCATTTTGCTCCCCTCTCTCCTCACCTCCATGCAGTTACTGAATACCAGACTATGATAACAACCAGTCTTTTATAGAGTCATTTTTAAGCCAGTTAAAAATGCCGTTTCAGTAGATTGCCCTATTTGAGTTAGCAAGAACAATCTGTATCTTTTTTATTACTTTTGAGTGGAGAAGTACAAGGTTTAGGCCATGTTTTGTGTGGGCTATAATGTTATAGCAATATCTTGGTTAGTGGTCAGAAATTCTATACATGTAACTAATGTGTAAATAGGTAGGGAGGTCATGACATGTCTTTTTTTGCTTCTCTATTACTCTTTGGAGAGTTACTGAATCTTGTATGCAAATTCTCTTTCTTAATACAGAAGTGAGGGGATTTTTATTGTTCTTGTTTTTTTCACAAATTATCCCAAAAGCTAAAAATTGCTATCTTGCCTTCTGGGAAAGTAGGAGAAAATTTCTTTGATTATCTATGCAAGAAGACAAGCTAGCAGAGTGGCAATATTCATCCCTACTTTGGTAACTCTTACTTTCATTCTCAGAGTAGTCTCCTCCTTCTGAAGGCATTAGGAGCATCAGAGAACAGAAGAAATGAATCAAAGCCTGAGCTCCGCTTATCTCCATCTATCAAAGCAGCAGGCACAGACTGTACTCTTGGGAGTTGCTGTGGCTTTTTCCAAGGAGAGAGGGAAGAATACAAGTGTCTGTGGCAGGCGAGGAAATTGGGCAACACGCTGAGCTCCCTTTTTCTTACTCCCAGTGGCTGCATTTGCCCCTATACAGCTTATATGGTCTGGGTAGTCTAAGGATGAATGGAAGCTAAAAATGAAAATGCATGGAGGAATTTGAAGAGATTTAGTTGTGCGAGAGGGTCAGTACAATGCCATTGTGTCATGCTGGCCTTAAAAGTTATTTTGAATAGGACTTGAAGCAAAACATAATGGGCCAGAATTTCTCACAGCAGGGAACCAGATCTCTGAGCAGTGTGAATTGTCCAAAGGAAAAGATGAGATTAATATCACCCATAATGATTATTTAGCAGGATAACTGCTGTCAGTTTTGGCTGAAAAGTTGTCTTTAGACACGGAGAAACTCTGACTAGTTTATCTTAAGAACTAACTGACTTGTCCTATGATGTGCCCTACAAGGGAAGGATGATTTATAACAGAAAGACACGGATTGCAGAATCTCTTTTTGTTTTTGTTTTTGTATACCATACCATTTTCTGGGGAAAATGATAGACTATTTGCAGACAAACCAGATCACCAACTGCAGACTGTGAAAATTAAAATAAACAGCAATTACATAGTACTTATCCCTTTAAAATGTTTATTTAAAGTTCCTGGATTTCAGGGAATTGAAAATATAGGAAAAGATGGAAGAAAGATTTAAAATACTGAAAAATATCTTTGATATGTTCTGTTACACTAATTTGGTATACCAAAGGGGAAGGGATGAAAGTTAATGTGTTGATTTATAGAAATTATTTGATCGGTCCTTGTGTGGGAAAATAAAAGCGTTTCTCCCCTGTCAGTGCTTTCATTAGATTTTATTGAGCAAATTCATATTTGCTTAACGTATCCATTGGTAGCTCTTGCATGAATCCAGCCAGAAAAATCACTTAACTTTATAGGATGCTGAAACCTGGTATCAAAAGTCAATAGCATATTTTCTCCTAGTAGCTTTGCATTTACTTTAAAAGCTTCCCTTCACCTGGAAATAAGGCCCGTGCGTATCTTCACAAAGTAGGTGTTCCCTGACACTAATGCAGTGACTGACACTACTGAAAGTAATAGTCCTGTTCCTTTGCAGCCCAGAGCTCCTAAATCTGCTTTTTGTTATCAATGTAATGGGGTTGAATACATTTTTAAAAGGTGGTAGCTATTGATTACTTAATGGAAAAAGTTAGTTTAGAGAATTGCTGAAACAGCCCTATTTAGTGCTCTCCAGTGCAACGAGACCATTATCTAGAATAGTGGAACTCATCCTGTAACCCTTATTAATATTTAATAGGGATGAAGCAACATTGAAGTATACTACAAAATAGCCCACGGCTTCTGCACATGTAGGATATAAGGTTGTTTCAAGGGTCGAAAAAGAATAACTGATTTCCCTGTGCTCAGGCTGTTCATAGGTAAGACCAACAATAAACAATGTTTTTCCTCTTGTTCCTTTTAAAGTATTTGCAGCACATCTGTACTTTAATATGCAGTTATTCCTACTAGACATCTTGAAGTGATTGAATGCAACAGAAAGGTCAGTGTATGTTTAGAGATCGCTGTGTGAGACTATTTTATACTTTCCGAATACTGCTGTGAATTCCAGCCTCCCTCTTTCTATCCCTTCCACTCCATGCTGGAGGGCACATTTGGCTGGGTTGACAAGCCAGTGAAAGGTGTTAATCCTGTCCAATAGAACCATAATCCTCGGGGCTGTGTTTTTATATCATACTATTGAGTTAACCTCTTGTCACAGGATATTGTTCATCTACTTAATAGCAAATTTCTTTATGGGAATTTTAGACAAAATTAAAGTGTACAATCCAAATTGTCCTTTTCAATTTCACAGGGTAAAAACAAACAAATACACCATAATGTTTAGCCAACAGAGAATTTCTGAGAGATTACAATCAATTAAGAGGAGAGCTGTGTGATTTTTTCTTTTTTTTCCCTTTGTGAATAGTAAATGTCATTTTACTTGTCCAAAATTATTCACAAATCTGGGTCAGCTTCTTCAAATAACCTTTGGCTGGAAATATTTTTCAGGTTAGATGTGCCCAGAAATGTAGTGTAAAAAAAATTATGTATTTCTTTTTCACTTAAGCTGCAGTGGTTAGAACATGGACCCAAAATGTGGGTATACTTTTCTCTTCCATCTGGCTGTGCTCAGGTCTCTCTCACTGCTATGTCCACATTATTTATTTATTTTTTTTTTTTTTGAGATGGGGAGCTGATTAATAAATAAGTATGGAAAAACAGGGAAATTAAATAGCAAGGAACTTTTATTTTCAGTTGTGTTCCACGGGATGCTGATTTTCTTCTCAGATGGAGACTTCAAGACAAAGTATTTGTACGTGGTTTCCCGTAGCTTTTCTTTGTCATTTTTTTTTCCCTCTGCAAACTATTTTTAGTTTAAAAGAGACTGTGTGTAAGAGATAAAGGAGCTAATATGGATAGTAACCCTGTGATTTATGAGCAGGGACAGAATCAGATGGGGTCCTTCCTGGATGGAAACACCCAGGGGAGGTATGTGTGTGCACCGCGTAGCTGGTATCATTTAGATGAACTCCTTCCTTAAGATTACAGTTGTGAAGCCTGAATGCCACCTCGCCCCCCTGTGTGGCATCAGGAGCCTGACACTATTATTGATAAGTCCTGCAGAGGACTGACTAACTGCTGCCAGGAAAGGAGAGCATAAGGAGACAGAGTGGCAAACAGCAGCTTGGTAGCTGTGGGCAGAACAGGTACGGGGATGTATCAGCACACAGAAACTTGCCAGCAGCTGAAATCATTACTTAGGTCTCAGCTCAAACAGGTCTTTGGTTTTTCAGCTTTCCAGAGGACGGCACTCCTGCAGCATTAGTAACCCATCCGCCTGGGTAGGGAAGTGGAGGACAGGCGCAGAAAGAGTGGTGTTCCCTGCCGCACTCGGTGTCTGGGCAGTTCTGCTCCTCTTACCATCGCTGAGAGATTTCTCCTTAGCTTCTCTGCAAGCAGGTTCATGCCAGCATTAAGCGTGTTTGCAAAGCAAAGGCAGGAAATGGGACTAGCTATTAATCCAGTCCTTTCCTCCTCCTCTTTTGTTGCCCAAAGGATGGTCTACCTCAGCTGTCTCTGAGGCTATCTCGTGAAAACTCTTACCTGGCAAAGATTGGAAAGCTGTAATGGTAGAGCAGAGCCAGGAGCTTCCACACCCTTTTGAGGCTTGTGGTGTCCAGGATGGAGAGCGAAAGGAGGTAGCTGGAGATGTCAGGGGAAGGGGGCACGATGGGTGCGTTAGAAACATAGGGGGAGATGAAAAGATGGCTCGTGTGGCTTGGGGGGAAGAAAGCAATGGAGCAAGGAACTGGTTTGGCTGAAATCACATGGGCAAGGCAAATGGATGAATAAATACAGAAAAACCTGTAACCAGGTAGTCTGAAATCACTTACGTGTTTTTTCCTTCCAGAGGGAATCTTGAATACTTAAAAATATACTGAGATGATATTGCATAGTATGTAATAGTAAACCCTGCTTCAAGAAATCTGATACTGCATTAAAAGACTTCCACTTAGTACAGAGGAGTGAAGAAATTTTAAAAAAGGAGTCATTCTGGATTTAGCTTTGAGTATTGGTGAAGATACAAAAACAAACTCTTAAATACACTATGGAGTTGATAAATGTCCAAATTCTGCTGTTATTAGGGCCACACTTAAAGGGACTTCTGACTTGTCATCAATGCCAATTTTATGCAGTTTGCCACCATTGGCAGTGCAGTGTCATACAACTCTGCCTGGATATGTCTGGCAGGTATTCCTGTGTGACGTCTCTTCCAAAAATCTTCTGTGCCACTTCCCTCCTTACCATGTCAATTATCCACACACAGAAAGGGTGAAAATTGGAAGGAAGTAAAAGCAATCCATTCATGGTCTCTTAATGCACAGCTCAAGTGATGCAGCCTTTCTTATGTGCTGTGGCACTGGGAAAAATTTACCCGTGTATGTTTAAAAATCAGGTCTTCGAATTGGGGGATTGGGAAGAAAAACACAAGGCCCACTGATTATTCTGTTACTTACTCCCTCCACAACATACACATTTTGGGAAAAATGTATTCATAATCCTCGGCGGTCCTTGCTGATTCCTGTTGGTAAAGAACCATAAACAATCTCCCCAGCTGCAAAAGTAAACTGTATAAATTGCCACAGCTGGCACCACCATAACCGGCTCCATAGCTTGTATAATATTTATGGAAACAACTTTTTTTCTAAGCTCATGGACAGCAATCTTACCTAGAAGTAACTCATGGATATCTGTGTATAATTAATGTGAAACTGATGTAGAAGAACTCAATCATATCCATGATCTGGTTAGTACTTGAAGCGGTATTGGTTCTCTTATTAATTTTTCTGCTTCTGAATGTACCGTTACATTTTTTTTCCCATATAGTCACCTCCTAGTTTGTTTCTAGCTGGATGTAGCAGTTCATGGTTCATTGATCTGGGAGGAACTTTTAACATAAACAGGTGACTTGACAGTTGTATTTAAGCCTTAATAACAGAACAAAACACCATCAGTGAGTCAAGGTTTGTCTTCTCTCTTTTTACAGCGCACAAGCAGCTTTGGAAGCTTTGACCGTTTCAGGCATCACTCAATATCAAAGACAGATGACTCAGCTGAGGTCTGTACAACACAGAGTTTTACCTTCTTCAGTTCACTTTCCCATGACAGTTATGTAAAAACGTTGGGAAACTATTGTGTAAATTTTACACTGGTGAGAACTTTGTTTGTGTACCTGGGTCTGTCTGGGTGATTGAGCCCTTGCCAAAATGAACGAGAGAATCACACCTAAATTTTGGTACTTTGATGGGAAGATTAGAAACAATTTTTCAAAAACACAAAAGTGCATTTCAGGTTGGTGCATGCCCAAAGTAACTGGCATGTGTATGCAACAACACATTGCATATAATGACACAGATGTGTCATTTTTGTTTTCAAGAACCTGCATAAATCTCCTCAATTCTTGTTTGGACTAAGGACAATAAACAATGGGAAACAACATTTTCTAGAATAAAATATATTTTCTTTCTGTCATTCACACACACAGTGGTGTGCTGCAAACCCATTTAGGAACACGATTCCCCAGGAAAATGGCTATGACTGACTTTTGTCATCCTAACTGCATTCGCGTCCTTAATATTTTTCTGTAATTCCTATTCTACTACACTGAATTTAATTTTCATGGTGAGTTGTTGCTTACTTTTTTATTTTGAATCAGATATCTGAATTGGAGACTATAAGTGACATTGGAGATGCAGGACAAACTAAAGCAGCAAATAATGGGAGAAGTTTGGGTAAGAAGATGAGAGCTATTTCCCTTACCATGAAGAAAAAGATGGGTAAAAAGTACATCAAGGCATTCTCTGAGGAGATGGTAAATACAGCTTAAGAATCTCATGTTTGATGATAATACATGTGAAGTAAAAATGATATGTGCGTTTTTCCTGTTCATGTTTCAGTTGTCATCACTTCTGACAATCCATAAAAACATGGTAACACATACTGAATTAAAGCAGCTTTTAGTATGTACTCTTTCTTTCATGTGCATGTTAGTGTACACACACATGCACATATACAATTAAAGCATCACACAGTAAGGGCCCAAGAGAGACACGGGAGTTTTATATCATTGAATTTTGCTTTGTCATTAAGGAGCATTTGTGTAAGCGTCACAAAAAAATCTCCTGATATGGATACAAGGGAGTATCGGATGAACCCCATCAGCAGTCTGATACTCAACATGTACAAAATGCTTCATTAGAATTCATCTTGCATGACAAGACTTATTTCCAAAGTCCATTTTGTAGATGTCAGCCAGCATCCTAGAGCATGACAACTCATATGCCTTATCTGCTTTTACCTTATCTAATCTTAGCGAACCTTAATTAAACATAAAAAACATGTAATGTTTCACATATTGCAAACCCTGTTTTCCCAATATGTTGTGTCAGTGAGTTCCAAATTTTAAAAAACATAAGGAAAAAGGACTTTTCATACTTAATCATACTAAAAAGTCTAGCTAGTCTGCATCCTATCTCACACGTGTCAATATCAAATAAGTAGTGAAAATAAATAAGAAACTTCACAAGTAGAAAATAGTTTCACAGGATACCTTTAGACAGCTTTTGGAGGTCAAAGACAAGGATTCCTATTTTATTAGTTTAGTTTCCATTTTTTGCAAAAATTGCAATTTACAGAGGTTGCAATCCATGATTTTTATGTTATAACAAAGAAAAAACCAGAATTTTAACATTTACCTTCTGCACATCTACAGCAACAATTCACATGGCAGAAACTCAATGAATTATCTGGTTGGACACACATGTAGCATAATCTTCATTCCTGCAGGAGATGATGACAATTGATACCGACCCACTGATTAATCTATGGGTTATGCTGCTGACTGGTGCAACAAGCACTGTCCTTGTTGAAAACCAATATAGTCTTTCATTTCAATGCTATGCCTTACACATACCTGTATAGGTCTCTACTTCATACATACACTGTCATCTTTGCTTGACATCATCAGCCAACTGATGAATAATTAATATTTCCCCAAATATAATGTAGCATCCTAAGTACTGCAAGATGTTTCACTTGCATCAGAATATCACGCACATTGACAATGTGATGAAATCTGCTGAAGAAATTCTTTCCTTTTAAAGCTCATCATTATTTCATTTAGTTGTTACATCATCCCTAACTTACCTGTGATTGAAATATGGATCTTATTGTTTTGACTAGGCTGTGATTCCTGAGGTGTGATTTAATGTTATAAACTCAAGGGGCCAATTTCATACACCATTAGATTTTGTGACAGAAACATGCATCGGTTAATTCTGAAATGCACTGGATTTTGAGGCCAATGTCTAGGTCGGGCAATGTGGTGAGCATGGTGCTAGAACACACCAACGCCATATGTGTATGCAAGCTGTCTCCAGAACACCCTGGCTTGGGTGCCAGCCTGCTGCCAAGTGCCCATGATTTTCAGGAGTTCAATGCAAAACACAGCTGCGCCAGCTAGCACTTCACAGTGCGCTTTCAGAATTAAACTTTATATTTCCTCCTCTGAGACAACCAGAAAAAACACCTAATCTGCCTACCTGCAAATTTCCCATTACAAGCCTTTGTCGCTGCTGTGGTATATTGCAGTCTTCTGAGATGGAGAATCAGTTCAGCTGTTTGAGCAGGAGTGGAATGTAGTGAGTGGGGCAGAGAGGAGACAGGGGATTTCTCCAAGATCATAAGGTGCTAGGGGTAGTGCTAGGCATCCTTAGTACCAGGCATTGACTTCTAAAACGCTTTCTCTCATAGAGTGGTTCTTAATAAAGTGTAACAATAAGTTAATCTGCAGTGATGATTTAAAAGAAAAAAAACAAATATTTGTCTAGAATACACCTCTTGGTGGTTAACATCTGATTTTTTGTGTTAAAGAGTGAAGAAGGAAAAGATGATAGTGATCCTGGTGGTGGAATACAGACTGAGAAGGTCTCCCTAAAAGCCAGTGACTCTATGGAAAGTCTCTATAGTCTGAACAGTGGCCAGAGCTCATCTAGTAAGTACAAGATATCCATACTTCTTATTCAGTCACTGGATCAATATTGTTATTGTTTAAGTAAGTCTGAGGTATCAGAGCTGGTGATCAAAAACATGATAGTAGAGAGCTCTTCAGTCTGGCAGACAAAAGTGTAATTTGATTAAATGAGTGGCAGGTAGGGTAGATATACCTCTCTCCAGAAATAAGCTGAGTGTTTTTAAGAGTGGAAATATTAACTGAAGTAAAAAAAAAAAATAACATGGATTATAGGGAATTTTGCTAGTATATATGGCATAAATGTTTTTTGGGGTTATCAGTGCTATGGTGCTGGCACCCATAGAGGTGCAATCACTGGGTGCAGCCACACAAGCATCCTGTCTGGGGGCAGTGACTGTGAGTTCATCCCTCTGCACTGCAGATGTGAGGCAGACAAAGTGAGAGGTCTCTCTGAGATGATGGGTGATAGGGGCCTGACCTGGTGGCTTCAGGTCATGATGCAGAGAGACACAGTCTGCTTCTCCGCAAACCCACTGAAAACCCTCCCCCAACAGGGTAGTCTTAGTCAGAGGGCGGATGAGTCTCTGATGAAAAGTGGAGTTTGCCTCCACCTCTCTATCTGTTGCTCTGCTGTGGACATTTGCTGGGCAGCAGGCCACAGCTGTCCATGATGATGTTGCTGTGCCATCACTGCAGGCACCACGTGAGCCCTAAGTGGGGACTCGAGCTGCAGTCCAGACCATTTGCACTTAGTAGTTAATCTGGCCCTGAGACGGAGCTGTGCACTTAAGCAATCACCTCAAACAAAACCATTTTTATGATCATTTTCTATGATGTGATTTGTGAAAATTGGATATGGGAGTTTACTTCCAACACACTGCTGCTCTTATCTAAAAACATATTTGGATGGGATATTGCAGAGCTTGCTCAAAATTGCTTGAATTACTCTGCTGATATTTTATTGCTCAACTTGGATAAAATGACAGGCAGAAATGTTGATAAGATTAAAATTTCCCTCTGCAATGCAGGTTCCTTTGATGTTTCAGCTAGCTCTGTAATGAAATAAAATAACTTCTACAGTACTTGTTTTCATTTCTCTGAATAAACAGGAGAAGTTCAGCAGAATTAATTCCCTAAATTGCACTTTTAGAGTACATTATATTAATCTGCAGAGGTGATATTTCAAAAAGTCTGTAAGTAAAATGTGTAGTCTATTAGTATCATCACCAGAAAAAGATCATTGTAGGGAAGATGTTAATGAAAGATCTCCTACCTATTTTCTTTAGTCTCTGTAGTATGCTTTTTATTGAATGTATTTTTCCTGGAATGTGTCAAAACCGCACAGAGTACACTCTTTCTCTAATTCTGTGCTTTTGAATACTTTCTTCTTGGCTGCTGTGCAGAATTGCATGTCTGGGCATTTGGTGCAGGAGATCTCTCAACTTGACTCTCTTTAAGGTGGGGTGACCAGCTGCTCAGATGGAACTAGCAACAGGGACAGCCTCCGGTTCGATGATGAAGTCCCTTACAGTGGGCCCTTCTGTGGTCGAGCCAAAGTTCACACCGACTTCACACCAAGTCCTTATGACACTGACTCTCTGAAAATCAAGGTAAGACAACCACCACGATTTCTTCTTTTCCAGTAAGAATGCCAGGGGGACATTTCTTACATGTGAAGAATATGTTTACTAAGGTATTTTTAACTGTTAAGCATATGTAACACTCTAAAAGCAAGACCAATCTGGTTTTGCAATGCTTCTGTAAGGACTTAGTTCAGACAATGCTGCAAAGCCAGGCCCTGACAACATGGCAGGGGTGTCCATGCTGTGTGAATGAGAAAAAGGAGCTCCAGATGTGGGCCCAGTTGAACATTACTATTTTTCTTCTCCTTCCATGCACAGATACATTCAATATCATCAACCTTCACACTACTCATGTCTGTAATCTGGACTTCTTTCTTTTCCCTCTTTGTAAACATCTTCATATCTAGATTACATTCACACTTCAGCATCTTTTCTTCTTCTTCTTTTTGTCAAAATCCTAACCTGTATCTCACTGCAGTCTCCCTCTCCTCCTGTCTGGCCTATATTACAGCCATTGCTCTGCCAGTACTTGCAGTCTTCACCACTTGCCCTCCACTTCCACTCATACCTAGGGCACTTCTTTCAAAACAGTTTAACTGGTCACAAAATGGCAAATGTCTGCTGGCATGTATAGGTTCCTTTTTTAGTCACTGGTGCAGGGTATTTCAGAATTATAAACTCATACTTAGGGTTGAAATCCCCTATATTTATGTCACAAAATCTCAGTACCCTGAATTGGGATTCAAAGCGTGTCTGCAGCTTGGCTTATAGCCACTGCCTAATACTGATCTGCACCCACGTCTGAAGTTCCTGAGCCTCCATGAGTGTGTAGAATAATATGTGTGCTTATAGGCCTTTAAACAAATGTTTGTTTAGTTTCCATTTCAAATGAGCTCTTAGCTCTGAGCTACATAGTCAGACAAAACCAGGTCACTGGAACGCAGTCAATTTCATACTTGGGTTTGTACCAAAACTTGGGTGACCACTTTACTTGCAGGTTCTTGACCAGACCAGAAAAGATTTGAAAGTTTTGGAGCTGTTAGCAGATATTTTAACAAACTGAGTTTGATTTTTAACTTTGTAACAGAATGCCAAATGAAGTGGGGATTTGTTGGGTAACTCTTTAAAGACTTTCAATATTTTTCTAAGTTCTGTGGTACCTGCCCAGAAAAGAGGACTCAATTCTGAGGTCACGGGAGCAAGTTGTGTTAGGGGTATGACACAGATGGGAGCCCTTTTACTACGAGAATTACTCAGAGTGACTGTTTTGCTGAGCTGAGACTTTGGTTCTCACAGCGTGGCTGTGAACACCTTTACCAAAAAGCCCTCTTGAAGTAGCTGTGTTGTCACTATTTTTTGCACTCACATTTGTGAGTGAATGCACAAGTGTGGAGAGCTGAAGCCTTTAGGTCTCTCTGCTAAGGTGCCTTCAACTATTTTCTCAGTCAATTGTGTTAATAATAGGGGGAAAATTTGTCAGTCCTTTGGGAAGGAAGAACAGGAAGATATTAAGGGAGTTAAATGTTCTTTATTGCCTTTAAGAAATGTAGCCACTGCTTTTTACTGTAAAATGGGAAACAGTCCACCTTTCATACAGCTCAGCTATCAGTTTTTGAAGACCCTTTTGATGCTGGATAATAAGATTATTGTGTAAATGATTTGGCACGTATTTGGAAAATAACCTCACAGTGTCCCCTTGCTTTTTGCCAAAGCTATGCCCACTATCCATGGCAAAAGTTGATTGCTGATGCAACCCTATCCCTTTTCAGGGACCAAGTGGAGCACAAAAATGGTGAGAGGGGCTGCTTATGCTCCCCTCTCCTTCACAAAGGTTTGGAGATAAGGACTAACTCAATTTTCCGTAATTATTTTGCTGGGATTTTATAAAAGCAAAGGAGCTAAACCTAGGTAATTTTAAAAAGTTACTTTGAACTGACTAGTTAAGATTCTGTGGTCCGTAGAGGAAAAGCTGCATATAACAAACCAAATTTTTTTTTATTGTTCTAGAAAGGAGACATTATAGATATCATCTGTAAAACTCCCATGGGCATATGGACAGGCATGCTTAACAACAAAGTAGGAAACTTCAAGTTCATTTACGTGGATATTATCTTGGAAGAGGAAGCTGCACCCAGGAAGATAAAGCCACACAGAGGAAGCAAAAGGACCAAGCCTAAAACGTTGCAAGAGCTCCTGGACTGTGTCCACCTGCAGGTCAGCCAATGCGTTTCTCAGCTGTATTTGAAATTTTTAATTTCTGTACACTGGGGTTTGGATGTCATATACAGGCAGAAGTAGAGAGGCAGATTTCCACAGTTTTGAGGTCAGCAAAGCAAAGCAGCTTCGTGTCTGTCTTTTATCTGATGAGTGTGGCTTATAGAACTGCATCTTATGACATCATTTGGTTAGGCTAAGAGACTCCACACAAAGAGACATGGTGGTGACTTGCCAAGTCACTGTAACCTGACTGCAACTGTGTGCCTAAGCATAGGAGGTGTGTGACTGTGGACACCGCAGGGACAGGACCGCAGTCTGACTCCAGTGCCAACGTTTAGAATTTGGGTTTCTAATTTCTCACGATCTTTAAGGAACAATAGTCTTTTTGCACTATGCTTATGTTGTGCCTCTCTCACTCTCTGCAACCCTAGCTCTCGACTGAGTATGAAAGCGTAATTAGGTCATGATTTACAGATAACATTTTTAATAATGGTTATTGCTCTGATGCTGATGCAAACACTCCTTCCCCTGGTGCGCAGAGTTTCATACTGCGTTGACACACAGCTCGAGGGGCACCATGTGTGACACAGCATGGCTGAGGGCTCCTTTGGCTTCTCACCCTTGCCTATATTGAAGGGCTCCTTCTGTGCAAAGGCAGAGCACACCCTACCTCAGAGGCCCTCCTGGACCCAGCATGGGAGGCGCTCATGGGGTGACCCACCCTGTCCCCCAGTCCAGACACTCAGCAGATTAGATAATTTCTGTCAGACCTCTGTCCTGGTCCAATTTGCTGCTGGACTCTGTTAGACAACTCAGGCACAGATGCTAGGATGGCCAGGAGAATCCCCAGGCACCCCCGCCTCTGTTGTCTCTTGCTCTCCAGCTCTGGTTTTATGCCAAAGGCAAGTCAATCAGACTGGAGAATGGAGCCCATTTCAACCTGACAAAAAAGTAAAAGAGAAATTGTTCCTATTCCTCTACTAGACATAGTGCTTGTTTACATGAGAGGATTTGCTTGTTTCTTTTTGTAGGAATATGCCTCAACTTTGTTGCTAAATGGCTATGAAACTCTAGAGGACTTAAAGGATCTACAGGAGAGCCACCTGATCGAATTAAATATTTCAAACTCAGAAGACAGGGCAAGACTTTTATCCGCAATTGAAAATCTACAGGACTATGACAGTAAGTGTTTAAGCTTTGTTAAGAGTCACGTGCAAATTTTAGCTGAAGAAACACATTTAAAGAAATAGTGATTCTCACACTGATGTGTAAAATGATTTTTCTTTTAAATATGAAACATGGAGTCAGATGGTTCTCATATTTGTTCAGATAGCAAACCGTACATCTCTCCTAGATACGTACATGATTACTATACTAGTAACACATGAATGATTTAAAATTTCCTATTTATAAGTCCTACACTAGAGACTGGTAGCAACCATTGCTTAAGAACAACCCTATTTATGGTTGGCAACACAACCCCCAGAGAGGCTAAGTGACTTCCCAAATGTCACAAGGTCTGTGCAAGAGCAGAAAATAAAACCCCCCAAACTCTGTGCAAGCATCTTAACCAAAATAGAGCTTATTTCAAATAGCTACAGCAAAGAATTCTCTTTAATTTTTTTTAAACACCATTCTGCAGAAGAATTCCTTCCCTCACTTCATCCCACACTTAAATCCTTATCCAAATCAGTTTCTTTTGGAGGAAGGTTTTGTAAAAAAACCCCAAAAAAACCTAATAGCTGCTTTGCATTCTTTTCTCAAAATGAATCTGACTCGAGTTGCTGGTGAGCTTCTGAAAGCTGATCATACCGTGTGTGTATTTCTATGTGTATTGACTATGTTTTCTTCACTTGTTCCTTTCACTGGGAGTGGAAAAGCTAGGATACAGAACAGAAAATACTGTTCTCATGATATTTTAACTATATTTCCAGCCTGACTTCTCATTTTAAATAATTTATGTGAAATTCCTAGAAACTACAGCTAAGCATCTACTTAATTAGACAGCCAAAACAGGAGATATTTTCCTCTTCATTAATATTTGTGCATACTCACCCCTATGCTGAGCAGTCATTTCATCAAATGTCCACTTGCAATTGAGAAGTATCTGAAAGAAAGAAAAGGAGACCTGGAAAAGCAATGTCTTCCTGGGATATTTTAATATCAATTCTTGTCTGGTGTCCACTTTTTATCTCCTCAGTAGGCAGGTAGCTTTCCAAGTCTCACTCCAGCACATGTACATATGTATGCACATACCTACATGCACATATATACCCTATGTGCTTCAGTACATAAATCTCTCTGGGTTTCTAAGCATGTCTTTGGCTAACTCATCCATTCAACTTTCCCTGCAGATGTTCTCTAATCTCCCTCTTCGTGTCTTTGCTGACCTTGTTTTTTACTGTATGTTTGGGCTTTTTTGGGACCCCATTTGTATGTGCAGTCTTTCCTGTTCTTAGTCAGCTTCCAGGGAAAGGTAAGGTTCTTGCAAGCATGTTGGAGAGACATTAAAAAGGTTTTCTTTGCCCACCAGGTTCAGTAGTTCTTTCTGGTCTATAGTTTTGTGAGATGACAGGCTAGGAAAGGACTCTTGAAGGGCTGTCTATGTAGAAGCAGTGATTAAAAGAGTGAATCCAGGAAAGAAAGGGTTACATTTTCCAAGAATTGTATTGCAGGGATCTAGCTGGAAATCATCTGAAAATACATTTGTTTCCCTAGTTTACCCTTAAACTGTGTATATTTGTGTATACTTCTTGGTAACTAGCCTTGCTGCACTTCCTGCACCTTTTATTGTGTATGTTTTTCTATATCAATATTTAACACAAAAAAAAAATAGAAAAATGCTAGATTGTAATTTTGCAGTTTTGCACTAGTGTGAAAAACAAAACCAAAACATAATGTTTTTTAACAGACCACTAAAGTGTCAACTGTTCTGGAGTAGTGAGGATACAGTTTATTATTTATATTCCTTGTGTAAGAAAAAGCATAGCAAGCAGCCTTAGACACCTAACTTGTCTAGAAGATGACACCAAGTTTTTCTTTTTCTGAAGGTGTCTTAACACTTAATATTCTACATACACCTGTGCAAGGACCAACCCTAACAAGGTCTTTACATGTCCCATATACTGAAAATTAATAAATTTACCTTAATTATCCAAAAAGAGTTTTTCCTAATTGGCAGCATGGGATTAAGTCACCTATCCAGGCAAAACAGTGTCCCTCATGTTATCTGAATGGTAGTCTAATCATTTAAATTCTTGTAATGGTTCTGGAAATAACAACATAAAATCTTATAAAGTGGCCCATGCTTCAAAATCACTGATGACACTATAGTCTTAGATCAAGAGATCAAATGAGTATTTGCTTCACAACCAGTTTAGATAGGTATAGCCAATGTTTCTAGTATTCAAATTTAATAAAATAATATTCTCAGGATTTATGAATACTCACAGGGCCCAGAATCAAGACATCTTTATATACCATGCCAGCTATAAGCATTCATTTAAGTCTAGTTGAGTTTTGTAAGACTCACATATATTTTAAGGTAAGCCACACATAAATACTTTCCTGGTTTAAGATACTGTCTTGAATCAGGACTGAATCAAATCCTTGCCATGTCTGGTTGCCAAAGGTTCATAGCATTTGTCATGTGATGGTAGGGACAGAACAGAATTTAACAACCTGCTCTAAAAAGGAAGATACTAAAGACTAAAATTGATAGAAGCTATCTCTTCAGTCATTATAATGGAAGACAGAGAGTCAAGATGATCTTGGGGATAAGCTCAGCATGAGTCTTACTTTGTCCGAATCATTTGACCTCTTTGTCCTTCTGTCAATCCGAATGGAAAATTGGGTTGAAAGAACTGGGTGCTACTGTGAAAATGAATTCTGCATCTGAACCGAACTTTCCTAGGTCAATATTTTTTTCTCCTAAGTGGGCATGACTCAGTCCAGCATAAATGATTTTTTAATTAAAATTGATTTTCTGCATTGCTTAGAAGTGAGCAGCATAATTACCCACAGCTACAAGGTAATCTGTTTACTGGCCAAGAGTATTCTAGATATAAGTTCAGCACTTTTCCAGGTAAAAGCTAACTCTTTTTACAAGCTTTGTGAAAAAATATACTTAGACCATAGACCGTATTTACTGTTCTAAGATGTGTGAGCTGGCACAAGCAGAACACAAGAACAACCACAAAACCACAGATGAAATGCAAAGAGTAAATTTATTTTTCTTACTTTGTCAGCCAGGGGATCCTCAAAGCAGCATCCAAGCAGAGGCACACAAGCGGGAACATAGGCACTGCAGAGCTCGGTCCATGCTAGAGGATCACCGAACCTGCTGTTTTCGCCTGTATTTCAGGGATTCGCACAGGTTAATTTACCACTGTGCTTTGATGCAGGAATCTCAAGCATGTTCAATAGGGTGCCTATAAGTCTATCAAAGGCCTGTGTTATAAAAACACAGATGTTCTGCTTGTCCAACACACAAGGCCAAACAACAGTTAGTATGAGATATGTGTTTTTCGACACCCCAGCTGCAAGTTACTTGAGCGCACTTACAATCCTCCTCGCCAATCTTCCGTTATTTTCCCACATAAACCCATCTTTCTCACAGAGCTTGGAAGACTTCAATGTCTTTGCATTACATTCGTGCTTCCATGAAGCACGTGCTTGAATAATGGATGGAGTCTCAGGTATGGTCCAGAGTTGAAATGCAAGGGTTTCTGAGTTTTTGTGACTCTGCTATTATTCAGAAAAGCCAAGCGTGCTGGAACATAGCCTCATTTTACTAGATTCTACCATAAATGTAGTAAACCAAGATTTAATATTTCTTTAATGTGATACCTGATATTGTGAAATGTCCAGATTTTTTTACAGGGCTTTAATTTCTTTTTCTTTCCTTGGCTTTTTCTTGACATTTATTGTATGTTATACTAAGTGATTTCTTCATGCAGCGTATTTGTGACTATATAATTCATGTTGCAGAATAAACAGTTATTGAGTTTTCTAACAAAAGACCTGCAGCAATAGTTTCCACATTATATGCCTCTTAAAGCCATCCAAAATGTAGGATTTCTGGCAGTGAGAATTTTTTCATCTTACATTAGATTTAGACCTGAATGAATTTGAAAGGAATAACTTTACCCATCTTATAGCAGGAATTTAAAAGTAAGTTTTATTTAGCAAATGCTACCACATAGTGGTTTTTCAGCAGATTTTGCTTCCTGGTACGGCACTATCTTCTTTCTACCTTTCCTTGGGAGTCCAGGCCCAAATTCACCATCTTCAAGTACTTCATGTAGCAAGGCTATCCTAGAACTGCAAGGTCTTGTAAGCTCCTCATGACCTTCCCTCCTTCCCAGATCTCTTTTTAGATTTTCTGTAAGTTGATCAGACCTATATATTTGGGACAAAAAGATTGTTTTCCATGAATTCACGGCTGGGGAGGAAAACAAAGCTCTTTTTCATGAAGTATTTCTTAATAGCTTTCCATTCTGTTCCCAGATGGCTTCTAGACAGGAGATGGATGTCTGTGCTTTTGTAGGATGCTATTTTTAAAGTGAAACAGTTGCTGGATGGTTAATGAATAAAGTAATAAAAGAAGTTTGGAACTTTTTTCTTGACCGCTTCACATTTTTGTGTGCGCAAAATAGGCATGATTCTCTTCTCATTTAGATGATTTAAGTTAAGAGGTTCATTCCTGAAGTCAGTGGGTTACGTTAGTCTGAAGCTATTCTGAGTTAAAGAAGAATTAGACTTCATTGGATATGTGCATAGAGTTCATTTTATAGAAAAAAAAAGGTGCATATGTGCAATTTGGGGGTAATAGTTTACACTTATCTCCCCAAATCCACTTCCTTAGCTTACTTTTCATATTTAAGTGTCAGATCATACTCTGAATTCCACTGCCAGTACCAGATAAGGTTTGTTCCTTATTTATTTTACTTGGACTGCAAGATAGTAGATAGCTGAGGACATGACTTTCAGTTCTTAGTTGCATTCCTCACGTGAGGACCTAGCATCAAGAGTACCATTTTACACTGGGCAGTCCCTTTAAGTATATGGGATTACACAATATCATGCCAAGGTCAAACAGTGCTCCAAGACAATGTCCCCTTCTGTACTGTGGTACAATTCATTGACCTGGACATAATATTTCCAGATTTCCCAAGGAAGGTCATCCTTTCATGAGTATTAGTATTTTTCACCTTTTTTTCAGGCACATCTGTTTGATTCCAGATTTTAGAGAAAAAAGAAGCTTCCAATTTCTGTTTTGAACATAGACTTTCCTCTCACAATAGTTCAGTATCCTTCCCCGAAAAGCTATGCCACTGACTTCAGTGAGTGCAATTTTTTAAGTGGCATGTCTGTAAATATCCACAAAAGGTTTACTCCTTTGAGTCCCTGGAGTATTGCATGTGTGTATAGAACCACTTCAGGTTTCTCTGCTTCCTTTTCAAGAAGTGTCACTATTTACTGCTTCAAAAAGATCCTTTCTGAGTTTGATGCTTTGTGAGTTTTCATTTCATTTTAACACTTAGGTGATCTAACTGTTATAGGCAGTACAGCTTGATACATGGCCTTCATACATACATAGGAGGTCTAACATCAGCCTTGAAGACACACTTTGTTCCATTTAGTTATTGTATGGTGCTGCTTAGTATGTTACCGCTGCACCTTCCAGGAAGGCATGCAAGTGGCTCAGCCTAAAGCATCACGCTCCCAGCCCAGTGCTCCTTCTGGGCAAAACTGATGAAGACAAACTCTCAGAGGGCACATTCATGAAGTACGGCTTGCTGCTGGGTGGCCTTTTCTTCCCAAGACAAAATCCAAGCCTCCTGCCACTCATCTGGCTTAAACCAACATAACCGCACAGGAGTCAGTGTGACCTCTGTACATTCTTGAGCTGAACTGCCTTAAACCTAAGCTTAAAGTGCTTTCCTAATCAGGAATTTAAACATTAAAAAAGGGGGAAAAGCTGGTGGAAAAAAAGAGATCTATCCCTGCATTTGTCGTGCACATCTGTGTCATTGAATAACAAATATTCATTTGAAACAGCAAAATAACACGGAACATAAGTATGCATCACACATCTATTACCAAGGCTAAAGGCCTCACATTTTTTTCAGAAGTCTGAATATAATCCTACCATCTAAAGTAGTATTAGAATATATGTGTCAAAATGATTCATATCTTGGAGTCTTCTGGCCATATCATAGACAACAATGACTGAGAGCTATTTATCTTATATGAAATTGCTTTACTGTAGAAAAATGATAGGTCTTCCATTTGTTGATAAGATAGTTATTTCTGATGATTCTGCAACATCTAACGGCAGTTTAATTTTATCAATTCCTGTTTTCTGTGCATTGTATCTTTCTTCTGATGTCCAAAAGATTAAGACAGCAAACTTACCTTTACTAATGTGAAACTTGAACATGTATGTGTTGGAGAAAGGTATTAAGTAGAACTGAATGTAAGAGCCAAAAGCTAAAAAAAAAAAAAAGTGTAGTTTCTTTTCTCATGAAGCAGCATCTAAAGTTGTATGCTACATATATTTATAATGCTCAGTATCCTGTTTAAGTGGTTTAGTAGTTATTGCATAATATTTAAGGCTGCTTTAAAGAGCTTAAAAAAAAAGCACCAAAGTTTGCTTTCAGTCTTTTCTTCTTAAATATGAGTGCAGTGTTTTTCAACTTTTTCTGCTCAGAATGAAAAACAGAAAATACAATATTTTTACTGTCTCAAACACACAAACATTTTTGTTCTTCAGTTTTTCAGATAAAAATTTCTTCTAGTGTTATGTGAAGAGTCAGAAGTTTTACATTTCTGTACGGTTTCTAAATAGAAATTTCTTATTCTCCTAACTGACTGAAATGCAGATTTAAAAAAAAAAAAAATCTCAGTTCCAGGCTTGTCTGTGCCTCTTTCCCTGAAACACACAAGGGAAAAACATCGCTACAAAAGAATTCAGGAATTGTTTTTCACATAGGAAGTACTCAGATTATCACAGCTAGTTACAGGCACTAATACACTGACTGAAACTGCATTTTCTTTTTAATCCACTAGTTACTTGGTCTTCTTTCCATTGTAAAGCAAACAAAGTGGATGGCGGTTCCTCTTTGACCTTGAAAATGTAAACAGGATTAACGCTTTTTAGGTCACTGCTTGCCAGGGCAGCAGATGATGCTAGAGAAGCTAATAAAAGTACCAGCAAGCAGCATTAGGCTGATGAGGGGATTACAGCAGAGGGCAGGGGAGCCCTGCCCGCAGCCGTGCAGGAAGACTTCACCCAGCCACTGGCTGAGCCCTGTCAGCCCACAGCAACCAAGACCTGCGTTGCCTAGGCGCCAGCGGGATGGGTGCGAGGAGCTAATGACACAGTTTAGACAAGGCTTTACTGGGGCATCTGCTGTTATTT
The DNA here is from genome assembly GCA_031468815.1 of Morus bassanus. Taxonomy (NCBI): domain Eukaryota; kingdom Metazoa; phylum Chordata; class Aves; order Suliformes; family Sulidae; genus Morus; species Morus bassanus. The sequence goes on from CM062568.1 coordinate 112,212,336, forward strand.
GTGCTAAACTACTTCTGTTGCTACTAATAGCAGCAGTAATAGCTTCACTGGTGTAATGCCTTTTGTAATTCCTTCCTGACTTAAATCAGAAATCAATTGGACCCTACGTGATCAAATATTTTCCCTGCAAAGAGAGATAACATTTGACATGACAAACTGTGTTCTGTAAAGTGAGAAGGAGATCAAACAGTTACAGATATCAATTAAATCTGCTGAAAGGTGTACTTTTTCACGCAAGTGCAATTAACCATTAATTTATTTGGGAACAAGGTGGGACTTCTATTCCTTGGAAAGTATTTAAAGTAATGTTTTTTAAAAAATACATCAGGTTATGCTTATAACCTCAGGCTTAATGAAAAAATTACTAAATTAAGACTTTGGATTTTTTTCTTCAAAACTCAGATTAGTTTATTAACTTAATTAAGCAATTGAAAGTTAGAAATTATTAAACAGATTTAATCAGTCCAAACAAATTTACAAGACTTCCATCAAGACCAAAAAATGTTTGTCAATATATCAAAATGCTTTGTGAAATATGTTTGTTGAAATGTCACACAATGAAGAAAGGTACTGACTCTCCTGCTGTTCCATTTCAATATTTTCAGAGTGAAACATTGCAATTTCTCATTTCTGATTTACTCTTTGTTATACAACACAAGATTTTAAAAAAATAAATCCAAATTTAAAATCTTTCCCATCTTACCAAATCTTGTAACTTCCAACAATTGAAACAAATGTCAGTATGAATTTTCCTTGTAGAAATTTTATAATTCTGGGAGCTAAATTAGATTTAGATTTTGATGAAGGACAAAATCCTTCATGTACAAGGACTTCCATTCTGTCTGGACTTGAATTGAGACACCTTAAATCTGATTAAAGATTCAAAGCTAACTATTTAACCATGGAGTACCAAGTTAAGTGAAATAAGGGAACTTTTTTTGCAAAAGCAAAAAGGTACCAATTTTCTGAAGGGTTAAAATCTGGTGTAAAACCATCTGTTTCCTGTGAGATTTGTTCCTTATGCATTGTTTGGAAAGCAAGCCACAGTTTGAAGTAAAAATACAGTTACAGGAGGGTGAAAATAAAAAAAAAAAAAAGTAAGAAAGGGAAAGATTTTATATTTTATAGCTTGCTTTCTCAAGAAATTTACTGTGAGTAATCATCATGTATTTCATAGAGAATATGAACGCAAACTTTAACCACAAGATATATTAGATTCATGATATACAGGTATATCCTGTCTGCAAGGCACCAGCTTGTTGAGCTTTTTTTGAGAGGTCTGTGATACTCTCACCAAGTTGCAGATTTTTGAGTTCGAACAGATTAGTCATACAGCAGCTAAACAAGGACAATTATCTGCATGATAATTTGCTTCTACTTAGCTTTGGAACAGTGTTTGAAAATCGTACAGCAGGACTTAGGCATCTTAGTTTTCTCTGAGGCCTTTGTGTTTTGGAAAATAACCTTTTGGATATCAAGCTAAGCTTAGGAAGTTTCCATCAGCCACCCACTCCCACTGAAAAGTCCAGTGCTTTAGAAAACCCAGTTACCACATCTTTATGCTGAACACTTCTGAAGACCAGCACATTACACCATCTCACTACACAGTGCACAGAGTAGGTAAAATGGTGGGGTTACATTCAAAAGACAAAACACCTATAATGCAAAGTGTTATAAACAAGGTGCAATAGGCTACATGATTAATTGCATGAGCAGGCTCTGGAATACATGAATGTGGGAGGGGAAAAGCTGCCATCTCTACTGTGGGCATGGTGACCACGCACAGTGACTGTTGCACCTGTGGACAGCCTAAAGGACCTCAGTCTGAAGGATGAGGCCAAAGCCTCCGGCATTCATCTCTGAGCAACATACTGCAGCATCAAAGCCAAACTCAACATCAGCTTAGATGTTGTTATACTCATGTAATCATATTTTTAGTTTTGATGCTGAGGTTTCTGTTTCTGATAGATAAAAGATATTGATGTAGTCATGTGTATATTACCAGCTCTGTTTCTACAGTTATGTTGCTATCTCAAACTCTTTCCCAGGATACTTATTTTGACAATTTTTTTTCTTTCTTTTTCTGTTCTTTCTAGTTGAACAACAGCAGAAAAGTGAGGGTGGTCAGGAGACGCGGAGCGTAAGCCCTCACCATGGCTTTGACAAATCACAGTTAAATGACTGCCCAAGAGATTCTGGCTGTTACATCTCATCAGAAAATTCAGATAATGGTAAAGAAGAAGCAGACCCAGAAACTCTGTCTGACATGGTGCAGTCAATAACAATCACTGAGTCAAACTGATTCAGTCCTGCTGCTTTTCTGCAGATTTTCAGAAAGACAATCAGGTTTGCTGGCATGATGGCACAGAAGAAGAACACAAAATATTTTCAACACCAAAAATCTACTTCTGTCTGATGTATGATGCTCTAGACTGTTTAATATGTGGACACGTCATAGCTAAATGTTAGCTGATAATAAGACTATCTCATGGTTTTCTTTTCAATGAATCCACAGGCAGTTCACTGGAAAAGTTTACACATATGTATTTATAAAGATTTGTACAGTAAATGCATTTTCTATAATAAAGAGAATTGTTTCAGGTAGTGGTACATAATCTGGACATGTTCATTTCTGGAAATGTCCCAAATGTAAATATTGTATAAATTTATTTTTTAAAGTATCAAAAAGTAGACTATCATCTCCTACACTTTATCCTGGAGGTACAAAAGAACTGTAGTAGTGTGAATCTGAATCAAGCTCTCTGTGTTCATTATCTTTTAGAGAACACAGCCATCTGAATGGCTTATGCACTGACAATTTCTTTATTGTTATTTTCACACCTGTTCTTATTCTTCCCAAGCATTGGAAGCTTTGCAATTTGCAAGCTTGGAGCAAAAAAACTCAGTATCAATGCTATGCTTTTATGATCATTTTTTTGTGAAAGTCTTGCCTTTTGTGTGTGGTGTGAAGTTTGTTAATAGAGTATTTGTTTATATATAAAACTCAAAAGGTAATATGGTTATTGTGCACTGTTGTCTTTCGTATGAGATTTTATTGTCATTTCCCAGTATATTTTGCACTGGAATACACATTTTAATTGCCTGTCTTCTTTTAGAGTACTTCCTTCAATAATAAACAGAATCATGTGTTTGAGTCCTTTAAAAACTACTTGATTTTTAATGTGGTCATTACATTTCAAAGACTGCTCTGTTCTAAGACTAACACAGTAAAAGGCAACTCCATGGAGCATTTTTATCATGCATAATAATCTGTGTATCAAATCAATAGAGAAACTTTTTGCTCACTAATTAGTCATACAGTTTTCATGATTTAAGACATTTTGCATTTCTTTTAAAAAGATTCCACATATTGCTGACAGCTTAAAAGAAAATCACCTTCAGAAGAGATGAAACACAAAAAGGTCCACCCCAAAAAGAGTCTTTCTGAAGAAGCTATAAACAAATGGAAAGCTTTTCTCCTTTTTTTTTTTTTTTTCTTTTCCTCAATGGAAATGCTTTCCATAGTTTTCATGACCCCTCAAATGGCTACTGCTGTCAGACTCCTAATACACAGATCTGCTTTGAAGGCTATAGTATACAAAATGTTGACTTTAGAAAGTTGCATTAACTAGATCGCAAAGATTTGGAGTAAATAAACTCTGTTTAGAAAAACAAACAGGAATGGGAGATACTAAGATTTTTTCTTCTTTTAACTTACTTTTTACACTGCCAACAATCACCATCATTTAGCAGCAATGACCACGTATTGCCAGGCATGGTGGGGACACAGAATCCGTTGGCAGAATGAAGTATGTGAGAGCTTGTATCAAGCAGCTATATTTGTTTCTTGATGTTTTTCTAACCACTAGTGTGTCATGACATGCAGTTCTGACTTCACTTAATATGTATTTAATAACTTCTGAAATAATGTATTTGGATAGGCTTCTATCATCTCCTCATTCTAGAGAAGGACTGACGTCAGTCAATTCCTCTAAGAGGAGCTTACCTTTTGGCTTTTGTGGCAGAGGCACTTAGTCTTCAGGTTGCTTCTATCTAGACATCTGTAAAATTGCTGAACTTGGAAAAATATGTTGAGGTGAGCTTAAATATGATTGACTGTCAAGAAACAGCTAAGTTAGCTGGGTCAAGGACTAACAACCACAGAGACCAGAGATGTGCCATGATATAAATACCCTGAGAAATCTTTATTTGCATAGGTTTGCAAAAGAAAATAGGCCTCCCTAACTAGTTACAGTGAGGCAGCCAAGGCTTTCAACAGAGCAAAATACCCAACAGCTGCTATTATTTTACAGGAATCAAACCCTGCATAACTTGGGCTGATGGCAAGAGGATAAAGGTGTAAGCTTAACTAGTTGGTAACTACGGGGATGAGCTGTGGTTTAACCACTCCTGTCTCTAATCAGTAAGGCTTTGTCCAAAGGGCTTCTTATTTAGAAGAATGTGTCAGCTGAAAACTTGTTTGTGTCAACTGAAAGCCACACTGCCCAAGCCACAGAAGGCAAAGGCAGAGACTGGGAGAATGAAGAACTGCCCACTGTAGGAGAAGATCAGGTTCAAGACCATCTAAGGAACATGAAGGTGCACAAGTCCATGGGACCTGATGAGATGCATCCATGGGTCCTGAGGGAACTGGTGGATGAAGTTGCTAAGCCACTATCCATCATAACTCATGGCAGTCTGGTGAAGTTCCCACTGACTGGAAAAGGGGAAACATAACCCCTGTTTTTAAAAAGGGAAAAAAGGAAGACTCGGGGAACTACAGGACAGTCAGTCTTGCCTCTGTGCCTTGCAAGATCATGGAACAGATCCTCCTGGAAACTATGCTAAGGCACATGGAAAAGAAAGAGGTGAGTGGTGACAGCCAACATGGTTTTACAAAAGGCAAATCGTGCCTGACAAATTTGGTGGCCTACAATGGGGTTACAGTGTTGGTGGGTAAGGGAAGAGCAACTGAGGTCATCTACCTGGACTTGTGCAAAGCATTTGACACTGTCCCACAGGACATCCTTGTCTCTAAATTGGAGAGACATGGATTTGACAGATGGACCACTCAGTGGGTAAGGAATTGGCCGGATGGTCTTACTCAAGGAGTTGCAGTCAACGGCTCGATGTCCAAGTGAAGACCAGTGACGAGCGGCATTCCTCAGGGGTCAGTATTGGGACCGGCGCTGTTTAATATCTTTGTCGGCAACATGGACAGTGGGATTGAATGCACCCTCAGCAACTTTGCTGATGACACCAAGCTGTGTGGTGTGATCGACACACTGGAGGGAAGGGATGCCGTCCAGAGGCACCCTGACAGACTTGAGTGGTGGGCCCCTGCGAACCTCATGAAGTTCAACAAGGTCAAGTGCAAGGTCCTGCACATGGGTTGGGGCAATCCCAAGCACAAATACAAGCTGGGTGGAGAATGGATTGAGAGCAGCCCTGAGGAGAAGGACTTGGGGGTGTTGGTTGATGAGAAGCTCAACATGACCCAGCAATGTGTACTTGCAGACCAGAAAGTGAACTGTATCCTGGGCTGCATCAAAAGAAGCGTGACCAGCAGGTCAAGGGGGGTGATTCTCCCCGCTCTACTCCATTGTCGTGAGACCCCACCTGGAGTACCGTGTTAAGCTCCTGGGGCCCCCAACATAAGAAGGACACAGACCTGTTAGAGTGAGTCCAGAGGAGGGCCACAAAGGTGATCAGAGGGACGGAGCACCTCTCCTGTGAAGACAGGCTGAGAGAGGTGGGGTTGTTCAGCCTAGAGAAGAGAAGGCTCCAGAGAGACCTTACAGCAGCCTTCCGGTACCTGAAGGGGGCCTACAAGAAAGCTGGAGAGGGACTTTTTAAAGGCAGGTAGTGATAGGACAAGGGGTAATGGCTTTAAACTGAAAGAGGGTAGATTTAGATCAGATATAAGGAAGAAATTCTTCACTGTGAGGGTGGTGAGGCACTGGGACAGGTTGCTCAGAGAAGCTGTGGATGCCCCATTCCTGGAAGTGTTCAAGGCCAGGCTGGATGGGGCTTTGAGCAACCTGGTCTAGTGGAAGGTGTCCCTGCCCATGGCAGTGGACTTGGAACGAGATGATCTTGAAAGTCCCTTCCAACCCAAACCATTCTATGATTCTATGATTGTTAAGGCACTTGTAACTTCCTGCGAAGGCAAAGAAGATTAGATCTCAAACTGAGAACCTTCCGTTCTCTCAAGCTATTCTGAGAAAAAGAATGAGGAAATTTCGTACCACAAAGAAAAAAAAAAGTGCTTTTTTCTTTCCTACAACAAGCATACCCAACCTTCTTTCGTCTTCTCAGTGGTCTCATTAATCACACTGATCATGGATTAAACTGTTTGTAATAGCATAAACAGTTCTCTGATTGGCTTTACTGCTGTGCAATCAGAATAAAAGATAATTCTAGAAATTGTTGGAGAAAATCTGGTGGAGATCTGAGCTACTTTTGAGGAATCTTTAAAATGTCCCGGAAACAGGGAATGGAAGCAAGCAGCAGAGGTTTTCTTCCTTTCTGTCACTTGCTTAATGGTATCGTGTCCCTTTTCATTTTTATTAACCTTCCTCTATGATTAAGGAGGACTACAAGGTTTGTAAGACTCTTATTTGGAGATAACCCAGAGTCCACTGATCCCTGCAGTTACAAAGCATACAAAAAGATGCAAAACCACTCAGTAATGGTAGAGGTGAAGTTAACAGGGCCAGCCCTTCTGGCCTTTAGCCAGTGGGGATTTCCCCTGTTGCAGAGGGCTGCAGTGCATCTGCAGCAGACTTCCCCCAGGGCTGAAGCATTGGGCCGGCTGCTGGCACGTGTATTGCCACCTGCCCACAGCAGAAAGCCGGTAACTCAGAAAGACTTAGGTGACCCACAGAAAAAATCAGGTGATGATGGGCATCTTCATCCCCAGTGAAGAACCACCTCTGGTCAAAGTTAACATTGCTTTTAGCAGTGTTGCCTCATGCTCAGCCCCATTTGACTGCTGTTCACAGCTGGCATCACATTAAAGGAGGGATGCTCTACTGTAAGAGAGAGTAGCAGAGTGCCAGACCACAGCCCTGCGATCCATGCAGACTAGCCTGCAGATCCCAGGAGTCAGCGTCCTGCTCTCTGGGGATTGTAACACAACTTCTAAAAGTCAGTGGGCGTAAATGCATCAGCGTAGAGGCTAGCAGCAAGGAGTGTTTTGCATTCATTTTGCTGAGGTGTGAATGAGCACATGAAGCGTAAGGCAGAATGTGGGCATACTTGTGGAAATTCTGGAGGAGGCTGACCTCCAAGGGACTCAACTAATTACCGGCTGCCAGCTGGACTTTGCAGCACTCGCACAACCCTCTGAGCCCAGCAGTCCAGCCAACTTTCCACCCACCTTACTGCCCAGTTATCCATCCCATACTTCACCAATCCTACCCCTGAGTGGCCGGTTTCTCCTGTGATCTGATGAAGCCCACAGCTCACTAGCTATGATATAAAAGGGGCCTTTATATCATAGTGCTTGCTCCCAGATAGTGGCAATTAAAAAAATTTCTGGCATTGTCAGGGGATCTGCATCACACTGCTGGAGCCATCAGAAAAGAAGGCTGGTGCAGAGAGCACAAGGCAGTACTGAAAGAAAAAAAGGATACTTCAGGTGTTCTGAACCAGACAGGCTGGTTTCTAGATGTCACTAGGTTCACAGGATGAGTACAACCTGCCCCTTTCCCTGGAAATCAGCTGTTCCATCAAGCCAAGGTCAGTACAGTTCTTTCTGCACACAGATACAAACATACATACACAAACAAATCTGTGGTGTCAACATGTAAAGGAAAACATGCCATAGTCTCCTCCAGTGCCTTGGGTCACATTAGCAGCTTGGTGTCTGACCTAAGACAGCCTCGAAGGCAGTTTTGCAACTGAGTCATATGTCATCATAGATGGCTGAGCCTTCTTCCACGTCAGAGGGAAGTAGTACCGTCACATCTAGTAACAGCATAGCAAACCCTCTGCCAACAAACCACAGCTTGAAGCTGGGGTTTTGGGTTACATTAGCCACTGAAGAGGCTATTTGCATCACACTGATGTCTGCTGGCTGTGTATGTTGTACTACTGCTTTGTGCAATGACGCTCTTTGGTAATTTCCAGGAATATGTAATATAGGATGGTATAAGCACCTTCTTTTCGTCTAAGGGCTCCTGCATGAGGTGTTCACTTGTGTTCTTGATCTTTGGTTCCTGGTAGGCAATAAGCAGATTTTTCCCTACAACTCAGGGGAGAATGCAGAAAAGGCTGTCAAATGGCTGTGTAGAGCATTCAGTTTTTATGTCTCCAGTGTTTGTCTTACCTGATGAACCCATCAGCCCATAGCTCCTTGTCTGACTCTCAAGTCCTGAGAGCTGGCCAGAGGGTTGGCACTAGCTAGCATCCTTGCTGCAGACTGACAACCAGCCAGTGATTCTGTCAAGCTCTATATTTTACCTGGCCCTTGAAGAAGGGCTTGTCTGTTCACTGGAAGACCAACAAAAGTGGTGTCAAATCTTCTATTTTCTCCTGTGTCGAAAGGCCAAGAAATGCCACTGAAAGCACATGGCAAAAAGGAATGGGGGATAGTAATACATTCAGGGAAACACAGCTGTTAAATGTACAGAGTCACATCATGTATGCATAATAAACAGCAGTCATTGCAATGAACCTGAATTTCTTGGGAAATACGTATTCTCTAGATGGAGGAAATAGGCGGGAGGCAGTCCATGATATGCAAGGGGGATCTGAAATGGTCATTTCATTTTTTGTGGCTAGGCAGAATTTGGTCTGACACACCTAGTTATCTCCGCCAGGCATGAGATAGCAAGAGCATAGAAAATTTGCCTGTGCTAGGAAGTCATGCACAAATGAGAGACAAGAGGGCTGGAGAGCAAGTGGTGTTCCTTACCAGTTCACATACCTTGGCTGCTTAATTTAAACCTGGACAGTGTCCCACAATGTGTGTGTTCCCTGGGCAGAGCCCACGTCCTTGCCTCCTAAGGCCCATTCCCCATGCCAACCAACTACATTAATGCCCTTCTACTCACTGGTGCTCTGATGTGGGGCTGTGACAAACCCCAGGCTTTCTCAAATGATCTGCATTCAGAGATCTCAGGTTTCAAAGTTTGATTCTCCATGGCTTCTCCATACTCACAGTGAGTGAGTGTTACATGCACCCTTACTACTATCCTATTACTTTTCCATCAGAGAAGCTGTGCAACCCAGATTTTCCAGAATATCTGTCTTCCTTCCTCAGTCTTGATTTCTGGAGGTGTTACATACGGAAGAGCTCTCTTGTGTGCCATACACAGGTTTTTAGGGTGGAATATCAAAGGTGTAGACATGTTGTGCAACTCAGCATTAGGACATGGAGACAGGTCAAGAGTGTGTGGGGCCATGGGGCAGTTTTGACAGACTGTGGGCAAGCTGGTTGACACTTTTGGCTACCAGTCATGTCCATATTGCCAAGGGAGGAAGCGGGAGGACTTCAACCTGAATCATACCCAAGCCTTAGCTTTCCTGCAGAAGGAGCCAAACTGTGTGAATCATAGCTGCCTTTTGCCACTTTTCTGTGGAAAGAAACAAGGTACTTGTAAGTTGTGTCTGCGACACAACTCTTTCTAAAATGTTCACCATCATATTGGAGAGCAGTCCCCTGCTGGCTATCAAAAAAACATCCTCCAGGGAAAGCACTTCTTAAAATACTATTGGCAGTAACCTTACACTTTACAGAGTGCAAATGTAAAAGAAATGGAAAAAGAAAGCCACTCATGTGGGAAAAATATGCTTCAGAGAAAAATGAATACAGCAAAACTAAGGAACTTGCATGTTTTCGAATAAATTGTTCTGTATATTACCTAACTACTCTGCCTCCTAAGTTTGCTCTCATCTCTAACATAAGAGGTGAATGACTAGCATAATTTTTTGCTGGCATATTAAAATAAAATGTAACTTACTGGAAGAACAGTTATTTCTCTTTAAATACCTTTGTGGCAAAAATATACAGTAAATACTTATTTCACCTTCTTGGCTATCTGTCTAGCTACATGGCTATTTAAGACAGCTGAAGTATCAGAAGGAGCTAGAAGATTAGAGATAGCTCTGCACCACTCAGTTAATGCTGTGAACATGCCTACAGGACATCTACCTATCTTCTCTAGTTCTGCTTTATTTTTAGACAAAATGTATTAGCAGTCTTTGCTCATTTTAACCTTGTTAAGCAGAACATGCTTTGTAACCTAGAAAAGGCATTGGAGGGGTTGCTTTCTCATTTTCCTTTTAGAGTGAAGGAAAAGCCATCATTAGTGGAAGTGGTTGTGTGACCAGTGGCTTTGTCAGCTGTGGCTTCCCTTCATTAGAGAAAAAAAATGGGAAAATTGACTGGTTTGGACGGAATTTGTCCAATGAATTGAGTGGAATTGAGTGAATTCCACAACCGAACTTAATTAAGGGATCAAAAATACTGTACGCTGTGAAAAGCATCAAGACTATGGCTATATTGGTCAGGCCCTACAGGTAGTTAGTGAGGTCTATGAAAGGAAAGACAATGTCTGAGTGCCTAGGAGAACAGGACCCGTGTATGAGAGAAGGTGTGTACACTCTGACTTATGCTTTTAATATAGCAGTGAATGTGTGTTTAATATAACACTGGTTTGCCCTGTGAGGCAAACCAACCACCTTTAATTCTTGCTTAAACTCAGTTTCTGCAGCACCATAATTTCATGTTTTACTCTGGAGAAAGACCTAAATCTTGCACAACTGGCAGAGAATTTAGACATTATTTGCCAAAAATAAACAAATTTGTGTGAGATGCAATTCAACAATTTAAGATCCTAGATAACAGGATTAGCTACATACTGTACAGTATTTCACAGTTTCAAAACTGAGTACAGGGGATCATTTAATTAAAACCTATTCAACTGAAAATCCTATTTATCTGAAACAAATGTTTGCCCTATCTATAATATCAACAAACTATTCACATGAGCAACTAGCAATAAACAACAGAAAGATGCACAATGAATGTCAATTAACACAATTTGCTTTCAAATAAACTTGCAGTTTATGTATACAGCTTTAGTACTGTCCTGTGTATCCATTATAAAGGTCAATTAACCTCAATTGCAGCTAGTCAGCTATTTCTAAAACAAAATCAGCATAAGATTTTTTTTTTTTTTAAATCATCATCTCAGTAATTCAGTTGCCTGGCACTGAAGAACTTCTAAATTGCTAAAAGTCTTTACTAAAAGTTTTATGTTAGGAAGTGTCAAAAAAAAAAAAAAAAAAAAAGAGAGAGAATGAGATTGGATGAAATTGGTGAGGTGTCACAGTGAGGCTGCTTAAAGGTTTTAAAAATTATTCATTATTCAGCATATGATCATATGGATTCAGAACAACAAAGAGTTTTGGTACGTGTGTGCCTCAAAGGATAAAAAATCTTCCTAAGTAAAGCTTTCCATGCATACACTAATCCATGACTACACTAACAAATCTCTTGAAATGGAAATCCTTGCTGAAAATGGCCTCTGTGCTTTAAGCACTATCAAAGATTTTTTTCCCCTTTGGCTGCAGAATGTCAGCATTTATGGCAAAAGTCAATCAGGTGCTCACTTGTTCTGCTTAATCAGGAAGAAATGGTACCACATGAGCACCGGGAGCTCTAATCTGGAATTGCACAAGCATCACTAACTCAAAGGACCATCAATGTTGTACAAAGCAAAAGCAAGTGGTTAGAAGTCTGACATATTGGTCTGTGAAGGAGGAATATGTGCGGCACTTTAAATGAGAATATTTTTATTCACACTCAGGAAAATACAGGTGAATCACTGGACTTAGAGAAATGCTTGTTTTCTCAGACTTTTCTTAACCTGTCAGTGTTTGAGAGGCAGTTTAACTCACTTCTTAAAAATAACATGAAAGGTGGTGCTGACATCATGAACCACAATTCTGGTCCTACCAGATGTTTCTACAGTGTTTTTGAAGCTGATGATAGTTATAAAATGACTACAGTGGTGTCGTCTCTCTTTACAAAAGAAAACACACAAGACTGTACAAAGACCTAGGGGGAAAAAAGATTGCTTTCTCAGAGTGTACTAACAAAACCTTATTCACAGAAGGTTAACAGGGGCTCTGTGCTTGCTTTGTCCTTTATGAACTTCATCTTTGCCGTAGGCAGACATCATTCAGTGCTACAGTGTATTTTTCCCAATGCTACTGCTACTGAGGCTCATGGAATATAAAAAAAATATGCTACAACTTGGGAACATAATTATTCCAGACATAAAACTGTAGGAAAATGCTTAGTTTTCTGGGTAAAATTCACCTGTGTCCTAAGGCTTATGAAACACTTACTATTGCAGCCTGAGAACTAGAGTCTCTTAACCACATTAGAGTATCCTGAGTCACTGCTCCTTCCTACTTCAGTGCTTAAGCCTTCTGAAAGGTGATCTTTACTTACCACTTCATTGCTATAGCAAACATCAAACTCCGTTACGCTGTTTAACTCACTAGGATTACATCAGTAAAAAGAGCAACTATTCTTCATAAAAAAGTATGACTGATGGGTATGTGCTTTCAAAATTCAGCTACAAACATGAACACAATTCATGGCTGCTGAAGAAGCAAAAAATTTTCTTTTAAATTGTTCACATTGCTAAAAGAAGCCCTCCTAAAAACAAGTCAGTGTCTGAATCTTAGCGTTATGGTTTCAGCATGAAAGAGAGGCAAAACAGATGCATAGCTTGGGTAGCTAACAATGAATGGTTGATCTGTACGGACTATGCTAGAAATCTTCTGCTAATCCCTAAGTTTCATGTAAAAAGAGAAAATGTGCAGTTATTGATGCAGGATATACTAAGATGCTGCAGTTCCTTCAACTGAAAAAAAAATATTTGCTATGATTTCTCACTAGTTGAAAAACATTGCAATGAAACAGTTCTGTACCCCCATAAGAACTATTTGCTAGAGGAAAACATGCCTTATAAATCATGGGGTTTGGTCTGGTAACGTTATAAGAAATCGACCATCTGAGTCAGCCAGCTTGGAGTAAGGTAATACCTCCTAAAAGGCATCCTGAACATCATCAGGGTCTTGTGAAACAACATTTTGATTAGCTAAGTGAAAATGAATCACAAGTGTTGGCATACAGCTATGCTATCGTTTTATTCAAAGAATGATCAATCGGTAGCAGAGTGATGAAACATTAAACAGAAAGATCAATTCAAGACATTATATTCTTACAAGACTCCTAGATCCTCTACTCAAGACCTGATAGTTTCCACAAGACTTATCAGACATGGATGATAATTACAAAGATATGGTAATTGAGGGCATTAAATCAAGCGTGTGAGCTAGATCTGCTGTCACAGCAAGAACTTCTTCATTGAGAACTGGCAGAGAAGGATTTTCTTCCCCCTCGACTGGCACAGCAGGATTCTCATCCAGCCACTGGCACAGTAACAGGTTCCACTTTAAATCTATCCTATCTACACCCTGTTGAAGTAATTCAGTTAATTGTGTGCATCAGTCTTTGTAGAAATCTTTCATACTGCTAGTTATGTCCTTGGATGAGTATGGTAGCAATCAAGCGCTGCAATGGCACACTGCTGCCTGCTAGATCTGGAATCACTGCTACAGAGCCAAGAGTCCACTTAAGCACCAAGGAACCAAGAAGCCCACAAGATCATCTAAGCTTTTAAATGCTATAAATTACTCAATAAGGGATGTGCCGTAAGCATAAATGTTCACTGCGGTGCAAAGCACTATCTAGTGGGAAAAGCTAGCCAGAGTATGACTTGACAATTTAAAGAATTTGATACTAATATTAGTTTATTAAATTTCTTTTTTTAGCTTGGGGGGGGGGGGGAGGGGGAAGAAAGGAGAAAGAAAGACTGTGTAAACCAAAAGAATTTCAAGGAAGGCCAGACAAAACATTCACCCTGACAGCTGAGACACAGTTCTTCTACAGACTGTGCCAATATTGACTTCCACATAAAATCCTATTTTTTTATAGAAAAGGTTAACCTTCCACAATTTACTTACTCATGAAATATAAGGTGAACAGAGACACTGATGCAAATGATCCAGTATATTAAAAAATGCATTGAGCCAGGAAACATTCAAAGTTCTGTTATAAATTATCTTTCAAGGTCTGGGATAGTAGACATAGTGGCTGTGCCAAGCCCTATTAACTAGAATAGCTGGATTTAGAAGGAATCTCCTTTTGGGGTTGGTCTCTAAAAGATAGAGGGGCTTCCTCTCCCATTCATCCTTTAAAGATTATTTTTAAAAAAGTTTATAGATAGCTTATCACGTTTGTTAGGAGCTCAGTAGCAAAGTAGATATGGACAACTGGAATTATATGTCTCAAAGGAGCAAGGTATAACAACAACTGTTTGATCCCTTCCTATCCTATCCTATAAAGGATATCGCTATCATTTATAAGGGTGGGGGAGAAAGGGGCTGTTGGCTTGTTTAGCTTTTGATATGAACTGAAAATATTAGGCTGTGGTGTTCTCATTCCCCTGTTGTCCTCAGACAGCAATCAGAGAAGTAATGAAAAAACAAGCAGGGAAGAACTGAGTTTATATGCTGCTGATCTGAATAATAAAGTTTTTCCTCTTCTCTCTCTGGCCTAGGATGCCAGACAGATGAGTTCACCCCCCACTCCTTTATTTTTAGCTACTATTCCACTGAGTCAGAGAATCTGTGGTAATGCTGGGAGTTTGAAAGAGCAGGAGCCTATGAAGAAATTCCCCCAAACTTCCCACTGACCGGGGAGCTGAAAGGCCCGTAGGTATTAGGTCCTAACTCAAGGCTTGATTGCATGAAATAGCCCATGTGGTGCAGTAATACTGCACCAGGTCTCTGTGCAAACAATTTTATTCTGCTGTAATACAGCAGTTCTTTCCTCTTTATGAAGAAACTAGGGTTGTGGGGGAAGGTTTTGTACAGGAGATCAGTTCCAGTTAAACACCAAACAATTATAATACTCATGTGTATATTTCTTGGAGGAGGCAATTATTCACAAAGAGAAAACTGCTAAACTCCAGAATCAGAGCTTAGAAATGGGATGAGTCCCTCTCTCCACAGGGCTGTCCCTTAGTAGTTAGGTTTACAACTTGCCAGCATTTGCTTAGATGAACGAAAGGGTTTTGATCCAGGGTGGGACAGCCTTTAAAATGAATTGTACTTTTCCTTTAAATATGAGTAATGTGCTGGCGGTTGAGAAGTGAAAGGGATGAAATCAGAAAGGTGAAACAGAAACCTTTCCCTGGGTAAATATCTGATATAAAGATATTTGCTATGTAGGCTGTTCTGAAAACCCTCTTACGCTTTGGAGGGACTATTCTGGTCCTGCTTACCTGCTGTGATTGAGGCAGAACAGGGTTAGTGTTGGGACAGCAAGAGAAATTCCCTGGGAAAAGAATTTCCTCTGATAGGTGTATTGACCCCAGCTAACAAGAAATGCCAAAGAGATGCTGGATTTGAGAAGAGGTTTGAGGAGAGCTTGCTCCAGTGTCCCCACCTTCAGTCAGCTTATGTGAATCCAGTGCCCCATACCTTTGCAAAGCCAAAAGAGACAGCAGACTATGCAGTCAGCTGGGTTTGGGTTTCACAGTTCTTTGCTCAATACATGAAGCTTTTGTGAGGGTCATGCAAGTTCATCAGTCAAGCATGGAGCAACTCAGACACCATGTCCTCACATGTTCAGGCGCTCTTTACAGCCACAGTATTATAATACTGTATGAAGTAATACACCCAGCCAAAGCTGGTTTCTCCTACTGCTGCCAGAAGGTAAATTAGCAGTAACAGTTTTTACAACTACACTTTCTCAGTTATTTTAAAGTCAGTTGTAAACTTATGTGGTCACTTTCTTAGCAAAAAAAGCACTTGTGCAGTATCTGCCATACATACTCTAACTACCTGGCATTTAATCATTCTTTTTAATTTAACTGAGAAAGATAACTCCTCTTGTGTCTAGTCTCTTCAGGAGGTGACTTACTTCCTGTGTAATTTCACTTTGTGCAACATGAAAAACAACAATGCTGTTCACCTCTTCCTGTCTCCTCATTTTTAGCTCTAAGGTATAGAGCTCGGTACTGTTGCACATTATGCCAGAGGTCTATTAAGCAGCATACTCGTGCACCGATCTGGAAAAATGTAGCAGTCAATGATGCTGGCTGCATTCCGCACAAGCCTCGTAAATTGTGGGCACGTTCTCTGCATCGCTTAAGAGCTGCTAAGGTAAAAGAGAGAAGCTGTGCTACCTGCATGCATGATTGATTGCCAGCACTGAAATGTTCCCTCAGAGTGTGCTGCTGCTCCTTTGTCACCTTTGCTCCAATGGGCATGTTAGCAGTGCGGGCAGAGAGGAGAAGGAGAAAGAAGGACGCAGGGGATGCACCCAGATTGCACCACTGTCCATCCATACTCATTGTGGCTAAGGCCTTGGAGATGTCGCTAGATCATCAGCTCCCTGGCTGCCAACCTGGCTATGGGCTGGCAGCCAGGCAAGGAGTTAGGAAGCCATAACCAGCTCCTCACTCTGCTTCAACAAATGTGGACTCAGCAAAGCTGAAGCTCTGGACCAGCGCCTTTGCTGAACACAGAGCCTGGGATGCAGGTGTATTTTTACCACTTACATTCTCCCTCGAAGTCGGAGACTGGAACATTTATGCAGAATTCATTCGCTGAGTTTTTAATTCTTTGCAGGCACAGTGGTGTGTCAGCAGGTATTGTCTTGCTCTCTGAAAGGAGTAATCATCTTCAGCAGCCCTTCCAGTCGGAAGGTCTCCAGGGCCGACTCCAAGCTCTGCAAAGTCAAAGGGGATGTTTGAAAGAGAGGGCTCTGGATCCAGCTCCAAAGCTTGTCAAATGTTTTAAGTATGCCACATGGCAGTCCTCAGAAAGTATCACTGTCCCTGTATTATGGGCATAAATTGTAATGTAAAGAGACGCAAGTTTTGCTGAAGACTCTGATGCAAAATGGTGGTAACTGCTATTGTGTGTATATTGTGATATAATATTTTATATTATATATATTTTTATATAATATAATATTTATATTATATATACTACTATAATATGTATTGTTTATGCTATTTATATTATATTTTATATATACAATAATATAGATAATATATTGTGATATAATGTATGTATATTGTGATATAGGATCACTCATTGATATGAGTGATATCCTCTGTTTCTCTATGTTATCCCTGGATCATGTACCTTTGAGGGTATTACCATCTCAGCTCTCGCTGGTGTGAGCTGGCCCAGAATTTGGAAATACTCTCTTAGCTGCTGTCTGCGGCAGAGCTTTGAGTGCCTGCCTGCCAGGGGCAGCGAGCCACCAGCTGTGAGACCAAGCGGCCCGAGCAGTTCCCATGCTGCCAGGCAGCCCTTGCAAAGTGGCCTCACCCCTCAAACCTTCCACACCAACTGCCCAAACAAGTACCAGGAATAATGCTCAAGCAAACCGTTCACAGTATGGGAATGAAAACACAATAAAACCCCTTGCCTTGATAACCGTTTCTGAATCAAGATAAATACAACCTCCACTCACTGGGTTTGACTGAAACAATTAATGTGCTCTCCCTCCGCTGACCCTTCTGGCGGCAGCCATACCCCCCTCGCAGACCCGTCCTTCCCGTCCGTGCGAGGCTCCCTGTGCAGGTCTCCAGAGCTGCAGTGGACTGGGAAAACCCAACGGCCAGGCTGCAAGGCTTGACTCCTGGCAGGCCTAAGGGCAATGGTGAATCCTCACTAAAAATGGTGGGGTGCATCTCCCTGAAGGTGGGCCCTCGGCAGCCTGTGACGTGCGCTTGCGGCGGCCATCCTGGGCTTGGCACTTGGATTTACCCGAGAAGTAACATCGAACTGCGTGGTGATGTGGGGAGACAGCGGTGAAACTGCCAGCCTCACGCATGCATGAGAACGACATCCCAGCTGAAACCTCCTCGCCAAGCAAAACCTCCCGGGGTCTGGGGTCTCTCACAGCCCCGGGGCCGCGGCAGCGCTGGTCTCCATTAACCAGCTCGGCTGCCTGGTGCTCCTCCATGTTGTAAGCAGATGGGGAGGGGAGTGCCTCTCCTTTGGAAAGTGGGGGTAATTAAGACATTTGGACTTAATTTATTTGTCTTTGCCCTAAAAACATTGCATTAGAAAGCTCCTGTTTTCTGTGGGGTTATAAAGGATAACAAATAGATGGAGAGGCCACAGGACCGAGCTCTGACAGACGAGGTGAGAGCCACGCTGAGGAATACCTCATGTTAAACAAGCAAGATAATTATTCTGCTCTACTTAGCATCAGCTAGGCCTCGTACGGAGAACAGCATTCATTTTGGGGCACCGCATTTTAAAACAGACAGAGAAATTGGAGAGAGTTCAGATGAGAGCAACAAAAATGATTAAAGAGTTAGTAAATAAGACCTCTGAGAAAAGGTTACGAGAGCAGGGCCTGCTTGGTCTGGAGGAAAGAGGACTGAGGGGAAGCATTACTGTCTACAAATATGCAAAGGGCTGTTATGGAGAGGACGTAGACCAATTATTCTCATTAGAGAACAAGGACAGAACAAGAAGTAATGGGTTTAAGATGCAGCAAGGGGGAATTTAGATTTAATATTAGGCAAATGTTATAACTATTGGAAAAGTTAGGCAATGGAACTAGTTTACAAAGAAGATTGCAAAATCTTCATTACCAGAGGAACATGTAGCTGAGATTGGAGACTGTCAGGGCTAAGCTAAGACTGATGAGACTCAGAATCCTTCTCCAGGGCACAGGGATTTTCCTGAGTCCCTCACAGGCAGACGACAAGGGCTCCCAATAAACAGAAAGCTGTCAGTTCAGAAGAAAATGAGAGGTTTGTGCATACACACATGCATGTGCATGTATATGAATACTGCTGAAATTAACACTATACAATGAAAGAAATGTTACTGGTAGTCACAGCTGTTATTGTTATCCCATGTTTTGTCCCAAAACACCATGCCTCCACATCAGTCTTCCTCCAGCACTATGTGAACCATGACTGGGACATCCGTAAAACTGTATATACATTTTTGGGTCCCAATTCTGCATGCATTCTTTTTCCCACAGGATGATGAGGTTGGCAGGAAGTTCACGGAGCTTGATTTACAACCAAAAGAACAAACAACGTGGAAGTTACCATGCTGCTGCCATGGATGCTACTGTGACAACTCCATCATTTTCACCCTTATGCCTAGTTCAGATACAACTGCACAACTAAAACCAAGTCCTTCCTACTCAATGATTACCTTAACTGCAAGCCAGAAGTCATCAAAGGCGCAAGCAGGGAACCACAGATGGTTAAGGAAGCACTGAGTCACTCCTACTACTACCTGCGGTGTTTGAACACCATAGAGCCTGATAAATGCCACTTTCTCACTATGAAAATAGAGTGCAAACAGAAATAGCAGTATCTGAAATGCAAACATTCCTATATATTTAGATTATCACTACCACTTCTGTGAAGTCCTAAATGCTTTGAAAATCAACATAAGCAACCACTGTGCTTTAGAAGCTTAATAGCTATCAACACATTTGGTGAATTTTTTCTAAAACATGAATTTCACCTTTTGTCATTAAAAGAACGTCCAACCCAAACCAAAAAGGCTCACACACTCAGTCCACTCTGAATCTTCAAAGGCTATTCTGATAATTTTGGAAATTTTGGACTAAATAATACAATTAATTGCAGGCAGGCATTTATGTACCATTTAGCCTAGAGTGAGGTTTTATGCTGAAGTTATAAATTCATTTGAAAGAGAAAAATAAAATGGGGTGGAGCTATCATAAACAAAGTGTTAGTCCAGCTGTGAAACACTGAAAAGGGTGACAGTGTAGTCAAGTGCAAGCACAAACTACTTATTTGTTAACATACTGTAGTCATCTGGAAACACTCCTCTCCTTGCTGTAGGTCAGTGCTCCACAGAGGTTATCATCACTGACCAAGCTTTTTGTAACATTTTTTAAGGCTATCGTAAAGGCAAGCAAGAAGCATGTGTTGATAAAGAACTGATTTGAAATGTCAGCCTTATGGGAGAAGGTGCCAGCAGAGCTAGCTGGCTTTTTTTATTTTTTTTTTCTTTTTTTTTTTTTTTTTTTTTTGACAAGAGGATTAAAACCTTCCTGGTCCAGAAGCAAACCCTGAGGAAAAGAAGCCAAAAGTCTGACAGGGCTGTGAACCTCATAGCCATAGCAATAATTTTGCAAATGACTAATAATAATGAGTCGATAATCCAAAGGATGATCTCTGAAGTGAAGAGCACCAAATTACTTCAGGGAGAAAATCAATTATCTCCAATGCCGTTTTGTGGCTGCACAGCCTACAATATGCAAATGCACAGAAGTTACCATAGTCACAGAAACCTGAATATCAAACTTAAAAGAAAAAAATCCAAGGAATTTTACAAGAACCACTGAAAAAATATCCTCCTCATGAATGGATGCATATCTGCTTTATTGACACAGCTACAATGTTATTGTAATATTCTTCATCACAAAGGCTGACAGCCGTCTGGAGATGTCGGCATCTATGAAAGAGATGCTGCACTGTGGTGAAAGCAGAACAGGATGACTGGGTCTGGGAGGCAGTACAGAAATCAAATTATCATCAAATACTGTGGGCAGATTTTTAACATCTTTTCTCTTGCTGAGCAGTGTCTTACTGTATAACTGGGTCACTGAAATTAACGGAACTACTTGCAAGTAAAACAGTACTCAGCGTGCCTTAGAGCACCCAAGTCTGACCCACAGTACATATTCAAATGTCACCTTGTATTTTAATGTCTCTCAGACTTGAGGGGCTTTTAAAATTATTATTAATTTATAAATAGATTCTTTATTGGGATCAGGCTCTTTTTTTCACTAGAAGCACAAATGTCTTTAGAGAAGACGTCTGAACATTTGGCCACTTGTTACTAAAAATCCCATTTCCATGCATGTGTAATCCATGTTCCCTGAAGGTTTTGAGAGCAAGGAGCTTATTGCTGATGAAAAGGGAGAAGCGCAGCCTAAGGGCTGCTTGGGAACTCCAGGCGGACAGAGGCCTCCAAGGGGAGGGTGCGTTCCTCGAGCATCTGCTGGTGAGCCAGGAAAATGACTGTATGGGACAGATCTCATTTACATTGCAGTTAAGCACTGGGTTTGGGCACTTTGGTTAAAACGCAGTTAACCTTTGGGTTTAAGGATAATAAAATACTATTATCCCTGTTGGGGGATAATTGGCAAAAGGACTGTATCAATTGTGCTTGGAACGAAGAGTTTCCCTAATTACAAGCACCGCCTTTACGACCACACAAGGGAAACCTCTGAAAGGGCTGGGAAAGAAATGAAACAAGGAAAGTTTCTTCCAGAACAGCTTATTTAGGAGCAAGGATTTTTCTCAGCCTTGGTGTATCACTGGCATTTTCTAAAAATGGGAACAGAACAGTGTCACTTCTGAGATGTTGAAAAGAGCCGAAAGTACTTGGACTCAAGCCATGGAGAGAGAGCAACCTAACTGAGGGACATGGATAAGGACCTTCTGGCCTTATTACACGATCTGAGAGAAGGGACAGACACTTCTCTCGGGGCTAGCGGGGCGGGGGGAAGCAGTGAGAGATCTTTGTGCCCCACAGGTGAATTTCCCCAATTCTGGAAAATAAATTTTTAGACATAACAGAGAAGATGGGAAAAGTATTTGCAAATTGCCTCAGTACTTACAGCTGTGAGAGACAGACTGGGGTTAAGACTTCACTTGGAGGAGGAAGTCTCACCTACTAGCATTTCACTGTTTCTCAAGCTTATTCTGTGACTCCTTTTACGCCTGCCAATAATAGGCTCTTCAGAGACACTCACTGCCAATGAATATGTGAGGCTGAATAACAACTTCAGAGATAACTTCATTTAGTGCCCCAAGCTGCTGGGATAGGGCACTAAGCTGGAGTTATTTAAATAATCTTTAAAAAAAAAATTAACTCCTAAAAACTTGAATATAGACCTTAATATTAGCTGTAATACTTTGCTGAAAGCATGGTGTGTTATAAGAAGCTGCAAACTTGTCCAGTCCAAGATCCACTCAAGAATATGTACTCCCCAGGCCACATGCCATGAAACCAAAGATTGCCTCCAAGGATGGTTTAAGTCAGCCCATGAAGTTCTGGGCTTTCAGACACCCTCCCTGCTGGGGTGTTGCTGATGAATTAATTTCCAGTCCTGAATTAAACAGACACTGCACCAGCACAAGCATGAGCACTAAACCTCCACTGACGGAACTCTTCTTTTTTTCATTGGGTATAAAGTACAGCTTAGTGATCCTCAAAATAAACATTTACAGCAAAAAAATCAGTCAGTCGCAGCCAACACAGATGGATGAGAACTATTGTGTAAGTGGTGGCTCAACTACACTCTTCACTCTTTTGGAGCAGCACACTGAGTTATGCACACTTCATTACTATAGTATATGATGTGTTCTAATATTGAAAATACGTATATGGAAATAAATACTAACAGCAAGATGTAGAGACTACATACTGTACTCCATGCCACTGGGCATTCCCTTGCTAAGGCTCATTAGTAACAAGAACTACCATACTAGAGAAATACATTGGTCTGCCTAACATAGCAAGCAAAAAGAGCTGTCTCAGAAGGAGGCACTATGAAATACTTGCATATATGAATTCTGTGAAGGCACTTACGGCATACATAGGCCTTAGAAAAGTTTTGTCCTAACAGCTATTCTGTACAAGTTGGCCAATACTCTGCAACTTGAAAATCATTATCCTTTCTATCACCTGTTCTTACTCTTATTGTCAACCCAAAAGTCCAGTCTGAGGCACCCACAACAGTCAGCCTTTTATAAGAAAGATCTCATCAAGAATTCAGTTCACCAAATCTTGACAAGAACTTTTTTTCCAAGTAGCATAGGGAGTATGTGTGTGTGTGTGTGTGTATATATATATGTATATATAAAGACAACATGGGAGTTGGTTGCCTTAGTAACAGGATCTTTCAGCCATTGTGTTTAGTATTTACTCAGCACTGGAAATGTACACTATATTGAGAAGAAATGTGGTATTTTTATTAGTCTACCCCTGTGTACATGCCCATCAGCAGCAAATGCATGCTGTGTAGTTTTGACTTTCCATTTCTGAACTATGTGAAACCTCTGAGAAGAGAGCATGCAGAAATGAAACCAGGGCACCTGGTGCAATGTATTTTTGTTACAAGTATTTTGAGAGAAAAAACTGTTGTAAGAGTTTAAAGCACTGCACTAAAGATATTCCTTGTCTCACAACAATATCTCCAGCAGCAGAAGAGTGTAAAAGCATTTCTGTTCCATGGTTTCATATTCTGATGAAAAAATCTACAAGAAAATAGTTATAAAAGAGGATATTTCTGCAGTGCCAGTTTCCAGAACTGTATTAATGTGCAGCACAGATTTAACAAGCACTGTTAAATGCTGTTTTCTTGACATTTGTGGGGAGAAGTGAGGGAATAGACAATTAAAGGGCTGTTTCAAAGCCTGCTTCAGTCTGGGGGAAGCAAGGCATCAGTTACAGCTACATCAATTAAAACGCAGGAGAAATTAGACAGAACAGATCCATTTAATTTTGGGTCCAGCCAGGATACCAAGAGGTTTATACCCCTTCTTATGCAAACATGCCACAGGATTTTTCATCCTCCCAGCAAGACACCAGAGTTGTCTTGAGATGCTTAGCAACCACCAGCTGCCCAGGTCCTGCGAGGGTGTGGGAACAGAGGCCGGGCTGACTGGGGACAGAGCGTCACCTACCACAGCACCGAGCCCCGTCCTCCCCCCAGGGTTGTGCAGAGCCTGGCATCCATTTGCCCTGAAATCACAGGTAAAACTCCCCTTGGCTTTGACGGATTTTGGCTCAAGCCCTAAGGACTGCGTCAGCCCCTTCCCACTTGGCTAGTGAGAGCCGACGGGATCACAGCATGCCATCAGTGGTGCAAGAGCACATTGCTCAGGACCTTACAGTCCCAAACACACAGGGCCGCTGCTGGAGAAGACTTAACTACATGAACTAACCCGGCAGCCTGTTTCTTAGAATAGCCTGGGCATTACCTACTGCTTCTAGGATAACCCAGCTATTGCACCAACAAGGAACCCACTCCTGGGCTGCTCTCTCTCATTGTTATTTCAGATAGTGTAAAACACTTCTGTATTATATCAGTTTAATATCTGATATGGCCTCCATCACCGGTATTATATCATATCCTTACAGGATGATGGACTCCAGTCTAATATGGCTTTTCCTTCTCTAACTACTGCAGTCCTCGATCCATTTTGCCATTCAGATGGAACAGAGCCTGCTCAGACAGAAAAGCAGAATGTTATAGTCACATAGAATAACTTAAACATAATGGCAGACAGAAAAATTACTCCATATTAAAAAAATAAGAGCTGGAAAATAGACATGGAAAGGCACAACAGTGGTGAGAGCAGGCCAAACCAAACAGCTCGGCTGGTTAAAGTACTACCCAACAAACACAGCCTTTTTCTTCCATCATGAACAGTTTTCTCCCCGATCCTGACTTTCTCAATTTTGTTTAGCTTTAAATATTATTGCATAGATGGGTTTGCAATGGACTTTTTGGTAAACTGCTGAAAAAGAGCCAGGAAGACTATGTTACTGGATGGCATTACCAGACCGTGTGCTCCCCCCAGAGGGGCAGGCACATGATTCACCATGTTGCGTGTGCAGGGCTCTCCCGATGCTCTGCAAGCAGGAAAAGCCGGCAGTGACACATAGCGTGGGTGTAAGGGAGGCTGCAAAGCACCCAGTTGGATGGAGAGCAGCAGAAGGAGGAGCAGAGAGATGGATCAGTTTCCCAGCAGCAATCACCTCTCCCAAGTCATTTAAAATATTTGTGTTTAAAAATAGAACTGTTTTTTTTCTCCATTTCTTTTGCCGTCCTTTAGTACTGGATAAAGAAAGCTTCATGTTTCTGTCAAAGGAGGAGGAAAAGAAGATAGATAACACACATTGTTTAAAAATGGCATAGAGACGGTGAGCCGATTTTCCTGACAGGCCCACCATGAATTATCTCATTAGGATTATCGTAGGCTGCAAACTAAACCACATTTTTCTTAGGACTGGCTTTTACAGGAAGAGATCTGCTCCTAACTATTTATCATATATTTGAGCTAAAATCTATCAATCTGCACTAAAAAAATTAGAGTTCTTCTGAGAACCGGGGAAAGGTTTAAGCTAGTAAAGCTTTTTGTCTAACGAACTTTCCAGAAAAAATAAACAGGCTTTGCTTGTCCTGATCAGATTTTAGAGCCATGCAATTCAAATCTAAAATGTATAAACCAGTCACACAGAAACAGGCTAATCCATAGCATTCTTACGCAAACACAGAAACCAGAATGAAGAAACTGAATGGCAATGAATTACTAGCCCTCAGTGACTGCAGGTAACAGTCAACTCAATGTTATTTTATGGGAGATCTGCTGTACGAAATCAAATTAGCAAAGAGGTTTAACTGTTTGGCTCCCAATCACGTACTCTTTGGAACTATCCAGACATGCCATATTTTCCCTATATTGACCCAGAATGTGTAATCCAGGTCCAAAAAGCTGCATATTCCTAACTGTGTCCATACACAGCATGATATACAACTATTGTTTTGTTTTAAATGAATGTAATAGCAACAAGGATGCAGACACAGATCTTTCAATTTGGATTATTTATTATCACTGAAATTGCAAAACCTTTCTTTACCATTTGCTTTTCTTTTATTTTGATGATAGACAAATATTGCAGGTATTGCAGATGCATAGCAGTTCCGTAACTATATTCTTTTTAAGTAGCGCATCATTACATATCTGCATCTATCCTACAGTTCTTCCATCATACCTAACTGCTTCTGAAATGAAAGCATGGAAGATGGTTACCGTAGCATATGGCAGACAGAGAAGGACAGGTAGCATGTTGCATTGTTCCTTGGATCCTTTTCAGTAAAGTGAGGGTAAAGTATTGATATTGCATTATACGAACTGAACCTACGTCTCCTTGTGAGAGAGAGGACAGCTATGGTGGGAGTAAACAGGTAAGGAAAAAAAACTGGAATAAGATTGTTGTTCCTGCAGCTGAAGCTGTCAAGGTCCTTAGGAAAGGAAAAATCTGAAGGAATCGATGTATGTCAGCTCTGCTCACTTTGGGACTGACTGACAGCAAGAAAAGAGCTATTATACTGAGATGGGAAACATTTGGGCCTTCTCCAGAACATATGAAGAGATGCATTCTCTGCCCCAACAATTCAGCAGAAATTAATATACTTTTATTACATCTTTCTGAGATTGCAAAATCCCCCCCTCACACTGCTGTTTAATTGTAATTGCTGGTACTGTGGGAGCACCTCAGCATGCCAACAGCCCCAGCCCCCTTTGTGCTATGTGCTAAGAACAGCAAAAAAATAAAGCAGTCCTGCCCAATGAGACTGTTTGCACATAGTCAGAAATGTTTCTTAGAACCACAACATAAACATACTGTTGCATTTTTATCACTATTTTGTATTTGGTAAAAATATTCTGAAGCTTAAGGGCTCAGTGCCCACAAACATGCTGGCACGCAGATTTCACGTATCTTGTAAAGTCTACTACTGTGCTGGTGTGTGCATATGCAATAGCTGATTTTTCAAATAGGCAAAAGCACGCACTTGCGTATCTGAGCAGCAGGACTGAGCCAAAAGCATGGCGATGATTTATTGGCTGCAAGAAGGTACTGATGCAGTCCAGCAGACCTACG
Organism: Morus bassanus; assembly: GCA_031468815.1. Classification (NCBI taxonomy): domain Eukaryota; kingdom Metazoa; phylum Chordata; class Aves; order Suliformes; family Sulidae; genus Morus; species Morus bassanus. The sequence continues at coordinate 112,239,135 of CM062568.1, forward strand.
CACAGCACAACCATTGAAGAAAGAGAGAGAAAGGTGGCATAGGACATTTATTTTATTGTGCTTACAAAGAAAGACTCATTTCTGCTTCTGTGGATGGATCATTTTCCATAGCAGTGCACACTTCTTCTAGAATGGCTCTAACTTTACAGTATCTGCTTCCAACAAACTTCTCTCCAGGCTAAACAGACACTTGCTACTCACATGACAGTGCATGGGGGAGTGATGCTGAGAAAAGAAGACACGCCGTGGCTAACATCTTTGCTTGTCTTGTAAGAGTAATCTGACTAATGTCGGAATGATTCCATCAATATTGTCAGAAATAGGTTTAAGAGCCCTCCAGGTACGTTACAAGCCTTGGCACAGGCGACGACTAATGCGAAGTGGATGCCAATTGACCAGAGATTCTGGGAAGGTACGAAGCAACACCAAGGACCTTGACTTAGGCCGATGACACTGAGTTTTCCTCTTCTGTGTTCTCAACATTTCTTTCCCTATTTCAGACAGACTAGAGTATGGAAGAGGCATTGTGCGATATGCTGTCAAGTGCTATTGGTTTCACGTATCGCACTCAGAAATAAAACCAAACTGACTTTGTGTAACGCTGGATGAGCTTGCTCACATCTTAGTTGTATTTGAACTATGTATCCATTAAACTGAAGCATGCTGGATATTTATACAATGATGACAACTCTGGTTCCTGCAGGACAGATCGGTAAAGGCCATTAGGAAATGCCACTACCCCTTTGCCCAAACAGCAATTATAAATGAGGCCACTTCTCTCCCATCAGATCTTTGCTGACCCTCCTTAATACATATTCCTTTCCTCAAAAGAATGGAAGAAGGCTGATGCTATCGTGAGCTCTCTGGAACAGTGTTTGAGACATCTTGCTTCAAACTGTATTTGCCCTCCAGGCTTGTTGTCTATTCTTGAGTTGCTGAGTCACTGAATTTCTGTGTTCCTCCACTTCACACTGTGTAAAGAGGAATAAGATGCTCTTACCTATTTTTTCTCCTGTGTACTTGGATTAGGAATAATTAGGGCCAGGGACTAGCTCTTCTGTGAAAATAGGCATGGCATAGTTCCTCCTGGAGTACCACAACACTACTCGTAAGTGATAACTGAAATACATCTTCTGTGCCAGTGGAAAGATTCACCGTGAAAGCCCAAAAGTTCTTATCCAGTATACAAACCCACTGAGGTACTGTAGGCGATACCTTCAGGAGAAGAACAAGTGTAAAACAGATATTCTGATACTTTAGCCTCAGTACCCCACAAAAAGAAAAGCAGGACTTTTCTCTACCCACACATACTGCAAAACCCTTTCTCCTTTGCCTGGGGAACCTGCTGTTAAGGCAGCTATGTTTGAGTGCATTCGCCTGTTTATCCTTTTGTTGTCATTTATAATAGACAAAATTGACAAGCCTGACTGACATCTGTATGGATTTCATATACACAGCAACAACGTGAATGAGAAAATGGCCTCCTGGGAGACTGCTGGGACTCTTGTTCATTATCATTATCACTATCATGATTCATGCAGATGACGAGACTCCCAGCCATGCCTGCCTCCTTGTGCTCTAAGCTGCACTTTGCAGCACCTCGTTGTCGCCAAACGGTACTACAAGCAATCAGTTTTCCTGTCACTCCCGGAGTTACTGCAGTATCGTTCTCCCTGCTTCCACACAGGACATCCGAGCTGAGCAGAAAGTGGATGACGTGCTCCAGACACCAGCATGAATGCCATCATTCTTGCTTCAAGCCAAGATATGATTCAGCCCCACTAACCCAGGCTGCCGGTGGCTGAGGAGAATTCAGCCGATCTCACAGCTGCTGTTCAGCCGTTGGCCTCACAACACCTACCCAAAATGGCACTTTGGTGAAGCAGGAAGAGAAACTCTCAGTTAACAGACCAGTAAGTGCCAAATCTGCTTTGTCTCTTCAGTAGAAGGTCTCTGCTTTTTTTTTTTTTTTTTTTTTTTCCCCACACCACAGAAAGCTGTATCAGCATGCAGGCCAACTGAAATTCAAGTAGAGAAGTGGAAGAGAGACCTGTGAAAATCTCATTTCTCTTCCAGACTGTTTTTCCTGGATATCTACTGGGTTATGTTATACTGTTATCACTGCAACTGCATTCATGAAAGGGGAAATAGTAATTTCATTGTTAACCTCAAAATGATTTCATGAGGGTTCAGCGAAACGGGTATGTTAAGGCAATTAAATAAACTGTAATGAAAAACGAGGCCCCCTTTTCATGACTTATGCCTGTATAAGAATTTGGATAACGATTGCAAAAGGTTAATATGCTTTATATGAATCTGCAGGTACCTGTCAAACACAGAAAGCGGTCCAGGGAAGTAACACTGCATGGCAGAGACATCTGCTGGAAGCTTCTCGCACTTGCCTCACGCCTCATGGTTCAGCACTCTGGGGCTACGAATCCTCTAGGCAGCCCCAAGCTGCTCCTGCTGCCTCCGGCTGGGGAGCGGGTTTCTGGCGAATGAAGAATTCAGCGCACACCTGCCTGGAGATGGCCAGTCAGCCACTCAACAGGAGCCAGAAATCTTCAAGCTATACGCTGGAATTTAAATGGAAACTTTTGCATCTAAATTGAAGGTTATACTTCTCTTCCAGCTGCCTGACATTGAACTGTCTGTCAGAGAAAGACTGGGCACTGGTGAAATCCTTCCCCTTCCCAACCGTGTACAGCAGGAGAAGATCAATGTTTTAATTAGGAAAAGGAACTACCAGTGAAGCTCTCTAATTTTGATGATGCGATTGCACTAAGGCTAAGAACCTACTTTTACCTACATTAAAAACTGAAAATGAGGTTTCAGATTTCAGCATCTAAATGAATTGCCTCCCTTCCCACAAAGACTTTGACTACACTCTCCACCTAAGAAGTGGATCCAAATCCCTCTCCCCCTTCCTCCTTTACAGTGGGAAAAATGTTTGATCGTCCTGGGTTGCTGGGATCAAACCATGTTTTGACTATACCCTGGCCCCCTGTGGTTTGGTTTCGGACACTGGCTTGAAACTTATTAAGACAGTGTGGAAAGCACTCACTGAGTAAACCCTAGAAAGAGGACGCTCTGTTTTGTACGACAGCAAAAAAGAGGATGCTTTGCAAACTCAATTCTTTTCTCCAGGTGCGGGGATACAGCTGATGCAAAGCATCCTACAAATGAAAATGAGCTGTATTTGATCCCGCGCACACTGAATGCTTGAACTGTGTTTAGCACACCACAGGTCTACGGTTTGAGCGATACTCCCCAGTATGGCAGGTTTTTTCCTGCAGACACCAGTTCACATCTGATGGGAGACCATTTTAGAACCAGCCTCTGCTCTTACATTGTAAGAACAACTCCCTCCCTCAAGCTACTTGCAGACAAAAACATGTTTACCTCCACCTCTCCAAGCACAAGGGGAAAACAACAGCCCTTAAAGGAAATAATCCCTGAAAACATTTTGAAATGTTATAAACAGCTTACTACCTGAGTGAATAGATGCACTAATAAGGATAAACAAGCACTTGGCCCAGACCCTCGGAGGGAGTTAGCTGTGTGCCCACTTTCCACTCAAGCCAGCGGCAGGCGAGTGTTGAGGGTGGTCGCCAAGGACCAGTTGATGCTGCACAGCCAGCACAGCCCAGGTATCCAAACCAGCAGACGCCAGCAGCTGTTCAGTCCTAGCAGCCCATGTCACCACAGCACCTCGCTTACCCTAATTCAGCTACATCCAGTGGAGCTTCATCACAGCGATGGGCTTTTTAAAAGGAGTTGTATGAGTCTGAACTTGCATTGCCTACCCTCAGGTGAGGATGTTAAACATGGCAGTACGCACCCTGCCTGCCATTACAAGGAAGTCGCTAAAGCACCTTGTTTCAGGAAAAAAAGGCCTGCCTCCCAGTATCTGCCCCTAACCACGTTTATGTATTCCCCACGAGGCAGTCTATGGGGCAGGGGCTACCCATAGATTTTTCCTCCCAGCCAAACAAGCCTCTCCCTCTATTGACCAATGAATATTTAATTATTTTGTGCAAAATCAAGCAATTTTCTCCAGAAACACTGAGTGTTCCCTTCTTCTCCTGAACAACCCCCTCCTGGGTGTAGCACCCCCGTCAGATAAAGGATTAAAATGGAAACAGGTCTCACCCTCCTGGACGAGAGCTCTGCAAGGGTAGGTAAAAGAAGCTGATCCAGAAGGCACACGTAATGCCCAAAAAAAGCAAAGGCAAGCTCACTAGGATTAGTTCTGCCAATTTTGCAGATGCAAAAGAAGTCAGGCATCTCTGTGCAGAGTCCAGGAGTATCCATGGGCAGGTCCTGACAGGGCATGGAGAAGACATGGGAAAAAAATTAGGCACTTCTGGGCTTCATCTGAGCATAGGTGCTGAAGAACAAATGTTGCCTTCAGGGGACTACGGAGTACATAGAGTGGATCCAGTCTTCAAACTACACAAAAGCCAAAAAGAGCTACAGGGAGGAAGGTGGCTTCTGAAGGAGTTTCTGGCATGATATACCTTTGCTGCAGGGCAGAAAGCCTGCTGAGATGCTCTCCTTGATTTGACTCCCAGGCAGGTGGCCTGTGCTGTATAATTCTGCAGGGAACAGCCAGGCCTCAGAGTCAGAGTCGGGGGGACGCCTTGACTGATATGCGGAATTCATTAAGCAGCTTTGTTTTGAAGAAGTAGAATGGAAGCTACATAGGAAAGGGCATTTGAATTCTGTCCTTCAGCAGGTACGTTATCAAGTGATCCCAATGTCTTTCAGAGTTCCAACCTCCAGGATGAAAAGCAGAGCATAGCCTATGCTTTAGGAAAGGATGAAATCTCTGAAGTGAGGTTTTGTATCAGTATTTTTAAAAAACATCCCTATGTATCTGCAGCGTGGCATTTCGGATGCCCCCTATGTATTAAACCATCCGGTTGCTATCAAATACCAAAATTATGAACAAAACCCAGTTTAATTGCACATCTTGTTTTCACTAAATCTTTTATTTTTTTGCTCACCATCCACTGACAGTTGCATAAAATACAGAGTGCCTGCACTTGAGTTACACAAGTGAAGAAATACTGTAAACAATGATTCCAAGTTTTCCCCCACTTAAATAACTTAAGAACGACCACAATTACAATGGTGCCACTTCAAGAAACATGATTAAAGTATTGAACTCTGATGTATGGAAAAGGAATTAGTTAGATGCATCATCAGAAAACAGTGCGATCATGAGCCACAAAGAAGGCTGACTGGCTTAACCTTCTCTTCCCTTACCAAGGAGTTCCCACCTTCTCATGCAGAGAACAAACCACATCACTAGGTTAACAATAAGTGGAGGATGCATATATTTTTTACTGTTAAGTTAAAGTGGTGCTGCTTTTTGAATAAAGAAGCAGCTTGTAAGAAGTAAGCTCATGGGAATCACTTTGGGGTTATGTGTCTTTCCGCCACCTGGGAGAAATAAAGGCGCTAGAGACAGTAACTGCAACAGAAATTGGCCAAACTTTTCTTCCACTATGCTATTTGTTACTAGCTACTCGTTTATGAATATTTTCTATTAAAAAACATTTAACTTAAACGGCATTAAGGAAACACCTGATCCTCACAATTAATTTCTGCCTGAAACAGAAACCTGGTCTGCAAGAGCCTGAAAATCCGTTACTGCTTGTGAGAGCAGAGCTTAGCGGAGGGACAGCTGACAAGAAGCAAACCCACACTGTACTTCACATTGTATTTCTTGCAGTAATCACTGCTCCTGCTCCTCCAGGATGGGTGCGAGGGGCACGTTTCATCTGCAGAATTCTACACCACCACCCCCGCCATGGCGGCGGCGCCACCGCCCACCCAACTACCGCTCCCAGCATGCACCGCGGCCCGCCCCCGTCCCCCGGCCGCGCATGCGCCGAGAGAGGTGAGGCGCTCCTCCCCTCCCCTCCCACCGCACGACTCTTCTTTCAGCCCATTGGCCGGTGCCCGCCGGAAGCAGTCGCGCCCCAGTGGCTCCTGGGAGTTGTCGTTTTATCACCCACGACAGTGCGCGAGGGTCGCCGGGGCGGGCGGGGTGCGCGTACTACCTCTCCCGGCGTGCCGAGCGGCACCGCCACGCCACGCCCGGCCCGGCCCGGAAGGAGCCGTCAGCAGCGGGCGCGGGCGGTGCGGGAGCCGGCGGCGGCCATGGCCGGGCAGATGGCGGTGCTGGGTGAGCGGGGCCGGGGCCGGGGCCGGGGCCGGGGCCGGGGCCGTCCCCGTCCCGCCCCTCGGGCTGCTGGGGGGACAGTGCTCGTGGCGGGGCGGCGGGGCGCGCGGCGGCCCCCGCACCGCCTCGCCTGTGGCGGCCCCCGCCCGGCCGGGCCCCGCCGGGCCCCGCCGTCGTGCCTCAGGCGCCGGGCGGTTCTGCCCGGGCTGTCGCAGCCCCTCCGCCGGCGCTGTGTCACCCCGCGATGGCTTCCCGGGATGGCGCGGCCTCCTGCGGCGCGCTCGGCCCGTCCCCCCGGGTGCGAAGCCGCAGCGCCCCGTGGCGCGTTGCTGAGAAATGCCGGGGGGATGCGCGGGCAAAAGGAGACCGGCGCTTTCTCACGGGTCTGTGTGAAGCGCGGCTGTGACCGCCCTTCCCTGCCGGGGAAAAGAGCTTCTCCGCTCTCTGTGATTTACGCTATTTACGTTTCTTCTCGGGACTTTGTGGGTGCTTTTTTTTTTTTTCCCCCCTCCTCTGAGGCATTGCTTTATATTACATTTTGGGGTTTCCTGCTTTGTCTGTTGATTATATGTAAAATTAAAAAAAACCAAACCCACTACTCTGCCCTTACACTCGTCTACCCCTTGATTTTGAGACGTGGAAAAGATTCAGATGTGTGGGAAGATGCTCTTTGGGAGCTGCGACTGAAATAGGAGTTAATGTGGTTTTGCATCTCCTTATTTTTAGACTCCCAGTGAAGTTGGAGGAGGTGTTTGAATCGAGAGTTTTTCAGTTCACAGTCTCATTAACTAGAGGTCCCTTAGGGGTCATTCATAGGCAGTTCCCCCAAAATACTAATTAATCTATATATTTGAAGTACTTTGCAGAGAGAAAAGGAATTATTATACGGTGGTGGTATTTCTTGCTTTGCTGTACGTTTTGGGCTTTTTTTTTAAACCAGTTTAGTATTTAATGCATAAGATTTTTGACTCTTTTAACTGGTTTTTTTGAGTTAAGAGACCTGAACTTGCTGGTGACCTTTGAAAAAATTGAAAGCTAAGTAGGTAGCTGAACAGGCTTCAGAGCGTGAAATAAAACTCCATGAGGTGTAATGTATAATGCTGTGTAATTTGCATTGACTTCTAAGCCTTGCAGCAGTAGGTGCTCTAACCCTGTTTTTTAAAAATCTGTGTTTCAGGTTCGGCTATTCTGGCTCTCTTGTTAGCTGGCTATCTAGCACAGCAGTATTTACCAATGCCCACACCGAAAGTAATTGGGATTGACCTTGGCACTACTTACTGCTCTGTTGGTGTCTTTCTTCCTGGAACAGGGCAGGTGAAGGTTATTGCAGATGAAAATGGGCACAACAGCATACCAAGTATAGTCTCTTTCACAGACAGAGATGTTTATGTAGGATATGATGGCCTAGAACTGGCTGATTCAAATCCTCAGAACACCATATATGATGCAAAAAGATTCATTGGGAAAATCTTCACTTTGGAAGAACTGAGAAGTGAAAGTAGCAGGTATCCTTTTAAGGTAAGTAGCCATCTTCAGTTCTCTCCAAGCAATAAGCTCTAGGACACTTGAAACATGTAGTAAGTGACCAACTCGTCTGACCTTGAGTCATTTGGCAAAATCTGATATGCCTAAAAGCTGCAAGCGGTATCCAGAGAGGGGAGGAGGAAACAGTTGTGGAAGTAGCATATCCTTTTAAGGTAAGTAGCCATCTTCAGTTCTCTCCAAGCAATAAGCTCTAGGACACTTGAAACATGTAGTAAGTGACCAACTCGTCTGACCTTGAGTCATTTGGCAAAATCTGATATGCCTAAAAGCTGCAAGCGGTATCCAGAGAGGGGAGGAGGAAACAGTTGTGGAAGTAGCATATCTCTGCGTGAGAGTCAACAGTGGTTTTCCAGAGAACCCTGTCCTCTACTGTGAAATGTGTTTCTGGGTAACCTTCCAGACCCTTCTCTTAAAGTATAAATTTCAACTTGAAATTCTAACTGTGCTTTGCTGAAACTTCACTTTTTCCCTGAGTTTTAAAAAAAAAGGACAAGTATAAAAGTCACGTCTTCTCTGTCCCACTGCGTTTTTTTCTCTAGCACTTTTCTAGTGCTTACTTGACCAGCAGCAGATCTTGAAAGCTGCTTTTTTTAGAAAAAGTATTCCATTAATTTAGCATGGTGCAATATTTGCTGAGAAGAGCCGAATTTTCAGGTACTGGAAACAGTCATTGAGCTCTTTCCTTGTTAAGAGAAGCTGTTCCAGTACCAACCTGTTTGCTTCCTTTCAGAAAGAAGAACCTGTAGGAAGCTTTATCAGCAGGGTAAACCTAGTGATTAAAAAACATTGCTTTTATTTTGGAATGTGGTGTTGAAATTGATTATGCAGTTGTTAGGTCTTAACTTTTTTTTAATGTGCCTTAACTGGGCATGGTGGGTGTCACTACTTTGGATATACTCTGACCCCTCACGTTGCATGTTTTGCATAATAGTCGTAGTCAAGGAATAAAAGTGATTCAGGAAGTGGCAAAAGCACATTCATATTTTTTCCGGAATAAACACACTATATGTGAATAAAACATTTGGCAGGAGCAGGGTGGGAGAGCACAAGAAAGAGACTACTCACCTGTGGGTTGTGCTGCTTTTTCCTCCTAGATTTTCAACAACAACGGATCAGCTGAATTTTCTGTGACAACTAATGAAACTTTTCGCATCACTCCAGAGCATATTGGCTCTCAGCTGCTACTGAAATTGAAGAGAATGGCAGAAGACTATCTCGGCATGCCCATTTCAAAGGCAGTCATCTCCGTGCCAGCGGAGTTTGATGAAAGGCAACGGAATTCTACCATTAAGGCAGCTAACCTTGCAGGTGATGTCTCTTTATTCCAGCATTTTTCTGTGAAGCCTTGAAATTTTCTTTAGGTCTATTTCACTAACAGTAAGGTCTTTGGGGAGGATATAGAAACAATGAATCAGTGATAGAGAACCTTGGAATGGATTTTTTTTTTATTACAGGCCATTACCAATTGTGAGGAACAGCAGAGAACTCTTGGGTACCAACAGGTGCAGCTGATTAATGCAGACATAGATAGCTAGAATTAGTAAGTTTTACTTTGGGGAAAATAGTCTTTTTTGGTATTCTGCAAATAGAGGGACTCTACAGAGCACCCTCAGACAATAATTTAAACAGAAATAGAACATGTGAAATAAAACTCCTTAGCAAGGTTTGTCTGGAAGAAATGTATTTGGGCAAATTGTGGCTCATGACTTCACCCTGATAGTGAAGTAGTATTACTTCAGGCTTAAATAAGGAAAAGAGCTCATTGAGTGTTATTGCTTAGAAAACTACTTCCTTTAGATCTGATATTTTACTTAAGGTAAGTTTGGTTGCCAAAAAAAAAAAAAAAACAAACCCAACCTAATGGTAAATGTCATTATGATATGAGAACTGCAGTTTTCTGAAGTGTACCTGCCTGTTGTTTGGTACCTTTTCTCTTTGTAGGGCTAGAAATTTTGCGAGTGATCAATGAACCCACAGCTGCTGCTATGGCTTACGGACTCCACAAAGCTGATGTGTTTAATGTTCTGGTGGTGGATTTGGGTGGAGGAACTTTGGATGTGTCTCTGTTGAATAAGCAGGGAGGGATGTTCCTCACACGAGCCATGGCAGGTGAGAAAAATATTTTACTTTCTCAAGTAGTGGGGGGAGAAGGAAAGGTGCACCTAAAGTCACTGTTAGAGGGGCTTTTTAAAACATACCAGCCTTGTCATGAAGTGTTCTCCGAAAGTGTTCTCAGCTGCCTTTCATGCAAAATGAAGTTTGTGTATGGTTTTGACAATTAAGAAACTCACAGCTCTTGGCTGGCTCAAAGGAATAAATTGTGGTTTCATAATATCCATGGCTGTTAACTTTTGTGCCCGCTAGTAAAAGTGCTGGTGCATGTTACAGTTATTTTGACCGGACTTTTGGGGGCTGGGGGCTTCACAAATCTTTCGGTTACCTTTGTCCGAGCTGGAAATATTTGCCAAATCGTTGACCAGTGCTTTAGAGCATCCTCGCCTTGTGTTTGGCTCTAGCTCAGTTGAGCAGAGTTTGGGAATGTGCATGATATTAACCCAGAAGTAAATTTTGTGATATCTATATGCCAGAGTGACTCATCACTTGGCAAAGAGTTCTGGCAGCAGTGTTTAGTAAAACTGTAGTGAATACACAACTGCTTTTCAGATGGCCTGTACTGAGACAGGTCCGAGAGGCAGTGCTAACTGTCTGCGTTGCCTTGAATGAACAGGTTTTGATGTGAGCTGCTGCTCAGTCCAGTAAGAGTGGAACAGCAGGAAATATTCAGCCGCTTCGTTCTCATTTATTTAGATGGAGGTGTACTAAGTGAATTCCGGTTTTCAGACAAAACAAAATGGTGGAAACCTTGAGAGTATTGTTCAACACAGATGAAAATCTGCAGGCCCTTGTTGAACTCTGTTGAATAGAAAGCATGAGCAATTGGTTGAGAGGTTTTAGAAAGATGGAGCAAGAATAATCTTTCAGAATAAATTGGTTATACATAAGACTCTTCTTCCCTCTCTCTCTGAAGGCTAATATAAGATATCCCTGTTAATAGAGCTTGAAGTTCACTGCTTGCATTTTACCACTTTCTTCCGCTTTTGGCAGGGTATATACATATACTTCAGTAGCACATAATTTTTTGTGTGGGTGTATAAAGACATTGAATAACTGGAAGCTGTTGAAACAATAATCCCTATAAAGATGTACTGTGGAAGTGCTAAGAGAAAAATCTGTTCTGGGCACAGAAATTTGAACCTGGGAATTTCAGCTGGAAAAACAATTTGCTGTGAGAGATTGCACTTCAGTTGCAGGGTTCCAGCTAGAAATTAATTGTTACATGTTTTCTTCTATAGAGAATACCTCTGATTTAAGAACCACTGCTTTTTTCTGTTACAGCATAGCAGACCAGTTCCAGGGGAAAAACATTGAGGGGGATAAATTCTAAAATAGTTGCTAAATAAAAATCTGGAAATTACTGTTCATCACGTGTTCCTCAGTGGGCGACAACTATGTCTGTTTTCCCAGCTCTGTCATCTCTTGCTCTGTGCTTATGGTCGTAGTCTCATTGTTCTGGCCGTTGAGAACCATCTCCCAGAAAAAGAGAAGACACGTGCTGCTTTCTGAAGCTTTGAGGGTGATGTGTCTGACGCCTGCTATTCTGATGTTTCAGGTAACAACAAACTCGGAGGACAGGATTTTAATCAGAGGTTGATGCTGTATTTATATGATCAGCTCCATCAAATGTATGGTTCCCTGCCAACAAGAAAAGAAGAAATACATCGCCTCAGACAGGCTGTGGAAGCAGTTAAATTAAATTTGACTCTTCATGAGGCAGCTACTCTAAGGGTGTCGTTGACTATGCCAGAAGGGAAGCTTACAAAAGAACTTCCAGCAAGTGAGGTAGAAACACACACTCTGCTAAAAGGCAAGCCTGCACAAAAAGCCAAAGATCTGGGAGATCTTGGAGACTCTTCAAAAGTAGAGAACAACTTTGTCAAAGTTATGTTTGAAACGGAAATCTCTAGGACACTATTTGAGATGTTAAATGAGGACCTTTTTGAGAAGATTCTTGTGCCCATTGAACAGGTATTGAAGGAAGGCCACCTACACAAAGCAGAAGTGGATGAGATTGTGTTAGTTGGAGGCTCCACCCGGATTCCTCAAATACGCAAAGTTATTCAGGATTTCTTTGGAAAGGAACCTAACACCTCTGTAGATCCTGATCTAGCGGTTGTAATGGGCGTAGCTATCCAAGCAGGAATTGTTGGTGGGTCCTGGCCTCTCCAAGTCAGTGCTATAGAAATTCCTAATAAGCATTTACGGAAGACTAATTTTAACTGAACATAAGCCCTTCCCCATTGCATTCCATCTCTCCAAAAGTGTACTCTGATGGTGCAGACTTATCTGACTGGCAGTGGAGCCTAATCTTAGCCATATTATATTAATTTTTTATCTATTTGAGTTAGGTGTTACTGGATGCCTAACTGTGTTAAAGCTACACGTTACTTTAAAGGTACGAGTGGTTTTCGAAGTTCTGAAGTGTCCTGTGTTTGCTTGTAGATTGGAAATTGGATGAAAATGCTAGTGATGACACACTCACATTTTTCTTGCTAAATTTTATTAGCAAATCCTGAAGTGGTATATGTTTAAAAGTCAAAGGGAGCGTGACCAAAGGTTAGGGGTAATGCGGTAGGGTACTGTAGGTATTCCCAGGTCCAATATACTTACTTTGAAAGAATGTGAAGCAGTGTTAACGCACATCGTACTAGCAGTGTTGAGCTTAAATTTATTTATTAAACTGACTCATTTGAGCATTTAAGCACCTTTCTAAAAAGGCATGTTGCAGCTTGAATGAGACTTAGGCGTTCACTCGATTCTTCTGCTGTTCATAACAGCATAACGGTATTACTGAGGCTATATGGCAAATTGTCTCATGTTTCAGCCGAACCATATTAAGAAACTTTGCTCTTGCTCATGTAGAGTGAGTTAGTGTGTCTCCAAGGGCTTACCTCTTGATCTGGTTTTGACGGTTAACATACAGGTGCTGCTGTCATACCACTGATGTTCTCCACGGAGAACAAGGGCGTATTGCCAACTATTTATACCTCCCCCTGCCTTATTTGGAAACTGCAGTCATTTTATGTATCTTAAGCCACACCTGTATAGCTTCCCTCGAATTTGACCAACACGAATTTCGTTGTTGCACAACTACGAGTGTGTGATGTCTCTCCCCTTGAGTTCCCCAAGCCGTACTGTTTTCAGGCAGAAAGTGTTGGACAGAAGGGACTACCTGGATGAAGTCTAGTTCCTGTAGTCTTAGTAATGAAAATTCACCCAACTATTTTGTACTTCTTAGCTCATATCTCTGGTGTAAGTCTCGTTATGTCCGCACTCTAAACTGAACATAGGCCAGAGATTGCAGCTGTTCTTTTGGGAAGGAAGCAGCGTGTGTAACTTGGGATTGGAGCTAGCGCTTCTTAGGACTTTATTTTAGGCAAATAGTTTGCTACCCAGCTATCTAGCAAATGCATGAGGAGGAAAAAAAATTAATGATCTGGCAAAAAAAGTGGTGACAGTTCTGCTCTCTTTGGAGGATTAAATCTATACTTAAAAGCCAGTTAAATTCTTTAATCTGTGTAGAACTTCCTACGATAAAAACACTTCATTCAGCCAAGACTGGCTTCAACATCCATCAACCCAGTCTTAATCAGGTAAGCTCTAGTAACAGGTGCTTCTAAGCATTTTCTTGTATGCTCCAGAATAATTTTGTTTGTATTAAGCTTGCCAAGAAAAAGGTGTGGAGCTTAGATTTATCGTTTAACCTATGACTATATTAAAATAGGCTTATTATTCTCCTAGCAATAGGCCTGACTTATGGCACTGCCACAAGTCAGTTGTGCTGATTCAGCTGTTTGCATAGCTATTGTCTAAACATATCTTTGAAGTAATCCAATTAAAATCCTCTTAAATTGAATCATAGTTGCACACAGCCATTCCATCACATTGTTTAACTTCACAGAAGATTCCCAAAATACTGGTAACATCTGTTTAACTTCCCTGAGTTGAAAACCAAAGTGATTTTTTTATTTGAGGTCTTTTTTCCGTTGCACCTCTTAGAAAGTGACCCTGTCTCCGAGTCTGTACAGGACTTCCAGTAATGTGTGATAATGTGTTCAAAAGGAAATGTTGCACAGTTACAAAGAGCGAGTGGCAAGTCCTGCGGTAACTCCTGCGTTGAAAGAAGTGCCTCTTCAGTGAAATCATGGCTGAATGCCAATATACAGTACAGTTCTTGCATGCAGTTGCTATTTGGGGCCTTTGCTTTGCAGATATAAATGTACGCGTTGAATTCAACATACATTCCAATGTCTTTGAAGTCATTGTGGCCTTTCCTTCTGCCCTGCTGTAAGTTCATCTCAAAGTCTACTGGAGTTACAGTAGGTCTTTAGTTTTCATTTTTTTTAATGCACTGTGTAAAATGAGCAGATCTGTTTAAAAATAAACCACATTACAGTGAAGTTAAACTATTAAAAGCTTTTTGCAATTTTGGGACAAGTTAGGGAGGAGTGTGGGAGTAACTTTAAACTGTTAAACTCTCAATGCAAATAAATGAAGTGCTTTTTTCTTTTTTTTTTTGCATACTCCTTCACTCTGGAGGAGTTAAATCTCCTTCAGTGTTAATCTGGGAATTGTAAAGGAAGGGTGAGTTGTTGTTTACTTTTAAAAAAAAAAATCACAAAAGGGTATTTATTCAGATTTCTATACAGATTTTTCTTTTTAGTAGAGAAGTTACTGTACTTTGGATATCTCACAATGCATCCTTATTTATTAAATAACTTCTGTGAATTCTGCAATCAAGTTATTTATTTTGTGTCTTTTGATTTTAGTACTGTATTTTGGCACAAACCATTGAATTTTAAAGATGAGTCCACTGTACGGAGTGGATATTTCCAGGTGTGCAAATGTATTGCTTACCAAAAGTCTCTCTCTAAACAAATTGATATTTTAAGGCTGAAATCTTTCCACAAATGATCTTTGAAATCTGAGTACGGTCACTGAGTATGGTGTTAAGTGTGTAACAAAGTTATAGAGCTAAAGCTTGTTTTGTGAGTTGAGATTCTGAAAGTGTCAGGTGCCTCACCGACTCTTAAATTTGTGAATTGTTTCCAAGTGCAGATGACGAAATGCATTTTATAAGTAACCTTTTAGAATGTTTTTAATAAAAGCAATTTCTGTCCCTTGGACATGTCTTGTTTCAGTTTCTCAGGGAAATACTGTAACAGCACCAACCTGTCCTCCTTGAATTCCTTTGGAGGTTAGAGGATGAGGTTGTAACCCCTCAACTTGCTAGGGGGTTGCTGTACCCTGGAGTGCCAGATCTTCTCTGTGAAGTGGCAGAGAGGAGTGTAAGGAAACTGTTCCTGCGAAGGAAAGGAGGGTTTCCCCTCACCTTCTTTCCCGTGTCTCCTGTGATACTGCCAGGAAAGCGCAGAGCAAGGGCTAGAAGCAGGGCTGATGGAAGTGGGGCCAGAGAAGATGCTGCCTGTGGGCTTTTTTGAATGCTGTGGGGAAGGAAGCTGAAGCAGAACATGAGCAGGTTCTGCTCTACGCTTCTCCCTGTGAAAAGGAAAAACAGTCATGGTGCCCTTCTGAGCCTCATCCTCACTTTGGACTATGCCCTGATATCCTGGCTGTCCCACCCTTCCTTTCCCCGACCCAAGCAACCGAGCTGGAAAAGGAGGCCACACAGGAGATCCTCACAGAGATGAACAGTTGGGTCCCTGTTGTGGTTTCACCCTAGCCAGCAACTCAGCACCTCCTACCTGCTTGCTCACTCTCTCCCCGTGGGATGAGATGGGATGGGGGAGAGAATCAGAAGAGTAGAAGTGAGAAAAGGTGGGAGCTGAGACAAAGATAGTTTAATAGGGAAAGCAGAAGCTGTGCACACCAGCAAAGGAAAACAAGGAATTCATTCACTCCTTCCCATGGGCAGGCAGGTGTTCAGCTATCTCCAGGAAAGCAGGGCTCCATCATGCGTAACGGTTACTTGGGAAGACAAACGCCATCACTCTGAATGTCCCCCGCTTCCTTCTGCTTCCCCCAGCTCTATATGCTGAGCATGACATCGTATGGTATGGAATATCCCTTTGGTCAGTTGGGGTCAGCTTTCCCAGCTGTTTCCCCTCCCAGCCTCCTGTGCACCCCCAGCCTGCTCGCTGGTGGGGTGGGGTGAGAGGCAGAAAAGGCCTTGACTCTGTGTAAGCCCTGCTCAGCAATAGCTGAAACATCCCTGTATTATCAACACTGTTTTCAGCACAAATCCAGAACCTAGCCCCATACTAGCTACTGTGAAGAAAATTAACTCTATGGCAGCCAAAACCAGCACAGTCCTTCATCTTATCTCCAACCAAGTGACAGTAACCTGCAGAGTCAGAAGGCCCTCTGAGAACAGCCCCAAGCTGGGTTTTTCCACACTTGCTTTTCCCCAGCCTAGCACCTTCTCAGGAGTTTCTAGTGGTTAGTGGCCCACGTGGGGCAGAGCCTTCTCACAGGCAGTGGGTGCCTCTGAGTAGCCCCACAGGCTGAGGCTGAGACCTGATCCCCAAATGCCCTGGAGGCACAGGAGAATTGCTGTTTGGAGGAGAAGGTGCAGGAGAGGTGAGGTGTGTGCTGAGGAGCTGGCCTGCGGGGCCATGACATGGCTTTGTCTGCGCTGTCAAGGGAGTGAGTTGGTGACATTGTGTTTGGTGGGTTGTGTTGGGTACTGCAAAGCCTGAATTAATTTCAAACTTGAGGCAGCCAAGTGGTCCCTCTTTGTTTCTTAGAGTGAGTCTCTTTCACACCAGGCGCACGAGGAGAGTAGAGGCTACAGGTCCTGGGTGATACTCTTACTGCAAAACTGCCTTTTCCTGCCTACCCTAAGCCTGTTAGGTGGTTTACTTTGGCAAGCTATTGCTGCATGAAAACACAGCAGGAGCATATCATCCTGCTTCTGCCTCCACTGCACCTCCTTTTTCAAAGTATAGCTGTATGTGAGGACTACGGCTTGCTGAAAGAGAAGGCATGGCTCTTTGGCTTTTGCTGACACTAGTCCACCATTTTCCCTTCTCTCAGACTTTGCAGTTATTCAGCCTGCAGCTTTTCCCAACTGTGGTCTGAAACCGTAAGGCTATGTCAGCCCACCAGTAAGCACAGAAAACCCTCCTCCCCACCAAATAAAAAAAATAAAAAATAAAATTAAAAAAAAAAAAAGTTTAAAAAAAAGAAGTTAAAAAAAAAAAAAAAAGTAAAAGTTACCATGCACTGATGCCAGTCTTCAGATTATTTTCTCTGGACCTTGCAAAAGGGGTTGGTGTCTGAGCTACTGAAGGCTACCTCCCCTAGCCTTACACCCAAAGCTTATTATTCAGTTTAGGAATGGCACTCACTCATGACAGGCCTTTCCAGTTCTTCCTTCGATACTCAGAGGTCAGGGTGGGTTTGGAGGGGAGCATGAAGGTGGGTAAGGGATGGGGAGGAGGTTGGGGAAGCGGCTCCCCAGAAGAGCCTGCGTGCGGCACTTCGAATGTTGTGGGGAAGTTAAATGTTGGTATGAGAAGGTTCTGCTCTGTTGGGAAGGTACTCTTGGCCTCACTTGGGGGAAAGAGGAGGAAAACAGAGATGAAAAGCAGGAAGCTGTTCTCCCTCCTGAGAAACGTTCTGTCACACTTGTCCCTCCAGGACTTTCAGAAGAGAATAGTTACTTGGGCAGGGTTGTTCCCAGCCTAAAATCATTATATGCTTCTAATAGTTCTGCGCAAGTGATAGTATATTGAGTTGGGTTTTGTAGCCAATTAAACTACATACTACTCTGTAATGTAATCTAGGAAGAAAATTAACTCTACACCAGCTGAAACCAGGACATGTAGGAAGGCAGGCTTTCTTTTTTACCTTCAGGAAAGGACAGAGAAATCATTCTCTTTCACTGTAGCAGAATCACATCTTTGAGGAACTCTCTTCCAAGAGCCTCCATCACTTCTCACCACCTTTCTAAACCAGCAAATATGGTTTGCTTGCTATCAGACAAGAAATTAAGATCCTACTTGATATTAACCAGGTGTCAATATTAAAGTAATATAACAGGGCTGTAGACTGAAACTTTATTCATGTACTTCGATTTTTTTAAATTTTTTTTAAAGCAGTTGATGGGGATCTTCTCTTAGTTTTTGAAGACTGAGTTGGTATTGAATTTGAAGAGTTTTAGGAACTGTAATAAAAATGAAAATTAACATTTATGTGGCCTACAGAAGCACAGGCATGGTTAACTGACACTTTCAGTGAATGTACATAACCTGTCCTGCTGCTGTAATTAGTACTGAGGTTTGCATTAAAATCTACTAGCAAAGAGATAGCCGCACCTGACTCCATTTTGTGGGGATTCTTTCATAATGTGATTTTGTAATGCTCAATTAGATACATAAGAAGTGGTTTTCAGTTATTTGCAATCATTTTTCAGTTATTCAGAAATCACAAGGTCAAAAGGAAAATTAACTTAATGTGGCAAGTTTATTGCCTCAAGAATTACCTAAGTATACAGGCAAATATGCACATCCTAAAAATCAGCACCAAGTGACATCTGCCTGTATGTCCACCCAATAAGCAGTCTGGGTTTTTAATGAATTCACAATCATAATAAGAATGTATTAACTAAAAGGGCATAATGTGACAACAACTTAATTAAGTACTATTTTTTAATTAAAAACAGTGTGTGAACAGCAAGGTTTATTTTTCAATCTGTCTTTACTAGTGCAACAGTTAAAATATGCCATGAAAATTACTGCTTCATTATGTTGTTCCAGTTCCAACATGATCAAAACAAGTGATTTGTATAAAATCAGAAAGTTATTTTAAGAAACCTGATCAATATATACAGATTGTAGTTGTAGCAAACAGCAGTGTTGTGAGGAATAAGGACTTTTGAGTAAGCTAGTCATTTTATAATATCAAGAAGGCCACATGGCCCTTGAGTGTTTACTGGAGTAAGGAATTCTCGTCTTCATCAAGAATTCCTTCATCAGTTTTATCTTCTCATCCCAGCCTCTGCAAACATTTCAGAAAAGGCACCTTTTCGTTGTAACAAATTATGTGGTGTATCATATTCTAGAATCCTTCCTGCATCTAGAACAAGCACTCTACAATGCAAAAGCAGAAAGGTTACAGAAGAAGACAAATCAGCTCTTTAACCATATTTTCCAGTCCTAATACAGACATCTCTGGATAATGGGAACTCGTATTTAGAAGAAATACCATTGCACTAGGTAATTCTTTGGTTTATAAAGCTAAGAACTCCTATGTTAAAAAAAGCCTCTTGAAAATGACCGTTTTGCTTAACTGGTAACAATGCTACAGTATAGTCCATTTACTCTAGAGAATTAAGTGGTCTTAATAGTAGCTTATACCTGTACCTTAGCAGGAGAAATATTAAATTAATTCTGTAATTAGAAGGGGGAAGCAGAACACAGGCTATCAATATTTAATTAATATTGATGCTCAAGTCTTTTGTGATACCTTGGATTGTACAGATACAAAGATACTAAGGTAAAAAGTGTTGGAGTGTAAATTTCACTAAGTCTGAAAACTGATGCATTTAAAGGAAGCCATTTATTTTTAAAATGGCATACCAAAAATTACTTACCTCTCTGAATCCATGACTGTATGTAACCTGTGGGCTATAGTTAATACTGTGCAGTCGTAAAACTCTCTTTTGATGGTGGACTGCACCAAGTTATCTGTTTCCACGTCAACAGAAGCTGTTGCCTCATCCAGGACCAGGATTTTTGTCTTTCGCAGCAAAACACGGGCCAGACAGACCAGCTGTCTCTGCCCAACACTGTCAATAATACATTTGAGAAGGTCAGGTCAGGGTCATTGAGGAAGGGGAGAACAATATAAAACTGAGATTACTGTGGAGCCTCTCTCTTCTGTCTTCCTTAACACCACTTTATACTTCTAAAAAGATCAGTGAAATATGTTCACCTCGTTTTGGAAGTTTTGATTTCTTCTTGCTCAGCATACCTATAGGTGTGACTTTTAAACACCTGTGGCTGAACTTTGTAGTGTAAACGTAGCCTTGCCTTCAACTTCTATATTTGCATTATAATGGGGACTCTGAATAAGCCAGATTGAATGCGAAAGCACTTTTTAAAATAATGTTCAGTGTAAAAGTTTGGATAATCCTGTATGTTAGCTGTGGTGTATTCCTTCTAGCTACTTCCTCCTGAAAATGATCTGTCAAAAAAATACAAGTTGATATTCAGTACACTCCATTTTAGATCTGCCCCTTTGCTGCTGAAAGCTTCAGTATTTGTCTCCTAGAGCTTAGAGCCCTTTTCTTTCAAGCATCACTTTCCTTACGTAACTACGGGTTAATGTTTTACAAGGAAAAAAATGAGATGCTTTGCCTAAGCAAATAAAGCAAAGGCACAAGCTCTCTGCAGTTTTGCCTTCCAGGTTTGGTGTTTTTTGTTTTGGTTTTTTGTTTTGGTTTTTGTTTTGCTTTTTTAAGTTTAAAAAAAATGAGCACTTTTCTATCCAATTCTAATTAGGGGGTGCATAAATTGCCCCTCCCTCCCCCCCACGCCCTTACACCTACTCATATACCGGAGCTGAAAATAGTCTGCTTTCTTGGCTTCCCACACAGCACAGGCCATAGGACTTTATACAGTTAAGACCAGTTGGCCACCTCAAAGAAATTCATACTACCAGAATAATTCTATTTAGAATGACAGGAGAAGTGTCATTTTTACACTGATACTTTCTGAAGTAACTTCTCTGGAAGGAACACAGTTTTACAGTGCCAGTAAATAACTGCAATAGCACTTTCTTGTTTATATACCTGATATTTTCACCACCTTCTGAAATCTCATGAAGGAGCTTCTTTGGGAGTGACCGGACAAAATCCTTTAAGTCACACAGTTCCAGTACCTCCCACAGTTCGAGATCAGAGTGTTTTCCAAGTGGATCCAAATTGGACTGCAGTGTCCCAGAAAACAAGATGGGGTCCTAAATAACAGCAGAATGTGAGTGCACAGTTCCAACGCAAACCTAAAAAAAGTCTGCCATAAATCCTGACATTAACACAGAAAACTGGGACAAATAATTTTGGAAATGATGCTTTGCAAGGGAAATTGTAACATTTTGAGGCTGGTGGATGAAAAGACAAAATCACGTGGGTCTCAGTGTTCTCAGTTCTTCATTAATGTGAAATGTAAAGAGCAAAAGATTTCTTATGCATTCTCTGTGCTACCGGTTCTATGGCTGACTAAAGACCTGCCCAGCATCTGGCAACTGCAACAACATATGAATTATTACTATTGTCAAGTTTGTGAAGCACTGGATACTACATTCATGAGCACTGTTCAGAAAAATTAGAAGGCTATAAGTCAATTTTTCTTAATTTCCTACAGGAAAGGTGACATATTCAGCAATAAGAACAAAAGCATTTGTTGCATAAATGTTTATTCAATGAGCATCACTAGCTTCTGTGCACTGAATACAGCAGGGAATGTCTGGAAAAGTACACGTAGACTAGTAGATGCCAGGACGCATATGGGTCACATCCAGCATGTAAGACTGTAAAAACAAGCATTCAGTAGTTCAGTCTAAACACTTTTTTGGACGCACACAAAAGCTTTTTCTTAAGAAGGCACATTTAAAGTCAGTACTTGACAACGTACGAATACCTGCACAGATCTATAAACAGAACTGATGTTTTTAGAGGCAGTGAAAGACACCTTGACTAAGTGCAGTCACGGTGGTTGTGACCCAACAGGTACACTGTGAAAGGTCAACACTGTTCACCTGCAAGTTACATGCAAGCAGAACAGTGATAATTTTGAGGGAGCTAGGTGACCAATAAGGACTGTTAAAATAGTATGAGATCTTGTGCATATTCTTCACTTAAACTTCATGTTACTTGCATTAGCACATCATTAAAGTAATCTGCAAATCTGTACTTTATGATTGTTAAAAACTCTTTGTATGAGATATATTTGACTGATCTGAAAAAGTGTGTGCACACTGAAAGCTTTGCTATCTTGCCATGCCCTTTTTTCTGTCCCAGACTTTTATCTTCATCCAGTTCCATCCTCCTGACCTATGCAGTTCAACACTCCAGGCTCCACCTACTCTCCACAAGCTCCAGCCTGCATTTTTCCACCCTTCCAGTTCTAGTTTCCTTGTCTGATCCCAGCTTTTTAGTTCACTGAACTTTCCTGTACCACTCTCAGTTTAGTTGCCTTGATGTGGAGCCAATATACTCCATCCACAGTAAATCAGAACTGCAACTGCAGTTGAGACAGTATTGTGTAATTTACAACTGTCAGATGTTGTGCAGATTCGTAGAGTATTAGCTGCTTAAAACAAGAAAAATGTTACAACCCAGCATGTATGAATTGTTATGTTTTGAAGTCCTGCAGCATAATCAAATCTGGTTTAGTATTGTCATTTGTGACCCTCAAGTTATATCAAAAACTGAAAATTTATCATTCCCCTGAGCAAATACATTTCTCAAAGGAAAAGCACCCAAGGATTTGAAGGAAAGACCCAAGCTATTTTGGTTTAAATATTTGCCTTGTCTCCATGCATGGGCTACGGTAGAGACACAAAGGAAATATTACCAGCGTTAAAGCTCCAGAAAAGCTAGGAAAAAATGCCAATAGACCTTCCTTTGGAGAATGTCAGATAAATTTATTGTAAGTGATGTTAACATCACCCATGCACAAAAATGGTTTTATGAATGGCTTTCAGGGAACATGCAAAAAGTCTTCGGGTGACCATTAAATTTGTGTTCTACGTCTTACTCTATACTAGAGCACTTCAACGTAAATCAGTTTACCAACATGAACACAATCCTGATGATATGTGAACTAATCTTGAGTTTCCTGCCCTGTTCTGAAGTAAGCAAGGACAGCTTTACATGACAGACCATAGCAGATTAATTTAAATACATATTATGTGATTTGTGTATACATCACTTTATTCTCTACATTCTTCAGACATAATTAGAGTTATTTTAAAACATTTTTGCCTTCAGGTGGGACTTGAAAACACCATATGTAGCTATACACATACAGATTCTGGAGAACATGAGTTATTCTAGCTAAGACTGTTAAAATAAACTTGGCATAATAAAACCTAATGTCGTACTTGTGGTCTCTCTGTTTTGAAGCTTCTTCCGTACAGTGGCCAACATGCAGTTGTTACATTATAATGGATAGCATTATGCCAGCAGTACTGAAGACTACTGTCTAATCAAATAGCTAAGATTCTCAAAAATTCAATTCTAAAACCTGATAGGTTAGATAGCAGAGCCTGTTTTCAAAGATCACTAAAATGCTAGTGGAGTGTTATGCCTCTGTCTCTTGGCAGCCTGTGGACTTTGGGGTTATAATTTCTCAAAAAAAAAAAAAAAAAAAAAAAGAAGTGTCTTGTGTTAGTAAAAAAAAAAAAAATAGTTACCTCTAAAACACATCCCACCTGTGGAATAATGTTAAGATTTCCACATAGGTCATGGAGTCCAATAGTTGATATATCAATTCCATCGATAATTATTTTGCCTTCAGATCCCTCCAGAACTCTAAACAAGCAATTTGTGAGTGTTGATTTACCAGCTCCTGTTCTTCCAACAATTCCAACCTGAAAGAGAAAGTTTTCTGATAAAGACTATCACTTTCCACGCTACACATTCTATATGAAATATGAATAGTGAATTCAGTTTCAACTTTCACTTCAAAACTTCAGTTTCTTTCACCAACATGCAGCCCTATAGGTGGATAAAACCATTTAAAACTCACTTTTGGAACACGTGGCTCACAATCACAGCTCTCCCTCAGAAGCTGTACAGCCTATGCCTGGTTCAGTGGGAATCCTTTCCTTTTCCCCTCCCTTTTGTCTAGCACTCCTCAGCTCAAACCAATGACTCTAAACTAGGTCTCGCTTGGTGTTCCTTGACCCCAAACCCAAAGTTGATTAGCACTAATCTGGCAGTGTATTTCTCCACATAAATATTTAGCACAGTGGACAAGAGGTTTAATTTCAAATTTGGATTTTCCTTAAAACTGCCAAATTCATAAAATATTATCTCAGTTTCTTACAGGGATAAAAATTTCTACACAGTAGGAGAAAACACTTTTCTTTTTCTCATTTGTCTTTTCTTTCATGTCTTATCTACTTAACATCTTCCCTGTTCAACATAATTTCGCTGTCTCTGGTCTTGGGAGTCTCCTCATATGAAATCTTTTTGAAGTAGAAAGTTGGGCAACAGAATTTTATACCTCTGATTTATTTCTTATTATATACAGTACCTTCTCTTTCCTCTGTGTCTGAAAAGAGACATCATTCAGGGCTAAACCAAGATCCTTCCTGTACTGAGCTTTGTAGTTAACAAATTGTATTATTCCTCTATCGGGCCACCCCACTGGTGGTCTTTTTGACATTATCCATGGTTCCTGGAATTAAACCCATTGGTATTTCAGTATATGATAGTAAAAATGTTACAAGTCAATAAAAACATTAGGAAAATTATATATATCTTTAAAAATCCCAGCAGGTTTAGGATAATTTCAATGCAATATAAGGGAAGGAGAACCTACTTTCACGAACACTGGGCAGAAATATTCCAACTGGGTTTTTTAGGGGTTTTGGTTTTGGGTTGTCTTTTTTTTGACAAAGTTTAAGAGAATTAAGATGTAGAAGAGAGCCTTGTTTCTGAGAGAGACCAAGGCTCTTATGCTTCTATACTTGACATGGGCACTACTTTCAGAAAAGCCCAATAACCAAAGCAAATTGATTTGAAACAAATGTCTCTCACACCTCTCTTCTTCTCTTCCCCTCTTAAAATGCTCCTCTTGGTTGCACATGGCATAGAGTTCACCTGAGCTGTAGCTCCATTAGTCTTACTACAAAATCTATTGCTAAGGAGGATGCCAAGAAATTTACTGGTCAAAATAGGAATAAAACTGATATGACTATAAATGTAATGAAGAAGCTACATATTATTCTCAATATAAAAAAAAGTGAGAAAGCATTTAAAACAAATTATACCCAGTTACTATCACTCAGCACTATTAAAGTCAATCTTAGTAATTTTCTATGCACATAAATTAAATATTCAAGAAGAATGCTCACCTCTTTATCCATTTCTGTATATTCACAAACTCTTTCAATTGAAACTGAATTGGTCTCGATTTCACATGCTTTACACACCCAAAAATTTAGACTCTGAATTATCTGGGGAAATAGTTGCATTGTAGAATGTAAAAAATTGACTCTACTAGAATACAGCATACTGATTTCAAAACTTACCCAGAAATCTGAAACTACTTCAGGATCAACAGAAAGTGCACAGTAATTGTATGATAAGTTGAAAGGAAAAACATATATGGCTCTTATTGTGGGTACATTATTCTCTAGGTAAAGTAAGCTAGCAATAAGGAACAAAGAATTTGCAATGGAGATATGTATTTAAACTATCATGTCTGCCAAATTTGTCATCTTCAAGTATTGGGAATGCTTCTGCAGACAGAATTGGTACCACCTCCATGGTACCAATTCTGTGGTTAAATATTCCAGTCCCACTTCTATAGGAAAAAAGTGAGCCAAAAGAATTCTGATCAACTGTTTTGGCATTAGCTAAATAAAGAATGGTGTCAGTCTGACATCAGATGAAGGTGGAAACTGCGGTACCTGTGACTGCCATCACCAAGTATATGTTGATATAAAGGAGATTGTTCTATCTCTGAATGATAGAAAATGGAACTCCTGTGAGTTGGGGGGTAATGTGGATACGCCATGACAGGTAATTGTCTATATACTTTTTTTTGTATTTCTATTTATTAGTATCTCTCAGCTGTGTTTCTAAAGCACTTACCAGAGTGAGAATCTGGACACCACTGGACTCCTAAGCATCCAAGATTAAAGAAACTTGGATGCTTAGTTTGTGTATGCATGATACTTAAGATTTATTTTAACTAGCAACTGATCAATACAGTTTACCTTACTTAAAGACACATTTCAAATGTGGCTCCCACATACTACTTTTGCAAGGACAATGCCAAAGTAAATGATTTTAGTAAACTTTTAAGTAAGCATTCCCACATAACTTTCAGTAAGTAAGCAAGAACAAGAAATCAAATATGAAGTATAGTTGTACATGACCAGGTTTCTTATTTGGTTTAATAAAACACTTAAAAATAAACCATACCTAATTTGATTACCTTGATTTTTAAATATGTTTTAATAGTTATTATTTCATCTAAATTCAGAAGTGGAAAATAATTAATGTGAAGCTTCCCAGAATTAATGGAATTCAAAGGAAAACTCTGACCTGCCCATGGGATTTAGTTTCACTGAGGCCACCATGTTATATTCACCTACTCAACTTCATTGTATGTACTCTTCTCTTTTCATATGCAATGTGGTAGCAGCAAAAAATTTATACCATTACCTACATTTAGAGCATAGGATATCGATAAACCCACTGCAGAAGAACTCACTGTATTTCCAGCCAGTGCTACAAACAGTGCAGCAAAGAACACCATGAAATTTCCCAGAAATTCAAGCCTGACAGATAGCCACCTGTAGTAAATCAAGGCAAAGAAAAAAGTGAATTACCTACAAAATTTCTTATAGTGTAGTGAACATATTGCTAATACAACTCTTTGAGATCATTATATTAGCAATTTACCCACTTTACAAAAGAGATAAGTACTACCACTCCCATTTTACAGATGGACTGGGGAGGAAATACGACATATCTAGAAGTGGTAGCACTGCTAAAAACAAAATGCAGATGTCTCAACTCCTGGCTAGTGCTCCCTTCATGCCTCATACTGCTTTCCTACTACTACTATCTGGAAAAGATCCAGGTATATGACTGAGAACCAGAACTGAAATCTTCTCCTTGCTAATCTCTGCCTGTAACTGAACTGAATCACAAAGGAAAGAGAGGAAATGGACTTATTTCCTTAAACCCAAGATTCCACTCTCAAGACCTACCTGGTGCTTGTAGGTACAGACACCAGGTTACTTCCACATGAACTACTGAAATATAAATTCAATTTGTTGATAAACTTGTAAGAGGAACTGTTAGTTGAAATGTAGTACAGTCCACACTCATGACGTACTGGTAAACTTTTTTTTTCTTTTTTTTTTTTAATATTCTTATGCCAGGCAGCATATGCATATTTTCTATAAACCTGCCAGTTTCTGGTACATAAAGAAGAAATCATCCTAGTGCTTAGACATACTCTATTAATTCCTTACGAAGAGTGGTGGATAAATTGTTCTTGTTCTTCTGTTTCTCAGTTGGTTTACTCTGACTAAAGGTAAACACTTAGTTGTTGAATTCTACAGCAGAAGGACTGAGTCGCAGATGCAGAACTGCTGTCAAGTACCTGTTTGAGATGACATTGTTGTAGAAGTAAACTAAGTTCTCATACACAACATCATTACTTTTTCTAATGAATCTCTCTTGGTGGCGAAATGCTCGAACCGTTGATCGCCCTACAAGAGTCTCACTGAAGTGGGAGATGACAGGAGAATAGGACGCTCCTGCTAGCCGTCGAATTTGCCATGAACTCACTATGTAGTATCACTAATAAAACAGTACAGACAAAAGAGACATTTTCGGTTGCTACAGTTTCTTTTACATTGTTTAAAGTATTTGCCTTATTTATTTCCAGTTAAGTAATCTGTTAAGTAATTCCTGTAAAATTTGTATATGAAAAAGTTGGAAGTGTCTACACAGAAAAAAAACTATTCACGAACAGTATCGGCAAAAAAAAAATCTGTCTCTTGGGACACACCAATATAGTAATGCTGACATAAAACAGCAATATATAAATTACTGGCAAGGTTAAAGTAAAAGAACATTATTGCCAAATTCTAGAGAAAATGTGCTATACCACAAGAGGTGTGTAACAACCAACTAAAACTTCTACGTAAACTTTCAAATTAGAATGTCCCGCTTCTTTCTCAGATGAAAGTCAGCCTTTATTTCTTCAATGTAATGATGCCTGTATTTAAATTCCTTAGCAGAGACTGAATCCAGGCACTCCTTTCCTTCCTTTTTATTCTTATTTTAAGAATCTTTCAAGGTCTTTAATCACCGACCATACTTTGAGATCAAGAAACAGGAATGCAGCCATTAGTCTTTCTGAAACATTACTTTCTGGTTTCTCAGTAGCATAACTGACACTCTAGACAAAAAATAGCACAGGTAGTTTAGGCATCCTTCTAATTTACATCTGATGTTTCAGGGTTACCCTTCAACTATGTTACCCTTCAACTATTAACTTTCACTATAATATACATCTCATTTTTTCAGGTATCTTCATCAAATTTCTTTGTGGGATCTGTATCAATATTGTATCTTCCTAAGAAAAAGGAAAATATAAAGAGAAAAATGTAAGTCGTTACCAGTTCCCATGCATTACAGGAAATACTGAAAGGTGTTCTAATTTCCTTTTAAGAAGGCTGAAGATTTTTTCTGAAAGTAATTTCAGATGTGTGTATATATATATATATTTTTTTTTTTTTTTCACAATAAGGAATAATTTAAGCCTGTATCCTTGATTGTTTCGGACATTTCATCCACATATATCTAGAAATCCTTATAAAAGCTTAATGAACTTACTTGGATAGTAAAATAAAAGTATCCCAGGGGAATAACTACTACTATGAATAGTGGTGAGGCAGATGTGATAACCAGAATGGTTCCAATAACATCAGTGTACAACATAGTGTACAATTTAGCCAAGTTCGTAAGTAGTAATGGAAACGTAAGTCCACTATAAATAAGTCCTGTAACAATGCACAGAAGAATCAAGATTTTGTGAGTAAATTTCACTAAAAACTTTGAGAAAGCATCCTTTAAAAATGGAATCAAATGAAAGTATCTTCAATAAAAATTAGTAGGATCCCCGTGATTATATGCTAATGAAACGTATTCATATATCATTTGTCTAAAAGTGAAATAGACATAATAGCTTTTAGACTACTCATGGTATGTCAGAGAACAGGCTCAGAGTGTGTGAAGTCAAAAAGAGCCATCTCTTGCTATTTTGCTACTCAATACTATTTAGCTTACGTAAAGCATATCAGACTGAAAATGAGGCCAGGAATTCAAATTCTAACTCTTGTATACTCCTGTTAATAATTCTAAAAGTGTACTGAGATATTACTAATCTCTTATTGTACATGGTATAGATTTTTCAAACCTAGTTTATAATATATTGCTACCAAAGACTAGGGGCTTGAGTGAAACCTAAATCAACTGATCTTTTAGTGTGTTACACAACCACTCTTGGGTCTCTTCTAGAGAATACCACAATCAACAGTCACTGTATTTGAAGTAATCCAATGCGTTGCAACAATGTAGTTATCATGAGAGTGGGAAGTATTAAAGTCACAGTAAATAACACTTGTTTGTGTATTAGAGGTTCCAATTAAAGCCAAAACACTACAAAAATAGAAAATAATAGTCACTGTAAGTCTATATACCTCTGAGAATGTGAATTTAACATATTAATTGGTTTTGACAAAAGCTTTTGATTCTGATAAGCAATATACTATTGAAGAAAAATACAGATTTTTTAAAAAACAGAACAGGTTTAAGTCTGATATGCTTGTTGCACTGCAGGAATGGTCTTTGAGGAATGGCCTCCTAGTGACCTTGGATAGGTTCTACACAACTTCTACTAATAACACGTTTTGATGATTTTGTAAGAAAATAGCTTGAGACAGTTCTTTAAGTTTTTATGCACTGAAACAGCTTTCTGTTGCTAGATATTGCATTCACTTACTTTGATATCTTTAATTTTTCAACAATACTAAATGGAATTAAATCTGTAGTCACTCAAGCTTCGTTCTCATAAAATGGAAAATACGCATGAGTTTTCCCTTTACCTTTGTGAATCTGTTGATGATCTGACCAACTGGATTAGTTGCAAAATGCTGCAGAGGAAGGTGCAATACATTGTCTAACAGCTGATGATGCAATGCCCGAGAAGCAGACAGGGATCCCCTGGTGAGCACATAAGCACCACAGCAAACAAGAAGACCTTGTGAATGGATAAATTAAAAGACAGTATGAATGCCCGGGGAGGGAAAGGAGATGGAGCTTGTTTCTGTCACTGTTTTCTACCACAGTGAGCTACCCAACAGTCACATCTCATATCTCAGTTTTACAACGGTACCTCTTTGTATTTTGCTGGTACATCTTACTACTTCATAAGTATGTTTTTCCTGCAATTAAGTCTCTCATGCTAGCATGCCACTACACACCAACACCGATTTCCTTCCCCAGTGAGATGCCAACATAACTTCATCAGCTTACTCTTGGATGTTCCAAGAATTCATAGAAGTATCATAAATAGCATTTTCTTCTACATGTCTGTATAATCTCTTCTCCTCTCCCCAGATTAAACTATTATACTGTGTTGCAGACAATTCTGTTTATGAAACAACCAGCATTATTTCTTTACTAATACACATTCAGGTAGATCAGACTTGGCAAATTGTGAGAAAACAGTCATAAATGCTCATCCTTGCCTTGCATGAATCCCAGAAGCCCATAAATACGCAGTTTATAGTTCCGTGATTCTTTCCATTCTGTGAAATCATTAGCTTTTGCTGTTTCTGCAGTCCAGGTGCTAAGCCATAGATTTTGTCCAATGGCTAGTGCATTTTGCCCTAAATAAGCAGCTATGGTTAGCCATATCCATCGCCAGTCGAAGGCTTGGAGGTATTTCAAAATAACTGACATTTTCATCTAAATATATTAAAAAAAAGATTATAAAAAAGGAGTTACTCTTAAAATTGTTGAAGTCAAATACACATTATATAATGGGAATTGGATACTTAATTTCAGAATTAATCTAAAGAATTTCTTAATTAAATCTGCTAACTTAAGTATATAAAATCATACTGTAAAAAGGTCTCCTCTCCCACTACACTCTACTCTTTAATGGTACATATCATAGGCAACCTTGCTTGTGACACTTTCCAGTGTCAGACTTAAAAAAATCTTACCTATGTAGATTATACAAAACAAGCAAACAAACAAACAAAAAAACAAACAAACAAAAAAAAACAACCAGCCAACCAAGAGTGCAATTTCTGGGTAGTTTGTATGAAGCAAATCTTACTCTATTCATGAGTGGAACTAGAAACTTTAGAACTGCCACTCTGGGCTACTGGAGCCAAGGAAATTAGTGGCAGCAGGAGAAAGTTCTCATCCTTGGTGTACATGAAGACTAATGGGGCCAAACTCAGCTAGGCCACTTGAAAGCTAGAACTGGTAGGAGCAGGATAATGACAGATTCTTGGATTTCATTACAGGGTCTGGAGTGAAATGAGCTCTAGCTGGCACAAACTCTCTGTCCCTTCTGCAAAGTCATTTTTTTCAAGCACCTATTTCTACCATCTTGCTAGAAACTCACACCTTCCCCTCTCCACCCCAACCCCACCCCCCACTCCCCATTCTTATTTTAATTCAGCTATAGCTTCCCAGGAAGTTTTTACCTTCTCCACACTCTGTTTCACTTGTTCTTTTCCCGCTCCCTAACAACTGCCAGATTTTTTTAATGGAGACTGCAGAAAGTGTGCTTCTAACATAAAACAATACTGCAGCAGTATTACCATGCCAGATTTCTGTCTCTGCTCTAGCACACAGGTATTTAAACTTCCTAAACATAAGACAGACAGAATGTTTTTCTAACAGAGGTAAAGGCTTTTTTAATCTTCTTTCTGAAATATTCAAAACAGACTGGACCTAGATGTAATATGAAAATACAGCCAGTAGCAGATCGTCAAAATAGAAAATCACAGGCTACGTACTTAAAATTTGGCGAAAACCTGTAAGATTTATTTTGAATTCAGTAATGAGATGCCAGGCAACCTTAACAAGAAACAGAAAACTGCAACTGCAAAATAATATATTTTTATAAAAAGAAATGTCAAAGCCTTTTCTATTAGTGATACTTACGCCACCAGTGGCAACTTTTTCTTTATTGTCAGTGAGTATTTTCCATTGATCAAAAGAACTGCAAACAAGAAACAATTTCAAATCTCCTTGTGAATCATCATACAAAGAATATATCCATTTAGTCCTAAGGAAAAATGGGTACTCTAAAATCTTGTAAAATTTCCCTATGGAGACAGAACTGTCATCAGCTGTTCTGTTTTTGTTGTTAGAATAACGTTATGGTCAGAAGACAACACTTGGTATGGCCTTTTCATTTATTGTGTAATTATGTGTACATAAAACTGAGCCTGCCCTGCATAGGCCTCAGCTAGAGATGTAAGACCACCCTCTTCTGAGGCATGTAAGTGTGGTGAAACTTGGGTGTCAGCCCTTGTCTGGGCCCAGGATTAGGGCTTACTATTTCACACATCCAATTCTACTACTTCTGGACCAGAGCAGTTAATCTTAAGTGTCCTGCATTGTCTAAACTTGCTAGATTGAGTCTCTTCTACTTCGTCTTTGCACGATCTTCTACCACTACAAATATACCACTACAGTGCTTTACACATTGATCTAGGAGGTCATTCAACTATTTGAAAGCCAAGAAGTTTTCTTAAAGGTGGAAAAAACAAAATCAATGTTACAGGGGAAAAACAAAGAGCATAAACAACTTGTTAATACACCAAAAAGTCAAATTGCTGCCAGGGAATTGTGGGTGCACACACATCAGTGACTTCAGTTGGTCTTCTGAAAATCCCCTTCGTTCCTGCTTAATGTACTTTGGTTCACACAGTGAAGCAGCCCATGAACTGGACCTCTGGAACTCATGCAGTGCATTAACTGGATTTCCCTTGTATAAAGCGAAACCAGAAGATGTTATCCAGATACACACTATCCAGCCAACTGCTAATGGGCACTCCAGTTTAACCTATGCTTACGCAGTGAAGGATAGTGGCACAGCCTTCAGCACTTAGGGTTGTTCTAGCATTGCATCAGTTAAGCAATAGCTAGGTTTTTTTTTAAATACTTACTCTTTATGTTTCAGCAGTTCTGCTTGTTGCAGACTCCCGCCCAGTTGGCCCTCTTCTTTTGAAGAACTCACTATAATGGAAAAAAAAAAAAAAGAAAAATCTTTTCAGTATTATACCTATTATACCATGAGTAGACAGGTACAGTGCAAGAAGCTAGAAATAAAAAACAGGGACAAAATGATGAATGGAGATACTTTAAATAATGAACTCCTTAAATTGACCTAGTCTTGGGACAGCTACTACAGAAGACAGACAAATTTATGACCAAATGCTACAACTGTGACAGCAGGTAAATCTCCCCCATGAGCCTAGAGTCTCTTTGGAATTCTGTTCTTGCTTAGCAAAAGTATTAGTACCCCTGCAAATATTAACATTAGTGTTTATCTCAAAGTATTCTTGCATCATGGCTGGAAAACCGAGCTTGCTTTTCTTTGTGTGTTAATGAAAGGAGTCAACACTTTTTTCTTCCAGGAATGGATTTTTTCCTTCTTTTTCATATTTGATGTTATTTTTGTCAACAGATCTGTTAAGAAAAAGACATGTTTTCTACATTCATCCATCCTGCTGAATGCACCTCTGCTGTATAATTTTGTATCACAACACATTTCATGCTGTTTCTTCTCATTACTTTGGTTCCCCTTCCCTCTCTTTATTACCCTTCATGAATAATACAGGTCTCCTTACACAGCTACCTTACACTTTCATCTCAAGACAGCTAACTCAAGACTGCCCACTGCTGCATTTTGCAAACTTGCTGTTCTTTCCACTCCTCCCTGTCAACACCAGCAAATATTTGAAAGTGCTGGCTCCAGCACAGGGCCTGAATTAATAAGCCCAACAGATTGTGCATTGTTCATACTACAGGCTCAATTTAGAGTTGCTAAGGTAACTGGGAACCAGCATTATAAACACCTGTGGTCACTTATCTGTTACAGGACTCTTCTGTGTCATGTGGAGAAATTCCTTCTCTCAAAATTAAATAACCACAATTAATCTCCTCCTGAAGTACATGAAGAAAACAGGTCAAACAGACTGCATTGTCAATGTACCTATTTCTTTCCCACAACTCTATAAAGAGCACACACTGAACAACTCAGGTACAGAAGTAAGTTGAGCCCCAATCCATGTGAATGTTTTGTAAGTATGCTTTTTTAAGGTACTATGCAGTATTTGTTTGTTTATGCTGTCTACTTATTGGCTGGAAGTATTTCATAAGAGTACTGAAAGTTTTGTTTATTTTTTTCTCCTACAAATGGACCATATTCTCCTACTCCTTCTGCTGTGCTTCATGATTACAGCAGTCTAAGGTGATGGAAATGGGAAGTATCCAACTGAAAACAGGACAATCGTTGGCACTGCAAGATTAATTTGAAATGTCCTTCAGTTATTTATTGGGTGATAAATCCTTAGCAGAATCAGGTAGCTTTACCAGGTAATTAATACAGTATGTAAAAGTAGAAAACAGCTGCATAAGGCAGCTTTATCATACATTCATTAGCTGAAAGAATAAACCATTTGATGTCAAGACATTAAAGCCTGATTTTTTTTTTCAGTTTGTAACCTATAATTCTATACCAAAATGTAGACAGGAATGCTCTACATTTTCCAGCAATTATTCTATTCATTTCCAGGAAGGGGAGGAGGAATATTTTGAGAAGCTTGAATGAAAAGAAAAAATACTAAGCAAACACAGTATACAAATCTTCTCACCTTCCATCGGGGTTGTCTCTTCACTTGTATGCTCTGCACCGAAGACTTGAATAAGCTCAGCAAAATTAGCTCTCTTTGAAATGAGTTCTTGGTAGGTCCCCATTTGACTTATTCTGCCCTCTTCCATTACTATTACAAGATCAGTGTGAGGCAGGAGCATTAGGTTATTGGTCACCAATATACAAGTCTGAAACACAATGTTTTCCATTTTACCATATAAATACAAAGCATATATTAAAAGTATACATTATATTATGATAGCTGGAATGATATAATGGAATTTTTCTGGGATTTTGCTCATTTATTTGTCAACTTTATTGCTATTATTGTTATTTATTGCCTACTTTACTACATTACTCTTTAATTGCTGATTGTAATGGCAAACTTATGCTTATAGCTACTTGCTATTACTTGTACTTACCTGTTTCTTAATGTGTATCTTCTGCTCAGGAATGGTTTAGATTAGGTTGTAAAGAGAAGAGGTAGATACTACAGCTTTTAATATACTACATGTAGTTTGATAGTCTCAATAATAAAACCTGCTTACAAGTCTACCATTACTAGAGTTCTTGCTTCTGCCAGATATATATAACCATGAAGCAGGTAAATTAAGTAAAGGGAGAAGGGAGAGAGGGAAAGTGAATGACATTTACTTCATAGTAAGTAACATATTCATAATAGTAAGTATTTCATAGTAATACATCTGTTTTGCAGGCATCAGCCAGTGGGAATAATCTTTACTAATTCATAACACTGAGGAGAGATTTTTTACAAGCTATGTTACCTTCCCACATCAACAGTTTTTAAATGGAGAATCAATACCTTCTGATTCCACTTTCCCCTAGGAATTTCTTCGTTAAACAAGAAGCATTTCTTTCTATAACCTCTACTGGCTACAACCTATTTACTGCAGTGAGGCACCACGAGTGACCCCAAAGGGCTCCACCCTGCCTTCTATATGCAGATCATAGCACTCCTCAAAAACTGCCAGTAAAGAAGAAATGAGCAAATTATTACATGAACCTTTCAGACTCCCAGGTCAGGCCAGCTCTCAATCTTTTTTTTGGTCTGTGCTATGCCTACCCAGTAGGTTTCAAATTGACACAATCAGCTGTGCTTTTTATTTAGCCTCTTTATTCAGAATAATTTTCATCAACACATTAGGTAAGAGATGAGCTTTTGCAGAATGACTAGGACTTCTACTGTGTCTGTTGTACTGTACAAAGCAGTTCATCCCCAAATTGAAAGGAAGCCACCCTACTTTACCTTGCTTTTTAGGAGACCTGAAGGCCCAATTAGCTTCTCAAAAAGACGTTTCCCAACGTGTACATCTACAGCAGACAGGGGATCATCCAGAAGATACAAGTCAGCATTGCTGTACACAGCTCTAGCAAGACTCACTCTCTGCTTCTGCCCTCCACTTATATTGACACCCTAAGAAAAGAAAGCCAAAATAATCCACATTTATATAAGAAATACTAAAGACGACCAGTGTATCACACTCAGTCTCATCATTATTTTTTCAGGTAATCAAAGTAAATTTTATAGTAGATATGAAAATAGAAATTTGGATATTCAAGTAATTGGAGCAAAGTTTGGGTTCTGTTGATTCAATTTCCACTCCAAAATGGGCAAATGCAGGGTACTTTGGAAAATTAAAAAATAACTATTATTTACAGTCATACAAGCATTTTTACAGTGTAGAGGAAACCCTTGGAGAACAGGACAGGGCTGACTCAAACTTCTGTATAGAAAAGAGCCATTTTAAAAATTAGAAAGAGTTCAGAGCTTGAACAGAAGTTAAGTTCAAAGTAAGTTAAGTAAGAAGATGGGCTAGATGTACTTGCCTGAGCACTGATTAGTCATCAGTGTAAATTATGGAATAGACAATATATAAAAACATAAAAGCCATAATAATTTATTCCATAATTTCTGACACCTCAGATTCTCACCCTT
This sequence comes from Morus bassanus, assembly GCA_031468815.1. NCBI lineage: Eukaryota > Metazoa > Chordata > Aves > Suliformes > Sulidae > Morus > Morus bassanus. Next base: position 112,275,574 of record CM062568.1, read on the forward strand.
TCTCCAATCTCTGTTTGGTCTCCATTTGGTAGCTGTTCCAAATCTGGCAGTAAAGCACAAGACTCTAAAACAAGTTTGTAGTGTGACCTATTTAGATTTGCACCAAAGAGAATATTTTCCTGTAAAGTTTCATTTTGAATCCAGGCCTGCTGAGAAACATATGCCACTGAACCCTAAGAAGAATTGGAAATAATGTTTTTATTGGGCTTTCTGAACATACAAAATAGCATTTAAAAATACATTTGAAATTACAGCTTTAGCTCAAAGTAACCAGTAATTACTTCCAAAACAAACTTTAGCATTATTAAACTGTTAAAATTTTGACTAAGTCAGGTAATAAAAACAATCTGTTGAATATTCCTGTATAACAGCTTGCCTGTAATTATTGTAAGAGCACATATTTTGAATAAAACTGACAGAACTGAGACATACTTTAAGCAAAGTCTTTCAGGGAAGATCACAGTGACAAACAGGCATCCACTGTAAGATTTATATGCAGCAAAATGGGTTTGTATTAGGTATATATTAAAATACATTTTGATTGTATTTTTCTACAACATGTTGTTGAATGTGTCAGCCATTAGAAACTAAGGTTACAGGATAGGAATTAAAACTGGAAATGCTCCCAGATCTTTTCTTACATTAAGCTACATACTCTGTGAAAATCTATTAATCTGACAACAAAATGATAGTATAGATACACTGGTTGGGTATATGCCTTCCTTATTAGATTCTACACAGCTGATCTTTTTCCTATTAACTACTACTCTCAGATTTGGAACACCTCAACTTCACATTCTTCCCCTGTCCCCCAGCAGCAACAGGATACTGTACTACATTTCCACAGGAGTGGATTCTTCTTCAACACTTATTTTCAAGGTTGAGACACTTTTTTAACGTTGCCACACCCACTTGCAACCAGATTAATGGATATTGTGCTTATCCTTTGATATTTATTGGCTCAAGCACTGTAGTCTGTCATCAGAGGTTAACTTCCTCCACATCTATAACCTGTAAAAAACTTCCCTAAACTCTATTCTATGATGGGGACTTTCATTGCTCAATGTAACTACAAGACAAGTTAAGCTAAGGGTTTCCTGTCACTAGGAGAGCCAGACCCTTAATTCCATCTCTGCCTAAAGTTCAACTTTTTCTTCTATTTCTGTATCCTGTATTTTTTCTACACATAAGCCATTGCAAGAAAGATGATCATCTTCTACAACCATTTATAACTGCTCCGAGTGGGTCATGTTTGTACAGCTGTTCAAAACCAGCAAGCATTAGATGTTCAGGCTCAATATATGACTTAAACACTCATGATTTTTGCACTGAATTATATAGATTATAAAAAATGAAAATAGCTTTGCATTCACTTAGGTTGAAAACAAAGAAAAATTGTTGCACTGTTAACAAAGTGTCACTGTGTTACTTTTCTTTGAAGATTTAAGAACCTGGAGCTACCCTTGCCAGTATTTCTACAACTATAAATAGCTGAGGAGGAAAAACTGCACTTTCAAACCAGTTCTGCTGAATTTAGGTATTGAGGAGTGGGGCAGGGCAGGGGGACACAGAGAGACAATCTTACTCTTCTCTGAACTGTTCCTTCAAGTTTCTCCATTTCTCCAAGAATAGCAGAAAGAAAAGATGATTTTCCAGATCCAACCTGTCCCACAACAGCAACTAAAGAGCCTTCAGGAATGCTGACACTCAAGCTGGGAATATTGAGGAAGACAAATTAGTTATCCTCTTTCTAAATACTCCATCATGTATGGGTTGTGGTCACTGTAAGAAAGAAATACTCTGTTTTACCCTCAGAACAATGAGAAATCAGTACTTTAGTTTCCATGTCTTTTGACTATGTACCATTCAGAAACTTGCAATAATGATTTTAAGTATAAATTTATTTGTCTGCAAGTTAAGAGGTTGTGCTTTCATCTGGTCACAATAAAATCAAATGGGAGACAGTCTAACCAATAGTCAATCAGTGGTCTTACTGTATTCTTTTCAGGCCTGTGGTTCACGTTCCATCTTACTCTGACAATCACCTGCTAGACTTCTCATGTAGCATCTACTGTAGCCAATGTGTGATCCCTCTAAAGGAAAAGAATAGCTGTTTGGGTAAATAAAAGCTGCCTTCATCATCTGCACATTTTTCTGTCTAAGTAAGTACAATATGTACTCATAAACTTTAGGATACAAGGAAAGCCACTTGCTGAATCTGCACTCTACGCTATCTGGATCTAAGTGTGTTCTGATTTGAAGGCCCTATGCTAAGATAAGCATAGTCCCTTCAGACTGGAGCTTGGAACACAAACGAGGTAGAGAAAGACTGTACCCAGAGACTATACCAGCCTTTACAGCAGTCTGTATATGATGCTGAAGGCAGCACACACCTGGATACTATATTGCAGGCTATGGTGGCTGAAATGTGGGCACTCAGTGCCCTGTCATGGGAAGTGATCCCCCCATCCCTGAGAGGAATAGGGTAGACAGTGTGGTGAGAGGGTTAGACTGGGCGGGTTGTAACCTCTTCAGCTGTCTTAGTAAAATTTAAGAGCTGTATAGAGCTTATCAAATAGGTTCATCATTCCACTCCAGAGCTTCGTTACTCCTTTTCTTACATCTTAACACTTACATCCTCCAATGTGTTCACTGTGTTGCAGCTTAAGCATAGCTGAATTTACACCTATGAAATACCTTGTTTAGAAATGACAAACACAAAGAGGGGTGTTTTCAGGCAAGAGAGTACTCTGTGAGAAAAGCAAAGTTTTTGTTTGTTTGCTCTTTCTAAAGGAAGCCACAGCCCAATTTTAAGATCTGCATTCAGTGCAAGGCTGCATAAACTACTTAGCTTACTTGTAGGCAATATAAAATGCTACACTGACAAAAGGGCATCTTGCCAGTTAATGCTCCCCAAAATGCAATTCAGGAAAAATTGATATTGCAGTTAAGTTGCCCTTGTGCAAACTGAGGGGAGAGGTGGTAGGAAAGAAGGGATGTAGAAGGAATGAAGAAGGAAGAGCACTGGCTTCCCATAGCACTTATACAGTGCTATGTTGGGGAACATGCACTTTTATGTGGTTCCTCTCGGAGCATCAGGGAGACCAGGTCAGTTTTGACTTTCCAGAGCACACTGATCACATGGGATACTCTGGAAACAATAACTGATGTTCTTTTTGCTATGTAACATCATGAACTAGTCTGAATCAGAATACATTAAACCTGAACAAAATCTCTATGGACATCACATTCTGCCAAAGAAGCTCATAAAGGTAAGAAATATCTTACTTTTTTAAGACTGGCAGGCCATTTTTTTCCCAGCGGAAAGAAGCACCAATAAACCCAACAGCATGATCTGTTGCAGTAAAGAAGAAAGAGCAAAGAGTTGCTAATCCATCCCCTCAGCTGAGTTCCTTAACGATCATCCATATAAACTCATGACCAATTAAAAATTAATAACAACTACTTACTTCCACTGTAGTTTGTATTGACATCCTCAGGCTTAAGATCCTCAGCACACAGAAAATCCTCTAAACGGCTTAGAGAAACTTTGGTCTGCAAGATGAACATACATATATAATATTTATAACATGCCTGTGCTCCCTAAATTTTTAAATAATATTTTAAAAGTTCTGGATAATATAGAAAGACATATTCTTTGTCTGATTTGAAGAGAGACAAAAAAGGTGTTTAGGTATTTAAAAATTATTTTCCTTAAAGTACTAAACAATCTAAAGTCATAAGTGTATTTTTTTCCTGAGGATCTACTGCTTGGTAGTTATAAAGTAACAGAACATGCTTGACATATCCAATGTTAGAAGATATAGTTAATCCTTGAATGTCTGGTTCCTCTGACTCAATTAGTTTGTCTTCATAAATCTGTGGTGAAAACACTTCACTTTTTTTTTTTTTTTAAAAAAAGAACCAGTACACAGTAACTCTCTCTTCATATAATGAAGACAGACAACATTTTACTGTGAGTGCATCATGAGATGTCCATCACTGTGCTGTGGCAAAGTGAGATGAACATACGCTTGTGCTAACTTTTAAGCTATTAGAAGTAAACCTGAGGAAAAGACAAGGTTTTTATCTTATGATGTTAACCATAAAGGAAATCAAATCAGGATGAGTATCTGCTGACAGTTGTCCCCTTCCTTACAAAAAGCTGAGCTGTGTACAAGCTGTGACAGAGTACATTCATGAGCAGCTCATATAATATACCCATAATAGTGTTTTAAAAATTAGAAGTTCCCAACTCATATGGTAACCCTACTGGTGTGTCATTAGGTCTGAAGGTTGCTGACATGGAATCCTCAGCAGCTCTACTCCTTTCTTCTCTACTTCCTTCAGTGGTGACTTGAGAAAAACAGTATCGTAGAGTCCACAATGGGTGTCCCCTACTTGGTACCAAGGGCTCCAATATATAACGATGGCTAAGTGATTTAAACATGTGCAGCCCAAATTGCTCATACTTTATCTCTGGTGGACTATGAAGAAGAGAAGTTGAGAGAGCACGAGCAGAAATTGAGTCTAGTTCAATGAAGGAAGAAAAATGAGAAACAGAAAGCTCACTCACAATTAGGTGTGCTACCCAATTTTCATTCTACTTAAAAGACTGAGAGACATCCTTTAAGCAGCCTTCATGCTTCTCATTCCATACAAATACTGTGCAGTTTCACCTCAATAAAATGTAACTTAAAATAATTAAATTACTTAATCACTCCCAGACATAGATGAAACATGACAGAGTATGAACATCAGCCTTTTACAGCACTTGTTCATAATATGTTTACCTGGGCTACAGCAGAGATCACGGAAGGTAAATCAAACAAAGGCAGTCGCAAAATGTTAAACAAAGAAATTGATGTAAAAACTTTAGTTGCTGTTAAAACGTTCTCTTTGTCCAGATGAAGAAAGACTCCAAATGTAGCGAGTGAGACCTTTTAAATAAAAGAATGAACAAGATATATCCAGAAGCAAAACCATATTATAACTAAAATTTATACACAGACACTATTTTTGTTTGCCTTTGAAAGATGTACAATCCCATTTCTGCTCATGTATACACAGGGACTCTATAACTCCTGCACATGGAAATGATTGCATAGCTGCAATACTGAGTGCAGGAATACTATAATTTTAGTAAGCAAAAAACATGGCTACTGTGTTTGACCCAACCAGATACATATGAAACTCTATGAAATCACTTTCCCATCTGAGGAACTGATTTCTTCATTTTGAAAAAACTCAAAACATGATGTTTCAGGAAATTCACTCTTTTTTTTCTTTCTTCTTGCTATTGCTATGATATTGGACATAAAATAGAATTATTTACTGCAGGTATTTTCATTTTGACTACTTGGAATTTTTTCAAAAATCTAGTCAGTAGTCATCAGAGAATAAGCTGGGCTCCTACACAACAGATACACAAGCCTTCAGAATTACCCAGAAATAAATTTAACAACCTGTCCTATGGGGTCTCTTCTGCCTTTTGTTGAGTTTAGGAGTTCTAAACTGAACTAGCTGTAAAGTAGAAGGACTCCTAAGAAAGCCCTAAATAATAAGTTGATTATTTCACTGCATTTAATTCAAACTTTGCATTTTTCTCACTCACTGCTTCAAATATTTCAGTTATTATCAAGTTTACAAACTGAAGGATGGCCTTAATCCTCCCTTTCACTATTCCTAAGGAAAATTCCTCCTTACCTCTTACATATTGTGAGTTATGCACTAGAAGATGTCGGTTTGTGTAACTGAAGTTAATGGTGGTCATTTATCACTAATGAAGGTTCCAGTTTGATCCATAGAACCATTTAGGTTGGAAAAGGCCTTTCAGATCATCAGGTCGAACTGCAAACCTAACACTGCCAAGTCCACCGCTAAACCACGTCCCTAAGCACCACATCTACATGGCTTTTAAATACCTCCAGGGATGGCAACTCAACCACTTCCCTTGGCAGCCTGTTCCAGTGCTTGACAACCCTTTCAGTGAAGAAATTTTTCATCATATCCAATCTAAACCTCCCCTGGTGCAACTTGAGGCCATTTCCTCTCATCCTATTGCTTGGTACCTGGGAAAAGAGACCAACACTCACCTCACTACAACCTCCTATCAGGTAGTTGTAGAGAGCGACACAAGTGCGGGACCTGGCACTTAGCCTTGTTGAACCTCATACAATTGGCCTCAGCCCATCGATCCAGCCTGTCCAGATCCCTCCATAGAGCCTTCCTTCCCTCAAGCAGATCAACACTCCCACCCAACTTGGTGTTGTCTGCAAATTTACTGAGGGTACATTCGATCCCCTCATCCAGATCACTGACAAAGATATTAAGCAGAACTGGCCCCAATACTGAGCACTGGGAAACACCGCTTGTGACTGACCACCAGCTGGATTTAAATCCATTCACCACAACTCTTTGGGCCCAGACACCCAGCCAGTATTTTACCCAGTGAAGAGTACACCTGTCCAAGCCATGAGCAGCCAGTTTCTCCAGGAGGATGCTGTGGGAAACTGTGTCAAAGGCTTTACTAAAGTCCAGGTAGACAAAATCCACAGCCTTTCCCTCATCCACTAAGCAGGTCACCTTGTCATAGGAGATCAGGTCAGTCAAGCAGGACTTGCCTTTCATAAACCCATGCTGACTGTTTCATCTCCATTGTATTGTATTGCCAGCAGACATCTGGTAAGTTGAAGTCCCCCATGAGAACAAGGGCTAGCAATTGTGAGAGTTCTCCCACCTGCTTATAGAATATTTTGTCTGCCTCTTCATGCTGGTTGGGTGGACTCTAACAGAATCCCACCATGATATCTGCCTTGTTGGCCTTCCCCCTGATTCTTACCCATAAACACTTGACCCTATCATCACCATCATCAAGTTATAGACAATCAAAACACTCCCTAACATACAGGGCTACCCCATCACCTCTACTTCCTTGCCTATCCCTTCTGAAGAGTTTACAGCCATCCATTGCAGCACTCCAGCTGTGTGAGTCATCCCACCACGCTTCCGTGATGGCAACTATGTCACAGTTTTCCAGCTGCACAATGGCCTCCAGCTCCTCCTGTTTGTTGCTCATGATGTGTGCATTAGTGTAGATGCACATCAGCTGGGCTATTGATCCCACCACCTTTTTGCAGGGAGAAGCCCTAATTCCTACGTGACCATTCTCAGGCATTTCCGTGGTTTCTAACACTTCCATAACTCTTGCATCTTTACTGCCACATGGATCTCCATCCCCTGCCTCCACTGAGATGGCAGATCGAAGGACCTCACTAGCACACCATCCCTCAAACATTGGTGTGCTGCCCCCAGACTTACCTCTAGCAAGCCTGGTTTTATCCCGTTCACCCTTCAAATCTAGTTTAAAGCTCTTTCAATGAGCCCTGATAACTCCTGTGCAAAGATCCTTTTCCCCCTTTGAGACAGGTGTACCCCATCTGTCACCAGCAGGCCTGGTATTGTGTAAACCGACCCATGATCAAAAAACCCAAAATTCTGCTGGCTGCACCAGGCTCTGAGCCAGGCTGGCTCCTCCTGTTTCCTCCCTCATCATTCCCTGCAACTGGAAGGATAAAAGAGAACACTACTTGTGCTCCTGATCCCTTAACCAGTTGTCCCACAGCCCTGAAGTCTCCATTTACTTTCCAATGGAGTTTAACAGAGGGATTTAAAGATGCAAAGATCTGAATGCATTCCTGATAGAATTCCACTGAAACAAAGCTAGGATGAATTTGATTCTTTTTTTTTTTTTTTTTTTGCTTTTTCATGTATTTAGGGGTTTAGTGTTTGAGAAGGGACAGCTAAAAATTACAGATCAAAAATACATTCCCTTACAACTTAATAAAGGAGGAGTACAAAGAAGGTAGTTGATTTCTATGCAATAGAAACAGGATGATTAAAATAGAGAAATGAGATTCAGGTGCTTTGGATTTGGTTTCTGACTTTCTAACAGAGGTCTTTAAAAACTTGGTCAATTCATAATCTCATTCTTCTGCAGTCATATACATATATACATACTATTAGAACCTGAAAATTCGAATATATTGTGATGATAAATTTAATGTTTTGAGATACTAAGGCAATATTTGTGAACCTTTCAGCTACTAAAGCAATAGGAAACATGAGAAACAGTCCTGCATGAATTAATATTTTTTTATAAAACAAACCATAAAAGGAATACACGCCAATGTTAGCATGGAGTAAGTCGTCAGATACCCATATGACTTCAGAACATCCATTTCACATTCTCTAATGCTCATGACCTTCTTCTGATATGCAGGCTCCCATGCATAAAGTTTGAGGATCTAGACAATCAAACAAACATATTTTAATAAAACAAAAAAGCAGTGACAATGCTTCAGAAAATAAGCTTAACCTCCAAATGTCATTTTCAAATATTCAGCAATGCCAAACTACAAAAATTTGGATGCTTTACAAATGAAAGCAAGACCTGAGATAACTCAAAACTCAGTTGTTCTTCTGGAAGATATACTCTAATCACTCTTAATTCTTCAGATTTCAATTTGTCCCTTATGTATCATAAATGATGAGCTGGTTTATTTCAAAACAGGATAAATAACAAAAATGAGACAACTTTTAAAAGCGCTTTTCCTCTGCACTAAAATTTCACTCTGCTAAAGGTGTTCAGACACCTATTAAAATATTTTTCATTCTCATTAAAAATGTTGTAGTAAAATTAATGCATCATGGATAGTAAGTTTTTCAAATCAAATTAAACCAGTAGATATTTTCCAAAAACACTTTAAGCACATTACATTAAAATGTTTTCTCTTTAAACTTTTATCATTATCAGCTGAAATATTACTCATAAAAACTTAGTTTTTTAAATAACTTACTTTCTGTCTCTACAACCTAACAGAAAAAAAAAATCCCTTATTAGTTGTGGCATTAACTTTATTCCATGTAACATTTCACTCAGTAGCTTGACTCGTTGATCCAAATACCTCATTTGGCTTTTCTGGTTAACAGACAGCAATGTTTTCATTTTTCAATGAGCAAAACAATTTGGAAAGTAAAATATGCAGTGTACTGTAGGCAATAAATACTTTTTATGCTATTTTCACCTTTCTGAAAAACACACTAGCACTGCAGTTATACCATTTTCAGATATACATGTAGTAAAAAAATTCATTAGATAGGACAAAGGATTAAATACATCAAAATAACATTTTTCCCCTAAAATATCTTAAAGAGTGCATTTCAATTTTTGTCCTTTTTATTTTTCTTCCCATTGAATTAACAGGCTTCCAGTTCCCATGCTGTTCAGGAATGATAATATAGTTTTAATCTTCCAAATCACTAAGCAGGTAAATACAGACTCAGTAACAATATAGTATAACACTATATACACACACACGAATATATACATAACCTAATATGGATATAAAACATTGTATACATATATATGTATATATACAGGAGTTAGGAAGAAAGTCTCCTCTGCTACTGATTAATACATTGTTATTGAAAGAACCGATCAAAGAAATAAATTCTTCTCATTCCTATGCTATACTCAGGTTCTTCTAAAACACTAATTAACAGCCTCTTTAATATTTTGAGTCTTATTCAAATACAACAACAAGTTGCAAACTTTTATTATTGTCCTTTGCATTTCTTATCCACCTCTCATATTGCAGTAGGGATCTAAGTGCATATGTAGCTGCTGCACCTCACCTGCAAAAGAGGTGGAGAGTTTTTTTGGGTTTTTTCAATGTCCCTGAACTGTCACAGCCACTACAGAAGAATCAGTGGAGACCCAGAGTCTTCACTGCATGTTGCACCATCAAAGGCAGAATAAGACAGAGACAAATAATTGCCTTGATAGCAATGCAAAACTTAGGGTTGTAGTATTTATTTTTTGGTGGAGCTCACAGAAATTGTCACAGTAACAGGCGATACAGTGCCAAGAGAACAGTAGCATCAGAGAAGCAGAAAAGAAGTCAGAACACACGCAGTACCTCTATGGGAATTCTTATAATCTCAGGAGAAGGTGCTAAATTTGAGCAGTTTAGCCTGAATAATAAAAGTGGAAGAGGGCCATAATCCTACAAAATCCCTTATTTAATGGAATTAACTCATGTAATACGCAAAAACATAGCTGTTTCCTAAACTGAGTCATACAGTAATTTTTACTAATACAAAAGTATTGTTTCAGTGTAATGAAATTTTAGGTATCCAACCTAAATACTAGTTTAGCTATCAAACATATGGCTTTCTCACTACAGTTATGCTTCCCCCCTCAATGAAAAACAGCTGTGGCTTGGCGTTGTTTATTTGGGTTTAATTTAGATGTGCCAATAGTATTCTTATACATGCATAATTTACCCCCCTCCCCTTCATTCCTCTATTATGACTACTTAACCTCTCCTTACTATGCTTATTTCAATATCTCACCTTCAGTCTTTTTACTTTGGCTGCAATGAGCGCATTTATAGGTATAACCAAAAGAAGCACTGCAACACCTGCTAGGACTGAGGGGCCAAGTTCTTTCCAGAGAAAGACAACAGCCATGATGATCTGAAAAGGTGCTGACCACAACAGGTTGATGTTTACAGTTAGCTCCATGAGTTGCTGAGCATCTGCTGACATCAGGTTAACAATTTCCCCAGTTGTATAGTTTCATCGTGAGGAATTTGCTAAAGTTAAGGCCTGCAACCAGAAAATACAGAGGTCACAAAAATCAAGCTAAAAGGACAATAAGGCTCAGAAAGCCTCAGCTTTGGCCTAGCTTAGAACCTCCCAGTGCAGGAACCAGCAACAGCAGGCTTCACAACAAGCACACGTATAAGCTCAGTGTGGCAGGCATATACCACAAGTCCCAGGTGTCTTGGGACTGACACCCAGACAAACTCTCTCTCTCTCTCCCTCTTTCTCCCCGCCTCCCCTTCCCCCCGCCCCCCGAGTGCCTTACGTTTCCACTGTGTCACCTGCAACTCCTGCGTGTAACAAGACAGTGATGCAGCAACTCCAATTTCCATCCCGTGTGCAAAGCACAACCTGACCCAGCACGCATTAATCAACTCTACTCCGAGAGAGGAAGAAGATGTATCTCTACCCTGTAGCTGTCAAAACTTGCCAGAAGACATGCCTACCCCAGCTGGAGCCCCTGTTTCCCTGTTCGTGATCTGACATACTGATGCACCTTGATATGCAACTTGAGACAATGATTCCTTTATGTAACTGATTTGCAACTTACAAGTAAAATTTTGTGTACTGGTTCAGAAAAACACCTGAGAAGTCTATATCAAAAGATCAGTTTGACTGTCTTGAGAAAAGTGATTGTATTTTAAATTAGCACAGACAGTGATTTATTTCAGATTTGGATTATTTTTTGTCTTCCTTAACTTGTTCTTAATAGCTAAATACAGCAGTAAAAATACCAGCATACCATGTTCATAACAAAGTAAGCTAAAGGTGCAGCACTGAGAAACCAGCTTCATCTCGTATGCTACATATTAACAGTATAGTAAACATTTTTATGTTTGGTAGGTCAGACAGCTGCTTTTACTTTTACATTATTAGCACCTGCCTTTCTTGTAGCTAATAATGCTGCCATCTCAGCATACCTTATAAAGGTGGGATAAGTTAGAGACAGATTTCCACAGCAGTTAGCCACCTTTTAGATGTCTGAAAAATTATGAACCTACTGGGTGTTCAACTCAACAGAAAATAAATTTCACTAAAATCAGAGGGAAAACTTCAACCTCCAATGTGGCAAACTTCAGCTTTTCATATTCACTACCACTATATTGTAAAAACAGTGATCACGTATATCCATACTTTTTCCCAGACATTCAGCCTAGAAAAGTTTTCCCAGGTCATTCAGTAAATTTGGGAAATTAACCCATAATTAAAATAGGAAGAGTTCGGTTTCTACATGCATCTCCAACATTATGTCTGCACAGGTGGCTGACAAAAGTATGTAATTTTAGGATTAGAGCCTTATAATAGAAATGCTGCTGAAATTCCAAATTATTATGAACAAGTAACCATCAAAATATAAAGTCAATCTGTTAGCCTGTCACCAGTGTATAACATCCTGGGTTTTGATCATGCTGGTAAGCATATTATCTTTTAACAATGAGTGTCTATTTTAGTCTTTGCTCTGAATGAAAAGTAAAAGAATACACGATTACCTTTTTGTATATCAGGCCAACAACTGCAGTCTTGATTTTGACTGCAGTAAGCATGTTGTTACGCTGGTATAACTGATGAAGAAGAGTTTGTGAGAGAACTACAAAAAACAGGGCAATAGCATAGCCATACCCACTCCCAGATGAACTATGATGATTTTCACTGACCATTATCATTGCTCTGAAAATGAAGGAAAATAAATTTTAAATTCTGTGCATTAAGTCAACAACCAACAATAAAAAGTTGAATAAACTGACATACTGGCAACTTGTTTAATTAAGTCCATTCTGGATCCAGATACGGTGGAAGGTCAGAAAGAAATACGACGTTAAAAAAAGGCAGGTCTTATCTGTGTTTTCCAATTTGTAAGCTTAGAAACAATTCTCAAATACTATTCTCAACATGAATGTGCTATGGCTGACTTCACTGACAATGGAGTACAAATAAAGAATGGCATCAAAGAAAAAAAGAAAAAAATTAACTAGATATTTGTACTTTGACAGGTTGCAACTACCAACCATGAAAGTGAGAGAAAAAAAAACCTAGAGGAAAATTCTTATTTCTACATTAGTAAAAGGTTATCTTAAATAACCAGCAACTCTGATGTCTTCAAACAGATTTTATGGTTAGCAATTTTGTTGAGGATTACACTCATTCAGGGTATAGTTTGGAGGTTAACAATAATTCTGTTCATTAACTATTTTCTTTATAAACACATAGGTATTTGATAAATTCTTTACACCTTTGTGGTAAGCACGATTTCTAAAAGCCACTTCCATCAACCTCATGGCACCAACAACATGATAACAACAGTCACTGCAGTTTTCCATTAAATGCTGAAGCTGTAGATATATTTTTTTTTTTTTAAAAATAGAGATAGAAAAATATTGACAAAAGGCAGGCAAGTTAAATATCTTGGTACTCCATTTTTCTTAACATTGGATTTTATATTTATGTATATTAAATACTTAAATACAATATTGTGGAAATGAACTTCTACTGGTTTTGTCTCAGTCCTTTGTCAAAGAAATTCCAGATCTCTTTGAGCATTCCCTCATTAGATCATTTTCAGATAATCAGTGGGGCAGGGGTGGGGAGTAAAATCTTTACACATCTAAGCTGTTGCTTAGTTTGGTTTCAATATCGGTAACCCTTTAGCTTTATTATTACTGTTACTCTCTGAACATAAAGAGAAACACATTAGAAACTTACTTCATTATTTGTGGACTCACGAAAGCCAGAATGTCAGCTATAACTTTCAGAAATGCAACTCTAATCAATTAAACTTTAAATGTTTGCCATAATGGCAAAATCAAATATGGTTTATGGACACCTGTTTTCTTAAATAGCACTCTTCTTATGTAAGAAGCCTGCAAGATTACAACAATATGTAGAGAAGTAAGAGAAAAACTTATTTTTGAAGTTCACTCACATTTACAAATATAAAATATATAATATTAGATTGCCCATCTAAAGCCATCACTGTACTTATGAACTGAAAAAGCACATTTCCTACAGCTGGAAGAAAATCTTTGGGGTAAGAAATGAAGTCTCATTTTATTTAGCCTGGCTAATAGTCTTTCAGGAAAGGATCAGTATCATCCCTAGGGTTGCCCCAGTCATCCACAAATATAATTAAGAAATAATTTAATCCTCAAATGATTATTACAGGTCAAAAAACCTGCATCAAAAAAACAGAGGCAAGCTTCAATATAAATGTATTATCATTTATAGCAGGCTTACAGCAACTTTATATTTAAGGTTGAATAACCCTTCTGTTTTTTCAGCATATTTTCAGTAGTCAAGTAACTTATTTTTTTCAGTTTGAATTTGTCTCAAACAATTGCAAATATTCTTACAAGGGTTCACATAAAAGCATTAGCCTTTCTTAATTATCACAGAGATGAAGGACAGAATATTTTTTACAGGTTACTTGAATAATAAAAACAGTATCTGAATTAAAACCTATCATTATTGAAAAATACGTTTGAATGCTTTGGTAGAAAGGGGTTTCGTGTGTACACCACCAGTGGAAGAAAGGGCAAATCTACAAATAGATAAGAAAAATACTGATGAGATGCAGTAAGGTCAGACTCTGCACGACCCCTCTTCTCAGTAATTCATTAAAAACCAAAAGCCACACTCTTACTGGGCTTACAAGGCTAGGTCTTCTCTCCTGTGGTAGACTTCTGGATTTCTTTCCTCCATTGCTTCTCAAAGTTATGTATGGTGAATCACTTTCATTCAGTTCAAACAGGTCATCCCTCTCCAATGGCTTCTTACAGCCTGCAGATATTAGTCTGAAAAAAGCAATGAATTTAGACTGCATGAAATACAGCAGACAAAACCGGCAGAACTACTAACTCAAAAAGTTAATGATATTATTTAGTGTATATAAATAAACTCTATAATCAAAATAATGTATCTAATCCCATAAAGGCTACAAACTAAATAGTGGAACATACTTACAGTCACCCTAAATACACTGAAATTCACCTGAAGTAAGGAGAGCCCAAGCAGATTGTCACATCTGAGCAGAAAATTCTGAGGAACCTTTGTACCTCAGAATCTGTCTACATTTCTGATCCCGTATTTCTTTATAGGAAAATATACTGTTTCAGAAACAAATGTGTGAGGCATCTTTATCCACTTACTCTTGTGATCTAGAATGAAATACGTCTTCTATCACAAGACTGCATTATGTTGTGACTCATCTTTAACCAAGGTAACAACCTTAAACTACCAGGTTTCAGCAGAAGTACAATACAAGTTTCCTTACAGTAGATCTTCAGCTGTTAAAATTTTGTTTTAACTTAAGCATCAACAAAAACACGTTTGGTGTGGTCTTAAAATGGCAAAATAGGGCTGATGAATACGCTGAACCTACTGGAATTCTGTTTGAAAGAACAATAGATTATTTGGAATTTTTGATGAGCATGTCAGACTTATAACAACTCAAAGCAAACTGTGCCATACCATTTCTGAGGTGGTGAAAATGCAAAAAGACTAATGTTGACAATGTTCCCCAACTTGAAGGAAGTCCCAAATATCTAGGAATCAACCAGAGACAAATGCGTAGACACTGGAGTGTGTGTCCTGTCAATGGCAGCTCTAATGCTTTCAAGATGGTGGGAATTTCCCTCCCTGAGGGCTGCAACTCAAGTGCAGCGTCTGTCTTCTCTAGTGAGCACTTCCAGTGTTCATCCCTGTGCCAGTCAGTGCCAGCGCTGGGCTTGGGCCTAATGTGTGTGCCGTTGTGCTTACTATCACAGGACAGAAAATAAGACTCAGAAACACTTTTTTGAAGGTTGTAAAATTCTGGTGGGAGTGGACCTCACTATCCCCAAGGGCCACCTAAACATCTGCTAAAGCTGTAACATTAATACAAAGTGAATTTGCCTTACGCTTGATAAGTTAAGGCAAAAATAACACAGCTTCTCACTAAAAGCGCCAGCTTTTGAGACAGATGAGGGAAGCAGACCAGTTGGTACTTGGGTGGGAACTGTTGTTTAAGAATTTTGCATAACTCATCTCAGTGCTAAAACTCACTGCTGCCAGAGGATAAACAGATTTAACAAATGCCCTTCCCACTGTAATCTCCAGATTGCCTGAATTCTAAAGAAACATAATATAGCATTATGGGTTTATAATAAAACAATTAATTTCAGACTTCCTCATTTAGATTATAAGCACTTAAGGCAAGTACATATTAGCCATAATTTATTGTGTTTGCTTGTGACTGGAAAGAGGGAACATACCTCATGTTCAGAATATTAGTTTAATCATATCCAGTTTGTTATTTCATAGCTAAACAAGCTCTCACTGAGTAGAACTGAAATCCTCTTTTTTTTCCCTCTTCTTTGGTTAAACATTGTGGAATTCATTAAAGAATACAAAGGATAGCCTAGCTCGAACATTTGGGTGAACACTGTGACAAAATGAACAAATAAATGTCATATAGAAGTGCTACACTCAGTATACTGCATAACTTTCTAGAAAAACTGAAACTTTTTATTTATGGTGTAGAATCTAAGGACTGGTACAAAACCCAGCTACTCTGACACTGATGGTGAACTCCTAACTTCAACAGGGCCAGAGTTTAACTGAATACTCTGAATCCTTGAAACAATCTGATTGTTTTGTCTCGGCTTATTAATAGCAAATACCATTTTCAGTTTTTCCTTAAAATTAATAATATTGAATAAAGCAAGAAACAGTTACAATACTCTTGAAATGTTTTTTCTCACTTTTAGGTTTTTGAGGTGCACATGTCTGACTCAAATGATTTTTAAAAAAGAAAAAAGTGTTAAAAATGAGTAATGGTCACAAGATACAACACATGAAATTGTTTGAAATAACACCCAAAATATTAAGTGACAGGAAGCTGCATGACTTGATGTAGTTGAGCTTTCAGTTCCTATTTTTGAGTGGAAAATTTCCCAAGAAGTGGAGGGACTTTATTGGTGTTCATGAGCCGGTGATCTACAGTAATAACATGTGGCCTGCCATGAAAGAAGGAAGAAAACAAGCATGAAATTGGCTACTTGGAAAATACCTTACATGTACTATATGAATTTTTGTTCCCAGAGATTCAGCAAATTGTTGTATCACTATATAGAGTATAAAGGAAACCTTATTTTAATTTTTGTCTATTGCCAAACTTTACACAGACAGATAATAAATAAAAAGAGGATAGCCTAATTTGGCTTTTTATATCCCACTATCTAAAAATATTGTCTATTCTGACAAGAATATTGTGCTTAGTTAAATATTAATGTTTTAAATAATGCCATTAGATAATGTACAAAATGACTGTCACTATGTATAAACAGTGCTCTACAAAATATTTTAATATAATCTCTGAAAGTTGTAAACTTTGATTTTTGTACAAAAAGCTAACACCAATCTCGGGCTCAGGCTCTGGGTCAAGCTAGAACGATGGTGGGGAATGTAAGTACCTGCTCTGTAATCCCATAAGCACCAATGAACATCAACAAGCAGTTTATTAAATTCTCACCTGCTAAACCAGGATTATGTTAATTTACTGAAGAAAAAAACATTTTCTTCAGGGTTGCGCTTCTGTTTAAAAAAAGAAAAAAGGAAAATTAGCAATGTAACTTGAAAGACTGAAGAAAAAATTGGTTTTTCTTTCTCTTACCAAACATGTAGTTCTTAGGAGCTATTTAATTCTAAGCTACAATAAGGTCTATACTTACACTTCTTTGCCTGTTACCTTCTCCCACCAATAGACTCCAACACAAGGTATGAAGAATGAAAGAGATCTACAGTCTCGTGACTTACTAGAATAAATTAACTTGCTGTAAGAGGATATTAACTACCACCTTAGCTTGATTTTACACTGTTTATACATACCCTAGAGTATGATCACACCAACAGTAAAGCATAGGAGTTGGATTCGATCCTTATGGGTCCCACGCAACTTGAGATATTCTATGATTTGGTAATTGTGTGTCAAATACAAGCAAACCTTCCTTCAATCTTTGACAGTTAAAATCCTGTTGGGTTCTTTTCTCCCATTTGAAAACCTAGCTATTGGAAGTGTTCAACTGCTAATACCTGAAGAACAGCAAACTCCTTTCAGACCTTAAGAGATGAAAATACTACTAACATGTACTGTACACATAAAGGAGGAGAAGAATAG
Source organism: Morus bassanus (assembly GCA_031468815.1). Taxonomy (NCBI): domain Eukaryota; kingdom Metazoa; phylum Chordata; class Aves; order Suliformes; family Sulidae; genus Morus; species Morus bassanus. The sequence continues at coordinate 112,293,392 of CM062568.1, forward strand.
GAGGCTTGTGCACTGCTGCCAATTTCATAAGTCATTGAAAATATGTGTAATAGAGGCAAACAAATATGACCTCTCCCATACTTCCTGACTTCAGCACACCTAGGAAGCACATTCTGTCCCTCAGTAACTACCATCTTAAAATAATTTCTAACACAAGATGCAGTTACAGTTCTTTTCGGTAGGTGGTGTAAAAAACCCAGCTATCAAAAACGTACGCTGCAGGTGCTCTGAGATCCTGTCTACTTTCCACACCAATTTTTCTGGTATTTACAGTGAAAAGCCAAATGATGAAACGATAATCCAAGAAACAAATACCCACCAAATACATGCACAACAAGCTTCTGTAACAAACGCATCTTCTTGCGCATCCACCTGCCCCTCACTATCGGAAGTAAAGGTTTGCCACGGTCCGTTACGATTTCTGACCTTTACATCCAAACAGCGTCGTTTGTTTCAAGTATTGTTTTTTACTAGTGAAGAACACGGGCACGAACATTCCCTGCTCAGACCCTGCTCCTATTCCTATCCGTGGGACAGCCCCTATTTCCTTAAGAAAAGAACTCCTAATTCCTTAAGAACTGTAAGAAATACTGACCGAAAGCCCAGCCTAAAGATTACTCCCTCCTTCACAATTCAAAGGATACATCCCAGGACATATCACCTGCCCCTAGCTGCAGGGGTTTTTTGACACAGGCCTGGCACAAAAACCTACGTGCCATCGATCGGGTTTAGAGCACCCACCCGCGGCGGAGGGAGCCGCCGGATGGCGGTGCAGCCGCGGCTCCCGGCGCAGCGGTGCCCCGCCCTCAGCCCCCTCCATAACGCCTCCCCCCTCCCGCCGCCGCCGTGTCGCCTTCTTGCCGGTGGGACTCGGGCGCTCGCGGCACCCGCTCTGCCTCCCCGGGGAGGCGGCCATGGCTCCCGCCCAAAGCGGGCGGCTCCGAGGGACCTACTCGGGCAGCCGGCGGAGGCCGTTAACGGCCGCCCCCCCGCGCGAGGGGAGAGGCGTTGGCGGCGGGAGGGGCCCGAGAGGAGGCCCCGGGTAGCTCCGCCGCCCCGGCGGAGCCTGGGGTGAGGGAACTCTGTGCCCTAAAAGGCGACCTGCAGCCGCCGAGGGTACGGTACGCCTGGGGGTTGGGCCTGGTTGGTGTCATTTAACGATAGGCGCGGTGTGTGTTGTATTAGGGGCCTGCAGTCAAGTAAAAGGGCAAGTGTAAGGCAACGAAGCTGGTGAAGGGTCTGGAGAACAAGTTTTATGAGGAGCGGCTGAGGGAACTGGGGTTGTTTAGTCTGGAGAAGAGGAGGCTGAGGGGAGACCTTATCACTCTCTACAACTACCTGAAAGGAGGCTGTAGCCAGGTGAGTGTTGGTCTCTTCTCCCAAGTTACTAGTGATAGGATGCAAGGAAATGGCTTCAAGGAGTTAAAAAACACATAGACGTGGCACTTCAGGGCATGGTTGAGGAGGCATGGGGGTGTTGGGTTGATGGTTGGACTTGATGATCTTGGAGGTCTTTTCCAACCTTAATGATTCTATGATTCTATTCTATGAAAATCCAGAGGGCAGGAGAGGGAACAGCATATGGTGGTGTGCATGCATCCTATATTCTGATGAAACATATAAAAAAACCTCTTTTTTTTCTTTATTAGCTTTTAGCTGGACATGTGCTACCAGAAGCTTATTAGCACATCGGAAAATGACAAATGACAACAGTATTTCCCCCTCAGAGTTGGGCCCACAGAGCAAGCTGCTTCGTGACACCAGCTGTGTCCCCCACTCAAATCAGAGTGCTGCGGTGCCACTGCTGCTGAACAGAGCCTACTTAAAACGCTTCCGGATAAAACTTAGAAAGCGCACACTCGCTGTCCACAGACCTACTCCACCTGGGACTGGCAGCTGAAACTCCAGCCTGTCTCTGGAACCAGGCTGCTGCAGCAGTGGGAACTCCAGCAGATCAATATCAGATAAGCCAGTTTTGACCTTTGTTACTTCTCAATACTTTCTAGTTTAGCTTTCTGGAGGCTTCATACAGCTTGTTTACTAGTATTTAAATGTAAAGTTAGGTAGGAAGGAAGCTATAATAGCAGTTTCCATTGTTGTGGTTTTTTTCCTGAACATAATGGGTTTTTTTTTCCAAAAGTCAATGAAAATCAGTATCTTGATTTTACTGTATAGTTAATACAGCACCTTCCCTTTGACTTCTGTTTATCTGGCACATTGCCACCTTAAATGAGAATGCATCACTGACTGCAGCAATAGTGATTTGTCCAAAGTTTGGGAGATTGTAACAGAAATAACTATGCACTGCATTCCATATAATAAAATACGGAGAAGCAAGTCTAAACGCAAGACCTATGTGACAGCAAGTAAAGCAAGGTCTTGTGGCCACCCAGTAGCATGGGAAGTGAAAGACCAGGACAAAATAACAGTAATTTAGAATCAGAACTAACATAGGAAGCATTCATTTCATATTAATAAAGAATTTTTAAAAGTGATTGAAACAGATGGGGGGTTGAAGAATTATTTGGTCAAGGCCAAACTCAAGTGTGTTTTTTTTTTGTTTCCAATATTTTATGCCCTAAACATGGTGACAATTGATGATGTCAGCCCTGGTGACGGGGCCCTGACTAAAGTGATGCCTTAAGTTAACAGATGTACAAAAGAAATTTAGTTATGGCTAAAGTAATTTTAGCACATTCCCATATGCCCAGCTTTTCTTCTTTTAACAAACTGATGAGTTTTAGGTAAGAGGATATTGAAAGGTATTAAAATCTGTACCTCCCTCAGGAAGACAAAGACCGGGAAGAAAGAGAGTAAGAAAAATTATTTCTTTAGAAGAACTGTATTGATATTTTATCAGCCATACGCAATATGATCCTCCTTGATGTTCCTTTCGTAGAATAATCTGCATAAACCACATTATTTCATCTATCTACTGGGGAAGTCTGATAAGGACGCATTAGCATAGACCTGACTAAGCTTCTCTTTGTGTAGGCTAACTCTGGTTTGGGCATCCATCTGTTTTCTCTTTGGTCTGATGAACTTCACTTCTAACTTAAGCTAATGTTAACATATTCTTCCTCTACTTGATTATATTTAAGTCTTTAACATAGGGAACAGGTTTAAAGAAATCCAGTGTATTTTACGTGTTAACTTTCTCCATTATTGTGGCAGCTTTTGTGATCGGTGACTTACTGGTATAATGCTAGTAGTATCTTCCAACAGAAGTTAGATTACATCTACATAGCTTAGTCCTAAAGTTACTGGTGGGGAGAGAAAAAAAAAAAAAAACACAAACCCAACAAAAAAATAAAGGGGCGAGTGTTTGTGTGGAAGGGTAGAGGGAAAAAAGGAAAGGGATTGGGCAGACTTAGCAAGTTTCTTAAAACACAAGGCATAAATCTTGTTTAAGGTACAAACCCTTGTTATAGAAGTTCTTCCTAGAGAAGGTTGAATTCAGTTGCTAATGACCTTTCAACGGTGCCATACTGTGGCGTTATAGGAGTATCTCTTAGGCTAAAGAAGTAATCCCTTTGGGAAGTTATAAAGCAGTGTATTGAGAAAGTGATTTTATTAGCTGTGATTTATCTTATCAGACAGAAGAGAAATTGTTGCAAGTTCTTCCATTTCTGAAACTCATTTGGGCTTGTAAAACATCATCTTTAAACCAGTCAACTTGGATATTCTTTCTCAATACCAGTGTAAGGATGAAAAGTATTCCTTTCAAGCAACCCAACATTATAACCAAGAAAACTGAGTTTAATAAAACCAAAATCCTTTCTTTCTGTCAGGTTCAATTTGAAGCCTACATCTAGTCTGAACAGAAGACTTAACTTTAAGCAGTATTAAATAGCTGACAATTAACTGTCTTGCTTTCTCATATAATAGGATCTTAACAGTGTTTCACCTGTACTTGGTATTGTATAAGACGATACCTCTGTATCCATCTATAGGTTGTTGGTGACAGTTGTGAATGATAAAAAATAGGTCATTAGACTACTTTGATTCATCACAATATGAGATAGTTTATTCTTCCTCTGCTAAACAAGGGAAAAACTTCTTAAGAGGTAGTACTAACTTCACTGACTCATGCTTTTGTGCTATCAGATGAAATACTCATTAAATTTTTCATCCGTTTGGTACAATGAACATTGAGATTCTCAAATAAGCAAATAAAACACTAGAGAGTAACTTTATAGAAAGATGCATATATATGCATGTAGTTCTAGTCTGTACATAACTGCAGCCATAAAGTACGTACATTCATTTGAGTACTGATACATATATAAGTCTTCTAGTTAGTACAAATGCCTGTATTTTACCTCAGATTTGCTACTGGGAAAAACCTGTTCCAATACCCATACAAGGTGATCCTAACCGAAAGTTAACAACAGAGCTAAATCAGAAAAAAGTTACAGGTTTTGATGCTTCAGTGATGAGCACATCTCTGATGTGACACCTAGAATTTCTAGCCCACTCATCTCCTCAATGGCTCCAGAAAATTCTTACACCATTCACAAAAATACATTCCATAAGTGATGGAAGTGATACATATGCTTCATGAGTAGCTGAAATTATGTATTTTCATAAAGTTTCTATATTAGTGACATAATAGCCTTCCATGATTCTTGGGAGGTGGAGAAACCAACTAGTTTTCTTCCTTTATTAGGAAAACTTTATCTTAAATATTTTCTATACCTTAAATAGTACTTTCCTCTTTAAATAGGTTGACATTAAACAAAGTGTCAGTATACTTTATGCATAACACATTTCAAAAATAATACAAATCTTGAACATTCCTTTTTTAATAAAGTGCAAAGATGAAAGATTAAATTTCTCTCAAATAAAAATAGCAAATATAATTAAAAAAAAGTTGAATCCAGTTACACAGTATTAATGTGTCTTTTTCCTGGCTTTGTGCTGCTTGTATTTTTGGTCACGCTCCCTTTTTCTCATTTTGTCATCCTCAGTACTAGTGTCACTGTCACAACTTTGCTGTTCTCTCTTTCTTTTAGAGGTGCTTTCATCCACCTGGTACACTTCACAGTCAGTTGAATGTGGCAGGGCCCATTCAGAAGAACTCTGTGCAGACTTAAAATTTGCAGCTTGATTCTGACAGGGAGAAAAGGATAAATTTGAAGGCAGTGGCGCAGTCATCTGATAGTGAGGAAATTGCTGACCCATTGGACTCCATCCTGTGTACTGTTGTGCTAAAATATGGTTCATCTAGAGAAACAGAAACTTGAGTTGTTAACACTGTAAAGAGGAAGTTTAATTTTGCATGCATTATGGCTTATACAATGAAAATACTGATAAATTATAACAACACAGAATGTTTGAGAACAAAGCTTATATATTTTATTATATCAACTAGTGTAGTTGGAAAAAGTAGACAATTTTTTCATGGCAAAGTTAGAAGAGAGACATAATCTGATTTAAGATAAAACTGCCAGTTAGTCCTTGTGTAAGGTAATCAAACACGGCTTTCCTTTCATTTCTTCATCCATGTATTTTATAAACATTTGGAACTGCAGTGCCTATTGTTAGTGTAAAGACATGCACATCTGCAATTTGTTAATCTGGTTTAACTAATTTTTAAATGTAATGTGGAACAAGGCATTCCAACAAGGTATAGTGAATCCATAGGTCAAAGCACTTGGAACAACGCAGTAAGTGCCCATCTTATTGCTACAGTCCCTACAGTGTCTCAAGAGTCCCTCTCATACAAAATGCACAGCCCAAATACAGAAATAGAATTACAAAGGTCAGAAAAAAGTGGCTTTCTACTGACTGGCAGTAACCAGAAAAATGATGGGGAGCATGTCTGAGTATGTTGTATGTGCAGGCAGACTCCAAGTGAGTAACCTGCCTGGCTCACGCAAATCAAGGTGAGGTAGATGCCTGAAGGCCTACATGTGATGAGATCTCTTCTTGCTGAAGCTGCAACAAACTGTCATTGGAGACATACTGCAATACCATCCCTCCTAGCAAGCAGAAAATGCGATGAAGTTGGTTGTGTGTGCTAGTCTGCCAAGTTTGGTCTTGTTTGGTTTCATTACTGAGGAGTGGGTTTATTGGCGAGCACAGCAGGGGAGATGGTGCACTCCCAAGCCTTCCAGCCACAGCGGAGGGGACGAGAAAGTTTGTGCAAGCACCGGCTCTTCTGAGGGCACTGCCTGGGAAGAGGGGAGGCAGGCCACCACCATATCTGTGCAACAAAGAACAGACCCTCTGTTTCCCTGCTTAGATTGCAGCTAGCTCGAGTAATCTAACCAGACTTCACCCCTTCTACAGTTACAAAGGGCTGGCCATTCCCTAGTCAGACTGGGTGGCAGCAGTACTGTCCACAGTTGGTACCTCACATTAAATGTTGGGTTTCTTCAGTCCTACCGACCCATACTCATCAGATTCAGAAGCTCCGTGATGAGTTTGGTGAGTAGGGTTTGGCCCGCAGGTTGCCTGCTGAAGAGCCCGGTTCCCTTGCCTTGTGGAACATCTCAGACAAAAGAGATTAGGACAAGAATGGCCTGATGCGCCCGAGTCTGTTAGGAGTGGGATACGGGTCTACTGCTAGTAGACTTTCACTATCTACTGCTGTGAAAGTAAATCATGAATGTGAGAACTGCAGGGGTATGTAAAGGTTCAGGCCAGAAACCCTCAAACTGTTGTTGCCCCAACTTGGGCAGTGGTGACTTGTTGGGCAAGTTTTAGGTTTGGTTTTAGGACATTTCAAACGTCTGCTGGGCATTTCTGCATTAAGTAGAAGAGCCAAGAGGATCCCCAAGTGAATTAACTGTACGTCAAGAAGCTATTGCTTGCATGGTTGTAGTTTTACTAGGTTAGCTTTTCTCACCAAGGGGATTTGATTTGGAACACAATATGAGAGAGCGCTCTATCTGTAGACTGACATTTTTGGCCTCCCTAAGCTATACACCTTTAAGACATTCCTGCAGTAAGAAAATAATTTAGTTTGGTAGATCCCCTGTTATTAGAGCACCTTTAAATGCTAGAATAAATAGACTTAACACTGTCAGAGTTAACAGCCTAAACCACACTTTGAGACATTAAATAAGCACGGTTGTTTGCAGAAATGCAGAATACATTCAAATTCATAAAAAAGCTCCCAAATTTTTAACTTTTAACAGAAACTTACCATCTTTTGAAAGCCTGAGTATTCATAAGGTAAACTGTTGTTCATTGGAAAAGGAGTAACAGGAAATGGAGGATTCCCATAAGGCTCTTGATACCTAGGAAAAACAAGCAAACGTACAAAGACTAGATGTCCACCACATACTGCTTACCAGAGCACTGAGACTTAACTCTTAGGCTATAATGAGAATATTCAAGAGGAGAATTGAGATATTAAAACTGTACTTCCATGAAAAAAATGATAAAACAAGGAAAATACACCCAAAGGCTCAATTAATGAGTCATCCTCACATGTACTTAAGTGCAGACACAAAGGAGTTCTGTATTTCACCATAGGAGTTTAGCTTCCACAGAGAGCTCTGTCACACTTGTAAATAAAAATGTTGAAACACTGAAAAATGCTGAATCTGGGGTGTTCAGACTTCCATTATAGCAGGTTTATACCTGTGCATTCATATGTGCATGACAGCTGCTTGTACATATACACACAAGAAATACAGATAAAAACTCAGTGGGGTTTAAAAAGATTATCTCCATTGTCAGATTTTTTTCCCCTAACAACTGCAAACATTGTTAGTACAAACACCATATTTCAATATTTTCTCATGGTCCTGTATCTTGCAGAAGCACATAAAGAATGGAAGATTCAAGCTAACTGAACCTCTGACAAGCTAAACAACCAAATGTTAAAATTAAGTACAGCCCGTTGCAGGTCATCAGTAAGGATGCAATTAAAGCATGCAACAGCTGTTTTAATGAAAAGCCTAAAGATTGCTCTACCACACCAACTAATTTTCTTAATAAGATTGTTAAAATTACACAGTTCATTCACAGGTGATCTTTGTTACCTATATGAAGGTGAATATAAGTCAATATAGTTCTCAAAACCATGTGTAGGGCTGTTTAGTTCTGATGAGTGAGAACTCCCTGTAAATAAGACAAGAGCATAATGACTATTCAGTTACAACTATTCAATTAACAAGTTAAAAACACAGAAAGTGTTCTGTGTCATCTGTAGGCTGCTAGTGTATCTAAGGTATTATATAAAGGCAAGGTGCCATTTTATGGCAGATAATCTATAGCATCATTTTACTGCTTGAAAATGTTCATTTATCATTTATTCACTTATAGAAGCATAAATCAAGGCTGTTGAATTAACCACAAACGGAATAATTCCCATTCAGTTACAGGCACGGGAGATGCTTCTGATTTCAGGAACCTCAGCCATTCTGCTTAAACCCAGCAACTGCTCTGCACAACCTTTGAAGTAAGGAGTGGCACAGTGCATAGTGGGAGCATGAGTCCTTAATGTTTGGGTGGCACACGCTGCCTGATCATTAGCTTTCTAGAAGGTTTATTTTCATAAACATAAAATGAAGAATGTGACTCGATTTGGCTATATTTTTCGAACTACAATCCCTTCCACTTAAAACAACAGCTCTGATAACTCTGTAGCTGTAGTATAAAAACTATCTAAGTGCTACACTTACTGAATCAACTTTCCCTACCAGACTGCAAAAGTGACACCCTGATTCCTAAATGCAATCTTGCAAGTCATGCTGTTCTGAACCAACCTATTGTATTCTCTTAGTAAACAAAAAATACGAAGACTGAATCCTTCCCTATGCAAAAGCCACAGGAAGTTTTTGTTTCTTAGAAAAAATGGACTGTAATTTGTTCCAACTGTAAATCGTCGTCTTTGTAAAAGACTGTAGGATTCAAAAATAGTCATTAAAAAAAAAGATAAAAAATTTACAAACACTTCATCATTGAGACTTCTAAACGTACCAAACCGATACTGCACTTTAATTGGTCTTCCATACAAACGGATTCCATTCAGCAAAGCTATTGCGTAATGCACTGATTCTTTGTGCTTAAAGCAGACAAATCCAAAAGACTTAGGTTTTCCATCTTTGTCCTTACAAATCGTCACTTTGGTTAATGGTCCAGCCTGAAAGAAATTTGGATTATTTTCTCACAGAAATGAACAGAGATTGACACTTCATTCTATTTTGAATATTTTGTACTGGTGCACATTTTGCCATAGTCAGAAACAGTGTAAGTTTCTAAGTGTAAGAATCTGTACTTAATTTTGAAAATGTCTCTCCACATTCCCCAAGCTCAAATTCTGAGCCTTCTACAAACAAAAATCAGCTCCACAAACACTAAAAGGGACCCAAGCATCAGTCCAAGGTTGATGTTTAGTCTTTAATAATCAGATTTTTTTGATTATTTTTAAAATATAATGATGATAGCTGCTGCGAGGGGGAAGACTAATTTACTGACTCCATAGCAAAAGTTATCTTATGTGTGTACAGCTACTAGTACAATTATTACAGAGTTTTTTTGCACAGCTAATATAACTAAGCAAATTGATAATAGCAGCTATGTAAAAGTGACCCACTCCATTAACATGCTTCTATTTTACTCTTGCTTAAAGTCCTAAAATAGGCAGCATCAACACCGTGGGAAAGCAAACCTGAAGAGAGAGTAGTGCTTCTGGAACCACCACAAAATGGAGTTTTCTGTACTGCCTAACCTTCATCACAACTGCATGGCAAGGAATCAAGAGACCTGATCATCTCATCAGAGATAACGTACTGTTTCTGCCCACCCACCCCCCAAAAAACCCCAAAGCCCACCAATAAAACAAAACTCCAAACCATACCCTTTGGCTGAAATATCTTCATTGAGAAGTTCCATCTCTGCCTACATGTACCATTTTATTCCTTGCATAGTACTTCTAGACCCAAATTAAAGCAGTGGTATTCCATAAATGCTGGCTCCATTTTCAAAGAAACTGTCATTTACATAATAGATATCAAAGATGATTAATTTTCTCTACACAAGATGGAACTGGTGTATTAGTCACCAAATAAAGTTTCTCATCAAAACAAACTATGCATCTGTACGGCTGATTTAGCAGAGTGACAAGAAATGGCCAACAGCAGTGTCCTGCCACAGCTCGGGAGCGTTAAGGATGCAAAAACTTAACTTTAGGACGATATAATATCCAGATGAGCAACGAAGTGAACAAAAGTTACAAAAAAATCCATCAGTAAAAAAAATTACTGAATGTCTAAATTACTGTAGTAGATGGAGAATTCATTGTTCTGAATCAAAAAATAGCACTCACCGGTAGAACTGGCTTCCACTACTACTACGAATACAGGATGTACTTTTCAGTAAAAGTTGCTCGGAAGTTACCTATAGCTTCAGGCAAACACAAGTCAACTCATAAGAGCTTTACAGCAATTAAACTGCATAAGCAGTTAAACATTCAAAATAAACACACAGCACATGCTCAGATGAAGAAAATAAGCCATAGAAAATAATCTACTTCAGTATTCTGCATTCTCAACGATTCCTGTCAAACAACAAATCTGCAGTTGGTCTGCTGTTAGCATTTAGAGTGATGATGTGGAGCCATCTCCCTTACTATACTCCCCATATTGTCAGACTGAAGATATTAGGCCCGTCATGTGTGATAATAATGTCTGATTGCCGTATGCTTTTGCCAGCTGTGTATAAACTAATCCTCAATTAATTAAGATGCTTTTGCTGAAAAATGAACACCCCCCCCCCCAACCCTGGTAAACGCAGGGAAGTCATATAGACCAACACAAAGGACCAAAAATAATGTACCATTTTTTATTATCAGTGCAGAAGGTGATCAGGCTGTACAGCAATGGATACTACCTAGGTTGTCCTGTGCAGAAAATCTTCAACATGTTGATCTTGTCTTTCCAAGTATCTTGAAGTTTGCTGGGGTTTTCTGTTTGTGGCTTGTTTTGGTTTGTTGTTTTGGGTTTGTTGTTGTTGGTTTTTTTTTTTTTTTTTTTTTTTTTTGGGGGGGGAGATGTTTTGTTTGGGTTGGTTTGTTTGTTTTTAAAGAAGGGATCTCAGTAAGATTCTGAACATGTTTATTTTCGTTTAAGTTGGCTCCTTAAGGCATTTTCGCTGTTGTTCTGCACTACACTGCAGTTTTTTTTAAAATTACATATATCCAGTCTTCTGATTATTATTTGCCTAATGAGGAAGATCTGGTTCTTCAAGAACTAGAAGCAAACTCAAGTCCTTTGCAGATCAGTCTTTTAAATATGTAGTCTTCCTGTTCATAAATAAAAATATTAAGAGTTTAGAAGTAGTAATAGATACTCGCTCGCAATTTGATGGGGGAAAAGCGACAGTTCAGGACTATGCCATGGTAGGAATACTGAATGGTATGCTTTCCAAGAAAGGACAACACTGCAATGAGAAGCATATGCTGCTGCAGCAAAAGACAGAGAAACCTGAGTGAGAACAAGATGAAGAGAAAAGATAAGTAGGTGTTATTGGGATGACCTAAAGGCCCAGGTAACAGTCAGCAGTTGATGACTGCTGCAGATGATACAGAAGAGTCATGCAAAACTGCATTCCGAGAGCATCTGCTTATTTTTATCACTTTTGTACCAGAACTTGTCTGGTATTACTCATGTCCCCTGGTTAGATAAGCTTTCTTAACCTAAGATTTACAGTCAAATGGCAGGCTGCTGTTTAGTATTGGAAACAGGGAAGAATACTGCATAGAAGATAAGGGGAGGAAGAAAAGAAACTGTTTCTTAGCTAATTTTAGGGAAAAGTTAAAAACTGAAAGTTAGGAAGAGATGGGAACAGCTAAAAACCCAAAGGGCTAGAATATACCAAGCAAAAAGGCCTTTCAATACAAATGGGGTAGCATGCTAAGCACTTGCCTAGTTAACCAGACAAATATCAGATTAATCAGTGGAATAAAGCGGGCGAGTAGAAACAGTTCCAATTAGCAAATGAAATAGCAAGAGAACAGATAATTCTGCCCACCTCTTTTTTTTTTTTTTTTTTTGCACTCTTTATTTTGTAAACTTACCAGAAGGAAGCAAGGTTCATTCTGAGACTGGGGGAAATTAGTGGCTGGTTAAGAAGCAATTTTATCACCATGCTGCCAGCTAAACTGTCCTGTCAGAGTCTGGGGCCTTTTAGCTTGACAGAGGCTGGCTGGATCACTCCAGGTGGAAAAGAACACGAAACACACACACCATACGCAAATTCAGGAAAAGCCCATAATCGGCAGCTGTTGTCAAGCCAGCTTGAAATGTGGTGCTTGCATTAGTGCTGTAATGCTCCCTCCGCTCCACATCCACCCCTCTCTTTTCCTTACTACTTTCAGGTTAATAAGCCCAGCTTAGCCAGCGATGCCATCAATGTGAGATCAAAACTGAAGCCAAGCCAGTGCCTTAGCAGTTTCTGCCTTTGCCGTTTTCTTTTGTCCCTGGCACACCTTATTTCCAAAGAAAGAGAATTAAGCTCAGGTTTGAAACAGGTCCAGCTACTTAGCATTTTCCCACCACCTCCCTGAAAATCCCACCGATGGAATCTCTGGTACCTTCTCAAGCACTAAAACACGACACATTCTGATGTAAAGGTCACTTACAGGTGGAGGTCCAGAGCCCCACCTGCAGGCCGTTCCTGCCGCCTCCTGCACCGTTAGTAGTTTCAACCTTGCTCAACACATTTTCAGGTTTTACACTAACTTTTCTTCATCATATTATTGATCAAAAGTTTCTTGCTCAGGATATATTGACAAAGCGTAAAAAAGATATTTCCTGGCGGATTTAAAGACGTCTTTAAACTCTCTGACCCCCTCGCTCGCCTGGGGTCCACCCGTGGCACCGAAACCGGCACAGCGGCGGGAGGGGGAGGGGACGGCAGGGACCGCTCCCGGCCGCGGCGGCGGCCGCCCACGCGCGCCGCGGGGAAGGGGCTCCCGCTGCGGCCCCGCCCCGCCTCGCCCCTGCCCGGCCCCGCCTCGCCCCTGCCCGGCCCCGGGGACAGCGCGGCCGCCGCGCCCGGCGGGGGCCCCGCCCCGCCCCGCCCCGCCCCGCCCCGCCCCGCCGCGGGGGGGCCCACCCCCGCCCTCCACCTGCAGGAAGAGCTCGTAGAGGATCTCCTCCCGCACGCGGCTCTCCAGGTTCCCCACGAACAGCGTTCGGTCCGCCTCCGCCTCCTCGGACCGCCCCGGCCGGGACATGGCGGCGCCGCCGCCGCCGGGCCCCGCCGGGGAGGGACGCGGAGGGGAGGGGGGGAAGCGCCCCCGGTGCCGTAAAGCGCCGCGCGAAGGGCCGCGTTGCTAGGGAGCGGGCTCGGTGTCCTAGCAACGGGGGCGGGCGGGCGGGCGGATCGCGCCGGGTGAGGGGAGGGGAGGAGCGGCGCGGCGCGGCCGCGGCAAGGCGCGCGTTTTGCTTAACGGCGCCTCTGAGGGACGCTGCGCGGGCGGCGAGTTGGTGCCGGAGGGGGCCGGCGCTCGCCCCCTGCCCTCGTTCCGGGGGAGCTTCAACGTGCTGACACGCGTATTTCCTTTTTTTTTTTTCTTTTCTGGGTGTTCCCTGCTGACCGGAGGGAGCCGCGGGTATTGTCAGACCTACCAGCGGCAGCGTGTGTGGCACAGAAGCGCGACCTCGGGAGGAGGCCTGTGTGCCCCTGGAATATCCCCTCCTGGGCTGTGCGGGGCTGCCAGCCGGCGGCTGAAGAGCGAGGGGAAAACCGTGTGACCGCCGGAGAAGGGAGCTGAGAAGCTCTCTTGTCCCCTTGCCACGCTGCGGACCGGGCGGGCACCGCACCGCAGCTGCTGGAGCAGGGCCGGGTGACAAACGTGGCAAAAACCTTGAAAGCCCTCAAGTGTTTTAGTCATCGGTATGATAAAGCGTTGTGAGAGTTGCTGATAAAATACACGTGTAAAGGGTCGGATGCTGTACATTTTTCAAGATTTGAAAAGAACTGGAATATGGTCACTGTCTTTGAAGTTGTACCCACGTTATAACGTGCTGTTGCATGGTTGTTACAAACGGGTTTCAAGCACGTACACGCATTGAACATTCAGTATATATTTTTAAAGCGTTATTTTACAAAGGAGCACGTTTTCAGAAGTCATCCTGATGACGGCAACGTGAAAAATATTATTAATTTTTTTCCCCCCCGAGCATAGATGGTGTGCTTTGCCTCAATGCCCATTATTTTCAAATGGAGGCTTTGGTACTGACACGTCAAGTCTATTCCGAAAGGGATTATCAATTTACAGGAACTGCAAGCCGCTGTGTAGAATACATAAGCCTTAAATTTCATCGAGCCATTCAGGGTTTTCCCCTTTGTAATCTTCAGACAGGTTTTTTTCATAGTTAAACATACTGCATTGCAAAGTCAGGTGTGATTTTGTCTCACCTGAAAGGGAGCAGCACTCTTAAGCTAGTGGTTAGAGAGGAATTTTTCTGGAGAAGTGGCTCAATTCATAAGAGAAAAGAGAATTGTGAGAATAGGATTTCCCAAGGTTACAAAACCCTTGGGGGTAGTGAGAAGATTAGAAGGGGAAATACATTTACATGTGACCACAGATAAGGATATCAAGTCTTGCGTAAGAATTCAGTCTTAATCATGAAACCCATGCTGTAATGTTTTTAGCTGTTATTTTGTCAGAAACTTCTGGGGGTAAATCAAATTGTAAAAGTGCCATCCTGTTACCTGTAAATCATAGTAATCTTGTACTGTAACAAAATGAAGTTTTTCTGTATTTTTTTTGACTGGAATACTCGGCCCGTCTTGAGGGGTTTTTAATAGCTGGCAGACTGTGGGCTCCCCCAAAAGTATCAGGGTTCATTCAGGAGGTGCCACTGTTATGGTCCTGAGCACTGCGGGGGACAGTCAAAGTCCTGAAGAGGCAGTGCCGGGATCCTCCACTGGTTTGCATAAGGCACTTTGTGAGCAGGTAACTCTGAATTTCAGTGCGAGAAGAGGTGTATCCTTGTGGGAAAGGCAGTGGACATGCAAAGGGCAGCAAAGCGTGACAGGCAGTGCCTGAACTGCGCGGGTCTCACATCTCTGTGTGACAGTGTGCCTGAAACTCAGAGTCGTCTTGAAGGATTTACCTGGCAGTGGGATGTTAGTAGAAATGACAGTGTAAACACTAGCCATAGTTAAGATTTATGAATTTCGAAGTGGCCTAAGTGCCGCTGTTGGTGAACAAAGTCCCCTTGTCATACAACAAAGAGGTGAGTCCAACAAGCACTAGTTCAACATCCTGATTAATACAGCAAAACTTTCTGGGTGTTGATTTAGTAAAGGAGTCATTTCCTGAGACTGACTTCAGAGGGCTTTAAAACCGTTCCATAGGTAGTTACATCAACACGGGTAGCACTGTGCTTTACTTACGTGTGAGCTGGGCTTATTTGTTTTCGATTCAAGAGGGAACTTAAAAATTTCCTTTCTTTTCCCCATTAATTGTAAAAGAACAAGTGTTTATTCGCAACTAGTGGCATTAGGTATATGTAAAGGTACGTGTGTAAGATTTTCTTCTAAGATCAGGTGATTGGCTCTTGGTTAAGCACGGCGGATATTTCAATAGGGCTATTACCAGCTTGTTTTTAGTGGTGTCGAGCTCTCCATGCTTTAACTTGTATATAAATGCGTACTGCATACTGAGTGCATGCTGAGGCTACTGCTTGGGTGCACTAAGTTTTTGTTGTAACAGTAATCTATATTAAAAAGTAGAGAGGGGAAAGAGCCAAACTGACACTATACCATTACTTGTTCTAAGTAATATGTAATGTCGGTAGGGTGGCACTTTTCTGATAATAGTTGGGCAAAGTGTCAAAGATTTCAGATGAGGAAGGAAGGCAAAGGGATAACAAGAGCTGCCTTAGTGAACTTTACTGAGAACAAGGTGACAAATTTGAGAAATGGAAGCAAAAAAATCATAAAAGGTCACTGGTTAAGCTGAGTTGATTTTTGTATGTGTGGACATACTGCATCTTCTCCCTGTGGCTGCATTCAGAGGGGAAAAGACTTTGAAGAGATTTCCTAAAGGCTCTCTGCTGCAGGAGCTTGTGTAGCACAGCTTTGTTGAGCTGCTCCGAGTCATAAAGCCAGCTGAAGAGACTGATCACTTAAATAATGAAACACACATACACACCTGCTTAATGTTGTGGGTGGAAAAGAAGGAGACATAGACCTTACGTTTAGAAACACTGTGAAGCATACACTATGCAAAAAAACATTTCTGTCATGCATCTCTCATATTTGACTGGTTATAGTTTGTTTTTCTTTCTCCTGCAGTGGAAATAAGTGGGGGCCAGATGTAGGTAAACTGAGCATCCAGATGTCTCACTTGAATAGCGCAGGGTTTATCTGCCTCTCTACCTCACTGTGAGCTCCAAGAAACTGAAGTTTGTCCTCTTGTATTTATCCAGTGAATTGGTTTGTAAATAAATGAGCATCACAAAAATAAATGTTTCTTTATCTGTTTTGTGGTTGGGAACACAGCGGGAATGAAGTTACATACCCAAAACACCTAGCAGGTCAGTGTCTGGGTGAGATTTGTGGGGCTCTAAGCTCCATTTCTCTACCATACGAGCACTTTCACAGACCTCCTCTGGATTTAGATTAGAGAATGACTCCTTGGAAAAAGCTCAGAAGATAATTTTGTGCAAAAATAATCCATGGAGATAACAGTTCTCAGAATTATTTTCAAGTTCTTACAGAAAAACCTTTCTGTCATCAGAATGAATTTTTGGTGTGTTTCTTTTGCCCATCGTAGTGCCTCTACTTGCAGTTGAGTGAAACACTTAAAAAAAGAAACATGGTGGGGCTCCAATGTGATGCACCTCCAGTTACTCTGCTTCCTAAATTCCGCTCGTGTAACAGTTGTCAGTAATACGTAACCTTGATTGCTTATGTGTAAATCTGCTGACAGCCAAAGGGAGAGGGAAAGGTTATCAACCAGTCCCAACCCTTAAAGTCCAGAAACCACCCTACTTACTGAAGTCATTCAATAGGTGGAGTCATGAATTGCAGAAGCTTGAATACAGCTTTGCTTTCTGCTTCCTACTCTACATGTCACTTACTTCATTAGTGGCATTCAGTTAGGTCAGAAATCTAGCATACTATAAGGAAACACTAAATTTGCCACTTGTCTGTGGATACTACGTAT
Organism: Morus bassanus; assembly: GCA_031468815.1. Lineage (NCBI taxonomy): Eukaryota > Metazoa > Chordata > Aves > Suliformes > Sulidae > Morus > Morus bassanus. The sequence goes on from CM062568.1 coordinate 112,310,535, forward strand.
TGATTTTCTCCATTTCCACATGCTGAAATTGTGTTTCTTCATCTGTTTGATATACTGGGTGAAAACAGGTAAGAACCATTAGTTTATTCTTTGCGATGTAGCCTCTTGGCTTTATTCAAGCATAAAAAATGAGTAGTCCTTCATTTAAATTGGCCAAAAGATTAAACCTTGTGAATTATGCCTAATGGAGCAGACGATTAGTAGAGAGAATTTGATTACTTTGAGACTGAGACGCAGGTTTTCTTTTTTAAAGTAAATAGAACAAAGCCAGATACTTTATCTCTGGCTGTACTTTGCACAGAGACACACTCAGGTATGTGCACTTTGTACAAAGTAAAGAGGTAACCGTGAAATAGTTTTAACATATTAATGTAAGTTTTTTGTTTATTGCTGATTTGCTAGGTTGACAGGTTTTCAAGTTACGCGTTGTACTTTAAATAGTAAAATGTAGTTACAGGAAAGTCAGTGGGCACTTAAGATTTTCCCCTTTTCAACCACAGAAGGTAGTTACAATGCTTACAAACGTACACAGGACAGTTACAATTGCAGATTAACTGAGTTAAACTGCATATGTACCTGCCCAACACCTATCTGTATATTCTGACTGTACAGAAAAGCGTACGTGAGTACTCCCACAAGCGTGCAGAAAGGGCAGGTGGGTATTCCTTCCAGTAAACAGTCAGAAATAGGAGTTTGAATAAGCTGCCCTTGATGACTCCTCGCTAAACAATTCCAAGTATTGAATCTATAAATCTGTTTATAGTACTTATCTAATTCCACAGTAAAGACATCATCTTTTTTTTTTCTTCTCTATTTACTTTTCAAAGAATAACTGCTGTCACTTCACAGCCGTAAGTAAATGAGTTGTTTCCCTTTGACATTTCCCAGCTGCTAATAGGTTTCGTCAGTTAAAATGATTTCCTTGTGATAGATTTCTCACTTCCATGGACCAGACTCTGTCTCTGTTTTATGTCACTGTCATTGCTCTTGCTTTAGAAGAATTAATTCTTATTTCTACCAATCAAATGATAAGAAATCAAAGCATTTAAATGGATATGGAGGAACACTTCAACAATATCTTAGCATGAATCTTGTGTATGTTAGATATGTAGGAGTGAATTACAAGGATCAGTGATTAAACTTGGATTTCAGAACAGTATTAGGCAAAAATGAAAGAGTTTCGTGTTGTAGCTTTGAATCTGAGTAGCAAAAATTTAATCAAGTGGCTGTTTTTTACCATTTAGCTTTGCATATGACATTTGTGTGATAGAATTTCTATACTAGTGTTTTTGTCGTGTATCATTATATGAAAACTAGAGATTAAATGTGACACATCCTATTAACATCTCAGTATCATGTTACATGTATGATGTTTTACCAGGTTCTTGAATGCTGTTTTCATTAAATTCAAGGCAACTGCAGCTGAACAGCTCTCAATTTCAGCACTTCTTGGATAAGCCTCAGCAATGAAACTGAGTCGCCTTCCTGTACCACTAGTTAGTTAATAACCTGTCCAATAATGACAGTGAAAGTTCCTTAAATTATTCAGTGTCAAAATGGGGAGAATGGTGATATTTATTTTGAAATATAGGTAATTCTAACTTTGCCTAGACATAATAATTATAGCTATTGCCTTAAGGTGATAATAAGCCTGAAACTTTAGTGTGGACAATTTGAGACAGGAAGTTTCAGGCCCTTTCTAACACTCTGTAACTTCAACTCTGCTCTGGTTTGCAAATATCCATTATTTTTTGTGATGTCCAGTTTAGAAGTGACTGGTCTAGTCATCGTAGATACATGGTTTGGCCTAGAGGTGATTAATTTAGCTTCCTAAGAATTAGTGTCTTTACTGCATCTTAAGTTCTGTAATTCATATTGTTCAGCTTTGTTTAGATCTGCACTACAGTATCAAATACATTTTTCAGATACCCTGTAACCCCCCTGCACTAGCCTTTCCAGCTTTATAAACCAGTGAGGGCTTGCTGGCTGTCTCAGATGTGCAAATGTGGTAGATTCAGTTCTGCCTACTAGCCACTTGCTGGGAAAAGGAGAAGAGCTATAACTGCCTCTCCTATAACTCAAAAATTCTGAGAAATTCAGGTTACTTTTTTTATTAATTTAAGGAACTGAGTAGGTACTATTTCTCTTCCTACTTTTGCTTTCTAGAATTTAACTGAGTCTTGTTTTACGAAGTTGTTAATGACAGGAAAATTGAGAAAGATGTCATCAAATATCAGACAAAAGCCTCGTGTAAAGATGCATAGCCCACTAGAAGTCAAGAGATTGGCCCACATTTCTTGGGCCATACGCCAGCTAACACCATAGCAAAGGTGAAGAGGCCATATGGAAGAACTGTGACAGGCGTCGGCATTGTGCCAAGAATCCTGAAGTGGCTTATCCATGCAATGTAACCTGAGTAGCCAAAAGATACTATTTTTGATGTTGATAAGCACACAGGGGAAAAATTATGTCTTTTCAGACTCTCTTGAAAATCTCCATCCTCTTGCTGATCCTGACTGATCTACAGCTTAACCTTGTATACCATAACTGTCCAAGTACAGGAATGCTAAATACTACAGTTTTTCTTGTGCCATTATGTACACTGACCTTACAGATTCTTATTTTTTCAAATTCAGAACAGGATCCTTTGTTTCTTCTTTCCTTGTTTGTTGGCAATGGTGTTCTTATGGTGATCCAAAACTAGGGAAGGGTTCTGGATCATCCCTGTACTCTGAGGCAACTGTTTCTTATTGCTAGATAAAACAATAAGGTCTAATGATTGGCAACTTTGACACCCTGGCCAAAAGAGGAAGAAACAACAACAGTGGTCTTCCTGTTTATACAACACACACCAGTTGTGGAAAATTTCTGAGAACCTAAGTTTGATGGTTAAACAAAGGATCTTATCAACACTGACTACTAATTTGCATTTGTTATGGAGAAAATAAATGGTTCAGGAACAATTAGAAAGGTTAATTTTGTATTTCAAGGGTTCAGAGGAGCATAGTGGTATCTGTGGAGTCATTAGTTAAACTGTGTGTCCTCATTGTTCAGTGCACATTTTTGCCCCTCATTCCAAAGGTCTGGAGTGAAGAAAATGGAAGTTCTTCACTTTTAGTGGAAAAATGTGGAAAGAAAAACGAAGAGATGGTATTTCAGGTGGTCTAGCTCATCAAATGACTGCCTAACATTTTCATCTTTTTCAGGTGCGGAGAAAAAATGTCCTGAATTTACAGATCTCAATATAGGCAATGCTTTGTCTGGGACAGAACTCCAAGTCCAGCTACTGCTATACACACGGGAAAATCCAAATTGTTCTGAGAGACTCATTGAACATAATGTTGCTGCATCTGAGTACCTTAATACCTCCAAGAAGATTGTCTTTGTTATTCACGGCTTCAGACCAACAGGATCTCCGCCGGCATGGCTAGGTGACATAAAGGAGCTTTTACTGTCTTCAGAGGATATTAATCTCATTATAGTTGACTGGAATCGTGGTGCTACAACTGTGAATTACATAACTGCTGTTGCAAACTGCAGAAAAGTTGCAGAAATACTGAAGAACTATGTTGACCAGATGCTGGTAAGGCAGTGAGCTGCATCTGTTCTGAATAAGTTTAAATAGCGTAGTTTGAGTGGGAACAGGTATTTAAAATACATCTAAAGAGAAGCACAGTGAACAATATCAAATGGCATTTCCTTACCAAAGTATTCCCTAATTTTGCATGCAGTTATAACTGCATACTTTTAACTTTGTCTGAGTTCTTATTTCCCTTTCACTGAAATATGTCTGAGAGTATCTGATTTCTTTAGCCAGCTGGAAGTCTTAGGTCTTCTGGAAAGAGTGAATGCGCCGGTGGGGAGGTGAAGTGAGAGATGTTCAAATAGTATGCAGCATTAAAACTTTACAAAAACATTACACTACTCTTTTTACTATTAAACGACTATAATTAAAGATTTTAAATGAAAAAGAAATCACTGAGACAGATATAAATATTTGTTCCAAAATGATATAAACTTTGTGATTCTAGAGGGAGTTGCTGAAACAATTGTTGATGCCAGTGGTCTTAACTGGGCTTTAGATTTATTGCTTAATGAAATGAACAAAACATGTTATCATCTCATTTGTGGCATTGTTAGATTTATCACTTGATTTTTCTTCTGTTCTCACCACTTCTTTTCCCAGCCATTCTCAGAAGTTCTGAATGCTGTAGAGTAAGAAAATATTCCTGTGGAATTTGAGTAGAAAACTCAGCATTTTGAGAAAAGATGAGGTGAAAGAAGAGAGACCCCATCAGAATCTGCACTCTGGGACTAGATATAACAATTTGTAATTATAAAAGTAAACTTATTGTTATGGAATAGGGGAATAACATAGGACTGTAAGAACAGTCTCCAATTCAGAGTGGGTTAAAAGGCGTATTTTGCAAATTTCTAGATGCAGATTTCTGGTTAATTGCTGGTTACAGATCTGCCTGACAAAGCAATGACTGCAGGGCATGCTTGGGCCCGTCTTGTTGTTCGAGTCATCAAAGTGATGGTGGTGGGGTATGCTGTGTCCCACAGGTATGAGTTTCATACTTGCAAGCTGTCGTAAGGCCTTTGTTAATGCATTTTGAGATGCATTAATAATTCAGGTCCCATGTATCATTCCGTCACTTTTCAGAGATTCTAACAGGTCTGCTGATACTATTTCAGAGTTCTTCGGTAGGGTTTTTTTAAAAATACTGCCTGCTTTGTAGACTGGGCACCTTAAGGCTTTCCTGCAGGTGTGCATTTGGCACCATTATTCAGCAGATCTGTGGTATAAGTGTTAATGGTATTGTGTTTTAAATTTATTTTATTGGAAGAATAAGGCAGGGGGAGATAGATTTTTTTTTTTCCTAGTTGATAGTTTTGGTTCATCTTTCTTGTATCCAGTAAATGTCTTCCTCTTCCCTCCCCATGCTCCCCTTCTAACTAGTGTGACAGTTCAGAAGAAATGTGACTCAAGCTTCCTTTTTTCATTTTTTTAGTCAAAGAATTTCATAATTACTACACTGTTTAACTAGCACGAAATGTCAAACTGAAAAGAACTTTGCAATTTCCATTTGTTGTTAAAGTTAGAGAGTTAGAAATATAACTTAGAGTACTGACAAAAAGTGAAAACTAAATCAGTCTACTGATGTCTGTTCAGTTAACCATGTGTGTGGTTGTGGCTTTGTTTTTTCTTTTCCCTCATAGGTACATGGAGCTTCTCTTGACACTGTGTATATGATTGGTGTTAGTCTTGGGGCTCATATAGCTGGTTTTGTCGGCCAGAAGTATGATGGCAAAATTGGCAGAATTACAGGTAAGTCTTTTAATCCCGATACACGTATTCTAATGTACCTTGTATTGTTGTCATAGCTGCGAATTACATAGATGCTAGCACTGAATTATTGACAAATGAGGACTGATTATTTAGTAACGTACATGAGGAAAAATGTATCCCTGGTAGAAGTTCAGAAGATTGTGAAAGTCTGCCTTCAGGACATAAGTTACACCTGAAATTTTCCAACCTGTTTACCTCTAGTCTCTCAAATGAAAATTGAGTGCTACATTCAAATGCAACTTAAGTTAAGTTACATACTACCTGAATTTCTGTCTAGTTGACGGAGCAAGTCAGGTCCCTCTGAAGAGAAGTTCGAAAGCTCTTGGTCAGACCACAGGAATAAGACACAAGGATTTAGTTTCAGTTTGAGGTATCTGAACATGGTGCAGTCTTTACTATGTTGAGCTATCTGCTGCAGGGAGCTTAAATCAGGTGTCCAGCTTGTGTATGGATACTGCAAATCTTACCTCATACTTGTTACATTGTCAGCATTGTCATCTGCAGGAAGTGATGCATACGGTGAAAACTGGAGTACCGTCATTTGTGTACATCTTTCAGGACCAGGGTTGCACGAAGTTTAGGATTAACTTTCAAATGCTGGTTCCTAGGGCAGAATCCACAGCGTTAATTTGGGTGCACAGGCTCCAGATACTTCTTGTGGTGAAAGAGCAAAACTCACTGCAGCTAGTGTGTTGAGAAGGAAGCTCACTAAGCTAACTATCAGAAAAGGTGCTAAGGGGAGAAGGGATGTTGGATCCTGATAGTGTTTTGCATTTAAGAGAGCAGCCATTTTCAGGCTGAAGGGAGGCAGTTTCCTCTCCTTGAGATTCATAGCTCCAAACACTATCTTCAGAGTACTTAAGTAATTTTTTTCTCCAAATGTTAGAGGAGCCAGTAGCCAGCCTTGAGAAAGGGTATTAGAGACTCCTCCCCCTTTAGTACAGCAATTTGAAAGTCAGGGCATTTTCTAAGAGTGTGATAGGCTCCAGCTATATTCCTTTGGTTAAGAATACTCATTTCCACTTTACACAGTTCCTTAGAGTTTGGTGGTGTCACTGGTTGGGGACAGCCTTGATTGCAATGCTAAGCTAGCAGCTCTGTGTCCTCTCTGTACAATAATTGGGAGTTAGAAGTTCCATGTAATTTCTAAGCTCAGATGCTTGCAGGTAAACGGAATTATATGAAAAGTTTCAATGACCTTATAATTACAGATATGGATGAATAAAGGCAAAGATTGAGTAGTCCAAACACACAAGGGTCATAACCTCTTAAGTGACTGTTTTGATACTTTTTCATTCAAACAAGTTGAGCCGGTAGCCCAAACTGATGTTGGAAAAATGAGATTTTAAAAAAAAGAAAAAGATGTTTTCTTCTTCACTGTTAGGAGGTTTCTGAAATATAAAACTAATTAGTGGACTAAACCAATGACCTTCGCACCTGGGGTGCTATTAATGTGAATTCTTGACATTCCATGGACCCCTGCGATAGTTTTGGTCTTGGTTATCTTAATCTTGAGAGAGAACCTTCCTAGACTAGTTCTTAAAGAACATCTGCCAATTAAATCATAATACAAATTTGCATAAGCTAAGGTCATACTATGTCCCTGTCTCTCAATCAGTGAGAATGCATTTAGAAGTCAGTTAAGCATAGGAATATTTTTTGCCTTGACAGTTGTATTTTCCATCTTTGCTGCTTTTTCATTTCCCCACTTTGTCTGTGCTTCTGTTGTCAAGAAAACAGGAGCAGAGCAAACCTCAGCTAACATCTCACTTTCCTGTGAAGGACAGAATTTACCATCATGAAAATTATCAGACTTCAGGGCTGCACAACATAATTCCCTGTCCCTAAAACGAATGAGAATACGCAGTGTTCTGCTTCAGATACTTTGCCACCCAAATCCCCTCCTCCTTGATATCAAGTCCTTTTTATGGATCTCAGTTGGAATCTCTTTTGTCATAGTTGAGTTTTGATTTGAGTATAAGATTTCCAAACCACCTTCAGGTGAAAATGTTATCAGAAACTAGTATTTCACTTAGTTGTATATAACAATTGGTTTTTTATAAGTAATTTCAACACCAACTGATAAAATGATTGAGGCGTGTTTGAAATTGTCTCCATCCGAGATGTCTTCATTTTGTGTTCTGGTGGTGAGAGTAGTTATGTTGTGCATTGCATTTTTATGAAGTACATAATAGGTATGGTATTTTCTGGGGAAAAGGACAAAATTAATTCTCCTGATTTGATCCCTATTGCTGTTGGCTTCTAATTCATCTGGAGAACTGGGAGATGAGCTCAACTAATTGGGGAGAGAGAGAAATTCAAAGATATGGGTTGATCAGTGTTGTGGTAGGAACCCTTGCTTTGCTTAGCAAGTTGAAGAATGGAAACTTGAGAAGAATTGTGCTGGGTTTTATTTTTATTATTGTCCCAGGAAAATGAAGAATCGCTGATGAATAATGCTCAAATGTTGGTCTTGTGTATATCTGTAGAAACAGACCCCAGGATTTGTAATGCTGTTGTTATTTTCACTTAGGTCTTGATCCAGCGGGCCCTTCGTTCACTCGAGCACCACCAGAGGAGAGACTGGATCGTACTGATGCACAATTTGTTGATGTAATCCATTCAGATACTGATGGTAATGACATAGTCTTAACTTTCCTATTGCAACTTGAGGAAAGGCAGGAAAGCAAAAGAGAAGAGATAAGCTGTTCCACTAACATCCAAGTAGTGCTTCAGCAGTATATTTTGTGTTATCAGGTGGATTCCTGTGCTGTTGCTTTCTAACAATGTCTATACTTTTGAAATCAAACTGTATGTTATCATGCCTATTCGTCAAGAAATTGAAACTCAACTTTGCTAATGACTTAAGCAATGATGGGCTGTTTTGTTCAGTTCTGACATGAGTGGCCATATTACTGACTGAAGTTTCATGACTGAACCTGAAAATATTGAAATAACTTTTATGTGCAACAGCTAACTGAAGGCATATGTAGATAGCCATATAGGCATGAGTCCATTTAATGTCATGCAAAAGAGGCAATTACACCGCTGTCATTTATGTCTTGTTTGCTATAGTATATTCCTTCTGAATACAAAAAACAAGCCTACACATTGAATAAAGCATGCCTATTGCATTAATTTATGATACTGCTATTTACAAAATAGTTTAGCATTAACATTCTTTTGCTGTGCTAGTGTGTATGAACATAGAGGTTGTAAGCATGTGATTATCACTGAATTAGTCCCTTCTGAGACAGCCTGTCTCAGCTGTATCACATTAGTACACTACAGATCCACTGCTTAAAATTCTAAATCATGTCACTGTAAGGTTAAAATGAAGAATATTGTAAAGTCTGCTTCATCTGTGCTATAATCTGGTTTAATTTTTTTCTCAAAACCATAAGTAAACCTTTCAAACCTACCACACTAGTACCATTATTTGTGTAGTTTCGTATCAGTTTCTTTAAGAATATTAAAAATTAAGGATTTTACTATACAAATTTATATGTGAAGCTGTAAAATACCATTTTTTGTAATGTTCCAATTACGTGAATAAAGATAATGTGTGGTAAAAAGGAAGGTAGGTCAGATTGAGCTAAATCTTACTCATGGTCTTTTATAGGACAGATACAGATTTTTTCTACTTTGATATACTACTTATATTAGTGTAGCTCAGAATCCAATATCAAGTGCAAAAAAATGGAAAATCTTACTCTAATGAAAATTACATTGAGAAAGGATTTTGGTTGCTGGAGAGAACATGAATTTCATAAATTTCTGTGTGCAAATAGTATCTCTGCTACAGCACTGAATAGTTGCTTCTGTTCTTTCCTTTTTCTTTTGTGGCAGTAGGAATCTTACACAAATTTGTATGCATTTGTGCACAGCATTTTACATGTGTATAGTTTTCTTAACAGGAAAAACCCCATGGATTTTAACTCATAACATGACTCCCATTTACAGAACAAAAGAACAGTATAATTGCAAAAATTTTCTTTAAGACCTCCATGTTATTTTGTAACTAATGTAATGATAAATAATTAACTGCATAATTCTGTTCATGGTTTTTTGATTCATGATGTTTTTACTTTAGCACTAGGTTTCAAGAAACCTTTAGGAACCATTGACTTCTATCCAAATGGAGGAATGGATCAGCCTGGTTGTCCACCAACAGTATTCAGTGGTAAATAAAAATTTATTCAATTAATGAGAAAAGAGTTTCAGATCAAATCAAAAAAGGTTAAACTGAATTCAATGGACACTGCACATATTCGGTAATATGGGAACTGAGGGCATTGTATTATTTCTTTTCCATCTCCACTCAGCAAATGAGAAATAACAAATAGATGGAATTATATTATTATACTATATATACAATCTGCATATAGTGATCATTATTTTTCTGTGTTTATATATGGCTAAGCATGGGGGAAGATGTTTGTGTCCAAGTGGTTTGGACAGGATCACTTGCATATGACTTGGAAGGCTTTGAAGTCTTCACTGTGGCTTAGGTTTTGGACAGGTCTTTCAGGCTCTAGGATGAAAACAGTTTTATGATGTGATCTTTTGCTGCAGAATTTTGCTTATTTCAACCTCTATAAATCTTAGGCAAGGTTGCTGACCATTGTTTTTGTTTACCCTTTTTGAATATGTTTATGACTGTCTATGTTTCTATTAATAATCTGCACACTGCTGCTATGAATTAGAGCTGCTGCAGAAGAATAGGGCTTCCACTTGTGTGTCTGTGAGTATGGGAGAATCCCTTAAGACTCAGGATCATCTTCATCTGTACAATTCTCTCAGTTTGTTTTGCTAGTAGAGGAAGTAATTTATTACCCTAAAAAACTAGAGAAAAGAATCTCTGAAGTATTCCTCATGGTAATTTTTCTGCCAAAATGTTCTGCACTGGATGCAACAAGGCAACTTTTAACTCAGACTTATGCTTTATAACAAAAAATTCTGTAAATTTGATAGGACTTAGTAGACTATTTCTTACATAAAAAAACCTGTAGGCTTTTCTCTGTACCTGTAATGTTCAAAATAGTCTTCAATTTCTTCTTCCTGTGTGAGTGCATCCATTTTTTACACTTGTTGGTCACCTAACCAGAGAATAAAAGCATGGCTAACTAAGAATGACTCAGGTAAATGGGATTACTTTGATAACACCTTTTCTTCCATGAAGAAAAGTGATTACATATTCTTTGCATGTTTTGTTTTTTCTTTCCTGAAGGACTTCAGTATTTTAAGTGTGACCATCAAAGATCTGTCTTCCTCTTCTTATCATCTTTGAAAAGGAAGTGCGACATAATAACATATCCTTGTGAATCTTACTTGGATTACAAGAGAGGAAAATGTGTTGATTGTGGAGCTTTCCAGCCAATGTCCTGTCCAGTACTGGGTAAGCGTTATGGTATCTGCTCTGGGCTGTGTGAGATTTTCTGGGAAATCCAGACTAGCTTTTTCTGTGTCTGCTCCAAAGATCTGTATTATTATTATTATGTTAAGGGATTTGTAGAGATTGATCGCGTGCAGAGCTGCATATTGTTTAGAGTAGTTTAAAGTTCATGGCTTTGTCTGCTTTATAGTTACCTCTGTTAGACACAGGTGCTGAATTTTCCTAACCTTTGCTTTCCAGTCTGAAGTGGATTCAGAGTGTATTTCATTTCTACAGAGAAACTGCTTCTACTTAGTTAATCACTTCAGGCTCTCACGGTGTGTTATCATCCCTACAGCACCTGTGGTTTTTATTTCAGAGTAGTAAAGTTTATAGCAACTTCATGGTTTCTCTGGCTCTTCTTTTGGAATCAAGCTTTTGTTTGGAGGGGTTTTTAGTTGTTTGGGGATTTATTGCTTTTAGAGAGGATCTGGGGTCAGTTTGGAAAGAGCTATGATAGTATGAGCATTTCCTAGTTGGCAGGGTTTTCTTAAGAATGAAATTTAAAAATATTTAATTAGAAGTTAACTTTCAATTCGTACCTTGTCTTTTTTATATCCTTATATTAGGATATATACCCTATATTAGTTAGATCAGGTTTGAAGAAAAAGCATAGATAGATAGATCTGTATGCTATTTTGTAATAAAACCCAACCATAATGGGACCTTATAGTAGGGCAGAAAGACTCCAGAACTTCCCCAGTATGGTTGTTAGCCATGCCTGATGCATTTACACAGAATGCCCAAGCAAGAGGTGGAGAAATATTTGACGAGTCAGCTGCCACCTTTTTTTTTTTTTTTTTTTTAATAGTCGTGAAACCTATGAGGAAATGGCAGGCAGCTGAATCTGGAAACTGAGGGAAGCAACATCCTTCTACTGCAAGTTTCCTGCTTGCTGCCTAGCAGTGGCAGCTCTGCAGCCTGGAACTAGCCCTCGTTGTCCAGTCTAGGATAAAGAAATCAAGAGGGAGAGGATAGGATCAGATGTTTTAGAAACAAGGACTGTTATCAAGCCCCAAAGTCAATAAGCATAGAATTGTATAACCCAAAAGTTCTTTCTACATTACATCCATAAGCTTAGGAGGTTTACAGAGTATCTAACATTTTATTAAATATGTCCACAATTATAGATGACAGGGTTTAAAAATATCTTCTTTAATCATTAAAAAAAGAAAGGGAGAAATTTTACCTAATGTGAAGCTGTTCTGTAGCTGTTCTCTGCAAATATGTGGGCTACTTTTTGGGTTTGTTTTTATTACCTTTGCAGGAGTTTATAAGCACTATTTTTTTGAGTTAGTACTCTAGACTAAATAGATTCCAGCTATTACATTATGACAATTTTAGTGATACTAATATATTAGAAGAATGAAATACTTGCATACTGCATTCTATTATACTCAGGCGATTCCTGCATTTTCCAAGTCAATTTACTTTGTCAGAGAATATTTAAAAAAATTAAAGCCAAATCTGTCACTTTGTGTAATTATATGTGCATCATGATTTTGCTAAATGTCTGAAATTAAATATTTAAACTTTGGCTTTCAGGTTATTATGCTGATAGATGGAAAACACTGTTAATCCCAATGGGTTCACCAACGAAAGCTTATTTTGATACCTCAGATCAAGACCCATTCTGCAGTGAGTGACTGAATACACACATAACAAACTCTTTATGAAATGTTATGGCTGTTATTTGTTAGCTGATCTGGACTGAAAGCATGTTAAAAGTAGAAAGTTATTGTTAACTGTTGTGTTAAATGGTGTAATAAACCATGAGCTAAGTGTCAGCTCATAGGCTGGAGGAAGAAGAAGGATGATTCTGGCAGCAGAGTAAGCAATACATGAACTGAGAAGGAAACATGACTTTAAAAGTAATGGGATGGACTGCCAAGAGGAAGAAGGAAGCCAGAAAATGAGAATCAAGTGACAGGGAAAATGCTGTACTGAGAGAACCTGCTTAGATGGGATCATTGCTGCCATTTTCAGAGAGCAGGAATGGGAAGCGAGACTGCCCTTGGTGGGGGACCAAAAAGAGACACCTCTATGTTCCACCCCAGGAGGAGAGCACCCCACAGTCAACTAAAGCTACTCCAGCTTTTAAAAGTCCTAGTCTCCCTAGGAGTAAAACAGTGGAGGGAAAACTTAGCTGTCTGTTTCAGGGTTATATTCTATGGGAATGAATTCTCCTGGGTTTTAACTGCAATAGTTCAGGTATGTACCTGTCCATGTAGAGGTGCAGTTTAGATCGTCATCCAATTACTCTTTTTATTAACAGACTTTACCACCATAAGCAAATGTTAGCACACTCTTCTAATTGGTTATGTTTAAGGTTCTTTGATTTGGGGTAAGGGGGTAGGCTTACATGGTATTCGAGTGAAATCATGATTCCCATTGGATTTTTCCATCATCCTGGCAGTTTTTTGACCAGGGACTGAATATCTCTTTTTATAGTGGTAATCATGCTTACTTACATCGCTGTTTCTTCCAAAGGGCCAAGGAGAGGTTAGTGAAGATGTGATGGATTTTACATAAAATAACTCCTATTCCCAGTGGTCTTTCAGCTCAACCCAAACCTGCTGCCACTGTTCTCCCCTGCTCCCGTTTGCTTGGGCTTTGCTCTTCCATGTTCTCAAGGCTGCGCAGGCCGCTAGGTCTGTCTCCTCATTTATTGTTCTGGCAGAAAAATACAGTTTTGTTTTCACTCTCACACATACTAAAATCTGAGCATTCATCAAAAATCCAACCAGGCAGCATCCTGATGATGGAAAGGGTACATTGCAGAAGGAAAAGATTATGTATAGTATTCTGGGACAGGGGTGGTAGAAGAGAGGAAAGAGGGGGAGAAATATTTTTGTCAATAGCCTTCTTATTCTGCTTTGAGCTGGTAACTTAGAAGTAAAGAGTCACTATTCCTATCGTCAACCAGTGAATACTTTTAACAGGGTGATATTAACAACTGTATCATGTTGAGGTTCTTTTAAACTTATTATTTCCTATTTCTTTTTGCAGTGTATAACTACTTACTGGATATTACTACCTGGAATAAAAGTGTTAGGAGAGGTTTCATTAAAGTTAAAATAACAGATTATGCTGGAAACACAATAGAATCAGAGATGAATAGGTATGCTGTGCTTTATCTCTAAATATTTTTTATCACTTTATAGCACTAATTTTCTGAGTTTCCTAAACCTTTTAACTTGTTAACCTGTAAGTCAAAAAAGTATTATGAGATTGTTAAGACTTGGTCACAGCTCCTTTTCCTGGGTATGGCTCAGTGTCAGAGACAATGCTCCTCACACTGAAATGATCCTCTCTCCATTTATGAATTAGCCCACGTCCTTTCATGGTACTGGTTTGAATCCAGTTCTAGGTGTCCTTGTTCTGAATGCTCAAAGTCGAAACATCTTACAAGATTTCTGATCTTAATAGTAATGCTTAGTAATACTGAATATTACTTCACTGACAAAACCCTGACTAGAGAAAATATTTTTCTTTAGTGAAGCTTCAACATTTCAGCAATATAAAAGAGTCAAAATACTAACTGGATTTTACCAAGACCTTGACAAAATATCGAAAATTTCCTTGACCTTTTCTACGAAGACTTTAATAGGCCCAAAATACAAGCTTAGGATTCTCCAGATGAGGCTCAAATCTCTTAATAATCCAGAAAGGTAAGTGTTTGTCACATATCAAAGATGTGTATCAGCTAAACTGATGAAGGTGTGTATTTCCCTCTATTGATTTTTTTAATTGCATTTTCCTACATGCATGAATATCCTTCTCATCTTACCTAGGATTAAATTTATTATGTGGAAGAGCTGCTCTGTACATTAACATTTAGTGCACAACACCCTCATTTTGCATCTCTTGTACCTGCACACGTCAACAAACACGCTGCTTGTTACAGCAGGCTGCTGCTGCTGTCTGGTCACAACAGGTTTTCAAGGACCACTTACGTAGACCAGCCTGACTTACACCTGCATGGTTAAGTTCTCTTCCAGAAGATAAATTTTATTAAGCACTTTTCTGATTTTAACCATGTGTCTGTACACAGCTTTTCACAATCAGATATGAAATGGAGCACTTCGGCTACTTGTGAGACTGGAATAGGTTTTTGGTCTTCTTGCTGATGGTAAAGACCTTCCAAGACCAAAACACAGTCTATGCGTTCCTACACTTAAATGAAATCGCCTGCATTTTTTGACATTTAAGTGTCCTTACTAAGGTTTTATTAATTATTTCTGGTTTTAAATACTTGGGCAGTATTGCCATATGTTCATTTTTTAGATCTCCAGAGTTACTTGTACAATAGCTTTAGTAATTACATTTTATATTTGCATCTTGTGGAAGTAACATATTAAATGGATTAGGTAAGAAATATCCAGGAGTAGCAAGAGTACTTTATTTTAGAGTTATCATGTTAATTTTCTTCATGTGAATGGCAGATTCAACAAAGTCAGAATCTAAAATAAAATCCAATAATGGTTATCAAATAAGTAATGAATGGGAATAATATTACAATATGAGTAAGTCTTAAGTAATTATATTTTGTTAACTTGAGAAATAACATTTAAGGCTTTCTGATTTGGTATAGAATAATAGTCTAGTAGCAATTGGGTATGATCAAAGCTCTAAATCATATTGCAATTTTTTTTGTCAACCCAACGGTGATAAATCAGAAAATACATTTCATGCAAGCCTATCAGCATTCAGGACTTTTTCAGATAATCATCCAGCAAATAAAGAAGACTTTCAGTGAACATCCCTTACTGAATGAAAATTTTGAGTTTTCATTCCTGTTACCCTGACTCTTGTTAGTTTTGAAGTAAGATGCACTTGGCTTGCTTTAATATAGGATCCACTAAAGTCCTTCACATGGAGTCTCATCAGATGGCGGTCGTATATGCTAATTAGATACTTTTAGACAGCAATGGAAAATAGTGTACTGCATCAGCATGTAAAGGTAATTTAAATGCAGATGTTACAACACTATTGGTTGGTATAATTACATAATTGCTCACTGTAATTATAACTACTGATATTTACCTTATTTAGTTACATATAATTACAACAATTGAACACAAGATAATCAACTAGAAACTACATTAAAATATTTAAATTATTCATATAACAAAGAAGCAGGTAAAAAGCAGAGGACAGGTGCAGAGATAAAAGACAACAGGAGTCTCAGTCTCCCCAGATCTGGGTTAATAGCAGACAGTGGGATTTGGGGGAATATCACTGAGAATTGTCTGCTGGGCTTGTCCATTATTCACACAGATGGTGAGTGAATGTAGGAATGCTAAAAGGTACATATAATTTTCAAACTCTTATTCTGGACTGTGGGATAAATCATTCCTGCTCACCCATAAAAACAGAAAGCTTTCCTAACTTGTTTGTGTCCCCAGGTGTCAGTTCTCCCAAAAAGCTTTTGAACCTGTCAGTCAATTCAAACTCAATTGATGGGGAAGGTGAATGTCTCAAAGATACTTAGCCCAGCCACCTTTGTTTTTTTTTAATCAAAACAAGAACAGGAGTAATAAAAATGAAGACCTTATTAATACATCTACTGAACAAGAGGGTGTGGCATGCCCTTGCTTTTTAGTAGACAGCGGAGAAGCCACAGCAGGTGAGGGATTATGAAAGCCTCACCTAACAAAATATTTGTGTTTTGCTTCTTGTTGGTGAACTGGTGAACCTGCTTCTCGCTCAGGGCTACTCTCCCGTAAGGCATTCCTGGTACTCAGTAATCACAAGCTTAGATGGACTGCACTTCAAATGAGATGCAATACGTTGGAAACCATGTTTTTATTTCTAGTATTCATCATTATGGTTTGTCTAAGTATTGTGTCCCCTGTGGTTAGATAGATCCCTTCCCAGGTGACGCCTGCTGTTGGAAAACTGGCTGTGCTAACACATTGTGCTGCTGTGTTGCAAATACTGTTGCAGATGTGCTAAAACACAGCATTGTATTGTTACGTGAGATATCGAAAGTCAACTGAGGAAATGGATGTATATAATAATCTTACATTGTTCTGGTTGGAAATTTGTCCTCTGAATTCTTCCACAGTCTTTTATAAGGACTTCTAAAAGGCTGGCAGTTTCTGTGCATTTATGTCTTTTTTTCTCCCTCTACAAAAATAATGTAGTAGTAAACCATTAAATTCAAATCAGAACAAATTGTGGATGAAAGACTGGATGAAATTCTATGCTTTGCATTATACAGAATACCAGAATTTGTCTTGATCTTCTTAGCCATAAAATATACTATCTTAACTTTGTGGGGTCCTTAAAGGGCCTCAAATTCTTATATAGAAATCTGGCAGTCCTTGCACATACAGACAGGTGGAGCCTTGACTGGTTGGAAGTCTCACACCAATGGGCAACAACAGAAGTGCCTGGCGGGCTGTTCTTTCTCAGGCTTTGGACTTTAGCTCGTTCACTGTATGCTACATCCCAGCCCGAGGTGAATTGTGTTGTAAAGCCACATCTGTGAGTTCAGAGCAATAGAGAAGATAATTTGAAATAAATATCATAGCTTGTATGCCCTCAGAGGTGCCATCAGAGGGTATGCTAGTCATTTGCCTGTTCAAAACAGCTTTCACAATCTACCTCTAGTAGCGCATGAAGAGCAGAGCTATGACCTGTCTCTGCCCTAAAAGGCAGAGCATCTATGTTGACCTCAAAAAATAAGATTTTGTGTGTGTGTGACTCCCCTTGTGACCTCTGTATGTGTTCATGTAATACTATGCAGTTCTGAGATTTCTAGGTGTTTAGATGACAAATTACTCTCTTGCATGAAACTTCCTTACGCATGTTGTCATTGCAACTGAAAGAGAAGATATTACGATGTGGTTTTCTACTTTACTCTGTGGAATGAAAGCAGAGAAACTTTTGCACCTAGGGAACTCAGAATAAATTATTCAGGCCCAGTCTTAACAGGAATTGGGCTGTTCTTGGACCATTGTTCTAAAGAATTAATTTGAATGCAGATTAATAGCTTTAATGGATGAATTATTGCATCTTCATGTTTCAGACTAATGTGATAAACTTCTTACTCATGCCACTTTGCATCATCCAGCTGGTGTCCTGGTTGTTGTTCACAGTCTGGCAAAGCTGCTCTAGTGATGCATAAAATAGGGTGTAAACTTAGACAAGAAGACATTTCTTCTTGTCCTGAGTACTGTCTCTGAGATGTGGTAAATACTGGAGGTTTAATAATTCAAAGACTGATGTATTTTTCTGTTAGTGTTAACTTTTTCTGTTGTGCACATTTTTTTCTTTTTCTACTTTTGTAGGCCACAGCTGTGCAGGTACGATTTTGTGCTGATGGAGAACACTGAACTGACCTTCAAACCTATCCCTTGCCCAGAGAGGGGTACATGAAGAGAGAGCTTCTGCTAACTTAATTTCTCTTACAGCAGTGACATTTTGATTCTTCCCCAGGATAAAGACTGCAATGAGAAAGGAAATGAGATAAGCTAGATTTATTTTCAGTAGTCTACCTGGTAATATGCATTACTTGCTTTGAGTGCCTTAGGGTGAAGTTAATTGAAAACTTCAGATATCTATGTATTTGGGAAATTTGAATAAAGTAAATATATCATGATGGAGAACATGCAATGATCTGTTCATTATTATTTGTTAGCACTGAAGCAACTGCTGAATTAGATATGAATTATCTGCATAATCCTGGCACATTATTTGTCAAGTCATACATATATTTAATTATTTATTATTTATAATGGTTTTTCATGGAAACATAATTATCTGTCTACTAAGTGAATTTAATATACTGTACATGTGATCTACAGATGTAATACACAGCAGTTTTGCTGTGCTATGTTCATTGGATAAATGAATTCACATTTTCTTATTATATAATATCTTAGTCTCTGAGAACTGGAACAATAAGATTTGTGGGCACATATGTAAATTTGCTATTTAAATCAATTATCTTTTTGCTCCTAAGAAAGGGAAAGCAAGTTATAAATTTGTCCTTTTCATTGCAAGAGGCAGCTCCAGCATGCTGGTCAGTATGTACGAAGCTCTGAACCAGCCATTGCACGTGGTTTTACACACCAAAAAATACAGAACTGTGGACAGACTTGCTCATGGACTGACATTTAAAAAAAATGAGTTATTCTACAGAAATGGTGATTATGTTACCATAGGTTTTCTCAGTTGGTGTCTTTCTCAGCTTTATCATTTTATTGTATACTTCTTTGTTCCTTTCTTCTGAGGAAGTCATTGGGAGATGCACAGGAAAAGATATTTTTGTCTGCTTCTATGCATGTGTATGGAGGGGTGGGGTTTGTTTGTATCTCTCCTCCCTTTTTTTTTAAACTGCTGTTATTCTGCTTGTTTTCATTCTGCAGGTTTTTGTCCAGCCTTGCTCTCATCACCCCTAGCTTCCCCTTTATAGGTCTTTGAGCCTCCTTTCTTTCATCACCTTGCCTCCAAATACCTGTTTATTATACCACTTTAAAAACGTGTAGTGACTTGAGAGTAAATCTCAAATGTCTTGAACTAGAATCTTTCAATGGGTGATACAGATGTTCAGGCATAAAAATGTTTCAGATGGCCTCTTAAGTTTCCTTTTAATGTTGCTTTCTACAACTTCTCTGAAGTTTTATACTTTTATATTTTTTAATTTTTTAAAATTTTTTTTTATGTTTTATATTCTCACTTTTTTTTTCATTGATTTTATGTCCTGCTGAGAAGAACTGAAGTAGGGAGGTACGAATATGAATCTTTACTATAAACTTTTCTTTTGCTTGATATACTCAATTGCAAGTTAATATCTGGAAAAATTAATGAAATTGTATTAGCTCTAAATTGCCAGCATAAAGGGTAGATATACTGCTCTTTCCAGTAACAGAACTGAGTGCTTGTTTATTACTACAGCTATTACCGATGTACTTGTCAAATGAGTGGTTTTTTCCCCTATTTTGTGGACTGTTTACCCATACGAGCTTGATTTTCAATAGCTTACTGTATTTAAAGACGGAGACACAAAAAAGTCTACCTTTTCAGCATTTGCTGGGGTTGGCATTTTCACTATGAACTATATCCTTTGCCATTTACTTGCTCCCCAAATTAGGAGAGAACTTGCACTAACGCATGCTTTTAGGCAGTAGTTGTAACTCATATGCAATGGACTACTAGCCTCATGCATCCTTTATCTATCATGTAAACACACTGGCAAAATGGTGGCTACACAGGCAGTCACGATATGTTGAGTTGTGGGTTAGACCATAAGGCATGAGCAAGAAAATGTGAAGAAATGAGGACTGAGATACCTTCCTAGAATTTTTCCATTATAAATGCATGGAAAGACTGTAAGGTAAGGTACTGTTGAAAAGATACAAGGAGACATACAGACATGAGTAACAGTGTTGCACAGTGGTGCGGTATAAGGGTAACAATAATATTTTCACACATTTTGAACATACCTATAAAAAGGATAGGAAAGTAATAGCGATTTGTTGCCTTGATTTGGGTAAACTTTGAGTAAAAAAGAAAGAAGCAGCGGCGTTGATAAGGAGGTTCCTTATCACCCTAATTTCCCATTTTAGTTGGTAATTTCCATTTCTTAAGAGGGACTGTTCCAGGCAGTGCGTTTCCAGCACATAATTGCACTTCTCAAGTGGCTAAGCACTTGGACTGTAGCCTTGTGTCTCCCAGCACCAACAAAATGTGCTGTAATTGTTCAGAAATGCATTGCTTTTATGGCTCACTGCCACATGCTACTTTGTACTTATGTCAGCTCCCTCAAGCTCAGCAGAAGATGCCACAGTCAGGCAGAAAATGAAAATCTTCCATGGAGTTTCCTGTTCTGAAGCAAGTGGTGATGGTAGTTCAGTGGAGCGCACTTCTGCATCAAAGCTGAAGAGGGGTTGGAGTCATTGTAATACTGTTTTGCATTCTCTGCCGGAGTACAAAATATCCACTGACATCTTTCATTTTACTGCAAAAAGTTGTGCATATATTTTCATTGGGAAAATTCCAAATAAGCTGAAAGCCCCCAAACAATTTCCACTGAGAAAATCTAAAACTGAGAAATAGCTCATTTCAGACTAGTTTGACTTGGAATGAAATATTTGCTTTATAAAGCCCTAATAATCTGATTTTCTCCTGGTTCAGTATTTGGCAATAAGCACTGGCCTGCTGGGTGGCCTGGTGATAATGTCATGCTTTGGTTTTCTCACCTGTAAAATGGAAAATTTTCCACCCCAAAAAAAAAATCTCAATTTGTAATGGTAAATTCTGTTAACTTTATTTTAGAAGTTTACTTGTATCTAGTGTGTGTAACTGCAAGGAACAATCTCTGTACATGTGAAGAAAGATATATCCCATGAGTAAATGTAGGCTCTGTAATTAACCAGTATATTGTAGTAATACCAAAGGGATGGTGGTAGTATATACTTGTAGTAATGAACTCTAAATTATTTCTATTAAATGCACCAAGCTTGGGAGATTTAATGCAGTATTTATATTTAATGCTTAGTCACAGGGAGATGAAATTGTTAGGTGACAGGTTTATAAAACTAATATAAGCTTTGTTTTTCCTTGTTAGCTTGTTTTAGACCTGATTTGTATTTGATAATGTCATCTTTTCTTTTAACCATACTATTTCCAATGACATGACAGTGAGAATGTCAAGAAACTCATTAAGTACTAGTAGTCACTGGAGTAACCAGTAGCTTAGACAAAAAACAATGTAAAATATAGGAGATGTTCACTACATCACTCTCTTAATTCACAATAGGTTGAAATGGTCTAGATTAAAGATATGTAAAACAAACCATTTGCCAGTTTAATCTGGGGTGGCTTCATTGATTTCAGGGATGCTATATACAGTTAAAGCTGTGGTTTATGATCTCTGCCTCAGATAAGGATTGATTTCACATTGGGATTACTTATTTGTATAAGGTAAAGTGCAGATATATGTTGGTGGAATTAATGGCTAAGTTTATATACAGCTAAGTGGAAAACAATTTAGTAAGGAGATGCTGAAAGGATGTCGGGTATCTTTTTAGGAAGAAGAAAGCCCTGTAAAAACATCTGTTCTTTTTATGCGAATTTTGTAAATAGAGTTATGGGTTACTAAAGAAGCATTTCAGGGTAATTAATAATCACATGAGACATTAATGTGTGGATGGCAAGTGATGGACCCATACAGCGCAGCTGATATGAGTGAAGAAGGAAGGATTCAGACAGGGGAACCTAACGAGGTACTAAATCAGGATTTATGCTAAGTCCAGAGTCACTACTGCATTTGACAGCTGCCACTGACAGCACTCAGTGGGTACTTCAACTTATTTTTTCATTTTGAAGTTTCCAAGATTTCTTCTGAGCGTATCCAGTGTGCATCAGTCTTAGTGCTGAACAGTTTGACACTGCCTGCTAGCTAATCAATATCCCAAGTCTAAGCATGCTTACAACCTCCCCCTTCAGTCTGGTGGGCATGCCTGGTTCACATCTAATGCTTTGAACTAAAGTCCACACAAAAAGTTGAGACAGACTCTGCCTTCTGTTAAAAAAGTGTAAAGAAAAAGATGTGCTCTGCTCCCTAGCAGACAAAGTTGATGGTTAAGAGACCACGTCTGGAGCACAAGTTAGTCATCCATGGCATAGGGGAGGTTTAGGTCTACACTGATGGCTTCCCAAGGGAGTGCTTGTGCCCTCATACTTTAAGCCCTTCTGGGCTGGGCACACTTTTTCCCCTCCTCTTGAAGGTGTGCTGGTGTGCAGAATGGGACCAAGATTGACAGGGATAGAGAAAGCACAGGTAAGCCCAGCAAGGGGAGTACTCAGTGGGAGAGGGACTCTTGGGTGACAGGGGCTGTTGAATGGTCAATGTGTAAAATGGGCTAACTCTTAAAAGTCTGTGTTCAACTGGTCTCAATTCCAGCTGAACTGTCTGTCCTTCTCAAAAGGTGAAGAACCAGCCTGTATGCCTACTGCCACAGAGCCCTGGATTCACTGCAGCTGCCAAAGAGGCTCCGCACTGTGGCATCAAAATCCAGTTTTAGTTTCAGCCCTTGCATCCTCTGTGTACTGTAGGAGTGCAGGATAGAAACACTGATTAAGTGCTTTGTGACCGGAAAAAGTAATGTGGTAGTTTTTAGATAAGCTCAGCTCTTAGGTCTCTGACCTGCTGTGATTTCAGTGAAGCTGGATACAGCGGTTGTGGCCATCAAGTAGCATGGCCCAGGAGGAACAGATTGGTAGCCTTAACCGTCAATGTGAGACTTGATTACTCACCATATGCTCTAGTTCTAGTGAGACCTCAGACAAGCTCTGTTCTGGTCCCACTGACTGACTCCCCAGTACTGATCAGAGTGCATTAGGTGCAGAGTCCTGGAAGGCATCTTCCAATTTAATTTGATTTGAAAGCAACACACTCTACACGCTTGGAGACTGCTCCGCAATGTGAACTAGAATGTGGTAAGTTGAGATGGTTGTTTCAGAAGCACAGTCCTGATCCACACTGAAAGGCTTATGCAGCTACTGCCAAAATGCTGCGGATAAAGGTATCCATACAATGGCTGTATCTGAAAATTTAAAAAGTGGAAGTGTGACACTTGTGGCAGTTAATGTTTCCACCATACCTCAGAATACCAGACATCCACTTGCTTCCTGCTTGACTGTTTGAGTAATGGAGGGGTGGTCATTTTTATCATGTTTATCAACTGCGTGCAGTTTACACATTAATTGCATAGTGTATTTAATCTTCTTATATCTATGCTCCTTGCATTGTTCTGAATATGAATGTAAGGAAAAAGGATAATGGTCCTAGCAATACAATGTACAGAGAAACAAAGGATAAAGTGCAACTGGAGATGCGAAAAATGTGTGAAGATTTTAGAAGAAATGAAAAAGTAGTCAGAAGAGGGCAGCCTTTTCACATAAACTATAAACCAACAACAATACAGAAAACATCTTAAATTAGTCCTTTCACTATAGTCAAGCATGCCACTGTGGGGTTAACCTTGTTAAGGCAACTGCAGCATGCACAAAACTTGATCACAACAAGAATGCTTCTCTTTTGTGTAACCTTCAAAGGACAGAGACCTGGCTTTCTAGTAGCAGGTTTTTTCCTGTTATATACAGACAATAGAGTTAGAAATTATTTTAAGATGAGTCAACAAAGGGAAATTTGATCATCTTTTTTTTTTTTTTGTAGTTAAAGGCAAATGAACTTTGAATACTTCAGGTATTAAGGGCAAAATACACTTGCTTAAATATTGCAGAGATGTAATCCAATATTTAAATTAAGAACTAACAAAGCACTAGTAAATTAAGTGAATGATGCTTTATTAATGCTTTCTTAATCATATCAATCTGTCTCAGTATTTATTCAAATACAATATATGGTCATGAAGACTGTTTCAAATAGTGAAATTTATATCATAAGCAATTGGCAGACGATGCTGGTTTTATACAGAACTTGTTGCAGTCAGTAGACTCCAGCTACAACTAGTCTGTAACTATTCCAGTGCATGTATCACTGAAGTGGAAAAAGAGAAAAAATCTGAATGAATATCACTTGTGAACTGATACAAAAGATCATGAAGATGTGTTTGTTTTTACTTCTGATTCCTGAGTGGGAGGAGTAGCCTTGCGGCTGTGTCTCTTTGCAGGTAATTTAGCCCAGAGTAGGTCAGGGCAATGGAGCAGGAACTCCCAAACTGTCTAGGTAAGACTTTGTGAAGATCACCGCCAGCGTAAGCAGGCATACTTCATAAAAATTTAACACAAACATTACAGTTACATGCATTATGTATCAGTATCTATTGGAACTTTTCCATGTTAAGACCTTTCCTCAAATCTCAAGTTAAAATGTCCAGCATCTCAGCAAAGCTTATTAACTCAGCCATTGTTGCCAAGTGACTTCAAGACCAGAAGCATCTCACGGCCAGCAGCTCAGAGCAGGAGCGGAGGGAGTTCTTGTCTCATCTACCTGTAGATACTCCACTGTCTGTGGAAATGGTAAAATGTAAAAGATACAGGCCAAAGAGGAAGGCAATAGTCCACTCTGTATCTATACCTTAAATCAGCAGAGTTCCTTGAACGTACAGGGATTTACACCAGTAAAAACCAGTAACCCAAGTGCTTTTGGACCCCCTGTTCAAAACAGTGTATGCAGATTATATATCTATTGTGGTCTAAGAATGGGAACCCCACCTGCTATCTATGCAAGACCATGCAATTTCAACACATTTTGTATGTTCAAAAATCAAAAGGAAAAGAAAAAGCAAGACAATCGGAGGATTAGGAGTCTTGACTTTCCAGAGACTTCATATGCTTATGTCTATTTGAGATGGGAACTTTGCCGTTTTAAAGTGCTTCTAACTCAGGTTGTTATCTCCTTTTAGCTGATATGTCAATGAATCCCTGTAAGATAACACAGCCACTTTCAAAACTCTTTAGTGAATTAGATTTTGCAGCATTTTAACAAAATGGTCTGAAATTAGGAGAATTAGGCTACAGTGATTTTTCTTTTTTTTTAAAGAACTGACTAACAATAGCTCTTGTACATAGTGGTTTTAGATTTTTCCTGTGTTAAAGAGGAATTTGTTGCACTTAACACAGAAATGATATCTTAAAATAATTTTTAAGTTGCACGAACTAGGAGTCTAATTGAACTAGCTTGATGTTCAAACTTTCTTTCTACCTCAGAATGTTTTCTTTGTCAATTAGGAGGAAAGTTTCATGAATCAAAGTAGATTCTTGTGGCCTTCTGATGGGTGAGAGGCAGTGACAAGTGATTTCTAAGAATGAAGTAAAAAATCCTGGGTAGTTGAAATAAAGAAATGTATGATATCAAAGCAAGGCTAGTTTAGATTTCTCAGTGTTTCAAAACAAAGTCAGATATTGGCCAAGCCAATGCGAGGGGCCCCAGAGCTCTCACTTTAAAAAATATAAATCAGAAATATCTCCAGTAAAGGAAATTATAACCTTAGAATTAAGTTGCTGGAAAGGCAGTGGGAATGAAGCAGGTGAAATCAGTAGAATCATCAACCTTGTATCTGAATATATATTGATGTAATTCTGTAACTCCAAGGCTATTTTAACATGTGACAAATGTCAAAAAAAGTCCCCTAATTTCCTTAAGATTTGGAAATCCATCTTGGGTGGAGATTTGTGTCCAGGACACAAGGCTAAAGTGAGGACTCAACTTTAGTTAATGATGTTTTTAGAGTTTGATTCAGTGAGACACTTAAAGTCCACATGATTTAGGTGATTGGTTAAGATGAGACTTAAGTAAGCACTTAAACAGGAGCTTACCTGTCGTGGTTTCACCCTAGCCAGCAACTAAGCACCACACAGCTGCTCGCTCACTTCCCCCACCCCAGTGGGATGGGGGAGGCAATTGGAAGGGCAAAAGTAAGAAAACTTGTGGGTTAAGATAAGAACAGTTTAATAATTAAAATATAATATAATGATGGTGATGATGATGATGATGATGATGTAATGAAAAGGAAAACAATGAGAGAGAGAGAGAGAGAAATGAAACCCAGGGAAAAAACAAGTGATGCAACTGCTCACCACCCACTAAGCGATGCCCTGTGAGTTCCCGAGCTGCTATCGCTGCTTCCCCCAGCCAATTCCCCCCAGTTAATATACCGAGCATGACATCATACGATATGGAATATCCCTTTGGCCAGTTGGATCAGCTGTCTTAGCTGTGGCCCCTCCCCTCCCAACTTCTTGTGCACCTGGCAGAGCATGGGAAGCTGGAAAAGTCCTTGACTAGTGTAAGCACTACCTAGCAACAACTAAAACATCAGTGTGTCATCAACACTATTCTCATCCTACATCCAAATCACAGCACTACATCAGCTACTAGAAAGAAAATTAACTTTATCCCAGACGAAACCAGGACATACTTAATTGCAGTCTCAAGCAATTATGGATTTTTTGCTCAAAGATCAAAGATTTTCTTAGCACTCAAAACCATCATAGAAGATTTAGTCTGTGTACACTATGCAAGTCTATGCCTTTGTTTCAATTAAGAAATAAATACACAGCATAAGGAAGGAGCAAAGGGTGTCTGAAGGCTCTAACAGTCTTGTCTCTCCCATTCGTCTACTCCATGCTCATGGATGCTTTTAGTCTGTAGTTCCCAGCCTTCAGGCAAGTCTAAGGGGAAGGCAGAGAGTTAATCACAGCACGGCATACTGCTCAACATGAGGTGCATGCATTGTCATGTATTGGATGCCAAGACACACCCCTATTCCTATAAGATATAGCAAGACATCTTCAGTGCGGATGCAGAGCAGATGGGGCTTTAGCTTTTCAGTTCTTATTCAATACAATTCTTTCACTTTAAAGCATTTGCTTTCCAGCTGATTTTCCTTAAAGGAACAGAGGGCTGTATGAAAGGTGTCAGGAACTGTGCTTATGACTTGAAGGTGTTGTGGTATATATAATGCATATTACTGTATTTTAAGATAGCTGAATTTTGGATATTTCCCAATGTTTTGACTAGCAAAACACATGGGATCCTGGTAGGTCCACATTATTAAAGAGACACATATAAACTGGAAATTTTCCAGAAACAGAAATTTTCCAGAAACTCTGCCTTTCTGTTAAGATCTGTCTCCTTCTGAGCCTGTTTGAATTGGAGGTAGTAGACTTGTATACTTGTCTATGTATATGTGTGCAATAAAAACTTCAGGCCTCATATAGGTTATTGTTAACTAGTCCATAGGATCTGTAGGCCACCCTTGATTATCAATAGCTGGATCTGATTTTCCCCTTTCTCATTTTTACATTCCTTTTTCTTCAAAATAAAAGAGGAGAAAGACTGTTCTGGTCACCAAAATTGCCAGATTTACTTTGAAATCATACGTCCTTATTGTGGAAAGAATACTTTAAAATAAAAAGTCTTAAACTAGAGCCAGTTTTTAAATAAATGTAATAAACATATATAATGGTATAGTGTATAGCTCTATCAAGTGAAGAACTTGTGTTGATTTATATTTTATCTGGTCCATCTGTTCTAACTTCTGCAATCAGAAAGAGGTTTGGTTCTTTTTTTTTTAAATGTCTCTGAATCAAACTTTTTTTCCCCTTGCTATTACTATCTTTCTGGTTGTTTTTTGAAGTATCTACATCTGTATTTTATTAAATTTGATAAACTGAGGAAAGAAAAGGAATATCATGGGATGCAATGAGGCCAAGAGTTTCACCAACTGTTCAGCAGCCCACACAAAAAGATTGTGGATTGTTGGGGTTTTTTTTTGAGTGGGGAGCCTTGGGGAGGGTGGGGGGGCAGGGAATATGCAGATAAGCATCTTTCTTGAAAAAAGAAAAAACAGAGGTTTTATCCAATATGTGCAAGTAGGTGTCGAGACTTGAACAGAAGCTGACCTCAAGTGCTTCCCTGAGGACTGATAGACAATGCAGAGTGATGCGGACAAAGTGCAATCAGTCACTGGGAGAACTGGCAGATCCCTGCTGGTAACCCTTTGGACTTTTGCCTTCCCTGGAAATGTAATTGCTACCCAGTCCACCTCAGTGTATTTTGATTGGTATCAAAGACCTACTGTTTAAATTGCTCCAGCTAAACTGTGTCACCTTTCTTGTGACGGGTTAGGAAGCTAGCAGATTTGAGGACAGTGTAACTGCCAGAAGGACAGTGGTGACAAGTCTCAAAGAATGGAGCCAGAAAATAATGCAAATCTTCAACCTGATCAGCAGTGTAGTAAAGTGAGAGAAATAAAGAAAAATGTAGGAAGTCTTTCAGAAGGAAAGACAGTCAAAATAATGACAAAAACAAACTCTGGAACATGCTCAGGGAAAAGGAGGGAGATTTTTGGGGGCAGTGTTATCTGGGAAAAGAACTTTGAATTGCTATGAAGGGACCTGTCCACCGGGGGGGCTTTTCTTCATAGACATAGTTGCATCCTGGGCTGAGCCAGGTGGGGTTCATTCTAGTTCAGATGAGTGGGTTTTAAAGTCAGAGCTGGATCCTGAACTGTCTGTCAGCTGAAGAAGTGCTGCCTCCAGTAAGCGCTTCTCTCCACCCTGGTACACTCTTTACTGGGAGCCATGCCACCCAAACTTGGCTCAGCTGGCAGCTCCTCCTTCTCCTGCCCACTCAAGCACAGAACAACAAGTCCCCATCCCTAGAACTGCCTGCGAGTTTGGCAGCTCACCCGTTCCTGCACCTCCCTCCAGCAGTGATTTTTCCTCCCAGCAAAAGCAACCCACAGGACCACAAACGTTAGTTTACTGCTTGGTTCTTAAAGTTGATGCTCAGTGACAGAATAAGCTTTGTGCTTAAAAAATAGAAGTGTCCATCTCACAGAAACAATCCCAATGAACAATAACGTTGTTGACATTCCTCAAAGCGTAAAGGCTGAAAAGTGAAAAAATTGTAGCATTACAATATCTACTCCTGAATGGCTTTCAGGTTGCAATTGAAGGACTGGAGCAGTGTGATAACTAGTGCCAATATTCCTCACTCCATGCCTTCTCTGCATATTATGCAGAAAGCTCCGAGTTTGTTAGGTTGCAAGGTATGGTACCTTTTTTTTTTTTTTTTTGTTTACTAGGTCTTGAAGTATTCAGCAGTCAGTGGAAAGATTCCTGCTGATTACAATGGGCTTCCATCAGCACCACCCCCCCACCCCCCCAAAAAATAGAAGAAGAAAAGGAGAGATTATATCAACATCGAATCTAAAGCCAATGAAGGGGAAAAAAAATCTATAAACACTTACCTACATCAGGTACAATGTTAATGAAACTCTGAAAATGCAATCCTTTTAAAAAATAAATATAACTAAAGCTCTTTCAGTAGTTTTATCCCATTATTTACAGGGCGATAAACATCGCACTTGGTTTCTGTCTCATGCAAGACTTTGAAGAAGAGATAGTGCTTTGTGGCATACAAATCACTAGAAAAAAGATCCAAGACTGAATAAAATAAGCTTGAAATGATTCTCTAGATGGAGGTGCAGCTTTTGCCTACAGCGTTAATATATTACAGTTTGGCATCTCTAAAATATAGCTGTGAAGAATGCTGTGAACCTGCTAATTAACAAGACTCTTTTCCTCAGACATTTCATTAACCTAAACTTTTCAGTTTTCTGTAGATTGAATGCATGCATGCCAGTTTTTAACCTTTGTACAATGGCTCCTAATGTTATAATTAATTTATTCCCACTAGCAAGAGGAGAATATTGGGTTACAGAAGTAATTCAAAATGAGTCATGCATAATTTATACTGATCAATATTGTCAAGTATAATATTTTATTTTCTCTGATGACTTTTCATTTTATAGAAATAATGCATTGTCAAAAATACAGAACTCTAACATTTAATTTATCATTTAGCTTTAAATAATGCACAGGCAAATATTTAGAAGGGTCCAGAGGAGACATGAACATAAAGAGTTAAAAATAACCTGCCTGCCTGGGTATTTTTGCTTGCCCAATTACCCAGACTATGTCCAGTATCTTCTAACAGCATCCTATGTGGATGTCTTTTTATTTATGTAGCACAAAAACCAAGTCTGGGGTTTTCTGCAGAGAGGTCACTTCTGATCCTTCTGTTGCACATCTGCCTGGAAGGTGAGAAAAATCAGCTGAGAATATTATCCAAGAGTTGGAAAAAGTCACATCGTGTGCATGATGGGGACAAAGTAATGACTACACTCGGTTCCTTTTGACCCTGACGCTCCATCACTGCTAAAGGCCAGTTTTGCTCCTCAATTTCCCCACCTATTGGGTCAGAAAAGGAGTGCGTTTGATGATTTGTACTGTGGACTATTTAACTCTGGTGGGGATTGAAAGGGAGTAAGGCGGAAATTTTCCCTTCCCACAACACTGGGCTGATCACATACGTTTGTTTTGTTCTGCTTTGTTTTTTCTCTCCACAGTAGGTAAAGAACCACAAGAGTTTAGTTATCTGATAAGCCAGGCTGAAAATGAGCTGGCAGGAAGAGGGTGAAAGGCATCAAAATACCTCTTTCCTCTGGGGTCGCAGGGCAACAAATAATAGTCATTAACTCTCCTTTCATTTTTAGCCAAGGAGGGACTGAAGGACTGCTACCATGTCAGTGAGCTGATGAGCACCTTCTGAAATAGGTTGGGACAATCATGAGAAGAACAATTTACTGCTGAGAAATTATCTCAGATTTAATGAAGCTGCAGCCTAATTACACTATATCCCTTGCATCTTGTCCTTCTTCCCTTTTACCTTATTTTCTTCCTTCTGGGTGTTATTGCTGATGCCATTGCTTTGCAGAGCTCCAGGAGGGGAATTTGCTAGTTCGTTGGCTACCTGCATTCACAGGCACCTAAAAGTTGTATGTCAGCTTGCAATGCTTATGATAGATGAAACAGAAGAAGGGCTGTTCTGTAAATAACTCACCTGTGAAAAGCCATCAGTTAATTCACACATTTTTCATTAATTGTTAAGGTTTTGTCTTCTGTGACAGATGCAGTACTAAATATAGCTAGCTGTGTATTTCTTCAGCACAGATATGAGTTGATGTGAATTTCATTACTGATATAATTCCTTGTGAAATTAGATTTAAATCCACATGAGAATGAGGCCTTTATTTAATGGGCAAAGGAGGCAAGAACACTCCACATCTGGGAAAATAAAAGATACTTGTATAACAGGTAGTTGTTTAAGATATGGTAATTAGGAACTTAATGTGTTAGTAAAAAGGAATTGAAGGAGGTGGATTGATACTTGTTAGAAACAGGGTGTAGTAACAGTTATTGACGCAGGCTGTTGCTCTCCGTGTTTTGTATGCCTATGATTGGGTGAGCTCAGAAAGAAAGAAGACTCTGAGTAAATCTCTGTAGGCAAAATAAACCCTATTTTTCTTGTTAATGTAGCAGGTTAATATTAAAGTATTTGGACTCGATCTTGGCAGTACATAGACCTAAACTTCTTATTTTAAACAACTGATTGTAGGTGCTCTTACCCTCTTTTTTTTTTTTTTTTTTTGTTTCTTTTATTCTGTTGTGTCTTTTCTGAAGCAATTTTTAATGTAATGCTTATATATTGATGTCATCACAGTTGGAGAATTTTATAACAAGAATGTTGTTGTTATGGCATCCTTTCCCCAGCTCTGCCCAGTTTGGTAATAAATAGTTTTTCAGGTATTCAGTTATGCACAGACTGTTTTGAATTAATGGTATTTTTCAGTGTGCAGATGGCTTTGGTTTTCCTGCTTTAGCATTCATTTTGTTATTCCCCTTGTGATTGTTCTGGCTTAATTGGTGTTTATTATATAGCACTCTCCTAATTATATGCTTGCATATTGCAAAGTTTAGGGGTTTGAATGTCTATTACATGCCTATTCTGTAGCTCTTCATAAATTTTTTGCAATATGATTTGACACTGTAGTCGTTCCCGAGAATAACATTAAAACTATTCTTAATGTCTTTCAACTTGTTAAGGATGGTACTTCAACTTTGTTTTCTTTGTCATTCTTATTCCATATTATTTTGCCTAGCACTTTGGGAAAGTGAAATGAAAATTGCAGAATGGCAAGAAGAGTAAGCAAGCTAGTAATTATCTACTTTGTATGCTTATGTTGTGAAGTATTCCATCCTGAGTGTTTTGAAGATTTATGGATGTGTGCTTATTCAGAAGTATGTAGGGTTACAAAATTTTTTCTCAATAAATGGTCTTGTGCCTGCATCGATATGCTCAATTTAGACCTTGTCGCACCTTTTTTTTTTGTCATTAACAATGAAAGAAGCTGAAACTCCTGTCTAAGTGATAAACTATGGTTTTACAACATGGCCGAATTGAATTGGGAAAGAGACTGGCTTGAAAATAATAGCAACAAAAGCAGGAAAGAGCTTGTGCAGAACCAGCTTAGTTCCCAGATGTAGTCCATAGCATACCCTCACGAACAGTCATCCTAGCTTAGTTGAGCCCCTGGCTGCTGTCGCTACAGTTACCTGTCCCAAAGCTAGCTAGTTTCAAGGTTAAGCTGCCACAGTTGTTGCATGCACTGTAAGCCTCCTTTGAGTCAGGAAATCCCTGCTGTGGTTGGAGCAGTTTGCAATCTTACCAGTTGAGTCAGGCTTTCTGCAGATCAGTCTCTTCAGCACTTAAAGCTTTCTCGCCCAGCTGCTTTTCTCAGTTTGAGAAGCTGATCGGAAATATCCCATGTCCACTTCTTTTTTGGTTTGTCCTCCCTGCCCCCCTCCCCGCTTTCCTCATTGTAATTTATTGCTTTCTAATCTCTGCCAGCACACTGTTAAAGGGGTAAACTGATCAATGGAAAAATCTGTGTAGTAAAAATAAGCCACCTCTGAAACTTTTTTAACCCAGTAATTTACAGAAATCTCTCTCATTGACTTCCAACCAGTTGTATGGGATAACTCGAGGAAGATGAAATAAAGCAGGAGTATGAGAATGGCCTGCTTTTATTGCAAGAAAGAAACATGTTTTAAAGCACACCTTTAGTCCATATTTTAGGTTTTCTTTGAAATCATTACAGCTAGATGGTAAATAGTAGGCTTTTGTGAATCAATACAAAGATGCCTGGGTATGTGCCTGTCGCAGTGTTTTCATTACAGCAGACAGGAGGCATATTTCCAAAGAATATAATAAATCTTCTTGTCTTCTGAGGTGTCTATCCTAAATATTTTCACAATTTTTTTTTCCTATCTGAAAATAACATTCAATTGTTCATGTTTGTTTTAGAAAGAGAATATGAGTAACAGAATATTACAGTTATTATGACATGTCAGTAGGATTTATTGCTACTTGGAAGTCATGTAATAATAGGAAAAGAACATGAATCCAGAAAGAAAACAAAATAAGATTTCAATTTCAGTCTACCATGACACTTCAGCATTTTCTGGAGCAAATTAGAAAATTTACCAACAACAAATTCCAACTAAAAAAAATAATAAAACTGTAGGAATTCTTATTGAAGCCGATATAATTATACGTAAATATTTGTTTACTCTAAACACTTTTTTGGCAAGAAAACTGCCACAATATAGCTATGTGTATAAGTAAACAAGAGCATTCAGCGATGGTCTCGGAATTTTGCAGTTCAATAAGCTTCATTGTGCAAGTATCTATGATCAGTTGTGTTATCTATTAAAGTAATCTGGTTATCTCTGTGTGTTATGGTCTCATGACATTTTTCCAAATCCAGTGCATTGCAGCTAGTAAAGATGACAGCAGATCTACTTTTTCTACTATTCTCTGAATTTCACTCTTTTCAGTTGGATTCCTTATTAGGTGTTTTACTCATTAAATAGCTTCCTCTCCCATGTCTATGCTTTCCATATGTGAAAGCTTTCAGTATCAAAGCACTCTACCCTTTTGCAAACTTCTGTTAAAATGAGCAGGAATTTTGTCTGATTGCAAAGCACTGGGAAAGGCCTTATCTGAATGCTGCGTAACAGCTCTTCTTATCTTTCAGGCTTCCCAGATTGAATTGCTCTGCAAGAGTTTTCTTTTTTAAGTTAAAAATGTGCACATAATTTTCATTTTTCAATTATCTCTAATACATTGGAGGAGTTTTAATTACTGAAAGAGGAAGAATGCAGAAAACATTTTTTCTAAGTAGGCGTTCCTTTTATCTTATTAGAGCCATACAGAGTGTTAAAACAAAAGGATCAGAAACTATAAAACAAATTCCAAGAGACTGATCATTATAATCAGGTTTTTTGAAGTTGAAGTGCTAAAATTATCAGTGCAAGCAATGACTAGCTCTGATTACATCCACTTGTGTCAAGAATTCATAAGCAGTAGAGGTTTATGAGCATGAACAGTTTAACTAAAGAAGTTCGTATCAGAATTAATGTAGTTGTTTCCTTAAATTTATATGCTTTTATTTTACCTAGTAGAAGACAGACTTTTAAAAAATAAAATATTTTAACTTACAGGTAAGGAGAATAGATGATAAAGAATGCAGCAAAGCTGGAGAAGAGTTCAGAATCTGGGAGTGTAGGAAACATATGATTTATGTAGATACAGTATAAATATGCATGCCTACATGTCTGTGGAGAATACCATTCAATGGAAAATGCTGCAGCAAAAGGCAGTGGAAAAGTCAGCAATGTTTCTTCTGTGTAATGTTCTTGTATTGTTTTCTTCTATAGAGGAAAAAATTCTCGTGTATTCTGGAATGAAGTTGTATGTGTTTGGAAGCAGGGAGGAATTCAGGCTCATCTATAGAAAAAAAAATACAGCATTTTCGGAACATATTCTGATTCTCCCTACTGCTACTGATGGTGCTAAGTTTCCTTTGTTACTGATGGGTTAAGACATGGAAACCATAAGTAACTAAGGGTTTGTAGCATTTTCTTCAGGCTGCTCCCCAGGGCAGTTTTGTGTCAAATGCTGCAGAACGAATCTCCATTGACTCTGTCCCTTCCTCATGGTGACACCTGTCAGCAGCCAAAAAATTGTATGATTCAGAGCTGCTGAGATACCTGTTGTTGCAAGAGCTGTTGTTTTATGGGATCAGAATGACTGCAGGGAAAAGGGGCAAGGACACTAAAGGAGTTCGCTAATGAGCATGTACTGTATATGTGTATAGCTAAATGTAATATGCTGTAAGCTGTTTGCCTCCTTTTGTGAATTAATGTACCTGTTCACTGATTTGACTGAGTCAAATCCCAGTCCAGGTGTTGTCCCTTCAAGGGGAAAGGTGCTGTCATGACGGATGTCTTCTCTGTCTCCCTTGCAAAGGGGCTATTGTGGTTTATATCAATAGTGCTAGGGTGCCAACATGATGTCTTCCGTTATCTTCATATGGTCTGTTATGCACTACTGTAGAAGTTATACATAACTCTTTGGTAAGAGTATGAAATCATCCTAGTAACATGTCCTTGTCCTAGTTTCATATAATAGTTTTCATATCGAGCATAACTTTATTTCAGCAAGCTAGTAATATAGCTAGAAATATCAGGCATATATATAATATACTATATATATTAAAAAAAGGAGTCTGGAGAGGTGCAGTTACCAGCAAAACAAAAATGTATGTTACATATGGGTGATAGGCTTCCATCTGTCAGCCCATGTTAAAGCATAGGCCTCTGTTAACCTGGGTAGGCCTATAGCAA
Source organism: Morus bassanus (assembly GCA_031468815.1). Classification (NCBI taxonomy): domain Eukaryota; kingdom Metazoa; phylum Chordata; class Aves; order Suliformes; family Sulidae; genus Morus; species Morus bassanus. The sequence goes on from CM062568.1 coordinate 112,346,402, forward strand.
GGCTTTGGTAGTCTTTTATCTGGTTTCAGCAGTACTTATACCTGGAGTATCACCGTGTTTGCCAACACTGGGAAAAGATTTTCACCCTCCTAGTCCTGTATCCCTGTGTCTGACAGTTGCTTTAGCTAGCTATGTGAGGAAACTAGATCAAAATCATGTTTGAGAGGTACCCTATTGCTCTATATCATTGCTGGTATTTTCTTCCTTGGGAACCTCATTGGACACCAAAATTTCCAGAACAGGTTTTTCTGCTCTAGGCTAGGATGATAAGGAGCAGAAACTCCTGAAAGCAGTTAACATGTCTATGATTAATACTACGCTATCTCCTAGACTTCTTAAGGAACAGGGGGACCTCTCAGTATTGGTCCCCCAAGGAAGAAGGGAAGGGCACCCTACGTACCTTTTCTTCATGTAGTCCTATCAATGTTTCTATCTAGGACTATCCATAATTGGGGGGAAAAAAATGCTAGTGGTGGAAAGCATTGCCCAGTATTTAGGGCAGTGGCCTAGGAATCCAGAAATGAAGATTCAAACTCATGGCTGCAGACAAAGGGTTCCCCTTCCTCTGCCTCAGCTCTCCACCTGTAAAATGAAAACCAGTGGTATTCCTCTACCTCCCAGAAATGTTATAAATACATTAAGGCTTGTGAAGCACTTGCAATTTAGTGATGGGGAATGCAGAATTATAAAAGATAGAGTTCCTTGTGAAAAAAAAAAAGCTTTTTGCTATTAAGGAATTCTCTACTCCTGACAATCAGTTTTAGCTGACACTGTTCAAGTACTAGAGCTTTCAGAGATGTCTGCTTTTTTTTTTTTTTATTATAAGTGCTATCAACATTTAAAAGTTAGTCCAAGCTGTGCTAGACTCTGACTCAAATTAAAACTTTTACCTTGTAAGATTCCTCTGTGTTCTCTGCCTTTTGCAGTCATCAAACTTAAAACTGGACATACTGTTAACAGAGATGATTTACCCTAAAACAAGGTTTGTGAAGGGAACCTTGTCTTCCCCTTCCTCCCACAGACTTGCCAGCTTTCTTGTTGCTTGATCAATCATACCTTACAGGGAAATATTTTCATGGTTTTACTAGGAGGAAGTTAATCTGCACTGGTAATGGGGAAATCAGGCCAGTGGCCATTCCCACCTTGGAGGAGAGAGTGGCTGGGCTCAGCTCAGCCCTACTGAGCTGGCAGGAGAGCTCTGCAATTCCCCACCACCTCTGCTAATTGAGTGCTGTGTTGGGGAGCATGGCATCATTAAGCTGTCACAGACAACACAGAATCAAAGCTTTAAAAGCCTAATAAAATATTAGGCATCAGCTGTTTTCACTTGGGTGAAAAAAGTCGGTGTCTGGACCCTACCCCTGCCCTGCCTGTTGCTGACCCCAGCCACCTTCCCCAGCCTGGCTGGCCTCACTGAAGGCTGCAGGAGGTGGCTGGCTGGGGAGGGATGGCATTGCAGCCTCTGCCCCCCATATTGCCTGGCACAGCTAGATCCACCATGTTTTATACTGTTCTTGTGAATTATAATGTCACATACTTCCTTGCAAATAATGTTCCCAAGGGTTTGATAATTTTAGGAGGATATATTAAGCCTGCCTTGTCTTCCTAGGTAGCAGTGCCTCAACTTTGTTTTTTAATATATTTCCAAGTAGGGGGGGAGATGACAGCTAGCAGGTGATGAACAGCTCCCTCGGCCCTGTGCGCCTGTCGATGGTAGGAGAGATATGTAGCTCCTGCCACGAGGCATTGGTGCACCAGTGTCGGGAACAACACACCACGAGGTGTGAACAGCCTGGCTCCAAGCTCTGGCAGAGACTTAGCAGCCGAGAGCAAGGCCGTCACAGCTACTTGCTGTGATAGCACTACATGGCACGTTCGCTCTCCAAATCCTTTTGGAATCAGAAGCAAGAACATTTCCACACCTCTGTGTGATTACAGAGCTGCTTCTGTAAACAGGTGTAGCAGAATTCGTTTCTGATGCTTGGAGAATTTGATGGATGCTCTGGTGGCCTCTCACATGAAATCTTCATGATGAGACATTCTCCATTGGGAATACTGAATAAGTAAAGTTGTCAGGGTTCAGTCTCGTACCACGTGGATTTAAAAGCTAAATTATATAATCAAATAATGGCTTAAGGTGGGAGGAATTGTTTTGAGAGGATTCTTTTGGACCGGGGAGCCTGGTTTATTTTTGTCTCATGTTTTAAGATTGTTTGGTAAACTATTTCACACACATGAGACTTTGTACTTCAATGGGCACTCAGCTCATATTTTATATGGCTAATTTATTCGATCAGAGATCCAAATATGCTGAAATGTTGCTCCGAACAATATGCAGTCTAATACGTTCTATAGAATTAAATAAATGTAAGCCTGTCACTTTAAATATATGGAAATCTCTTGACTTTAATGATACAATTGCAAGACTTTCTTACAGCCGCAAAGCACATGACTAATCTGGACTGAGTCTTTGAAGTGCAAATTGTACATTTCCCACCAAACACTTGGAGTAAAAGATGGGGAAACATCAATTCACACTACTGACAAAAAAAAAGACTCCAGTTTGTCACAGGAAGAAAGGTTTTAAATTTGCAATTTTCATCTACAAGATAAGGTGTTAATGAATTTTATATTTTATCCAGATGGGTATGTAAATTTCTTCTGAACTTTGTTACAGAGCGTCTATTGTGCAACTACTGAAAAAGGTGGAGACTGTAGTCAGTTGAGGGGAAAAACATCTAATTTACCTTGTCATGGTGTTTTTTGTGTTTGGGTGGTTTTTGTTTTGTTTTGTTTTGTTTTCCCCCTAGTTCTTTCATGGATTATGACACAGGAGCCTTGTCCAATGCTGTGATTGAAATCAGTGAAAATTTTCAGTGGAGAGTTTCAGATCAGGCCAGTATTGGAAGAGGCAGAAAATCTCCTTTTGAATTTAGTCAGAGTAGACAATGTCCAACACTCAGTTTGGTTTTCTTTAGATAATAAACCACATTCAATAAATTAAAAAACATCTATTGGGAGAGAGGTGGAGGGTTCTGTATAAATAAACTTGATCCTGTGATATAAGTTGCCACTAATGGCAGACAGTGAGTATTCATCTACTTTCTATAGCTTATTCTGCTTCTACAGGGAGCAAGAGTTAATTTCCTAAAGACAGATCTATTTTAACAACAAAAAACCCCAAACTGTTGAACTACCATGTACAAAAGATTTTATTGTAAGGTCTGACCTCTGTATAAGTTGAAATACTGCTTTACATCAAGAATAGCTGAGTAATTTGCAATAACCTAATAGAAATCTTAAACTATCCACAGCTGTAGGATTCCACTTAGGTTTAAGTGGAATATCCTGTATTTCAATTTGTGCTGCCTATTGCCTCTTGTCATGTCACTGGATACCCCGAGAAGAGTCTGGCTCTGTTGTCTGTACACCCATAATGCCTATGTAATTATGATGAAAGTGTTTTAAGTATTTGTAGCTCCAGATTAGAGTAAGGTGACCAACTGATTTTGTTCTCTATTTATTCCATTTCCTTATTCAACTCTGTCTCTTAGGTTATGACTTTTGTTTTGATGTATGAAGTTGTGTTATAGGAATTATGTGACATGAAGTTGAAGCCTTTATTAAAATGTGAGGAACAATCAGCTTTACAGAGCTACTCCCTACAGCTAAGTCCTAAGAACTATTTCATATCTGAAACACACACAGTTTAAGTCATAGTTAGCTGCATGCATCTGGCTCTTCATAGTAAAGCAATCCCTGAAACATTTGAAAAATTTTTCTCTGGAAACACTCTTCAACCATGAATTCTATCTCCAACTACTAGGAATTTTTCAACTACAAACCATTTTCTAAGTGCAGAACTGAGTCCAACCTAGATCTATCTCATCTATGGAATAAATCACCACGACGAATTTCATGCTTGGCTACAGCAGCGTAAATGTAAAGTAGATTCATTGAAGTCAACTGGGTAACTGCAGATTTATGCTGCCATTAGTGAGAAGTGATTTGCTGGAAAAGTTTGCTTTTTCACTCCCTCATTGCTACAGTTTCTACACCAGTAAAACGTGTAATAGTTATTATTGAGCCTTAGTAGCGTTCTCACAAATTGCAGAGATAAAACTTGCCCAAATCAGCTACAAACAGTTATTTTAAGTGCTTCCTTCCTGTAGGTAGTAGGAAACGTGGGTTTCCTAGGAGGATGTAGGTTATGGAGTCAAGCTGTTTCTCTGTCCAACCATTCCTTTGAAATGTAATTCTTCTGTTAACGAAGATAGTATGGTCTTAGAGAGTAGATCCTGCATCTTGTGACAGTAGGTGCCACAGAAGAGACAGATATCGTTAGCTGACCCCAAAGGACAGAAAGGCTGTGGGGTGAACTTAATCTGTACTAAGTACCAGAGAAGCCACAAGGGAGAAAGATGTTACCAATGCCCCACTCACAGGAAGACTTCTTCCAGAATTCAGCTGTAGTTATTACACATCAGAGAGCTCAAATATGAAACAACATCACACAACACTTGGCTTCATGAGCTTCATTATTCCTGTTAATCAGCTGACTGGTAAACAGTAGCTTCTCTGAGTTAATACTATCTTCTTTGTGTAGCTGGGGGAGAACAAAAGCATATCAGAGAGGTGGTGGGTCACTGCAAATTGCAAAAGGACTGTTTGGGTAATCCATTCTTGCACAATTATTCTCCCTATTCTACTAATATGCACAAACAGTAGGTCTCCTAGCTGCCAGCAGCACTGGATTTGGGGGTCTCTTGCAGGATGGAGTAGTGGGGGAAAGATCCTAAGAAACTTCAGCCTTCACCTCTTTTTCAGGTCCACGTTTATGGCAGTGGCCATTTATGACAGAGTCCATTGGAAGAAAAGGGCAATGGAAAAATATTTTTCAGGCCCCACCTGAAATAAGTTAAATATTAACTTTGACGTGGACATCTCAGGAATGGCCTTGTCCATTAGTATTTATCACTCTAATAGTTATCAAGCCTGGTAATGCTATACTTCTTCTGTGACAGCTGCTATCTCTATTGCAGCAAATACAATGGATCAAACCCCCTGCATTAATTCAGCAGATTGATAGTGTACTTTAGTTTATTGCAATCTTACTGGTCTGCCATGTATATCTGCCCTTGTGGCTACCTTCCCTTCTTCGGAAAAATACTTTCAATCTAGCAATTTATTGCCCAGTGCAATTCTTAAAATGCCATATAAAATTGAATCTTAATAACACAGTTGGTAATAATCAATGACCTTTTAGGAGATATTGTGCCAATAAGTGGTTACAGACTATCTTGCCTGAAATACCTGCAATGATCCTATTCTTTCTCCAAATATCTGAATACTTCTTCCAGGAATTTAATGAAAACTTCACAGGCTAGTAGACAGGGCAAATAATAGTCTCTCTTGCCTTTTGATTGTGGTATCTGGAAAGAAGGTTTTTGCATATATAGATTAAATTGTATAATTTTGTATTATGAGAGACCATATACAGAGCCATCACATCTAATATAGGCTCTGGCTGCACTGAGATTTTTTTAAAGTGAAATTTCCCATACCCCAGCCACCTTGCGCTGGGTTTGTCTGGCTACACTGAGTGGAGCTACAGGCTTGCCTGGCTGAGCGCCTCCCCTGAGGTACCAGGTGAGTTAATATAGCTAAAGCTTAAGTCTGTGCTTCTATGGTTTGATTGTTACAAATACCCAAATTAACTAGATTAAAGTTACACACAATGCAATTACTGTTTGGATTGTGTTTCAGGCAGACACTGGAAGAAGGATTCAGCTATGAGTGTCTGTACTAGAAATATCAGTTTATGTAAGTGGAACTAATTGTGTGAATTTAGCAGTGGGTAACTGCCTTTCTCAGGGAAACAATTCCATTAGTTTAAAAACTGTTTACTAAAAAGGTGACACTAGGATCAGCTTATATCATAAGCTGCCATCTGCAAAATGTTAAGCTTCATTAAAAGCTCAGTGTCCTGTGTAGCACATTTGACTTATTTGAATGGTGTTCTATGAGACAACTTAAGAGAGGAGGGAATTGCTCTCCATATGATCTCCTTCAATTCTGTCCCTAAGCAAGGACCTAGACCAACTCTGTGGAACAGGTTACTGGGCAGGCAGGCAGGAAAGGATCAGGAAAAGAGAAAATACATGGAATAACTTAGCAAGTGTTGTGGGTTGCCCCCAGCCAGCAGCTAAGCACCCACACTGCCATTCTCTCTCTCTCTCTCTCTCCCCATGATGGTGTGGGGGAGAGAATGGGAAGAGGAAAAAGTGAGAAAACTCATGGGTCAACATAAAGACGGTTTAACAGGTGAAGGAAAGGGACACACACACACACACAAACAAACAAACAAATAAAAAGTGATGAAAAAGCAGTCATGAACCACCTCTTGCTAGCAGACTGATGCCCGGACAATCTCTGAGCAATGGCCACCTTGGAAGCCAACCTTCCCCCCTTCCCAGCCCCTTCTTCATGTGCCCCAGGTTTTATTGCTGAGCATGCTGTTATGTGGAATGGAATATCCCTTCAGCCAATTCAGGTCAGCTGTCCCAGCTGTATATCACCTTTCAACTTCTTATCCATCCCCAGCTTGCTTACTGTGAGGACAGAATGGAGAAAAAGAGGAAGGCTTGACTCTGTGGAAGCCCTGCTCAACAATAGCCAAAATATTGGTGTGTTATCAACACTCTTTTAGTCACAAAACCAAAACACAGCACTATACAGGCTGCTGTGAAGAAAGTTAACTCCATCCCAGCCAGACCCAGTACAGCAAGAAAGCACCGTCAGGGTAAAAAGAAAAGATGGACGTCTATGTTGAGTTTCTGATGTTCCTAGAGTAGGAGAAACTCTGTGATATTTGTCCCTAATCAAATCCTGTATAAATAAAAGAGAAGTTCAATGCCCAGTTCTTGATGTTTTCTAGCTCAAGAATAAGAAGCAGACATGATTTTAATTTTCTAATGATCAAGTGAAGATGACTTATTGAAAAGCATCTGCAAGATGCTTTTGGAAAGAGTTTTGATACTTTTCTGAATATTTTTAGATTTTTTTCTGTGGAGATCATTCTTCATTTTCAACATGAAGTAAAATGTTATCTACAGATGGAAACTGTTAAGAAATATGGCTTATCCTGCCCTTGAGGGTAAAGATGTTTTTGTTTTAAACAAAAAAGCCAGATTTATAACAGTGTGCAAGTCCAGAAAAAGGTGCCTAACACCCTTTTTACATAGGACATGCAGGTTATGTATTAGGATTGTGCAACAAATTCTTCAGTGGGAAAGGTGGTCAGTATCTTTTTTGCTGTTTAGTTATAAAGTGTATTTCCAGTGCTACATCCACTACTTATGACAGTCTAGCACAAATAATTGTGATAATTAATGGCTTGCCAAAAAGCTTTTCTTTCTTTTTTTTTTTTTTTTTCTTTTTAAATTTATTCAAAGGGAATTTTAAGCAGGCACTTTCAATGCTCAGTTGAAAATATATCTTGGCAGACACTATTTATCTGCCCCACTACTTGCAATATAATAAACAAAGTTTGATACACTGCAGAGAGAGAATTGAAAAGGAAGTGCAAAACATTAAATGGAAGTATCAAAATGCACTGAACTCAGCAAAATGCATGGAAATACATCATATTACTGGTAAGGTGACAGTGGAGTGAGGGTTTCCTAAACCAGCAGTAATAGATTTGTAGCCAATGGAATACTGATTTTCTGTTGGAGACATAATCATGCGCTTCAGAAGAGTGATATAAATCCAAAAGAGACTATCTTTTCTAACCATAGACCCTTCTGAATAAGGGGTGTGTGTGTGGGTGTGTGTGTGTCTAAATGTACTCCAAATATTAAGCCCTTGCAGTTATTTTTAATGAAGTTAGCTCTTGGTGTAAAGTTGAGGATGATTTATTTATTTTTGTGATGAAATAACATTGACATTTAAGGACTCTATCGAGTTACATTTGATATGCATGGTAACCATGACCTGACAGTGATGGTTTGGTCCTGCAGCCCACTGAGTGGATAGATTTCTCTTAGTTTAATTACAATGAAGGATGAAAACAATTAGCAGGATCAATTCTGTCCACCTCTTCACTGACATAGATATAAACTTCTGGACTTCTGCCTTTTGGGTGAATATCATTCCTACTATGACTGACAACTGGAGAATGTCCTTCTTTGTTTTCTCCATTTTTATTCAGATCAGTTGCTGTTTGTTAAGTGGCAGATTAGCTATCAGGAATTCTGTGTTCCATGACAGCTTCTGTTATTTTTTGTTTGTTTGGCTGAGGTTGTTTTTTTTTTTTCCCTTAACTTCCACTGTAACTCAGCAGCTCTGTATTTCACTTCCTTGTTTAATAACACATATCTGTCAGGACTGTTTTAAGGTTGAAATCCTTAATGTTCTTAAAGCATTGTGCTACATCTGTAAAATCATGGAAATTATTTTATGTTTGTATAATAATGAAAGTAATAGCATCATAGAAATAGAAGCCTCATTATTCATTGGGATTCAGACTCAGATTAATTGGCATATCAGTTAGGCTTTTTGAGTTGAAAAATCTGACCTAAATATCTTTCCTGTATTCAACCATATCAACCCTTCAGAGCTCAGTTTCCTGATTTAAGGTGTGTATTCCTCATTGTTTGGTGAAATGCAAGAGAATTAAGAGGAGGTGTGGATGGTGGGATGGTTCCTGAGTGTTTGGAAAGAGCTCAGGCAGTCTATATTTGACCCTTGTGTCACAGTCAGAGGAACTGAAACTGAATACCAAAGTACTAGAGAGGTTGTTTAACAAAATCTCTCTTTGATCCTGCCCTACTTTAACAGCAGAGGGACACTGAGGTGAAAGAGGACCGGTTGCCAAGACTGCAAAACTTAAATTGCGCAGCTCCTTAAGAAAAGGAGCAAAAGCTTTATGTTTTTTTTAAGTTAAAAGTTTTAACATCATGTGTCTTCTATAAAGAATAGTAACAGGTTTAATTTTCCCAGCATATAATATGAAGATAAATGCAAAAAATAGAAATAACTGTTACTTCCTCCAGCACTGCTGACTTGATTTTTTTCTTTTTTTAAAATTTTTTTTTAATTGATGGATTAATGTGCATGAGCGGTATGGACATTGCCATACCCACTGTAGTAAGTGATGGGTACTTGCTGAACTGCAATTAATTTGTACCACCTCATTCAGTTGAATTTTTCAACCTACGCTTTTACCTTCTGTTTCCCTTACTAGCAGTAGTTTTCAGGAGCTGTTTTCCTTGCCTGGCCTTCACTCTACTTTTTCAAAACTGGGCCAATGATGTGCAGAAAAGGACTCTCTGAGTACTTGCTGCTAGAGCCCATGTCTCTTTAAAATTTTTGTAAAATATGATCAGTGAGAGTTAGGGAGCATCCTTGAGTCAATCTGAGTTAATATTGCTTCACAGGAGGCAGAAATTAGTAAAATAGAGGTTTGTCCATTTGTGTAAAAAAAATCCTTTTTCCCTCACACTAGGATTCTAGTATTACTCTGAGCCTTGCCTTAAAATTATAGCATACTTGAAATGGATAGATTAGTTCCTTACCAGTGATAAGCTCAGTTACAGCTTCTTTAATAACAAAACATTCTAGTATTCTAGTATTCTAGTATTACTTTGAGCCTTGCATTAAAATTATAGCATACTTGAAATGGATAGATTAGTTCCTTACCAGTGATAAGCTCAGTTACAGCTTCTTTAATAACAAAACAATCCTAATCGCTGGACTTTGCTACCATTCTGTCATTAGTAGCTCTCCTTTTGTAGGGCTGTTCCTAGGGTGTAATGTTGATGAACAGTGTTTTGAATATAGCCTTTGAGAAGGCTTATATCTGTCTTCTATGGGTTTGTGCTACAAAACCAAGTGTGTCTGTCTCCTACTTGTTCTGCTTTTTATTATTTTCATACTTTCATTTGTATTGGAAATAGTAATCTCTGTCCATATGCACCTATGATTACTGCAATTTGTAAAACAAAATAAGAATCCAGGCATGGTTTTGGACAGAAACAGCAAAACTACTGTAGCAGCTTATGTGGAGCTGAGAGAGTTGCATGAGCCTATCTAATCTAATTTCAGAGTTCCAGCTGCTCTGAGGTCAAGGAGGATGGCGAGTGAGATGGAAACAACAACAACAGCAGTAACAGAAAGTAGGAAACCATTAACTAATTGGAAGAGAGAGGTGTCCATCCTTTGGTCAGAGAGAAACCCCGATTAAAATATGTCAAGGGTACAAGCTGAGAAGTTGTTGGGAAAAGGAGAATAAAATGCCTTATCGAACACTGTGATGTGAAAGGGAAGGTTAGAAAAATTGCCTGAGGCAGTACAGAATTATTTTTGACACAAGGGGAGGCACTATTGCAGACTCATACAATATAGCTGAATATCTAGATATAGATAATGATATTAGTATAGGTATAGGCCAATGTTAGAAGATGAAAAGAAGCTGTGAGAGTAGTTTACATAGTGGATAGAGAACTGGGGAAATAGCATTTGTGTTTTCCCTGCTCAGTCATTGAATCTGCAGCTATTTTCATAAGGTTTCCCTAAAGATTCCTCCAGCTTTAATCTTTCATAAGTATATGCTCACAAGAAGGAAGGGTAAAGTCTAAACATCCTATGGTTCTTTTTGCTTGACCAGAACCTTTTCACCATGAAAAGTGAAAAGAATGAACTCAAAACCCTCAGAAATATGGATTGTGGGGTACCAAGTGGTTCAAGCTTAGTGGCTGCTGGGTAGGGCTGAGGATGTAAGCACCAAAGAAAAGCAGAGGTTCATTCTCATAATTTTTCACAAACAGTTATGTTCTGCCCTTTCCTAGAGCAAAATGTGAACTTCCAATTCTTTTTTCCTTCAAGGATGAAACAGCCAGAGGCAAGTAAAGGAAGTCAGAAAAGCAAGGGAACATTCAGGAAGAGGATGATATAACTATCATGCATATAAAGCATGCATCCTCTGTACTGGAATTTTTGAAAAAGCCATTTAAGATGCCAAAAAGTACAGATATTGCCAAGCATGTGGTTCCATGGTATTTTCCGTGGCACATGTGTTCTCACTTTTCCTTTTGGAGGTTTTCCTGTCCAGTATAATTTAACTGCTCAAATACAATGGTCCCTGAAAGCCTACTGTGCCAGGCAAGGCCTGCTGGAAAGCAGTTTGTTCCAGACTAAAGTTTCTAGATGCATCATCAGTATCTGGGAAATGCCCGGTTAGTTGTTTATGTTTGTGGCTGTCCAGCTCATTTGTCCTTATATAGAGACAGAGCATAGGTGCTACGGGACAAAATCTAGCTCAGGACATTCTTGTTCAGGTAGCCTGTCTGGTAGTCTAATCACACCTGTCCTGACAGTGGGCTAGTTCAAAGCAAGAATAGCACACTGCCTTTGTTAACATCAAGGCAAGGGTTGAGACACTATAGTACAGAAACCAAGGTCATTAAAGTGATTTTTACACACATTTTAAGGTCCTTTGATGTGCAGCGGATGGAAACTTTCAGAAAAAGTGTTGCTATATATGTTCTTGTCTACTTTTAGCATGAACTTACAAGAATATATAAAAATGCAATTGAAGAAAAAACAAAACAAACCCGCTATCTCATTAAATTGCATTAGATGAACCTATTCTTTGGAACTTATATCTGTGTAAAACTTTATTACCAACACATGGAATCTTCTTTTCCATACTAGCTGTATGTCCTATAAAACACAAATATAATCAGGAACAAAATGATAGGGAAAGTCTTCATAAAATTGTGCTCACTTGTTCTTCGGGCTCTTTCTCCTGAGCTATGGAATAGGTGGTACGTTGCTTGGTCAAATCTAAGGAGAGCAAATGAACTGTTTTCCTCCTTATTGTAATCTCCCTAACCAGTATATTCATGCCTGTAGTAGAAATTTCCTTTGGAATTTGAAGAAGTTATATTCATAAAGCTTTCTGGGAAGTTGCATAAAAGGAATAATGTTGAATTATCATTTTCAAATCAGAAAGTGTGTTTCAGTAGCTTTCTGACCAGTTATGTCTCAAGGTGTTGTTTTCAGTGATGCACTTCTATTGGTAAAAAGGTAGCTAACAAATATGAAAATTATAGTACTTATCACTGTCTCGCTTTGATTCAGAAGGAGGCATGCTTTTAAGTTATGAACAGTTTGTAGGTAATAAGCTATATTTAATGTAGAGGATCAAGTAAATGCTTTCAGAGCTGCACAAAATCCTACCTAATTAAGTGAGATGTAGCTATTCTGCAGCCAGCTTCTTCCTATCAAAGTCGTTAAAAAGTGTTATGGCATGTGATGTTATTTTCCATTTCATGATGACTGGTTCCATTGGTTTTGTCTGCCATACACAAAACATTAATCTTTCTGGAGTATATATTCATCTATTCCTATGGTACCTTCTTCAAAGCTTTCTATTGATTTATGCTTTTCATCTGTCATTTACAAGTAACTGTTCCAGACCTTGCGATTTTTTTTTAATCTATTCCCTAGATTCCTGTTGCAATTATTATTTTTATTTTTTTTCTATGTTTGTGTGCTATTTTCCAGAATTAATCCTTTTTGCAGCTTTTCTTTTTTGTGTATAATAAGAAAACCTGGAGCAATCACTTGTCTTTTTAATAAAGGACATAACCAATAACTGTGGTGCTATATTTCCAACTCTCCATCTTTCAGAAAGATATTAATGATTTTTGAGTACATCTATTACAGAACAGTAGCAAAAGGAATTGAGGTTTCTTTATACAAGCTCATTCTCTTTGTTGCCTTGACCCAAAAATAGTTTATAGAAATAATTGAAAATCTAGTTTCGCTTTTGGGGGGATTCTCCCTCCCCTCCTCCCTCCCAGTTATATTCCCTTCCTCCTCTTCATTCTCCTTTAAAATGCCTATTTCTACTCTTTTTTAATCCTGCAGCAAGCAGGCTGGTGGCCTGGAATATCTGTAATGGAATAATACACTTTAAATCTGTGTCAATGTGCCAGCAAAGCCAATTGCAGGTCTGTAAGGGTTCAAGTGAGAGGCAGGTGTTTTGATGGTTCAAAAGCCAACAGAAATGCCTCATAAATTGGTTCTTTATTAAGTTAGGTAAGCTGGGAACAATAATTATAAATTTTATTTTCCAATAAAGCTCAAGCAATGCTGTGATACAGAACACTATACACGTGCTCTAAAATGCAATTGGAAGTTTGTTCTCTTCATACACAGCAAACAAAAAGGTTATTGTTATTTTTTATTTTGGCACTCTATGGGGCATACAAACATTACTCTTTCCTGGGCTTGAAAGGAGGTAGCTAGCATATAGGTACCTGACTTGCCCTGCAGCAAAGGAAGAAAGTCAACTTCCCCAGCTTAAGACCAAAATCAAACAACCCTCCATCTCCTAGAAATGTAGTTTCACATATCTGGAAGTGTAAGCAGTGCATCTAATAGTAGTCTGAAATAAATAAATAAACAAATCTATTTAAATTCTCCTTACTGAGTCTTCTACTTGTCCTTAGATTCTTATGTGCATGAATCTGGTCCTAGCAACATTGCTGAGGCTTCAAAACACCCATTTGAAAATAAAAAGGAGTGGAAAAACAGATATGTTGTTGTTGCTGCTGTTGTTTGTAAGAAACATTACATGCCAGAATCCCAATCACTGTTTTGGGGGTGATTTATTTTTCCTAATCCATTTCCAATTGAATTACCACACACCCAGTGAATAATTGCCTTCATTGAGAGCTGCTTACTAGAAAGCATCAGCAATAGTATCTCTTCCTTCCTTTCTCTTGATGCACCTTCATATCTTCAGTTCTACTGTGATGGCTAAAATCACTCCCCTTCCACTACTCTAAAGGTGTAATATGTGCCTAAACAACCCTTTTATTAGGAGCAATCATCAGTCTTTTCTGTTTTGAATTTCACCACCTGTCCATCTGTTCCCTGCAATGTGTTTTCCCAGCACAACATGACCTCCATGACTGGGGGAAGCCCTGAGGTTCTCTCTCTCGCAGCGCAGCAGCCACTTGCATTTGCTCTAGCATTGCGCTCTGTCACTCAACCTGCAACAACCACACCAGTGACAGTTGTGCCCTGAAGAAGACATGGGAGAGGTGTCCCTTTAAAAGGAACCAAAGGCTTGCTTTCTTCTCTGCTGCTCAAAGCCTTTTGCCTTTGAGGCAGTAGAGGGAATGTTTGGAGGGTGTTTGTTCATTTTAAAGAAAAAGTATGCAAATATTAATTTAGTCACTGTGTAGTTTTAGGGTCAGATTACTGGCTGATACAAAAAGAGCACTGACATTTGATTTATTTCTTTTTTAAAGGAATTTTGCTACTAAAGAGCTGAAAAGATGAGCAATGGCTTTTAATTCAGTCGGTAGAATGTTCCTTGGTTTTAGGGAATGGGAAGTGAGAAATAGAGATTATTTATGAATGCTACTGGTCAAAAGAGGTAAAACTAAACCTTTGCTTAAATCTTATGTGCTGACTCATTGTTTGAAGTTATGAACAAAGTGTTCAGAAGCAACAAAAGACAGGTAGATGCTGTGATATTCCCCTGGAAATAAGATTCCCTCAAGCATCAAAATGCTTTTAATGCTCATCTGCAAGGGGGTGATGCAGAGAGTGCTTTTTCATGGGGGGGGCGGGGGGGAATCCACAGTCTCAACTTCACATTTAACAGCCTTGCTTTTGGTATGAAAGGCATTTGACAAGTGAACCCATTACGATAATCAGGAGTGCTGCTCTAACAACTGCTGTCAGGCAAAAAGCTTCTGTTCTCTCCCTACCCCCCTCCTCTCTTTCCTTGCCCACCCTCCCTCCCTTCCTACTCCTTTACTTAACAGCTAAATTCAGTGAACAGACTCAAGCTGTAAATAAATAAGTCTTAAATAAACTGGAACTTTGGGTCCTGGCTTTCAACTTCTACCCTATCCTGTCCCTTCTGAAATAAAAGAAGAAAAAGTTTTCTTTTAGATTATGATTTTGCGTTAAAAGAAGTAGCTACATGAATAAAAAAGGCATTACTACTAAGCATAAGCTTACTGCTTTAAATGCCAGGATACACTAGGGTAGAAAAAGCACATCCAATGTGACTGCAGCTGTATCACCATAGTTTAATGTTACATAGTAATGAAATAACCTATAATGTGTTGCATGTGCATTTGTTAGGCTTCTCCTAGACAAGGAGTATATTGGTACAATTATTTTGGCAAGAAAATCATGCACTTACCAAAATAGTTGGGCTGCTCTGGTAAGTATGTACGGATTCACCTATGTATGTGAAGGTGGGTTCCAACTGCAATACTTCGAACTCTGTCCATTTACAGATTATGGGGTTATTCAACATGTGGTTTTTGGTTAAGCACCTATTCCAAAATTGGTAGCTGTGAGAGTAATTAAGGTAATTTCTTACTATTGAACATTTTCAAAGCAATGTAATTGAGACCAAAATTCGATTTCTTTATTCCCTGCAGTTTTATTTGTGGTTTTGCTTTCCATTTGGAAGTGGAGCCAAGGTCACAGAATATTTCAATAAGCTACAGTCGATGGCTGCTAAATGTCATTCCCTTGAATACAATTACAACTTTAAAAAAAAGTGCATTGTCCATTTGCTCTAAATGCATCTTTGATGGATGCTTCTGTATCTTTGTGATAGATTTCCGCCCCCCTCTCCTCTGTAACTCAATTGGATGAAGTCTTACATTGTTGTAATAATCAATGATGATATAAAATCAATTAGAAATTGGTCTGGCATTATGAAACTTAGATTCTGGGTCAGATTCTAGGTACAAAGTAATCAAAGTGCTTAACCTTCTACACCCTAGGGTTTAGGGGTTAATTTTCACTCAGTTGGATGATTATGTTTGCAATTAGGCAGCACTGTTAGTAGTAGTATAACTGCTTTTGACACAACTCAAATCAAATTATCATTCCAAGTTTTAATTGTTAAGCTTAGTAATTGGAAAAAAGGTAAATGACTCTTAGTTCATCCTGGTAATCCAATACTTTATTTTTTACTGATGTGACTGATATCACAATGATGGGTTTGGTCTTATTTGTCCCATCAGTTTTCTATTGGACGTGTCAGATGCCCTTCAAAATGGGTGCTGCCTTTGCACAAGTAGAATGTAAATCTGGCTTTTAAGTTGATGCTAACTGGAGGGAAAGAAAGAGGTTAGTAGACATGCCTCTAAAAAGAAAATGTGAATCATAGCAGTGATGGTATAGATATGCATATATTCTTTATAGGTTTAATTAGAGATGTTTTTACATATATAGCCTATTCTCCATCCTCTTGTCATTCTGTTGACACAGTCCTACCTCATGCCTACTAAAAATTGTTTAATAAAATTTTGATCCTGCTGAAATCACTGCCAAAACACCAATTCATTTCAGTGTGCCAAATGCTCATACATGAAGTTGAGGCTTTATGAAATTTATACAGATAGATATGCACTAACTTATTGAGAGGAAAGATAGTTGCTCTAGCTGATCTTCCTGTTTTGACTACAGGAGGAAATTTCCTGCTCTTTTTGCTACCTATCAGTAATACTAATATCTTGAAAACAAAAACCCAAAACAAACAAGCAAACAAAACCCAACCAAAAACCCACACCAACCCCCCCGTCAAATCCAAAAAAAGACAAAACAAAACAAAGCCAACAAAAAAACCTCACCAACTGTCCAGAAAGATGCACTTTACAGCACAAATAGGATGACTCTTACAAGAATGTTCTTGAATAGACTGTATGTGTTTAAAAAGACTACATAGCACACAATTGGTACATAAAGGTGGGCATTTCCTCTTTGCTCTGAACAGTCAGCTGTTGATACCTGCCACATTTAGACCTTTATCCTCCAAGAAAACTGAGCAATAAATGCTACTGATCCTGAGTGGCTGGGCCACAATGATAGTAATTGTCTAGATTATATTTTCCTTTCTTTCTGTTTCATGTATTTTCTCTTGCATTTTTTTCCAGCACAAATGGGTCAAAAAAAAAAAAAAAAAAAAAAGTGCAAGCCACCTACCCATCTACTTAATACTGTTAGGTGATATGATTAGAAATGTAGATTTTCTGCAGAGTAGATGGAGAGAAGTTTTTCCTAGGCAGTAATTCAGATGACATTGATTAGAAAGCATGAATACCCACTTGGATGTTTACATTTTAGTTAAATACTTTGTACTCCATTACTGAAACACCTAGAAAAGGAAATTCATCATGCCCTACAGTAACTAATCTTTTTGAGCCTGGATTACCACTGGAAACATAGCATAAAGTTCATATTGCTTGGAGGACATTTTTAGGAGGGGAAGCTGATAAGTTTGTTTGTATGCGTGGACAAATAGCTGCGTTCCTTTGGTATCTTTCTCCCTCAGGCTTTTATCTTTTCTTGTTTTATTTGCATTCAGATCTTTTGCATCTGCTTATATAATTCCAAAACCAGTTGAAAGCCAAGATTTGATTTTGAGTTTTTTTCTTGGCTCTCCCACCAATCTGTTTAACCATTTATTAAGTGTCTATCACAGCAGTCTCTTTCTTACCCTGTACACATATTAGGAATCATTAGCTTTGTCACTAGAGGATAAGCATCCACATGGAAGAGCTCTGTAATGCACACAAGGTGCAGTCTATTGACATTACATCATATGCCTTGTTATATTACCAAAACAATTAAGTTATCTGAGTATCAACACTGCACGTACACATCACATCATTTTTAAATCAAAGCACTTAGAAGCAAAGAAATGAATAATTAAGAACACATAAAACTTACGCTGCCCACACAGTAAGTACATTATTCTTATCAAGATTTTTACCTTACTAGCCTATAAGCTCTTCAACAAAGGAAGGTTTCTGCTGTTGCTGTTCCATACTTGTCTGCTCTCTAACATAATAGGACCATGTCTGTTCCATAGCAAAACAGGAGGAAACCAAGGAAGATTCTTTGTCTTAAAAATAATACACTGTTCATCTAGTAATTTTAATTCTGATCTAAGCTGATCGTTATTCAGTCCCTAATAACTTCTGAGTATAACTGCTTGATCATTGTTTAACTTTGATTTTTACTACCTGAGCAAAAATTTTCTCCTGTGAAAACTGCACTGAGACCATAGATGCCAAGAACTCAATCCGTATTAGAGAAATCTTACCCTCGCTGCCAAATGTTAACCATAAGGATGTTTTTGATTGTCCTGTAAAATGAGCATACCAAACTGGTCACTACCCTGAACAAGCCTCCCGACTGTGAATTAGTGGTTAGCGCAGGGAAGCAAAGAAACCCTTCTCTGCCGCAGCAGGATATGTCATACATTATTTCATGCAGTTGGTCCCATTCAGTTCATGACTTCTGCCACTGGCATTTTAGCTTCCTTCTTCCATGCTTCATCTCTCAGACCATCTGTATAGCAAGGTGACTTATGAGTCTGAAGCCATAGCAGCCTGGATTTTGACATGATCCTATCCATAGTCATGTACTAGTACTGGATATGCTCCAAGATACTTTCACTAAAGAGGCCTGTGTCTTCACTGCACAATCTGTGATGAGCCTAATTGGCACACCTGCTTTCAGGCTGTTGTTGGGAAAACTTGCATGACGTGATTTAAATTGTGTTACTACTCTGAAAACCTTCTCCTAAGCTTATGTTACTGTCTACATCTTAAATCCTGAGACTTCAAAGTCTGTCTTTCCTCAGGTTTTGCTCCATTTTGCAAAATGCTGTAAATGCCTGGCATCAGATTTTGTCATACACGTATAAGTGCTTGTGTATATATATGTATAAATCTCTTAGCTAACAAAAAGAAGCTCGGTAGAAAAAGAAGACATTGTAGAATATACTTTAAACAGTAAAAAATCTTGGAAAGGCTGTGAGGAATTGTATATATAATAAAAATAACAAAAAATGCATATATAATAAAAAAAATTAAAAATCACCTTAGCCTTTCAGTTCTTATAGTCCCTTTACTTTCAGATTAGGCAGTGTGTAAGCTATCACAGTTTAGTAGTTATTTAGAAATTTGAGGGTTTTTTTCATAAGATTTCCATCTGTTCAGCCTTCCTTACTTCTTTCCATTTCCACAGCTGTAATTTGTATTCTTATGTCATAGAAAAGGCATGCACATAAATAGATCATATAAATTTTGATGAACTGAAGACTCATGCAGTACTGGTTTAAGATTCACCTTACCTTCCCCTTGTCTGTCTTGATCATTGATGAACTTTCCCCAAGCCTGTCTTTATTTTGTTCCAATCTCTAAACTATTTCCAACAACAAGCAAGAAGTGGGTCCTTTTTGTTTACTCTTTATGTGAATTATTAGCAATGAAAATTTCCTTTCTGACTGTACTATACCAGTATTTTTTTCCAGAATAACTTAGCTCCACTCCCACAGCAATGCTTGTTCTACAATGGTGAAACAAAGTTTGCTTGTTGTCCTGGAATGCTTATCAATATTTCATGAACTCTGGAGATAATAAAAAGTATTTAATTTCTGGAAAATTTTGTTTGCTGAGATTTACAAAAGGTCAATTCTCTCCCTTCTGCTTGAGAGACCGTAAAACATGAATTTTTGTCCCACTCGCTTAACACTCATCTCTGTGTAGATAAAAGATCTAGTTCTATTCTCATGCTCCTTATTGACCGTTCCTCGCAAAACCATGCTTCTTTGTTTTGGGATATTGCATTCACAATAGCAACTTTCTGAATTTGGAGGACTTCAAATCATATTTCAGTGTTGGGGTGAGGTCCAGAAAAGCTTCCGGAGTTGATGGCCAAGCTGTTGCTTGTAGTGCCATTGAGGCCCTACGCTTACACCCAAGGAATGAGGAGGAGGGAAAGAAATGACCTGAGGAGGAAGATGAACCCACAGGTTAGGTACGCTCAGATCTGGAGTCATGTAAGGATCTGGGTTTAGGTACATAATCTCGATCATTTCTTAATCTGTCTGTCCCGATGTCTCCAATGGCAGAATGCGATTAATAATATTTATCAGCCAGTGGTAGTGGATCACTGAGCAGTCAGAATACGTGCAGTAAAATATAAGTTATGTGTATTGGTAGGATGTCAGTGATTCTGCAGGCAATCATGACCTGGTGCTTATTTTCAGCTGGTGATGGCTGCCAGAAGCCTCCTGGCGAATTCCCAGGAGGACTAATGGACAAACTTCTACGTGCGATGACAATTAACCATTGGAGTAGTTTGCCTAGCGGCACGGTCGATTTTCCACCATTCGGAGCACGTGCTTTCCCGCAGGCGTGTTTTTGCCGAATGGGCACGTCACACCGGCCGGACCGGGTCACGTCACGTGACGTCACGCCGGCCGGACCGGGGTCCCCCGGGCGGGCCGCGGCGGCTGCCGCTGTCCGCGGTGCTGAAGCGGGGCGGCCGCTGCCCTCGGAGCGCGGCAACTTTCCGACTCCGTCCGTGCGTGCGGCCGCATTTCCCTGGAATTAAACTAACTCCTCCCTTCGGCTGCAGTAATTGCACCGCCAGGAGCCTGCGGGAGCGGGTGCCTTCCTCTCGCTCCCCACCCCCTTGGAGTGGTTTCCCACCCCCGCCCCCTTTTCCAGAGCCAGCAAGCTTGCTCCGCCTGGACTCCGCAAACCACCGACCGAGCCTCCCCCGGCGGTGGCGGGGGAGGGGGGGCTTTAATTCCAGCGGGATCTGCCCGCCGCCCTTCCCCGACAAACTTAGGGCACGCCTCCGGCATTTCCCGGGACCGCGTTTCGGGGCTCCCGCCGCCCAGGTAAGAGCGGAATCCTGGAGGTGGGGAAGTGGGGTCTGCCTGGGTTGGGGGGGGGGGCGCGGAGCCCAGGGGCAAAATACGTCCCGGGCAGTGGGGGTAACACGTGGTGCAAAACTGTGCTTTGCTTCCAGTTGGGCTGTTCCAGGCATCCCTCAAAATCTTAACGCCGAAGCTAAGGGGGGAATCAGCAAAGTCCCGGTGTGAAGAAAGGGCATAGGAGTTTTGCTCGTTTATTCTCTTTTACGTACAGTTTAAGGCATGAAAATGCCAAAGTCCTTTATTTTAAAGAATGGATTACAATATACAAAGCAGTTTAGCTCATAAAAGGTATTAGAGTGTAGTAGGTAAATTGGAAATTGCAGGCTTCCTTTATTAATTTGGAACTAGCAAAACATATTCAATTTGGTTGATGTTTATAGTAAGAAAAAGTTAGGCAATGAAAATAGTTGTAACTGGCTTTGGGAGAAGTAATACAAATGCAGATGGGTTTGATGGCACTTCAGTATAGGCATGTTTCACCAAAGGAAAGCTGACCTTATAAATACAAGCTCTCAGCAACCAACACAGCAGGAGGCCTTTCTTTTGCAGTTTTCGTAACTTTGGATAGGAGGAGATATGTGCATTGCATACATATGTGTATAGATAAAAAATTTATGGTCAAGAAGGAACATTAATACTCAAGATGGGTACTTATGTAGGCCTTTAGGATTGCAGAAATAGTCTCTAATTTTACTGTAAAAACCCCCTTGGGTCAAGAATAGCCAGGGTACCAGCTGTAAATTAGGGGAAATAACTATCCTGCTAGCCAAAGATATGGTTTGTTATTTAAAGTTGTTGATACTGGGCCGCTTACTTGAGATTTAACCTTATATATATATATATATACACACATATACTTCATGAATTAAAATACTTGTGGAAAGTCAACCCTATTTTATTCCTAATATTACAGAAATGAATAATGGTAATTAATTGTGGAGTTACATGTTATGTATTACCTTTCAGGTACTTCTTGGCAGCTGGTACATGTTTCACTATTTCTCTGCCATTTTTGTACAGCTGAAGATAGCTGTAGTGCATAGGTGGTTGCTTTTGGTCATTACACAAAGTGTAAGCCAGAAGTACAGAGACAAATTTTTTAAAAGGATTAATTTACTTGTCTTGTGTCTCACACTGGGTGGTGAGAAGTAGATACTCTACTGCAGTTCAAATCTGATGCAAGCAGGTGTTTACCTGCATTTGCCCATCCAAGACTCCATCAACAACGTGAGTCAGAGAAATAAGAATGATTAATATAGATACAGTATTTTCATAAGGATATTGATATAACTAACACTTAAAATTTACATTTGGTTGTCAGTCTTACTTGGTAACAATAATAACCCATGTGCAATTGAAGAAAACTGAAACCAACAGATGTATAGGTTTCTTTTTAGTTAATATGTGGAAATTGCATGTAAGTGTGTGTTTTTCCTCTCTTAAATGACCTTCACCTGTATGCAGAGGATTGCCACCTGATCTATGTGTTGCTCAAGCCTCTGATAGATTACTTACGGTTCACTGTTTCTCTGAGTAGTTATGAATTTCAGTTGCACGTTTTTCTCTGACTTCAGAATGAATCAAAAAATATCTGTGCTGATGTCAGTAGAGCTCTCAAAATCAACAGAGAAAAATGTTTATACTGAGGATTCCTTTATTCCAAAATTCCTAAATTAAGCAGGTTGTAAACAAACAGCAGAATAAATGTGAAAAAATTCCACCATTCCTGTATCCAGTCATATAGAAATGATAAGGAAAAGAAATAACTTTACGGATGAAAGCCATTTTTTAATGTGTTTTTACTAAAATTCAGTAGGATTAATGTTTCCAATGTAAATTTTTGTGCAGGTTCAAGTAGTAGGTGGGTGCTATTACCTTACTTTGTCCCTCATTGATTACTTCTTGTTTGTGCTAAAATTAAGTTTCCCAACTGCGAGAGGTCATCAGGCTTTTTCACAAGTAGCAATTGAAATTGCCTAACATGCCTACAAAACTGGATGCTGAATCATCTCTTTAAAGAATGTTTTGAACTAGTGTTTTTCTTTGTCAGTTATCTGAGCAGTAGTGGAACAGTTTATCTGACACCAATTCCCTTGGAATATGTGGGTTTTTCTGTGGAATAACTGATCTTAATGAATGTGGGGAATTGGCATCAGATTAAATCTTTATCCATGGTTCAGCTCATTGAAAAAACTTAGGAGTGTCTTCAGCTCAGGTGCTCTCCCTTTAAACATTGAAGGTGGAGAACCTGTTACAGGGCCAGCTAGAAATGATACACAGCAACAAATGACCACTTTTGAAGTCTCTACTGATGAAATATTTGAGAAGGAGAAAGCAGTCTGCACCTTTGTGTGGGGGCGGGGGGAATCCCTGGAGCCCAAATACCTGTTTATCTGAGTATCTCAGTCACAATATTTAATTAGTCTCTGATATCCTACTAATGCATATTGAGCTTACGGTGAGCGAGAGAAAAGTCTTTTCAGAAAACAGAATAGTAGTAGCCTTTACGAAAGATAGAAATAAGCAATGTGGCTACAATTGGAGCTGAGGCAGAAGTCACCCATACTGGACAACATGGAAAAGCATAACTTGACATCAGGGGTTAAACTTAGGTGAAAGTGGAAAAATAATGGTAGTCTTTGTCCAAAAAAAAAAAAACCCCTCAGTCAAGGTGTCAAAATGAGGTATTGCTTTTATTACACTATACTGATGCTCAGGCATTGATTTTTCTTTTATCTGCTGGTCTGCTTCTCAATCAGCAAAATTTCTTGATCAGCTCTACCTGGCACCTCACAACTTCATGGGCTTTGACTGGGAGTTGTGGCTGGGTGTCTGGAAGGTAGCATGCTCTCAGCTGTGGGGAAAACTTAATATTAAATACTATGTTGATTTTCACAGCATAATGTTTTCTCCTTTTATTACCTGTTTTAAACCATGATGTGGAAAGTAGCTTTACTTTCTTCATTAGGACAGCTTCCAAAACCCAAGGCCTCCAAGAATGCTAGTTTTTCTTTTAAACATAAGACAAATGCCCCACAGCAATAAATCCAACCCAATGGCTGCAGAAGCATTTCCTTCCCTGTTCGCCCTGTAAACAAGAAATTTCCATCACAGAAATACACTAGCTAGAGCCTAGAATCTGTGATATAAAATATTAGATGAACGATAGATTTAAGGTGACGTTCTCAGGAAGCTTGGTCGGAATAAAGACCTCTTCAGCTCACAGATAGCAAGTGTCTACCTTCAAAGTTAGGTTTTTCTAGCCCTGGTGGATCAGGTCTTTTAAATCACTAGATACAACATTGTTATGCATAGGAAAGTTATTCAAAGAATTTCTTCAGGATTTTGAAATTTACTGGCTATCGTGCTTTTTATCCTATAGAAGTCCAGACAGCTAAACTCTGGAGAGATCCTTTAAAAGAGATGTAAGTGTAATTCCAATAAATACTAAAAACTGCTAGACTGCTCTCAAACCACTTTTTGGTGAATTATGCACTCTCTGAATAGATGAAGGTATGATTGCTGGTACAGGTGGAACATTAACTATGTCATTCCCCTGGGGTTTATGGCTACCTGGATTTTGCATACTCAATGTAACAGAAAAAAAACCTATACAACTGTTCCTATCTCTGTTGGTACTACCACTCAAAAAATTAGGTGAATTTTTGACCTTTCCCATTCTTCAGAGTTATTATGTGCTGGATTTTTTTTCCAAGTCTATCAAGATTATTTTAGGTTAGGGATTTACAAGAATAACTATGCCAGTATGGCTTGATAGTAGTAATAATGTAAAAATATGTAGTATATGAACAATATTGTTATTTAATAAGTTATTAAATCATGATCAGATCTCTTAACTATACTGTGTGATGCCTCACTGGAATGTATTCAATAGATCAACTTCCAGCTAATTTGGTTTTTCTAAAGAGTCCTGTAAAATATTATTATGTACATTTGTAAGTGTACCAAAAAAAAAAAAGGCAAAAGCCAGTAGGGATTAAACTTGCTCTCAGGCACCTTTGGAAATCCTATGCATATCAAATAGCACAACTGGGACTTATTTATTCATGTGTTGGTGGTTATGAAAGGTGGCAGTCTTTGATGAACCTACTCAGATTTTACTGTGCTGCTTGTATGCACCTGAGCTGATGCACAAATCAGACTGCCATCTCCCATCCCTTAGCTGCTCTCCATTAAGACTTGTGAGGCTGTTGATTGCTGCAAGAGACTGAATAATTGATTTCTGTAGCCATGCTCCCATGTCGGGGAAGCTGTAGCATGGTTCTGCTTCTGCGCTCCCAGGAGAGCACAGGGCTGCACAGGTTCCTGACCAAGTTCTAGCAGCGATTTACCATTCCCATTTGTGTATGACACATCCAGATATTTCAGAGCGGTTTCCAGTCATTAAATATACATTATGACACTCATGCAGATAGTTATTATGCCTGCTTTTCTGATGGGAGTAGGGATTTTTTTTCCCTTTTTTTTTTTTTTTTGCTAAGTCAGAGCAAAGGGTGCACCCTGAAAATTCCCCTGCTAAATTCCCCCTCTGGAGAGATGAAGTTAGGGTTAGAGCTTGTTAGCTGAGCCATAGTAACTGCCGTCATCCTCCTAGGCAGCAGGCTAAAATGTGTCAGCATATGCATGCTAGCACTGAAACATCTTTACATTGCTTTGGTCATCTTAGGGGGCTTGGAAGCCCTGCTTCCAGTTTCACCAGACCAAAAGGCACCGGAGGAGTGTCTCAGTGCTGACTTTGCTTTCTCTCTCCACTAAAAGAAGCAAAGAGGTGCTGTAGCCTAAATGTTTGAGGACCCAGGGCAAAACAAATGTAAGTTACATTGACCTCTGTGCACTTCTGATTTGTATTAGAGACAAAACATACCACAATAGCATGTCCAGGACATGAGGCACACAGGTGCTGCACATCACCTTTTATTCCTTCCTTTTACAGAAATTTAATTATCTTATCTAGTGTAGCACCCCCCTTTCTCCTTCAAAGTGTAACAAAAGAAAACACCTCTTAAACCTCACCACTTTCTAATGTAAATGTAGAGCGGGGAAAAGAAATCAGAATAGTAGACGCTTCAGAAAGGTGCTTGAGTTTAAGCAGTGCTTTTTGTCCCTACTCCTTTTTCTCTGCTCTTCATTTGTTGTGGACCCTCATCTTAGAAATGAGTATTTCTCACTTTTTTTGTTCTAACCTTTCAGTACTTTCTCCATGTGTGTCTGAGATCAAAATTGCTATCATCTGAATTTAATTTAGTACAGCTTTCTCTGTGTGATGGGCTGCTATTTCAGGGAGTATAATGCCACTATTAATCATCATAAAGAAAATGCATGAAAACAGTCCAAAATACGTGTCAAGCACTTCAGTGTGATGGATGCACAATAGATGGCACCATTATTATCACTCAGCAACTTGAAAACTTTTGGTCCTCACATTTTCTCCCTTTCAAACATCATTAACTTGTTCATGGGATCCAATACTTTGTGAAAAATATATTACTCTTCTACTCACTTTTTCCTCATCTTTCATGTTGTATTGACAGAGCCAGTTACCTGAAATTTCTTAATGCATTGTAAGTTTACTTCTTAGTGTATGAGAGAGCAAAGAAAACCAGAACAAATGGTTTTATGGAACAAAAGTCAATTATATTGATTTTGATCTGTTAATGCAAAAGCAGATCATATGAATGATTGTAATTAGGAAAGTTATGTTTATTGGTCACAGTTTTATTTACTCCTTGGTTTTGTTCTCTTTTGTGAATCAGAAAGCCTTAAAGACTGAAATATCATAGTGTCAGCTGAATGTGGATGATATACTTCTTTTAGGATTGTTAGAAAAGTGAGGCAGTCTCTGGGTTCAGCAAAGCTTACAACGGTTGGAATAAACTGGATGCGACTTTGTATGGTGGGGGACACAGTACAACTGATGAGAAATGCTCATATAGCCGCACAAACTAGATATGTTCAGGTGTAAACTTACAGCATTTCAAGCACCTGCTGGTAAATGGTGTTACCTGATTGTGGATGCTGTTTTCTGTTAATAGGTAGTGATAGCTGTATTCCTGTTTTAGCAGTGGGGGAGCAGGGCTGGATGCAGTCCATTGCAGAATGGGGAGGGCTATGTGACTTTGGAGTCCTTCTCTTGTGTGCCAGGCAATACGAACCATATCAGGTGCTGCTCATGGTGGTAGGAGGACCTGCTCTTTCTGTAAACGGCCTGGTATATTTAGCCCTAGGGTAATTTGCATGAAGTTGCATGTATGTGGAAGGTGTAGTAAGAAGGAAGCTTACCTTATGCACTGGTAGCACAGTGACACTTGCTTTCTGCCCCTCTGGGAAGTCAGGCACCAGGGTCTTGCTGGAAGACCTATGAGCTGCCTGTGCCTGGAGCCGTAGAAAGATGCAGTGTTTCACTGCTACAACCATGATACCACGGCTCCTTCCCATTTGTGCAACATCTGCAGCAACTGTCTGTCCCTGGTATGCGAACCTAGTGAGATAGACCATTGCAGACCACAGGTTTTCCCACATTCATATGATGTCTTCTCACCATAACCTGCAGGAGACTATACCTAGGGTTGTGTTTTGAATGTGGAAATTGAGGATTATAAATAAATAGGGTTGCAAACAAGACTTCTGCAAGTTTGGTGGTGTTGGCTATTTCAGACTTATCCAAAGCCTGTTGATATTCTGTAACATGTTATATACATATGTTTGAAAGGGTTTGGTTTTTTTTTTTTTTTTTTGGTTTGGGAAAAAAAAATAAAGGGAACTAAATCAGATGCTCACATTTCACCACGCTGCCTTTCATTTTCTTTTTCTTGCAAGAAAGAGCATACCTGATTTAAGAGGTTTCTTTTTGTTCCTTTGTGAGATCTTTGATATTTTGTATTTTTTTTTCTAAAGCGTTGGTCTAAGGATAAATGCCTTGCCTAGGAATCCTGGCTTCCGAGATTGAATTTTGCTGCTGTTTTGTGAAAGGATTGAGCCTGTGAAACCTGAAGGCAGCCACACCAGAAGACAAACAAAAAATTGATTTTTATTTGGTCACTTGTAATGTCAACCAATATTTTTGAGTGGTGGGTGGCAACAGAACTGCTTTCAACCACTTGTTACAGTTTCCACAACTATCATCTGCTCTCTGTAGTGATACAGCAAATTCCTGTATCAGGTACTATCATTTGAACAACTGCAAGGAAAATCTTAAAAGCTAAAGTCATCCAATAATTGAACTTCCTATTGCAAAGGAATTTTTTACATTTTGGGAAAAAACCTTTCTCAGTGTTAATGAGATTGCCATGGATGTACACAGTGTTTCATAAAATTGAAATTGTTAAGTTCCCACACACAAAAGAACAGAAGAAACTATCTTTCTGAAGGCTAAATACCTAGGTTAAAACATATTGGCCTTCATTCAGGTACCATTAATTCACAGTTACAGTATGCCTGTAGGTAATCTTTATTTCTTTTAGCACTATGCATGTTGTTTTCTTTATAGCATTAATCTGATGTTTAAAAAATTCAATTTTAAAAGTTTGACAACTTTTATATTTTTCACTTTAAATTTTAATCAGAGAGTATGGAAGAATCAATAGTTACTTAAATTTTGAAAGGTTCTGAAAGCAAACCTGATTATAAGTTAGTGAATTAATGATTTAGTACATTACTGAATAATCAGTAATTGCTAACTGATGCTCTGAATCACTCTTACTAAATATATTTTGGAAAGTTTGTAATTATACCACATAAGTTTCTGGTGGGCGTGCTTAACTGAAGAAATCATCCTGACATACAGAGGCACATGTCCTGATATCACAAGAAGCTCTGTTCTAGCAACGGATGAGGGAACATGCTCCAGTGGGGAGCTGGAGAGGAGGAGGTGTCTGTATGAGCGTGACTATGCACCTTAGCCTATTTTATACTTCACCTGGAGGCAAGCTTTCTGACCTCCTCCAGTAGCCAGTGGAGGATACAGGGTCTACTCTGCAGCGAATCCCAACTGGAGTCTAATTTTGGTGCTCTCCAGTGCCCTCCCAGTGGGTCCTCTTTCTCTTCACTGGCTATGGAGGAGGCATAGGAAGACTCGCCTCCTAAATTAGGAACTTGGTGTTGGTGGGACTGTTTGCTCCAGCCTTCCCAGCCCCTTCAAAACTAAGTATTTCTTCCTCTTCATAAATCTGTCGTAATGCCAGGAGGGTGGAGAAAGCTTTTGCGTGCCCTGCTGTCTCATGTACTACAAGCCCACTTTTGTAGAAAGGGAGGAGCATGACTTTCCCTCTCGTGCCATAGCACAGTGCATAAAGTATGCCTGCAATGTAGGTGGCTTGTGAACCCTTTCAGGTATCTAACTTGAGCCAGAGCTGGCTCCAAACTGACAGGTATATCTGCGTATCTGTTCTGTTTTCCTCCACCTGGGCTCTTGGAGATCTCGGGTGAGAGTTCATGACTTCTCACCTTCTATGCATAAAGGCAATGGCCACCAGCTAAAAATGAAGACCGGGAGTGCTCTGGCCTGCCTATAGCAGCACTGAAAACCTCTGATGTGGTATGGATGTTGTTAGGCTGCTCTTGTATTGCTTCTGAGTTTAAATAGGAAAAATCTTATCATTACTGTTCATTACCCTGCGTAAACAATCCTGATACTGCAGAGAGGTCCTCATCGGATAGTATCTGGTTCCACAGATGGCCCTCAGAGGGATCTTGTATTTATAATGTCTTTGGTAATGCACTAACAGAAATGAGGTTAAAAAATACAGTCTTCGTAACAGGCAAAGTAAGACATCAGTGATAAATTCAATTATTTTAAATGCATCAGACCAGGTTCTGATTTCAGTTACATGGATATAAACAGGCCTGCTGGTACCATAGATTTCTGTGCATGTAAGGAAGATCAGAATCTGGCTTCAGGCACTTACATTCTCGTTCAGTATAATGCATCCGGTTTAGACTTGGCAATCTGTATTAGCAAAAGTTTTATTCTGTCCTTGGCATTTCTTCAGGCGTCAGTGATTCCCAGTGATTATAACATTCAAAATACTTTAAAGGACATTTTGTGGTTTTGGTGTTTTGTTTCTTTTTTTTTTTTTTTTTCTTTTTCCTTTTATTTGTGCCTGGCTATGTAATTAAGCATTTTACATACCTGCCAAAACTCTTGTATCAGATTTCCATTTCAGAGAGATCCAACTGATGGGACATATGACCTATCAACTCTTTAATGACCACCACTGAGAAAATAGTTGATGGTGGGTTTTTTTTTGACAATCTATCTCAAATCTATTTTATGAAAGGAGTTTAATGTGATACATTCAACAAAAGGCTGAGTACCACATCAGCTTTTTTTTTAGGTATATATTTGCTATTACTGTCTTCCTTTTATTAGGCACAGTTACAATTTTCAAATGTACAAGAATTCTTGAAGGAGAGAGAAGAATGGGATTATTCTCTAAACCAAAGCACAAGAAATTCCAGTAGGGCAAAATATAGGTTTCAACCTCAAGTATATATGTGAGTCTTCAATTTTCAGACTGTAGTCTGAGCTAGGAATTACTATCCAAATGATGTAGTAATTTGCCTCACTTTATGAGATAACACTTTTCTGAAGATGACTGTTCAAATAATGTATTTATAGCCATATAAGCTATAGGCTGCAGTGTAAGCCACAGACTGGTAGCAACAAGATGCAATGATTATTTCAATACTTTTTTGATAAATAAATGAATATCTTTTTAATGCATAAGTGAAAGGTATATACAGGGAGGCCTGTCTGTATTAACAGTGGCCTGAGAAGCCATTTATCCTTTTCCACTATCTATACAGATATTTCTTTGGTGCTGTATGGAGAGGAAAACTGCTTTAAATACAGAGTTAAACAACTAAATTCTTCTTAATCTGCAACAGTAACTTTCACTTTTATGGGGCAACAGTGACATTCCCATGATATACCAGAAAGCTACCATATTTTTGCTTGTCATTTACCAAGTCTATGCTTGCATAGGCTAAATATTGTTTTAAAAAAATGTAATTCTGTAAAAAAACTTATTAATTAATTACACTAGAAAGGGTTCTTAAGTCTACATAGTTGATATACTGAGTGATTCACACAACACAAAAGCATATAAAATAATCCACTCAGAAGGAGAGGGAAAGCAAAATAGATGTAAGTTACTGCTACCCCCAAATCAAATTCTACAAAGCCTATGGATTTTAATGGATCATGTCACTGAGATAGCAACAAATCTCTGGTAATACAACTGAAAGCCTCCTAGCTTTTCATGCCAACACTACTTCAGTAAAAATCTTGTCTAAAACAAACCTCAAACTTTGTTACAGTGCTTTATATGACAGATTTATCCATGTGAACTGATTTCCTGCCAACTCACTGCACCTGGTTCACTCTAAATTAGTTGCAGCTAATTGTCAACAAATGGGAGGAAGGTCCCCTTGTGATAGTCTCTTGGCTGTGAAGCTGGCAAGTATAGTTCTTTGAGCTATTTTTCAAGTAGAGTATTGTTACATGCATAATTTTAGAGGGGAAAAAAAAGAGTAAATAGTGGTGATGGTTGATCTTTTCTCTATACTTTCTAGTGCAGGAAAAGCTGTGTAAGCACAGCTGAATTAAGTTATGTTGAGGTGCTCATTAATTCAGCTGAGCCCTGGTTGGAGAGACCATAAAGAGTGTGGGGGTTGCCTTGTTTTTTTTTCTTCACCAGTGAAGGAAGAATGGTTGATTAAGAAGATGGAGCAGAGAGGAAGAAGCTCTATAGGTAAGATTTTATATCTCTGTTAGTCTGGTATTTTTTCCCCTCTGATACTTTTCCTCTATTGGCAGGTTTGGGGTGGGGGGAATAAAAATAGTTTTTCCCGGGAGAGTTGGATAGAGTGATTAATGAGGTTTCTGTTCCTTGGAGGATGTGGTTTGTATATCTTTTGGCTTTCCTTCAATAAGTCTTGTAACAACAAAAATTTAAGTATGCTTTTAAAGTCTGTGTTTTTTTTTAATATAACTTCTTGTCAGCTCTTTTACAAGATAACTAAAGGAAAAAGAGGAGCAAAAAGAAGACTTTCTTTTTCTCTCTACTTCTCCTGACCTGTTGTACTTGCTGTTTCTATTAATTCAGCATACTTATGACTTGATTCTGTCCTTGGTCATTTTATTCTTATATTAGAAGGGCTGAAGCAATACTGGTGTAAACCCTAATGATATAAAGGCTGTTATAGACTTGGCAGTTAGGCTACACTGCCATAAAAAAAAGCTTATCTTAGACCAATTGTTCTTTAATTAAGAAATGTGTTTGCTTGAGATAAACCTGTTTCCCCGCACCTATTCTGTGGAAAGCAAGGTTCAGGATTCAGAGGAGATTTATGTTTTGGGTTATGAGTCAGTTTTCTGTTTCTGGAATGACAACCTTCCTTGACAAATGGAAGCTCTGGTTTGAACTTTGTTATACATATATGGTAGTGGCTTTTCTTTGCTTCTTTGCCTTCACAAATTGTCTCAAAGAAGGCAAGAAATATGACAGGAATGGTATCTATCAAGCTTAGGTTCCCTCCCTCTCTTTGCAGTCCTGTGTCATTGTGAACTGTGCACCTTCATCTCATCCCCTGCACCTCCTTCTGCCTCACTCTTTGTCTTTCTTCCATGGATGGTTGCTGCAGTGTGAAGAAAATGTCTCTCAGACTCAAAATAGAAATTGACAATTTTTGCTTTTTCTGTTCTCATTTCAAATGCTATAGGTGTTGACCTCTAGGCTTCCTTCTAGTAAGACGGCTGTTATCTTCCTCTGTTCACTAGTCATGAACATTCAAGCAAAAATACATACTTAAAAGTTAGATGTTTCCTTGTGGGGCTCAGATAAAGCATCTTAATTCTTTCTTAGTTGTGATATTTATATTACAACTAGCAGGGCTGTAGATACAAATGCCAGATTTTTATGGAATTCTAGCTTTCTGTAGACACAGTGAAAACAAAAATTATCTTGGAGATTTTAATTAATAGTAGTAAAGTAGGTAAATAACTAATTGAATACCATCTGCTTGCTTACACTGAGAATCAAAAATGTGTCTGTTAGTTTGGGGAAAGAATACTCGTGAAACAGATTATCTCTTTTCCAAGATATTCTTTTTTTAAAACTATTTCTTTGACCTTGCAGTGGTAAAAAATATATATATATTTAGGGCATTTATTCATATTCATTGTTCTACACTTTTGCTTTATGACTACCATTTTCAGTTGGTCGCCTCTCCTTTCCTCTTGGGGTTAAACAGCCTGAAAAAGGCCAAGGCAAAACAAACAAACCTTTGTAGTGTCCTTTCCTCTCTTCCCTCCATATGCCTGTGTGAGAGGGGATGGAGAGGAACTGGGGAGGGCACTGTGTTGCTGAAATAACAGCTGTTCTAGTGGAGCTTGAAACAACCTCCTAACAAGAAAATCAAGGTGCTTGCAACACTGGTGAGTGTTTCTGTGCAAAAAGTCTAGCTTCCGTAACCAGTTTTGAAGCAAAAGCCAATTTTAATTCTGATCAGCTACATGAAGTACATGAGCAGATATCTAGTGATCTGGGACAGTAGTTGGATTGGTGAATAAATGAAAAAGTGAAAGTTTGAATGTCACAGCAAACAGAGAAAGTGAAAACATGTTCCCTGCTTCCCCCCCTCGCCCCCCCCCCCCCCCCCCCAACCTAAGCAAGCAAGAAAACTCTTGTAGTTTCCATTGCCTTCCTTCCCTGCATATGTGGTGGTAGGTGGGAAGGGGAGAATCTCGTGTAATATTATTTTACATGACAGCTTGTGTAGTTTCAATTCCTTTTATTGCATAAATAATACTGGTCTTTTTAATTGCATAAAGCAGAGATATTTTTTAATTAGAAATTATAGATCAGCATTAAGGACTAAGGTTTATTGAGTATAATTTCAGTTGAACCTTTTGTTATGGATGGCATCTGCATCCATGGGTTTGTAAAATACTTTCGGTGTTTTTTTTTTTTTAAATGAAACTTACTATAATAGCAAAATTAAAAGTATGCTTAATCAGCCAATATGTAAACATTCCCTTCTGTTAGCATTTTTCCTGTTTGGTTTTTTCAAGTTAAATTTTTAAATTCCTACAACACTTTACAAGAATTTTATTACAGCTTATAATGGAAAAATGCAAGAAGTTCTTACAATACTTTTTTTTTTAAACTACCTAAGGAATTGTTGCAAGATTTTTTCCATGTGTTGGACAAATTACCTAACTGTTCATATACCCATTTCTGTGATATTTGCCTGTGCTTTAGGCTGGAAATTATATCTTAATTTTTTTTTTCACCCAGGGTCCAGCCAGGCCTGTGTAATTAGTACAGTTCTGACAAGTCAGTATTTGATTAAACAGAACTTCTGAAGAAGTAGACCTGAGTCAGAATGCTTAAAAAAAGGATGTGAGGGGGAATAATAAATAGGTAATTGTCGAATATGTCAGTGATGTGGAAACTGTGACCACTGGAAGATGTAGTTGGTCCAGGAAAACCCATAGTGAAATGCAACTCAATGGTGTAAAAAAACCCTGACTTTTTAAAAAGTCAAGGTAAACACTGACTGAGGGACTTTGCCTCAGAAGAGCTTCTGTGCTATATACAGCAAAACTTTTAAGCGACTCAGTGAAGTGCTGCTTGTTCAGGACTCCTAAACCTGGCAGGATTGGAACCTGTTTTTTGTGAAGTTCATGACCTCTGTATAAAAGGTAGATTCAAGCATTTTCAAGACCACTTACCTGCATGAGGTAACAGTCTTGAGCAAACACAGGGAGGTTCTGAATAAAAATGCATTTTTACCAGCAAGTATTTATTGAAGTAGAAGGATAGATGTGTACTGTGGAAATTTGTGGGGATTTTGTTTTGTTTTCCTCCACTCAAAGGTATATTTCCCAAGAGTTAGAACTAAAACATGCAATAATATTTCTTTGTATAGCACCCAATAATGCAATGGCTGAAAGACAAGGATGTGACAGAGTAACTGGATGGACATGCTGGATATTGGCAATAATTCTGATGCTGTGGAGTCACCAGATCAGTGGACAAGGTAAGTGAAGATCTTTTACTACCATTTTTCATTTTGCTCTGTATTGCATAGCATTGGGTGGAGAAACAAGGGCATGTGATGACATGCTGAACTTGTGTGAACTGCTGACAAGAAATAAGAATATGAAAATCTGAAGTACTTCAGTTGAAAAGTCAAATGCTTTTGGAAAATGATGTCTCAATTCCTTATGGGATTTTCCAGATGCTTGAATCTCTTTTATTCTGTTCTGTGATTGGAGAGTGTCTTGAAATAAATCTCCTATTGTTATCCATTGTTGGCTCTCTAGGTCTGGAGAAGTAGTTCAAGAAATTATAGACATGGACACTTTACATTACCTAGCTGTGATATCTGCAGTGAACATGCAATATGCAGAAAGGCTTTTGTTGCAGTGCTATAAATATTTTCAGTGTTGTGTTCCTGTCTCACTGATGGTAGTGCATAATAATTACAAGGAGGAAAAAAAATCTAGCTTCTTGGGTTTTTAAGTTTAAAAAATGAAGCATTATTGTGTGTTCTGATCTGAAGACTGTATCCAAGGGCTGGTAATAAGAGGGTATTTTTTAATATATATTTAGTATAAAAGGTGCTTGCATGTTGCCTCAGACTGGGGGAGGGGGAAATCTGTAAGTGATAATTTTGGGGCATTGAAATGGAAGCGAAGTGGATAGGCATTCCTTTTTGAGGTATGTCAGGCCAACTTAGGAAATGCATATGTTACAGGTGAGCCAAGATTTCCATGCCCTTAATTTACAATTTCAAATGTGGAAAATGATGTACTTTTTCCAACTACAGGCTATTGGGTCTATATTACTCTAGTCAGTGACTACAAGCATGATGCTGGCTAGCGCATGTAGCCTGTACTAGGTCTGTTCCACTATGCGATTTGGGCAGAAGTAGTAGTTCTTGGCTGTTGGAAGGATAAGTGTTTAATCTTGTTTGGTACAGTTCTAGGCATAGAACTTGGGTGTAAACTGTGTACTGCAATTGTGCAAAACTTAACATTGCCTCTGCAGATACTAAAAGCCAACCTTACAGCCCATAGAGAGCTTTTGTAAGGTAAGGGTCACGAACATTTTGCAACTAACCACCAGACATGCAGAGGAGCTTTTCTGTGATATAAACTGTCTTTGTACAAAAAGGTGAGTTGGTTTTCTAAAGAATTTTTTTAAGCTTCCATTTTTACATTAAAGTCTTTGACTTGGAAAAACAGATCTATCTGAGGACTTTTTGTGATATTGTGCTAAGATGTAACAGGTATAGTAAATTTTTGTTTTATGAAAATTGGTGAATGACATTCGGAAGAATGGGATATTGGAAAGATACACAAATAGTAACTTGAAAGAGTTTGTTTTTGAAGTGGATAATGTGAGGGCGCTTGTGCAGTGAAGTACGCTTTTCATGGTTGTAAACCCACTTTGAGTTTATGGCTGATGAGAGGTATTGAAGATTGCAGTCTTCACTGTGAGCTGATATTTTGGTCATGTAGTTCTATGTTTCTTTTCTAATAATTACCAAAATATAATAGAAAAATGAAACCTTAATGTGACAAAATATTTTTTCTCTTTGAATGTAAAATGCCTTCCTAGAATTGCCAATAACTCTTACTGAAAAAGGGATATGAACTTCCATCATGCTATTTTGCTTTAATTTTAAGTAATTTTGCAAGGTTGCTATGCAGCTTGTGAATATTAAGAAATAAATTTAAGCAGGCCTAGTGTAATAAAGCTGGCTGTGATATTTCAGTCTTGGTAGACTTTGTACTCTGCCATGATGGAAGTTTAATGTAGTCTTTTGACCATACATATTTATTGCAACTGCTGATGACTGCTTAAACTTTTCATTTAAGAAATGTGAGTTTTTAATCCTCTAGCAATGAAGTAACCAGGAAATTGATTTAAAAGCCAGGAACAAATATCATCTTGATATAATTACATACACAGGATATTTGGAAAATGTGAAATGTCTTTATGTTGCCAGATATATCCTTAATTTTGCTATGGATCTCTAACTTTTTCTTTTAAAGTAAAAAGCAAAGCCCTTTGGGCTTGACTTGCAGGAACCTGAGAAACATAAAGGAGAACTTAAGTAATTTGAGTAAAATTATAAAGTTTGAGTATTCAGAGTCTATCAGGACAATAAAGTGAAGAAATAATTATTCTGTGTCTGGGCATCAAACCAAAAAGGTTTAAATGCCATATGCTGCATTTAAGGAAAACAGCTTCTGAGTCACATAACTTCAGTGTGAGTGGGTTGCTATGGAAGTTAGAAAGAAACCAACATTTGTTCCACTTCCATTTCCAATCAGAATAGTAAACTCAAATGCCCTTTGTTTTTTCAACAGCTATTCCTATCTGTCTGTCTTTACACATTAACCCAAGGCATTCTCTGTCTTTTGAGGTCTGTGGAGCTGCATTGTGCTTTGTTTCCGTGTTGTTTACCAGCATTTACTTCAGTCTACCCAGTGTAAGTGTCAAGTGGAGACTCGAGTAGAGAATAAACTGTCTCTCCTTTTATTCTGAGCTCCTGCACAAGTCAAATATGTAACTTTTAGAGTTTTGCATCCATTCTGCTTTTCTCACTTACCTGAATATTACAGGTTCACTCCTCTGTCTCCAAAATGACCCTGGCCTATATTTTATACTTCTAAGTAACTTTAGAAAAATATCTCTAAGATTGAGCCATGAGTAATCTGAAGAATGTTTGGAAACAGTTATTCTTGTTTCTTGGAGAACTTAGAGAAATCATAGTTGGAAGTCTCAAGTTACTTGAACAGTGAGCAGACAACTACTGTTTTGTGATATTCTCAAACAGTGTTGATATATGATTTTGAGACAGAAGATGAATAAGGAGTCCCGGAATCTAATAATTTGCAGACTTAAAAAAGGGAATGTTTCATAATATGTGGAATTTCATTGCTGTATAGAGTAAGCAGGTGCCCTCTTTGAAGCTCTCAAGATGCTGGATAAAAAGGTGTCTGCTCTTTGAAGAATGCAGCAGTAATGCTGGTGTTCTTGGATGCATGCTTCCTGCAGAGGATGATCCTTTCCAATCTATTTTTTCAGAGCTGTCAGTATACAGTGTTGACAGGTTGCTTTCTTTAATGATCAAGCATAAAGGCTGTGCAATGTGCTACAGCTAAGAGGCTTCAGAGCTCAAACTGAATGTGCTAGAAAGCAGTGGGTGTTGCTGGCTGTTTGAGCTCTGACCCCCAGCCTGCAGGAACTTTTCTCCCCCAACACAAGCCTATTTGGAGAAAATAATCTTAACTTATGACTTGAAACAATGTTGTGGGGGATACTTTTGTTTTCTTTTTGCATTTGGTAATTTTAATCAATGATAAGGCACGTTATGTTCAGCCAGCATTAAAGCTAATTTGGAATACACAGGAGTATATATCAATATACCTTTAGAAAAAGTAAAAGGAAGTCTTTGCTGGACTTCAGAGTCATAAGGTTGATTATAGCCAAATATAAACATGCAAACTACTTCACTTCCATCTTTCTTTTTTCTTTTTTTCTGTATTGTATTTTCTGTGTTGCTGAGGAAAACCAAATGTGCTCCAAAAACAATGAATAACAATGCCTTTTTCCTCAGTCCTGAAATCTTGAGATTCCTGTGGTTTATTATTGGTGGGAAGGCAGGCAGATTGAGGATACCTGGGATTTCTTCACAAACCTAACCTTAGTAACTCATTTTGCCTATGGATAAGATGCTGAAATATTGTGACAATTCTAAGTACTTGGAAATTGAAAGACTTAAGCTTTGGTATCTCTTTCTAACCACTGCACATTGCTGTGGGCTAAAGCAGCTGCGTGTAAGTAGCTGCTTCTTGTTCAGCTATTTGCTTGTCTGACAAGGTAACCAAGGAAGTATTTCGTATATACGGAGTGTGTATGTGTATACATGTACACTTGTATAACACTAAATTTAAAAATTACTAGTGATTTTACTTTAAAAAAAAAAAAAAAAACAAACAAACCCATAAAACATCAGAGAAGTCAAATCTCTACATTGAAAGTGAGAGTCTCAACTGGTTCCAGTTCACAGCTAATCTTGATGCCATGCATTGGTGCTGCGGAGTGCCATGGCTCACCTCTAGCATGGCCAAATCTGCCAAGTGCATTTGAGTAACCTGGCTTGTGACTCCCTATGTGAAGATAAGCAGCTCTGTTGGTGACACAGAGTAGGACCCAGGTGGCATTGCTGCCCCAGGTCCGGAGGTAGGGATGCTGCCTAGACCAGCCTCCTGCATAACGAGCTCAGCTATTTAACAGGTCACCCAGCCCCTCCAAAGCCTGTGGCACAACCTACCAGCATGTCACGGTTTTGCATGCTCAGAGGAAGAAACTTGATCTGTTCTGGGTGCCTGATTTGAGATGACTTGCAGGCTTTTGTTTCATGTTACCCTCCACTATCTGAAAATCAGTTGTCTTATGTCAATCTTTAAACCTAGCCTTTACAAAAAAAAATTGCAAAGCCCAAGGTAATCTAGAAACACTTTTTAAAGTGTACAATGTACATATAATGCAGCTTTCCAGAAAAGGTCATGGATGTCTTGGTGGGCAGAGCATCAAATGTGAGTCAGCAGCATGCCCTGGAGGTGATGAAAAAGAACCACATGCTGTGTGGCATTAGCAAGAGTATAGCAGGCAGGCTGAGGGTAATGGCTGTGCTCCTGTATTTGGCACTCATGGGGCTGCATCTGGGATGTTGTGTTAAGTTTTGGGCCCCTCAGTGTAAGAGACATGTTGGCAAAGTGTGGTCAGTGCAGCTGAGGGCCACTGAGATCATTGTGGGCTGGAAAACAGATGCGCAGGAAGATGGAGTGAGACTTTCCTCAAAGATGCACCAGAGCAATGGTCATGAGATGCAGCAAGGAAAACCAAAACTGGAGACAAGGAGAGGATTATTCACCCTGTGTGTGATCAAGCACTGACCTGGGTTACCCAGAGATGTTCAGGAATTGCTGTCATTGGAGATATTCAGGACTTGACAGGAGAAGGCCCTGGGGTCCTGATCTAAACTGGAAGCTGGCCCAGCTTTGAGCAGAGGGTGGGATCTGTATGCCTTCAGAAGTCCCTTCTAACCTGATCTTTTTTTCTACAATTATGTGAAAATGTTTATCTACAGAATAACTGCTTTTTTAACATAAGATAAATTATATGCTTCCTGACAAACCAGCAGCATAATGCAACTCCCAGCAACTACAAAGTTACCGATTTCAGTAAAATCTTAGCCCAGTAACTGTCTGCAAGAAGTTACTTTTTAATCTGTTTAAGAAGCAACATATCAAACAAGTGTTTTTGCAGCTTACAGGAAGGTCATCAGATTAGTGAATTAGAGCATCAGCTGCTGGGCAAGTTTACACTTAACACTGCTCACCACCTTCCCTCAAAAGGATCGTCACATCTCGGTTGTTTCTAGCAGACCTTTTGATATTCCATACTTCCTCAGACAACATCTCTGTGTGTGTGTCCCATGTGAAATTCCCTTCAGAACTTGCTGAGATGAAAATGTTGTTGCAATTTGTTATCAGAACTGGAGTAGCAGTAGACTGTGTCTGGCACACCCATGAGAAGAGCAGCTATCCCTGGAGCTGGTCTGCTATCACTCCCTGGTAGTGCAGTGGGAAGGCAGTGCCCTACTGTGGTTGGGCAAGAGGAGGCGGGAATACCTTTGTTGTGATTCCCCTTTAATCTCTGGATAGCCTCACTTTCTCTCATTAGAAGTAGCAAATACCACAAACACCTTCAGATATTGGGGGGGGGGGGGGGGGCAGAGCTGGGGAAAAAGCAAAAAAAAAAAAAACCAAAAAGCAAGCAAGCAAACAAAAAAAACAACAACAACAAAAAACCCCCCAAACAAACAAAACACACAAACCCCCACAAAACAAAAAAAAACCAAGCTCAATAGGCTTGCAGACTTCCTGGACTGCATCAAGTTGAATTGCTGTTCCTAGTTTGAGTGTCTCTGTATGCTGGTGCCCTGAAATATAAAATTTCTCGGCTGGCAATGTACATGGGGAAAGCTTGCAATTTTTCCTTAAATTTTATGTGTACTTGCAAACATATTAGAAGATGTCTTCTGTGCATATGTGTATTAGAAATTTATTGCATTTTGGATAATACAGGTACTGGGGTAGGTTTTGTGTGATTAATCTGGTATTAATGGGACTATTGCAAAAAGAGAAAATTTGTGGGGCAAGTCAGTGCCCACAGAAGCCACAACAGAGTCCTAATACTGTGTTCTGTTACTTATGCTGGAAAAATTTTCTTTTCTAGTAAGCAAATATTTAGGATAGGAGAACTGGGGGGAGAGGTATTGCCTGCAGGAACTATTGTACCCATTTCTGAATCACTCTGCAGTCCCAGCTTGCACCCCAAATCTACTTAAATATACTGTAAAACTTTAAAGGAAATAATCACCTACAATTCATATCTACTTTTAGGTAAGTGGGTACTGAAGAAATATGTATGTAATTTTTAAAGTTTCTCCAGAGATTATCAGAATGTGTTGTAGAATGTATTACGTTTGTTTTAAGGCAATCAGTTCATATCTCGTAAATGAAACTGAAGCTTATTCCAGCAAAATAAAACTAACCTGTACTGCTCTCCTATGAAGCATCCTATTGCAGAGGGCTGATGAGTAGTCACTTGGGATTCTGTGTTGAGTCTCTGATAGGCCTGCTCTTTGATCCGAATTTAGATTAAACCCAGATTACAAGCTTCAGCAATCTTTGCTTGTGCGCTACCACCTGTTGTATATTCAGGTGGTGTAGTAAGAATAATTGGGGGTAGAACAATCAAAGCTCTCCAGGCATGTTGTGTTACCTTGCAGTTGTTCCTTGTTTCTCACCGCTTCCTCACTGTGGATTCTGGTAGATTTTTGAGTGGAGTTGTGCTGAAGGAACTAAGTGATGATGGGGCTAGACCTGTCTTCTGTATCTTCATCGTGGGTGTGTAAAGGCATTTAGAGACATCTGAGTGCTTTCTGTAGAAATAACAAGGCCAAAGCCTTTGTTCTTGAGACCAGGATGTACTGTGCTGGAAAGAATAGGAGGCATGTGTGTGAAAAATACACCCAAAACTCATGTTCTCAGTTATGCTTATACAAATTTGATGTTTCTTTTTATAGGTGGAAGGGGAAGGTGGTTTGTATATATATCTATGTATAAAAGAAAAAAATTCTTGAAATGCAAAGAGAAATCTTATTTCTGGTTCAGCAGCCTGTACTGGGAGGGGTGGGGGAAACTTAGCTTTAATGAAAGAAGCTTCAGCCTTAATACAGAGTAACTGCTGCATGTCTCATAATAAAGTTCCCAATACATTTGAAAACACACTATTAGCATGTACCTTTACTCTATCAAAGTACCAGCAGTTTTTTAAAGCAATTGAAAGTGATTTAGTACTTAACCTTTATCTCTCGTACATTATGCAGCTTTGCTAATGGATAGCAACACTATATTTTGAAAGGAGGATTTGTTTTGTTTGTTTTTAATGGAATGGTTAATCTTAGCCACTTTAAAACTGGCAAGTAGCCTTTTTAAAAAAAAAAAAGATTTAGTAATATGTTACATTTTTGAAAAGAGGTCTGGTTGTCTTCATTTGTCTAGGCAACACTCTTTGCAGAAACTCTTGATGGAAGAAACCAATGGAGTGTTTCTTTAGGGTATTGTCTCCTTGTGTGTGTTCCTGCCACAGGTATTGACTAATTGGAATGTTTGCTGCCTGCTTCAATTTAGCCACAGTATTTAAAAAAAGGCAACTGCACATAACTTTTTGGAATGCAGCTGAACTCCTACATGAGCTGTGGAATTTAAATTTCATCAGAAAGCATGCTTTGCTTTCAGTTAATTATATTTCCATTTCTCATAAATACTCCTTGCAAGCAAAGACACTGTGCAAAGTTAATGCAATCTACCAATATTGTATATTTCTTTAGAATTAATCTTCACTGACTTCCAGAAAAACTATAGGATATTAAGCATGCAGACGTTCCACTTTGTGGCCAATAATCAGAAAATATTTCATGTTGTGTCTGTTTTGGAGACATTCAAGGTAAGTCAAACAATACGCAATTAAATATAACACACATTGAAGATTCCACTACAATGTAATTTTCAGAAATCATACAACAGAATATAAGAACACTTTTAGTATTAAGTACAAGAGGAGATAACTTGAGCAGACTACCTATGATTAATGAAGTAGAAAATCCTGTGCTAATAGTTTAGGAAACTAACAAGTGCTAACTAAGGTAGCTGAGGAGAAAAGGGTTCTTATTATTGAAGTGACAAAAACATGACATTTTTGCTATGAGGTAATGAAAGGGCTTGAAAATTCTAAAACTCTGTGAACTAAGCGTAAATTTAGGTTTTCCTTATGAGTTATTTGCATAAATTTGCCTAAGGTTATTTGTGTGACTTGTGCTTTATGACCTGAAAAGTATCTGCCTTTTCTGTGAACTGTATTCCCTG
The DNA here is from genome assembly GCA_031468815.1 of Morus bassanus. NCBI lineage: Eukaryota > Metazoa > Chordata > Aves > Suliformes > Sulidae > Morus > Morus bassanus. Next base: position 112,389,730 of record CM062568.1, read on the forward strand.
TAGCTGTTTTCCCCAGGATTGCTAGTCTGCATCTCTGAGGGGTGAAAAACCTTTCCCTGAAAGGATTTTATTGGTAACAAGAAATGAATTGCTCTATATTGGGCAGCAATATATAGGATATTAGACATGATGGAGGAAAATGAGACCTTTTATTCTTCAGGTGTTGTGTTCATGTTCCATACACAGAGTGCAGGTATTCTGTTGCTCTTCAGTTCCCCTAGCTCAGCAAACCAAAGGCCTATGAGGGAGACGAGAGAGGTGAAGAACAGGTATAGGGTGTTTTACCTTCTTAGTAGAACTTGTGTTGTAAAAGTAGATGTATTTTTGTTATACAACAAATTAAGAGAAATGAGACAATCACACTGTTAAACTTTTGAATTAATGGTCTAATACAATTCAAGATTTAGGAAATTTTTTAACATTAAGGGATTCTGAAAGGTTAGTTATGGGCCGTAAGTAGCTCTATAGGAAGAATGCATCTGATAGCAGGTGCGTGGTTTGTGTGGGGTAGTTGGTTGGTTTGTTTTATGTAGAAGGTTCAGTGTTTGCAATCAGCAACAGGTTAAATCCTCAAGAACTGACTTCCAGGAAGCTTTACTTTCTAATGAATGTATGCATAATTGAGAACCTCAGATGTCATAATCTGGAAACAAGATTTGATGCAGATAACTGTTGGTGCTGTTGTAGCATATAGTGCTCTAGGTGGGCCAGAACTCACCCCCATCATGTAGGAATTAAAAATGATCCTAGTACCAATCTCAAAGAGTTTTTGTATTCCTTTACAAAAGGTAGATTTACTTATCAGAAGACAGGATATGAATAAAACCACCACTTGATATAATTAAAAATAATTTCATTTGATATCCTTTAAAGTAAATAATTTTTGAAAATATGGTGTTCTTGATGTTTTAACAGAATGTATGAGGTTTCAAAGAATGTTCTTGGCAGTCACTGTGGTAGTAAGCTTCATAAAAATAATTGGCAGTAAAGAGATTGATACAATGCATGTAGTATAAAACACTTATTCCTGGAACCTGTACAAGTACTAAGAGTCCTAATGTATATTTATTGAGATACAGCTTAGGGTTTTATGTTGCATTTTAAATTAAACTATTTAAGGATTCAGTTGTCCTTCTTCATTCTTGTTGTATATATTTTAAGAAGTTACCATACCCATAAACTCTCAGGTTTTGGCAAGTTGAAATGAACATCCAAAAGGGTATTCTGGCAAGAAGCTCATAGTTCAGACAAGCTTGTTTAATATTTTGGCTAGCTGAGGAAGATTTGTTTTTAAGTAAGGTTTCTTTTACTTTCCAGCTGCTGTTTGGGGTTCACTTCTTCCGACATTAAAAATAATAATAAACACCCCCCCTGCCCCAACCAAACCCAAAAGCAAAGTCAATTTAGCCTCTTTAAAAACAGAACTCCTCATAAACAAGTGCTGTGAAAGCTTTATTAGAGTGAAAATACCAAGCCTGGTTTCCAGCATTAATTGTTACTTTGCTACAGGTTCAGTGTTTGCCCATCTTTATGCTGTCATCTCCTCTGTTGACTGGGTGACACTTGGGAAACAGATACTCATTTTTCCTTCTGCCAGTTGCTGTTCTGTGTTTAGATCCTTGCTTCTCCAGGAGCAATACAGCCCAGCAAAGGTTTTGGAATGGCAAGCCTTGACTGAAAAAAGCCAACAAAAGTATCTCAGGAGTTGTCTTGACTATTGGTAACCAGAACACCAAATCTCAACTTGCACAAGAAAAAACTCTGGGAAAAACTGTCAAAACTGTCAAAATGTATCTGCATAACTAATCTTCATAACTAATGAATTGTGTGAAGCTAGAGAAGGGACAGGGAAAGGGAGGAGAACTGGGAAGTGACATCCTTGGGATGAAGAGTGAAACAAGGTTAAAAGGTCATCAGTAGCCCTTCTAGCTCTGCTTTGAATAAAATTGAGAGGAACTGAAGACTATTTAACTGCAAGCATGTAGTAATATAAAGGCAGGGTGTCCTGTGCAGTATCTTGCATGTAAATCAGTTAATTGAAATTTGCGCTGAGTCCCACTTAGGCCATTTCAATGCTCAATCTGGAGGTGAATTATTTCTTGAAGGTCTTAAATGTGTCTGTATCTCAACACCAGCTATGGAATCCATCCAGTGATGACTATCTAAAAGTATTTTTTTAAAGAAAATTATATTGTTTGGGTATACTTATTAGGTGACATTTTATTAAAGTGAGGAGCTTCTCATTAACACTCTGTTCAAGGAAAGTGGTCTTCAAAGGTTTATCTCAAATGTATAAGATGAAAGTGTTCAATGATTTGCAATTTCACTACAGTCTTTCATTCGCAGTTTAAAAATTGCCAGGAAATGCACAATTAATTACATAACAATTTAACTTTGACAGTTCATTTCTGGATCAGGTAAAAAGTCACAGCTTTCTCATCTTGTTAAATGATGTTTCAGTGCCTTGTGACTATGCTTCATAGTTGTAGGGTCATATCATTAAAAATACATGGCTAAGAATGTTGTTTCCATTATCCTAATATGTAGTAGAAAATGCAGATTATTTCTTGTCTGTTTAAATCTATTACTGTGAAAGTGAATGTTTTCAGTTTTCTCAGTCTGCATTAAAGGTAGGGAATAAACAGCATCTACTAGATTTTTTTTATTAAGTTCAGGCAAACAGCATCAGACATATGTCCTTCAACTGTATAAGTTAAAAATAAAAGCTTACTGAGAAGAATTGAAGTCTTATTTTGCTGCTAAGAAATACTGTATTGTATACTTAAAGTCCAAAGCATGCTATCCTCTTTATGTTCTATCTATAGCCTGTGTTCCTTTCAAAAACTCTGGCATCTATCATTACCAGTAATAAATCCTATGAATTTTCTTTATTATAGAAAACTAGGCTAGGGGAATTTTTATCATATATATTGTAATACTCCAGATACATATGTATGTGCCAAGCACTTTCCCCTTACTGCCTGCTGGTTTGATTTGCTACAACACTTTATTATTTATTAATTTGAAATGAATGAGTAATTCCACTTATGTGAGATGTCTGTTCCTGAAGTGCACATTGGAAATTTGTCTTCTGTAATAAAAGACTCGTAAATCACCTGGTATAAAACTTATAGGTTTTTTTTTTTGCTTTAGAGTAGCATAAAGTTCCCAAGGGAACTTTACAAGAAACATGAGGCTTCAGCTTTCACAATGTTTATACTTAGCGCTGTCCACCTGAATGTAAAGGTTCAAGAGTATTGTGTGAAAAATATTTCACATTTTTTCCTTAAAATCTCAGCTGAAGCAGCAAAATGTGTAAGATGTATAGTTGTATGTAGCAGGTGCTCAGGTGTTCTCACAATGGCTGAGGCTGGAAGGGACCTCTTAAGGCTTTCTGTGCTAACCTCCCTGCTCAATGCGGGCTCAGCTAGCACAGGCTGCCCAGGGCCGTGCGCAGACACCTGTGCTATACAAAATTTTGGAGACGTAGAAGTATTATTATTCTTCAGAGTATCTTAAAAAGATGAGGGGGAGGGCATTTGCAGTTCTAGATGTAATTTTGCATATTAACTTATGCATGTGTTTGACAGGCAAACTCAGCCTGTGTTGGTTGTTTCACTGGACTGTCTGTCAACTGGAGAATGAGTTTAACAAATATGTTCACTCATGTACAAATCAGAAAGCAGATGCTGTGCTTGAAGTGCCACTGTACACAGCATGAGCTTATGCTTGTGTTTATTTTTCTTAACAGATATGTATGACAGGTTTTTGTGTGAAACTGCTAACTTCATCTGGCAGGGCACATTGTCATTATCTCTGACTTGAAACTTGGTGGCAGCATTGTTATCCCCCCACTGCTCCAAAGGTTTCTCTCTCTCTTAAAGACCCTGCATGTTGGAGTAAGATGCTTGTTATGAGGAGTCCTTTGTTTTAGCTTTCAGTGTACTTAAACATGCTGAATTCACAGCACATAGAGCCTGACCCTGTTCAGCAAAGCAGGGGAATTAGGTGCTCTAGCTCTATTCAAATCTATGAAGGCTAAGAGTTCTGCAATGAAGTATAAGAATATTTTGCTGGATTGGCACCTTATCTGATGGATGTTTAGCTTGATCAACAAAAGCTCTACAGTCACAAGACAAAAAAATTTAAATTGTATGCAGAAGGTCTCTATCTTCTCTCTTTATTGCATGTGGCTTTGTGTTAAGGGTTACTATTTTTCATGGTGTAAGTATTAAATCCAGCTTCAGTAGTAATTAACATTTGTGTGCAGTTGATATGCCTATTTCTTTTATGGGAATGTAACTTCTGACTACATGATTTGTCTTGTTATCTTTTTACATCAGAAATTCTGCTTTCCTCCATCCAAACCCTTTTAAAGGGCTAACTTCATGATTCTGTGTTTTCAAGTTGAAACTGAATGATATGCAGGGTAAATGCAATAAGGGGCATCATGCACACAGACCATATGTAACTGAACACCTATAAGCTTTAGCTATATAAGGTCTCAAATAGGATGGCCAGCTTCACTTTATTAACAAAGAAAGCAAATAATTAATTTCTAAGTGTTTAAAATTGGCTATGTGTCTAATAAGAATATAATCTGAGAGAAACACTTGACCACTTTTTGCCCCTCTCTGTGTGCATGCTCTTTGTTCCTATCAGCTCTGAAAGTAGTGTTGTGATTTTATACTCTCTACCACAGCTAGCCCATAAATCTTACCGTTCTTGAATCCTGCCTATTAGATTCTTTGGTCCTTTACAAGGTCAGCCACTGAGAAGGCCTGTGACTTTCTGTGACTTCCTCCAAAAAAGAAGAAACTCTGCATATTTCTCAGTATTTTCTAGATCTGGTATGTAGAACACTTCTAGAATCAACACAAAAATAGTAACATTTAGCAGGTTTATTCAGGAATGTTTATGTTTTAAAGTGTACGTAACTTGGGGTGTGGGTGTTTTTTGCTAACCTGGATACAAATCATCTAAATACATTAATACTGTGAACATGTTACTAAGCAGTTGTCAGAAGAGGCAGTTCTTGCTGAGGTGATGCTGGGAAGTAATGCACTCTAATTAAATTCCACAGAAAAATCCAGAAAGCATTTTTGTGAGGATGCTTTACAAGCTCACTGAAGGCAGCAGTCTACTCTCGCTGTAAAAGCATGAAAACAAATGGTTCTACTTCTTGTTTTCACAGTCATAACTGTCATAGGTTAAAATAGATATTTCCATTAGAGCACTTGTATTAGGTTAGCTGAGCTTATTGAGAGGTAATAATGACTTTCCTCCAAGGATGAGGAGACAAAAAAAATCAAATTAATATCAAAGGAAACTGCAAGTACTGTGTAAGGAAAAAAGGGTAAAAGTTAGTCAACTTCATAGTAGAAATATATATATTAAGGATGGTGATTTTTTTAACTTTTTCAGCTTAACTCCTACAAACTTTCTTGTGGAAGTACACAAGTTTCCTATCCATAAATTCCTGTGTAGCTTAGATTATACAGTTCATATAGATCATATAAAATATATTGAAGTTTAAACCTCTTTCCATTAATCCCTTGCAATTAATCTACATTTCTTTCTAATCTCTAGTGGGTCCTTATACCTGGTGTTGAAGAGGACTGACCTAGATCATCTGACAGCATCTTTATGATTTTCAGAGCTAATGATACTGTAATGTCTAATGTTTTCCTCTTTCGTGGCAGCCATGAGAAGACCTTGAAGAGGCCTTTGGGGGGGAGTGGGGTGTGATATGGATTTATAACCCTTCTGTCAATAAGATACAACTGCAGCTTTCTTCTCTGGCTTGGAGCCAACATATCCTAGGCTTTTTTGCTGTGGACTTCTATATTGACTTTTTATTAAATCTACTGTGATACCTACTAACCTATTCATGTGTAGGTGTGAGCAGATGGACACAACCAGTGGGTTGTGCAAACAGCTGCTATCATTCCTACATGCTGTATAAGGAACTGCTTGGAGTTTTTTTGCCCCTTACAGAGCAAAAGGAGTTATGTAGGTACGATAACATAAAGTTTAACACTATTTTTTTGCCTTGGGAGTAATGTTTTGATTATGAAGTGGAATAAGTAGCAGCATATGCTGTTTGGAAACTGGCTGCAGGCCCCCTTTTCAGAGAAACTTTTCTTTGTGTCATGCTGAGAAGTCCCACATACAATAAAACACTATTTATTTTATTGCATTGTACTCATGCTGTAAATGGTGTTGATAGCTCCAGGCAACAGGAAGAATTTAATTTAAGAATTTACATAAAGATTATTTAAACAGTTTATGTATCTGTCTTCCTCAGCCGATGTGTAAAGTGTAGGAATACAGTATGGAGAATTTACTTACCCTTTTACTGAAATAATATACAAGTACATCTTTTATTCAATAAAGTTAAGGTAATAAATTTAGAGTACTAGTGATCATCTTGCTCATGTTTCTGGGAAGATATTAAATGCTGTGTCTTCCAAACGCACAGTGCTAATAGAGGCATACCATTGCCTAAGCAAGGCTGCACTACCCGTTGTAACAACTTGTCCAAGTTGTGAATGAGGCACAATATTTGTGTCCCCAGGTTTTCAAACCAAATGAGTCTGAAAATAGTGGCTCCTGTCCTGGGGCACCGAAAACTATATCCTTAAGCAGAAGCATATTACTTGTTGTCTTTCGGCGGTACCTGAGACCAGGGTGTCGCTGTTGCTCCCTGCAGCCAGCATCTCCAGCCATTATGTGTGGCTGCCCTCCTGTCTTGGCAATGTGAGCTTCTTACCTCTTCATTTTGAGGGAGTAGAGAGGTACAAACTCATTGAAGCTTTTTTTCTCAACTACAGCAGCATCCTTCTGGCAGCAGTCTGAAGCCACCTGTCTTTGAGGAGACACAAGCTGTATGGCAGTGGCTTAGCTCCTGCTGCAGCTGCTGGTGGGTCCACCTTCCCAACAGGACATCTGCATGGTTTTAAACTACAAGAGGGCAGATTTAGTTTGGACATAAGGAAGAAATATTTTATGATGAAGGTGGTGAAACACCGGAACGGGTTGCCCAGAGAGGTGGTAGATGCCCCATCCCTGGAAACGTTCAAGGTCAGGTTGGATGGGGCTCCAAGCAATGTGATTGAGTTGAAGATGTCCCTGATCATTGCGGGGAGGGTTGGACTTGGCTTAAAGATCCCTTCCAACCCAAACTCTCTTATGATTCTATGTGCATGGGTTTTCCCCTGGGATAGCATGGGGCTGCTGGCGCTGTGGGGGTGATGTGATCTGGTGTACATCTGGCAACGGCACTGCCCCCCCCGGAGCTTCCCTAACTTCTCTCTCGCTCACATACATGTGTCTTGATGTTTAATTCGTAACATGAAACTTGTGATTAGGGGAAAGTAGCTGCCTCAAATTTGGAGCTGGAGGATCTGCTATATCAGTTTGTATACTTAAGTTAGGCAGGGATTCAACATCAAGTGTTTTGGCAGGGGACCAACTAAGCATTACTGTCGCATTTGATTCTTTATTAGGCACTGTAAATGGATATTGGAGTTCAGAGAAAATAAGATCTAGCATAAATACTGTCTTAATTTGTGTATGTTGAATGGGTTTACACCAAGCTCTGGCTTGTGTACTTTCAATTAGATACAGTATGGAAAAAGATTTATGTGATAATCCATACCAAAGGGCCAGTTACTAATGAAAACATTGGTAATTCTGAGTAATTAAATTTCATCTGAGCTAATTACTGAGGTATTCTAATTCAGAAGCCTCTAGCCGCAAATATCGAAAATCCATTTATTTACCTCTCAGCTTTTACTTAGTTTGTCGCACTAGTTGATAATACGCATTCACTTCTAAAGCATTTCCCTCGGGTCTCCTCTTTTCCTCCCCTTCTTGCTGTGGGTGTGTCTCCACAGATACTTCCCTTCTATTTGAAACACAGTAGAAAAGTCTTCTATACATCCAAGTCCACAATAAAGCAAACCAGAATACAGTGGAGTTTTTTATCTTTGACTGAAACAAAAACGTTTTTGAAGATAATTGAATCCATATATTGCAAATCTTGTGTTATGTTTCCCAGTATTTCTCTCTATACACATTATCTCCTGATAACATGGTCTAATGTAACTACAGCTGAGAGCAGAACCTAATGGGAATGGAAACTTGACTCATAATCAGTTCAGAATTTGGTTGGAGTGAACTTAATGAAAAATCTTAAATAGCTAAGGACCTGATTCTACTTGCATTTGAGCAAAGCTTAGAGAGATTTTATTATTCTACCTCTTGATGATGTAATTAACATGATCACTTTTTTACCCACTGTATTCTTTTTGCAAAATAAGCCTTTATGTAGTTTTGGGATCCAAATGGGGAACATAGCTTGTGTGCTAACTTTCATTCCCAGATAAAGACCCTTACTTGAGCTTATGAAAGAATATTTCTATATAAAGGTTTTTATTTACATGGTAGTACCCGCAACTGTTTTTTGAATTATTTATGTTGTTAGAATAGTGATTAAGCTTTCTTATGTTCTGAATGTTTGATTAAAAATTGCTTGCTATATGTTCTATAAATGGCAGTATCTTCTTACATGCAGTTCTAATTTCTATCAGCATCACCAACAATGCTTTTTGGAGAACAGCTGTTCCCAGTTTAAAAACAAACAAACAAAATCCGCCCCCCCAATCCACCAAAAAACCCCAACGACAACCAACCAAACAGAAAAACCCCAAAAAACTTTTACAGTGATTTTTTTCCAATTGCCTGATACAATGTTTAAAAAGTAATATATTTTTTTGAACTTGGCAAAATTGTTAGTTTAGTATTCACCATTATTATTAAAACCACTTCATAGACATTTTCTGTGATCAAATCTTGCCTTAGAAATCTATAGTTGACTCTTGACAGAACCGAAAGGGATTTTTGTAATCCATTTATGAAGTAATATTGACACAAGCATATCCTCTAACTATACTCTCCCTTCTTTAGTTTATCTAGTGATTTATCTACTCATTTGTCTCACTACCATTTTCTTTATTTCTGTGTTCTCTGTTCAGGGTAGTTTGTGTGTATATATTTTTGTAGTACTGTATATATGATGAGCACCTATCTTATCATATTTCTATCATTTCCATAGCATTTTGCAGTCTGCAACAGTATTTCAGATTTCGCAACTTCATTACCTAAATATAAATTCACAAATTTTAGTGAATTCCACTTCTGATAGATCATGACTTATTTCCTAATTAATTTAGGTTCTATCTTTCTCTGCCATCACCAGACAATTGTTTTACTTAGTATAGAATGCTTATTTTCTATCTTTTTGTCTACTGCCCTTTCCCATTTAGAGTATTTCTAGGAGGAGATTGCCTACTCTATTCCTCCGCCTGTCTGAAGGAGGTAACCTTTCAGATTGTCCCTCTTACATCCTTGACAAGTATCCTAAGCACCTGACCATTAAGTCAAAGGCAGTGCGTCATTTTTCCATTTTATGAATGGTGACTGAATCTAGATATTTTGTTTCCCTGTGCTAAGCAATCAAACTCAAAATGTAACACTTCTTTGAAACAAAATCAAATAAATCATATCAGTTTAAACTATGAAGATATTTTTCATTTTTTGTTTTTCTTTCATTGATTTTGCTACCACATTGGGGAATGGGGTATTTGGTCAGCCTGGCAGAGTGGGGACAGACCCTTTATCATCATGACTGTGCGATGTATTGCTGCAGAGGAAGTAGAATATACATAAAGATGTTTGACTATGTTTTGCTGGCACTGGATGATCTCATATTTTGAAGAGCTATAAAAGGCTGCTAGGTATTTCAGAAGTATGTCAGGGCTCAGAAGCTGGACCTCTGAAACATTGTTAAACCGAGTAAACCAAGTTGGAAGGAAATGTGTGTTTTCAGAAACTAGAAATTCCCAAGATCTGGTTTTTGAAACAGGTTGAAATGATTCCTAGCATTACTGATCCATGATTTCCATCAGCAGTGCCATTGAAGGCCCTGAAAACTTTGCTAGAAGCTACTGTGCCCAGTATAAACCCCCAAGGATCTCCAGGGCATCCATGTTCCCTAGTAGCCTGATACGCCCAGGGGCCAGCTCCTTTTATGGCTGTGCAGTGAGGCATCCTCTTGCCCCGGTTGTAACATGGGGGACCTTTGTCCTGGTCAAGGAATTGTACCCAACTCTAATGCTAAATGAAAGGATATGTATTTGTGTTGTGTATGGTGTGGATTTTTTTGGTGTTAGAGCTGTGGGAAGTCTATGTGTGAGAAGTTGCTTTGATGGAAAGGTAGGCTTGAACTTGTAAAAACTGCTGACAACATTCATTTTGCAAGTTAAAAAGTGCTGCTCAACTTGTTTGCTATGCTACTTTTCATAAATAATTCAGAAATTGGAATTTCAATTTTCAGACTTCTCTCTAACACGTTTACCCATTTATTCACCTTTCATCCCCTTTAAAAATCCAATCAGGTTAAGAGCATTTTAATGCTCTTCTAATGTGTGTGTTACCCAGAATTTTAGATTAAAGTAGAAAATGGGTCCTTGTGACTTCTGTAAGTGATGTTCAAGGGTCACTTTAGGAATGATAAAATTTGTTCCATTTAGTGTGTGTTGTGATTGAAATACTTCCCAATTTAAAACCACATCCTCCAAAGATCACCTTCAGTGCTAGAAAGTTTTTATATCGTATGTTTTGACCTGTTTTGGAGATGGTTAAGTCAAACCGAATCATTTTACTACTAGTAATCGTGAAGATCACAGCTTGGTACCTTTGAACAGAAGGCTGGTTCATAATAGTTGTGCAGTGAATATGGCTGTGTGATCCCTGCAGTGCTCAGTTGTTGATTTATATGTGGCGGGTGCTCAGGCACAGAAATGATGGGCAACCATTTAAAAGTCTTAAGAGAAATAGTTACATAAATCCAACTATGCAGACTAATTCATTGTAAAATGGCTTCTGCTAGTTTGAATTAGTCCTCCTCCTTCAAACAAATACTTCTTTCCTCCTGACGCTTGGTAATTGAAGGATGAAAACTAAAATGATATGTAGCAGCAGAGTGCTCAATGTTATGATGCACTGGTTGCTCCTAAAGTTGAGAGAAGGTGGAGTTTCTCGCTTCCTTTACAACAAAAGAGAGAAAGCAGCAAAGACTGGTATTGACTCATCAACTAGTCCTCCAGATAACTTGGAAAATGACAAGTGATTGTAAGCAAGAAAAGATGATACATTATTATTTGATGTGTTTGGATATTGAATTAGATATGAACTTTAAACAATAAGTGAAAGTGGAGTTATAAGGAGGGAGGAAAAAGGTTTCACTAACTGGCAAGTGGCATGTAATATTTTGGATTATTAGTTAGATGTACTTCTCTTGAAGTTAGCTCTTTTCTTTATGCATCCTGTAACTGGAGGCTGGAAAAGGCAATACTAGAATGCATCTTTGTTTCACCTTATTTTTTTGTCATAACTGTATGTGTGCCAGTGCTCGGGAAGTACAAAAAGAAATGTTATGAAAATGATCTCTAACAAAGTGGAAAAGAATAAGAGGTAAATTTCACAAAACCATGCTTTCATGCTAAAGTCTATCCGTGAGTTTAATTTTTTTAATTTTGATCATTTTTTTATTTAGAGTATAGTCATAAAACTAACTGAAAGTGACTGTTAGGGTCATTCTCATTTTAAAGACTGGTTTGCTAAGGGGAAAAATAAGAGATAACCACTTTAATGGCAAGATTCTACTGATTCTTTTCTAGGCATGGAAACAGACCATAAAATTGAGGGGAAATCAAGAAAAAGCCGATGAAATTAAGGGGAGCCTTTTTGTTGACTTCACTGGGACCTTCTCAGTTAACCTTAACTTACAGTCGTTGTAAAATTATTATACTGAAAATAAAAATGGGGTTACCTTTGTGGCCTTGGTTTGAAAGGCTTTTGATAGATTGTCACAATGGCTTCCCTTGCATTTAATGTATGTGATTTAACATATTAAGACTTAGGATTTATCAATGTAAAATGAACTCAAGTCACAGGCTTATAAATGAAATACAGCAAGTATAGCTTTCTGATCAACTCAAGTCAGTGGTACTAAAGTGCATGCCCTGTGGTAATGTCAGCATTCCTTAGGTGTTGTATCTTTTTACAGGGAAATTAGTTTATATATTTTTGTAGAATTCAAAACCAGTTACTGGATATATTTTTTTGTACAGAAACATATTGTTGTTTGAAGTATTTATATCTGACCTCTATGCTTTTTGACCTGAGATGCTACTTTAGGAATAAGAGGAATATTACAGTGCATACGTCTGTGGAGATGTGGAACTCTATTGCAGTACATACTCCAGTTTAAGGTAGAAAGACAGCCATCATTCATTAGCTATAGAGAGAAGACCATTCTTCAGTGCTTCTAAGCTTGTGTCCTACATGTTTTTAATGTCTTCACAGCAGCTAGTGACTATGAGATTTTTTTTTTCCTTTCCCCTCCTAATGCAGAGTACTTCTGAAGAAATTTCAGCTTTTACTTGAATAAATTACAGTTGAGCTTGATACAGCTCTGTAGCCTCAGGTTGCATTTGTGTAATTTTCTCATGCTACTACTTATTTTCCTGAAATGTTTGCAGCATTTCACAAAAGCCAGACAGTGAGGGAAGGTTTCTTTTCCTATTTCATTAGTGAGTGTTTTGCTCTGCTTTTCTCAACTGGATGGGCAAGGTTGACATTAGTATTAGAACAAACTCAATCATGGAAAATACTTCTACCACAGTTGTTGCTACAACTGAAATATAAACATAGCAAAATTGTATTTCTGAATGGTAACTTTAGTTATGTTGCCTAATATATTTAGTGTTATCCCTAAGATAGGTCTGTGCCTTTCTGGTAGGTAATTAAAATATATAAATAATTACATGGTACAAGAATAAGGTAGTACCTCTTTGAATAGCTGTGATGCATTTCATACACCTGGGTGACAAATGGTACGCTCCTAGAATATTTGAATAGAACTATCTTGTTATTAGCATTGGAAAATACTCCAGAAATTCCCATTTTAGAGTCTAATTTGATTTGAAAATTTAGCTATTTCTATTTTGGTTCTTTGACATGCAAAGAAAATGGAAAATTTCATTGAAAGCAAAGCCTTTTGCTTGAATTAGAATCCATAAAACTAGCAGATAGCTAATAAGTATCAGATGAGTTGTAACAAGACTTTCAGGCAAAACTGAAAACAAAAGAATGCAGTAGCATAAACTAATACATAAAAATTGATTTAATTTCTTTTCTGTGTCTCTTTTCATCTTATTCTATTGAATGCATAGTTTGCAACTTCTAGTTGTTATTAAAATAGGTTTGAGAGTTCAAAGTACATACTGTCTGCATACCTTGGGAAGAAAATGAATTTTAACTTGTTGAATAAATATTTAATCTATACTTTTATTTCTCTGAGCTAAGACTTCAGCTTCAGTCCACATTGGTAAGCAATTGGTAAGGTATATTTCAATAGTATTTTGTTTGAAGACTTCTACAGATGAAACCTTTCTCCACTTCCACAAGCCACTGCTGTCCAGAGACTTCACGTAATGTGGTGTTATCGATTGTGAAAATAAACAGACATGTCCAGCTATTAATACAGAAGTCAGAATGTGTCCTACTATTTCTGTATCTAGAGGATATTGCTACTACTTAGTAGCAAAAAAAAAATCTAAAAAAAAATGAGTTCATTTTGAGATGATAGAAAATACACTCTTAAAATCAATGCTTTAGTGGTCTTGGAAGAAATATGGGTTTCGCAGTCCCTTCTGCTGGCATGACTGTGGGCAGTAAGGCCTCTCGTTGCCTCCCTCAACCCTCATGGCTTAAAACATAACATTTAAGTCGAACTGAAACTGGTATGGTTCACCTTGAATGTTTGAGGTATAAGCAAATGTGAAAATGTGAGGGCTGTTTCATGAGCCGTTTGTCCATTTGCTCAGCAAAGATAGAAGGGACAGCTGGGAGAATTCACCCCATCAATCATCTCAATCACGTTGTCCCTGTTGGCAAGAGAGAGCCTTTGCTTTCCCTATATATTTGGTTTGTGCAAATGTACAAAGTCACCACCATTCACAGCTCAGAAGAGGCCAAATAGTTAAGGATTCAGCTGCAATTAACCTTTGAGAGCTATGTAATTTGCATTTAAGTCTCTCTTAAAAAAAAAAGATCTTTATATGTATATATATCTCATTAATTTGGTTCAGTTGCTTCTACTGAAAATTATAAAAATGTATCTGAATATATGCCTCAAAATCTGTTGGACAGTTCTATTTTGCATGCATCTTACAACCAGCCTACAATCATCTTCTCTAAGTCACATAAATAAAATGAGAGCCTTAAGAACACACAAGTCTAATATGCTCTGGTTGGATGGTGGGATGATAATATTCACGTTAGTTAAGGCACTGATAGAATCTTTGCTTTTTTGTTCTGCTTCTCAAAATTTTTGTTTTGCTTTCATCACTAATTCCCAAAGATTAGTTGTAACAGAGGTGAAGCTGTGAAAACAAAATACTTCCTCCGATATATCGCACTTATACAAAAAGGTTAAGTTACTTACATTGCTTGTATTGCTATAATAGCAGAAACTGTCACAGATCTCTACGATGTTTGTTTTACAATACCCCAATGAGATGGCGAAGTGCAGTGCAACCCATTTTACAGAGGTGGGCTGAGAAACCTAAGTTCTATTTTAGAAGCATGTAATTGTCTTTTAGAAGACATGCTCAATTTGACTCGAAGACTCTAAGGCAAGTTGTTGAAACCTGTTATGACCATGCTTTGGCCTTAACTTGTTTTGCCTTTGAGGAGATGGCTCAAGACTTTTATTAGAGGTTTTCCATTAGGCTATGCATTTGGAGATTTCAAAATACTGTTGTATATTGATACTGTTGGCACTGCTAAGTGCAAAACTGAGCCCCCTTGCAAGCTCCTTTAGATAGTCTGGTTTCCTTTTTAACCTCAAAAGCCCCTTCTGTTATTATGTTATCTTAGAAATGAGACTATTTCAAGGATTGATTTTGCTTTATAATTTATTATTTAACTGCAGTGAACTTTCTCTTACTGTAGCATCTGTTGCTTTATGCGACTAATTTGTTAAGTCTCTAAGTACAGAAATTGTGGTCTTTAAAAATTCCGTTTCTACATAATTTAGGTACAGTTCATTTGCCTCAGTTTCAACCCAACTTACACAGGACAAGGGAAAACTGTAGTATTGCACAAGTGTTTAGGAATATACTTCAAAGAAATTACAGTATTTTCTTCTACATAAGGAACTGCTGAGGTTGCTTGCAAAATTTCCTTTGTACTTGTAACTTTGGTTTGCTTCCTGCCTTCACATGATCTGTAAGATCCTTCACTTACCAATGTGGACTGAAGCTGAGGACATATATAGTCCCAAGACAGAAAGCACGTGAGGTTTTGTGTGTTGTTTTTTTTTTTTTTTTTTTTAAATAAAGACTTGTGTGAAATAGGAAGGCTCTCAGTTTAAGTCAGTGAAGTCAGATGTTGACCTTTGGATTCATTACGCTGCCAATTATCTGATTCTGTTTCTTTTTCCCTTTCTACTTGCATGCCATCAATATGCATAAACGTGTTGTCTCAAGTATGCTATTTTGCTTACATGCTAGGTATAACGTTGGCAGAAATATAAGGATTTTTCCACCTACATAAAAAACCTGCTATTTTTGTATTTTGAGGTAGGGACAAATTCAAACTTGCACTGCAGCTTTCTATGCCAATGCTTTTGAATAGTTTTTTCTGAAATATTATCTTAACACCTCTTCTTTAAGGACCAGACACAAGCAATTTGTGACAGCTGTATTCCTTGCACTTGTCTATAGAAAATATGCAAGGTTTATTTAAAAGAAAAAACTGAATAATTTAATTTCCATTAAAAATGTTTGTTATTTATACATTACATAATATGAAATTAACCTCAAATGGGAGAAATTATCTCGAATTATGTAGCCTGCTTTTTGTACTACATTATTTCAAAGTATTTGTACATAATTGCTACTTTTTTGTCTAAATTTCAATGAGTTTACAAAGCATCTACAATGAATCATTCCCTTTTGAATTTCAGATGGCATCCAAGCTTGGTAACAGAAGGTACAAGGGATTAATATTTCTCTGCAAAACAACAGTTTGAGCAGGTGGTACTTGGTGCTATTATACATATAGGTCACTTGGGAGAGTGCTTAATCACTGAACTGAATATTAATTAGGACAGCTTTCTCAGCCAATTTTTTTAAAATGAATACTTCTTAAGGTGTGGGGGGAACCCACCAAACCTACCAAAATCTGGAGTTTTGGAAATTAAGCTTGTTGTTGTAAAAAGTTGCTATACAAGTTGGGATTCAGTTTTTTTGGATGGGCTAATTTTGTGATAAATAGGAGCCACTGTGAACTTCAAGTATAAGCTGGGTGTGTACCTAGCCTTCCTTCTTAATTTCTCTTCCTGAACTTTTCTGTACTTATCTACCTGGATTTTAGACTGTCCTCTTCAGCCTGGCCTGACCAAAAGTACTTGGTGACTTCAAGCTGTAGGTTTGCACCAGTACAAAACAGTACTTGATGAATTCTTTGGCTTGAAATCCTGGGAAGAAATGTGGGATTAATGTATCTGAGTTGAAAAACTAAACTGTTGGTGAAAACAGAAGAGAGAAACAACTGACTTACATTCTGCAACTCACGCAATTAAAGTCCACTTTCTTTTACTTGTTTTTCTGTACCAAGTCATATTCTGAATCACTTCTAAATTATTCAGGATTTTTTTTAAAAGGTGTAGGGTAAATTTGTAACATGCTTAATGCTCTGAAACATTAATATTAATCTCTTTTGGCCATGCTTAACATAACTATGGATTAAATCCTCTGAAATTCAGCAATCCCCCAGAAGAGCTGATGGAGTTTCCTGAAGTTAGTGCTAGGTATTGCCTCTGCAGTGCTAACAGTATGGTAGCTGGCATTGATGTGCCATATCAACATGCCTCTGCTGCACTGTCTGAAATTCCTTTAGGAGCTTTGATTTTTCCTAGGGCTCTGTTTGGGAGCCGCTGGCTGTCACAGCTGCAGACAGTGGTGAGCAGCAGGATTTTCCCCTTTGCCCCAGGCAGAAGCATGGGGACTGCACTGTGGTCTTGTGGAGCAGGCACCTGGAGGATCTTCCACTCAGGGGGATGAGGTGTTTCACTCAGAAAATGGGCTTAGAAATTGAGGGAGGAGGGTGGTCCTGCAGAGGGCAGGAGACCCCAGTGTGGGGCTGGGACATCCTGGGAGGCAGCTGCCCTGCCCTCCTTCCCTGTGCCTCCCAGCATAGGGAAGACAAATGTCCTTTCAGGAGAGGCGACTTTACCTTCCTGCCCACTGCCCTACTTCAAAGTTCAAAGCTCTATTTCTGTTTTCTCCCTGGCCATCTCCAGCTTTTACAATTGCCCTTTCTATCCTTTAACGAAAGGTCCTCGTGCAGTGTCTTGCATCTGTGTTTTCAGGCTGGTTCCTGCATTCAGGCAGTGCACATGTGATTTCATCAGGGGGCTGGACATTCACATTAACTGTCTTGAAAAACACCTTTCAGAAGGTCGGGCATTCAGTGAAAGCAATGCATACCTGACAAGATGCTGCATGTTTTTTTTTTCTTTAATAGAATCTTCCTTCTGAGGCCTGTTTTACCATCATGAGATGATGAAGTACTGTGAATACTACTGCTTTGACATATTTCCATCTGCATTTGGGTAAAAGTATAATATCAGTTTATGGTTACTACCATGCAAATAAGTGCTCATCTTTCCTGTGTAGCAGGCCATTCCCTGACTCTCCAGCATTTGCTCATTGAAAGCTGTCAGCATAATTCAGATTTTACATATATTGGTAATATAGTCCTGTGAATAAGAACGTACTTCCATTTTGAAAGCTTATCTTCTTAAGTTTGTTTTGTATTCTTAAACATGTTTAGGAGGGAGGAAATTTCGCCGGGTTTTTTCAGTCGAAAGGTGAAGTTAAATATTTTATTAAATATTGAAGATAGTTAACAGTCGACTTCAGTACTTAGCTGGAAGAGGTTTTTTTTTTATTGTCTGCTGCTGTAAACACCTAGCAATGTATGAGATATCTCAAGCTGAATGGAGACTAGAGGAAACATAGGTCTAGGGGAAGGAGGAGAAAAGCTGGGGTAAAAATGAGTTTGAAACTGACTCTGAATTGGACCCTATCCATACATAAAGAATAGCAGCCAGATGGCACTCTTTCAAAGATACCTGAAATAAGAAGGTAACACAGTGGCATAGGACTTGGGGAAAAGGGGAAATATGTCTCAAGAGATTTCAAGGTAGGTCTGGATGAATGGGAACACTTGGGAGACTGAGGCTAGGAGTATTGATTCTCAGAGTAAGTGCCAAATTTTGCTGCTGCCTAGTAAGAAAGTGTAGGTATCACTGGAGACCAAAATGGTAGACCTAAGGTGGCTAGACTGAGGAATGCAAGATAGGGAACTAAAAAACTGGTAGAAGAGCTAGGTAGCATAGGTCAAAAAAGTAGGAAGAGATTAGATAGTCTAGAGGGGACCACGAATTTTTAACAAGAAGCAGAGAATTAGAAAATTAAGATTTAGGAAAGGGCAGAAAAAAACCCAACCTATGGCTGATATAGATTTAAATTATGGGGCAGAAGACTAAGTTTATTGGGAGAGTTGAATGGTTTGAAAAGTCTGTTTCCAAAAGAGCATGTCTCCTTCCAGAGCCCAAAATGACACTCCATGTTCTTGACTCTTGCTGTTAGCAGATATGTGAAAACTTTCTGGCCAATTCTATCTTCAAAGCCCCACAGTGTAACAACTGCCATCACTTACTCCCCCAGCTCAAGGGGAAGAGGTCTGTTTGTTTTACGTGAGTTTCAAACACTATTAACGGACAAAGTGGTCACAAAGGCCACAGGATTTGGTTTTAATTCTGAGGAAGAAAACAAGGATTTTGCATGCAATAAAAAATATAAGAAAGTGAAGACTTTTCTTCAATGAAAACAACCCTTGCAACAGAAGTTTGTCTACAGTTGTATGCTAAACAGTAGTCCTTAATTACGTTATCCCATGCTATTTTTTTCCAAAGTATTCTTGCCTCCTTTGGTTTTATGAGTTGGACAGGGTTTGTTTAATGAACAGATGTTCACTGTTTTGTACGACGTGTGGCCTCAGGCCTTATTTCAAGCATTTTATTCAGACCCTGACTCTGAAGTCAAAATTATTCTTTTCCTCAGGGGCTTTTCATGATGCTCATCACTGTAATATCTGAATAGCTTCTCCCAAAATAATTAATTTACCTTCACAACACCCTTGAGGTGTGCAAGTTTTATCTATCTTTTACAAGCAAGCAATAAAGGCAGAATGAGATCAAGATCAAATACCTCCTCTATTTTCAGACTGCTGGATCTGAGACACCCAACACACTGCCAGGATAGGCATTTTTTGTCGGTTTTGTTTTAGGCACAAAACATTAACGTTTGGGCCTTTATTTCCAAATTTTAGTGCTTGTCAATTCATGGCATGGGACATTAAATTGGGAAACCTGAAAAAGAGAAAATTTTCTCATTGTCTCTCAATATTTGGTTTCGTGTGATTCACCTGGCATCCTAAGCATCCTCTGGCAGGATCAGAATCTGGGTCTTAAAGTAGCAGTTACCCTGACACAACTTGCTGCTTCTTCCTTTCTCTCATACTGTTAAATGTGTGTAAGAAATGGGACAGGAATCCCACAAATGAGTGTTCATCCTTAGTCACTCTTTCTCTCTGAAGTGGACTGGATCTGTGCACCAAGGGAAGCACCTTCTAGGACGGATATCATAAATAACTTCATCATTTATCAGCCTGCTTATACGGTGAGGGGGCTAAACTCAGGTTAAGGTTATAGTCTTTGGTCCACTATTGTTCGGGTTTACTAGTGCTAGTCTTTGAAGCTTTAATGCTCTCCCTTGTATTGCAGAGTATTTTGTAATATATTTTCTTCTTTAAACAAAGATGACAATCTAGAAAATGTGCAATTATAGGGGAATAAAAATGAGTCCTCCCCAGTAACTTCAGTAGATTATGAATTTGTAGATATTATTTTATATTACAATGAATTTTAATACAGTATATTGTCAGTTTCTAATAATCTGGAGGCTGTTCACTCAAGTTTTGATATGAAAGAAAAATCAGTGGAACTTGTAATTTCTCTCTGAAGCAGTTAAATTAAACAATTAAGGAATAATTGCAAATATCAGTATGAACAGAAATTAACTTTCAGTGTCATAAATAGAGCAACTGTCCAGAAAAGGCCCTGATTAGAGAGGAAGCATTTGTTACAAAAATGCTTCTCCTGATGTTGACAGGAGGATTTTGGTTTTAATCTAAGGAAACAGAGAAATGAAATTTTGATGCTTGTTACTGAAAGGTTAACTACTCAAATCACTCTGTTCCAAGAGCATCTTGGAATACCTGCTCTGTTCTTGGTAGGATGCTACCTTCCTGTACTGTATGAAGCTTATTGCCTGATAAATCTGAGCTATCTTTTTGCCTTACAGTGCCAATTCATTACTAACCTATCAATAAAAGTCATATTTGGAGGCCTTTGGGAAATAATCCCTTTATGCATCTGTCAAAACATACAAAGTTACATTTAAAATGAAAATGTCAACATTTATATACAGCATTATAAGTGGTTAAATTTCAAGCTCGGTTGACAGAAGTCTTATTGATTGTCTCCAGTCAGTGGGAGCCCAGAGTTCACTTCCCCCAGCTGTGTGCACCAAAAATGGTACTTCTTGTGGGATGTTGCTCCGGGAAGGCTCTGCAATTACCCCATGTGTTAAGCCTCTGAAAGCTATTCTACTTCATATAAAGGAATTAAAAATATTCATTAAGCTGTTGCAATTGAGTAAAGAGAATAAGCTGTGTGGCTTGCTGCTCTCTTTCTTGTTAGGAAATCTTGAGTTTCAGTCCCTGTTTCAAGGACCATTTTGTTCACTTTTACTGTATTTCATCCAGTGTTGGTAGTATTAGTTAATTTTCCCTCTTCCTCCTCACCCTGCTTATGTATTAAAGACTTCACACTTTTTTACCTTTTGAAGTAAGTGTTTATGTGCCTTATTTCAGAGAAAGGTCCATGGTTATGGGTGAAGGTTCACTCCTGTAGGTCAGAGTTGCAGAAACAGGTGTGGAACAACATCTGGAGAGGTCAAAACCCGCTTATATTTTATCTTACTAGCTGTATCTGGTAGCATCCTGCTCTCAGGGTAGTGGTTGCTGAAGTCTTTGTGTCTGTTACTTTTTGACTGTCTCATTTCAGGGCTGTGTATAGACTACAAGGTGCCCAAATACTAAGACTTGCCAACACTGAGTGTTTTCATGAATGTGCCCTTTGTAGATCTATCTTTAGGGTTTCTGTGTCTCATACTCCCCTTGGTAGAGATATTTCTCTGTCGTGTGTAGCTGTGAGATGGTAAGATGCCCAGATACTAGGCTGGGGATGTGGTGCAGAGAGATAAGAAATGCAAAAAGCTCTTGGGGAATGAGCGTGGTCCTGTCATTTGCAGAGAGACCAGATGCTATATCCCAGAGCCGTTGGGGCCCTGGGGTTAAGTGGGAAACAGGTTTGTGTTGTAGCAGTTCCTCCTACAGGGATGTGCTACTGGCAGGATAATCTAGGTCTGGAGGTGATCCTCCTTGAGTTTTGAAACTCAGGAATGTTTTTTCCCCCCCGCCCCCGGTTTGTTGATAGGGCTTTGGATGACTTGGGATAGTCTTTGTGTTTGCTTAAATCCCAGTCAAGCTGCTCACCCTGGAGAAGACAATAACTAGTAATTTTTTAATGGCTTTTGTGGTACAATTTTGTCCCTTCAGCAGTTCAGCCTGCACTCTTCATCTCCCTGCCGCACAAGCCTGTGCTGATACACTCCTCCCAGTGGCTGAACTTGGCAAATCTTCCTCAAATTAAAAAGTTGCACTGAACTTTAAGCAACCTTGACTTTTTCCCTACTTTGGTCTGTTAAACCTCCTAGTATAAAATATAGAATAGTGGCTAGCCTCTGGGACATAGTTTGCAGTTAGTGGCAGACTGTGCCGTTCATTT
This sequence comes from Morus bassanus, assembly GCA_031468815.1. Classification (NCBI taxonomy): domain Eukaryota; kingdom Metazoa; phylum Chordata; class Aves; order Suliformes; family Sulidae; genus Morus; species Morus bassanus. The sequence continues at coordinate 112,411,844 of CM062568.1, forward strand.
TGTGGTTGTCTTCTGAAAGATATACTTGCAGACTTCTTATAAACCATGGAGAAACTGTCACTGCTCAGAAAGTATAGCTGCTGGTATAAAAGCATCAGTGCTAGCACCATTACCCTCTTTGGGAAACTTTGCTTGCTGATCTATGAATAGGGAAATGGCTTTAATGTTAGTGGCAGGATTTATAGGGACAAATGAGTGTTGAAAAAAGCTTTATTTGTAATTCATTCTGTACTTGGATCTTATGGTTTTTGACTCAAAATGGCACAAGAAAAGGGGAGGAGTGGGAGAAAGATGAATGGCAACATATGGGTTGTTGGCGTAGAGAAGAGGAGGGGTGGGGGAGCATTATGTCTGTTTAATAACAAAGACACTGTGCTAGTACGTAGGGAACATGAAAGCAATAGTTCACATTCTTTTTTTTTTCCCCACAACTGATGCTGTCTTTTGAATCACTGGATTTGACAAGGCCATGATCTGTGTGTCTTGTGAGTTTGACTGATCTTAATGATCTGAAACAGGACAAGCAGAAACTGTTGCTGTCAGAGGAGGGTTATCCAGAACACTAGAAAGAGTTAACAGCATCTAATATTTATGAATGTAGTGGTGAAAGTTGCTTACATGACACAAACGTGCAGCATGCTACCTGAGCCTGTAGAAGGTGGCATGGCTGCCATGCCTTGTCGTCCGCTCCTGCTCTGTATTTCTAATTTGTGGGCAATTCGGCAAAATCCATTGGTTCTTTCTGTGACCATTATCTGTGTATGTGTGTGCATATCAGAAATACTTAATCTTTCATTTAAGATGCCCTATAGACTCCATTGACATGTTTGTGGCTTTTTTCCCAAATGCTGAAGGAACAGTGGGTCAGAGTGATGATAAAAAATGGGTATTTTTTTCCTTAGTTGTGTCTGTGCTGTAGAAGTTGCTGTCAGTCATCTGTGACCAATACATCTGGAGTTGACAATTTCAGCTGAAGCATTTGGGGGACATAATGCTGAAAGCTCCTAGGAGAGAGTCTCTTTGTCTGTGCTCTTCTATTTTTTTAGCATAGTGAGCTCTGTATTGGATCAACTGGATGCTGCATGTTACAAAAAATAGGAAAGAGAAGACAAGCTTTTGAAATTGAGAGTTATTTGTAATCTCACACTACAGAAGTATTCATTTTTGTACTAAGTAATTAAGAAATTAACACAAAATAAAGACTTCACTTATGATTTCAAAATGCTAGGAACAGGTAAATGTGTTTTAAATGATGTGTTGTACAAATAGAAAGATATTTTATAATTGTGATCTGATCATGCTAATACATTATTAAGCACTTACTGTGTGAATTCAGCAAGTCACTTCTACTCTTTCCTACGCTGTCAGGTCATTTTTACAATCGGTTCATTGCAGAGATTTCTTGTTTTACTTTCTAATTTTAGGTCTGCAATGCTAGAGATGACCACTGGGTGGAACCATTACATTTTCCTTAACATGGTGTTGCAAAACCTTGCTGTATGTGACTGAAATACTTGTTCCTAAGAAAAAAGCTTTTATTAAATAATGATGTTACCATTAATGTTTGATTTTTAAAGAAAATGTATAAAAACTATAAAGAAAGCAGATTTTAAGTAGTGCTTCTATGAAAATGGAATGATCAAGAGAGGATGTCTTCTGTTTTGCAATCTGCAGTTATTTTATTTGGAATAACCAGAGTTTGCAAATAAACAGAACTGAGATTACAGTTTTAGAAATCATGAGGACTTGTAAGAAAGATACTGTGTACACTATACAGTATTATTAGCCAGTAGATTATGCAGCCAGAAGTTTTTCAAGACTTAAGGTTGTTTGGCAGATAGCAAAAAGCTTCCACTGTGGGAAATATTAGGTAAGAGGCTTTTAAGAAGTCATGCTTCAATTATTCTAGTTAATTAAAAATAAAGACAGTCTAATTAAGGGAGTAGTTGTTCTTTTTTTTCCCCAAATGAAGCTCAAAGTTAATTTAGAGCTAAGAGTATGGGTTTTATTCTTTCTTGCCTTTTGCTTTCAGTGGATGAACATGATGGATGATGGTTGCTGTCATAACACTGTGTGCTACATGTGGGACCTCCAGAGATGAACATTTGAGTTGATCGGCAGTTTGAATTTCAAGGACTAGCTCCTATATTTGGGAACTTTAACAGATTCATGTTCTTTCAGATCCATACCAAGATACTCTTTGCATGGTGATGAATATGATGGCAGGAAAGGATTACAGTAGAAAGCTACTTTTCTGGTTTGCTAACAAAGCATTTAGCTTAAATACAAATAATAAACTTCTGTGTATAGTGGTGGTAAAACAGACCCTTTCTTGCCCCTCTTCAAGATGAAAATATGATAATAGCAACTTGTTATGGTATCATCTCCTAGGTAGTGGACAGTGGGCAACTCTCACTGTGACCCAAGCTCTATAGACTCACACTAGAGTCATGGAACATTCATTAACCTTGCACACGTGTCAGGTGGTGTTATGGAGGAAGGCTGCATTCAGGGGTGGTTAGCGACTGGTATGGGGCAGGTTAACAACATGCAGAGATTTCTTTTTCCTCTTTTTCTGTCTTATGTTGTAGTGGTGGGATTGGAAAAAAGGAACGTAGCTTCTGAATGTCTGTAGTACCTTGTAAATCATGTGATGTTTAGCCCTTTATTTAAGGAGAGAAACAGACACATTAAACGTACTATATGATATGAACATTTTACCTGGTTTTTTTGTTTTCTTTTTTTTTTTTTTGGGGGGGGGGGGTTTATCTGTTTAATAAGGCTAAACAACACTGTCAAAACTGACTCTGAAAATATAAGAGCGTCCATAACCTTTCTATCAATGCAGGAAGTGGATTTAAGGAGCACAAACCTAAGTAGTTCAGATAGATGAGTGCAGTCCTACTTAAGCTGAGAATCCTTTGTGGACCATGCTGGGATTTGTTAGTACAGTGGCTCTAAGGATCTGCACATGAACTACTGAAATTCTGCTTGTATTACAAAATAAACTACCAAATTTGTAAAATGATACCAAATATTTAAACCCATCATTTCTTTTGGAAAAAGAAGAGAAGAGCACCTTAGAGGCAGCCTTCATTTGTTAGGAATTTGGAGGAAATCCATTCCTTATGGGGAGAAGACATGTCTAAATCAGAGCATGAAGCAAAGGAATGATTAGTTAGAGCAAACTATTTGCTTTGGTGTTTTTCAGCCTTACTTTTCAGATTGCTAAAACAAAACAGAAAAACTGTGTTTCCCAAGCTAGATTAACTAAGCCTGCTGCTTTGTCTCCTTTGCTATGACTTGAGTGTGAAGTGGTGGCGGAGCTCTTTTTCTCCACTCACCCTAGTAGTTATCTTTAAATTCATTTTAAAAAGAGTATAGATTTCACAAGATTTCACAAACCGAAAATCACCTCGTTTTTTGAATATTTGACAAAGATGACTATTCAAGTCATAAGTAAAACCAAAAGTTTTTTATTTTTCTGATAATTAGCCTGTTCATAATGTTTGTCACTAGCATTTATTTAGCCTTACTCTGACTTCTGTTGCAAAAATGCATCCTACCTTAAATGTGTCACTATAGGTACTTGTCATTTTGTGATATCTCCAGCTAGATAACTCTACCTACTTCTACTTCTGGTTGTGAATAATTTTCTTACATGGCTATTGGCTTAGATGGCTTGTTCTTTAGATGGCTGTTGGCTTAATAAATAGAACATAAAATAGAGCTGGGGGGCTAACCCTGGCTGGAGCTTTCCTTTAAGGAAAGTGAAAATTAATTCCGTTGTATCATCAGCTGTGGGTCACAACAATCCCATGCAATGCTACAGGCTTGGGGAAGAGTGGCTGGAAAGTTGCCTGGTGGAAAAGGACCCAGGTTGTTGGTCGACAGCTGGCTGAACATGAGCCAGCACTGTGCCCAGGTGGCCAAGAATGCCAACAGCGTCCTGGCTTGTATCAGAAATAGTGTGGCCAGCAGGACGAAGGAAGTGATTGTTGCCCTGTACTCAGTACTGGTGAAGCCGCACCTTGAATGCTGTGTTCGATTTTGGGCCCCTCACTACAAGAAAGACATTGAGGTGCTGGAGCATGTCCAAAGAGCAATAAAGCTGGTCAAGGGTCTGGAGAACAAGTCTTATGAGGAGCAGCTGAGGGAACCGGGGTTGTTTAGTCTGGGGAAGAGGAGGCTGAGGGGAGACCTTATTGCTCTCTGCAACTACCTGAAAGGAGGTTGTAGCGAGGTGAGTGTTGGTCTCTTCTCCCAAGTAACAAGCGATAGGATGAGAAGAAGCAGCCTCAAGTTGTGCCAGGGGAGGTTTAGATTGCATATGAGGAAATATTTCTTCACTGAAAGTGTTGTCAAGCATTGGAACAGGCTGCTCAGACAGGTGGTTGAGTTGCCATCCCTGGAGGTATTTAAAAGTTGTGTAGATGTGGTGCTTAGGGATGTGGTTTAGTGGTGGACTTGACAGTGCTAGGTTAACAGTTGGACTTGGTGATCTTAAAAGTCTTTTCCAACCTAAATGATTTTATATTTCTTCAACTCTAATGTTGGCATCTGCCTATTGTTTCATATCACCTCCCAGATGCTGAAGTTTCCAATCTGCCCTCCTTCATAGTTCCTTTACCTGCCTTGCTCCTTGCAACTAGACTACCTCAGTGCAACTGAGAATTTCAGGCTGCACAGGCGTCAGATGATGATGAGATTTTTTTTTTTAGTTTAAGCCTTAATTAACTGACTTGTTAATTGGTGAAAATTCCTACATTAGAGATCAGAAGTTTGATCTGCTAATTATCATGATCTGGTATGTGAAACTGTGCTGACACTGGCAATATTGGTAGACTGGTATAATTAGAAGTAGAGAGAAGCAAAACCAGAGTACTTATAATCTAACTGATTTAATGGGATATTCAGGTTTTCATTGCTCCACCCTGCCTCAACAATAATAAGAATAGTGTAGGAGTTGCTACACATATTGGAAGCTTGATTAGTATCCAAGTATATGATGAAGCTCTGTAACCAAAAAGGCAATATATGAATTAGCGTAAAAGAATCTTTTAAGAGTATATATATGAGTTTGTATAACATTTAAAAGGGGAGCCAGAGCTGATTGTTTTTGAACTTTTGGCTGCTGGGGAGTTGCACATCATGGTTGGGTCAGCATAGCAGCACGGTGCTGCTCATATGGTGAGTGACAGCTGTGGTGGTGCCCCAGGCTGGTGGCTGGAGAGGCCAGAGCACCTTGCTGGTCAGAGGCAGGTCTCTTGGGGACAGGCAGCAGTGTGCAGTAAGAGGACAAAACATGTAACATAGAATAATGTCTAAAGACCCAGAGTTGTCATTAGTGTGAGGTACTGCAGTAGCTTGGGTAGATATATACTTGATGTTATTATGACCAAATTTTAAAATATATAATCCAAAATGTTTTAGTACTATTCATTTCTACAAAAAAAGTTTCTATGTTTTGCTTTTTCATGTGGGGTTGAGGTGGTGTGGGGGTTTTTGTTTTTTTTTGCTTTAAGGTGGAAACCTGTTGTACTTGTAGGATAATATTGCTGAGCCTGTTATCTTTCTATTTTTCTTCCCTTTCCGTGTTGTTCTTTGTATTTACTGCTATGTATTTTTCTTCTCTTTGCTTTCTTGTGCTCTTACTTGCCAACATAGTATCTCTTTTGCATCACAAGTGTTGGTGGGGAGAAACCGGCTCCTGTGGTTGCCTGCCCACGTAGTTGGCACAGTGCGGCTGGGCACTTAGTGAGCACAGTGGAAATGTTGCACCAACGCTTTGTAGGATGGGGGATGCTGACACCTCAATGGTAGCCATGATCTGTTTTGTTTTTCTGTTAGGAATATAAAGAGTTAGATAGAGCTGAAGTTCGAGATAAATGTTGGCTGGATGAAATCAAAGGGGATAAAACAATATAAAGGAGGAACACAAAAGGGAAATGGAAAACATTGAAAGATGAGTTATCAGCCACCCACAGGTCATGTGAGTCATAGTGCAATACATATGGTATGAGTAGAAGGGGTGGGGGAAGGCCTAGGTGGATGAACAAGTACAAAATGCAATTGCAGATAAGAGGAAAAAAAAAATGCGAGAGGTAGAGATCCAAGAAAAGGCTGGGAGGAATACAAAAAGAAGTTGAGGGAGTATAAAAATTGATGAGAAAAGTAAAGGTGGAGTATAAAAAGAAGATTGCCCTTATTTTTAAAAGAAGAGTTTGAGGCAGGTTTGGGTTTGGTTTTTTTTCTAGGTAGAAAGGGCACTTCTTTCGCCTGAGAAATCCTGAACTATTGGGAGAGGGTGAGGATGATGGTAGTAGAATCCGCTTCAGATCAGTTCATAAAGAGCTTGAACACGAAGCAGTAGCTCCCCGTGCCAGCGCTGTGGTGCCCTGCTGCGCCATGGGGGTGCCCGGCAGGGCAGGACCAAGCCTTGCCAGCAGCGGGGCCGAGCCGGACAGCCCCAGCCCCATCATGGGGCCGGGGTGTGGGGGGCCCAAGCTGGCCCTGCCCGCCGGGGCCCAGTGTGGAACCAGGGGTGGAAGCAGCCATGTTTGGCAGGGGTGGGAGCAGCAGGCCTCGTCTCCCAGGCTCAGCTTCACCTCTCTGCTCTTCCCATCACTGCTACTCCGAAATCTTCCTCTCTCGCTCCAGTTATCTGCCTCCATGTTGCAGTTAGGAGTATCTTGGCATGGTTTGTTTTTTTTTTTCCTTCTGCAAATCAAAGGACCTAGTTCAAACACACATACACCCCCGCGCCCCTCCCCCTCAACCAGCTGGGTATTTAAAACTTGATAGAAAATACAAGGTTTTAGTAAGGAAAGTTATTTTGCTATAAATGAGTATTTTTTTAAAAAGACTATTTCCTCATCAGAATGAGTTAGGTTTTTCACAGGAAACATTGTGGCCAGGAGTACCTTGCAATAGCCAACAGCTTGACCACTGTGGCATGTGTTGGGGCAGTGAGGCTGAAGTCCCTGGTTTGAACTGAAATGTGCAGTTGTCTGGTGTGTGAGTGTGTTCTGCTTTTATGCTGCTTGACAAAAAAAGAAAAACAAGGCTTTGGGTGATCCTATACCAGTTATACAGCTCTTCTTATACTTCGAAGTATCATATAAAGAATCTACTTTGTATGAATTTTTTTTTTTTCTTTCTGTTCCCTTTCGAAAATCTTTAGGGCTTTACCTGTAAATACTTGAAAACTGCATATTGATCCACCAAAAAAGGACCTAAAATATATGGAACATGATCCAGCCTGTCAGTCATCTCTCACTTGTTCAAAGTTTTTCTCTTGGAGACAGGAGGGAGGTTATTTTTCAGCATGTACACTGGCAGCTTTGGCTGCATACTTTATATTGCATGGGTCTTAGTGCCCATGTATAGTAACGCGACCTGTAATTCTCAGACTTCAGGTCCCCAGGTAAATGACTGCCATGGATTGATGAACAAGGACGTTTCAGTAACAACTTCCAAAGTTAAACTGACAGGTTTCCTGTCATATAACACCCAGAGAGCATGCAGGAGTGTCAAGCAATAGCTGAAGATGAGCTAATCCCAATTCAAGTCTATACAAGCTTCAATTTTTTTTGAGAATTGGTGTGATTTCTGCCAGTGTGTTTGTCTTGAGGTGTACAGCATAAAATATTATAGTGGGCAATTCTGGAATAGCCTGCCTTAGTTTCCTAAGACTATGGAAGAAGCTGGTTAATATTCTGGAATATAAACATATGTCCTACAGTTTGATCTTGGTGTGTTTGCTGGGGAATCACTGCTGTGGTGATGCAGGCTTATTCTGTTGCAACTTGTTCTGTCTCTGTGTTTCTGCACGGATCCACTTCCTACAGAAAAGGGGTGCTGGAGTATGATGCCTGAGATTGCCAGATACCAAAGCAAGTAAGTAGAAGGCTCAAAACATGAACATGAATGCTGTTTTCAACTTCTCTTGAAGCTTAATGTGTTCCTAACTTTAGCTGAAGGTGAGTTCTGATGGTGGCATTGTTTAATCCATCAGATACAGTGACCATGCGACAGTGTATAAAGCATAGCTACTTGACATTTTAGTACAGAAATGAAATCTTAAAAGCGTCTTTAAAAATCACAGGTAGGATTTCTATAGTAACACAATGAAATTGCAAGGTACATTTTGTGGAATTACCTAACATATTTTAACCCAGTGCATGTGTGCAATAGAACAAGAAAAGCAAATTTTCAGTGTTTTCAAAGTATGTTTTAAGTACTTTATAACAAAGGTGAGAGGCTAACAACACATGCATTTTTCAGTATTTCTATATATTTTGTCTGAAAACAGTAAAAGTATTTCCAATAAATAGAAGTCATAAAATTGTGCTATAAAAGTGCAGTTTATTTTACACTTGGTAATGCAGGATGCAGTAGAATAACACTAAATAAAATCTAATGCAGTGAATTTGGCAGAGTACTAACTGTACATTTAGATGATTGCGCTATTAACCTCTTCCATATACCCTCTCTAGTTTGTGGGCTACCTTTTTTTACAGTAATAAGTGATAAGGACTACTATTAGCATTATGAGATGAGTACTGACTCCCCTAATTCAATTTTCTCATCCAAACTGTTATGACAATGACTCATATAGTCTTTAAGATGAAATTAATTTTGGTTCAGAGGGCCAAATTGTGGCTTATGATTCCCTTAAGTTCTACTTAAGCCTTACTTCGATGTTTTGTTTAATCTCAAACTAGAAAATTATATTATAGTTTTTCCCTGTTTGTTTTAAGTGCTGTTCTTTCCTTAGAAAAGGTTGTTCAAAGAACATTATATAGTTTGGTGGTCACAAGCCAGATGCTGCTCCAGCTGAAGTTGCCCATTGCATAGTCCTCAACTGTGCCCTTTCAGATATGTGTATCAAGATTTATTCTTGAATTAGATGGTCATACCTTCTGTAATAAAACATTCTTGCAGTCTAAATAAATTTTTGTAGAATATGGAACAGAACGCTTTTTTTAATCTGTCAGTTTCCTTAATGAAGCTTTTTTCTTTTAAACTTTATGATTAATTTCAGTCAGTCTGGATAGTGGTAGAATACTCGGCAAAACTGCAAGTTTTGTGAAAATGCATTTTGTAAAAGAGAACCAAGTTTCTCAAGGGTAAAGCTTTAGCTTAAGCTCACTTCTTACTAAAAGGCACAGAATTCACCAGGAAAGATTTTCATGAATGTACCACACCCCAGAAAAACTTTAAATAGAGTTTGTACCCTATATACCAAAGAATCCATTCCTCTGTCAAGGGTTCTTCCTGCTTTGATTTTACAATAACTAACATGGGATGAGTTGACACTAAAGAGTAAATGGATACTAATGATTATGGAAGCAAAAGAATGAACTTGAGTGAGTGGGTCACTTTATAAATCCATTGAAAACTAGGTGGTGTTCTCCTATAAGCTAATGCATGCATTTCCTTCATGTGAGTATGAACTGTGAAAGTCTTTAATTCTGTACTTGTTTTCAGGAATTTTTTTCCCCCCTTTGATATACTTGTGCCTTCATTTTAATGCATGAATAGCCTCTTATCTTGGTTTAGGTCAAGTTTAGATGTCTAATGAATTTCAATCACTTTTTTTTTCAAAGGTGTTTAAAGATTGTGTCTGTTTCCATGTTATGAGAGCTGTAGGGATCCAGCTTTTTTGTATCTCTTCATGTTCAGTTCGGTGGACAGTGGAGCTAATGAAGTGTACTTTTCTCCGCATTCTGTAAAGTAATTTGTACCTGTGCAAACATAAAAATCCAAAATGCAGCCATGATTGAATTCTTTTAAAGGATGCAGGAGGAATGTGTTCCAGTGTAACATTTCTCACTGCTCTTTCCAAGCACACTGAGCCTTGAGAACCGAGGTAAACTGAAAAAGTCTGCACTTTTGAAGGCAAAGAGACTGGACAATGGCACAGATCAGAATCCAAATTCCAAATGCATAACTTAGTCTTAGAAATTCATTTTAGGAAAATGCAGCGCAGACTAATCCTAAATTCAGTCATAGGTTGCGTGAGGCTGTTCTGACATTTAAAATGGTCCTCAGCATGGCAAGCTTTCAGGGTGACATTTAGATGGAACTTTTTAGAAATATATCACGTTCTCAGGAAAGTGCTGTGGAGTAAAGCAGATTTATAGAGCGGGGAGCATATTATGCAGAACTGTAGATCACTGCTGTCTACCAATAAGGCTAGCTTTTTTGCTAATATTCACCAAGTGTCCTTTGCCTTTCTCCTCTCCTGTTGAAGTAACAATTCAATTTGATAGTGTTCTTTTAAAATATTTTTCCTGGGAACACTAAACTATCTTTTGTCTAATCGCTTGCTCAATCCACCAGCCGTTTTTCCCTTAACTCTTTCTTCCATTTTGCTTTAAGCTGCCTGTTTACTCCAAGGTTGGTCAGATCAATACATTGTACATATAATAATATAGCTGGGTTCTGGATAGGACATCCACCATATTCTTGTGTACTGTATATATACAATTACAATGATAAAATAAATAAATGAAAAGTAATTTCTAGAATGCATTGTTACTATATGGAGTACACTGAGACAAATGTACTGTTCAGAGAGTAGAAAAATATTAAAAAAAGGCAGGGTGGAGGGGAGGAATAAAATAACTGCAGCTATCTGGTGTCAAATTTTGTGAAATCACCATTACAGCACAATTTCAGAGTTCTGTAAATTACATGGCATTTTCTGTAACACAGATGAAAATATTTCCTAGAAATCTATAACCATAGTGTTCCAAGAATGTCTAGGTTTTTTTGATAAATCTGTGACTATTAAGCACTTCTCTCTAGGGTCAGTGTTATGTTTCTTAATCTCCCGGCAACATAACTGAATTTGGATCATCTGGGTTCAGAGGCCCAAATCCCTGAAGCTTTTACTCATGCATCCTCTTTTGCCCTGTGTATCCAATTCATCCAGTTATATGGAGTAGAGGCTTGGCTAGCTGTTCATTTGGATTCAGCAACTGGCTTAGTCGGCCTTACATGATAGTTACTCTTCACTAGTGTTCTGAATGAAGCTTTCTATTACATATCAATGGAAAGGGCTGATGAAGTAGAAATAATGAATGTCTTATATGAATACAATGCATTAAATGAACTCTGGGTTTGGGTATCAGAATGCTGTTTACTGATGACATTACAGAAATGAGCAATGCAAATTTTAAAGATGCGATATTATAACAATGAGAGGAGTTGTTTTGTGTGGGTTTTAGGTTACTTAATTCATAGTTAAAGTCCTTTTTACCAGTCTAATGTCACATCATCTCCTTTTTCTATGTCCTCGTTTATATTGCTTCTATATTCTACTGCTATAGAAGTATATTTTAATTAACATTTTCATGGACCAGTGTAATTGAAGTTACGGCTTGGTAAAGCTGAGGGTCAGTGCACCTTCATAATGACTGAGGGATTAGGAAGATATTTAAAAACTTACAGCTGATAAAAATGCATGAGAGGAGAACCAGTCATTAACCTGATTTCAGCTAAAAAGAAATCTGCTACTGCTTTTATGATGTTAAGAGTCCCTTCCAATTTGTGAAAAGCTTGCTGTATTCTTTCTATGCAACATCGGGAGTTCACATAATTTTAAGAAATTTGTGAAATGTAGGGTGCTCAACTGGTCTAGCTATGCAGATGGAATTAGATATTTTTGGGTTAATGAAGAGGGGGAAGTATCTGATATTTCATTATTTCATTTAATGATCTACATCCTCATAAAGAGGTTTACAAATGAAATACGGAAGACTATCATTACTTAATTCTGTAGAATCTGTGAAGATAAAACCAGCAGAGAATATTCATGGAGAACTGTAAGAATAACTCACTCTTCAATTCAGCAGGTAGACAGTAATAAAAATGATCAGGTCAAGCCAGGCTGAAATAAATGTGTTTGTGTACAGTTTGTGAGTATCGGCTATCCTTTCCACGCCCCCAAAAAGCATAGTCCTAAAATGGTGGTATATTTTTAATCAAAAGGTTCAGAGAAAAACAAAGGAAACTAAGGCATGGATGAAAATGACTTTATTCCAATTTTGCTTGGTGAGGGAATAAAACGTTTAGAGCACTCGAGCAGGGATGTGCACTGCAGGCTCAGTGATATCCTTGTCGGAGTCTCCTCCCACCCTATAGGTGAATGCCCTAATCCTTGGCCTGAAAGGTATTTTAGGGTTGCTTCTGCTTTTCCCAGGGAAACACAGTCCTCCCATGCTTAGGAGGAGTGTACTGGCTATCAGGGCGCTCATTTTCTAAATGACTACACTTTAAGAATGCTCTAAAACTACAAAAGAGCAAAATAAAATTATTGAAATCACCTTTCTGCATTAGACCTTTTATGAAGATTGAGAGGGTAGTAAGGATATTGCTAGTTTTATTTATTCCTGGTACCTATACAGCTATTGGAGTGAAATTTAGATGTCAGGATTTTGTGGTTTGTGTGTGGGGTTCCCCTCCCCACCCCTTCCCTTTGTAATCAGTATTTCAACAGTTGGAAACAAGTATCTCAACAGTAAAACTTGCAAAAGCAAGTTAATCTGTAATAACAGTAAATAACTTTATGGGAGCTAGTATAAAGGTAAATGTTAACTGAGGAGGCGTTTTTTGTGCCTATAGCTCTTAAATGACTACTTCTCCCTCGCTAGGTTTTTACAAAATATTGTATAATTAGACTGAGTTGAGAGTTGTGCGTTTTCAATTATTGAAAACAAAACTGAATGAGTCAATTCCCTTTGCATACAGAAAGGGAAAAAAGCATGAGCATAGTGAATATGCATGGCCAAAAGTATGCAGTAAGGAATTTTACAGTTTGAAAGAGGGAAAGAATAGGGTCAAGATAGATTTGTTTTTCTTGGGAGATGGCAAGTTAATAAAAAACCACAAAATTATTAATTCATTTATACCTATAAGGACAGTTGATGGCAAAACTGATGCAGGTAAGGCAGTGAACTTTATGCTGGAGGTAGTGTTCCTGTGAATCACTTCTTGTGCTGTAGGTTCAGGATGTTGCTGCAACTAAGGTTAAGAAACAGGAAGACTTGCTTGATTGAAGTCAATGCATAAGATCCCTACAGAACTATAGAAAATTAAATGGCTGTTCTGAAGCTGTGGGATTGCCCGCATAACTTTATCTAAATCTTTGTCTTCCAGATTCTTAAGCTATAAAGGGTTGGCTCTTTCGATTCCCAACTTATTTGTAGAGAACAGTTTTGCCTTTGCCATGAATGACCACAAGGTGGCAACATCAAAAAATGAAACTCTGAAGCATGAGTCCTTGTTAAACAAATGTACAGGTAAGGTAAGGATTGTGCCTTGTGTGGATTTTTAGGTTGTGCCATGACAGGGCAAGTACGAGTGGGTGTAAGTGTGTGTCTGAGTGTATGGCCCAACCTTAGGTTTTTGTATCAACTTCAATAGCTTCAGAGCTCATGGTTACAACTATTAGCTTTGCCAAAGGACGTAAGAAGAGAAACTTGCTTCAGAATGAAATGTTCTTAGTCTTTACTCTGGTCCAAAGAATTTTACGTGACAGAAGGTAATGTTTTATTCTGGTAACTCAAAGTGAAAAGTTACTGATCTGTTGAAAGCATTGAGGAGAGAGCTGGCTGGCAGTTGCTGTGATGCACAAAAATATGCTGCATGTTACCATGATAAAGGAATAAGATAAAAAGCCAACCTGCTGCTAATATTAATACTCATCTGAAATTTTAGAGTTAGTAAGATGCAGCAAATAATGATTTTGGAATTCTCAGTTGCGTATTAACATGCATATATTATGTTTTATCTTCTCTTTCTAGTATGATCATTTTCTTTAAATTTTTTTTTAAAAGCATAATTTGTCTCATTTAGTACTATTTCACACCTGGTTTACATTTTTTCTGAATGCTTATTTTTAAAATAATAAAGTCCTTGAGACTTCAAAGAGTTTATATCTTGAGACTTCTTGAGTTTATATCTGTTGACACCTGTTTGAGTATGGCAGTGTGCGTATAAATGCACATACTACTTTTCATTCTAGAAATTGGTTCACAGAAGGTATAATAGTTTTCTATTGTTACAGTCTAATGAAGTGAAGAAGTGTGATGGGGTGAATTTAAGCCTTGTTGATTAATCTCTGAATGGATTGTAATCTGTTTCTCAAAAGGAGATTGGTCTATGGGGATTGGGTCTCTAATTCAAATGGTTTGCTTTCTGCTTCTTTATTGGATGACTTGATTTTTAATAAGTATGAAGAAATTCTGAATGAATCACTGGAACTTTGAACTCCTCCAGGAAACAATTAGGAGAATGTTTAATAATAAAAGATTTAGTACTCAAGCTTGAATAATGGTAAGATCTACTAAATCTTCTCTCCTATTTATAAAAGTATTCAAGTAGATCTGTAAGATGCAGTCTACCTTAGTTGCTCATACAAAACTGAGAAAGAGGAAAAAAATTGCTAGTTGCCTGTCAGACTTGATATCAACTTATTGTTAAGCACATCTGCAGCAAGTAACAATGTGTTTGCATGCATATACATCTACAAAAAGAGTAGCTAGCTCCATAAGCAGTTCCTACAACTGTCATCTAATATAATCCATATGAACATAAAGTCCATTCTAGTCTTCTAAGTAAATGATGTGGCATCCTTTTCTACATGCTTTCCTCTGTTTTTTCCAGTATTTTTTTTTTTTTTTACTTTTTGACTTGTATTACAATAGGATAACAGTAATTAGCTTTTCCATAGGCTGTATTAGCCCTATCTGGCAGAATAAAATTAAAGAACAATAGTACTAGAAAAGCATTTTCCTCAAAAAATGGCTAAACTAAATAAGTAATTTGAAGCCTGGTAAACTAAGAAGGAAATGCACCCAATAAATCTGCAAATATAGGTCTACCCTATACTGCTGAGTTTTCACATATTTGAATTTCACACTAAATGGCATTCAGGCAGGACTGGTATGTGTTACTAGAAGAAAGTCTAGTGTGCAGCTAGACACACATGTTTAATATTTTCTGTTGCCCTTTTTCTGTCTAGTAGCTCCAAGTCGAGATTTAAACTTTTGCTTTGTGCTAAGAGAATCCAAGATTTGAGTGTGCAGACTCTTCCTTTTAAGGTGATGACAGCCACTGCAGATGTTACAATTTATCACTTGGCTTTAACACAAATGTGACATGATCTCATTAAATTTCTGCCATGAGATTTTATTGCTTTAATAATTTGTTGCAATATTTATAGAATATTATGATGAATTGTATTGAATTTATCATATCCAATAAATATCATGACAGAACAATAAATCAATCATTTCAAAAAGCATTAAAATTGCATTGTCTAAAATTCTAGATCCAAGCATAATGATGGCTCCCCTGAAAATAAAACGGAGCTTTATTAACTTGAAACCTTTCATAGTAAACTGATTAGTTTAGGTCTTGATCAAAAAATGCCTTAAGCTATTGTCTGGTAGTTGACGACTTAACTTTTTAAAATGGAGTACTTTGGCAATGAGAGTATTGTCTTCTCCTGGAATACGTATATAGACTGAATGCAGCAGCGGAGAATAAATGATCGCTTGAGGCCTTTAGCTGAAATGGTTCATGTCCAGTTGCTGACTTGTCTTTTAATTTAATTTGATTGAATAGTAGCCACACCATCAGTAGAACTGAAGGAGCAGGAAGGAGAGTACATGAAGAGAGAGCCATCTGTAACAAGCTCTTTTTGTCTTAACCACCTTTTGAAGGAATCGGAGTTGCTGATTCAAAGTATCTATGAACCCCAGAGGAGAGCTGGGCTGTATGAAATACAGGTATTCCTGGGTACCTGTAATTATACACCAATAGCTGTTACGTAGTAAGAGATTCAATGCCATATGCAGTAAAGGAAGATGGAAAAATGCCCCAGTTTAAATGAATGACAAAAGCAGTCACAGGTTGTTATTTAATCCTCCAGGTTATTAATTTTTTTACTTAAAGTAGGCTCTGTGTATGCCCACCCTCCCCCAACCCCATACATCATGGTTCACTCTAGATTGGCGCTATGGTTATTTCTAAAATTGCGGTTATTACTTGTATGAACTCTTGTAATCCAAAGAATCCAAAATAGGGAGCAGGACACCAGTGTGATGACAATTATACAACTACATGCAGAAATACTCCAAACATCACTAATGCAAACAAAAGATCTTGACCTATGTTGTCTGCAGTCTAAGTATTATGTAGTGAGAATAAGGAAGGATGCAGACAGATGAGGAAGTACAAAGAAATAATTAAACTGTAATATCTGCTTGACTCAGCCCATCAGCAGCCTTAGCAAATTAAGGTTTCTTACAGACACAAAAGTAGATTTTTAAGGATCAGAAGAATTATATTAAGATTGATTTTAGTGAGTGCATACAGTATGTCATCCAAGCATAATCCATAGTGTTGTGCTTGTTTTCTAATACGGAAAAAATACATAGACACAGACCAAAACTGTGGTCTTTATTAAAAAGGAGAGAAATTTAAGAGGCCAAAGCAGTAATTGGGATTTCTGTAGCAGCCTGAGTTTAAAAATCAAAATATTATATTGAATTGTGAAAGAAAAATACATCTTCCTATTAATGTAAATTTTTTCAACGTTTTCAGATGAGTCAAACATTTTGCACTGTCAAAACAAAACAATTCATCTTTTGTGTATAGAACTGAAGGGGAAGCATGTTTTTGCTGGTTTGGTTCTACTTTAAAATATCTCTACCTCTGGTATAAGGGTGCTGCTTTTTTCCTTTGCAATTCTGTTCTATTGCATGTGTGGCATGTACTCTGTTATCAGTATGTGCGGGCGGGTGACTTAAAGTGCTGCTTTACAGAGTTTGGACAGACATCATGGGAAATATAGTTGAACCTTGGAAGCACAGCCTAGGCAGAATGGAGATGGGAGGTCAAACTGTCCCTTTCTAAAAACTAATGAAATGCGCTAAGTGGAATCAAAGCAATAGGGAGTGTCCAGAAAAATTACACTTTTCATTTAGCATGCTAATATGAGATGTTTCAATTTAGTTTTGTCCATCTTGAAAGGAAGTATCTTATTTTCCCTTTCCTAAGGTAATAGTGAAATAATTTTGCCTTTTTTTGTGTGTGTGTGTTTGGTGGTTTTTTTTTGGTTTTTTTTTTTTTTTTTTTTTTAACTCTATCATTACTGTTATCTCAGGTAGATACTTAGCAGTTTCTGTGAAAATTTGGTGGGAAGCAGATTGACAGTGCTAGGTCAAATAAGAGAGCTTTACATAAAAATTTCCCAAGGGGTGTTACTGGAGTGATTATCTGAACAATGGGAAGTTTTAGTCCCTGATCTGAATCCAGAGGAATGACCATGAAGTTCAGTACCCCCCCATCATGGTACAGTACAGTTGAGGTGGTCCCTCTGGCGCAGGCTAAGAACAGTTTTCTCCTACTGTGGAGTGAGGAAGCATTCTACATCATGTCTGATTCCTGGGACAGAAAGGCATTCTTACTTGATCTTATTATATAAAGAAAAGAGGATGGCTTGCAAAACTCTTTCTTCTCATTCATGCAGCTTTTTCTTAATTTAACTTACTAGTCACCTGACTGAACAGCTGACACTCAGAAAACAGAAAGAAAATACCCAAGCAAACAAAGAGGAGAACACTTTCGTGCATGGTTGATTTTACTTACCCAGTGACTGCCCTAGGGGAGGCAAATATTACCAGAAGTAACCAGTTAATCCCCTTAGTTATTGCTACAAACATCCTTTGACTGAGCACAATATTGGTATATTTCTGATAACTGCTTTTAAGTCTCCAGGATGTTTAATTCCCTTACAAACCATCCCCCACCTCCAACAAAACTCCAAACAATTTCAGACAACAGCAGCTACTCTTTCCAGCATCATTGTATCATGTGTCAGTCTTCATAAACTTATCTTGCCTCAAAAATCAAATAACATCTTGATTTGGCTATTACTATTGTTTTAGAAATGACCTTAGTAAATTTGTACTCTTATAGTCATATCAGGATGTTAAATATTCACTTACTGTAGAACTTGTCATAGTTCCTTACCTTGTTTCCACTATTTTTTTTAATACTTTTTTTATAGTGTAACAGCTTGGGGAAACGTCAGTCATCAGTTGAGAAATTTCTTTCCTATGATGCATATTCTGTTTTGGTCTGACTTCTATTTTAATTGTTTAGATTAAAAAAAGAATGTTCAGGCATTTTTAAGGACAAAGGAAAATTAAGTGATTAATAGGGCATAGTAATGTGTTGTATTTTAAGCCCGATTTTGAATGAGTAGTAGGACTTCAGGTGTGTGAGTTCACATATTCGCTCTCAGCTGTTGCTTTCCCTGGACTGGTGTGGCTGGGTGCTGACCCAGAGGCACAGCTCCTGAGCTGAGCTTTGCCCTGCTGCTGTTCTCAGTCTTTCCCCCACCAATGCTTGGGAAGCAGGGAGGAAGAGTTGGCATGGCTTGAATACGGAGGGCTGCTTCAAATGGGTGTGACAGAGAATCAGCAGAGAAAACAAGCCTTCAACTTAGTTGACAGTTGAAAGATTTTTATGATCTTTCCTTAAGTTTAGTGTTGTGTTTTGAATTTGTAATTTTTTTTTTTTTTGAAGAATCAGTGAAATAGGACAGAGACAATATTTGTGGTACTTTTGTAGAAGTAACTGGCAAAATAATGACTGCTTAATCCTTTTAGAAATAGCAGCAGAGCTAAAGGATTTCTTGGACTTTGGACATTTACACTGCATAGCTGTCATTGTAAGGCTGTGTATCATGCTTCTCCAAACTACGGATACATTTTCTTCTTTAGGACATATCTGATTTCTTTTATCTGGGCAGAGGAGGTTGGTTAGTTTGCCCTTTTTTTGTTGGTGGTGCTGCTGCTGCTTTTTCTTTCTTAAACCGTTATACATCCAGTCTTAAAGGTAAGGTTACTTATAGTTAATAATAATGTGTTTCATTTACCTTAACTTGGCATAGTTTTGGTTTCCTTTTGCTCCATTTTGAAGAGCAAATGGATGATAACTTGGTGGCTTCCTTCTAATGCAGCTGGCAATTGTGATTTCCACCCATTTTCTTAATGCAGATAAATGAGATGTGGTAGCACTAATTTAGAGGTATAGGAACTCTTATTTCTAAGATTTACCATCAAGAGTATTCTTTCTTCCTCTTTCCCCCCAAGGCCTACATTCAGACAGACATTCAGTGATGCATCAGATAGATGTGTTTTATGTATGGCTTTATATTTTTGAGGAATTTTGAAGAAATAGTTCCACTGGAAATAATGACATTTGAATGAATAATGATATTGATATAGTTTAAAGGGTCTTGGGTTTTTCTGAATTGTTTTTTTCAGGTGTGACAAACTGCAAGCACTAAACCTGGAGTTTGTGTGTGCACATTTTAGTAATTATCCACTCATACTCTTCAAAGCAGACCTTATAGGCTGCTATCAAGGATTCTAATAAGGAAATAATTTCTCTTGCATTAAACTAAGATCTACTGGAAAAGCCATTGGAAATGCTTGAATACTTTGATTTTTAGGAATAGTTCAAGAAGTTTTACAAATATTTACATTATGTAAGTAGTACTGATTTTTCTGTGCGATAAGGTGTTTTGTTTTTCAGTGGTCATTTTAGAGACAAATGATTCTATAAGACCTTGGAAGAAAAAGGTCACTTAATGCAGAATGTGCATCTGTACAATTTATACTCCAATTAATATCCTGAATCGTGGCAGACAACTGAGTTAAAAATCACTATGGTTTCATGCCAAAATCCATAACATAACATTCATTTTGCTCTGCATAATATAATTTTATTTGGAGAACATATTTGACTAAATGAAGATATCAGAGTGTCTTGGATGAGAGTCTGGCAGTAATCCCATATATTTGCCATCATTATATACTGCACAGTTGTCACTGTGTCTGGGATTGGAAAAAACCCTTTCTTTGGAAGGCTTCCTTCACCTTCCTGTGGCTTCCCTAGCGAGAGTTTAATAGTTTTGGAAGGATATAAATGCAGTTAGGTTAAAAAAATATGTAACTAAGTAAGTTGGGAACAGTTCAGGCAGTTTCCTTAAGGATCAGTTCTTTCCCAGATTGAGAAGCCCTGGGGCTTAATACGGTGGACATGGAGTATGTAGGGAAATGACGCAACTCTTGCAAACCTTTATCTTAAATTGTTGCTGTACAACACAGCAATAATCAAGGATTTTAATTTAACACACTGACTCTTCCCTTTCCAGACTGTAAGAATATTTTCTTGTAGCCTTAAAGAAAGTATGTATATACGTAATATGAGACATGGGGGACACACACACACACAAAAAAAAAATTAGCAGTTTACATAATATTAAAAAGTAGCCATTTGAATTCCCTCTACACATTGGTTTAAACAAGAGTTATGCTCCCAAATTATCACAGGATTGCTGAAAATCTAATCCAAACTGCATAAGCTCACAGTATTTTATAAATCTTTCAATCTCTTTAAAAAAAAAAAAAGTGCCCAGACTGATCAGCAGCTAATGCATTTACCCTTGGGAATCCTAGAGTATCACTTTAAGTGATTAAGTAATGGGAGAAGAGCTTAATCTCTTACAGCTTGTCTACAAGTAAGGAAGATCAAAGACAGAGTGATCAGGTTTGCTAGCTTTGCTGCTCTTTTGAGACTAGGAAATTAAAACAGTTCCTTGTAAACTTAGATTTGTAGTCCTGTCCTGAGCAAATGCGTTCATAAATATATGGGAAGTTGAAGAAGAGAATAATTTGTCGTATCTCTAGAGAAAACTTTACCTTCTTTAAGAACTAATATATCAATTTACAAATGGTCTGTCAGCTTGGTGAGATCAGCTCCAAGATAGCACCAGCTAGAATTTCTCATCAGGAGTTGTTCTACTTGAGCATTCATATGTGCTGAAGATGTAGTGTGCAAACACTGTGCCAGGTGCTTCTCTGGCTCCAAGCCCACCTTGTAGCTCTGGGCCCTCCAACTTTGGACAGTACATTTGGATATATCCCTCCTAGATGTGTAGTGGCTACCCAAGGAA
This sequence comes from Morus bassanus, assembly GCA_031468815.1. Taxonomy (NCBI): domain Eukaryota; kingdom Metazoa; phylum Chordata; class Aves; order Suliformes; family Sulidae; genus Morus; species Morus bassanus. The sequence continues at coordinate 112,432,890 of CM062568.1, forward strand.
ACTGATACTCTTGTTATGCTCCGTGGTGATGAAAGCAGATCTTCTCATGGGATTTCTGTTTTCCCAAACTTTATTTGGTGGTAGTTGATCTGACTCCTGAAGAAAATTTCCTTAGAAGTGAAATGTGAAATCAGGATAGTGGGGTTCAGTCTGGTGGTGGGTGGGATCCTCACTCGAGGAGTCACTTGGTCATTTTTATGTTTGCTAATGCGTTTTACACTTTGCTTTTTCTTCCATTTGGTCTGGAAAAATAATTTGGATGATTTTGGATCCAAATTTATTATTTAGAGTGCATTTTTATGCATGTTAGATACTTGGGCTTGGTTTTCTTTGTTGCCCCGGAAAAGCAGTTCTACCCAGCAAAAGTAAAACAAATTAGCTCTAGCCAGCTGATCGGTAGAGGAATTGCTGCTTATATCTAAATTGAGCGGGGGAAAAAAACAATTCCATGCAAGTGAAGGCAAATTTAAACAAAGCAGGCCTGGCAAGCCTTGGTCAGGAGCCCTTGGGAGTGCCATACAAAGTCTGTGACCTGTTACTAGCAGTGGCAATACTTGGTGTCAGGGTTGCCACGACTGGGCAATTACATGGTTTCAGGGTTGCGCAGCCTAAAGCACTTCATGATTTTCTGTACTACCTGTTATACAGGCATGAAAGCCTACTTGGAGAAGTGCTAAAAGCAGTTGAACCTTGTAGGAGATCTTACATTGAGACTTGCCACAGTATCTGTAATTGGCGATGCTGTTATGTTGATACCTGAAAAGCCTGTTGTGTGTTTTGTGCAGGGAGCTTACTAAATACACAAGTCTGACCCATGCTGGTTTTGGAGAATACAGTGCTAGCTCAGGTGTTACGGTATTGCACCTCGCTGTGCTGTGTACACGTAGCTGAAAGGTCAGGAGAAGTATATGCTGGTGGAGAAGAGTTGCCCAGGACTAAATCCTTGCTTTCCCAGGGGCTGGGGTAGTGACTGTGCCTAGGAGCAGAACATCCTGGTCCCGACCCCCGGGCTCTGACCCTGTGCACCATGCAGAGCATCAAGAGAAAAACTGACTGCTAGCACAGCGTGGATGTTCACTAACAATCTGATCCAACCAAATCATTATGTGCTTCACTGTAGCCATCACCAGGTGGTGCTGGTGTACACAGCCGTTACATTTTTAATCTGTGTCATTTCTGATTCTTGGGAGGCTTGTTACAGTGGTGTTATCTTCAGGTGCTATGTTATTTTTTGGTGTAATAAAAGCTGGAAGGTGTTGCTGTGTGAAATGCAGGGCAGTTTCCTTCACAGCCCAGAGCTGGTCTCTCTTTAAAATAGAGCCTTGAGGCAGAGACACTTCTTGAAGAGTAGGGATTGGGTAAAGGTGCTTGGAAATATTGCAGATCTCCAGAGGGTATAATTTCTGCAGGAATATATGTGAAACCAAGGAAAGTTGCGCTTTACATATAATTAGTTTCATCTTCATTGTGTTGTCCTCCACTGTGAAGCTGACTTACAAAGCCCTGAAATGTTTTTGTTCACAAAAAAGGTGGTGATGGCTTCAGAAAAAAGGGCAATGTGAGGTGGTGTTGGAATTTTCAGTTTGGCCAAAGCCTCCCCCTTTCTGCTCAGGGATGTCTGCGTGCTCATATATAAATATCATTAATAGGAGAGCGAGTGTAATTAATCTGTTAATGTAGAGGTTGTTTGTGAACCTGTACCTTCACTTGCATACTTAAAAAAATAGTTTTAAATGTTGCTGTTTTAGAAAATACTCAATGTTTATCACAATGGATTCATGATATTAGCTATTTTAGTCACTAGCAAAAATAAATGCGTTTGAAAAAGAAGAGGATATTGCAGAAATCTTATGGGTCTAAATGTGAATTTCCTTTTTCCTTAAACTGGAGAAAGGAGCAAGTATAACTTTACAATAAGCAACAGAGAAATTGGTATACTCGGTCAAAAATCAAAGTTTTCATATATAAGTGAGATTGAACAGCCTTAGCAAAAATGTATGGGGATTCAAACTATGTTTAAGTTAATAGACATTTATGGAGAGAAAGCTTGCAGATGATTAAAAATGCCTGAAATACATTTTTTTTGCTGTACATCTTGCACCTGTGAAATTTTGTTTGATGGATAAAATATTCTGGGCAAGGGACCAAAAGGAAGTAGCCAAATGACAGTGGTTTGATAGTGGAATGAGAATGTATTGTAGCCAAAAGTATGTGGGTGCAGTTTTAAAATCCTTTGAATAAGTAACAATCTTGTTAGACTTCTCTTATTAAACAGGATATTTATAAGCTATTTTTGAAACACATGTTGAATTTAAACACCTTAATGAAATAGTCTAGGACTGATATTTTCCAAATAGCTAACATTATCTGTGCTGGCTGCTGCTACAAACTTTTATTTCATTAGTTTGTAACTTAGTAATTTAGTTAGAATTTCAAAACCATTACCACAAACCTGTATATTTGACTTTGGTTTAATTTAAAGGATTGAGAGAAGCCAATCAAAGGAAGAGCAGCTCCAAAAAATTACTCTGATGTATTAAAAAAAACCAAATCTGAAACAAAGTACCTATTGCTAATACAATAGAGCACACACTTGCATTAGACTTGTCAAAGGTAATCAAGAATTTGAGAGACTGTGAGGAAAACTTACTACTTTTGCATGGCAGCTAAGTAATTATTTTCTAGTTCTAAGAAGAGTATTAATAGTTAAAAATGCCTTCGGGTCAGAGGAAAAGAAAATATGGGGTTAACTGATTAAAAAACACTGAAAGGGAAAGAACCTAATAAACCCTTTTGCTCATTTGCTGCTTGTTGGGATATTTCAGTCAGGCTTATTTTTTAGAACTGGATTTTTCGGATAATTTCCATCCATATGGGTAGGTCTTAGAGGACTCTTACCTTCCTCACTGTATTCTACTACCAGAGTCTCATGAATGCAGAGCTAAAGTGCTAATTATTTCATTGCTTTTCTGCACACATACCCAGATACATACACACACACAGTATGCATATGAACACATGTATATGGACTGTTTCTGTTCTCCCTCTTCCTCTCACATCTGCACTACAGGCTGACTAGGATTTGGAGGTCAGATGCCTAAATATCTTCAAATTGGACAGGCCTCTTCTCTAACTAGTTTTCAGCTGCCTAAGGTTACCGTGCTTTCCTTTGTGCTATTATGTCACTGTCCTTGTAGAGTGACAATGATTTCCTTTAAGTAGTGCTGGAGCTAGCAACTTTTAATGTGATTTGGTTGTGTTTATCTTCAAAACAAGGAATCACACTACTGGCAATAATGCAAAATTATTATACTGTTCGTTCAGCTGCAATAAAATCACACCTCCTGGATGCTGTAAAAGAAAAATGGGTTGCTTTTTTTTAATGGCTAAAGTACACTTAGAAAGCACAATGAGGAACACTGTAGCAAATGTTTGTATCAACTTTTTCTGTCATAGAGTATTATACATTCACTTAGTTAATCTAACAATTTATTAAGTCTGAGGCTATAAAAGGCAAGTATTTCCAAAGCTTCCTTTAATGAAAACAATTCTTTTCTCTAGGATTTTTTTTTTGTTGACACAATCCAGTTCAGTTAAAAAGAAGAGAACATAAAATGTCAAATTTAATCTGATTCTGAAATATGGAACCATGTTGAAGTTGTTATAGGAATATTGTTTTCATAAATCAATTGATTGAATAATATACATTGAGTTGTGGGCATAAAGCTAAAAATACCCTAGAAAAAGTATGCAGATTGAATTAACGCATAAATCCTTGGTTCAAGTCCCGGGGCCTATCATTATGCAGTTCAATGGCATCCAGGTTAGAGGTGAATTAATACTTGGTTGTTATCCTGGAGGTTCAGGAGCTGAATTAAAAAAAAAAAAAAATTAAAAAAAAATAAAAAAAAAAAGAAAAAACCCACAAACAAACCAAAAAATTAAACCATTTTAATCCTGGTTGAAACAATTTTCCTGAGGGAGAGCCTTGTTCTGTCTCAAGGAGAAAAAAATACCTTTTAGACTATATGGACTAATGTTGTAAGGACTTTAAAAAGGGACTGTGCACCATTTATGAAACATAATGGTTTCAAGTCCTCTTAACAGCCATCTAAGCCATCCAAGGCATAGAGGACCCAGGGTTATATCTCTGCTTTTGAATGGAATGGAGAATTTATTACTATGTTGCCTAACATTTCAGAACTTCATAACTAGTGGGATAAAGTCATCCTCATGTTGTCTTTCATGTGTGAGCTGTTCTACTTCATGCTAAGCATACAAATATTACTGAGAAAACATGAGATTTTCTTTAATAGCCAAAGATTACTATAGCAATCTGAGGGGTGATCTGTCTGAGCTCCAACTTCTGCTACAGTGACAATTTGATATTTATATCAAATAATATTTGCTATTTATATGAAACAGAACAGGACTTACAAATAACTGCCAAAGCATTTTTCTGCTTTATAATGTTGCATACCAGGGTGCTCAGGCAGATTGTGGAGTCTCCATCCTTAAAAATATCCCAAACCCAAATGGACATGGCCCTGAGCAAGCAGGTCCACCCTCAAACTCATTTTTCACAGACTGCATAGCCTGGCAGTTTTCTCTGCCTCCTTCCCCTCTGCCTTGCTCAAGAGACTTATGTAGACTTTAACGCTGATGACCATTTACTGTATTACAGTATAACATAGAGAAGGCATGCCATAAAGAACTGTAAAGGCATTTCACAGTGTATGCATTCTTTTTATAGGGGAGTAGTCTACTTAAACATTCAGTTGAACAAAATTTAGGTAGTAATTAAAAGTGTTTAACCCACATAAAAAATTTTATGTGGGTTATACAATTAATTTTATTACAGAAATTGCATTTAACTTAAGAACTGATGACCTTATCTTAATGCACTAATGTATTTTTCATTAAAATGAAACATCCTGTTAGCCAGGCAATAACCACCAAGAAAGGAAGAGATGGAAAAGGTCCACAATATACCATGTACAACATCTGTCTTAAAGAAAAAAAGTAGCCAGTAATGCAGCATTTTTCAATTTATTACTGTGTCATATTGGAAAGTTTAAATTGTAATTAAATGGATGGGAACTACTAATACACTGTCATTTTACAACTTGGATGGCTTCTACTGCTGAGCTGTCCTACCTCCTTCAGTAAATTACAGCTGTTGCTTGGTATTTTATTCAGGCTTTTACACGTGGGATATATTAATCATCAAGGAAGATTATTGAATATATTTCCAGACATAGGAACAGCCAATATTTCTTCTGTCAAATCCAGCTTCCACCTGTTTGCTCCAATGCTATATATGTTTTTAGGGGTTTCTTGTATTTATGTTGTATGCTGATAACAACGTGCACATTGCAGATGAGGTTATCTAAATGACTTAAGATGATAACTCTGTGGAAGAGTGAATATGTGAATAATACTGTTTTTGCTGTCATGAGACAGTTTCCGAAGTACAGCTAATGTAAGTGTTATGATATGTGTTTGTTTTTTAGAAGCAAACAATATTTTTAGAAGCATTATACTACAACTAGTAAGGGAATTTTTTTGTATGTAACAAGTGAGTAATGTTCATGGATTGTGTATAGACCCTTACTCGAGGCCATGTACTAGTAGGTAGTGTACAACCATAGGTTAACAGGGTTAAGACTACATTTCCTTTTATCTCAGAGAAATCAGATTTTTAAACTGTTTTTGATGGGAGGTAAAAGTACTTTTTTGGGGTTGTTTTTTTTTTTTTTTAATCATGCTTTTAGATGCCAAGTTCTTGTAAAGAGGTCAGCTTGGGTATAGCATGTTTAAGAAAAAAATTTCTGAAGCCTTGTTCATTCCTGTAATTGTGGAGAAATACCATTTTGGATTAGTTTGTGATTCTTATTAACATACTGATGATCTGATTCTGCCCTCCTCCTCCCCCCAAAAAAACCCAACAACAACAACAAAAAACCCAACCAAACCCCAACCCCAAAAAAATCAATCAAACAAAAAAGAACAAAAAAACCCCACCAAGCAAAACTAAAAATACGAAGACTAGAGGTTCAAACCATGAACAATTCTTTCTCTGGTTCTGAGTGAAGAGACCATTTAGTCCCTTTGGGGAAAGAAAAATTCTCTGCTGGCTAATTTTTGGTATTGGGTCTGTTACAGAGGTGGCCTCAGCAGATGAAGTTCCTAAGGATAGTAATACGTACAGCAAGAATAGTCTTCTCCTTGCTTTATATATGGCTTTGGTAGGCTTTATGGTTTCTTATGCTTAGCTGCTAATAGTGTTCATCCTTTCTTTAAGTGGGAAGAGATAGATCTTCTGTAAATGTATTTTCTTTTTGAGTTGGATCAAGTACTATGACTGTAGAAAACTGGGAAAAAAGTATTGCTTTGGTTCAGAAGTAGTGCAAATACTCTGCACTTCTATAGCTTTTCAAAGGTATGAACCACAGAAGATCATTTTGTGCATATGGCTACTGGGCTAGTCATCTTGGTGCAGTAGTTAAATTCTTTGAACAAAAGTTCATGTATCTTTTAGGTAAGATTTCTTGAATCTCAGTGGAGTTTATCTTCATTTTAGTTAGGTGTCTGGGGTTTTCTATGTGGTGGTGTGTGTGCATGTGCATTTGTTTGTTTTAATTTAGTTGATGAGTGTTGTCAGGATGATAGAGAGTAAATGGAGATAGACAACCATTCAGTGTGAGTTTGATTTTTGAGGCAGGAAGGCACTTCTGGAGCAGGGTTTTAACTATCTCCAGGGATGGAGACTCCACAGCTTCTCTGGGCAACCTGTTCCGATGTCTGGCTACCCTCACAGTAGAAAAGTGCTTTCTCATGTTTAGGTGGCATTTCCTTTAGTGCCCACTTGTTGTCCTGTCACTGGGCACCACTGACAAGAGCCTGGCTCCCTCTTCTTTACTCCCCCATCAGGTATTTTTACACATGGATCAGATCCCCTTGAGCCTCCTCTGCTCCAGGCTGGACAGTCCTAGCTCTCTCAGCCTCTGCTGATATGATAGCTGCTTCAGTCCCTTAATCACCTTTCTGGACTTGCTCCAGTAGTTCCCTGTCTTGTAGTGGGAAGCCCAGCACTGGACCCAGTACTCCCAGGTATCTCTCACCAGTGCTGAACAGAAGGGAAGGATCACTGCCCTCAACCTGCTGGCTACCCTCTACCTAATGCTGTTCAGGAGGCTGTTTATTCTCCTCTGCTCCAAGAGTGCATTGCTTGAGTTGGTGTCCAACTTGGTGTCCACTAGGACCCCTAGGGCCTTTTCCACATATCTGCTTTCCAGCTGGTCAGCCCTCAGCTTGTACAGGTACATGGGGTTTTATTCCTCCCCAGGTGCAGGGCTTTGCATCTTCCATTGTTGAAATTGATACAGCTTATTCCTGTTGGCCCATTTCTCCATCCAGTTGAGGTCCTTCTGAGCAGCAGCACAACCCTCTGGTGCATCAGCCACTCCCTCCAGTTTTGTGTGATCTGCAAAAATATCATGCTTTGTCTGTAAGGATTAAGCTTTTATTTCTATTGCAGAAATAAGGAATACAGACAACCTTGAGGCTGAGACTGCTGAGTGCTGATCAGCTCTTGGTTTTTAGAATGGCTGGATGCGAATTATAAATTTTTTTTGCCTTTTTTTCACTAGACATTTTGCCATAAAAATGGCTAAGGTCTTGTGGTCATATACCCTGAGCTTTTTGGTGATTATTTGTTGGTGTCCTATGGATGATGGTAGTAAAATTAAACTGATTGTGTTAGCTAAGCTGTTTGGCATAGATGATGATCCATTGTCCACATTAATGCTTCTGAATCACATTTTTTTCACTTTGATATTTGTTATTATTAATGTTGGTTTTTATTTCAAAACTACTTTTTAAGGTAATTACAACATATATGCATAGCAAGTGGGATGTACTTCTAATTTCTATAAGAAATTATGATACTATAGTAGTTGAAAACCTACTATTGTTAAGGAATTGGTGGATTCCCTTCAAGGGGCTTGATTTTTCTTGGGTGGGAGGGGGACTGGGACATAGATGAACTTTATGCCTTTTTTTAAATTTGCACCATCCAATAAAATCAGACAGGCTTTGGGGAACCAGGTAGCCCAGTAAATACAAGGTAGTTATCAGTATTAAAGTTTTAAGCACTGTAATTTTTATGTGATTGTGAGTGAGCAAATGAAATGACAGTTGTAAACTATTATGTCTATTTTTGTGTTCAGTCTTCCCTTTAACAACACTGCTGAGGATCTGAAACTTTTTTACTACATGCTCCTCTCCCTGCATGTAACTTGCTTGTATCAATGGTGTCCCTGGAGTACAGAAAAATCACTTTGAGAGGGTTAATCAAGGCATGCAAAATGTCTTACTCATGAATGTGTACCTCAGGCAGGCCCACAAACTCAAGCAGAGCCCTAAGTTAGCTTCTTGTTTCTTACGGATATGATGCTGAAGATGCTTCAACTGTAAAAGACCTGCCAAACGGGAAGGAGTCTGTTCAGATACTTACTGTGAGACAGTGTGTGAAAGGGGTTTACTGGCTGAGATGGCAGGTGACGAAGGATAGTAACGGGTATAAGCTTTAGTGGTAGAGTAAGGCTTTTTGCGTGGTGGTGAGTAGGGCTTGCAAGGCTCTGAGGTATGGCAGAGGGATGCATTATTTCTGGATGTGGCCCCAGAGGCACATTAACAGCTTGGTGGGCCATGACTTGGGGTTTAACAGCCTCAGCACCCAACACGCAGCAGATGCCTTAGCAAGAGGCACTTGGTAATTGGGATGGGGCTGAGAATATATTGGCAGGGAGTCTGTGTAGGTCTCCAATGCACTGCTGCTGCTGCCAGCTGGGAGGGAGAGAGGAACTGAGGCAATCTAAGTTTCTTCTCTTTGGCGCGTCTCCAGTTTAGTTTTTGGCTTCTCACTGAGATATGGTAATTTGGTGTGTGAGTACTTTTAAGTCCCTCCAGGGCAAAGCTAAGGAAGTAATTTCAAAGGCCTAATCTCTTTGTCTTTGCCCTGAAAGGAATTAAAAGCATTCTCACTAGGTCTCTCATCAGGGTGCATGCTATTGCTCACAGGAATCAGGAGCTGTTTCTTAAACACCTTCTTAGCTGTTCCTAGCTATGCACATGCTTTCAGTCCATCTTGGAGCAAAGGTCAAGAACTGAGCCTAAGCCTGTCAGAAGTGGTTTAACCTGGTGTATGTGAGTTTGCATTAAAGTGGACTAGAAGCATTCATGCTGTAAAGGGCAGATGAGATGTGGATGAGGAAACTTTTTCTTCACTCTTTCTCACAATCTTCTGTTCCTCTGCACATTCCTCACTGTAAGCATAGCTGTCATGAGCACGTGCAAATCCATCACTTTTACTTATGCACCTGGCATGCTAGTGAGACGCATTTCAAGTGCAGAGGTCAAGAACTTAAATGTGGATGGGAAACTCATCCCTCCAGAACAGCTAGGCTAAGGCGGGTTATTCTGCAGTTTGTTAAATTTCAGGCTGAGCTTCTTAGAAACATGGCCACTCTTAGCAGTCATGTAGCCTGGCAGCAGAGCAAACACCTGGTTTAGAATGGCCAGATGTTGTTTTTGGGGATCCTGGCCTGGAACGGACTTAGTAACTAGTGGGGTGACAGGTATCCACATAGAGAAGATAAAATTGTTATGGGAGACGCAAATAGTGTGTTATCTAATTTGTGAAAGCACAAATGCGAAAAATAAACCAGGGGGAAAGAGAACAAAAGGTATGTGTATGTACTGCTTATTAAGACTGACCATATTAACAGAATATTAATGAGAATATGATGAAAGAAGGATTCATTTGAAATGCTAATGTGAAACAAGACTTGATCAAAGTGACTAAATATAAATTCTGTATTTGATTAATCACTTTCAGTTGTATATCTTTTTGGATTATTTTTAGCAACTTTAGTACCTCTGAAAAAGTACTTGTGATTGGGCATCAGTGAGTACTAATAGTAACTGGAAGACAGGTGATGTAACAGATTATGCAGGAATGGCTGCTCTTGTTTATTTTGTTTTACCATAAAGAAACAAGAATTTAAATAAAAGCCATCATGGTCAGACCAGGCAATGTTGGTTGCTAGACTGTAACAATAGATGGAGCCTGTACTCTATCTAGGGAAACATACCCTGTTGTGCACTGAATTGAGAAGAAATATGTGTACTTCTACTGGCATGACAACCTGAACCCCCTGGGTGACATCCAAACTTATGTAATTGCAAGACCTAGATGACATTAATCATTCAACCACAAATTGAGTTTCAAGCTAGAGAAGTATTTGTCTGTCTTTCAGCAAATACACCATTCTTGAATACATAATCATTTCAACTGTTTGCTGGGCTTTGGGAGAAAAGGTGAGCACAATGTAGAAGAAAGAATATACTGGAAAAAAATCAAAACCTGCCTGCCTGCCCAGTTCAATGTGTTTACTTTTAGTGAATAACCAATTTTTTCTGATTTTAAAACTAATTTTATTTTTCCCTTGAGACCACTCAACTCCTTTAATGCATTTCATGCTTATGCACTTAGAAATCCCACAATAGATCTTCATATAGTGAAGAGACCCTAATTTTTAATATTTTGTTTTAATTTAAGCATTAAAAAGTCCATAGCACTAATACGCAAGAAGCCGTACACAGTATGAAAGTAGAACTTCATCTGTCTGCTGTTTGGATTACATATAAAGATGTTTCTTTTCAAAAATGAGCAATGATCTTCTTGTACAACTGCCTGCCTGCCTCAGTCTGGGGTCATATAACTGGAGGTAAGAGAAGCAGGTGCATAGGAGGAAAAGGATGTAAAAGCTTTCAATAGATGCTTATCTTGGAGGATTCAGCACTCTGTTAGAAAGGTATTGAGAAAGGGTGCTTTAATTTCAAATATTTCCTTAATAACACTGCGGTGGAGCAGTAAGTAGCATGCAAAACTGTTCTGATAGTGGTGTAAGCTTGCTTGTTCCTCCTGCAAGACAGCAAGTTCTTCAGTTGAGATGGCTTACTTTTTTACCCTACAGATTGTATATCAATATTCACTATATTTTGGCAACTCTGCAGATAAATTCAGAAATTTGAAGATAAAGCTTCCACTAGTGTCAGAATAATTGAGAACAATTTTGGGAGGGGAAACTACTTGGACTTTGTTTTTTAAGCAGCCTTTAAATAATGACAGCATTTCCTGAAGCATCAAGGTACTGGCTATCTTTGTAATTTCTCTATAACCTCTGTTTCTTGGATAGAAATTATAATATTCCTATTTGCTTCAAAGATGCCAAGATTCATGAGTAAACATAACACATAACAAACTAATAAAGTAGGGACCTAAATGTCATTGATTCCTGTACAGTAGGAGTTCTGAGCTTTTGCAGGGTTCTGTGGACTTCATTGTGAAACTGTTCAAATTGCAGTAATGTGCGGTAACTACGAGATTATATCTTTCCAATTGGCAGCACTGATTAAATTTCTTAACTTTTATTTTTCCTTTTAGTGGTATATTTCATTATGTATACCAAATTGATTTTTAGATTGTAGTTTTGGATAGGCTTTCATATAACTTGGTTACAGGAACTTATCAGAGAGCAAAACAAAGCACCTCATTTTATTATCTTTCCAGCCAACTACCTGTCATGATGGCCGTCCTTTATTTTCAACTTCTGGAAATGGTTGTTGTTATGAAAAGTACAATTGCCTGTTTTTGTTTTGAAGCTTGTTCTGCTTAATTTTTTTACATCATATAAGGCTGCATATATTGCAGCCCTGTTCAAGGTTCCCACAATCCTCTGTCTTTATTTAAAAACTATTTTCCAGTTTGAATTCCACAATTTTGCATAATTCTCTGGCAAACAGCAGTTTAGCGAGTGTAAGGTCTGTTGGCTTTGCATATAGATCTGGACTCCTGGTGAAGTCTCATGAAATATCATAGGATTCTGCAAAACTTGTGTGTAAACATCTTTTGTAGGGTTAATAAAAAGTTTATGTACCAAAGGCATTTGGAGGTAAGTCTTGGAGAGTTGTTGGCAGATATAGCTAAAGAGCAAGCCATTTAGTTAGATGGAAAGTATAGTAACGAATGTAACGTTTTAGTCCCTTGATAAAACATTGTTAGCCCCTTGCTAGCCCTTAATTAAAATCTTATCTGGTAGGTGTAGAGATCACAGAAGGGTATAGAAAAAGCTGCATCACCATTGTAAGAGGAATGCTCTGTGGGGGAGGCGTTTTGAGTATAGACGTTTGGAAGACAGTAGAGGACGTACTCTGAAACACGTTAATTTAAATGTACTGTTTCTGCTGAAAAGAGGAGTGGGATTGAAATCAGCATGCCTATTCAGCATACAAAAAATTAAATTACAGGTGGTGTTATATGCAGATTCAGGTCCATACGTTAAAATAATTTGGGGGAGGAACTGACTCTCTTTCAGTGTTCTTTTCAAAAGGGATCCCAACTTCTTGACACTGCTATAGCTCAAATGGTAATTAAAAGAAGTCTTGAAGCAGGAAAGAGATAAAACGTGCAGTGCATTTTTGTTCTCTTGCTGATACACATGTAAATCTCACTTATGTTTCTCCAAGTCACTGAATAAAATATCTCACTATAAGATGGAGAATGAATGTGCTATCTTGCAATTTCTTGTCAGGCCATAATGATCTTCAAAAAGATTTATTAGATAAAACATTAAAATCTACATGTGTTATGTTGTTGTGTGACTTAATTTAGTGAAAATCACTTCATGCTTAAAAAGAATCAAGCATAACAGTTTTTGATATAAAACAGGATAAAAAAATATCAGTTCTGCAGGGCTGCATCACTTAGCCACACAGGTTCTTAACAGGATTCTTGCTGGAGAGCAACAGATTTTCACTGCCTACTTTTCCATCAAAAATAAATCTAATATTCATAATGGATTAAATGTTAGTCAATTAGAGGGATCCACTTAGGCCTGTTGATATCTTCTTATTGTCATTCACTTTGTGGGCTGCCATTTTAAGTATGAAAAGAGGAGAAAGAAACCTTGTGTTGAAGGTTATTTTTTTACAGCTCACTCTACAGTGGGGGGTGAGGAGCATGGCAAATTAAGATCTAAAATGTCCCTGGAAGCTGAAATTACTAAAATATCAATGCATTAGTCAACCCTTGTATGAGATTTCAAACAGTCTAAGGAGTAGAAAGGTCTTTCTAGAGACAAAGCAAAGAAATAGATATTTTACGTGTGCCACTTGACTGGCTATTTGTTTAGCTGGAATAAATCTGTATGAGATGGCATCATTTAAAGGACTACATAATCTGTGGGAGTTGATGATGAATTTTTAATTTGAGAAAGACTGGCTTTTTACAAAATAAGCCTCATGATCTAAGACGTAATGACTACAAATTGCTGTTTTAAATGCCAAGGCTGTGGCTTCATTATTTTTTGCACATTAAATAATGATTTTAATAAAAGTCTAGAGTTCATGTTCTCTTCTGAAAGCTATTACCTCTCATCTACTGGCATATACCTCTTTGTCTAGAGGGCAAAGTGAACAACATCTCATATTTTTCTTAGGCACTATATGAAAGCATTAATTTCCTTCTGATGCTTTGATGGAACTCCAGTGCTGTGGGGCAAGTTAATGCAAAATGATCACATTTTCACTCATAATCAATATAGCTGTATGACAGTGGGCATCTATTTTTCATTTCAGCATTGAGTAAAGCTGAATGATGTGTGGATTTTCTGCAAAAGGATCCTTTTGAAAAGCAGGGATTGAAAAAATATTTTTAGCAGGAGGCTGAGTCACTTGGTTATTACTGCAGTTGCCTCCCAGCAAAGAAAGATCTCGATGTGTTTCACTACACACACCCCTTTTCCCTCATGGCTTACCTGCTGCATTTGAATAAATCAGGTACTTGCCATTTTACTTAAGAAAAGAAAACAACTAGCTATTGATTTCTTGTTGAGTTTTTGGTGGAATTATTTTTTTCCATTTTTTTTGCTCTGTCTGATCTTCACCTTCTTACGCTGGGGTGACAGAAGCAAAAGCTGCTGAAGGCCTACACGGGCCTTATTCCTTATTAAGAGGAGAATGATAGAAGGAAAGAAAAATGTGTTTTTAAGACAGAAATTTAAGTTTAAACCATCTGTTTGTATGATCCAAAAATTTTTAAGTGACCAGACATAGAAGTTTGAATATTTGCATATTCATAAAGTAGTTTATATACTAGAAAGGAAACTTGTTCTAGAACTAGAACTGTGCTATAATAATTTTTGCTGTTCCACAGACAAAAAAATATATGGTTAATACTTGCATTATCAAGTGCTGTACTTCTGACAAAAAGAAACTAATTTTAGTTTAGTGTTAGTTTGAATACTGCTCCAAAGGTTTGCAGAGGCACCAAAAAAATACCCGAAACCCACACTTCAACCAGTAGCGTGTTCTCACATGAGGTATTTAAAACAAATTGCAGGCACAGGGCATTAGAGAGAAAAACTTTTGAAAAAGAGTTGTACTGAGTTTTCATGGCAAGGTTTTGGTAGCGGGTGGCTTTTATAAGAAGCTGCTAGAAGCTTCCTCCGTGTCCGATAGAGCCAGTGCCAGCCGGCTCCAAGATGGACCCGCTGCTGGCCAAGGCCGAGCCCATCAGCAATGGTGGCAGCACCTCTGGGATGATGTATTTAAGAAGGTGTGGGTGGGTGGAAACCTGTGCAACTGCAGCCAGAGAGAGGAGTGAGGATATGTGAGAGGAACATCCCTGCAGACACGCAGGTCAGTGAAGAAGGAGGGGAGGGGGTGCTCCAGGCCCTGGAGCAGAGATTCCCCTGCAGCCCGTGGCAGAGCCCACGGTGAGGCAGGCTGTCCCCCTGCAGCCCAGGGAGGCTAACGGTGGAGCAGATATCCACCTGCAGCCCGTGGAGGACCCCACGCCGGAGCAGGTGGATGCCCAAAGGAGGCTGTGGCCCCGCGGGAAGGCCGCAGTGTAACAGGCTCCTGGCAGGAGCTGTGGCCCCGTGGGGAGAGGAGCCCAGGCTGGGGCAGGTTTGCTGGCAGGGCTTGTGACCCCGCGGGGGACCCACGCTGGAGCAGTCTGTTCCTGAAGGACTGCACCCCCTGGGAGGGACCCACGCTGGAGCAGGTTGTGAAGAACGGCAGCCCAAGGGAAGGACTCACACGGGACAAGCTCATGGAGGACTGCCTCCCGTGGGAGGGACCCCACGCTGGAGCAGGGGAAGAGTGTGAGGAGTCCTCCCCCTGGGGAGGAAGGAGCGGCAGAGAAAACGTGATGAACCAAACGCAACCCCCATTCTCTGTCCACCTGCGCCGCTGATGGGGAGAAGGTAGAGAAAATGGGGAGTGAAGTTAAGCCTGGGAAGAAGGGAGGGATGGGGGAAGTTGTTTTAAGATTTAGTTTTTCTCATTATCCTACTCTGATTTTGATGGGTAATAAACTAATTTCCCCAAGTAGAGTCTGTTTTGCCCGTGATGGTACTTGGTAAATGATCTCTCCCTCTCCTTATCTCAACCTACAAGCCTTTAATTATATTTTCTCTCCCTTGTCTAACTGAGGAGGGGGGAGTGATATAATAGCTTTGGTGGGCACCTGGCATCCAGCCATGTCAACCCACTACAAAGGTTTAGTATTGTGTTTGAAAAAGGCAGACAAACTAAAAAATCTCAGTATTTTCTTTACCTCAGCCCCAATTACTAACATTTATTGTAAATGCAGTAGATTGTTCTTATTATCAAGTGGTCAAAATTCAGAATATGTTAATATATGATATTTTAATCCCTCAGGAGAACAAATAGAGGAAGCATCTCTTCAATGATAGAAAATACTAGCTCTTTGAGGGCATAGAAATAATTTTCAGTAGTAGAGTAAGTTAAATTGAAGATGTTTAATATTTCTGTTATAGACTTAAAATTACAGGCAGTCAGTTGTAAAACTTCTGTTCCTATGTTGGTCGGAAGATCCTCCTACAGATAACTTAATAAGAATGGGAGGCTGATCTCCTGAAGTTCTGCTATCAAATACGTAAGAGGAGGCATGTGAACAGAAAATTAAAGTTTAAAAATGAGAAAGGTGTTAGAGTTATAAAAATTGACATTATTTTTCCATCAGTTGCCAGGGATGTACAACTTCAACCTTAGCCTTAATTGAACTGCACTGACATGACAACTGGCCACCAAGAATGATAGTGAACTAATTGTTGTTTTTAGCCTCTTTCTGACAGTAGTGATACTTACTAAATCCTTTTCTTACGTCTGTCAGAGTAGCCACCTTTTAAAGTAGTACAGTGATAAACTGTCAAATTCTTTCAGTAGAAAATTTTTTGTTTATTTCATTAAAGAGTTATGAATGGAAAATATTGACCTAAATCTAAGAAGTCAAATAACAGCAGGTATCAGAAATCATATAAATATAACCCTCTGAGAACATTGTGAAATACATTATGGAAGATTAGCTTTACCTTAAAAGTTCTATTTCTGGCAAGAAACTGACAGTGCAAAAATCCTCAGAATTCTTGTTTCTTCACAGCACTGGTGTATAAGATAGTTGTAAATTACAGTATTATGCAAAGATATGTGGGGTGGGGAGCTGAGTGAAAATGAAAAAAAGAACTTTGTTCATAGTGAGAAAACAAACTTTAGCATTCTGGGAAAACTAGCCCACCACTAGCTCACATGAAAAATCAGGTATCAAAAAGCCCCTTTTTGACTCACTGTATGTAGTTGGAACCTTGAACTGACCTTGCAGCTGCAGCTCTCTGTGAGGTTGCTTCTCCTTCAACTACCTGGAGTTCTGAGCAGGTTTTATGAATTGTCCCAAATACACTGCACCTGATTAGTCTTGAAAAAAAGCGTGTGATATTTTTGCCTTGTAAATGTGCCATAGGATTTCTTAGTTGCATGAATTTGTGTGGCAAGGGTGGGACCAGATAAACTGAGGCAGATCTGACAGGCACAGAGATGTACATTTCTTTACCAATGGACTGGCAGATGCTTTCACATGAAGTGGTGTTTGTAAATTCTGCCCCTTCTTCAGAATGCTTCCACCTGTCAAAACAGCACGACCCTCCTGTTATCTGGACTGCATGTCAGCCAGCTGTCTCCTCTTCTGGCCTCTCTTTCTGCCAGAATAATGAAGTGGTTCCTTTTGAGGCCAGAGAAAAAGAGGTCTTAAAAACTCATTCTTGTCAGATTATTGATGGTTTTCTAGCCTGTGTTATAACTTGCTCTTCATTTGTTTGCTTCATTTAACTAGTAAAGAAGTGATGTGATATGACAGATTAGGCGCTCTCACATTTAAAAATAAATAGATAAAAAAATCTTGACAGCAAGATGTGGAATTGTTTTTTTTGTTTTTGTTTTTGTTTTTGTTTTTTTTTATTCTGCAGTATCTGGAGGTCTAGCACTCTTATCAAATGCAGATGACCGCTGATTTGTCATCCTGAAGACATAAGTATTCATTAGGTGCCATCTGCAAGTATGGCTAAACCTTTCAACAACTGTCAGACACATCTAACTGTTGCTAACTACAATTTTAAGAATATGAGATCACTACATTGTTAAAGGTTGATTTCTGTGTTCTCAATTGCATTCATGTTGTTAGTAGTTTCCTAAATTAAGGAACCAAAAAGATTCTTCAGCCAGAAAGGAAGGAGCTGAAACATTACATGCTGAATTTTCTGGTAATTTGCTTTTTTTTTGTTTCTGCAAGTAACACACAGAAACTCTCCAGTCTGGTGTTCTCTAGAATCCGACATGTAACAAAGAAGGCTCTTCACTTTTTTCTAGAACTTATAAGTTAGGTGCATTGAAACAGCAAAGTAATTATCACAAGCTACTCTAATGGAGAAAAGACTGGTTGTGAATGTTGTGAAAGGAAATCTGGGTTGGTGAGAGGCTGATATCAAAAGCATGTTTTGAACAATCATATACAGAATGAGCAGAGTCTGTATGATAAGGTACGCAAAAGCAATGTTATCCATGGGAAATCACTGGGAAACAGTCCTTGTTCTATGAGCTGGGTGTGCTGCCTTAGGGTTTTGAAGGTCTGCACAATCACTGAAAACTACATTTTTCTTGCTGGACAGCTTTACCTCTGTTCCACAGAACTCTCAACCTTCTAACAGCCAGCGTTAGAGGGAAGCCAGTGTTATCTGTCTGGGGTTAGGAGAGGGAAAAGGCCTTTGGTTAGTTATGATGCTGTTACTGCTCCTCCAAACTTTCCAATACAAGTGAACAGATGTGTTAAATATTGCCAGCATTTGGTTTGTGTTCCTACTGTGAAGAAGCTGCGGTTGTACTTCTGGTCCAACTGGACTGTGCTGCTAATCTTTTCACATTGATGGGAAATAAAATCATATTTGAGTCTGCTGGCCAATGTTTGCAGAATAATTAAATGTAGATGAATGAAGATGTAGAGTGTAAATGAGATTTGCATGTCCCTCCACTTCTGTGTGTGGGGTCTCTTTGTACCTACTCCTGTTCTGCATGCCCAGGATGGGCAGCACCCTCAAGCTGGATGGAGGGCAGAACAGTAAGAGTCCTACACTCATGGCATGCTTCTTGGTATTATTATTCAATAGTAGCTTATGATAGTGCTAGTCATTACCTGCTCTGACCTGAAGAGCCGAAATTTCCAGCACCAGTGACTCCTTGTGTTTATGTGTTCGTGCTATTGGCCTTTGTCTGTTGTGGGTAAGCAATATTCCACCTTTAGAGATGGATAAATTTGGCAGCTGTCTGTGGTAGTAGACTGCTGAGGATAGGGGGGAACAATGTCTGCTGAGGATAGAGTGTGGCCTATGCCAGGGCCTGGTGACAGATACGTTTCCTGTTCTTCATTTGGTTGTTGAAGAACCGGAGTGTTGAGCTCAGCTCTCCAGTATTCTGCGAGCTCCTCTGCCAGCAGAGTTATTTTGGCCTCTACTCGAGGTGATGCCATGGTTTAACTTTAGCAATACTGATGGGTTTGCCTTCTGTCACTTACAGTAGTGATGACTAACCCTGCAAGGCATGCTTTGCCTATTGGGAAGAAGGTAAATTTAATGCTTATTTAATTTTTTTCTGGAAAAATGGTTGTCTTTATTCTTTACTTTGTACAGCCTCTGTTGGGGCCACGTGTTGTATTGGTGGGTACCTTCAAGTCCAGGGACCTGTCCAGGTGCTCTGAGTGGACATTGGAAAAGTAATTTCATTACAACAGTGGTTTAACACCTTTTCCACTAGGTATCAATGTGTTTTGGTAGAAAAAGATGTAGGAGCTAGTTAGGGACTCATTCTGGTTCTGCTCTGAAACAGAGTAACTTTGAGGCACTCTGAGGTGAAATTTCCTTGACTCTTAAATGAGGATAATACTTATTTTACTTATAGTATAAAGTGCCAGTTGGAACTGATTCAAATTTATTATTAACATGAATATTGTTACTGTAAGAACTTTTGCATTACTGAATATATTGTAGTTTGACAGGATTGCACTGGTATGATGAAGAAGCCTGTGAAAGCAGACGAAACTGTAGCATTGTTAACATGTAGAAAAGCCTTAAGCATCCTCTCGATTCTGATACCGTTGTCGCCTACAGCAGCATTCATTAATGAACTTCACCTTAAAATCCATTGTGCTCTTCTTATTTCTTAACGTTATTTCTTGTTCACACCTGTTTGCACACGGGTCGTGATTTGAAACAGCTTTTTGGGATTTACATGAGCTTTTGTCTTTTGGAAAGCTTGCAGAGGTCCTCCTTTCTCTTTTTGGTCTCCTCCCTCCTCCTCTCTCCAGATCTCTCCTCATTATTTCCAGCAGTGAAGTGCCCCCTCCCCCCACCCCCGCCATCCCTGTTCCAGTTCTTTTGGACTAGTAACACCCTCGTACCTGGGATTCATATCCTAACTGTATCCTTGACTTGAGGACATTTCCTTACAGCCGTAAATCATACTTTAAAAGTTTTATCCATCGCTACCCACAGATCACTCTGTGTTCTGCAATGTATTATTACTGAATCTATAAATAAGGGAATAAATCATTGGTTTCTGACTTGCAAAGAATATGCCATGGCATATGAAAATATATCAATTTTTAATTCATTTCTGAAGGTGACCCAGAAGCAAATGATCATGATGCAAGTAAAATAGAAATATGCATATAATACAGTCCCTGATGAAGAATTATATTTTAAGAGCATCTGCAGGCTTTATGATTTCATATTTATAATTTGCATATGTTACATATTTGGTTTGAATTTAATATGCTGTAATTTCATAGTCATGTAAATAAATTCAGTGGGTACTGCTGCCATCTCCTGGTCAATATCTAAATTAAACACCAATCTCAAAAATTAAATCTGGTATTTAAGTGAGATTTTCAAGGTTTTCACAGCTAAAGCTGAACTTAAAATTCCCAAATACTTCATCTTTCAGTATAGGACCCTAGATATTGGACAGATTGCCATTTGTGGTTAGATTCACTTGAATTTAGCATTGAAAGACTGGCACTGCTTAATTATTATTATTTTTTTAATATGATAAACTTCAGTAGAAATGTTAAGGTACACTACCTGCAAATACATGCACTTTTAGATTTTGAAATTAGATTTTTTTATTGTCTTTTGCAATTGCAAAAATGAAGGCCTTGGGGTGCCTGGTGGGACCTTTCCTAAGTGAGTTTATGATCTATAGTCATTTCTCTTCTTCCTTCTTCCCCAACCAATGGGCTTTATTTCCTTCTACCAACATTTCTTCCTTGTTAATCTGTCCATGTTCATTGTTTGTAATAAAGTGACTTTCAGCTTCATACTGAAATTCTACCACTCTAAATGAATGTCACAAAAAGCTATTTCTTAGCTGTGTGCTTTCAACTATGCCTAAAACACGTTAAATCTCAGAAAACTTGTATTAAATGGGTATGTTTGTATTTTCCTCAAAGTCTGTAGTAGTACAACATCGTGCAAAACTAAGACATCCCCCCCATCTTTCTCCTTGTCTTTTTAATAGGTTTACTTCATTTTGAATGCAGAATATCAACACCTCATGAAATAATTAAGTCAGTTCTTATGCTAATTTCATTTACACATAGCCTTTTTTAAGCTGTGCTCTAAGCTGGTGGATGTGTGCAGGGTCTCAGAACTAGCACTGCTATCAATCTTTAATTTCTTGTTCCAGTGAACTTCAACAAGTTCATTTTTACACTTATGGTTGCAGTGGTATTTAACGTCTTCCTTTGCAACATGGTTAGGCTGACTAATTTTTAATGTTAAGTGGTTTATTGACTCATGAATGAAATGAGAGGAAAAACTATGAAATTTTGCCTTTGTAGTATTGCTTTCAAATTCAGTGGAGTCACTGTGCTACATTTTGGTGGCAAGTTTACATACAATATTAAATTCTGTCTGGTCACTCTCAAATGCCTAAAAGAGACTCTGTGCACAGGGAGGAATTGACCAAAGGAAATGTAAACTCCCTTGTAATGCTTAGTTGCTTTTCTAGATGCTAGAGCAAAGGGACACAGTGTAACCAATTTCTGTGATGATATCTCATACAAAAGCTGAACTGTTTAGACAGCTTTTAACTTCACTATTTTATCTTTAAGTTTAGCAATATGACTGGAAAAATAGCTGATATTATACATAACAGGAAAAAATAAGTAAACTTATCTGAAGAAGGGAGGAGAAAAAGGAAAGAGCAAGATGGTAAAAATCTGTTAGATGTGAATTTGATTAAATGGAGAACTGAACTTAATCTCATTGGTGGCTTCTGTGCTTTGGCTTCAATATAAAACACTGTTGCCATAGATCAAAAACTACAACGTTGTTTTACAACTCATCCAATTTTGAATAGTAGGAGTGACATAAAATATTGAGAGATAATTACAGAAATGTAGATGGAAAATACAGCTTTCTTTTCCAGTTACAAGATTCTGGAGGTGCTGTGGAGATTTTGTTCAAGCTCTCAACTTCTCCTTTTTTTTTTTTGTGATGCCAGGCATGTAAAAAAAATTCCCACAGATATTCCCCCTCCTTGGAGTAACTTGCTAATAGAAGTTGTGTGCGGGTGTTCAGTCCTACTCTGAGCAGCCCTTTAGAGTCAGGATTGCCTTGCTACAGATTAAGAGAGAATATTTATTTATCTCTTCAGGCAAAAAAATAACTGTGTGTGTGTGTGTGTAAATATTCCCTATCTGACACTCTGCCCAAGCCAGATTTCTTGTTTAGCAGTTACCTTGGAATGTTTTGGGTAAACCCAATAAGCTGTTATCAACAGGACTTTTCATATCGGTTTCCAAAAAAATGAATCCATTTAGATCTTGGGCTCCTAGTAGCAAAGATTATCACCTTTCAGTGAGATTGTGTGGTGCTGGCTGTGACATTTTGGATACTGCCAAACTCTGGTGTTCACCAGAGAAATTTGTGGAGAAAGTTCAGTTTCAGGTTGAGGTAATGCAGGGTGTAGTGGCTAGCCATTGACCAGTTACAAATTATTTGCAGCACGATTCTTTCTTGCTGTTATTAATTGCCTTGAAGTATGGCTTTAATTGTTTGACGGCTTGCCAGTCTACCCTTTGGAGGGGAGATGCTGGCAAACCGTTTCCATGGGTGGACCAGGAAGAAGAAAAGGTTTGTAACTAAATAACTCTTCAGACCCAACATAAATCTTTATTGAAAACTAGCATTTGTTTGTTAAAGCTCACAAAACATAGTCCTGAAACTACTCCTTAAATAAGAAATAGCAGTGCATAGATAGTCTTTGAAAATAATGTGGGAAGATTGGTTTAAGTACAGAAGTTGAGTGTGAAGCTCGGAAGTCAAAAGAGGGTACTGGTGGAGGGGGGTTGTGATGATTTGCAGTCATGCTTCCTGAAGTGGTGGGGGAGGTGCAAGGAATGCAAAGCAGGCTGCCCTAGCACACGCTCTGCTCTGGCATGAAGAGGTCTCGTCAGGAAGACAGCCCTTTGCCTGCAGTTGTATTTGTTGATGTTAAAGGCATACAACTTCATTTAAGATTTTAAGGGGAGCATTTTAAGGTGGGGAGGGGAGGGTAAAAAGTGGAGTCTAGAGAATGAGTTAGGACAGAGTGGCCTCATAGTGTTTTGACCTTAACCTCATTGAACAACTACGGTTGATTTCCATGAGGGCACAAAAGGATTTCAGGAATAACTGAAGGGACTTTATGTAATAAGAGTTTTCCACAAACACAGAGCTGTATTTCTGCAGATGAATTAAGACGCACCAGTATGTTACTTCATAGATGCATAATGGCTTTTATTATGGAAAGTATTGATGTAAACAGCTAAATGAAAAATATAAAGAATTAGTATTGTCTCATTTAATTAAAATTTAGACTATCTGAACCAGTACCAACCTGACTATCTCAGCTTAGTCGTATGAATTTACAGTGTCTGGATGCAGTATCTTTCCCATGGAGGTGATGTTTTGATTGCTTAAAGACACAAAAGGTTTCGCTGTGTTTTTGTGAAGATGAGGGTGATGGCATCAAGGCCAAATATGAAAGAAAAAAAAAGAAGTACAAGAAATTATTTAGTCAAAATTCTGTAGCCTCATTTAGTTCCTAATCGTACTTCACTCTCTTTCATCATCTCTTTTTGTAGTGCTGCTGTACTGCCAAACGCAGCTTTTGTTTGGTTGGTTTTTTTTGCAAAGGTTGATTGTATTTCATTGCTTGTGAGGTAGTTTATTCTTGCATATAATGTGCTTCATGAAGCTCTCTACATCCTTGCCATTCACATGCTTTTAGGAGAGTGTGTCTGCCAAACTGTCCTCATGTAGGTGGTGTGTGAAGTACAGGTGTTGCCCTCTGAGAAGAGTGCTATGGCAGGACACGTGCGATGGGGCACCCTGCCCAGGCCAGCACATATGGAATGGGATGCAGAAATAAATAATTTGGCTGTGACAAAATTAGCTTCAGAAGCAGTATATCTGTATCAGTGTGAGGCTGTGGCAGAGCCAAGTGGCCTTGGTTTTGGGCCCTTACGTAGTATTGCTATACCATGCTGTTACTGTCCCATGTAGCCGTACCAGCCTGCTCCAAATTGGATGAGCAATCTCGGCACCACAGTTGTTTGGATCTTTTCAATGCACCCCAAAATCCCCTCCTTGCCTTATAGTGTTGATAAAATGAATTGCTGACCCTGATTGACCAATTCTCTATAGTAGAATACAGCATTCTAGTTAGTGTAGCTATGCTGCAGAAATGAAAATGTCTTTATGTGCATACATAACTTTCAAGTTTAATGTTGTAGTAACAAAACTTTTTAATTATGTCCTTTAGATAATGATTTTTAATTACACATATCTAAACATGAGTTCTTAGCTCTACTGGGTATCTTAAAGAATCTGTTTTCCAAGACAAAAACCACTTTTCTCCAAAGAACTGCTATTGCACTGAAATGTACAGCAGGTGAAGGAATATTTATTTAATCAAATACACAGCTAAGGCTTCTGTTGCCCAAACCCCCCAAACAATCTGTAGTTAAGGAGCTAATTGTGTTTACCTTCTACAAACAGATCAGATCTGTAAGAAAGTAAATGATTAAAAAGCTTAGAGGTAAGTGGGTAAATTTTGATTTCATTCCACCAGAGAAGAATCCTATAAACTTAAAGGAGTTTAATATATTCGTAACAAGTATGACTTTAACCCATGTTTTTTAATGTTGTTTTCAGTAACACTTGAAGACATCTTGTATGATTGGAGTCTTGCATTTGCACGCCCTGTGGTGGTATGCATAATTGACTAATGATGTCTGTAATTTGCCTGTGTGATTAATTCATTTGATGCTATAAATATTCTATATTAAATTATGCAGAAAGTTAGCAAGTTTTTAACTTGAATTATTGAAATAAAAAATTTTTGTGTTTTTCTTTTTTGTTCAGTAAACAAAACAAGAATTAAAAGAAATCAAATGGTATTTTAATTGTAAAAAATCATAGCAATTTTAAATAACATAGGTACACAGTTCTGATGAAATAAAATATTTTCTCTCTTTTCAGAATGAAAAAATCTCAAAAATATTAATGAAATACTCAGAACATTATTTCATGAAAGAAAACTTTTCATTGTTTATTTAGTGGACTGATGCATTTTATTTGTGTTTGGCTTGACTTGAGCTTACCAAAGCAGCTTACTACTATGTAGAGGCTAAAGTTTAGTTGGATGACTTTATTTTATGTATACTCAGTGATTATAGGACACCTTGATGCCTGATCTAGCAAAACCTACGGATATTCCAGACAAACTGAGGGGCGGGGAATGATGATTTATACATATCTCTTTGTTCTTTAAAGAAATAAACAGTTGAGAAGACAAATCCAGTTGTGACAGCTTTGAAGAGATGCAGAGATTAATGAACTAACATCAAGAAGAAAAAGGTGGCCTGATTAAATCTTAAATATTTTCTTGTCCTTTCTCACTGTGTGCTTGGTCACACAGTGTATCATCCCTGAAGTGCCTTAAGACAGGGCCATTGATACTTGTGCTGACTTTCCTCCGGGAAATTTAAGGCTATCTTGCTACTACAGCCCAAAGGGAGCAATTCCTTAGTAATTTGTATGACAAGCATCATTTCCATGCACGGGTATACGCAGACCATAGTCAGGACTCAAGGTCATGCTCTCATGTGTTTCAGTTCCTCTTAAATAACTTTTTGAAGACCTCTATGGTGTCATAGGACATTGAGCTTTCAATAGGAATGAGATTTTACATTCAATAATATGGCCTTATCTGTTGTTAGAACCATATTTTCATATTTGGTATCTCCTGAAAGACAAAAAGGTGTGAAAGCAGTACTGAAGTTATGAATACAGATGTTTAGAATGGCAATTCCCAGGTACCACGTATGTCTGTGTGATGAGAAAATATCACCTTGCCCATGGCCTTGGAAATGTTGCAGTGACCAAATCATAAAGATACTGGTGCTGACTGCCAACAGGCTCTGCAGCTGGAGACTGAGGACTTCAGGCTAACACCTGGAGGACTGAGGAGCGGCCTTCAGATGAGGCTGGCAACAAAATGAGGGGTAAGCAGATAAGATATTTCTGATACCTGAAATGCAGAGTAGTCAGAAACAACAATATAGGTGTGGGTTCCCTGTTCCATCTGCTTGTAGCTTCCAGGTTTCAAACAAACTGAAAAGTGGTGTTGAAGACATCTTTGCACTAACTTGAAACCATTCTGGGGGGAGGCAGTAGGGAGGAGAGGAAGTGAGTGTTTCTAGAATTGCTGCAGAGCTGTGTGGGAATTGTCTGTATTATGGCTGGATATTGAAGGTTAATTCAGCTGTGGGAGATTTCTGTCCATATACTTAAATAAGATGCTATTTTTGAACATACAATTTGTAGAAGGATTAGCTAATCTTCAAAAATACAAACTGGAAAAATTATACTCTGAACTATTTCAAAGCTCATGATGTTTGCCATAAAGCTTTCAGGTTAAGCGCATGTCCCACCTAACATGTTAAATGAATGGTACTATTAGGAGCTGTAACAGTATGACATTAGAAAAATTACAGCACTAATTGGCACTGCTTTTACAGACCCTAATATTGCTACTTTAAGTTCTCATTGTTAGCTTAACAGTTACATCACAAATCTCCTGATGAATAGCTTTTTGTACAGAATTGTCAGATTCAGCTTTGACAATTCATTTAATTTAATGGCTGTGTAATTCAGATAGGTTAACTCCAGAATGAAAGGGTCATCCTTAGAGTGTCTGCAACAGAAAACAAAGTAATTGCTTGCATCTTTTACAAAATGAGTCAGAAGATTGTTCTGATCTATGGATGCTTGATCAGGAAAAACATATGCAAACTGTAGGATACAGATTATATGTATTGTCCATTAAATATAGGAGTAACTCATTTAAGATAGAAGTAGCAATGGTTACACAATAAAATAAAAAGGAAATGGAAAGTAAATTAAAGTATGTAGTCTTAAAAAGAGTGCATTTCCAAAAAATTGGAAAACCTAGTTTAAATCTTGTTTTAAAAGAGCAGATACTTGATTAACTAGCTTAGAATTCATGTTGTATTCCTAATACTGTATGACCCAATAAATGATCATGAAACTAAATCAGTAAAGTAATCTGTTGTTCATTGAATGACAATAGTATAGCATGTGATCCTATCATAAACTAAAGCAGGAAAAATACTCTGAATGTCAAATCAACCTACTATGGAAAATCTAATTTATAATTATTATTTAATTGTAATGATAGAGTAGCAATTTGTAAACTAACTACAGTAACCTCACTCTTCTTCCTAAAACATAACTTTTAACAGATGTTTAACATAAAATGTGGATAGGATACACCAGTGTGTTGGGAAATGACTGGGAAGATGCTGATGCTCTGAGGACTGTACGGGTTATCAAAAAAGGTGATAACAGGATGCTGGATAAACCCCCCTAGGGTGCTCCCATGTGCTTGCAGGGGAAAGCATTCCCTCTTGCCATGCTCATGGTCCTCCTGACTGCAGAAATGGGTTCAGCCCCTGTGATATTGTCAGAACAACAGGTTTGGTTTATCGTCCTAATTTAGTCTGTAGTGATGGAACACAGGGCTGCTACATGTATCCCGAGACAGCCCTGATTACAGGGACGTTTGCACACATTATGTTTCTTCCTATTGCTTTACTCTCCTTTTTATCACCTCTTTTTTTCCCTGTCTTTGCTCCAGTCTTCTCCCAGATAACCTTAATTACTTTTCCCCCATTTGTGCCAGTTTTTTCAAATCCATACTTGAATTTGATAATTCTGACACAATTACCTAGGTAACCTTGGCCTTATGGTATCACTGAAATGGTGACGTAGGTATTGTTGGCCATGCAGGACAATCTCCTAACGCTCTCCAATGCTTCCCTCTTGGAATATCTGTGCAGTTTGACTGTTTCTCATGTACCAACCCCATAACCATCTGCGAAGGCCAGCAACCCCTCCTGTTGCTGTCTGTGACTTCTGTCAACTTCTTATGTTGTGAGCTGTCACAGCCATGAATTTTCTTATGCCGTGTCCAGCAATTTCTTACATCCTGTCTGTTAGGCAGGATCTCAGCAGCAGCCTAGTCATCTGCATGCAGCCCTCACGTGATGTCTTGGCCAGCAAGACAGTACCTATTGTGTAGTAAGTTTGCTTTGATAGCATCCTGAAGGATCAACTTAGTTTTTATTTCTTCTAAGTTCACTTTGATTTTGGAAATACCTAGTGGGCGAGGATAAGATTATTATAAGTAAAATTTATATATTTATGCTAGAATATGCTAGAAAGAATTTGAGAGAGACCACAGCATTTAGTTTGTACGTGTGTGCAACGGGAACAAATGTTGCAGCTGAAGCAGTGTGCTCTGTGGCAGTGATACCTGCACTTTGCATCTATTTTCTATGCCTTCCTCTCCACTTCTAGCTTCCTGAGTGCAATTCAGGCTTGAGCTTTGGCTCCCTCCCAGCCTGGCTCCATGCAGTAAAGAAGTTCACTGAAGTGTGAGAGGACCAAGTATCCGAAGGGTGAGTTCTGCTTAGGCAAGAAGACAGAGAAACCCAAAATGTCAGTAGGTCCAGCCCACAGATTTTATTCTTGAAAGGTGACAAGCTCTCCAGCAGTGGAATCTGACTGGGGTTTTAGGCAGCTCACTATTTTTATTTCTTCTCTAGTGCTAGGAAATGCAGTGCTAGGTTTATGCTACATTCCAATTTTCAGAGTTGTCTTTGAATTTGGAAACTAGATATCATCTGTCAAAACCTAGAAGCTGAAATTCTTGAGAAATTGTCTGTGGTAAATTCTGTAAATTTTGTTTCAGTGCAAGAGCTGCAGTGGACCTGACCATACTGATATATGTGGTCATCTCAGAGCAATACCATGTAGTGATACTCTGCCATTTCATAATATATCCCTATCACTGTTGTCTTCCTGACTAGGATGTTGTTCCTATTTGCTATTTATTTTAGCATTGCGTATTGCTTTATTTAGAGGGGTCTCTCGAGTCTCATTTTGGGGCATTGAACACTTATAGGTGCTTCTAAAGTTTACTCTAAAAGGAAAATTAAATTATAGCTAACAAAGAAATATTTTCAAGAGAAAACCTCATGCGTGTGAAGATTTTGAACTTAAATACATGGAGCAGTGAATGATTATTATTAATTTCAGAGTAAAATTGGAGGAATTAATTATAAGGTGACCATAAGACCAGGCTCATGTATTCTGCATGTCAGAAACAATGAACTAAATGATAGACTGCTGCTTTTGGTGTCTTCTAAGTGTGTGCATGCATAGGAATAGATAATAGATTTTTAGGTTACAGGAGGGTTTGGGAACATTTGAGTTGGATGGAATTTAAATTTTAGTTGATGATCTGCAATTTCTACACTGTCTTCAAGAGATCTCTTATAAAGCCTGAAAAGGAACATTGTTTCTGAGAAGTGCTGTCAGTTCAGAGTTCAGTAGGATTACAGAATCAGGTCGTCACTAAAACTTACCATATATCATTAAGAACAGGTTTTGGT
This sequence comes from Morus bassanus, assembly GCA_031468815.1. Taxonomy (NCBI): domain Eukaryota; kingdom Metazoa; phylum Chordata; class Aves; order Suliformes; family Sulidae; genus Morus; species Morus bassanus. The sequence goes on from CM062568.1 coordinate 112,462,390, forward strand.
AATAATGCATCTTCAGAGGTACCAGAAAGTTCAGTGAATTCATCTTGCTTTTGCTAACTTCTTCATTTCAGAAGGGAGAAGTTGGAAGATGTTTCATTATTTTAAGTGATGGTCCTTTCTGTCATGATTGGACTTCATATGTATATACACACACATATATATGCATGTAAATTTGTATGTGTATATATAAATGCAATTTTAAAAGTATGTCTACTAGAAATATTAGTGTTGAAAATTGACAGGAAAATGTGCAAGTATGGGTCAATGTGTGGTCAAAGCATAGGAAACAATTTTCTAAGACTAAGCTCATTAGAAAATGGTACTTCGTTTTTTTTTAAAGTGTAGCAAAGTTTCCCCAGGTTCATGAATAGAGGTTATGGTATTGTAATTTTTCCTATTACCTTCTTATGCATTTGTGTTAAGATAATTTTACTAAATACTTCAAAAAAAGTTGGCACAATTTTTAAAGAATATTTTCCTGTTCTTTTGCATTAAAAAAAATTCCAACAACAACAAAATACCACGAAAACCCACTTATAGGGGGAAAAAAATGCAGAAACTGTAGATAAATATTAGATGTTAGAATTACTGTCAATAAAGATAATGGAAAGAATGGGTTTTTGCTCTCCAGAGCAATTTCTGTTTATACTAAAAACTAGAAATTCTGAGGGACTTAATTTTTTTAAGATGCTGTCTGTGTTGCTGTTAAAAGCATGTCATCCATGATGACAGCTTACCAGTTAAAACATATGCATGGAACAAAGATATTGAAACCTAAATCCAAATGTCGTAAGGATTTTTTCTGCATAAAGTCTGATCAAATAGAAAGAAGCACCTACTTCATGATGATCACTTATGCTTTGTCTTTGTTAAAGCTTTTGTAACAAAAAATTCTGTAATTTGAGTACAAAAAGAAAAGTTAATTCTTGATTCTCCTCCTATGGAATCCATGAAGGTTGATTCTATTTATTTATAGAAAAATAAAAATATCATATATATTTCAGAACTTTGTTGGAGCTAAGCTCTTATTTTGTTGATATGGCACAGAGCAGTACTATATATATGAATATTCTTTGTTTCATGAGAATCTAATTCAGATTTTAAGTGGTGCATATTGGGAGAACTGATTTTTTTTCTCATTGTGATTATATCTTTTAGAAAAAATAAACATGGATTTAAAGAAGCAAAATAAACAATACAGGGACGTGCATTCAGGAGAGTGACATCTTTAATCTGAGAAAAAGGTGCCAACAGAGTTAAGGACAAGAGAGAAAGGTAGCAGTTTAAGAAAGTAACCTTAAATGGTCTCATTCTAATGTCTCATATATGAAAGTCAGAGAATTGGGAATTAATCCAAACTATGGCAAAGCCTGGAAATGTAGGAATTTAACTTTACACTTTACTAATGTTCCATGGTAATCCTACAGCTTGGTGTCTCTGATCTTAGATTAGACTGATTTAAGAAAAATACAACCCACTTTTAAAAAGATATCCCTCATGATCTGTCTTTTTACTACATATATTTTTCTGCTGAAATAGCCTTTAGGCATTGCAGAAGTGCAAATAATTAATAACTGGCATTACTAAAATATGAGGCATAGAAAAGTCTGTCATACAGTTAATTTTTTGCGAACTATAATTACAAGATTTTAACACTGATTGGAATTACTTGAACATATGGTGAGAAATAGGTAATAAAACTGTTTTTTAATTGTGGTATAATGAGTTTCTGGATGGTCTATACTCTTTCTGCTGGGATACCAAAAAACTAAAGAGTGAGAATGAGAGAAAAGGGATACAAAAAACTTCTCTAGCTTAGAGATAGTTGTACCGTTGAAATGAAAGAAAACAGAATTTGAGACTACTTTGTAATTAAAAGAAAAAAATCTTCAAGTCATCTTTAGTTAAAGTAGTTCTTGTATAGGTTGGGAATGTTTAGCTGTTTGTTTTTTCTTAAGATTTTTTTCAAGAAAAGTTATGTAAGATGGCAGATTTCCTTCTATTTTGAATTATACATAAATACAGAGAGACTTTCTTTTTCTCTTGTGTTTGGCTGTGTTGTTGAATTGTACTATATTTAGACCTCAGATGGACCCTTCGTACTTAACTCTTGCTCTAGCTTTTATGCAGTTTGTGCTCTGTGTAAGCCCATAACTACCCCAGTGAATAGTCTCCAATAGTTTACAGTCTTCTGTGCTCTACAAAGACCTGCCTACTGCTGTAAGCCAGTAATAATTACCCAGCATTGTTACTGAAGGGCTATGATCATATGGGCCTACGGCTGGTTGTTCTTTACAAACATTCAACATATAGGACAGAAATAGCTCTTCTTCCTCAGGATAGCTTTTGTATTTTCTCTTATTTGTTTTGGAGGAAATAAGACAGGTTTTTCAGTTTTAGCCAAAATAAGAAGGGACGTAAAGGATACATGCACTGATCAATGTTTATTCCGAAACTCTGAAATTTCCTGGTGGCACTTGTCTGAACTCTGGGATAGAAAACATCTTTATTTTGCCTCTTCTGAAGGAAATATGCAATGAAGACAGTGACTGTTGTGGCCTACGATGCTCTTCAGTTCCTTGCTTTGAACCTATATTGGCTTCGGTGTCTGGCCAGTGCCTGGACACTGAAGTGTGGTAGTTGAAATTCTGGTCAAGGGAATATTTTTTCATTGTAGAGTTAGTAAACCATCCCCTACTCAACTCAACCTGTAATGCACAAACAAATAGTTTTTCCTTAAAATGACATTTTGCACTTTCCTCCGTCCCCACCACAAAATCAGTATTACTCACTAAGAAAAAACATTTCGTTCTAGACACATTTTTCTACGAGACTCTACAAACCTATTCCATTATTTTGTTTATCTTCTCTCCTTTCCTGAAGATGGAAAGATTTTTTTCACCAACTTAACTAGGAATAATGTTTCTTTAAAAATATATATGTATTTTTAAAACAGAAAAGTAAATGGCTTTTTTCTTTTAGTGTATGTCCATAACCAGCTCTTTATATTTCAAAACTGTTTGTCAAAATATCACTGCCACGATTGTCACAGCCCTCTCTAAAGCTGTTAGAGTGAGTCAGAGAGTGATTTTTCTGCCAGAGAAGCCTGGCAGTGATTACAAGCCTCTAGTGATACTTCTGCTGTGCAGAAAATTATTATTGATGGTGTTAAGGATAAGCCTGATGAGGGAAAAGGTGTTGGGCTGAGCAATGATAGGGGGAGGTGGGTGGTTTGAGTTTTGCTATCACTGAGCTGACCCTGGTCATGTCCAGTAAAAAAACAATACCTTTTTATAGGACACCCGGTACTAGAATCGACAGTCTTAATCCTATCCTAGTTTTTTCCCTGACTATTTTCAATTATTTTTCTAAACAGCCTATTAATTCTATTAGAGTGTGTTGATAAGATGGTATCAAAAGAGGAAAAGAAGGTCAAACTTGTTGTGTAGGGGCAGGGAGTTTCCCAAAGACCATGAATGACAGTCTTAATATAATGAGACAGTAAATACTTAAGATTAAAAATTCCACATTTTCCCACGTGCATGTAGTCTACTGATGGTTTTCTTTTGTACTGAATGGAGTATAATGCTCTTTTTTTTTTTTTTTAAATTCCCCTTCAATTACAAAGAACTCTTGGTTTCTTCTCTATGGTTATCTGTAATGCAACCAGCTTCTCAAGTGCTGGCTTCATATTGATCTCTGTTTTCAGCAAAGTAGGCTCTAAAGTTTCCATAGATCGGACCTGTTACACATGTGGGGGTATGGGTGTGTCTAGTAGGAAATGAAAGCCAACAATCTTTGTGAGGCTCAAGTGTGTTGCTTCTAATTATGTACTTGAAAGTAGCCATTGGTATGCTCTTAAATGTTGGTAATAGCATTCATGCAGTGGATCTTGATTTCTGAAATTATTGCGGAGTCTTGTAGGAGCTTACAATGTTTTGGTGAGATGTTAGTGTTTTTCACTCCTGTGTAATAAAAAGCCTTGATCATGCTGCATATAAAAGCACCAGATTCAGTCCCATTGTTTTCCCTTGGTTTTGTGCCAGCCGTCCCTGAACTATTTGGAATTAAGTAAGTAAAATATGGAAGGAACTTGGTACTATTTAGTTGTATTTAGCTGGGATATCTGTAGCTTTTAATGTCAGGTCTTCAAGACAGCTAAAATGTGGAAAAAAATTATTAGGTTTTTTTTTTTTAAAAGAGGAGAAGCAGGAAGGAAAAATAAAAGGTTGATTTTTTTTTTTTTCCCCAAGTTTGCTAAAATGGAGTTTGCTTGTTAGCATGCAGGCATCAAGGCTGTCTCTTCATTAGCAAACTAAACAGGATTGAATTATAGTATATGAAGTATATGGCATGTGATTTGCTCATTTTGTTAAATTGTTAGGATGATCCATGGCATGATTTTGGTCCAGGCCTAGTCATGCTTTTTCAGAGACCACCTGAGCATGTGCTGGGGGGTAGCAGAGTCTGGGGCTGCTCCCAGGGGCAGTGTTGCTGGTGGTCCCATGCCTGGCGGCTGTGGGGAGAGGAGAGGGCCAGGGACCTCAGCATAGTGGACGTGTGTGGTGCTGCATGGGACCAGTTGACCTCAGGGCTGGAGAGCAGACCCGAGCCTCTTGTGTATATATTAGCATGGGTGTAACCCAAATTTATTTAGTTTTGATCCTTTAGTGAAATGTTGCCCTTTGCGATGCCGTGTGGTAACCCTGAGTGTCTGTAGACCTTTAGCTGATGTCATTGAAGAAGTCAGAAGCAGCTCACTTTTTTTAGGTTTTCAGAGTAATTTTTTTATGCAGAGTAGTAATCATTGTCGTACTGGCAGTAGAGGAAGTTTGCTGTGTTTGAACACATAATAAATGTGACATGAATTCATTTGTAACTTGTCTCTGTAGGGAGATTTTTGTGTTGAGAGCAATGTCCCCAAAGTCTGGGGGGAGAAGACCTCTACATTTTTTAATAAATTTTTTTTTGTAGCTGTTTGTTCCTTCATGCTTAGCAAAATTTAAACCAGTACTGAAAGCAAAGGACATTTACAGTGAGAGGAACTTGGGAGTGGAAAATATAAAAGATGCTAATGGTAACCACTTTGACCATGGACTTACACTTACGTACACACTATCTGAATATCTGTTGAGCTGTGTGTTTAGCATCAGATTAGGAGGTCAAATCCTGATGTAAGGTTAGCCCCTCTGTTATAGCACCACGCAAGAGATATTTGCGATTCCCCAATTCCAAAGGTTATTACTCTCTAATTCCATTAATCCTAAAGCGCCCCTTAAAGTTAATCAGGCTAAATTTGGTAAATCTAGTATTGCCCGAGCAGCTGAAGCTTTTGCACCTGAAAATTCTTCCTTTTTTGTTTAAAGGAAAACAAAACAAAATAACAACAAGAAACCTCAAGCAAAAGCATAGCTGAGGAACAGCAATGTTGGGGTGCATGATGTCACACCTGCTGTGTGATGGGCTCCTCCCATCCCATTTCACTGCAGCTGTCTGTGCTAGCTCAGGATGTGACCCATTACCCCACAAATGGCAGAAGCAAGAATAAATGTTGACCTTTAATGCAACCTGTGTTCCTTTTACTCTGTCCTGTCTTTCAGCCTAGAATAAACCATTTCAGTTCACCAAACGGGCAAAAAGCTAACCTAAACTAATGTTTTTGTGTTAGCTGTTTGGCTTAGCAAATTGAAAGAGCTCATCACAGAAAACGACAAGTGCCAGGAAGGGACAGAAAGGCAGGACTGCAGCAGTGGTTGTGAGCCTGCCTGCAGCTGTCAAGGAATCGTGGCCTGGAAAGAGGCAGTAATGCCTTCCTCTCTCTCTTTACTAGCAAATCTGGGTCTCTACATCGTCTGTTAGAATTTTTTTTTTTTTTTTTTAAGTTGTGGTACATCTCTCAGTTCCGTCTCCGATGTATGTACGCTGGAAAAATCTCTCCCTCCACTTTAATTGCATAAAAGCGAGAATTTCAGTGACCCAGTTCCTGATCTTGCAGAGCATTTGACAGTCAGTTTCAAACTTGCTAGGCAAGAACAATATGTATTTGGTTGATATATAGGTATATATGTATTTACTAGGCTGTGCTTTATTGAAAGCATAACCTGTGGATGAGAGACAGATCTTTTAAAATAAGATTCTTCTGCATGTCTCTCAGACAGTAAGTGATATAAATTATGTGAATGATGTGAAATAAAGTGCTACTTAGGATTGCATCCATTGCATCCATTGGAGATAATAGATAAATCTTTGCTCTCAGCCCCATGACATTATTTCAATTCTATAGTAAACATATTTTCAATTTCAAAATGAACTTTAGGGGAATCTCTAGCAGATGCAGTCTCTTAGCTGCTTGTAGGACCCAATCAGCTAGATACAATGTCTTATGAAAAGCTGATCTGCAAACTTGTTCTTCTAGGAAGAGAGGGAGAACATTTATAAAGATATGAAAAACAAATATTTATGAAAAGTCTATTTTATTCCCTCTTAATATGTCTATGCCATGATTGCATTTGTGAACAGTTAAGCACCATAAATAAGCAGCCATCTAGCTCCGTGGCATTGCCATTGCTCTTCTGTTGATACCATCTGTGTGTGTGTATGGGGGAGGGGGTGGGTACTACAGGTCCTCTAAGAGGAAAGTTATTGAAAAACCCACTTGCAAAATTTGAGTGACTTAATCCAGTTGTTGATTAACAGTCACTAATCAAGTATATACTACAGTGTTTCTTTAATATCACATACATATCTGACAAGATAACTTATAAGCAAGTGTTCATGGAAGTTTATTTTTTGAGATAAATATATTCTCAGAAGCAGTTCAACTGTGTGTTTCATTCAGCAGTTGACCTTGTTCCAGGTTTAGCGAAATCTAGTTGTGTAGGAAAAGTGACAGAGGTCTTTAATTTAGATAGTTCTCACTTTTCCCCCTTGGTACTGATAGGAGTTTGCATTAGAAACTCACCAAGAAAGTTCAAATATATTTGCAGACATATTTCTTTTTATCAGACACAGAAAGTCATAGTAGAGTATACTATGTCATAGTTACAACATAGCATAATATAACAGAGGAAGAATACTGGGTTTTTGAGGATGACAGAGACTAAACTCAGACCTGATTAGTTTTGATTTAATTAGGCTTAATCTGATACTAAGGAAATACTCATATATGTGCTAACGTATATTAAAAAGTCATTAACTTTAAAATTCCTCCACCTTGCCTTTTTGTCAACATGACCTCTTATGAAAATAAACGTTTTTCTGAGGAATGTTCACAGAAAAAGAAATTTCTTAATTAGTTTCATGAAAAATGTTTGCAGGTGGAAGGCATCTTAAAACTTGTCTTCCTTTGCCCTTACAAATTTTCAGTAGGAAGCACTGGTCTGTAGGATGGGGTAGCTATACCAATTATGCTGACAGGTACAGGTCAGCACCCCAGCTCTGGTTATGCTGGCTGTGCGCCTGCACCTCTCCTGCTGCAGTGCAGGTTTCTGAGTTTTATGTTGCTCATCAAAGTTGGAGTTAGAGCTAACTTCAGGTTTTGCATCCATGTAGGCAAGGTGCGCAATGTACTTTCTTCCACTGGCTTATGCTGTGGGGGCAGCAGCCTCTTGCAGAAGGGTGGAGGAAAAGAGGCAGCTGAAGGCAATAACGACTTTTGCTAGCACAGCTGAATTGGCAAGGTGTTGTTGTTCAGCACCCTCATTGCCAAAGTACACCATGCATTTCATCACTCTGCTGTGAAACAGTAGATCTCTTTTTGTACAAACAACTGGGTCCACAGATGCAGTCAAACAGCAAATATGGTCTTAGGGGACATTTAAACTCATAATTTCATTCTTCTAGTAGGAAGGAATAGCCCTGTTGCTGTTCTGTGAAATATCTACAGTGTAGTTCTCAGTCATAGGAAATCACTTCTAACTTGAGTTGAAGAGTATTTTGCTTATTTTTGCTATAGTTTTCACATTGCAAGAGGAAAAAAGTAAATTGTGCAGAAGACAAAATATGATTTTGATGGCTTCTAGGAAGAACAATTGCTTCTTAGGGTTATGGTTCAGTGGTGGACTTGGCAGTGTTATTTTTATGGTTGGATTTGATGATCTTAAAGATCTTTTCCAACCTAAACGTTTCTATGATTCTGTATTCAGAGGTTGTTTTGTCTTCAGGAATTCACAAACCCTTTTGTTTTCTAGGATAACTATTTTCACTTCTAAATTTCATTCTTAATTCTGTGCAGACTCAAAATTTGAAATAGAGCCAGGTGAAGATACCATACTGTGTTTTGTTGTCTGCTACTTAACATGGCTTTTATTTGAAAATCAAATGGGGAATAACTCTTCAGGCAGCTGTGACACAGAAATGGATCTTAAGTTTTATGATTCTAAAAACTATGCATTAGGAAACAACAGAAACACCACTATTTTTGGTGGTTGTTTAGGCAGGTGGATCACATGTATGGCACGCGGATCATATGCATGGCAGGCAACTGTTGTGCTCTTCTGGACTTGGTAAGGCCTCAGGTGAAATACCATATTCTGTTTTGTAAAGTGGCCTGGTTTAAAAAACAAAAACAAAACAAACAAACAAAAAAAATCAACCCACTACCATCAGCAAAAAAAAAAAAAAAAAAAAAAACCAAACGAAACGACAACAAAAAAACCCCTTAGTGCTGCAGTTTTCCATATCAAATGTATATGGAGGTGCCTTACAGAATTAAGCAAGTGACTGTCTCAGGCTTAAAATGAAGAAAAAAAATCAAGATGCGGGTGTAGGCACAGGGTGCAAAAATAACGTTGTAGAGATCCCAGTGGAATATTGGCAGAGGCAGGTAAATGCATAGAACAGAAATGCAGTAGGTGGTGGCAGGGGCTGAAGAGAAGACCAGTGTGGGGAAGTGGTAGGGAGGAGAGCAGCAGCAGGTAATAGAGGGGAATGCTAACATGCAGCTTGAGGTCTGCTCAAGGTGACTTTTAGGGACACGGAGAACAGTTTTGATTTACGTCCTGAAACAGACCCTAGGGAAATTGTCTGTTGGAAAGTGTTCAGAGGAATTGCTTCTTGTACAAGAGGGGAGTTTTGCATCATGTACTTCTGCAGACTATGGATTGGGGTTATGAATGGTTTGATGCAGGGAAGGTCATATGTTTAACCCTGAGTACTTCTCCATCCTAGGTCCTCAAGCTAAAAAAGGAAAAAGCTTTTCTCGAAAAGCACAGCAAGATTGATTCAACCTAGACACTAGTTTGTTGAGAGAAACTTTGGGGACATAGGCTGAAAACATTGTTTAACAAACACTTTAACGGTAAGAATAATACAAAAATGTAAGACTTCTGGGAGAAACCTTGCTGTTAAATGAAGAACATAATTTGATGATTGAGGAGTCTTATGACCTCTTCAAAGAACACTTTATAGCTCTGATTAATATAATTCATTTAATTAAAAAATATAATAGTAAAGGCTACGGAAAAGTATCTTGAAAAATAAACTGGCTCTGAAGAGTTCTCCAAAATGTTAGCAGGAAACATGTTAAAGAACCCAGAGGCTTATAGCCTGGCGAATGACTGTTACCAGGAGGTCTGTTCAGACTGCATAAAAAGGTAAAAAACACAGCAAGTATCCTTGTGCCATGCCTGCTTTTCAGAAAAAGAGAAAACCTCATCCAAAGTGAGGCCAGAATACCAGCCACAGCTATTTCTGATAGCTGCTTCTAAAGGTTTCCTTCATTGCTGTTGGAGCTTTGTTTTGGTTTGGTTGGTAAGTGTGTGAAGATGGATTCAGAGATCCAGCATCCAGTTCATATTGGGAGGAAAATAAACAAACAAACAAACAAAACCCCAAACCCAAAAAAGGCCATACACAAAACCAAATAAAGCCACCACCATCAAAAAAAAAAAAAAACAACTAACACACACACACAAAAAAAAAAAAAAAAAAAAATCAAAAAACAAAAAACACCAAAACCAAACCCAAAAACAAACAAAAAACCCCCCAAAACTAAACAAATCCCAGCCTGTGCTTTGTTTTGGGTTTTTTGTATGTTTGCTTGTTTTTCAAATTTATATTTTTAGTTAAGCAAGATTGAATAAGAAAAAATATGGTTCAAACTGTAGCAAATATAAAATGTTTGGGGTGTTAATTAAATAAATTCTTAGCACAGTAGCAGTTTCAGCCTGGTACGCAAGAAGAGGTCATTGCCCTTTTATGCAATAGTCTGGAAATGAATATGCCTACCAAGAATGGGAGGAAGCAAATTCCATCACCTTCTCTGCTGCTTGAATCCTGCACCCTTCTCTCTCTTAAAAAGGATACTAAAATAATCAGACTGTTAGTCTGAATGCTTGTAGTATCTCTTCACGTGCTAAGTGAATATTCCAGCAGTGGCTGGAATCCATTTTTCAGGTGACTGTCCTGAAAATGCACTCCAAATAAACTAAATATTAGGGATTAGGAAATTCTTCTTGAATGCATGATACCCAAGTTTAAATGTATTTTGCCTTCATTAAAATCAGGACTGTGAACCGACTGTTAAAGCACTGATAACAGCATACTGACATGGGATATTTTTCAACACATTGGTTTAGGCTTATCCTTGAGAAAAGGGAGTTTTGTGTTTAGATCTTCTATGTGTTAGAGTCCAAGCCCATAATGACACCAGCTAAAGCTGAATTACACTAACCTGAATTTTATTTTCAGAGAGCATAGCATATTATTTACCCCATTCCTCCTTCAAAGAACAAAATAATTACTTAGCTCAGCTCCTAATATCACTTGCATTGGGAGTATGAAAGACATCTAACTATTGTTTATCTGCAAGTAATATCCTCATTAAGGTATGCTGGCAAAAATTCCCTGGCTAATGCTGGTTGTGGATGTTACTTTTCTCAAAGGCCCCAATGTTGCCAGCTCCCATACATGCCTGTATAACTTAATGGTGCAACTGAATCTTTAAACATATTGGCGTAAAAATCAATAAATTAACAGAATGTAATATACAGCAAGAGACTAGGCTAGAAAAATTCTTTTATCTAGAATAGAAACTGAAGATCCCTCTTTGTCATTATAAGTACAGGTACAGCCAAGACAGGTCTATAGCACTTTGTCTATTGGGTAGAAACCGGTTTATAAGATGTATTAGCTAAAGATACACTAAAAGTAATGAATTACTTCCTGGTGTCATAGTTGTAGAATTTCTTTTCAGCAGGCATGAGAATCTGAAAAATGGAGTCCCACTCCCACCTATGCTGCCTCTTGGCATAATTTAGGAGTTGGCACGCATCCATGTATTGGGAGGCTTATATTATTTTCAAGTTTAGTACATACATCATTCAGTTGTACTCTGAAGCTCTCTGTGTTCAGTCCATTTACATTACTAGTCTTTCCACCTGCTAGCCTTCATTTAGAAATTTTTAAAAAATAAAAATTCCTTTGTAATTAATACTTATGAAACATGGTGCTTTCTATAGTGTTTGGATTTTTAAATCCTTGACTGGAAAGATATTATTTCCAATTTTATCGACTTCGAAGGCTTCAGTGTTACGTTAGAACTTCATAATCTAGGTTTTTGGTGCAAAGTTGCACCTGTTTAGAAAAATGATAGAAGTCTAGAAAAAAATTAAGGTGTTCCTAAGGGAATCCTTTAATGGATAAATAGCACTTTTCTTGTTATGCCTGGGTAAACAGATTTACTCATTCAGCTGGAATTAGCATCATGCATGAACCATGGGACAATATTTTGGCAAGAAATGAGGCTTGTCGTCTGATTTCCAATAAAGATTTGAGATGAAACATTGTATGATCACTTAATCTTGTTAAACGTAGCACAAAACACTAAGTGTATTAGAGCGTGTATTTAAACGATAACAAATCCTGCTGTTAGACCTAATAGAAAACAGTCTTTTCTCCACTCAGCTGTTGCTCTTAAAAGGGATTCCTTCCCACTTTGGAGCTATTTACTCTGCCTTTTTGTTGTTGACCAGTGTGTTTTGATACATACCTTTGTTTGTTTTTAAATGTTTTTGTTTTTATTTATTAGTACATTTTTAAAAAAATATAAATCTTTATGAAGTACAAATACATATTACATTATTATACAATATAATACATAATATAACTACATGTATTGTCTATTTTGTATTCTTATGTACATTTTATATAATGATACACATTTTATATATTATATAGTATATTACAACAATATTCATAATCTATGGATACAGCTCAGAGGAAATACCATGAACAAAGTGTTTGAAATATCCATGCCCATTATAGGAAGAATCTGTGTCCCTTTTATTGTTTTTTGGGGTTAGTCTGTTGGGTTTTTTTTTGGTGATGGGTTTTGTTTTGTTTTGTTTTGTTTTTTTTTTAATGTTTTAGAAAGTAAAGCACATGCGGTCATAAACTCCAGTGAAAAGGGATGATGGGCAAGGCTTAAAAGAAAAGCGAGCTCTGCAATGATTTGGGAATTGCAGCTAGCTCCTTTAATAGGTATTAATCTGTTTAAAAAACAGTTTAATTTTCAGGAGTTCTGTTTAAAACCTATTGCAGTAGCTTATAACGAACTATGCAAACTCTTTCTGCAGGACCAGTACAATAACTGTTGTCTAATGGCTGATTTTTTCGGCCTTTCTTATAGTATGGAGGGTCACTGTGTCATACACACTCCAACCCTGCAGCTGGCACACCTCTCATTCTCCCGACTGGCCTCTCTTACAAGTATTGGAGCTTTGTGCAATGTGCCAGAGCAGAACAACAGAAGTTATCCACGCTTATAATGGTACTCAGTTTTCACGCTCACTCGCTGTGTCTGGTTATTGGTACCTGGCGCAAAGAAAAGGTCATGATTATGCAGGTTGCGGTCTGACCCAGATCTGCACCACCGGTCTTCTTCCATGCGTTAGCACCGAGGTGCTTTCCTAATGTTGGTCATCTACACCATTTCCTAGTATTTCAGCGTAGAAATGCAGCAAATATAAAATTCTTTCCTTGACACATAGAAAGAGGTAAAATTTCTTCAAGATATGCAGGAGATGTGTCTATCTTTCAGGACTAAGGAAAGCCTGTGCACTGAAACTGTGTATTTGTCATGGTTTCAGTAGGTGGGTATGACCTCTACCCACTGCTTAAAAATTACTGTTTTGATAGAAGAGCTATCACTGAGGTATGAACTAAAGTTAGTCTCTTCTAACTTGTTTTCTAGAATTAAATACTCAAATACAGGTGTAGGGGTCTGAAATAAAATTAACCTTATGTAACTCTGAATATCAGACACATTAAAATTTGATACTGAAATATTAATATAAAAATTTGGTTTTATGCTCATGTTTGAGGATTTTGATTAGAGGTTTCACACGTTGGCTTTGTGTGTTTACTCAACATTAAGCTGGATATGTCTGCGTATTCTTTCGGTGCAGGTTCATAAAATACAGAATTACAAAACTATGCACATCCCAGCTGCTGCATATTCTCTGGATACTATTGGTTGTCCTTGTTCATGTCAAGTAGCTCTGTGTGCATGCATCATCCCTGTAATTTTCATCACATTAATGTGATTCATTAGTTGTTTAGGAGGAAGAGACATGTCAGATGTTGTAGAGTAGAAGTAGACGAAATCTGAGGTTTTATCAAAAACGGAGAATTAGTGTTCTGCAAACTCCCTATGAAGGTGTGCCTAGCATGTGTATACAAAGTAAATACAAGTGATGGTGACTATTGGCAGAACTGCTGTAGCTGGGCACACACTTATCTTTCCCCAGTTGCAAAATAAAGTGTCTGGATCGCTCTCACATTTGCTGCTGTGATCGTACCTTATGAGTCAAAGCACAGGAATGAGGGACAGCGTTATGCTGGGCAAATTCATGTCCTGTTGTGCCCCTGGTCTGTGGATGCAAACCCAGAAGTGCAGGGAATGAGCTACTGTACATACTGCCATGTTTTGCCTGTCTATATGCCATGAAGTCCAGCCAACTTCTTCCTAATGTGATTCCAAATGAAACTGCTTGGAGCAGTTTCATGTCCATAAGGATAACCAAGTGTTGAGAATGTGATAGCTACGAATAAGGAAAAAAAAAAAAAAAAACCAACAAACCAACCCATAAAGGAAGTCTCACATTGACAACCTGGTCTGTGTGGCGGTGGTAGGGGAGAAAGAAAGAAAATAGGTTACAGTGTTTAATAATGTAATTTCAAAAGGTGATTTGAATTTGATTGTCTGCAAGAAATGCTGATAACGATAAATCTCTGTGCACTTGGAGATCTGAATGCTGAGGACAGATCAAGTCTCTGCAGACTTCCATGGAAAAGCACAGCTATTTCATGACCTCCTTCTCTCTCCCATTAGGCTCATGCCTTGTAAAAGCAGGACAGATTTTTGGACTGAATTTTATAAATGCAAAAATGACCAAGCACTTTTCAGGTATGGCTGAAAAAGGTTAATTTACTTTTGTTCATTCTTTGTGAGAAGAGAAAAAAAAAGAAATAATAAACTGTAGGGAATCCATTTAATGAAAGCAAATACAGTGAAGGTAAATATATGCTCCCCATTTAATTTTTGTTCTCATATAAACAACATACCAAGATCCTGTTTTGCTTCAATAGCAGAAAGAAGAGAAGGAAAAAAAAGTGTTAAAAATCGAGAGAATAAGCTGATGTCTGTAAAAAAAAATTTCCTTAATTTCCTAGGCAGTCTAAAAAAAGCTGTAAACTTTGATTTTAAATCTTTAATGTACACTTTATTATATTTTGTCTGTAAGAGCAGTTTGTGATGAATTTTGTGGCTTGTGAGGAGGCTGTTTCTGCTTTTTTTCTTTGTGTGGGTTTTTGAAGTTTGTTTGTTTGTTTGTTTGTTTAATATATTTTCAGTAACGCTTCTGATATGTCAGCAACAATGTTAAGTTGTATGAAACCAAATCACTTCAAGGTCTTCTGCACAATCACAGTGCATTGGGCCTCTGTCTCATACTTTGTGGAATGGTGTTGATGGTATTGCTAATGTGCTCTACTATTTCAGCCTGTTTATTTCAGATTTTTGTAGGGGCTTTTGCCTGATCTCAGTTATATAACCATAAGTTATATGGTTTGCTCTCCTCTCCATTCTCCTCTTCCTTTATCTTCCCTGTTTGTCCTTGGCACCTGTAATTCCATTTTATCTAATTGATAGAAACACCTGGCCTGGTGGCTAAATCACCTCTAAACTCACATGTTCATATATCTTTTATTGGAAAAGGAAGAGAACAGGTTATTTTATGGTATCTGAAAGTTTTTGTGGCTCTGCAGGCTCCAAAGGGAGAACTGAAATAAAAAGCAGATATTTGGTTTTGGTTTTTTTTGGTCACAGAATATAGATGTAAAATTAGGTGAGGGGCAGTAGGAGAAGGTACTGGAGAATACATGAAATTGTTTCTGGATCAGCAGTTTATATCTGCTCCTGCTAAAAGGCCAGGCTGCTCGGAACACAAACCTATGCAGAAAGAAAATATCCTATGTTATATATACATTTCTGATGAATGCAATACAAAAACTTTTTGTAAGTCTTGCAGGGAAGAGCTCTTCACTCGCTAAGTAGAGAAATGGGATGCTAATGGCTGGCTTGGAACGGTTTGTAATTCAAGCCCCAATTTATTCATAGCAACACGCTGATTGCTTCACTAAATTGCATACATGGAAGATACAGCGCAACCTCACTCTTTTGCAACCATGTAAGTTACTCAGCTTAACCGCTGAGACCACTCTAATATCATCCTTCCATTGTTCCTTTGGTAATTAAGATTATGTAACTTTGATTTTAACCATTTCAGTTATATTTCCCTTGCTTTCCCTTGGTTTCCTTTTTCATAGCATATCTTTGGGCTGTTTTTCTGATTGGCTGCATGAAATTCCTGTGTCCCCTGGATAAGCTGTTAAAAAAAAGGCAAAGAAAACAAAACCCAAAACAAACAAACAAAAACCCCCAAAAACCCAAACCCAATTCTCCTGGTTGGTGGAGTATTTATTGTGTGCAGGAGTTATCCTTTTCTTGTGAAATGCCGGTGTTCCCTGCTTGCTTTAGGTACTATTGCTTTCTTCTTGGTAAAGGACTAGACCTGTAAACTTTTCATCTACTTTGCTAATTGTAGTAAGCTGCTTTGTATTAAAAGTTATAAATATTACTAGGTATATCTTGTAGTAAAACTCAATGTTTACTGTAAATAACATTACAACTTTAACTAAAGTACACAGTTACTCATTCCTGATATTGGAGAGAGCTTCTTTAAACTGTTACACTTAAACTTACTCAGCAGCACGACCTACACTGTTTTTTTTTATTCCTGGCATGGATAACAGTCATAATCAGTCCTCATAAGGAAGCCATTTTCAAGTGATTTTTTCCAGAAATAATAGTTTGGGGCTTAAACAATGTGGAAAACTTGCCACCACATAGCAAAGCATGAGCAAACTTACAGGATAGAAAAATATAACCGGTACTAAATAACAGAACTCAAGGAAACGTCAGTAGATATGTGTGTTGTTCAAACATTTCTTTCTGGTGTACAGGATATTGGGTAAAATATACATTTTAATAAAAAATACCTTCCACGAGTACATTCGATAATGCAGAGCAGAAGTTGATATCAAATTTTAATACTTGACTTGGTAATAACTTTGTACTAGTGAAATCAGAAATGTAGGAAGATATAAAAAATGAAGCAGCTACTTTAGGAACAGTTTTTTTATTGGACCACGTAAAATGTGTATCAATTGCACAAATATGTTGAGCATCACTAAAATAGCTCGTTCAGAAAAAAAATTGCACTTTTGACATAGTTATTAAAAATGAAATTAAAAAATAAAATCTCCAATAGATTTAACTTTCATTTGATTGCTAGTTCATGTCGAAGCAAAAATGTGAAAAGTGATGAATGTTCTTACATTATAGTGCCAGCCCCATGTGACATACACATCATTTAACATTACATTTAATGAGAGAAGCAGGCAATCTTTACAGATGATTCTTAATTTTTTTCTTTTTACTCTTTAACCAAATCCTTAATGAGCTGCACTTTGTATTTCTCTTTACCTTTAAACCTGTTGATTCCTTGAACCACGTGCAAATCCTAAATATTCAAGTGGAAGGAAAGCTTAGCTGTGTACTCCATGTGGACATCTTAATGGTGTGGACTACACCAGTCACTGAAATACCATGGCTGGTTTAAATGGGGTTATTCAGTTGTTAAGATGATTGGTAGGAAGGTTGTATTCCATCTTTGTTTTTTAGCAATCTTTCAATTTGGTGGCTTTTCTGTTATTTTCTGTGGGGCAAGGTTTCATAGCTCAAATACATCCAGCATGCACAATCTAGCTCTGTTTTGATTTCCAGTGGTCAAGTTTTCTTTCCAGGACTAGGCTGAAAAAAAATGTAGCAATGAATATGTTCAGAAATCAAATGGCTTATGGTTCCTCAAAAGGCGCTAAAGTTGGAACAAAGTGCAGGAGATGTGAGCATATAATGTGCCATTCTGTACATCTACTGTTTATAGACAAACGTGAAGTTGCAAGACTGTCAGAGTGCTGCTCATGAGCAACAAAATTTAGATAAAATTAAATTAGAAATGGTTATACTGTTAGAAATCATTTGTTTCTTCTAAAACTTGTAGTATGATTATTTTCAGAAGAGTATGTCTTAGTTTTAAGACCTTTCCTTAATGCATCTCCTACATTATGATGGGTTATTTTTCAGATTCATAGGCTAATGCAACAGGGTAACCCTATGGTGAAATGCTCTGTACCTCTTATGTTCTGCAGGTAATTAGCTATTGCACTTAGTTCATTACTTCATAGGTGATAAATTACTTTGGGGAAAAATGCTTTTAAAGAGTTTGACAAGTTTAATTAATCTATTAAAACTTTGACTTTTGGATAAATTTACAAGAAACATCTTCCTGTTTCAAGGGCAGCTCAACTACTACCCTCTGCCACCACATCAAAATGGCACTGAGTAAGGAGCACAAATAAGTCTAGTGAGATAAAGGAAGAAGGTAGTCCTGTATTTGGACTCCTAGAGTATAGGCAATTACACGTTTCACTGAATGTACTGCAGAAGAAAATGCTGTCTTTGTACTGTCCGTGTAAAGTGGTGGCAGGTAATTAGTACCCAAAGCAAAAGAAATTCATGTAGTCAGATTCCATGCCTTTTTCCACTGGGAATGCTTTTATTAATTCACAAAATCAAGGAAAAGAATACTAATATTCTACTCAGAATGCAAATTCAAGTACCCAAAAAGACAAAGCGAGACTTAAGGCTTACTTAAGTGTTTGTATTCTGATACATTTTAAAGTATGTACATATTTCTTTCTCTTTTACCTCATTTAAGGTACAAAATAGCTTTAAGAAGCAGCTTTTTGGCATTCTTGTTTTTCTTTCTAGTTCCATATGTTCATTTTTATTTTGAGTCTGCTGTTCAAATTTTGCTCTGAAGGTGGAATTCCAAATTTCTTAAGGATTCTTTCTTTGATACTGTATCTGGTGTTTCTAATATATGACCATTTCAAAAAAGATTAATTTATTTTTTACAGCAAATTTATAAGTCAAAGTAGTACAATTATTTGTGTTTTGGTGTCAGTTATGTGAGACAATAAGAGCGAAAACAGATGTGTGTAATTATATGGGCACCCATTTTGAATCACTGAAAATGTGACCACATCTCAGTGTACTTAGCATTGTGAAACACCCAATATGTCAATCAGAAATCAGCTGGCATTAACACAACTTCCTGATGAGAGCATTCAGCAGCTGGATGTCAAGGTTTTGGCTGCAAAGCAAATGAAGAAATAGTGACCATTTTTTCCAGTTTTATTTTAGTGACTTTCCTAACTTTACACAGTGGTCTCTAAGACAGAAGACAATCCAGTTCTCAAAAGCATCCTTCACCTGTTTTAACTGTAGTCATCTTTCTTCATTCTCTTCAATTTTACAGTTTCTCTTTGCTTGTAACCGTCATTCTCAACAGGAATAGCCATCATTCTTAATGGGAGAGAAGATTGTTGGTATATGTCTTTATTACTACACAGCTCTGATTTATTCCAAGAGAATTTTATTCCTATTGGAAAATGAGTTAGCAGTTAAAAAAAATCTGTAATTGAATAATTAAAGACTGTAATATCACAAGCACAGGCAAGACATGAAGCTGCAGAAAAACCCCCTCCTTTACATATGTGACAGCTGACAGAAACTTTCATCCCACAATCAAAGTGCCTTACTAACAGTAGGTATGAAAATAACCAAAAGCTGCAGAGTGGAATGTGTCCATTAATTTAATGTATATGTTTTATCAAGTAGTTTTGTCTGTTTACAGGTTAAATAAAATAAAAGCTTAGCCCAAGAGCTAAATTCCCATCTTTTTTCACCTCCTTTCACCTGCATGGAGTTGGTATGTACAGGTCAAGGTGAAATGTCTCTGTCCATTGAACCTTACGCATCAACCTACATATTGACAGGAGCGTCGAGACTACCATCTAAATGGATTAATGCATATAGGACATTTCTGGCTATTGATTGAAACTGGATACAAAATGAATAATGAACCACTTGGTGGTTGTGGGGTTCCTAATGGGTGACTGATTCTTAAAACCTTTTCTAGCAGGACACGATAATACTGACCTAGTCCTATAGTGCTAAGCATGTGGACGCAAATGCATGTGCATGTAGTGGGCCTCGGCATGTAGTTTGCTAATTTGTTAGGAAGCATTTCCATCGTATGGTACCGTACTGCCATGAATGCTGGTCATCAGCAGTGTCAGGAGATCTGTGTCCACCTCACGGACACTTGCTGCTCTTGTTCATGGAACAGCAGGTAGAACAGAATGGTGCTTGCAAGGATTTCTTCTGCTTGCAATGCACAAAAGGCCATTTGCTCCAATTTGAGGTGTAAAGGGTGTTTAGCAGCAACATTGGTACTCGTGTGCACCTCAAGGCAAAATGTTTTCTTATATCCCTGTGTGTTCACTTTTCATTCTGACTATTAAAAGTATTTAGTGCTTCTTTTATAATGTGCTTCTGGATTAGCTGTGTTCGGAAGAAAGGGTAACCCAGGCAACCCAACAGTCTAGCCCTTAGGCAGCCTACAGGCAGTCAGCCTTTACAGAATAATGATAATAAAAGACCCCTAACAGTGCTAGCAGCAAATTCAACAGCATTTTTGAAAGGTGAAAGTCTGTACCTCTAAGGTAAAACAGAGGGGAAAATGGGCAGCATGACTAAGTGCTAGTTCTGTTAGGTTCATGACAGTGTCCTTGGAGATTTAATAAAATAATATTTTATAAGATTTTTAGAAACAGACTGAACCATGTAAGAACACTGTCCTGAGATGAAGGGCCAGGGTGAGAACTGCAGGAGAAAGAAAATTCTGCATGTTCTGCAGCAGCAGGGCGAGTTATTTATACCTTACTTTCTGCAGCAGGCGTAGAGTGCTGAAGACAGCAGTCCCTTCCTACTGTATGGCTTTACATAGTCATGGGAGAGGCTGACTTGGTTGCATAGCACCTATTTGCAGTCTTCAGCTTGTTCTCACATCCCATGGACAAGGTGACTGCCTGGAGCAGGCTGTGAACTAGATGGACAGCCCTCAGTAGGCTCAGGCAGAGAATCCCCCCTCAGCAGGAGGACGCCACTAATTTTGGCATCAACTTTCCTAGAAGAATTCAGATTCACAGACACAGGTTTCAACACTGTATGATGGATGGCATCTATTTTATCTGTTTAAGTTTCTGTCACTAGTTTAAGAAATGATTTGGCTGAATCACTGGAGAGGAGCAAGTGATTCCCCAGGAGCGAGAAGACTGCTCCTTGCCTTGGGCAGTAACTGAGCTGGCTCCAGGGAAAAAGGGACCATGGGATGTAAGAGGCCAGCAGAGCAGGAGCCTAATGTGAAGGGGCAGATAAAGTGCAGAGAGGAGTGAGGAGCAGCCCCTCAGGCCACAGAGGGAGATGGCAAGAGACTTCTGTGGACCAGAGGGGCCTAGGCACGGTTTGCTAAAAATCGGAAAAGATGTGTTTAGAAACATGGGTCTGCCCTGGTTATGAGAGTTCTCCTTCATTAAAATGGTAATTATTCTAATTAACAGTCTATTGTTTATTGTTTTATTTTTATTTTAAAAGACTTCATATCTATTTTGGTTAGTTCAGTCTAGGAGAGACTGTAGAGCTTAAAGCTTTGGCCAGCTGGGGATCTGGTGGTACCAGGCAGCTGCACAATGTACAGGGCCT
This sequence comes from Morus bassanus, assembly GCA_031468815.1. Taxonomy (NCBI): domain Eukaryota; kingdom Metazoa; phylum Chordata; class Aves; order Suliformes; family Sulidae; genus Morus; species Morus bassanus. Next base: position 112,483,622 of record CM062568.1, read on the forward strand.
GGAATTACAGAAAAGTATAGCTGTTTAGAAAGTAATGGTTATGTCTTTATTTTGGATGGATATACTTCTTCTAGCTTCACTGTAGTGTATATTGTACACAGAAGACTTGAGAATTGCGGTCAGGACCCTGTGATTGTAGGACTACCTCTGCAGAAATGATTTATTTTTGAGAGACATGAAACTTTGTACAATCATGATATGTATGATCTATTGACCTTGAGTTACTGAGTGATTTTGTTAGGAGCTTCGTAACTTGTGTTCACAGCTTGTGATTTCCATGTCTGTTCACTTATACCCTTAGGTTTTCTGATGCCATTCATTATATACAGCAGGTCAGTAGAGGAGTAATATAAATTATTCTTGGCTGTTGGGTTTTTAAAAATTTATTTCAACTGTAATCAAGTTTCTGTCAAGATTTTCAGTTATTTGTTTTGTTATGGTAGAGAGGAGAGATGCTTGCAGGGAGATCAAGATGGATCAATGTTTATGTTAGATACCTAAATAAAGGTAATGAGTTGAAACTGTCCCATATCCCAAAAAGAAAAAAATAAAAAGCTTACTAAAAATTAATTTGTTAGGTGAATGGAGCAGATTACGTTATTGGAGATATGCTGCTATCCAAAAATGCAATAACTTCTTCTAGGTTATTGTTTCAACTTGGTATCTATTTCACTCATCTGTTGGGGCAGAGGCCTTATCAGGATGGACCTAAATCGGTTTCTCATTATTTGGGTTTCTATAGTTGCATTTGGGTTTTTTTCCCTTTTATTGACAAACCTTATGTCTAAGTTAGAATAGTATGTGCATATTCTTTATTTAGAATATTAGGTTTTCATATACTGGGGGAGTGGGGTGAATATAGTGAAATCAAACTGGAATCCCTGGTCCCCACTATGTACAGACACACATGCTATTTGCTTTTTTTATTAACCTTTGAAATTTTTCCTTTACGATACAAAAGACATGTTCATTTGTATATCCGTTATCATCTGCATTTTGCTGTTCTTCCTACTTCTAGGGGGTTAAATTAAGTTTACATAACCTCGTCTTCAAGCCATGGGTAAGAATGTTCAAAATACAAAGGTGTTAGCGTGAGTGTGTATGTGGGCATGTGTGTGCACATGTGCATTGTACGCATGTGCAAAGGGAAAAGACAGCAAGGTCTTCAGGCTTAAAATAAAATTTTAAGTTTGTAAGGTATATTCTTTTGGAAGTGTATGTGTAGTTGGGTAAAGGTAATTTTTTTTAAAAGGATGCTGTAGTGCACATGTGTGTACAGGACTCTGGGAGCATTTTTTTGTAAAACAAAGAGCTCTTTGGAGCCCTTAGTGGGTGCATCAACTGTGTGTACTAATCACTTAGTCTTTTATTATAATTGAAGAATGTAATAGCTCAAACAAAGTTAATGAGCTGCATCAGGCACATTGTATTTTTTTTATGGTATATGTTTTTCTCTGCAAGAGATTTTTGAACTTCTTTAGCTCAATGTATAGCAGGTATAAATCTATCTAGCTGTAATTTAGTAGCCTAACTTACATTAGATGATTATTCTCCCTGTGATTTTTACTGGATAAACTAAATGGATTAAACTTGTATAAATGGTTGAAATGTATGTTCAGCAGTGACAGATTTTTTCCTTTGGTCTTTATGACCTGGTATATTATTTTTTGGGAAGCTGAGGTTTTGAAGTAACTTCAGATTAATGATTCAAAGAGAAGATCAAATAAAATGTTAAAATAGCTATGAAATGTGACAGAGAATTGAGTGACATGGATTTCATCCCACCCCCTCCCTGCTTTAAATTGATCTACATGATGAACAAATGTAAATTATTAAAAATCTCTGCATGTATGAATTTGTGTGTCTAAAAAAATTAATTAACTAACAGCAACCTCAGCTGCAAATTACAGCAGATGACAAAAAAAGGAAATCTGCATAGAAACAGGGTTTTTTTCACTTAGAAAATATTGCCAGTATTTATTCTTTCTGACTAAAAAGCCACTTGGAAAATGTTATTTCTTAAATAGTTATTTTAATATGCTGTGATGTGGAGCTGTATTTAAGTAAAGATAAAGGACATGTTCATTTTAGTGGTAAAGCTGGGCTAGACTCTTTTACCTCCACTAGCTTGTTAGTACTTTTGAAACCCTAAATTTCCTATCTGACAATCTTTTCTGGCTGTATTTTGCAATTTGTTCTAGCCAAATAAGTCCTTTAGGATTACTTTTTCCAAAGGTGATCCTAATAGAACCATATCAAATATTCCCAGAAGTGAAGATCGACTAGTTCAGAGCAAAGGGGTAGCCAAGACTATGTGATAGAACCATATAAATGCAGGCAATAGCATTCAGGAACTCTATAAAGTAAAAACTGTAAAATGCTGTAACAAGACTGTGAAACGTGGTAGTCAGTCAGTGATTTTGTGGAGTTTAAAATTTTATGAAGCAAGGAGTTTAGAATGTCATTTATCTAAAGAGTATACTACTCTAGCAGTAGAAGAGACAGTTGAACACCAGTCTTTAATAAAAATAATCCTTAATAAAAGTACTTTGGATGATTTTGTCTTGTCTCTTAGCTGAACTGCTGTTCCAGATAAGCACTGGAATGAGGGAAACTGTAATTCCTTATGTATGCCACTGAATAGTTAAACTGAATATACATTTTTAAGAATATTACTTTTAGTAAATCAAATGATCAGAGTAATTTAATAAAGAAAAAACCTGAACCCTGAGTATTAAATGACTTGATTCCAAATTCCATTGTTCCTGAGCTTGTCACAAGACTAGAAAATGAAAATCTCTGAGATGTAATTTCTCTTGGCTTTTTCAAGTAATCTGAGGGACCAGAATTCAAGGCAGGTGCTCCCAGAGTCTAATGGTTACAAATTAAACTGAATTTTTTTCTTAGTGAATACCAATTGGCAGGTTTGTTATATCTTCACAGACCATCATTTTATATCAAATAATATGGTAGAACACAGCAATGTACTCTTGCTGTTATTTCAAGCTGCTTTCAAACTGTTTATCTGTGAGCGCTCCTTTCCTTGCTGCTGTGGGTGGGGGTTTTTGTTTTCATTTTTGATCATCTACTCACTTTAGCTCTACAGTCACCTAAGCAGGAACCATCACAGCACAACAAGGCAGTGGATGAAACTTCTTCCCAAAGCTGATGCCATTTTGCAGATAGCAAGACTGTGGTGGAAACCACCTTACTTTTATTTTGGATGCTTTCTACTCTTCTGTCAAACAATGTGAGTGGCAGAAGTTACCAAGCGCTTATTGGATTCCTATCTGGCCTCTGTGTCTCTAAGAATAGATACTATTTATTAGATTTCTTTATTTGAAATTAACACAGTATTTGGAGTAATGTCATATACAGACCTGCTATAAACTATACCATAAATTACAAATAATCTGAAAGAAATTATTCATTATCAATTTATTTAAATCTGATAGTTTAGAAATCTAACATATCCTTGTAGAAAAATCAAGAAATAATATCTTTTTATAAAACTTATTGTGTATATATACACATATGTCTTGATACCAGTGCTATGATTTTAACCACATTGTCACCTGTATGAAGAAATTGTGGTACAAACCCAATCATACATGCAGTGCCTTTGTGTGTGTGTACTGGCATGCAAGATTAGGACTATGTTTCTGTCAAATGCATCAACGCCAAGAGATTTAAAAAAAAAAATAAAAAAAGGCAAATGGTTTTGAGGGGGTGATACTTGATTATCTTGAGAAGTAACAGCTGCCTTGGGTCGGGTACACCTGATAACCCCAAACTGTCTTTTGATGTTTCTATTGATTAGGCATAGCTAGAAGTCTGCAGCGTTGTATCTTTTGTAGGTTGCATTGATTTTACACTTGCTGAGAATTCATCTGTTCCTGATATATAGAAAGAAGGCCTTTGGTGCAGAGCAAGAAAATGGGGGGGGCGGTGGGCATCTGAAACAGATCTGTATAAACAAGTACCAAATTAGCTCTTGTGGGTAGAAAAGGCAGAGGTGAGAGATTAATAGTACATTGTTCAATCTAAAATTGCTGTCTTTGTTTTTAGCCAACACCTAGACAAAAACTAGGTATGTGAGCCTTCCCCCACGATAATACATTGAAAAATGTGCATAGTTGTACAGAAATTCTTGAATATGGACTGAAGGAAACAAATAATAGTTTAAGCATACAAAAGGTTGAAACTTTCTTTTAATGAGGTTACACAGAAGAATCTCATTCGATCTTGTGGATACATCAGAAACCTTGTTTCACTAACACTAAATATGATGATTTGAAATTAGAAAAGTTCAGGCCTGATGTATAGCAATGCTTTCAGATGATTTTGAAAAAGGAGACAGTGAAGACTCTCAGAGGAAAGTCTTAATGGAAAATGAAAGAGACTGATTGCCATTAGAGTTTGGTAGGGCATTGATGATGCCTCAGAATCCAAACAACAGTATAGTAACTATGTGAGCCTTAGAAAGAAGGGGGTTAAAAATTAAGAAGCTCTTTGGTAGGGCTTAGGTGTAGTAAGAATGCACAGAATAAAATAGCTGAGGAAATGCTGTAAGTCCATATTAGAGCTGCACTATGGACATTTTCAGATTGCTACACTAATTTTAACTATTTCCTTCTTCCATTCTCCCACCTTCTTGCCTCCCCCTGCCCTTAATTTTGCAATAATACAGACTAATTGCCCTAATGAGAGTTAGAAATGCTATATAATTTAGATTGCCACAGACAGCTTCCAAGCAGTTTGTAAGCATGAGGTAGGAGTCTTGAACGGAAATGACAGGTTTGAACTGCAGTGGGTATAGATTTTTTCTTTCTTTGCATTGAGTGCTATTGACCACTTTTGCCCTCTGGGGGTATAGTTAGGTTTTCATGGTACATGGAAACCTTTCAGATGATAACTTTAAAAATTACTATGACTTTCTCGTGTGGACACTAAAGATCCAGATGCGTTTACTCTAAAACCAAAACTCTGTCTTAAATCACTTGTCCAAACAAACTGCCTTTGAACTTTGAGGGGGTTACTGGCCTGTCCAAACATCCATTTTAGTTGTGTTTTAGCTGTCCTTTTGAGTTTCTGGACCTCTCTATGCTGTTCTCTCCCATCTCCCCCAATGCACAAAAAGAGGCAGGTAGTTGGCTCTATTTGTCATCCAGCAAGAAGCACTTCTGTCACCAATGGGAGCTTGTGCTACTAGCCTCCAAGCTGTCTGCTGCCTTTTGTGGAAGGGGTCTTTGTCGGTAGAAATTTAAACGAAGAAATCCTGATGGATATGCCTGTCCATGAGGAAAACAATGTTTGCAGTTTTCTGACCAACCTGACATCATTTTTAACTCTAGCAAACGATAAACTTACAATGAACCCAATTTACCCAAGGGCAAAGCTTAAGACATCTGCCCTGTTTTGAAGATGAGTGTGAGGAAACAAAACAGTAAGACTTGTTATGAATGCTCTTCGGGGCATAGACACTTAATGTATTTGCTTCGCAATGAGGCTGTTTGAGAAGATGCTGCAAACTATTCACTATGAATTCTTGTGCTTTTAGTTTTCTGCAAATATTAGATCATGAAATTATTAGTATGAAAAGATAACTTTTTTTGATGGAGATGGTGTGAGAAAGGAGCGGAACAATTTTAATTTGGACTGTGCAGTGATATGAGGATCAGCAGCTCCATGGGCCATCAAACTGACACAGTCAATGGATCAGCGAACTGCAGCATGAGGATGGGCAGGGCAGGGGCTTGAACAGCAGCCTGTCCTGTAAATAGGTGTCTGCTCTTCTGTGGTTGTCAGCATGGCTCCTGTGAACCATCGGCTCACGCCATAGACGGTTTGGGTGCTTCTGTTGGCTCATCCTTTAAACAGCTTCTGTGCTTTCGGGTTTAAGGGGAGAAATGCTGATCTAGGGCAAAGATCTGCTCTGTCTGAGGTTTCTGTCAGCTGTAATTGTGTTCTTTAAGGACTTCTTGTAAAGTTCCAGTCCAAGTTCTCATAAAAATATCACCTTATTTCTGCCTGAGAGCTGAACTATCCGAGACAGTTTGGTTGCTGCTGCATTAGGATGCCCTTTGCCCCAGGTGAGAGGTTTGCTGTTTTGTTTGACTGTAAGCAAAGCCATTCATGCAACATAGACAAGTCAGTAATAGAGAATTTTAACACCTCTGATGTTACATACGTGAAACTTGTGACACATAACACTCGAACAGTTCATCCTAAAAACCGGTTAGTGAGAATAAAGGGCTTAACCTCCAACCATGGAGAGAAATTGGTAGGAAAATCAGTGGCTTAACTAGTAACACTTTCCTTCTTCCAGAACTTACTTGTTCAGTTCAGGAGATGAAACCTGAGAAGTGCTTTGTATCCCCTCTTTCTGAAAGACACAATAATACATGTGACTATTAACACAGAAACAGGCAGATACAGTGGTTTACTCTGTTTTCTGTGGAAAATGTCAAAATATTCTGACTTTTGTAGAGTTGTCAGATTCTGTGGTGTAAATGATCTCATCTGCTTTCCATAATCTCATTTTCAAGAGAAACCGGTTAAAACTCTTATGCTTAGGGCAAGGGTTTCTTTTTTTTTTTTTTTTTTTTTAAAGAGCCAAAATGTCACAAAAGTTAAAAGCAAGCCAGAATGAGGAGGAATACTAATAAAAGATTAAAATATCCATCTTTAACCTTTTCTAAATACATCTGTCTGATCTGAAGTAATTTCTGAAAGAATTTATTGAAATCCATGTTATCTGCAGATGGAGAGTGTCTGAAAGTAATTAACAAAACCCGTAAATTTTCAAAAAAGTCAGCTATGGCAGATATTTAAATACAATTCTTCAGAGTAGTTTAAACATGTTATCCTTACATAGTAAATGGGAAAATAATTCTAATATCTAGATTTCACCAGACTTCACAACTGCGTCAGATCATTCATATGGTGAGACAACTGCCTGTTACAGGAATAATTACTCTTCCTTCTTTCCCCATGCATCTTTCTGTATCCATGAGTACTCTTATGTTTTATTTTGGTTCTTTCTTCTTTGTTCTATAATGTATAACTCCTAAAATATTAGGGTCTTAATCTCTAACTTGGAATCTTAGGCCCAGTAGGAGTATGGAAATAGCAGCAATCTTTCTTGTTATCAATTTAGTTATGTGTTTGTGATACTTGCTAAAATATTTGAAATGGTAGAAGATTCTTGACAAACGTTGTCTCACCAAAGTCTGTTCCCAGAAAAATAGATTAATATAAAACTGTTTCCAGAGAATAGTTATCAATGCTTCAATTTTAAATTGAAGGAATTACAAGTGGGATTCATCTTGGTTCTTTCTTGGATCTGGTATTATTGAGTAGCTTTGCTAACAGCTTGGGTAGTTGAATGGGATATATAGTTATTAATTGACCAAATGGAATAGGTAAATAGTGGCTGTATGTGCTATAAAAGACAGGACTGGGATTTAAAATAATCTTGATAAAAATGATGAAGAAAATCTGTAAAAGAATAAAGTAAGATTCAGCTAATGAGGATGCACACAGTGCGCTGTACCCATGCTTCCTTTATGCTTCCTCTCAATCTGACTGTTTTGTTTCAAGAGTCTCCTTGCAGTTCCCTGGTCACTGCTTAATCTGGTTGGTGGTCAGCTTCCTCCTTAGCAGTACTGGTGTGGGGCTAGCATCATTTGTGGTATTGGTTTTGTCTTTAGTATTTTCACTCACTTCCCTATCTTAATTGCTGTTCTTACTCAGGACGTTTTGCCAAGGGTGGGCTGTAGGAGCACCCCCACAAGCAATGCCACACGTGCAAAAATGTCAGATCAGTGTATGGAGAGGAACATTACTCGCATCTCACAGGAAATAATTTCTCTCTTCTGTTTATTACTACTAAGCTGAAACAGCCTTGTGCCAGTCTTAGTTTCTACACCTATGTAGGCCACAGAGAAGTCTACTAAGAAATACCAGTTTAGAAAACTGACTGTAGGAAATACTGCAGCAAAAGGGCTTATTTGAAGTAGAAGGGTGACTGATGTGGAGTTAGTAACACCTGAAATGTTTCCTCCCCCCTGCCCTAGTGGTTACAAAAGTGGAAGCAAATAATTGGGGTTTTTTATACTGAGCAAGGGGTAAGAAGTAATAGGTTTACACCGAAGCAAAAAACATCCATATTAAAAAATCAGGAAATAGTTTTTTTTACCACAAAGGCAGTCAAAAGTTTGAGGAGGTTGAAGTGTCTCCAGTATAGGAGAATTTTAAGAAAAAGTTATGGTAGCATCTTTCAGGAATAGGTTAGGCAGAGTTACTCATTTCTTAAAGCAGAGAGATTGACCAGATAATTCAATAAGTTTTCTCCCAGCAATTTTTTTTCCCTTTTGTTTATGGGCTGACGTTCTGTTTTAAATTACAGAACTTTAAAGTAATAGCTTGGTTGTAGTCCTTTATACAGCATAGTTAAAGCACATAACATCACCATTCATTCTCCATTATGGCCAATGAGATAATCCAGTGGAAACATATAGGTATATTTTATATGTGTGAATATATATATATGAAATTGTCCATCTATAGTTCCATCATGAAGGACCACAAAAAGTAGCATAGAAGGGGTGGAACCATAATTCCCCCCTCTGTATTCACTAATGTCATTTCTCTGTGTTTACCTAATGCCATGCTAAAAACCTTGAACTAGCTTTATAAAAATTTTAAAGCTGAGGGGTTTTTTGGTGTGAAAAAAAAATTCTTTAAAGAAATGAAGCAGTGTAATAATGAACTGCTCAAGAAAGAGGAAGTTTTAATTTAAGAGTGTTGAAATGTATGATTTGGCAGTGCTAAAAGGTGTTTTAAGAATGCTAAATGGAAAGCTTGTTTTGGCTTTTGATACAAACATTGAACTTCCTGTTGAAACCCAGTGGTTTTGAAGAGCAGCTAGTTCAACTGTGATCCAAATTTTCTGTTGCCAACAGAAGTACGTTTAACTGACAAGATCATAATTTTTGGTGGGGGGGTTGGCTGCTTTGGCTAGGTTCTGCCAGAAATGGCACTGCTTGAACACCTAATTTCGTAGTCTGACTCAATCAAAATGAATAGTTTGTGCATACCTTATATGCATACTTTGACAGGGTTATGCTGGAAGTATCTCAGTCCTACTTGCAAATAAAACAGCGTCTTGGTCTTTAACTGGCTGACAACATATTTCTTTAGCCAGCAGGTCTCCTCCTGAAGTCTTTAGGTGTATGGCAAAATCATTGTCTAATTTACCTGGCTACTTTTGTCTGGACAAGTAATTTCTGTATTCCTCAGGTCCAGCACCATACTTTTATCTAGGTAGATTAGTTTAATCAGTGCTAGGTTTTTTAATGTCTTTGGCATGTGTTGCCTGTGATAGTGTGAGAGCCTTTTGATTCTTGTCATTCAGCCAGTTGTTTTTATTCAGTTAATTGGTTTGTAATTTTCTGCTCTCTGTTACTGTTTGTCATGGATATTATTCCCTTTTCGCAAACTCTTGGGTTGCTACAGTGTACACCAGTGCATACACCTGAGTTTGGATTCTGGAACATTGGTGCATAACTGGGGATGTGAGTCAAGCCAGAGAACTGCTAAGGAAATACATATGTTTGGTTAAAAAGAAATATAATATATGGAAATCTATATAAATTCTATCTATTTTACATTATAAATGTCAAGTCACTATAATCAGAATTGCCAAATAAGTGTTAAAACTAATGATGAAAGATTATCAGCCTTATGGGACAGAATCAGCTCCTGACAGACATGGGGTCGTATGACAGGTGGACCTTTAGACTGACCAGATATGGCTTGCATTGTGAATGTACTTAGTTCTTTGATGAGTGTCAGCAAGAGACCTTATTTGCATGTCTTTTGGAAACGGAAGTAGAATATATAATTTACTTTCCTTTGTCCATTTGCTCATTGATTCCTTCAGAGAAATAAGAGTTGGAAAGCATGACTTCCCTTCACAGAAGATACTTAGGCTCTTCCTTAATTATCATATCAATCTACATTAGTTTATTTAGGGCATTCCTCATTCCTGGACCTTCCCAAAAGCCATTAAAAATTGCTGCATATTTACCATCAAGGCAATTTAAGCACTAGGTTACTGATAGAATTAATAGTTCAGGTATTTTATCCCTGAATTTTTTCAGAACTTAGGTAAATAATGGTGATTCGTCACTGCCTAACCTGTCAGTTTGCTCTACAATTATTTGTACCAATGTTTTAATTTCAAACAGTTCCTCCAACACATTCTTTTGTTTTAAGAAAAAAAAAAAAAATTGGCACATGAGCAGTCTGCTTGATAAATCCAGATATGAGAAAATCCTTTAACTTTTTTGCTCTGTTCTATCTTCTCTGGCTGTTCTTTTTTTTTTTTTTCTTTTAAATTTTGTCATCTGTTTGCCCTCTCTAGCAAGGTTGTGTTCCTGAGAAAAATGGTTGTTTACTAATTTTCATGTTGTCTTCCAGTGGTTTCTCAATCCCTTTGGGCCAGCCTAGTGTTTACATTTAAGCTGTCAACATTTATCATCCTCCTTATTACTTGATTTAGGCATAACTTCATCTTCTCCAAAACAGCTGCCTTACTTCCAAAAGCTTTCTTACCTGGCTTGTTAGAGAGTATCTTTTATTGTCTTTGTAAACCTTTTTGGGCAGCTGAAATGTATTTCCATTGGGTGTACAGTACAGTGTCTATAAATAGACTGTTTTGTGTCTCAATATTTTCATCTTTTAGATGGCTTTTTATCTTTTGAAGAGAGCTGTTATTTGGGGGGGGGCGGGTTGTGTTTTTTTGTTTTGTTTTTCTGTTTTGTTTTAAATTAAGCACTGCTACAGTTTATTTTCTGGCTTGTGCTTTTCTAAGATGCAGACTCCAGGTACATTATTGTCACAGGTGCTGAGTGGCTCTTTAGGTGTGCTTGGAGCCAGGTCCTGCATGCTGCTTCAGACCAATGCCCAGAGGTGCTTGTCCTCTCACGGTCCCCCAGGCTGATTCCTTTATGTAGTTCTCATCTACGGCAGCTAGAAATTCAGTCTCAGCATCACAACTGAATGTGATAATTGCCCAGCCCAGATGGGGGCGGTAACTGAGGTTTCCCATTGCTCTTGTGTCTTCCCGGCTTTGTTAGACCCCTCGATCTCTCACAGCACACTACAATCACTGCCACTTTCCTGTCTGGGCTGTTGGTAAGGCTGATGCTTTCTCCTCTATGGAAGCACTTAGCTAACTAGAATACATACACATACTGAACACAGGTACGTATATAATGTGTGCACGTATATAGATGTGTATATATAAAAACACAATATCAGGCACAGGAATAAATCACATAATTACATTAGAGTTTGCTTCATATACTTCAGTTTCTTTTAATTTCTCAGAACAAAACTGCATATCAGGTTAGTGCTGAGAATTATCAGCAGGTCTAAAAATGACTATTGCTATCAAATTCCTTTTCCTGGATTCCTGACTCTGTGAACAGCAGTGTCCTTGCCATAATTTTAAAGGAGTGACCTTTTATGCTTTCAAGAAGAAAGAAGACAACACCTCAAAAGGAAATGCATCTTTGATGTTTTGCCTCACTTTTATCTTATTCAATATGCAAAAGAAGTATTTGTTTCTTGTCTCATTTTCCTGACAAATTTCCTATGCTCTGTTCTTTAAGATAGGAGTCTCTTCTCAGCTTTGGTAAATAGAAATTTTGTCTGTTGGGGTTTTTGTTTGTTTTGTTTTCATTTGGTATTTAATACATTTTTAATTCCTTTAAAAACAGTTACGTCTGTCCCAGTTCATATTACTTTAAATGATTGCTTGGCCAGCTGATGGTTTTCATGTATTCAGTTGTTCCTACCATCATTCTTAGAAGTTTTGCTAGCATTTGCAAAGATCTGGCACATCAGGGAATGGATAAAACTCAAAGTCACTCCATAAGAAATAGTACAACAAAGTAGAAATGTGCCAAATTACCCAGAAACAATTTGGATGGATCGCAAACAGGGTTGCCTGCTGGTTTGTGAACAGTGTAGGTAATTTGCCACTCAACTCTCCTCTATTTGCTTCAATAAATTGTAGGGTACTTAGTACCCTACTATCTGTTATCTATCTGTCTGTGTTTCTCTGCACTGTCAGTGTCTGACAGTAGCTCTGCTTCATTTTGTCTGTGTCTGTCTTTCACTCTCAGCCTGATGGAAAACCTTTAAAAAAAAGAGGTGTTTGGGGGGCTGGGATACAACAGTTTATACATCATACTGCAGCTATGTAGTCTAATGTAAAAAACATAGTTAAAAAGGAATAAAAAAAATTAGTCTAATATACCTAAAATATAGTTTAGCAACACTATACGAAAATCAACAATAAGTTCTCATGATGCAGCTGGGAAGAGTGGTCAAGTCATATAATTTTCAATCAGCAATCTCATAAACAAGGTGTTATAAAATGTGAAGTACATCTGTGCAAGGCAAAGATTATTTACAGTGCTGGTCAATCATTCTCCTTACACCAGAACTGCAACTCCACTTAAACAGAAGGGCAATAGGGTTTTTTTTTTGGTGTTTGAGGAAAGGAGAATAGAAATTAATAACATTGGTGGGTAAGTTGGAGGAAAAATGGAAAGATAAATCTTTTAGCTTTTTTATTTTTAATGTATGTCTGTGTTCATGCTTGTGTGATAATTTCCTGTTGCTTTCCTTTTGTATTGGCATTGTCCAAGTACAGTGTGGATGCCCCCCAGCAGAAAAAAAAAAAAACAACAAAGCCTGTTACTGTTGCTTACGTAGGGTCCTGAAAGGAAATGACATTTCTAGCAGAATGGATTATTTTGGCCAAGGATTTTGAAGTTAGAGCCTTTGTTGTTCTTTGAAGAGTCAATCAAATCTGTTCTTATGGTATTTGAATGTACTGATTTCAAGTCTGGACAGAATTTTCAGTATTGCATTCTTAGAGTACATTAGATATTAGTTATTTAGTATTTGTTGTTTGTTAGGTTGCTGATGTATATTTATGATTTTTGTTTCTGCAATGTTTTAAAAAAATATAGTAGTATGTTACTCAGGAATATTTTGGTATGAATACATTAAAACTGTATTTTCAGTTAATAGATAATTTATTGTTTACCCATATAAAGTAAACTGAGTGAACACGACCACATATTTACAACAGATTGAGGTTGTTGGGAATATTTCCTTGCTGAGATATTTATAGACTTTCATGAAAGGGGGTGTTAGTTTACTATTTTTTTTTTTCTTTATCTACCTATCCCCCCATCCAGTGAATGATGCTGTGTTAGAAACAAGAAATTATTTGTATGAGAAACTAGAAAAATACTTCAGCTGCTTTACTAGGAATTAGTTGTGCCATTTGATGCTAAGTGAGCAGCCAAGATGCTAAAAGTCCTCAGACAGAACATATCTAGTAAAATAATAGTAGAAAACCCTAAAAATTGTAAAAAAGTAAAAAAACCCTACGTCTGCTTTCTTTCCAGAAAATGAATACATAAAGTATCATTTTATTCAAATAAAAATACGTAGTAAATACACTAATGTGTATGTTGGAAATGCACCAAAAAATGGCACTACAACAGGAAAATTACTTGTTTGATGTAAACTGTTCAAGTAAGATAGCTTAGGCTGTGACAAAATCATATGTGACAGGAGATGGAAACTAGCACGTCTTAAAATGAGGAGCTCTGTAGTAAAGGGGAAAAGTCGCAGGAATCAGAAGGGGCATCTGAGTGTTACCCAAGTATTACTTTTGGAAAATTTCATTGTTGTGGTTTAGTTATAAAAACAGTTGTTGTGACCACCTGATGTGGTCATGACTGTGTCTCAGACGAGCAGTGAAGGCTGGAAAAATTAAATACCCGTTATCCATGTTTATTTCTTTAAGGTGATTGAGGCACAGGATCCTGTTGGAGATTGCAGTCACTACTCCATAAATAGGGATTTTCTGCTCTGATTTATTGTCTCTCTGAGCACAGTGCTGCAGACTCGGGAGGTAGCGTCTGGAAGTGACCATAGGTGTGTATGCTTCTACTGGCTAGGTGCCAGCTGCTGCTGGCTGTACGGCTGCGGAGGACAGGCGGTGTTTGCCAGGCAGAGGGCAAGCTGAGTGGCTATTTTCTCCCAGCAGCACGCTGGGCCTGCCTGGCCCAGAGCACCCAGGGGGCCCCTGCAGGAGCCGGAGGCTCTGCCGAGGTCGATGTCCCCGGTGGGTGAGCCCCCACGGGGTATGGTCCCCAGCACCCCCTGCCCCAGCTACCCGACCTGTTGGAGACCGTGGCTCAGCCAGCCCAGGTCCCGAAGGAGGACATGGCTCTGCAGGTTCGGGATGGCCCGGGCAGGGGGAGACACGGTCTTGCCTGCAGGAGGTGGGCGCGGGCAGGGGTCTGCATCCCAGGGAGGGGCAGCAGCCTGCACAGCACCGGGGTGGCATGGGGGAAGAGGATAGCGTCTCACTGTGAGGCCATGTTTGGTTGTTTCTGGAAGGTTTTGGTGATTGGGAGAGGTTTCTGAGGCTGGAAGATGGACTCTAACCTGACTGTGAGCCAGCAGCATGGCCTTGTGGCAAAGAAGGTCAACAGCCTCCTGAGCTGCATGAGGAGGAGTATCAACAGCAGGTCAAGGGAGGTGATCCTTCTCCTCTCCTCAGCCCTGGTGAAGCACACCTGGAGTGCTGGGTCCAGTGCTGGGCTCTCCAGGACAAAAGGGACAGGGACATACTGGAGAGGGTCCAGGGAAGGGCCACAAAGATGATTAAGGGACTGGAGCATGTGTCCTATGAGGAAAGGCTGAGAGAGCTGGGACTGTCCAGCCTGGAGCAGAGGAGGCTCAAGGGGATCTGATCCACGTGTTACAAATACCTGATGGGGAGAGTAAAGAAGAGGGAGCCAGGCTCTTGTCAGTGGTGCCCAGTGACAGGACAAGAGGTAATGGGCACAAGCTGAAACACAAGAAATTCCACCTAAACATAAGAAAGCACTTTTCTACTGTAAAAGTGGTCAGACACTGGTAGAGGTTGCCCGGAGGGGCTGTGGGGTCTCCATCCTTGGAGATAGTTAAAACCCAACTGGATACAGCGCCGAGTAACCTGCTGTGGCTGACCACGGTCTGAACAGGGGGTTGGAAGGGGTCATCTGCCTATCATTCTGTGTGAGTCTGAAAAACATGTTTCATGTAGCTGCATGAGTACTTGTTGGCTGTAAGTTATGAATAATAGAGCCTGTGAGATCTTTCCACCTAATTTGTTCTAGCTGACATGGTAGACACCTAGGTAAAGTTAGAAGGGGGGTGTCTTGAAGCTATTATTAGGTACATTAGTAGTTCTTAAGTCATGGTCAGAAGAACAAAGATAAAGGAGATATGGAAAAGCTATATTGCAGTTTCAGTCTTTCTGGGACCTGGAAAGGCTTTAGGTCTTCAAACAACATGTACAAAGACTGATTTCTCTAACATTTTATAGGGAAGCCTAAATTAGCACTGCTGACAAGTTAAAAATGTCATTGCAACAGCGGGCATGTGAAACTGTACATCTGCACACTGGCACTAGGATATTCTTTAAGGCCCTTACAGCTGACAGACCAAAAATACTGTGTAACTTTACACTCGGTCACATTGCTTGCAAGAATACCTGTGGACTTTGAATTTGTAGCTGGCATGTTGTGCGCCATCAGATGCACTCACATGGGCACCAGCAACTGCAAAAGCTGCGGGACCAACACGTCCCCAGAGGGACACACTGCATGTGTGCAGATTGACCCTGCATTGCATACACTGTGGCTCAAACACAACTGCAACACAGCAAGTTCAGTCTGTGGACACAGAAACATTTGCAAGCCTACAATGGTGAGATTTCTGAACACCTAGCAGCCAGGATTTATGAATGATACAGAAACTTTACAGAACATCATTCCATACAGGAAGATGGTAGTGTCCAGCCAGAAGTGATACTCTCTTAGCAGGTTGATTGGACAGGTCTGCAGATGTGATAGCAAAGAAAGATCTGTATGCACATAAAGAATATTGGGTGATTCTCACTATTAGTGGGAATGAGAATTTCACCTCATCAGTTAAATGTCAGCTGTTTAAAGCTATGTAATGTTCTTTTAAACCCTGTGAACCCTGTGTGTATCAACAGCCTAGTTGCAGCTTTGGTAAATATGCTGACGTTACTAGGAAATCCATATGACAAAGAAAAAAAAATGTGTTCCCTATGCTTTCCTCCATTTTTAATGATGTATAAAACTCGAGAAGATGTTATTGTCATATTGTTAGGTGGGGGTTTTTTTA
Source organism: Morus bassanus (assembly GCA_031468815.1). Classification (NCBI taxonomy): domain Eukaryota; kingdom Metazoa; phylum Chordata; class Aves; order Suliformes; family Sulidae; genus Morus; species Morus bassanus. The sequence continues at coordinate 112,499,921 of CM062568.1, forward strand.
TTTGCTTTTGGATAATGGACAGCACATCATTAGTGAAAAAGACTCACAGGATAATTAGAAATAATTTTCTCTTTCAAACACTCCTCCTGCTTCTCTTCAGTATTTCTGTGAGTAAGAGACCATTATCTCATTGCAGCATCCCATCTCATTGCTGGGCTCTCCTAATGAAACTGGAATTTCTGCAGGAATCCAGGATATGACTAACAAGAGATTCACTGAGCAATAAGGCTTCCAATTTCTGAGTTCTGGGCACCTCTTCAAGGACTCTCTTGACAACTGTAAACTTCTTTTAAATAAATATTGACATACCAGTTTGAAAAGTAATGAAGTCTCTTTTCTTCCTGTAATACGGAGCAGTAAAAAAGATGTGTGGATTTTTTATGGTTACTTTAATGGCTAGAATTGAAGCTAAAACAATAGGTAGTTTGATTATACAAGAATTTAAAAATGCATTACTTGGCTATTATTGGCAACTTGGAATCTAGGTTTGCAATTATCTAGAGCTGTAAATTATTTAAAATCAGTATGTCGATACTTTGAGTGATATGTGTTTAATATGGGGCTAGACATTTATTTATGAAGATACCTCCTTTTTATTGGTCTGGCAAATGTAGCTATTTAGAAGATATTTACAGATGGTCATAATTTTAATAGCGTATGTATATTACTGAAAATTGTAGATGGCAGCAGCCCAGCATTCCATTTATTTCTTAAATCTACTACACATGTATATGCTGCAAAAGACTTGTACGGATTCTACTGTAGAATCATTTGTGGCTCCCTTTAGTATGCAAAAGTGGTTTTGGGTTCTTTTTTAGAAATTGAATACAAGAATGGCATGGCACATATATAAACACATTTATTTACAAATGTTGAATTATTGTTCTCAGAATAGAAGGATCCTCAAAAAGTTGGATTATTGTCCTCAATACATTTTTGAAATTAATTTTCTCTTTAAAAGATTGTATTCTTGACAATTTTAAGTGTATCATCTGATATGCAGATGTCCAGATGTTTTAAAGAGATTTTTAGTTTAATTAAAAACTCAGTTTTGCACTGAAAAAATAGCACCGATGAGAAATTCCGGGCAAATCTCTGTCTCACTGTTCCCTGCTACAGCTTTTTATAGTATGTTACTACAGTTAGAGTACTGGACTTATATTTAAGTTGATAGTTATAAGGATTGTGCTCTTGCTTTACAAGGAGAGGAAATACTGGATAATAAAGTGATAATTTTCTACACTGTGTTTTAGTAATAGAGGGATGCAGTTGACAGTGTAAGAATTTAGGAATATTAGTACCACTCGATGTATATGACAAATATTTTTCTTTACAGTGGTCACACAATTTCTGATTTCGCATCTATTCTTTGAATTGCATCAGAGTGGAGGAGAGTGCTCTCCTACAAGTCTGATAGTAGTGTGCTCTGCTTCTGACAGAGAATGTCTTCTCATTATGTCTTCAGATGGTTGCTTTTGCTTTTAGTGAGGCTTCTCAAATCTATTTTCCTTCTTCCTCAAGTAGAATAAACTGAAATAAATGGAACTTCTTATCATATTGTCCTCCTCTATGCAGACTGATCTTTCCTGTGCTAGTCCAGTAACTTATTTATTTAAAGTGATGGAGAAATACAGAGCTGGGAATAATTAATAAATAAGCAATATGAGTAGTTTTCATTAAGTGTTTGATAAATTTGAGAAATGTCTTGCTGGTTAGTTCTTATTTTTGCAGGAATCTTTACGTCTTAAATGAAGGTCCTTCAGCATTTTACTGTGGAGTGAGTTCAGGACCTCATACTTAAAACTGGAATGTTCTATTTATTGTAGAAAATAAAAGCACGGCCAGAGACATATGGGTGGGGAAAGTAAAAATATTTCTCTTTTTTTTATAATAATTGAGAAATAACTTGAATATTTTATATATGGAAATATGTTTCTTTTTCTGTGTTTTGTTCTTGATTGTGCACACATTCTTAAGTTGGCAAAAGTATGCTAGGAGGTAGTGGTGGCTTTTCTTTTTTTAAATGGAAGTAAATTTGGAAAGTAAGTACATCGGTATATTTCTTGGTATAGGAATTTTTTATGCATATAATCAACATTCCTATGTTTTTTTCTGTTTAAAGAGGAAAATTTTCCAAACTCTGTATTTCATCATGGATATGTCTTTAATAGTTCATTCTGCTGTGATTCCTTCTGATTTCTATATAAGGACCAGAAAATTGACGGGAATTGCACAAATGTGAGCACTGCATGCTTAAACTTGTAAATATTGCATTACTGTAAGTGTAATCGTAGCTATGTACACACACCTAAAGTTATTAATCTCTCCCTGAAATTGTAAGAGGGCATTTGCCTTAAAAAGTGGTGTTGTGACCATTCACTTCAAATTCCCCCGGTAGTCCAGTCGTTGAAGAGTGTGATTCTACAGAAGCGCATTAACTTTAGGAAGCCAAGATTGGCTTCTAGAGGGAATGACGCAATATGTGGAGGAGAGAGCTGGGGATATGAGGGTAACGGAGTTGGAAGACCTGTATGTCAAGAGACCATCAGCAGTTCTTTCAATCTTACAGGTGCATACTGCATCTTTTCTAGCCTACAGCATCAAAACTGCTTGATGGCAGAAGTGGGAAGCACAGTGGCAGCAGTAATTTCTCCTAAAGATTGTGAATGGTGAGGAGAAAGTTTCCTAAAAAGAAAAGGGGGGGAGGGGGGACACATGACACAGAAACAGAGCTTTAATGGAAGACCATTGATTCCCATGTATTAGTCAAAACTCAGAGAACAGGAGCAAATATCCAACTATGTAGTATAAAAAAAAAGAAATATTTTCTGTTCACATGATAATTCTGCTCTTCCTTTTAGTAATTTTGCTGTTGAAGCACTGGTACAGCTACTCCTCATCGTGGTAGAGGATTGGTGTTGGACTCCAGCAGTGGGCACTGACCCACCTGAAGACTGCACCACCATTCTACTCAACAATAAGTGCAACAGCTTGCTGCTATTTACAGACTTTGAAATAATGAAAAAAAAAATGCAAGATTAGACATATTTCTAGTTCAAACTGTTCACTTCCTGAAATGTTGTAGTAATGAGGGGGTGCTCGCCTCCTAACAGATCACTGAAAAGAAGATGGCCAATGTTATTGCTGACTTGAAACCAAGCTCCTGCTCTGAACAGTCACCCCAAATCTGTCTTGTAATTCTTCTGAAGTTTCAAAATAGGACCACATTAATATTCAGTTCATAAGTCTCCTAAGTATATAGCTTTTTTCATTAAAATGAATTTTTCTACTGAGGTGCAATACAGTCCATTTCACTTTAGCTTCCTTCCAAGTAGAGCGTACAGAATATAGTATAGGGTGGTTTTATGAGCAGCACATTGAGAGCAATTAACGCAGGAATTGAATCTACATCAAGATAACAACAGGCGATGATACTATTTAACAACTGTTAAATGGTGTTAATGGCTAAATGTAGACCACAAACCCAACAGATTAGGACACAGTGAAATTCAGCAGGCATGTAAATTAACAAAGATATAACAGATAATTTAGGAATATATTTGCCACTGAAAAGCTGCAAATTATTTTAGAATGCACTAATTACCTAAATTTTTTGTAACTGAAAACACTGATAGGTTAAGGAAGGTCATTTTGCTGGAGGTTTTTTAAATTGAAAAAAATCAATTTGATTAGTGTACTTGAGAGTGGTGTTTAGATGCATCATGTTCCTATTCTGTTTAATGTTGCAGTTTTCTGGGTTGATAACTGCTATTCTGATGTGTTACACAGAACTTAGAGACTTAGCTGGACAAAGGAACCTAGACGACAACAGTAGGCAGTCAAGTATCCAAACGACGATTTAGTCCTGGAGTAGAAGCAATTTGAGTTTCACAGTATTTTGGAAAGAAAATACTTTGGTTCAGTTCAACAAACTAGAAATGTGTTTGTTTAAGTCGACCTAGCATAATAGAGGAAGTTGTATTTCTATTCTCCCGATAGAAAAGAATTTAAAATATATCTAAAAATTTGCAATTTTCTCTGTAGAATCTGTTTCGCTACTCTAATGACCACTGTGAGCACAATTTTAGGATAGTATTCAGGTTTGTCATGTTCTCTACCTATTCTGCCAGCTGCTCCAATTTATTTAGCATTTGCTTAGGCATCCAGAAAAGGCAAATCAATACCTTCCTGAAATTCCTTTCTAAAAGCAACTTTTCTGAAGGCACGCTAATTTACTCTGTGGGAACAGGAAGAATTAAACCATTTGTTTGGACTTCAGCTGTATGAATGCAAGGACACGGTCCCAGTCTCTCAGCTGTTGCACTGAGGAAGAGATCCTGCGTGGGTCTGGTGGGACTGGCCCATGTGCCTCTTGACACTGACCTATGCTGTGTATAGGCTACTCCTGTCATGTCAGTCTTGGGCTTTCTGTGTGCCCAGCACACGTAGCTCCAGTCCTCATAATTAAAACTCTTCTAGCATTGTGGACTTTGTGGCATGGAAGCAGTGATAAATACAGAAGAAAACTCTGAAGGCTTTTGCAAGATCTCAGTTTTTGTTACAATAAAGATGTCTCCCTGTAGCTTTTCCTTATGATGCTGACAGATTTGAAGATGTTTCTTTCAGAAATACAGTTGCAACATACAGAAATATTAGGCTATTTAACAATTTTTTCTTTGATTGCCCCCCTCCCAGTTTTGATCTCCCGCTAATATCCTTGTGTAATCAGTTTTAGAATTTGGCCACAGAGAATTAGCTGGAATTGCCTACTTCAGGCAGCTTTCTCGATAGTTAAGTATCCATTTAGTATGGGCCAATCCTAAAAGATCTTCAATTGCCTTTGAATGGTAAATCCCATAAGGGAGCAAATGAACTTTGATGGGTTATCAGTCCAGATAGATGGGAAGAGAATAATGGAGAATGTGAATGATTCATTAAAAATACTACTTTTTATGTTAACTCAAAGCAGGCAGTAACCTGCTCAGCGTCTAGGCCTTGTTTTCCTTCTGTTAACTCCATGTTATTAAAGTTTTGATTTCTCAAGAAAACAGATGGCTATCAACTTAAACAGGTGTTCACATTACACTTTTTAAAGTTTAAATGCTGAACAGGTATAACTTGAAGTTTGCTTTGGTACAAAGGGAATTAGTGCTTTGAAAGATGTTGTGAGTAGAGAATAATTTGGGGGGAGGAGGGTTAAGTAATTCACTGGAAATACACCTACACACACTTACCTATGGACCTTTGCCATTACAGAACACAAGGAAAGATGACGGCAGAAAGATTTAAAGGAACACAGTTTCTTTTGAACCCTTGTCCTGTATCTTTTGTTGAGAATATACACCATGAAAATGTGACCTAAATGCATTGCAGTAAGTGAAAGAGGAGGATGTAGGGAAGCATTTGCTGTTCAGTGATTCTCCGGATTTTTTGGGTGGCTCAGCATGTTGCCGCTTCGTTGGAAGGCAAACATGCAGAACTAGACTTTCTCTGGTTGAAATGAAATCTCATTCAGATTTTGTAATTTGTTGCTCCTGCAAGCAATTGTAAAAATTCTCTAATTCTGAAAAAAAAGTTTTCTAAAATAAGGTGGATGATATCTAATATAATTTGATTATAAAATGGCATAGCATTGCCTGTGGCACTGAAGGCCTGCACTGTTTTCCAGCATAGCTTCTGTACAACCTCATTGTTCGGCCAGATTTGCATTGATAGTAATATAGAAAACTATCGGTAAATAATGCAGCAGGATTGGACTGTTCTCACACGCATACAGTTTTCTCTCTACACTTCTCATCAAAGGTTCAAGAAGCCCCTGCTGTAGTGACATCTCATTGTGAAGACCCTATTTTTTATTATATATATTTCAGCATATATATTAGTGTTCAGTGAACAGGTAAATAATTTAGATTAACATACACTGATCAAATGAACAACATGGATTTCTATGAGGCAATATCTTTGCTTGTTTGTTCATTTACTAATTAGCAGATGGATGCATCTGTGTGCAAGTTCCAAAATATAAGGTATAATAGCACCCTGATTTACTCTCCTTTATGGGCTCTGCCACCTTGTGGCAATCAGCAAGGGAAAAGGATCAGTAGGTTACAAAATCTTGGCCCCTCCCCCGAACCGCTCTTTCTTTTCATGTTGATGTGCTCTGAATGGTTGAGAGGAGGGAGTAATCGAACAAAACCTTGACTTTCCTTTTGGAAGCACTTCCAGAGTACAGGGTGACATTGGTCACGAAAGGTAGAAAACATCTGTTGAGAATTTTCCCTCGAGCAGAGAGTGAAGAAGAATTACTGACAAGGACATTATTTATCCATAAATACATTGTGGATTGCTTCTTTCTGATCTAAGTTTGCAGACTGTAAGGATGGGATGCTATTGAGCTTTCTGAGATGCATCTCAACTGTGATTGGAGTTGCAGCTCTGGCTGATGGTAGCCTGAATGTGCTCACATTTATCAATCTACTGTGTGAAGAATAACAGCTGGTTACCTACAGTACTAGTAAACATGGAACTGTGAAAAGTTATTTACAATGTACTTCTTCACATACAAAATCTTTTGTACCTTATGTTTAAAAGCGCATAGCTATGAATAAAGAAATATTGTGTTATCTTATTATTATCCAATAAGATATTGAATATTTGTAGGATTGATCTACTATTAACACTTCTCTTCTAGGCTTTTTAGTATCATAAAATATTAGACTTTAATCCATTCGCTGGTGCATGAAGAGTGTGTCTACATTAGCAGTTTGGTTTGCTGAAGGGTGCAGATTTCCTTTGTAGCTGACCTCGGAGCCTTGTGGCCCTCAGCTGAGCACACTCCGAGCGCACTTGAGGCGTGTTTCCCTCAGGTGGAAAAAGGGTGAAGCTACATGGATGCAGGGTCCTCCAGCAGCTAGCACTCTGTGCATGCAAATGGATACCAAGGGTGGTTTGCAGCCAGTGCAGGCTTAATTTCTAGTAAAGACAAAAAGTGGGCTTGCGGTCTTGGAATTGGGGTGCACTGGAGGAAACTGAAGCTCTCTCCTTCCCCCTTTATACCAAAACACAGACGTGCTATAGATGTGCCGACATACTTGCTCTATGGACTTGGCTCAGTTCTGAGGGGAAGGTTCCAAAATTATGTGTAGGAAAGAAATATTATATGGCATGTTTATGTTATGCTAAAGCCAAAGAGCTCCTCCCCACTCAGAAAGCTCCTTTAAACTGTTGTTGAGGCTATAGAGAAATATATTAGAGCTGAGGAACTGGAAAAGACTGCCAAGGAGGTCCTTAGAAAATTCTGTATGTAATTGTATGGATTCCACAATTTGCATATGGATTTCATTACAGTAGATATAGTTTCTAGGGATATGCTTACTTGTTTGCTTTTGCTTTAAAAAGTGGGGTAAATATGAAATTAATATTGTAGATATTGCTATGTAGCAAAAAGAGCTAAAGGAAGAAAGAGGTTTTTGGAATTACTATGCTCTTCTCATTTTCCAAATAGGTTGTTTTCTTGTGAGCTACCATAATACTTAGATACTAGGGGAAGGAAACATAAAAAAATCTATTACCCCTCTAGTCAACTGAACAATAGGATTATGTACACAGGAGCAAATGCCTTTCAGTTGTTGAGTGATGCAGTTGATGTTTCCTATTAAGAACAAGAAGACTTAGACTAAGAGGTCAATGCACTTTTTTATAGGTTAAAGGAAATTTCCCATAGCAGAATCAAAGTGAAATCTATTTTAAAAGGACTTAAGAAGTCATACTAAAAAAAGCATTTGTTGATACAAACCAGGAATTATTGTCTTAGCTGATCGGTGCCAGGGAGTGGGCTGGCTAATTCTGTACATGCTGAGTCAAATCTCCAGTTGGTATAAATCAGGGCATCTCCACTGACATAGCGCTTCCCGACTGACCTTCAGTGCTTGAGGACGTGGTCTACTGTGCTGGAAAGGCCCTTCTGCTGTTAGGCGTCTGCTATGTTAATGTAGCTTCAAATGAATTTCAGACATGCTTTTAATCAGCCAGGGTGCTAGAGGATGCAAAAGAACATGTGGTTTTTTACTCTGTAATTTTTAGTGATAGATCCAAACATGTATTTATGCAGATTGCTTAGTTTTTGATAAAGTATTTTTTATTGTTGCGCTAATGAGCACGACAGTGTGAGAGTAACCTACTAACAGATGTTTCAGCGTTTATAGTTTCTTGAATATAAAATTAAAATATTCAACATATAAAATTATATTTAGCTCTTATGCTGTCCTACAAGCATCATGCTTACAACAGCTACGATTATATGTAATGCTGGTCACAAAACTACCTAAAACAGATGAGTATTTGTGATATCTGCCATGCGCCACACTCGCTGCCTGCTCTTGGTGGATCTGGGGTGAGGAGGAGGAGGAGGAACAGCCCAAGCGGGACATGAAGCTGGCTGAACAGGCTGCCCTGGCAGGCAGCTGGATCCCAATCTCCTTTGGCACAGCAGGCATGTGCAGCACAACCTCTGCAGCTGCTGGCCTTGCCTCTATGTGCTTGCTTTCTCTCTTTTCAGGAATTTAAGTATGTATTTGCTTTTTTTTTTTTTTTTTGTTTAATTAGTATCTTCTCTGTGTTGCTTCAGCACTTGCTGATAATTGTATAATGAGCCAGAAATAGGTATTGATTTGCTTTTTATGTATTTGGGGGATTTATTAGGGATACTCCTGAAGCTAACTCTAGCTAAAAATTTGAAGGAATGGGGCTAAATCCAGTCCTTGGCATGATGTCGTCACTCTGCATGCAAACCGAACTGCATTTCAGATGACTCAAGGCCACAGTTCTGCAGTATGGTGACAGGAAAGTGAGGTGGAGAGAGGAAGTTAAAGAGAAGAAAAGAAATAGAAAGCAACCCTAAAGCCAGTTCAGTGACCTAAAAAACCACTGTGATTCACTCATGCTAATAGAAATACAGTTAAATTTCACACCATATCCCAATTTTACTGTCGTCTGAAACATTTTTTACAGTTTAGCTCTGTGATGACCCTTTGATGTTACTGAGCAAAGTGTATATGTAAGAAGTATGTATCAGAAATCTCTGCTCTAAAAATTAGAGATGGACAGTAATTAACATAATTTGTTTGACAGCTTCACAGTATGCCTGTCTTAAAATATATTGACGATTTTTTTTTTTTATGTTTAATTTTCACTCTGTTCCACTTAGGATACATGCTAAATTGGCAGAAATGAAGATGCCTTTACATTAGACATTTTCATATTTGTCATGTGTTGGTGTAAATCTCTTGCACCATCAATCCAAAATTGGTTCAGGCGTTGGGGGAGGGGGGCACTTACCTTTCCCCTCTTCCTTAGAAACAAAGGTTGAAATTAGGTGGCTGACACAGAGAAAATTGCATATAAGAATGTGGAATCAAAGCAGTATAACCACAAAAATGTTCCTGTTAATTTATGTGAGCGGTTTCAGTGAAATATATGAAATTCATAGGCTTTTAAACATTTGTAGCATCAGGACTAAACTTTGTTGGAATAATGCCATATATATTATCAAATGTATTGTTTCTACGGTGAAGTGGTCTTATGAGTCCCTGACTAATGTTTTGCCTTTTTTTTTTTTTTTTTTTTTTAATAAAATAAAACAGGGATTTAGTTTAGACGGTAAAGATAATGAATTGCCTTAAATAAATTGCCTTCATGCTAGGGGAAGTAGTGGGTTGGGGCTCCAACTATAAAAATGTAATATAGGTCAATTAATATGAGATTTTTTTTTCTCCTACTGGACTTATGATTCAGTCTTAAAGCAGAGTTTAGGAAGAAGAGAGTGTAATTTTTATTTCATATATTCTGCTTCCAGTTAGTGTAACAAGCCAGTTCAGGGGTTTTTTTCTTCTTCTTTAGGAAACTAAATAATGGTTTGCATTCTCACTTATATTTAATTAACTTGAATCAGGATTCTGTGATAACGGCATAATAAAATAGTCAGAAATATGTATTGATTTATTTTGTGTCACTTCAAGTTTTAATACTTCTTTAGATAATGGTAAAGAGAAGGAAATGGAAATGATACCCAAGGTATCATGAGTCAAAGACTAAAGATAATAGGAAAATTATAAAAGTCTTGCTCTTGGAGATGTAGCATTTTCAGTATGTATTGGAAGATTTGTGAGGATTAGTGTTGTCAATTTTAAGAAAGGTTTTTAAATATAATTTTAAATAGTAATTTTTGTCTATAGCTTATTATATGGCATTTAAAGATTGGTGGTTTAAAATACGTGTGTATTTCTAAGCTTTCACAGTTCTTGGGGAGCTAGACAAATTCAAAGATGACCCAAAACTAAACATGTAGGTAAATTTTACCAGCTCTGTATTTGAATCTGGAAGTGGCTCTGAAATGTAGTGCTTGACAAGAGAAACACATTTTTAGAAAAGTAGTTTGAAGGTAACCCTCATAAATACTAAAGATGAGCATTCTTAAAAGGTAGAAGGAAGCGGTACCCTCCAATTTTTACAAGTAAAGGATTAGCAAATCTTAGATCCTCCAGGCAGATCTATATCATTATACCTATATAGGAGGTCACAATTTGCTTGTTAGCAACTCCAATTATCTTGGAAGCTAGGAGAAGATAGGATGAGATAATAGAAAGTTTTGTGAAGACATGAACAGGTGTTTAATTTCAGATGTGAATAGTCCCCTGAAAGCCGCTGAGGCTATTCTGTGCTTAAATGTAGGCAATGATGTAAGTATATAGATATTAAAAGGCCTAGCATTGCGAAGTAAATAATACAATAAATAATCTCTAAATGTAAGCGTAGGATTCATCAGTTTTTGATGCTTGTGTTCTCTTTAAATAATTGCTTAAGTTCCGGGTGAAATTAATACATTCATAATTTTTTTTAAACATAAAAACATTGCTGTCGAATTTTTTCTAAAAGTCTATCAAGATGTGATGCAGCATGCCTGGTTGTTTCTTAATTTATTCTTTAGTGGAAAATAATGCAAAATGAAAGTGTGATGCATCAAATGAGGCAGTTGACAGATATTCTTATTTTGCAAGCACTGTATTTCTAAAGATCTATCTATAAAAATAAAATTGTGTTTGGTAACTCATGACATGGAAGAAAGGCATAATGACATAACTGCTAAAGCAAAGTTTGAGACTTTTTCTGAAAGTACAGATTCTGAAATACCTGCAATGAAGTTGGAAAAGGTGAGTTATGTCAAATTCTGTGATCTGCTAAAAAGAACTGACCACTATGTTAGATCAAAAAAGACATTCACTCTTAGAGATACAAGTTAATTGAATAATTAAATTTTCTCCATATCAAGTTTATTTATATAAAATCAGTCTCTTTGATAGCAAAAACTGCTTTTTGAAAAGAACTTCACAAGTTGTAGACCCCGATTTTTGGCGGGGGCTATTGGTTTGGCATTAGTTAGTGACACTACAGAGCTGAATTAGCATCGTCTCATATTAAACTGAAGCTGTAGCCCAGAAAACCTGTCAGTAAAGCTTATATGGCATGCTAAACTGCTGTTTGCTGAGATGCCGTGGCAGACTGACTCCAAAAGGTATTGATTTGAAATCGTGACATTTTGTTGGGGAGAAGAGAGGAGAAGGAAAAGAACTAGCTACAAAGCAAGAAAAATAGTAAAACTATACCATTAGTAAATAACTGGGAGCTTCTAGCATAAGTAGTAAATATTTAAAGAAATTTAGGTTATGATGTATTTAAAAAACACCTAAAAACCCCCCAACTCTTTGTTATTTACACAAATGATCCCTTGATTTAGTCATAATTAGCTAATAAAACAACAAAACCGAATGAAAATCACCTAACTGAACGAAGTCAGTCACATTTCTTACTAACTTCCTCAGAGAATAAAATGACTAGCTTAGTCCTCTGTGTTACTAAATGCATATTTTCTGAAGATAAAACAAAACAAAACAAGGATATTCCCTATCTAAACTATAATGCTTAGTAAAATAAATGACAAAAATGTGACAACGGATACATATCCATCATAATTCCTTTTTTTCAAACTGGCAACGAATGCAAGAAATTATGATGATGTATGTATATTTTTCATTCTTTAGACATGATAGTGAATATAAGACAAACTTGCATTAAAATCTTTCGTATTGACACAATGTACCTGTGAGAGCACTCTTATGAATGTCTGTTTTGACTAGCTGTGTAACACCAGAATGTCCTGTAACTTTAATTACTGGATAATGTGCATACCCTTTTTGGTGAGATAGATATTTAGTCTTAGAAATTGCTCCCTAAGGGGGTATATTAAAAAAGTTCCACACACTTTCTGATTCTGAACTCTGTTTCGTTGCCTTGGCTTTGTGAAACTTTTACACTACACTGATTAGAAAGAAGTAACTGTTTTGTTGTATCCTGCTTAACTCTACAGTTTAACAATCTACATTCAAATTTCCAGCTTAATTAGCCCAGAATATGAATGTCAGAAACACTGTAAATTTTTACCAACAAAAAAAAAAAATTATGGGTTTGCCCAGTTTTTTTAATACACACATGAAGACAGAAAATCAGAATACAAATTTTATAGATAAGCCATGAATTACCCACCCTTAGAATAGTTTACCACTTAGATGAGCAATGCTAGTAATCAAATAATTTCACTCCTCTACCTTATGTATGAACTCGTTTAAGAATATTGTTTTATAAATATGAATAAAATCAATGGTTGATATTATAAGTACAATACTGTTATTCGAGGTGGGTTAATGGGAACTTAAGTATGGACAAATTCTCAAAATCATGATAAAATTGCTTGGGATTTTGTTTTGAAACTGCCCCACTGATAACAATGGAACCTAGGGAAAGCTAGTCCTTGCAGATGAATGTGAGGTCTCGTCACTGAATTAGCTAGCCAACTCTATCCTTCTTCGAATCATACATTTGGAATACTCAGTTATTTGACTTGGTCTTAAGAATAATTCCTATGGTACGTGTCTGTGCTTATTAGCATAGCAATAATACAAAAACCAGGAAAGCTGGGGTGTTTTGACTTTGAAGACCACTCAAATAATTGTTAGAAATATTGGTAGACTGGGAAAAAAATCTCTTGGGATGCACCAAGAAAGTGAAATGTCTTTATCCTTCCATTATGGCCACTTTGTGTTGCTTCTGTAAGTTGCAGTGAAAAATATTGGCACTTACTAGGAGAACCTTTGTACAGCAATATCCCTTACAGCCTGCAGCCTTTCTCGCAGCCCTTATGCCAGACTTTTCCCTTCTGCCAGAAACGGTGTTTTATAGCTGTCCCAAAGGCCCCTTGAGACTGTTGGTGGTGAGGTGACCTACGTTTCCAATATTCATGGGGCATATAGTTTGCTGCACGATGAACTCAATGTGTTTAATGCCCACGTGCATCCTCTTAAGCTCCACAAAGAGCAGGAAAGCAAAAGTGATGCTAAGACTCTCAACAACGAACAAAGTATCAGTGTATACTTTGTAAGTGGAAATGTAGTCAAGAGGTCTAATGAAATGCGGTAAGAAGACATGCTTCACAGAAAAGATTGCCAAACATTTAGAAAATACTGTACATGGACATTTGGATGTTATTTTCTAATTTAAAGGTCTAATCATGATTTAATTCCAAAATATCATACTTCTATATCCAAAAGTAATCACAGGAAATAACATGTAATAAATGGGAATATTTAAAAAAAAAAAAAATCCTATAACTGCTGCTATAAAGGGTTAACTTAAATATTTTGCCGCTTTAATATCTTGTCAAATGAACTGTATGTATCCTGTTAACAATTGTGTAGCCTCATTAATATAGTTAATGAATTGATCTTGCTGTTAAGATGCTCTATGCAACCTACAAATAACATTGTGAATATTTAATCAACAATTGATCTCAGACAGCAGATCCAAACATCAGTCAGTCATGTCAGATCAATATTTATAGTTTCTTTGCATGCTCTCAGCTACTTGTTGAATTAAAGATATTTTGCCATTTCAAGAAATCACAGACTCCTCTTCTGTAGGAGGAAAAGCTCCCAGCTCCCCTCTTTGACGCTGCTGACATCCACATCTGCCTGTTCTTTTTTAGTTCCTTTCAACCTACTTTTCTCCTCTGAAGAGAAAGGAGCTGCGAGCTCAGTTTTATAGATTTCCAGATTTCTCTGGTACAATGTTACTACTCCAGCTGCCCCTGTAGTACAGGGTCCATTAGAGGCTTGACTTCAGAATTACTCCTTCTGATAGTTCAATAGTTCTGCCTATAGTGAAGCAAATGAATTCTGACATTCACTCCATCAGACTACTACACATTTTTTTATCTTCCAGTCCAGAACACATACATTATGCTCTGCATGAGATGAGCTTTTTCACAGAATACGTTTTCTGCTTGCTGCCTGATAGCAATGTTAATGACTCTGCTGATTCTTTGAATTTGGAGAGCTGGAAAGCCAGGATCCCTTCAGATCCATGCATTTCAACACAGCCGTTCTGTTCTCTCAAGGTCCTGTCTTACGTCCCACAATTTTGCCTGTTTCAAGGGGAAAAAACCTGTTTCATACCAGATTCTCCAAATGTGTGTAGTAGTAAGGTAATAGAGAAAAACAGTATCTCACCCCATTCATGAATAAGAGATCATAGAAAGCCAGACTTCCCATTTGAATGAGATAGTCTTGCCCTACTCTGAAAAGTAACATAATGTCATGAAATTTTTAACAGAACAGCAGAAAACAAAATTCTGTACATGACAATACTGCTTGGAAACATCTTTAGAATATTGAAAGGAGAGGTGCTTGCTGAGGTGCATTCTTCAGCTCCTGTTGATTATGACTTACCTACTCATTGGACCAGAGGGAGAGAAAGACACATTTACTCTAGTGGTTAAACTGACTGAATATGAAGTCTGATATGAAGATTTTCATAAAATGCAGCAGGAGGAGTACTTAGGAACTTGTCACTGTACCATAGCATTATACGATTGAACGCCACAGATGATGGTGGTTAGTACCACTACGCTCACCTGAGACACAGGCAATTTTGATTTATGCTGTTACTCTGAAGGAGGCAGAAACAGAATTTGATTCACTCCTCATATATGTTTAGTAAGTACCAAACCACAGTGTTACAGGGCCTTGGTGCCCTTTTTGTGAATAGCCCTCCAGAACCCTTGTGCCTGTTGAGGTAAATCATCCTAGAAATTCTTGAACATTGTTGATATTTTTCTTCTGTTTCTGTTAATCTGAATCACTTAGTAAATTGAATTGAATTGCACTTTTTCAGGAAATCAAATAATTTCAAAGGTATGGTGAGGTATTGGTGAAAGGTGTTTCCTCTCTGTGAAAATGTTGTTGACTTCCAGCTTAACAGTATCCTGTTAAGCCCAGAAATTTAACTTTGACCTTTAAATGAAGTTACTTTACTATTGGATTCACCACCACTCAAGCGCTATCCAAAAATGTCACAATTCATGAATATTAAAAACCAATGAAATTTAAAAGGGTGCTATCCAAGATTTTGACAGAAGCAGTTTTGCTGACTAGTTCTCAATAGTGCTATGCTAATAAACACATAAATTCTGTTGTATTTTTAGCTCCCTTTACTGCTTAGCATATTTTACAGTATAGATTTAGTGGAGATACCACTTTCTTAGACTTTACAAATTTAAGAATACACTCTGTTCTAAAAATAGAATGCAGAAACTTCATTTGTCTAGTGAAGACATTTCTTTCACAGTAATTTTTTGGCCTCTGTTTCTTTATTTCCCTGGAATTGAATGGGATTTACAAAAAAAGTGAGGAACTTTTCTACTGAAGGCACGTATATGCCTTTCTTTTAGAAGGTCACTAAACATCAAACCACTGGATTTCTGAAAGCTGATCCACTGCAAATAGATAATGAAATTATATATTAGTAACAATACTCTCTGTAAGGTGATTGAGGAACTTGGCTCTAAATGATGACAGAGATTTCCCCTGTAGTACTTTCAGTGTGTTCCATTGAATAACAAGTCAAACAGAAAGACTTACACGATTGGCTTTTCGCCATTGAAAAGCTATGCTCTATTTAGGAAAAAAAAAATGCCTGTCTTTTGCTTATATTCATGGGTAAATCTGCAACTGGAGTTTATTATTTTTGGGGGAAATGGAAATGTCTGGATTCTGTTTAAATTTTTAAATGAAGCCTTTTTAAAAATGCTTTAGGGAAACAGATATCCCTTTCCTCACATTGTTCACATATTGATGTAAAAAGTAGGTATCCAACTCATTTTCTTTACTAGTTGACCGTTCTGATAAAACCATTAAAAATTAGTAAAAAAAAAAATCTGTTATTGATCCTCTTTAATGACATCTAGATTGAGCATAAAATCAGCCTAAATATTTTATATAGATGCAAATATAAAAATCAAATGAAGTAATTTAATATTTAGTTTGTTTTCAATAATATTGAACTAGCCTTGAAAATTAAAGTAGGAAAAGATTTCATTGTCTATAAAGTAACTGGGCCTATTTAGTTTTATTGATCTTTAGTTAGAAGGTCTTTAAAACATAATGCTTTTCCTCAAAATATGTTTCATAATGGTGAAATACACATAGTTTTGAGATTTGGGACTTTAATTTCTTTTGGGCTTTGTGTTGTTGTCATTTACCTTGAATGTAGCTTTTGTATTTTGTTTGTCTCTTCTCAGACCAAAATCAGTGCTAAATAAGCAGAATGGACATTGGATTATGATATATTTTTTTAAAAAGGCAATATTTTTCATGCTATTTCAACATAATTATAGGGTAAATATTTTCACATTCCTTCTTTTGCTGTAGTTCTAAACGATATTTTGAAGTATATTTCTGAGTATTTTCTTCAGGAAGGGTGTAGAATTACACTTTCTTGCAAAATACCGGACTGCAATTTGTCTGACCTTCTTTCTGTTTTCCATCTGCATACATTAAATGAATTACTCTCCACTTCCCCAGTTGAGGGAAGCACAACTTTGAATGAAAAATGTTGCCTTTAAAAAAAAGAGAAGAAATTGCATAAATTATAATTGACCTGCAGAAGCTGAAATGTACTACCATGTTACACTCATTATACATGCATGGGTTTTTTTGTCATTAAACCAACAAAACAGCATAGCAACCTATGGAACTCATGCAGATACAGTTCTTGTGGTAAAGAAACAGAACTCCAAATGGATTTAAATTTATAGCATTGCATTATGCTTTACAAGGAGAGGAAAAAAAAAAAGGCTGACTCAATTCCCGAGTTCATACTGTTAATTTTACACATCCATATGGTTGCTTTTTGCTTTATACTTTCTAAAAGTTTGTATTTTATTGAAACATGTAAAAAAGAAAAAGGTAATTGATGCTTCTGTTGATCTCCAAACTAGCACTTCAGATTGTACTAGATTATAAAGATTCCCACAGGAAAAAAATCTGCTTATTGCAGCCTCACTGTGTTAAAGAATTTGGCCAATCCTAAGCTTATGAGTTTTTCAATGCTTCCTTGCATGCTTAGGTATTTCACGATTTCAGATCACTGAATATTGATGCAACAATAAAACTCATGAATAAATTAACCCATTGTTATTATTAAGTACATTTCATTATTATATACGTACGTTATTAAATGTGTTTCATTTATGAGTGTGGTTAGGGTTAAGAACACAGAATACTAGGTCAGGCCACAGATTCAACTGGCACGTTATCCTGTTTCTAGTATTCTCTGGCAAGAACAGGTATAAAAATACCATTCCAGAATTTTCTCACTGTGTCTACTCATTTACAGCTCAGGGATTTAAATACCTATCTTTTGATGTATTCTTCCAAGAATATCTTCAGTTACTTTTTAAAATTATGTAAAATGCAGTAATACTGGTTAGCTGGCCAGGGCACAGCTGAGCATTCCAATTCGTGAAGAATTATAAATCTGGGTTTGAACTTGTTTTTTGGTAGTTTCATCTAATGCCCCTGATTCTTCCCCTATAGAAGGAAGGACTCAATGAATAGTTGCTGTCCTCCTCCTTGGCATTTGTGACTTAAGTTGACTGTTATCAACTCTATATCTCGTAATCTATTTTCCAGGCTAAAAATTCCCAGGGGTTTTGTCATTCTTCACACTGTAGTTGTTCAATCTATAAGGACTGGCTTTAGTCATCCACATTGCCTTTTCTGTATATCTTCTGTACCTGCATCCTGTTAATAAGGAGAGAAAAGAAACGTCCTCTGCATCGGAGACGTGGCTGCATTCTGACTCATGTACGCTGGCACAACGGCAGCTCCTCTTTTGTCCTCTGTGCTTTCCTAACAAACCTCAATATTAGAAATGCTTTCTCTCATCAAAGACTGATTAAATAAATGAACAAACTCGGGCTCCTCCACTGCTGAGTATTTTTCCCAAATGCCTAACTGAAGTTGGGCATTAATCTACAGTGATTATAGTCTGCTACGTTAATGCTGAGTTTTCTGGAAACTTGGGAACTTTCTGTTATGATTTGCAGATAGCTCTTGACTGTACTGACACTAAATATAATTAAGTAGCCATAGGTAACTTTGTAGCCTCACTTTTGCCCCCTCTTCCAGGTAATTTCTGAATATTTTGAAGAGCATGTCAACAGACTTGTATGTACAATTCAGGGAAAGTTATCGAATGGTGTTTTCATAAAAAAGGAGACTTCTTTTTTTTGTCTCTTCATGCTATATTTTAACAGATGAACCATCTCACATTCTGTAAGTGATAGGCACTTAGTGTTATTTCACGTCTGTTTCTCAATAATAAATTACTCCATCATGGTGCTTTTAACCAGTAGCAGTTTTGACACACTTCTGAATGTATTTCTTTTGGAAATGTCTCTATTAACACTTGAAAGTAGGATAAAAAAAAAATATCTTTTTGCCATCTGAAATAGTATTGCTGAGACAATTAGACTAGGATATTTTTCACACCACCCCCAAGCTCTTTATGTCAGACCAAGATTCAAGAGTGACTGAAAATGGTGTTTGTTCACTCACGTTCTTGAAGTGTTAGGTGTCTCACTGTGCTAAGGAGTAGGCTACTAGAGCTACTAGTCTAGCAGACAACTAGAGCTTCTCCAGTTTTAGTGATTCCTCCACTGTTTTCAAGCTTTAGGACAAAGGCATTTCTATTTCACGTTAACGGAGCAGTAGCTGTGTAGCTCAAGTGTGACTGGAAGATATCAGGATTTTTCATAGTAGTAAGGTGGAAAAATTATTACATTTATAGGCCTGGAAAAGGCTTATAGTTTAAAACCTTAATCTTCTGTTATAATTAAGCTCCTTACCTTTACACTACAACTTCAGCAGAACCAATGCTACATTCTACTCTGACATGTCAATAAATTGGCAAATGGTGGCCTCACGGTAGGTGATGTAAGGCTAACCTCAGGTTTTTAACATGCCTACATAACAGGAATCCTCATTTGCTTTTCTTTTAGTCCCTTTGTCAGGTTAAAAGTAAATGAAGGTATCTGGGAAAGGGAAGAAGCAAATATGGAGCATGAAACCTGAGTTACTAATGAAAATTGAAGGATGTGAAATGTACTCCTGTGTTCATGAACAATTTTAAAGTGTTCATTAGAAGTGCACATGCTTAATTTTTACTGGGTGTATGTATGCAAGTGAGTCTTCGTTTCCCTTCCCGTGCCCCCCCGCCCCCTTTCCTGCATATGTAAAAGAACCTTTGGAAAAAAAAATAAACAGAAGCCGCCCAAACTCGTGACTTGTAAATAGTGCATGCTTTTAATTAATGGTATTAATTTTGGATGCATTGAGTCCAGATGTCTCTTGGGAAATACAAGAGGAGAGCTAAAATACTGTGTTCATCACATAAAAGAAATCCTGAAATTACTTCTCTGTCATTTTAAACTTAATACCATGTCATTTTTCTTAAACTTTTTAAGGTAACATTTATAAAATAACATTATAACATTTTAAACTTCAAACATTTTCAAAGATAATGGTGGAATTTAATGAATTTTCTTAATTAGAGGAATGGTTAGTTGTGCCTGTTTTCAGTAAATTAATTAAACTTTTAGTCATTAAGCAAAAAGTTAATTCATTATTTAAGGATATAGGAAGTGTAAAAAAATCTGGCAGATATAGGAAGTGTAAAAAAATCTGGCATTTGAGATGGGTACCGTACCCTAATCTATCACTGATATTATAGAATTCCATACTTAAAAATGTTCTCAACAGTACAAAATATTATAGAGAGTGCCTGGTGACTAACTAGGGGTAATTAAAGCATTTTAGTTTGAATCATCATCTCTGATATGAGAATCTTATAACTGGTATTAGAAAAGTGAATTTTCCATATGAAATATTAGTGGACAGCTTCTTCAGAAACCTAGTGAAAATCATGTTCTTATTTAACGTTCACTGATTGAGGATGACAAGATTATTTTCCTATGAAGAAAACATCAGAGTATTAGCACTATATATATGCCAGTTTTTTGAACTGTACAAATAACTTGATTCCCACCCCCCTCCCCGCCCGCTGATCTTCCTGTGCCTCAGATCCTGTTTTGTCATAAAGTTGCTCTGTTTCTCTTAGTGTAACTCCGTATAAAATACCTTTGTCCAGACTTCTAAAAATGTAGTGCAAGATAACTCTGCAGAGGAATTCTCTACCCAACGTCCTACTCCAATCTATTATCAGAGAGAGAGGCAAGTGACTGTCCCACACTCTGCATATTAATCTTAATAATCAGTAGCACAGATTTTAATCTATGTTCTCATTGCCTCAAAATTATTACTGTGTGGTATAAAGATAAATTTATTAGAGATACCTCAGTGTGATCATTTGCATGCTCTGCCTTATTTTGCTGCATTAGAGAGAAAAATATATAGAGGGCAGCAGTTAAGTTTTATGACACACAGGGTGAAACTTTTATTATGTGGAGTATCACCATGCCTTGTCTGGTTGTTACTGCGTGCAGCTGGCACTCTTGTGGTTGCTCCTGGTCCTTGTATCTTCAGGTGTTTGACTATTAGAAGGGGGCATGAGGAATGAGAGATTCACTCTTCTCTGCTGATTGCTGGCTGCGCAGCTGGAGCGACACAGTTTGGCCATTGCAGTTTGAGACTATGTGTCAGGAGAAGAAATTCAGTTACCAGCTTTGTGAGATTTATTTTAAGTATACTGTTATTTATTTTTGTTTTTTTTTTTTTCTAATGGACAATTTGTCTTAGAAAACTGAGGCAAATCAGCTTCTGCTTACTGTATGGAATTAAAATCCCTTTTTTTCCTCTATCCTTTCTTATATTTGCCTAACATAAGGAGAAAAGGTATTTTCTCCTTAGCAGCAGCAACGTGGAATGTGACAATGTGACAGTACAAACTCTGCCCCTGTTATCAGTGTTGTAACATCAGCAAATACTAATGTGAAAGAATGCGTATGCAGGTATGGATGTGCACATGCACAGTTATCTTTGTTATATGTAATCTTTTTCCTATTTCCTATCAGTCATGTTCATGTAACGCTTTGCATTGGCTTTGATGAAGATATGAAAGTCATTATCAAAACCTTGTAACTGAATTTATTGGTGTATTTTGCTTAAAGTGACAATGTTGGTCAAAATATCACTTTTAAGGAGAGGAGGTTAGGTTTGAAATAAAAATAGAGACTTCTGTAGCCATTGCTTTCTGTATGTTTTGCAATTAAGATAAATATTGTGGGATGCTTATCAAAGAGGAACTTAAAAAAGTGGATTCTGTCATAAAATGCAGCTCTCTGAACAGACCAGATTCTAAATTACCTGCTAATGTGCTTTCTGTGACAGCAGACTTTCATAAGGTTGGATGTTTACATGATCAGCTACAATTTTAACCTCTACATTTTTGTTAACTGCATGACTCTGCATGATTCTGCATGATATGGCTGCTTTCTGTTCAATGTCAGAGACCTATATGAGTTAAAAATAATGATTAAATGTTTCAGAGGGAAAAAATGATTGCCTGAATACCCATCTTGTAAAATTTAATGGTTTTTCCTTTTACAGTATTATATTATTGGCTGTTATAGATTAGGACAACTTTGATAGAAGAATTGCACATAATTAAATTTTCATGTGTGACTCAAATAGCCTTCTAATCTTTTTGCACTTTAAGAGGTGCTGGAACTGTCATACCATATCGGTAAAGTCTGTGAGATAGCACAGAAGTACTGATTTAGTGCAACATGTCACATTATTATAGCAGTAACTACAAGGAAGGTTCTATGGATGGGTGACTGTCTATGCCTACGAATACTTATAGAGATATTGTAGAATCCATTTTTTATCTTAAAATGGATGAGGAAAATAGATCCAGAAGGTGCATCCAAAAGTTGTGCTTTAATCATCTGTTCCTTCAAATAGGATGCTAAGGAACTTTTGCATTATTTTTCTTTTCTCTAGGCTTATTAATACTTTTGTGTCATGGACATTTATGAAATATTAATATACTTTGGAAAATTTTACATTTTGACAAGTTCTGATGTGTTGGTTTGGGCAATATTTGCTGAGTCAGTGATGAGGGGCAGGAGTCTGTGCAAGTCCAGAAGTGCAGGGTCATTCCTGTTAGTTCCAGCCTAGGATTGCCTGGCAGTAGTTCAACTCACAAGAGCAAAGGTAGGCCCATATTGTGGCAGCTGTTTTTCTAGCACATACAGTTTGTAGTTCCCTTGTAGAAATAAGCTGATATTTAAAGATGGAACTTTGGTATGAACCTATTGAAAATTTCTTTATATTTTAAGAAAAAGTATTGTGATTCAGCTAAAGTGTGTTGACTTTTCAAATATAATTTAATAGAACTGTTCTGTAGAAACAGAATTCTGACTTAGATCCTATGCAGTATTTTCGGGAATGTATGTAGTACTGGGAATAATCCCAATCAGCATCTAAGAGAATCAGTGCAAATAAAAATTGTTCCTTGAAAATAGTTATGAACTTTTTTTCTTTTTGTGAAAGATTGGATTGGACCCAAGTGATAGGAAGGCAGAGCATCAAAATATATTTTAGTAATAACCCATGTATGTTGGAATAATCTGCAGCTATCGTAATGGGCAGATAGGCTCTTTCCAGAGGGCACTAGTGAGATTTGGCTCTCGTGTGTTTGAGATCACAGGCACACCTTCTAACAGCTGTGAAGCAGCAAATGAAATATTGACATTGTTATTGCGTCATTTAATTTGTAATGATCTTTAATACTTTTGAAACACTGGACAAGACGTGGTAAAATCCAATTTTGTCATTCCTTGTAATCTTAGGAAATAAGACAAATCACAGTATAATGAGAATATAAAAGGTTAATGTAGTTTTCCAAAAGTAATGAACAAGCACATATTGTGCCATAAGACTCTTGTGTCTCACAGCCTAGGGTTTGTGGTGTCGGGTTTTTTTTTGTTGTTTTTTTTTTTTTTTTTTTTTGGTTTTTTTTTTGTGTTTTTTTTTTTGTAGCTGGAACCGATATACATGCCCAGCATTAACTGATTTATGAGACTTTTATTACTTTTTGCCTTTGTAGGATGGGTTAAACTTCATTTCAGAAACACATATCAAGTTATAAAAGTTATTAAAAAACAAAATTCCAAACAATTTGCCAGTTGGTTTGGACCCAGGTGTTTCTCCAATATGTAAAAAAAGTGGGTTTGAGGTTATGCTTTGGAATTTCATTTCGTTGGTTGCAAATTCTAGTAGAAAGAGTAATGTTGTTGCACCATTCAGCTCCCACTGAAACCAGTGAGAATTTTGCTATGCGACTTTAAGGGAATGGAAGCAGGACTTTGAAAAGTATATGAATCAGAGAAGCATAAATAAGAGAGGGAGTCACTCATCCATGTACCCAGCCCCGCTTGAGGGAAGGTTTTGCATTTTGCATGAAACAAAGTATTTGCCTGTGTTTCACTTCTGAAATGCAGAGCAGAAAAAAACCAACCAAACAAACAAGACAGGGTGAGGGAAATACCTTTTACTGTCTCCTCACCTCAGAAAACAGAGATGTCCTGCTAGAATAGCCAGTTCTCCTTCCTTCCTTCCTTCCTTCCTTCCTTCCTTCCTTCCTTCCCTCCCTCCCTCCCTCCCTCCCTCCCTTTTTGGCATTTATTCTAGGAAAACAGCAAAAGGTAATTCTGACTCAGGAACTGTAGTACCAGGAGTAGAACCAAAATATGAAAAAGTAACAAACATGGAAATTAAAGTTGCAGGTTTGGGATTTAAGAGACATTTTTTGAAGTTTGTTTCTTGGCTGTGTCCTAGAAACCAAATAAAAGCTTGTTATGGTTTCATATATTGCCTAGAAATGACCCTGAAGTAATTCCTGAAAAGGTAAAAGTAGTAGAGCTTTACAGTATTACTAATAACTTACAGGTCCATTTAAGTATATTGTTTGAAGTGTTTTTTGATGCAGGGTTTCCTACCAACAAATACAAAACTTTGAGGAAAGTCTCATTAGAGTTAGATGATCATTTAGAATACGTGGGTACAAAAGTTTTTAAATTACATTAAAATGCAAGCAGAGAGCCATAATAATTGAGTTCGATTTCTCCCTCAGCTACAGACTGACTGCCTATTGCATAAGGAAGAGAACTGAACAGCTCATGCTTACCTTTTGCCCTGCATTTTTCATGTGCAGCTTCTGAGAAGATGCCCACTATTGATTTGTTGTGTAGCGATGTCCAGAAGCACAGTTTCGTCCAGTCTAATGTTGGGCCTTATCTATTTATGTGCTGTATCAGTAGATAAGGTGGTGTAAGCATTAATGAATTAAATCAGTTATGAAGCTTGTGATCCTGAGGCAGATTTTATCATGGAGTACTTGCTCTGTACAGACAGTTTACCGTGTTTCACAAGGTTGCAGGGACCCTGGCAGTAGTGTTCATCTCACTCAGCTGTGGATGCCTACAGTGTGGATATCTGCATTTGAATTAGTCTGTGGGAAGAAATAAGTGCACATGCACCAGTTGGGAGGGCATTTTTCTAACTGGATGTTGATGTTCCTGTAGGGCTGGGCTCAATTACATTATCCCAGACTCCTCTTCCCCTCCCTTGGGAGAGTCCCTTGTTTTCTACATGACTACTATTCTGACTACTATACGTGACTACTTATATGAGGTCACCTCCCTGACCACTCACACACACAGAGTCACTCTTGTCAGCACACGAATCTTACCTGATCTTCTCCAAGCATCTTCAGTCCATCTAGTTTGTCATGCTCACTTACTGAAATCCAGAGCAATGGAAAGTTACTATTTCTCTTTTATTGTTTCATAATCTGGCAATTTAGGTTACAAGGTCATAGTTTATATCATTTAAGTTCTCTTTGCTATTTAAAAATATAGCCTGTGCATTTGTGTATCAATAGTTAGGACAGAAGATGCTCCTGTCTATACTTTCAGAAACGCTTGTAATAAATTGTAAAAGCAAGTAAAGCTTGGCAGCAAACTAAAAGTTGAACCAAACCTGATTCCAGATTTCCTTTTATTACCTCCCCCCTCCCCAAGTATGTTTTACCAGTTTAAAAGCCTACAAAGAGTGATCCATTCTTCTTGTTCACCTGTTTTCCCTGAGATAAATGGCTTCACTTCCTGCTCTTCTTTCCCCTGAAAGGAAAAGCTTTTAACAGACCTTTTCATGGGGCAGATGCCTTTTTGCTGCACCCTAATCTCCCACTCTGGTTATCATGTGGGGGACAGCGAGCAAGAACTTACCTTCTCCCTTGCTTACTACAGAGAATGTTTTGTACTGGGTTTTTTTTGGACCTGCAACTGGTTAGTTTTCTGCCGCTTGAACAGTGTCTTGTAAGTTGTGGCTTTCCTTCCCTCTCTTACCAATATCATTTAATAAAAGTCTTTTAGTCAAGGAGACTGGTGTTTGAGTGTTTGTCATAAATGTAGTCCTTTTCTTCACTTTGAACTATGCTGCTCATTAGCAGAGTGTCGGATGGATGTTCTCTTTCTCTTACAGCTACTATGAACTTTCAATAGTAACAGCAAAAGTGAACAACTCTCAGTACTAAAAGCTGCTGCTGCTGCTGAGTGTAGTATTTTACTCTCCTACTATATCTTCAAATACTTTAAATTCCTTGATGTCCCCTAGAGAAGGGCAACGAAGCTGGTGAAGGGTCTGGAGAACAAGTCTTATGAGGAGCAGCTGAGGGAACCGGGGTTGTTTAGCCTGGAGAAGAGGAGGCTGAGGGGAGACCTTATCGCTCTCTGCAACTACCTGAAAGGAGGTTGTAGCGAGGTGAGTGTTGGTCTCTTCTCCCAAGTTACTAGCGATAGGACGAGAGGAAATGGCCTCAAGTTGAATCAGGGGAGGTGTAGACTGGAGATTAGGAAAAATTTCTTTACTGAAAGAGTGGTCAGGCACTGGAACAGGCTGCCCAGGGAGGTGGTGGAGTCACTATCCCTGGAGGTGTTCAAAAAACATGTAGACATGGCACTTCAGGGCATGGTTTAGGAGGCACGGTGGTGTTGGGTTGATGGTTGGACTTGATGATCTTCGAGGTCTTTTCCAACCTTAATGATTCTGTGATTCTGTGATTCTATGCAGTAACTGGTGGTGCATCTAGCCCAGCTGTTGGTTCTCATTACTTTTGGGTAATGATGCCACCTTACTCCAATCTTAGATTGAGCCTAAGGCTAACATTTATAGCTTTTGTGTTGTTTTGTTGTTGTTTTTGGTTTTGGGATTTTTGTTGTTGGTTTTTGGTTTTTTTGTTGTTTGGTTGGTTGGGTTTTTTTTTTTTTTTTTTTTAACAGTGAGATGGTTTCTTAATTTACTGCAGTTTGAACCTTTAATACAAGAATAGGGTCAGAATAATGCAGCAGAAGATTCCCTTGTTCCGTAGCAGTATGTGCCCAGAACGCTGCATTTCCACAGGGAAAAGCTGTGAGGCATTTTTATTGCTTTAGGCA
This sequence comes from Morus bassanus, assembly GCA_031468815.1. Lineage (NCBI taxonomy): Eukaryota > Metazoa > Chordata > Aves > Suliformes > Sulidae > Morus > Morus bassanus. The sequence goes on from CM062568.1 coordinate 112,526,829, forward strand.
ATGGCTGGGTACTCTGGCAACTAGTCTACCAACTCAAATATCCCCCAATATCCATTACGTTGTAGGCATGTTTCTGGGTCAATCTGGAGTACTTATGTGATATGACAAGAAATCTTTAACCTCATTCATTCACATTCATCAATAAATTCACATTTAGCTCAGTCCTGTTGTTTGGAACATAAAGGGTATGTCCATGTTTAACAGCTCCATTGTATTGCTATAAATCCAAAATAAGTCTGAGATTCATGTTCTTTTTCCTTTCTAGAGCACTTTGGGTCACTTCTTACATGGATTCACTCTCTGCATTGTTGTTGTTACTGCTGGTTTTTGTATCCCTGCAGGCAGGCAGCCCTCCACATCTGTGGGGCCAGATCTGTAATCTGTATGAGGGAAGGAGCATCTAACCAGTGAGGAGAGTGTCTGGCCAGCAGCAGCTAGCCAGTAGGGAGGTCCATAGTCCCTGAGTCGAGAAAAATAAGGGTAATTTCCTGAAACTACAGCTAGCACTCTCTGTGGAGGAAAGAAGCCATGAGATAACAAGGCAGTAGGCCAAAAGCAGCAGGTTGAATGCAGGCTACAGAAGGATGATTGATTAAGAGCAAGCTGCCAAAAGGTGGTCACGCGCACCTCATCGCTGCTGCTGCTACAACAACAGTAGCTGTAATATGAAGCACATGTAAAGCAATGATGTGTGGTCAACACCATTACCTGTTGGGGACAGAGCTGGGGCTCCACTGGGTGAATGGGGACTCTGCCTTGGCTAACACCGGGTGGGAGCAAAATGACATGGTTTGCTTAGGAGAAGTGCATGTACGTTGTGGTGGTGGTGTGTGGAGTTACAAGGACATAGCAAGGGCAGGGACCACAGAGTGCCTCTAGCATCAGCTGTGATCCTTCCTAAAGTTGCATGGCAGGGTGTATTACCAGACAGCTAAGAAATGGTAGCAGACACGCCATAACAGACGTTACTTCTAATCTCCTCTAACCTGGTCCAGCTTCTCTAACTCAAACAGCTGAAGTTTTGGCTTTCAGAAATTGAATGCTGATCTTTTTCCAAAAAATTAATTTTGAAATTGAGGATGCAATATGTATGCTGCTGACCTGAACATATGTTACAACCTGATAATAACAGAATCATCACTCAGCATCACTTCACAAATGAGTGTACTGCTTAATCTTTCTGTGCCAAATCATGGCTTCTTTAGGACTGCCTTATCACTCTGAGGCATTGCCTCTGCCTCTGTTACCATTAACTGTCCTGGACGATTACATTCCCAGAAAAACAGCTATAGATTCACCTAGGTGAGAGGCTGAAGCTGGATGTGCAGGAGATTTGAATGGCCACATGTACTGTCACTTTTCCAGAGTAAATTTTAAGTAAATTTGACATAATCCTCTCCGAGAGCCCTTCGTGCAATGGCATACCAGTAAGAAAGTAAAAGAATAAAATAAAATCAGTCATAATTCTTTCTCCTGTGGATGGGAGTGAAAGAGACAGGGAAATTAGTAGTATTGTTTCAACTGCAAATGCTTATCAGGCACCTGGATATCAGTCACTCACATAAGAGTACAAGTAAAGTGTAATTAGGGTAATTTGAATTGCAGGAACAGAGAGCTATCTCATTCTGGTATTGTGACTTTTTTATGATATGTTAATGACATTTATAAAAGCTATATGATAGCTGAATTTTTTAATTGGTTTCTGATGCAAAGGCTTTAAATTTTAAGGTAAAATAACATTGCTGCAGTACAAATCACAGCCAGCAAAACCTGCACAGCCATGTACATAGGCACAACACTTCATCAGCAGGACAGGAAAATTCCCTGTGTGTTGTGGGGATAGGCCACCAGCCAGAGACACAAGCCCTTCCTAGCTGCTGCCTGAACATGTCTATTGGGATGATGACTAAAACCTAATCTCAAGTTCATCTCATTTAGTTGGACCCTTTCCCTTGTGCAAAAGCACCAAGTGCCTTGCACAGAAATACCTGGCACCACGGTTTAATTCATGTAGGTCTAATGGAATCTATCCTGGTTGTTTTTTGTGTGTGTGTTTTTTTTTGTAGGGTTTGTTTTTTTGTTTGTTTTTTTTTTTTTTTTTTTTGTTTGTTTGTTTGTTTTTGTTTTTTTTTTCTCAGCAAAGCTCCGTTGCCAATACAACAGGTGGAACTAAAATAGCTTGTTACAGAGTCTCTCTGAGTTGCAGTCATGGCAGTGATGGCAATGTATTTTAGAGATATCCAAAGCTAGCTTTAAATTAGCTAGCTTGGGTGTAAAAAGTAGTTTGTGGCAACAGAGCTCAGGGCAGAACAATCTTCCTGCTTCTTGGGCAGAGTATGATGATTATTATCATACTGAATATGGTTTTTACTCCTAAAAAAGATGGGAGTTACTTGTTCATTCCCCATGAACTTGCACACAACGTTGTACTCTGGTTAATTATCAACCATTTTCCTGGATGATTTGTAATTTATAATGTGGGACACTGTTCCAAGTTAAATTTAGATGTATTTTTGAGGCTTTGATTTTAAAATATGTTAATTTACAAGTGTGGATTTTTATGAGGGAAAAATCCTGGATGTCGTCTGATCTGTTGGTGGCTTAAATCTCCCAAACCACTAAGCCCCACATAATCTTAAGAGCAATAGCTCTGCATTCAATTTGCTACTTCACAAGTCAGCATCTTCCCTGAGTATTTCAGGAGGAATTATTTTAATGTCAGCTAACATGGGATTGCTGTATGTGTAATCCCCAATCAGTAAACCCCATATATCTACACACACATGCACAGCATACATTCGTTAGTGACATATCACAATGGATATAAAGTTCACAAGATTTTTCAGCAGTATTCTAACAGGTTGTTGTCATCTTTGGATCATCCCATTCTCACAAAATCTATTAGATTGCCTAGTGCTCACCTTGTGATGCTCTATTAGTCAAAACATCTCTTTGCCCATATATTCAAATGAACTGTAGAGGTTATTAACTTGCCCTTGGCAAAAAGATTTAGTTTTCTAGGGCAAACGCTTTTATAAATTCTGTGTGTGACAGTTTTATTACATATTGTAAATAGAATACCCTGCCAGATTTTTATGACAGCCATCACTAAGTCATTCAGACCTTATTACTTTTCAACCCTTCACATACCTTGAATTTTGTTTTTTTTTTTTTTTTTTTAAACTTTAACAGGCCTTGCTTTGGTCAGTGTACTTTTCTTACTTCTATAGCCAATTTTGTTTACAAACCATGACTATTTAAAACATTTTGTTTTAAGCCAAACATTTTATCTTGCAGAAAATCAAGGTTGTATTTTAATTTGGCTCACACACACATTAATTTGCACGTTCTGCATTTATAGTGATAGACTCATTTAAGCTTGTACAGTCTCTGCTAGCAGTTAATATAATAGTTTCTGTGCTCAGCTGCATACTTATCCTGGGTCCCACTATCTCAAACTGAATGAGTATTCTGCTGAAGGAATGCTGTTATTGACTTAATTTTACATTTTGTATTTCAAAACAATGTATGTATTGTGAAAAGAAAAGAAAAAGCACACAAGCCATGCTGGCGTTAAAACCTACTCAGACATATCTAGTTATTCCATATTTTATCAACTCATTTCTCTGATTCTAAGGATGCTTTCCAAGAATGAAAAAGAGTTGTTGAAGAGATTTTAATTAGATATGTAGTTTATTAGGAATGGAAATCTCACGTGTGCTAGGCGAACACAGGTGATAAAAACAACAGTTCCTATTTTAGTTTTGTTTCCTGTTGAGAAGACAAACATAACAGGAGGAGGCATGAGACTGGCTTTGGTAAAGATATAGTAAAAGTGAAGAGTAATGATTTTCAAAAGTATGTAAGGGACACAAAAGACTAAGTTCCTGAAATTTATGATCCTTTTGATACTCTGACACTTTTGAAATGTTACCTTCAATAGTAATTTAAAATACAGCAAGGCTCCATGGCTGGAGAGTCTATGGGCAAGGGGGCCAAGCCGCCAGGAAAGGGACGTTTTGCTGCCTGGGAATTTAACTGAGCTGTCAGCCTTGAGGCTGAGGAGTGCAGGAGCCCTTTGCCTCCCTCCCTGCTCCCCTCTGGCCATAGACCTTGGGACAAGCCTCTTCTCTTGTGCCTTGATAAACCAAGTCTTAACCCTCCCTGGGGATGTCATATGAGGACAGATTGGAGGTGCGGTTCACACAGTCATTAATTAGGCAAAAACGTGAACACTTTGATGGAGCTTCCATTTCCTGAAGGTGATAGGAAGGTGGTGTGATGGGCTGTGAAAGCAGGAAGGATTCAAGTCCCTTCTGGATTTCTGCTGCTGCCAGATAGGATGTCTTCTTACAACCTGCAGTTCTGATGAATCAGAAAAAAAAAATCCTTTTAACAGAGAATTTTGAATTGGCTATAATGAGGCCTTATTTGGAAATTCACTGTATGTCACTCCTTTCTCTTCATATTTCTGCAAGTATCTGAACCCAGATCCATTAAAGGAAAGAATCAGGTGTTTTGCAGTTTTGAAGTTGTATGTTTTGCTGTCTAGGCAACTTACAGTAGTTAGGTCACATTATGATAATTAGCCTATTTATAAGTTAGCTAACGGAGTTCTTTGTTTTAAGCACTATAAATTCTAAAATTAGTGAATAAAGTTAGAAGCCCATTTTCAGATGCATTTAAATGAAAGGTGCTATATAACTTTAAAGCTCTTATAAATGATTGAAAGATGTTTTCACAACTGCTGCTAGATTGCATGGGAGTGTGGAATAGCATTTCAAAAGATTTCAAAATTAATGTGGCTGTGGGTGCACTCTGGAGAACTGCTGAACCTTCACTACAGCTTCCTTTCTGCCTGCTGCTGACTATTGCAGTGTTTCAGTAATCAGGTACTTATTTTCATGCTAACTTCCTTCGCTTCCAGTCCTGAATCTTCCAGCCCCTCTAAAAAGGCATTGCGTTCTTTCTTTTTTTTTTAAATATATATATATATATACACACACACACAAACTTTTTCTTTTATTTCCATTTGATAACAATAGATTCTAAGTCATCTTTATGGTTAGGGTTGGGGATCTAGGTGGACCTGTATTAAGTGCAAAGTCCCACGAATAATAGGTTTATAAAACTGCTCTTGAAAACAAAACCAGACTTGACTTCTATATTATTACATGTTAGGATTTGCTAGTTATATTGTCATGGTAAAGATTACATTGTCCATTGCATTAAAAACAGTGATTCAGGCTCCTTATTTATGTACAAATTGTACAACACGTTCTTCCGATAATGGTGGTATTTGATTTTAAAAAAAATTGCTAAGGATGCATTTGCTGCTGACTCTTTTAATTACATTGACCTAACATTTACTTTTAAATAACCACTTTAAGAGATTTTTGCCATCTGTCAGACTGTTTTTAGTTGGTTTTGAAATGTTGTTACTAGTGGAGAGAGAGATGCAGGTTCTTTAATGTCTCCTCACAGTTAGAGCTAATGGAAATCTTGCATTTGTGCTTAATGCAAAGTACTGGCTTTAAATAATTAACTCTCTCTGGACATTGTGTAGGTGATAGATATCAGTCTTTTCTGCCTAAAAAGTTGCTTCAAAGCTGCTGTAGAAGGAAAAGAAAAAGAAGTTTTTGAAAGATGTTCTAAGACTAGGGAACAGATTTCAGCAAGAATTCTCCCTATAATAACCCAGGAGTCTCATTTGTCAAAATCTTATTTTTTAAAAAGGACTCTTGAAAACAGTAATTAGCAGAGAACTCAAAAAGTATCTTGCACTTAGTCCTTCGGTTCTCATTGGCTTTTCTTTGTGGTGTGTCTCTCCTTCTGTTGGGCCTGTCTGCATCATTCTTATACCAAGGAAAGGATGAGAGAATGAGATCAAAGAATAAGCACCAAGAAACAAAATTAATTATGTAACCTACACTTTGAAAGCTAAAGTTTTATTTCATTAACTCTTCCGGTGAGTATATTTTTCTTTCCTTTACATTTCTAGCATTGTGATACCTCAGGGTGAACTCAATAGAATTGTTACATTGTTTAATGTAATAAGATGTGACATGATGCAACTTGATATAGTGCCTGAAAATAATAAGGTACAATGCATTGCAGAAGGCATTTGAAAATTCTGAGCACTGCAGGTAGAAAATAGCCAATTTGAAATCTGGCACACACATATCTTCATTTTTATACCCTAATTATGCTATAAACAAACTCAATTCACTATAGCACTTTGAAGTAGTTGGCAATTATTCTTTTCAGACTAAAGATTACCTTAGGCAGCAAGAAATTCACTTCTTCATACATCAACATGTTATTGTGTTAATGTGCCTATTATTGTACCATTTTGATTGACAATGCTAATTACGATTGTTCTTGAACTTAATGTGATTTTCTGGCTGACAGTGACCGTTTAATAAATGGGAACAACTTTACTACAAGAGCTATAAGTGTTTAAACGTGAGCTGCTCTTCCTTTTCAGAAAATCCAAACATTATTTCTCTGGAAGAAAGTCATACCTCATTATACCTTTAATGCCATTCTGGAGGGTATGGTTATCCTCAGATAATCACACTGGTGGGGAATTAAAGGCAATTTGTTAAAAATAATGCACAAGAAAATTGAAAAGTTCATAAATAAGAAGTCATGGGACATAGTTAAAACTCTTTCTTTGGAATCTGTTAATTTTAATTTAAAAAAAACCCAGTTGTAGTTTAATTGCAGTAAGCGATGTGACTGAAAGTTGGGATAATTCATGCATAACTGAATCTTTTTATTCTGCTGAATAGAAAAGTATTCACTGGTTCAAAGGAAAGAAAGAGCAGTTGATAATCCAACCTACCTGGAAGCAAAACTAATGAGCGTCTGTGTAAAATCAGTGTAGACAAGTAATACTTTTGTAAGAGAGGGATTCAGCTGTGTGAAGTGATTTGCTGTTGCTATTTATAAAGATGAAGTTGTGCTTAGCCCATTGTTGAGAAAGTCATCATCAATGTTTGTATTAATTATTTTACTATGGTAGATTAAATTATGGCATTTGACCTTTGTGAGGGTAGGAAGGGTCCTCTGGAGTTACGTTGTGCTCTTTGAAATCGGAGCGATACTGCCCTAATTAAACTCGCAGGAAGTATCTTTCCAATCTCATTTAGCATTATTATTTCAGTGTCCCCCTTAACCCATAGGATAATTAATTAGCATTAGGAGCCATATGCTCACATTGTTCGTTCAGCCCTCTGAACAACGCTTGTGCTTTTTTGTAGGGTTTAGCAGTGTTGTATCATATCCAGCTGTCCAGAGAAACAGTACTGGTCTCCTGCCGAGGGCCGTGCCACCCCTCCAGAAGCCTGTGGCTCCGTGGGGGGATGCAGTGGGGATGCCTGCTTGGAGGGCTGCATCTTTCTGCCAGGGGGTATATTAGTCCAGGGTAAATAATTGTAATAAGAAATGCAGTTAACCCCTTGTAGGTAAGAAAAAAAGAGGTAGGAAGTATAAACGGAAAATAACAATAACTTTGAGGGTGGGCAAGACAGACTGGTATGCGTCTGGCATTGGAAAGACAGTGCCAAGCAAGAAGTTTTGTCAGAAAACAGGGCCAAAAGGGTAGCGGGGTTTGAGGACAGAAGGAAATGGTACAAGTGTAGAGAAGGCAAAAAGCAGACTGTCCTGCTAAAACCAGCTTGGGAGCTGCTGCCTTGTGATCACGGAGACTTGCACAGAGCAGTTCAGCCTGCTGGAGATCTGAGTAGTGCCCCAGCGGGGTCTTCCTCTCACCGTTGATTACAAAAGGAAATTTGGGCTACCAGGGTCCTCATTTAGACCTCTCATGTAAATGTTGAAAACTGCTGGGGTTTTGGGGTGGAGTCTTTTTCTTTCTGGTTTCACTGCTGCTTTGTACAATATAGCACCAGTCTGCACTGCTAAACTGCGATTACTGTTGTAAGTATAAATAATAATGAGTCCTGCTGTTATTTGAAATATATTGCAAACAAACTAAGGGTTCCAGATTTTTCTTGATAGGAAAACATGCACATTAATCCCCTGCATACGAATAGAAAAAAAAACACTTTTTAAAAATAAATTAATCTATGTTTAAAATAAACTATGTTGTACCCCAGCAAGATTTTGCTACCGGCAGAAGCAAGATATCTGGACACTTGTGGGATATTTTTAATTTTCCTTTATTAGAAATTTTCAGTTTAATAACGGGTATCAGTGCTAAATGAATGCAATGCCATTAAGTCTTGGTTATATTCACTATTAGCTGCATTTATTGCTACTGTTCTTTTCAGATTTGATTGTGAGTGGCTACCTCCTGGGACAGATGGCTTGGTATCAGCTAGCGCTGACTGCAGAGGAATTAAGGATTTCCAAATCTAACCTGGTGAAAGCCTTCACTTTGCTTTGCCTGGCTTAAATTCCCTGCTCATATTTTTGCCTGGGACTCTTGTCATGAGCGAGTGCTTAGATCAGCAGCCAGATCTCACTCTCAGTACCTTCTCCCGTGGCACCCATGCTGTCGCATTTGGTTGTTCTCTTCTGCTGCTGCCCATGAGCGCAGCCCTGGTAGGGTCAACTGGGAGCACATCCAAGCCTGTTACGGCTCATTGCCCTCAGTACTGCTCGGCGAGAAGGGAAGGGATGGAGCAGGACAGCTGTTAGCTTCCTTGCTTTGCAGTATTCCCCTGAACTATCAAAGCTCGAAAAACCCAATTTCTTTTCTTGCCTTTTAACACAGAAGATTAGCATTAAATTAGGCAGTTAAGGCCTAGTATTCTTGTGGGCTTTTAAGGAATATTCACTTAAATATGCGTTCATTTTCAGACATATAGGGAAGTCGAATATTAGTGTGTGTCGCTATACGCAAGTGCATTATGTTTGTCAGTCATCAGAATACTTGTACTGTAGAATATTTGAACTTTTAGTCTAAATGAAATTAATTCCTCTCCTCCCCTCAGAAAAGGAAAAAAAGGGAAAGAAAATAAAGATGAAAAGTCTAGATGAGGATCCATAAGATGCCTCTGTGTGTGATTTTGCTAATATATATATAAAAGTTAATTTAATCTTTGATAAGTGAGAAGATTTTTAATACCCCAAAAATTCTCTAATTGACTAACATGAAAACCTGATCTTATATATAATAAATGTATAAAGTCATATTTGATCAGTTATAATTAAAATATAGAAATGTTTTTTGAAATTCCTCTACTTTAAATATGAATAAAAAACTCTTGACTGGATAGAACAGTTGATGCCTGACAACAATTTATCTGGTCTATCATACCTGTTTACTCCAAACTAAACCTTACAATATTTCAGCCTTGGACTACTATTTAAAGATCTCCAGGGAAGTGAAGGTGTCCATGTACTCTGTTGTGACTTCTTTCTGTGTTTTTCTAGAGGCCCATCAACAATCATGTTCTTCTCCACCCTGCTGTTTTGGAGAAGGTGATGGAAAACATTGGTTTATTTGGGAGGGGAGATGTAGGAAAACACATGGGTGTGCACAGTAATCCATCCCACAGCCCAGTGATGGAATTACTCTGCCATCCTCATAATTTCCTTCTGACTTTAAATTGCTGTCATATCCAGTTTTAGACAATAAAATGGTACTGTATACATGATCAGCTAGTGCCAAAGTTAAGCAGTACCTACAGTGTGTCTTTCTACAATCACACTCTGCTCCTCACCAGTGTATGTAGACACTGTTTTAGTCACAGTATTCACTCTCCTGTGTGCATATCCTCATTGATGGCACATGTCCTGTCATATCCAAAGCTAAAAAAAAAAAAAAAAAAAAAGACAACTGGTGTTAAACTTTCATATTGCAGTTTTCCCTATCTAGGTGCTTTACTCCAAGACCTCAGCTTTGCCAGCCCAGTTGAATGCTTTTTAATCTAAAGAAGATTTTTACAGTGTTCTTTTATAAGACAGATTGATCTAGACCAGGGGTAACTCAGGTCTTTGTCCAACAGCAGCTGAAACAGTAGAACAATTGTGAAACTGATAAATGCAATAAAGCATTTAAGAGTGGAACTAGGTATTAGTCAAGAATGCCTGTGACACTTTAAACATTTACTTTTTAATTTACACTGGAGTATTTCTTTGCTTAGATATTGTCTCATGCTCTTTGCTAGCATAATTCTTATGAAAGGTAATAGGAAGTAAGATAACACTATTTTACAAATGGAGATCTGAGATCTTAGATTACTTTGTTTTTCAGAAGAAAAGTTCAATTTGCAGTTGGAGGGATGGGAGGTTTGGTGCAGTGTGAAAGGAACAGTGTGCTGCCATGTACGACCTCAATCCTCCCCAGCTAAATCTTAACTCGCTAGTTATGTAGAGGAGGGTTTGTTGAAGTTTCTAAAAAGCAGGACCTTTCTGCTTTCTGGGTTGTGATAAACCATAAGGTATTAAACTGAAAGGTGACCATTTGAGCAGGGCAGGGCAAGCACAGCTCCGTTGCCCCTGGGAAGAGGAGCGGCCCCCTCCCTGCGGCGGCGTGAGGGGATGCAGTGATCACCTCTCCTTGCTGCCTCCTGCTGCCCCTTCTTGCAGGTCTTGAGGGTTCCTGGAGAGAAGTTCTGATGCTGCACAGCTACCTGCAATAGCTGCCTTGTGAGTATTTGTGTGAGAGGATACAGAGGAGAAAATAAGGCTTTACTTGCCATGTGTTCCTGGTATATCTGTAACCATGGGAGATTTTTTTCTGGTAAAATTAACTCCTCCTATATTGTTATTTTAAATTTTTTAAATTTACCCAAAAACAAGCCCTAGAATGGAAAAGTCTGAACTACCACTAAAAAACAGTATTTGTATAGTATTTTCTTGGAAACAGTTGAACCAAACACCAGTTAGGTCCTTTTTCATGTGGCTGGTATTTCAGATAAGAACATCTACTCACAAATAACCACAACTGCTGTGAGGGATGATTCTGAAAGTCCCTTCTAGCCTTAAAATCTATTCCTTGGAATAATCAGCATATGGGCCCTTTTAAGCCTGTAGGATTGCTGCAACTTGCATATTTTAAAAATGTTGATAATATATACTGTAGTATGATGATACCAAAGACTTGGATTATCCATTTTGAAAGGTTTTGTATTGTTTGAACACTGCAAGCTTCTCTAAGTATTCCTGAAATTAGGGCACTCTGCTGTGTGTTGGATGAGTTAGGAACATCATTATATCTCACGTTCTGGGCTGAACTAAAGCTTGTGTCCTAAAACAGGTCACCTCCAGTAGTGAATATGAACTAACTCTTAAACCATTCATTATAGACCTGACAGTCTGATTTGCATTTATCATGTACTTGTTAATCTGTGTCCTTAAATCAAAGTTGTGTATGGCTTTGAGCAAAATGGATTGCAGCTAATGAGAGAGATTGATTTCTAAAAATCCTCCTCTAAATCACAGGTTTGGCTACAAACTTCCCAAGTCTCCAAGCTCAGTTTGTGTCTCTACTGCTTGTTTGTGAACTGCCCAGTTTTCGTTCACATGTTGTGAGAATGAAGCCTTAAGGGATTAGAAATTGTGCAGGTACTTCAGTGATAAAAGCTATATAAGTATGTAGATATTTTAACATATGCAGTAAAACGACATCTACTATTACAGTGATATGAGTTAAGAGCAAAAATCTGACAAGGTTTTTGGTCTTTTTAAAGTATTTCTACCATTATCTTAATGCAAACCTACAGGAAACATCTGCTTACAGTTTGCATTTTATTCAGTCTACATCATTACCTGTTTTCTGAAGCAGCCACATGGTAGTGTTATTTTATTTATATACAGGTAATCCAGACTTTGCCTTTGGAAGTATTACAGGTATAGCATAAGAGTTTGTTTGTTATTATCTCAGACCGGCATGCAGTCTGCTCTACAATATGATGTGTGGGTTTGTTGTTTTTTGGTTTGTTTTTTTTTTCCCATGGAAAGTGGAATCATCATTTTAAAAATTTAGTCATGTCATTTTACAGTGCTGTCCGTACTTTGATGTATAGTAATAATCTCTTGTAAAGGATTATTGCTAATGCTGACAAGTTAGCAGAATGCCATGTTGTAACTATCAATTCTGGTTGGCAGGGATATTGATCAATGTTTCTGCTAATTTCACTTGTGCTTACTTTGAAAAGGAGAAGCCTAGGGACTTACCTAGAATTGCCTACTTGTTGCCTCATACTTGATCAGTGAAATCCTATTCCTCACAGAAAATACAAGTTTTAAGGTTTTTTTTATACACCATGAAGGGCACTAGAACAGAAATGAAAATCTCATCTACAGTGTGTAGGTCTCACAGTTTGAGTAGATACTTTGCAGATCCCACTCATGAACATGTCTGAAACTGTTCCAAGCCATGGGTCTGACTGCCGGTGCAAGGGAACATGTTTGTTTTTTTCTCCTCAGTCTAAAACTGACACCTGAATTGACTCCCATGTATGCACCTGAGTTAGATGTCCTTCTCTGCTCAGCAAACAGGTACCGTGGCAGTAGGAGCTCTCTCACCACATCTGGACTTCAGATTCTGTGAGAGACTGACCCATTGATGAAGAAGCTTAAGATGATGTTAAAAGCATTGTATCAAGAAATCCCATGGAGCTGTGATCTGCTCATGAATACTCCATGGACCAGATAAAGCCCAGTTATCCATTGCAATTCATTTTCTGAACTCTATTAATCATAAACTTAATTTTGGTTTATAATTTAACGATCTGATTTGCTCTAGATTATTAGGGTTTGAAGGTCAAGCCAGATGTCATTTGAAAGTAGTTTTCCCTTGATTTGCAATCGGATTTCTAAATTGACCTGCAACCTTGCTGACATATAATGTTAATGAACTACACATGGCTTGCATATACAGAGATGCAAATAAAGAGTTTTTTACAATTTTGCTAGAATCAGTATTTTATCTTAAATTCTTTTTGACATTTAACTTTGACGAGACTTATACATGTGTACCTGTGGGGGAAATTATGTCTTTTCATTTATAAATAGCTCTAATCACAGAACATCTCTGATTTGAGAAACTGATAAAATAACAGAGGAATAAATAACCAACTGAACCAATGCAGGGCTGAGGAATGTTACCTGTATTTTCTTAGTCCTGTGCCAGCTGCTTGAGGTAGGTAGTACCGGGTCTCTGTCATCTGATATTGTTATAGTGAAGAAAGGTATTTTAGCGAAGAAACCCAGTGCAAGATTAAAAACATTTAAGTATTCTGCCTACGTACTGAAATGCATTTAATAAATAGGTATTAAAAAAAAACCAAAACAGTATTATTCATGGATTTCACAGGATCAGTTCAGAAATCATATAGTCGTTCAATGAGCTGTAAAAGGAACAGAGGTTATTGAGGAACACTGTTATAATTCAAACTTACTGCATGTAATCACAATGTAGATGTGAATCCTCCAAGTCTATAAGTATATAAGGAATTATTGGCAAAGCTAATAATTGTTTCCTATAGTTCTTAAACTCTATTTTTCTACTTTTTTTGGAATTACTTAAAGTTGCAGAAGATGTATTAAAAAAACCCCACCCTCTGCCAGCTGCACAAAGAGGTCAGAAATAGTATATAATTATTGCTGAGTTAATTGCTGGGTGCTAACATACATACAGACATACAGTATTCAACTCAGTCATTATCACAATAGTGGACAATTAGGGCAAATTCAGTGACAGATAAAATGCAAATAGAATTTTTAAGCATAGTACTCTACTGGCTTTTAATTTTTTAAATAATCTTTGAAAAATTGTCACTTCTATCTTTAGCCTTACAGATGTATTTTAAAAGGGTGGCTAAGTCAGAATAGCAGTTGCAAATTCCTTTTGGAAGATTGTGCTCAAACTCAAAACTATTTTTTGTAAAATTAAAGCTTGTCTTTTCCTTCTAGTATTTCTGAATATATGAAATGAAAACTAGATCCGTAACAAATACATATTATATAACTAAAATAACCTTTACTGTAGGTGGAACATATTTCTCAATATCAGCCTGATTTAGTCCCCATTTAATTTTATTAAATTAATCCACTTTCATTTTTTCAGAAGTGTGTTTAGGCAAAGACAAATTCTTTTTTTTCCCTGATGTTTGGATTATTTTTTGAAACACAAAGATGAGCTTAGAAAGCAGAAGTTTGCTTTGGATAACGTGTTCTGCTGTTTAGTTCCTGACTTCAAACTATCTTCCTGAAATACTAATTTTGGTAAAATATGTGATCCTTTAATAAAAATTATGTCTTTTTATATTTGGGGGAAAGAAGATTAATTTCAGAATTATATATTTTCAAAATTATATAATTTCCTATGTTTCAATGTCTTAAAAGACGGAGGAGGATGTATGAGAAGGTAACACAATTAGAAGAAATCTATAGCAAGTCTGTTCACTTCATGAAGCTTAAGGGTATGATGTTTCCTCTCAAACTTTAAAAATTTACTGTCGCAACATAGCAATGGTATGAAACGTCAATAAGTCTGACTCTACTTTTTATTTATGAAAGTTGTTAAAGAAATGTCAGGATGATGGAAAATAATTCTCTCTGTGCATATTTGGATATGTGTTTCTGATGGTCTTGTGTCCTGAAGGAACAAGAATGTGGAGCTTCAGGGTTTCGATGCAGAAGCAGCACTGGCCAGTTATACTTAAGTTTAAAAGACATTATAGCTCTACAGGTATATTCCATTTTGGGGTTTAATTATGCATATTGGGTTTTTCTTAGAGCTTTAAAAAGTCAAAGAACTCACAGGCAGCTAAAATCACCCGAAAGCTATTTCCACGGTGTGTATATGTGTATGCGTATATTAAGGAGTGAGAAATCTTTTTAATTGTCTTTTGTAGAGAAGAAACAGAAAAGTCAGAAAAATAAAAGTTGAGGTTATATTTAAAAGTTGAGGTTATATTGAAAAGTCAAAGATAGGTAAGGACAAATTTTGCTTCCTCAGACACATCTGTATATGCATTTAAGCACAGGAACTTTACTGGGACCTACTTAAAGGAGTCCGTTGATCGCATACACAGACACAAACCCCTTCCCAACACTTGATTTTCCCTTGCTTTACAAATCAGAGGCAATACCTCTTAAAAGTCTTCTACAAACTTCTGGTTGTTTATCAAAGTTTATGATTTATTTTTCACTCAATACTGTGGATGTGATTTATTGCCTGTTTCACAGAGGGAATGAGACTTAAATTGCTAAAGGCAGATGTGGGGAAAGCTGGGAGCAAGCACATGACGATTGATTTCAGGGATATAGGGAAGCTTTATGCGGGCCATATCTAATAAGGCTAACTCTACTTGGACAAGAAAAAATGCTTTTTTTCAATATGAGCTCAGATGGATGAACTTTGAATTGTTCAATTAGTAGTGAAAATGACACTGAGTTTTAAGCTGAAGGTTGTGGGATTGATCTAAATTTCATGGAAGTCAGCGAGGGTATGCTACTTGCTTTCATAGATTTCATGTGGTTTTCAAGGCTGTCAGCCAGAACAATGATTTGGAGCTCCCGGCAGAAGGTGAAGGAAAGGCTGAAGAGACTGAATGAATAGGTGCAATTCACCCAACCTCTCAGAGGAAGAGCAGGGCCTACCTCTGCCTAAATCTGACATCAGGTCACCTGTACAGCTGTTCCCATTAAATGCACATGCAGGTATGACCTGATGATTTTGACTGACCAGAATCTTTAGAAGAGTTTCAGCTCAGCATTTCTGACTTTATACTGCTGTTCATAATACAGTGTAAAAGGGAGAGGCATGCTGGCATGGTGCTGTAGGGTCCAGTACCGAATTAGAACATCCTTTATATCCTGTTGTAGGCCTGCACAAAGGAGAGCTTCTACAGATGTCAGGATTCAACTCACAGTGTAAAATTGCTCCAATTCACCTTGATGCATGTGTGATGAAAGGTCTGATCATGTCAGCATTCCTGTGTTTTTGTGGTTTTTGTTTGGTGGCTGTCAGGACTGGCAGATGTACTGCAGAAGGCACAGGCTTTGCGTCACAACCTTGGTATTGCAACTTTTAGAGGCTTCTGGTACTCAGAGATAGGTCTGTAGTGAAAGCTCATTTCTCTGATACAAGAAAACTGCTAGTCATTTGCACTGTATGTGTTAGGGCACTGCATCTCTCACTTTTAAGGTAGTTTATTCCCTTTAGGTATATCTGTCGTGTGTTGTTTGAAGCCAGAGCAACCACGTCTGTGTAGGGCAGAATTTTCCGTGCTGAGGGAAAGAGCGGAATTATTAGCTGTTAAAGGTATAGGTGATGACCTTATTTAAAATCAGTGTACCAGGAAAAGGTACTGAAGTAATTGCATTTATTCATGTAATTTAGGTGCCTTAACAAAATATTTACATGTATGCAAATTCCCAGTTGTTTCATTCAACCTTTGAGCAAGGCATGTTCAGCGTAGATTTGACACCCTCTGTCATAGGTGTGCAATGTGTGCACACTTGTTTGAACACCTGAGCCTTGGAGACAAGCTTGTTCTGCTTCCTTGGGTGGTGGTCTGCTGCTGTGCCAGCTTGTCTTATGAAGCTGCTATGTGTTACAGTGCCATGATAAATTACAGCCCTCGCTGATTATCTGCTGTCATCTGGTCCCTGGTCACAGGAGTGAAACCAATGAAAGATCACATTTCTTCCTACTGTGATGCTATAACACAAACTTACAATGTTGTAGACAAAAACTTTATTATAAATTGTTTCATTTAGCAATGCTTATAATGCCACCTCTACTGAGCCTGCAGCACAGGACAGGTAGAGAAGGATAACTCAACTTTAATTTTGCTCCATGTATTCAACCCTCTAACAGCAACAATGTTTTGCCTCCTTGTCTGATTTCTTTGTCTAACATGCGCCAGTTTTGTACAATTCGTCTGAAAGCCACTTTCAGTCAAACGTTTATATAGTTGTTTAGTAATGCTAATTGTTTGAAGGAAAAATTGTCCTTATGTGCTGAATGAGAGTGGAAGGCCGTTAACTATAATGACAAAAAGCCATCATAAGAAGAGGTTATGCTTTTGTTACAAAACCATGCTGGAAGTGTGGCCTCGGTCCAAAGTGGGATACTCAAAGTGGGACAATGGTGTGGAAGGGTGGGGTTGGGGATAAGCTTATCTTGGAAGGACGTACATATAAATTTTTCTCAAATCATGAATAATAAGTTATATTTTCTAACATAGAACAGACTGAGGCTAGGATTAGAGCCTTGCTAAGTTCTTTTGCCTTGTGAATCGGCACCATTAATAAAGATTTCTGCAGGTCAAATGATGCCCTTATTTATACCTGTGCAACATCATTGTGTGTACCCTCTGGCCTTGGTTATAGTCCAGTGGGGTTGCTCAGGGTAAAAATTACTTTGGCTCTGACATTGGAATGTAATTATCAAACAGCGCCTGATGTGTGAGCTACATTCGAATGCAGTCTGGTTTGTTTTGCTAGTATGGGCTCTGCAGTGTTAATAGAAGTAAAAAAAAAAAAAAAAAAAAGTCATTGAATGAATGAACTCAGGATTGCCAGTGATGGCTGTGGCACATGAGGTGTCTTGCAGTAGTTGTGTCTATGTTTTATCTATGAACATTTGATGCAGTTCTGCCGCTCAGCGCAGAAGCTCCCTGCCTGGCAGGCTGTCTCCCAACAAAAGCAAGACCGAACCCAACATATGTGGGTAACGTGGATTGTCAGACAGTTTGGGTTTGTCTCCTACTGAAACACAGTTGGGCAAATGTAGCCTATGATTGCTGAAGTGTAAATATTTTACAACACCAGAACACTGTAAAAATGGCTTTTTGGCCTTATTTTACAGAATAGATATAGATGTATTTCTCAATATCTGTATCTGTAATAAAAATGGAAAAAAGAAAGAATGAATACAGAACTTGAACATATCTTTAATCAGCAATTGGTTTTGCACTGTTGTAAACAAAAATAGTTTGAAAACATAAATTGCAATTAAACCTAAATGCATTATAAATACAACAGCAGATATTTGCTTAGCAGGAGTTTGTGTAGTGTTTGTCTCGGTATTTCAGACAAATGCTGATTGTATAATACTTGCTGTCTCTGAAAGACACTCATAGATCATTAGAGTTAGAAAAATCCTTGGTTTTGGCGTTATGTTCAGAAAATTTAACAAAGGATGGAAGCAGGTGTGCCACAGTTGCTATTTTCTGCTATGTAGATGTTTGTTCTGAACTTGAATGTGGTGAGCAAACAACCCAACCAAGCCAGCCAAGCCTTCTTCCTTCTTTTGCAAATGGTTTTCAAATCTGGAGCTCTGCAGAAAAATCACTCCAGTATTTAAAGCTGCAGGTTTATGAGCAGTGTAGCATTTTGGCATGGCTTTCGTACTGACACATTATGCCCTTGCCTGGTAAGTGTTGGTACTTTTGATTTGTATCTGGAATCCCAGCTGACAAATGAGATTCTTCACTTGAGCACTTCAGAAGTCAAAAGCAGAAGTGTAGAGTCACTGGTACATCTTTTGTGTTGAACGTGTCCTCAGGGAAACTTCAATACCACATAAAAAGCAACCCAAGCTAATATCTTTAATAACTGCAATTAGTCAGAGTTTCATTGTTGCAAGTCACCTGAAACGTGACACCTTCAGCAAAACTGGAGGCATCCCAAACATAAAACCTACTGGATCAATATTTGTTTAGAGAAAGCACATGTATCTCTTGTCACCAGCAGTATTTCCTGAATCACCTCTGCTACATCTTGGTCCTCCTTTCTTTCTGATCTGAAATTTCAGACACTATCTTATTCCGTTTTCCAATAAAACTTGTCTTCTCCCAGCATATTTATTATATGGAGATGCCAAATAGTCTATGATTTAGCTTGTCTTTTCCACCTTTAATTTCTGTAGATTACATCTGGAGATACTTGATTGACTGATGCTGGTCGATTCTTCCTAATGGGGCTACTGGGCATTGCAATACCAAAGCGCTTCAAAAATTAATTGGAAGCAGGAGGAGAGGAACAGCTCAGTACTTTGTGGCTTTAAAATTGTGCATAGTAAAACTTAAAGTGAATAGGTCTGAAATAATTCCCCAAGAGGCAAAAAACTGGGAAACACACAAAATGCTTTGAGGATCTCAGATTTAAAGATCTATTTTAAAATGAAATGCAAGTTTGACTTATTTTTTTCCTGTAAGCGATAATCAAAATTTGTTTATTGACAAATCAAAGCCTTTAAGTCATGGTAGGCAGGTTATGATTCCCATATGAATGAACTGGTACTTTTCAGCTTTGCTATCTTCTCTTCATAGCTATTAGAAATAGGCCCACAAGAAAAAAAAAAGTATTTTCAAAGTTTAACTATTGCTCTACTTACACTTTGTGAAAATATATCCTGGTATCTTCTCTACCTGCAAGTTGCTTTGCCCTCAATTATTCTGTTTTCTTTTTTTCCCCTTCTGTTGGAGAGGTAGCGTGTACCAATTTTTCCAGAATATTCATAGTTGTGTTTTGGATAAAGGTTCTATTTTTGGATAGGAAATAGAACAAAATAGGATACAGTGTGGAAAAATATTGGGATTTTTCCACACTAGAAAAGAGGTAAATAAGGCCAGAATTGTTTGCTTTTTTTCTTTCTCATCAAAAACACAGAAATGTATTTTCACTGTGAAATGTCTCATTAGTGGTTTTACATCCTCTTGTGATTTATGACTTCATATAGTATTTTTCTTACCAAAGCTGCTTCTTGGGAAACAACACACGTACGTTGTTTAAAAACTAGTGTTATTGGTAAATACATAATATTTATTACCTATTGCTACATATGATTATTCATATTTTAATATATTACTGTTTAGCTGTATGTATAATTTGTTACATATAGACAGCATTATTAGATAGATGCTGTTTAGAAATCACATTTCAAAATAACAGTATAGCATTAACAGTGCTGAAATTTAGAATCTGTGTGTAATGTAGTGGATAAGATTATTCAAGTTAATTAGTTTACTAAAAACACTGAAAAAATTAAAAGCTGGTTTTCTCACATTTTTTACCAAATATTTAAGCAGTTCATGGTTGCCTACAAACTCCATCAAGCAAGTGTATACTTTTTAAACTTAAACAATGTGTGATTACAGTCCGGAATAATTAGTAAATTCAAAGTGAATTATCATTCTTATTATACTTAAATGTAATCCTCAGATGAAACCTGACTGATGAGTACAAAATAATATGAAATAAATTTCGTGCACTTTTTCATTCTACGTAATACAATCTGCAGGGTATCCAAAAGACCTTAGAGCTCTAAGCATAAAGAAGAAAAAAAAAAAAAACCTTGGTCTAGAAAGTTGAGTCTTGGACTTACTGTCCTTGTTTTATTGATGTGTTTCTTCTACTGCACTAAAACTGGTGTATTGCTATACATCAAGCTTTCATGCTGTCTTATACAGAAACCAGCTACTAATTAGTTATGATGAAAAGAGAGACCCTTCTGTGGGTCTTTATTACCAGTGGAAGCCAAAATGAACATAGTATTTGGGGACTGGCATGCAATGATTGTCAGAACGTCATCTTATTTGGTTATATTCATGTAGAGGAAATATAAATGGTTTTTCAGAATACCTGTAGTGGAAGTGCAGATTGCACACTGGGCAAGCACTGGTTTCTTAATCCTTGGAAATCACATGAACTGGAAGGAATTTCAACTAGATTTTTGAATTCAGGCTACGTATTTATTTGGCAATGTATTGTATTACAAGCATCCAAAAATGTTGTTCCCATTGGTGTCTGTGGCTAACAGAAATCCCCAGGAGGTTTCCACAGATATTTAGAATGCCCTAAGCTGAAAGTATTTAAAATCAAAACAATTTTCATGCCTTAAAAGAACTGAATTAATTATGGCTTAGGGCAACTTGTGCCTCTGTATATGGTGAGGTAGACAGTGGAAAAATATTCTTCATGCCTACAATGCAGGATGCGATATTTCCATCTTGTGGTGTTTATTGTTGATTATATTCCTTTTGCAAAGTTCATTTAGTCATGGGCATCTTCATGCTGCCAAACGCTGGCTGGTATGGTATCTTTGGGAAAACAGAAAAGGAGAGAGGTAGGACAAAATAAAATATTTGTAACTTCTTGGGGGAGGGGGTGGGCATTTCAGCTTCTGTTTCCATTCCTTCTCATCTTAATCATGACTCTCTAAACAGTGTTTTCTATCTTTTTATGTAATCTCTTTAATTTTTTGTTTTGCTTGTCCAGTGTTCTGAAATGGAAGGAGTGAAGGCTGTGATTCTTCCTGAGCTTCTCCAAATATTCAGACAATGCTACAATTAAAAAGTGCTGGGAAATACAAGCATGAAAAATGCCTGTGCTACTGAATGCTGGGTTTGACCCAAGTGTTACTTTTTGCAATTACTGAAGAATCTTGTGAAAGTCTGTAACCTTCACTACAGCAAAATGGGATCTGGATGGCAAATACAAAGGGCCAGAGAGCATGTCAGCAAGTAAGCAGTCGAGGCTTCTATCTATCCCTCCTATAGTCTGCGAGCAGCAGACCTCTCCAAGATATTACCCTTAAAAGAGCGTGTTACTCAGGAGCTCTGATATTTAAGCTTCTGTGAAGTTGTTGTTGCTATTTATTCAAGCTTGAGGGTTTTAACCAAGTACTTACACCAGTAGTCCTTTGTGCCAGATAGCGATTAGTAAAAAGAAGGAAAATATGGAAAGGAAGGGTGACCAAATAACCGGATAAAACAACTGTAGATTAATTAACTCGGATATATTTTTCTTCTGAGTATCTCACTGGTGGTTTGTTATTTAGAGTAAACATCTTAAAATTCTGTTAACTAAAAATGACCTCTGTATCCATTAATGTTGTAGGCATTTATAAACATAACTCCAGTTTAATGGTAGCTGCTGCCCTTTGGCTTCATGAGCAGAATGAGGGAGAGAATATGCAACTGATAATTCATCTTGAATATTGCAGGCTTTTCTTTTGACTTCATCTCATAAACACTAAATTAGAAGTATATATACTTAAGATAAAGACAGCAAGGACATTTGTGAGTGTGGAACATCTTTGGTCTGAGAAAAGACTAGGGTAGGACTTTTCTTACTGGAGTAAGTTGTATGAAGGGAGGATATGCTGGAAAACCACAATATAAGGAAAGGTAAACAGGAATATTTCTTTTTCATGATGGAAACCCAACATTATCTCAATAAATTTATCAAGTATACTTTTTAAAGAAACAAGATAAAGTATGTTTTTTCAGGCTGCAAGTAATTAAATCTGTGAAACTCATTACCAGGGACTATGGGGGTGGAGATAAAGCATAAATGAATCAAAAAAGGAACTAGGCAAAGTCAAGAAGTATAGGTCCATCTCTCTCTAATCAAACTTGATAGCTGTGATAGAGTCTCTGGTTAAGAAGTCTTAAAGCCTTTCACAATTAGAGGCTGGCAGGCTAGGCAAAAGGTAAGCTCCACTAATGCTTTCTTATCATTCTTGTACTTTTCCCATAAGCAACCAAGGTTGACTGCTACTGAAGATGTGATGCTAGACAAGATAGACATTTGGTCTGCCTTAATATATGAGTTCTTCTGTGCTTAGAAGGTATTAAATAGTCTTATACTCATGACTGGTGTAGGCTGTCATGAAGGGCACTTGGAGAGTGTAAGAGATCCTGGCGAGGACTGGTTGGATGTCAGGGACATTTAGCTGTAATGGGATTGGTTTGCCTCTTGTAGCTTTCATAGGAGTTTTTCTTGTAATAATAACAGACATAAAGGTAGAAGAGACTGCTTACTTTTTTCTCTGTTTCCAGTATTGCACATTCAGAGCATGAAATAGAATTACAAATCAGTTCTTTTACATCTCTAAAACATGATGTTGACTTAAAAATCATGATACTTGAAGGAAAAATAAATGTTGGGTTTCTTTTATTTGTCTTTCTGATGTTTCAAACTATAAAGTTCTTACAATCTTTCTTGAAACTGTATGTTTTCTCTGGAGGCATTTCAACTCTGTAAAATTGAAATTCTTCTGAACCTAGAAATGAGGACATTAAAAAACCTACTAAATTTCATAAGAAGTGACAACACTTTTTCTGTGTTTCCCTGAAGATCTGCCCGCTCATTTTTAATATATACAAACTGTATTTAATAACTTACCTTTTGCAAAATAACCCAGAGAACCATCAGCAGAGTGGAAGTCTGGGCTCTTTAGGCATTAGGCTGAACCAAACATGCCCATGACCAGCAGCCGTGATAGCTTCCCTTTTGCTCTTGTATGCTCTTCTCTTCTCCTGCCACATTGCCTGAGCTGCTACTCAAGTGGTACCTGGTCCTGCTGAGACTGCTGGAGGCACATGTCAGAGCTGGCAGAAAGCTGACAGAAACTCATTATACCTTCTGATAGCCACCGCTTTCATTAATGCTGAAAATACAAGGTGTCTAGGCTGAAGAAGTTGAATTCTTCTGCACTATAGGAACCAAGGTGATGTTTTTAAGGATGCCTGCCACCATTGGAAACAGGTTTCCCCACAGCAGCTGTCTTCCATATGGGTAGGGTTAGAAACAGGGTGGCAAACTTTCAGGGGATTATAAAATTCAAAAGCAAGTCAGAGGATGAAGAAAGGATGCAGTAGGCAGAAGTGACATAAAGCTGCAGAGGTGGCCAAGAGAATGATCCCATCAGGATTTCTGAAGCACGAATGATATTGTCACATTTTGGATATTGGAGGTGTTGGCTTTCTGATTCAAAACTTTTAAGTTAGTGAATATGCATAGTGCTACCTGAGGGAGGTGGGGGTGGTTGTTGTTTTAGTTTAAAGTAATTTTATTATCTGGACATAAAAGGTTTGAAACCTAGCAATGCGAACTTTTAATTTTTTTGATGGTTCAACATGGCAGTATGGTGCTAGTTTCAGAGGAATGTTACAGAGGCAATCAAAATGAACACAAGTGTCTGCCTCATTTCAGTAACAGTTGGGAGAGAAATAGAAGAAATGGTGTTTTAATTATTAGCAATGAGACTGGTGATTAAGAATGGCTTGATGGAGAAATTTAACATAAGAAGCTGCAGCTTAGTGACTGTACGTGATAGATACTGACCTAATTTTTGGCAGCTAAGAGCCATAAACATCAGCCTTGATATATCAGACTCAGCATCTGGTAAGATGTCTTAGAACTTTTAAAAATTAATGCACAGAAGGATGAAAAACTACTGTACATCAGCATGCATTTGTTTTCTGTATAAATGCAAATGTTACATCCTCTAACCAGCCCATAAATATATTTTAGAACTTAAAAAGAAAATAAAAGATCTTTCATGGTTGATGTGGTGGTGGCGGAGTCCCAATATTTCCTTGTTTGTGATGTTACATGCTGTTTGTTTAGAAAATTCCTGTGCATATATTAGATGTTCATGATTGTCTCCACCAGTCAAAATATCATTCTTTATTCAGATGAATAAGCAAAGCTTCAGATTTTTAAGATCATCTTTTTAATGTTGCACTGAAAAGGGCATCATGTCCCTGGTTGAAAACGTGATAACTTCAGGGAATTTGTGACCATCATTGCTTTGTCATTCTAAGGACATTGATTTTTTTATTTATATAAATCTACAGCACAAGGTTTGTGGCTCATTGATTTGAGTACTGAATGCTTATATGGAAACAACTAAATGCCAAACTGTAGATGAATTTAAGCTACTGGGCATACTTAAGTAAATGCTGGGCATCTCAAGACTGAGCAGTCTGAATGTCATGAATCTTTCTCTGAGCACCCTTTTTGAAAATCCAAAATTTCGTGCAGGAAGTCTTGTGTTTACTGATCCAGCTTCAGCATTCTTAAATACTGACATCCGGAGATGTAGATAGTGGTATTATTTCCGTGGCAGTAGCAGCAACTATTAAATGAAAAATTGTGACTGCAATCTATTATTTTAAAAATATCTGTACTTCTGAACATCCCCTTTCTCTTTCCCTCTCTCTCCACCCCCTACTCCCACCCCCCGGATTTAGGAGAACCTGAGAATAGAAAGAGTGAAAACATAAAATGTATAGCTGCTCTGTGCAGTGAAAAGATTACTGCCACTGCTAAAGATTTGTTCTTCCTGTTTGCTACTTTAAAAAAAAAAAAAAAAAGAAAGAAAGCAGGATTTTTTTCCCATAAAATAATTACTTCAGAAATGCTATAAGTAATTAGTATGTCAAAGCTTGCATTTTAGCTTAAAGTATGAACTAAAGCCTTAACAAAATGCAGTCAAAAGTCCTGAGCAGTTGCACACTGTAAAGCAGGAAATCTCCTCCACACAATAGAGATTAAATGCTCCCTGTGCATACTGTATTCTGCTCAGCCCTCTGCGTTCGGAGCTGGGACCGTGGCAGTCGTTATCTCTAGCAGGTTCCTTGGTGATTTTCAAGCCCTGCACTACCTACCCAAGTGGCAGTGACACCAGCTTTCACTGAAGCCTTATTACTCTTAAAAGAGCAATTTGGTTGGTTGCACGGCTATTAGGATCAGACAGTCAGGCTTAAAGCTGTCAGTACAACTGCTTCTCATCTTTTTTCACAATCCTGACATCTTTTCTCTTTTCTGCTGGACACAAGCATTACTGTTTTTATCATTTTCAATCAAGCTCACGCTGCAAGCTGAGGAATATATTCCCACAGAAACCAAAGTGAGGAGCAGAAATTATTTTATAGCTACTGTAGTAGCAGCGGTGCTGGCTGCATGTTGTGTGGGAGAAACCGGATCAGTGAGAAATGTGGCTTTCCTCAGGGCTACATCATTGAGATATTACTTCAACATCTAAGGAGAGCAAAGCTACTCCTTGCTCTGATTTTTCAATGATTAATCACTCCTCCTTAAGCAAACAGAAAGTGGGGGAGAAGATGTAAGATATTTTTTTTTTTTTTTTTTTTTTAAATAACTTGTGGAAATGTTATCATCAGTGAAACGGGGGAAAATCACTATGCTTGAACTTCTTTTCATTTTGATGTTGCTCTTCTCTGGACCAACACTGAGCAAGCTTAGCAGGACCAAAGGCAAACACTGGAAGGGGGGTAAGTGAAAAGAAAAAGTTTTGTAATGGATGTTTGGGTAAGATTCTAATAAACTGTATTAAAGGTGATCTAAGGAGAATACCTGTGCTGTTTTGAGTGACTCAGTTTTCAGGTTGCCATGTGGGCTTATAATAGGATGCTGAAAAGACAGCATGGAGTTTAATTTGTTTTCTTGTTAGTTTGCTTGACTGACTCTATAAGGCATATATTCCTTGCAGGAATTTTACTTTGCATTGTATCGTTAGTAGAATAACGTTTAAGGCATTTATACAAATAAATGTATGCCATTTAGAAATTGGCTTTTTTTTTTTTTTTTTTTTTTTTTGGACTGTGAGAATTCAGATTATTCTTTTCATTATGGAGACTCTGGGACAGATGCTGGTGGCTTTATTGCAAGAGATATTACCCCCATCATAGGGCGTTATGGTGTTGGAAAAGAAGAGGAAGAAGAGAGAAAGAAAGCAAGCAGCCTATTTTGAGTGCAGAATTGTTAGTGTATGTGGTAAAAATGACTAGACAGACATTTTTTTAGAGCACATGAATGTTGTGAAATGCACTGCCAGCAGCACTAATTGGCTGACTGGCTATGTCAGTGTTGATGTGTTAATAAAGATAAATTGCATTAACTTTATCGAAAAAAATGCTGTGCTGAGAAAACACTTATGATTTCTGAAGGCAGTAATCCATTTTCCTCTTCTGTTAAAAAATGCGGAGATTTACCCTATATGTGCTATGAACAGTTCACTAAATATACCTTTTCCTAAAGTTCACTTTGTTTTGCTTCCTTGCATGACATATGTTTATGGAAAACATGGGTTATCGAGGTCTCAGTCAAATAGCTCAGTGAGCATAAATGGTATCTTATAAATATTTGGACTGAGGGACTGTGGATTGTAGATAGCTTGATATTTTCTTCTTGGTTGTTTCTTGATGTTGCTGGTTGGAGGCACCTCAGGATTTTTTTTCTTTTTTCTCCTCCCCCCCGCCCCCCAAGTGTTGCTACAACATGGTGTGTTTATCACAGCTTTAATAGCACTTTCAGTTTTCGTCTGCTGTTAGTATTGTGATCTGAGGTTAAAGAGTAGCATCAACATTAAAAAGAAGTTTTAATAATTTATCACAACATCGCGGCAGGAGACTCCTCCCTCCCCCCTCTGTATTTCCTTTTGTTGCATTTAAAGATATCACAAATCTTCCACCTTCTGTACCTTCAAAGGAAAAGTTGCAGCACACACTTAACCTGGACTGTTAATACAGCACAGTATATCTGAAAATTATTTCCTGGTCCTGTAAATCACGTTATCGCATGGATCTCACAGTGCTGCTGCTGGGTATTCTCGTTGCAAATTACAAGCTGTTATTTACTCTGGGCAGCACAACCTCTTCTCAGAGGTGTGTGAGTTAGGAATACGTGTCACTGCCAAGTTTCTGGGATTTAAAAAATGCTGTTAACTTTTTTCCCTTTCTCTCATTTTCAGTTAAATCTGGTAAATGAAAGGTGTATTGCTTTAGTCTCTTACCTGCTCTCTGACAGAGGCAAAGAGCTCTACTGAAGAATTTTTATCATGGGTAGAAAATAATCCCTGAATCTGACTGCAGAAAATAATACCTTAATATAGGGTTTTGCTTTTCGTAGAAGTGTTCTTTGTAGCTGAAAAAAAACATAAGGAAGGTACCTGTTTCAAGGAGACTAAGAAGCGATTTGTCTTGTTTACTCACAGCTCTTGGATCAGCCAAAAACTAGGCATACCTGCTGTACAGTAGCTTTTCCATACGCAGATGTTATTGTAAAAGTTGTGTGACTTGAGGATGATGTATGCTTTCCAGTGAAAGTTTCATGTTCAGGATCTGTCAGAACCCTGTGTGTTGTAGTGTCTTGTAGTCTGAGCATTTCTGACCTCCAAAACATATTATGTGCACCTCCCTTTCCATTAAACATTGAGGATCAACTTTTGCTTATATATCAATGATGTGAGTTCTTTTGTTGGTGTGCACATGGAATTCGTTGTGTCACTTGGTGAAATTTTGGCATGCAAACTTCTTCAGTGGAGCACACTGTGGAAAACTCATCCCAAAATGGAAACAGAGTTGTTTGTTTTGGTTTTTGGTTTGTTGTTGGTTTGTTTGGGTTTTTTTTTGGTTTTTTTTTTTTTTTAAAGAGGTTCAGGAGAGCCAGACACCTGCATATCAACTTCTGTCTACATTGTTCAGAGGGGAAAGGTGATGCTGGATGCATCTGGAAATGCGTTCTAAGAATCATGGTATAGCTATACCAAAGTCAGTTTCGATGGTGGACAGCAATAGCTGATTTAGACCATCCTCTGAAGTTTTTCTGTACTACTTTTTATTTCAAGAGTCCTGTGAAGTATAGGCATCTTTGGAAAGTGCTGGTCTTCTGTGTCTGCATAGGCCCTGATCATGATCAGTCCAAGTGCAGGCTCATGAATCTCAAAATTCTTTTGGTATAATTAAAAAAAAATCTTCATTGCTGAAGTTACAAGCTCTGAGAATACATTTTCTGTGGTCTTTCTGTGTAGTTCTCTGTATTATTTATGAGAAAAACAACTCTATTCACTTCTGGTTTTCTCCTTGGAATTTACTATAAAAATGGCTCCCAACAAACAACAAAATAAATAGAATTATGGTTAGAAATAACCTCCTCCTTTAGTTGCAATGTCAGTGCTTTGCAACTAAATTTCAGGGAGTGAAATAAGTCCCATATGTGGGCCTGGAGAAAAGTAAAGATACTGTTTTCTTTTCTAGCTGTTTTTAAGTCTGCACTCCAGAAAACCTTTCAGAATAATTCACTGGAATGCAGTCTCTAAATGTACCTTAAACCGGGATTTATAAACTAATGATCAAGATAAACTGGAGTCTAAAAGCAGAACCTGAAAGTACAAATCAACTGGATTTTCTTTTTCCCTTTGAGCCAAAATAACACACCATGATTCAAGTTTTTAAGAAGGATTTATAATATGGAGAACAAAAAACTACGAAAAGAAGATTAAGTACTCTTTTGAGTTTACCTTAAATTGGAAAGCAGATTTCAAGCGTTGCTAATGCCTATCCCCTCCTGAATTTGTTTCCACAGTGTTTTCACTCTGTCTTACACCATAGTGGGGAAAAAAAAAAAAAATAATTTTTTAGTGTATCCATCCATATGCACGTGGATGTGCTTTGTGTCTGTCCAGTGGCATCTGGGAGAATTTGGAGACTGGGAAGTAAGCTGTCCATTTGTGTCATCCTTGGGAACCTTCCCAACACTTCACTCGTGCTAATAGCATAGTAATAGTAATTCTTGACCAACAAAAACTGGGGCAGTGACTTCCATTCACAGATCTCCTGGCAATATCAAATGTCCCCTGGGTCTGTGTCACACTGGATAAGCACCACAGGCCAATGTGACTGGGACTGGGGGACATGGTTGTCTGGGCTGTTGCTGAAGGGCCTGTTGCTGCTGGGACCTCAGCCTTGTTGTGGAGCTGGCGAGGGCAGGCCTGTGCCTGTACACAGAAACTGCCGTGTGCAGTGGCTGGGTGTTACCTCAGATGACAAACAGCAAAATGAGTGGGGAGAAGAAAATCACACACAATGCTTGTCTTCTGCTAGACACCAGGCATCAGTGGATTTTATAACTCCACATGAAGGCTGTGTGACAGAAAGGGTTCAGAGGAGAAGAGCGAGACCATTAGGACAATCACCACTCTTGGCAGACATTAACACTTTAATCGTCTTGGAAACAACTCATGCATTCAGTTTGGGGGATAGCTGTGCCCTCCTGGACCATCAGGCACCTTTGAAGAACCTGACCCTTTTCATGGTGGCCTCCGTAACAGGACCTGGTCCATCTGACTGGCCAGCACCCACCCCAGGCAAAAGGCTGCAGGATGGTCCTCAAGTGTGAGGCGAACCTCATGAGGGAGTGCAGAGGGACTCTACTCATGCCCCAGGGTGCCCCAGCATAAGAGCAATACGGCCACAGTGCCAGAAGCACCTCCTGGGGGAAGAAAAGGCCTCCAGGGACAAGGAGAGGAGTCAGAAATGAAAATGCTTTAGAGGGAAGGGACCAGACCAGGGGTTGGGAAATGTAAATTAAGTATGCTTTTTCCCCAAATGGTCACTTGCTCAAGTCTTTGTTCTCCACCGGAAGAATTTCCATTTTCAGAACTAAAAGTGTGATTGGATTTACTTATGGTCAAATTGGAGAATTAAAAATAAAATGCAACCACAGTGCAACACTCCACAGAACTAGATGAGGGTGGTGCCTGTCCTTTCTGTCTATGTGGAAGTGAAGCAATAATGTCTTTAGTGACTAAATCAGAGTTTATTATGCAAGTGATCCAGCCTTATATTTCAGTTCCAATTTCAGCTCTATGACAGTTTAATAATTTTTATGGCAAAAGGTACCAGCGTGAGAAATCTTAGGTGTCACTGGCTAGGTATTACTGGTAAGGGTGATACAAAGCCGTGTGCATGAGATTCAGTCTCCCTACAGATTGATCAGCACATGTATTACTTAGGATGCATGTAATCTATCAACACTAGTTTAAATGGTTTTAGAAGCATAATTCAAAGATTAGCTCAGAAGAGAAAATTTCTACAAACTTCCTTCCATACAGAAAGCAGCCATCCCTCAGACCTTCCAAATTTGGAAGTAAAGTATTAGATTATTAGAGTAATGGCTAGAGTATTAGAGTTGGAGGTATGTTACTGGACTGCTGCTAGGTGTCTGGTAGCTCTGGACACCCAGATATCTCGGGGTACACGGACATTTGCAGGCAGAAGAACTTTGCGGTGCATACACACCGAGTTTGGTGAAAATAAGGCCTTGAGATTTTCTGCATTTGTAATGAAGAGTCTCTGCATGGTCACAAAGTCCCACAGGTTAAGAGCACTGTGAATTGTTATAGACATTTAGATGTCTTCTTGGCAGCCACTCAACAATACTTTTCACTTCCCCTCTGGGGAAACTCACACTTTTTTTTTTTTTTTTACCCAGGAGGAACTTGTTTTCATTTGCCTTATGGCTGCAGGGTAGTAAGGATAAAGGGACGGAGGCTGGGACCTTTGATGAAGGGAAGGTAGAGAGGAGGCATTTATGTAGTCCCAGGTAGCCTGGGCTCCAGTGCAAGTTATCAGGAGGCATGAGGGGTCTGGTCAGATGTGATGAAGTAGAGCTTTTGATGTGGTGGTTGAGTTGCAACACTTGGAAAGCACAGTCAGTTGTGCTGGTATATGTACTGTGTAGTTTATGTGGTTTTGGGGGTAACACTTTATATAGTTTGTCATTTATCTAAGTAATCTATTTTATGGAATTTCAAGGATAAACTGCATAAATTCTTTTTGAACACATTAACATGTTGTATGATTAACAGTATTTCTTAAATCGTGAGACATTAAATATGCTGCTACGCACTTGTACCTTGGAAAAGCTTATGAAATGCTGACCAAAAGTTTCAAACTCAGGGTCCTAAAATTATTTCCCTACATTTCATAGAAGCAGCCTGATTCTGAGTAGTAAAAAATTCAAAATTTTTTGTGACTTCAGAGGAGGCTCAATATATTTGACGAGGTGGCTTGTGCATAGATAAGGATCTAAAAACCTAATTTTAGAATCTGAGGACTGTAAGTGTGGATCTGCAGTTTTAGTTTGACTGCAAGAGTATAAACTGTGTGACTACACACAGTATGTGACTTGATGTACTGAAGATGTTCTAATAGTTTCGCTTTGAATATACTTAAAAGGGAAAAGAGTATTTATTTGGATACTGAGTGACTGTCAAATTAACTGAGTTTTATTCAGTCTTCTGTTTTCTTTAAAGTCTAGATTTAGCCCCTATCCCATCATAACAAGCAAATTTTTGCACCTTGTTTTACACCACCTTCTTCAGAGTGAAATCTGAATTCAGAAGGACTCAGCTGATGTGTGAAGCTTCCTGTACATATTTTGTTGGAGCATACAGCCTTTGCTTATCTATTTTTCATCTCTTTGAAGACATTTGAAATACCATATACAAGTCTGGTAACCTGTATTCAAACTCATACAGGCAGAGAAGACAAAGATGAGGGCAATGGAAAACAAAGTTTGTGAGAATTTTCTTCCCAGCTGGAAGGGAGGGAAAATGATGGGGTTATTCCAGTCATGAGGGAGCAAGTTTGGGGAAGATATAATACCTACTTAAGAACAGACCAGTGTTGGCGCAAAACCAAACAGTAACGAATAAACGTAGGCTGGAAGCTAGAAGAGTTTCCAACCATCATCGAGAAGGGGCTGCCATCCTTTGGCAGATTAAGTCAGCCTGAGCCAGGTTTCCACAGTCTCCTTCAACCTCCACCGGTCCTGGCTCCCTCCACCTCCTCCACCAGTGCTAGTGCTTTTGCACATCTGCTGGCACCCCTACTCAGGGAGCTGATCCAACTAGCAATTAGCCGTATAAAAGAGGATAGCATTCATCTGGCTGATGGGATCCCACCATTTACACACTCTTCAGGTCACGGGGGAAGCTAGTATGCAAGTGGGCTATGGCCACAAGAGAGGAGATTGCGATCATGGCTCGATTTAGGCTAGTTCAAGCTGATAACTTCAGCCTGAAGCTCTGGATTATCCAGAAGAAAAAGAAAAAAGGAAAAAGAAGATTTAATAAGGTGGTGCCTTCCTTTGAATCCTATGTCCACATCCTGTACTTGGAGCCTTACTTGAAATGTTTGCTATCATATTAAAAAGTATGTTGATCAAATAGTTATAAAACAGAAGGAATATTTAAATACTCCTCACCACCCTGCCCCCACATACACATCCCTCTCCTTTGGTTGTTTGCATTTTTTTTTTTTTTAATTTTTTTTAATAAAACAGGTTTTGGAACCACTGTAAAGCATCATTGACATTAGAAAACTAGTAAGCCCTCTTACTTTGGTCCACAAATAAAATTAACTTGTGTAAACTGCCTGTTAGGTCTTGAAAGAGCACAGATAAGATGTGCTCTTCCAAAATGATGAACTGCCTTAAACACATATCAGCATATCTGAGAAAAAGTTGTTTTGGTTTTCCCTTTTTAGCAATTTTGAAAGACAACGACGTTCATGAGTTAAACACTATTGATTTTTTACTTAAAAGCATGACCTAAAGAGTACTTAAAGTACATTACTTCTTTCAAGAGCCAATACTAAATACCTCCAAGAAAACTTCCTTGTTTCGTACATTCAAAACTGGGGGGTGGCAGGGGATATATAATGTTTTTACAGATGATTTAGTTTTGGTAGATGATAGTTGAATTGCCAACAATGGAAAGCTCTTGAAGTTTTAGAGCTGCTGTTCAATAATGACAGCACCTCTGACAGAAACGACTTTTTCAGTCATTTATATCTGAATCATAAAATCTTGTTCTCAGCTAAATTGTGTCATGTTAGCTCTCATCCTAGAACTGATTTCATCCTACTAGTTTTGAAACTTCATCCTCTTACGCTAGCTGAATAGTAAAACAAATTCATGGTTGCATAGGTGTATTGCACAGAGAAGTGAACCGCAGTAATTCAGAAACATCAAAAACTTTTTCTTTTTTCTAAGGTTTTTTTCTTAAAAACGGTGTTTTTTAATTACTGTGTTTCCTTGCAATAAGGAAACTTAAATGAAGTAATGGAAAAAGTAAGAGAGGCAAAATCCAGTTTTGTTTCCACAGATGCTGATAACTCAGCAGAAGCTGCTAGAGATAAGGATTCTCAGCCTTCACAAAAAATCAATGTTTTGATATGACGAAGTGTATAGCTCCTCTTTCCTCCAGGCTCCTGTGTCCTCTGAATACCAGCTGTCTTCACAGCCTCCCCCTTTCCTTTCAGGCATGGGCACGCATGCAGTTCCTGTGCTCACGGAATTTGTGATGAGACCTCACTGGTACAATTTCTGCTGCAATTCCAAGCATGGGCATGGCTCCGGTGGTGCAAAGGAGCAGCAAACTCTTATTCTTCACTTTCTTTCCCATGGAGCATGCTGGATAAGCACAGATGACAGTGCTCACATTAAGGCCACACGTTGCTTTAGTTAACAATTAGCTGTCCACCAGCTGGATTTTGTGTGTTCTTTAAAAGTGTATTTGGTTGGTTTTGAAAGTTTAGAGAGAGAAAATCACAGGTTTACCACACTGCCCGAGATTGCTGCCTCTGGCTCGGTAATTTAACCTAGCTAGAGGTCCATTGTACTGACAGTGGAAAAAAGGACAAAAGGGATCCTTAGCTCTGTAAATCAGAGTAAAGGAGCAAATGGTTTGCTCCCTGCATACTGCCTTATTGAGAGAAGAAATAGAAGTGTGTGTAATATTTGATACCGAAAAATGGTAGGAAATGAGAAAAAAGCCACAAAATTATTCTGAAAACTAGAGAAACTGTTTCTGAGAGAGGTTGAAGGAATTTAGTCTGTTCAATTATGGAAAATTTGAGAGACAGCTTTCATGCTGTTTAAGCATGTTACTAAATTTCTTCTCCTGTGAAGGTAAAGGGTCGTTAAAACTATTAGAGAAAGGTATCGCAGGAACGGGTAAGTGAAAGCCCATGTCAGACACATCCAAATAAAGATGATAAGTTTTAGGTTGAGTATTTAAAAAAGCATTCTTCAATTCTATATTTAAATCTTACTAACATGTTGGAAATTTGCATTCCATTGTCATACTTAGTGTAATTAGTGCTTACCTTGAGAAGCCGCAGATGCTATTCTGAATTTCTTTTATATCCTGAAAAGATGCAGGGAGAGCCCATTCTTCACTCATTACATTCAGCATTCCTCTGGAAAGCAGTTTGGTTACAAAATCTGCTGCTTCTGGTTTAAAAATTAGCATGCTGTACAGAATATAGCCCTTGGGGAATGCCCCTGGTTAAGTGTCTTCTGCAAACATAAGATTGTGTCTTATTTCTTGTACTTGCTTGAGAAGAACTGCTGTGTTGTACTATATATTGGGGTGTGCCTGATACTAGCAGTAACTGGAATGTACTCAGCATCTTTCTTATACTTGTTATAGGCAGGAGTAATTCCACTGAAATTTATGGAATTATGCCACTTTAAATGAGAGGAGAATCTGCTTTTGAGTTTTAGCTTGTAATATCATCTATTTGATAATCAATCATGGTAGTTCTCACCAGGTAATGCTTGTCTAATAACAGATCTAGGCAGCTGGGGAAAGACTGATCTGAAGATGAGAGGACGGAAAAGTCCAGAGGCTGATGAAGACAGAGGAAAAACTGTGACATTGGTGGAGTTCCCACTGCTGTAGAGTATTCCTCACTAGTAAAGGTGGTTTCATACTGCTAGTGGTTCTGGTAAAGCCTGAGAATTTGTCTACAGTCCTTATTTGATATCTATTGTTCTGTGATGGGTCTAAATGAGCTATTGTTACCTGTCCATTTGATTATCCATGGACTTGATGTGGGTTCATACACTAAGAGAGAACATGTTTTAATGAATTACTGTCTGCTTCGGTGTGAAGAATCACTTAAACTTAAGTTTTCAACTTATGTGTAAAGTCATTTCAAAGATATCATAAAACTTAGATTAGTAATACATGTTTAATAAAAAAAGAACGAATGCATACTTAAAATAATTTAACGTTACAGAGCATGGTGAAGGGCAAAGAGTTCATTAAAAATCTGGACAACAGTCAGTTTTCATATTTTCAATTTTTATTTTCTCCACTGCTAGGCTCTCTGGTTTCTGCTTTAAAAAAATGACAGTCTTGAAATTTGAGTAATATTCTTGCTATTGGTAGTCACTGTGGAAAAAAATGAAGAATGACTCTGTGCTTTGCAGAAATTTTATTTCCTTTTTTTTTTTTTTTAAGTTGGAAACTTCTTTAACTTTTGAATGAAGGGAAATAGGAAGGAGAAATAAAGAAATCAAGCTCATTTAATTCCTTCATGCTGTTGAATGGTGTGTTGTGAAGGAAAAATATCTTTTAAATGACAGGGTTGTTGGGGTTGAAGAATGGAGTTGCAGTGGAGTTGCAGTAGATTTACAAAGGTAATTTCTCTAAAGTTGCTGGTGGAACCTCCGGGTGCAGTGTGTAAAGACAGAGACACTCCATAGTATATCAGGGCAAAGACACAGTTGTTTGTACTCTGAGAAAAAAGCCTTTTGGATAATATTTACATAGAACTTAATTTCAACCTTTGTGTTTTAGGAGGAACATCTACTGTCTCTACTTTCATTTTTTTTTTAATTAATTTGTTAATGCGTAACTTTTACTATTGTGAGAAGGAGAAGTAATCTGTTTAACGTGGTCTCGCTTTACTTTTTCTACAGCAGCCCAGCAGAAGTTATATTTCAAAATTCAGATTAATGGAATTTCATTCCCTGAGCTGTCTTAAGAACCTGTTCTGTGTTACATCTCCTGGGCACCAGTGACTGGCATTTTTATATCCGCATGTTGGTTATGCTGTCTCTCATCTTCTTTGATCTTCATGTTCAGTGCACAGTTTCTTCTGCTTGTCAATTGTCTTCTCATTTTTAAAAGACCTTTTACAAATGGTTATCTACAGAGTTTATCAGGGAGTTCTTAATTTATTTCAATCATCTTTAATAGCTTTTTCACCGTATTTAAATAGAAAAATAGTACTATTAAGAAATGTTACCTTGAATTATTCCTATAGAGATAGATACAATATTACAGACCATGAAGAACATGTAGACACGTTTTTGTTCCTGGTGAAATGCTTTGTTTAATTTATGTTCTTCGGAAAATATCGCTCAGCATCTTGATGAATTTCCTTTCTGGTGCCCTGTGATGGTATATTATTGCTGTTTAACCTGAAAGGAACACAGTAATTGATAAGAGTTTTTGTACCCTTCAAATTACAAAAGATGCATTGTCTTTTATGTATTCTCTGGTGCTTATAGCTACTTCATGAACTTAAAGCCTAGTTTAAAAAAAAAAAGCTTGCATGTGCTCTAAAAAAGTACAGCTCTTGCAGAGAAAGTGAGATGTGTTGAGAACACAGGACAACATAATGTATTATGCATGCAAATTTACTTGATCTGTATTGGTCTTTTCAATTCCCTTTCCAAACAACCAACATGGTAATTTCATTTTACAGATAATGCAGTTTGAGGCCCTAAATCAGTTTAGCGGTATGCACTTTTGTTTCATGGCAAGGGCAGTTGCTAGCTCTAAATGTATCTGTTCATAATCTCTTCAGCAGAAATACAGTGGTGACTGATATGTTTCATGGCACTTACGTTGTCTTTGCTTATTGGGAAAGATCACAAGATGATCTATATGATTGATTACCAGAAAAGCTGTAGACAGTCACAACAGGGTGAAATTTTGCTATGTGTTTAGAAAGAAAAATAATCTGAAGAGAAACCTTTCCTGACATTCTGTGACCACTGTCTTCCACAGATGATGTGATTTGGGTTTA
Organism: Morus bassanus; assembly: GCA_031468815.1. Classification (NCBI taxonomy): domain Eukaryota; kingdom Metazoa; phylum Chordata; class Aves; order Suliformes; family Sulidae; genus Morus; species Morus bassanus. The sequence goes on from CM062568.1 coordinate 112,564,244, forward strand.
TTTTATTTTATTATCTTTATATTATTTTTTATGTGGGCATGTGCACATGTATAATGTTACGTTGGGTTCCAATTTTCCATTATGGTATAAACAATGGCTGGAAGCAAAAACCTTCCTATGAACATTCCTGATTTATTCCTCTATTCCCCCGCACATGTAAGTTGTGCATAGACTGAAGACCGGCTTGAAGATTGGTCCTTTTTGCTGCTTGGTCTGCTGGATGAATTTGCGCCAATCCACACAACTGCTAATAAGCAGCTTGTCATCCTTTAGTAAATTATCCTGTTAGTTTTCAAAAACCCTGTAGATACAGACTTTTATGACAGTGTTAAAGGTGCAGCAAGAACTGTCAGTTAACTTGCTCAAAATGCAAAGGAGATGCCATTTGTATTGATTGCTATAGATTTTTGTCTTCTCTAATGGGATTTATATTTTTTTATGAACTTGTATTGAAAAAAGCAAAAACAAATAATGGCCAGACAGAGCTAAGACATTCTAAGTTCAAAAATAACCCAAACTTTAAATTCTCATGCATACCATTGCATCCCTGGTTTCTGAGGCATCCAATCACATCTGTCTTTTTGCCAAGATAGTGACGCGAAAATGGGCTGAAAACGGCATCCTTTCACTTTGCATTAAAGCACACAGACCAGCACTCAGCTTTGTGCATTTTGAACTCGCTGCAATAAAAGTTTTAAGAGATAAGAAGCTTTTTCTATTTCAGGGTTGCCATTAGCCTGAATAATACATAAACATGGGAAAAGGTCTGAAGTCCTTTTGAGGATCACAGTATAGCTTCAATTAAATTATACATCATTATCACAGCTGCCAAGCCTGGTGTGGGATTTTAGCCCCCTATCTCAGTAAATGTTCTATGTAGCTGTCTTGTCCAATTCTTTCTTGTTCTTTTTCTTCTTTTTTTCCCCCTAAGCAGCAATAACACTTTGAAAAACCTAGTTTAAGGAATAAAGTGGAGGATGAAGTTTGGTTAGTCAAGAGAGAACATTGAGATGTCAACAGTCAAGCACCAAGGGAGGAAGGAGGTCAACTCTCTAGCCTTAAAAAACACTAGGGAGAAATCAAACACTATTAAGTCATGACATATTATGTTCCTTTTGAACCAGGCTGTGTGCACTCCCTCTGTCTGCTGAGTGGTTTGCAGTGCAGCTTCGAGTTGATCATGAAACCCATTGTTAAAGCAGAATTGCTAGGGCTACCCACTGGGATGCTTTCAGTAAATGTCCACTTAGCTGGCGATGACTTTGGAATGCAGTCTGGACAGACAGATTCTTTGTCTGTCCATCTATGGTTCTTTCAGGCTTTACAACCCAAAATTTTCACAATGGCTTGTCATATTGCTGATGAGTGTTTTCTTGGATCTCAATATGATACAGAATTATTCAGTCGTCATAATATATGTCAGCTAGTTATTACTTCTGTGGTGGTTTTGGCATAAATCTAGGATATACGGAACTATTACCGCATACTTAGGAAAATCATAATGGCTTGTCTTTTTTATTTATTCCTATAATATCCTCTAAAAGTGTTAGAAGTGTTTTGATTAATTAATTACACTATTCACACTCTGAATGCCACCGCACTTGCCATTAATTTTATCAGTTTGCTTGTCTTCTTTGTACTAGTATTGTATTAATAAATATTCTGTGTTGAGTAGCCACATGAAAGACTGAAATCAAGGTGGCATTGCAGAGTTTTGTGTGTAGAATACTTATTTAGGATTATACCCTACCATTGATTTTTACGCTGAACAGGCCATCGATTTCAATGGACGCTTAACATGTAGATCAATGATACATTATAGTGCTTAGATGGTAACATTTGATATTTAAAACTGAGTGGGCCAGAGGTATCACTGAGTTTCAAGCAGGGCTGAAATAATCTGATAAAAATCCAATCTTCCTTAAAATTTCAGACAGTTACAAGACTTGGTTCAGGAGAAACAGCTAGTAAGGTGTATGTGAAGAGTTGTGTTTAAAACACAAAATGAGAATTTGGAGGAAAACATCTGAGTTGAAAGTTGTTTGTAATATATATTTGTTGCACAATAGCACTGGTACTGACTTCGTAAACCTTTGCATGTTGACGCATAGCCTACTGCAGCCTGTGCTGGTGCCTTACCTCCAGCACAGCTACCTGCCAACATGCATCTCTTGCAGTTGTGTCGGCTTTGATGTGTTCTGTGTCGGTGTGCTTTCCTGGTACGATAGTTGTTTGCAGAGTGGCAAAAGAGTATTTAGTGTATACTGGGGAGAAATCAGACCATATATTTCATTATCCCAGTGTCCTGAATTTATGGAATGCAGTTGGAAATACCTTAAGGCCGTTTACATTAAACTTTATGTGAACCATACATTTTCTGGTCCTGTTTGAGGGACAAGGAGAGATGTTTGACTAGGAAATGTATTATGGATTTTTGCAAGTCTGTTAAACAATGAGACTCTAATTTCTTAATCCCCTGCTCAGCCCAGTTTTGTTCTGATGTAGGTTTCTTAACAAGTGGTTGAAATTCATGTATGTTCTCAACTTGACTGTATTTGCAGGTTTCAGTCATTTTTCTTCAGCCCATTTTGTCATTTCTGCATCATTTGTACTGCTAGAAGGGCATCAAGTTGGAGGATGAAGCGTTCATTTTTGGTGGTTTGCACTGTTTTTGATTAACCCTCAGGCTGGAAAAGAGACTTTTTTTTTTTATATCAGCTATGCTTTAGTACAGACCTTAAAGAGAAATGCAGAAGCTTTAAGCCTGTACAGGCTGTCAGACCAAATATATAAAGAGTTAATTTTTTGCTGTTCTGTTGCAGAACTATCTTATAAGCGTTTCTGCTGATATTGAAAGAGAAGAAGTAGAAACACCTTCCTCAATCGCTTCTTCAAAATGACTTGAAAAATCTTTTCTCCAGCATGTAACATATGCCCTTTAAAACTGCTACTGTGCTGCTGCCTTCTCTTATCAGTATGGGCCATAAATTTTGCATGGGTATAGAGGGAACTGCAGTTTGAGTACTTGAAATAGTTAGCAAGATGCTGCTAAAGTATACAGACAAAGTATATTGGCAAATGGGTCTCTCTAGACAGGTGTCATTACCAAGATCCCTGTGTGCTGAGTTGTGTAAGCCTGAGGAACACTAAAGGCCAGCCCTCGCAGGCACCTAATTTTGGGTGAATAGAGTCCTTAGATTCATTGTGATATTGCACATAAATGAAAATACCAAATGTCATTGACTTGTCAGTGAAAAAGTAGCCTAGGCTTTGTAACAAATGGATCAGCAATGTACATTTGGAAGCTCCATGACATATTAAAGTAGTTTATGAGGCACAATTTGTTTTGGTGGTCTGCTCTGATTGATGGTGTGCTATCTGCCACCGCTTCAGCTGTTGTGGTATGTTTGTAATAAATGTTCATTGTGAGACAGTGCTAAATGTGTTCCATCTAAATCATTCGTTACTTATAACAAGTTTCAGTGTATATGAATCAAAGGTTGTTTATACTTGCCTTCGAAAGAATTTATCATGTTGAAGCAGCTCTATCACCTCAGATGGGGCAACTGCATGCTCAAGTGCTCAGACCCTTTCAGAAGTGCCTACTGGAAAATGTGCAGAAAGTTAAGCAAGAAGCAGTGTTACGTTAAACACTACTTTTAAAAGTATGTTGTCTTTCCCAGTCTAGCACTCCTGTTTGTTTTTCTTTTTTCCTTTTTTCAAATACATTTACACAGATTACAGAATATCAGAAAATATCAGAAATAAGCACTGAGGGATGAGGAGGCAACCTTCATGCGACAGCTGCGACATGTCAGAGGAAGCACATCAGTGGATGGGATTTTTGCTGAAGTTTTATATCGGTGTATCACTAGTCCATCAGAAAACTATTAATAATGTATGCACTACCCACAGGGGATTTTCTCTTTCTTGAAAGTGCAGAATGCACCGTCCTTAAGCAAACGGCATACTTTGTTTCCTCTTGATTGGTAGAAGATGGGATGCTTTTTCCCCATGGACCCTGTCTGTGTCCTTTCTACAAAATTCAAGTGAAAGAGGAGAAAACCTAAGGACTAGCATTTCAGGGTGATCAGTGCAGTAATACTATTTCACTTTTTATTGCATAAACAGTGTTTTTCATTTCTATGCAGCACCTGAAAGGAAGAAAGCTTATTTTTTCTCTTTCATTAGCCACTAGGAAGTAAGAAGTATGGAAAGATGTAGCCAAAGTAACACAGAGGTGTTTAAAGTAATCTTGGATTCTTAACAGAACAAAACTTTGAGTACTTCGAGTACTTATTAATTTAAAATTTGCATGCTGTTGGATTTGACTATTCTTTAAAGGCACTTTTTTCCATGTAAAATACCAATGTACACTAGAATGTAGATTGGGAAAATAAGATATAACATTTTTAATTACTTTAGCTATTAACAATTAAATTTGAATCATAACAAATATGTGAATCTTTAGATTAGGTCATTTCTCCAGTGTCCTTGGTCCCTTATAACACTAAAAGAAGCAGACTTTGCTACCAAACAGTTTGTAAAATAGAGAAACAAGTTTGACAAAGAATTGAAAGGGGAAACAGAATAAAATGACTGCCCCAAGAAGTCCAGTTTTGATACAAGGAAAATATTTCTAACTCCTGATTGTCAATTCTGTATATGCTGGCAATTGGAAAGAAGCATGTGGGTGTTTTTTTCATAATTTTCAGAAAGAAAGAAAAAAGCACAGTATTACAGAGTTAAAGTTGCTGTAATGATGAGTTGAGGCTGTACAGCTGCAGCAACATCAAACAGTGGAAGGCAACTGCATGGCATAAGGCAGTCTCTTCATTCCCCCAGTGGTGCATATCTGTGCCTGTGTTAAGTTCATCATATTTTTTTTTATTTAACATATAACCTTTTTAGCTGTGGATTGATCCTATTTTTTTGTTCCTGTTAATGCTCTCTTTCCAGAAGTTCTTAGTGTGTTAATAACATCTTGTAAGCAGCACATTCGGGAGTGTTTATCAAAACCTGAAAAGTTTTATAACTAGCTCCTGAGGAAAACACCAAGATCTAACACAGGAAAAAAATACAGAAATTTCTATCATCAGCAACTCATAAGACAAATCAGTTCAATATTTGCTGCTTCCTAAAGTTAATGAACTAATATTATGTGGCAATAGATGGAAATTAAATCTTCGCTTTGTTTAAGATCTGTCTTATCTACCTCTAACCACTCTCCTGCCTTTTTAATTGCAAATCTTTGCCTCTGCACATTCACGTTTCTTTCTCCTCTGTGGATATCTTTTACTTTATCACCTCATAAGCAACCGGTTGTTGAATTCTATAAAGTCTCTTATATAGACTTGGTGGAAGATGTGGCCTTTTTGGGTATGCTTCTTTATAAAACTGACTATCCCATCAGTTCATAGAAACTGTACCCATCCATGGGTAAAATGTGGCTTTTACAGATTGCCTGATTGTTTCTCACTTAATAATGTAATATGTATTACATTATGTAATGTAATAATGTATGCTCATGTATGACGTGGCATATATGTCATACATATATATACACACACACACAAGATCTGAGGTTCTAAATGTTTTTATATGTATGTCTTGTTAACTCAAGAAATTACACATGCTCACCTCAGGGGAAAAAAAAAATGGGGGAGGCATTTGTATCATCCGATCAAATCACTGCTCAGACTTCAGCAATTTTAGCTAGTCTTCCTGGCTCCAGATGCCAGCAGCTGCAAAATCTGGTGGTGAGAGACTTGCACTAATGTTTTCTTGCTTTCAGAAAGTAATGAAGGTCTAAGGTGAAGGCCAGATGCAGACCTTAAGTTGTCTTGATCATTTTTGGCTTTGCTCTTTACCTTGTGCTTAGAATGAGAAGAGAAAAAGAAAAAGAAGGAAAAAGGAAGCATTGGGAATTGCTGTGATTTGGCTGTGAGCACGCAGCCACTCGGTGTCAGGAGCAAACATGGTGATCTCAAGACTCCTGTCTTGCACTTGTGGCTGCATGAGTAAGGAGTGCCTTAGTTATTGCGCCTTGTCATCTTGCTTCTTCCTTACCTATTTCCACTATTTCTGAGTTACAGAAAGTGTTGCGAAGTACAGCTGCTATCCGCTTTGGCAAGCCTGGCTGATTTTCAAGATTGCTAGCAATAGCTGGTGGTGTTGCGTAACCAGCCGTCTTTCTTTTATATAGTCATTTTCCACACCAGTTTTGCACTCAAGAATTTTGTGGGAGCGGTATAGACACAGGGGATTTATACTACCGATACAAGGTCTCTCATTCAGGCTTTTTGACAATGATGCATAATACTCACTGTGTCTGGGAGGAAGCAACACATTTGTCTTTTTATCCAGTTCAGTAACCTCTACTGCCTGTGCTTACTACTACAGAGGAAAGACTAAGCTGGGTATCAGGGCTTTAATTTTTAACTCCCATTTGCTGGTGGAATCTGTTCAACCATGCCTTTCATAAATTTAGCTTTATTGAAAGGCAGCAAAAAATACCGATCTGCAAACTTTTCTACCAGCTTTGATGGAACCTACTGTCCAGACTCATCTATGATATTTTTCACTTGTCCTACTTACAGGGGGGTCTGCCCTTCCCAGCAGCTATCAATATAATCTTTTTTTTATCCTCCTCCTCTGCAAAAGTAAATTTAACCTCACAGACCTCTTGCCAGGGGAGAGTTTTATCTAGTAACCACACAGAGATCTGAGAAATACAGATATTAGATGATCTGCCAAATTGTACTGCCTTCATCTCTTACAGCACAATAATAAAAAGATCTCTCCTATAATGGCTCTTCATTGCTAATTCCCTAGATGTTCTTCACCAAAGTACAATTAATTACTAAAGGGGCTTCCCATACAGAAAATTGTTGATGGAGCATCTGAAAAAAAGGTGTAGAGCATAAACCCCTGGAAACACAATACAAGGGAGGAAAAAGTATATTTCCCACCCCAGACTATGCCCTTTTTTCCCTCTCATTTGCCTTCTGAGAATTTTGGTGTTTGGGTTGTTGGGTTTTTCCCCCACCACTTCTCAACTTGTCTCTGCCTTCCTTGGTACTTTTACTACTGTCATTATCTGTTCTTCATTTATGAGCAGGTTAAAAAAGTGAAGGAGTTGTTTGCACATTCTGCTATGTGGTCTGCAGTGTTAGCTCCACGCTCCCATTGCCCTCTTGTAAAATGACAAGTCTCCCTCCTCAGCTTACCCCAAAAGGCTGAATTTGCTTGCTAATACAGATTTTTATTATTATTATTATTATTATTATGCTTTAATTCAGAGATTAAGGATAAAAAGAGCTGAGCTTCTGAATGCTTAGGGACTGCTGAAAATAGGACTGAAATGCTACTGTCCCTGATGGTTTACTAGGGAAAAGACACAGTTTGCCAATATTTTCTTTAAATATATGTGAACTCAATCTTGCAGAAGTTGTAAAACTCAATTTCACTAGTAATTGGAATTATAGAATTTTCTGCCAGTAAATATGCTAAATATAAGGAGGCATTGGACTCCACAAGATCAATATGTTTGCCTTCAAAATATATCCTAATATCTGTTAATGTAATCCACCAATTAAAAAGTCTATAAATAAGTATTTACTCAATAGATTTTAATGTCTCTGAAGGGAGCAATTAGGCTTTTAAGGAGAACTCTTAAACATTCCCATGAAGGTTTTAGTATTTTGTTTAACACTTTGTCTTACACAAATGCACATTTCAGAAATCATGTTTGAAAAACTAGTAATTTATGGTAAACTTGTACTTTAATAGTATTTATTTCAGCACGTAAATGATAAAAATAAGGAGGCAGGTTGTCTTTCCTGCTGTAGTGTTGTATGCCTTGCTACATACTACAACCTTTGGTGTAATTAGTGATCACGTAAGAACAGGTTTTTTCCACAAACCCCTTTTTATGTATTTTATATACTAGAGATAAAGGGATTTAAAATACTGAGGCAGACTCTCAACTTGATGTAAATATCAGTGAGCTGGGCTGGTTTAAATTAGCTGAGCATCTGGCCCATTCTCTTTGAAAACAGATAATCAGCTTCAGTAATTGACTGAGATTTGTGGGTTTCATTTCTTTCATTTTATATTTAATTGTGTAAAATAATGGCATGCAAATGTAGCCAAGATTATTAAAATTATTGATCACCTATGCTATCCAATCAGCTACAAAATATGCACAGTTATAAACCATTAGTTTTAGGTTATATTAGAAATTCATCCAATTAGAAAAAATAATAATAATTAAAAGGATCAGGGATGTGTGTCAAAATATAATTGCACATTCCAGAGCTAGAAAATTGTAATAGTAGGATTGGCAGTCAGTCTTATAAAAGAGGGCAAGGGCAAATGGTGAAAAACTCAAATATGAGTGAAATGCCAGTAAATGTCATACTAATAATAGTATACATTACAACCTGCTGTGATTTTTCTCTCCCATGGGTCATATATTTTTCCTCTTTTCTTCCAAGGTACCATGACCATGGAAGAAAGGTCTTTCTCAAATCTCTGGCCCCTTTTCTCAGTACTGTTTTTTTTTTTTTCTTTTCACTTGATTTATCACATTAATAGTCTCTATAATTAATCTACAACTTTCTGTAATATGAGAGCTGTGAATGAGACATGCAAATATAAAATAAATCCACTTACTTTGAAATCACGTTGTTTATGTTTTACATAATTCCCTTTAGAAAATATGGTTTACCCATAGCAGAACGAGATTCACCATATTTTCTCTGCAAATTTTGAAAAGAAAACTATACATGTTGTACAGTTAACAGTATAGTAGACTGTAAAACATATTAGGTTAGTGTAAGCAATGGCAAAAGTGACAAAAAGTGGCTTGTATCAGTGAATACTATGAAACAAACCCCAGCTGACTAACAAAGTGATTTCCTCTCAAACTGTATCTGAAAAAAATGCAGTATCATCCCTGAGATGCCACTGAGAATGCCAACTTCTAGAAGTCACAGCTTGTTTTTCTGTGAGGGATCTTTTCATTCCCACAACAGTTTTTTTTCTAATCCTTGGGAAATGTCAACATTTTGGGTGTTTTAGGGAATGCCACAGATTCTCAGCAGGATACGGAGTCCTCTCCATGAGTCTACGCAGTTCTTTACACTCACCCGCCACAAAGGCAATCTCTGCCTAAAAAAAAGTTTGTGTTGTGTGGCTGATACACTGAGAAGTGCCTAAATAATTTAGGACTGGTAGAAAATAGCTGTTACATTAAAGCTATTAAATAAAAATAATGAATTTTTTGATGGCTGTTTTAAATACACAAGTAAAAACAGGTTGTAAAATTACCTACCTAAGGTAACTGAGCTGCAGCCTCTCTAGTCCTCTGGACAAGGACCACATTCACAACCAGAACCATTAACAGAGCATTTGAAAGAATTATAACACCCAAAGAATGCCTTTTAATGCTAAGTACTCTCAATGACTGAAATTACTGGAAAGTGTCCATTTCCCTTAAGTTATTTAAGTGCCCAAAGTGGCAAATGGGTGCAGTTTTCAAAAGTATATAGATGAATAATTCTCATTGATCTGAATCCCAGAGAAATGATCAGGTTCACCTACAAAATCCCACTTTGCACTCATCTGCATCTTTAGGTGTCTGCATATTGCAAATATTTCCTTTGGGCACCAAATCAAGAAACCTTCTCTGTTTGTTTAAACTCCTGCTTAACTGTGAGTATGTGCTTAAAATTGAGCATATGCTTCTGTGCTTTTGTCAATAAACATAAATCAAACATGTGAGGGTCCTCCTGATCCGAAGTATGTGGCAGGGTATGTATCATTGCTAGCTAGCAGTTACATTGCTTCCTCCTAACTTCCACAGTTTTAAAACTTTGACATTGTGAATTGAGATGTAGTATCTTTTTGTCCTGAACCCAAAGGAAATTTGAAATCTAATCTGTTAATGTGGAACAGAAAATAGGTGGGGTAGATGCTGAGGGTGCTCACTGAAAAAAGAAAATGAAGACTTAGAAAAATAATCCTCATTTAAATCCCTTGGGCAGCATTTTGAAATTCTCTGTCTCAAGTATCAACTGTACCAGGGATTTATACCAAACAATGAGGGGGAGAAAAAGTACCTTGGAGAGACAGAAAGTATTTGTTTCTGAAATAAATAGAGGGCCACAGACTGTTGCTTTAGTAGCTGTGCAGAGTTCTTTATTTTTGAAAAGATATATTAATTGAAGAGCAAAGATAAAAGATGCCAGACCTTCAAAAGATTTTCAGTGGCAATGTACATTACTGAAGTCTTAATTCATGTAATTAAAGAAGAATAAATTATAATTTATAGCCTTTCAAAAGAATTCAAGAAAAATGACTGGACTGAGGTTTTTCCCCAGCCTATCATTTATAAAAAGGCTCTTCAGTTTTAGTTAAAAAAAAGAAAAATTGAAACTTGTGATCTATAAAATATATAAGCACATAAGAGGACAGAATTAGTTACTAAATGAAATGCTAATTTGAGAGACATATTTTTCTTTTATGGGAGAGGGGAAAAAATAATGCTATTTTCTCACCATCCCATTTGGTTTGGAAATATAAATTTCCTATTGTGTTTTGGCCACAAGAGAAACAGCACATTGGGTTACAGGCTGTGGAGTTTGAAGAAAGCAGGAGTGGCCTCCAGGCACTGTCTTGCTTCATTTCTGCTCCTCCCTCCCCAGCTGGAAAACATCGACCTGGATCTCAAAGGTGCTGCCTGCTAGGCTGGTGGATTTGCTGTTAGGTCATCTTGAATGGTCTAAATCAGGAGTAGGATGAGGGCAGGAAGGTGATACAGACTGGCGTTTCAGCCTGACTGGATTTTGGAGGAGGGAAGCAGCAGGGGGCTGAGGGAGAGAGGGAGACAGATAAGAAAACAGAGCTGCTCTTGGATGGATTTTGTTGGACAAATTAGAAAGGAGCTGTGATTTTTAATCACCAATTCTACTGATCTGGTCTAATCTGCCTTTAATGTAGCCCTGGATCCAGAGGGTTTTCCATCTTTCTTGAAGTCTTCTCCATAGGAGAGAGAAAAAAGAGTAGAAATAAGCTATGGAGAGCAGGCTGTCCTCTGGTGAGGAGGTGGAGGAGGATGGAGACCCAAGGTTCTTCCAGTCTGAGATACCGTGTGGCCTTCTTTCCCATGGCAGGGAGCATCAGTCATATTCAGAAATGAGCCCTGCAGTTAGGCCAAATACTATTTAATTTGAACTATTCATTGTGAACTGGGAGGCCACTAGCCTGTAAGTGGGTCTAATTGGGTGTCTGCTAACTGGACAAACTAGACCCACTGTGGGTTTTAAATCCCTCTCCACATCTTCCCTTGGCCTATGTGTTCTAAACCACAGCCTTTTACTTTTTTACTGGTAATTATTGTATGACATTTTAAACTATTTTTGGCATAGCATCAAAACTGCAAGAGTCCAGAGACTCATATTTTGGCACGGTTCCTGAAGAAATAATAGATCTTAATATACTTTTACACTGTAAAGGAATGTTTATACACAGCAGTTATCCCTTACAGCAAGTAAGGAAACATAATTATTGGAAATTCAAGTTGTAGGATAAACTGAATGTATTTCTAATGAAAGAAGAAATAGGATTGTACTTTTATTATAGAGTGGGTGACCTTATACTAAATTACAATGCTTCTGTGTTCACTTACTTAAGCAGAAGATTTCCTGCCTGAAAGCCAGCTATAATATCAGCTTTATATTTCTTTATTACTTTGGGCAAAAATTAGATGGTATAAAACCACACCACCATTTCAGCATAGTTTTTGTAAATATTTACCACTGCTTACAAATTATGTATAATTATTTTTGAAATGCCAGGTACTTCAGTCTGTGTTTACAGATATGATATAATTTAGTAATCAAATTGTTAAATATCTTTATATACTTAGGCTACTAGATTCACTGGTAATGATGTTTATTTTAAACTGAACTTTGAGTAATGTAAGAAAGCTCAATATAAATAGAATAACATCATGTACATGTGTTATACTTTAAACAATAATAAAAATCTTCCTTGCCCTCTAGTTAGTCCTCTAAAAAGAGGTGGCAGCCTGATTTTTTTTTTTACTGTGCTACCTAAACATCACTGAACTGGAGAAGTTATGTCAACTTAAGCATGAGGTTTCAGAACAAGAAACCAACCTTTAGTTAATCAATCTGAAAAAATGGAGTGCAATTTGTTTTTCCTAAGTAGCATAGCTTGTTTTTACATTGTTTTCCTACAGGATAACATATTTCTTCATGAAATGTCTTATGTATATATTATATACCTTACTTGGTTGCACTACACACACTGCAGTCAAGGACATTATCCAGATCTGGAATAAGCCCCAAAGGATTTCCATCCCTTAAATAACAAGATTTTGTCAGCCTGCTCCATATATAATCTTGCTTCCTTAAATTAAGAAGTATTCAACAAGAAACTTTCCAGATTTCTACATCATTCTGAGCTATAAAAGAGCACATCTCAGTCCGAGTAAGTACAGAAATTTAAGATACCTTTTCATATTAATAGTCTCGTGTACAATTTGCAATCTGCCTGATTATTTTCAATATGTATATTATTATAGTTAATATAGGGTGTATTTGTTTTCAGAGTTGATGGTTGTGTTTCAGTAATGGAAAAGCAATCCATCTGTGCATTTCTCTTAAAAGTTCTCTCACTAAATAAATGGCAAGTCTGATATAAATTCCATCATTTTAAACTAGGCTGTAAATTTATGATATCTCTGGGTCTCTCTGTGTAAGTTTTTCCTGCAGGGGGATTGACTTAGCCCATAGTAGCAGAGGTTTTTACTAGTAAATCAATGCAGTTATTCTACAGCTCTGCAAATGGATGTTGCTTACTGTATTCTGTTTTGCTGCTGCAAGATTAGAAGGCTGGCATCAAAGAGGATGAAGTGAAAGCTTTATTTATTGGTTTTAGCTTCAGTTTTGAAAAGCACAGTAGTAATGGGAGGTATAAGATGTTCATGAAAAACAGTGGCGCTAAAAATAATATGAAACTCAATGGGAATAAAAGGAAAATATTAATCTGAGAAAAAATAGAGTGAGAAAAGGTTACAGTTCTCTCTGTTAGTCAGCCTTTTTCAACTATATACTTCTGAAGTAGAAGCATTAGACGACAAAATTGTAAAATCTCAGTGGTATTGTGTATAAACATTGCCTCCTCTGAAGCTCCAGGAAGAGAGGCTGGAATTAGAGTTGCCGACTCTGTGTGCACATGGGATGCAGCCTTCCTTTGCTCATAAGACCGGGTAAATAGTGTAGATGCTGGTACTTGCGATTCTGTCTGCCTTTCAGTATGCGTGTGTATGGGGCAGAGGCAACACTTCTTTTCTTCCTGGAAGAGTGCAGAAGTTGTGCAGATTGGTAAGAGAATTTTTTTTCCTTTCTGCACATTGAAATGAGTTTTAAATAACATATATCAGAAATACGTTTGGTTTGAGATGGAAACTCCTCAAGTGAAAGGTTAAAATATCAACATCGTTACAACTGATCTGTGCCTTCTACTTGTAACTTAATAATAGTCTGTAGCAGTCCTACCTCCAAAATTCTGAGTGACAGCAAAAGCAAATATACTTTCCAAAGAGCTTACTGCAGGCTGCTCTTGGGTATTTAATTCCCGATTTTGGTGTGGCATCACCCCAGGACCTTTACTTGAGCACCTTCTCTTATCCTATGTTTCCCACTCATCAGAGTTCTTCCGTTTCCCAGAAAGAATGGATTGATTATTATGTTTTCACAGTTAGAAGGTAGATATGTATTGTTGCCAGTAAGGGCCTCTGTCCTGTGAGTTAAACTCTCTGTCACCTCAGAGCAGAAAAAAATGAAACATTGGTACACTCACCACAGGATGATCAGGTCATGTTTTGCATTGTTTCGGTTGTATGAAGAAGTCCATATAATATGGAATCCAAGTTCTTCTGAATAACATGAAATAATAAACTCTTGCCTGTTCAGTCTCATTCATGTGTACAGAAATTATTTAGTAGATATAGTCCTGCATGATTAATGATGATGATGTGGTTTAAATTTCTGGTTCCATTACTAAGTTTGTGGCTTGTGTAAAATAAGAGAAATTCCTTCAACATATGATATAAATAATAAGTTAAAGAACAAGGTGGACTTTTTCTGTCCACAGCATCTTGAAAAATTCAGCCTACACACAGTTTCAGTCTTTAAAACGTACACTTTTTTAGAGGATCAACACTTTATTACTTTGTATAAATCATAGTTTAAATGGAAATAAAGTCCAGAGGCAGCCAGCATGGCTTCACTAAGGGCAAGTCCTTCCTGAACAACCTAGTGGCTTTCTATGATGGAGTGACTACATCAGTGGATAAGGGAAGAGCTAAGGATGTCATCCATCTGGACTTCTGTAAGGCCTTTGACACAGTCCCCCACAGTATCCTTCTCTCTAAACTGGGGAGATATGGACTTGATGGTTGGACTGTTTGGTGGATAAGGAACTGGTTGGATGGTTGCATCCAGAGGGTAGTGGTCAATGGCTCAATGTCCAGATGGAGACCAGTGATGAGTGGTGTCCATACTGGGACCAGTGCTGTTTAATATCTTCATCAATGACATAGACAGTAGGATTGAGTGCACCCTCAGCAAGCTTGCAGATGACATCAAGCTGAGCGCTGCAGTTGACATGCCAGAAGGATGGGATGTCATCCAAAGAGACCTGGACAAGCTGGAGAGGTGGGCCTGTGAGAACCTTACGAGGTTCAACAAGGCCAAGTGCAAGGTCCTGCACCTGGGTCAGGACAACCCCCAATACCAATACAGGCTGGGGAATGAAGGGATTGAGAGCAGCCCTGTGGAGAAGGACTTGGGGGTACTGGTGAAAGTAAAGCTGGACATGAGCCAGCAGTGTGTGCTCGTAGCCCAGAAGGCCAACTGTATCCTGGGCTGCATCAAAAGCAGCGTGGCCAGCAGGTCGAGGGAGGTGATTCTGCCCCTCTGCTCTGCTCTGGTGAGACCCCACCTGCAGTGCTGCGTCCAGCTCTGGGGTCCTCATCACAGGAAGGACATGGACCTTGTTGGAGCGGGTCCAGAGGAGGCCACAAAAACGATCCGAGGGCTGGAGCACCTCTTCTATGAGGACAGGCTGAGAGAGCTGGGGTTGTTCAGCCTGGAGGAGAGAAGGCTGCGGGGAGAGTTTATTGTGGCCTTTCAGTACTTAAAGGGGGACTGTAGGAAGGATGGGGGCAATCTCTTTAGCAAGGCCTGTTGTGACAGGACAAGGGGTAATGGTTTTAAACTAAAGGAGGGCAGATTTAGACTGGATATAAGGAACGAATTCTTCACTATGCGGGTGGTGAGGCACTGGAACAGGTTGCCCAGAGAGGTTGTGGAAGCCCCATCCCTGGAAACATCCAAGGTCGCGTTGGACGGGGCTCTGAGCAACCTGATCTAGTTGAAGATGTCCCTGCTCACTGCAGGGGGGTTGGACTAGATGGTCTCTAAAGGTCCCTTCCAACCCAAACCATTCTGTGATTCTTCTAGAGACATAGATAGCAATTATTTACTACATAAAGGGAGTTTATATTTTGGTTTATATTGATTTATTTTTAGAGAATTATTTTATGTACAAGACTGAATAGATTTATATGCATACATGCTTTAAATTTCCCATAGAATGATTTGCATTTTAATTAAGTTGATAGTGAGATAATAAATAACACTGGTGGAAAATATGTACACTTTTTTTACAAAAAATTGTAGCTTGTTACCTAGAAAGTAGTGTTTCAAGTTTCTTGTGCTGGTGTTTGTATAGGTAAAAACAAGTTTAAAAAGCTGAATAAATTAATCTTTCTGCATCTCTGTGCACATTTTAGAAAATTTTTCACATGATCTCAGTTTGGCAGGCTGTGACTGATATATCTGAGGTGTTTTCTGTAGAGCTAACCCGGTTTTTCAGGTGGATGAGCAATGCATTCCTGCATTTCTGCTGCTTTTTTAGCTCAGCTAGCTCAGCTAGAGCCCAGTTGCATGTTGCTGCAGAGCAAACTATAAAAATAGCATATAGATGAAGCTATGACAGCACAGAAAGTCAAAAGGAGGGATTATTCAGTGTAAACATCTGTGTAAAGCTCTAAGGTTTTCTACTGGCAGATGGAGAGCAGTTCTGTAATGGTGTGCAAAAACCCACTGAAGTGAGAGCAGGGATTTGAGTGTTGGCTCAGGTGGGACAGGTGTGGGCCTCTGGCCATTTGCAATCACAGTGATGGTCAGCCCTGCGTGTCATGCTGCTGAGCTGTGTCCCATTGACCATATTCCGTTTTGAAATCAGCAGCTCAATTCTACCTAACTTAAAAGGTGGCAATAGCAGAGTTTGTTCTAGACTCAAGGAAATGTTTAGGTCTCAGCACTTGCCACCTTGCGTTGATATATCTTCCAATGAAAAGTACTTTAGTTGAACAAAAATCAGTGGTATATTGTTAATATTAATAAGCTGTGCAGGAAATGTGGAGGTAAGATGTAAGACAAAATTACAGTTATTAAGTGAATTAGGTGCATTTTTTTTCTTTTTGTAAAGAATGTACTTTTGTTGTATCTTAGATGGACACACATGATCTGAATGCTTAGATATTTCTATGCTGTCTTCAGGGTCCAGGTCTCTTAATACTGTATTAGTCACTGGATCAGATTCTGATTCCCTTCTTCACATCAAACACAGGTGTGAGTCCCACTGGGGTCAATAGAAGTATTTCCTTCATTAAGGTGTTACTCAACGTAAAAGGAGGTACTGGAATCTTGTCCTTCATGAGTTAAGATGTTCCAACTTGATATTGCAACAATGTTTTCTGTTAGCATTGCACTGAGGTGTGCTCTGCAGTCTTTACAGTCTAATTTACAAAGCTCTGTAGCACAATTTTGGTAATCAGTACTATTTACTTTTCATCAAGGCTGCCTAGAAAGAAGGCTTACATATTGGAAAAAACATGGAACTACCTGAGAAATATGTTTCACTGTAAATAAAAAAACCTTATGTTTATCCCATTTAGACTCTGTAGAAGGCTTTTCTGTGAATAGCAATGCCAAATATTCTTATGTGAAAAATAGAACAGAAAGTTCAATGCATTTTTTTAAATTTTTTGTAACTTCATCTTTCCTCTTACCAACTTGCATTTATTTCCTTTCCTGATTTTTTTTAACTTTTTCTATCTTCTAAGGTTCTTTAGAGTTCATTCTTTGCTAACAGCTATACTGTTTTTATCTGTATCCCTTTCAGCAATTTTTTTTGCTTTCCTTTTTTCTGTTGTATCTTTTTACATTTTCTCTTACCATGTTTTTTTCCCCTTTATTACTTTTAGGAATGTTTTTATAACCTTCGTTTACAGTGTTCTTTCCTCTTCAGTTTAATCCTCCGCATTATTGTTTACTGTTGTTTTTATTTCTAGTACAGATTGTTAAAATGTCTTGTAGTAGAGATGGTACAGCAGAGACCGAGAAAACAAGTTGAAGAAAATCAGTGTTATTTAGAAAGAAATGACAAAGTGAGACTTGGAGAATCTTTTCATTTACACAGCTGTTTGTGAATTTTTGTGCTTGCTCCTACATTTCATGGTAGTGGTTCAGAACATGGAATTCTGATTCTTTTTAACCACCCCTGCATCATCCTACCCATCCCCAAAAGAAAAACTCAAAATAAAAAAAATATTGCCTGGGAGAAATTGAAGTCATTATGTGTCTGTTAAACTATGTACTTGCAAATTTTGAAGTATTTTCATGTTAATAGGGTGTGATTTTAAAGGGAATATTAAATAGCAACTAGGCAGGGCGCTGGTCTAATTCTTTTCCAACTTCCTATACTTTGCAGCACAAGAACCTTTAGATTTAAGTGGTGCCTGGCAGATCAGTTTGTTCTGAGCAACAGGTTTCATTTTTCAGGTAAAAAGGCATGTAGTTTGCAGGCAGTTTTATAACTTGCTGTAAGTTGCAAGTAGTTTGCTTTTATGAGTGTTGCCTGTAAGAGCAACTCCAGAGGTAGGAACTTTCAAGTTTATGGGTCAAATTAATTCCCTAATTCCAATGAGGAGACAGGTTGTTTATTAAGGATAAACTTAAGACAATAGCTTTATGACTCATATTTCTACAATGTGCCTCTGCAAGAAACACATAGGGGTCCAAACAAGGCCATTTCAAAAGACATTGCAAGATGAATCTCTATATAATGGGGTTTTGCTAGCTTCAAAATTTGGCAAACAGTACACTTTCCAGTATGGTCTATGATTATCTCCTAAACTTCTGCTATTACTTTCTAATTTAAGAACTGTTACTGTTCTTGTTCTAAACCATGTGCAGGCAACGCCTATAAAATTCCTTAAAATTTTAATATTTATCTAAGTGGTTTTTAAAATGCTATTACATAACTGTATCTAATACTTGACTGGCCTAGTCACTTTAAGGTGCTGTATAGCCTGAAAGATTTCTAAAAACTTTGAGAATTGTTTCCTGCCAGGTTTAATAATTTTGTAGTGTGCCATATGAATTAATTGAGAAAATCCTTATTCTGTGGCCAAATATATTGATTATTTCCATCTGCATGGATTTTTCAGCTGCATTGTTTTCTGGCATATATAGTGTCAAATATCTTAGGTGCAAATATTGGTGAAATAAAAGAGTGGTTTTGAGTTCATATTTATTCAGAAGTTTACAATTGCTGAATGCAGTCCGGAAATGTTAATAAAAGGCATTGTCTCTTCATTCTTTCTTCTCTAATAGAGAAAAATGCTATAGCTGTTACTAAAAGGCATGCCACTTAACCTGTTTCATACTGCAATCCATCCTCTTTATTCTACTTGTAAATACAAATTTAAACACCTAACTTGAGACATATGGGATAGGATTTATCTCTTCTGCCTTTAGTATATACAGCAGAGACACCTACATCTGAACCCATAACCCTGGATTCCCTTTTGAGTCAGTGGGAGGCACTAGGCGTTTTAAACACATTTGACAAAACAAGTGGATGAGTTACACCCTAGAAATGCCAGTTCCCATCTTATGACTGTAGTCTAAAGCTAGGTGAGATAAATCTCTACAGCAATTTTTAAACTCCTTAATATGCTCATTAGTATGGGCAGATACTTCAATTATTTGAAATCTACCAAATATTCAGGTTGAGCATGACACTTGGGATGAGAATTTGCAGATTTGGACTTTGAACTTTAGGAACGTCAGGAGCAATATGATGACATTCTCAGAAGTGGAAGACAGAGAATAAATTCCTTTTCAGGTTCTGTTTCCCTAGTATTTTGTGGCTATCAGTTTGTTCCTTCATGTTGTGGGACTGGGGCCACTTTGCAGTGCTCAAAAACTATGTAATAAGGGTTGCTAACATTTTTATTACCTTTCAAATACTCTCAAGAGGTAAAAACATTCCTCTTTATTTTCCTTATAGTGCTGCTTACATAAATGTTTGGGATGCAGAAAATAACAAATGGAAAGATAAATTGGCATAGTATCTTGTAATTCTTTATTGCACCTGCTCGTGCTTCCTAATCCCTGTCAACTCGACCTTTTGTGTGAAGGCAAGTCCAGCATTGATAATGCAGGCTTTCTCTTAAAGTTGACAAAATCTTGTATGTAAGCAGATGCCCATACCACAGGCCTCTCTTTGTCTGAGTGACATTTCATCTGGTCCCAGAATGGGTGAACTTACTCAGCCTGGTTGTGTTTTGCACTAACCAGACTGATGGCTGGCTGTGGCCACTGGCTAACCCTGCCTCCCACTTTCCACAAGATGCAGGGACAGGAAAAAAGTAAAACAAGGTAGCATGAGGGGATGTGTTTTAGGTCCTCCTGCTGCTCTGGGGAGTGGGTGGGGATCCCCCATAAGGAGAACACCCAGCCAATGCCCACCCATCCATCTGACTCCCTCTCAAGCATAGGCATTAGCATATGCATTAACAAAGCTATGCACATGTCTGAAAAACAATATCGGTGCAGTGCACCACTTGGCCTGTGCAGCAGATGGTGTTATTACTAGTGGGCCTTATAATTTCTTTCATTTTTGAAATGCATGTACTGTACAAAGTACCTCGAAGCAGTATGAAAATATTTTTTTTTCTCTCCCTTTCTTTCTCTTTTGGTATGCAATCTTCTCTTTATGGGGGTTTGAAAAGGAAATCCTGAATCTGTTCTTTAACATAAGTTTTGGTATCTAAAAACAGCACTTGGGATTAGCAGGCTTGTCAGAAAAACAAGAATTTAGATGTTCAAAAAAACTCTACAATCCTCCCCCAGCTTTTTGACTGTGTCAGACAATATTTGGCTGTATACAGCTGCTGTAAGTGAAGAGAGAGGAAATGCAATGAAAGGAAATTGTGTTATTTTAAGGACATGATCTGAAAATAATAGAATCACCCAAATTGCTTCATATAATGTGGTTTACATGCTTTGCAAAGAGATGAAAATGCACACTGATCTCACGTTTGGGCAAGTGTTAATTATAGACTCACTGACAACAAGATCAAGTCTCTTAGAACTTGTTTCTTCCTGTTGGTTTTCTCTAAAAAACAAAGAAACTATGACTTGTATTCATCCTCCTCTTCCTCTCTGCACACAGGTACTAGTCTGCTTCGTAAATCAGGAATGAAATGAGATACAGCCAGTTGACACTAATAAATTATTTTATGGAGGCATGGAGACTGCTATCATTACTCCTGACAACAGATAAAAAGTTGTCTTCCACCTGATTCCGTTCTTCCAAAAATATTTCTGTCTGCCCGTATTTACTAGTCTTGTCAGATGTAGCTCTTGGGTCAGATTTTTTTGCTGTTCTCCTGCTCTGTTTGCTGTTTAACCTCTGAAAACATTTTGCTCATATGAAGCTACAAAAAAGGACTAAGTCTTTATAATTTAAAATATTTTCTCATCATGGCATATAGATTTACTTCAAGTGCTTTGGTTGTGAGTGCCTAATAATGCCCTTTAATAATGCTGACAGTGTTTTTTAATACCTGCTGGTCATGAAGCCTTCATTTAAAAATATCTTAAGAAAAATAACAAACATAATAAATTGCAAAATTGACCACTGGATTTTGACAAAGTTTGAAGTATTACTTTCATTTTCCAAACAAAATTTGCTTTTTATTCTGTCTCTCCTTCTAGTTATCTACTCACTCTTTTAGTGTTACTAATAGAAGATTTTCCTCATCTTCCATCGAGCTTTCATTGCAGGTTCCACAGGAAACCATCATTGGCCTTCTTCAGCCACCTTGGATACCCTTATTCTCTAGCTCAGGTTCAACCACCGACCATAGGGCATCTCCCTACTCCAGGGCATCTCCTGGAATCTCTTCAATTACAAACTCTCTTCATGTGTGTGTAGCCATCAGCCCAGGCTCTAGAAAGATAAATTACTCTTTTATACGTCCTAAAATCTCTTCTTATTTCCTCTGTGGGAACTACTTTTATAACCTCCTACCCTATCTGTTATTCTGATGTACAATAATGTAATACTGTTGTTCCCTTCTTTTCTTCATTTCTAGATGTACAGCTAAACTGGATATGAATGCACATAAATACACACAAACATTAATTGGAGTGTTGGGGAGAATTATGGGAATAGAAACAAAAAGAATATTAGCCTCTGAAGTATACTTAAGTTTCAAAACCAAACACTCAGGAGCTGAGTTGAAATTCAGTGCTTGTACATATATCATAATTAAAAACTGTGTTTTCCTACGCTGTGCATGGGTTCAATTGCATTTTCAACAAGACCTCCTCAGAAACCCAAGGTAGAGCGATCATCCTTTCTTCTTCCCTACTCTCCTCCACAGAGAAATAGTATTATAAACATGGTCAGAAAACAAACTAAGCCTTCTGTGATCACTCAATTCAAAACTTTCTGACACTTCATATATAAAAACAGAATGTTTTAGTAGAAGAGTGTCAGGGTTTCAAGTATGCATGCTTGCTGAGCACCTAAAGGGGTTTCCCAGAGAATCTGGCACTCCCTCTTGTAAATGTGCTATGATACAACCTCTAGCTGACCTATCACTGTATTCTTAATCAGAGGCCACCATATTCAGTGAACAGTTTGGTTAATGAATGATAGATTGAGTGAAGGGTAAAGCACTGGAATAGCCAAGAAGGTGGAGGTTCCTACTGCAGGCATATGCTGGGTGAGGTAGTCCTAACGTGAGGAAATTAAATCTCTACAGGCCATGCTAATTATATCATCTTCTTGGTTTCTCTGGAGTCCCCACTGTTTCTGTTGCTATGCATATCACATGTATCAAGTCAGAATTCACAAGTACATCTCATGCCTTTGTGAGGTACCATGCCATGCAGTAGGGAAGCAGCGGTGACTCTCATCTCTCTTTGCTAGCATACCCCACAAGACGGTAGAAGAAAAATATGGGAAAATGTGGCTTACTGAGAAGAGGAGGGTGTTTGTTGTCCTCCAAGGAAAAAAATGTCCTTATGAAAAAGTGCTCCTTGTGCTGTGGTAGTGACTGGGGAGAGGCTGAGGAGGAGGCAGGAACCTCCCAAGCCAAGTACCGTACATTTCAGCCTTCTAGGTAGTCCCCAACAATGGTGTCATGGAGTATGTTTTTAGTCTTTATTTTGTCATGTTGAATAATAAATGTAATCCTTAAGTGGCTGAAGTGAAACATGTTGGTAATAACTTCGTATCTTTTTCTGAATAGAGCCCGTAGTTTTAGGCATAATATCTAAATTAAATATTTATCCAGAATCTCTACATGTGATATAAAAACATTGTTTATATGTATAAAATAATTATAGTATATATACAGTAACAAAGTCTAAAATTTGAATCTCAACTCCCAAAATTTCAAATTTGTCGCTGAAACAATTGGTTAAAATCTGAAAGAAAGGCTGTCATTTATATTCTACTATTTTACATATAAATGTCCTTTTCATGATAGCAATCTTTTTCCTCAGATACTTTGATACTTACATTTCTGTGAGTTTCATGTGCTGTAACAACTCTGTGACATTGAAAACGTTCACATACTGTTCATCAGTAACAGACCAGACTTATTTTCTTCTACAAGAAAGAATTGGTGTATCATTATTTAAAAAACAAAATAATTCACTCCAAAATAGAAAATTCTTTCCACTCCTTTTCCAAATAACACAAACAAATGGATGTTTGCAATGTTTTGTTTATGAAAATGAGAAATATGTAAAATATAGAAGCAACAAAATGAAATCATGTGGTTTGATATATTTGCATTTCCATTTTCTCTATGAAAATGTAAAATGCCTACTACATCTGCCTTAACAGCTTATAGATGATTTCTTTCATCTGTTGCAAAAGCTGTCAAATACAAAAGAGAAGTACCCAAGTTTCTGATGATGTTCATGTTTTGATTAGTTTCTTGACCTTTTGGAATTCACATGTGTCTAATTTTCCTAGAGTATTATAGTGGTGCCAAATACTACCTTACAACCTTACATGTTTCAGAACTGTATTTATGTAGGAAGTAATAGCTAGTAAATTGCAGGCCTTTCTACTGCTTGGAAACATCATGGGTTTTGCTCCCCTGAATTTTAAAGCCTTTCCTTGTATCTGCAATGTTGTTGAGCTACGCATGTGCCATAAGAACATCACATGTTAGATTGCTGAGGTGCATTTATATAAACTGCATCAACACAGATGCACATATGAATTGCAGCAACACAGACACACATACACATCTACAGAATATGGAGGGGGAGAGACAGAAATCTCATAAATTTTGTAGCTTAAAAAATGTGAGTTGATATTGTATCTTTGGAGACTATCAAATGCTATGTTCCTTAATTTCTGGAAGGGGAAAAATTGAAATGTCCGACTAACAACTTCATATTTTGACTTCAAAGTTTGGAATTAAATTTGTGAGGGGAACTAAGCAAAGGCATAGAGTAACATGAAAAAAATGCAATATGGACTTACAAAACAAGTCATGATAAAGGAGGTTTTTAAAAAACAGAAGGACTTAGAAATAAGTCAAAATAAAGGAAGTTTTTTTAAAAAAGAAGGAAGTTTATGGGCTTGGATATTGAAAGATTCCATATATTCTTATTTCTTTTTCTTACCAGAGAAACTGTGCACTTTATTATGCTTTAACATGATGGGTATGTTGTAGCTGTGGTCTGACAGGTTTGTTCATCATAGTTCATTTCATAGTTTGTGAGCACCACTTGTTTTTCTTTCTATCCTCAGATGAAGTTGCTGACATACAGTGCAGGTATTATTTCAAGATAATGGCAGATGAAACCATCCCAAGCATTATCTATTGCTAAAAACTAATGCTAAAGCAGGTTTGTGGCCTGCTTGTTTTTACATGGGTTTAGTTGTGCTAACTGTGCTGTTAGTGCACCAGTACTAGTGCTGGTACAGGCTGGCTCAGAGAAAGCCTAAGTATCCAAGACAACTTATAGATGTGCTACGGGATGGTGTTACTGATAGTGCAGGCAACGCAGCAGCAGAGGGACCACAAGCTGCCCCAGCTGGAGCTGTGCTGCCCGAGTTCACCCTTAATTAGTTATGGACTGACCCTCACCTGGGGAGCACACAGTAGGGAGATCTCATTTCCAGTCTTGAATTTTATTAATTAATTTATATTGTAGACCTTACAGGAACTCAGCAGTAGGGAAAAGACTGTGTGTGATTCTAGGCAAAGGCTTGTTCTAACTCTAGAAAGTTTGTTACAGCTCGGAAATATGATTGTTCTGAATTTTTTTGTAATATAAGCTATTCCAAATCATATCAGATTTTAAAGTAATAGGTATATTTGTTCCCCTTATTTTCATTGTTTTCTTTATTTTTCTTTGAAATATTTCAGTCTGCCATCTACAATGTGTGCAACAATAAGAGAGGTGATTGGTTATCTCTACGAATATATAAATCCCAAATGCAGGCAAGGCTGCAAAAGAAGAAGGGAAATACAGGTGATAAAATTTAAATAATCTCAAGAAGAATGGGTTCATATTTGGTGATTAGAGATAATGTACTGCCTGGCAAAAAAAGAAGGGATTATGTACAGTTGCTTGTGAAGTTATTTAAATTTAATTTAAATTCAGCTGTACTACTTCTGCCTTCAGAACAGTCGTATTTCCTAAAATGCAGTATCTCTTATGAATGTTTCTGAGTGTAGCACTGCAGATAAAAGAATCCACTCTTGAATAAAAAGTATTATAGGGATATTTGGAGTGTTTATGTGTGTGTACATATTTTCAGATTGGGAATTACTGTGGAAAGTCTTGGTGAACTCTCTAGAGCATTTTCCAGAGATACATTTGCTGTTGCAAGCATAGCAAGGCGTGGCATAAAACGGGTAACTCAAGGAAGGGGCACAGTGATTTCTAGTGGGGTTTTGGACATTAAGTAAACCATGCAGTTGTGAATACCAAGTTGCTGTCTTTCCATTTCTTTCAAGACAGTAGGCAATGCTTATCACTGTTCAAAAGTTTCTCTGTAGAAGAGGAACGTCTTTAAGGTGTGTTGCTATGCATTTCTTTATTTCAGCAAACACTCCTTGAAACAGTTAAGAAATGTACAGAAGCGAATCTGTTCATAGTGATCCTCAATAACTTCCTGTTGTTAATCAAACAGCTGCACGAGTGGTTTCAAGTGCATAAGTTTCCTTGCTTGAAGCATTTTTTCCTTTTACGCTTAATATTGGTGCTGTGACAATTGGGTTGTTTTTTTTTTTTTTCAGATGAGTATTGCTTTCAGAGCTGGAGTGCTGCAGACATAAGGAGAGCATAAAGCATCAAATGTATCAAATGACTCTTGAATGCTATCTTGGGAAATTTAGTGCAATCTAAGAGGGATAATGAACTGAAGGGATGTTAATGCTAGTTATTTTTGTTTGTGATCCCCTCTATTCTTATCCTGTTGCTTCCCCAGCATTTTTTGAAGTTCTTTTTATTTCATTTTTATGCTGAAGTTTGTTCTCCTGGACCATAGCAGGGAACAGATGAGATAAATCAAATGTTTCTGCTGATTTTAGCAGGATTTGGGTCAGGTTCTATGTTCTGTTTTATTTAAGAATCCTACCAGGATGCACAAATGTATACCAAAACTTTAATGATGAAGCTCAGCATGTCTGTAATTTACTAACATACCGACTTTGAGGGTGGTTGAGCATGTGCACACATTCCTGAAGATGTTGAAATGTACTGATACACCACTGATAATTGTTAGCTGCACATGGTTTAGGATCTGCCAGCTGATGGGTTTCTGCAAGCTTCCACTTCTGAATTGAATATATGTTAATTCAGAGCTGCTTTTGATTTTATTTATGTTACAGCTACAAAAAAGGCAAGGTTGGAACAATAAGCCTGGCACAAATGACACCTGAGAAATGAGAGAGGAACCAAAATCATTCATGGAAGATGAAAGGGAGATGCAGTAGAGAGATACTTATAAACTAAATTCCCCATATGGAATATGTCTACTTTATTTCTTATTTAAGTGATTTCAGAGTCCCAACTATAAAAAAAAAAATAAAAAATTGTATTAACATGTTGAGAAATTTTCCTTAGTTTTTCACATAAACTTGTATCTAAGCTTAATTCTAAGATAGTGAGTCCCTATGCTTAGGAATAATATATAGCTGGTTATGGGAGCCACGCAGTCACCATTGTATGGCACTTTGTGAGCACTGGGTGGTAATGAGTATAGTCCATAGTGTAGTTTAGGATGTGTATCCTTGTCTTTGTTTTTCAATGTTACATTTTCCAAATGAGTCGCATATTAAAAATTGATGGACTGTCAAATGGTTTTCTAATGCAATCTTGTGAAAATTCCAAGCAGAAAGTGTTTATTTGATTATAAAAGCAAATGGGTGAAATGTTAGATGTAAGAGTACGCATTAGGCACATGTAGTTCACAACAGTCTTCCAAATAAAAGAAGGAACATTGGACTGGTATTTACCTCTGCAGCAGAAAACTGAGCACGTAAATGAAACTATCCCATAATTACTATCTTTGAATTTTTAGATTTTTTTTTTTTTAAATGCTTCAGGATTTGAAAAATGGCAAAATTTTGGTTTAATATTTCACTTCCGATTTAAAGGGTTTATTTCAATTATGCTGATAACTCAGAAACATAGATCCTTCTAGATATCAAGAGAGTATGTCATGCTAAGTGAGTTATGTCCTATGAAACCTGCACTAAAATCACTCAAAAAAAACCCCACAAAATGTTTTTAGAAAAAAAGATCTTTACGAAAAAAGTTATTATATGAAGTTTTTGTTTCTCCACTGTTGTTAACTTCCTTATCTATAACAAGTGAAAAAGTTCCAGTTTTATTGAAGATACTTAAAACTTTTCATGGCAAATGTAGCAGATATGAATATGTTCCCCAAAATTTATGATTTAATGAAATCAGTATTTGGGCGAAATCCTGATTTTTCACTGAATAGATCTCATCACTACTTTCAAAAAACAGTGCTGCATGTCAGTGACAGACATCTCTTTTCTTTCTTAACCATGATTGTGGAAGATTTTAGGAGCACAGATACAACTCTCTATAACTCTGTAGTGTATGATGTACCACACTAAAAGTTGCTAAGCTAAATTATTCTACCTTAGTCCACCTTCATGGTTTTTACAGTAGCACAGATTATTGGTTACTGCTCCTTAAAAGACTAATTGTTTCACTCTGGGAACGGCTCCTGAGGAGGCTTGGTCAATAGCGACTCTCTGAAGAATTATGTGCAAAAGCTCTTTATATAAGAAGTTTACTCATGTTTATTTTGGTATTTTCCATTAAACATGAATAAGAAATATTCTTGTATATCTCCAGTAATCCTATATTAATAGCCCATGAGGCGTTGAATAACATTTCTGCCTGTGTTTGATTCGTGCTAATACCTGAAGGCTTATCAGTGTAGTACAGCATCATATAACTTCAAATCTCAATATATTTTCTTTTCAGCTTTTAAACTCTAAGATATTATCTTTTACCTCAGTTTAACCTAGTGTTTCCAGTAGAAGAATCTATGACTGATTTTAATTTTATAAACTTTTACCAGCTTGCTGAGTACCTTCTATAAATTATTCAGTTGTTCTGTAGCCAGTAAAGTTAAAGCAAAGCATTAGCACAGAATAGTTCATAGGGTGAGACCTCAAAATACCTGTGCTCAACCAATATTCCTGTTTGGAGTTCTACTTTGATCACTAAAGGAGTCTTCTAGGTGAGACGTGAGTGCGTTCTATATGCGTATGTCTTCATCTTTACCTATGTTATTTTTGTTTTATTTCCTTTCAAGTTTTAGGTGAACAGTTTAAATTCTGGGGAGTTTGAAGTTAAGCACTTAAATTCTTCTTTGTTCAGGCATATATGAGTGGATTATATTTCTGAGCACCTGAACAGCTGTATCTGCTGCTGACTGCAGAACTTAAAATCAGCTCACTTGTATTTTGATGACTGAACTATATACAAAACTACCCAACTTTAGGTAGTTCAGTTTGCACATACAGATTTTTCACTGAGCGCAATCTCCTTATGATGTCTGTAAAGCCTCATAATGTCTGTAATTTTTATATACCTTATGCACATAAATGACAATGATCATTTATCTTTGTGATAAAAGCTGTGCATCTTATTCCTTGCTGAATCAACCTGAGTTCCCAGGATCTGGTCCTGCACCTTCAAAATTCAATAAGTAAATCTTCCCTTCTGACTGCAGGAGCAGATCATGACATCCACCTCTCAAGAGAGCATTTTGGTCATTTGTTCTGAGAAACTTGTACAGCACCAGATACAAGTCTAGCAGTGAGTGGTAGCAATAACATGAAGTGTTTAGCATGAGGTTTCCCTGTGTTGAGGTATCTTGGTTCAACAGCTTTTCATATTGAGGCCTATATATGGGTGGATGTGTGTGTGTATATATATGCATATATATGTGTATATATATTTCTTTTTTTTAAGTGCATGTGTATTTCCTCATCAGGACAAACGTCTTAGGATGGCTCTGTGCTACTATTTTACTTGGAACTGGGAATACATTCTTGCATCCTCAAGTGCAAGGTCCTTCAGCAGCTAGCACTGAACACATACATGCTGCTCAGTCAGCCATCGGTGCACAGTTCACCACTGGCTGAGGCACAATGTGGACATACTGTCCTAGCACCAGAGCACCATGCAGTAAAATTGGACCCCAGGCCAATAGTGTAAATTCACCTGAACTAGATTCCTTTTTGATGAAACTAAACAAGAATACATATTACAGCAGCACAGGTGATCATCTTCTCTAGTCTTCTAGTAGACTAGAGCTACTCTGGGTAAAACCCCCGAAATGGGCATAATGTGGACATGGAAGCCTTAACATGAATGATGTTGATCTTCAGGTCAACTCCTACTAATGTCTGCAATTTAATGATTCAGATGTAGCCTAGGTACTGTTTTACAGATGAGGATTTGAGGGAGAGGGGCTGAAGGACCAATTTTGACAGGTCTCTGTTCCCCTAGCAAGCAAAAAAACTAATTTTCATAATTTGCCCCTAAGTGATTTGGTCAAAGCTATCTGGGAATTCATTGTGCAGTATCCCAAATCTATGCTGGACCCATTCTCTTTCTCTCAATACTCTAATAAATAGATCAGAACTGCTCGCTCCTCCTGTCGTGGTGTAGCCCCAGTCAGCAACTAAGGACCATGCAGCCACTTGCTCACTCCCTCCACTCCTGGGGGATGGGGGAGAGAATCATAAGGGCCAAAATAAGGAAACTCGTGCGTTGAGATAAGAACAATATAATAATTAAAATTAAACAGTAATAATAATAATATAATGAAAAGGGAAATAATGAGAAAAAGAGAGAGATGAAACCTCGTGAGAAAGGGAGGGGAAAAAAAACCAAAAACCAAACAACAAGTGCTGCAACCACTCACCACCTGCCAACCGACGCTGCCAGTCGCCGAGCCACGATCACTGCTTCCCCCGGCCAAATCCCCCCGGTTAATAAACTGGGTGTGATGTCACATGATATGGAATATCCCTTTGGCCCATTTGGATTAGCTCTCTTGGATGTGCCCCCTCCCCTCCTGGCTTCTTGCGTACCTGGCAGAGCATGGGAAGCTGGAAAAGTCCTTGACTAGTGTAAGCACTACCTAGCAACAACTAAAACATCAGTGTGCTATCAACATTATTTTCATACTAAGTCCAAAACGCAGCACTATACCAGCTACACTGAAGAAAATTAACTCTATCCCAGCTAAAACCATGACAGTATCCACCCCTTATTCCATACCATTTACGTCATGCTCAGGTACCATACTATCCAATACAACCTCAATAACTACCACCTGCCTTCCCATGCTTTGATAAAACACACAGATATCATTTATCATCCCCTTAGTCTATGGACCACACCTGTAAAATATGTGTAGAGGGTCCACAAATGTCTCTTTGGTTTATTTAGTCCATAACTTTGGGCTCCATCTATCGTAATAGTCTTTCAAGGCCAGAGAGATGGTCTGTGTGGTGTTGGATTGTTGCATGCCGAAGTCAGTCTTTGTTCCATCACTGCTGCACTTTGCTTCATTCAATCAAAGTTCATCCTTCATTAATTTGGGAGATTCTTACTGTGATACTATTGATGTGGCATATAGCAACCATAGGAGTGATGACATACAATTTTATATAGCAATTAACAGCATACCATTTAGTTCATTGGCTCTTTTCACCCACAATCAAATCCCCTTGAGGCACACATCGGACTCCTCCCTCCTCCCGCATTACCCACCAAGTGCACCCAGGTCCCTGAGCAAAAGCAATCCCACGAATGGGTTTGCCTTTGCCTGAGACAGGAATAACCCAGATGGTTTTCCCCAGCATATTTTTTGCATGCACTACAGGGACTTTATCCACTTCCACAGTACATAAGAATTCTGATTGGGCAGGGCCAGCTTGATTGACAGAGCCTCTAGCATTGACTAACCAGGTGGCTTTTGCTAAATGGGTATCCCAGTGTTTGAATGTCCCACCCCCCATTGCTCTCAGTGTAGTCTTTAACAGTCCATTGTATCGTTCAATTTTTCCGGAGGCTGGTGCATGATAGGGGATGTGGTACACCCACTCAATGCCGTGCTCTTTGGCCCAGGTGTCTATGAGGATGTTTCGGAAATGAGTCCGGTTGTCTGACTCAATTCTTTCTGGGGTGCCATGTCGCCATAAAACTTGTTTTTCAAGGCCCAGGATAGTGTTCCAGGCAGTGGCATGGGGCACGGGATATGTTTCCAGCCATCCGGTGGTTGCTTCCACCATTGTAAGCACATGGCGTTTGCCTTGGCGGGTTTGTGGCAGTGTGATATAATCAGTCTGCCAGGCCTCCCCATATTTATACTTCAGCCATCGTCCCCCATACCACAGAGGTTTTACCCGCTTGGCTTGCTTGATTGCAGCGCACGTTTCACATTCATGGATAACCTGTGCAATAGTGTCCATGGTCAAGTCCACCCCTCGGTCGCGAGCCCATCTGTATGTTGCATCTCTTCCTTGATGGCCTGAGGTGTCATGGGCCCACCGAGCTATAAATAGTTCACCCTTATGTTGCCAGTCCAGATCTACCTGAGCTGCTTCAGTCTTAGCAGCCTGATCTACCTGCTTGTTGTTCTGATGTTCTTCAGTGGCCCAACTCTTGGGTACGTGAGCATCCACATGACATACTTTCACAGCCAGGTTCTCTACCCAGGCAGCAATATCTTGCCACGATGCAGCAGCCCAGATGGGTTTGCCTCTGCGCTGCCAGTTGTTCTGCTTCCATTGCTGTAACCACCCCCACAGGGCATTTGTCACCATCCATGAGTCAGTATAAAGATAGAGCACTGGCCATTTTTCTCGTTCAGCAATGTCTAAAGCCAGCTGGATGGCCTTTACTTCTGCAAACTGACTTGATTCACCTTCTCCTTCAGCAGTTTCTGTGACTTGCCGTATAGGACTCCATACAGCAGCCTTCCATCTCTGATGCTTTCCCACAAGATGACAGAACCCATCAGTGAACAGGGCATATTGCTTCTCATTTTCTGGCAATTTGTTACACAGTGGGGCCTCTTCAGCACGTGTCACCTCCTCCTCTGGCGATATTCCAAAATCTTTGCCTTCTGGCCAGTCCATGATCACTTCCAAGATTCCTGGGTGACTAGGGTTTCCTATTCGAGCCTGCTGGATGATCAGTGCCACCCACTTACTCCATGTAGCATCAGTTGCATGATGTGTAGAGGGGACCCTCCCTTTAAACATCCAGCTCAGCACTGGCAGTTGGGATGCCAGAAGAAGCTGTGCTTCAGTACCAACCACTTCTGAAGCAGCTCGAACCCCTTCATATGCTGCCAATATCTCTTTTTCAGTTGTAGTATAGTGTGCTTCGGACCCACTGTATCCCTTACTTCAAAACCCTAGGGGTCGACCTCGGGTCTCCCCTGGTGCTTTCTGCCAGAGGCTCCAGGTAGGGCCATTCTCCCTGGCTGCGGTGTAGAGCACATTTTTAACGTTTTGTCCTGCCCGGACTGGCCCAAGGGTTACTGCATGAACTATCTCCTGTTTAATCTGTTCAAAGGCCTGTCGTTGCTTAGGGCCCCATTTGAAATTATTCTTCTTCTAGGTCACTTGATGAAGAGGGTCATGATCAGACTGTAATTTGGAATATGCATTCTCCAAAAACCCACAACGCCTAAAAAAGCTTGTGTTTCCTTTTCGCTAGTTGGTGGAGACATGGCTGTTATTTTGTTGATCACATCCATCGGAATCTGATGATGTCCACCTTGCCATTTTATTCCTAAAAACTGGACCTTCTGTGCGGGTCACTTGACCTTACTTTGTTTTATGGTGAAACCAGCCTTCAGAAGGATTTGGACTATTTTCTTCCCTTTCTTAAAAACATCTTCCGCTCTGTTGCCCCACACGATGATGTTGTCAACTTACTGAAGGTGTTCCAGAGCTCCACCCTGTTCCAGTGCAGTATGGATCAGTCCATGGCAAATGGTAGGGCTGTGTTTTCACCCTTGGGGCAGTCGATTCCAGGTGTACTGGACACCTTTCCAAGTGAAAGCAAACTGTGCCCTGCACTCTGCTGCCAAAGGGATTGAGAAAAACGCATTAGCAATATCAATTGTGGCATACTACTTGGCTGCCTTTGACTCCAGTTCGTATTGAAGTTCTAGCATGTCCGGCACAGCAGCACTCAGTGGCGGAGTGACTTCGTTCAGGCTACGATAGTCTACTGTTAGTTTCCACTCCCCATTAGACTTCCGCACTGGCCATATGGGACTGTTAAAGGGTGAGCGGGCCTTACTGATCACTCCTTGGCTCTCCAGTCGCCGAATGAGCTCATGGATGGGAATCAGGGAGTCTCAGTTGGTGCGGTATTGCTGCCGGTAAACTGTTGTGGTGGCAATTGGCACCTGTTGTTCTTTGACCTTCAGCAACCCCACAACAGAAGGGTCCTTTGAGAGACTGGGCAAGGTAGACAGCTGTTTAATTTCCTCCGTCTCCAAGGCAGCTATACCAAAAGTCCACCTGTACCCTTTTGGGTCCTTGAAATACCCTCTCCTGAGGTAGTCTATGCCAAGGATGCACGGAGCCTCTGGGCCAGTCACAATGGGGTGCTTTTGCCACTCATTCCCAGTTAGGCTCACTTCAGCCTCCAATACAGTTAGCTCTTGGGATCCCCCTGTCACTTCAGAAATACAGATGGGTTCTGCCCCTGTACAGCTTGATGGCATTAGGGTGCACTGTGCACCAGTGTCCACTAGAGCCTTATACTCCTGTGGGGCTGACATGCCAGGCCATCTAATGTACACAGTCCAGTAAACCCGGTTATCCCTTTCCTCCACCTGTCTGGAGGCAGGGCCCCTCTATTCCTGATCATAGTATTCGCTACTCACTTCTTGTAAATGCGAATCAGAAGTCTCTCTATTAAGAGCAGAAATAAAATCAGTGCTTCTACTCCTCTGTCTGGGGAACTGCCTACTGGAAACTGGAGCAGCAACTCTCCTGGAGGTCCCCCCTTGAGTGGTTGTTTTTCCTTGCAACTCACGTACCCGTGCCTCTAGGGTCAAGGTAGGTTTTCCATCCCACTTCCTCATATACTTTCCATGGTCACGCAGGTAAAACCATAGAGTGCCCTGTGGTGTGTATCCTCTCTCTTGAGCAGAAGGACGCTTACTCCTAATAGCTGAGATACTGGTCCGTACAGGTAGGGAGTAGGACGTATCTTCTTTGAGTTGCTGGAACTGCCGGGACAGTTTCTCCACAGCCGAGATGAGGGAGGAAGAAATATTTGCTTCATAATCCCGGAGTTTATCAATCACATCCTCTACCGTTGGTGCCTCTTCATCTTTCCAGGACATTGCTGCCCATGAGTTTACATGTGATGATGGTGCGCTCTGTACACACTTCTGCCATGAGTCATGTGCACTGGGCTTCATCTGGATCTTTGGATGACTGTTCACTATCCAGGTCACCATAAATCACCTCAAGCACAGCTAATTCTCTCAGGTACTGGATGCCTTTCTCCATGGTGGTCCATTTTCCAGGGCGATATATAACATCTTCCTTGAAGGGATACCTTTCTTTCACAGCAGACAGGAGTCGCCTCCAGAGGCTGAGGGTTTGTGTCCCTTTCCCAATTGCCTTGTCAATGCCCCCATTCCTAGAAAGGGATCCCAGTTGTTTGGCTTCCTTCCCCTCTAATTCCAGGCTACTGACCCCGTTATCCCAGCATCGGAGCAGCCAGGTGACAGTGCGCTCACCTACATTACGGCCGAAATCTTTTCGCATATCTCGCAGCTCACTCAAGGATAGGGATCGGGTGGTTTCTGTCTCATTTATGAGTTCTTCCTCTTCTTCCTCTTCTCCTCATGATGGCCCTGTTTTTCCATCATCTCTTTCTAAATGAGTTGATTTTCTCTTCCAAGATTTCTTCTTGGCTGCAGTGCCTGTCGTGGGTGTTTGGGTGGCTGCAGTACTTGTTGTTGGGCTTGGAGTAGCCACATTGCCTGTTGTGAGGGTTTGAGGGGCCACAGTGCTTGTCGTTTTCCTTTTCTTTGTATTTTTAGATCCAGAGGCCTTCTCTTCCCCTTGGGGGTACTGAATAGTGATAAACAGGGCTCGGTAGGCATGGGCCAGGACCCAGCACATTGCAGTGATTTGTATCTCTCTGGAATTGGGGTGGGATAGGGTGACAACACACTTCCTCCAAATAGACTACTAATTTTTCAGGGTTCTGCACTTGTTCAGGGGTGAAGTCCCAAAACACTGGGGGTGCCCACCGTCTCAGGCATTTGCCCATAGTATCCCACATACCCTGCCACCCATAATTATTGAGCCTTGGAGCAGATCTCTGGATGATATTCTTGAATTGCTTATTAACCTTAGACAAAATCGAAACAATCTGCCATAGGAATATCAACAGATGTATCTTAACTACCCAAGGATGTTCAAGCTATTGAAAATTTGTTGTAATGAGGGAGGAGACATTACAGAAGATGGTAGCTAAGGTGCCATTCTGTATTTCCTCCATAAAAAAACTCTCAGAAGAGGAGGTATAATTGCTAATTGTCTCCATGAGGTGGTACCCAAAGTACAGTAACAGCTTCCATGCAAGACCCAAATAACCAATAAAACTCAAGGCTAGTGTTTTAACAACAAATCTCCTAGGCAAAACATCTCTAACCACTGCAGAGCACAGCAAACTACAAAACCCAATGCCAATCTTTAACATGTACTTCAAAATCAGCATGGTGTAGATCCGATGAACTAATATCGAAAACAGATGAATCAATGCTGTGACCAGCAACTGTTGTTATTTCAAACCCTTCGTGCCTCACGTTGGGCACCAAAAAAGGACTGTCATGGTTTAGCCCCAGTCAGCAACTAAGGACCACGCAGCCACTTGCTCGCTCCCTCCACTCCTGGGGGATGGGGGAGAGAATCATAAGGGCCAAAATAAGGAAACTCGTGCGTTGAGATAAGAACAATATAATAATTAAAATTAAACAGTAATAATAATAATATAATGAAAAGGGAAATAATGAGAAAAAGAGAGAGATGAAACCTCGTGAGAAAGGGAGGGGAAAAAAAACCAAAAACCAAACAACAAGTGCTGCAACCACTCACCACCTGCCAACCGACGCTGCCAGTCGCCGAGCCACGATCACTGCTTCCCCCGGCCAAATCCCCCCGGTTAATAAACTGGGTGTGATGTCACATGATATGGAATATCCCTTTGGCCCATTTGGATTAGCTCTCTTGGATGTGCCCCCTCCCCTCCTGGCTTCTTGCGTACCTGGCAGAGCATGGGAAGCTGGAAAAGTCCTTGACTAGTGTAAGCACTACCTAGCAACAACTAAAACATCAGTGTGCTATCAACATTATTTTCATACTAAGTCCAAAACGCAGCACTATACCAGCTACACTGAAGAAAATTAACTCTATCCCAGCTAAAACCATGACAAATTTTAAACACACCAAGTAAATATGTATTACTGATGTTTTGTTAATTGACGACATTTTGTGAATCATTGCTTAACTTTCTGATATTCAGTTCACTAGCCAGGCACCATTCCTTTCTCCAGTTTTGACAAAGAAAACTTTTTTTTTAGTGATGGAAAAGTTGCTCTATAAACCCTCCTTCCTCTGTGCTGTAGTTCATACCCCCTCATGCTCTACAACTCATCATGGTTAAGACATCACTTCTATGGAGATGATATAAGAAATCACTGGTAGCATATTGCCTTTCTGATTTTGTATGTCTCGCACCACCTAAAGTATATATTATCATTTAAAATACAAGTCACTGTGTGTAAATTGTTTTTGCTTACCCACTAATTGGGATTTAAATTTAAATGTTAGATGTCTGAAAATTAGTTTTATAGTTTTGTTTTTAGTTTTAGATTTGTCTGTGAGTCCAGGCATTTGCTGAGTGAATGATGTTTAGGTCATTTGCTAGTATGTTCACTGCAGGAAAATGTAGTTATTCAAATCTGGGCTGTTGTTGGAGGAAATGAAGGGTGGGACTTAACTGAGTACATTTGTTCTGACCTGAATTAGGTATGTTTGTTGAAAGCATGATTCAGGACAGACATTTCAAAGAAAGCAAGCTACCCAGCTTATGGAAATATTATTAAAATAAAAGGGAGACTCTATGCTGAAAATGAGAATATTTTACCCCCAAATTATGCTTTGTGTACTCTCTGTATACATTTTTATGGGAAAATATGAGTTTTCAGACCATGAAGGAATTTTTTTTTTGGGCTATTCCCAGAAGAGACACAGATTTAAACTTAGGCTTCATGTTGGTATTGACCATATTAGACCTAGCAGATCCAAACACTTGATGAGCCAGGCCAGGCTGAACGACAGGTGAGCATCAGTTTTAAGACACAGAACAATACTGATTTGTCTGTAAACTGGTTAGAAACTGATCTTTCATGAATCTAATCCATGTAAATGCTTTCTCTATTTAGTGTATGCTGCCATACCTTCAGCTGCAATCAAGAGGAATGCATTCAAAGTAAAAAATGCTTTCCATTTTCCTGATCAAGACTGTTAAAATCAGGTGAAATACAGTACAGAGTTAAAAAAAAAAATAGGGCAAAATAAACTCTCCCTCCCCGCCTCCAAGTTCAGCAGATACCTTTTTATTTTGCTTTCTGGAAAAGTTCCTGGTCTCTGCACAGTGTTTTGTTTGGTACCTAGGAAAATCGTATCTGCTTGTTGGTTTACAGGGTGCATGTTAGGCCCTGCTCAGCCCAGGGAAACTATATGCACAAATCCTCAGGCAGCATCATGATGGCAGAACATAATTCTAGACTGGAAGGACTGAAAAGACAAGCAAATATGAAGTGTATGATATATAATTGATGAGGAAGA
The DNA here is from genome assembly GCA_031468815.1 of Morus bassanus. NCBI lineage: Eukaryota > Metazoa > Chordata > Aves > Suliformes > Sulidae > Morus > Morus bassanus. The sequence continues at coordinate 112,602,141 of CM062568.1, forward strand.
AATCTCTAAATGTAACAGTTTCGTTCAATCATAATGAAGTAGTTGAGGGTGTGCAGGTACTGGAATTAGATACATGCGCTCCATTTGGCAGACCAATACTTATTCTTCACTCTAAGGCAGTAGGCATAAATTTGTATTTTTGCCTAAAATCAATAAATTGATTTAAACCTTGCAAATGTTTAAAAAAGAGAGTAGACAATTTTTCTGGCCTGGGTATCTTTCTTCACCTTTGTAACAGAAGCAAGCTTCTAAGAAATTAGAACAATTGTTCCAATTTTAAATAGATTACATCAATAATTTGGAAAATCTTAAAAGAAAGGAAGGTTGCAAGATGCAGAACAGAGAAGGATATTAGCTACAGAATACGTGCAAAGATTGTAAACCTTGACAACACAAAGAAGGATAATTGTTTTTCCCTGAGGTATTCTGGAATTTGTTGGGAGTAGGTTGTGACGAAAATTGCAATGTACCGTTATCCCTCTTGAATCCATAAATCCTAGTGTCCAGAAGAGTTATGGGTTTGCAAACCTTCCTGTGGGATCAGAACTGAAAGGTCAGAGAGAGAGTGCTTTTGTGGAAAATGTGCTGCCGTAAATGGGTGTGGGATTGAACCAAGGCTGCAATGTACAAGATGTCCAAATGGCTCTAGATGCCTATGTTTAGCCAGCTAAAGCCCACCTTGTATTTTTAGCTCATTCTAGTATAGAGAGGTGTGGGGTTTTCTTAATTTCACCTGTGCATAACAGTTTTTAAGTGTTTGATGGTGCTCTTGCAGCCTGGCAGTACACCTCTGCAGGATCCCTGGGTTTCTGTGGCTTGGCTTGTTGGGAAGTGTAGGAGGAGGAAGTCATCAAGAGAGTTGGAAAAGAGAACAGTCAGGTTTTGTATTTCTTACTCTGGTACAGTCTGCTGCAGTTTGGGAGGTTTTTTGAAGGCTGGAACATTTCTTGTAAAGTGTGATCTTTCCAGAGAGATTGAATTTAGTGACTTTCTGCGTAGGTTTTGTTACGTGTGTGATGTGACCATCAGTGGTACATGGCCAGCAAAAACCTCCTTTTTATATTGTACTGTGTTTGTTCATGACATTGAGGTCATTCTGCCTAAGATGAAACTATTTCTTCAGTGGGTAGATAAAAGTCTTCAGACTTTGCTTTCTGGTGAAGAAAGTGCTTAATGCTCCTGTTAAAAGTAAAAGCATAGTAATCTGAGGCTGTTTCATAATACAAACTCCTCACGTATTTGGAGTAAGTTGCTGGATGTAGATGTGTTGCAAATGGTTCTCAGTAATGTACAACTTTTGCGATGAATGTGGGGATTGAGTTAACAGTTATTAATGCAGTGCTTTTCCAAAGACGATTTAGTGAAGGACAGTGGTTATTAAATTTTGGGGGAAAACAGTGAGGAATTTGAACCTGGAAAGGAAGTATGTGATGTCTGTGTATCTCAGCACTGTTGTGGGTCTTAGGTGGAGTTTCTTACTACTTCTTCTCTATTTTACCTCGTGATATTGCTGGCATATTGCAGGGCTAACTTAGCTTTGAGTTTGCTACGTTTGTTTCTCATCGGAGAAAGGTCTATGTAAACAAAAAAGCTTCTCTGTTTTTTCCCATTGTAATATGAAACATAAGATTCTATCACATATAATATTATATTTTATATACTAAAGCATATTACTTATTTCTATAAACTGCCTAACTTCTGTTTTTAACCATCAAACCAAAAAGGCCTTTGCTTCTGCGAAAACACCAAAGTAGGCAGGGTGAAGTCAGTTAATGCAACTTGAGTATTACTGTGGATAATAAGTACACATGCGGCCGCAGTGACTTTGTTCATTACTGTTGCAGGGCGATACTGTGGGCGATAGCTGAGGCTGGAATTTCCAAGTTAGGGATCATGATCCTTTGGGACTCTGATTAGTCATGGTGGTGAGAAGGAAGTTTTGCTGTCTTCTGTAGAAAGTAACAGCAGTGAGACCGGATACAGGCTCTATAATAAATCATGTAAATGCTTATTAGCTTTGAGATAAAGATCTTTGTTCTGGTGGGGAGCAAAAGTTTGTTTTTTCAAGCATGGTATTTCTAGTGGCTTTTTCCAAGTTTTGCTCAGCTAGCAAACACAATGATTAACTGGACACGTATCAAATGGTGTAGCTTTCCAAGGATATTTTCTTCCAACAGTGATAAAATGGGATATTTTTCTGTGCTTAGAAGTGGATATTAATATAACTGGAGGAAGATTGTATCACAAGCAATACTTACTCATTTATTAAGATTTTTTTTTTTACTGTGATGATTCTTACTATCTGTGCCATACATCCAATGTAGTTGCTTTTGCTTCTTCATTTTAGGTTACTGTAGATAAAATATAAGCCAATATCACTTTGCTTTTCTTTGTATTCATCTTATTTACCAAAGTAATAAATTATTTTTTAAGTCAGGGGTACTTTCTGTTTTGAAGGCTCTGAAGACATGTGCAAATAGAAATGTTAGAGCGTTCTTTCAGAGAGAAGCCTGGTCATTAATCTCTTTTTCCTTTCATCTCTGTCACTATATATTTGTATTAAAATAGAAGTACTTAGACTGTATCAGGAGAATAAGAAACTGCATGCAAGATCTACTTTCATTTTGAATGAGTTTAAAGGTTAAAGGAAAATGTCCCCTATGCTTCAAAATGTTCTTTGTCTAAAGGATGCCTGGTGAAGCTTGAGTTTTTGTGGTACTTCTCTTAGTTTATAGAAAATATTTCATGTACAAGTGGCTGCTACCTGGAAATGCCGCCTGCTTACTTTGGATCCTTCCACCGCAGGGGAGACCTCCCCTCTCTGGAGGAAGGACTGACCAGTAGCCCTGGCCACAGTGTGCCAGACCATTTTGCAAAATAGTCATACTCTGTCCCTCCTTGTGTCCTAAGGCATCTTGGATATTATTCTGTATTGTGGCACAATTTTAGGAAGGGTGGGCAGTGAATCGTCAGTGCTGCCCAGAGTCTGGGAGGTAGAGCAGCACCTTACCAGGCTGGAGATGTGGGTTTGAGCCCGCTCAGTTTTGAGGGATAGGGCATATGAGATGCTTTGTTAAAATTCTGCTCATTTAGACTGCTTTCATTTAACCTTCTAGTGGACAGCAAACTGACTGCTTCCTGCGTGCATGCCTGTGCACAACCTTTGAAAAAGTTCATGAGAAGCATGATAAAGTGAGGGGGAGGAATCTACAATTTCCAAGTGTGCAAAAACTTTCCTTTTACTAAAAACAAGGTTAAAGTTTCTTACGTTTCAGCCCCTTTCAGTATCACTGAAACGGTGGTGCCCTGGTAGATTTAAAAGCTTGGTTTTTAACTCAGCAATTTGGTGTTTAGCTTAAGTAGGTCAAAGTGGATAAATGCTAGACTGTCTGAGTCAAAGGTGGGTAAGCTCTATTTTCTTGCATTCAGTGTCGACTGAGAATGACATGAACCATTCCTAATTTGCTTAGACCAATAACATGGTGAAGCAGATTATGTTCCAGAAGAGATTTCAACACACTCTGTTTTTTAATGGACTAGATTTTACTTCATTTGAAAGATACATTGTATTCAGCATAGGGTGGAAATTAAGCTCCCCGGTTCTACTTAACAGTCGACAGCTGCATTCAGAAATCCAGTAAGTTTATAAGTACTAATGATTAAAATTTACTGAGATGGTCAGCTCAGCATTGCCTTTATCTATAGTTTTATTAGAAAGACTTAAAAATGACAGCATTGTCATTAAACGTTGCTGGGGTCTTTTTTAAATCTCCATATATTTAGACAGAATTTGCAAGAATATCTATTGCATTAATAATGCAAATCTTAATTACTTGTTAGAAAATTGATGTTACCCCTCCAAGCTACATTATTGCACAGGCTTTCTCCAGAGTAAGATTATTTGGATAACAGTCTCCTGAGGATCTCAGGTTTTGTATTATGTCAAATTTTGTGCAGCTATGTGTCTGACAAACTCATTTTTTTGCACAGCAAGGGTGAATAATAATCTTGACTGGCTTATTAGTAATCCTGTTTAGACACCTGTACAAATCTTATTGTTTGGAAGAGTGATTTGGCTTATGTGTATTAATAAGGCTGGAAATACATTTCTTAACTATTATACATTGATGAACATTTCAGTCTCCCTCTCCTTTTCTCATTAAAAGTATAAGAAACATGTCTGTGTATAAATTAACGGAGGATAAGAACTATGAAAACCTTACTAGTATTTTTAGAATTTTCTACTCTGAATTTTCTTACGACATTCTCAACTCAAAGATATAAAAATCTGTGAGAAATATTAGAAATAAATTATACTCTGATATTATTAATGGCTATTTTAAGGTGTCTAACACAGTAGTATCTTGGAGCTTCTGTTATTAGTCTAAAAATACTTCATAGTGAAAGTGCAAGGATAAAACTTCTTGAAAGTAAAGCTTACACATGTTTTTGCATCACTGGGCCTGACAACCTTCAATCTTTTTGTTTTTAAAAGCTGATGTGTTCTCTAGCTTTCATTATTCCTAAGTGGATATGACACTATAAAGTGATATTAGATGTTTGAAACCAACAGCAATATTATTTGTTTGGAATATCATTACAGTCAATGCCCATTAGCAGAATTTTGCCTAGTTTTTGGTTGGCAAAGTGGCATTTAGGGATGGCATGAGTGTACAGTTGGGAATATTACACTGCAGACTGGAAATGGACCTCCTTGGGCTGTGAATGTATGTCAGCTCGTTGAAAAATTTCTGATTAACTTTGAGAAATGTTTTCTGTCGGGAAGTACCCCTTGATATCCCCAAAGACTGGAATGAAAGCAAACCTGAATTGATTGAATTTCCTGCAGAACACACAGGCCACGTTTCTACCAGCTCCATGGACTTACTCTTGAGCAGCTGATTACATAGTTCACTTCATGTTCACTCCAGTCTTTTCTGTTTGCAAAAACCAAAAAAAACCCAGCTTATCATTTATCTCATTTGTAATTCAAAATGTCATGTCAAAAATAATTGTAAATAAAAACCATTTAGTATATTTCTGCAGCCCAATTATTCATGATTTTGAGATGTACATTTCAGACTATCATTAATTTCTGATGGAATGTAGAGTATTCATTATGTCCTAGTTATATGTAAATAATTCTAAGAATGTTGATTTTTCCATGGAAAGGGATTTTTTGAGGTTTACAGTTAATTTTCTTTTAATATCTACAAATTTGTGTAATGTTAATTTTCATATGAACACTCTCACTGAATACATTTTCTAATAATCATTGCTCAGTCTTTATTTCACAACTACCTCTAAAGGAATACACAGATGTTATCTATTCATTATGAAAATCCAGAAGAATACAGTAATTTGCTATACTTTTAGAAGGGGCAGCAGTGTGGTTTTCAAGAATCTATTTATCTTATCTTCTTTATACATGCGCAGAGGAACTGCAGCTAGCTTTATCTAAATTTATTGTGCCTCATACATTCTCATTATATTTATCCTCACAACAACTCTTCCAAGTTGTCAGTGGTTGTAATGTTTTAATGTGTTGTGACAAGGAAGCAGAATGATTGGCCTGGGGCCATACTGGAAGGATACCTGCTTCTGTCTTCCACCTCCTCAGCTGCCATCCCCACCACTGCAGCTGCTCTTGGGATTAACACAGCAGGAACTTGCTTAGAGGAAAGCAAGAGTCTTGGTAGCAACACTTTCCTGTGCATGGGAATTTTGGAGCTCAAAGACAAAATGGTTTCCAGTACACTGTCCTGTATCTCTAATAGCAAAACAAAGGGATAGATGATGAGCTTTAGGTGACAGAATGAGCTTTTGCTAATAATTTAAATAAGACTTTTGAAAAAAGGTCTCTATGCTGGCCTTCAAATTTCACTTCACTGGCAACACAATTAGTACAGTACTCAGCTGGGTCAAAATGTCAATGAAAATGCAAAAAATATGGTAATGATGTACTAATAAAGGAAAAGAAAGTAGAAACAATCTGTGTTTAGAAATTCCATTTTAAAAAAGCCATAAATATCTGCAGTTTATTTTTGGTGTGGTGGAAACTTTTCTCCCATTTGTCTGTCTCATCTTTAAAAGCACCAGACACATTATATCATTGCACTGAGGTAATATGAGATAATCATGATTTTCCTACTAGTGATTTAATGAAACTTTCGCTGGCAAAATGTCAAATCTCCATTTAACATGAACTACTGAAATATGTAAAGCTTAGAAATTTTAAATTACAAAGAATTCTTATTAGGAGAATATTGATTTAACCTAATTCAGTTTAATTCCTTTGTAATATTTTAAAACTTAAAAGTGATGAGTTTAGAAGAGTGCAAAGTATTGCTCAGCAGTAAAAATACCAATTTTTTAAGGTAGACCTACTAATGTCACTCACTATTCATAACCTTAAGCTTCTGCTTCACTGTGCTGAGTTTATAGGGCTTTTATTTTTTCTTTTAATGCTATAGATTTTCAAAGTGCAAGAGTATATTATGACAGACTTTATTTTTATCAAGGCAATAAAAGAAAATTATGTGGTAAAAAGCTGTTTAACGCTGTTATAGTCAGGGAACTAATAGCGAGAGAAATTATGCGACTGGATGACTAAACTGTTCTAAATAAAATTATGCCCTAACTTCTCTGCAGACAATGTGGAAAGATACAGCTTTTGAAGGCTGGAATTTGGACTTATACAAGTGTGGTCTGTTACAATGTACTCAGCCGATTTTTTCTGAGTTTTAGTGAGATCACGATTAGGCCTCAGAATTTTCCTTTGGCTTATATATGGAAGGGTGTTAACTTATAAAGGCCAGCAATTAATACATTAATAAATAAATGCTGACAAATATACACAATTCCTTCAATAGCCGATTAGAAATGGAGGGGAAAAAATCAGATGTATGTTTTGTTTGGACATCTTAAACTTTGTTGCGTTTGTTTTATTAATCATGGAAATGCATGTTTAGATGAGCAGACAGGGTACCACTGGGTGGACAAATGTATCCTCACAGAGCAATGGGAAACACTATTTCTTGGAGTATCTGTTCTCTTTACTGATCAAACCTGTTTCATTCAGATTTAAAGATCCTTAAATTTTTGAATTTGCTACTTTAGAAAATGAACAAATTAGATTAGTTTAAAAGATTTGATAGTAAACCGGAAATCACTACACAACTGGGGAGATCCAATAGTTTTAGAGCTTGGAAAGATCTTAAACCTTCAATTTTTGGTACATTAAGATATTTTGGCTTATTAGGTATGTTGTGCATAGATAGATGAGATTTTGTCATTCAATGCCCAATTATGGAAATCTGCATCCAGCTCTATAAGATGGCTTTAGAAAATTTTGACTATCAAATGAGAAAGTATGACGTGAAATGTGGCTTTACAGAAGTGTTAAATACTTTGGTGAAATTCCTTCCATTTTTGTTTGATCAGAGCCTCAAAGCTGGCTCTACCAAGGATGCTGGCTGTGTGACAAACCTGTTTACCAAAGCCCCCTGCTTTGGTTCCCCTCTGCAAATGAGCAGACTCTCCTTTTCTTTCCCTGCAGGAGCTGCAGAACAAACAGCCAGCCTCTGCCAAACACGGTACCCAAATCAGCTCTGCAACCTGCGGTGCTGAGCTAGATTTGAAAATGTGCTTAAGCAAATTCTGTGGAGATTTTTGGCTTTGTGGAAAGATCTCTATAACAGATGTGTTAGGGCCTCAGCAGCTCAGAACTGCCATTTGCAGTTTGACGCAGTGCATTTTCAGCCGAGATTCTCTTGAGGGAGGACTTCGGTTTTAAATCGGTGCCTTTAGATCATCTGGAAGAAAATAGCAATTTTCTACTTCTTCTTTTAGGAAAATAAATTTCATCCAAACACTATAATTCAATTTTTACATAGATGAATCTCCCTCTCTGGAGAAGACCTGAAGGCAGAGAATTACCTACAGAAATCACTTTGAGGTCAAAGCCCTGGAACTATGGTTACCTTTTCCATAAGTGAAAATATATAACATCCCACTGGGCATCCTGGTAGCCTGAGGAGGTATAGATAAATTAATTGCTCAATAGCAATATGCACAGAGCTTCACTCCTTGCATTATGCCTCTGGTAGTCGTCTGCACCTATGTTTGCAAATTGGGAGAACTAGGAAAAGCCAGAGTTTGAAATTTTTTAGTGCCTGCCAGATGGCCATGCTAGCGAAAACTTTTTCAAGTTACAGAGGCCGATAGCTACCTGCCTCAATAGCTACTCTTGCAACACACAGCTCCGTATTAGGCCTTGTTCTTTTACTTACGTATAGATAGATGAAATAGAGTGTGATAATTCCACTAGAGCTACTTCTCCTTTGTAGGCTAATCTCTGCTAAATCAGAATAGCTTGACCAGTAGACTGGGGTTAGAGACAAGAAGGAATATGAAACAACACCTTTACACCACATCTTCCACAATCTCTTCCCAGCTAAAACTGCATCAGTTCATTCACTCTGCCAGTAGTATTGAAGGATAACATCATTTATACATAAAGCTTTGTCAGTGTGTGTGCAAGTCAGTAGATAAAAATGCATTAAAAATGGACTAACCCTGAAAATATTAGTCTTTTACTTACAGTTGCATCCATAAAATATATTCCAACTAAAAACTGTGAAGACTTTCCAAAAAAATCCTCAAAGCCAAGCTGATTGCATCAGGCTAAACCTTAAGCATCAAAACAATTAAAATGTTTTCTGTAAGTAAAATGTACTGTGGCCAATAAAAATTTCTATATATATCCCTCACTTGAAAGTGGTGAGCTCTCTCTTAATAAATTAAGAATCCTGTGGTTAATGTATTACATTTTCTTCTCCATGGACTTAAAATATGGATAGCCCAGTGATTTCAATTAGGTTTGTACCTGCTTCTTGCAAAGCTAAATTTGGCCAGAGTCTGGCTTGCCATTTATTTTTCTTTCATCTTACAGTAAAAAACTATGTTCAAAGATTGAAAAAGTAATTGCACTTCATTTTATCTTTGCTACAGGGAAGGAGAGAGGAAGTTGACAGAAATCTTAGAGCTATTGTGATACAGGGCTTCCAGCTTTGAGGTTTCTGAACTCTGTTCTGAATGCTGTAAAGTAGGGGAGACCAGAAAGCAAGTGATGCAGTGCCTTGGAGAAAACCAAACCAAACCAAACCAAACCCCTCTCTTACTTGGCTTAGCACATCTCTGGTGATTGTCTTGAGCTGCCGAGTCACTCATCGATGCTGTGCTCCACAGGGTGCTGCCTGGTATGCCTAATGTAAACATTTTGCTCTGTGTTCAGCTACAGAGTGTTTATTTGGGAGACACTTGAAGGGATCCTCTTCCTTATCGCCAGTGATTCCCTTCCAAAATGCACAAGTTTTTTTTCTTCTCTGCCGCAGATATTTTTAAGCTGGTTCCATTGCAGAGGATATCTTTATCTCCTTAAATCCTTTATGCAAAAGCTTTTGTATGCTTGAGAAAGAAATTTAGTTTGATATAAAAAAAAATACTCAGCCTTCCTGAACAATTATTTTAGCAGTTCACAGCCTATCAAGGGGTGGCTGCATAGAAGATACTCTGTTTTCCTTCTTCTCCATTTTGGGGAGACCTGCATCACACTCCTATCGTGTTGTGAGGTGATAGAGGTTGCTTTCCTCTGTACAGGAAAACAAAACAAAACAGTGATGGGAAAATGGGAGGAAATGTCAGAATACAAATTTGTGTATGAAATAATAGCATCTCCTCTCCCGCTTTGATTTCAAATAGAACCACCTGCTGATAGCTCAGATTGTGCCCTGAATCACTTTGCTTTTGGTACATAAAAATGGCAAGACTTAATATATTCATTCCTGTATGTTCTTAAAAAGTTTTATTAGTGAGAATAGTGAGTTTCTCAGAATTTGAAAGATTTTCTTATAACTATGATAAGGTCTAAGGATGTCTAAGTCAGCTGACTTTCAAGACTAGAGGATGGTTGATACCAGATTATGGTTAACACTGCGTTATTCCTTCTTTTTTTTTTAATTTTGAAATGTGCTAGTGAGATTATTTTTTAAGATGTTTTATCACTTTCTGAGAATTCCGTACAGATTCAGTGCACCTTTTTTTTTTTTAAGTTGAAGAATAAAAAAATATAACTCTATGTGCTGTACACCCTTGACAATGATAGATGGTAGTGTGGCACATACGAAGAATATCTTATTGGGAGCTCTGACTGCATGTGGTGAGTTGCTGGCACCAGGTAGATTCCCCAAAAGTAGAGAGGGCTTGGGGTACTTTCAGCATTCACATTTTGTTGGACAGTTTGTGGCTGGTGATATAGCCAGTGCTAATGTAAACTTCATTGGCTGTATTAGATCTGGGGATTACCATTTGCATTTGTTTCATGTTATATTAAGCACTACATAAAATGCAACAGCACTATGCAGTGAGGTGTATGACATATATCATACTCACATATGTTATGTGATATGTATAAATTTCCTATCTGGGTGGTGGAGAGGAAGAGGAAGGGTGATTTTTTTTTTTTAAATAAATTCCCCACTTTCACATTTGCCTGCTAAAAGTGGAAACATAGAAAACAATAGTGCAAGTAATTCTGGTGCTCAGAATTTAGGAGAAAAGTAACTTTTTCTATGCCTGGCACAAAGTTTCTTTGTAGAGAAGCAAAACAACTCTTATTTGGGAAACCTGATGCAAATATTGGAGTTCTGAGATTACAGTAGCCGAATCAGATGTGGCACGTGCTATGAAATATGTTTAAGACCAGACCCCCATCAGCTAATACACTCCTCTTCATTCTCTCCATCCCTCCTAGCTATATTAAGATAAATTTTCCTATGGGTCACATCTCCTTTTGTTTTTGGGGTTTTTTTTGTTTTTTTGTTTTTTTTTTTTTTTTCCTTGGTTGAAGATGACAATATGTATTGAGAAATTATTTGGGGGCCCTAAGAGACAGTGTACGGTGGCTGTGATGGTGGAGGTGAAGCAGTGCAAGTGTCCCTTCCTGAGAGTATTAGCTGTTGTTGTGTCAGCCATTCAGGTGCTGCCTTGGCAAACGCACATAGGACTGCAGCTAAGAGAGCTTGTTCTGGAGGTATCATAACAGCCTTGGTCTTTTTTGTGGGCATTTATTACAGGCTGCTTTCTCAAAAGAAGATGCTAGGCTACACGGGTCTTTGTCTTGAACCCCTACTATTTTATTATATTCTATTTTTATGGTAGAGTTTAGGAGCAATTATTGATGGGGAGGAGGTAAAAAGGGCTGAATCCTTTACTGAGATGGCATAACTTTGGAAATGTAGATGTTTCTGTGGTTTTAGGTAAAGGTTTAATACATCACAACTCTTACTGTTTATGGTTCTTGGGTAAGGAGCAAGAATTACAAGCTCTGTCTCAATTCTGGCATTCATGTTAGCTAAATAATCTGAGGATTTACAAAGCTGCCCAGCCCCTGGAAGGAGGGGTCCTGTCTCTTAAGTCTCTGGGTTATGACCAGGGTACACTACAAAGAGGGCTGCAGGCCTTGGAGTTTGGACACTACCTTAGGCATTTCTATACCAAAGGAAGAGGAGGCGAGACAGCAGACGGGGTCAAGGTCTCCATGAGAATTACTTCTCAGAGTGATGTTTCATTGGTTTCCTGCTCTGAGAATCGCTGTAGTGGTGTTTTAGACAGTGACAGGTAAAGTAGAGCATCCTTTCTAAGTGATGTAACTTCGGCAGAAGATTTTTTCAGCCTAGAGGATTCCACTAAGGGCTGGACAATTTTGTCTTCAAAAGGGAAATATTTAACAGAATTGTAAAAATTTCTGTTTCATGTAGTGCCTTCAACTCTGGCAGTGTTGGTTTTTTTTTTGTCTCATAATCCCAGAATTCCCACTAAATTGTGGCTGTGCTATGGTATTGCTAAAAATAAATCCCATCCTGTTGTGTTAGCACACTTTTTCAGACATAGAAGCTTGCAAGGTCATCTATGGGCAGTCATGAACAGCAAGCATTCCGCAGCATGCACGTTTGCTAACAAATGAAATACAGGAATAAATTAGAAATTATGCTTATTTCCCAACATAGTGAAGTAAGGATATAAAATGGATACAGTGATATCTGTTTCTTGGCAGTTATTGGGGATAATTTGTCTTCTCCTCTCTCAATTAAATTCAGGGATTTTTTTTTTTTTGAGAAAGGGATGCTTTTTTTCTCTGAAACAGGTTATATCTGTGTTTGTGCTGTTAGTGTGTATTGTGGTAGGAATTACAGCATTATAATTGAAATGCTCCAATGGTTTTTTGCATAATTTGGCAATGTATAAGTTACAGGAACCCTGGGAAGCAGAGGCTCAATATGCATCATTATACATCATTATTTTTCTTGGTAGAAAGTGAAGAAGTTTTAGCAGGGATTTTGTAGTATTTTAATAACAGGTAACTTTTGCTTACTGTTATAAGAAGAAACTTTTTAATCATATTTTATATATTGGGTCGTATGGTTGCATTTTTACCAAACAATAACAACATAAGAAAAGACAAGAAGTAGATTCTTCCAATAGGTATGAATATTGTGACGCGGAGCAGCACAAGTGTCAGTTATATCTAATGTAGGGAAGTGGTGTATCTTTCTGAAGAACTCATATATGTCATGTAATACTTTTTCAGAGATGGGCTTGGTTACCTAAGGTGCTTTTAGATAGTTTGACACTGAGCTCACTGTATTTTTGCACAACGCAAGATTTTATTTTAAATTTATGTTTAAGTAGCTTATTGCTACCAAAGGCAACAAACATGTACACAAAGATTCAAAACAGGCAATGAGATTAACTTAAGTCTGCCTCACATAGAGCTGCCCTTCAACCAATTTCCTTTCATGAGGGAATACAGTTCTATGAATGTACACATCATGGAAAGCATATTTGCCTCATATTTTATTTTATAACCACAAGCCTTTGACACTTTACTGTAAGGCTAATGGCTGCTATTTTCATTAAAGAACTAGGCTGGTGTGTTTTGTCTCTGTGTGAGCATGTGAGAATGATGAGTGTCCCTCGTGGAGTCTGAGGTCCCACCGTTCCTGGAAATGGGGACAAACCTTGGGAGTGTCCCCTGGGAACAACCAGAGTGTGCTGATATTTTGCTTTGACAAGTTGCTTAGCCTACTCCCTTTTTCCCATCTATAACACACATTTTATATCCATATGTTCTTCTTCTTTTTAATATAAACAGCTAGTGAAAGCTTGGGGTCTGCAAATTTATTTCTGTTAGGAGGGAAGAAGTGACAAGTTGGGTGTGTTTGATGCCAGCATGTTTATTTTTAAGAAGGTACAAATTCCGAAGGAATCCATCTTTGAATGGAGGAGGGACTGCCTTGAGAGGCAGCTTTCTGGCTCATAGCCCTCCTGGTTTTGAAACAAAACTTCCTCAAACTATTTTTCCCCTCCCTGATCACTTACCAGTGCTTTTAGCTCAGACTGAAGCCTCGTCAGCCACCTGGCTGCAGTGCTAGCTCCGGTGGCAGGGCTTCTCGCCGGCACAAGCATACCCTGTCCCCTCAGCCTGTTGGCATTTCTCAGTAGCCTTGCAGACGCTTCTGTTTGAAATTCTTTACTAATGTCAATCATGCAGTTATTTTGGTTGACTGTCAGCTTTTTGTTGAAATTTGTCCCAGCCTATGTGTATAAATATTTTAATACTGTGCATTTTTTAATCTTGCCTGAGCTACTTCCAGGGGTGGCAGGACGTGTTATACCATTTGTCTACAAATTACATGGATTAGTTTAGGTTTTTTATTGCCTTGAATATCCAACATTAAAATTTCCTATAAAAAGAAAAACTATTTTCTAAGTGCTGCAAATTCAGGAGACCAGCAATCCATGTTCTTTCTTCACCAGTTATTATTTAATGCCTTTTTATTGTGCCTCTGCACTTTAAATGTAACTCTCTTCTAAGCAAAACTACCTCAGCTTTGTCATTTATTCATTGTAGGAGAGTTCCTGCGTACCCTGGACTATTCGTGTTGCCCCCTCTCAGCCATTCTCCATCTGAGTCAGGCGTGGTAGGGGTCACGCTTTGCTACAGTGAGACTTCACCAGCTGATAGTATCTTGCAGTATTATCTCTGGTATTCACCACATGGAATTTTATGCAAGGTTTTTCAACTTCGTATTTAGCAGACCTCATCCTTGTGTTCACCGATGCAGAGATACTTCACTTTCCTTCCCAGCTAAGTTAAACTCTTCCAAGGTGAACAAGGGTATCAGGCTTCTACCTCCAAATAAAGACTACTTTCCTGTATGTCCTTTTTTATATTTGAGGTTTACCTGATGTTCGCAATAATCTTTCATCCTGATAAAGCTGCACAGCTTTGTAGTCTCTATAAATATTTCCACTGTTCATCAGCAGTTCTTGATCATTAGCTTATATTTTAATGATTTATATTTGTGGCCAGATGACATAATTACCATGTCTGACGTAGTAAGCAGAGACTTCAGTAACCAGCAACTTTTCACAAAATGTCGAGGAAGAAGTGTGAGTCACGAGAGTTTATATATCACTCAAATCTCCCTTTTCAATTTGCATTAAAGTGGAAAGAAATGTCCACAAAGCCATGGTGAATGAAGACATTCTTTTAATCCTAGATAAATAAATCCTAAATTAGAACAGTAGTTGCTGTTTTCCAAACTGATATTTTTGGTGATTATTTTATAGTGAAATATTAGTAAACATTAACTAAAAGACTAGCTGAAACTTTGTGAAATATACTGATATGTTTATCTTTATATAGTAAACATGTATTTCTTTATATAGTAAAAATAATATTTTTTTAAATGCAGTGTTTTCCTTTCTGTCTGCTAAGCAGCTTTTGATAATTTCACATAATTTGTTCTATACTCCAACTAGTTAAATTTTCACTGATTTTCTGTGTGAGGCTTTGTCAAAAAGATCTGGAAGTCCAAATAAATTATGTCAACTGGTTCTTTTTTATCCATTTTATCCATTACCATGTGTATGCAATATGACCCACTTTGAGAAGTGTATCAGATGAGAAAGAATTATATAAAGTGCTATAATACAGACCAAACCACTGTCTAAATGTATCTTCAAGCACCATAACTGAAAGTGGGACTTTTCAGATCACTGTAAATTAAATTGATTAATAATACATCATGTTAAAATGAATTTTTCATGGTTTGGGAGCTAATGTTCTCAATTATTCAGCAATGCAAAATGTAAGAAACTTGCATATAAACAGCATGCAAGAGTCGATCCATGAAATCTTTATTTAGAAAACAAAATATTTTTTTTTAATATGCTAGAACACCTTTTCCTAAAAATATCATTTACTTTTGGTGGCAAAAATTAAGTCTGAAATTAAATTGGCCATATACAGCAACAGTACACACAGTACACACTTTAAACTAATCATTGTATATTCACAATTTATGCATATTTTACTTCTTCAATGCTATGAAATGAAACTCTTGTTCCATAGCTGATGTCATAGTTTCTGAAAGGTATTTGCAATGCTGAAATAGGAAGTTCTGTTGTCTTCTGAAAAGCTTAAGTCGTCTTTGGAGCATTCCATTTATAAATATTGATGTTATACAACTCGTATCTTTCTTGGACTTTGATTCCAAGTCATAATCCTGTGTACTTAAACCTTGGAGTTTAGCTGAACTGAATTTCAAAAATTCAGAAATTGTAAATCCTTAAAAATATGTCCAAAAAGGATATTTTGTGTTTATGAGGGTTGGTTGGTTGGTTGTTTTTAACACATAACCTCAATTAGGATTAAAGTTTTTTCACAGATGTTCTAAGTGGGATCAATTATATTGCAAAACAAATCGCTAGTAGTCGAGGTACTAACCTCAGTAGTAACTGCATAATTTTGGACTATCCCACCATGAAGTAGCAGCGGTATAGTCCTCTGCATTGTGCTTTTGGATATCATTTGTTTTCACTCTTCGTAGATGAACACAGGTAAGGGCACTAATAATGCTGAGCACCCGTAACGTCTAAGTGCTCCTCCAAGGCATTCAGTGTTTCTCAGGATTTGGCCTTTAGAAATGAGATATGGGAAACACTTGTGAGGTTGTCTAACTCATCTTTATATTAGTCATGGGCAGTTCCCTGGGGTGTATTTTTTTAAGAACAGATGCCATGATCACCTCCTGCGCAGAATACCCTTTAACTTTGGGGAGTGTGTGTGGGGGTGTGGGTGTGTGTGTGCATGTGTGTTAAAATGTAGAGAGATTGCAAGATTCAACCTGTACTGTGTCTAGCATCACGTTAAGTGACTCAAGATTAGGGCCTCCAGGTATGGTAGTAATGGTGGCTAATTTTTCTAAGTGATTCTCTATTCATATCCTGTATGAAGTAGGGGCCTTAATTCCCCATTTCTACATTACTAGATAAATTATGTAGCTGAGGTTGCAGGTGTAGTAAGCTGTCATTCAATATCCTTAATCCTGAAAGTATATTCTCCATGATGACATCTTTGCACTAGTAGAAAGTTCAGTTAAAATCTATCAAGCTACCCAGGGACAGAGAGGTGCACAGAGAGAACATTCAATATGTTATAAAATGTGAAAGCAATGGAGGAATTGAAGCAAAGGTGCTCTCTACACAAGTGCTTCTCAACATATACAAAATCCAGATAATTCTCCATTTTTCCTTCTCCCTTAAAATTGTTGCTCTTGACCTCATTAAAATATTTGCTGTGCACCAGTAAGATGTTTTGTCAGCCAGGAACTATGATGTTCCCAGACACACATCACTATAATTTTCTAGAGTTTTTTGGTTTGTTTGGCTGTTTTTTCCCCTCTGAGAATCATGAAATTGTTTAGAGCAACTGGAGAAAAATCTACTAGAATTCTAGGAATCATGCTTATATTTTTCAGCATAGAAATGTAGGGATAGATGATATGGGTTTGAGAAGAAAGTGTCTTTCTCTGAGAATAGGAAGACAGGTAGGGAACTTATCCTGCATTACACTTATTCAACATCAAAGGTTGATTGAGAAATTATTGCTAATGGCATCATCTCTACTTTAGTAAATTAATTAATTTGCGTCAAAAGAGCTCTTTTGAACCATCACTATGTACCTAAGCACAGGATCATTACTGGCTTTGCCATACGCTTCCTGCATGGTTGGAAGGAATCACAATAACTTTACATGTTTCTATTTTCCTCTTTACGAGAATGATTACCAAGGTCTGGGGAAAAAAAAAAAAGTCAAATTTCTCATAAGCATGAGTGAGTTGTTTCCTGGAGAAACAAAGATGCATCCATTTCTCTAATGGTAGTTTCCTGTGAGACTGTCTGACGGGGAAACCTACTACCTCCCCTGACTCAGCCTGTTGGGATCTCTCTTAGTGGGTGTTCTGGGTTGCAAAATATTTTTAGTGCATAAAGAGGTATAAAACAATATAGTTTTAAGATGTGGGATTTTTGTGTTTATCTATCCTTCAAATCTATCTATGAAGAAAGAAAACTATTTCCCTTTTTTGATGTACCTATTTCACAAACAAATTGTGGATGCATAGGTAAATGGAGATCCAGGTGTCTGGGCTGCAGTAACCTACCCCATTCCACACAGGAGAATCTGTTCAGAAACAGCATTTAACCCACAACACTTAGGACTCAAATCCAGACACCGGTTTGTTCTCAAGCTTGCTATCATCAATCCTTCTATCATCCTTCAACATCAAATCCCTCTTCCCTCAATATATTCCATGACTATACTGTTACTAGACCTGATTCTCAAGCGCAGATTTAAAATTGAGATTGCATGAGTGAGAACTAGCCACAGTATCCACTGATACCTATTTATCTTGGGCAAGATTTGTTAGCTCTGTAACATTTGTCAAACCTCTGTTGGCAATGTAATCTAGAGCAATCATTTCTCTTCTGTCACTGCAAATTCTGCCTGGGAAACTGTAAACCTAAAGCAGACTTCTTGGAGATTGGTGCAGAGTGAAAACTGAAAGACTGGGAACTGCTGAACGTCAGCAAAGGTTATGCAGTCATTTCTCATGTCAATTTGACAGGCTTGCCACTCGCATGGGAGCCAGGAGCAAGGGAGAAGTGCAGAATGGGGATCCAAGGTTGCATGGGGAGAGCAGAGAAATGCACCATTAATCAAGGGTGTGCAGGCAGCACGTGGGAAAGCTCTGTGTTTCAAAGTGGGGTGACCTTTGGGAAATATCTAGTTAAGCAATGTGATTAATGTTCTATGTGCATTGCTTAATCCATTGCATTATTTATTGCAAAAGTGGGTACAACTAAATAAAAACAAAATTAAAAGGAACAGCTTTTTAAAAGCAACAGTGGGGTGGTTCTGTTCAGTTGCTAGTTTTGTTTGTTAGATTTGGGACAATTAACGCCCACCTCGCAGATCTTCAGAGCACACATTTTGATGGTGCTGATAGGCACTGTGTGCACAGAAAGATTATATTAAATTGCTCAAAGAGACAGTGATACATATTATTGCCCTATTGACTCACGAGATGTTTTATAGTATAAACTGTAAAATCACTGAACCTCAGGTTAAATATTCAGTGTGATTTGGGGTGGTTTAGTCATAGAAAGCCTATTAAGAGAGAAAGGGATCATACAGCTAAACCCCTGTAAATGACACTGAACAGTTACCTCTAGTGTCCCATAATGATCTTAATAACAGAGAAGTCATTTGATATTCATTGTTGAGCCATTGATCATAATGGATTCATTCATTATTAACATGGCTATAGCACAGTGTTGAAAGACCTGTTGCAAAATGAGCAGGAAGATTACTTTTGCAGAGGAAATCTTGAGGTAGCTTGAGATCAACAGTCTTACCTGCCATGCTAGCAGTATTGCTAGAAAGAGTGTTAAAAGATATCAGTGGTTGACTTTTCAGTAAGCTCAAAGTGAGAAAAAAAAATTGAAATTGCTAGGAGAAGATATTGAAGCTGTATCAGGAGCCTAAATTCTTCAGGCTCAAATGTTACCCTCATAAATTGACACAAATTGCTACTCATCATCATCACTGGTTTGAAGATTAAACACCAATTTTGGTTACACGAAAGCCTGACAGCTGGAGCCACCTAGACTAGAAGATATAGAAGGTCCTTTGGGGACAGAAAGTGATCCTTGGACTACTTCTGCACATGCAGTTGTCACCCACTGTGAGGCAAAGTAACTTTACTCTTAACCCAAAGGGCCATTGCTAATTGAAAGTTCTACCTATGTATTCCAGATTATTTTCCTGTATGACAATTACTAATTCACTCTACTTAGCTTTATAATTATTCTTACCTTTCTGTATCACCTTCAATATGCATGAAGAAATACTCAACCATGCTACCTCCTCAAGTAACTATTTAACTTAAAGTATTTCCAAAAGAGTTGCAGGATGCAGTAAGTCAATACCCCCTTTCTAGGCATCTTGCCTTGTGCTTCCCAGTTGTATGATTGCTCCTTGCTTTGCCCGGGGGCAGAAAGGCAGATTTGGTTATTCAGGTGAGTGGCTAACGGTCACCATTTTACCCCTCGTGTTTTTCTCTGATGTACCAAGAGCTCTGAAATGGCTTCAAACAACAGTTTCCATGGTGACAGTTAACTAACTAAAAATGTCATGTTCTTATCAATATCTCACCTGCACTTTTTTGTCTTTTCAGATGAATATTTATTTATTTATTTAGTAATGCTGTTGGGAGCAACCAGACCTTGCTAAAAGTAGCAATAGAAGATTATTTTCCAGTGCTTTAGAAGTCAGGCAAGAAATTCCTCTGATGTACTTTGCTTAGTGATCCTTTTAGGCATAGAGTTACTTTTGCCTTCGTTAGTCATTGCGGTGAGTTGTTGGAATGTTGCTTAAAGATTTCTGTGTTACACCTTTGACTGGTGTGAGCTAGCTAGAAGCTGAGCATCTGACTCTCTCATTTTCCTGTTTCACTGAAATCATACACACCAGGGATTGCACTGACATTTTGTATTTGTTTCTTCCATAAATACCTTTTTTTTTCTGTATCTGTATTTACTCCTCAAGCAGGTGGACTATGACAAAATTAGATCTGGGTTTGAAACTGGCATGTGAGTGGCATTTTACCACATAATCCTCAGAGGGGAAATGTTACTTTATTTCATTTTTTGATCAGAAGAAAGCAGTGTTCCATTCTGCATTTTTCTTTCTCTTGTGTTCTCACTAAAATACAAATCAGTCAGGACTTACTGGTCATCTCCAATTTTCAAGATAACTGAACTCGTGTTTTCTCAGCACTGAGGTCCAACCTTCATATTTCTGCCTCTGTTGTTGTAGTATCACATTGCCTTCACGTGCGTACTGTTCATCCTAATGGTAAGGCCCATCTTCAGCTTTTGTAATTTGTGTAACTTAAGAATGTAGAATAGTATCTAAGCTAAAGCAGTGATGTCCTCTTCATGTGCAGTGGATGTAGGTCTTCAGTAAGTTAAGCAAAGTTCATAAGAAATGGTGCCTGTTCAGCTGAACTGTAACACGCCCCACAGTTGAGATGCTGTAAGGGTTCTTCAGAGGAATGTGCACAGGTATCTTTATAACTCATTCTTCTCTGAATATACTTCTGATTTTTCAGCATTCATGTCTTACTTATGTTGCAGCAAGTATTATTCCTTTTAGCAACTTCTCCTTTTCTGACCAAAGATAGTGAGCAATTAAACCAGTCTTGATATGATCAACAAACATGTTCCCAGTTCATCTCAGAGAAACTTAAGTGTTTTTCTTTTCCCCCTCTTTGAGCAGAGATACTTTTATAGCAGAACAATAAAGCATCTGTCTAGCAGGATTTTGAGGCTGCAGAACAGCAAAGCTGTGGGCTGAAGAAGATTGCTGAAGGCAATTCATACCTTAAATATTAAACCAAATGATGACTTTCTTCATACTGTGATAAAGAGTGAACTGATGGAGTGGCTATCTTAATGCAGGTGTGCTGGGAAGAGTAAAATAATCTCTTAATTTGTTGCCTTATGTGTTTCAGGAGTACACATAAACATTTTATATCCCAGCAAAAATAGACAAAATATGATGCTTTTTAAATAATGCTTAGCTTTGAAATGCCATAGAAATCAGTGCAAATTCATTAATTCACATCTAAAACAGACCTGTATACAGGTGGAAACCTGATGAACGGTGTTTAAACATAAATACCTTAAAATAATAAATAACAAAAATAATAATAATATTATAAAGTAAAACTTCTCTTTCATTCATATAAATATTAGTATGTAAAATCTTTAAGTGGCTATCAAACTAACTAAAAATAAAAATGTCTTTCAAGAAATAAAATCCATACCTATTTTAAGCAAGCTTGAAGCTAGGCTGGTAACGACATAGTTCTGCAAATGTAGGAGTTGAAATAACTCTCCAAAAGCTGCTGTTTCAACATTCCTGGACAGAAAACATGTCCGTGCACCAATTCATAAACTTGTTCTCTTGCATGCCTGCACTTCTGCCATCTGTTAGAGTGGCATTTTGCCCATTCTCGGAAATATTGTTTCATTTTCTGCCATGTACAAATATCGACTTTCTTTCTAGAGAAATCCTGAAAAAAATATGGTTATTCTTTCTGATTTTTTTCTTCCCACACATTTCTTTTTTTCAAGCACTATCACCGTATGCTCTCACTGGAAGCATAATGCATAGTTCAACCTTAGTCTTCTTCCCATTTGCCAAAATCTTTTCTGAGCATCCAATTTTCAGCTGCCTCTGGGTGACCAAGAATTCCACAGGTTCGATGGTACTGGCCATTCAGCTGGTATTTTCAGAGTTTAAACATAAAGCTTGGCTTATCTTTTACCTGGCCACAAAAGGATGAGACACAACCACTGTCCCTGTGCTCCCTGGAAGTCAGTTGACAACCTGTCCATGCTAATGTGACCATCAATGTATCTGAAACAAAATAGTGCATGAACTTTCTCTTGTAGAAGCTCCCCAACATATTTCTTAATCTTGGGGATGACGATGAATATTCATGCTATTTTATTGAGCCCCCAAGCATTCTTCTTAACCTCTTAATTCGAATTACTGATGTTATAATGCCTGTGAAAGCTGACTGACCTGTTTTGTTCTCAACTCAAAATGCCTTCCTGCATTCTCCAAGTCACTGGCTCCACATTTGATAGTAAATTGCAGATTTCATGTGAAATAGTTTCCAAAGTTCTCATATCAAATTAAAAAAGGCAACAGCTAAAGAGGTAACTTGCATATGGCTCACGTGAGACCTCTTCATCACAGTGCTGAACTTATACTTGAATAAAGAAATGCTGAGAGGGACAGTAATGCCCCCTATAGAAAAGTAACATATACAGGAGTAATTGCAGGATGTCTGCAGTGCATGCCAAATGTAGGCAGTAAAATGGGGGTTGCACTAGTGCCTGAGTGACCTGCGAGGGCAATGGAAGCTGAGAGGCCCAAACAGGAATGGGCACACATGGAAATGTCAGTCAGCCAAAGAGCAGCTTTTGTTGTGAATTTAAGTCTCGGTGGCATAATTTTCTTGTTTATCCCAGAGGAGCAAATTTGACTGATGACTTATGGAGGTTTCCTTGAGATCACCGGCAGGTACTTTTAATTAGAGCCAAAGGTGTTGTGGAAGCTGAGTGAGGAGCTGTGACTCCCTTTGTGTCATTGGAATTCCTCTCTTTACACCAGCTGCATTGCACAAAGGGACTGTGAGAGGAATCGCATTAGAGCAAAGTCCTGGCTGCACTGAAAGTTGCAGCCTCTTAGTTTTCATGTCCATTCCCAGGTAAATGTTTCCAAGAATAGTGTCAAACAACAGGGGACTGAAAGCGTGGACTTAATTTTAAAATATTTTATGGGAGTGACTGCAGACCAAGGAGCTGTTGGTGCGCATACCAGACTAGTAAGAAGATGGGTCTATTTTTGGGACTGGCTAGAGTAAAAGTTTATGCAGGAGAAAAGAAGGCTGCTAACCAAAGCTAAGAGAAGTGTCCTGGGACCATGACCTCCTTGCAGGGTCTTCTCTCCCCTACAAATTCTAGTGCTTCTTTCCCATATTAAAACTGCATGTCCACTCTACCTGCCATCAGTCATCCTGCTACTCATGCTTGCTCTTGCTGTTTCCAGCTCCAGACTCATTCTTTCTGTCTGTCACTCCCATACCAATTTGCCAGAGGTATAGCGTTTGCACACAGGTGGATCCTTATTTGCAGTTATTAATTCAGAATTCAGATGGTTCAATAACATATAATGGAAAGGCCGTTTAAAATTGCCTGGTCGCTGTAGCTATTTACAGAAGACTTTGCACTAACTGTGGTAAAGCTCAATATTTAATTTATACCTGGTAAGATGACTGTGAGACAAGTCTAGAAACTATACATTTATTATAGGTGTAACTGATAAAAGTTTAGCAGCATCACAGTATTGTGTATATTTACATTTTAAGTTGCATTATATATATTTATATACATGTGTATGCTCTGAATGTAAGCACACACATAAAAATGGCTTTGTGTTTCCTAAAGATCAGTAAACAATCTACAGAGCATATGAACTAGTTGATGCTGTACTGTGGCCTTTTAAAATAACTGTAGCTGCACTTGGACCAGCTTTTGGAAACACGTAGAATACAGTCTAAATAATTTCTCTTCCTTAAGTAGAAATATTTAGTATCTACTCATGTGTTTATGCATATAAATACACACATGTACATGTGTATATTTATAAGTGCATCATGAATTATGTCTACCCTTCAAAAGAGGTTTTGCAGAACCAGGCTTTAAAATCCCTGTTAGTTCCCTTTTGCCATTTGGCAGGAGCGTGCATTCATCTACGACCATTGTATACATGAAGGCAATAAATAATGCTTATGACAATGGCAAGAAATAATTCTCTTCTAGAGCACAAGGACAGACGCTTTCTTTTGGGAAACAGGTACTGTAGGTAAATTTTCAAAGGTTATTTTTGTGGACGTGACTGAAAGTAGCCATTCCAAACTGCCAGCCCCCTGATTTCATGTAGTGCACAGCTGGAATGGGAACTTGATTGAGCAATGACCAGGTCCTTTCAAATACATCAGGTAGCCCAAACACATCTTAGTGTTTTTCATATGCTTGCACAGCATGCAGTTGCAAGCATGAAGAAATATCAGCAATTTGCTCCTCCACTTCCAACTATACTTTATTTATACGAAAAAAAAGTCCTGCAAAAGAATACTGAGATTAGAGAAAATAGCTTCTTGAGATTCACTGTCTTTTCTCATTTTGGTTTATATTCTGTTCACTGGGATTGTCAGTATTTAAAATGAAATCCTTACTTACATGTCAATAAAATGTCACACTAGTGACTGTTATGCACATAACAGTAATGGTAATAAAGTGATAGAGTTCATGGACTGAGAAGACCATGAATTGAAAAATGACAACTTGAGATGGAACAACTAGATAAAAGAGGAACACGAGATGTACTGTGATTGGACTATCAGTCTACCATTAGTGTAGCTAACGAAGAAGAAGGACCAGATTTAGGAAGCAGGTAGAAAGCCATAGATGTAGGCAAATGAGTACTTCGAATAGTTGCTATGTGAAAAAAAGGAATTTCCTACATGGACTGTAGTAGAGCTAGAAGATAATTTTCAGTTTGGGTGACAGTAACTCTCGTAGTTTATTTTAATGCTTTGGGGATGGTCACAATATAGAATTTTTTCAGATATGTTTTTATTATTTTGAGGTACAGAGCAAATAGAAAGTTGTCTTCATCCAAGTGAGCGTGAATGTATATATTGATTTTGCTCTCTTGGCAACAGTGAAAGTTACTAACCTATGTGCCAGTTAAGAGCTGTGTTTTTGTTTCTGCTGCAAGAAGTTTTCATGCAACTCTATGCAAGATAGAAAATAATAATAGCAATAACAAATTATTTTTATAAACGTGTCCTAGAACATTGGCTCATTCTGGTGTATGTAAAACAATAATTTAATGATTACTATAGGAAACTATGATTATACCATGTAAACTACTAGAGAATAATTTCATATTAAATTTTCCTATGCTTTAAACCACATGGCACTACACATTCTGCTTTCAGTTGCAGTGGTGCTATTATATTAATATATCTCTGATAACCAAGGGAAAACTGTACCTGGCAATGTTTACCAAGGTATCATTGAGTAACTTCTTTAAGTAGTTTTTCTGACACAATTTAAAAAAAAAAAAAATCAAATTATGTTAAAGTACATGACTTCTGCTAAGAAATAGTTTGTTAGATTGCAATGACATATTTTCAGTCTATGGATAGGATATGGAGATAGGAAAATCAGTGGGTTAACATGTATTTACATAGGATTTCTTTTGGAAGGGAACTTGTATCGCTGTTACTTGCTAAATGTGGTTTTGCAAAATCAAGACAGATCATTACTGAATATCTTTAAGCACGGTCCTTTTGAAGTAAATACATATATCATGATTTTACATCATTTCACTATGTGGTCTTTATAATGTCCAAAGGAATAATAAACAAGGTGTGTTACTGGTGTGCATTGTACACTGGTACCTGATAGTCTTTAGAGAGTGAGCACATATTTGAATACTCAAGCACATTACCCAGTGTGCTCATTAAAATATCTACATTAGATCATTCTTTTAAAACACAGTGTATACTCCAGCACAGAGTCATTCCCTCTTTCATTAACATAACAGTAATGATTTCATGAAGTCCACAATGTTGAAATATGTCACGGAAGACAATTAACAGAAAAATACATTTGCTACGGAATTATTTGGAAAGAAAATCCCAAGATATGTCCAAAGAAGGGCTGTTATCTAGAAAAATAATTGGTTATATGGTATGGAATCTTATTGCAGCTAAAAATATTGTAGTCACTATTTCAGTGATAAAAAATGTAATCATTTTTATTTCATAGAGCCTAAATATGTTAGGAAGAATGCATGCTGTAAGAATTTGCCCAATTTTTATGTATAGAGGGATATCTTTTAAGCTGGTGTAAAGGGTCTTCAGCTTGATTCCAAGAAGTCCCAGGGCCAGTAAGAAGCTCTTTTCTGCTGTGGCCAGCAGATGTGGTTAGGCATCCTTTTCATCAGCAGTCTTGCCCAGTGAGGGGGGAGCTGCCTTCTCTTCCAGGACTGGGTGGAAAGATATCAATGGGAAGGGTGTATCTCCTCCTCAGTTTCTTCTAAGTAGCTTGTGGTCCTCCTTAAATCAAGATTTTGTTTAGACAATATAAACTGATTATGTTTCTAAATCTATTATTTTATGCATTGATCAATATGTTTTTAAACACACGTATTTTCAGGCTTGATATTTACAGTGTCCTTGCTGGAGTCCAGGGTGCTTAAGTAGTACTTTTAAAAAAAAAATCTGAATCTGTATGTGCTAAGCTAATATGTATGTAGAATAACCATTTTAAAGGTATACCACCCTATTTTGGTAAACCAGGTTTAACCTCAGAGGATTTATCTATAAAATGCTGCTGAATCTTTATAGTTGGGGGAGTAGGACTGTAAGAATAAAACAAAACAAAAGATTGGCTGGCTTTCAGCAGCAGCAATTTATTTCTCTTGTATAAACAGGAAATATTTTCAAAGTTCCACCGTTCCAGGTTTCGGAGTCACTCAGTAACAGGAAGAGGTTTAACTTTGACCTCGAATGTTGCAAAACTTTTGCCATTAGGATTTCATGGGATCAAACCTGTATGTCAGCAGGTATTAAAGAGTCTGTCAAGGCTTAGATAAGTATCTGAACATTTTAAAGGTTACTGTATCCATACAGAATTCCAAGGCATTTTTTTCCTGGACAATATTAACAGCACATTATTACATAAGAATCTTCATATAGTATACTTTTTCAAACCATATATGGCATATCTAACGTTGCAAACATCTTTGCGGTTTTCACTCAAGCCTTAACACAATTGTGTGGGAGTTAATCTATGAGTAAAAGAATAGACGAAGGCTGCAAGCATTTTGACTTTAATGTACTCCTTTATCACCAACGTAATGGAATAAAACTAAGTCTCATAGTGTTGTATGGTAATTGCTATAAAATGACTGAGCCCTTGTAACGTTATAAAATAGCCTTTGTTTACATTTTTACTGCAGGGTTTTCTTTATACATTGTTAGGCAATGTATATGTTAAATTGTCAGTATCTACATAGCAATAGTTTACATGCCTTGATATGCTTTAGGACATGAACATGGGTGTTTCCTGGGGCTTATGGGGGGGGTCAGGATTATCCTTTCACTTGATATTTGTTGGCTTTATTTTTAGAAGTACTGCACAATCTTTATTTTTCATTTTTCTTTTTTTTTTTTTTTCCCAATCTTATCTGAAAGGTAGTATTTCAAGATGCCAGATGTCAGTATACCTAGTGGCAATTAACTGGAAAAACAAGTACCTCTGTTCAGGCTTTCATGTACCTGAACTAGATGACCCAGAAAAAAGTTGGGTATAGATTGAATTATATTGACATTTATTTCAGTCAGAATTCTGAAATCACTATTTTTGCAGTAAATCAGTATTGATTAAACTGATATGCATGTAAATTCAATTATTTTAAGAATTTATGTAATTAAAAATCATAGTCAAACTAATAATCTGTAATTAATCTCTCAATAACAGCATGCTAAGAATTCACATAATTCTGACACTGAATAAATGTGATCCTATGAAGTTCACGTGTTAGACTTTAAGCACTCATTGCATACCATACCTTGAATATTTTAATTATTTGTATGTACCAAGAGTCACTGTAGGTTTTTTCCCTCGTCTTTTTTATTCCCCTAATGACATGTTACTTTTGTTCTGTTCCAGTGGAAATTTTGAGGTTTAATGACATTGTACATAGCTATAAATAAATTAGTACCCTCGTAAAGGAAAGAAGGAGTACTTTGGTGAGGAGCAATGTTCTTTGTAGAATAAAAAAGCAGACTGAAAGCAGTATAAAGGGAAGTTAGCACAGTGCAAGCAAAGGACGGAGCTCTGTAGAACATGGCTCATGACAGACAGGTTGGATCCAAACACTGCAAAACTCATACCCTGGATCTGACTGTCAAAACTCTCAGACAAGACAATGTTTTAAGTAATTTTAATATCCACTGTAAAGTACAAATGTAGGCACTGTCCTACAAACATCCACAAAAGATAAACTTGAAATAAACTAGCTTCTAAATATACTTTGGTTGTAGATCTATTTGTAATGCTTAGTGATGCTACTGAGACTTAATATTCCAGGTGCTGTAATGACACATCACTTTTTTTTTTTTTTTTTCCCCCTGGAACACCCATCATGTTCAGACCCTGATTCTCCTACGTAGACTTCTCACTGAATATCAAATCAGGGCAATCTTAATGCTCTGGGTCCATGTTAAACATCTTCTGAAGCTCCAGGGTAAACACCAACCCACATTTCTGTGATGCCAGACAGTGTCCATGACAAGAATCAAATAATGTGGACACAGGCACAAAGTCTGTATTCTTTCGTGTGGCAGATAAACTGAAAACATGCAAGCTGCCCATGTCTGACAGAAATGTAAACTCCTATGAGAACAAAATAAAATATTTTCTTCTATCTGGAGAAGGTAAAAAAATTACAACTATTAAAAATGGGTGTTTACAAGTGTTGCTTTAATTGCCCTCATAAGGTTTTTGGGTACTCTATTAAGGAGCATAACCACATATATCCAAAACAGTTAGTAATTTCTTGTAATTTCTGACACTTCAGGCAAATGAGTCATTAAGTACTGGTTTCTGTAGCACATACAAATGGAAGTATGCCTAAGAACACTGATTTTCTTTTAGTCATCTTAGTTACACTGTATTTTTAATGACCTGGCCATTGTCTATTGGTATTTATGGTATCATATTCACAATTATAATAAAACTGTTCTATTTGCATAGTTCTTTAAGTGGGGCAAAGTGGTTTATTAGTACTGTTTTTCAAGTCTATCCCAAAATCCCATCATCAAACTACAGAACATTGTCGTGGTTTAACCCCAGGTGGCAACCAAGCAGCACCCAGCCGCTCACTCAATTCTCAGCCCCCCACCCCACCCCGTGGGATGAGGGAGAGTTGGAAGAGTAAAAGTGAGAAAACTTGTGGGTTGAGATAAAGACAGTTCAATAGGTAAAGCAAAAGCCGTGCACACAAGCAAAGCAAAACAAGGAATTCATTCACTCCTTCCCATGGGCTGGCAGGCGTTCAGACATCTCCAGGAAAACAGGGCTCCATCACGCATAACGGTTACTTGGGAAGACAAATGCCATCACTCTGAACGTCTCCCCCTTTCCTTCCTCCTCCCACAGCTTTATATTGCTGAGCATGATGCCATAAGGTATGGAATATCCCTTTGGTCAGCTGGGGTCAGCTTTCCCAGCTGTTTCCCCTCCCAGCTTCTTGTGCACCCCCAGCCTGCTCACTGGTGGGGTGGGGTGAGAGGCAGAAAAGGCCTTGACTCTGTGTAAGCACTGCTCAGCAATAGCAAACACATCCCTGTATTATCAATTGTATTTTCAGCACAAATCCAAAACGTAGCCCCATACTAGCTACTGTGAAGAAAATTATCTCTGTCCCAGCCAAAACCAGCACAACATTCAAGGGTTATAAGTAAACATAAAGCTTCAGTAACCTATTCTAATGAAGCTGCCAAAAGATTCTTGAGCTTATGTAAACTCTAAAATGAACTGATGATTAATCTTAAGGAGAAACAGATACAAATTTACTGACACTTTCAAATTACAGATTCTACTTTAACATTACTTTGTAAATGTAATTAAATGCGACAGTCCTACAGGAGACAGAGCTATCTGAATGATGACTTCCTCGGGTATTTTATTTAGCAATTTCTTTCTATCACTGAATTGTGGAAGAAATTACTTATTCAGAGCATAAACTGTAATACACGATAAGCTTAGTAGAACTTTTTATTTGAAGTAAATATAAATATAAATATGAAGCAAGCTTTCAAACTTAGGCACTGCTAAGATATCAACTTATATTACAGCAGACTGTAAGCAAACTGAAAATTTTAAAATCTTGTTTAAAAAGGCCTTCAAAACAAGAGGTGGTCTTGGATGTTTTTTATGAACAAGCAAATAATTCATACAGAGAGTTGCAGAAAACCTTAGAGGCACTGATAAAGCTGTTTCTGTCCTTCAAATCCGTTGATCAGGCATGTTTTCCCAGCAGATAGAGTAAAATCCTGGAAAGTATATATGAATTATATTTTCGTCTTTCATGGACTGAATAAACTCCCTAGACCATTATATAACAAGTGGGTATCTCTGGCTTTTTGCATTTGGTTTCCCACATTTCTGTCATTTTGAAATTCCTTTTTCTGCTTTGATTTCAGGTTCTTTTCATCTGTTGTTTCCTTGTCTGATTTTCCCTTCCATCGTGCCATCCTAACATTTGCCTGCTGCCTCCTCTTCTATTCTCATCTCCTGTTCAGAGATTAAAGTATTTTCTTTTTATGTACTCCTCTTTTCACTTTCCAAGTCATTCTATTCAGGAGTGGCTCCTTCTTCACTGTCTCCTCATTTACAAATCATCAGAGTGCCAACAAAGTCAAACTTTCTTCCAAGAATGATAATCATTCATTGCATGTGCTTAAAGAGACCGTGCAATCTCCATATAAAGACAGGTTACTACAGTTAAAGTTAAGCATGAATCACTGTCATTAAGATATGTTTATACATATCTTGAGCTGCTCTGATCTTTATTGCAAGAGCTGCTCTTGACACAGCTACTCTGTGCTGACTGCTTACTAACTCCAGTAGGTCCCCCAAGTTCAGGGGCAATGGCTGGTTGCAGGGGCACCATCATTCTGACCTTCTTTCTGCATTCCCCAGTTAACCTTAAATGTCCAGCTGGGTTGAAAGGTAAAAAAAGAAACCCAAAACTGGTTAACAAATATCTAGATTGGGCCCTTTTTCATATTTTAAAAAAAAAAGAAACAAAACAAAACCAACCAACCACAAACCCAGAAAACCAAACAAAAAAAGCCCCAAACCAGTTTTTTTTTTTTTTTTTTTAATGAAGCTTCTACAGTTTAAAGCAACATTGGCATATGTCTAGGACTGAACTTTCTGTAGATAGTATTCCATGCTTTAAAAGCCAGACATTGTTTCACTGATGTGAATCTTGGGAGTGTAAAAACTTTACTATCTTAAAGCAAGAGCAACTAAACTGTAATATATATGTATAGTTTTCGGATTTAGAGTGTACATCTATGATTTTTATATAGACATTCTGTGCTATGGTCATTCCTTGCAATCCTACTGGGATGAATTTGAGAGACCACAGATACTTACCAAGTCACTGTGGCAGCTTTCTTCTGGCTCCTGGGGGGCCCTCACTGGAAGACACAGGGAACTTCTTCCTTCTTCAAATCATCAGTGGACAAATACCACTGGTAGCTATAGGTCTTGAGAAGCAATTCTAAGGAGCAACCATTTCACACATTGTTAATTTTGTCACTGATATTTTAATGACATAACCTATAAACCAAAACAGTGCTCAATTTCTGCTATGATTAAGATTGGGTTTCCAGATAGTGTAGAACATGCACAAAATAAAAAGATGCTTTCTGAATATTAACATTGGTTCACACTGTACCATAAATAACAATTTACTGTTACGAGTCAGAGAAATTAAACCATCAGATGGATTGGAAACAGGAGCAGAAATCCAATAAAGTACGATGTCTTTCCTGCTGTTTGACAAATTAGAAGTTAACATTTCCACACATGAATGTAATCTGCCAAGTAAAATTACTTTAACTGCATCAGATATTTCTGTTATCTGTAAATACTGAGTTTTTTCCATATATAACCTGTTAAATCTGGATTCTCTCAAGCTATTGAATATGTTTATTTTAGGCCAGTGCTTGCTGTGGAAACACATAATCTGGCTCAACTCAAAGCTTGTCAACTACTTTCTGAACAAACTGTAAATTAAACCATGATATAGTAGCTCATATTGATTGTAAACAACTCTACAATGTGCTTAAACCTTTTTTCTTAAGAAAGTCATTTTATCCAGAGTGAAATTTTCCAATATTTTTTCAGCTTGTGGGTTTTTAAATATTAAATGGTAGCTCATTTGCTTTCATGGCAATGGACATGTTTTTCGTAATTATTTCTGCAGATCACTAAACCCAAAGACACCAAGGAATGAAAAACACAGAGAAGAGTCCCATTAAGCCACCTGCCTATTACTACTTTGTTGGGTTTTTTAATCACCTTCCTTCAAAGGTCAGGGTGTTAGATGACATGACTACTGAAGGTTTGGATATGCACATTAATCTTTTTTCAAACTGGCAGATTTCTTTCCTCATGCCTGAGGACTGAGAGACCAGGTGCATTGCAAGTGAACTCCTTCTTATAGATTTGATCAGCACAAAAATGTCTTATTCAGGGTATAGCATGTTTTAGAATATGCAATATCTGAATTATGTGTACATGAGGCTTTTTCTCTGTTGTGGATCTTGTTTCTTCTTTTGTTTTCCAAAGGGACACTACTTAGCTTTCCTGGTCACTGTTTTCTGGCTTACTGTTTTATATAGCCTGAGGATATATCCCAAGCTTGTCGTGCACCAGTTATGTCCCATGTTTGAATAAGCCAAAAGAAGGATGCCTACCTGAGCTTTACTTGGAAATGCCTTTTTCAAGGCACGTTTTTAAAATATTCTGTAGTGAACTTGTTTTTCATGCAGTGTGTGCATGGCTTTGAATATGCACGTAAAGTCTACTTGCATTTTCATATCAGTGTCAGTGATAGTGTAGGATCATAATGTCTAGGAACTTGCTAAACATATAATGAATAGCATACGCTATATATACTTTTGCAAAGTTACTTTTACTAATAGCCACTCTTATCCACATGGATATTACTCATTCAGCTTCAAAAAACTATCACTTCTATTTATTTAGCAGCTTAGGTGGTAGCTCCAAATTACATATGCAATATTTCAGTCTCTGTATTCGTACTAAAATGTGTACATTTGGGATCTATCTAGATCAAACTTTAAAAAAAAAAATCAAATCAAATACTTGAAAGTTTATTTTTTAATAAAAAAAAATTGAAATATGTCTCAGTCAGAAACTTCTGGACACCTACAGAATTTGGCTAATCCTGAATAGTAACACACATATGCTCTTTTGTTAAGTACTTTAACATTTTCATGTCAACATGCAAATTATTGTATGTAATCTCCTATGACACCTGCAGTTATTACTGAATATTATTGAGTTCAGTTGGCACTCATATGAAATAACTTAACTGGCAAGGCCACAGGTTGCAGCTGTGCCATTTCCCTTTTGGGCAGGTCCAGTTGCCTTTCTTTTCTTTTCATATTTTCCTCCAGCAAAACATACTTTTTTTAGCTTGTAAAAACCTTTGAGGCACAGCGTGAAACCACTTACTCATGGGGTGAAAGGGTTTTTAATGGACAGCAAAAGCTCACAGTATGAGCATGGTGCTGGTCTGCCTCTTGAGTCATAAAAAGCAAGAAACTGTAAATGATGCATAACTTTTTAATGAGTAAATGATAAGAACAAACTTTCTAATATTTGACAAGGAAGGACAAATTTCACTTTAAATCATTTATGCTTTTTATTTTATAGCAGTTGTTTTCAGTATAGCAATTAAAGATGTTTCAGATTTGGAAAATGCAATTGTTTTATTAATTTAATTCTGTACATAGACCACTGTAATGCTGTGCAAAATAAAACATTGAACAACATCTCTCCTCAGAAAGTTTTGTGCATGTAAATGGTGTTTATTGTAACAGTATGTCCAATGAGATGTAACAGAACAAGCTAGCAAGTCTGAAACGAGACCACAGGCCTTGTTCAAGTGATTTTCCCTATTTAGTCCTATGTGCAATGTTTTCTTTTAAGGCACCATCTTAAATGCAGCCAATTCCACCAAAGAAAATTGGAGAGCTTTAAGTCAGATGCTACATCTAAGAAGGATATGTTTGGAGTTTATAAAAAACATTTCTTTTGTCTAAAAAGTTAGTCTTCCAGATCATTTTTAATCCTGAAGAGAAATACTATAATCACAAATTTGAGAAATCATATTTCTGATATCTATACTATTGTTCAGTAATAATTATTGAAAATGTGATTTATTTTTTTTTTTAAGGAGCTTGTGTGAACACTTCATAGGAGTATGTATTACCCAAGATGATACGTCCACATACATTTAGGTAAAGGCCATGGTACTAGGATGTATAAAGTAGCTTTTGTATTTCAGGAAAAGTTCAGGAAAAAGTAAGAATATTTAATGAAGATAAAACCATTTTGTATACCTGCTACACTAACTATCTTAAAAGGATATTATTCCATGTAATATTTGAAAAGTCATAACAAAGATGACAAAAGTAATGTTTTTTAATGAATGAGATACGTTTAACTCAATGTGCTTACTAACATGCTCTCAGAAAGCCAACAAGTAATGTTTTTTTCTCTGGCTTAGCAATGGGCTCACCTGAAATATTGCTTGAAAAGACGGATACAACTTGAAACATGAGATGGTGAGAGCACGTCTTGGACTTGAGAATATGCGTTAATGGATGACTGCTATAGAGAAGGTGGGGTGGAGGTAGGGATTGTATCAGTAATAATAGCCGTTCCATTTGGAAATAAAACCACAGTATTCATCAATGTTTTGCAGATTCTTAATTTCATCATCATCAGGTATTCAAGAGGCTGAAGTCCAAAGCTTCTTTTCTAGCAATGTGCTGGGAAATATTAGTTGAGGTGTACTGTACTTTGTGCTGGGTGACTTTTGCAGCTCATTCATCATCCTTTGTAAAGGAAACATGAATATATCTGTGTCA
This sequence comes from Morus bassanus, assembly GCA_031468815.1. Lineage (NCBI taxonomy): Eukaryota > Metazoa > Chordata > Aves > Suliformes > Sulidae > Morus > Morus bassanus. The sequence goes on from CM062568.1 coordinate 112,636,967, forward strand.
GTTAACCAAGTGGACTCCTCAGTGCATTACTAATTCCTCGTGTTTCGGGGAGAGCAAGGAATTGTGAAAGGGCTTGCGTCAAGTTTCTGAAGTAATGCATGTGCTTCCTATTTTACTGCATGTATAGGGTAGAGCTACCTCTCTGGCAGGTTATTTAAATTGTATCCTCTTTTAAATAAAATAAAATATTCTGATGAATGAAAAATGATCAGTTCCCATTTATGGAGAGAAATTATTAACAAATAATTTCTTCAGATGAAACATCTCTTACGTAATTTAAAAACCCAGAAAGTTAACTGGTTGGAATAAAAACACTTGAGTGTATTCACAGACTCCAAAAATTTTATGGGTATTTAAGTGGGAATTTGTTTATGTGATTTTTAAATAATGATTTAGAAATCATTGATTTTTAAATAATTGTCCTGACTGGTTTTTAATTAATTATCTTAAGTGGTGCTAGCAATCCAAGGAAGACTTACAATGTGTGTAGCAGGTGGCATCTGTTTTGTTTGCTTGTGTACAGGGTATGGTGGTTGTATTTCATTAAGGGTGGCTGGCTGTAGAGCCAGGAGGAAAGCAGGTTGCTTCTCTGGTCCTGGCTGGTCTGTGCTAAGTCAGGTGAATCATATGCAGGAAAAGAGAGTTTTCCCCTGACCTGGGAGCCCCAAGGCAGGGGAGAGAGTGCTCCAGAGCACAAGGCAGCAGAGGCTGAGGGTGTGGGATCTCACCAAGCAGTGCCCAGACCCATGCTTTTCAGAGGCAATAAGGCAAAGAAATCCAGATGAGCAGTTGCAAAGTAGGCATTTGTTGACTTGCTGGACTAAGCTGAAGCCCTGCTGAAATAATCTGTCCTGCATGACTGTGATGGGTAGGGAACATATGTATTTACAAAACCTGTTATTTCTGTTCTTATTCTGAATTTTCTCTATTTTAGAAAGTTCCCTGTTACAATTTATGTTCAAGTAAATCCTTGCATATGCTCTTAAAGCCTTTGAGAGTGTTCAGCTGAAAAACAGACACGTCTCAAAGCTTGCTCCAGTCAACTTGTGTCCCATCCTAGGTGACCTCTCAGAGAACTTGCTCTGCTCACTGCTCAAATGGGAGATGAGATTCTTGGGAGGCTGAAGGGGAATTCAAAAAGTATGTCAGAAATACCTGTCATAATTACTACTTAAGTAACACGTATTTCTGCTATCATGTTAAGTCTTTTCTAAACTGTGCTTAAGATGTGTGTTGGAGAAACAGTTTCCAAATAAAACTACATATAGGTAGTTCCAAATAGGTAACTACAGACCAATAGCAATTCAGAACCATTTGCTGTGAGAGTGAGAAGCTGATGTATCACAGAAACCAATTGCTCAAAAGCACTGGGACATGCCATTTGGGCCATACAGGCAGGCCCACCACTGTCTGCTTTCTTATTAGCACCAGTTTAGGCACTCCCTCTGTATGCTGATATTCAGAGCCGCTGGTTTCCAAACTAACCCTTACACCTGATTGGAAAAAAAGTTACTGTACCTTAGAACTCCCTAGCCTGGTCATGTCTTTCCGGCCTCCAGAGTCCTGGTCTTCATTATTTTGCTTAATGATTTATTACCTCTGTGGAAGAAATAAGTCAAAGTGAAAAAGTTGTTTCTGTTGCAAAACTGAAATAATAATTATAAATAAAAGAAAAAAATACAAAAACAAGTAGTAACTAACCAAAAAATGGTGTTTTGTACATGAGTGGTATTACCAGTAAGCTTGAGGGTTTTCAGGTGATATTACATTGCTCCATTATGTAGCTGGGTTGTTAAGTTAGCCTCATTAAAATATTAAATAAAAAAAAAGTAGGAACATTCCAGCAATGCTTTTAATGAAAGTAAAAGTACAAGAATATGCAATGTTACATTAACATATGCTGTTATGTGCTGTAGTTTGACTTGAAAATAAACCTTAGACTAGGTCCTCTTTTTCAAAAAAAACTTCCAAGTGGCTCTGAAATATTGGCTTTTTATAAGGCAAAGGCTTCCTAATCCCTGACGTGACTTTCTTGTTCTCTTTAATCCATTGCTTAAAAAAATATCACAGCAACCTTCCCCTCTAATGAACGATGTTAGCTGTTTGGACTGTAGGAATCAATCCTGCTGCATCCTGCAGGCTTCTTCCTGTATTGAAAGGTTTTGTGCAGCATCTAAGTTCAAATGTCTTACCACTAAATCTTGTTATCAAAAAGATATTGACAAACTGAAAGATCACAGCAGTGTGACTGATGACAGAGCTAATGGGATTCCTTTTAAAGACAAAGGTTCAAAGAGCCTAAAGACACATTTTGGCCAAGACGTGACAAGACTTGATAACAGTATATACCCACCCAAAGAGTGCAAACAGAAGAAAAGAGAGGAAACTTCATGTTATAGTGACTAGTTAATAGTAATAATGATATGAGATTAAGAAATTACAACTACAGCCTGAATCTTAAAAAGTACCTTTAGACAAGTAGGTTTAGTGACTTGTGGAGCTGTCCCTGAAGGGGAGCGTGGATGGTGCTGCAAGGCTGACATCTGAAATCAGGCGGTGCCAGAGGCTGGCAGTGGTAGGAAGCCCTTTGCTGGATGGGAGGTGGACAGGATGACCCACTTTCTGCTCTCCAACTCCAGTGCTGGCGAGTCTGTGCTTTTGTGGCGTTTGCTGTGGATACACAAGGAACGACTTAAGCCCATGTAATTAAATAAACGCGATAAAAAAGCCATGGGTGCTGTATGAAAGGAGGAGGAGAAGGGAGACATTTTCATAGTTCAGCTGCGTGCTTTTGTACATAAATTCATTGAGGTGTATTTGGGTTTCTGTTTATTTAATATCGCAGATATGTGAAGTACATTGTGTGCTGTGCCAACGGTTATGTGGGCTGATGGATGACTGACATTATTATTCATTATGCACATTATGGATGGGATTGCTAGACAGACTTTATTACTACAAGAAATTTTACAAAGCCTTTCTTGGAATGATCACTGTACAAGTTTTGTAAATCTGTTTATGGTACAAGCCACTTGACTTGTAGCCATAGATAGCTACAGTTACAAAAAAACAAATTACTGGTTTCTGATATTTCTCCATTACATTTCACAGGTTTTTGTGAAGGTGTGATTCAGTATTATCTTACTGAATTCCACCGTTGCAGAGTGTTTGCCCTCATGTCTGTTACATTCTTCTAGGTTGGTGGTGAAGTTGGGGCTCACTAGATCTGTTGAAAAACCCTGTCCATACAGCGTATATAGGTTTTACTGGCAGATGTCATACCCCAGCAGATTTCTGAATGAAAGTGGCTGACAGGAGGAGTTATATCAGGCTCTGGTCAGCTATTTAGTGTTATAATGTATTATTGTTTGCTTAGCTTCAAGCAAAATCAGACCCGGACATGAGTAACTCACACAAGCCCAGAACAGCAGTTAGCTCCTCCGTGCACCAGGGTGTTGTGCCTGGGGAGAGCACAGACGATGGAAAGGGGAGCAGAGAGGGGATAGAGGTTCATGGGCTTGAAGTTCTGCAGCAGTTGGGATTAGGATACATGTGGACCCACAGCACTCAGTTCAGAGGCTCAAGAGACTTATCTTTTCTGGTTTCACCAGCAGCTACTGTTGATGATGACCAGTTGTGGATTTTTGGGGGTTTGGGTCTTTCTTGTGGAAGCTTTTGACTGGATTTAATCTTTACATCAGCAGTGAAATGTACTCTATTGGAGTCAAATGAGAAAATAACAACAGAGAACAAAATTTCATTTGACTCTCAAATGCTAAAGGCAGCAGTTGAATTTTGCAATTACAGGTTGGATTGTGAGTCATCTTTCTAATGAAGAGATCTTGAGTACCCACATACTAAAGTGCATTTTCATAGACTAGAAACCTTCACTGAGCAGATTGAGTTTCCCTGAACAAAACCATGTTCTTGAGTGTTTTTTGCCCACATACCGGAGAGGAAAAATGCCTCTCGCTATGTATCTCATGCCAATTGTAAATTACTTGGGAAGAGATGCATAAACTTTCTGAGGTAAACTTTTCTCATAAATGAGTGTAAAGTAGCTATTCGTTTCTGTTCAAACTAAGAAAGCTGAATGTTTCTTGTCAGAGGCACAGTTTATTCTAATAAATTAATCAGTTTACAAAAAAAAAAATACTGTAGCAGAGGATGCACAATTAACCACATTTTTTGGTCTGTCAAAGATCAGGTCAAAGATAAGTAATTGAAATAAAAAGAAGCAATATGTAAAACTTCCATAAAACTATGAATAGTGACATAGGGCTTAATATTTTGGTAGAATAAGTGTATGGTATTAGATAATCTGGAAATTTGAAATAGGGTATGTGCTTCAGAGCTCCAAGACATCTTGTTTCTGCAGGATATTGAGTACAATGTTACTACCACTACAGTGTCAGCAAAAGAGCAAGATTAGATCTGAATGAGTTGCTTGACCTTGAGTGTGACAGTACCAGTGGGGAGCTACAGATCCCTTAGTGGGCTTAAAAAAGGCACACTAAACCACAAATGCGACGTCTTGTCAGTTCAAATGTATTCTCAGTGACTGCCAGAATTTTCTTTTGATTTTCTTTTTTTTTTTTTTATTTTTATTCTGCTATGGTGAAGATGTGTAGGAGTGCATTCTGGGCAGCAATAGCCAGAAATAAACTGAGCATGCATGATAGCTGCTGCTTCTTTGTGATCATTATATAGTTGATGAACAGCAATCTGCTGCTCCATGAGGCAGCAGTTCACAGCTCTTGGCCCCTCTCTGTATCTTATTGCAAGAGCCCAGCTGAGTGGAGTACATGGTGTTGAGGAGGTGTGCTAAATGGTGTAAGACCTGAGAGATAGCTTGGTGTTGGGTTGTGTTACATAGAAGTAGATTTGTTCGAAGGACCACAAAGTTTAAGAAGAAGAAATGAGGAAAGTGGTTGTCAAGCAAATGAAGAGTAAGGTGTATAGCCGTGCAGAAAGCATCTTTGGTCACCAGTGCACAGTCTGTACAGACCCCATATTTCTCGTGTTCAAACTGATTTTTTTACCCAGTGTCTGTTGATTTAAGCTTCAGCAGCACAAAATGAACGTATATGATAATTTTTGGCAACTCAAAATATTTAATAGGTAAATTCAAAATAGGTTAACTTGTCTCTGATGTAGGTATGCAATCTATTCAATAGAGTGTATTAAACACAATTACATAAAACTAAGTTTCAAAATAGAAGCAATTGCTTCTGTTGATGCAACTCCACAATTGCTTTTCCATTGAAAATATTTACATTTTAATGTCTTCAAGTAGTACTAACTGAACCAAAGAGAGAGCAGAGAAGTCAGAACTGAGTCAAAAGAGAAGGATTTCTGATGTGCTATTACTCATATACAGTGTTTTGTTTACTGTTCAAGCTAATACAAGAGCATGTCAAATCATGTGAACAGATAAGAGAAGGCAAAGAAGACTAGCGCTGATTCTTTTCAAACAGTGCAGGAAAATCCAGGTCCCAGTTTAATGATGCCGTAATGACAGCATAAACTTAAAATACTCAAGGAAAATGCAACATTCACAAATGAAAGCATCAATAATCATGGAAGTAGGTGTGGTGCATTATGATTTGGGCTTTCTTTTAATGGCAAATTTCTACATAAGGGAAGATAAGTTAGTCAAGAATATATCTGTCTTCTAACAAGTCTCTAATACTTGGCTTGCTGTAGTATTATCCCCTCTTACAAACCGACTTTGCTTTCTTTAATCTGTATTAGGACTGCTGCTCATTGTGGTCTGCAAGTGTGTGGTTTGCCAGATGTTGGAAGGCATAATGATGTTACTTTGTCTTTCTGATTTTTTTCCTTAGATCAGAGGAAAGCTAATGTGCTTGAAAGTTTGTCTATTTACACCAGATAAGGAATACTCAGAGGTCAGCCATTTATCTATTTTATCAATCCAACTTTATCTAGCATTGGTAATCTCAGCTGCTGGATCCCATAAATTAGTTTGCCTCTTTACAAGGATTGCATAGTAAGTAAACAAGTTTGGCTCTCCTAAGGTTTTCATTTACTCTGTAACCTGTTTGCATTCAATATGAGACAATATGGGGATATTACAAGGTTTTTTTATTTTTTTAAAGTGCTTTTTCTGTGGCAGGCTTGTGGGCTAATACAACTGTTGAAACTTTGTGATTGCACTAAACAGAGGATGGCAAGGAATTGGTATAGTTTGTTACTTCACCTCATTTTTGAATTGTTTAAGCAATGAGATAGGACAGGCTGCAGCAGTGCTGATTAACGCCTATTCTGGATGTTTGCCTTGTTTTTCCATCATACGTGAATGGTGCATTAATTGGCACTAATGCACAAGCTAATGTTTCTTATTAAGATTTCATATTTTTCTTTCTCTTGATAAAAGTAGAATTTAAGGTTTCTTCAAAATAGTTATTGATGAGGGAAATGTTACATTCTTATTTCCAAGATGCGCGTTGATAAAAATGTATCCAAAACCAAATGTTATTCGGTGGGGGTTTTTTTAGGAATTTCCTTTCTTATCTTACTAATTACAGATCTAAAGTACTTTCCTGGAATTCATGTTTGCAGCTTGAGTTGGCTTTTTCTTTTTGTATTGGCAGAGTCATACAGCCTTGCATTGAGGCATAGCTAATGTGAATTTGTTTCTGGGACATCAGATCCTGCTGCAGCACAGCAGAAATTCCTGCTAGAGTTTAAGATTGCATTGATGGGTGCAGCTACATTAGCATCTCAGTTTGGATCAGGATTTTGCTTTTGAGTTAGTTGGGTTTTTTGTATCTGACTTGCCAGTTTTTGATTTGCATTGTGCAGGTGTCTTTAGGGCACACAAACTAGATTCATTTTGGATGAAAATGGACAATGCACTCCTGGAGCACACCTGATTGTGCTCCAGTGAATAGGGGGCACTCAGTTTGTGTGACCAGGTCAGGCTAGTCTTACCATGCCCGACTCTTTGCACTGCTCTGCAAATCTGCTCCCATTGCGTTGCATCACTTGCTAACGTTGCTATAGCCTGTGCTGCTCTGACAGGGCTGTAAGGTGGATCCACCTGTACATTTTTCCCAACAGAAACATTCCAAAAAAAAACATTAAAAGAGCTTTTAAACTCTATATGGAGTTTTTACTTAAACACAAAATAAACCTGTGAATTTTTCAGACAGACAAATCCAGATCTGGCTGAAACAGAATAAATTAAAATCAAAGCATTTGGGAAAAAAAATCTCTTCCTGCTTGCTGTTTCCTTTCAGGGAAAATCCCTTCTTTCAGCTTTGTGTTCAGTCCTGTAACTTTTATTAGCTTTTTGGGTTGCAAAAAGCCTATGTGGTCTCTTCTGAATCCCTAAAAGAGTCTTCCTTTTCATTGTCTCTGCAACATGTCTTTGTGTTTGCTTTATCCATTCCCTGGGGTACATATGGTCAGTAACTCCTAGGAATGAGGAATTCTTCTAGGCAGCATCTAAAGGGAATTACATGGTCCAATATGCTCGAGCAGGAAAAGAAAAAAATGGTCAGTTTTCTGTCTCTCAGTAAGACAATACATGTGTAATAAAATGTAGATATACAGATTGGTAAGTTATGAAAACTATCACAGTTGGGGGAAAAAGGAATTTATTAAATGTATTTCATTTCATATATTAAAAAAAAAGAACTGTAAAAGAAAATGAAAATATTTGCTTCAGTCTATTCTATCAACTCCCTTTTACTTTCTCTTCCTTCTGGTCTCTGAAAATTAGCTATGGATACTTCATGGCAGTTTTTTACACCAAAAGATACTCTATTTTTTTTAAGTAAAAATTGGTCCTTTCTGAGTGTGAAATCAACAGTGAACTAAAGATAAGCAGTCTTATGACTATTGTTCACTAGTAGCTTTAGCTAAAAACTTAGGGTTTTCTGCTTGCTTTATCACAAACTCCTCTCATTTTTCCTCTCTCTTGCCCAGAAGTACTCCTATTCTTTTATATCTTTGCTGCTGAAATCTCAGCATTTTTATACAGTAGATTTTCATTTCATCTTCACTACTTCAAATGTTCTCCCTTCATACACATCCAGAATGTTGACATCATCATCAACTGCATTTCTCTGATCGCAGTTCCCTCCTTCCTAAATTATTGAGCAGGTTTTCTGCTTTCATGTACAGTTCAAGTTTCTTCTTATGCTTCATATATTTATTCTAAACTGCTCTCTGACTAATCCTCTCCGTACTCCTCCTTTCCTCTCTAGTGCTTGGAATATGTTGGTCTCTCTTAACCTTGCTAAGCCCATCCATCCTCCTCTTTGGAAGCACTTTTAATAATCTGTATGTTTGGCAAAGCCTGTGAGTATAGGCACCCCTTGAAGAACCCATTTACAACGTAAGATGGAGGTTTTACTCTGGTTCCCTTCAGCACCTGATGACAAAAGCAATTCTGTCATCTCTCTATGGTAGGTGCCTTCAGGGGAATGGAGCTGATGGGACTGTGAGCTCTGGGCCCTGTGTTTGTATTCCTTTGAACTTTTAATGTCACAGACTGCCTCAATTTCAGGTGATGCCCAGGAAAAAAAAAAAAAAAAAAAAAGAGCAGGGTGGAAGCTGCTTCTACCTAGCTGTTAATACTGCTTTTACAACATATGGGCTATCTTCTTTCGGTTAGCACCATGTAAAGTTCCTAGGTTTGTGTTACAGCTTTGAAGGTGTTTGTTTGTTTGTTTGTTTTTATAGTATTTCATTTTAAAATCTAAAATTCATCTGAATGTTTCCTCTGTTGATTTCTTAGTCAACATTAGCACTGAACTCTCCTTTGGGCCACTTCCAGATGATTAACAATGTAAATGTCCTGGGCAGTGTTCAGCTAGAATTGTAGCACCCTGCTTGTCCTTTTTGTGTCCAGCAGCAACAGTGTTTCTCTTTCCAGCTGCCCACAAATATCTGTGCTTAAAAATGTTTACTTCTGCAGTGGAATATTTTCAAGAGCTATTTTCAATAACGTGGATTTCTTTTCTCCTAAGACCACTAGTTAATGCACTTCCTTGTAAATAACAATGGTAGTTTGTCTTGGCATTTGGTTGATAGACAAAATATTGATTTTTTTTAATAAAAGATTTTAAACTCCTCTTTGGTTTATACATTCAAGGTTGGACCTTCACCTCAATTTCCATAATATGTGGAGCAGAGTCTTTAGCGATTTAATACAGGAATTTGTCAGCCAACTGGTGGAATGGTGTTTTAATGTAGAAATTAGATAAAATGTTACCCTGAGTGAGTCTCTGCATTTAGAGAGCATAATTTCATTTTAATATATTTAGGAAGATGCAATTACATATTCAGGAGGAGGACAAATTAGCTTCTATGTTATTTCTCAGTTACATATATGGAGAGCCCGAATGAAAGTGAAGATGCATTGGAATAAGCCAAATCACGAGTAAAGTTTTCTCTCAATGGTGCAACACTAAGGCTTCTTGAAGCTCCTCAAAAATACTTGGGCTTTTTTAATAGTAGAAGAAGATATCCTTAGGGGAGCAAAATATACTTCTTATAATTGCTAATTGATCTTAAAATATTTCTGATTCCATTAAGTACAGAAAAACTGTGCAGAGGTTGGGATCTCAATTAAGATTATCTTGCAGCAATGTTTTGTCATTTAAGTATTAGAAGTTTCATTTGCTAATAGTGTTTTTATTAAGAATGACAATCTTACAGGGCAACTTATTTGACATAGGCTTTTTTGTTTACAAGCTGCGCCTAAACAACTGCAGCATTCCTGATGCAAGAAGTCAAATTTTTCTTATTATGGGTTCTTATCTAAGCAGATCCTATAAGTAAGCTATAACCAAGTTTGCAAACAGAATAATACACATGTGAGTGTGTGTGCAGAGGTGTATAGCAGTTATCAAGGCAATGTATAGATAGATGTTTCTAATTTTAACGGTGCCTTTGAGCAAGTAACATTTCCACTGTTCATCAGATTGAAGGGCCATCATTTTAATATAGTCTTCTGTATGCTATCACATTCTTTCCAATCCATTTCACAGGGAAATTGTCCATTGTTAGAAAGATATTGTTTGCATGGTTTGGTACATCACTGTCACACGATTAACCTTCAAATATTATGCACACAATTGACATACACTAAAAGGAGCAAATCAAGATGTTTTCACTTATTTTTGCTGTGTAGAGGGCACGTGTTAAATAATGTGCTCTTAATTTGACTGACAACAGACCATGAACATGATACTTATATATTACAGAAATAAACTGTAAGAATTTTGAAGATGTCATTGTTAGAAGTGTGGGTTTTTGCCCTTTAAGTACCGTAACAAATGAATGCCCAGACTTGAGCACTGACCTGTATGCCAGCCAGCCTTCCATGGGGACGAAAAGTATGTTCAGGTCTACTGGCTGTAGTACTCATCCACATCCAAGAAGATAATTTTTTGCCTTGATAAACTCTACAGGCTAGGCTTTGTTATTTCCCTCTCATACTTTTATAATCTAAATTAAATAAAAATTGAAGCACTAAATACATATTCAGCACTGGAAATATATTCAATATATTGAAAATAGTAGCTATTGTTATCAAGCTCATCAAACCTTTAAAGTGTACAAAGGTATCCTTTGTCTTAAGATAGAAGCCATGTAAATCCCAGTCTACTGAAAGAATTAAGTCAATTGTTTTGCATGAATTAAAGTCTCTGAAATTGTTAAAGAAGAGATTCTGCATTGCTGAAACTAAAACATGTAAGAAGCAAATACATTCTTCCTGTGTGATTTATAAGAATATAATCTCATCTTGAAGTGAAGGATGACTTTTTCCTCTTAGTTTTCCAGTTATTTCACAGGTTACCTACATCTTAGAGGGCTAAGTCTGCCACACAGCCTTCATGGTCCCATAGGAGACTTATCAGTGCAGGAGAATAAGGAATATTGTGGACATGGTTCTTCTTTTTTAAACTACTTTTCTGTCTTTCCATCCCCAACAAAACAGATTTCCTACAAATACCTGTCTCCCATGGACTTCTGCAAGTGCTCTGAGGTCTGCTTTCACAATGGGAGGTGGTGTTCTGCTCTTCCAAATCTGTGTGGGGAAAAAACTTCTCTTTCTCTGCCCCTTTTTTATTGCCAGTGAATAGTGTTGGCTCCCTGCTTTAACCCAGGTTATTGTCTTGTGCTGTATCCCACTTTGGATGTAGCTTAGGGGGCAGGGAAATAGGAGATGGGAAGAAACCAGATCCGAAATGAAGCAGTCTCACCAGGAGCAGGTAGAGATTGTTTATTCTACCTGTTTACTCCCACCTTCTCAAGCCATTCTCAACAGAGTCCTTTTTCAAGGACTACCAAACACTAGTATTTGTTTTCCAAATGGTTGAAGAAAACTACTGGTTTTCTTTTCACAAAGTGACCATAATTTCTAACTGGAAAGTCCCATCCCATATTAGATAAAGTAGTTTCCTAGGCATGTCTAAGTGATACTGAATGCCAGTGTATTGTTTGGCCGGAAAAAATACCTGAATGTGTTGTCTGTTCATATAAAGTTTCACAGCAAGTCCTAGAGCAATTGGTTTCCTTTAAAATGTTTGCAATTTTATGTGCACTGCTGGTCAGTAAGCGGAGGGCTAAGGCAGCTGAGAATGTTCTTACAATAAAGCATTTTTAATGGTTTTCATTATTTAAATAAAATGTAAGGATATGCTCTAAATTAGGTTTCTGTTGTGCTAAAGGACCAAACTTTTACCATAATCTGAGATCACTACCTCTGAGCTAATGGCACCACCTTATTCCAGTTAGTTCCATTTTTGGTACCTAGTAGAGAAAATGACTGGTTTTGCTTTCTGGATTTTGTTTTAAAGACTAGCGCCAAGGGAAGTCTTTGTTTTATTTCAGAAATTAAAAACAGCTGTTTGTCAATATTTTGAAATAGAAACAAAGACATGAAATATTAAAAGTGTGCCAAATCCCATCCTATCTGCAAGCATGCCTTTGATTTCAGTAGTTCTGTTTAGTCTGGGTTATTTATATTTTTCCAACGAGAACGAATTTAAACATTCATATTCCTAGATCTCAGTTAAATATTTATCTAAGTTTATAAAGCTGCTTCTGCTGATTAGTGAGCTACCTGTTATGGGAGAACAAAGAACCTCAAAAGGCAGCAAATTAAGGTCACAGGTCAGTGTTCAGGCAAAATAGAGCTGGGCTACCAAATGATTTCCCGTTATTAAGCCAATAAATCAGGCAGATGTTGATAGATGCAAGCACTGGGGCAGTGTGTCAGCCTCATGAAAAAATTGTTTAACAGATTCAGGTGATCAATGCTGTCAGAATCTTGCATGTGAAAAATAAGATGACAAATTAAGCTGTAAGGCTGTGACAACAGAGATTATTATGTGCCCCTTCACCCCACCCCCTACCACTGCCACCATCGTTTTACATCTAGCCTAAAAGCAAAAGCACAACAAATAAATAAATAAAATTATGTGTCTATCCATTTGTGTCCCTTGGAAAGCCCACAAGTGAGGCGGAAGGCTAATGGATTTTCAAAGCGAATGCAACCTGCTGCATAAGTCCTGATTGAAGAGCTCTGAAGGGGAAGAAAATAGATAAAGGGGTTATTAAATTATTAATGGGCTCTATAATAGTGGTCTAATTAGAGCTAAAGAGGTATCACTTTTTACTAATGCTATGATGAAAACAAAAATAACCCATCAAAAGTCACCAGGATAGAAATTATGTTAAGATTGAATACCTTTTCATGGCAAAAAGCACTATAGTGTATTTACTTTTAGGAATTTCTGGGGTTTGCATATTACAAAATGTGTAGCAGAAAAATGTGCCATTCATTTTTTCTGAATGACACCAGCAGAATAATCCAGTAATTGCTGTTGAAGGCTTGGGCCTTCTTGTTTCCTCAATTTGAAGACACTTAAAACTGACGAAAAAATTAGTCTCTATTAAAAAGAACATATTTCCAATCAATGTGTCTGCTATCATGAGCCACTGAAAGCTGAGTGCTGTGTTTTTTTCAGGTTTGGTTTGTTTTTTTTTTTTAAAGACAAAGGTGTTTAATTAGATGTGCTTTTTGGAAACTTGAAAACTAGAGTCCAAAAGACCCTTAATGTGATTTTCCTGGGAAGCTCTCTGTTGGGAGGCAGTGCCCCCCACCTGGCCATGACAACCTCTGGGCTTGCCAGCCTTCTCCACCCCGCTGCCTGCCCTCCCCAGTGCCCAAGCATTATGAAGTAACAGAGATCAAAACTGTTGGCGTGATGAGGTATAAGGGACTCAGCAAAGGACCATATGAGTGAGAGACTCGGCCATTTTCTTCCTGGGCCAAGCACGGGCTCTTTCCTGATTTCCCTGATGTAATGTGTGAGATAGGCCATTGCCTTTACAAAAAGTGCCAAAAAAGCACATGTGCAACATGAAATACAAATTCTCAAGCATTAAGCTAACTTGCAAGCTGTTAAATATCATAAGGCTGCAAGAGTGATGACTTTATGGGGAAGGTTAACAGAGGAAGACAACTAAAAGCATTCATGCCTACCTCAGGAGATACCTGAAAGCCAGCGTGCACTGTCATCAGATCATTTAAGATTTTTTCAGTAGTTACTCTGTCAGAGATATCAGATTACTGCTGTTACCTGTCTTACAGATGGACAGGAAACTGCTGTGCATGTAAGTTTTTTGCTGACAAGCTCACCCAGAGAAAAAGAAATTATTCTCTGAATGACACAAATTTACTGTTTGTTTATCTGTCTCTGATTTTTTTTTTTTTAATGGTGTGTCCAGTGCCCTGGCCCCAGCACACTCAGATGGCAGCTGGAGTCTCTCTGTAGAAGCCTGGAGACAACCGTCTTTCTCAAAGTGAAATGAGGTTGTTGGATGGAAAATATATATGCCAAAAGATATTTTTTCATAAATTCTCCCTTGGGTCTTTGGTTCAGTTCATAATGACAAGGCAACGGTAAATGATAATTGGTAACGATTTGAGGGAAGCAAGTGAGTAGGAAGCTCCAAGTTCAACTCAGATTTTTTAACAGGGAAAATAAACAAGCAAAGAAAACCGATAGGATTGATGAGGTTTGCTGAATTTGATTGATTCTGCAAATTTGAAAGAAATGCAATCGAAGCTATATTTTTGTAAGGTTAATAGTGATTTTCAGCATCAGGCCTTAATGGTGCAGATTCAGAAGCTGCTTTAGGAGGTGTTGCCAACCTGGCAAATAAACTCCCTGAGCTGGTGTGATCCGCAGGAAGTCTGTGTTCATCAAGAAGAGGCTGTGGGTCCATGTTGCTCTGGGTGGTACCTGTGACACCTGCTGAGGCGGTCCCTCTCCCCACTACCAAACTTATGCTGCTCTCCTGGTGCAGGGGTTTAGGTGCTTACTCTTTAGTTTGGTGTATTCAAAGTGAACAGAATTGTTTGTATTCAGAAGTGTTAACTATTTATAATAGGCGAGCCAGCCTGGATCACTTTTACCAGCTCGGGTTATAAGGAAACTATGCAAGTTGGCGTCCTGCTGCTGTGAAGGGTCACTACCTCTGTTTTGGGGCTAGTGGGAAGGAGATTTTGTTGTGTTCAGTTGCAGTTAGTTCAGGATAGGCAAATGCAGCCCAGTTGTGTCAAATATACATGAAACTGTTGAACCTTACTGAAGGGTGCCTTTCTTTCTCTTCGATATTTAGCATAGGCCAAACCAGTCACACTTTTTAAAAGTCTAAGCAATCATGGCTGATTTTGGATTGGCAGTGCGTACCTTACAAACAGTGTCAGGGATGAGAAAAAAGAGAGTATTGACAAGGAGAAACACAAATGCCTACCTCTGCTTGCCACCCATGTGTACAACCACATAGAACGTTCTGCTGTCACTAAAATGGCACTGCCATATATGAGTGTCTGGATGATACAGCTGGCTTGGGGGGACAGTATTTGCCACAGCTTATTACAAAGGGGCTGTCCCCAAACACCACCTTTTTATTCCTCACATAGGCCGCAAATGGGAGATCTGCAAGCACTATTCACACGAGTACCGTTGCAGAGGTGCTGGCACTGTCAACAGCACACTTCTGGCCCCATGATGTACAAGCCACTCCATCATACAGCTGTCATGCAACTGTCTCTTGTATCTCCTGGATGATGTTTTTGGGCTATTTCCGGCAGTTCTATTTCTTCTTGTTTTGTATAGAAAAAAAGCAATAAGAAAAGATAGAAAGCATCAATTTATTAGTATCATGCAAACTTATAAAATATTGCTTCCTTTGCAATCCTGCAATAATGTATGAGCAACATAGATCAGTTTGTGAAGTTAATTTCTTTCAAGAAATTCTGTGTGTTGCAGGAAACTGCATAAATACTCCATAACAGTGCTATTTGCTACACCAAAACAATAACCATTTATTTTTGTGAGTTCCAGAGTTACAGTGTGAGGGTCTTTTGTTATTAACCCCAGTGGTCTCTGCATAAGTTGCTTTCATCTTTGTGGAAATGTGCAAACCTTCTTTTATCAACTTATAATTTTCATACATTGAGGGAATTGAAATGAGCCTGCTGGGTACCCTAGGGACCAAGGCATCGCGTGTGATGTATATTGTCATTTTAATGGAGACACGTTAACAGTTTCTGAAACCAGAGTGTACTTACAGTGGGCCGTTAACAATTGCCTTGAAATTTGGGTTAAAAAAGAAAAATATAAGTCCTTGGTTTATCATGTGTGTAACAAACTCTCAGAAGACTACATGTGGTTATATAATTAAAGGCCACTGTTCTTCACTTCATGACAGTGCTGTTAATGAGTCAACTCTATTGAGAGTCTATTCTCAGATATAACTTAGGATGGTATACACTATCATTTTAAAACAGCATGAGTACAATGGCAATTTATTAAAATACTGTTAACTCTCTCAATACGACCATGAGGCTAATTAAATATAACAAGTTTGCTTCTGGGATTGGCTGCACAGTCTGCAGGCTGTTCCTTCTCCAGATCCTTTGGGGTTTCCCATCTGTGTGGGAGACCAAGAGCAGCCCCATGTGACACAGTTTTCTGCACTTGGAGAGATTTGTAATTCCCTGTCAGAGAGGTGAAAATTACATTTAGGTCTTGATTGCCTCCAAGATTTAGGGGCAAAAATTTTTGATCTAAAAGTCTGTCTTAATGCTGTGGAAGTTTTTCTCTCTTAATAGTGAGGCTATGTTTATACTGGTAAGTTAAACAAGGCTGCAAACACAATGGCCCAGTTCCTGAGGCCAACTGATGAGAAACAGCCTGTATCCCTCCCCGGTTTAACTGTCTTTATCTTCCGCAAGAGGCTGGCTGCATGCAAACTGTCTATTGAGTGGTACCAGTCCCCTGTTAACTCCTGACTTGTACACAAGAGCAGTTGGGAGAGTACTAGCTGTCCTGGGCCAAAATCACACCAGGGATGCTCTAATAATGAAGGTGTATAAACAGTCATGTCCCAGATCCTGAGAGTTTCCCAAGGTACTGTTTAATTTCCTGGTAACCTGTGAGTGCTATCACAGGGGAAAAATGCTCAGTTAACATACTTTTAATCAGATCATTACCAAAGTGGTTTATTGACTTATTAATGACACGTAATTAACCAGCAATCAGGAAATGATAAGTATCAATATCACCAATGCAACCAATGAACTACAATATTAGACATTCACACAATGTTAATGAGCACCTACAAATTTCTAGGCGCTAGCTAATCCCCAAAAGCTCTCATCACACCTACACCAAGTTAGGGGCTCCCATCGCTGCAAACGCTTGAGGAGCTGTGAGAGCTCCAGCTTTGTGTGCAGTTGTGCTGCTTCCTGCAACCCAGTGATGCACAGGACAGTGAGAAAGCACCCCTGGGGTTTGCATATGCACACCCAAGGTGTGGGTTCTGCCTGTGTCCCCCAGATGGTCAGTCCTCCATCTGGAGTGCAGAGGCTGCTCGTTGCATTCAGAGCCTGACGGGGAGCCTGTGAAGTCTGGCCAAGGCAGAGGTCCCCAAGGTCACAGAGGAGGTCACCTGGTAACTTCTGGCAGTATCAAACCCAGGCGTGACTCTGCTGCCTCCACTCCCACGTCTCTCCCCAACAAATTTCATGCCTCCTTTGTATTTGTTTTCAAGCTGACTCCTCTGTTTCAAGAGTGTCTTTGTAATTCCCCGGTTACTGCTTATTCCAGCTGATTGTTGACTTTCTCTTTAGCATTATCTGCACATGCCCGTTTAGGCGGTTCTGGGTATTCAGTTCACTTACACTGCTTACATTGTCATGCCTTTCTTAGCAGCTGTTTTCCAAGCAATTTTGCCAAGGGTGAGTATTGGGAGCCAGCCCCACATAGTAACTTCCATCCTCTGGAGACAGATGAATGCATGTTCAACTGGACTACACAACATGAAATGTACACAGGTCTAACCTTTCTTAAAAAAAAAAAAAATAGTAGTAATAATAATTCTAATATGATGGAATTGCATTTTAAATGTTTTTATTGCTAAGTAACAATAAACATCCTCACTTTAAAAGACTATAATAAACACCTCTTCAGCAAGGAGCTTGATAGCCTCCCATTCAAATTTGTTGTATAAGAATTGAAGTACATCATCAAAAGGAGTGAATACAGGCCATACTCTCTTATAGGATTTGCTTTGCACAAATGAGATTGTGGTCAGAAGAAAACACGTTTTTTTAATATGCCTATATATTTTCTGTATACTCTACTGGCTGCTTAGAATTAGCACATTGTTTCCAGCCAAGCCATTGGAGTTTCTGTTGTTTTTTTTTTTTTTTCCCCCCCCCAGCTCCGTATCTCACATTTTCAAAGGCTGGAAATAGTCGCTTTTCCTACAATCTGTTTTGTTAACGTAAAAGACATTTCTAAATAATATAACCTAAACCTTCAAGATGGGCTTGACGGATGCTCTTTTTTTTATGACTCATATTCGAGTGTCCACATAGATATTTTTCTGTAGGCTAAATCTTTGTGCAGCCTTCTAGTGATTCTTCTTCTGTGATCTTTCTTCTCCAGACCTGAAATGTCTGTCTATCTGGAACATCTATCACGTTAGATAGACGTGATAGAGACGTCTAGAACATCTGTCTATCTGCCAGCTCTGGAAGACCTGGTGAATCTTCCAGGTACAGGCCAACTACCAACCCACAGCTTGATTTCTGCAGTACATTCTGCCTTGTTTTCTCGTGTGAGTCAAGATGGTAGGCCATATTACAAAGCACACGCATCCATACTTTAGAGATAGTGGTAGGGTGCACTTCCTGAACTTGAAAGTTTTACAAAGCCAGCTGTGAATCAGCAATTTTTTTTATATATGTTGTCAGGAGCATTTTTACAATAGAGGTGACGTACTTAATCTAACACTATTATAGATAAAAGAAAAATATTGGGATTTGAGAATTGTGGAAGAACTATTATCTCTTGGACTATTTTTCTCTATCTCTGTTTCTAAATAGTAATAAAGGTGTGCCACACTTTTATGATATTTTAATCTTTGATCAAGGTATATGTATAACAAATAGCCGGTAAGTAGAGTGCACTAGAATAAATTTTGTGACTTCCTTTCAGATTACCTCATCATCTCCAGTCAGTGTTTCTTACTTTGAGGGCTAATTATCCTGCAACTTAATTGAGCAATGAATTACCCATCATTATCTATTTTCTGTGGTAAAACAAAACTATGTAATTATGTTCTCTTCAATGACTTGAATTTATATATGGTATGAACAGAATTTAGGCCAATATGTACGGGGTTAACAGCGAGAGTGGGCTTATTCTTTTAGCCCTGAACTTCTTTATAGCAATATAATTTGATTTTAAGAGAGGCAGAGGTGTCCCCCAGAGAAGAGACAATGTACTTTATTAGAATGGTGAATGGTGAAGGTATAGTCTAAATCGTGTCGTTAGTCATCCCGTTCGCTGCCGCTTAAACCAGGATTGGGTTAAGGTGTGTGGAGATGCATGGTCATGGTGGACTGCAGTACTGCTATTCCCCACATACTGTGTCTTTTCAAGATGTGAAATGCTTTTGGACTGCATTTGTTTACAGCAGGTAGACAGGGCCTTGAACAGCTCCAAGATGAAATGACCTTTGAAGGTACTAAAGTTACCCATCTCTGTCTGAAGCATAGTTATTGAGACTCAAGCCTAGCTTTGCCTGAATTAAATCATTAGGTACCTAAAAGATTATTCCTTGGAGTGGAATAGATACAAATCTTTAGGATAATGCAGCCCTAAACCTTATATCCTGAGATTTGGCATCTCATTTTACAAAGACCAATAGATGACATTCTCTAAAACAAATATAATGCAGGAAAGTTAAAAACCAGATAAACGGTTTTGAATCATGTCATTCTCTGGTGTGTATCTCTGTTGTGTGTCCCATGATGGAGTGCCTGCACCAAGGCTTTCTAGAAATGACATATCACAAAAAGGTCAGATATCATGGAATTCCTCTGCTGAGGTATCTGTCAAGTCATGTTTGCTGTCAAACCAGGGTAATGTCCTGAAAGAAAGCAGTATGTTTTGCAACAGTCTGTAGCATATGGCACTGGAAATGCATGACAGTAAAGTAAAAGTCATGCCACGTACATGCTTTTCAACTGTAACATGTTATTTGTCATAAAAAGCTGCAGTTGTTTAATATTTCATAAACAAGTTCTATGTTTTCACATATTGCTTCATATACTGGATTAAAAATAAAAAGCAGGAGACCTCTTTGTTCAGTATGGAAATCTAAAATATCAGAATATATTGTGTTATAAATACATCACTAGACAAAATACGAGGCTAATTCTTATTTACACAAAGGCCCGCTTTACATTGCTTGAGCAGTGCAAAGCTGTGTTCATTTAAATCATCCACTTGAAATGAAATTGAAAAACAGGCCCAAATACTTGAGTTTAATTCTTATTAACTAGGAGTCTTCTTTTCAAAATCCTTTGTGGAAATCTCAAATATATGGTTACAGTTGCTTCTAAGGAGAAGGAAGTATCGAGAGCAAGGTTATATCTAGAACTAAATCATTCAGGCATGGTTTCAAAGCCATGCAATGTTGTTGAATGCTGATATTTGCAGTAAGGAATGTACATGATGAAATGTGTTTTAAAATGTGCATGTTTACCATAGTGATAGTGGCACCAGAAATACATATATTGGGTAAAAGATGAAAGGCTCAACTTCCTCCATAGTGGCTCCACACAAAAAGAGTTGCTGCATTCCAGTTAAATAAAAGCTGAAGCACCTTCTTCCTTTACCAGTTTTAAATAGTTGCCCGCCAGAAGGAACTTAACTTAATTTCTTATTTTATCTCCCCATAGGAGAGAAGTTGTATGGATTGTTTTACAGGTCAGTGCCACCAAAACTTGGCTTTAGGTATGACTGTGTTCATTGAAGGCACCTCTCATACACTCCCCAGCATAGCTCCTGAAAGCCAGAGAGAAAGAGGTTTAAGTCAAGGTCAAAGCTTATGTATGAGAAAGGCAAAGCCCTAGATACTCCTCACTGGGCTAAGAAAACCCACGCTTACTTACACCTTGGGGTGGCTCTTAAAGGTAATAGGTAGCTGCAATTTCTAGTGAGCATGTACTTTAAATGTTAACTGCCGTGATTTGGGAAGACATCAGCTTTTAATTGCCCCGTATCATGTACAATTTTCTTTAATGCCTCAAGTGGCTGCTGCTTTAGAAAACAAGCTGCACTAGATGGACCATTGGTTCCTGTCATTTTATGCCTTTTTTCCTGTTTGGGAAACAAATCATCTGATTGCTGCCTAGAATTAAAGTCATAAAGCCCCGGTGTCTGCAAACTTCTCTTCTTGCTTTTTACCAGTTCATTGCTATTCAGGATTGTATTCTTATTACTGCAGTGTATTATGGCCTGTGAAGGAAGAGATCTCTGGTAGAAATCAGAACAGCCTGGCTTCTCTATTGCACTCATGTTTTTAATCAAAGTACATTTACATGCGCTATTGTGAATATGTACCTCAGAAAATATACAGTGAGATAAAGATTGCTCAGCACTTTTTGACAGCAGAAACTGGAGGTACTGTGTCCCCATCTAGGACACAGGTCTAGGTCTAGGTCTAAGGCTAGCATGATCCCTGGAAATATTTAGGGCTAAATGTTGAACCTACAAAGTCTGTGAAATGTGCAACCTTGTTATGCATACATGTCAGGAATATAATAATTTATCTTTTTTTTTTTTTGCAAAGCACAGGAGTATGTCAAATCTGTGAACTTGGAAAATCTTTCCTATACTTAAGATCTGCTTAAAAAAATTACCAAACTTCCCAACCCCAAATCCCTAGGAGTAAATTGAGGAAAGTTGTTATAGAATGTTATAGCTAATACAGGAAAAAAGATAGTTTCACTTAGCAATTTTAGAAACTATATTAAACATCAGCTGTCTTCTTATTTAAGAGGATTTTGTTTGGCTGGTCCTTCAAAGATGGCAATAACATTTAAAATGAACTGCTGAAAATGTTAAAATCCCAATGAATTATGAATGTAGTGAGAATCCATAAAGCTATTTACTTGGATAAATCTAGACAGAACA
The DNA here is from genome assembly GCA_031468815.1 of Morus bassanus. Taxonomy (NCBI): domain Eukaryota; kingdom Metazoa; phylum Chordata; class Aves; order Suliformes; family Sulidae; genus Morus; species Morus bassanus. The sequence continues at coordinate 112,658,515 of CM062568.1, forward strand.
TTTATTTTTGAGTCCTCACTTCTTTAGCATTTATGCTGTAAATTGACACACGCTAAACTTTACATTGGTCCCAGTTTCCTCTGGAACACAGAAACAGGCTTGCTGTTCGCACAACCACCTCGCCTTCTGCCTTGGACATAAGAAGCTGATTTCTTTAAAGTTTACGTTCTCAAGCCATGAACTCTCCATCATTTGGATTGATTTTTCTGTAATTCCCCAGGCTTTACAGTTTTTTAAGCTTTTAAGACTTTTCTGTCTGTAAATACTTGGTTCGGGAGTATTTTAAACATACCTAATCATAGGATGTACAAGGCAATGGAAAATCATCTATGCTTTTCAAAAGATATAATGTATTACATTGCAAGAAATATTTCCAAGGCTCTTCATGTAGCAGTGTGGAAAAAATGGATCAATACACAGAATGAGCACATCTGATATATTTCACTCATATGTACTATCTGTTCAGGTCCAGCACAGCAAAATTTTGGTAGCAGGGATATGTCTATCTTCAAAAAATTTGACTTGGGATTTGTTAAGGATTTGAACAGTTTTTGCTCAAACTGATATCTGTGTGAGACACCTTCACCTGACCCTGCTTCTCCTTCCCCTGTCTGCCTGCTGGCAGGTCTCAGCGCCAGGTCTCTCTCCCCTTGTGCAATCGATTCCCCAGTGGCAGATGCCAGCACTGCCTAACACGGATCCACCATCAATCAGTGTCTGGCATGAAGAACAATAGACCAAGGCACCTTCAGGCTATGCAGTGCTTCAGCCAGGATGTGTTTTGTCCAGGATTTCTTGTTCAGGGGAATGCTGTTGGAAAAAGCAACTCCAGGTGCAGAAACATGGCCATCCTTTGTACATGCAGGGTACAGGTACCACAACCCACGGTGGTAGAGATCTTCTTCCACCAGATGACCTGATGCCTGAAGTCCTGCGTATGGGTTGCTAGGCAGTTAAGAGGTTTGTATGAAAGTTTGGTGTTAGCCATTAGCAGAACTACATCACAGAAAACAAGATTCGGTTGAATCTTTTTTATCAGTCATATCGGTGGAATTGGTGAAAGGCTTCTAGGTTTAGTCCTTACTCGTCAATCTTTAAAAGCATTAAACAATCAGAAAGACTATGTTTCTCCTAAAAGCGTCTGCACTTCCACTTTGGAGGAAAGGGAGGGAAATGGTCCTCCTCTGACCTTGGTGCTCCCTGTGTAGTTCCTCTTTTTGTCCAGCCGTTTGCCCTCTCTTGCCCAGGCTTTCCCCGAGGCGCCGCCATCCACGGCGGCTGCGGGGCTCAGCCGTGCCCTGGGGCGGGTGGGTTGGAGCCGGCTGGAACCGGCTGTGTCCGGCACGGGGCAGCCCCGGCCTCCCCTCACAGAGGCTGCCCTGCAGCAGCCCCTGCCACACCCGGGGCACTGGCACCTCGTACAGCAATATAATTATACAGGTAGAAAATGGAAATATCTCCCACTCCCAGCCCAGTTTTCTACCAGATAATCTGTAACCATCTGTCCCACTGAAATCCCTTGATTCTTCTACTGAAGGAAATGCAGCCACTTTTATCAAAGTCTCCTTATACTACTTTTTTATCAGAGTTGACTGTAAGTTTCTTATTTTTCCTTCATAATTTCTCCGTGACAGGGAGAGAGAACGTATCTTCTCAAATTTGTAGAGGAATGCAGAGATACAAAATAAACTTACTTTGTCTTTCACTGATAACTCATATTTTGAAATACTTAATGTGAGACAGAAGATATGCCCATTGCATTCACAAATATTTTTTCTCTTTGGCACTGCATCATGAGTCTAAGGGGATGAAAACTAAATTTCCCCATCAGCACAGAATTGCTAATGAGATTTTAGAACTCCCTGAATTGTTTATAAATCTTTTCATAATTTAATACTCAAAGCCTTCAGAATTACCTGGTCTACAGGGGTATTAAAGAAAAAAAAAATTGAACAGCTGTTTTTCTTCAGTTTGTGATCTTGAGAATGTTTGCAGATGCAAACAATAGTCCCGTTACATTGTCTAACATTTTGAAAATGTGGTCTACATCAGAACAAATGCAATACAAGTACGTTTTTTCTATTGCATTTTTTTTCTATTCTATTTTTCTATTAACCTCATCCAAATGGCCACTCACCTGAAGCTACTCGATACATGCCAAAATCTTTGTTTGACTGTGAGCCCCCAGAAACAGCAAGGACGTTATGGGCAGCCCAAGGGGAATGGACTTGAGGTTGGCTCCTAGGGCTTCCCGCCCTGCCCGGCCCAGCCCAGCCTTGCCCAAATGGGCAGTAGCCATCTGGCTGGCTTTTTCAGCAGCTCGATTTTCTCACTTCTCCAGAGTTACACAGCCTCACTGCCATTCTCCTAATATGGCTGGAGCTGCTCATCAGCACCAGACTGTTAAAGGGCCAAAGATCTGACTTGGAAAGAGCGGAGGTATTTCAGGGAAAGTATTTGCTTCCTTCCCTTTTCTATGGTGTTCCTCCCAGAAATGTTTTTGTTTTTGTTTTTTTTTTTCTGGTTGTTTGGTTTGTTTTTTTTTTTTTTTTTTTTTTTTTTTGTACTTAGAAAATAAGAATTATTTTGGAATCTAAAAGGCAATGCCCTTCTTTCTATTTTAAATTTCTGACCAAAATTTAGTATGTTCTGCTGAATAATCCCTATGGAAGTATTTTCACCCTCATCCTTATTGAAGTATTCTGTTTGTATGAGAGGGAAGCCAACCTACAAGGGAATGCACTTCTTATTTGCTTCAGTTTTTCATTATAGGCAAGATAATCTTACCTCCCCCAGCTTGCTTTTTTTTCTTTTTTCTTTTCCCTTACCTAGTTGTTTGTGACACACTGGTACTGTTTCTTTCACCTGTTTCAAACAGTTCTGTGCGTGACTATGTACACAGAACAGTATGATACCAGAGGATGTGGATTTTGCTAGGGAGGAAGTAGTCTTGACAAATAGGATGGACTGATTGTATCACCAAGAACATGCAGAACTGGTTAATACTGAGGAGTTGATCACAATGACAAGGAATTTAGTACAACCCTGGAAATGGAAGGAGTGGACATAGTGTCTGTTCATGGGGAATCAGTAAAACAATTCCTGAAGCTAAATATGTCAAGATACATCCCAGCTGGAACTCTAACTTTGATATTGAGTGAACCAAATATTAAGGCTGTTGCTCAGTGCAATGCAAATCTAATGGAAACTGTAGGGATCTGGGGTCCATCTGAAATATGCACAGAAACATGAATTTAAATTACATATTTTCAAAACACAAGTTTTGAAATTACAAGGTACTTTTACACTGCATCTTTTAGGTCAATATTTTAATTAGTTTTATTCCATGTATCTGTTTAACTCTAGGATTCTTTTTAACACCTTTTACTTTTGAAAAAAACATCATCTGAATCGGGTCATCCAGTGAAAGTAAGATCTAGCTATATGTGGGAAACCACTATTAGGTGGGTTAAACTTTGTTAACTTCTATTTTGTTACCTTCTCTTATTTCTTTTCTGCGTGACTACAGTACAAGTCAAAACATTCAACTTCGCATGTTTTAGAGTGATTAGTGAATTTTTTTTTTCCTTCAGTGCTTCTCTAGAACTCCTTGATTTGTCACATGGAACATAAGTCTCTCTGATAGTCAGTGAAGATGTGTAACCTTAACTTATAGCCTCCTTGGGGCATGGAGCTTGTCTTATGTTAACCCATAAAGTTTACTGATTATAATGAATAGTCAGTGATTCAATACAATAATAATAATAATTATCTTTCAAAATTAAAAAAAATCTTACAAAATATTTCAAAAGGAATGAACGGGATTTTTTAAACAGAAAGAGGAAGCTAAAAAGCCGTCTTAAATATGTACAGACATAACATTATACTGCATTTTATTCATTGAAAGGGAAGCTGAAGATGATAGGATTTAAGTTGCATGTGCAGGCAGCAACGAGCTTCTTTTCTGTAGCCAATCTAAATGTGATTAAACAGCTTTATATTTTGGTACATGAGAAAACATTGAAATGTAAAGATTTTTCCAGTAAATAGTACTTGTCCTATTACTAACTTGCTGAACAGGTACTGGACAGATATGATTTCCTGCTGTTCTCCCTAGTGTTTCACAGATTTTTCATTATGCTGCAGTGCACATGGTAGGCTAAATTCAGCCCTTAAATCTTTCCAGTGGTCACTAAACTCTCTCCTTTCTTGCTTTTTGCCAGAGCAAGGGTGATCCATGTGATCTCTGGAGACTTCTCTGGTGGTCTGTGCATCTGCCTGGTGATATAATTCTGCTTCTTTAATTTCCAGCTTTAAATTTGATTAAAAAGAAGCTTAAAGTAGTTTAAATACCTTCCGTTATCTGTTTTCCAGATAATGAATTGTTGTGGTTGGTCCTGTAATCAGTCACTAATGAGAAGAGAGGTGATCTGTACAGAAAAGTACTTTGTTTCACACAACAGTGTCTGAAAATGGTAGTTCACACTCTCAAGAGTCTAATTATTTTGGCTGGGCTAGGCAGTTGCTTTCCTGAGACCTGGGATAATAATCTTATTCTTCATTTGGCATTACTGTCTCTTATTGCAGAGGCACTAAAGTGTGAACCTTGATCTGTTTGGGATTGACTCTGCAGAGTATCCTGGGGCAAAGTGAAAAAGCCCAGGGAGGGGGTGTTGGTAATAGAACAATCTCAATCTCCTGGGCAATATCTAGTGGGCAAGTTGCTCTCTGTGTAGCTGTTCAGTAGTGTTTTGCATTTCTGATTTGCTTAGGAGCCAGTAATACATCAGAATTGGTAGTAAAGCACACTTCAATTCATGTGCTTTCTAAATATTTTTCATTTGGTTGTGTAGATCATGGCATAGCCTATGATTCTTCTGTTAAACTGGAAACCAATATTGTGTAGTACTATTGCAGCTATTAAGTCACCGGACCTCATGCTCTGGATATAATATACAGGCATTCATCTCTAAAATGCTTACTTCACTTCTTAATGCATTTAGGTTTTGAGGAAGAATTTTGTCATTATCTCTTTTTTTAACACTTTCCCCTCATTTGCTTTTGCAGTCCAGCCTACTCTGAAATACTGTTCCATTTGGGAATGACCTTTAATGAATTTCTGTCTTACGTTGTTTATTATACTCAAGAGCAATCAGTCTGAGAGGTATGGGGGTGCTTTTCTAAGGGAAACCAAAGAACTGTGCAAAATATGTTGATTAGGTATTCTGTACAAATGCATTTTAGGGCATTGCGTGTTGTACATTCTACTCCTAAGGGGGCAAGGAAATGATATAATCATCATACAGGCTTTTGATAGTTTAGTCATGGGAAGAAAAATATCTGTAAACATGCTATCAAATTTACAGTTCATTGAAAGTGACAGAGAGATAAAAGAGTGACTGAAATGATATAATAGAATATGGAACATTGCAAGAATGCATAGCATTTAATCTTGTATACACAAATGCATGTAACATTTCTGCATGGTTAATGATCCAGTGCTTAAGCTTGAGTGATAATGTGTCATTGTTAGGCATATCTATGAATGTAGAAGATAGCAATGTCTAATTAGTTTTGCAGTGGCTTGATTTTTTTTATCTTGACATTGGTGATGAAAATCTTTTCTACCTCTTACTCTTTGTAAAAAATGTACTTTTTGTGAAATTACATTGATCTAATTTTTTTATGGCTATCACATGAAGCATTCTGCTTATTGCTCCTTTTATCTAGTTTCATAAATGTAGCGGGTATTTCTCTTCCTTATTCCTTTTATCCCCTTCCCCCTAAGAAAAGGAAGAAGAGCGGAGCTGAAAGTATTGTGAAATTGACTTGAAAGTTAAAATCTTTCAAATAACTAGTCCTGTCATTGACAAATCTTTTTCTTCCAGTCTGATGCATTTCATGGTAATTTAGAACAAGTTTCAGAAATTTTACAACAATAAATAGAGTTCTGCTAAAAGCATACATTATACAAGCAATAATTTAAAAGTGTTCATGACATCAATTATATTTTGTCATGGTGAAATATATAACACATTAGATTTTATCAGCACAATGAAGAGATACATTCCAGAATCATAAAGGTGGAAATCAAAATGGTTTTTCCTTTGCCTAATGGCTTTAATTGCAGGATACAATAGAACAAGGTTGCTCCTTTATTTAAAATTTCATTTTATCAACTGTCTATAACCTGTCACAGTATGCCCAGTGCATGACGGTTATACCATTTCATTCAGTTCCACCTCAACAGACTTGTGACAATATGCCAACTGATTGTTTTCTTCTTCTTCTTCAGAAATGTGCAGGTTCTGCATACTGTGGATTTATTAAAATGCTGTCTAAGCTCCATTAAGGAAGAGTGTTATCCATTTATAGATGACCATCTATAGACTCATCCATCCATCCATCCATCCATGCATCTTCTAACCAAAACCATTTGTAATTCTTTAGCAGAGTTCATAGAGTAAACAAAACTGTTGAAATGTAAGAATTACCATAGTGCTTTTTGCATGCTTTGGCAGATACAGTGTGTGTTTCTGTCTTGGGTCTGTGCCCATATAGATAAGATTTACAATGCTTATTTTGAAAAAAATGCTGTTGGTAAAGCTTCGTTCCCTGCCTAGACTAAAGACGGTTTTACTCTATGAGCATATGCAATTACTTTTGTAGTTGTGTCTGATGCATATAAATAAAGCATATGTAGAAATCTAACTTAATTCAGTAGTGGGCCAAATTATCTGATAGCCATACTGCCCAGATTGTGACTTGGAATAGGAAGCAAAAAAAAAAAAAAATTTTTCCTCCAGCAGGTACATGCAATTAAAAATAAAGGGAAGAATGAATTCACTGTATGTAATGCAAGATACTAGTGTACAAATTATAAAAAAGCTGCAGGGTTTCTATTCCTTTTTCAAATATTTCTTAATCAGGAGCAAAAACCACATTAAATTTTTAAAGTGAGAGAGCACTCCAGACTTTAAACACATCAACAACACTTTGTATGATGTAGCCTACCTTTGGAGGTTTGGAAGGGTTGTCCCAGAATGCAGACTGCTGGGGGAGCTGTACCTTCCTTGTGCCTTCAGAGCTCCACCACGCTGCCCGGTGACAATACAACCTCCTCATTTTAACTCACTCTGCTTTGGTGAGCAGGAGCCTGCTAAAACTATAAAACAAGCAAAAGCCTTACCATGTTAAGTATCCTTCCTATCACAGAAATGCCTTGACTCTATTTAGTTTACCAGTGTGGCTGCTTCAATGTAGCCTTAGAAAAAAAATGCTTTTAAGCTGTGATTTTCATGGCAATATATATTCAGATATGTCTGAAATATGTTAGAGGTGGGATTCATAGTTAAAATATACAAAAAAAAGGAGGAAAAGGGATGTTAAAATGTAAAAAAGAAAAGATACAGATGTGTTCTGATAAAGGAAAAAACATCAAAAATCTATGTTTATTTTAGCGTTCCTGAAAAGGCTATCTGTATTTAATTATATTTATGAACATTTAGTTAGGACCAATATCATCTCTGCCAAGTGCTCTCCATAAGAAATATTCAGGATAGGCTGTTCTTGTGGTATATCTGTTTAACAGCTTTAGCCTTGGGGCTCTCAATGGCTCCATCACTTTCAGCACAGAGTATCATCAGATTTTTTTTCAAGAAATGAATAAGCTATTATCCAGGACGAGAGCCCTGTATGCATATTTTTCGTTACGACACTAGTACTGCAATTGGAATAGAGCAATACAACAAGACACAACGATGTAGTATGTAATAGAACAGAAAAAAACCCACAACAGACACACAGCAAGCAGTAAATAATTACCCTCTATGGAAGAAACAGTCAGTTCCCTTGTGGGACACATGATGCGACTAGACAAAGGAAGAAATTCATTGGCTATATAGCTATGAATGAGTAAACAAGATAACAGTACAAGCTTACCATCTATGATCTTTGTTATAAGATACAGATATCAGACATCTAAGAGAGTTGAAAGGGTAACCGAACAAATCTTTGGAAGCTGGTGTTGGACTTTGAACACAGTGGTGTATCCTAATATGATGGAGAAAATGAAATGTAAACTAATGCCAACAGAGAAAAATGCAATCAGCTTAGCTGGAACACAGATAATATATTATACGAGATGAAAGCTCTGGCAAGTATATGCCTCTGATCTCTCTCAGACACAAAGTTGTCTGCATTCCACTTGTAAAACTGTAAAAAGAGGAAGAAACCCCTAGCAATTTCCATTTGTATGTATAGAAATAACAATTAATTACCAGGCCTTGTAATTACCTTTTTGAGTGAGAAGGAGCAGGTCCAATTAGTTTGTAAATAATGACTTTATTATAGCTTCAACCTAGTAAACAAATTTGGTCAATCAGCCAATTCCATGTAATCCAGATTGAAATTTCAATAGGCAAGAATGTTGTGTTTTCCCTAGGCATCTGGACAGGGAATAGTCTATGATCAACTTCAGCAGCATATTTGCTAGCAGAAATATATTGACTGAGCAGTGGATATTGTCTACCTGGACTTTAGGAAGACCTTTGACACTGTCTCCCATAAGATCCTCATAGGCAAGCTGTTGATGTATGGGCTGGATGAGCAATGAGGTGGATTGAACACTGTCTGAATGGCCGGGCCCAGAGGATCGTGATCAGTGACACAAAGTCTAGTTGGAGGCCAGTAACTAGTGGTGTACCCCAGGGGCCAATACTGGGTCCAGTCCTGTTTAACACCTTCCTTAATGATCGGGATGAAGGGTCAGAGTGTACCCTCAGCAAGTTTGCTGATGACACAAAACTGGGAGGAGTGTCTGATATGCCAGAGGGTCATGCTGCCATCCAGAGGGACCTTGGCAGGCTGGAGAAATGGGCTGACAGGAACCTCATGAAGTTCAACAAAAGGAAGTGTCAACTCCTGCACCTGCGGAGGAACAACCCTGTGCACCAGTACATGCTGGGAGCTGACCGGCTGGAAAGCAGCTTTGCAGAAAAGGCCCTGGGGGTCTTGGTGGACATCAGGCTGAAGAGGAACCAGCAATGTGCCTTTGCCTCAAAGGGGGCTAATGTTATGCTGGGCTGCATTAGGCAAAGTATTGCCAGCAGATCAAAGGATGTGACCCTTCCCCTCTCTTCAGCACTGATGAGGCCACATCTGGAGTGTTGTGTCCAGTCCTTGGCTCCCCAGTACAAGAGAGACAGGGACATACTGGAGTGAGCCCAATGAAAGGTAGCTAAGAGGATTGAGGGATGGAATATTTCTCCTATGAGGGAAGGCTGAGAGAGCTGGGACTGTTCAGCCTGGAGTAGAGAAGGCTCATGGGGGATCTTAATTAATGTATATAAATACATTATATTTTGTGTAGTATATGAAGGGAGTGTGTAAAGAGAATGGAGCCAGGCTCTTTTCAGTGGAGCCCAGTGACCGGAGCAGAGGCAATGGGCACAAACTGAAACATAGGAGGTTCCCTCTGAGCATCAGGAAACATTTTTTCTCTGTGAGAGTGACAGAGCACTGGCACAGGTTGCCCAGAGAAGTTGTGCAGTCTCCATCCTTGGAGATACTCAAAAGCTGTTTCAAGATGGTCCTGGGCAACTGGCTGTAGGTGGCCCTGCTTGAACAGAAGGGTTGGTCTAGATGACCTCCAGAGGTCCCTTCCAACATCAGCCTTTCTGTGATCCTGATTTACAGTTAGGAAAGTTGCAGTGATAAATCAATCCTCCTTTTTTCCCCCCTTACAACATTGAAAAGGTGGACATTTTGATTGATTTTAGATCCATGAGAACATTCCTCATTGGTTTTGTTTTTTTGGGGTTTTTTTTTTGGTGAATTTAATTTGCAGTCCCAATTCTACACTTAACAGTTTTGAAATTTTGAACATAGTGTATCTCAAAGGTATATTAATAAATCTTTTTAAAGATATAGTAAAAATCTTAATGTATTTTAATAAACTATTATTCAAATATTTATGTTATGAAGAGTTCCAGTTAATCAAGCATTAGCAATAATATATTGTACCAATCTGTAACACGTTACTCATGTCTATTACATGTTACATGTTGCATGTATGAGTGATCTTTTTATGCTTTATAAATAATTTTGAACTGTGAGCATTAAGTGTTATCAAATTTTGTGTCTTGGGTCCAGAATAAAGAAATTCTGTCGTCTTCTGTCATACTTAAAGAGCCAAATTTTGTGTTGAGAAAGCAGTATCTCAATATATAGTACCTCAAAGGTGTTCAAGGTTAGGCCACAAAAGTAAGAAAATAGTGCTATTAGTAGTCAGAAATTGCCAAAGTGCTGCACCAATTACTTGTAAACACAGAAGACCAATCTTGTAGGGAAGCCTGTTGACTGAATGAGTATAAAAAGAAGACAATCAGGACTTGACACTTTTGTCTTGGCACCATGTTCCAGGACAAGAGACTCTCCAAGACATTTCTGTGATGGCTGCTAGATAAGCTCTATAGGGATCAACAGTATTCTAGAATAAAAAGTAGATTTTTTTTTTTTTTAATGTGCTTTAAGATGACTCCTTCAGAGGAGGGTTGTTTATTATTAATAAAGCAATATTTTTTCATACATTCTTTAATTTTTATTTGCTGTTGTTTTTGTCAATAGCCAAATGATAGTTTGAGGAGATAACCTACAATTTTCTTTTTTCATGGCTGGTGAAAAAATGGTGACATCACTAATGCTGAGGTAATCTATACAGAAATATGTATGTTGTGGGTTGACCTTGGCTGGACACCAGGTGCCACCAAGCTGCTCTATCACTCCCCTCCTCAGCAGAAAGGGGAGGGAAGAAAATGAGATAGAAAAAAAAACCTCATGGGTCAAGGTAAAGGCAGTTTAATAAAAGCAAAAGCAAAGGCTGTGTGTGGAAGCAAAAGGAAAACAAAAGGTTTATTCTCTACTTCCTATCAGCAGATGATGTCCAGCAAGGTCCCGGGAAGCAAGGCTTCAGTATGTGCAGTGGTTGTTCCAGAAGACAAATGTTGTAAATGTCAAATGCCCTGCCCCCCTGTCCCCCCCACCCCCCCTCACCCCACCCCCCCTCACCCCACCCCCCCAGCCTCCTCCTTTATCTTAGCTTTTATTGCTGAGCAGATGTCATATGGTATGGAATATCCCTTTGGTCACTTGGGGTCAGCTGTCCTGGCTATGACCCCTCCCAAGATCTTGCCCACCCCCCCAGCCTACTGGTGAGGGGGAGGAATGTTGGAGAGATGGCCTTGATGCTGTGGGAGCACTGCTCAGCAGTAGCCAAAACTCTGGTGTGTTATCAGCACCTTTCCAGCTACCAGTACAAAGCACAGCACTATGAGGGCTGCTATGGGGAAGGTGAACTCCATCTCAGCCAGACCCAATACACTGTATTAACATTTTCACTGGTTACATTCCACCAGAATTACACTTGTCCTTGACAGAATAATAGGTGCAATTCAAGATAAAATCCAGGTCTGAAATGGAAAGAGAGAGGGAGAGAGTTGTTCAGTCCAGTGGCTATTTGCCTGCCACATTATAATTCCTTCTAGAATTCTCATTCAAATATAATTTGCAAATTCTCAAACTGACTTCTATGATATTTCAAATGGCACATATTTAGCACAAGAATGTCACTGCTCAGGAGAAGATGAGGGGTATAAGTGATGCTCTATCTGTTTGGGGAAAACTTTAGCCTGAGGTTTGCTTGTGCAAAATGAATACACCTTAAGATACTGTGAAACTCTTGTGTAGTCCTGGATGTCAGAAACTCCAATTGACTTGGGCAGATGAAGACGCTGAGAGCACTTAATACCTCATAGACTTATTATGCCTTTCTCATAGATATTTTACCAGAGAAAAGAGGTTTTAGTCCATTATTTTTATTTTCATGAAATTGTAAAGTAAATACAGTCCTTGTGAGATTGATAGCACTGAAAAGTGAAGTCCTCTATTTACGTGCAGTAGAGGTACGTCATATCAACACTTCTTTCCAAAGCTATAAATGTGCCAGCATTTCAGCACAGAGGAATTATTGTAGAAAAGAGAGAGATGAATCTCTGTGCTCTGCCTGAAATTGGCCAGAATAATTGAACTGTTTGTATACAATTTGAGACCACATCTTATATATTCCAAAGGAAACAGCTTCTCCAGGAAGGGTGTGTTTAAAAGATGTTAGCAGTAGGACTTTACTTCTTGTGCTACTGTGCATGGGACTAAGTGTTGGCAAGTGTGCAATGTTATGGTGTAATAATAAGTATATGAGCTAGGACAAAGAAAAGAGAGAGGAATTATTTTTTTCCCCAGGATAGTGACACCAAAAAACATTGCAGTGGAGATAATTATTCTATTCATACCTGTTTCAATGAGTTATAGTTAAACAACCTTCTACGCATTTCTGATTCTCAGCTGTGCTATCAAAGCAATTTGGAAACAGAAGTTAAGAATACTTGGGGCACCTCTCTATTTACAAGAAATGTGCACAAATGAGACCTGTTTCTGTGATCTTAGTTTAAGCAAGCAGTAGACAGAAGTCTCCTTTTTCAGAAACTTCAAGTCTACCTTCTCCAGCAATTCTGATGTTGCAAGAAGCTTTGTCTCTTCTTCCTGTAAGCCACTCCTAGCTGCTGCCTCTCTCACTCTCTTGGCATCCTGCTGTGAAGGTACATATTGCATAGATGTTTTCTCTAGGTGAAAACCAGCATAAGCCGGCATCTTGTGTCTCTCTGGATGCACTTTCAGACTAGGCAGTTCACCACTCCTTTAGTTTTGCCAATTCACAATCTGAAATGACCTGTATAGAAACACTCCTCTAGAATACGTATATGTATATGTGTGTGTATATATATATGCAAGTTAAAAGATAGATATTCATTGTTCAGTTTACTGTTCAGGACTGTAAATGGTTAGGCGAAACTCAAAGGATGACAAATTACAACCCTAGACTGAGAATGAAACAAGAAGGCTGGAAGGACCATGGAGAGCAACAGCCTCTTAAATTGGGATTACCCCCAGAAGCAGATGGCATACCGGTACCCTCACACATCCACAGTGTGCCAAATAACCTGCTGACCCTCCAGTTCAGTGGGTATAACTTAGTGTTATAGAATCATAGAATTGTTTGTTTTGATTTGGAATGGACCTTTAAAGCTCATCTAGTCCAACCCCCCTGCCGTGGGCAGGGACATCTTCCATTAGATCAGGTTGCTCAGAACACCGAACAACCTGACCTTGAACAATTCCCAGGATGGGGCGTCTGCAGCTTCTCTGGACAACTTGTTCTGATGCCTCACCACCTTCATCATAAAGAACGTCTTCCTTATTTCTGAAATTTCTGATGAAACTCCATGGTCTGGTCTGTTACCGTGATTCACCAGCATTGTTTGCGTCTATCAGCACCTGTATAGAAGGGGATAAATCCCAGGGTGCTGCGGACAGGGTCCAGCAAGCCCAGTCCCCATCTTCCCTCACAGCCCCATTTTGCTGGGCCATGGCTGCAGGTGGAGGCTGGGACTGCCCCTGCTTCCTTGGTGCCTTTGACTTTATCAGCATGAATTCTGTCTCTTATGAATGAAACAATTTGTACCATTTGTAATACAGATCATCTGGCGCTCCGACCTGTGGGCAGCACTCTTGAGTGACGTGAAAATGCATTTACTTGGAGTGATGCCCAGGTGGGCAGATATTATAAAAAGGTCTATGAGTCCCTGCAGATAATTTGCTGGCTGGCTCATTCCTGAATCGTTGTCAAATCCGAATTCTGCATCACTACTTCTGAAATATGATGGCACAGTAATGAGTTCTAATATAAATAGAGGAACAAAATGGCAAGAATAGCTTTATATGCTAATTATTCTGAATCTTGTGCATTCTGCAGCAGGCCCACTGAATATACTCTACACTGAAAATTGGTGATGGTAATTCTGTTTAAATATTATGGATTGTCAACGTCGATTTAGGGAATGGGCATATATTCTCCATATTTATAAGTTACCTAACTGTGGCGAAATAAATATTGACAGACTCGTAGAAATAGTACTAAAGAAAGTACTAGACCAGTAACAAACTATGCATCAAAAAGATTTTACAAAAATAGTCCTAGATGGATTACAGATTATAAGGCTGATTTCTGACATCATATCAAGGCAGTGTGGAATATCAAATTGCAATTGCCTAAACATTTGCACCTTTTTCTGTGGTGTAGCTCAAGTACAAAAAGAAAATCTGTTACTATCTGAAGAGGAAGAAAGTGTATTTGAAAAACAGATTTATAAAGATGGCAAAGGAAGAACAGCTTTTACAGTTTTGCAGTTTATAAGAGACTCATTTTTAGTTGATAAGAATTCTTCAAAGAACACTTCTTTTGAATACTCAGTGTGAATAAATCTGTAAGATGCTAAACAGATGTATTGTTTTTCTGTGTTGCATTAAGGCTGATGCAATACAATCTCTGCAGGATATTGGAACATTTTTTATTATTATTTAGAATAATAACGTGTTTTAGCGCTTTCTGTCTTCAAAAGGCTTTGTATTCAAAATGTTCTACAAGCTTTAGTTAATAATTATAACACATCCTCTGTAAGACTTTCTGTGCTTTACCCAAAAGGTCACTATCGTGATTGCCAAGACTGAGAACAAAAATATGCATCCAAATTTATTGTTTCTTTGTCCTTCTCAGAACTGCTACTTTTCTGGTTCTTCCCCCGTTGCACGTTGTTATACTGTTAGGTTGTGACTCTTTGGATGTGGGGGCTGCATTTGCGTCTGGCAGCCTTGAACCTGTCAGGTGTTACCTCAGCACACGACCGTCGTTCTCTTTGGCTCTGCCCATATTTCCCTTAAAATGCATAATGTTGCAGACATTCACATAGCTCTGTCTGAAGTGCCAGAGTGGGAACAGTAGGATAAATAAAGAACTACAAAACAGGAAACCACAACTGATTTCCAAAGTAATTAGATATCATCAGTTGCAGGCACATTTTCTTTGCCTTTTTTTTTTTTTTTTTAATGGACACATATCTTAAGTTTATTGCACTAGTTTTAATTTAAGCAATGGTTGAATTTAAGAATTCTTCAGTAATTTACCTTCAGGCAAATGCTGGCAAACTTGTAGATAAAACATTTAGCTGTAGCCATGAAAATTTGACTGACCTAGCTCCAAGCAACATGGTTGCTTTCAGAAGACTATGTTTTTCTCTCTTTTCATTTTGGAACCAAAGTCCAGTTCATTATGGTGACTGAATTGCTGGTAACTTCAGGAAACCTTTTGTAAATTCAGGAGACTAACAGGGACTGTTATCCTGAAAATAACATTTTAAGTGCTGTGTATGAAGATAATAAATAAGATACAGTTGCTACCAAAAGTCTGAACAGAAATGGAGCTTACAGGACATATATTTGAATGATAAAGAGAAGAGACAGGTTTGGCTTTTGCTAGTGATCTGGTGAGAACTTCAGTAGTATGCTGAAGTCTCTTGTCACTTCCTCTCCTGGTTAATTTGCAAACTAAGAAAGCAGCTGAAGGCTCAGAGGTTTGTGCTCCTTCTGATGTCAACTCAGTCCTCAGCTGGCTGAAAATAAGTGCATTGAAATAGTAAGCCATCAGACTGTATCGTGTGGAATCAAAAACCAATAAATTTTAAACTGTGCTTTCAATCAACATGTTCCTTTTCTGTGCTTTTCAATTATTTCTGTTAGATGCTGACAACCTTCTGAAAGAGGATTGCTTTATAATTTTCTCTGTACAGCTATATAATTTGTTTATATATCCCTGGATGACCATTGGCTCCGAGAAGATGGGTTTTTCACCTAGTTCCACCAATAGTTGTATTTATTTCTTGCAGAGGGTCTAAATCATTTTATATGTATCTAGAATTGTTAGCACAGTAAGTAATGATAATTAAGTTGGCCTTATTTATTGTTTTATATTTGCTGTGATTACTTATTGCAGGAGTTGAACTGTTTTGTGATCTGTTGTCATAAGTTCTAGGCCAGGGACAAACACCTTATGCAAACTTAGGTAAGGTGACACACTTCAAGAAATGTTAGACTGTAATGATGCCAGGCAACCATTATACAGTCACACTCCTCTTCCTCTGTAATTCTAATAGCAAGCAAAGATCACGCACCTGAGAATTTTGCCTTCTTATATCTACCCTATGTAGTTAAAGGTGACTGTTGTTCCTGGTGGATACAGACTTTTAGGACTGGTTGTATACCAGCCTGGAGCAAAGCTGTTGACTGCACTATGATGTGAACTGCTGGCAAGAAGGTCTGCAGAGAAGGACAGAGCAGGTATCTCAGTGCAGGGATCTTCATACAATCGATCTTTCCTTTCAGATATCTTTGAGAATCAAGCAGGGGCAATCCATAAACACAGACAAGCAAAGGCCAGTGCTAACATATGGATGTTTTAACTTGAACAACTTTAGGACTAGAATACAAGTCTGAAATATTTGTATTTCTGGACTTTACCTGAATTACATTTACTTGCATTATTCAAGAGTTTTTCTTACTTCTTCTCCCTCTCTGCCCCTGCTGAAATGCTTCAGATAAGTCAAAATATGCAGTCCCTGACTTGTATAAGCCAGTGGTGATGTTCTTTATGCTTAAACACACAGCTAAAATGTGAGCACTATTTATTGCAAGCAGTTAGGCCAAATTAATCTCTTACCTAGTTTTAGGCATTTGATTGAGTTGCCTAAAGTAGAGCATAGTCACCTTATATTTCTTCTGTGGTCTGTGGAGATAAACAGCCATGAATAGCTGCTACAGGAAAATCTCCATCACCCCTGGAAATTTAATGTGTATAAAAATGGCCCAGCAATTTCCGTCTTAACTCAGGCACCAGAGTTAAAGGCATAGAGTTTGTCAAGGTGAACCTAGACTTTTTTGTTCAGTCTGCCCTTCAACCCTGTATTCTTAAACTCTCCAGCCCACTCTTTCAGATTAATGTCTGTGTGTTGATCCATGTTTATACAGAACCCAGGTGGCTTTGACAGGGCACAGATTAGCCCAGTACAGGGCTGATTACAGGACCAGGAGTTATATATATGCTTCTGCACAGCAGAACTCTTGCAAGTAGCTGCTTTTATAAATGGTGTAAATAAGGATCAAGTCCTGTGCAAGAAGGTGCTTCCAGTGTTTTTCTAGCCAATTTGTCCTTCCTGTCTCTGCTATTTTAAGAACTTGCTGTAGAAGGAGCACTTGATTTCTCTTATCTCTTCTATACAGGCTATAATTAGGATTAGCAGAAGTGTTTTACTTAATGTTGCAGTAGTTCTTGTGTACAGCACTCATATCTTAAGTATAATTAGCACTGTATAGCTCCCATTAGTGTTTTTAAGCACTTAAAATGTACCATAATGGCCGAAGCTAAAGTTGTCATTAAAGGGCCATTGCTATTTATTATGCTCATAAAGTAGACACTTTGCTACAGAAAAATATATCGTTGGGTTCCATTTAGAAAGCAGTAACAGACAGCAGCATTAGTGATGGCACCCTTGGGATTAAAGGACTACTTTAAATTGATCCCATTCTTATTCCACACAGGAGTCAATAGGGAAATCTAAAAGCAGGTGACAAATCATTGCATTGCACAGCATAACTCTGATTAGCTGAGTTATGCTGGGGGGCAGGTTTGTAGTTTTTTATGAACATTCCTTTCTGTAAATGCCTGACCTTTTTTGCAGTCTGTATTTTCCTTATAATTGCAAGTATATATCATACTTCAGTTTTATTACATTTCAGTTTACATGCTACATTGTTTTAAGCAATTATAAAAAGGAAAACGTTTTATAACCTCTTCATTATATTTTGGGAAAGAGGCCAGGTACATTATTAACATGAGGATCTTGCAAAATTCTTTCCCTAGCACTCTTGATCAGATGCACATAGCTGTGAGCAGCTTAAGTTTCTTACTGCCACTGCTTCATTTGGTCCACTTGGTGATTGAATTACACAGTTTTTATAAGTCATATTTTCTCATAAGCAATAATAAGATGCACCCCTATTTTCACAGCTGCTTCTTTCTGAAGAAGTTAATCTTCTTTGCCAACACTGCTCTGAGGATACAGTTTAGTCACAGTCCAACCGTTGGAACAAAACATGAACCATTTATAGCAGTAAACAATTATCACTGAAATGAGATAACAATTTAACGGCCTTGCATGATTGATGTCCTACATAAATTCTTTATGACATAGAATTGAAAGATGATGTTATGAATGTATAATAGAAAGTCAACAGAATGTGTCACCCTTTGGTTAGTTTCTAAGGAAACAGTCCATGCAATCAGTGTTTTCATAATAATCAGAGGTTCATAACAAAACCATCATATATTGTCCTTACTAAATTAAACTTCCAAAGGTACAGTTGTTGGCTTTTTTTGGCCCTAGTGCCAATTATGCACACAAGAGGTCAATCTAGTTAATGACATCCCTAGAGTCTTTTTCATGTTTGTGATCCAGGGCCAACATTTTCAAACGTTGGTACCTATATTTAATTTAAATTGCCATCTATTTCTAGGCAGATAAATAAGTGGTCTGTTCTTCATAAATGCTGTTATTCACAGCTGATTCTGACTTTGTGAACAAATATGTGTTTAGTGTCTTTAAAAATCAGGACAACAAACTTTAGAAGCCTCAATACGATTTTGATGCAAAGGTTTTTCAAAATGGGAAGTCTAGTATTAGACGCCTAAGTTATATTCGTGTAGCTTAAAGAATGTCTAAAATATGGAAAAAAACAATTTCATTAAAAATCAGTAAAAGCTGTGAGGCATCTAGCATGTTTTAAGATAAAACCTTTTTTTTTCCTGTTCAATGCATATCTGAGATTGTGTAAACTTATATTAAAGCAAAATAAAGTCAGATATCAACAGCATCCAAAATCATTGGCTTTACTTCATAATTTTGAACCTTTCTCTTCTTCCTCCCCGCCTCTCTCTCTATATATATACACAGACACACATATAAAATAAACTGTTACTACAGTAACAAATTAAAAAAAAAAAAAAAAGAAGTGTTTGTGTGATGATCTTGCATCTGTCATCTGCTGAGGCAATGGAGAGCCCTCTGCTGACTTTACTGGAGGTTTCTCTCTCATGCATGGGAGGAGCAAGGACAGTTTGTCTTTCATTTCACTGAAAATTCTTGCTTGGTCCAAGGGATGCTCAGAGTTGAGAAAAATCATGTGCTTGTTCTGTCATGCTGCCATTGGAAATGGGGAGGGAAAAGTACGGTTTTCTGTCCTGATTTTTTTTAACCGTGGTACCTACTAAACATATGAAAATTCCCTCTATCAGTTTTATATGTATTTATAAAACATTTTCCCCAAATCTTATCCCTACTGTTTCATCCGACAGGTGGTGTCTTAAGATAGCCTAAAGATTGGTTTAACTCACTTGTTGATGATTCCTTCATTCTTAGGTAGGTCCTTGGGTGAGAGGACAAAAGGAGGCAGAGCCACAGCATTATTGCATTACAGATATTCCCAGGATCTAAAATGGACATTTAGGGTCATGGCCGGAAGGCAAATGTGGAGTTGGTACTCCGAAGTTATGGAAGATGAAAACCACAGTATAATATGAATGAGAAAATGGTATAACCCTATTAAAAGCGTAGGTAATAGACACACAGAGCTACAGAAAAAAAAAAAAAAAAAAAAAAAAAAAAAAAAAGAAAGCAGAAAAATAAGGAAACACTTCATTTTTTCCCAGACCCTGAGTGAGTCAGTCTGCTAAAATATATTCCATAATTTTCAACTGGAGTTAGTCCAGCAAGGTATGTTCCCAGAGCTAATGTCTTTTGATAGAATGATCAAGGGTCATTTTCCTTTAGCATTTACAGAGTTCAGGTCCTAAATTAAATAAACAAATCACTATGATTGGTTTGAAACTTTAATACTGATGCAGTCTTAAAGAGACTTGTAATTAATATATTACAAATCTGAAAGTAGCCACAGTACTAATGTAGGTAGTAATTTCTTTTTGATAGTTCTGCTTGGGCATTTACTAGTGATTTCCCAAACTTAAGTTAGCAACCAGTAAACAAATGGGATAATTGAGCATTTATAATCACAGCCATGTGAGGCTGTCCTTCCTCAAAGAAGAGGAGAAATAGGAATACCTATTACTATAGTTATAGTCCATCACTAGGAGTTAAAACTCAATAAACTTTGTTCTAAAGTCCAAGTAGAAACTGGGACTTTATAAAAAGGTCAATAGCATACATAGCTGGTAGGATGCAGATATATATTTGTGGTGAAGCAAAAGTAAGACATCATATTTTACAGTTTTATTTATTATGTCACCAGTAAAGATAACCAGAACTTGTTTTTTTCTACTGTGGATATGTGGTTTCCCTTTTAAGTTGATACTTTCTATGCAAAAATGTCAATTTCAATGTTATTGTTTTGTTTTCTTCTGTGTAAATGGAAATTAAAAGTTCTGTCTGAGTCAGTTTCACAAGCAATTTCTACTTGTTTGAGCTGCCAGACTGTCTCCAGTGAGTTGCGATTTAGGAGCCTCACGTCCATATGATTCTGCATAAGGTTTCTGGCTATGCTACATCAGTCCTCTGGCTGAGGGAAATTTATCTGCCATAAGGTTATGCAGCATAGGAGATGTCATTTGATCAAAGAGCCTAGCGTATGAAGGTACATATGAGCACTAAACTCTTGATATTCAATAAGTGGTACTAAACTGATTCAGAGCAAAGGATTGTGACATAAAAGTTTTCTGAATTTTATTTTTTTTAAAAAGGCTTTGTATTGGGACTTTCTGCCCCAAATTGGGGGTGTAAGACAGAAACTCCTAACCTTAGCCATTTCTTCTTTAAGAGAAATCTAGAATAGTCCAGTTATCTCTGAGAAATAAGATGAAAGTGAGGCTACATGACACAGTGTTCGGTTAGCAATTTTTTTTAATTATTATTTTTGAAAGATGATACCTCAGTACTGCATAAAAAGTTTATGCAGTGTTGCTGTAAGGATCTATGCAAGCAAACTGTGCATTCAGAGTTTTCTTAAATTTATGATGGGTCATATAGTAGATATATAACGTTCAAAAATTACTTAGTCCAACTTAACCCATTTTGATTGGGAAAGAGTATTGGGCTCTACTTGATCTAAAATGAGGTTAAGATACTAGGAGTTGCTTGTGTCTGTTGATTACTTTGTACTTTTTAAAAAAATGTGTTCCTATTTCTTATTGGTTAATTTACAGTCAATTTGTTTACTGCCTACTATCAAGCATTAGAAGATTTCATATACAGGCTTTCTGTCATTCAGTCTCCTAGTCCTTACATCTCTGTTGCAGATGTCAAGTAGTAAGGTACCTACCCGATCACTACTCAGCCCTGTCAGAAAAGGAGTGAGTGGTGAGCAGGCCTGCCTTTGCTGCAGTGTGAGTGCTTTCTTCCTTTGGGAACTGACAATTTCTAGAAGCTTTCATAGTTTTTAGATGTCCCTTAAGCTCTTATAAAACTGATTTTTGCCCATCTCATGGTATGCTGGTAGAAAACCTACTTTATGCAAACAATCCTTTTTTCAGTCCGGAACAGATTATCACAGTGTCAATGAACTCTCTGATAAAAATGACAATGCCACCTCAGACCCCCTGCCCCTGCAGCCACAGGGCTGCACTTCTGGGCTTCCTAGACATTGTTGGCCTGTGTTAGCGGGGTGGTCCATGGGTCCTGGCCTGTGGGAGTCCCTCCTTTCCTAGCTGCTCCTGGATACCTGCTTCTGGGTGGGTGGCTCTGTCACACTTGACCCTCGGGGACAGGGAAAATCAGAGGCTGACTCTCAGTGGGGCAGACCAATTTCTTTCTTCCCTGTATGGAACATCTTTCCCTTGAGGAGCATATTTGAATTTTAAATGTGAGTCAGGATGGTTTTTCCCCAGGCTTTGATTTCTTTTTCCCAAAAATGTGTTTTCCTGATAGTTCCGGGTGTAACCCTCCTTTTCAGCAGTGCTTTCTCCTCTGTCACTTAGCAGTTTTATCAGTCCTTTTCTGGCAGAGTGTGGTAGGAGTTTTTTTGCAAACAGCCAATAGTGAAATATTCCTGAAGTGGTCTTCATTATTCTTCTCATCAGTCACATTCCTCCCTGTGACAGTTTTATTCAGACTCCCTGAGCCTGCCTGCAGACCCTGTCTGTTGAGAGACCAGAAGTAAAAGAGACCCGAAATCAACTATTCAAATATTTCTCCTTCTCCTTCTATACTGTTTTTCCCCATATGAAAAAACCCAAAAGCAACAAACAAATATAAGTATGAAAAAAGATAACGTCTCCTTTCTTAAATCATTTGATTTGGTAAAATCTCCAGTCTCCAATACTTTTTGCCCTGCTTTTCTGAGACTCTCCTGAGGAAAGCAGTGAATAAGTAGGATAACTGGAGTTTCCTTATATTTGTCTCAATATTTCCCTCGACATAAATGGACTACAGCAGAACCCATTTTATTTCTGCTGAAGTCAGTGGCAAAATTCCTATCACGTATTATGTAGGGCCAGGATTTAATTCCCTCCATGTTGTTGTGAGGAGGTAAAAAAGGGTAGCATAAGCAGTGTATTTTTCAAAGGTTTGACCTAACTATCTTCCCCTGAAGTCACACAGTCAGTTAGGCCACTGCTGAATACTTTAGAAAATGCTGTCCAAAGAATATATTGGTTATTTTTCATTTTTCTATTACCATATGAAATAGAATTCTAATGAGAACTGTGTTTTCCATTATCTCAAATACTCTTACAATGGCTGAATGTTAATATTGCTGGAAAATTAAAAATCCAGTTGTTCCAGTTCTAAGGCTGATTTTTTTTCTTTATTTCAAAGATCCTAAAGATGTAGGAAAACATGTTGACCCTTTCTTGTTCACCTTCGAATCCATATATATATATGTGTGTATACATTTAGTAGGTTTTGTTTATGGTTGAGTGGAATCTGTGAGGTTCTTATGCTGTACTGTGTCTTTTCTCACAATAATCTCAAAGAAACGTAGGAAAGAGTTCACAAAGAATTCTTCAACTGGGCAATTCTTTAAAAAAATCCACAGAGAGTCAGAGATAATGAGTGTTTATAAAAATACATAGATCTTAAATACTAAGGGTACACACGTTGCTATTAAGTACTCAAAAGCAAATAAGGGATATGTGGTAAGGGGTTCAGATGTCTTGTTTGATTATATTTGAAAATTTATTTTCTTGAGATAATTCTTAATTTTTTTTATGAAAAACATGGAAAAAGTTTTGGGGGTGTGGTTATCAAGAATGATAATAAAAAAGGATTTGCCACATAAAGTTAACATATTTTTCAGTGAATAAAAGTTTAAAAGTAAATTTTTATTCTTGTTCTACAAATGGCCTGTAAATTGCTGAACCACCTCATATGGCCTTTATTTTGTCCACACTGGCATATCAAAGGAAAATAATTCAAACATTTTGGACACCTAGTTACTCGTTCCTTTGATAATCTCATCATCTGCTTTCCTGCTTGATTTTCTTTAATAAAGGAGTTGGTCTTAGAAATTTAGATTCTCTCTTGATCACTCATCTGTAGAAAAGTAAAGCTAAAGAAACACATGTGCTGGGGCTCCCATTAGGGATAAAATTAACATTCTGGCATGTACTTAGTAACTGCTGCCGTTTGTTGATGGTGGGAGAGGCTGGAGAACATAAGGATCTTGTGATGTGCTCTTCTTCTGACAGCAGTTCCAGCATCTGCAGAAAGGAGTTTAGCAAGAACTAGAAAAGTGGAATAAGTAATAATAAAATTATACATATGGTGTGAAGGTGACACAGATGAATGTATTTTCAGTTCCAGCTGTACTATTTCTGACCCATCCTTTTGCTGACTAACTCAAGTGGCAAGATACTGAGCAATAGCATATGTGATTATTATGCACCATGTAGGGTTCAGAACAAAGCATAAATAATTGCCATGCAATATCAATTTGTTTGATCTAGGAATAAAATCTTCACCAGATTTTCTAGTGCCTGAGTATGACTTTGAACAGTTTTATTAGTACATATTAACTAAAAAAGCCTCATCTCTCTCAAATATTAGCCTTGGGTGGTGCAAAGCTGATGCAGTAAAACTTACTGCAGGAAGCAACAGCATGTAGAAGTGATTTGGCTAGTATTTGTAAATACGGACTTAAAGTAAGGCTGAGGCTATTCCTTTATATTTCATCCCTCGTACTGTAATGATCTGAAACTTCTACTCTCTCAGTAAGAATTAGTCCTATTTCAGGAAAGGGTTTGTAAGATGCACTTAAATTGAAATGATTCCCTGTATATAGAAGCTTCTGAGATTTTATCTTCTGTTGTATGTATTTATTGAAAATTGAACTAGCTGTCTTGACAATCTATGTTGGTCGCTGGATACTCTTGACAGACTTTTTACCACCCATTTCATCCATATCGGGATCAAAAATTTACTAGCCCATGTTCCTTTTGTGGCTGTAAGAAAAACAGAAGAAAAATGTGAAAAGAGACCTGACTGGTTGATTTTCATCGTCAGTTATACCAATGCAAAATTGCTGCCTATGGGTTCCTGTCCTATTTTTTCACCTACATTTACTCCTGTCCTACTTTTCCACCTACATTTACTTTTCTCTGACTCTAATGCCAACAATGCGTACAGTGATGTTTTCTCCTCGAAATCATCTTTGGCAAACACTAATGCTCCTTCAGTGTTGTACTGCCAGCAGTTCACTGACCACCCAGCAAAAAACAGTTCCAGTATCAGACTCACTCAGGATATAAACACAAATTAAAGATGGCTTTTCCAAAATTTCTTTTTTTGAATAATCCATGCCTTGTCGCTAGCATTTGTTCGGGGCACAGGCATATTTTCTAGGACACAATAGTCTCAGGAAAGACTTGACAATGCAAACTCCACTGAAAGTACTGAGCATTGCTTCATATAGCATTCACTTGAAATACAAGAGTCTGCCTGAAGCCAAAGTAAACATACGTTCACGTTCTTCTCACAAAATTTATTTACTGTGTCAGTCATGGCAAATCTCTCATTCCTGTCAAATTAGACAGTCCCTCTGGCAGGTCACAATAGCCATGGTGGCAATATCAATATTTTTAAAAGGTCATCTATCAGAGAATGCATGTTGTAGGTAATGAACAAGGAAGGAAAGAGAAAGAAGACTGCTTTGTATACTCGGAGAAGTAAAAATGCTACAAAAACCTGATATACTGTAGCAACAAGAACTGGATTTATTTGCATTTTACAGATGATATCAACATCCACACAATTCTAATCTTGCCAAATAAGACAGTTATTCTTTATCTTATTTAGTTCCAGGCCCCATTCAGAGTTACAAGACATTTTACCACAGTTTTCTGTGGGACTGGAATTAGTCCCTACATGCAGGAAGACGGAGTTCAAATCATTGGAAGTGTTTTATTAAAAAAATACAAAGGAATAAACAAACAAACAAACCCAGAAATTTTGGTTTTAAAGAGCATTTTATTCAAATGTGTGTGTTTTGTTGTGAAATCATGCACTTTTTTATCTGGAAGCAATTCAATTATTCTGGCTTTCATTTGTCTTAAGCTGATAGGGAAAAAAATTAAGAAAACAAAACCATTCTTGTAAGTCCTCCAAAAGATCCCCTTGCTACCTTGGAGTTTATAGAACATGGGAAGTATGTCTGGTGCTTTACAGATAAATGTGATCAGTTCTTGAATCCAAGGAGCTTACAGTTTAAATCTCAGAGCTTGGCTTTGTATATCAAAGATAACATCTTTTATTTGTATGAATTAAGAATAAAAACTGAACTTTCGAAATTTTCCTTTTAAGATGAATAATTATTCTAGTAGATACAAAAAAAGTGTTTGGGCTTTTTTTTTTTCTCCTAGGAAATGGAAGATAAGCCAGATAAAGCCAAAAAGTTTTTTTTCATTTTTCATACCTAGGGAATGGAACCAAGTTAAAACCTGTGATTTTTTTTTTCAGTACATGAAAACAGTGAAACCTTATCTAAATTTCAGTCCAGAAATTTTAGACATTTTGAGGATATAAAAAGGTATTGTCCTTTTAATTGAAAAATCCACATCTGATGTCAGTTGTTACTATCAGTTCCATATGTGATCACTGTCAAGGCATGTGGGACATTCCATGTGGTTGTGAAGAAAATGTGGAAGAGTGTGGTTAATTTATTTATGATGGTGCAAAATATCACCATACAACCATTTTGATGCACAAAAGACTCCTAGCTGAGATACATATGAATGAAAAACCCATTACACTCTGGTGTCGCTCCTTTAATGATGGAGAACTTGGTTTGCTGAGACTCATTGCATGACCGAGAAAGACTGGACACAGATAAAATTTGAAGTTTCAAATGTGGCATGGCTCTGTAGCGGGGCAGCGTGGGCTTCAGTGGTTTTAATAGTCTGTTGGCACAGCAGGAGGAAAGCATGACAGGGGCTTTGGCTGGCAGTTCAGGTTTACTCAGGCGGCAGCTCCAGGGCACTGCTGCTGATTGTGTAATTTCACTACAGAAGTTTGTGTTTTAAGCTACAGAGATGGTTCATTAACAGCACATAACTCCAGTTCACAGTGTGCTTCTTGCTTTCTTGATAGCTAGAATATAAAAAGACTTTGGCACTGCTTTCTTATACTGAGATTCCCTACTGACAGTCAAAATGCTGCTGCCCCCATTTTCTGTCATTGTCACTGGTGCATGTTTAAGTGTTGACTTAATGTCCACTAAAGTTTATGGAGAAGGTCCACAGCGTTCGCTTGACTCTTCATCAGAGAAAAGAGAGCCAACACTGGATCTTCATGAGCTAACAGAAAATCAATTTTAATTCCACAGGATGGAATTATTGGGGTAGAAATAGAAGTCATTAAATAGCCTTGTTTGCTCCAAGGCTAGTGACATGGAAGAATAACCAAAAAGAAAAATTTTAACTTTGGACTGCCATAATCGTTATACTCGCCTACTTTATATTTGATTGCCTTTTTAACCTAATAGCCAGCTGGTATTTGTAAGTATCTATATTTTCTCATGGAAAGGAATGTAACTATTACTCTGGTAGACAAATGATGCTGCTACTTTCTTTTTCTAATTAAAACTAGTTGCCATAAAAGGAGGCAGTAGGGTACCACAGCACCATCTTTTAAAAGCTACTGTGAAATGCAGGCCTGTAAACTGTATTTAGTAACAATAAATGTGTGTAAAATAAACACTAAAATATATAAGGCAGGAAACTAAAAACAGAGAAGGCAGGCCAGAGGCTGGGCTGGGGTCAGAGATGGGGCCCGGCTTGGCTGTGGCCCAGCCTTGGGCCAGGTCCCAACAGCCTCGCCAGGCTGGGATTACCCCGGACGTGGTTTTGTAGCAGGGATGCCCAGGGCTGCCTCCACACAGGCTCCTTCCATCTCTTTCTCCAGGAGCTTCAGCGCTGGCTGAGGTGAACCCAATTTTCCTCGCCTCACTACCACCCTTACCAGAGAGCAGCCAGCATACTGTGGGACCTGATAAAAAAAAAAAAAAAAAAAAAAAGCTAGATCAATTTAAGGCAATTAAAGGACACATGAACAAATTTGGGTTTCATTTCAGATAATCTTTTATTACCTTGCACCTCTCTGTGTACCTTGGATTTCAGTATTTGAAACCGTTCTGAATCTGGGCTCCAGGAGCCCTTCTTGTATTCCTGCTATTGATGCCGCATATGCAAACCTTCATCTTCCAGCAGACTCTTCAGAGACGTACTTCTCATGTAAAGCTATATTCATTTATGCAAAGACTTCTCATTATTAAATTTTCAGGAGAGCTCAAAAGTCTTTAACTCAAGGAGTAACAAGGACCTTATGCAAAAACCAGTTCATACTCTGCTCTTCTAAACTGACTTCTTGCAGTAGAAATTCAGCTCAAAATCTGAAGACTTCTTCTGCTGAACTGAAGTCCCACAGGGCTGCACCTTAGCACTTGTAATGCGTGGATCTTATAAAAGGAAACTAGTAGACACTTTTGGTCTTACTTTACTGTCATTTAAGAAGAGGTGAACTATTAAAATATTAAGTATGTTTTTAGATACCATGTCAGCTTCCTACCTTTTAAGTTGTTCAATTTGTGTACGCGCTCTAAATTAACCACAGTGGGTTATGAAAGGGCAGTAATCAATATGACAGCTCATTATCTATGATACTTATAATTATCCTGATGCTAGTACTAATGTATTGGTTTAACCAAAGTATATTAAAAAAATGTCCTAACAGGACATCTCATTATCACCCTTATTTTTGCTGTGGACTTTTATTAGAAAATCAGGCTACTTATCTGAACTGCCACAACAACAGCATTATCCCTAGGGCGTTTTTTCATATCAAGGTTAATTTAAAGTGATTAGCATAAGCGCTACAGATGTTGCTATGGGGATAGGAACCTCACATCTACTATGATGGACATCACATGATTGCTGTTACAGCTCCAGTATGATTGGATTATTTGTTTTAATGTCATGCGAAATAAGTCACATGATGAAGATCAGAATCTCCTTAATAGCATTTCATATTCTGGAAATCAATCACCTTTTCTCCATTTCTCAGTGTTAAAAGTGCCTGAAAAGCACATAAAACAGATGTCTTTGGTTTAGTGCTACTTGTATCTGACTGTTTGTCTCATAAAATCTACCACTAGTGACTAAATTATACACCTATTTGAAAATGGAAAAAAAAAATCTTTTACTGTAATTACAAGTATATTTTAATAACCTGGAATAAAATCCTAGAATTAATGCAATTAGATCACATTTTATAATAAATTCCTATACTGAATGCGTGCAAATTCCTGTATTGATGGATGATCCCAATGCCATTAAAGTCAGTGAGAAGCACCTTACTTGCCTCAGTAGGTGCCTTTGAGTTCTCACCTCTCAATTCAGTCACAGGAGTATTTTAGTATATAGTATTGCAGTAGGGAGAAAGAGAAAAACATTTCCTAAGGACTCAATAAGGACAATAATTAACATATAGAAATGTAGCATATTTAAAATATTAATTTTAATGCATTTCTTAATAACACCTTTCATAACTGTGGACAAAAGACTATGATTAATAGAGTCTTTAGCAAGATCAAATTGGAGAAATGGGATGGCTTTGTCATCTACAGGAGGATACTTTACAGTCTAATGGGTGCTGTGTAATGCCTCTTGGAGACACTTTTTTCTCACCAGTGACTGCATAAGCAACGAAAGATCCTAAATTTGGTCTTCTAAATTACATCTAGAAAATACTCTAAAGTAACTTCAAATGGAGCTTATTAACCTTTCATCCACTTCTCTCTCTTGTGATTATTACTATGACTAATGTTTTGATTTTATACCTACAATTTTCTTATTTCCGATAAAGTAGGACCAATTAATTGGGAACTGAATGCTGTCTTTACTTTCTAGATAACTTTATGTCTTTGTTATGTAATTTGGTTTTAAGCATGGTAATGTTATTCTATACAGTATGACGTTATACTGAAAATTAATCAGAAAAAGGAACAAGTAAAGAGGATTTTTGAATATACTGAGAATAACAAAGAATATCTTAAGCTCATACTTCATTTGCTTCAACACTGACCTACAGAATTCTCACTTCTACTTTTAAGGTGGAACAAATTTGTGGTTTAGATAGCACCTTTCATCCCTCAGTGAGTGTCAAAAAGTAATTCGAGATTGATATACTCTGATGATGGGTGATAGGTAGTCATGACATTAGCTGTTCTTCAAGCCCAAGCTAACAGTAGTGCTGGTTCATGGAACTGGCTTTGTTTGTCATGTTAGCGGAAATTCTGTGTTATTACTGCCCTCTGTTCACAGGAGATTCACAGATCTTTAATTTTCAAAGAATACTCACCTGGGAGGGACAAGGATTCGGTTTTGTGATCACTGGAAGGGTGGAAACATCAGCAGCTCAGTACTCAGAACCACACTCAGCAGTCAAATAGAATAGAGTAGAATAGGGTATTTCAGTTAGAAGCAATGGATTTAAAAGCTCATATCATTGCAAAAGTGTTATGTTTGCTGAGCAGTTCGGGTCCCTGTTGAAGAAGCTGTACAATATTTGGCTACACAAAGAGTTAAGTACATTATAAAAAGAAAGACAAATTGATGGGTTTCTCCACAGTTCTGGCCCTTTCTATTCACTCACATCTATGCAAAGAGACTTAATGCTCAGTTCTTCACTCGTATTGATATTGCTATTAGTTTTTTAAGTGTAAATGAATACAGGGATCTTCCTAAGAGATGAAGAAGTTGTGGCTATAACCGTAGTAAAGTGAAAGAGTTATTCCTGGCTGGAATCTGAAACAACTTCTACTCTGCCTGCAAAATAGAAGAATGACTTTGGGGCTCTTTATCCACATATCCACATGCAATCCCACTCCTCTGCAGATAAGTGGTAAGGATGTGGACCCAAGCTCTTCTCCATTAATAAACATTGATGTAGTATCTGAAGTAGCTGGAAACAATTAGGAAATACTAGCACATGCAAGCCATTTTATTTTGCTGAATGCTACAGCAGAGATGTAAATCAACTCCACCTCCTTATTTCTGCTCAAAATTTGATAAATCCTTGACGTATAGGACTCTTCAGTGTTGTATTCTTTATGTGGTGGTAGGTATTAGTGCATTAATAGCACTACACTAGAACTGAATAATGCAGAAGTAATGTGAAGGCTTCTGTTCAGTTCCTTTATTTCCAAGTTGCTCATTCTGACAATATTCTTCTAACAACATAGACTATAGGGCAGGATTTTTAACAATAATAATGAATTTTTTAATGGAGCATACTTTCAGAATGGTTTGCCATGATGTTACTCTGACCATTTTCAACAGCTCTGATGATATTGTGCTGTAAAACTATGGTTACTAAAATGAGAGATCACACCCAAAGAATTTCTGATTAAAAATTAGTAATTATTTTAAAAAGATAATCTCATCCCTTTAGGAAAGGATAGACACTTAAGATGCTAATTTTCATTTATACCAATGACATTTCAGAAAATTTATAAAGAAGAAATTTGAAGAGATTCAAAGACATTATTCAGTATTCAAAGTCATTGACAGTTTTATCATTGAAATGTTTAGTGAATAAAAACATAAACCCAATTCTTGAATTTAAAAAAAAAAATATTTTTTCTATTTTGAATGTTTCTATATTTCCAGCTACCTACAGAGAATATATATGTTATAAAAAATTAATGGTTAAGAAGACTGCTCCTGAATCATCTCACACTCTCCAGATTAAGCAGAAGAGGAAATTGTATAAGAATTTCAACCCCTTGTGCAGACAAAAGACTTCAGGATATGTGTTGCGATCTTTGACTAAGCTTTTAGAGTTACTGTATAGTCTAACCAAGTTTCCAGAAATTCACCTGTCAGTACTTAGAGCTGCAGTATATGTTGACAACAGTAGCTCTTAAAATCACTCTCTCCTGCAGTTCAATTTCCTATGCTCCACTTTGCTGCCCTACATACTTTTTGTGTCTATGAACAAGTCCTTCCTCCCCCCTACCCCCACCCCCCGCCCCCATATAGATATGTAAGTATAGGATTTTTCCCCTGGACTTTATATGCAAACGCTTTGACTTTTTCTGTTATAATTATGTAACAACCTACTAAACTAAAACTAGGTATCCTCCTATGTTAACAAAAGCAACATGTTTAAAGATTAATGGTTGGTTTATAACAAAAAGGAATATTTTGCACTGAATATGACAGTCCACTAAAATTGGGCAGTTTATTACTAGTAATTTCTGTTGTTCTTTTTAATCCTTTAATTGTATCCTAGCTCCATTAGGAAGGAACTTTGGAAAATATTGTAATACAGAAGTGTCATATTCTGGCATATTTTAAAGCATTTTTATAGGATTGTGAACTTGCAAATGTAAGGTCAACACTTTCCCAGAGCTCACACGTGGTCCCACTTTAATTTTAGCACTACCAGTGAGATGCAGTTGTTGTTACCAGAGATCTCCCTGTGTAACTCTTACAACCAGAAAATACCAGTCTCCCAGCTGTTGTGAATCAGCATAGCTCTGATGAGGTCACAATTTTAAATATATGCAAGGAAGGACTAGGAACTTGTATTTGGCATTTATTTAGCATCATCTTTCTCAAATGAGAGGGCTTACAGCTTCAGTTGATTTTAGTGTGGCTAAGTTTGCGTGATTGATGTGATTGTACTCTGATAGAATACAGCTTTATGAAATTATTATGTTCAAGCATCCAGAATTAATTTGTGAATGGGTTTTGTAAAAACCCTCAGTGTTGGACTCTGTTCATAGTAAAGAAAAGGGAACCAGAGTGTTAATGTCAGTGGGAGGAGACTTAGGGCTCTACTCAGACCCACTCTAAACATATAATTGCCAGTCAATAAGCTTACAATTTTTAAAGTCCAACACCTCCTTGTAGGAAGTCTGCATTTTCTTATACTTCATCCATTATTGCAATGTGCATCAACTGCTCAGGAGTTTGAAGTTCAAACAGGAATAATAAAAATTTGTAAGGATACAAGCTTCTGATTAACATATTTCTATGTTAAGAAATATTGAGGAGTAAAGGTTATGGAAATGATTACAAATTTTGTCTGTCACAGGATATGTAGGTTTTCAAAGCTGGAGGAAAGGAAGGAAAGGTTTATAGGTTTACTGCTCTAAGCATGCGTGGTCAGGCAGAATTCTTCTGTTATACTTTGTAGTGGGATCCTGCCTTCTTGCTCATAGGCTTGATTCTCAAAGACTAACTACACAGTTTTCCTCATTAAGTGCTGTCCAAGCTTGTGAGAAAATAATTAATTCCTCACACTCCCTACAGTTAGCATGAGAAGAGAGGTCAAGGTTAGGACAGGAGTTCAGACTCTGTTCTTTTTATTCCTTACCTGTAACAGTTTTTCAGCCATAATGGGAGCTTCTACACAAAAAAAAGAAGTAATTTACTTCTACAAAGAGAGGGAGAAGACAGTGATGCAGTGACATGTCAGAAGAGGACAGCTGAGCACATACACTCCTCTACCCCAGGTTTCTGTGAGTGGTCAAACTTTTTCAATACTTGTAAGAGTAAAGGCACTAGGATTTAAGGTCACAGTTCTGGTTGTTAATATTAACCTCCCAAAAGAAGATTTTAGTGGCCTATTTCATCCGACTTTGTGAAAGAGATGAGAATTTATTAAGAGCTCTCTCTCTCTAAATTTCCCATTACTAAATTAAGCATGGAAATGTGGTTTTCTTTTTCCTCAGATACCATTTGTTTCCCAAAAGTAATTACAATATCAGCTTGATAAAGGCTGCTAGTAATTTTGTTAAGAAATTTTCTGAGAAAGAGCAGGGAAACTTAACAACCTAAGAGAATTGCCTGTGGAATGGAGTGGGCTCAGGAGACCCCCCCTTCTACCCATTAGGAATTCTAACCACTGTAATTAGCAGCAAATTTCCCTATCTCTGTATGTTAAACGGGGAATTCATCTTCAGTTTGTTTCTGCCTGGGGCAGGGAGAGACTGAAGGAAGGGAAATGTAGGCATGCGCCTGCCTGGGTAAAGCAGCATTAGCTGCAGTGGAAGGAAGCAAATCCACAAATTACACTGGCCTCTGATTTATAACATGTGCAACCCTGTCAAAGTCAAGAGTCTTACTTCGGTTATAATCCAGAGAAAATTGCAAGTACACAGGTAGATAGGAAACACCCAGGTAGAGAAATTATGGAGTTACAGATGAGGTTGTTTAAAAACTAATGAATAAAAGATGAACATTTCTGTTGTAGAGTAACTGTGCTGAGAAAACTAGTAACTTTCTGTGAGCTCTTTTACTGCCTATGCAGTATTGAACCTTATATGAGTAAATATTTTCTGTACCAGAAGAGTGAGAAATAGGGAAGAAGATTACTAGGTAACAACACTGATAAAGTTTTATATTGTCTGTCAGCCATCCTATGTGACTCTTGACCATTGACCAGCTTGCTGAACGGTAATCTTACAAGGAAAAGAGGGCTAAAAAAATAAAAGACAAATACATTGGTATAATGAATAACAAAGCTACATACTAATAAATAAAAAATAACAAGTTGCCTTGCTTTATGCATTATATTTCATTATTTGTTTATCTATCAACTTTATGAATGTTCATACAGTTGCTGGTTTAGATGCTACCTTTCAGCATCCCCCACAAATAGCACTTAGGTAAATGGTCACTAATCTGTGCTCACAACACTCCTAAAGTGTGTACAAAAGCCAATAGAAAGACTTCCTAATGTTCTCCTCGGTTTCTCAAAGTATTTTATATAATTATTTCCAGTGGATTAAGAAGGTGGATGACAAAGTTAATTGTTTTGTTTCATAAACAATTTTTTGTTTTAAATATTTACGTGAACTGATGACACAATATGACATATATTGTAAACTGGACTTGGCTCTGAATTTTATAGTTTTCTTCTGCTTCTCTGGTTGTCATAAACTGATTGTGAGCTCTGAGTCGTTCTTTAAGCAAAAAGAACCAGTGATAAACTTTGTAGTTTAGACTTTTTTCTACTTTTTTAGTTCAGTCACTACTAAAGATAAAAACTGAGCTAAATTGCATTTTGAATTTTCCAAAAATATTATTCATTTCAAACTTACACTCTTTCCTCCCTGATGCTAACAAGAATGACAGAATAGGGAATGAAAAGTGACCGCTGAATTGCAGAACAAACTGTCATATATACCACTTAGAGTACCATATTTTTAAAATCTGGGACAAATAAAAGAAGACGACTTAAGGTTTGGCTTTGCACTTGCACATTAAAAAAAAAACAAACCAAAAAAAAACCCATTTAATTACTTTGGCGTTAAAAGCTTTGCTAATACCAAACTAATCTGCATATTTTTTGTTGTTCACCTGAGGTGATTTTGTTCTATTTTAAAACACTTATCTAAAAAGACCTTGACTGTCTTTAGAGAAAAGAACAGATTAGAAAAACATAATCAGCCCTTTTTTTTTGGATTCAAAAAAGGAAAACTAAACTATCTGATCTTCAGTAACGTGTTCCTTGGATGTCAGTTTCCCAGATAACCTTTTTTTTTTTCCTATTATTTATGCTGCTTATACATTTTAAAACTAATCTTCAGTCCAGCCATCAAGCCATAGCTAAAGCCCAGGGATAAGCAAGTGTTAATTCAGAGTAACAAAATAACTGTTGTGAAAAAAACAGCTGAAAAATACAGTGCTTTGAAAAATAACATTATGATAAATAAATTATATTATACACTGAGATTTAAATTTTTTTTTTACCATCTTGACATTATGATAGCTATTCTTCCAGTGCAAGTATTATCACAAACACTACATTTCTGACTGAGGTGTATTTGATTTATCAGTGGAAAAGGCTGAGTACATAGTGAGGCTGGATGGAGTTTGCTGCATGGGATTTTTATCTTTGCGTTGTCTTCTTAGGAAGTAATGGCAATCTGACTGCTTTGGAGGAAGGTAGACCTCATCGTCAGTGCACTTTTTGTGCTGTTAATAGATTACGTTAATTACATGCCTCGGAGGCTTCTTTTGGTCACCTCTAGAAGTCAGAGAGCAATTTCTTTTCCCTTATTGTATGACAAATGGTAGAGGGAAGAATGAAACAGGGAAGAGGTGAAGAGCTGAAACATCAGAGATGCACTTGGAGCTGGAGACAACATGCATTGCTGCTAAAAATTCTCTATTTTTGTTAGACAGTGTTACACTTAATGATGACAAATGATATTTATCTGCTTTGAATTGAGTATAATGGTATATATCCTCTGCTTATGTTAGCCGCTTTCTTCCCTGTACACAAATACCAGAGAATTCTAAAGCCACTGCAGTATATGCGAGATCCTCCCACAAGAGACTGGACCTCCTCCAGCTGGGAGAGACAGGGCCTACCTGTCACAGGAGGATCCAGTTGTGGGAGTGTTCAGGGATGTCCTGAGAGAAAGTGATAGCAATGATGGGCCAAATATTCGCCCTTGAAAAGCTAAAGAAGCTAAAAGCATTGACAGTACAGCATGGATGTTCAGTTTCTTATAAAACATCAGTGCAATATATTTGTCATGACACAGAGGGAAGGTCAAGAAAAGGGTCTGTGTGACAGATGGTGCAGAAAAATCTGGAGTGTACTTTTCAACTTCATGACTTCTTGGTATTGGCAGCAGAGAAACGTCTCAGGAGATTGTTAGTGGGGAGGAACAATCATGTTCAGGGAAGAAATATCTTCTGTTTCTCTGAAAGAAACTGACATAACTGCTAGGTCATTATGCCCTGCTAAATCCTTTGGCAAAGGATATCTTTTTCCTATAGAATTTAAAACAAGTACATAAGAATACGACATTTGTATGTTTGCACACACACATCTAGAATTATTTATTTGATATAAATAAACATGGCTATCATAAAATCATTAAATACAGAGAGTTTAGACTACACGTAGAATCATCCCATAATGTTTGCATGCCTATATATGAATAATATTTAGCACTATCTGGTCTTGAGTATTTCATAATGATTTCGCATTTTTAATAACTGCATCCATTATTTACCAAAAAAAGTGGAATTGACAAAAGCATGACAACTGAACTTTGGTGATGCAGTTAATTGCTGCTAGACCTTGTACCTTAAACTTCATCCCAATTAATTTTGGCTTGGGTTTCTAGGTAGTCATCATCATCCAGCTGTAAATACATACAAATATCTTCGATTTGATTGTTGGAAGAAGATCCAAATAAACAATAACTCAATGATTTTGAATGCTAAGCCATGTATGATTAAACTTCTCTCTATTTTTTCTCAGGAAAAAATGCATTCTAGAATTTTTCTATCAGGGTTTTGGTTTATAGTCTCCTCTGATATTTTAAGTGATCTTAGAATATTGAAAAAAAATAGTGACAATACTGAAATAGATTTCTTTTTTCTTTTTTTTTTTTCCCCTCCCTTCTTTTCCTCTGCTTGGTTATAGTTCTTCATAGACTCTTGTGTTACAGATTTCAATTTTTAAATGCTGGTGGAGCATGGATGCAGACTGCCAACATTAGTTAGCTCATTACTAGAGTGTGTTGTCTGTAGATCAGCTTGAGCATAAATATTATATATCTAAACTCCCATACTATCTGTTTTTCCACACGAATGGCTTTATTTTCACCACAGAAAGAACTGTAATGAGGCCATTAAGTGACACAGAACATATTCCTGTTTAGTCAAAAGGAAGCATACAACTTTCTGCGCTACCTTTGTGTATTTTATTCTGAATGTACACAAATCTGAGAAGTTGAGATAAAAATATTCAAGGAGACCATAGCTTTTCCTTTTTCTCTGATTTTCTTATAATATTTTAAACAAAATTCCCCTGTGCCACCTTACAAAAATCATTAATTTCTCTGTAGAATACTTGTGGCACCTTTGCTTCTCTCTCCAGGACAAACACTCATGGAAGCTAATTGTTCATAGACACATTAAAGTCAAGGAGATACAACTGTTTATCCCAGATGGGTATCAGACTTCTTGTATCTATTTTGTTCGTAGCACTGTTGTCATTGAAAACATTGTTTGCCATGGGTATTTCTGAGTGGTGACTGAGCATCTGTTACATGGAGCTGGTTGACAAAGAGATTTTGCCTGGACAACTAGAAGCTTTCAGATCTGGCTTGCTTTGCTTTCCTACTCTAAGCATGTAAATCCCCATTGAAATAGAACTTACTTTTCTATATATTCTTTGTGTCGGGCTTCTATTGATCTAGATGTACCTAACGCTCCTATAGGTAAAACCAGCAAAAACCCCTACAAAAATCATAACTAGACATAGATATAGATATTCTGATGTGAAAAGCTTTAATTCTGAGAGAATGACTATATTTCCCAGTTGAAATTTATTTCTAAGCTCTGAAGAGCTTAGTATCAAAGCAATCAAACCAACCAGGCTACACTGCTTCCTCATATGTTCAAGAAATAAATCCTTAGTGTGCCAAATGTGTATCTTCAGGGCAGCACTATGAGGGAAAAAAATTTATTCCAACATGTTAAAAAATATTTGTCTAAAGTACTTGGCCTCTTCCACAGCAGGTAGAAAATCATGAAACATTTAAATCCAACTATCTTAATACCAATTTATTAAAGCAGTTATATCTTCAGACATACCAAAGGGAAAATTAAATCAACTACCTTTATAAAATGTATTAAACTAATTTATTTTACTGCACCTCAGCAGGAGGAAAAAAATAAAATGAGGACAAGCCTGCCACAAGTAAGGAATGAAAAACACGCCACAGCAGGAAAGAAAAGAAACAGAAGGAGAAAAAAAATAAAACCTAAGATTGAAGGCAGTTCATCATAAAGAGTACCATGTGCAACATGACAGCTGTGGTCAAAATAGTTGCACCTTTGTAACTGCATGCTGGTGTTCATTCAGATATGACAATCTCATCTCATTATTAGCATTGTCTTACAAATGTTCTCTTTGTGTACATTAAAAGAAGCTAAAAAGGTGGCCCACTAAGACAGCTTACAGAAGTTAAAAATAATTAAAAACCCCCATACCAAATGTCACCTTAACACTTGTTCAGTGTAACACTGTTGATTTCCATGAAGCTGTAAGACAGGGAAAATGGAGCCATATTGGAAACACCATCCTCCAGGACTCTGAGGTTGATATTGGCTCTCTTTGGGTCATATCCCAGCTGTTTTCAGAAAGGGATTTGCCTTCCTGTACTGCCAGTTTGAGCCTCTGAAATATCTGCTAGAGCACTCCCAAAGGGTCTGGTGGCTGAGTGTCCATTCAGCAGAGAGTACTGGTGTATACACACAGCAGCCCATCAGTTTTTGTTTCTGGAAAATCTTTCTCTTTGAGAGATAAGAAAGAAAGGGAATGGCAGATCCACACAACTATTAACAGGATGTTCTTTAATATGTTGAAAATGTGTGTGAATATATGTCTGTAAACAGAGGTCTTCTCTAAATGCACTAAACAAGATATAGAAAGGTTAAACATGTATTTCACTGATTTTTTTTCTGTAAACCTACTAATTTCATCCATTTCCAGTTACTTCAGATTTCTCTGTTGTGCCTAGAAGTACGTATTTACTGATTTACTAACTTCATTAAAGCAATTCTTGCTAAAATGTCATCAGCTGTTGCAGGTTAATGTAACATTAAAGTTGTGACATGGACAATATGCGTGGACATGTACCATGCAGCCATGGAGGTACATATTCCCATTCCACAGGAAGACAACTGGCAGAGGATGCTGGCAATTTTATGGTAGTATCACTGGTGAAGAGTGAGCATCTGGATAGGAGTGGTGACATTGATGCAGACTGCTGGTAGCACATTTAGTCTTGTTTGGGGAAGAAGAAAACTAACATGAAAACCCTGGGGAATTGGGAGGAGTAAGCCTGGCTGGAAGCTTCACTGAGAAGGCCTTTTTTAACATTATTTGGGCCATATGGCTGACATGATAGAGTCAAGCCACAAGAGCAAGTTATGTTTGAGTGAGCATCCTTTGGTGTCCAGGTAAGAGCGTTCGGGGTTTTGTGTTGTAGTGGTTTTAAACGTGGAATGACCAAATGACCAAATGTGGAATGACACTTTCATGTCATCTAGTGTTACGATTA
The DNA here is from genome assembly GCA_031468815.1 of Morus bassanus. Classification (NCBI taxonomy): domain Eukaryota; kingdom Metazoa; phylum Chordata; class Aves; order Suliformes; family Sulidae; genus Morus; species Morus bassanus. The sequence continues at coordinate 112,698,118 of CM062568.1, forward strand.
CCTGTGAATAGCTACAAATACTCTACCTTTTCTATCTCTGATAACTTTCCCTCTGTCCTAGAACCCAACATGGGACCTGGTCCAGCTTTCCAAACTCCTCTTGTCTTCCAGACTGTTCAAACACCGCTTTCATTGCTATCAGTCCAGTACACTGAAATGGTTAAATTTGAAGGAGTTTTGTGGCCAGCAAAGAAAAGTTCACCAATTGTCAATATAGAATTTAAGTGAGGGGTCTATGTCATCTTAATTCTAAAATACTAACCTTAGAAATGTCGGTTTGCTGTAAGTGCAGAAAGAGGGAGCTGATAATAAAGCCTCAAGACTACCTAAGGGAGGTGCAATGATAAAACTGTATGAAATCCATTCTGTTCCAAAATAAGTTCTGCCAAAATTAAGATATTTTTAAAGATGGCTGAATTCTTTTTTACCTGATAAGTAATTTTGTATTGGCTGTGGGCTTTGCATCAAGTGGCCATAATATTTTTTGTGCACCTCTGGAAGCTATCTTATGGCAAAATGGTAAAAGAGCAACACTAAACCCTCCTATTGGAAGGTCAACACCCATGGGGAATGGTCAAAGTTGCAGATTGCTATTAACTAATTTCTAAAGAATTCTTCTCTCAAACAGCTGTTGTTCTTCTAAAAGAAGCCAATATAAATTACCTCCATATGACAGAATACTTGTAGTCACATGCAGTCCTACTGGCTTCAGAAGATTTCCATGCAGACATAAAGATTTTGGAATTACACCTAAATGCTACCAGGAAAAAAATAAATACACAAACAAATAAACAAATAAATAAATAAGCCCTTTTTTCTTATTCTGACAAATACTCTCTAACATTTTTCAAGAAAGGAGTTCCCTGTTAAGAGATTGAGGATGCATGTAACAAACAATTAACTGAGGATAATATCTGGTCATTTGGAGAAGAGGTGTGACTAAAAAGGAATCTGTTGGCTGTTTTACTTGGGTTCAGTGTTGAAAAAAAGAAATTAAAATTATTTGTGATGGAAAAGATGTAAAAGGAGAGACTATTGGTCTTCCTACCCGAAAAAGGTATTTTTAATTTCCATTGTATTTCAGAGTTTGCAGATTACAATATTTGTGTCTTCCCAAGGAATCCTCAGTGGTACTTAAGGAAGTAAAAATGCTCGGAAGCCATTTTAGGATTAAAGTGAAAGAAAAGGAAACCAAAAAAGGTCCTTTGCAAAAAGGAGGCAGAGTGTTACAATTAATGAAACATTCTCAAATAAGAAAAAATATTAATGGCCAAACCACAGGTATTAGTTTTAGGGCCACTATCATTTCTTATAAATGACTCATAAGATGGGATGAAGAGCAGAATATAAATCTGTTTGTGTCATAAAATGAATTTAAGATCAAACAATCCAAATAACATTGACATAATTCAATAGGATTTGTACAGATTAGAGAGTAAGTGTATAAGGGGGAGAGAGACAAAAAAAAATTTGCTGAACAATGGAAATGCAATACATGACATTGATGTAGTTTATCACTTCAGGTCCAAATAGCATAGCTTATAAAGTGGTGTCATAGTCCCACATATAATCTATTTTTCTAATAAAATTTATATATCTTTATAGCCCCTTAAGCTTGCAAAACTCAACTACATAAAGAACAGTTTGTGTCTCTAATGTAGTTACTCCATAATTCAATGGTTTTAGATAGTTAGAAGGTGGAATTTATGAAATGCATTGTGCTGGGAGAATTACAGCAACCTATCCCATGTCATTCTTAATGTGTGCAAACAGTAGTCTGTTCCCCAAAGGCTGTCACCCATTAATGTTCTGCTGCAGAGAGGGATAAAAAATTAAACAGTCTCACAGGTCGAGCCTGATATAAGCCCAGTCATCTATAATGAGGGACATGTAAGTTATGCTGGGGAGGACCAGTGATTTTTGGTTTTGAGGAGCTGGAAAGCAGACCTGTTCCTTCTTTCCCTTTATGTAGATGTTATTAAAGTCTTCAGAAAGCATCTGCTGGCATTTGTTGATCAGGAGATGAGGAAGAACTTCTTTAAACATGGTGAAAATCTTCCTTGTTTCCCTTTTCAAGGAAGCCCTCTCCGTTAAGCATGACTTTGGCAGAAGGACTGCTATTTGGTCCCCTTGCTCTGTGTTCATGGCAGACCATTTTGCAATCATGGTGGAAAAGTTATTCATGCTATTGCACAGAATACTTAGGAACTTTGTGGTCTTCATCTTGTATTTTTTTAAACTAGAGCAATTCTGGGTTATAATAATTGCATGTTGCATGTCAGAAAGTGCTTTGAAGTCATTTAAAAGCAGGACATGGTAAGGACCTGGCTCTACAAATACTTCCAAAATCAGTGTTCACTGTGTGAAGTTAAGTGTATGCATACATTTTACCAGGATAAAAACACTGACGAGAAATTAGAAGTTAAATCTGACTTGGAAACATCCATCTTGTCTCTTCTTGTTATTGTTTAACAAACTTGGCTAGGGATTTTTTTTTTTTCATGTTGGCCTTCTTTCTTGGACTTCCAAAGGCAAGAGAGTGCACATGCTTTCAAGAAATTCCTTTTACTAAAGTTTGTGAACTTTTTTTCTTTCTCCCACCTCACCTCATTTTGTTTCTCCTGTGATTTTCTCACTTGGTCTTCCTTAGATCACTGGTGTGACTGCAAGGGTGGAAGAGCTGAGGATGCATAGGCTAAACTAATATGGAGCCTGTTGTATACTTAAAATATTTGATTTACAGGCTTTCCTGAATCCATGAAAAGCCTGTAAATAGGGATTATTGGATGATAACAAACTAGCTATTGTCTTGATGATAGGGAATTAATGTATGTGCTATTTTTCCTAAGGTATGCAGATATATTTTTAAAAGATGGATTAAATCTGAGTCAGTCACTGTGGAAAACATGATTCAGTGGATAAAAGCTCAGTTCTCTTTGGCTCTAAATGCAGGTGTAGTAAGACTTCAAAGAAAGAAGTTATGTGAGGTATCTCATGTGAACACTTAGACTGTTCTGAAATTCTGTCTTTCTAATACAGAGCAAGAAGCAAGCAGGCAATGTGGTACCTGCAATTATCTTAGAGAGGTCTCTGTGTAGAAGGAGCTGTGAGTATATCTTGAGACTATGTGCCAATTTATAGAGTTCATAGCACTCCCATTCCCTTTGTGCTTTCTGGGTATTTCTACATTGCCAAGTTGCCTACATGACCTGATACAAAGTCGTCTGAGCCCTACTTACTCCTTTGACATTTTGATAGTGGGTTATGATATTCCACTTTTGTTTCCTTGCTATTCATTTACTTTCTATTCTGTGAGTGAGCATTTGATGCTTGTAGCCCCTCCTGCCCTCACTTCTCTACTGATGCTCTTCAGGTCAGTCTTTCTTGAGCAAGGGAGAGTCCATAGTACTCCCTTAAAGCTGCTGCAGGAGAAGGGTTGAAGCCTCTAGATCTGTTGAAAATCTGTTTGCTCAGTGCCTACAGGCTGTGTATGTGGCAGCCAAACAGCTCACTAGCTGCAAGAGGATGAGAAAGAAACATGGGGTCATGCTGAATGTTTTGGGCTTTTGCTGGGGGCTATGGTAAATGTCTGCACTCATAGTTTTATGATTCACTGTTTCTAGTCTTTTTTTTTTTTTTTTTTTTTTTTTTTTTTTTTTGACTGGAAGGGAGAAGCAAGGCATATTGTGTGAAGGAGCTAGAGCCCTGAGACCAAGATAAGGACCATGGATACACCAGGCAACAGAATTGCTGCCTGTCATTGTGCCTTGAGAATTAACCCAAAATGAGAACCAAATAAAACATCTAGTATCAGGAGGAATACAGATCTATCAGAGTTGTATATGAAGGGTAGGGAAATACATGTTCATTCGTTACTTTGCACTGATACTGACATCACACGATACTTGTTCTTCTCTTACAAGCCTATACAAAAAGTACAGTGATCATGTTTCACATTTAAATGGTATTTGAGTGAAAGAATAATTTATCAATGCTATCGATCTGTTAATGCAAGATAAAAGCCAAAATGTTCAAGAATGTGATCACATATACTCTTGAAATGTAATGAAAATATCAGTTTTAATCTCATTTTAGCAGCTATCTAAAGCATCTCTGCATATTGCTTCAGAAAGCATGCAGTATAAATATGGGTATGTGCTGGAGTTTTATTAGACTGTATTTTCATATGTAGTCGTGAAAAGAGAGGTCAAGATGAATCAGATTTACTATGGTGCCATGTGATGCTCTACCATGAGTCTCATAAAACCCTGAAGCAGTTTTTATGTTGTTCAGGTTTTTACTGAAGATTAGAAGGAGACAGGAGGATTCATCATTAACAGCAAAGCGATGAGAGGTTTCTCGTTCGTGTTTGTTTTTCTTACTGAGATAGATGTTGCACAGGCTTCTCCCCTTATGTAACTCAGTTGTTGTACTTGATCTACAAAATGAATTAGGTCCATTCCATCTAAGTGGAAAAAATACATGGATTAATTTAAATCTCATAACAATATGCTTTACAAATAACCAGAAGCAAGAAAAGCAATTAATACTTTTTTAGGTTAGACGTAAATCACAAGATTTATAACAAAGTTCCTAATCTGTTGTAAATTTACTGTGAGATTACATCTTTACTCATTCATGAAAAGTAGCATTCCAAACATCGTTTTGCCTGAGAAGTATCCAAGTTGTATGCATTTTAGAGGAAAACCCTCTTTGTCTAGTTTGAGGATGGCAAAGAGTCCTCAAGACATAATCTCAAAACACAGCAAGTATCACTACACTGCATGCTTTTTCTGGAAAGCAGCAGCAGATGAATGCTCAGCTGACAGAAGGGCCCATGGAGATAGGCTGGTAAACATCTACTTGTGATGGCCCTAACTGTGCCTTACCTGCAGCAAACTAAAGGCTATTTTCTAGGGGCTGGAGCCATGCTTGCTTCATTGGCTGAAAATTCTTCAGTGTTCTAAAATATTTGAGAACCAGATTCTCAGTAAGAACAGGCTCACTCGAACCATATTAAATGTCAGGTTTTGCTTGCAGGACTTCTAGAATGAAAATTATTGATCTTCCCAGATCCACTTTTTTTGTTTGTTTCTGTGTAATAGCACAACTACATAAGGGGGTAAATTTGTTTTAAAACTTAGCTGACAAGTGTAATGAAAAATTAATTATTTGGGAAAACTGCTTTAAATGGAGTAGACTTAGGTAACCAGCTTAAGTTGGAGGCTGGACAGCACCCTTTGAAACTTGTTGGGAATGTGAAATCAAGTCTTGATGAGAACGAAGATCTGATCTGAGAAAAGCTATGCTTTACATAGTGTATCCAACTGAAAGTCTCCTCTTCTGATGAAAAAATTTTTAAAAGGAATCAAAATCCATAATGCTTATAGTTTTGAAATGTGTCTGAGCTTGTTCATCATGCTGGGGAAAACTGGAAAACTAATAGTGCTTTTGGGGGAGTATTATATATTATTGGAGGGTAATATTGTATTACTGTACATTTTAGACACTGCAGTCAATAACCAGAACAGTATTTTTCAGGATTCTGCACAAACACAGAATCAAAAGGTATCGTGTATCCTTAGCAGGGTTGAAAGAAAAAGTAAGACAATAAATAAGGGAAGTAATCAAAGAGGGAACTAAGGAAAACAATGGAATAATATTAGTCAAGTTGATAGGCAGTTATATCAGTGGCCAGACTGTTTTTATGGCAAAAGAGAGTTATAAGGGAGAATTTTAATTAAGTAATCAAGAAGTTTATGGGAAGCTCCTCCCACAGACAATGAAAGAGACCCTGAAAGTGAACAGCAAAAATTATTTCCTTAATCTTTTTTTGGTTCCTTTTTCTTTCCTTCTTATTTTACAGTTTCAGTTAATCTGCAGAATATGCAACTCGACCCACCGGCTACAGCAGGCTATATGTTAACCCAGACATCTCGTACCTGCATTTGGCATGGCCTGTGGAGGTTTTTTGCATCATGTTAAAAACACAATTCAAAAAGCAAAAACGTCTTTCTTGTTTTTCTAGCACCATTGTATAATACCACAATGGTTTGACCCTCATCTGTGTCTGCTCTGGAAAGCAATTGATAAAGATGACTGAGGGAACAATTTTTCCTGCCAGTGCTAACACTCCCTGGAATGATAAGCTCTGGCTAGTGGACTAAGTCGGTAACTTCAATGGAATTGCTGTTACGTTACCGTAGAGAACAATCCTGCACTGGAAAATGAGGGAGTTAATGATCTAGTAAGTATTTTCCATCTGTAAATTCTTGCATATTAAGTACCCTTTCCAAGCTTTTCCTTCCAAGCTAAGTTGAAAGTCTTGGTGTCCCTAAAAGAAACTGCAGCAAACCTTGTTTTCCTGAAGGTGAAAGGCTCTTTCTTGCATGGAGTAAATCTCAACTGCAGTTTTTGTTGGGAGGGATTTTTCTGAGGAGAGAAAGCTGTTACACGCTGCTTGGTATGGCAGCTGGATGTATGGGAGGAAGGGAATTGGCAACACTGATTCGAGCCCTGCAGGAAAAAATTTTCCCTTTTCCAGGATATAAACATTTATAGCAGGTTTTGTGTCATCTGGGATTCAGTTTCTTTTCTAAATCAAGTGAACTGTTTTGCAACAGTTCAGAGTCAGTTTAAAAGTATTCTCTCAGGTCAATTTTGGTCCCGATTGCAAAATTCTAACAAGTGTTTCTATTAGTCTTTCCTGTTTCTGAGGATATTTTCTCTTCTCATTCTATCCTTTCGTGAGCTTTTTTTTCCCCCTCCCCTTTGCTGAAGTGCAAACACTGTTTGAGTAGTGACTTACAGCTAAAATCATAGAGAGAAAATGGAACTACTTTGAATTCAATTTAAAAAACGGGGTACATTTTCTCACCTCACTTTCACTAGTTCCATTCAAATGATAACAGAGGACCCAGTAAAAAATAGCTCCAAGGTGTAAATCTGCAGAGGACACCTAAGGAATCCATAGTAGGACCCTTCCATGGCCCTGTCACTTTCTTAAATATATTTTGCAGCTGCAAAGGGAGTTCATTTTATTGCTTTTCCCAAGGCTGGAAGATAGCTGAGGTCATTGGTGCTGTTGTATTGCTTCTAATATATTTTGTTTAGCTGCTTTCTCATGAGTGTGTACCAGAAAACATATTGTGCTTGTATAAAGTAAATTGAGTATGCAAATATTCCAGTCAGAAGTGTTTAAAAATGCTTTTGGGAACAATATTTAGTAACATAAATAAACAAAAAAAAAAATGGTAAATCTAGTCCAGTCCATTTATTGACAAGTGTAGTTAGTCTTTCACATTTCTGTGCAGAGAGTAAATAACTGTCAACATAACAGTCTTTTGAGATATGCTGGCTGGCAAATATTATCCTGGTTGTAAAAATGAAAGAAACAGATGCAAAAACATAAGTCAGACACAGAACCATTAAGAGGGTAAAACTATCTTTCTGCTTCACACTAAAGGCTACCTCCTGCATATGTGTGTGTGTATGTATATATGTGTGTGTACATATATATAAGCACAAGAAGATGTGTATGCTTTTTTTCCCAGAGGAAAATGGTGCATTCTTCCTGTTCTCCTTGGTAAATCTGGATGTGAGAGAAGATCCTGACAATTAGATACTCTCAGCAGCTGTGGAGCCTCTGGCTATTGGAGACAGGTTTAACCCCTGACTTAACCTGCAGCTGTGCAGGGCTAATCCACTTTATTTAAGACTGTTGAACTGGCTTCTTGTTTTTCCTACTAGCACTCTTTCCTTGGTGCATGAAGCATGAGCCCATGTAAAGTCCCATTGAATTTTCTTCAAAGGTGTGGGTCAGGTTTTATTCCATGAGGAATTGCATATGAAGTTGGTTTTGGTGTGTAGTTAGAAAGTTTTTGTCTTTCCATACACCTCTAGGGTTCCAGCCCTGTTTAGTTTCCTCTTCCACTGCAGTCACTGCTTTTATTTCAAAACAACTGTGCAATCAGGTTTAACTGTTGGGTTTTGATTGGGGTTTTTTTCATATCTGGGAACAAAAAGGTCAAAACAGGGGCATAATTGTTAATGTACAGCTGAACAGAAGGCTATAGCCTGTAGGGGTTATGAACAGGGGACAAAGTAAAAACAAAATTGATGTGTAGTCATACAAGAATTTATGTCAATCTGGTTATAATCTGTTGTGTCAAAATGGTAAGTAAAATGTGGAACAGGAAGAAGAGCGCCTTGACATCATGACGGCTGTTGTGATGATTCACTCACCTGTTTATAGCATGCTCATGCAGTGCTAGGTACTTTCAGATGTTCAGGAAGATAGAGGTACCACCTGTTTCTCCAAGGGCAAAGGAAGACTAAGTTTAGGACTACAAGAAATTGAGCATTTTATAAATATCTTCTAGATGAATGGCAAATGAAGTCAGGCAGATGGTAATATGTTTGAAGGTTGTATCATAGAAGAAGGTACAGCAAGGTTGTGCAAGGAGCTAACAGGTTGATAGACCCTGGAGGGGTTAACACTGGTAACAGAAAATAAAAATGTAATGGAATAGACCAAACACAAGCTGTGAGGCAACCTCACATGGAAGGATTGGCATGGCTGTTAGACAGGCTGCCTGTTACAGAAAATTACCAATTAGCTGTGCTCTGTGATAACCCAGGGTTAATCCTGCACTTGCTCAGGATTTGTTATGGGGTAGAAATTGAATAGGTCCGGGAGGTCTAAAAGAAGCAATGGAGTGGCTGTGTGTTATCAAAGAGTGGAAGATGAGAGGGTTATAGAGTTGATGTCCTGCAGCAATGACTATACATGAACATTGGATAACTTTCTGTTTAATAAGCTTGGCATAATTCAGGTCTTGCTCTTAGTTTTTTAACCAGATCAGCTCATTCAATCATTCACACGTCACTTATGATGCACTATATATGCTGCTTGTTTGTGGCTTTCTGTGGATTTAGTTTGTGAGACGCTTTCCCATGTGTTTGCTGCTTCAGTTTTGATCACTCCTCTGATTTAAGATGAGACATAATTTAAATGGATCCTAAATAAATCTCTTGGATTAGAGTGCTTCTTATGCTAGAAGAACTCCAGTTCACATCCAGCCCTCAAAATCAGAATAACTCTTATCTAGACCCAAACACAGTGCTTAGTCTGAAAAACTTTCCAATTTATTGAGGTTCAGGTCCAAGTCCAAACAGATGTCTCAGGACTACCTCTGGTATAGACCTAGATCCAGAGTTAACCTCAAAACATTCAGGGATTCTTTCATCACCCAGATGTTTTGAATTAGTTCATTTTTGCTAGAAAAGCATCTTGGATTTTCAGTAAGAGAAGCTCCTTTTATTCCCTTCTGGGGCAATTATAATTTCATTAGACAGATTACTTAGGCAATACATTGTATTTCTGTTTCCCTTATGCCTAGTTTCTCTCTCTCCTTCCACTGTCCTGTGGACCTACATAAAGATAGTTGATTAATTGCTAGTAAGACAGGAAGCAAATCAGAATTTTCTTCTCCTGCTCAATTGCTCATTAGAAGACAAAATTCAAGAAACAGGGCCAAATCTAGAACTGATTTAGTTCAGAATTTTTCTTGTGCCAGTGGGACTCAGCTGATTTAGTTCAAAGTAGGCTCTGACCCACGATTTGTAAGGAATAGTGAAAAATTGCCACAGGAAGGAAAATACCATTTTTATTCTACTGGATTTTATTTTAGGACATAAATGGGGAAGTGAGTCTCATCAATAATGTAAATTCCAATTTGCTTTCACAAATGAAGTGGAGCTTGAATACTATGTTTTCTTTAGGACTTCATGTTCTTGAGAGCTACTAGACAAGGGAAACCCCTTCAAGTCAAGTGAAGTATGCATGTGTTTTAATAAGGGGACCTACTCTCTATTCATTGCTTACCCAGGGTAACTGCTGACTGGCTGTTTTAGATTAGAATCTGGTTGTGTCTCTTCACTTCCTATGAAAATTAAGTATGTTTAGTATATGCCTGAAATGATCCTCTGCAATATTTCAGGATGTTTGTTAATATCACAATACCAAGCAATTTTTTATAGCTTTAAATTTGTTTTTCATTCTTTCAGAAGTTTGCAGATACTTCTTTGCTTATCAATTTTTCCCTTTCTATTTACCTAGTCATCGACTTTTTACAGTTCCCCATATCTTTCTAAACAGGATTTTTTGCTGCCTTTTTCTTTTCTTTTTGTCCACATATCTCTGCAACTGATAACTGGGAATAATAGTCAGGTGTGTGCTCTTTCCATACTAAATTCTACCTGTTCCATACAAGAATTATAAAGTAATCAGAAGTTAAAACAGATCCATTTAAATATGAATTTTGTCTGCTGGGTACAGTTTGAGTTAGCTTCTGCGTCTGCACATACTGGTTTTCATTCATGTAAAGAAAGTTCATTTACTTAGCCAAAGCTATTTGTCTTCCTTATATACATATATATGTATATATATGTGCACATACATGCATATATCGGTGTATAATAGACATTAAGTCAAAGTGTTCTGTAAGCGTATGAAGCGCTTGACAAACACGTGATGTGCACAGGTTGCAGGCTCTGGTTTGAACCTCTGTGGCTGGTGGTGTGGGAGAGGACTCCATCCCCTACTGCCACACCAGCCTGGGAACATGATGCATGGCTTTCTGCTGCCCTCCTTTGTGTCCCAGTACTACTGCTTGGGACCCACAAGGTACAGGGGCTGCATATCCGAACTCCTGGCAATGCTAAAAGCCCATAGATAACCACTGAGTTATAAATTAGAGTAGGACTCCAGCTCCCTGGAAAACTAGGAACTCAGAGTTAGCGTTATTCCCTGCCCTCCCAAACTGTTCTTTTAGGGCTGTGCCTCTTATGGCTCTTATCTCGAAGAGCTGAAATAGTCCAGTAGACTTCAATAGTCAATAGGGGTTCATTCCAAAATGTCCGTCGCACAAGAGGAAGCACGAGCAACCCTAGGAGTCACTGGACATGGAGAATTTCAGAAAAACAGTCCAAGAACTTTTCATCTTGACTGGTTCCAAATGATCACAAAGACTTTGGTTGGTTATATTTGTGGGACTATTCCTAGAGTAACCTGAAGAATTGGCCCTCTGAATGATCTGTGTATGCATGCTTAAATTTTTTTTTTCTAAGTTCTCAGCTTCAAAAAGGACTTTTCTAAAGAAAGATAGTTAGAAAAAAATGTAAAATAACAATCTAAAATTGCAAACCAATGAAGAACAAACATGGAAAAAAATACTACACTGCCTCTCTGCTTGATCTCCTGCTCACTCCCCAAACTGACTGTATAATACAGTAAATAATTTGCAACTCTATGATGAATCTTCCCCATTTTATTGGCCCCAGTCTTGGCTGGCTCTGGTTTAATATAAAAGAGGTTATGTTTATGAGCAGGAGAGTTTGCAGGCAGACACTTACATGTGGAATTATTGTATTATCTTTTCAATAGAAAATAGCATTTAGAAGTCTTACTGCTTAAGGGACAGAGCGGGCAGCGACCCACAGCCGTGCTAGTAATCATATACTTGGGAGGTGGGGAGCGGTCTGTCAGCTGTATGTATTCGGCTTTTACTTCTGACTCTGTTCCTGGTGGTGAGGTTCCTGCAAAGTAAATGAGGCATACAGGTAAGTAGTATGGCTATTGTTCCTATCCAGAAGAGAAGTCTTAAGGAAAGCTATGAAAACTGACTGAAAATTTATTCCTGTCGTACAATCAGTGAGAAGACTGTTACTGTGATCTGATTGTACTACCAGTGACTATAGGAGTACTCAAATAAAACTTAATTTTATACAGCTAGAAACAGTAGGCAAATAATAACAGTCGCTGTTCCATGGCTTTCAATAGTAGTTGGACAAGCTAAAGTCTGACTAGTTGCTTGAATCTTTTGTGTGATTTACAGAAAGCATGGGCAGGATTCTTTACTTCCTTGCACGTTACACAGCGGGTTGCGTCTCTGTGGTTGAGGAGCACGACCAGCCCATCAGGAATCAACAAACCCTTTTTAGGTGGTGTTTCCACAAGGTCTGTTTTCAAGTTTGGCAGTTCTAAATAACCGCTGTGCAATAAAACTAGAGACAGAAGTGTTTCTTGGTTACAGCATTACCTTTTAAAGCTTGTTATAGTTAATGCAGTTTTTGAAGGTGTCCTTGGGCAGGATAGGGGGGGCACAGATTCGTGAGACTGGCTCTGATGGACTACTTCGAACCTGGCCCTTTGGCACGTTGCAATGAGATCCTTTAGATGCAGGAACTTTGCCTTAAATTACTTCTGTCCTTCTAAAGGAGATCTTGTAGATGGCTCTGCAAGGGTAAACCATCTTGGTCAGAACACGTGACGTGACACACAGGCCAAAATCTGAAAAGCAGGTCCAAGTCTGGAGCTGGTGTAATTCAGTATAGTTCTTGTGGCTGTAGGGCTTAACTGATTTAGTTCAGCTGTGTATAGTATATGTGTGGTGCAAGTGCATGAAGGCATTTGATCTAGTAATTATGAGTGATTGCTATCAGATTACAATATGTGGTACCATTTGACTTGTTTTAATTCATTAACATATCCTGTCTGACAGTGTAACCTAGCCAAGGAATTAGTAAGATAATGTCAAAAAAAAAGAGGAGAAAACAGTGTGGGTGATATATTACATTGTCTGCTTAGCAGCAGTAGAGAGGGATCACATGCAGGTAATTTGAGAAGCTCTGTGCTTTCCAGAGTTTCCCAATGCATGGGCTAACTAAAGAACAATGTAGGCAACTATGCAAAGACACTTCAGAGGGCTGCTGTCAAGAAGGAAAAGGTAGTGAACCCCTTTCATTGACTACCATGCTTTCCCCTCAGGGTCACACAAAGTAAGCACTCCTCTCTGTTTTTCTAAAAGGGTCTTTTATAAATTGAAGGGACCAAAAAGAAAGCTTCCTGTGATTTCCTGGTACTTTGCTACTAGAGCACGAGTCGCTGATAGTCTGTAAGTTCTGAAGAATTTCTTCCCCCTTGGTTGCTGTTTTGTAACACAGGGTATGTGGCCATTATATTTTAAAACTTTACCTTCCCTTTACAGGCTATGCTTTACATTGCTTTTCATACTATATATTTTCCTTCTTTTTCCATGCTTAATCATTTATACTCCTTAATTTGAATTATTCTTGTTACCTGCGAGTTGTCTTAAAATGAAGGAAGGTGAAGATAAGGCATTAGTAGCAATGGCAAAAATAAGGCCAGAAGCATGTTGGTTTTGTAATGAATAATGTAAAAAATTGTTTTAATGGAATTCTAAAGGTTATTGTGAAGCAAAATCAGAATGCTGCCTGGGCACAGGCATTTTATGTAAATATACAAAGGCATTTTATGTAAATATACAATTAGGATATGTAGAACACTGCTCAAGCATTATGACTGCAGAGGATATATATTTTTCAACTCTGAGATTAACTGAGATTAATAACCACAATATTGTTTGTATTAAATCTGTTTTATACCATTATTTCCAGTGGTCAGGCTGATTCACTCAGAGTGAAAAATTAAACACTTCATCTCTCTGTGTCTGAGTTGTTAAGTTTTGAAATTAGAACAATAATTTGGCATACCTGCTGCTTCTACCACTTTTGTTGCAGCCTACTGCTTTTGAAAGTAGATGTCCAGTCATTTAGCTGCAGTATCTGTCAGACATTCCTTTGGAAATTCCTGACAAATGCTGAATTCCATGTGCATAGGCTGACTCTGCTTTGCCTGTGCAGTGCATCTAAAACATACTAGACACGGAACTAATTGATGAAAACGTTGGCAGATGTTTGTCCAATCCTTTGTCTGCCTTGCCTATTTAAACTAGTTTTCCATGGCTGTCGCTTTTTATGTGTTTGTACAGCATCTACCACACTGGGGCCTTTAGACAGCACTGAAGTAAAGCTGCTAAACAGTAATACAGTGGAGGTTTTCCTCCCTAGGTGGAAAGCATACATTTCCAGGCATATCACTTGAGAGAAGCTTTGTGAATAAGAAGTACCTGAAAGAAAGTTGCAATAAAACACAGAAAATGGTTCTCCAGTTCTTTGATGATTGTAGTATAAATGCCACTGGTCCAGTATTTACTAGAAGTAATTATTTTTTCAGTTGCTATCTTCTTCCCTCTAAAAATATAGTACAGATCTGGACAGATCAGCCAACATCAAAGTTTTTCTGAATCTTAAGCATGATGTCTGGTTATAGATTATAGATACTAGCTGTATAGAAATGGTAGCTGGAACCTTTTCAGCCACCAACCTCATGCAAAATCCTGAACCTTTTGAATCCTTAGTGGATATTATATACTGTCATGCTATCCAGGTACTGAGTTTGACAGAGCTAATAATACTATTTATATGTATAATTATTGAAATTACCCATACTCTTTTAGTTTAATGGTGTTCAGTAAATTGGCATGCATAATTTATACATCATTGCTGTCAACCATCAATCCAAAAGTGAGACAGCAACATATAAACTCAATGACAGAATAAAGTGTTTATGAGTTTATTCAGGACAAGATCACCATAAACTATGACACTGGAAATTTTCATACCATTTTTTCAGTATTTGTGTGAAATAGGATACTGTCTATGGGATTTCATTTGTTGCATTACTATAAAACCTCTTCAATAAACAAATTGGGAGACAACAACTACAGTACTCTTCAAAAAGACCCTGGGGACAGGATTTATTCTGGAAGTCAGTGTTACAATTTTTGTTTCAATTTTTGCTGTGGCTTAATTTCAGCCTCTTATTGAAATGTCAGTCATTTAATAATGAAATGGAATACTAAAAATTTACAAATGGATATACCTTTGAGACTCAATCAAGAGATACACTAAGCAAACCAAATTCAATTATTATCATGCTAATTTAGAATAATAATTAAGGCTTTCCAACTATACATTTAAAAAAGAAGTGCTTAAAATAACCCTTGTCTTCACACATCTGAATATGCATTTATGTGCATGTATTGCCATAGCTTGAAATTACTTTAACATTCATGATATTAATCAAAATGGCAGGGTACATTACAGATGATTCAAATACCCCAATCTCATTACATGGGACTTGCTACACAGTGATATTGGTATTATGTTTTCATTTTTATTTTAAGAATGCAGTAAACAACTAATAATTCGAGATGTTCTAAATTTCTTTTGCAAGGTGCCAAATGCTGAAAGAAGTGATTAACATGAAATGAGAAAATCTATGAATAGAAGCAAAAGAGAAACTGCTGAGTTATTTTTGGCATTCTCTAATGAATAAATGGATTGTTTTCAATGTTCTGTCAATGAGTACAATGAGTTAAAATGCACTGTGAGTTGAAACATACTGCCTCACTTTCACTTGTTTTGAACAAAGTCTATTAGAATAAACAACAACCACAAATCTTTTAAAGAATTAAAAAAAAAAAGATGTAATGCTTATATTACCATAGATGCTAAAATTAATGTTTCTCATAGAAACCAAGGACCTAATTGTACCTACTCAGTTAAACAGATTTTCATTAAAAATACATTTTGATCTTATATGTGAATTTCTATGACTGAACACTAGGTCATAGCTAGTGGCTAATTGTCAAGTTAAACATTAGTAGAACTTTTTCATGACTTTGAAATAGCTCTTTGGCTACAAGTTATGCCAGCAAAATAGCTTTCCTTTGATGACTGTTGATTTAAATCATTGAGAGATCACCCAGAATGGCTATTAACCTGAGGAAGGACATTCAAAGGATGTCTAAAAAGTAAAGACATCAGTCCTAATGTGAAAGCAATCATGGTACAAATGCATTTAGGATCAAGGTTGTGATGGCACATCCAGTAAGTATGGTGAGTATAATGCTTACCTACTAAGTAATCCAGACAAAGCATTGCATTTCATGTCAGTGCCAGCATCCTGCTTTGAACAGGAGTTTGGACTACAAGACTTTCTGAAGTCCCTTCCACTCTGAGTTATCCTGTGATCCTAACACTGGAAAGTATAAATGCAGTTCATGGGTTATAAGTGGCAACAGCTAATGACTAGCACATTCTGAATGTTTTTCAGAAGCTTACTAGGTCTAGTTTCTTAAGTCTTGCCATTCTTACTGATATCATGCTCAGTCGGTACTGAAAAAAAATACAGACATAAAATGTGACAGAAATTAAAGAGAAGAGTATAACTTGGATCTTTATACATAGTCCTGAGTAAACTTTGTCATGTCCTCTAATTAAAAATTCCCAGTACAGTACTGTACATGCTTTCTCTTGAGTTTCATCCCATCTAACTTAAAAACTCAAGAATGTAGCTGTCTATACATGAACTAACCATCCTCTGCTGCTTTTATAGTCAGTAGAGGGGAACAGTCAGTTTCATTGCATGAAGTATCTGGCCACCTGCTGATGTAGTTCCTCCTCTCCTCGAACAGGCACTCCAGATGTGTCTGTTTCTCTCCACCAAATATAAAGCAGGTTTAGATGACCATCTCAGATGTTGACACCCACAATATTGACCCTGTGGACCCCCCTCAGCCTGGAACACCAGGCACAAAATGTCATGCACACAGCCACGACGCCTCTGGGAAAAGAAACCAGTGATGTCAAAAGGATGTTTTCGCAGCAAAGTTTGTGTCCCTTTGTTGTGTCTCTAAGGTATTTCATATAGTTTGTGTGAGTGACAGGAAAAGGGACAGATTTGTGTGCTAATTAGCTACTAGTAAGAGAAAGGCCATAGTTTTATTGGAATCCTGTTGAAAATTATATTTAAAGTTACTACAGTGTCCAGCTATGTAATTTATAAGTAAAAGTCTGCAACATAGGCCATGTGATGTAGTTGCTGTCAAATCTAAGATGTCAACAAGATTCTACATGAGATGACCTTTCAGATGAACCCATTACAAAAATAGGATTTAGCGTGTGCCTGGTGTCAGCAGAAAAAAGCATAAGGACAAAGCATAAACTCTGTGACATTTATCTGTTGTATCTAAAGACATACTTAAAAGACTTTTAAGAGTAACATGAACAGGTCATAAAACCTTGTTCAAACATGCTAAAATGAGGAAGACTGTTGGTCAGATAGCACTTCAAGAAAGATGGTGTCAGGGTGCAGTGCAGTGCCCTCCCTTCTCAACCAGCCCTGTCATATAGCCCCCAGCGAGCTGAGCTGGGATGGGACGTGAATGATGACCACGGTCAGCCACAGCCTGGCCATCCCTAGGCACTGCTGCAGGCCCTGGACCTCTCTAGGAAGGCAGCCACTGGGATGGGATGGGGATGAAGTTGGGGTTGGGGTGGGTGGTGTCTGGTTTATCAGGACCCAGTGCTGGGCAGGGTGCCAGCCATGGAGTTTCCTGTATTCCAGTTTTTGCCTGTTGCTTCTCGTCCTGTCACTGGGCACCACTGACAGGAGCCTGGCTCCCTCTTCTTTACTCCTCCCATCAAGTATTTGTACACATGGATCAGATTTCCTGAGCCTTCTCTGCTCCAGCCTGGACAGTCCCAGCTCCCTTAGCCTCTCCTCATAGGACAGACGCTCCAGTCCTTTAATCATCTTTCCGACCCTTCCCTGGACTCACTCCAGTATGACCCTGTCTCGTGCTGGGGAGCCCAGCACTGGAGCAGCACTCCAGGTGTAGTCTCAGCATTATAGTATAAGCCACATGTAGTGAAGTCTCCATTCAATGATTTCACCTGAGAAAGGAAGCTGCATGGAGGGATAAACAGACATTTTCTCCAAACAAGCCTGTTTTAGAGAGAGTAGCTCTACTATTTGGAAATTCTCTGGCATATGTAAGACTGCCTGACCGCGTCAGCTCTTTTAAGCAAGAAAATACACAACAGGAAACATGCAGAACATGCAGGTGCAGTTATTCACCAAACAAGAGTAGGAGAGATCAGATTTTTAAGTTGTATTTCTAATATTTTTCAGAGCTTAATTGCTTCTCAGGACCTCAGAGTGTCTAAATGGCTCAGTGCGGTTTTCTGCCTAGCTTTTTGGCACTTGCTTGTGTTTGTTGTTTTGGTTTGTTTTTTTTTTTTTTAAATAATAAATCTGATTATGGCTGAAAAGTTATTCATAATGTTTACCATTAACATTGCAAGGTAAAATACATAAAAAAGAGAAGACAGGTCTTCCACATTCTTGGCCTTTCTTCTACTTCTTATCCCACACTATTGCCCTCCGTAGCACTCTGAGGCAGGCTTTGGGAAACCTGTACCTCCCTGTGGAAAAACAGCTGTAACTCTGTAGATGGTATTGTTTCTCCAAGGTACAGAGATACCTCCTATAGAAGCTATGCTGGCCTTGATAGGGTTTTAATGTCTGCATAAAAATGAGACTGAACTGAAGTAGGAATATAATACATTTCAGTTTTACGTCTACTTTCTTCTGCCTTTCAGTTGTAAGAATTCTCCTCTCAGCAGCCACTAGAGCGTCAATATCAAAGCCACACTGACAAGACCTCTAGTCCCTGTTGCCCTTCCAAATGTAAAGGGTTCACCCAGTGTGTGGCACACGATGCATGGGTTCCCTTCCCCATATCAGCAAAGCAAGAAATTTTCTTGTGCTTTGAAATTTCTTTTGTTACTTCTAACTGTTACCTCTCTAATAATTGAAGCATCACGCCCTTCTAGAATATCTCTAAGTAACCAAAGGGAGCACTGCCCTCTAAAGGTTGAAGGTGAGATAGAAGGCAGCTTTCTATATACCTTAGTAGGTCAGAGTTATCATTGTAAAGGTGTTTTATGTCGTAACCAGCACTTAAGCATGAAGGCTGAATACCTTGTATCAGCATGGTAAAGAGTACTGGTGTAGTCTTGCCAGGTTTATGATCAGAATGAGTAATAGTAATAATAATACAAATATAATATACAATTTTAGCAGTGTTACAAACCTGACATAGTTTTAAGCTTGTAATATTTAGGCACTTTAAAGTGTTCAAAAAAAAAAAAAAAAAAAGACCCGAGTAATATTTTCCATAGCTGCTACCCCAGTGGTTTTTGTAATTAAAACCTATCTGCAATTCTAGATCTTCAAAAGTCTAACACTAAGTTACAACAAGCAAATTGGGGGGGGAAAGTCAAAATGGGTTAGTAAAACACTTAGAGGTTAACATATGACATTGAAGTAAAAAATTGTATGAGGCCCTGAAATTTGAACTGCTACATTTTTAATGTATCAATAAAAATTCATAGTAATACAGGTAGGCCTGAAAAGGCTTCCCAACATTTCTGTAATGTATTATGCACTGGAAAGTCTTATTCTAAATAATCCAATGAAAGACAGGCTTTTGGTATTTCAGCTTCAAAGTCAGAAAAAAATTGCTCTGAGTTCAAATCACCTGCCCAAAAGATAAAGCCACATTTTCTAGGAAAACATTTTCATTCTTAAACTATAGATATAGTCTTGAATGTGAACCAAGTCATCTGAACAAAAGAAAATGGATAGAATCAAAAATTTCTTTGGAATGATGGGCTCAGTAAAATATAAATATAATAATAATTAAAAAAAGAGTATAGCAAGACTAGAAGACAACTGGCAATACTTCCAAGCCCTGCTTACATACCTAGAATAAAATACAAAGCAGACTTCTCATGTGATAAAAATAAGAGCTATTTGTCTTGTTTGGTGGGGGAAATTCAAATTCTATAAGGCATAACTGGAAAATTTAAAAAACAAAGGTAAAAAAGATCTTGCTTGCACCATTCTGGGGGCACTGAAATGATCTTTAGCAGTAAAGCTGCGCTAATTTTCACACTTCTCCAACACACCTTTCTCTCAACATATTCCCCTGCTAGTCCTAATCCAGACTAGAAAAATCTTCCACGAGCTACCAGCCCTCAGGACGTTCATATGTATGCTGGCCTCTGCTGCTGGTACCATGCTGGGAGTGAGAAGGGGCAGGGAAAAGAGCAGAACATGCCTTCCACCATGGAGGTAACACTGCCCAAAATGTGGAGAGGACATATTTGCTGGGGAAAGAGTAGTAGCAGAGAAAGATGGTTTGGTTTGCAGCTAGGCCAGGCAGAGCAGTGAACGAGACCAGTGTCACCGATGTGGGACACAACAGTAGCATCAGCATCTGCTAGTATTGTATCAGTTGGTATTGGTATGATTTAGAAATTTAGACGTTAGTATGATTTAGAAATCATAGTATGACCATGGTTTTGGTATGCTGGACTTGACTAGGAGAGTAGCTCAAAGTCATCTGAGGATTTCTCTGAAAAGGAAGTTCCCACGATGAGTCAAAATGGATTTACAGCAAACATGTGCTGCCAGAATATCATAAAACCATCTCAGTGCCAAGAAGGATCAGGTCCAAAGGATCAGATTCTCCTCAGGTACTGCCTTGTGGAAGACCGAAAAAATGCCACTTAGATCAATGGATTGATAAATGAGGGAGGGATTAGCTTTTTCTATGAGGAAAGGTCATAGCAGCCAAGGTCTTGTCAGACTTAGACTCATCTGCACTGAACTTCTCATGCAGCCCTTAAGCTGACCACCAGAGTAGTAGAGCTAAGATTTTTCTCCCAGACTGAACACAGTTTTCAAGGATGCCAGAGGTTTTCGCAGCTACCCATGTTACTTCAGTATATGAAACTATCAGGCCCTAATTTTCTGCCGGTAAAGGAAGTATTTAAAATCATATTTGAAATGAAGCCACGTGCAGTTTATTAATGTTCTCCGACACAGCCCTGTGTCACGCTCACTCTAAACGGCCAAGTGTCATTTTGGGCCAGTAGTTTAAAGGGCAATCTTTAGTTGCAGCTGCTACGTACATGGAGAGGGAAAATACTATATTTGTATTTTAATTTGCTTTGAAAGAGTCTGTGAATACTGTCTGAAAAGGACTCTGCAATGAAACAACGAGCAATATGTAGGGAAATTACAGCAGGTAAGAGATAGGTTATGTATGGCTACTACCAGGATATAAGGATATTTTTTGTTTTTCACCAACTTGCTATTAGCAAATATTTGCTATTACTAATTATTTGCTAATAATTGTAAATTATTTTCTATTAGTAAATATTGCTGGCCCTTGTTTTGCCTTTTTTTGAGTGATAGGCTATTTATTTCTATTACTTTTTTTAACTATAAGAAACAAATACATATTATGTGGTATTAGGCATAGAAAATCTATCTTCAGGTAAAATTAACTTGGGTTGAGACAACCATCAGTAAAAGAGTCAAACAAAACTTTTGAATTATTAACTGTATTCCTGGTATATTGCGGTATTAGAACCTCCCTTATGTTTTTCATCCTCTGTGAAACATAACTATCTTCCTTTTTAATCTTCTCCAAAACTTTTACAGAAAAAGAAAAAGAAAAGACCTATAAAAGCATGGTACGATTGGTGGAAATTTTGGAATATTTTCTCTAAAGAACATTTTTTTAAAGTAATAAACCTGTGAGGTAGGATGGAAGTGATTTCTGCCCTTTTCTCTCTGCTCTGTGTGGTATTTGCATTCTCATAGAGTGTACATTGCTGAACTGCCCATAGCTTTCTAAAATATGAAGTCTGGCTCTATAGTATTGTTCTGCATTGCATTAGATTTAATGAATAAGGGTAGAATGGTGGAGCCCAGATTTCCTTGGCAGCTCTATGCAAGAAAACAGGGATTTGAGATAATCCCTGGGAAATATTTAACACAGAAATCCAGTTCTCACTTGAGGAATAGTGATACTAAGGCAGGGCTTTCTGTCATTTTGATTTGTGTAAAGAATATTCCTTTCAGTAACCTCCATCAAATTTCATTTGACTTGCATATTAATAATGTATTCATAACCTCACACACTTGCTCACATGTCTTCCTGGAAAGGAGGCTCATCATTGTGGTAAAGATCTTCAAACGGTATAAGTTCACATAGCTTCACTAAAATCGACAGAATTACACTGTCAATGGAGCTACCCTTTTTCAAATTTTCAAAACAGTATTTAGCTTTCTTTAGTGATCTTGGGAATACCTATTTGACTGTAGGACCTTGCTCTGCCTGAGTGATTTACAGTGATTTTCCTATAGTATGCAATGATTTTTAGGAGCCTGCCTGCAGCTAATTTTAATGAGAACTGTGGCTAAATCAATGTGCTCTGTTTCAAATATGCATATCCACTGAGTCTTTCAATGTGTTCTGGATTTTTTTGATATTGTCTTCTATCAATATGAAATGTGTATCTTCATCAACTACTCCCTGATTATGTTTAAAGCAGGATAAATGCCGGGAAATCAAAGGTTATTTCTATTTCTAGTCTAAGAACTGATTACTTAATCTAAAGACAAGCACAATAAACAGTCTACCAGGTAATCTTACGTAGACCACATGTCGTTCTGGAATTTGAGATACTGGACCAGAAATACTTATTATACCTCTTCCTTAGCTTGTATCCAAGCATGTTTACTATATGCTACTATATCCTTTAAGTCATTTCAAAGCCTTACAGAAATCTTCATGTCAAGAAGGGCTAGTTTATTTGCTTTTTCAGTTAATATGGTTGCACATGAAAAAACTAAAAGCAGAAATTTAAAATACAGTTGTGCAAATACTTCTAAAAATTTAAGCCAACACATTTTCAGTCCTGATGCAATATTGGATCACATTCTGCTAGTCAGCAGTTTGACAGATGGCTTAGAAACAGTCACAAAATTACAGTTCCTACTGTTGAAGATTTGCATGTTTAGCTTACTATACTGGTGCACTACCCCAAATTGTGCTTGGTCTATTACTTTGTTGTTTTAAAGGACCATATTTATAATCCTTCTGGCAATGGAGTATTCCTTTTTTTTCTTTGTAAAACTCATTGCTTGTTCATTCATACTATTATTATTCTTTTCAAATAAAAAATTGAACTTAGTGAACAAAATCTCCCTACTGCCATATAATTTGATATTTTTTTATTAAGTAAAATAACTGTGTACTATTTCTATAACTGGTATATCTTCAAAGAAAACCAATTTTTTCCTGGCTCAGAGACTGTACAATTTCCCAGTGTAAGTACTTTTGTTTGTTTTTAATAGAGCTAAATATATTTAATAATTACAGAAGCAAATGGTTTATATGCAATAAACTCACTGTATACATTCCTCAGCTTATGCGTGCAGTTACCTGTTTCATTTTTGTTCATTTGTTATACTTCAGTTTAATATCCTCTGCAAGCTTAATGTGATATGAGAAATTCCTTCTCCTTGTCCCAGTGTGATGAGAAAATACACCCAAAATTTTGAGAACAGGATATTAATTTGAGGCCTCTTTTTTTTTTGTTGATTTTTTTTTTTTTTTAATGCCCATAACACCGCCAAATCAGGCTTGACTTCCCTATCTGGCCCCAGCGAACCAGAAGTTTCATATATTTTTTTCCATACAGTTGTCCAGCTTCAACACGAAACATGGTGGGTATCCAGTCCTAGAACATCAGGTAGGCTTGTGGATTAGGGTCAAAGGCAGTAGCTGTGGACTTTAATTCCTCCAGGATGATAAAAACAAACTGACTGAAAACTAACATTTCCTGAGCAGCTCTGGCAAGCCCAAGGCTGTCAGACACTACTGGGTAGCACCACAACATCAAGGAAGCAGGAGGGCTTCCATTACATTCAGTGCTCCATGTTTCAACCTTTTTCCCCCCTGCCTCCACTGAATGTGGGCAGTGTTTGATCACTCTGTCCAAGGTGATTAAGTCAACTTTTAGTGTTTAAAGAATTTGCATACCTGACTTGGCATTTGTAGAGTTTTCTCTGGCCACAAAAGCCAGAATAACACATGTATCACAGTGCCTAGCTTGTAGGAAGATAAATTTGCTGCAATGAATATACAGTAATTTGCCTCTCCTTTAACCCGTTTCAAAGGCTTGATCCTGATCTCTCCTTGAAGAGTCATGAGGTCGCTGACTGTCTTCATTTCTGACTGAATCCTGTGGAGATGAATCATTCTCAGCATTCTGCAGGTCTTGGTTCTTAATGAGTGTGCATTTACAGAGACTGAGTGTGCTCTGGCTGAAAACAGTGGCAAAATTCATGTCAAATAACGGTGTGGAATGAAACCGAAGAGAGACTCCATTCTCCATTCATGACTTTCTGCACTCTAATTGCTGCAGAGGTTGTTTTGCTTGTTCCTATGATCTTTTTCCTATTGTAAGACAGATGCCATAATAGCTAATGTGGTCTTTGGTTTATTAGGTCCCATGAGACTTTTTTTCCTTTACACTTTAATTCTCTGTCTCATTGTTTATTTGAAGAAAGGACTAGCAAGGAGGCAATACCCTACTAATTTTTCTTACTTGAGTTCCCATTTTCTCTTTGCAAAAGGTTTGTTAAAGATATTTATTAGCTACCCTAAATAACATGCTAAGCAAGCATTTGGATCATTTCAGTAACTAATGTTTATTTTTATAAACAATAGTTTAATATGACACTTTGCATAATGCATGCAATAAGGGTGCCATGTTTGATGGATAAATGCCTAGAAAAAATCATATTGCCTATTAAATAATGTTGGATTTAGATATCCCACTCATTTAAAGCAAACTTCTCATACTAACTAGGGGCTTGTTTATATCTGTGCATAAATAATATGAAGCATTTTTAAAAAGTGTCCCTTTGAAACTGCACAATATTACCCCTTTATTGTCGTAGATTATTAATGTCCCCTCTGTGGTGGGCAAGTTGCCAGTGCAGCTTAAACATGTATTAGAACATATCTTCATATGCTGAACCTTTGCCTTGTCTCTTGGGATGAGAATTATTGAGGCTGAGGTGGTTCTATGTCGTAAGGGAATTAGTAGAGCAGCACATCTGTAAAGATGTGAATCTGAATTTATGTAGATGGTATGCCTGCTCTCAGGGTTATCCAGGTGGCAATGACTTTGAACTTTGTTGTGTCTCTGGAGTGCCTCCCTCATGCTGCAGAGCACCCAACATGGGATCACATGACTTCCACACAGTTTCCAGGGCTCAGTGGAATCAGGATTGCATCAGCAGGCCTAATTTATAGTTAGCACCTGCCTTACTGTTCCCTCTGTGACCAGCAGTTAATACCTTGCTTTACCAAAGGTTACTTGGGCACTACACTATTTATTTAGACAAAGCATGCCTTTAATAATATGTGTTTAAGAAAGACTGTACGCCTGGGATACTGGTAGTGGTGAGCCACATGTAGATTCATTTTCTTCCTGCCCTCAAAAACTGTTAATATTTGGGTGACACAGTCTGTTCATAAATCTGTCCTCTTATCCCTATTTCAGGTAGCATATCTTTTAAAGCTTTTTTTCCCTCCTTATTCCTCCCCACCTCTTTTATTTCACAGCTGGCTTCAGGCTGAACTTAACTCTAGGCTCTGCAATTACCCTTTGGTGTTCAGTGGGAAATTGCTTACCTAGGTTCAATGTGACACTTCATTGTTTCATTTTCCAGTGTTGTCTTTCAAATCTAGGTTTACTAGACCATCCTTAGGACAATAGATCAGTATAACTAGGCTGTGACTTATCCTCGCTAATGAAAACATGCGCTTCTTAACAGAGCTGTGTTCTTAATTATGTCTTTGTTACCCTACATCTAACAGTCTCAGTTTGCATATATACAGAATCCAGCAAAAGGTTTTTAAAGTCTTTGTTGTTTGGGTTTACCACCCTTACTATGTTAAATTTAGCACTTCCCTATTTCAGATTCTTTCATTTACTCTTTTTCTTTCATTTCCCCCACATACCATTCCTCATACGCTTCAGACAGTTTGTCTCATATTTCTGTCCTCCTTTCTTCTAATCTTCCTTTTAACTTCAAGGCAGCTCTCTTTTGTGCTCACTCTGTAGCATATTAACATTGCTACCTGGTTCAGGTATTCTATCCAAATAAAACTATCATGCTACCTCCTACTCTGCTTCCTTCACCATATCTGCTTTCAACATCCACTCCTATGCAAAGGGCTCAGGCTTTAGTGTAATCATGATTATAGCAACACAGCTAGAACGGCACATTATATAGCTCTGCTCAATGATCCACTTTAATTGATAGCTTTTTGTTGCAATGATTTAGTTGGAATTTGTAGAAGATGGGAAAGGAAAGGGAATGTGTATTTTAAAGACCTCTGATTAATAGAAGACGGGAGTGTCTACCTTCTATCTGAAACCTTCTCAGAGGGGAAAATGTTAGTCCCTT
The DNA here is from genome assembly GCA_031468815.1 of Morus bassanus. Lineage (NCBI taxonomy): Eukaryota > Metazoa > Chordata > Aves > Suliformes > Sulidae > Morus > Morus bassanus. The sequence goes on from CM062568.1 coordinate 112,724,234, forward strand.
GAGCCAAAAATTAATTGCTGAGTTTTGGGACTCTGCCAGCAGAGTGCTAGACACTGCTAGAGTGGAAGACATTGTGGTCTACAGCATACAGGACAGCTAAGAAAAAGTTTGTTTCTCGGCCTTGGTTCCACAGTTTGAACTACGGGTGCAAAAGTTTAGTCATCGTTCACTCACTGCCTGTAGTGGCTAGATTGCCCACTTCCCTGCAAGCTACCCCCAAAATACTCTTTTCCTGCATTCACAGGGACTACAGGGTCTACAACCTACGGTAGGTCTCACTTGTTTTGTATCGCTGCTGTTACTCCAGGTTAATTATTTCCCACTCTGGGTAACTCCTTCAGATTATATCTTTATGCAGCATTGTGTATTTACAGCCTTGTTATGTTTTTAATAGTGCATTTCATTACAGCTGGCAATTGATGGTTTTCATTATTGAACAAACTGTTAATTTACTGCTAATGCTGTTTTAATTGTTGGCTTAGTTTGATTTCCTTGGTCTAATTCTTTCCATCTGTGAGGGAAAAAGTCTTCATCAGTATTTGTGGAACTGCAAATTTTAGAATAAAATTTTAAATTTTACTCAGAGGGCCTTTTAAGAAAATTATTGCTAATTTTCAGAGTAAAAAGTTTCTGACCTATTCTTTTTTAGCATGTAATTTTTCTGTCCAAAGTAACTCATGGCTCACTGAAGGCCTCAGGATAGGGCAGCAGTGCTGGTAATAGTATGTGACCGTAAACATGGGATTTCAAACATTACTCCTACTCTATGTACAAGTCTGACTTGAAGACATTGAATATGATGCCTATATAGTATCTACTGTAGAATTCAATTTTCTGAAGAGGTAAAAGTTCATAAAGACTACATAGTATTTGCCATAAAATATAACGTCTCCAGTATTTTTTTTTTTTTTATTTTAGGGAACATGCGCAAATGCAATATCTTTTTTGTAGTCCTGTCTTCCGTGGTTTTTGTTGATGGGAAACAGGAAGACAGAAAGTGAATTTAGATCAGAACTGTTTCAGAACTTTTCTAGTGGTCAGAGTTTTAAGATGTGTGTTACTTTTTTGTAGAGGATGTAATCAGTTGTTCTACACATGACGTAAAGGGGTTGCAACAAGATGAATTCTAACTTTGCCCTTTCTTAACCCTGAGAGGCTGCAATATTTGGACATAGTTGAAGCTGTTGATTTAGTTTGGAACCTGCTTTTAGACTATCATATGGTAACTCATGCCAGTTCACAGGATTTGATTTTCCAGTGCTCTATGCCAATTTTATTTGAGTGTCTTTGTGTTGTTTTCTGGCAAGTCACATATGTTTTATTCCTCTCTGTCAGTCACATGGTGTAAAACAAAAATACCAAGAATAAAATTATAGTACATATGGCAGAAAAAAGAGGAAAAGCAGTTTTTAGTCACTGTGAGGCAAGGGTGAGTTCTTGTATTTGGGAGTAAGTAACTTCTCTCCACTTTTTTGTAGTAACACTTAATCCCAATGGAGAGTCATGTGAGAGAATTTATTGTTTCCTCTCAATTTTTAATGGGATCTAATCAAACTCAAGGATAAACCAACAAAGAACAAGCCCATCTAGGAATAAATAAAAATTCTTAGTCACTCTAAGGAGGGTAGACACCCTAAGGTGGGGGCTAATAGTGGAAGGAGGCCTAAAGAACCGCCTTTGCAATACTTAACCCAGCAAGGGATATGTGGAGGTAAAAAAGGGGGGTGCTGTCTGAGACCTGAGAAGAAATTATCTAGGTTGGGAAAATCTGTGGACCAAAGCCTTGATCTGTATCACACAGATGCTTATCAGCTCCAGGATCTAGACAGTGGTGTTGTAATGACTTTACCGTGTGTTGTTTATTACACCAAAACATAAACCAATACATAAAAATAAGGAAAAAAAAAAACAGTAATGACATTCCTTACTAAAAAATTGATAAAACATTATACCTGGTTGAATGGATAGAAATGAATATACGTGACAGAAAAGTCCTTACATAAATGTATTCAAAATGTAGTTTTAACACGAATAGGTTATGTGTAACCATTGTGTGCTAACAAAACCAGACATGTGTTTCCAGCAGCCCTGGTGGCCTGCAAAAATAAAAGCATATCAGAACCATCATCTAGGCTTATGTGCTGCCAAACAACTAATTTTGCCCTACCTTTCCAGTCCTACTGTGTCTAACCTGCCTTAGCTTTCACAGCTCAGTGCTATTCCTCTGCCTCCCCTGTCTTGCTGCAGAAGGTCGTTTTTCCCAAAGTATCACGAGAATGAAGCAATGTTTTACTGGATAATCCTCTTGGAATCCTTCTGACTAGCAGGAAGAAATGTGAGAACTGTTATTCACAGGGTGGGAAGAGGAAGTAGATCCATCCTGAAACAAAAAGGCTCTTTCTGTCCTACCTTCCCTTGCTGTGATTATGTTCCTTCCAGGGAAGTTACCGAAGTGTTGTCTGCTACCTTGCCTGGCTGATTGCCCATCTTCAGGGGTGGGGATCATCAGCTAGTGACCTTCACGTGCCTGCAGACTCCTACAGGAGAGGCAGTCCTGTGAAAACAGGAGGGAAAAGAGCTTCTTGGACTTCCTGCAGCAGCCCTGGCCAGCTGCTCTTTCTGTAGAAGTGGTCAAGCAAGGAGAGCAGGTGGCCACAGGCTCCCCTCATCCTCCCATGACCATTAAAAATATACATCTCTCAGTGACTCAGCTTGCTTGCTGGAAAAGCTAATTGCCACCACCCTGGAAAAGGCATCCTTTATGTGGTATTTTTTTTCACTGGTGTTCATAGCTATTATCACTGCTGTATGGATGTCTATCTAATCTTAAAAGTACGTGGAAAGCCATTGTACCCTTCATAACCTTGAGCACGTATTGACTCTGACCTGATGGAGAAAAAGACTGAACCTCTGTTCTGCTCAAGAAACACTGATTGAAGTTTCGGAGAGCATCAAAGCAACATTGGAATTTTGCAAAATGTAGCTCCCTCTGGTGACGTGCATTAAAATAAGCACTAGGAGGCAACAGGATAAAACATAAAATTCTTAGTTTACCAATCTCTAATTCAGAAGCTATTTGCTTACAGCAACAAAGGCTCATTTTGAAATGCAAGAAGTGTGATATTTTTTGTGCACAACTGCTTATAATGTCTCTTAAAATCTCCAAAATCTGTCAAAATTAGTTGGCATTCAATCACAGCAGTGATAGTTCTTCAAAATTAACATGCAGTATAGAAACCTGCTTTCTCATCCACTGATTATGGCATTTTGTTAAATTTTAGAAAATAAGCTATCTAGATAATGAAATCCCATTTAGAGTGCTTTCCTGAGTAGTTTACAGTGAATATTGGAGAATATCTCTGATAGAGTGATGGGATTATGCAAAAGATAGATCAAAAATAGGAGAAAAAAATAGTTAAGACATTTTATTTGCTTCTGTGGGTGTCTAAGTTAAAGCTTCTACGTTACAGCAACACTGAACTTTTGGGATAAATAATGCTGGATTTGTTACATTCTGCTGATATTTCATTGGCATCAGCTGTGCAAAATGTTATAGTTTCATTCTTGGCATCATAATTGAAATAATGTTACTAAATTCTGAAAAGTGAATATGTAAAAATTAAATGATATGCAGCTGTTATTTATCAGCAATTCCTGATTAAATTTGCTCAGTTTACAAATAATACTACTGTTTTTTCTAACTCTCAGAAATAGTCTTGAGGCAGCCTTAAGGTTATATCTAGCTGGGACTTCATTCCCAAGTCTATTTGAAACTTTTAGAGGAAGTTGCATGAAGAGGACTGCAGTGCACAGAACTTTTCAGCCTCTCACTTGATTTTACGTACTAACAGGAAAGAAAGTGAAGATTCAACTGAATTTCTTGTGAATGAAAGAGATTAAAAAGAGTGAAAATCTCCATTTTTTCCTGGGTGGGTTTTGTTGTGGGTATTTTTTCTGTCATATTTGCTGTATTTAAGTAGTTTGTATATGCCATGGACTGTCTTTTAAATACAGAAAGATTAAACAGATAAAAATAGAAGGATAAATAGAAGGGTGCAGTTGACATTGATGAAACATGAAGACATTTGATGCAATATCCAAAGAAAGGCAAGTTTCAAGAGAAAAAAGTGAGGCACCGTTGGATAAAAGTAAGTGTAGGACATTTCAGGAAAATAAAGCTGGATGATCTGGATGATATTTGAGGGGGAAAAAAGTCAATCTGGAATTCGTTCTTCATAGTTTTTAACACCAACTTCAGTCTTGTTATGGGCATGATGCCAAGTTCTAGGGAAAATAGTTAAGGCTTTATGATCTCTCCAGAAACTCGGTTTTGCACAAAATCTTTGTCTGTTCCAAGGGAAATTCCTGCTTTTTGTCTCCTGTTGTGTTAAACAGGTATTTGTAAATCACTTAGAAAATGAAAATTACCGAGTACATGTGATATGATTCTCCTTTCTTTGTGCTTGGCTATGTGATCAAGCATGCAATCGCACTGTGTTTATCATTTGAGGACTTGTGTAGTCCCAACACAGACTTATCGGATATAACAAACTGTGCCTATTTCTCTCCATCAGGGAACTGAGGATAACTAGTTCAGGTGTAGATGTCTATGGTGCATATGTTTAAATTAAAAAAAAATAAATTATTCAAGTAAGCTATGTCCAAACTTACAGAGAAGAACTTACACTGAATATGGAACAGATGTTCACTGATGCCTAATTTATTTTGGTTTTGCCTGAAAAATTCTTAAAGTAGCTAGGTTAGTGATTGTGTCTTTGCTCATTTCATTGTTTTCCAGTGCCTGCCTTTTTAGTTTCTAATTAATGCATGGTACAAGACTATTTTAAGGGAGCCAGGTGTTTTCTTTTCTTATAGGAAAATAATTTGTGGTACATTTTCTATACACTAAAAGGCAAAACTCTGTATTTTCTAATAAGGAGGTGTGCTGTTTAGTTTGAATAAGCAGATAAGTTATTTAAAATACGAAAAACATGTCAACATTGTACTACTGTCTTGATTGAACTGTGGAATCAATTAGACTACCTGTATAATTTCCATTGACATTTATGCATATTGAAGAAGTCATCAGTATATCCTTATAAGAGAAATATTATCGTAGAACTGAAATAACGCATGATTAGATGATGACACTATTTCTGAATTGTGACAAAGCCAAGAATTAAGGTCACTTCTTATTTTCTTTGGGTCATTTATTCTAATTACTACATTGTCCATTTCTTTCCTGTATGTGGTTGGGACAGAAATGTCGTGAAACAATCTTTCAGGCACTACAATAATTGTTCAGCTTGTTATCAGAGGGAAGACATCTCTACAAACATTAGAAGACAAAAATTTGGGTATAGGGGTAACTTGGATACATTTCAGTCTCAAATCTGAAGTTGGATTTTAGGAAAAGCTCAATTGCAAGACTTTTTCTTTTGTCTAGTTAAGTGTTCTAATTTGATTGGGGTTTTTTTGTTTGTAGTTTTTTTTTGGTTGTGTTGTTGTTTTTGTTTTTTTTTTTGTCCTTGAGCTGGATTTTTTTTTTAAATTTATTTGTAAGATAATGGTAGGACATGTATCATGTCAAATTAAACACACTTGGGAGTATTTATGGACTACACGAATTATCTTATCATACTGGCTAAGAGTTTAAATAATTACAATTATTTTGTACATTTTCATAGAATCAGAGAATGTTTGGGTTGGAAGGGACGTTTAGAGGTCATCTAGTCCAACCCCCCCTGCAATGAGCAGGGGCATCTTTAACTCAATCAGGTTGCTCAGAGCCCCATCCAACCTGACCTTGAATGTTTCCAGGGATGGGGCTTCCACAACCTCTCCCGGCGACCCGTTCCAGCGCTTCAGCACCCTCATAGTAAAAAATTTCTTTCTTATATCCAGTCTAAATCTACCCTCCTTTAGTTTAAAACCATTACCCCTTGTCCTGTCACAACAGGCCTTGCTAAAGAGATTGCCCCCATCCTTCCTACAGTCCCCCTTTAAGTACTGAAAGGCCACAATAAGCTCTCCCCGCATGCTTCTCTTCTCCAGCCTGAATAACCCCCGCTCTGTCAGCACGTCCTTGTAGGAGAGGTGCTCCAGCCCTCGGATCGTTTTTGTGGCCTCCTCTGGACCCGCTCCAACAAGGTCCATGTCCTTCCTGTGCTGAAGGCTCCAGAGCTAGATGCAGCACTGCAGGTGGGTTCTCACCAGAGCAGAGCAGAGGGGCAGAATCACCTCCCTCGACCTGCTGGCCACGCTGCTTTTGATGCAGCCCAGGATACAGTTGGCCTTCTGGGCTGCAAGCTCACATTGCTGGCTTATGTCCAGCTTTTCATCCACCAGTACCCCCAAGTCCTTCTCCACAGGTCTGCTCTCAATCCCTTCATTCCCCAGCCTGTATTGGTATTGGGGGTTGTCCTGACCCAGGTGCAGGACCTTGCACTTGGCCTTGTTGAACCTCGTGAGGTTCTCACAGGCCCACCTCTCCAGCTTGTCCAGGTCTCTTTGGATGACATCCCGTCCTTCTGGCATGTCAACTGCAGCGCTCAGCTTGATGTCATCTGCAAGCTTGCTGAGGGTAGACACAAACCCACAGTCTAAGTCATTGATGAAAATATTAAACAGCACTGATCCCAGTACAGACCCCTGAGGGACACCACTCATCACTGGTCTCCATCTGGACATTGAGCCATTGACCACTACCCTCTGGATGCAACCATCCAGCCAGTTCCTTATCCACCAAACAGTCCACCCATCAAGTCCATACCTCCCCAGTTTAGAAAGAAGGATGCTGTGGGGGACTGTGTCAAAGGCCTTACAGAAATCCAGATGGATGATATCCTTAGCTCTTCCCTTGTCTACTGATGTAGTCACTCCATCATAGAAAGCCACTAGGTTGTTCAGGCAGAACTTGCCCTTGGTGAAGCCATGCTGGCTGTCTCAAATTTCTGCCCTGTCCTCCATATGTCTTAGCACAGCTTCTAGGAGGATCTATTCCACGATCTTTCCAGGCACAGAGGTGAGGCTGACAGGTCGGTAGTTCCCCGGGTCCTCTTTCTACCCTTTTTAAAGATGGGTATAATGTTTCCCTTCTTCCAGTCCCCAGGGACTTCACTTGACTGCCATGATTTTTCAAATATTCAAATATTCTAATATTTCAAATTTTGAGGCTAGGAATCTACAAAAAGTACTAAGAACTACTGAGCCTTGCTCCACATATGGCCAAAATGTTCACTAAGTGAGGGAGGAGAGAAAACAGCACAAAGGATCTCTTGTGTCACTTTATGATTTTCCAACAAACAAAATGTTGTTTCCTGTGAAGCTCATATCAATTTGCTTGCATGTCCCAGCTGCAAAATCTAATGTGTTGCTGCTGCAAAAAAAATGTTAAGAATCCTTAAATACATTTTAAGGAAGAAAAAGAAAGCATATTGGAGAAAAAAACAGGTTATGCTATATATATATATATACACACTCATATGTATGCATCTTCCTTCTGTAGAATATTTTCCCCATCATCTTGGAAGGCTTATGCCCTCTCACTTTAATTTTATTTTTCTGTTTGAAGGCTCTTTCTGCCTACTGATGACTACCCGCTGACTAACGGACTGCTAACAGAGGTCATGGACAAGAGTTGTAATGTTTTGAGTATAACCTCCACAGTGGGGTTGTGATATTAAAGTTATAGTCTATCTCCAAGAAGACCATTATCATTATAAAGAAACACACATCATTAAAGAGAAGCTCCATGAAGACCATTATCATTATGTGGTAACACATCATTAGACAGTATCTTTAGCCGCACAGTCCATTGAGGAGGGTACAGTCATAACATGACAGCTCTCTAGAGTGACATAAGTCAGTCTGGTCATTTATTTCAGCAGGGGTTACTTCTGTCTCAGTGATTTCTCTTGGCATCCTTTCTTAGCTACCAGTTGTTAAATAGAAGGAGTTGATCTAGGATAAGCCCCAGGGCTCTTTGAAGAAGAAAATTCCCACTGGAGTTGGAGTACTCCTTTCAGCAGAATCCTTGTTTGGTTGCAAAGGGTTCAGACCTGTCATCTCTATGCCAAAGTGACCAGCTGGAAATGGAAATACCTCAAGTGCCTGCACATTGCATATGGATTTCACAAGGGGCATGCACTATGATGGAAACCAGGTAGGTACCGAACATATGAACCTGCAGCTACAAAGCAAATCGGTTACTCAGTTGTCCTGGTTTTGGCTGGGATAGAGTTAATTTTCTTCCTTGTAGCTGGTATAGTGCTGTGTTTTGGATTTAGGATGAGAATACTGTTGATAATACACTGATGTTTTAGTTGTTGCTAAGTAGTGCTTACACTAGTCAAGGACTTTTCCAGCTTCTCATACTCTACTTACTGAGAAGGCTGGACATGCACAGGAAGCTGGGAGGGGGCACAGCCAGGACAGCTGACCCCAACTGACCAAAGTGATATTCCATACCATATGATGTCATGCTCAGTATATAAGCTAGGGGAAAGCTGGCCAGGGGACCGCTGCTCAGGAACTGGCTGGGCATCGGTTGGTGAGTGGAACAATTGCATTGTGTGTCATTTATTTTGTGTATTTTTTTTTCTGCTTCCTTTTCTGTCCTATTAAACTGTCTTTATCTCAACCCACAAATACACTTGGCTGCCTTATTTATGCCACCAGGTAATGAAAGTAGCTCAGTTACCCAAACTTACAATAGGCTGGGGAGAAAACTAGACCCATACTACCTGTGCAAATTGTGTAGTCATGCCGAAATAGGAAAGTTTAAAAAGGTCACACCTATACTTCAGGAATCAAATTTAAATGCTCCAACACACTTACTTTTCTCTTTTGACTGTATAATCCTGTCCTCCTCTCTTTAGGTATACTGACTCAAAGGTAAGTTTGTTGCCTATCATGGATACAGGAAACATTTCTCTTATCAGTCCATATTAATGACCATTGTCATTATGTTATATTCATAATAAGTTATGTGTCGTGTATTATTTTGCACCAATATGCTGTTCTCCATTAAAACAATGTTCTTTATACTCTTAAAATACATTCTTCTGTTTTGTGTCCTTTCAGAAATTATAATATGTAAAACATCTCTAACTGCTCTTTTACAAGAAAACATTTTTATAAATGGTCATTAATTTTCTGCCTCCTTTCTGGGTAAGGAATTAAAAGACTTCAAGAATGAAATGTGCATATTTTCAGAGAAGAAAATTTAGAAATGTTCCAAATATCTCTTCCATAATATGTTTTTGAGAGCCAGTAGAGGGTGCATTTTCCACAGTGTTTTCCACAGCACAGTTTAATTGGAATTCTAATTAAGTATGTGAATAGAACTAGTTTGTAAGAAATATATTATGAATTAACTTTCAGGAAAGCAGAGAAAAATCTATTCATAAGATTATCAAGCCATCCCTTTTTAATCATTCCATCTTAATTTTACAATAACAAAACACCAGTTGAGATATTTTCTGTTCTTTTATTCTTTTTGCACCCAATGACTTAAAATGGCTTCCACTTATAACATGGCCTGAATATGCAAGCATAACATTCATAACATCATTACTTTAACAACTTTGCAGTACATATGAATATTGAATGGGGTAGAAAAAATGCCTTCCTTATTTAACATGAATCACTTGGTAACAATTGGTGTGCAAATTAAAACACAAATGTCTCAGTCAGCTTTAAATATAATGTGACATTTTTCCTCTCCTTTAGACTGTCAAAATTGAGAAACCATTCACAATCAGGATGTGGTAGGTATACTGCAACATATATTGGTATATGGAAAAGTCTCTGAAAACACACAAGCTACGTGACCTTTATACCAACCCCAAATACCACAGTGAACAGAGAACCTGTGATGGCAAGCCTAGTGGGGGACAAATCTCTTCACATATACAGTTCTTTTTTCCTGACTACAGTTTTACCTCTTGGGAGCAGTATGTTCTATAGAGCTACTGTTCATTTTCCAAATATAGAAAAAAAAAAAAAAACAAACCCAAAACTATTTCAGCATCAAAATCCAGATTTCCTTTCCTTTCCATGTTTTCCAGCCTGCTTTTCACATTTTGCATAATTATAGGGAATATTTAGTACAGCTTATTTTTTTCTTCCTCAGAAGATACCTAGCAGAATACCTTTCTGCCACCTGAATTAGTGCTACTAAGGAACCCCTGGGAAGGTTGGTGAAAAGCTGGTGCAAACACTAAGGCTGCCTTTATGGAAGCTATTCCCACATCCATATGGTAAATGAGAGGTCCTTGCTGCACTCAGCAAAGATGGGGAACATTTACTCTGCATGGGAGATCTCCTCCACTCTGAAGCTATAAATAGGGGTGTAGTACTAGCAACTAATATGCATCTGTCTCACTGTATGTATGTCTTTCTGTAATGATTCCATTTTCTAGATGATATTTACTTAACTCTATTTTGAGTAGCAAACATGCTTCATAGGTCATTCAAGAAGTAAGTTTCAGGGATGGTCACTCCTAATGTTTTCTTCTGAAGATATACTTCTAATATTTCGGAGGTTGGTATTTCTTCTTAGTCACTTGAGAGTTTTTAAGAACATAATCTTTTGGTGTTACTATTTTTTTTCAACATAGAAATATGAAGTTTAGGACTCCCAATGTCATTTAACACAATTTCTAATATAATTAATTCTCGCTGGTAACTCCCAATGGCACTATATTCTCTTACAAGCTAGTTCTCCTAATCTCTGATTAAACTGATAATTTCTGATGGATGTCTAAAGATTTAGCATTACTGCCAAACTCTGTGACGTTGATAAGAAGAGCTTTAATTTAAGGAATGAGAGGAGAAATTCAGCAGTGACTGCATAATCTCTGCATCTAGTTTAGGATACAAGAAGAGAAAATGAGTGTAAGATAGATAAAAAGAAAGTGCTAAATTTACTAGATTGGTAGCTAGATAAATAAAACAGAGAGTTGAAGTGCTCTGCCTATTTACTCTAGAAAACTGGGTCAGAAAAACTTACCAGGAATATGTTCTGATCAAAGCCTGAAAAGCAAAACACCAAAACTTGAACTTTGGATGCAGGATTTCAGATGGGATCAGAAGGTTCTGATTGGTTGTTGGTTGTTTTTTACTAAAAGAAAGTCGCCCCCCTGAGTAGCAGAATTAATGAAGTCCCATTACTTAAGGATTTTTGTTTTTTTTACTTTGCCCCCCTTCTCTTACTGCCTACCTCCTGAGGACCAGAAACCAAATAAAAAAGTACTGGACACAGAAGGGCACAGATAAACTAGCAAGACAACCTCCCATACACAGCACATCCCATTCACTAGTTAACTCAAAGTATGGACATAACAGTCCTTCAACACAAAGTCAAGGGTTGTTGTCTAGCTGAGTTGTGTTTATAAGTGACCCAAGAAGAGATTTCAACTTTGAAGCCCAGAAGAAGTCAGATTTTCCCCAATTGTGCTGTGTGGTAGGGATATCTTTAGCGAAAATAAAGATATGGTACATGATGTGCTGTTAAGGAAGACAAAAATAAAGAAATGTGTTGGAGTAAAAATTTATTACTGATTGTGGAGTAGTGGAAAGGATGAATAAAACAGAATCTCTTTAACATCAAGATTGCTTTGGGGAAGTATAGTGGGAGGAAAGTTTTTGGTGTTTCTCACAGGACAGATCTGAATACAGACATGAATCATATGTAGTGTTATTAGTAAGATAAATATTGAGAACTGTTTCATTCCAATATGTCAGTGAAATATCTTGACTTTCCTGAAATATATTGTATACTGCTACTATTAAAAGTAATGGTAACCCAGTTATGCTTGTAAGTGGCAGCCAACAGATTTCTTCACTAAATTGTCAATCAGTTGTATAGGTTTTATTTTTTAAATATTTTATTTTCTGTGGCTGTTGTCATGGTAATAACTAATTGAGCAGTCGTTAATTCATTCAGCCAAAATTAAATGGAAGGATAAATATTTTCAGAGAGATAAAATTTGAAAAATGAAGGAAATTAACTTCTGCTAGCAGATGAACTGTGAAGAACCAAGACCTCGATAGGAGAGACATGAAAGTAAACAGACCTGCTGCTTACATCTCAATATAGTTAAGGTTCTGGAACAAACATAGATTAAAAAATATGAAATACAAAACTTTAAGGGGAAAATATGATAAAAGTTATGTGGATGTATTGTACATAGTGATTTTATAAACGGAGTTCTATTGCATGCTTGCATCCGTTATTTGGATTCACTAAAGCATTTGATATAATCTAATTAGATAAGCATGAGAAGACAGGGATTTAGTGGAGCAATCGTAAAGCAGTTAGAAACTGAATGAAAAGCAAATATTAATGCGTAAATTAGGAGAATCACGTTCATTAGTGGTGTTCTTCAGGAATTTGATCAGTTTTATTTAATATTTTAATAAGTTCAGTATTAAAAATAAGAATGTACTGGCAAAATTTGCTATTGACAGAGTTATTACATGGAAAGGCCTGCATGATGTGTGATAAGAAGGAAATATCTGAGGAAGAGAAGTCTCTGGTTCCTCTGAGCAATACCAGGTAGCTCAAATGAGCTACAAATGTGATGTAGCCCTGAGAATGGGAAATGTGACCCTAGGATGTGACTAGTATCATACTAGTAGAGACAGGTAATTCTGTCACTGGAACAGGTAGGCTGTCACTGGAACACAGTGTACAATCCTCCTCACCCAGTTTCAAAAAAAGGAAACAGACTAGGAGAGATGCAGAGTAAAGCTACTAGAGTGACTAGGGATAGTGAATATTGTAAGAGAGGAAAATGAAGGATATTGTCTTAGACAAAATGCAAAAGAAATGAGGCTTCAGTATTGCTGTCTATAAACTGCCACAGCAGGAAAAACAAAATGGGAAAAGAGCTAAGGGGAAATATCACTAGAGAAGTAGTTAGGTATAAGATAGCTGCAGATAAACGTATATTGAAAATGAAGAAGTGTTTAACTGGCAGTGTCATGAGATGCTGGAAGATAGAGTCTCCCACTGGGATTCATGGGGGCAAAAAGTTAATTAGTTCTAAGAAGGAGATTAATACTATTTTTTAACAGATTCTATCATATGGCCACCTGAAATAACAGGGAATTGGACTTTGTTCTGCAAGCTTCCTTCACAAGCCAGTTCCAGTGGTTCTGTCATGAGTCTTGCAGAACCTGGTATTTCCTGAAATCTCTAAGGGCTTGTAGCAATGTGAAAATCTATTCTTTCAGTAACTACCTAATTCTAATGATTACAGCGAACTTGAAAATGTGAACTTCAAGGGTGCGATACCTGTGAAGAATATAAGGCCACATTTACATATATTTTAATACTTGCAAGATTTATTGCACTAATATCTAGGAGCTGGAGACAGTGAATTGCAGAATCTGAATGCTAAGCCTTTATTGACTATTAAATACTGTATATGACAATTCCTATATATACTTCAGGCTGGGTATTTCAGAGCTTGACCTTCATTAGCCCTCTCCTATTTTTATGTGGACTCATCTTATCCTCAATTTTAAATCCCTGTCAAAGAGGAAATGTATCTCTTTGCAAACTATTTACACCTTGATCTTGTTCCTGCAAAAAATTACATGGGTCATGTCTAGTGTATGCCAATGAAAAATCTGTCTATGAATAATCAATTATTTCAATAGGGTTGCTGACAGGAAAATTAGCACTCATGCATGTGTATACAGAATTATGACCCTGATTTGGGAGCTCGTGTGAGCTCCAGGTGATGTGCAGGCTTGGGGAAGAACCTTTCACGAAGGATGGAATTGTTCCAAGGAGATGGCTGTGAATCAGATCAATGATCCCCTTTCTCCCAGCTGAAAACTGTAGTTGCATATGCAGTGAAATACTTTTCTACAGTCCATAAGATATATTCTTGGCTTGCTAAATGGGAAATGCTGTGCTCTGGTGCGTTTCAAGCCTCATAAGTGATGTGCAATGGTACCCTATTGAAATGCCTTTTAAAAATCCAATCAAAATAATTGATTTTTCATAGACAGAGCTCAGTTTGTCATTGAGTTGCATTCCTCACAAACCCCTCAGAAATGTAGTCTGCCAATAAAATACGCAGAATGATTACAAAACCACTATCAGTTTGGTTGCGATGTTCGTTTTGGCAGCCTTATGTTGAAATGTTTTATATTCTTCAAAGACTGAAGTGCCAAGGAAGAATATTATTTTGTTCTGTAGCTGCCCAGTAAACCCCCAAAAACACATGGGTGAAATTCCAGACTTTAGTGAATACCCTTTTCTAACAATGACTCATCTAGAAATAATAAAAAAAGATTAAAACATCTTTCTAGGCAGATGTATTATAACAGAAAATGTATTATAACAGAACATGTATTGTTATACAAATCCAACCTTATTGCAAAATTTAATAATAACATTTATGTTTTTAAAGATAAACAGATTTAAGGTAAAGTAGTAATTGCACTTTCAGTGGCTTCAGTGGGATGTCTTTGGTTTGGATTTTGTTGTGGGTTTTTTTTTTAAACTGTTTCAGCTTTAAAAGACAAATGCAAACGAGTAACAGAAGTTTTGTATATACTAAGGAATGAATACATAGCAGATGAAAAACAGCGTAGCTCCACTGAAACCAAGGGGGCTTTTCAAGCTCCAAAAATCAGACAGCACCAAAATTTCGCATATTATTTTTATGGCTTTTTAAAATAGGCTTTCATAGACAGCTCAGTTTTCCCTCTCTTTTTCAATAGCCCCCATCAATTCACAGATGGTTGGCAGACATGCTAGATAATAAAAGAATTGTATTTTTTATTAAATAAGTGTAGCTATAATAATGGTATTCACTGTGACTTTACCATTGAATGCTTAAGTCTTACACCCTGAACCAGCCAGCAATGAACACCCTTGCATATCTCTTTGCTCAGAGCCTTCCTGATTTTGGTGGTTCTCAGACACACAGGAATCTGTTGTGTGGGCCTGGTTGCAAGATTAATGCTAAATATTAAAACACTTTACTAAAACACTTAACTACTGTTTTCTGAATCATGAGCACCCACACTTCATTGTTTATTTAATATACAAATCTGATTTTTTTATTCATATGAAATACACGTATCTATAGAGGGTACTAGAAGTGCAATCAAGGTGGCTGTATGCTTTGTGGTGTGAATGGACTGGCACTAACTCAACATGATAAGTATTTATATTGCATGTGGATTTTTATAAATTTAAATCAGAAAAATGAGAGTTCAGTCCCATTACAGTACATTATTTTTAGATTTAGTGTTTACTTGCCTACTCTTTGGTACAGGAGAAGTATTTTAGGAGTTTTTTAATAATTGCTAAGTTTGAATACTTGTTCTTTGTTCTCTTAAAAAAAACAAGGGAAGAATAATATTGAATTATTTAACACAATGAAACAGATTTAATTTTAGCTGCAAAATAGATTGAAAATATATGGTGACATATATAAACTCAAGCCAGCCATAATTTTCTATCTGTTTTAAAATCAGCTGAAGTTAAATAGGTTACAGGCTCAGGTTTAACTCTGGATGTGGTGGGACCAGCAAAGTTGCAGACATGAGAATATGGCTGTAAACAGAAAAATCTCTGAGTAGAGACAGAAAAATAAATGTAAGGGATAGAGGTTTGAATTATTTTTTCATCTTAAATGCTGGATCTGATTTTTTTAATCAGAAATTGGTTTGCCACAGAGCAGAATTTATCATTAGATTTCTAAAAAGTGATTAAAAAACTGTGATGCTAGAGCCAAATCCTGAGTTCAGTGACACGGTTACTCCCCGAGAGCTTAGGTGTGTCCCACGTTGAGCTGTGGTCCGTGTGGATACTCTTTATCCTCTCTTTAAGAGAGGCTGGCACTCAGTACACAGTTTAGCTTTCATTTCTTTCTGCCACAACTGCTTTGGTTTTGTTCTGAAATGCTCTGAAAAACTGAAGAACAGAACCAGAGTTTGAGTCTAGGGAGAGCACTAGGGTTTGTGAGATTTTAATCATCCATCTCACTAGCATGTGTTCCAGTGAAAGAACATATAAATGGAGCTTGCTGAATAATGTCTAGGATCAGCTGCCCTTTTCCAGCAGGAATTGACTTAAAAGCACAGAGGGACGAATTTTCAACGTAAAGTTTATAGTTTCACTGACAATGTCATTGTCATTCTGCTTCATTCCTTTGTCTGTTATCTTTTTTTAGTTGATAAAAACACAAGGAAGAGAAGGTGGAGAATTTGCTGAAGAATTATAGTTAGGAAAAAAAAATTGAATCAAGTTACAAAACGATTGTGTATCCCATGAGACAGTCCTCCTCCTGCCTGGTTGTATTAATTACTTCCTCCATAAGGAATGCCAAACAATTACTATAAAACAAAATCTGTCCCTGTATTTTGATTGGGATATCGCAACCCTAGTAGGATGTTGTCATACCTATCTTTTATTTGTAAAAGCTGGCAGTCCTTCCAGATATTGCCAATATAGTACACAAACACATGCAGGAATTACTGTTAGTTATTAACTGTGTGTATTGAATGCTTCATTGCATATGTTTAAGAGTCTCATGAGAAAAATCTCAGCGTATGCACAGAAATGACATGTGTTGCCACCACAGCTGCTACAGTATTTTCACACTTTAGTGTGCTGTCTCATGGCAATCAGGAAACTATTATTTTGTATAAGAAATAAAGAGAACTTGAAATGGTTGGTTTTGTTAGCCCACTGCACTTTGTAAAAAAAACAAACCCCACACCCTAATCCCTGCAGTCTACCTCCAAAAAAAATCAGCCAGCTATGCATTCTCTGCCGTCTGTCTCCCAGCATATCATTCCTTCTCACTTGACAAAAACACTGCCTTTGGCTTTTCATAAGAGTGGAGTGTAAGATGTTGAGAAATCTGTGATCCAAATGATACAGAACCAGATTTGTCAATGCAATGCCAAATTATCACGTTTAACATACATGCTTAGAATATGTTTTCACAAATAAACTTAAAGAAATACCCAAGTAATATGTGCTTTAACCATTTCTCAGTGGCAACTAGATGGCCTGATACCATAAAGGACTGACACGATGATGTTGCTAAGGTTCTTTTACCTCCCTCTAAATGCATTACAGTGTATTTGCATATTTAAGTTTCGGAAGAATAAATGTCATAAATACATGTACCCAACAGTATTTTTATAGTATACTTACAAAAAAAGAAAACTCTGTTGCTTTAGAATCTGATAATAGGCTCATTTCAAAGCCTACAACTCAGATCCAGTAGCAAGAATAGAAACTGAGCCGATAATCTGAGGAACAGGATCCTCTCCATAAAGCAGTGACAAAATTTCCCCACATTACTTCTTTTCAGTGCAGTGGGATCATAGCTGTTAATCTGTACATAGCAGCTTCCCAGGTAGGAAGCTAAATGCATCTGTGCTCCCACCCCTATTCCGAAAGCATTGCGACGGACTTGGCACAGAGATCCCAGTGTGTGTGTACGCAGCAGCAGCTGCCTTCTTGTCACTTCTCTCCCCAGTTAGAGCCACTCTTGGTTGGAAGCTGATTTTCCTTCAGCCTCCAAAAGCACCCGGGAAGGGTTTGGGATTTCCCTTGTTGTAACAAGCTGTGAATTTTCTGTGTGAATCTTGAAAAACTCTGCCTAGTATTCTGCTGCGTGAAGCATCAATAAGCCACGCTTCGATCGACGGAGGTCTGCAACTGCTCACATGACTAATGAGTGCACTGTGGTGTAGCTATTGGTGTGGACTAGAAAAGGCCATGAAACTTGCCATGTAAGAGTTAAAAAGGACTGGAAAACCATCACTGCCTCTGGGTAGACAGAAGACAAGTTACAAACAACATATTTTTACCCAGAAGAAAGTAGCAGATATTCCTGGGACAGCACAGAGAGTGTCTGGAGTGCCTGTAGTAATAGTAGTATAGGTTCTGCAGTTCTGACTTCACCTTTGATGGTTTAGTGTAAGGAGTTAAAATCTCGGCATGATTTTCATCAATGAGAAAGACATAAAGCTGCATTTTTAACAAGCTCTCTTTAAACAAAAGGTTGCAAACTTTTAAATTTTTGTCTTGGGAAATATTTGGAATATGCTGCTTTTCCCCTCCAAACCCTTCTATCTGTAACAACAAATGCCTCCATTACCAAAATGGAAATACTAATGCCCAGAGGGCTTATGGGTTTCAGATTCTGTGTGAAAATATCTGCCCACAGTCAACTGATAGAGTATTGTGACCATTTCTTATTTCTTTTCCTTTATTATTTAAAGACTTAAAGCTTGATCCACCACTGCATTGTTTCAATCCTGTGTATTGTCGCTCCACTGAAATCAAAAGGGTGACGCATAGTTTTTGGCGAGCGTGAGTCAGCCCTGAGCACCTGAAGTGGACGTTTCTTTGCCCTCCAACATGAGAACTGCTCTGAGCTGTGGCTGGATTTCAGTTCCCCATGACAAACACCAAGAGGCACAGTGCAACTAAGAATGAGTGAAACCAGGAGGCAGCTGGTGCCTTCGTCCCACCATACCAGCCTCTTAAGAAAGAAAAGAGCCACTACTGGGCTCCGCTACGCCAGCGGGCAGGAGCAGAAAGGCATGCTGAGCCCAGCAGGCTGCTGCCAACCCCAGAACACAGCTCTTCAGGGAGAGGTTTCCTTCCAGTAACACTGTGTAGCCGCTTCATCTTGGGAAGGGGCTCAGGCTGCCTCCTACTCATGCAGGGACGAGGTGCCCCATCAGCTTCAGCCAGGTAGGTGGTCTGGAGTCATGGAAGGGCAGGCAGCTATGCTGGCATGGTAAATTACACTGCAGAACCAGTAACAAAGCACGAGACTAAGAAATATATACTGCTCCCTGTACCTATGGGAAACTCCTAGCATTAGTTGAGTGTGAACAAAGAGAAGTTTACTAAGGAATGGGGAAGAACAGTATAGGATATTCCACATATCCTACCAATATTGCCCAGACCTACTTACAACTTACAGGTTGGAATGATGTAGCAAACAGTTCCAAGGTCTAGTGTTTCAGTATTTTGACAAAATGAGGTGACAACCTAACTTTTTCAGAGAGATGGTTGTTACTGTAATGTAAAGGGTTAAAATTATCCAGCTATACATGCTGCATAGACTATTAGAAGTGCAGAACTATAAATGATACCATGACATTATTCTATCAATATGGGTGAGAAAAAAACACTAGTGAAGGCAAAGTCTGAATGACAAGGTGTTGTACATCTTTGTTTTGAGAGGTTTGGATCTTCAACAGATGTTTATTCCAGGAACGCTGAGGAAACATAGATACAAGACTTTTGCAAAGTAAATGTATATAGCTTTTGTTAACACACACAAAACAATCAAATCCTACTGAGGATTTCTTAGCTAATTTTCCAGCAGGTTTCTGTCTTCCATTGATCTGCTCTATCCCTGTGAAGGCCTCTGGTTTTTTTAAGAACTTTTGAAATTAATGTGTTTAATATTACAGAGAAATCACCTTCCCTCATTCGACTGGCAGGTCTTACACTAAGACAGGAAAGAAAACATAAGTCTTTTCCATCACCAGTGTTCATACATCTGAAAAGAGATCCAACAGTATTTTGGGTTTTTTCAGCTGCTTCTGCTCATTCCAGGTGCTGATAAGAAGGTGGATTTTTTACACAAAGTCTCAGCACCCCCATGTCTGTCAAGACTCTTCCTACAGGTGCAAACTTCTTTTCATGGCATATTCTGCAAAAGATTTGAAGGAACTTTAAGACATTGCCGTCAGAAGTAGAGGTGGGGGATGCAGGAGGCTCCAATAGAGCGATATAGATGAGGTCTGGCCAGGCTGTGTTGCAGGATCTGACTTCACGTAGCCTTATGCTAATATCCTTTGTCTTCATCTATCCGGTACAGTATTATTACTGTGATGCGGTATGATTAAACCAACAGAAACTTTAATTAAAGAATAAGAAACCTACAGATCATTTCACCCATTACAGTGGTACTAGATTTAGTAGGTATAAGCATCTTATTACTGCTGCTACTGCTTCTTCTTAGTATTCTTCCTAAAAATGTTATCAGGGAGAAAATTATTTTCCAGGTGCATTGCACTGTGACAGTTTTTGTTTGGTAAGTTCATATCTATAGCAGCTACCTACTGACTTAGTAACCAATTATGTGAAATCGTGTAAAATCATTCAACTATCAGCAAAACTCAGCTAACTGCTTTTAAGTTTTGAT
Source organism: Morus bassanus (assembly GCA_031468815.1). Taxonomy (NCBI): domain Eukaryota; kingdom Metazoa; phylum Chordata; class Aves; order Suliformes; family Sulidae; genus Morus; species Morus bassanus. The sequence goes on from CM062568.1 coordinate 112,744,453, forward strand.
ATTTCTATTCCACTAGCTTGTAAACATACAGTAGAATATCTTTTGTGATTATAGCAGAGGAATCACTGATGATTTATCAAGGAGAAGCTTATTAGTCTTGTCAATATGACAACTTCATTAATTATCCAGTAGTTTTGTTGATCATTTCATTTCTTCATATGAATAATTTAGAACTTTGATACATACAGTAATTTTCATTAAAGGCCTTCATATTGGTCAGCTTGTCAGCTGCACATAGAGGACTTAAATCCCAAATTAAATATCTAGTGTCCTTTGCAATCTCAGTGAAGTTAATTGAAACACTGTTGCTTTCACCATTTCTAATCCTGCTGTAGCAATTTGAATGAAATTACCAAAATAAAATGTCTTATCATCATAAGCAAAATTTTAATTAGTTTTATATTTTATTTCATTACTACTAAATTTTTGTGACACAAATAATGTTTCCATATGCTATTTCCCATCTATTCCTTATGGCAAAGCAAGTTGAAAAATTAAGAGCAAGGCACTAAGGGACAAGTAATAGATGAGATAATAAAGTGTTAACTGTTGGAAAGTAGATCTGTATTCCCAGTCCTTAAAAAAGAAACCAAAACAAGTCCAATATAATTTTATTACTATGTCTACGATATGGAATTGCTGAGGACCAATCCTAAACAAAATATCAAACATGAGCTGCATTTTTGAGTTACTGCCTTTGAGTTACAGCATAAATACGTATCTGTTGCTTTTGTTTTTTGTGTTGGGTACTGGTATGTTCTTCATTATCACAGCATCTGAAGATGGAGACAGCAGTACATTTAAATACCTCTCCATCTTTTCAATATTTGTCTTTGAAGAATGTTAACTCTTTTTTTTTTTTTTTTTTTTTTTTTTTTTTTTTTTTTTTGTGTGTGTGTGTGAGGGATAGTGCACCTTAGTCCCATCTCACAGACACAGAACTGAGTAAAACCAACAGTTTTTTTCTTGCTAAATTTGCAGTGTATTTTTGACCACAGATTGTTTTCAAAAGCTGGTAAATAGAAACAGACTTTTCCAAATATGCCTTTTAGCCAAATTAAGCACAAAAAATATTTAGCCTTGGAAATAATGAAATTCATCCAGACTGTCCATTCTGAATATAAATGAATATTCACATGTTAAGCATACAGATTAAATGTTTTCCCACAACACTGTTTCCTTAATCAGTTGTAGATCTGATAGAGTACCTAGAATAGTTGGTCTCCGATTGATCAGCTGCTTCCTGGTAAAGTCCTGTATTATCTCTCTGTGTAGAAGCAGGCAGCCAAGGTTTATGGTGAGTATCTTTTAAATAGTAAGGGAAAGATTTTCAAATGTTATAAATAAGAAGCGAAAAATTACAATGCAAAAACCTGACAGTTTTCTTTTAAGAATAAAAGTTTGTGTTTCTATGGAAATTAGTCAAAAATGTAGTAATGGGATTAAGTCATCTAGAAATGCAACATCCAGAAACAGTGGTTAAAATATTTGTCGTATATTACAGACGCCTATGGTATCACAGGTGGAGAAAGGCATGCTCAGCCCGTTATTGGAATAAGCTTTGAGAGTCTGGACTTGATTGCCTTCCAATGCAAGGACACATTGATTTCTCTCATGCTGTATACCCCGATTCTTTCTTGGAGGATTAAGTCTTTTTTGAAAGAGATCAGTATTTTAAGGGACACCGCACAAAGACACACATACCTAGGATGTATGAAGTCAGTAGATAATTTCTGAAGTTGTTTTAGGTGATTAGTGAAGCATCATTCAAATATACCAGAGGGGCTTTGGTACTTTACTTCTAGTTGCTATTCTGGCCAATGTGCTTTTAATACCAATCTTCATTAGACACTAATGACCTCTGGATCTGACTGTGTTTAGTATAATGCAAAATTACCCCAGATTATTCAAATGTGAGGTAAAGGTAGGGCCCCAATCATATCCTCTATAGAGAGAGGGAAAGCAAACCTTGCTTACCTCTACCCAGCTAGACTGATCAACATGTGCCCAGAGAAGATCAGGAAGTGCAATAGCCAAACCCAGCAAAGTATACATTCCTGATTAGGAGCAACAGATAAACTTCATGTAATGTTTCTTGAAGTAGCACTTTTCTTCACAGGTTATCCATATTATTAGGATGGGTTGTATGCTACTCTGGGAGAGTTAGCCTTCACTTAATGGAGCTGTATACACACCCTGTTGGTTAACATCACCTGTGATTTTCATAGGAATTATATTTAGGCCTTTGTGCCTTGGGTCTTTATGTATGTTGGTGGGATCAGAACTTGTGGCATGCTCAACTCACCTGCAGAAGTAAGTAATTAAGTACAAAGCTCTACTACCTCAGTGTGCTCAATTCAGTAAATATTTTTGGTATTGAGATTATTGATTGACTGGTGAAGCTTATGCGGTCAGATCAATTTCTTCCCTGGGAAAGAGACTTCAGGGTTTGAATATGCCTCTTCAGTTCCTGAAATATCTGGCAGCGTGTTTAATGTTTTGCCCTTTTTCTTTTTGTTCTTTTTCTTACAAAATCTATGCTACCAGGGTCACTTACTAATTTCTTCTCTCTGATATGTAACTTATGTGTACTGGAGGTGCATGGAAAAACATGCTTATTGGCCTCATCTTTTCCTTTCAGGTGATGTATGTTCAAAATGCTTTCACTCCTAGCCTAACAAAAAAGTCTGGTGCCTTTAGTAATGCCATTCACTATTCAGTCAAGCAGTCTGATGACAATCATTATCCTTCCTCTTGCTTCATCAACCACTAACACTTGGATCACAGGAAAACCACTGCTGTCCCTCTGAAAGAATGTAGTGCAGCTGTGCCACTGTTCTAGGCTGGGAATTCATCATTAGTTATCCAGGTGTTAATTAATTTAATTTTTAATGTCATAATACATATGCAGAAGACTGTTAGGGTGTTTGTTGATAATTACTTTGAGCAAGATAAGGTGCAAAAGGAAATGGCTTCTACCAGCGTGAAATATGTTATTGAAGCATATCCAGTTACATACATGATATAATACACCTGTAGGGATGTTACAAATGCAGTGTGTGACTTCATACAATATGCTCCCCAATATGAGATTCAAATTAATTGTTTCCAAAGTTACAGAAATACAGCAAACCCATACTTTAGCTTTTTTAAACTTTAGAGTTCAGTGACCTTTAACTTTTCACTAATATGCACACCACCTTATATTGTTCATGAGACTAGAGAAGAAGCAGAACTATACCCATCTTGGCATACCATGCACATATGACATTTTGTTTACAAGTAAAAGCAGCTTTCCTACATCTTTTATTTTAATGGAAAATAGATTAGAACTTTTCAATTATGGACGTTAGATACAGTTTCAATGGCAAACTCTCGTACTCCCTTTGTCTCAGGAAAATTTTTGTTTTTCTAATTAAACTGTAGAGATGCAGCCAGATACTAGGAACCATGCAATTTAGCTGATTGAGATTAGGAAAGGAATAAACAGAGAAATAATAAAAGTAAACTGTTTACAAACAGAAGAAAACCAATGATTATGCAAAGTAAAGAGTACACTTAGTAAAGTAAATGTTTCACTGCAATAAACTTCTAATGATTTCTTTATTCTGTTATTTAAAATATTCCTGTTCTGTTATTTAAAATATTCCAAGCTGTAAAAAAGAATTCAAGAGAAAATTGAAAAAATGTACTACCCAATTAAAAATAGGTAGAATGGCTAAAACAAAAACCTTAGGCCTAAAGATTCTGAAAATATGCTTTTTTTAAATATTCAAGACATAAAATTATATAAACCTGAAGTGTTTTGGTATTTCCAAATAAAAATGTTTTAATTAAAACCACAAAACCCCTGCAACTGAAGTATATGTGAGAAAGTGTTTTCCTCTTCTATTTCTAATCAACTAAAAATGGAAAAAAATGTTTTATCAAATTCCTTCATTTGACATTTTATACACTGCAACAGCAGCATAACTTACTTTTAAAGTGACCACCACAAGGTAGAGGAGAGTTATTGCATTCCATGGTATAGCACACCTCCTTTGCAGTTCCCAGCACAGGAGGTATGGATACAATGGGATAAAACAGGGGTCCTGACTGGAAGCAGGCATCACTGTAGCATTTCTGTGTGCAGTTCAGCCAAATAGGCCTGCAGTAAACTGCAGCCACTCATCCAAATTTATATCGTTATCAAGGCAGCAGTAACCCCTGCTGCAATTGTCCAAAATCCTCGCAGTACTAAGGTAGTACTCCAGCTGCACTACTTTTAGGCTGATGTGATATGCTGTCCTACAAAAGGAACTTGATAATTCAAAATGCGGACATCTTTTTTGATAATTCAGGATAGGGGGATAAATACTTAGTTAGGCTATACATCAGTGGGTGAGAAGAATTTCTCTTTCAACAAAAAAATTCTCTTTCCAGAGTTTCCAATTTTCAGAATAGTATTGCTAGTAAACATTAAATTTGGAATTATGCACCAAGGAATAGTGAATGCTATATTTTTCTCTTCTGGTATTTAGAACTTAGCTTGTTTAGATGTATGCATGTATATATGCACGCATATATATATTCATACATTCATGCTACAAATTTGTAGTATGAATAGCTTCTTTAGAAAACCCCAAGAGAGGAGAGATTTGCCCATCAATTTGTTTTTACATGGACACACACAAATTCCTTGAACTCCCATAAAAAAACCCTTACACCAAACAGCATTGTGCAACCCCCAGCAACCTAAGCAAAGATGCAACATAATGAAAACATAATTGCTTAAGTTCACGAGGGGAGAATGAACTCCCTAGACCAAGTGCTAGATAACAAGTACATTTGAGAAAAGAAAAAAAAAGGCAACAAAGCCACTGTGACAAACAGCCGTTAAAGCGATAATGCTGTCAGAATGAAACAAAAATTTCAGTACATTAGCATCAAACTAGGCAGCCCTAAAGTGTATGATAAATAATTTTGACATAAGTGTAACCTGGACAGCTGTTAGAAAGTGGTCATTTTTTTTTCTTTAAGAAACAAATTTCCTGAAAACACAAGAGTGTGAATTTTTATTATCCAAGTTTGAAGATGGCCTGCAACTAGAGCTACCTAGCAGAATTGGGCCTAAATATTGGGGCTAAATATCACTTTGCCAAATTGAATTAGGACTATTTTGCATAACTTGAAAACATTGTGGTCTTGAGTCATGCTGTGTGGGCTGGAGTTGCAAAACATCAATGGTATGGTATGACAAACCAGTAGGTACCAACACAAGTTATAAGGAAGTGTGGGGAGAGTTTGAATGGTTGTGGAAGAGGCATTTGTTCTACACAGTCTTAATAAATTAATTATGTGAACCACAGAAAGTGATCTCAGAAAGCTGTTAATTGCCAATCCTTTTTCATGTGCCCCCCGTTTCCGTTCACATGCTCCCTTCACTCATTTCCACCTACTCTTCATTCCTGAATGCAGGACTTCGGACTTCACTGCACTCTGTGGTGCATCTGCTTCTCCCTTGCCATGTGCCTCGTGTCCCACTTCTGCTCCGCCTGGCTGACTTCCTCGTTCTCTTTGTTTTCTCATGTCAAAATTTTGATATGCCACAGGAGTGAGTCCCCTGACAGTGCTTTTATCCGAATGGTTTGTAGAGGAAAAAAAGCAGTCCTTTACTGTAAATCATTACCATGATTATTCCTTCGGGAGGACTTCCTTTGTTGCCTATTATTGATTGTAATGTTGTGTCTAAACTTGAGCACTAATCCTGAAAACACCTATTTGCCTGCCTGGCTACTCACCTCAGTGATCCCATTGACTCAAACAGCAGTTTTGTGTGATTAAGAATAGTGGAATTTGGCATTTTATCTTTGTCTGTTAAATACAAAAGATAGTCCTTCTAGTTGTACAACACTTTCAGGAAGTTATCAAAGGAAAAATATCTAGCAGCAACCATTTCTGATCCAGCAATTTAAAAAGAGTAAATAAAATTTATTCCCATCTAGGCCTGATTAAACTTCAATTTGAACTTGTCCTGACCAGAAAATAAATGGCCTATGGAGTTAGGTTTTTTGCCTACTTTAAAAAGCTTGTGTGTGTGTGTGAATGTGCATGTATGTGTGGAAATATGATTTATGAAAGTATTGATTTTTTGTTAAATAATGAATTAGATGTCCTACCACAATATTATTTATCAAACTTTTTTGTCATATAATTAAATTGTCACATAATGGATTGCAGCCATATAGATTCATTAAATATTAAAACCTACATATGTCACAGTTCACTTTTCCTTTGGCTAACAACACACTTCCTCTGTTCTTTTCCATTAAGGTCAACAGTAGCTGTTCTTCAACCTTCATAGAATTTGCAGTACCTGTTTTCTAAGGTTAGAAAATGGATGGCAAGCAAAGCCATGAGCCTTTTAAGTTTACTTATTTTCTGTTTGGAAGCTAATTCTTCTTGGTGATCCTAAGTCTGCTCAGTCAAATTTAATTGTAATATCTGATGGATCTTTTTGCCATGGAGGCAGTTATTCCATCAGTTGTCTCCAGGTGTGAAATGAGCAAGTCTGCTGAACTGTAATAGAGGAGTTAGAGTAAGATCCGAGTTCTTATTTTGGAAAGAAATATTTATTGAAGTCTGGGTATGACTAAATTCTCAGCCTGTAAGCAGGGAGCAAGAAAAGAACTCAAGAGAAATATTTTTTCTCACAGTACAGTATTCGAATAATACCAAAGTGAAGAGGAAAAAAACAGTGTTCACCACCATCTCAAATGGACCTCTTAATGGAATTTAAAATACATTAAAATTGAAATGTTTTCATCCACACTGGAAGACAAGTATGTAGAAAAACTGTCAGGTAACTGTAACTAGAAATTGTGTTTGAGAAAGAAGAGGAAGTTGATCAGATAGTAAATATCATTGCATCCAATGAAAGGCACTAAGACCCCTTTCAGGAATGAGTTCTTGATTCAAAAAAGGACTAAAGAAGCTCTAACTGAAGAGAATGTCCTGAGAATATGTTCTTTTCAGAAATAAAGTATTATACATTACTACACTTGAGTGCAGAATTATCTTAAACTAAAAGTAATCTCAGTGGTCTCCCATCTGGCAATTTTGCTGATTCTCCAATTGTGCTTCTGAGTAATCATTAAAAAAAAAAAACAAAAAAACCAACCACCCAAACAAAGCAACACCCAAAACAAAAAAAAAAAACCCTACTCTAGACATGTTTAATGAGAGCTCCTACCCTAGATATTTTGTAATGATAAAGAAATTATCTGTTGTGGGGGAGTACTGCACTGCACTGTCCAGGTGTAGTCATTATGGTGAGGTTGTATTTCTGTGTGCTGCTTGTTCAGTACTGCATGATGTGAGAATTAAAACCACGGCTTTCTTCTCTTCTCCTCCCTAAAACATAGTTTGGGGTGTTTCAAGTTTTTGAACCCCTGATGCCGCACTGTGGCCTGTTTTTTCTTTTCCGTGTCATAAATTTTACAAGCAGTCTGATTATTGCATTCCCAATATTGCTTAATTTTCTTCTGCCTTTAAAGTTCATTATCATTTATGAGATTGTAACATGAACTTTAATTACTTGTAACTAGAGTCTCACTAAGGATTTAAAACAAACTAATTTTGCACTCTACCTTTAGGGAAAGGAGGATGACCAAACTTTAATATACACTGTGGAATAGAAAATGTATATAGTAAAGCTGACTGTATCTAAGGGTCTTGGGTGGGACAGCTCTTACCTAATTTTACAGGTCTACAACCTGGATGTCTATGTCTGAGCTAGTTACCTAAAGTTTGCTTCTAATCAACAGGGATAAATAGGCACTTCCAGGGGAACAAGATCAATTTACTTGCCCCTTTTTAAATGACTCCATCAATTTTAAAAGAAGTCTAGACTACTGTGTACACAAAAGCATTTTGTAATAATGGATAACTGTTTCCTCTGTCATCTGTATCATCTGTTGTGGAATACAATACACTGCACTGACCCAGTGAAGCAATTCTTACGCTGATGTTATAGATGTGTCTGTACATTGCTTGTTAAATGCTGGATGGTACAACGTACACAAATACTTCCTTTACACGCATAACAAACTAGTTATATAGAGAAGTTCCTTTACCTGGCATGCATGCAAGTATGAGCATATAAGCATGCACGTACAGATGCATGTGTACTGATACACCCAATGAAAAATGAGAGCATACCAGCATCGTCCTAGATCAAAACAAAATGCTCTATGGTTTCATCGTAGGTCTGCCATCCTGGCCAAAATAAAACCAGTTTTAGAATAGGAGGCTGAAGCAGACATGACAATCCAGGCATGGATATAGTCTGTCTCACACCATTTAGGTGAAAAATCTAACAGTTTGGTAAATGATAATTTTAAGTCCCCAAACTTAAAATCTAGGGTATTACTGGACTATGTATAAGTTGGGGGGGGGGGAGGGGTTGTCCCTGAAAATTCAGGACAAATTTTTCGTGACCTGCACATTTCTCCCAAAAGGGCTCTAAAAATAGCTATTGTCCTCAGAATAGAAATCGTGTGCTTTTGTAGGGGTGTATATTTTGAATGTGGCTTAGGTCATGGAAAGACCAGTATTTTGTGGCCAAAGTTAGAGTTCACAAGGTTTTTCTTAGCTGTAACGGTGAGAACTGTATCTTCTTTCTTGATCTGTTTTGCTGAGTGCTTTTTATTGTTTTCTATAAGAAAGCTACTATTATAATATATAGGCCAGTTTCAGAGTATAAGGATGACACTCATTGTAATCATGTAACGCACAGAAACAAAATCTAAAAGACCTAAATATTCTGATATTTCAAATCCGTACTTTGCTCTTACATATTCCTCAGCAAAATACTTCAAGTGGCGTTATTGAGACACAGGACATCTGTTTTTCAGTTTCTTTTGTGTTTCTTTTTTTTTTTTTTTAAAGCTTGTATTCTACATGACCTATTCTCAGTAAGTTTCTGGAAAATATTGAATCAAGGCTGACAGTTTTCCAGTAAATGACTATTCAGATGAGATATAGTCAGTCTTAAATATAAAGAGCTAACAATTTTTCAGAAAGATTTCATAGTTCCCTTTCTTTTCAATCAGCAATTTGGAGGATGTTGCTGCTGCCAATCCTAGTGTGACTACAGAAGTCTTCTGTGTATCTTATTCTTTTTTTTTTTTTCATCAGTTAACATTCACAACTGCACACCAGAGCAGATTTCCATATGTGAGAACCATGGTGAATTTTTTCAGCTGCTAGTCATGCACCTTTTCACCTATAGCTTTGGTGGTAGCTGGTTCTTTCCTTGGGAAATAACTGCACAGGAATGGACAAACTGCTGGAAGGAAAAAAAAAATCTCCTGAATCATCATTCTTGCTTTAAACAATCTTTTCAGATAAAGATTTTTTTTTTTTTCCCCAGCTATTTCCATTTCTAATATTCAAACACTGTGATTCCTTCTCACCTCAAATCCCTCTAACTTCTGCTCTGGTCTATACTACCCTCAAAACACTGCCGAATATTTTTTCTAATTTTGCAGTGACCCTTATTTTTACAGAAGGATTACTAGCTCCTGCAGCAACTTTTCTCCTAAACAATGTACAATTATGCAGAATATGAAATGCATGCTGCTTTATGAGATTTATATGCCAGCACAGGTGAAATCTGAATTTTCTGGGATCGGTTCCCTAGAGAATGAAGTCATCAGAGCAGATACAGCACAACCAGAAGTTTAGTTAAGGCAGTATGGGAAGGGCTGTAGGGGAAGTTTAAAAACATACTAAAGGGTCACCTCCCCCTCGCCTTGGTGCCACAGCCCTAATGAGAGTGGTGCTGGTCCTGCTGCAGGCACTGGAAAGGAAAAGGGGGAGGCCGAGGCCAGAGAGCTGGGGCAGCGCTGCTGCCTTCAAACCCATGCGTGGCTGGAGCATGGGTTTCCTCCAACTTGCCTTGAGTGGAAGTGTGTGCCTCAAGCTGCTCACTGACGGGTTTCCTTGCAATGCCTGTGGAAGCCAGAGCTCACGGCTTCATGGCAAATCAGCCAAGCTGTTGAACTGTGAACTGTAATTAGCAAATGCTCTTCCAGAAAACCAGGATGAGAAATGGGGTTAAAGGAGCATTATAATCTGTTGTGGGGCCTCTTAAGAGTAAATGAATTTTCCCAATTAATAGGCAGGACACTGATGTATGGACCATGTTCTCAACTTCTAATTTACTATTTAATTTTAATCTTGGTTTGTTTCTGTGCTCTTGAAATTAGAGTGCTTAAAAATAAGATGTGTTTTGAGTGTATTTTTCATGATATTGTACTGCCAGCTGTTCCTTTGGTAAATGAATGTTAGAATTGACTTTTTGATATGTTTACTGCTAAATCATTAAATATCACACCTCGCCTATTAGATACCTGGCAAGCATGGTATTTGGTAAATATAAATAGACAAGATTATTTTCCATTCCCATTAGAGTCTAAAGCTAGTCTGCATCAATTCCGTTACTCAAGTTGCTATAGTAGGTAGTTGGGTAGATATTTTTATCCTTTTTTTCTGTTGGACTTCTTTATCCTGTCATTTTCAATTGATACTAAGAAGCATGAAGTACATAACTACCAAAGTCTAAATTGCACAGAGAGCAAAATTATTAACTTTCTTGCATCTTTTGCTATACTTCATACATTTTTTTAAAATGTTACAGTATGCTGCTAAGTATGGTTTTGGAGATATTCTTTGTGTGCTGCTTGTTATCTAGTGATATTAAATGATGTGGAACAAACGTTTGTTGGAATATACACATAAGAATTACTCTAGAAGGTTTCCTAGACTACAATTTTTTTCCCTTGGCTTATTGTTTGAGAAATGATGGAAAAACATATGGACATATATCAGTATATGCATGGGTAATTTCAAGTGTTGCTTCACACTTGAAGTGTGAGTCAATCTATTATGCAAAAAGAATGACACTTTTGATGAGGCCAGAAATGCCAGTGGGAGAATAGTGATATTTTATTAATCATTCTTTTCTTTTTGTAATTATTCCTGTAATAAAACATTGTAAGAGAACATGAAAAAATAATTTATGAAAGATAATCTTACCCAGAAAATCTTGGGTGCATAAGATTAGGATTCATTTGATATGTAATTTTGAACCAGTTTCAAAAGTAATGTGAGAAACCCAAAAGCTTGAGTACTTAAATACCTTTTACATAGCATCAGTGCCATCCATACATAATTTCCACTACCACCACCACCACCCCCCATATCCCCATATTAGTTCTTTCATTTAACTGAAACTGATAAAACAACCTACACTGCATTCAAATAAAAATAACAAGCAAACTTTGGTGAGAAGAGAAAGTTTTGTCTGTGGTAACTATTGGATAAAGGTACTAAAGCCACACTTCTTCCAGAGTTTCTTTTTATTTTGGTGCTTCAATTATTAGATGCTAAGCTTCAGATAACACAAGCATGATTTCCAGATGTCTCAAGCATTAGAAACCTAAAATACAGGACTGTAGGACTACATTCTGTATATTGCATATTTTTATACTATTTCTCTAGTTTCTCTCCCTTTTTTTTAGGTTAATTTTGGAACCCTTTTAGTTATAAAAATTTTATTAAATTCCATAATGATTTCTGACTTGTTAATTAGCTGGATAGAGAACCTGCCAAAATCTTTACATTGAGGTGGGGGTAGGTAGAAGGTACTCAGTGCATCGCTTTCTAAGTGAGAAGATTCTATTTTTACTATGGACACATCAGAATGGGATCTGGACTCTTGCCTTCTAAGTAGGCTTTTAGTTTCTGATTTTAAAGTCTAGTGAAATAAATCACTGAGATAATTATGATCTGTATTTTACTTTAGGTTCTGTGGAAAAAGCAATATGTTCCTGTACCACCCTCAGAGATGCACAGTGTGAAAAAGCATGCCTCGGGGTTGGGTTTCTTTTGTTGTTGGGGTTTTTTTTTGGTTTTGGTTTTGTTTCATCTGCCACATTTGTCCCATCTGCTGGGACATATCCTGGCTGTTTGTGGTGGAAGAGGATGTGTTTTATCTGGTCAAATTCAAAGTGGGTTTTGTGGTTTTTGGGACATATACCACATCTTTACTTTTTTTATAGAGAATTAAGAACAATTATGTCTCTAGATATACATTATAAATAAGACTCATAATCTACTTGCAGCAGCAATATTTAGACTTTGCGTTGGATTGCATGACTAATTGGGGAGATAAAAGAATTTAGCTCAAAAAAAAGGTGCAAATTATGTAGAGGCTACTCACAGGCATACATTTCTTCCATCATGGGTCTTTTCATGACTGCACAGTCCATCATTATGTGAGCACAACTACATATGTACAAGATTCTTTACATCACATTAGCCAGCTCCTAGATCTCTTGGCAATTATTTTTATCACTATTTTTACAGTTACTTTTATAATTTTTGTTCCTCTTTATTAGTTTAATTGATATCATATTATTTTGTTTCACCCAATTTTCATCTAATTTTTCTTCCTGAACTTTGTACCTGTTCACATAAACTCCAACTGATTTCGAAGTTTATAGTTTGGCTGTGTTACCAAGGGCTATGCAGGGGGAAAAAAATGTACTGTCTGGATTTAATTAAAGCAATTACGGTACTACTATATTGTCTATTAGGTTTGTGTGGCAAGTTTTTGGTAGCAGGGAGGGCTACAGGGGTGGCTTCTGTAAGAAGCTGCTATAAGCTTCCTCCGTGTCCGATAGAGCCAGTGCCAGCCGGCTCCAAGATGGACCCGCTGCTGGCCAAGGCCGAGCCCATCAGCAATGGTGGCAGCACCTCTGGGATGATGTATTTAAGAAGGTGTGGGTGGGGGGAAACCTGTGCAACTGCAGCCAGAGAGAGGAGTGAGGATATGTGAGAGGAACATCCCTGCAGACACGCAGGTCAGTGAAGAAGGAGGGGAGGGGGTGCTCCAGGCCCCGGCGCAGAGATTCCCCTGCAGCCCGTGGCAGAGCCCACGGTGAGGCAGGCTGTCCCCCTGCAGCCCAGGGAGGCTAACGGTGGAGCAGATATCCACCTGCAGCCCGTGGAGGACCCCGCGCCGGAGCAGGTGGATGCCCAAAGGAGGCTGTGGCCCCGCGGGAAGGCCGCAGTGTAACAGGCTCCTGGCAGGAGCTGTGGCCCCGTGGGGAGAGGAGCCCAGGCTGGGGCAGGTTTGCTGGCAGGGCTTGTGACCCCGCGGGGGACCCACGCTGGAGCAGTCTGTTCCTGAAGGGCTGCACCCCCTGGGAGGGACCCACGCTGGAGCAGGTTGTGAAGAACGGCAGCCCAAGGGAAGGACTCACACGGGACAAGCTCATGGAGGACTGTCTCCCGTGGGAGGGACCCCACGCTGGAGCAGGGGATGAGTGTGAGGAGTCCTCCCCCTGAGGAGGAAGGAGCGGCAGAGAAAACATGTGATGAACCAAACGCAACCCCCATTCTCTGTCCACCTGTGCCGCTGGTGGGGAGAAGGTAGAGAAAATGGGGAGTGAAGTTAAGCCTGGGAAGAAGGGAGGGGTGGGGGGAAGTTGTTTTAAGATTTAGTTTTTCTCATTATCCTACTCTGATTTTGATGGGTAATAAACTAATTTCCCCAAGTAGAGTCTGTTTTGCCCGTGATGGTACTTGGTGAATGATCTCTCCCTGTCCTCATCTCAACCTACAAGCCTTTAATTATATTTTCTCTCCCCTGTCCAGCTGAGGAGGGGGAGTGATAAAGTTCCTTGGTGGGCACCTGGCATCCAGCCATGTCAACTCACCACATATTAAAATCAGGGAAATCTTCAAAAGTCATGACTAAGATCTACATCAGTGGGATAGTTTCAAGTGGGCATTTCAGAAAACTTAAAATTGTTCCATTATTCTCTAGGGTCCAGAAGTTATTAAGTTTTTCCTTTTGAAAATCTAGGAAAAATATGCTATTTACTGTGTCTTGGAGTTTTCGTCAAAGAAATATGTGAAAGGGTGAAGACTGCTCTAGTCAGGATGGTGAAAGGGGGCTGTTTTGCAGATGTGGGGAACAGAGTGATATTATGTCCCTCACAAAGACATTGTACCAAGACAAGAGTATTTCATGGTGACTTAGTAATACAACCTGAGGCCACCTCAAACTTTTCAGAAGTGATTCTAAACTTACCTAAGTATAAATGACTAGCTCTTGCATTATGATCAGTTGGTATTAGAAGACATTTATGCAAAGTCATATGGGTGGAAAATATTTTAAAATCCCTAATTTTTAAATTGGGTAGAAATATTGCTCTTAGCCCAATAGTTTTGGTGTCATTAAGTGTGGAAAAAATCTTTCCAATGTATATGGTAACTCCCACTAAAAATCTACTACAGACTATAAATTTTGCACACCGGCATGAGTTCTGCAGCTATAGTTTAAATAGATCTGAGTTCATAGTACCCAGAAATTGAAGCTGTTGCAGAACTGAGCCTTGAATGTTACACTTTTTAAATTGACTATTGAATAAAAAAACATTAAAGTTATTTAGGAAGCTAAATTGGAATGACTTCATTTTCTAAGCTATTTCTATTAACGGAAATCAGATTCCTAAATCATGTGGTTTCTGCTGAAAATTTTGCCCAGAGTCCTTCAATAGCTGAAGGGATGTGGGGAAAGTTGGATGGTGAGACACATAATTGCCACTGTCTTTGAGATGTTTTTGGTAGCAATCTGACCTCTCTGTTGCATTCTGAGAAAAGGAGAACCAGTTTCGTGCTTGCTTTTGCAGAGGAACAGAATATGTAACTTTCATGACAATGGAGCTCTTGGCTCTTTTGCCATACTGAAGGACAATCAGAGTGCAAATCTATACTTCCTTCAGTCCTTCAGGATATAAATACAATAACTTCATAGTTGGTATTTCTAACTGTGTATACAATTTTTTTTTAATTTTTAATAAATTTATTATTCTCATGCAACTACTGTAGGATTCTTGACTGATGTTAGAATCCCACTTGTATATGTTGGTGACTTTTTCAGGGAATCATCTGATTTTGATAAGAAGTAAATTATTTTTTTAAAAATATGTTAATATATACACACAGTGGAGGGCTGGTTTCTTGCTATTTTTTGGTGTCTGTTTTCAGAATAATGAGGTTAAAATAGCTAACCAGAATTTTAAGAATTTGCTAAGATGACTTGTTTTCTAACCTAATCAAATGAAACAATAGTACAAGTAAAAAATGACATTGTTGGTTTGGTGAAGTGACTAAAGATATTTCTCTGTTATTCCAAGGCAGCTGTAGAATGACACTTCTTCTAATTACTAGTGGCATAGAGGAAATAAAATACACATCTGCGATTTTCTTCCTGAATTGTATGCATTTCCAACATGGCACATGGATGATCAGTGAAAATTCTGGTGTTCAGAAATTATGTTCAGCACTTCAAGGGTTTGCACAGATATGTTAATAATCCCATTAATCTTCTTCCTTTATATGTAAATCTGTAGCCCAGATGTTGCATCATTTGCAAATCTTGCAATTAAAACATTTTATAACTTGCAGTTATGCAAAGGGGCAGTAGACTGGAAAATGGGTAAAATTGCTTGGCTAGGACATTACCATGGCAACACACTGACCTCCATTCAATTAGTTACAACTGAAGATCCAGCTATTAATTATAATGGTCAGAAAAGGATATAATTTGAATCTCCTTTTACCTTTTTAATATGGACATTTCTCACTCGCCATAAATCTCTGACTTTTAAGAGACAAATCTCCAGACCTGAAGCATTAAAAGTGATAGTGCTTAAATACTGATGGAAAGTGGAGGACAGTAAAGGAATCTCATTTATCAGCTATATTCAAGGTACTTCTTTAACTTTTTGTAGTCTAAGCACTCTATCATGCAAGCTTCAAAGTGAATATTCGTTATTGCTCATTTTAGCTATTGAAATCTACATTATGTGTGTCAGCAATTATCTCTCATTTTAGAAAGCAACTGTTAATTAGGGCCAAACTAATCACCATGGGACTTGTGGAAACAGATAGATGCCTCCCTTTGTCAGAGTTTTACATTTTGCTGTAGCAAAGTTATTATTTTCTTGGCATGTTATCAAAGAAAAATTATCTATTATAGAAGACACTCCACTTTCTGTCACTGGAGCAGTCCCACTATAGTCATACAGCAACGCTCTGGCTGGACAGTAAATACCCTGGCATAGGGTCATTTTTCAGGAGGTTGTGCAAGGTACACTGCCTCACTGCATGCCTTCACATTCACTCCAGAAAAATGCAAAACTTGAGCCTGTGAAGTATTGAAATTTTCAGGATTTGAGTGTCCTCTTTTTATTTTTTTTTTTTTTTTTAATTTTTCTGGTTAGCTCCACATTATGCTAATCAGTAAACAGAAGAAGACCAGATACTCAGCACAGTGACTTCTCCCTTCCCCCTTGAAGTGCAATACGTTCAATATTCATGTAGTCAATGCTGATATGTATTTATACTCTGTAGCTTATTCTTAGGATCTGGAGGGTTGTGATTTTTTGGTGGTGGTGGGTGGTGGCATTTTGGGGGGTTGTATTTGTAGGGTTTGGGGTTTTTTTTCTGTTTTGTTTTCTCTTTTTAAACACTTTGCTCTGATAATTACTGATGAAAGGCTGGGAGTGAGCAGAATGGCCTGGCTGGGAATAGAGTCTCAAAATCACTGAACTGGGCAAAAGTTTAGCTAAATACAAGGGCCTGGCAAAACACATGATTACTCTGAAACTGACTTCCAGCTGTTCTGGATTAGACCCACATAGATTAATGTGTGCATTTAAATATGGATCTCTTATGTAATAACCACCAAGAAATCTCACCCCAGAAGGTGTTGTTGGTGCATTTTTTATGATAGTCATACCCTGCACAGATGGCAAGTGTATAAATTGCGTCCTGGTTTTTGCAGCCCCGTGCAGGACTCTGAATTGAAACAAGAAGCACAGAGCACTGTGATAGCAAATATTCACTGAAATTATTTTGGGGTGATTCCTACGCAAGATGCAAATTTGCACCACTTAGACCAAAAAAAAAATGCCAGTGAAATCTTCTTAGCAATCACAATTACACTGCACCAAGTGATGGACAATTGCAGCAAGTTCAGAACTCCTTTTAGCATATTGATTACATAGCTGTAACTGTTTATTGTTGTGATTCTTTCCCCCTCTGCCTCCCAGGCCCTTTCCTGCAAGCCTGCAAGGAATTTACCTGTGCAAGTAACCTTATTGCCTCGGTCTACTTTGCAGTTATTTAAGGAAGCATATCAGACCTGTAGCTTGAACACAGAGCATGATAAAATACTTTGTTTACCATAAGAGTTCCCCTATGTATATAACAGCCTACAGTCGTATAGTAGATGGTGCAAAGATGCAAATCCAGCATAATTCATTTCTAAACAGTCTTCAGATTATTTGTGGTCCAGGACTGAATACAGAAACGGTAACTTTCCATCTTTTTTTCCCATACCCTGCCCCTGGCATCAGGAGATTTTGCAATATGTTTTGCTGGTTTGTTTGTTTGTTTTCGTTGCTGTTTTTTTCTCTCTTTGTAAACCACATTTAACTCCCTCTTCTTCATCAAAAGATGATGTGTACCCTATATCAGTCAGGGTATCTGATCAAAACTTTCTCTTTGAGCTTAGAATTATTTTGATAACATTCTCTTTCTTAATTTTTTTTTAATGGAAGTAGATAGTAAACAAAGAAATAGTAAGTTCAAGGAAGAATTTGCAGTTACTCTGTGGGAAAGACACATACCTATGCCAAAATGTTAGTTAGCCAGATATATGAGACATTCCCATAGAAGAGATTTAGACAGTCTAATGAAGTAGATGGGGGAAAAAGGTTGAGAACAGAAGGAACATTATTGTAAAAAAACACTTTTGAACCACAGAAGAGGCCACTTCTCTGCTTTCCAATACAATCCTCAGCTTTTCTTTGCAAAAGTGCATCTGTACAATTTTCTTCACACTGTCTAGGCTTCTTACCATTGCCATTTGACTGCGCATGCAGAAGAATTTATGTTCTGGATCAGAGCACTATATTTCAGGAGGTGGTGTCTGGCACTAGGCAAATTTACTATTATTAAATTCCATTGAGCCAGCAAATCTCCCATATCATGTAAGTTATTTCTGCCTACTTCTACTTGAATTGGGTTTAATGTTTCCCACTCTTTCCATGGGATATATATTCTGATTGAATTTATTTTCTCTGTGTTCCCTAAAAGTGAGTCTGGGCTATCCAAACACTTCAAAAGTATCTGGTTTACATTTAATCAATATCCTTTTGAGCATTTATATGTTTTCATGATGTCCCTTTTAAGCATCTGTTCAAATTCCATAAACAAACTAGATTGTTTCTTTTTCAATGGGTCTTTCTATAAGCCTCGCCTTAGGCAGGATAGTAGCCGAGACATGTGAGGTTCAGAGCCAGAGCATCAAAATAAGGTACATTTGGGATCCAGGAGCAAAATAATGGTTGGACTCTAACTTTCTCACATATCTGCTTCTTATTTTGTTCCTTTGGTGTAGTTATGAGTACTCACTTGAGTAACTGTTTCAAATATTGTATCTAAAGGAAGCAGGCTGTCGTACTGCTGAATCTTCATATTCTTCATACTTTCACTGTAAGTGCTTTGTTAGAGCCTGGAAGGTGGACCTCAGAGGCTATGTCTATTATAGCAAATAGATGGAGAAAATCCTGTCATCTGGCCCTGCAGATAAAAGGCATAGCACAGTTTTTTCCATATGATTAATTTCCCTCCTTACCTCCCTTGCCTCCTTCCTCCCAAAACAGAGTGGCTTGGTCTCTTCTGCCTACTGAAAGTGGTTCTTGCTTTGTGACAGTCCCCCAAATTATCCCTGAGTATGTTCTGGATGAAACTGGTTGATACAGACCAATTGTGTGTCAAGAGACTGCCAACAATGTGTATCATCACATTCTAGTGCTGGCCTGTTTGGTTTGCTGCCATGGGTGTAGCTAAACAGTTTTTTGATCTATATCCATACGGGAGACTGCAGGTAGACACAACCTCAGCTTTAGCCACAGATGAAGTGGCAGGACACTATAAAAGCTGTGTGGTGATCCTGGTGCAGCCAAAATGGATATATGCTGAATATCCGGAAGGCTTATTATTTCAAGCTCAGGATTGCACTTACATTTTCACAGGACTTCTGGTTTCAAGCTGGCTTATGTTCTATTAGCTGAGGAGGCATAGCTCTCTTGTATCTGCCTGGAGAATACCATCTGCTGCTATCTTTTCATTAGCAGGTCTAGTAACAATAGCCATGTGTGGTTTTACACAGAGTGAATTCCTCACCCCAAAAACCTCTTTTTGGAGTGTCTGATCAGTTTGGTTGCCAGCACAGGTGAATGAGCCTTGGAGGCTCATTCATTGATGTGATTGTGATGAAGCACTGGTTTGCTAATCAGTGGAAATATGTCGTAAAGTAGTAAAGCGGTTTTTTCTTTAGCTTTTATCTGAAGTATATAGTAAAAAATACTTGCATACAGTTTGACTACCTGTATATGCATATGCATGCACATGTGCCTACAAACACTTGTGTATAAATGTAAGATTTGTATACTGTAGATAGTATATATCCTAGAAGTCCAGACTGTACCATTTGCAGAAAAGTTAGGAGGGTGGTGAAATCACTTTGCCCTGAAGAGAGGGTTTTGGAAGGAACAGAATTCCTTGTGGCATATGGTGGGTGGGCTTTGTAATATCTGCAAGGATAATATAAATTGTCCCACAACAACCCATATTGCATTACTCATTTGTGTGCAGGAGATATTCAGTGTTGACCCATTTCCCAGAAATACGCCAGAACGATTTTTGCTTTCTCTGTCAAAGCAACATGAGCAAGAATATGAGCTTCCATTTTAACTAGCCCTTGATCCATCCGCAAGGAGATGAAGGGATCTTGTTGCAAGCCTGTTCTATGTTGCAGTGGAGGGATGGACTCTCTAAGTCTGCAGTTTCAAGTAGCTTCTATCCATAGCTGAGCAGTACACTGAACAAATGCAAATAGAATCAAACATATGTAGAGAGGGAAAAAACTATTATTAAATTATACAGTATATAATGCTATACTGCATGGATGCTTTCAACGGTTTTGGATTTTTTTTTTCCTCCCCCAAACAAATTGAACTTATGATCTAAAACTTATGTTATGACAAAGCTAAAATCAGATGAAAGAAGTCCAACTTTGTTAGGAAAGGTTGACACACTGTGACCCAAATGTCTGACCTGATATTGGTCTCATTGCTAGTAGTCACCCTACAGGCATTATCAAAGCAATTTAAAGTACTGTATGTTTAATTCGCATTGACATAATTAGAACATTAGTAAACTTGAATATGTAGTCATTGCAAGTCATCATTTGTGTATGTGATGAAGTTATAGAAATATGAAGGCTCTGACACCTTAAGGAGTGACAAACTACAAGTTAATTTTTTAGAAATTGCAACATACAAAAAACCCTTCTCTTTTTTTTTTTTTTTTTTAAAGCATGTGCTGCAGACACCCCTACACTATGAACCCATGTTTGCTGAAGCTTTGACACTGAAGCATTGTAAAGTGAACCAAAAAGACAACACAGAGAAGAGAGTTGTGTATGGCATACAAAATAGCCCCCTTGCTAGATCAAACTGCCACACATTTTCCCCTGAACATCAGTAGACTTAGCTTAGTCCCATCAATAGTTTGCTGACCTGTGCTGTGATAACATTTCCATCTCTGGAGTGCGCAGTGTGTGACACTTTGCAAGTACGTTTAATGGGGAATGGGGGAAGGGGAGATGACGCTTATCCTGCTTGTCAGTGTGTGCTGGATGGGGCCAGGGGTATCGATTGGGCAGAAAACTCTGCTCTGCTGACTGATTGCCACCCCTTGCATGTGTACAGTCTTTGAACTTTGTCGTATCTGGATAAAAGGAACAGTTTCCAGTGAGATCAGTCAGGTCTCAGCAAAACAAACATCAGCCAAATTGAACAAAAAAATATAAATAATAAAAGAAGCCCTTGACATTGCCTCAGTGCACTAGATACCACAGACAGGCTTAATTCTGTTGCAGGCTATTGACTAAGAATGTAGATAACTGCTTGAGACAATAAAAATTTTAAGATCTTGTTGCACACTTACTTCCAGAAAGACTGTCCTTCCTGTTAGCCTCAGGTCAGCACTATAAGTGAAAGGTCAGAATACCAATTAACTTATCTTCCCGACAAAAAACTGCTCAGTTCAAGGGTATTATGTAGCTCACTATTTTATTTATATAGGAAGGCTTTGATCTGCATTTACTTTATGAACTGATACCAATTTTTTAAATTATTTTATTAATTATTCATATAATTGGAAATCAACCATAAGTTTGAATTAAAGGTTTTTTAACTTTGTGTTTATTTTTGCCACATCTTCATTTTTGTGTAAAAGGTGAACCAAAACAATATGAACTGTTAGCCATTAAAATCAGTCTGCTTCTTTTTTTTCTTTTGATTTGGTGGCTGAAAAATGGTTGTAATATTGTACACTAACATATTCTGGAAAAATGATTTTAATATGGTACAGTAATATATTCTGAGAATAACTTTCCTAATTAATAGTGATTTACAAATTCCTAAAAAGATAGCAGGGAGAATAAAACACTAGTGATGTGCAAAACCACAGCTTGGTTATATGAAAGTAGAGTTTGAATTTTCTCTGACCCTCAGCTGGAAGTTTTCCAGAGGGTCCTAAAGGAACCTTGTACATAATATCAAAATTATTTTTCTGAGGTTTTCTTTACTCTGCACCTTTTTCTGTATGCTCTTTTCTCCCCTATGGATGTCCAAGGCCTGCTGAAGGTCCCTGCCTTAGACTATGAAATCAGTAACTTACTTGCACTCTTAAGCCATTTACGTTCTTGGAGATATTCCTGATTTTGAGGAATTTTTTTTTTTTTTTTTGTGCTTATTGGCTAACTTTTTCAGGAATAAGAAATGTATTAACCACAATCATTTCATGTTTTACACTGAAATAGTGCTGGCAGAAAAAATTTTCCTGGTTCTTTTCCATGTAACACGGGATACCCACACCCATCTTGCTGCAAACCCACAGCTTTGCCAGTATTGAAGTGTTATGTAGCTCCTTTCTGCCTTCTCTGGCAGAAAGAAGTACCTGGACATGCTCTATATAGACGGCCACCACTTCCTAATAAGCATTATCCAGTACTCCATTCAGCATGGCAGCCTTAGTCTTAAGGTCTTTCCTTAAATAGTTTTTTTTTTTTTTTCTGTATGGATTTTGCTCTTGTTGTAGATAAACCAACAGCCAAGATGCAGCTGAAGCTGATGGCCCTAGGCTGCTCTACGTTATCTTCCCAGGTATAGTCATTCATCTAGGGGTAAGGCCTCAAGTACAAACCAGATCTTAACCACAGAGGAAGAAAAGAAAAGGCTAAAACTTTTAGAAGGATGTTGCTCTTTATCCACTTCACCTGTTTTTAGCCCATCTTCTGCCCCACCCCAGAAGACAGAATTACAAGGGGCATTCCCTGCCTTGCACACAGGCTATTTTGTAATGTCTCGTGGGGAGAGGTGTGTAGGCAAACTCTCCACTTGGTTCCTTATGGCCACATACTCTGTAGAGTTGTCCATGTTTTGCCATGGCAGACCTCTTTTTAGGCACCTTCTCAGCTACAAGCTCTTTCTTGGCCCTCCAAAAAGATTACTTAACTGTGTGACCTCTTTTGGACCTTTAACTGTTTTGATGAGAATGGTAAGGCTTCTGGGGAAGGACTTTAAATAGTGTCTCAGAAATGACTTATACAAACAAGCCGTGTCCAGATAAATATTTGAACTTAAGATACCAAGGCTGAAATGGCTGAGCTGGAACCGGGAATCCAAGAATCTCCTCCAAAAGAGGCAACTCTGTATCATGTGAAATAGGATTTCATTTCTCTAGTCTGTCTCTCATTTAAATGAGCTGTCCCTGCTACTAAAATATTGCTACAAAGAAATTAAATTCTATCGTTCTCTATTTAGAGAACCCTTGAACTACCTGAGACTTTTAACCCAATGTTTAAGACTTTGGGATTCTGTTGGAATATCAAATGAAGTTCCACTCCATTTAACAGAAACATTCATGTTTAATTAAAATTCACAGAAAGCTAGAAACATGCAAATATTAACTATCCACAATGCTCAAAGTGTTAGCGAATTAAAGCTGGGTTTAATCCTATTTGAAACTCCTGCGGTCTTCTTTCCCTGCAAAATAAGTAATGCTGTCTTTTTGTTTGTTCATTCTCTAAAAAGTATCTTTGTACGTCTAGTGTTAGATCATATTTTATCAAAACTTATTTTGTAAAATCATACACTTATGTAGATAAAGTTGGTTTGTGAGAATTTATATAATCCAAACAGGCAAGAACAAACGCATAGTATTTTGTCTCATCAGTGAAACGTAATGTGTTCTTTGCCCTCCTAGTGGAATCGGTTACTGTTATATAGCTTGCAATTTTCCTCCCTTTATTTTATTTGTTGATCAAACTGTGACATTTATTAACAAAGAATTTGCTTCATCTCTCTACAGCTTGTTTTCTAGGGAATTCACACTATTCTTTAAACTCTGTTTTCAAGAAGATATAAAACATGCATGCATTCCCTTGCAAAGCAGTGTTCAATTGCAAAAGCTATCTTAGTAACCAAGTGATGGATTAGTTCCATGAAAGAACCAAATCAGATAAAATGACAACAACTCATGCAAAGTTGTTAAAATTAAAGGGGCTTTTTTTAAATAATAATAAAAAATCTTTATCTGAAAATATAATGTGCCCTTAGGATGTGATATTGGATATTGCTACATGAATTAAATTTCAGAATGACAGGATAGTTAATATAATAACTCCTTCCTCATAAACTCCAAAGCTCCAAAGGTATGAGGAGGTGTTTACAGGAGAAATGTTTTCCATCAGCTTTAGACCTGTAGGGCAAAAACCAGGGTTAATATATTTAAGAAGAATTTATTTTCTTTGCTGCCACTAAAAAAAATATAGTAGACATTGCTAGTATTTCCTTATTATTTAAAATGAGAACTACACCTGTTGGCACAGCTGGACAGCATTATTAAGAAAAGTAAAAAGTTGAAAGTTGGTTTAGTTCTGGCTCAGTTGTGTTTAATATGTCCTAGGCCTAGAGTCATCGGTGGGGACACCATACTGCTGTACTTAGTGCTCTAAACTACCTACAGCAACATCAGAACCTATTTTATGGTTGCTTGGCTTAAGCAAGCACCCTCCACCTCTGGGGCAGGGTAAGGCAATTCATTTACTGACCAGGGAATAGTTTCTGCTTTAGAAAGGTGAGGGAGGCAAACATGGCTTCCAGCTCTGGCTGAATTCATTGAGTACTTTATGTAGTGGCTAGATGGAATAGGATATAAAAAACCATGCAGTGCACTTAATTTCACTCTTCCTTAGATGAAACTTCTCAGGGTTTTTTGTTTATTTGCTTGTTCCAAATTATGGTCTTGAAAATAATCAAAATACAATTTCCCATCCTCCAAAAAGTGAAGTCCACAAAAAAGGTGCAAATTAAGATATGTTTGCCTCATTCACCTTTGAAATAAAATCTTAAGTGCTGTCTGATAAGAGTGGTGTATATTTCCAAGTTCAAGTAGAAGAAAGCAGACTTGAGTTGTGCATGTGTGTTCTTGTGGTTTTTTTTTTATTTTTCTTTTTAAATTGCCTTCAGGATTTTTGAATATAGATAAAAATATAACTTCTTAGGAAGTCCAAAAACAGCAAGGTGGAAACTCGTATTCCCACATGGGTGTCTGCAACTGCCACTGCTCTGCTCACGTTCCACCGGCCTGCCTGCCTGCCTGAGAGCAACCTCTGCTTTTAAGGTTTTTAAGGGCTCCACCACCTGCAATTGCACAGATGCAGTACAAGCAATGCACACCATAGGTGTGACTGATTTCTCCTAGCAGGGAAGGTAGAGCCTGCTGGATAGGACACTGCAGTACACTAACTGTTATCAGCTGCCAACACGCTGGAGCCCAGCAGAAGCTGGCAACCCAGATATGAGCAAAAAGTAGATTTCTCTATGCCTTGATGAGAGGAAAGAGGAATTTCAAATTCCAGCTAGAGCTTCTGGGGTGGCTGACTGCCTAGAAAATGAACTAAATCAGTGCATATGTCATGTGCTTTGGCCTGGCCTTCTCTCTGGATGCCTCTCTAAGCTCTCGTGGGTCTAGAGTGGATGTGACAGATGGTTTAGACTGCGATACCCAACTCACTCCAGGCAAACCTTCCTTGCCAAAGGCCAGTAGGCTCAGTTCTCCAGGTAGCTACTGCCTGTCTTTGGAAACATGTAAGGAATTTGTAAATTAGGAAACTGAATATGATACCTGCAGCAGGCTTGCAAAATTTTTCAGTTGTTTTATTTTAATTTACAGATCGTGCCAATAAGCATCAAATAAAACATTGCAGTTCATACAAGACATTAATTTTGCTCGCTTAAGATGTTTGTTCAAGAAAGCTCAAATTGGATGCAGCAGCATCTGTTTTTCAGTTCTGCTTTCATCTAATTTTACAGCTGGATTGTCTGAGCCACAAGAAGGTCAAATGATTTGCCCTGACTCTGCCTATGAATCTATGGCATATGTTTGACAATCAGAACCCATATGCTTGCCAGAAGTGTGCTACACATTTTAAATGTATGGTTTAAAATAATGCCTTTTTTACTAGGAAAAAGTATTGCTACTAAAGTGATTTTTTGTTGTTGTTTTGCTAAATTAACAAGAATAAACTGATAACACTAATTTATCACTAGACTTTTACTGACGGTAAATATTTTACTGATTTTTTTTTTTCTTTCTACTGTAATTTTAGGAAAAAAATCTGAACTATAATTTATGGCAAATGGCAAATTGTACTGCACAGCACAAAAAAAAATTAATTTACTTCAAATTTAATTGTTGTATTTTGAATCCAAACCCAATATTTTTTAACATGGAGAAAACAACAATGAAGTATTTTATATTTCATAGCCTTGCTTTTGGGAACCTTCTTACACACAAAAAATGGACAAGGTGTCAGAATGTTTCTTTAACACTTTCTTTTTATCTTTTTTTTTTTCCTGCCCCAACTGGGGAAGAAGATTAGGAAAGTGTAGAAAAGTGTTTCAAGTTATCAAATTTAGTTTGAGAATTAATTCATCCACAGCGGGTTTTGCATTTCAGGATTACATGACCTTTATTAATTGAGCATGGGGAGAGCCTTGCTGCTTACCCAGGGTCACTATGGTGGTCGGGTAATGCAGGGTCTGTGGGGCCAGCGGTCGCATCCTTAGCTGGCAAGTTGAGGAGCAGCGATGTGCAGACTCTCTTCAGCAGCCACTCATAGGGCTACCTCGTCCACAGTGGATGATCAGGTGCCAACTGGGAATAATTTTAACCTAAAATCCTGTCATCCTGACCACACAGGGCTTGGATTAGGCTAGCTGAATTGTTCTGAACAGCAATTCATGATCTCAAGGATTGCTGTGACAGTTAGTACTGGTGCGAAGATTTAACTCTCCATAGGTATCATTGGCTCATATTTTTATACTTTATACTCTCATATATATATATGTATATTTCAAATTACTGGAGAATTATACCACTGATTTCTCTTTTTTTAAGATTTTTTTTTTCCATCTTTTTAAAAAATATTTCTCAAACTAGCTGAACATGGTTTCATCTTCGGAACAACTTGTTTTACAGCAAGTCTAATGTGACAAGGTCACCAGGGTTTAGTAGATGTCAGTTCTAGCCTTGCTCCCCATTTCCCTCTGACCTAAAGAGCGGTGGCTTTGAAAGGGTATTTTGAAATGCTCTCTGTGTGTTTTGTACCAGTGAGAAGTGGTTCACTGTATCCAAACTCGGGTAGACTAGCTGGGTCAATGGTGTATACTGAACCAATTTTTACTCACAACCCCCTCTACCCCAAGCCCCCCTGTATATAGAGGAATATTACCTGTCCCCCAAAAGATTACTGCTGTTAGAATTCACAAGGTCCTACTGCCATCAACCCTACACCTTAAATTGTATTTTGCTGTGATGGGATTGAAGATCTGAGGTGTCATCAGACTGTTAACACCTACGCCAATGTTACAGGTATAGTGTATCACAGTAAATCTTCCTTTGCTCTGTATTTTTTATCTGGCTGCAAATGGATGTGCAACGTGGTTTGACTCAAAGATCATCTGTTTAGCTTGATGTCTTATATTCATCTTTGTGGAGGTGATTGGCATTGCTGGCACACTTCGTAAATTTTAAATTTATCGCAACACATGTGAGTACATGCTAAGCAGCTCTAAAATACTCAGTAGACTGTGACCCTAAAGCTGTAACGGGCAGTGAAGCAGTAGCTACCGGAGGTGTGCAGGGACTGGAGCTCCTCTTGACAGAGCTCTTTAGGAGGGCCTTTGCTGTAAACAGGTTTAGCATGCCTCACTGAAAAACACAAAACTGTTAAACTTCGAATTAGAAGTATAAAATCAAGATTTTCTTTGTGCTGCGACCCTCATATGGTAACTTATTTTTTTTTTAATAGGAATTAAGACTTTTAACTTTAGCCCTTTTCTAGAAAAAGCAACAATTGTTGCTCAAAAATGGGCATATTCTTTTTCAATAGATGAACATTATTCTAAGACAATTCTAATGTAAGGTTACATATATTTTCTTTTTTCTTCAGGCAAGATGTCACCTGGTGTATACTTCAGAGACCCTCAAATTCCCTTTAAGTACTGGCCGCTCAATATGATACTTTGGTATTTATTGGAGGTGTCATATTTGCTCTTTAATGAATAAGAACATTGTCACTCAGAATATTCACTATTTCACCTTGTCCATTTTCATACGATTAGTTCCCATTTAAGTAGTGATTTAAAAAATCTGACTATAGAAAACTTTCTTGTTTTGCTTTCAAAGATATTACCATGCCTGGAAACCTTAAAATCTCTATTTATTTTTTTTTTAAAATGAAGGTTTTTCAGTGAAAACAATGAAGTAAAATCCTGTTATATGTTGGACTAGGCATATTCTGTTGAACTCCGCTAAAGGTAAATGTAACTGCAAATCCTTTGAAATCAAGTGCTGTACATAGGCTGGTCTTTGAAAGGCAGCTGTTGAAGTTGCTGAGAGCATATTTTTAAAATCTCTCCAGGAAGAGCATCTTATGGTAATCTTACAAAAAAATTCTGTTTGAAGGTGACTTTGGGTCACTTGGTGATACTGGAGCTATTTTCAGATATTTGCTTTTTAACCTGCTTGACGTGAAGATGTGGAGCATGACATTGCTTTGATATCAGGACAGAATTTCTCCATAATACCTGCTGATCTCTCACTGTTCCCCTCAGCTATCTCTATGTATTTAAAATACAGTGTTAATTCAGAGAGCAGGCTTTATTTCTTAGTAAAATCTACCCTATGTTTTAAAAAATAATTATACCACACAACAGATTTAATGATTTTTTATATACATCCTCATGGACTCTTGAAATTATATATGACTGATATTGAAAGTTTCAAGCAGTTTAGAAAAAAAAATCACTAATGTTTGTATGCTTATTTTCAGGTCACATTATAAAAGAAAGAGCTGTGTTACTATTTTTAAGTTACAATTTTAAGTATTATAAATTTAAGTATATTAAGCAAATTAAATGGTTTGGATTTTGAGATGAGGGAAGAGCTTATCATATGAGCTGCAGTTCTTTAATTCCAAAAGCCAGAGCAATTGAGATACAGGCTCCATTTAATTAGAAATTATGAGATGGATAAAAAGAGAATAATAGAAGGATTTCCTTTCCACTTATCTATTTCTAATAAATACATATTTTGACAGCAATAATACTGTCTTAAATAGTTAAAGTTACATGAAACTTCCATCTTATCTATGTGGGCTGTTCCCACTACATGAGAAGCCTCTGAAATGTCAGCTAGAACAAGGAACTATGCTGGATTCAAGCAAGATGGAAAAGGAAAATTCATTTCGTTACTCTTGTAAGAAAAGCTATAGCAGTGTTCTTCCCCATCAACCCCCATGAGCTTTCCTTCAAAGTTTTCTCCTGCCAATTTGTAAATATTTTCTCTGAAAGACCCAAAGTGCTAGTCTCAAACCAGAGATCTCCCACCTTGCTAATCTTGGCAGACCTTGCCTTTCATTTTGCTGCTTTGTAATGGGCTACACATCTAAGCAATACAAAGGAGTTCTGTGGGAAAGCTATGCAAGATTTCTGATGTTAGAAATTATATTTTTTCTGTAAATGTAATTTCTACTTTGCTTCCTAAAATATACCCAGTGGATTTAGACTGTGCCTGAGCACTGTCTAAACCACCCAACATCTCTGCAGTAGCACTGCAGCAAATATTCTCTAAAACAGAGCGATTAGCATGTGTGGGTGTGCTATAAGAGCCTGTAATACACTTAATCCAGCAGATCATATGCCTGCATAACTACGTACATGACACAAAGAAAACTTGTGTGCCAGAAGCAGCTCTGCAAGAATCTAAGATGCACTAAAGGGCTTAGCTGCCAGTAGTGAACAGCTCTGCGAAATCATCTCTTATCTCTCGTTTGTGATCCTAAAAGAAAACCTAAAAAACTTCTTCCTTGGGAATTTACAACACAATACCAAAAAATCACAGATTCAGTGACATCGGTTTGATTGGGTGTTTTTGTTCTTGTTTTGTTTTGTTTTGTTTTTTTTTTAATGGCATATTAGAAGCTTTTACTTTGTTCCTCCCCAAACTTTGTGTTTGACTTTTTTTTTCTTTCGTTTGCCTTATCAACCTCCTCCTCGCCTGTTCCTTGCCAAATCCCTTCTGTAACACACCTTCTTTCTTCTATTGGACCACCGATCTTTTTCTTTCAAGGATGGGATAACAAACACACATTTAACTAAATGCTAAGCAGTTGCTGTCAAAGGACAACCCTTTCTCTTAAGGATACTGCAACAATGAAGGCCAGAAAAATCTGCTGTTGGATGCTACCCCAGCCATGAAGAGTGTTTCTAGCACATGCAGGATTGCAGAGGTGGCAGGGTTTTCTATTAAAAATCCACAGATTAGCACAGACCATCTAATTTGAGAAGAAGATGTGATGAGCATCTGCATTCGCTATGATTTTACTGTAGAAAGGATGAACGGTTTTATTTTTGTTCATGCTTGTGGGGCACTAAGAAACAGTTCCACAAGTAAACTCCTAACTCTTAACAAGTAGTGTGGGAAAGTATATCCTGAATACATGCATTGGAGGGATATCTGTCCTGCCACAGAAATCCACTGCAGAATTACCCATTTCAAGCTAAGAGAACCTAGTTACAGATACTAAAGGCAAAATGTATTCATGATGATATGATGTCCCCTTTCAGCCAAATACTTAGACTCACTGCCTTTACATAACAGCTACTTGAATTTCAGTGGTGTTACCACCCAACTTCTTCATATAAAACTCAATGATGTGCCTGTTTTCCCAAGGAAAAGGCAAAGAAACATATTCCAGGGCTCTTTAATGAGTCTCTGTGACTTATTTTCAGGACACTTTAATACTTCTGCCTTGACAGTCTCTGAAAATGAGTTGTAATTAGCCTTCTGGGTTGGCAGGAAATTGCCATATTGATCATCTCTGGAAACATTGTATATTGAAAGGAAGAGAAATCCATAGAAATAAATGTTTATGTGAGTTGTTGGGGTTTTGGGGGGTTTATTTTCTGTTTTTAGCTTGAAAGATTATTAATATTGGGGCAAACATAGAAGAACAAAATATATCACTACTGATTCAGACCTTTAGAAACAGTTTTTACTACCACTAGTGCCAATCCAATAAAAGCTCTTGAAAGAAGCTAAGACATCTTTTAAGTAAGACTACTTAGAGGCTTGGTTGAAAAGGAAATATTGCTCTTTAAAAATGTAAAACAAATCCTCCTAACAGGACTTTTCAAGTTAAGCTATCTCTAAATAAAAGATGATGTGATATTTAAAGAGTTTCTGAGTTCACATTAAATGCATAATTCAGGACTGAATGTTGAAAAGGGAGTAAAAATGTAAAAAGCTTCAGCAATATATCTCTGCAATTCTATATGGTTTGTCTGGAAGGTTTAATCAGCACAGAGGAGCTGAAATGTAACCAGGGAAATAGTTTGGATTATACTGATTTTAAGGTCTTAAAAAACTGACAACTCTTCAGAAATGCTTCTAGTATATAACAACCCCTATTTCAGAATTTCCTACCTTGTGATATGTACAAAAGATTATAGTAATGTGAGCTAAAGCAGCTGATGCTTTGCAATGGCCATTCCTAGTCTTATTGCACAATTCCGTGAGCCTGACTTAGTGATGACTTTTAAAAAATCAAATAACCCTGGAAGACATCCTGGATGTCTTCTAGGCTTATATTGCATATATACTCATATCGGCCTCTGAAATGCAAGCATATATTGAGGAATACCATGTAATAACCCTTGCTATGTGATTAATGGTGGGATTTATCTAGATGCTTGAGACCAGAACTGGGCCCATCATTCCTAATGTTTCAGACTGTGAGGGCCTGAATGATGTACATTTTTAGCAGCTGTCACGTGAATGCAGTACTGTTATAATAAGGAAGATGAAAACTCTCGTATCTTGAGAAAGAGCAGGAAAGAATTAAAATTTAAATTAGTATTTTTGTAAACTAAAGTGGCTTTTCTAAACTTCTCAGTAATTATTTTGACAAGTGTGAGCCTTCAATCAGTATGTTCTTTTTGGTGTATGAGATATGTAATACACAAACATCTTAAAGAGATATTTTTTGCTTCTACAGAACCACAATAAACACAATTTGTGTTACACTCTTTTCCTGTGGCTGTGGAAAGTCTCAGAACCTCATAAAGGACACTGGCCATTTGGACTGCAGTTCAGTAAATTTGCTTAGATATTATGGTTTGCTGGAAAAATACCATCTCTGTAGACAGAATGCATCACAATGAGAATCCTGCTCTGAATTTTATGCTGACTAGGCTATGCTCCTACTCTTCCTCTTAATAAGGAAAAAAAAAATTGTGATTTCAGAGAATTACGTGAAGCAGTCTGCTGTTAGTGGTTTTCTCCTGTGGACTGTGCTATTTTGTCTTTTCCTGGATGCATGAAGCTACATCTGTCACCGTTATCTACTGCTTTTCTGCAGTTTTTCTGTTGTTACTGGATCCGTTGCTTCCTGAGTTGAGCCAAACTAAGCAAAAACAGAATAAAGTCTCGATAAAAGTAAAATAAAGCACTTTCCAAGTTACTGATCATTATGTGTTAATTTCCAGTTACTTTGAGGCATAATTGCACTGACACTCACCAGAATATTTAGCAGATACTTTAATCTTCTATTTGAATACATATTTTAATGTATAATGTTCAAAATATTTTGATGCTTTGTAGTGTCAATAATATTTCAAATATCAATGGACAGAGGTCATTAGATAGACATGTAGTGATTTAGGGTGTCCCTGGAAAGGATGGGCATTACAATCTAAATGTTATATAAGAGATGCTTTTTCTGAGAAATCATGAAACTTTAATACAAGTGCTGTGTTATACTGATGTATTATAAAACTCTAATACAAAAGGAAGACTTAATCTGTTATGAATGTAGTGAAACTTGTTTTGTTATGGAAAATTAATGAGACCCCCTGTAGCCAAAAAAATCGGGACTTAGTATGTTTTAACATTCCTTTCATCTTCTACAAAGATAAATTGTTCTCTGACTTGTGTAGTTCTAAATTAAGGTTACTTTTGAGCATACGCTTTAGCCTTTTTTCTGAGCTATTTTAAAATCTTATAATAGAACAGTATAAATGCAGCCAAGCATTCAGTAATTTGTAGATAACTTTGTCTTTGAAAACTTGGAATGAAAATGTGGGTGGGAAAGGACAAACCATGAGATGGCCTTCCTATGAGAAGAGTGAAGGGACACCTTCACCTACAAGGGAAAGAAATTTGACTCACTTTGGGGAGCTGAGGAGATGATGTGGAATGTACCTTTTTGAAAAGCGGATATGAATTAATGGTTAAGGATCTTGATGAATTGAATTGATGACAGTTTTCTATACCCGGAACTCTCCCCATCCTAGACATACTATAGTAAGTCTTTCCTTAAGGTTTTGGAGTGTGAGTTGGCATTTGTTTTAGTCCTGTCGCTCTTGTCCTTGGAGGTCCTCTCTAGTCCTGTTAATGTCATGTGATGAAACAGTATTTAATTGCTCATTGAAATTAAATATTCCTAATATCTTTTCTTGTTGTTAGAAGGCTAGAACTCACTGTATGTCACATTTAGCAAGACTCTCTGTTAGAAAACTGTAAACTGTCTAACAATGATTCCTATGTTCTGGAACAAAAATTTTACAAAAAGCAGCAGCAGACATGTTAAACAGATTTTTCAGAGGATTTAAAGGATTAAGAAATTGAAATTTATGGTACATTTATGGATGTGCATATTATGGCATGTGTAGATTACTGATTTTTACCCCCCCCATCTGTGAGCATTGCAGATTAAAACTGCCTGTATAATAGCACATTTCAAAGATTCATATGAAAGTAGGCTTCTGTGGAATTGAGTGCTAAAGGCTCAGAACTAAATTTGGAAAGAATTAGCTTTTGTTGCTATGGGAACATATACTTCATTTAGTCCTTAAAGAAAAAGAATATACAAATTTATGATAAAAATATAACACTATTAGTCCACTTGGTGGGGCAGGAGACACTAGAAATAACTATGTAATCTGGGCATATAATATCTTCCTGTTGTGTACAGCATGATTGCACTGAAAAAATTCTCCTTGTCAGTTTATTGTTCCATCATAATTTTTTTTTCTATAAGTTCACATTTGTTTGCATTGTAAAATCACAAACCTCACATAAATAAGTGGTTTAGTCATTATTTGCCTTTGTAAGGCATCACTGGGGATGTCTATTAATTCTCAGATGATTATCTTTATTTCTTTGCTTTTCATAAAGTTTTGTATGAAGCCTAGATCTCAGCATGTTTTTATTCAGCTACCAAAGAGTAAAGGAGAGAAATTTGATCTTGCAATTGAATTTATTTCAAGATACTATTAATATGAATATGAAAGTGAATTCTGCTGCTGACTCCTGGGTTTGCTTCTTTGCTTGAGAGACAAGTTTTGCTGACTGTGAAGAAAGTGGTGGCAAATGTCTCGCAATTAGACTTTCTTTCTTTGGAGAGTGATAGAACTGTGGAGAAGTTTTTCCACACTCTTTGTTGTTGTCTTCCCAAATTTTTTTGTAAATCTCTATTATTTTGTGGATAGCCTCAGTTTGAAAATTTATCTGTGGAGCATTATCCAGAAAAATACTCTGGTTTTTTAAGCCCAAAGAATTTCTAAAATGAAATTATAAAAACACTTTTTGTGTGAAAGTTATGACATGATTTTTTTTCTTTTGATTTTGGGTGTTATGACCACCATCCTGTCCTCTGTGTGGCACAGAACTCACATGAATTTACTTGCAAATGCAAGTGATACAAATTCATGCTGCCTTTCATGTACAGCATTTGTGCAATTTCATGCAGATATTTATTCTCCTGTTTCTTTAAAACTTGATTTGATTTTCAGGTCCAAATGAACATAGAAATGTAAAGTGAAATACAATAGAAACTGCAACTACTATGTGATCTCCCAGTGAATCCTCCAGAGGTGCACTTTTTATAATATTTGGATGTAAAAATACTCTCTAACAATAACTTGGCAGCTTTGGGCATGCTATTATTAATGCTGGGGTCACCTACCTTTTAACAAACCCCATATAACATCTGCCCTTTCCAGGACATGCGTATAAAAAGAGAGAGCAAGAAACAGCAAAATCAATAAGATGCAGACAAAATTTAACATGAAAGTGGGAAGACACAGAGAGTAGGTGATTTCTCACTTTATCTCTGTGATGGACAGGAAGTCTGAGCAAAATGCTTTTCATTTTTGGGAATCCCTAGCATGATCCAGCATCATCTCCACTTCTCTCACATGACTTCTGCTTTTGCTATAAGCAATTAATGTTGCTTTTGTTGAAATGTTGCCATTATCATTTAATCATCAGCTATGTAAAGTGCTGTGCCCACTCAGCACAGAGATCATTCCTTGGCCTAGAGACAAACCATTTAAGCTGTGGTTATGTTTTATTCTTTCAAATAAAATCCTTTTCCAATAGATGAACTGGTGAAATATTTCAGTTAAGAAAACTCCCACAGCATTTTATTTCGCTATGGATTGTATGAAGATGGTCCCAAAATGTCTAATGTTTTTATAAGTGATACTAATGCATTCTACTTCTGTTGCCTCTCTGAAAGCTCACCTACTGAACCACTGTGCCCAGGTTGCACTCAACTCTTCAGCAAAGGAAAAAGCAATAATTTAGTATTCTACAGTGAGGTATGTCTAAATTGCATTTTGTAAGCATTATATCAACTAAATGTATGTGACTGAAAATGAAAGAATGTGGCAGTGGCTGTTTGAGAAACCTGTAAACTAACTCTATCATCATTGTGGAAGAGACATGAGCATCTGCTATTTCTCTTCTGTATACAATCCAGAATGCAGTGCTGCATGCCTGCAGTAGCATTTTTGTTCACAGCAGAGGCTTCCTCTTGGGAAAAAAATCTCCCCATTGCCTTGATTACTGTCTTTCAGCTTACTTTGCAAAGCAGTCTTGGAGCACATGAACTGGGCTCTTTTCAGGAGTCCCGGAAGGTCCACAGGACCAGACTAGAGCTCATCTTAGTAAAATTCTCTGAAATGCTTATGGTGTGAGCTTTGGGGCCTCAGCAGCAACCACTTTGTTGCACAAATCCTTTCCTGCTGAATACCCTGCTTGCTACTGTAGGCATACCTTATGTCATCTGAGATCTATCACAGCCTTCATCTCCCCAGTTGCTCTGTATACCTTTTGTGGCTAATTTTCACAAGTTTTACATTTACCTTCTTTTTGTTAAATTATTCTATTACATCTGTTTGGGCATGCATAGATACATAAGCCCATGGACATGTGGGCAGTCTTACTAGGGGCATTCATACACAGACATTGTCTTTCGCAGTTCATGGGTGCAATATACTTTTTCTGTTGGCATTTTCCAGAATCTCAATCCATATCTACGCTTCCTAAGAGGAGAGGAGGGGAAGGGGCTGCAGATACCTCTCTAATTACTCATTTCTAGGGAAATGGTTGCTCCCTGACAGTTCTTACCTATGTGTATCAAAGACTGTTCATTTACATTATTCGTGGTGTGGTCCATTGAGTGAACAGTGTTCCTGGTCTTGCTTTTGGGATGCTTGTAAAACACAAAGGAAGCTTCATTTTAAACCAGTATGATGGTTTAATGGAACCCGTGCTTTGCAACTTCATTCAGTCACCTGCATGGGCCAGGGAGAAATCTTTTTATCCCTAGTAAGTAATTGGCTGTTTGTAGAATATTTTCATTTCTTCATAAATATCAGAAATGCCTTCAGGTAGAAGTGGTGTTTCATCAGCATGAACAACTAACACCAAAAATTGTCTCTCCGTGGTACCCAAGTACCTTCCGCTGTCATATGCTTCCTGATGTCCTCAGAATCACTGCAAGTTGTGGAAAACATCCCTCCCCTCACCAGCTGTGACTTGCCTACATTGCAATCCATTTTATAAAAGTTTTGGCCTCTCTAAAGCACTTAGATACACAGTGGTATTTAGCATTTATTTATATCTTGGCGACATAAGGGATGGTGTAGGGAAGAAGACAATGGAGAATGAAAGAGTCGTCAGGTACCTGTGTTGGGTTAAGCCACGTTCAGGCCCCTGTGTGTACCTAACTTGAAGTATGAACGTGACCTCATCTTCTATAGTTCAGACTGGAAGAATCTATCACCAGCAGACTATAAGCTGTGTTGTGCCTTTTCTGGTGAATGGCAAAGTGGAATAAACTTACTGACGCTGGCTCTGTGATGGAGAGACATACCATAAACAAAAAGGGAGTGGGGGAGCTTAAACTTTGGTTTCCTACATCTGTGGCTTATCAAGCAAATATTTTAAATTGTTTGACTCACATTATAGATCTCAGACCTTATTGGACAGTGCTGGAACTGGGGAATGGAAGGGAAGGAGGAACAGCAGTGGAGGTATTTTTATTCTTTTTTGCTCTAAAGCATATCTTAGACCTGTCTACTTAATAAACTGGAACTTTCTGAAAAAATAATATTATATCAAATTAAGTGAAATAATTCTATTTAGGTCTTTCACTTAGAAGTCTCGAACTCTTTCAGAGTAACTTCAGATGAAGTGTGTACCTGTATATGCATAC
The DNA here is from genome assembly GCA_031468815.1 of Morus bassanus. Lineage (NCBI taxonomy): Eukaryota > Metazoa > Chordata > Aves > Suliformes > Sulidae > Morus > Morus bassanus. The sequence goes on from CM062568.1 coordinate 112,781,780, forward strand.
ATTTATTTACACACATATATATAATTAAATATATACAAATATAAAATATATAACTAACTATATGCATGTATAAAAATGTCAACTATACATGTATCTGTCTGGAAATATAATTTCCAGCCCATCTTCCTGGTAATTGAATGTCCACAAGTAAGTTCTAAGAAAACACTGTCTGATAAAACTATAAAGCTTACCCTTCACTGGCCAGGGGATGGGAGTACGTGAATGGGAATGGGTCCCCTTTTCAACCCAAACTGTGACCAAAGAATCTCTACAGCAGTTTGCTTTGTGGCACATGGTTCCATAGACTCCACAAATTATTGTGGGCATAAAGTTATGTTAGTGCTGCTGTCAGGTAGCAACATTTTTGTTGATATAGTCAGAACAGGGGTTTTGTCAAGAGTAGCTATTGCAATATTAATTTAAATCAAGAGCCACTTTGATTATCTTTATTATTATAAAAATGTGGGGAAAAAATATTTGTGTCCCTTTTCTTATGTATATGCTACATAACAATAAAGGAGAAAACTCAATTTTCATCTTTGTAAAATCTGTTCTTGTATCAAATGGGTAAAAGGTACCAGGATGGAACTGCATTACTAAATGCTTGTTTGCAGTAGTCATTCAATTTATTTTCCTGGAAACGTTTTGATTTTTTTTCTTTTTAACTTGATCTTTATCTTGCAAAAAGTATCAAACACAGGAATGGCTAGTCAAAGCATTCAGGGTTGCAGGAGTAAGAATAAAGAACCAAAGATCGCTGTGGTGTCCTTTGCAGTTGGCTACCTCCTTTTTGCTGAGCTGATCAAAAATTTGTCTTTATTAACAATTAGAATTCCTGTTGGTTTTATTTGTTTTTATTTTTTTTTTTCTTGCCTTTTCCTGTGAGTCCACTCTTACTGGCTACTGTCTGGAGACCAGACACCTGGGTAGGTTCAGGAGTTTCTGATCTATCCAAGACATTTCTAGGACTCAGTTAAGATAATGATCAAGGGAATTAAAGACATCTTAATTATGATGGCATCAGCTAATACATTATAGAAATTAATTGAGCAAGGATTTGGCTTAGTTTATAATGGAAGACAGCATGTTTGATAAGCAACAACACAAATAAAACCATGGCTGTAGAATTAAGTTATATAAATCAATCAGGTTTTTTCTTCAGAGGTCATAAAATCTGAGGAAATTTTTTTCATGTTCAAAATGTTTGTCTTCAGTTTTCTTCATGCACCCAAGATCAACATTTCCAGCCTAGCCTCTAAAGATAAAATATCCTAGATTTTACGTATGCTTTCTTGCAATAACAAATAATCTCTTCTCAGTACTGAGCCAGAACTTCAGATGGTTTAAATCAACACAGACTTCAATAAAACTGTGTTGATTTACTTTTTTACTGTTAGACGTTTATGTAGAGGAAGCCAAGAAAAATTACTGGCCTACAGAAATTTAACACATTACCAAGTTACCAATATGTCAGAGTATTTCTTTGGAGCAGATTCCTCTGATTAGCAATAGGATCTAATTAATTTTGTGGTTTCATTTTGTGGTAAATAAAGTGAAAATGACCACTTAGTATAACACTTCTCAAAACTATTTTGTGTGACTAACACTGAAGCAATGACAAGATTTTTGTTCAAATCCTGGTGTGTGTGTGTGTTTGTGTGTGTGTATATATATATGTGGGATATGCCAATACAATCTAAGATTTTGTTTATTTATAGTTTGTATTGATAGTCTTACTCTCCTAAGATTAGTCAATTTTTATTGTGGTCTGCTTCTTTGCATTGTTCACGGTCTTTTGCAGTCAACAATTGTGGAAATGCCTTATGAAAGGGTGGGTTGGTTTCTCTGAGAAAAGGAGGAGATAATCACCAGCTTAGAGTTATATTAAACAGTATCAAGATGGTTGGGACCTTAATATTCTCAATATGTTTAACAGGAAGTGAAATATAAGCATTTGAATTCTCTCACTGAGTTATTCAGGTGCATGAGATCACATGTATATGCTCCAAGTGTAGCTACTAAGCACAGTGGAGCTGGTGCATAACCTTTCATGTTGCAGTAAATGTTTAACTTAATTCACACTTTATTTGTACTTACTGCTCTGCCATTTTTTAGCCATTTCAATTTTATTTATGCTTTCATTTTTAAGCTTAGAATTTTCTCTTGCTTAGAAATTGGAGCATTAGCAGGGCTGTTATGGCTGATACTGCTGTTTTAATCATTCCACATGGACGTTCAGGAGGCCTACGCTATTTTCTGCCTTTGCCACAAGCATCCTGCATAACTCTAAGGAGGTCTTTCAGTTGATTTGCTTTGGTGATAAAAATGTCTGTCTTTATATCTCTGTTTCTTAGACCTTGCAGTCTTTCATTATATGCATATATAACATGGCTGTGAAATTAGTTGGTTCCTAAATGCTACTTGAATTTAAATAAAAGATAAAGAAATAAATTACAAGAGCCACTGGACATCTACTAGTAGTGACTGTGTGAAGCTGAGAAGACTGAAGAATGTTTGCCAAAAGGGTTAAAGTGGATAGGAGAAATAAAACAATACACGATGGCAACCTTAAAATCTAAATAGCTGAACAAATTATTTCCTATTCCATCCATTTCTTTAATGAATCAAATTTTTTTTCTAGTTCTGGACAGGAAAGTAGTCTCTTACAAGAAAAACAGACAAAACACTAGTTGGAGCTGGCATTATTTATTCATTGATATGAATGTGGGGTAAATCTTGCTTTTCAAAATTTCTCCACTGTATGTTACTTTCCCCAGTAGTTTCATAACCAGTGTTCAAAATTCTGCATGTAAAATGTTTTCCTTGTCTTTTCAACACAGAAATGCTGTTCCACTTTATGTAGGAGTGCTCAGGTACTTAGCAAAGGAGACTATTTTCTCCCCTGCCCCACCGCTTCCCCGAAACAATTAGGTTTAGGGAAAATTAGGTATACCGAGAGACCTGTAATTACAGAAGCTGGAATCTGGCCAAGTCACTCAGATTAACATGCCTAAACAACCTCAGAGATCATAAGTGGCCATTAGTTTAGTTTTTCTTATCTGAAAGACAGAGTCTCCTATAGCACAGTGCCCTCTGCTATCAAACTCCATGTTTAGTCTAAATTTTGTCCTATCTCTTTGTGGTCTACATAGAAGTTTGTTTTATGAACCAGTTTTGAATTATTTATCTTAAAATGGCACTAATTACATAACTATTACTAATGTTTTCTCATATGGAAGATGATGTTTAGTGAAGTCTATAGAAAAGAATGTTGGCAAACTTCAGATATTTCCTGTTTAAAAAGCTCTTTGTGCAAAAGAGCTCGTTCAGTTTTCATTCTTTCTTCCCAGGTTTATATTAAACAGGCAATGAAATGGTTTTTTAGAGTTGACTTCAAGACTAATTCAAAATAGTAGTATTTGTAGATTTCACTTATCTGGGTAGTGTCATCTAGTCAAGATCAAATGTTTCTGCTAGGAACTGCAAGCTGACAAATGCAGTATTTCTCTGAAATTGAGTTGGAGGTCTTTTTTCTGCTTCCTTTCATCTTCCTAATGTCTAGGATTTGGACTGAATTCATGTCAGTTCATTTTTCCTGTTGCTGCAACTTTGCTGTCCCAAATGGGGAACTCTACATCTTCAACTTGCATGTGGTTTGTGAAGGGATTGTAAATACGTGGTCTACATTGACCTTTTCAATACACCATCCGTTGATTGGTTAGCCAGTCCACCTCTCCCCTACAGGTTAATGAAGCTGTAAATAGGAAGAACTGAAATGGCAAGCCAATCAAAAAGGTCAAAGTCATATAGCACACCGCTACAGCTGACAAAATATATGAGGCATTAAAATTTGGATACCTCATTCTTAGTGACAAAGATTGTAATGAGAGCAGAAAGAAAGCTCCGTGAATCCCTTCACATCATACAGAATGTAATGTGGATGGGGAACGATGCAAGCCTGCCACAGTTGTATTCCAAGATGAATGTTTTAAATCTCTTGATATATTTCAGGGACCATATAACAGCGAAGTTAGGTTAAAAACCATGTTCCCTGATGTAGGAATACACTCTTCAATGTTCTTGCTGTTACATGCACAAAATCTGCCAGTACACATTTCATATGAATATCATTTCAAAGGAGGGTATAGAGTAGGAGGAGTGTGAAAAAGGGAATAGAAAGCTGCTCAGGGTTTATTAGAAAGAATATATGAACCTGAGAATGCCAAAGTAGACTTCGTCATAGGAAATAACTAAATAAGCACCTTCCTACTCTGTTGATACGGTGATCATATTGCTCCAATAACATTCAAAACTGTTTTAAACAAACAAAAATCTTGTAAAACACAAAAGAATACTGCATGTAACCACTGCTTAGCTGAAGGGCTTGCTGTAGTTAAATTTAAACCATTGTTTAAAAAAATACTCTCTCAAATTTTGTCCTTGCAAAGTAACACAAAACAATGCAGTCAGCAGAGGTTATGGTTGAAACTTTTATTTCTTTTAATCACCAAACAATTTACTGAACATTGTTATTATTTACCCTTATCTGAAGTAGAGATATCTCATGCTCGTATGTTACCCGACTACCGTATTCTCCTTTTTTTGAAACGTTTCCCTGTAACGCTGGCTACCCGTATCACTTCAGGAGCATAACCTGTTTAGTGTATTTCCCAGGTAGTTTAAAGGATGTCCTTATGAAGTTCATGCTCTGTGGTGTAAAGTAAGTGTAGCTGGTGAGGGTCCTACTTAAAAGGGTATGAGTGGCAAATAAGTCTGTGGATTGTAATGCAGCTTTTGGTTTGTAAAACTCTCTTTTCTACAGAGAGTGACAGAGTATTTGCTCACGGGGGAGTAACTTACAGTAGCTTGGCTGGATCCTGTGACTTATTTATGTTAGATATATTGCTCTTCGCTTGCAGTATAAGCACGTATAGTTAAATGCAGCTTTGACAAATGGCACGGTTTCTCTGGACTCAGAAGGAGCATCCAGCCCCAGCCTGGCAGACCGCTCTCCTCCGCTGGATTTCCAGGCTGGCAGGATGAGTTACAGGGACCTGTGCCAAGAGATGCCTTCTGCTGCACTTTATCACTGAGTCTAATCCAGCTGTCTGAAATAGTGCCAAGCTAATTAGCTAGTTCAGTGCCTGTTATATCAAGAGCCCAAATAAGCCCGGAGAGGTCACGTTTCCAATGGGAGAGAAGCCTTTTCATTTGTCTCTCTGCTCATGCGGGCCTGAGACAATTCCCATATGGGACAAATCCCATTTAATGCCTCCTATTTAAACTTATCCTGACATATTTAAGAAAGCTCACTAATTAACAGTAGCATTAAGTTATCAACTACTTTAGGTAAGGGTGCTAGTGGAGACAAAAAGCCCTTGTTTCTGTGAGGAACATCTAATCTTAGCTTGACTTGGCTGATACAGGAAAACTAAAGAAAAGATCTACTGAAACTGCATCACAGCATTACTAAGCTGTAGGACTTATTATTGCCCGAACTCATTAGATATAAATATAATCTCTGTCCTAAGGCATTCCCTACTTCCTAATCCCAAGTGCAAATCAGTGAGGCTAAGAGCAGGCAGGAAAGAAAAATGATATTATAATGATAAATACAAGGAAAAAGAACAGTGAAAATAAATATTATTATATGCAAATAGCTGCTTTCTCAGTTATGTAAGCTTAACCTAAATAGCAGGGTGGCTGCCTCACACACGAGACTGTAGATAATGAAATTACAATCTCTGTCAAGATTTCCATAATATCTGCCTTAAACACCTGCAACAATGAAAACCATGGTGTGATATTTTTTGTGCTCTCATTTCCTTAAGTTAGATCTTTACTTGACTGTGAAAGACAAGTCCATTTCTTTCGTTGCTTCAAATTAGTTTTCTTCTGCCAGTGTACTTTGTGTAATTCAAATCTTCCATAAAATTCAGCAGTCAGGCTGATCCTGGATCTTTGTCCTTTCGATGAAGGAAAGAAAATTCAGAGAATAATGATATTCACAGATGTATGCATTACCAATGGTCTCATTTAAAGAATTCTATTCTTTCAGGAGTATGGTATTGAAGAATTGAATACAAAAGAAAATCAGGATAGTTTCTGTTTATTTGGGGTATGGGCCTTTTAACCACAGACAGCCATTTTTATCAGAACACCATATTATTAGTTGTCTCTTAGAATGACAACATAAGTGGTCATTTTAACTTTGGGTATTGTCACTGTAATGCCTACATAAAATCTATGTAACAATAAACTACAGTGATAGAACAAAGCTTGGTGGGGCATCAGACAGGTGTGGTAATTAAATCAATTCAGAATATTGACAGAAAGAATGTAAAATGTGTACACATTTGAGATGTTTTTCTCTTCTTGTTTATAATTCCATGAGTCAATTGGATTAACAATTTTACCAGGGTAAACCAATTCTTGTTAATACATGCTTATTTCAGTGCACAGATAGGTGGACAGGTTTGGTGAGAACAGACAACTGGCACTTCCTAAAGCTTTTTCGGGCGGGGTGGGGGGTGGGGGGAAGAAGTGATTTGAGGCATAGCTAAATAATAGGAAATGAAATAGCAAAAACACTGACCCATAAATCTTTCAAAATTCTGTATTTCTGTATTTTTTGCATAAATGCTCAAATTTGTGTGGTTTTGATTATCAGCTCTTTCTTTTGAAATGTTAAAACCTTAAATGCAGCCATTGTGACTTGTTTCATACCAGTATTCTGTCTTATGGTTTTTGCAACTGCTTTCAACATGCTCATGTTTTAGCAAAAGTGTTAGTTTGGATACCTTGCATGAATTTCTGAATACTCAATAGGTTTAGCAGTAATGCAGGTGGGGCAAAGCAGCCTGTTCTTAGCCTCTCAGAGCAAAAGTCACGATAGGAGACATTAAGGCGGCAGTGTTTTCAAATAATGTAACTGTGATTTAGTGAGCAAAGTACTGAATTGAAAACTAGGAGGATGAAGACATGAATAAACAGCATTCTCAGTTCTGCCACGAGTTGTTTCTGAACAAGTCAGTTAAAGTGGCTTGCATGACAAGCTGTGCGTTGCTTTCCTTATATGCCAAGCAGGGTAATGATATTTTAATAAATTGCATTTATCAGCCATACATAAGAAGCAAGGCAAAGTAATAGTATAATAGCTTATGCAAAATCTGTCCAAGTCAGTGGAGATGTTTAAAAGGCCTGATGTGGGGGGTGTTTTTCTTGACACAGCATGCACTATGGTCTACTATTGACACTGGATAGCTGAAAGTGCTACTTGGGTGCTCTGAAAGAAAGAGGGAATCAGAAATCCTGATCTAGGAGTTGTGTTTGCTGTGCCTGCAGGTGTTGCCATGCTCTGCCCTTCCCGCTCCTCTGTCTTTAGGAGCTCCAAGTGCTCGTTTCCTATCTGTGCACTTGACTGGCAATGAAAGTGTTTCTTCCAAGGGTGGACTCATCCGCGTCATTTTCCAAACCTTGAGTGAGCCTAAGGTCTCTTATTTAACTTTGGGAATAAATATTTTTCAAAAGTCTATGCCCATAATTAATGGGTTTTATGAGGGGAGGAAAGACTCTCTGCAACTGAACAGTAGCATCAGTTTGATATTATTCCCTGTGCTGATATGGTGCTTTGTTCCCAGCCTAGAAGAACTTTTGGGGGCCAAAGAGAACTGTTGTAATTGCATGTCACCAGTTTCATCCGTATGGCAAAACTGGTGAACTCACTACAAGAACTGTGAATGAACAAAATAATGGGTAGCTGCTTTAAAAGAATCATTTGTCACATGTAAGTATAAAATACAGCTGAAGAAATGATTAGATATCAGAACTCAGAGGAAACAATTTCCTCCATCCTTGGAGGGGGTTTACTGCTGCAGTTAGGCACAGTATTACATAAGGTTATCACCACAGCTTGTCAAACTGGACTGAGTCATTGATGCAGAAAAAAAACCCCAAAAAATAAATCAGAGTACTGTGGGCATTGCTGAAGCCATGTAAGCCCAAACATGGTTTGGGCCACAACCACAGGAAAACTGTAATATCACAAACACAAGGCCATGAGGTCAGACTGAAACTCTGCCATCAGAGAACATGGCGTGATGCAAATTACTGCAGACTTTACTGAGATTCCTTTGCAAACTAGCTGAGGAAAATTAACCTTTTCCCTAGGGCTCTAGCAATGTTCCATGTAAACAATTGGAACCCAAAATTACTTTCCCAGAGCAGCTCGTTTTGCCTGTGGATGAGAACACAGTGAGCTTACAAAAATTTATATTATTTCTATTTCTGATACACCAGCAGAACAGCCAAATACCATTAAACTGGACAGGGGTTCTACAACCTCTGTGTTACCTGTACCTGTTCATTTCCAGTCTTTCAGAGATTTTCCTTTTACTAAGCCCAAGTTACATCTAGTGAGCTAGCTAGAGGAAACATTTGTACTTGTCATTGCCTATATGCAAATATGAATATGATTATATTGCATGTGTGTTGAGATCTGTATTGTGAATATCACTGCTTCTGCAGGCATCAGTGTCAGTCTACTTCAATAAGCATGCATATACTTAAAGGGCACACTACTTCAGCATGATCAGTGATTACTAAAATGCAACCCTTCATTTCAGCTATTGCAAGAGATGCAATCAAGGAACTATTTGATTCAGTAAAAAGGTTTGACCACAAGATTAAAATATGACTTTGTACAACAAATTACTCGACCTATCACTTTCATTGTGAAATGCTTTAAAACTAGAGTTTAGAGGAGTACTTTATAATTAAATTACTGAAGACATTGAATGACTTCATGGGTCTGTTGCAAGTAATAATAATACTGACAAAATTAATTTTTAATTGAACTTAAATGAAAGGACATCACAGCAGTTAAAAACTATCTGCTCACATGTCTAAATTTTTGTAGAACTTTATGGTAAAAAAGCTTTTTCTACTGATGATAGACACTTTAACTTAAAAGTTATATTAATAAAGGGACACAGAGGCCTAACAGATGTCAGTTAATGATCATGATAAGCTCTTACACTTGAAGTTGTGCTACAGGGAGTCACACTCAGTTGTTGTTTTGGGAGAGTAGTGTCCCTAGTTCTTCAGTAACCACAGATTATGCGAATAGTGATGCTGTGTTTTAGATAGCTCATCAGGTATGTTTGATATGGCTAGCAGAAAGCAGGAAAGATGTTATTTTCTCATTATGTGAGCTTTCTAGCAGGTTTAAGATCTGATCCAGTAGTTCAATTCAATTACCAAAAATCCTTACCCAAGGTATTGTTAGAATTATGTGGGGTTTTGTTCTCATCATGGTGCAGAAAATGTTTTCCTAGCTAAGCATGATCTGTGTAACTTCTGGACTTCTGGATTGAATCAATTCATCCATGAGGAGACCGTGACACCCCTAGATGCTGGTGGTTTGGAAGCTGGTTAGAGCTTTCCCTTATACTCATGGACCCTGTGTTACCAACAGTGGTTTTTAATAGCTCAGGCTTGGAGTCTCATCACCCCAAGTGTTTGGAGAAGTAATTTGCACTCTATTGGCATCAAGAACACCTATTGAAACTAAGAGAAAAATAAATATTTGCTTCTGTACAAACTGCAAGTAGAATGGAGAACTTTTTGATGCAGATTTATACATGTATCACCACCATTTAGTATCACCACCATTTAGTAGCACTATTATGGAAGGCCTTGGATGAGTGGGAATGCAAATGTCTAATGCTATACAGGATAATTTTCTTTTAGTTATGAAAATAAGTACAAAGTGCACCCTGAAAGCATGATAGTTGACAAGTTGGTATTCTCACTAGACATCCACATGGAGGCAGCTGAACAGGTCAAAAGTGCACTGCTGTATTTCAGATGCAACAAATGTGAGGCTGCTTGCTTCTATATCTTATATAAAAATAAATAAATAAATAAATAGCTTTGCTTTCTGACAACTTAAAAATCCAAACACTCTGTTTAGTCAGCTAAGACACTTTCAGGCTAATGCCATATATTATTAACCATACCCAGCAATCTATTATTACAGAGGAACCACAAATTAAAAACAAGTGCCTGGCCCACAGTAAATATCAAGGACATCATGCTGGTGGCCAAGACTGAATGTTGAAGCTGAAGGTGCTCCATATGTTTTTTATAACTTTCCAGGTTTGCAGTACAACAACACTGTCTCAGAAATTGCAATACAGTCTGTCCATTTACAGGATTCAGCGTGAGAAAAGCTTAGCATTGACAGCCTTGTCCACCTGTGCTGGACTGTTGTTATGCTTAGTGCTCTGATACCTTACTTCCTTTATCATATGGTAGAAAGAGTATTCAGGAAAATTTTTTAAAATCTTCAAAACTCAATTTCCTGATTAAGAGAAATTTTATGTGTGTGAGTTCATCAGTATATTATCCACAAGCTTAGATAACAAACAGTAAAAGAAATAGAAAAAATATAAAATACACACAATTAATGAAGATCTTAGATGTGAGTACGACTCACCTGTAAGGAGAAAGCAAAACCTGTAATTTTTCAAAAAGGAGACTCAAGAGTCCATATTGTCTTCTGCAACTGTACATATAAGGTCCTTTTGCTCTCTTATGGACTATTATAAAACGCCTCCTGTTTTGAACTTACTTACCAAGGGCAATATGAGTTTTCTTCTAGATTAGTTAGCTATGATAAGAGTAATAATTACTTTTGGCTTCACATTCTTTAACATGGGGCTTGAGAATAGAGCATGACATTGCTGGATCTATCATATTCCTGAATCCAGATGTTGTGAAAGTGCTGGATTAGGCTTTAGTATTATTTAATTGTCCTGAACCATTAGTTTACTTGCTCCCTTTTTACTAATTATATAAATAGAGTACCTATAGAAGTACCCTTTACTGCTGTGTCCTTGTAATAGTGTGATTTCTTTCTTTGTTTGTTTAAGGGTGGGGGATAACACAGCATCAATGCTAGGTGGCAGTTCTAGTGCCCATGCTCCAAGGCAAACAGAGAAGCAGAGATGCTCTTGCTGAGATGCTCTTTCTTGGGTTTTGCCTTGAAGCTAATTTTTTATACTTAAAGAATACATTTCTCAAAGCTTGTACTTGTGATAATATAGAACTAGTCAAAGCTGGAAAGGGAACTATGCTATTTCAAATATGCCTTTAAAAATGTCAGAGGGAAGTTTGAACTTCATTAACCTATAGCTGCTGAGACACTCCATTCCTCTGAGCTTCCCAGTGCTGATCTCTTCAGGAGGGCCCTGTATTTGCACTGTATGAAGCTGAACATCTGCTGGAGGAGGCACTGAAAAGCTACTAAAAGCTATACAAACATAATCAAAGCAGAACCCAGATTGCTGCTGAAGAATCTGTAGATTTATCACTGTCTTGAATTTTTCTCTAGGTGTGGTGGGTGACACATGGCCACATAACCTTTACCACCTTGTCACCTTATCTCCACAGTTTTTGGCCACATCGATAGCTGGCTTGCTGTGCATGAGGACAGCTGTAAGGAAACGCGATATGGAGGTGGGGAGGCAGGAGTTGAGGGCAATTGAGTTTTAGGTTGGCTTAAGCTGGCCCTGTCTTGTGGTTTAGCCCCAGCCAGCAACTAAGCACCACCCAGCTGCTCGCTCACTCCCCGACAGTGGGATGGGGGAGAGAATTGGAAGAGTAAAAGTGAGAAAACTCATAGGTTGAGATAAAGACAGTTTAATAGGTAAAGCAAAAGCTGTGCACGCAAGCAAAGCAAAACAAGGAATTCATTCACTCCTTCCCATGGGCAGGCAGGTGTTCAGCCATCTCAAGGAAAGCAGGGCTCCATCACACATAACAGTTACTTGGGAAGACAAACACTATCACTCCTTTCCTCCTTCTTCCCCCAGCTTTTTAATGCTGAAAATGATGTCATATGGTATGGAATATCCCTTTGGTTAGCTGGGGTCAGCTGTCCTGGCTGTGGCCCCTCCCAGCTTCTTGTGCACCCTCAGCCCACTCGCTGGTGCAATGATGCAAGAAGCAGAAAAGGCCTTGACTCTGTGTAAGCACTGCTCAGCAATAATGAAAACATCCCTGCGTTACCAACACTGTTTTCAGTACAAATCCAAAACATAGCCCCATACTACTTACTGTGAAGAAAATTAACTCTATCCCAGCCAAAACCAGCAGACCTTGAAACCACCCTCAACCCTTTTGGAGGAAATTTAGTGAGAAATATCTCAAAGGAAATATTTACTATTCAATTCCAAGTGATGGTTTTCAAAGAGACTCACAGGTCCATTCTTGCTATGTGTGTTGTGCATATATATGTATGTGTGCCTGTTGAGTAGATTCTCTTTCCAGTCATGGGAGAACAAAGATTGCTAGTCAACATGTCTGTTAAAAGATGTGAATTTGTAACTTACATATCTTAATGTCTACACAATTAAGAGAAATGCAGCTCTGTTAATTAAGAATTCAAAGCAAAACATATGTGTTTTGTGGTAAATCTGCTTCATGTGGGTTGGGGGGGTTTCCTTCTTTTTAGCAATATTGCTTAAGTTTTATAGAAGCTTGACTCTGTACTGAGTCAAAAGCACACTAATTTGGTTATTAGTATGTGCATGAAGCGATCCCACTCCACTCATTCAGAAAATAGGAATTAAGATGATTTGACAGCCCTCCAATTTTGCTGTCAATGCTATTGATTCCTTTCATCAAGGCTGCGCTGTTCTGTGCTTGATCTTGCAAAAGGAACTGATGGCACACTTGCTCTAATCACATTTCATTGTACATTCACTGCATGTAATAATAAATCTGGCTATCCAGATCAATTTTGGCCCAATTTCCTCTCACAGGATGCAATTCAATGATTGCTTTTTTATTTTTCTTTTAAGGACCATCGTTTGATCCATATAGGGTTCTTTTATTTTATCCAAAAAATATTGACTAAAATAAGCTTCAGTGATATTCTATACTTTTGTTTACAATCGCTTTGGGAAAAAGCCTATTTTGGTAAGTCTGAGGTTACTACATGGTATATAATGAGAGTGATTTTCATAATGGTTTTCAAAGCACTTAGTATGTTCATAGAGCCTTCTTGAGTGAACTGCTTAAATACAAATACTTCCCCACTGTGTACTGTTCAATATAACTTGCAAATGCAAAGAGCTTATTGCATAATTTTGTAAGCAGTATTACACTCAATATTTTCTGTAATGACCTCATAACAGGATCATTATTTGACAGAGAACATTATAGATGAGGTTAATGTACTTTTTGTAATTTTTTCCCATAGAAATTAGAGATGAAAAGGATCTTTTAGGTCAACAAGTTCATCCTCTGCTAGTGATTTTATTATGACTATTCATCAGTTTGAAAGGCCACATGACTGTTGCAAATCTATATTAGGGAAAAGGCAATACTGGACCTGCCTATTAGTAGATTTTGCTAGTGAATATGCGGTGAGTGATAAAACTTTAGCTGACTTGTGGTGAACAAGAAAATCAACTGAAGTCCCTTGGAAATGAGGAGGGTGATTAATTAAGGGCAAAGGACCATTAGGTCTGTAGTCACATCTCAGGTTGATCCTAACAGAAAATAATGCAAGTAACACTTCTGTGGAGCTGGAAGAGTTGATCTTGGATTAAAGATCTAAGGTTTTCAACTAAGCTTGATTTAGCATATAATAAAATAACAGTTACATGATCCACAAATGTTCAGTAACTAAGTCCATTCATACAGTTGTTAAGTGAAATCCAATTAATCATATGGATTGTAAATACATGAGTATGGGAAGGGAATCTATTAAGGCAGCTCTTCTCAGTGCATTATCTAAAGCCCAGTTAACTATGATTGGAAAAATATGATTACAAATGTGCACAGTGGCAGACACAAAGGTTCATATGAGTAGAATCTGTGTTCTTATTTTCCCTTGAGTATAAATTATTGTGATATGATCACAGGAAAATAATGGTGGAAGCAGAAAACATGCTCCCTTAGTTCCAATTCGGCCTGAATAAAGTTCAGCCAAAATAAATCTATTCAGCATGATACAAAATCTTGCATGCAGACATTCTGAAGCTTTAGAGGTGTTATGTTGCCTTCTGTAGAATTAGAAGTGAAGGTCTTTAAGTCAGTTCTCATCATAAGTGTAATAGGCAGAGATGGAAGGTTTCCTTTTTTAATGTCAACTTTTAATAATTTGTTTGTTAAAAAAGAAAAAAAAAAAAAAGATAATATGCAATTTCAGAATTGTCATGGTTCCTGGTTTCATTTTTCTCCTTTTTATGTATAAAATAAACATTCCTTTAAGTTTTAACCTTCTCTATTTCAACCAATTACTTTTTTTCTAATTATGCTATAAATTTGATTTGGTCTTCTGGCTTGAGCAACAGTTAGTTAACCAATGGATCATACTTTAAGTAAAGAGGTAAGAAATTAAAACAATATATTTTAAATAAGTAGGTACAAAAAATTTGACATTATATTTTTAAGACAGTCTTCTGATTTTGATTTTCAGTTTTTCTTCTCAGAGAAACTTAGATGCTATAACCATTTGTTCTAGACATTAAAAATGTTGTTGCTTAAGTTGCACAAAGACATTCCAGGATATATGTCCCAGTGATGAGTATGAATTATGATTCTATAGAGGAACATTATCAGAACCGTAGGAACTTGAAAGACCCATACTTTTTTGCCCCCCAAATACATGAAAAAAATGCTGCTTTATAAATGACACATCTTAAGGAGTAATCTGTCTTTTTGTTATGGCTGGACAGAAAACGTACAAATTAGAAAAGCTCCTAGATATTTTGGATTAGAAAATTTGGATTAGAAACTTGGACTTTTTATTATAGTACCTGTATTTTTTATGCAAAAAACCAGTAAACAAGTTCAAGTATTAGCGGTGGCACCTTAGGGTTTTGCAGTGCTGCTTGTCTGGAAAAGTAAGTTTATTTTGACAGAATTCTTAACAGCATTTGCTAAGCTACGATGAAAGCTATAAGCTACAATGAAACAGGCTTGGCAAGTCTGTCTGAGGATGAGCTTCCTTCTCTGGGCTTAACTCTATTTCAGTGTTCCTATTTATCTCTCCAGTGAATGCAGGCACCCTTCATGGTCTGACAGATATTCTGTCCTTGCCAGGTAGCTGCTGCTTTTAGGCATTAGCTGCCAAAACAATTCAGAGATTAATAGGAAAATATCCATAAATTATAGTACAACCTCTCCACTTTCATGGAAAATATAAGATCTTTGGGATGTTTAAATGCTGTAAAATGTCTTAATTTGTTCAGACACTTGGACAATTATTAATACAGACAGATGTGGAATGCACAGACAACAAGCATCTAAATTAGCTTTGAGGGGAATTAATACAAGAAGCTAGCAAAATATTCCCAGCGAATAAATTAGTGTGACATTTTATTATGATTTCAACACAAGATTACTAAGTGCATATCTTAAACAGTCTCAAAAACCTCCAAAAGAAGGCTAATATCAAATGATGCAGCAAGGGAAAGCCAAGTGGAATGCTACACCTATTAGGCTCATAGACATTCCCAAGGTAAGACAACACTTGTCACCCTGAATAAGCCATTAAATGCATTGTTTCTTCTAAGTCTTTAATTATAGTTGGCATTCCCGAGTCAGCGCTGGAGGCAGCCATCCTGTGGAAGAACAACAACTTCTGTGACACCGAAGTGGGAGAAAACAGCAGCAGACACTGTAGCCTAGTTTCCAAAGTGCTTCTAAAACATATTAGTAGGAGAAAAAACCTCTTTAATGTTGCATGATTTACACATCTAGGTCCAGCCTCAGCTGAACATGATGCTCTGTGAGCTTGAAACTCTCCCCAGATCCACCATGTCTGTGGGGTTCAGGTTGGCTCCTGTCACCATCACCTAGTAGCACAAGAGACCTCTGTAAAAACTGACTCTGTAGGGCTCAAATGGAAATTTTCTAATAATGTCATAACCTGTAGCTCCTTAGCCAAATGGGTGATAATAACAGCTGCCCAAACAGTAACATCTGATGACTCCAGTACAGATAGTCATACAAGCTAGTAATATCCCATCAGCCCCTAAGATGGGATT
This sequence comes from Morus bassanus, assembly GCA_031468815.1. NCBI lineage: Eukaryota > Metazoa > Chordata > Aves > Suliformes > Sulidae > Morus > Morus bassanus. The sequence continues at coordinate 112,797,844 of CM062568.1, forward strand.
GCAGTCACCTGGGCTTGATTTCATCTCTTGCTGCTACTAAAACTAAAAGTGCTGTTTTACCCGTTACTTCTACCTCTCCAGCTCTTCCTTCAGCACGTGCTTGAATCTCCCTGTATTTCTTCTGCCCATGCACCCACAACTCCCGTTACCTTTGCTGCTGGCTTTTGGAAGGCACTTGAGCTACTTTGTCTCACCAAACAGAAGAAAGCCAGGGTGCTGTAACACACTTTTGATGGCATTGTATGATGAAATACACTAGATCTTATTTGAATATTTGTGGTTAAGCCCCTTCTCTGGTTGAAAGTTGTCACAGTTCTCTTTAAAGACTGAATTAGTTCATGCTCAAGCTCATTAATACCCAAAGCGACTTGCTTACCACCTCGTCTGCACTCGGCCAACAGCTGCCATCTTTAATGCCAGCCATATGACTGTATAACATCTGTAATTTGTATATGCTTATGTAGAACTCAGGGCTGTGATGTGAAAAAGCCTGATTAGGAAGCATCAGCGCTCTGTTGCCTTTTCAGCCTCAGAACGGGCAAGTTGGTCACAGGCTGGTCAAGCCCAGTTTAGCATCCAGTTCCTCCTTCTCTCTGGGCAGGTGGTCATCCATGCTTTTCCAAAAGAGCCAGCCACAGGTGAGGTGAGAGGAGAGCTCAGACCTCTTCCTGAATGTTAGAGAGAGATCAGAAAATAGGGGAATAGTGGAGAGGAGGGATGCAAGGAGGTTTGGACCTGAGAGGAAACCATGGGGAATCCCAAGAAGGAAGGGCATATAAAAGCTGTCATAGCAGTGTTGGTAGAAAAGGTTGTCCTCTGTAAGTTCAGCTTGTGGAAAAGGTATGCTATGAGTCTGAGTCCCATGCTAAATGGGTTTTATAAGTGATACAGGTTAATGGCTGGAATATAAAGATGAAGAAGATGACCTTCTGGGTTTTAGGCTGGAATTAAGGAATGGTTTTCTTTCCTTTTTCATCTTTGTCTTAATAGACACCAAAAGACATCATAATTATATTGGTTCTATGTATGTTTTTTAATTATTTTATTTAAAAGAAAATGATAATACCTTATTTTTGGTTTTGCCTTCAACCTAGTTTTTGTTAAGCATGCATTAGTTTAAGCAAGTTATATGGGCATGGTGACCCTTACAAAGGAATTTAGGGAAGGATTTGAGCAATGCCCAACGTCCCAATACCTTTCTTCAGGATCTCCAAAAGCAAATGGCATACTTCTATTGAGTTGTATAGTCCAGTTTTGAAAGTTACAGGAAAGGCATGTAGATGTTCCATGTGCCCAGTATCAGGAGGTTTTTTAATTAGTTCCTGCCAAGATGCTTCTGGGAGCATTGCATTCCTGTTGACAGTCTGCTGACCCAGGCTAAGGTTACTGTGTAAAATGACAGTGTGATTTGGCTTGCACTTGTAGCAGCCAAGCTAAAATCTGGTACAGCTAGCTGGTCCTTAGGGTGAAGCTCTCCTTCACGCAGCCTGGAATGCAGCATACAGTCCCTTCCCTCGCACTGACGACAGCATCTCTTTTCACGGTGATGGATCTGAAATGCCAGTTAGCCAAGCAGTTCTCAACTTCTCATTTAGGGAAATATTGAGAAAAATGAGTGGAGTTGTCCAAAAATTAGAGTGCTTCAAGACCTAAAGTGAAAAATAAAATAGTGTATCTTATTACCTTGTTGAGTACTCCAGCATAATCTGTAGGAGAAATACATTGCGAAGGCAGATTCATATACAGCAGGACAAAAACAGTCAAAGTTGTGGAGGTTTTAATATTCAGATTTCTACCTCCAGTTCGTTTTAAATGAGAAATGTTTCACTGATGATTGTAGCTTTTTTTTTATCAAATACTATCTTAGCAAAATTAATTGATACAATGCATTTTAGTGTGATTTTTAATCTATAAGAATGTCTGTCCTTATCCCTTACTCATTATTTTTTTTTTATGGCATACTTAATTTTAGAACCATGACCTATGATCTTTAATAGACTTTCTGACAATAATGATTAGGATAGTGGATGTGCAGTATCAAATTATCAATAACCTCCTTCTCTGAGATAACACTAATGAATCCTCATCCAATAGGGATATTCTCCTTAAAACATTGATCGTTAACTGATTCACATTCTACACAAAAAACCTGCATTTGCCTTTCTGCAACTTTTCTATAAAATATTTTAAAATATATACAGTTGATTGTTTTTCAGCTTGTGGGGATTTTTGATAGGGTTTTGCTTGTTTGTTTTTCTGAAAGTTACAACTGAAAATCCTTTAGCTTGCACAGTCCCTTATTTCTTCTATACACTTTCTTGGAACCAAAATCTTCATATGAAGCATTTAAAATGTAGCTTAAATAAGCATAAATGAAACCCCTATAATGAACTCTGCCTGGAAGTGCATGAGATTTGTACAGTTCTCATTATATTCTGGGAACAAATGGACCTTAAGATCACATTGAAAATCTTGATTAAAAAAGTGTGACTAAGATAGGCTCCTTAAGGATTATTGACGTTTAATTTAGCATTTGATATTAACTATCTAAACCCACATCAGTAATATTGCTTTACTCTAAGTAGTTTTCAGAGAAAGAGGAAATTTCGCAATTGAAACTTTTGTCATTCTGAATGTCTCAATTAGCATATTTTAGCAGTCTTTTAAACCTTGAAACATAATCGAAATTGTAATAAAATATTCTGCTTTGAGTGCTGAATGAAATACTTGCAAACTCATTTTAATTTCATTGTCTTTGCCACTATCACAGATTTGAGAAAGTCTCGTTTTAAACAAATGTATTCTCTGCTTCAAACCTGCACAGGATGCATATTAGGGATACTAACTTTTTGCAAAAAAAGACCAAGATAAGAACATTCCCTCCTGGTATTTTCTTAAACCTTTCATTTTTTGAAGCAAGATAGTGTCTTTAGAAACTCTGTTCTTGCAGATTTAGGGAGCAAAAGCTTTGTCTGCAAATCGTATATGAGTTTACTAGACCAAACTCACTCTTTTTTGGCCAAACATTTCTTTCCGTATGTTTTGCAAGGCTGTGTGTCCACATGTTTTCTTTGAAAACGTCTCAATATATCACCACTTCCTTTATGGCTAAGATTTTAATGAGTACCACAAAATAATTACTGTCAGTTGCCACCCATTTGTGTTTCCCATTGAAGTACTGTTTCTAAAATATATCATGTGGTGAGCCTGGAGTCAAGCTGAACAAAGGAAGAGAGCGGATGCACTCACGGCCACTTCTGCTGCCAGTCATAAAAACTCCTTTATAAAAAGCCCACCAAAACAGTTGGATGGTGATTCATTGATATTATCACAAGGAAGGAGTTTACCAATAATCTTGCTGGCCTGATGCACTTACCCTGTCTCCCAGGAACAGAGCTGCATGGAGAGGAATCAAGCAACATGTATTCTGCCATGAGACTGGGAGCAGGTGCTCCGTAGGGTGGCTCACCTACTAAATCTTCCCCTAAAGGAATGCATTTGTTTCTGTTAGTTAGTAGCTAGAAAGATTCACAGAGCCTTACTCGAACTCATGCTCAATGCAAAACACATATCTTCCTTAAGGTTTAGAGAAGAAATATTGCTAGGTCTGTATCAGAAAAAGGTAAATAGATGGAAACTTGAGAAACAAGTTGCCCTTTCTCAGGCCATGTTCGGTATCAGTTTGATGCTATATCCTCAGCACAGCAAGAAGGGATGTTGCCCCAGAAAATGAGAGCCTTTATATAAGTCAGTTTTCTTTAAAAAAACTTCTTTAGAACTACAACTTTAAAACAAGATATTCGCAAGTGACATATTGGGAAGTACAAAGATAACAGTTTATTCTCCAAGCCATATGGAAGGGTTTTCAATCCCTGTACACAGCTGAGGATGGAAAATCATGTAGAAGACTCCAACAGGCTAAGTAAAGCAAACTAAGTCCCTTGCACTTAAACAGTATTAGAGGACACTTGATGCCAGATCACCAGTTTGAAGTGTGAAGGTGGGCTGCATGCTGACATAGGTAATAAACAGAATAAAGCATTTTATGAGTGATGAGATTAATAATGTAATAGCTGACTTCAGAAGGCTCACTGGCTTTACCTGAGGGGATACTTGTCCCAGATATTGAATCAAGTCAACACTAGTGACTCCATTATTTTTATCATTATTTATATTATTGAAGGAAGCCTTTGTTAAAACAAATCTATATTTACAGAGGAGAGATTGGTTTTAACTAGAAAGTACCCACATTTTCTCTTAACCTTATCCCAGCATGTGAGAGGGTAAGATCTCTGGGCTTGGTTATGCACTCTGAAAGGGTGGAAACCATCTTTAGCATATTGGTTCTGTTTAAATAGCATTTTACTCCATTACCCAAAAGAAAAGAAATAAAAATCAAAGTAGTTTGCTGCATTCCCTTTATATTACCTACAATTAAATCATACATGCAGTAAGAACACTCTTTTTCTTCGTAGCTTCCAGTCTGGAAATTCAATACTGTATAAACTGAACAAATAGAAGGGAACAGTTTTGGTCCTCCTTTTTGCACCTTCCTTCCCACCAAGGGACTGCCAAGCAATATTTAACCTCCAGAACCCAAGCCTCAGCTATCAACCATAATAGACATCAACCTCTGCTCTAGTTTTGGCCTGATATGGGATCCCGTTTAAGCTAGTGGTTTCCAGCAAGTAACTGCACTTGTGAAGAAAATGTACAGGATGTGTACAAGATGAATTTCAATTATAAAGTAAGATTTTTTTTTTTTTTTATTTAGGCAAATATTTAATTTCAGGTTAAACAAAATTGCAAGTTAATCAAATAGTACAAGGAAAAATGAAAACACAAAGAATAATTCCCAAATGATCACTTAATAGTAACACTTCACTTTTCATAGCAGACCTACATCCCAAGTATAATTTTAAATAAGAAAGAAATAGCTTTCAAAGTAAATAAGAAACTGAAAAGCCAAACTGCCCAGCCATTGTTAGACACATACAGCATTCCTGAGAGATGTGTATATGTGTGCACAGCTGCACAGACACAGAGACCATATGCCTGTGTATAAACAGTAGATATCTGTACATTTGTGCATGTGCATGTGAATATTTTATAACCACATTGGCAGGTATGCAGGAAAACATGAATATAAATTGGAGTATTTCCTAGCTCTCTTTATACTGGCTGAACAGCTCTGTGGTTTGGATCAGAAATTAAATGAGGCAGTTTGGGTCTTGTCTTAGAAACAAGTGGATTAAAGTTGAGTCTTGAACTACAGTAGGTTCAGAGTAGCCTTTTCCAAACTGCCGTCTCTGCCTACGAGACAGATTGCTACTGAACATGCCAAGCTGACCTCATTCTCTACTATGCTGTTCAAACTTAAATATTCTGATTTTGTAGCAGAAGTCCTCATCTAGATGAAGGATTGCATCTTTCTAGGGCATCAGGTTTGTATGATTCAAGCTGTTTTGATATTTTTTCTATTAACCTCTAAAATAGTTGAAAAATCCATTAAAAATTTTTGTCCTGCCCTCCTTCTTTCCCTTTGCTTTCCCTTCACTTTCCTATTGCAATTAATTTCTGCTTCTTTTTTGCAGTTTTAGAAACACGTTACTTCCTGAAGGGACCTTGTTCGCCCAGCTGTATTCTTCTTTGCTATACCCATTTCTACACCCTCAGTTTGTGTTGCATGGCTAACCTATGTCATCCAACTAGATCTTTAGTAAAGTTTTTTTCATTCAGTCCCCAGGGACCTCCTTCAGAAGTAAGGGAAGCTCTCATGTAGGGCAGTAACTCTGTGTTTATTTAAGCAGCACACTACAGTAGGAGACGGCTCCAATCTGGGGACCATGGGACATGGACAGGGAACAACATGTAGAGAATTTCTGGGCAAAACATTGGCTGCCTGAATCCAGGAGTAAGGGCAACCATCTGAGCCACCTGAGAAGTTCAAGAAGTTGAATTATTGATTTTCATTTTTTTCACAGGGTCCATGTTATTATTTTATCTGTATTGTAGAAGCGTAGAGAGGTCCCACTGAGAGTCCCACTCCTACTTGGAAGGTCTCATTCAAGCAAACACATGAAAAAAGAATAATCCTTACCATTCAAAACCCTTAAATTCAAATTCTGCCCTCAGTTGCCTGTTTTTTAACGACAATGCCCTTCTGCAAGAAAGTATGGAAAACTTTTGGACTAAACACAAAACATTTTTCCTCCCCATGTCACCTGTGGTTCCTACTCAAGATTGCCCAGAAAGTGCCTGTGCATCTCAAAACCCTGCTGGTATGGGCAGCTGCTGCTCATGACAAAAGCATGGCTGGGAAGGAGCAGAGCAGCCCCAGCCTCTGCCCGTGCTGAGAAACTCCCGGAGAGAGCTGGAAGCGTGACGAGGAGTATGGGAGGCGGGTGGCACATTAACAACCAGTTCAGCAGGCTGTGGTTTGAACAGCCATTTCTGCCAACACTAATTACATTTGGTCCAGCAGAGTGCTCAGCTGAGTTCTGAAAAGGTAGACCTAAGTATGAGAGTATCGTCTGTTAGAACTTTTGTTTATTATGAACTTGAAAATGTAAGAGGCTGTCTTCTAAAGTGATGTTTATCTGAATTAAATTAGAAACTTCCGTCAAATATGTGAATGACTATCACATTATGAAGCTTTAATTTTATACTTTAGAAAGCCATGTATTTAACTGAATATAATCTTTTGAGGAATATTTGATCATTGATTTTTAATAAGAACTTTTTATTTTCTTATAATTATTTTTGAAAATTAATTCATTTTTTGTTCTTCAAGTACTTATAATTGTATTGGTTTGAAAATAAAGATAACCATGTCTTTCAAAACATAACTAGGACCAATAAAGGAAGGTAAATTTCAATAAACCACCTCTAATGTATGCTAAACAAAAACACCTTCATAGGAACTCTGGCAAAACAGGTTACTCACTCGTAACAAGACAAAATGAAAGTTTGTTTTCCAAATGTATCTCAAGAGATGACCTGTTTAAGTTACTAATCTTGAGGTAAGAATCCTGGTTTCTAGGTGAGATCATGTAAATCTAGGATTATTATCTCAAATTAATCAACCTTTTGTTTTCTTCTCTAATGGATATGAGATTTGCATCTGCCATCCCTGTAGTGCAACTGCCATCCTTGAACTTAAACATTTGCTGAGGTGTTTCTGTGGGTTGGGCTAATGCCCCATTGTGGTCAAATGAGGTTCGGAGTAATTCAAAATCTTTCATCTCATGAAAATTTAGCTCTGTTTCCAGGTAGGATTTGTTTGTATAGCATTTATGGTAAGTAGTTACTGCTCTTCTGCTTAGCTAGGAATTATCCTTGTTATCCATGGTTTTCTTGTGGTTACTACTTTACTGATCATCCATACTAATGTGCATGTCTCAGTCTGCCTATATGTTTTGGTGATGCTTGAAAGGGGCTGTTGCCTTCTCCTCCAAACACAGCCATAGAACCTGATTTTCTTCTTTCAGCGTACATCAAAATGCAACATCCCAGCCAGTGTAGTACCAGCTGCATAACTGGGTCGGATGCTTTCAGGAACTCGTCACTATGGCCACTTCATTATTCACAAAGCTTATGGTGAATAGTTTAAAACAACCTCTGTTTGTTTGACCTGAAGCTACAGTCATTCTTGACAACAGAGAGAATATTTTCTTTCTGTGCAATGAGGATTTTTTTATATTCCTCCAGTGCGCACACTCTGACACCAGAGTGAACCGCTGGATAACTAAAATATGCAAACAAGGACACCAGTACACTAGATAAGCAGAGCTCTGGGTGTGCAGCTGCTGGTTTGTTTCCAAAGCAAGTTGGCAGGTTGATTAAGCTAGGGTGAATTAGGAGGACAATCTGTTACAGGAAGTGGACACCACATAATTAAGAAACATTTTTTCTCCACACTATCTCTTCTCTTACATTTATTTCTGCATTTCAGTTTTATGCTGTATGTCTGGTTTGAATGAGAAATGTTCAGTCCACCGGTGCTGTGGGTTGTGAGTAATGTCTGTTTACCGTGTGCATTAAATTAGGCAATTAACTGTTTGAATATATTTGTACAGATAGCCAAGTAAAATTTTATTATAATACCTGGCTGACTCTAAAAGGGCTTGATTTACTTGGATTAAGGTTGTTCCAACTCTATATAACCATCGTCCTGCATCTGCAGATATGCAAGTCTCTTGGAAAAAAAAATGTGTTATGGATTGGAGAGCTATTAGAGGAATGTTTATGGGAAATCATAAAGCAAAGCTCATAGAAATCCCTGTAAATGCTTGCCTCTAATGCTTCTGGCTTCAGTCATTACAGATTTGAGAATCGCTCAAATTAAACTACAGGCAGCTATAACAAACTGAAACCTTATGTTTTTAAAAACAGGTAATAAGGCTAAAGTCAGGTTAGTCTGGCTGTGTTAATAATTTCTAACTTAAAAGTTGCTTGTTACACTCAGCTGGTGCCAGAGCTAGAGACACACAAGGTGTGGAGGAGGATGAAACCAAATGCAAGGCTCTTCTCAAGAAAAACTCTGGGCCAGATTTGCTGCTGTCACAAGTGGCAGTTTTCCCTTAATCTCAGCTCCCTTAGAAAGTGGGGGAAAAAAGAATCTATTTCAAGATGCTTCACAAGACTGGGTAAAATCTGCCCTGACACAAGGTTCATTGACTTTATAGTGCAATAATCAAAGCTATTATATTTATATCTCCCAAATAACGTAAAATATATGCCTCTTAAAACTTTAAAGTGCTTGGCAGAGGAAGATTTAAACACAGAAGTGCAATATTTCTGATTATTCCCTGGAAGCTGGAAAGATAACTCTCTAATAATTAAACATTTTCAGAAATTCACTAGTAATATAACTTTAATGATATGGTTAATTTTTAAATAGAGCAGATGTGTTCTGACATTTATTGGAACCATTGTACTTTTGCAGAGCATTTTGTTATTAACTGCAATTTACCTATGATTTGTGCATGCACGTGCCAACAACATTTTTGTTTCTAAAGAAAGAAAATCACACCTGAACCCCAGCACATGCTTCATATTTTGTTGTTTTTTTTTTTCCTTTTTTCCTATTTTGTGTTTTATGATTTTTAGTTAAACATTTCCAGGAGGCCTTTAAATATTTCAGTGTCTTTAATGAATTTCCCCCAGAAAAAAAAGAAAATTCTGCAGAAGCAGGAAGGTGGTTTTGCCAGAATCAGACCCTTGTGAACAAGCCACTTCCTCATCTGAGTTCACAGCCAATTACTTAGCATTATGAGAGCAGAATTTTGGTCTTGCTTGCAGCTGTAAGCGGTAGAGTGGAATAGCTTTGCTTTTGTGCTGTGTAACAAAGCTCAGGGCTGGATGCTGAAGCAGCAGCTCCATCTTCTCTGAACACAATGCAGACTTGGAAGCCACCATTCAGGCATACCTATTCCTGGTAATCAGGTCATCCTTTCCACCCCCTCAGCAAAGTGAGACCAGTGCAAAAAAAATACAGCTATCCATTAGAGAATTCTGCTAGATATTCAGTGTTCAATGATTCAGTGATCAGTGAGGCCAGTCAGTGGCAGTGCTGATATCTCCTATTTTGATATTGACACTGACTTTTGTTCCTAAACTCTTCAAAGATTCTTGACACCCTTCCTTGACACTCCTTTCCTGCACATAGTTGTCTTTTACAGCTAAGGAGTTTTCTTACTTGGGTTGTAGATCAAGCCAATTGCTTCCTGACTTCCTCCTTGTGAATATGGAAACTAATTTTTGTTGTTTCAGGACTGTTATGTTTTCCCTCTAAACACACTGTTTCCTAGCCTAAACAAACTCAATCTTTTAGCCTTTTTGTATGTCATGTTTTCTAAACATTTTATCATTTTTAGTGCTGTTCTCTGGACTATCTCCAGTTTGCCTAGGGTAATGCTGGAAGCTAAACACAGAACTGTTGCTCTTCTCACCAATAGAATCATTACCTATGCGTCTTCCCAATACCATTCCTATCAATATGTCCTAACATAAGATCTGCCTTTTTTTCCCCAAAACATTACATTGTGCATTGCTAATGTATCTGCCATTTGTCCAGACTTTTTTCTGCAACAGTGCTTCCTGCTCCCATTCTACTCCTTTTGTATTTGTGCATTTAACTTTGTTTTCCCTAAGAGTAATGCTTGATGCATTTGCTATTATTGAATTCTACCTTATTGATTTCAGTTATCCAGAGTGTTTGTGACCTAGGGATATCCACAAATCTCTCAATTGTAAAGGAAAATATAGAATAGAGCTCATCTAGGACAGATATCTGTGGAATCCCAGTTGAATTTCATTTCAGTTTTCCAATAAAACAATGAGAAATCTTCTCAAAATATTATTTTGGTTCTAAGTTCATATATTTTTTGAATTTGTTATCTCTGAAAATGAAAAATATGGAACTTAATAACAAGATTTTTATATATAAAATGAAGGATTGATATCTCAGCTATGTTCAGTTGGAATAAAATCATAGTTACATTTTTTAAGTTAAAATTCCTTGGCTTTTTGAGTGTTGCTTCCCCAGATAACAGTCAGAATCTTTGAGCAGATTTTAAAACTTCATATACCACTGCCTCCAGTGCCTACAGGATTTCAGGATTAATAAAAGTAGATGTGATTAGTAATGCAGGACAAATGTAGTTTCTTGGTTTAGAAAGCTTGATAAAATGTAATCTGAGTTGGTTTGATGGTTATTTTCACTGCTGTGTCAAACAGATTGAGGTTTTAGTCTGCAAAGCCCATGAGAGTAGTGTTGGGATATAGATCTTTTCACTTTTAGGTTGGACAATTCAGATCTCATCCAAATATGTAATGAGAAACACTTAACTGTGCTAAAGCTGCAAAAGAAATTAGTTTACTTCTTGTGAACTTGGACATTCTTGAACTGGTTTTAAAAGCAGCTTCCCACACAGTCCTCTGAAAGTTTAGAAATTCTCTTCCAGCTGTGTGATGTAACTGGACCGAGCCAGCCCTTTACTTTTGCTCTTTCTTACATTCTTGAAAATTTAATTTGATTCTGTGATGTGGAGCATAGCAAGCTGAGTGTTGAGGTATTTGTATCTCTACTTTCTCAAACAAGAAATGGCAAATAAAAGGATTGGTTTGAAGGATGTAGTTCTATTGGGACATTAGACTACAAAATGTCAATTTAAGAAAGGGTATTTCATCACAGGCCCCTTGACTTTACCCTCTTTTTTTTGCAGTTTCCTCAGTTGCAGCCATTTTTATAGTCCATTAAGCCTAATTTGGTCAAAGGTACCCTGAGTTCTTATTCTCTTACATAAATTACAACCCATGAACAACCCTCACCGCCAGCAGTGAGGCTACCCACAATCAGCTACATGCAGACGTGCCCAGAAACCCCGAGCACAGCGCAGGATATGGAGTCTCTTTGCTTCTGCCTTCTACCTGGCATTCTTTATTTCCCCCACATACGGACAGGCAGTCTGCTAATCTCTCCTACTGGTGGAAAACAAATTTGAAATGGAGAGTCATAAGCTGTTTGGATCATCATTATTTACCTTCTTTGTTCTGAGCACTCTGGGGTTGGGTTTGTAACTGAAGAGACATCAGGTATTTTCATTGAATTACTGCTGTCTATGAACCCAGTGAAACTGACTCCATTTTATGTCAACAAACTGTGCCTAATAAGATTATTTGGTGTCCTAAGAGCAGAACTTGTGATAGATAGAACACCAAATAAGAAGAATGTAAAAAAATATTATTGCTAGAACCTGTGCAGTTTGAATATATACAAAATTCAAAAGCTGTAAATTGAACACAGAAAAATTTCAGTGTGATTGGTGAATTAGTTTGTTGCCTGTAACGAGGTCAGAAATTCCAGAAAACATTTAAGTAGATCATAATATCTTTCTGCATAGCTTGATCTGTCAGAATGTGGCAGATATTCCTAAAATGGCTGCTGTCATTTCTCTTGTTTTCATTGAACAAAGTACTGCTTTTAAAAAATGAATTAGTGTGTTTACCCAGAGTTTCCCCTCAACAATGCAAGAGGAAGATTTGAAGATGCTTTTTGCCAGGAGATTTCTTGCCTGCCTGCCTCGGGAGTTTGTAGACTCTGGCAAAGAATCTGAAAGACCCATCAGCAGTACCCATCCCCAAGACTAAAATCAGTTGTTATTACTTTGATTGCTTTGTTCAGCTCACACTTTACCCATGGCTCTTTCCTTCTTACATACTGCTTTCTAAAACTTATAGACTTTCAAGCTGAGTTTGAAGTTACTGACATGTTTTTTCTCCTTATGAGCTTTTCAAGGTGGCTATGGTTTGAACAGTGCTTATTTCTCGTCTTGCTCTTTATCTCTGCTTGAATTCCACTTTGCAGTCTTGAAGCGCTGAATCTGTGGCAGTCATTTTAATGGCCAGATAGATGTCAGAAACACAGGAGTTTAGCTTTTTGGCAGGATGAAACCCAAATAAATGTTTGACTCTAATGAAAAAGCCGTATTATTCAAACACAATCTCTCACAATGACAGCGAAAAGATAAAGCAAGCTAGCTGAGACTTCCATGTGGAGTAGCATAAGAGGATTGTTGAAATTAATGGCACTGAGTTAATAGGTTACAGGAAAGACTTACTGCAACTTTGCGAAAAACTCTCTTACTAAATATGTTGCTACTTTCTCCTTCTGTAAGGGCAAGTTGCTAGAGCAGTTAAGGTGCCTTGATAAAAGAGCAGTGAAGACAGTTTAACTCAACAGAAGGATGAGTCAGCCAGCTGATGTTTTGGGCTGTGGAATGGATACATTGCTGGTTCCTGTGGTGGATTTGCACCATCTAGCAGCTAAGCACCCACACAATTAGTTACTCAGTCCCTGCTCCCAGTGTGACATGGGAGAAAATAGGAGGAATGAGAGCACAAAAGCTCATGGGTCAAAATAAAGACTGGGAAATCACCTACGAAGTACTGCAGCAGGCAAAACAGACTTTACTTGGGGAATTTAACTTATTTTTTTGCCAATTAGCATAAATATTTAATTACTGATTTAGGTATTGGGAGACAAAGAAAACAAAGACTGAAACACCTTTCCTCCCACTTTCACAGGCTCAGCTTCACTCTAGACTCCTTTCCTTCTTCCTTTCTAGTCTCCAATTCACTAATTCACTCCAAGCATCTCTCCTCTCTCCTTGTTAATGCCACAGATTACTCTCAGTCCCTCCAGTGAGGCTACAAGCAGTCCAGGAGGTCTGGGTCAGTGTGTAGTGTTTTCTCTCTGCTGGTCCTCACTCCTCACTCTTTTCCTGTGGTCTGGTATGGGTCCTCCACAGGCTGCAGTCCCTGTGGGGAATGCCTGCTCCAGCATGGCTTCTTGATGGGCCACAGTCCCTTCAGGGGAGTGCCTGCTCTGATATGGTGCACTTTCTACCCTTCTACCTTGCTGTTACCTCTGTCATCCCCTCTGTTCTCTCCTCTACTTTATCTCTGGTGGTTTTTGCCCTTTCTTAAATACATTTTCCTGGAGGTGCCCCCATCATCGCTGATGGTCTCAGCCATGTCCTGCGGTGGGTCTGTTGCAGAGCTGGCTGGAACCAGCTGTGTCTGGCATGGGGCAGCCTCTCACCTCTTCCCACAGAATTCATCCCTGCAGCCTCCCTGCTGCCAAAACTTTGAGAGGTACACCCAATATATTTCCCTTGTAAGAAGCTGCTACAGAATTTTGTATTCCTCATCCTTCGCAGTCTGATATGCCTGTGAGGCTCTGGACCCAACTCTGATCTTATTCTCAACCTTCCACTAGTAACACATTGAAGTCAGTTCATACCTTTTCAGGCCAACATTGAGAAAGCAAATTATATGATGGGATATTAACTGGTGAAAAGTCATCAGTAAAAATGTATGCCTTTGGTTTTGCTTCACAGGGAACATTTCAAACATAATACTTGAACTAACAATTTTATATTTTAAAAGCAAGGCCCGGATGTCTGTAGTGCTGTAGTTGACACCTGAAATACCACATTCCAGAGACATTCTTTTGTACTACAAAACAATCATTAATGTCTGCCTTGTGTGACATTCCTACTGTAGTGAGCAGAAGGGACTCAAGCTGTTTGTCTCTACTTAGTATGTAAGAACTGGGATTCTTTCTATTTCCAGGGCAGTTTCCTTCAACTTCCCTTTCCAGGTTTCTCATTCAACATCTTCTTTGTTTAACTGCCACTTTGCTGGATTGAATAATTTATAGGTGGGGGATATGGAAGAATTCTGTTTCTGCATTTCAGTTAGAAACCTTTTAAATTTATGCCCAATTTTTATGAGGGAGCGGGGAGGGAAAAACAACATCTAAATCCTTGTGGGTTTGTGGAAATCTCCTGATCAGGAATTGCAGCCTCCTGCTTCTAGCCAGAACAAGCTTTTCCTTCCTACATTGTTTTTGTCATCAGAAGCCATGGTGTGTTTTTGGAGAGAAGATCTTTCTTCTTATATATTTATGTTCATTTATCATTTCTGTGTAAGAGATTTCTCTCATGTGAGAGAAATCACACTAGTTCATTACCTTTTCTCTGAAGGTCTTGCTGCATCCTGGGTGAGTGTGCAAGAGCTCATGTCTCTGTCCTTGGCCCTCAGCAAAAGGCAACTTGTCCTCTGTCAAGTAATCCTGTGTGTCCTGCTCCCCTCTTACAGACACGGTTACATTTCAGGGTTAATAATACCTCATTTGTGCATTATTTAGGGAGCCTTTGAGATGTAGGCTTGATTCAGCCTGCAGCCAAATACTAACTTTAAGGCTAGTGTGACATAGTAAGAAATTCCTAAAAAAAGTCATTGAGCTATAAAAACAATTAGAAATATTACCCCCTCTGTTAGAAAGGATTTTGTTTTTCTTCAGTTTTACTTGGCATCCTATAACTTCTGAGCCTTATATTTGCTTGAATTTCCAGTGAAGTTGAGGACTTTTCTCTTTAGTAAAGAAAAACATTTGGAGCTAAATTTTCTCCTGACTAACTTCACTGACTTGCAGACCAAAGCCTGCAAGGATTTGACCCTTTCTTTTAAGAACCTCTTTGTTCACTGGCAAAGACCTAGATACTTGCCGTGGCTTCATTGGCAACATCAGGAGCATTTCCTTATCTTACACATCTAGTCATCTTTGAGCCTAAGGAGTCTAAAAGGTAACTGGAGATCCAAGCTCAGCTTATTAAAGCATCCTACCAGGTCTTTATTGAATCTTTGGCCAACTCCTCTTCATTTTTAAGGAAGTAACCTGCCAGCCAGCTGGGACCCAGGCTTTGTTACAGTTAAAGAAAAAAAAAAAAAAAAAAAAAAGAGAGGGGGAGAGGAAGGGAGGAAAGCAAAGGAAGGAAAAAAAAAGTCGATCCTATTATTATCATAAAATTTAAAGGGTTGTTCACATCCAAACAGTAGGAGGTGGACAGATTAAAGTTTTAGAACTGTAACAACATCCCTCTTTGTGCTGTCTAGTTCAGCAAAGTGAACCTTGTAACACTTGACATCCATCACAACATTTTCTGCAGTTACCGCTCTGTTACTTAGACCAAATCCCCAGTTCTGGCTTGCAGACTATAATTTGGAGACATTAAATGACTATAATGTGGAAAGTATCTGATGATGTATTGTGCTTTAGAATAATAAAACTACTAAAATTGCAGCTTGGAGAACTAAATCAAATATATAATTATCTGTGTTTGTAGGATTTCCTCTAAGACCGTTATGTTATTTAAGCCATGCCTTTCTTTCTCTTTTGTTAATAACCCATGTTCTTAGAAAGAGGATCATGCATTTAAAGATGTTCTTGGCACTTAGCCCTATTCCCACCTCCTTTCCTTCCTTCTTGCTGACCCATAACAAATCTTCTGGCTTTGATTTCACTTCACATTCAAAAGCAATGACAGAGGCCTTAATGAAAAAACTTAATCCAAGTGCTCTATTTTATTAGCTGCAATTCTCACACTTGGAGAGTGTCTTAGTGCCAGAATTCTTTCCTTTTGTTTTTACTTGGTCTTTATTTTTAGATGAGTGCTATCTGGTATTAGGAATAAGCATAGTGATTGAATGTTCAGAAGCTAGTGACTTTAGGGAGCTTGCCAACATACAGTATGCAGCTTCTTTTATTATTTTTTCCTTACCACCAAAAGAAGAATTTTACATCTTTGGAATCACTGTAGTTATTTTCTGCTCTAAAGACATTTAATCCCTTCTTTTCACCACCCTCAACTCACTGTCATAATCTATTGGTTGCTTCCCTAGCACATCCCAAAGAGTATTTCTTCAGTATTGCAAACAATTCTCCCTTGCTTTCCCTTAGTTTTTAAGGTTGACTGCTCTGCCTGTACTCTCTTCAGGCAAGGATCCTTTGAGACCAGTGACGAATGAACCCTGAAAGCTTGTATATACCTGAGGTCATCAGTCAGCACTGTTTTCTGAATTTACTGATTCTGTAAAATTGTCCTGGAAATCTCAGGAGGTGACATTTAGGTATAAGCATTCTGGAGGTGCTTCTCCTAGCCACTCTTGGGAAGGAAGAAGAGGAGATCCTGCATTGTATCTTCCAGACCCTGATGACTATCCTAAAATTCAGAGGAACAATGTAGGGCTAGGAGAATTTAGACTGAATCTCAGCAAAAGCTATAATCTTTTTCTTTCTCACATATATAAAGTGAGGAGTGATGTGAATGAGGTGAATGATCTTATTTTATCCATCCCAGCTTACATGTAGACAGGACAAAAATTGAAGCCATGTGGATGAGTTAACAGAGACAATTAATGTCTGCAGTCTGCCAGACTGGTCTAACATTAATTCATCTTTTGCCAGAAGCTACTTGGTGCTAAATTCTTTAAAATGTGCAGGGGGGTGGGGGGGTGGGGGTGGTGGTGTCCTTTCAGAAAAAGAAATGTAGGTTTGTGGGTTTCTTTTTGCCATGTTACATTCAGTGATCTACAAAAAGTATTAATACCTCAGTAAGAATGTATTTGTATCTTTATCAGTGTTGTGCTAAGAAAAAAAAAAAAAAAAACAACACAGAAAACAGATAAAGTTTATATTGCTCAATGTCAGAAATGGATATATTGATATTCCTGCTTACGCTGGATTGGATCATGGTGTGACTAGCTTTTCTGTAAGTTAATATGAGTATTCTGTATCTCTTAGGTAGAGGAGAGGAAGCTAGATCAATGTGCTGTAAGAGATACTATTTTGGGAAACATTCGGACGGAAACAGAATTTAGGTTGGCAGGTATACCAGCAAAGCAACAGAAATCACACTGTACAGTCCAGCTTTACCTAAGAGCTAAAAGAGACTGCCTTGCAAATTTCATTCATTTTTTTATCAAACATATATATCCTATCATCAGATTGCTTGGACATATATCTATTTTTATATGATATTAAATAGAAAATTTGACTTAACTCCAGAGGACTCAGCCAAGCATGATCAGATTCCTGGAACATGATGAAATAACTCTGCAACCATTTGTTGAAATGTGAAAAGACAATCTACATTTGTTTATATATTTTCACTATCACAATAAGGATCAAAACAACCAGCAGTTGAAAAGGCTAACATTCTTCATTGTCTTTTTTATTGTTTAACATTTTTTACACGACCTATCACAACAAGTGTGTATGAGATGGTGATAATATTGAATTTGCCTCTTGACCATAGCCAGAATGAATTTAAGAAAAAAAAAAAAAACAAACAAGGAAAATCTCATTCCGTGCAAAGCTTCCTATAGCCTGAGAAAGAAAAACTGAAAGCTTAACATCATAGAAAACTGTGGATATCATTATGCAAATTTCACTTTTGCTCAATGACAGGCAAATATTACACTGATGAACAGTTGTCTGTGTTCATTTTTTTATAGTTTATATTTTTTTTTCCAAATACCCAGTATGAATTTTAACATAGAATTCATGACAACTCTGAACAAATGTACACTGAGGTATGTTGAGCCATTTCCACTGCTATAAAGTGATATTTTAAGGTTACATTGGAGTGTTTGAGTACTACAGATTAAATCACGGGTGTGAGGGAAAAGTGTTGCATAGAACTCAAAATATTCCTATTGTTGCCCTTTGGCTGGTCTATCCTTTTTCCAAGGGGGAAGAAGACTAGTAATCATCATTTCTCTTTTGTAACTGGAGAACATTCCTGCAGCTAGTGGGAATGGATAGGCAGTTGCCTCTCAGCTTCTGGGAAATGTATACTAATATGCTGTCTCAGAGCCTTACAGACTTACTTTTTTTCCTACGTGGAAACATATTGGTTATTCCAAGTTTGTGTCTCAAAAAACATGAAGGAGGCAAAATGGCTGCTGTAGTGCAATAGAATTTTTCTAGCATTGTTACTTAGCTTTGGCCTTATTTTTAAAAATAATTGACTTTACACAGTTTATCCAAGTTTAGTGTATTATATTTTCCTCCTCCTACTCCTCATACTGGGTGATTTATTCTAACAAGTAGATCCTACATGTTGAAGGTGCATTTCTGAAGGAGGAAAGTAACTCGGGTTCCCCAAGACTTATCACATGGTAAGACAGAGACCTTCTGTCTGTGAGAAAATGCCATTAAAATATGATAGACTTTTTATCTTTTATGTGCTTGTACGGTGCCTGATACAAAGTCACACACCAAATCCATCCTATAGTTTGGTTCAAACTGTTTCCAATTATATTTTAATGCCAACTTGGAATAAAGAAATAATAATTATCAATATGGTAATACTATAATTTCTCTGTTATCAACTTTAAAAACAATTGTCAGAATATTACAGTGGTTGATAGTTATTCACAAGCAGTTAAGCAAGCTATCGCCTACTGCACTATAGAAGCAAATAACAATTAATTTATCCCCTTCTCTTTCAGCCAGTTATTATTACTCTGTGTACAGGCATTAGACCTCTCTCTTCTGTAGACCTGTGACACAGACACTTAGAGATCTTGTTTATCTATGTCATTTTAAACTATTAGTTATGTTCCAGGCCAAAGACATATATCATCTTGTATCCAAACCCATGTGCCATTTTGCTCATGAGATGTAGCCTATTCAACTAAACATGTTAAGAATAGGTATTTTCAGGATTAGACAAAAATAAATGTGAAAGATCAGCGCAGTTCATGGTGTTTGAGTTTGCAGCTCATTAATGAACTATCTCTGTAACACGCTGGTAGCTGAGGACACAGTTCTTTACTGGTAAATGAGAGGCCAGGTCCTTAACTGTTCAGGGGCAGGTTATACCCCCTTGCTGGTAGTAAAATTCTTGGAAATACTTATGTACTAAAAGAACTCAGGGTGAGTATAAAGGAATCTAGCCCTAAATTTTCATCATGCATAATTGCATTCTTTCTCATTAAAATCCCACTCTGATTCTAATTAAATTCATAATTGTTCTGCATTTGATGTTATAAACTGTTGTGTAGTGTTGCTGGGTGCTATTTAACAGATGTCATCCTCCCCCCAAGAGGCAGTGGTATTTCATTGCTGTGTGAATTGATCCTTCAATGTGAAAACTGAACAGGTCCCCAGATAGCCAAGCAGGAAGGGGGACGTTGTGAGCTAGCAAGAATGAATAAATGAGGTAACCAAAGAGTGTCTCTCAGAATGCATGACATGTAATTCCTTGTACTTCAATATATTTTAAAAGGGTAATCCAATTTTCTCCTTCCATCTTCTATTCATAATAAAGTTACAAATTCATACCAATACTTCAACACTCAGTTCTCAAGCTCAGGCTTACAGACAGAGCAGTTTTTAGATATTTACATTAATTTTCTTTTTTTCCAGTACAGGTCTTCAAAATTAGCTGCAACCAGTTTCACTCTTACACATATACACAGAGCTGAGAAAATTAGTCTTCTTGGCTTTTTTCAGAACATTACTTTTTTCAAGTGTGTCGATTTCATTCAGCATCACTTGCCCTCCATTTCTGGCAGATACACATGCGGTCATAATGCTCTTCATCCTGTTTATTTCAAAATAGTTGTTTGATTGTTTCTAAATTTATTATACCAGGTTTTGCTTCCACCACGCTCAATGCCTAGCTGGGGGCTCACCCATATCCATCACTGATCAGTTTCTTCCAACACAAATTCCCAATTTAGCAAATCCCACAGAAGCCTGTTGATCTTCAATCAGATCAGAATGACTTATTTCCTAATTTATATAGCTCAGACTCAGTATTACTAAAGCGGAGTAGATCTTATATAAGGTTAAGGAATCAAACACTGAAGTACACAGGATAATATAGCATGATGCTACTATGAGGAAAAACAGGATTAAGAAACTGAGAGCAGCAGGATGTCAGTGAGTCAGCATAATTTCTAGTTCTTTTTGCATAGCAATAGGTTGACTCTGAAGATGCTTTTAAATTGCTTTAGGATCCTCAGAGATAGTTGTATTATAAAATGCATGTTGTTATTTACCATACAAACTATCACCCAAATCATCTCTTCTCTCCCATATGTATGCAAATTCTGGTGAACTTGAATAGAAAAATAAGGTTGAGAATGTTCTATTCTAAACATGGAGTTCTAAACATGTTCTCTACCCCTTGTTCACATTAGTCAAAATGAGATATATCAGAGAAAATCTTTCCAAATGGTACACAGCATTGACTGAAAAGATTTGGATAAAATTCTTAGCCATAGGCTGCTCATTATGAGTTGCGGGTATTAGAGCTTATTAATATTATTCAGCATTCTCACCTCATTATGAATACTGCCCTACTGTCTATGGGTTATTTTTTCAATAATGTGAAATGTCTTTTTTAAAAATAAAGGGAATACATGAGGGCTGAAGTCTCCTTGCCTTTCTTTGATAGTGCCTCTAACCAGCTGCTAATTTTAATGGCTGTCTCCTGAAATTCCTATTCCCCTCTCAAATTTGACTAACAGAGTCAGATGGACAGGTGACTTTGAGATGCAGTGGAGATACACGTAACTTGTTTGCTTATAGGAAACCAGATGAAAATACTTAGTAAGGAATAAAAGGTTAGTGCTTGTTTACTTTACTTAGCCAGGCAAATACAAAGGTGTGCAGTGGATCAGCAACTCTTTCTTTACTGTCATTTTTTGAGTAACTAGCCATGCTAGCTGCCCCATGGTCTGTTTCTGTTGGTAGCTTGGAGAGCTAGAAGTAATCACAGGGACAGTTCTGTCCCATTTCTCCATTGCATGCAGAGCCAGGCTAGTGGGCTCGTCTAAAGCAAAGGCTTGTCCTAGTTAATGGCTGGTACAAAATAGAAGCATTTGGAGACCTGCGAAACAGGAATAAGGATTCCTCACACAGCTGCCATTTCTTTCCCATTCTTCATGGAAATGCAGAGCTTGCTGCATTTCCTCCTAGCCAGGACTCAATAGATTAAATGCCACAAGTGGGTAAAATGATCATGAGAATTCAGATACAGTAATGGTCTGTGTTGATTTGCGTCTGTATGTAGTACAGAGTTCTGCTTTTCAGGATTATTTTTAATATTTTTTTCTGTAGGGACATAGAAGGTAATATTTTACATTCATTTTTGATGACTAGGGTTCTTTGCTGCCACATTTTAGTCAATGAGCCACTCTTGGAAATTTTCCTTAAGCTCCAGGAGAAAGTATTGTACCATTGTGAAGTTGTATGAACTAGGAATAATGAGTTGGAATATTATTACCAGAATATTATTTACACAAACAGTTTCCATGTTTTGCCTACCTCCAGATATTCTGAAGTCCATATAAATCAGTAACAGAAACATACATGCCACAATAAATTATAGAAATTGACAGTGGCACACAAGAGTGGAATAATCAATAAATAAGTATCCTTGCTTTGAAAAGATCTTGTAATTATACATGACTTGTATGACAGTAACATTAAAATAGCTTGTCAAAACATCAAAACACAGACAGTTCTGATTCACTGGAACAATTATCTACTTTGTGCCTGATAAACAACTTCAGAAAATAAGCCCAGTCACACACAAGGAAGAACATAAGATGAGAGATTATGCTATCCTGTGATAATTTAGTCTAGTTAAAATTCTTTGCATGGCTGACATGACCACCTGGGGAATCAATGTACCTTCAAGAATGTATCATCAAAAATATTGCTGTCATTAGCGTAAAAAAAAAAAAAAAAAAGAGAGAGAGAAAGAAAGAGGAAAAAAAAAAGAGAAAAAGTAAGAAGACAATACTAGCTAAACTAGTCATTCATGTGGCTTTAAGGTAGTCCCCAAATCTAGAAGGAAAGAAGTCTGGACAGCTAGAAACTGTATTACACAAAACAGTGTAATACAAATCTTAACATGTTAATCCAGAGACAGCAGAATATGCTAACTTAGGTGCTTAAATGAAAGGTTAGAAAATAAATGTCATTTTGTTCTTGTCCACTTGGCATATTTTGGGCATATGTTCTAAACTTATACTTTCTATGCTTAAAATAGATTGAGAATCACAGAATAAATGAGAATGGACAGGTCCAAACCCTGCTCAAAGCAGACCAAGGCCAGGTTGTTCAAGGCCTTATCCACTGATTTCATGAGTGAACAGAGACCCCGCAGCTGCTCTGGACACTTGTCCCAGCGTCTTCTACACTCATTATGAATATTTCTTTTCTGTAATATCTAATTGAAACTTCCCTTGTTTCAACTTGAGTCCGCTGCCTCTTACACAGTGACTCCATGTGTATAGATACCTGATGCCAGGGAGTAAAGAAGACAGAGACAGACTCTTCTCAGTGGTGCCCAGTGACAGAACAAGAGGCAATGGGTGCAAACTGAAATACAGGAAATTCCATTAAAATTTAGGACAATACTTCTTTACTTTGAGTATGATTTAATACTGGAATATGTGGCTCACAGAGGCTGCGGTGTCTCCATCCTTGGAGACATTCGAAACCCAACCGAACATGGCCCTGTGCAATCTGCTGTAGTTGATCTCCAGAATTACCTTCTGTTTCAGCCATTCTGTGTGAGTCTGTGATTTTAAAATCAGTCTGTTACAATACAAAGAAATTTGACAGTTACTGGAATCTGATAGTGATTATCAGCTGGGGAAGGGGGATCAAATTTTCTCACTTGTGTTCATCCTGTGGAATGCCACTAATGGAGACATTCTCTCTTCATGTTTTAATTGCATTTACATATCTAAGGCTTAAATGCCCAGATTAAGCTTTCCTAAAGTATCTGCCTCAGGCAATTTGTTTAGTAGAATTCAAGCAAGCATACTTAAATAATTAGAATACTAAAATTTCACAAATGTTATGCAATGATGCAACTGTGATACATGCTGTGAAGCAAGTGGCTGAAGTCTGGTTAAGGGTTGGCTCTGATTGCAAATATATCACTGTTGTGTTATTCTGGTTTGTGCCATGGGGAAAATAACAACTGCCTTTGATAAGCTAAAGCCTGAACAATGTTGGTTTCAATATGATCAGCAGAAGCTCATTGAGAACTAAAGTTTAACAGATGTGTCATATAAAGATACACGTATTTAATACAGGTGTCTTTTCTGCTGAGCATGCTCTGGACCAAAGGCTCAGGCAGGTTATCCAGAGCACTCTTTGAAACTGGTGCTGTAGACTGGGGTGGCACATGCACAAATAAACTGACTAAAGAAAATATTTCTACTGTCATTTCCATACATTCATTCAGAAAATCTGGAGGAGGAGGAGGAAGTAGCAGCCTGAGAGAGATGACCTTGTTCCTTCCGCTTAGATAAGATAACAGTTCTTGTAGTTTTCATTTTTTTCTGTGTAATTTGTCATTATGTCACAATAAGGAGTGTCCTCCTTGAGGTAAACATCCCTCCATGTCATGTCTTTGGCCCTAGCTCCTATAACTATCATCTCAGTTTTGTCAATCCAGTTTTTATTTGAAATGTGATGACATGAAAAACTTTTGGTTATTCTCTTTTATTTCTTTGGTACAGGTTTTTCTAGGTCATTTCGAAAATTTTAACTTCTCTTCATCCTGAGGGGGTGAAACCACAGCAGGAACCCCTGTCTGATCATTTTCTTTTATCAAAACTGATGCTCAGCCTGCTCTAGCAAAATGAAGGGCTTTCCCCACACACACTACAAATATTCTATGTCTCTCTATTTTTCATCATAAACTCTGTTCTAGAACCCACTGTTCACATGGTAAATACCTGGGTGTACTTCTGTGGCCCTTGGCCACTCTTCTATGTGTCTACCGAGGAGTGCAATATTCAGAGGACTCAGGAAACGGATCTCTTTTCTGGACAAAATTTCTTAGACAAAAAATGCCTACCCTGGCTGCTAAAACTTCATTTATTCACCCATTCTCTTCCTTCATCATCCATGCACTTGGGCAGAGAGAGAGTACTGGAGCAAATCTGCCAGGAGTTGCTTTCTTCTCCTTAAAATTGTGATGTTACGTCCTGGTCCTCCTTGCTGGGTTACTCTGGGCATCATGCAAAAAAACAAAAACAAAAACAAAAACAAAAACCAAAAAAAGAGCATCACTGTGATCTCAGTTTCTTTCTGAAATTTCAGCTCTGTCTAATTTTCTGTAACTCTATTATTTTTTCAAAGTACAAGGTTGCCTAAATCTTACATATTTTCTATGTTTTGAGGAAAAAAACCAAACAAACAAAATTACCTATGCCACTCAGATTGAGTCATCTTCTTTTGACAATTCCAGATGGGGAATGGTACAGGTGTTTTCCCATTCTGTACAGAAAATTCATGGTTTTGTTTCCACACAGATTTCATCTTCATGTGTTAAGTCATCTCTCAGCTTTTCCAAGAGTTACTGGGTAAGACCAGCCGAGGAATGCTACAGCTAGATATTCCTAATTTATTCCCAGGGCATCCATCCTATCCAGTGAGAAGAAAATATAGTACTTGATTGTAAAATAAAAGCTATGTGTATATAGGGCAGGTGGATTAAAACTGAAACATTTCCTAACTTCAGAAACACTGTCTTTGCTTCAGTATGTGAATGAATGTAGACATGAAAACACATTATATGAAGACAAATATAAAACTCTGAGGATGAGACCCCCAGCTCTGGAGTGTGTGACTGGCTTCTTGCACCTGCATGAAGTTTTTTGATTGCATTAGGATCTTTTTATGACCACAAAACTCTGTAGACTTTGTGGTTTGTAAAACTGGGGGCTTATGTTCTATTTTCAAGGTGTGGCTTACTTTCCACTTTTGAATTTTGCTTCTGAGACCCAGAATAAGGACCAGACACATTTGAACCACAGTACTGAAGTTTAATTTTCAGAATTCATTGTACGTTTTCTCAGTATAGGATCCTGATTCATTTCTTCATTTCTTTGTCCTGGCAGTCCCCTAATGATTAAGGTGTTTTGCTGGAAGAAAGTATTCCCTAGGTTCTGTAAGATACTTCCTCATGATTTTCTCCTTTGACCCTTTGGCAGCACTTCCTTGTTCTTAATATTCCATAAAGTACATAGACACAGAAGAAAAAACTCATCAAATGTATTTCAATTTGTCTTTCATCTTAGTGCTCATCATTAATCGTAAGTGGTGCATGCAGGTAAATCTTTATTTCCTTGGTCTTTTATATATCTTATATTTTATGATACACAGAGCTGTGTGATACCAGCTCAATGGAGTCATCATAATAATACATCCAAATGCATTGAACTGTCTTTTCTGTCTATTAATCTTTTAAATGCTCAACCTTCCTGCATCTGATTAAATCCCTTTTCCATTATTTACTGTTAAATATCTTCTTCATTTGATTAGCATAGTACTTGCTGTTTTGCTGTCTTCTGTCTTTTATTTTTTTAAGCAAATCCCTGAGGGTACTTTAACTATCATAGTGTAACTTATGAGTGTTAATTTCAATTAGAAAATCTTGTTTTCAAAAACTTTAGTTAAAGTTTATCATGCGCAACTGTTTGGGGTTTTTTGATTGGGCTGGGTTTTCCTTTATTCTCTGCCTGCATTTAAGAACATGATTGATGATAAGAAGAGTAAAAAATGGGTGCTGATATTAATTTCTATCTTGCAGCAACCCAGCAAGATCTGCCTTTTATCTTTCTAAGAGGATTTATTTGGAACAAGCATTTTTTGAGTATACCTTTGAAGGTGTTTGATGCAAAAAAAATATGCAGTACTGTTTTGCCTTTTTAAAGAAGGCAAGTGGAAGAGTTATTTTTTCAACAGGTGGTCCCTAGAAACAGCAATTTTTAGTTTGTGCAGAAATTTAATTCAAATACCAAAGCTGTCTCCTTTGAAATCCATATTTATGCATCCCATAAAAAGAAGATGGATTACTTTCTGGGAATTCTACCAGTTGAAGTAAAATGCTGCAAATTACCATTCAAGGAAGCCATGGCTTTTTGCACTGAAGGTAAATCAAGGATATTAAGGTTAATAATACCTACCAACAATTAAGACTTAAACAGAAATAAAACCAAGGGATTATGAAGTAAGCTAAACAAAGCCTTTCTGTGGTGAGCAAAGGGTTTATTTCTGATACACATTTCAAGAGAGGTTGTAGGGGCCTGGTTTAGGAGCCCACCCCTGGTATGGCCAGCCAGTGAAGCAGCGGCAAGCCATGCAGCAGCTACTGCACCATTCCCTGCCACTGCTGCACAGTGACCAGCCATGCTGGAGGAGATATGCCCTGTCCTCACACTCCAAACAGCAACACCCCCCAAAGGAGCCTGCCTAGGATTGAGAAAAGAAAATATGAGCTCCTAACAAAGATGAATGAAAGCCAGGGCAATGATCTCATAACTTAGTAGCTACCTTGGGAATATAAAAGCCACTGTAGCTTGCTTATTAGCCAGAGCAGTGATCACGCTGCCTTTTTTGCCAGAAATCGTTTTCTCCTTCCCTCAGTCATATTTGTATCCTTTAAAGACAGTTCCTTAAAAAATAAAAGCTATGATTAGTTTTTGCTGTTATAGTACCAAGTAGGGCTTTAACTTTTCATATTTGAATCAGTGAGCTGTCTTACATTTGCCACAGTATTTCATTGATGGTAAAGTATTTCAGTAAAACCATTTAGCTGAGCAGGGTACCCATTGCTGCTTATCACATAGGATTTAAATTATAAAGCATTGGGACTCTTTGCAGAAAGACCACTGAAGATGGGTGTTCATTAGTGCAGATTCCCAATGACTTCTGAGTATCTCTAGCAGGGCTGGCACTTCATATGGAGATACATTGAACCATATTAGACCTAAACAGTCATTGAATGAGGATGATAGATATGAAGTAAAATCCGGTATTCCATAATATTTCAGGAACTCTGAGCTGCTCTACTAACTCCATACTACATATATATTAATATATATATGTATACAGTTCAATTTAAAAGGTACAAATGTTGAACAGATGTTGTCAGATAATTCCTCATGCCAGACAAGCCCTTAGATGCAAATTTTTATCTTATGGAACATATTCTTAGTTGATGTAAATAGATTTCTGGGTTCCACAGAGTACTGGCCCAAATAACGTAAAACACAGAAAAAGCAGAAATATTCAGTTTTCCAGCTTTCCTCAATAATCTAGAATTATCTCTGTTTTGTTTCAAAATGAAGAAATGTGCAGAAAGAAGAAACCATATATAATCAGACCATCTAGCTGGATAATTTTCACTCCATTTATATTTTTAAATAAAATGTTTGAAGTATTTTCCATTATTTTCTGCTATACCCACAGCTTTATTTTAGTAGTTTATTTTTCAAAAATATATTGACAATTTGATGAGTTTCATAAATTATTTTGTACACAAGACTAGACAAATATATTTCTTAGTCACCCTGCTCTAATTAGCACATTAGGAAGTGATGTTGTCAGGGTTGTGAACATTGTAACATAGAAAAAATGGCTACTGACACAATGCCTAGATACATATATTGCAAATGCTCTTGTATCGCCATCCTCTGATTAAATACAGTCCTCGGGTCAGAATATGATTAGCTGTCATGTGACAATTTAAGAGGCTAGAAGTGCATGTTTGTGCTGAAACTAGACCAGGAGTTCTTTAGCGTTTTTTGTAGTGCATGAGCAGTGCTTTTAATGACTTTTTGACAAGACTTTTGCTACAATTCAACAACAGCTTTGCTGTATATAATGTCAGAAATTTCATAATGCAGACTTAGTGTGTTATAAATTTGTTTTTAGTTTATTGAAGCAGAAAATCTCACATGAATGCATGCATTGCCAAAGTACCCACAGAGAAAACAAGTAAGGAGAGTAAAAAGATAAGTAAAATTACCAGGAACCACTGGAGCTGTGTAGTTTTGCCTTGCTTCTGTAACACACAGTTTGATGAAAACAGGAAAAAAACAAAACAGTTTGTTATTTGTGTTGGTTTTGGTTTTTTTTAAAACATTACGAAGTTGTGTCTTGTGTTTTCTAAAAAAGTCATACATCCTCCTTTTGGTTTGGTTTGGTTAGTTTTTTCCTTTAGAAAGTCCTTTAGAAAGAAGACTACGACACTAATTTTAAGGAAAACAAACACACCTATGTAGTCTAGTGACTTTTTCTTTTAGAGGAATCCATTGTGTTACTTTTGCATTATCCAAGTTTAACCAGGCTGAAATTTAGAGTTTAATGTTAAACCAGGTTATATGCTATAAATGTGTGACAGAAAAGGAGAAACTCCAATCCCTCAGCACAGATTTCTGTTGTAGTATCCAGGCACTGACAGGACTACACAAACAAAGTTTCACACAGGAAAATTTGTTGCTGGATTTTTTTTTTAGTCTTGATATGGATTGTTTTACATTAAGTATATACATTGCATTTTTTTCTTGTGGAGTGAATATAAATGTCTCATGAGCTGTATGAATGATATTTCTTTTTCACATTGTTTCCTGAGATGCTTTATGACTGTTAGAGAGTTAATCAATATCAATGACTAGATAAAGAATGTTTTCCTCTGACCTGCAAGAATATATGCTTTACTGGTTTGTTTTTTGCACAACATGAGAGATCATCCTTGCACCACTTTTAAAATCCCACTCCACAGATTTTTTTAAATCCTAAGGGATTTTTCATGTATTGGCAAGAAAAAAAACATTGACATTTGAGGCTTTTGTGTAACTTCATCCTGAAAGTAAAAAAGTATGAGTTCCCAAATACAGAGGAATCTGTTCCAATTTATAGATTACAATAATTATTGGGTAAATCTTCAATTTGCATAGACATAGTATGCAAAAACAGTAGCTCCATCAAGGACATTTTATGTATATATACAAGGATTCTCATATCAAGTTTATTTACATGGTCAGGACCATGAAGGCAATAGGCAAAAATATTTGAAGGCTCCTAACATAATAGAAAAAAGTATTTTAATTCTAAACTCTGTGGACAAGTTTGTCAGGGGTCAGTGGGGAGGCTATGAATGACAGTGTCTCCAAGACCTCACATCTCTGGCGTGCTTGCGCTCCTGTCATCCAGGGTGTGAAACTTTGCCCTCAGGACAGGAGCTGCTGTGCAAAGTAGGCAAGAGTTAGGATACCCCCTTATGTCTCCACTACCCACTTAGGACTCCTAAGCCCCCACAGTCATGCTCACACAGGCACAGACAGACAGCAGCTCTGCTTTACTGAGACACGTGAAAGAGGACAGGGAGGAATGGCAGGATATAGGTCTACTTTCAAATTCTCCTCCTGCTCCCTTTGTTCAAACAGAGAAGCCTTACTCTTACCTGGAGAGAAGGCAAGGCATTAAGGTGGAGGGACACAAAAGGACTCTGCCATGCAATACAATAGGTTATGAAATACAGACTATACCAAAAAGGCATGAGCACCCACTTTTTTTGTTATATGGTTATGATTACATCCATTTACAATTATGATTCTCTCATGGTACTGGAATTCTGCTTGATAATAGGCTACAGTAAAATTAAAATGAAACCCTGAAATCTAGAATAATTTCCTCTACATTTTACCCTTAGTGCTCTATACACAAGAAAAAAAAAAAGAGTGCAGGATTCACCAGCTTTATACTTGGACTAGCTATTCATGACAGGAGCTTTTGTCAGTTCTGATAAACAGTTGAAGCTAGTCATAAAAATATTTTTATACTGATGTTCTTTTCAATTTATGCATTTTTTTAAAATACAAAGTCCCTGGACTGTGAGGAAGAAAAACCGGTATGTTTGTACCCAGTGATTTCTATTTAGACAGGTTAATTTCTCAGTTTCAAATATGGTTAGAGTTTCCCCTTTTTAAAATTGAGTTGATCTCTCCATTATCTGTGAAATCTTTCAGACTGAATGAACTTAATATGCTTCCATACGCCAAGAGCTGTTTAGTAGATTCAGGACTACAATAACAGCTGAATAACCTTCTCACTTTACTGGGGACAAGATGATACATGCTTGTTTTCCCCAAGGATATCTCTGATCTCTGGCCTCACTCCCTATCTAAAAGGTGTTTACAGCAGAGAAAGGGCACTCGGGCTTTGGGCAGAGGTTGTACGAGAGATGATGCTAATGCCTAACTCTGACTGTATTGTCACCACCACAGGGTTAGCCGGGAGAATAGGAGGGGGTCTTCCTCAAATTGGAGTCAAGAAGCATGGTGAGAAGGGTGTTTAAGAAGCCAGTGTTGTTTTACAGGAGTTAGATGTGTGTCCTGTATTCATAGAAGGTTAATTTGCAAAACCCAGCTGAGGTTCCAGCTTTCCCAAACCTCAGGGCTTGGGCTGTGTCTAGGAAAGTTTCTGGCCCTTCAATCATAGAAACAGAGTTTTCAATCTTTTTTTTCATCTGTAGCTGTAGAAATTAGTTGTGCCAGAGGAACTATTGTGTTCATAGATCCTGAAAGTCATAGAGAAATTTTTATTCGTTCCATGTTATAGTGATTGCATCTTCAATTAATTTTTGAATCTGGATATATTTTTATATATATGCAAGCAGAGATAAAATAATATCAGAAAGATTAAAGACAGAAGGAGAATAGAGAGATGAGGTGATGTATTATTTACCATATAGGACAAATTTGTAGA
Organism: Morus bassanus; assembly: GCA_031468815.1. Lineage (NCBI taxonomy): Eukaryota > Metazoa > Chordata > Aves > Suliformes > Sulidae > Morus > Morus bassanus. Next base: position 112,828,790 of record CM062568.1, read on the forward strand.
ATAAGAATTCAATCCTTAGTACTTCATAGTGGCATATTATTCGACAGTACTTTTAGACAGTAAAGGCTAATCTAAAATCTGTGAGGCAGAAACAAGCAGTAATATTTCACAGTTACAGCCCACTACATCCTTGCTTTATGTGCCTTTCTAGACCTGTATGTACCAACTGGCTGGATATAAGTGGGATTCTGAATGTTGCTGAGGAATAATAGTTCAACAATTTTTCTGATAAATAGCCATATATCAAGTTTTTATGCAGTCCTAATTAAAACTACTATTAATATTTTATATATGGAATATGTGTAACCAGATTTTGTAAACTGAATTGGGATTATACATCAAAGAAAAGATTTTCCATGTCTAAGGAGCAGCATTTGAGTCGTTGCACAATTATTTTCTTATTTCATAATAACAGATATGTAGGAGTGTCTCGTCAACTGAAATATGGTGCTCTCACTTTGCAGCAGGCAACTGAAGCAGTGCCATTTTTAAATCAGGGAGTATATTGTCCAGCATACACTCTTTCCTTTCCTGTAACTTATAGAGAGAATGAAGTTCTTAATCCATCATTCAGCATGGAAAAGAGAAAAATGGGACATAGTATTACCTTGACCTTTATAGAACTCTGGTAATATAATTTCCTGAGCACTCATCTTCCAGGATCTCAGCAACCTGCTTCATAGCAGAGAATGGGGCCAGACCCTCAAACCACAGCATGCTCAAAGACTGCAGCATACGTAACATCATCTAGCATACTGCACTGGCCCTTCTGGAATTAACACTTGTGAGTTTTCATTACCCTTATAACCATAATAGATACAGGATATGACACAGTATTAACCCATTCTCATGGACCTAACAAGAATTGGAAATTGTAGAACTTAAACCCTATTACTGGTTTTCACTGGGGCTTGACCCAAAACACAGAAACGTTGCCCTGTTTTGCAGTGAAGAAAGAAATACCTGCTTGCACACTCAGTTGAAATAGTCACGCTTAAAAGAAGTACAAATCTGAAAATTCATGCCTTTGGAGGAGTTCTATATATTGTAATTTTGCTGGTGCTGTCTGCCACATCAGGGGGTTTAGATATATTTTTCAAAAGGTCAGTGTGAATTATTTTCAAAATGTTACTCTCATGGCAAAGTTTAGTAATTAGTGTGCTGGCTGTATAGGAATGTCTAAGAGGCCGGTCAAGAGTTATGATGAGCTGTGTTTGGTGCTGTACAAACACTCAGGCAGGAAAGACTTAGGACCTTGAACTGGGGATATTAAATGTATGGTTACAGGATACATCTGACCTCTAAACGCTTTTCCTCTTGTTTACTCATGAACTTAGAAAGGTCCCACCATAACATAACTGATTTGGTGACTCAAAAGTCAGAAAGACTAGGACTTAGGTGGAACTAAGGAATAATTTGGGGGTGTTAATATTCTGATGTGGAAAAATAGCTGACCTGAAAAACTGGCAAAGAAAGGAAACTGTTTTATATGGGCATCAGTGTAGGGTGCTTTCCATCATCCATTCCCTACCCTGTGCATGCTCAATATGCAGAGCCAGTCACAGCTTTTTAATGGGTTCTTACCTCTTTTACACCAGTAAAATTAAAAAACGTTCAATTTTTAGTACAAAACCACTTCTATATGCTGTTTATGTAAAAATAAGATACAGTACTTCTAGTCCATTTTAGATGCTTTACAACTTGAGAATGAAAAAGTTTAGATAGCCTTAACTAAAGGTCATGAATATTTCAAAGTAAAGATGCTTGTGAAAGCTCTAGTTGCCATGCTTCCTGGGAGGCTGGTATAAACGGCCATAGCTCTGCTGAAGTCAGTCAGTGCCCTGAATTTTCTACCTAACAATGCACAGGATATGCCTTGAAGTACCTGAATGGAAGAGTGGCAAGTGAGTCACACTCAAAGTTTATTTCTTTATCTCAAACATAATTTTAAAGGCTTATTTCCCCTTGGAGTTTACTGAGGAAGTATTTAATCATAGAACAACAGGGAGAACAAAAGCCAGTTAAGATGCCCGACATCTATTTCATAAAATATTTAGACAAAGTACATTAAGGAACAGATGACTTTGAAATGAATGGGACCAGTGCACTAATGCAATTGACTGCCTTTGACACAGAATGTTCACTGAGGATATTCTAAGAAGAAACTGCAGTGCAATGGAGTTCAGTTGCATATAGAGTATCACATATGTTTCTGCAGATAAAGGAACAGGATCTGTTTTTAATGATAGGGCACTTACATGCTGGCAATGGAATACACACTATTCCATATTATATACACTGAGTTTAAACTTGCAAGTAAAGAAGCAGAAAAATGCTGAACAGCTTTTATAAAAAGGGAGTGTTCTTTAGCTTTAAAAAAAAAAGTATATTGAATGGCCTGTATGTCAACACATATAGTATTTTGACAAATTAATGCACCTCAGTATTTCACTTGAATTCCCAAAGCTACTAATTGAGCTTGACTTTTGTGGTAAGATTAACTAAAGGAAAAGAAAACCCAGAAGCTTAGAAAAATCACAAATATCTAATGCTGCAATATATGTTAACCAAAATTTAAAGATTTGAAAACAAAACCAGAATTTAAAGATTTAAAAACAAAAACAAAAGGCATTGTCAGGTCCTAAATATATCCCAGGAATGCTAAATTAACTTTATGTCTTTATACTTAGCTGCCAGTTGACCTCAGCTGAGGTTCTACATTGTTGTTTGCTTATTAAGATCTTAAACATAGGCTTAGTTTACCTTTTGGCACTCTGGATTTATTCACTTATGGTTTAAGTTTGAATTGAATCCATGACAAAAAAGATTGCAATAATCAGAACTACCTAATATTGTTACTGATGTTAATTGCAAAACAGGATAGGAACAGGAAGTGTTAAAAAAAAATATATACTGTGGATATGGGGAATGCCAGCATGGATATAGAGAACGCCAGTAAACATATTTACCAAGGTGAAAAGATAAAACCACAAAATATTTAATAAACTAAATTAGTCTGAGCCAAAACACCAGCTTTTTGAATATTCAGCCAGACCTTGATTGGAAGAGAAATGGAAGGAAAAACTGTAGCACAACCCAAAGAAAGATGTGAGATTAGGGTCAAATACAGCATGTATTTTAAAACTCCAAAAATCTAATACTGAATAAAACATGGAACAAAGCCACCCTGTCCTTTTTGGGGAAACAATCTAATCTATATATTGGTTTTTACTCTCAGTAATATTCTGTGATTAACAAGCAGAATTTTGTTCTGTTGACTGGTTCAGGTGCAAGACTGATGCCTTGTCCATGGTAATGTTTGTTATTTTAATTTGTGTTGCAGACTTGGAACATGTCACCCACACTCTGGTTTACTACATTTCATTATGTGGGTTTTTTTAGTTTGTTTCCTTTTTTTTTTTTTTTTTTTTTGAATTTGCTTGGTTTGTTTTTACCTCAGGGATTTTTTATTGGGGTTTTTTTTTAGTGGTTTCAGTACTCAGAGGAGATCAGTATTTCTAGATCAAATCAGATTGCATTGAAGTTCTTCTAAACATAGGTTTTGATTTGATTTACCCTTATTAATTCTGATATTTTGTTACTCTAAATGAAGTGAGTCATAAATAATTCAGTAAAGGGTTTTCTAATACTCAGATAAAAATAGTAAATATACAACAAAGAATAATCAGTTTTTTCTGAGCTGTCCAACAGAGAAAGTGCAAAATTCTAGGAATATATTTTAAGTCCAAATAACTCATCTTGAAATATTTTCAAACCTTAGATTATACTCATTTATAATTCAAACTACCATGGAGAATTCAAAGACTCTTATTCACCTCTGGTTTCAATAGTGTTATGTCAGTGTGTTTCCTTGCGATAGGAAAGAAGCTTTAGTGAAAAATACATAAGTATATTCTTCATTGACTCAAGACTTAAATTAAGATTTTTCACAAGCCCTTCATGAACAAAACCCCTTGTTTTTTCATGTAGGTATTTTGCTTTACATTAAAATTTCATGCTTGACCAACTTGATAAATTTCTGTGATTAAATGACTGGCCTGGTAGATAAGGGGAGAGCAGTGGATATTGTCTACCTGGAATTTAGGAAGGCTTTTCTTGCTGCCTCCCATAAGATCCTCATAGGCAAGCTGTTGATGTATGGGCTGGATGAGCAATGAGGTGGATTGAACACTGTCTGAATGGCCGGGCCCAGAGGATCGTGATCAGTGACACAAAGTCTAGTTGGAGGCCAGTAACTAGTGGTGTACCCCAGGGGCCAATACTGGGTCCAGTCCTGTTTAACACCTTCCTTAATGATCGGGATGAAGGGGCAGAGTGTACCCTCAGCAAGTTTGCTGATGACACAAAACTGGGAGGAGTGTCTGATATGCCAGAGGGTCATGCTGCCATCCAGAGGGACCTTGGCAGGCTGGAGAAATGGGCTGACAGGAACCTCATGAAGTTCAACAAAGGGAAGTGTCAACTCCTGCACCTGCGGAGGAACAACCCTGTGCACCAGTACATGCTGGGAGCTGACCGGCTGGAAAGCAGCTTTGCAGAAAAGGCCCTGGGGGTCTTGGTGGACATCAGGCTGAACAGGAACCAGCAATGTGCCTTTGCCTCAAAGGGGGCTAATGCTATGCTGGGCTGCATTAGGCAAAGTATTGCCAGCAGATCAAAGGATGTGACCCTTCCCCTCTCTTCAGCACTGATGAGGCCACATCTGGAGTGTTGTGTACAGTCCTTGGCTCCCCAGTACAAGAGAGACAGGGACATACTAGAACGAGTCCGGGGAAGGGCCACAGAAATTATTAAGAGACTGGAACATTTGTCATATGAGAGAAGGTTGAGAGAGCTGGGACTGTTCAGCCTGGAGCGAGAAGGTTCATGGGGGACCTTATTAATGCATAAAAGTACTTAAAGGGAGGGTGCAAATTGGACAGACCCAGGCTCTTTTCAGTGGTGCCCAGGATCACTGAGGCAATAAGCATAAGCTGAAACACAGAAGGTTCCCTCTGAACATCAGAAAACACTGCTTTACTGTGAGAGTGACAGAGCACTGGCACAGGTTGCCCAGAGAAGTTGTGCAGTCTCCATCCTTGGAGCTGTTCAAAAGCTGTCTCGACATAGTCTTGGGCAACTGTCTCTGGGTGACCTTGCTTGAGCAGGGGTGTTGGACTAGATGGCCTTCAGAGGTCCCACCATTCTGTGACTGTGTGATTCTGTGATTCTGTGAAGATTTTGTTTCAAATTATTTTTATAATTGAAGACATAAGAATGAGACAGTGGTAATTCCTTTAACTCAGGAAACACAGTGTGGTGACTTGTGTGAAAAGCACACTGGTCATCCTAAACCAGAATTTTTTTCACAGAAGTAACAAGAATATCATAAAACACATTGGCATGAGCTAGGGCTCTTGCTTGGTCTTCTTCAATTTACCTCTCTTCTTTCCTCCTCCCCATCTTACATGATACTCGTAATGGAAACAGAATACAGCCCCCGTCTTTCTAGGCAGAGAAAGAGTTTGCTGAAACCAAAACATTCCTCTCCTTCAACCTTTCTCCATGTCCAAATATGGCGAGGACAGGACCCAGGTATTTCAGAGCTGAGTGCCTCGATGTAGTTGTGTGTCTGGTAAGCGATAGCCTTTTCCTATTAGTACCCATTCTGCCGCCTTCCATGTGGAAAGAGAGTAGCTGTTCATCCAAAGGCTATGCTACTATAGCTGCTGATTAATTTTCCCTTTCTACAGGTGAGAATTATGTTCATTACTTTTCCAGACAGTAACTGATGCCTGAACACAATTTTCAGATTTCAAAATGTCAACAATGCATTTGGTTTAAGTTGTAGGAATAATGGCATTTTACAGGATACAAACCTGTCTGAAGAGGGAGTCAAACTCATACATAGCTTTAATTCATAGGTAAGGGGGTTTAGGGCTTAAGCAGAGTTCTCTGGCTTTATGTACTAAACAAATAATTCAGAAATGCTGAGCACCCACAACACTAATTACAGTTCCCATCAGACAGGGGCTTTCAGCTCCTTTGAAATTCCCTGGAAACCTAAGAGCTAATTTGAATGTGTTGTCTCCAAATGCTTTCCATAATATACAACAGGGTTAAAAAGGTTGCTTGTTCTTAATGTTTGCCATATATTGCAATAAAATTTTTTCCCTTATGTTTGAAATTTAAAAAAACCCAAAACTTTTAAAGCTTGATTCATCCCCAACTTTCCCTCCCTTCCTTCTCTTTCCGACCATGCCCTCTCACCATTTTTTTTTTTCCCTTTCAGCCCTAATTGACATTTATGAATTTGACGGTCAACTGACAAGGTTTTTGAAAAAGATTAGCTACTCAACTATCAGGAGGATCATGTTTCTGCACAAATCACTGCTTTGGCATACTCCCGTCATTTCAATAAGGCACATTCTTTTGAGCTGGCAAGTTGCAATTCCACCACCCAAAGCCTCACTCTGAGGTATTTTTATAATGTCACAGTTCTTTGTTATAATCCTTGCTAGTTGGCTCCATTTGGCACATGCTTCCCTGCAGGCTATTTCTAATCCCATTACTGTGGAAGTGACTCAGTTTGTAGCTTTTTTAGCACATTTGAGGGAACATCTGAGAGACACTTTGGTCTCCATCAGAAATGTCTGCGTTTATCTAGAGTTTCCAGCTGTGTTTAGCTGAAATCCAGTGAGAAAATTCTGTTTTAAAGGTAAAAAGTAGATAAAGCAAATTTAACATGTTCACCTTGATAATTAAGAATGCAACGATAGATGGAAAGCTGCCAGAAGGGTTTCATAGTTTTCAAATAAAAGTATAGATCAGAATGAATCAATTGTTTGGCTCTTTAAATTCCCACTTGTTCTTCAGGAAAAAAAAGGACTGCAATTTAAATATAACATCCCCTGCTGCTACTAATTCAAGGTTTTGTTTTCTTCTTTAGAAATACATAACGTATGCTTGTTACCAGAGAATTGTTATAATTCTTTATTCTCTGCAGTCTTCAAGCTAATTCATAGTGAACTATCTTAATGAGAACTTTGGGATGTTACAGGATTTCAAAGTTTAGGGAAAAGGTTCATTTCTAATTTTAAAGAATATATGAACAGGCTCCAGTTGAAGGTCCAGTTAAACTGGCCTTCTGTTTTGCAGGTGGCCATTAGCAGATGGTTAGGGAAAGAGTACAAAAACAGAATTATATTTCCTGTGCTATAACCTTTGATGGACTTTGGTAGTTACAGTCTTTCCTGAAGCAGAGGTTCATATTTGAAGTGGAGGTATCCATATTTATGTTTTATACTATTCATTTAATTCCTTTGCTTTGCATTCCTTTAACTGTTTTTGAACACATTAAGTTTCTGACATCCCGTACATCCTGGGGTAAAAGGTTCCACAGTTTAATTACCTATCCTGTGGGAAAAGTACTTTGTTTTTTTTTTCAGACAGCTCTGTGATAACTTAATTTGATGCCCCTAGTTGTTGTATTCTGATGAAGAGGTAATCCTTCATATTTACTCACCATATACATTTTATCACTTTCTTTGAAATTATGCCAGTATGGCCAGACATCTCTTGCTCTTTTCCCAAAAGTTATCTCTTTCCCAAAAAGTTAGAGAGACTTAAACTTTGTAACTTCTTTATCCTTTTATTTAGCCCTTCTTTCTATTTCTTGTATTACTTCTATGTCCTTTTTTTGAATTGTGTTACCAGAGCAATATGCAGCATTCAAAATGCATATATTAAAGCTATTTATCCATTGGTATGAACTTTTTGTTTGTTCTTTATTTGTTCTCTGCTCCTTTCTTAATATTATATTCTCCTTCAGACTACAGCTGAACATTAAACTGCTAAGTATGGACAAATATCCACAAGATCTTCAAAACCTCTTTTCTGGGAGGTAGAAACTGGGGTGGTTTTCCTGCACATTTCTATTACGTTTACCATTTTATTACCTAGGCATCCAGTGTCATGAGAACATTTTGTGACTTTTGATAGACCATTTTAGTTTTGACGCACCATTAATAAGTTTGTTCATCTCGTTATCCACTCTTCTTTCCAGATTATTTATGGACATGCTGAACATTAAGATGCCTTTACATAAGAGGTCTGCTGGGCTCTTCCAGTAGTGAACTTTTCCTCACAGTAAATACTGGCTATGCTGTTTCTTGTGTTTAAATTTCTATTAATTCATGACTTGGCCATATCTCTTCTCTCTTTTGTAACTTATTTTCTACAGGAATTTTTAGTGAGGGACTTTGTCAAAAGTGATGTGGAAATCCATGCACTCTATATTGCTCTCATCACACTTGCCTATCCACAGTTACTTTCCCCAAAGAATTCTAGTAGATTTTAAAGATTTATTTCCTTCCATAAAAGCTGGTAGTTATTGCTTCCCTAATATATTAAATTTATCTTTTCATCCAGTAAGTCTAATCTTTTATAATGCTTTTTATTGATTTCCCTGATAAGGAAGTAGGACATGTACTTCCACAGACATTGCTGAAGCCCTCTTCAAGATCTGCTGTCACTTCCCCATTCTTCTTGACTCTGGTACAGTAGAGGGGCTGTAGAAGGGCACAGCACCACAGGTGACAAGGAGATAGACTGGGTCTTCTCTGAGACCCCAGATAGAAGGGGAGCCTCAGTCCCCAGGTGTACCTAAGGGAGAACAGGCAAGATTTGTCCTTATGGGGTTGCGAAGTAGGGATCCCATGGCAGTGAAGGCTGGAGGGTTCTGGCCGCAGAAGGATGGCTATGGTCAGCACCTGAGTTGCAGAGGAAGTGCCAGGATCTGTGTCCAGCCAAGGTCCTGAGCTGGCTGAGCCTGAGCCACACAGCAGCACTGGGAGAAGCGATGAAGTATCATAGTGGAAGACTCCCTGAGGAAGAGGGCGGAGGCCCCCACCTGCCAACCTGACCTGCTGTCCAGGGAGGCTTGCTGCTTGCTGTGAGATCAGAGCCTGGACATTATGGAGAGAGGGTTGAGGCTCATCCAGCCCTCACATGGTTCCCCCGCTGCTCTTCCATGTGAGCACCAGCAATATAGCCAGGGAAGACCCAAGGCATATCAACCATAATATGGGAAGACCCAAGGCATATCAACCATGAGTGGTCAGGCACTGGAACAGGCTGCCCAGAGAGGTGGTGGAGTCACCATCCCTGGAGAAGTTCAAAAAATGTGTAGACGTGTGTCATGGTTTTAGCTGGGATAGTTGATTTTCTTCACTGTAGCTAGCATAGTGCTGTGTTTTAGACTTGGTATGAAAATAATGTTGATAACACCCTGGTGTTTTAGTTGTTGCTGGGTAGTGTTTACACTAGTCAAGGACTTTCTAGCTTCCCATGCTCTGCCAGGTGCACAAGAAGCTGGGAGGGGAGGGGATACAACCAGGAGAGCTGATTCGAATTGGCCAAAGGGTATTCCATATCATGTGACGTCATGCCCAGTATATTAACTGGGGGAAATTGGCTGGGGGAGGCAGCGATCGCGGCTCGGGGACCGGCAGCGTCGGTCGGCGGGTGGTGAGCGGTTGCAGCACTTGTTGTTTAGTTTTGTTTTTGTTTTTTTTTTTTTTTTCCTCTCTTCTTCCAGTGTTTCATCTCTCTCTTGCTCATTATTTTCCTTTTCATTATATTAGTATTATTGCTGTTTTATTCTAATTATTAAACTGTTCTTGTCTCAACCCACGAGTTTTCTTACTTTGGCCCTTCCGATTCTCTCCCCCATCCCACAAGGGTGGGGGAGTGAGCGAGCGGCTGTGTGGTGCTTAGTTGCTGACCGGGGCTAAACCACAACAGTCCTTTTTGGCGCCCAATGTGGGGCACGAAGGGTTTGAGATAATAACAGTTGCTGGTCACAGCATTGATTCATCTGTTCTCGATATTAGTAGTCAGACCTACACCATGCTGATTTTGAAGTACATGTTAAAGATTGGCATTGGGTTTTGTAGTTTGCTGTGCTTTGCAGTGGTTAGAGATGTTTTGCCTAGGAGATTTGTTATTAAAACTCTGGCCTTGAGTTTTATCGGTTATTTGGGTCTTGCACGGAAGCCGTTACTGTACTTCGGCTACCACCTCATGGAGACAATTAGCAATTATACCTCCTCTTCTGAGAGGTTTTTTATGGAGGAAATACAGAATGGCACCTTAGCTACCATCTTCTGTAATGTCTCCTCCTTCATTACAACAACTTTTCAGTATCTTGAACATCCTTGGGTAGTTAAGATACATCTGTTGATATTCCTATGGCAGATTGTTTCGGTTTTGTCTAAGGTTAATAAGCAATTCAAGAATATCATCCAGAGATCTGCTCCAAGGCTCGATAATTATGGGTGGCAGGGTATGTGGGAGAGTATGGGCAAGTGCCTGAGACGGTGGGCACCCCCAGTGTTTTGGGACTTCACCCCTGAACAAGTGCAGAACCCTGAAAAATTAGTAGAATATTTGGAGGAAGTATGCTGTCACCCTAGCAATTCCAGAGAGATACAAATCATTGCAATGTGTTGGGGCCTGGCCCATGCCTGCCGAGCCCTATTCAACAGTATTCAGCACCACCAAGGAAAAACGACAGGCCCTGCGGCTACTCCAAGCCCAGTGACAAGCACTGTGGCCCCTCAAACCCCCACAACAGGCACTGCAGCAGCTCCAAGCCCAACGACAAGCACTGTGGCCCCTCAAACCCTCACAACAGGCGCTGCAGCAGCTCCAAGCCCAACGACGGGCACTGTGACCGCTCAAACACCCATGACGGACACTGAAGCTGAATCAGAGAATCAACCCGTGCCAGTATCAGTTGCCCCTATACGAAAGAAGAAATCTTCGAAGAGAATGTCAACTCGTTTAGAAAAGGATGATGGAGAAGCAGTGCCGTTACTAAGAGAGGAGAAGGAAGAGGAAGAACTTGTACAAGAGACGGAAACTACCCGATCCCTATCCTTAAGTGAGCTGCGAGATATACGAAAAGATTTCAGCCGTTGTGTAGGTGAGCATGTTGTCACCTGGCTGCTCCGATGCTGGGATAACGGGGCCAGTAGCCTGGAATTAGAGGGGAAGGAAGCCAAACAACTGGGATCCCTTTCTAGGGATGGAGCCATTGACAAAGCAATTGGAAAAGGGACACAAGGCCTCAGCCTCTGGAGGCGACTCCTGTCTGCTGTGAAAGAAAGGTATCCCTTCAAGGAAGATGTTATATATCGCCCTGGAAAATGGACCACTCTGGAGAAAGGTATCCAGTACCTGAGAGAATTAGCTGTGCTTGAGGTGATTTATGGTGACCTGGGTAGTGAACAGTCATCCAAAGATCCAGATGAAGCGCAGTGCACACGACCTATGTGGCGGAAGTTTGTACGGAGCGCACCATCATCCCATGTAAACTCCCTGGCTGTAATGTCCTGGAAAGATGAAGAGGCACCAACGGTAGAGGATGTGATTGATAAACTCCGGGATTATGAAGCATATGTCTCTTCCTCCCTCATCTCAGCTGTGGAGAAACTGTCCCAGAAGGTTCAGCAGCTTGAAGAGGATATGTCCTACTCCCTACCTGTACGGACCAGTATCTCAGCCATTAGGAGTAAGCGTCCTGCTCAAGAGAGAAGATACACACCACGGGGCACCCTATGGTTTTACCTGCGTGACCATGGAGAGGACATGAAGAAGTGGGATGGAAAACCTACCTCAACCCTGGAGGCACGGGTACGTGAGTTGCAAGGAAAAACAACCACTCAAGGGGGGACCTCCAGGAGAGTTGCTGCTCCAGTTTCCAGTAGGCAGTTCCCCAGACAGAGGAGTAGAAGCACTGATTCTATCTGTGATCTTAATAGGGAGACTTCTGATTCCCATTCACAAGAAGTGGGTTGTGAATTCTGCAATTGGAATTAGAGGGGCCCTGCCTCCAGCCAGGTGGAGGAAAGGGACAACCGGGTTTACTGGACTGTGTGGATCCGATGGCCTGGCACATCTGACCCACAGGAGTATAAGGCTCTAGTGGACACCGGTGCACAGTGCACCCTAATGCCATCAAACTATGTAGGGGCAGAACCCATTTGTATTGCTGGAGTGACAGGGGGATCCCAAGAGCTAACTGTTTTGGAGGCTGAAGTGAGCCTAACTGGGAATGAGTGGCAAAAGCACCCCATTGTGACTGGCCCAGAGGCTCCGTGCATCCTTGGCATAGACTACCTCAGGAGAGGGTATTTCAAGGACCCAAAAGGGTACAGGTGGGCTTTCGGTATAGCTGCCTTGGAGACGGAGGAAATTAAACAGCTGTCTACTTTGCCCGGTCTTTCGAAGGACCCTTCTGTTGTGGGGTTGCTGAAGGTCAAAGAACAACAGGTGCCAATTGCCACCACAACAGTGCACCGGCGGCAATACCGTACCAACCGAGACTCCCTGATTCCCATCCATGAGCTCATTCGGCGACTGGAGATCCAAGGAGTGATCAGTAAGGCCCGCTCACCCTTTAACAGTCCCATATGGCCAGTGCGGAAGTCTAATGGGGAGTGGAGACTAACAGTAGACTATCGTGGCCTGAACGAAGTCACTCCGCCACTGAGTGCTGCCGTGCCGGACATGCTAGAACTTCAATACGAACTGGAGTCAAAGGTAGCCAAGTGGTATGCCACAACTGATATCGCTAATGCATTCTTCTCAATCCCTTTGGCAGCAGAGTGCAGGCCACAGTTTGCTTTCACTTGGAGGGGTGTCCAGTACACCTGGAATCGACTGCCCCAGGGGTGGAAACACAGCCCTACCATTTGCCATGGACTGATCCATACTGCACTGGAACAGGGTGGAGCTCCGGAACACCTTCAGTACATTGATGACATCATCGTGTGGGGCAACACAGCAGAAGATGTTTTCGAGAAAGGGAAGAAAATAGTCCAAATCCTTCTGAAGGCTGGTTTCACCATAAAACAAAGTAAAGTGAAGGGACCTGCACAGGAGATTCAGTTTTTGGGAATAAAATGGCAAGATGGACATCATCAGATTCTGATGGATGTGATCAACAAAATAACTGCCATGTCTCCACCAACTAGCAAAAAGGAAACACAAGCTTTTTTAGGCGTTGTGGGTTTTTGGAGAATGCATATTCCAAATTACAGTCTGATTGTAAGCCCTCTCTATCAAGTGACCCGGAAGAAGAATGATTTCAAATGGGGCCCTGAGCAACGACAGGCCTTTGAACAGATAAAGCAGGAGACAGTTCATGCAGTAGCCCTTGGGCCAGTCCGGGCAGGACAAGACGTAAAAAACGTGCTCTACACTGCAGCCGGGGAGAATGGCCCTACCTGGAGCCTCTGGCAGAAAGCACCAGGGGAGACCCGAGGTCGGCCCCTAGGGTTCTGGAGTCGGGGATACAGAGGGTCCGAAGCACGCTACACTCCAACTGAAAAAGAGATATTGGCAGCATATGAAGGGGTTCGAGCTGCTTCAGAAGTGATCAGTACTGAAGCACAGCTCCTCCTGGCACCTCGACTGCCGGTGCTGGGCTGGATGTTCAAAGGGAGGGTCCCCTCTACACATCATGCAACTGATGCTACGTGGAGTAAGTGGGTCGCACTGATCACCCAACGGGCTCGAATAGGAAACCCTAGTCACCCAGGAATCTTGGAAGTAATCATGGACTGGCCAGAAGGCAAAGATTTTGGAATGTCACCAGAGGAGGAGGTGACACGTGCTGAAGAGGCCCCACTGTATAACAAACTGCCAGAAAATGAGAAGCAATATGCCCTGTTCACTGATGGGTCTTGTCGTCTGGTGGGAAAGCATCGAAGATGGAAGGCAGCTGTATGGAGTCCTATACGTCAAGTCGCAGAAACTGCTGAAGGAGAAGGTGAATCAAGTCAGTTTGCAGAAGTAAAGGCCATCCAGCTGGCTTTAGACATTGCTGAACGAGAAAAATGGCCAGTGCTCTATCTTTATACTGACTCATGGATGGTGGCAAATGCCCTGTGGGGGTGGTTACAGCAGTGGAAGCAGAACAACTGGCAGCGCAGAGGCAAACCCATCTGGGCTGCTGCATTGTGGCAAGATATTGCTGCCCGGGTGGAGAACCTGGTTGTGAAGGTACGTCATGTGGATGCTCATGTTCCCAAGAGTCGGGCCACTGAAGAACATCAGAACAACCAACAGGTGGATCAGGCTGCTAAGATTGAAGTGGCTCCAGTAGATCTAGACTGGCAACATAAAGGTGAACTATTTATAGCTCGGTGGGCCCATGACACCTCAGGCCATCAAGGAAGAGATGCAACATACAGATGGGCTCGTGACCGAGGGGTGGACTTGACCATGGACACTATTGCACAGGTCATCCATGAATGTGAAACATGCGCTGCAATCAAGCAAGCCAAGCGGGTAAAACCTCTGTGGTATGGAGGACGATGGCTGAAGTATAAATATGGGGAAGCCTGGCAGATTGATTATATCACACTGCCACAAAGCCGCCAAGGCAAACGCCATGTGCTTACAATGGTGGAAGCAACCACCGGATGGCTGGAAACATATCCCGTGCCCCATGCCACCGCCCGGAACACTATCCTGGGCCTTGAAAAACAAGTTTTATGGCGACATGGCACCCCAGAAAGAATTGAGTCAGACAACCGGACTCATTTCCGAAATAACCTCATAGACACCTGGGCCAAAGAGCACGACATTGAGTGGGTGTATCACATCCCCTATCATGCACCAGCCTCTGGGAAAATTGAAAGATACAATGGACTGTTAAAGACTACTCTGAGAGCAATGGGGGGTGGGACATTCAAACACTGGGATACCCATTTAGCAAAAGCCACCTGGTTAGTCAACACTAGGGGATCTGCCAATCGAGCTGGGCCTGCCCAGTCAGAACTCTTACGTACTGTGGAAGGGGGTAAAGTCCCTGTAGTGCATGTAAAAAATATGCTGGGGAAAACCGTCTGGGTTATTCCTGTCTCAGGCAAAGGCAAACCCATTCGTGGGATTGCTTTTGCTCAGGGACCTGGGTGCACTTGGTGGGTAATGCGGGAGGAGGGAGGAGTTCGATGTGTACCTCAAGGGGATTTGATTTTGGGTGAAAATAGCCAATGAACTGAACGGTATGCTGTTCATTGCTACATGATATTGTATGTCATCACTTCTATGGTTGCTATATGCTGTATCGATGGTATCATAGTAAGAATTTCCAAAATTAATGAAGAATGAACTTTGATTGAACCAAACAACGTGTAGCGGTGGTGGAACAAAGACTGGCTTCAGCATGCAACAATCCAACACCACGCAGACCATCTCTCCGGCCTTGAAAGACTATTACAGTAGATGGAGCCCAAAGTTATGGACTGAATGAACTCAATGGACATCTGTGGACCCTCTACAGATGTTCTACAGGGATGGTCCATAGACTACGGGAATGATAAATGATATCTACGTATGTCATCAAAGGATGGGGAGGCGGGTGGTGGTTATTGAGATCATATTGGATAGTATGAGACCTGAGCATGACGTAAATGGTATGGAATAAGGGGTGGATACTGTCATGGTTTTAGCCGGGATAGTTGATTTTCTTCACTGTAGCTAGCATAGTGCTGTGTTTTCGACTTGGTATGTAAATAATGTTGATAACACCCTGGTGTTTTAGTTGTTGCTGGGTAGTGTTTACACTAGTCAAGGACTTTCTAGCTTCCCATGCTCTGCCAGGTGCACAGGAAGCCGGGAGGGGAGGGGATACAACCAGGAGAGCTGATTCGAATTGGCCAAAGGGTATTCCATATCATGTGACGTCATGCCCAGTATATTAACTGGGGGAAATTGGCTGGGGGAGGCAGCGATCGCGGCTCAGGGACCGGCAGCGTCGGTCGGCGGGTGGTGAGCGGTTGCAGCACTTGTTGTTTAGTTTTGGTTTTGTTTTTTTTTTTTTTTTTCCTCTCTTCTTCCAGTGTTTCATCTCTCTCTTGCTCATTATTTTCCTTTTCATTATATTAGTATTATTGCTGTTTTATTCTAATTATTAAACTGTTCTTGTCTCAACCCACGAGTTTTCTTACTTTGGCCCTTCCGATTCTCTCCCCCATCCCACAAGGGTGGGGGAGTGAGCGAGCGGCTGTGTGGTGCTTAGTTGCTGACCGGGGCTAAACCACAACAACGTGGCACTTCGGGACATGGTTTAGGAGACATGGTAGTGTTGGGTTGACGGTTGGACTTGATGATCCTAGAGGTCTTTTACAACCTTAATGATTCTATGATTCTATGCACGGCTTTGGGGGAAAGGGTCTAGGGCAAGGGAGCCAGTTGTTGTTTCCTTGATGCTGCCAGTGAGGGGGAAGGCTTGAGGAGGATGGGATGGACCCTGCAGGTCAACGCCTAATGGGGAGCTGATCTTGATAGCAGGGATTTGGCTTTAGTGACCACAGGACCCTCTTTAAGGCTTTAGGACTGGGAGCCACCAGCATGAATTTATGAAGGGAAAATCATGCCTCACCAATGTAATAACCTTCTACAGTGAGGTAACTGACTGAGTGGATGAGGGCTGAGAAGTCGATGTTGTTTATCTTGACTTTACTAAGGCTTTTGACACAGTCTCCTGTAACATTCTCATACAGAAACTGATGAAATATGGACTAGATAAGTGGCCAGTGAGGTGGATTGAAAACTGGCTGAACTGTCATGCTCAAAGGATTATGATCAGTGGCACAAAGTCCTTGTGGACACTGGTACCTAGTGGTGTACACCAGGGGGTCAATCTAGGGCCAATACTGTTTAACTTTTTCATTAATGACCTGGATATTAGGGCAGAGTGCACCTCAGCAAGTTCGCAGTTGAGACAACTGGGAGGAGCTGTTGATAGACCAGAGGGTTGTGCTATGCTTCAGAGGAACCTCAACAGGCTGGAGAAATGGGCTGACAGGGACTTAATGAAGTTCAGCAAGGGGAATTGCAAAGTCCTGCACCTGGGGAAAAATAACCTCAGACAACCATACTGGCTGGAGTCCTACCAGCTGGAAATTAGCTTTGCAGAGAAGGCCCTGGAGGGGGGAGAGGTGTCCTCATGGACACCAAGTTGAACATGAGTTAGCAATACTCCCTGGTAGCAAAGAAGGTCAACAGCCTGCTGGGCTGAATTAGGCAGAGTGTTGCCAGCAGGTTGAAGATGACCCTTCCCCTCTGCTCAGCACTGGTGAGACACATCTGCAATGCTGGGACCAGTGCTGGGCTCCCCAGTGCAAGAGAAATAGGACATACTGGAACAAGTCCAGGGAAGGGCCATAAAGATGATTAAGGGACTGGCTGACAGATGATTAAGGCACCTGTCGTATGAGAAGAGGTTGAGAGAGCTGGGACTTCAGCCTGGAGCAGGAGAAGGCTCAGAGGGGTCTGGTTCATGTGCATAAATAACTGATGGGGAGAGTAAAAAAGATGTAACCAGGCTCTTCTTGACACGACAAGAGGCAATGGGCACAACGTGAAATACAGGAAATTCCATTTAAACATAAGGAAACATGTTTTTACTGTGAGAGCCGTTGAACACTGGAACTGGTTGCCCAGAGCAGTTGTGGAATCTCTATCTTGGAGATACTCAAAGGCCAACTGGATATGGCCTTGAGCAACCTGCTCTGGCTGACCCTGCTCTGAGCAAGGGGCTGAACTAGATGACCTCCAGGTGTTCCTTCCTGCCTCAGCCATTCTGTGTGAGTCTGTGTTTTAAAAACAGATGATATACAGCACACAGTAGTTTTAAAATCATATTTTTAAGTTCCCTTAGAAATGGTTAATGAGTATAATTGAATCCATGCAACATTATAAGTTTTTTCATTTTATCTAAAACCACTTCTATGGACACTTCCATTTGAGACCATTTCTTCAACCTTTCCTATATAAAGAAAGTTTCAATTGGGAAAATGTATCTGTTTTTCTGTGGTGATGAGCACAAAGAGGTTATTTCACTTTTTTTCTGTTATCTCTCAAACTTATAGTCCCTTGCCTGGTTCTTATTTCTAATGTATTAGAACAGGCTTTTGTAGGCATTTTTTAATGAGCTTAGCAAATTATTTCTCAAAAACTTTTTGGTCTCCCTGTGTTTTGAAATCTAACTCGCCACATACTCTTAATTCGGAAGGATGTCTTTTACTTTTACTAGGCACTGTGTTTAGTTATTCTAGGGTTTTCTTTGGTTGGCTTATAGGTTTTGATTTTTTGTGATGGGTTTTTGAAGACTGATTGTTGTGATTAATACATGGTATATCCTGAACTTATAATGTAATGTTTTCAGATAGGCTCCATGCCCTTTACAAGTGTCGGATCTAATCAGCTCTTTTCAATTTACTTTTAACAAGATTCCTTATTCTTATGTTCTTCCCTTCTTTGAATTTTAATATACTATCATGAATTTTTTGCTTGCTTGCTTCTTTGAAGATAACAGTAGCTAGAATATTTCAGAGTATTTCTTCAATAACTTCATCTTGAACTAGAGGCACTGTGCTTTGCTCGGAAGTGCATGAAGATTTGCTTTTTCCCTTGCAGTTTCTTTGACCCGTTACTCTTAGAGTCAATCACCTTGGATAAAACTTTAGATTCTATAGCATCACCTCTTGAGACAATTTTCAGTTTCTGTGGGGCAATTTTCTCAATGTTGCCATAAGATTGAGGCACGGTCGTACACATGGTCCCACATGTGTTAGTAGAAGCAGGGTCAGAGAATGTTATCATGCATGTCCAAACAGTTACCATATTACTTAACAGCTCAGATGCTGCCTTCCCGTAAAACTAATGTAAATTTTAAAGCCTGATAAAAGATATCTTTTCACCTTAAATTTATAGAGAATGTTCTTATTTTTAATGAGCTCTAGTTTACACCAGATTGTGGATCATCCCTTTAATTCTGCCATCACATTACTTGAGCAGAGACAAGTGCTGTTTTGAAGTGTCATTGTGCTGTGGAAAATATGACATTCAGATCTGAATGCAAGATGTAGCACTAAGAAAGTGGAAGATGCAGACTCCCAGACAAGGATGTTTCTCTGAATTTTAATTCACACCTGTATTCTTCCAGCCCCTCTGATTCAAACATTACAGCATCTGTTTTGTATGCGAAAAATTGTCTTCTTTCATTTACACGTTCCACAGGAAAAGTCAAAAGTAGGTTAGAAGAGAACATAATGTTGTGTTGTTTCTTTCCCTAGTAAAATGGTGTGAGAGAACCACCTTTTATGATCAATATGGTGCCATTCCCTTTTGTGCTAAAAGCTGTCTGTTGCACTCTGTGTTGACTCTGCACAGCAAGTTCAGTTACTTTAAAAAACAAAACTTTAATTACTGGATGGAGAACTTGAGAGGTTACCAAGACATGCATTATCTGGGACTTGTTTAAGCATGGAAGACAAAGAAGTGAAAGTTGTTGTTTTAAAGAAAGATCAAGAATAAACAGACATTTAGGTCATGCTTGGGCCACGATACACTAATCCTCTATTGAATACTAATAAATAATGCAGAGGCATCAAACAAATTGAGAAGTGACTTTCTATTTGCACTGACTATTAAATGACCTTAAAAGAATAATTAAAAAAACCAATGCCATTGCAATGGAAAAGTTCCTGCTGCATAAGAAAACTTGTTTGTACCTAATACATACTAAAGGGGACATTGTTGAAAAACAATTAAACCTAATTGTTAAAACTCAGCAGTCTGGCAAAGTAA
The DNA here is from genome assembly GCA_031468815.1 of Morus bassanus. Taxonomy (NCBI): domain Eukaryota; kingdom Metazoa; phylum Chordata; class Aves; order Suliformes; family Sulidae; genus Morus; species Morus bassanus. The sequence goes on from CM062568.1 coordinate 112,848,458, forward strand.
GGTTTATAGAGTTAATATGATTTATAGAGCCTTTTAATTAAACTGAGGGAACTGCACACCTTTGCAAAAAATTTCAAGTGGAGAGAAACAGTACAGTTTTGCAGTAGCTATTTCCTGGTGTGGTCATTCGCAGCATTTTGGCATGAATCAGAATGAGAGGGGCAGAATTTGCAAACTGACATTATTGATCAGTGCATACCTTTTTCTCGTGGGGCCCTTAATAAAAACTTCCAAAGTTTCAGTTTAAGCTCGAGCAACCTGAATGATATTAAAGAGAAGAAAGAGGTATTTGCAGGAAGTGTGAGATTTATCTCCCTTTAGAGATTATCCAGTTCTGCACTTGCTGCAATTGTGGCATCTCTTGATTGTTCTGTTGATAAATATGTCATAGTTTTTAAAATATATTGTAATACAGCTATCACTTTAACTTAGAAAGACAGTAAGTATGGTAATTACAGCTGCAGGATCACCTTATCCTCAGTTGCCATGCAGTTTTTTTAAGACAAAATAAAAACCATTATCATACCACACTGCATCAGAAAACGGAGACCATAGTATTAATTTTCACTTATTCTGAGAATTTTTGTAGGCAGCATGGAAATGTCCGTTCTCTGACTGCAGACCTGGTCTTTCACTGGCATTAATTACTCGATATATGTCATTATCATTTATGAATCTAAACTTGATATCTAATGGCACATATCACCAGTACTTAGAAGTCTAAATTTGACATTTAATGGCAGCAAGGTCCAAATTTGGGTGACTTAATTCCAGCTCCTAATTCATAAACTTGGCTGTTGTCACTATGATTTGTGGCAGTTGGTGATGCCAATTATGGAGACCTAGAGCTTCCTTCTCCCTCTGGAAATCCATGCATGAATACCCTAGCCCATCTCTCTTGTATTTGTAAGTAACAACTGGAACTGCCTTCACAGGACTCCTTTATTGACTTAGGGAGCATTAGATTAATTCCTCCTTCTATTTTCTTAAGTCCTTATCTGTGTTTGTGTAAATTATTTTGGGGAATATTAAATTATTGACATAAGGAGTAATGTGGATTAATATAGTTTACCTAATGACTAGAGTTAACTGCCATTAGGTAAAAACCCATTTACTTAATGGTGCTTTGTTTTTATTTTTATTTTAGTATTGTTGTCTAGAAAATAGCTTTTTTAATTATTATCCTAAAGTGCTTAATGTGCATAGAGACTGAAGTGCATAAGCATTCTGGGGAGAAACCTATTGGTAATTAATACACTTCATAGCTTAGAATTTTCCTTACTGAGACACTTAGCCTAATGACTATAGGGATCAGGCAAAAAATGTACTGTAGCTTACTGTACTGTCTTCTGTTTTGTGTTTTAGACTGTTTACTTGTGTGTAGTGAGCTACAGACTGAGGTGACATTGTCTCCAAGGCAAATATATATGTGTGGTAATGTATATTTTGTAATGTTAGAACTGCCTTTATCAACCTCATCTGCAGGAAATAACACAACAGTTGTTTACAGCAAACAAAGTGTCTGGCTCCCAAATGGAAGTTTCTGTACAAGTGATGTGGCCAGGTCTCTTACGTGTAAAATAAGACAAAATTAAATTAAAAAAAAAACCAACCTGTCTTGTATTCTGAAAATCATCATTATCATCATCAAATACACCACTGTCCTTCAGATACACTTATAGTCAGCAATCATGCTCTTCGTATTTACAGTAGAAAAATGTAAATTTTTCATTTTATATTTTAAAATTAAAAAAACACCTTATTTTAACAGGAAATGTTTTATCACACATTGATAGTTATATTTGATGCATTTGACTAGTTTAGTTTGTATTATTTTGGGAATGACAAGCATGAAAAGCTATCATACCTTGTTCATCGTCAGGTAGAGCTTAAGAAACAAAAATATAACTGAAAAAATGTTCTCAATCCCTAAGTAGAAAATGCTTCAGGAGGTAATTCTGTCAGTATTGCACAGGCTTCAGCTCAGGGGTCTGTCTGTGTTTTGAACAATGATGGAAGCAGAAATATTCATGCTACCTCAGTTACCAAAGGTGGTTAGTGCTGGCAATTTATCTGGCTCAGTGTTATTTTTCATGACATTCACTTCAGATTTATAAACATTAAATCCTGTTTCATTTAAAAATGTATTTTGTGATATTTTCAGAAAGTGAGGTGACTATGCCTGACATTAAAATTTGGGAAACATGACTGACATTTCTACATTATCAGGAAATTATCTTTACAAGACCCTTGAAGCAGAGGGTTAGTGGAAAAGGTGCAAAATGAATTTCAGCTGTGAATATGCTGATGAAGGTTGTTTACAGGTCTACAAGCTTATCACAAATACATGCAGAGATAACTTGGATTTAATATGAATCGTTGAAAGCATGCATGACCTAGTGCGCATTAACGTAAGCAGGAAGATATATTCAGACTTTATGCTTGTAGGAAAATATTGCAAGAGGTGAGGACTTTATTCTTCCATTTTGGAAATAAGTATGTGAAAACTTGCCAATCAATATTACACCCAACTCAGACACTGATAAAACTCCTCTAGAGATTATAATTCTACTTCATAGCTTTCTACCAAATGATGTTCATTTTATTTACTTTACCCATTTAAGATTTCTAAACAAGTCTGTTTTCCTTTGCCCTCCAACTTTGGTTCCTGTAACGACTGTTGCAGCAGGAAGGAAGGGATATATAAAAAAACAAACCAAAACATTATCAAGGGGTGTGATTCTGCTTGTTCATGCCTAAAAGAGTTCTAAGAGTGAGACTGTAGAAAACGGCGAGTTAAGAATCCTGAATGTGACTGATTTTTATTAAAAACATGCATTCCTGGTGCATAAACATAGGTTGATATGTAGTTTACCAAAAATATAAATAAAGCTGCATGCAAAATACAGTTCACATATGTTATTCTCAAGAAAAATAATGGATGCAAAAATGTGTATTTTATACCATATGTAGGATATTAATTATTAATGTGACCTGAATATATAATATGTTAGTTTGATATAACAACAGCTGATATTAGCCTTTTTGCCTAAAGTCTCATGCTATGAAAATGCAAGAAAGGTTTTCAAGATGTTTGTTGCCTAACTTTTACCTGGGGAAGCCTGAGGCTGTCATTACCACATGGTTTGTCACTGCAACAGGAAGGAAAACTTCCTGAGTTAAGAATCACATCAAGTTTTTGTAACCCAGGTTTTCAGGAATCAATAAGGAATAATTTCACCATTGACTTAAACAGGTGTGAGGAAATATTCTGCAATGTCAATTTGTATACATTACAGGAACAGAGTCTGCACTATTCTGTTCATTGTCAGAGGAGAGCAAGGAAATGTAAACAGTTATGTTGGAAACATGAGCTGGGGATATGACATCTGAAGTAAAAATTATGATCCAAAAAATCTGCTCAGATGTTGAGATGAAATGTTTAGAGATGTCTAATATTACTAAGAAGCTCTCTTTTAAGTTTCTTTTAAGTCCTTTTCAGTTAATAAGTTAAATATTACATGGCAAGCTTAGAACTGACCTGGTGTCTGTTTCTGCCAACTAAGTCAGGAACTACAAAGATACATACCTAAATACCCATCAGATATGTAAACTCTGAACATTTCTGGAACATGTCCGATGAAGATGGTTTCTTAGAAAATTATTATAAAATATTTATTTAAAATAAATTTTAGGTGTTTTGTTTTAAAATTATGTTTAAACATTTTTAAAATAAAACCACTGTTAATAGTCCTTAAGTTCTATATCAGTAGTTTAAGTGTTATGCTGCTTTATTAGGAACACCAAGGTTTAATTTTTCTTTTAGTCAAAACCCTGTCTCCCGCTTCTGAAAATGTTCTTTAGCCAGAGTAATAAGTTTTTCAAGTTAGATGCTCTCCAAAATAAGGTAGAAAAAAGGGAACTCAGGAGTCACATGCCCTGAAGGAGACCAAGTGAAAGGGAAGTGATTCTTTAGCTTAACGAATATTTCATGTTCGTGAGAGGTTCTGGATTTCAGTTCTAGGTCTCAAGATTACTTCTGTTTTCACCAATTTAAAATGTATAGAAGTCTAGAAAGTAAGCCTTAGAGGCAAGTCTCTCCTCCTGGTTATTTACCATAACCAGCAGGTAAATAATGTCTCTCCGTGTCTTGTGGAACATCTTCCATTCCCTAGGCTTAAATGACCTAGCCTCAAAAGGGCAGTTGACTTTGTTTTAGAAAGTCCAAAACGTTCATGTTCTGGGACAAAGGAGGGAGATGCTTGATAAGGTCCATACTCAGGTTTACCACAGAGGACAGAGTTGCTTGAACTTTGGGGAAGAGTGGGATTGCCAGTCCTAGACAGTGGCACTGGGGTTCTGCTGGTAGCTCTTTGATTCTTCTTCCTGAGGTGTCACCTCCCCACAGTGTCCATGATGGGATGCATGAAGCCAGCCACAATGAAGGAGAGAAGGGAGGGCACTCAGCAGTTTAGCCAAACTGTAGGACAAGGGAATGTATGGCCATGTAATGAATCAAACTTACAGGGATGTCACAGCCTCCTGAGTTTTCCAGGTAAATCTCTGCCTCGTATACAGTGTCTGGATACCTAACCCTAGATTTGACTTTACACTGAGTTGCAGGCACTTAAAATTTTGCTAGTTGCAGCTACCTAAATCTTGATTTACTGAAGAGCAGCCATCAACACTATGTAGAGTTATGATTACAACCAGTCTTCTGAGACCTTGGGAGGTGTTCTGGCAAGTAGGTTACTCTAACCCATTAATTGTTACTGTTTTATTCTTTAGGGTCTGTATTTTCATTTCTGTGTGCACACATCTTGACTTTGTACAGAAATTATGTGTCTTAAATTTTTCATGCAGTAGATGGAATCGTTTCCCTTTGATGCATATTTAAAGAACACAGCTGTCCTAGATATGTCTTAAGTAGGAGACTGGTTCAGAGGAAATACAATGCAGCCACTGCCAACTTGAGAGATCCTAATGTCAGGCAAGAAGGAGTTAATGTGGACTTAAATATATCTGAAAGCAAACACACTTAATGATAATGACAAGTACTTATGCAAATGAACTGCTAATACTCATCCAGCCAGAGGTGATTAATTCTTTTAGGCCAACTGGAGATTTCACCCAGCAGGGACTATTTGGAACCTGGTAAAAGACAAAGGCTTAAATAACTTCAGGGGTTATAGCTCTAATACTGCACTTAAACCACATTTCTCTGAATTATCCTTTCTTTTATGTCCCTTCCCTTCCCCCAAGAAGGAGGTCACAACTTCAGTTACCTTGTAAGTCTTTTAACCTATACATTTTAAGGCCTATAAAAGCACTGTAACCTATCCCAGAGTGATATGCTGATATTAAATAGACTGGAATAATGAGCAGACCTCAGGGATTGTCTAGTCTGATACTTAATTATGTAGACGAGGATCAAGGGGGAAAATGGAGGAATTACATCTGTCTCTAACTCTTATAGTGTATGTCCTCAGAAAACAGTTATTGATAAATATTTATTAAAAGTCTTGCTTCGATGAAAGAAGGCAATATAGGCATAAATGAAATTTAGGTCTATATAAAATTGTGAAAAGAGAACTTGAAGCAAAATGAGCTACCCTATCTGAAACAGAGCTATTGGAATGGCATTGTAGTAGTTCATTTTTTATTCCCAGTACTTCACTTAGTGTATAATTTTTATGTGCTGTTATCATATAGTTGGATGTTATTGGAAGCCAATGAGGTCTTAAATTGCTAATTTTTCCTTTGTCCTGTATTTCATTGGCAAAAAAAAGCTGTCCTTCCCTGAAGGGGAAGGCACAAAGATGTCTGTAATGCAAACCAGCACATAAGTAAATAAGTAGATGAGGTTTGTCTAAGAAAAGAGATTGGATATTTTTGCAGATATGGAAGACACAATAGGTTTGTAACAAGCATGTATCCTTTTCAGATGTATATGTATATACACGTGTATATGTATATATACGTATTGCATTAGAACAAATTATCCAAGTTTTGCCCTTCATATTAAGGGCTATTTTCCTAAATATATTTTTCCAGTCAAGTAGAAATTGGATGTTGGCTGCATACAACTAATTAAAAAGAAACTTTTTACTCAGAATTATTATTATCTGTTTTGTGCTGCTGTGACCAGTATTTCAGAAAATATCATTGTACAGGTTTATGACTCAACAGCTTCAGGAAAAAGCCAGTAGTTAACAGGTGTTATCAATCACTCCTCAATCTGTTCTTCATAGCTGGGAGAAGAGGATCCAGCTGTCTGAGGTTTTCTGATTAAAAATTCTTTCTTAATAATCTCCCAGTCTTTTGCTTGTGCCCACACATGTTTTATACTTTTCTGTGGGCTTGGGGAAATGAATGGATTAGTAGTATCATGCCTCTGAGTCAGTAAGTTAATTAAAGGCTGCATGTATAAAATGGAACAATGAATTATTTAGTGGATAACAAACATGATCTAAAATTCCATTTACTCACATTTCAAGTCAATTTTTAGTTTCAGAATTCATATACCAAAACCTAATATTTTTGCATATTGCTAAAAGTAAATGTTTGCAAACAATATGTGTGCTAAAGTTTCAACTGGAAGTCTCTGGAGTGCTTTGTGACTTTACATTTGGGATGTTTGCTTTCCTTCCTATTCTCCATCCCCAGTGAAATTTCAGGCAGTGGTGGGAAGATAGAGAATTGTTTGTCTGAAAAGCAGCACTAAATATAATGGGAGGTGGAGATTTGGACCCAAATCGCATACCCTGTCTTGTTTGGAGACTTTCCGTTCAGATTTTGCTATGATTTTATAATTAGCCATCTGAAACTTCAGAGATCAAAACCTATCAAATCAAGATCTGAGTTTTACAACACAAAATACATATACACTCACTCACCACATCCATGTGTTTGTTTTTCATACATCTAATTAAGGCAACCTGGTTTTGGGGTTTTTTGTTTGTTTGTTTGTTTGTTTTTTGTGTGCAAAGCCCTGCAGCACAAATATTTCTGTTGATTTCACTAGGACTTTAGCAAGCCCATGGTAAGCCTAGACAGAGTATTTTCCTACAAAAAGTTTTTATTTCTTGCTATTTAAAAAGCACTATTGACTGTCTTTACTGTAACACATACTTTTCTGCACCTTCATCATCACTCTTAGTATGGAAGGCCCTGTAAATCTGCAAGACTGATTGTCAGCAGTGAATTTGACTTATGGTGTCCTAATTAGAAACAACTCCAGAATGATTCTTTCATTTAGAGCCAAAAGAGGCCATTGATCTATTGTTCGTAATGACTGACATCCATTTGGCATAGGAGAATGAAATATCTACTTTCTGAATCTGGTTTATGCAATGAAGTATTTATTTTAATAACTGAAATCAATGGTAAATATTTATAAAGTATCTGACTAATGTAAGCACTAAACTCCCACGGATCTTCAGTGAGAGCTGGGACTGATCCCCCTTTGACTGAAGAGGGGACCATGTATTCCTGCTGCACCGCAAATGATGTCATTCACCCCCTGAGCCTGTAGGATCCAAACAAAAGACTTAGATATGTAGTCCTCTCATGAGAATCAAGACTGACCAGTCCTGCTCTTTTTTTATTATTAAACATGAAAATTAAAAAAAATAAAAAACTCATCCATCACCATGTTGTAAGAACGTACTGACTTTTGCTAAGCTTTTGGAAAGAGGCTATTGGAGGGGCTCTGTCCTCAGATGGGAGCTGTGGCTGGCAAGCACCAGTTCAGGCACCCTTTTGCTTGGCGTTTTATATAGCCAGTGTCACAGAGCAGTATTCGGAAGTTAAGCATTTCTTTGTTCATCATGATCACATTCTCATTCTGATCTCAGTGTGAGGCACCAAACAATCCTTTATGAAATGTGCTCTGTAACAACCATAAATATTCCATGTGTAATTTGGGAGTCCACCTTTACATTCATCAGCTATTTTCCAAAAATCTTGACTTGCCAAAGATTGAGTAGGCTACAATATTTTTTCTTGTTGCCCACAAATTTTCCTAAGGTTTGGGATTAAAAGTTTTGCCAGGCTTTAAGAGGCCTGGCTTTCTGAATGTTTTGAGTTTCCATGTCTAAAAGCTTTACTTCTTCAAGAAATTTTAAGCTCTGCACTCACTTCTCACTTCTGAAACTTTCCTACCCAAGTATGGCAAAAGACTGCAGAGCTCTCTGGGGCCACCCCTAGTGTACTTGATTTTGAAAAGAGACTGGAAGGCAAGGTTACACCTGGAAGGCAGCTTTTGTTTTTGTAAGGAGTCATTGAAAGATTTTGCACAACAGTTTGTATCATCATTTTCTGTTGTGATGTGAGAGGTCTTCCATTAGAAGTCTGGGGCACCAACAGATAAAAGGTACTCCTACACTTAATAGCTCTTCCATTTAATGGAAACATCCAATCCTCTTATAATTCTTAAACATTTAAATGTATGATATCCTTTTCAGTATGTGCCTTCAGATACTGCCTTCTGATCCCGATGTGCCTCAGTTCTTGGAAAAAACTGAACAGGGAATTAATGTCATTTTTGTGCTTGACTCTAAGAAGTTTCAATAAATAGAGAGCATAGAAATATATGTATAAAGTGCACACTCCATAGATGTACAATCCTTTTCCAAAAGAAAGCAAAGACAAAAACATTCATTTTGGAAGAGAGGGGTAAGTATTCTGTTAACCAGCAAACAAAAGCATGACTATGATATTGGTACTTCCAATTCTATAAAATGCTTTATTTAATGGTAGAACTTTTCAGCAGAATATAGTTGTGCCCAAGTTGAGTAAAGTTCAGAATTCTTAATTAACTACCATTTTTTTTGCAGAAGCAGCATTCTACTTAAAAGGTACATATTAACAGGTTATTAAGGGCTTCCCCCCTTTACCCCCTCCCCTTTAGTGCTGTGAGAGTCTACACTGTATTGAACTGGCAGTATTAGCTGTATAATTTTATAAGTATATCTAGAGTACACATGTACTGTCTTCTGTGCTTAGGCATGCAAATAAACCGTACGTAAGGGTCCAAAGCCAAACCCAGCATTTGGTGATGTTTACATCATTATTATATCCTTGCTATAAAGGAGCTAGTAAAATGTGATTCAGAATTCAATTTTTAATCCCAAATGAGAGTGCCATGCAAATTAATGTGCATCTTCCTTATTTTTCTGTCCTAATGATATATCAACCTTGGACATAAAAAGATAGAATCCTGCATCTCTGTCATTTGACGCTGAAGGAAAAGCGAGATATACAATATCCTCTCAAGTGTAGTGGTATCTTCTTTCCATCCAATATTTCCTCTACTAAACCATTCTAGAAATGAATAATTTTTGACTAAACAGATAATGATCTAGATTTTGGTTTTTATTGCTCATGATCAACCCTCATTGACTCTTTTAACTATCATACTATGAAAACAATTCAAAACCTTCTTAATAGTGATAGTAAGCACGAAAAGCCTTTATTCTTTTAAATTCAAAATGTTTCTGTAAATTTATTCAAGCTCTTCTAATAACCGAGACTGGTTCATGGGTAATGAACATGTGAATCTCAAACCTTTTTTTTTTTTTTTTTAACAATTTATATGCCTTATCACACAGGAAAAACGAGCGTAGGCTGAGTTGAACTTTCATAAGAAGGTGGAGTTTTTGCCAGCCTTTATTCCTCTAGAGGAAGTATCTGGGGAAAATGGATAATTACAATGCCAATTTTTATTATCAAAATAATGTGCAAAATTTATGACCTGATAAATCTGTCCTCGGATGGAGATTCTCATTTTGATAATCCCCCTAAAATGAGTAATAAAGCACCTCTGATAGTAATAAACCATTTTTCTTTGACATTTCATGATAAGTGTAACAACAAATAAAGAAGGAACTTCAAAGACTGCTTACTTCAAAAGCTCTATAAAGTCCATTTGAATAAAATCCACGACTTTCATAAAAGTGGTGTTGAAAATGTCATGAATTAAATTAATGGTCTACATATCTTTGCTTCATATTGTCTGTATTTTAATCGTAATTTATTCTTCAGCACATCCTGCATGTTGTTGATTGAAGGAAATATTAAATCCAGCTGAGCTTTAAGCAATTTTAAAAGGAATGAATGAATATAATTATACATGTTAATAGTCCTGAATCTGCTTTTTTATTTGCTCCTGCCTGTCATATAATATATCAGTAAGCTTTGCTTTTTATAACTGTCATTAATCTTTCACAAAGATTCAAAAAGTATCCATTCTATAGTTACATTATTTTAATTTTTTTACTATAGCTTTGTTTTATTGTTCCTACTGTGCCAGGAAGTGAACCACTGATGATGTAATCAACTCCTGGGGAAAAAAAAAATCAACTTTTTCTATATAAAAAAAAATAAAGTTTTAAATGTTCCAGTTACAAAGAAAGTGTCAGCTGAGAATAGGTAGAATTGACACTAAAACTGATCTTTTGAGAAGATCGTATTTTTTATTTGATAGTTATGAAGAATAATGACAATACAGACTACAATATTCAGTTTATTAATGTTCTTTTATACAAAATTATTCATGTATGATGGGGCTTTTTCGGTAGAATTTGTTATGGTTAGAGGAAGAATAAGGTAGCTTGAGTTCTATCCTCTGACCCTGGTCAACAGTAACTCTGAAAAGGCATACTCTAGGATAGTTTGTATCACTTTTATTACATTACCCTTTGACATAAAGGAACAAATAATTTTATTATTGATGCTAAGTAAGAGCTAGGATTACTGTAACAGTTAAGAATTGCACAACAGAAGAATACTTCTTGAGTACTTAAATGTTGTACAAGAAGTATAGATGTTCTCTAGAGTAATTTATATAGTTATAATAAGGTATATGGTTATAGTATGGTTATATTTTCTCTGTAAAAACTATGTTCTCCAACAGAATATACTCTAAAATTTTGCTGCTTACATCCAGAAACAAGTTCATGAGTGTAACTGATCCGATTTGCTTATTTTTTCCAATGAATTTTGTTCCACATCTAAGACTAGGAACAAAATAGGAAGTGTCCTTTTCCTTAATGTTCACCTTTGCAGATACAGAATGTAGGCAACAGCTTGAAGAAGATAAGACTCAGATCTTCAAATCATATTTCTCCACCCTTGATTGTTTCAAGACTGAGTGGAGCTAGTCTTTTGTGAATGAAAACTGTGTTTAGGAGTAAACCCTTACCTTGAGAAAAAAGAGGTTGTGTGGTATAGAGAGGAGGCGTGTAAGTTCCCCAAATCTTACAGCCAAGTTCATATCTTTTTTTTTGGTGAATTTTTACTTCTTTCTGTGCTCCCCCACTATGGAGAACTTTTTTCTGTGACTGAGACTAGGGTGTCTATAAAGCAATGGGTTGTGTATGAATCAGAACCACACACTCTGCGTAGATATCCTGATCACCAAGGATTTGTCTTTCCTTCCAATCTATGAATGTCTCACTTTCTATTCTGGGTCACTCTTACACTATATTGCAGGAAATGCAGTACTGACAATCATGGAAACAGATTTAAAATGAATCCCTTTGTATTGTAGAATTATGCACAGCACAGCTTGCAAAATTTGCCCTAAGCAGCCTGCCTTAGCGACATACTACTAACACTAGTCTACTTACAGGTGCCTGAGCTAACTATCTAATGATATCTGGTATATTAATATATAGAGATAGATATGAATCAATGGGACAGTTTCTCTCTGTTGTGATTTCACCAAAGACAAGGCTTTGTCTGTTTCCTCTGCACAATTCTGGCTGGCATTAGCTTTCCACCAAGAAATGATTGCCCCTTCTGCATGCTTATCTGTCTCAAACTTTGTGTGTCATCCTTCCTGTCCGTTCTTTTAATACTGTTAACTCTGTTTCCCAAGGAAAGAGTCTTACTCAACCTGTCTGTCAGAATGCAGTCCCTCCTCTCTATCCCTGTCCAGGCCCTATAAATTTGGAGTTTCAGTCAAATTTGACAGAGGGAGAAATAACTTTAAGAAACATGTGTTTTGAATTTCAGTGTGTTAAGACATATAAGTGTGGTCAAAAACATATCCAAAGAAAAGCATTTCTGAAAGAAAACATTTGAGAAGAGGACAGACCCCAGTGAAGAGGGACGATAGTGGGAGCACTTGTTCATTGGTCAGCTGGGGAAAAAAGGGATCAAGCGTGCCCTGCCCTGGGGGAGACACCCTTTCCTTGGAGTACTTGCTCTGTCATGCATTGGTAAATCTCGTCATGAACTGTAACTGCCAGGGAACCAGTCTTCTCCAGTCATGCAACTTGAGGTTCCTGTAGCATTTTCACTGATCATGAAATTGTCTCTACCTTTCTATGGGAGTAGCAGCTAGAGGCATGAAGTAGCTGAGAGGTCCCAGTGAGCTTCACCGGGATGTAGACGCAAACAACAGCAGGAAAAGCGGGGAGGTGAAGTGATCACCTCAGGTTCTTGGCCAAAGTGGGTGAACCACCAGGACTGACTCACTGAATCACCAGGATTGCTGTTTCACTGCTGTTAATGAAAAGCAGATTTGCTGATGCTTTCATGAATGGTGCTTCATGGTTTTCTGGAGCTGGGATACCACTGACTGTGTGAGCTACTAGGCGATACATGAGAGATGTGCATTATACCCCATTATATACCTACCATAACAAAAAAACAAATCCTTTTTCTGTTTTATTTGTGTAGGATGCACAAGCCTGAGCAAGATTCAGGTTCTATTGTTGTATATATCACTATTATTAATAATCTTCCTCCCTCCCAATCTGTCCTGTTGTTTTCCATGTATTTTTTTCTATTTGTCTTTGCTGGTAGTGAAGGTGTTTTTCTTTGTCAAGTCTTAATTTTATCTGAAGTGATAAAAATGGAAGGAAAACCTCAGTTGCGTAAAAGAATGCTAGGTTACACTACACCAAAACTAGTGCTGTGTTATTTTTCAATAGCAGATAAATTTTCACAGTAAGACTGACCTTGTACTTTATCCACTGGGGAGCTAGATAATACAACTGCACCCTTTGAGATTATAATTATTGCTGAAGTAATATTGGACCGATATTTATCTGTGAACATTTATGTTAAGTAGCTTGATATCATTGGCCTTTCCCAGAAAGAACTGATATTTTAATTTAGTATTCCCAGGCTATATTTCAGTTAACAATATTAACTTTACACAAATTTCTGCAGAAGTTATATTCAGCAACAAAAGTTCACTTAAGAAACACCAGGTATGTAAATGTGGTAACTGAATCCTTGTGTAGTTGAGCTACAGAGTAACAATATACCAGTGCCTGAATGTTTCTTTGAGATCACATTGTTTTCCTCTTGGGATAGCTGAAAAAGGTCAAGAAGCATAAAGTCAAAGAGGGAATAACAATTAAGAAAGCTAATCCCGTATGTCACCAAATAACCTTTCCTATTCTTATGTGACTCCTTTAAATTACCATGGTCAGATGGAAACATAAACATACCCACGCTTTTCTAGTAAGACTGACAATTTATAATAAGGTTTGTAACACTACAGGTACTCTCTTTGTCTGTGATTTCAGTCAGTACTAAATATTGCTTTGTCTGCCATTGGAAAAGCCTGACAGCCTTTTTGTTTAGCCTAAACTCTACTCCAAATATATTCTAGATGAGATGCAGGGGAAAGAATGGAGTGAAGGATGGTGGTTTGCAGCATGGATATATATACATAATAAGGAAGTTTGAGGCTTCCGAGGCAGTTCTTGACAAATGTCTCAACCAATATCTCTTGCAAAACCTTAGAAACATGATAACCTGAAGAAAACCCTTCAGTTTAGATAATAGCAATGCTGTACAGCTCTACATATTGTCTTTTTTGGTTTTGGGTTTCTTTGAAGATGATGTCTCAGTTATGATTTCTCCTTTAATTTTTGTAATACAGTTTGTCTCCACAAATTTAATTTGTTTATAGTTTGCACATATTTTGGGTGTGAATGTGAAGCATAGACTCTTAAATGAAAAAGGGCTTTTAAAGGTAATTCCTAAGATATTTTTATGTTTTTCATTTTGCATTTCTATGAACATTTATGTGAAAAGTAAGAAATTTGTACAGTCACATGTTTCAAGTTAAGATGTCACCAGCTGAAGTAATGTAAGCATTTCATCTTACTTCATATTATTCTGCCATATTCAGCATCATTTTGTATTTGATCATCCTTTAAAAAATCACTTGAGGAAACACTGAAATCGGCTAAAGAACTGTGTGCTTCAAAGTGCCAAGCGTGTCTTTTTAATAGGTATCTATTATATAATGCAGAGTTTTGTACTGTACACCAACTCTGACTTTTATAAAGCAGAAAGGAATTATGAAATAGTAGATATATTGTCATGCTTCATTGTTTAAAATTAGGTGTATTGTAGATGACTGACATTGGTTTTTCAAGTTTGAAACTTCAGTTTTGCATGTTTACTTTTTATGGGCTCTGAATGGAGAGAAAACAAGAAGAAATATGTATTCCTTCACTTACAATTTATAAAGAGATATATGTCAAGAAAATGAAGAAGGGGGAAAGAGTGATGTGTATAAAACCAAAGAATCCAGAAAAGGAAGAATGACATTTGAGTAAAAGTTGCAAGAGAAGTGCATTTGTGAATCTCAGATTATTACAGATAGGCAAATCTTGATTTTTGAAACTTCTGATATTGTAAGAATGAGTGTTGAACACTTAAATGACAGAGAATGACTTGTCATGTTTAAATTAAAATAGAAAATTTTGCTCCTCTTTTCTCATGTAACTGAAATGTTGTGAAGAGAAATCTCAGCCTGATGCAAATTGTGTGCAAGTAAGCAAAACCAAGAAGTTCTCAGATTCAAGTTTTTACAAGCTGAATAGCCTAACCATTAGCCAGATTAATACTGTGTGTGGAGCCATCTCTGCAAAATGTACAACAAAGCTGAAATATATTATTGTCAGACAGCACTAGCTCAATCCCCAAAGTGGATCTTGAAATAATATTAACCATAGTTAAATAATGTATACCATCATCTGTATGAACATTCTGCTTATGAGTAAAAGTCTATCTAAATATAGTAATTAAAACTTCTTTAGCTTAGAGCTATGTTGTCACTATTATCTTTACTTAGCTATGAGAATTGGTATAAAAATATTGCCCTATTAGGTGATGGTAAATACAATTTTGCATGCTTCTCCCAGTTTCTATACCATGACTTACCAAGGTCAACAAGGATTGTGAGAAAATGTTCTTTCAAATGGTGAAGGCTGAGTTATTTTAGACAGAAATAACATTCCTGTTATAATGTGTTTTGCAGTATTAGCTATTCTAGACTATTAATAATAAGACTTAAAAACTAGAAAGACATTATAATAATTGAATAAAACATTCAATCTTCTTAGATAGAACTATGTTTGACAGTGAACAGAAAAGAGAAATAGGTACAGAAATTAAATAGGTGGAAGAGTAGCAAGGGGAATGGGTACCAAAGTGGCCTGCAGGAGTAGGAGACATGCTCTCATGGTCCCCGGGAACCTCTTCTGTCCCTGCACTGCTGTGTCATCTCGCACATGTGCTTTAGAGCTGTATGGTTACACAGCTGTCTGGATTGCAATTCATGTATGGAGATATCCTTCTTAGAGATTTCACAGGAGATCACAGTAAACAGCTAAGGAAGAGCTGCTTAACACACCTATAATGACCAAGGATTTATAGTCCTACATAAAGGAAAAATGTTGGTTTGTCATATTCAAAGAACGGAAGAGCAGAGGCCAGTAAGGGAGCCTGCTATGACATATTATATACAAAGCGAGCATGATGGATGCATATGTAGTATACTCATTTAATTACTAATACATAAATATATCATGTGTTGGAATGTTACACTTTTAAACTGAAATCATAGTGAGAAACTGAAACTGATAAAGGAAAGATCTTTGTTAGAGCTTTAAAGTTTAATTCGGTTTGCTCAGTAGGGATAAAATTAACATTTATTCTATTGCTTAAGTTGATTTTTCCACTTTCTCTCTTTCCTTTTAACTGAGCTAAAATACTGGCTTTTGTTAAATCCAAAGTACCTTTGGGCTTTTTTGTTGTAGGTTTTTTTATTAATTCTCAGGTAACAATCTGTAGAAGTGAAAGCCTGGCCCCAGTGAAGTTGAGATTTTTTTTTCCAAGTAGTTTCACTGGGCCTATGGTTTCTGCTGACGTTTTTGTGTGTAAACTTGCTGCAAGGTATTATGGTTATATGTATAATGCTAAATAAGAAGAGAAGGAACAATCCTCTGGTCCCAGTGTTGAGCATACTGGCTGGTTCATATTCACACTGCCGAAGACCAAGCTCCTGTTAAAATGACTTCTCCTAAAAAAGATTTGATTTGGACAGAAAAACCTTAAGTGACCCAAGCAGAGCTAATGAGTAACTTAACAAATGTGGATAATCAGAAGCTCAGACCTTGAACTCCCCTACAGCCCTCTTTTATTTAGCAGTATTATACATCATGCAAAATTTTACCTGCTGCACTCTATGCTTTGGATGTTGTGCCAACATGTACCGGAAGGTTTACAGTCACTTAAATGTGACTATTTCTGCACAATGATTCTTTTGGCTATGCGATGACTGAGTTTTCCACAGGAATTAGATGCCTGTTTAGGTGATTTAGATCAGGATTAAATGTTATAGAGAATAGTCTTGAACTAACCTTGCATGTAGGCAAAATGTAATACAGGTATAGCTCTACGACACGCTTTTCCTTAAAGAAAAATTATACAACTTTTTTTTTTTTTTTTTTTTTTTTTTTTTTTTTTTTTTTTTGCTATATGGTAACCATATCTAAAGACAAAAGCCATTGTGTGTTACCCAGGAGGAAAGCAGACCTGACGATGAGTACAAAACACAAAGTCGAAGAGCATTTTAGATTTCTTTTACTTTGTGATAGTCACTGTGTGGTTTTAGGTTAGATTATGTTAATGTATTGTTTAACATTGGCCAGGCTTTAAATTTCCTTTTGATTTTTTCACAATTTTAAATCCTGCATGAACATTAAAGATTGAGTACATTTACTCAGCTTTGCCATTTAATTCTCCACAACCCCAGGCAAACCCTAAGCACATTAGATGTGTGACAGAAAGAAGTCTTTGTTGCCATTTAAGTAGATTTTTACCATGTAGAGTTGGGCATAAAGCTTAGGTCCTCGTGGTAATGCTCTGATGTTGGCTTTGTTTTCCCACTCTCTACATCAAGATACTATATTCCTAACCACACACTTGGAATTGCACTTCTAGCAAATGTAAAGCAATTTAAAATCTTTGACAATCTATACTCACTTACATCTAATTGCAAGATCAGTGAGTCCAGTATTCCCTCAGATATGCGTTTTTTTTTTCCTTTACGAGTGCAGGTTTACTGGTGCTTATACCTACTGAGATGTGATCCATAGGTTCTCATAGGTGAAAAGAAGGACAAGGGTTTCAGATCTCAGAAAGGGCTGGCTGGCCATATGTGCTGGTTTTGGCTGGGGTAGAGTTAATTTTCTTCACAATAGCTAGTATGAGGCTATATTTTGGATTTGTGCTGAAAAAAATGTTGATAATACAGGGATGTTTTAGCTATTACTGAGCAGTGCTTACACAGAGTCAAGGCCTTTTCTGCCTCTCACCCCACCCCACCAGCGAGCAGGCTGGGGTGCACAAGAGGCTGGGAGGGGACACAGCCAGGACAGCTGACCCCAGCTGACCAAAGGGATATTCCATACCATACGATGTCATGCTCAGCATATAGAGCTGGGGGAAGAAGGAGGAAGGGGGGAACGTTCAGAGTGATGACGTTTGTCTTCCCACGTAACCATTACACATGATAAAGCCCTGCTTTCCTTGAGATGGCTGAACACCTGCCTGCCCATGGGAAGGAGTGAATGAATTCCTTGTTATGTTTTGCTTGCATGTGCTGCTTTTGCTTTACTCATTAAACTATCTTTATCTGAACCCACAAGTTTTCTCACTTTTACTCTTCCAATTCTCTCCCCCATCCCACTGTGGGGAAGTGAGAGACCCACTGCATGGTGCTTAATTGCCAGCTGGGGTTAAACCATGACACCATAATAGTGGGACTCAGTGAGGTGATCTGGTACCCAGGCAAGCAGACTTTATGCAAATGTATCCCTTTGAACTGTGTCTTCTTCATGATAAGCTTAAAAAAAAATATTTATTTTCAAATCCACTGTCCTGTGGCATCCCCTTTCTGCTAACAGAACAGCTATCTTTCTGACTAGTCCCTTTTTTCCATGTCTTGTTTGATACGATCTTCTCCCTCAAAACCACTGTGCTCTGTTTCCCTGCTAGAAATACAATAGATCTGCTTTCTTTTACAAATGACATAACTAATCAGATTCTGAGGGGAAAAAATCGAGACAGCTAACACATATTCATTACCGTGAGTATTGTGCAGACTGCTTTTTTTTCCTCACAAGATTGATTAATTAAATATTTATGAAAGAGAAACACCTGGCACACTTCCATAAACAAATAGGTCTCCTGTGGGTTTGCAACAGCTGAGGAGAGTTTTGAGGGACCACAGGGATCTCAGGGTAAAGACTTCCTCACAGCTTGAGTCCTTATACATTGCTGTTTCTCATAAATATGCACCAACACACAAATAATTTCTATTTTGAAGACAGAAAGTGCAATATCAACAGATGAAATCCAAAAGACAGCTAAAGTGAAAGGTAAAGATTAAGCAGAACAGAGATACTGTATGTGGGGAAAATGGCTCATTTTTATTTATATAATAAAGGTCTAATGCTAAGGAGGCTCAGACAACTGAGGCCCCTTTTTTAAGGTATTTGTCTAGGGCTGCTGGTTAAATAGTGAAAGCCATAGACTGAAGAGATCTGTTGAAATCTAAGGGCAAGGGTTAAGAAATTATGCAAGACACCTAAAAGTGGGAAATGCATTCTGTTCACTCTTTCAGTTGCACTTCCAGATGGATCTGCTTTATAGACACTTTCCTTGACTCTTTGTCTTCAGTGGAATGTTTTCACTGGTATGTCACTGCTTTAAAAATAAAAATAATTGTGACACTAAATTCAGCTACAATTTAGCTGGCATGATTGCTTTTATCGACCACTGCCTTACTGTGGCCAATTTCCTAAAACTGATTGTTTTAGTTCTTGGGAGTGGAAGTAATGTAACTGTTAGTGTCAAATTCTTGTGCAATATCTTTTACATGTGCTAACATGCTGTGTGTTTTCTGTATGTTTTATCATACTTCATCGTACTCCAGCTATGATTTTTTTTTTGTTTTATTCTTTATGAAAGCTGGTCAAACGTTAGAAAAAATCCTTTTCACTTGGCATTTTTAAATTCTGAAACAGAAAATGTTATTTGTAAAAGAAAAAGGTGTTTCTGAAAGTTCAAATGGTTAATTATTGAACTAATACAGATCAAACCTGGGGTGTTTTTTAATTTGTTTTTCTTTGGTCAAGAGATTTTCTTCCAGCCCATATATTGTGTTTGAAAGGAGTATTTCTGAGCTGTGAATTGTTCTAAGTATTGAAATTGAGAGGATCCTAAACATGTCAGTCTATTTAGGGGGAAAAAAAAAGTGAAGGGTCTTTGATGAAGTTCTGCAAACACAACTGGTTTGTAGTGATAAAGTTCGGTGATGTGTATAAAATGTGGAGATAAAGCAGCATTGTATTTAGTATTAAGAGTAGGTAGTATTTTGTCTTCTATGTAACCTCCGAAAGGTGAAATGGTATTGTTGCTAATACTATGACATTTGATCAAAAAGCGAATGAAATAAATAGAAGATTTTTATGAGCTGCAGTATATCAGAGATGAGGTTTTACATGCTTTTACTTGTATTGTGCATACTTTCACTGTATGAGGTTTTGGGGGAGGTTTACTCATACAGAATGCAAAATCACTTTTCACATACCACTACTTTTTGTCATGTTAATTTCTTTTTTAATTAGTTTCACATGTTTTTCCAGAAATAATAAGTATTAATATGCAGTATATCTCAATGTAATACATTGTCAAAGGGTGATTACAAAGACTTATTTAACCTAGAGCAGGCTTCTTACATACCTGCAGTTTCCTTTGGCATTCCCCAGGCATCTATAACAGTATAATGCATTCCAGGTTTAACCTGCTTCTTTAATGAAGGTGTTGAGCCTACATTCTGTAAAAATCTAAAATCACTCTTTGAAATTAATGTGAATACTAGATGTCTGAGGATTGGAGAATTCAATCCCTAACCATCAAAAATGTATTGTAATTGTATATGGTAAAGGTCTTAAATGTCCTGACTAGAAAGAATATTAATACTGAACAGCAGCAGATAGATCTTGATTTAATAAAATGTCTTTATTTCCTGCTAACCAAAAATGATCACAGGATTGTTTAAAAAGGATGAACCATTGAAATCACCTCGTTAGATATAAATACTTAATAACATCCATTATAATGAGATAAAAAGTGATGGTTTTAAGGTCAAGCGTGAGAAGGAGAGAGTTCAAAGACAGTGTAGACCCTTCAACATAATATAACCTAGCTTTAAAAGGGAGAGAGGAAATGCATTGCTTGATGAGAAGAAAAGCCTCATGTAAGCTTGATAAATATTCAGGGTTTGTGTGTAATGAGAAATGGAATCTGATGAATGAAATGTCATGGTAAAATCATTTTGATCAATAACAGAATGTGACATTAGTCAGACCATAGTAATATGTCTTCTCCTTTTTATTCTTTCCCTGTGGTATGCTTTCCTTCCATTTTCTTTTTTTAAATAGTTTTGGGATTGGGTTTTTTTTGGTCTTGGGGTTTGGTTTTTTTTTTTTTTTTGGTTAACTTGAGATTGGTTATGCTAATGTAATGTTGTTGCAACCTTTCTTCTGCAGCTAAAATATTGTATGTAGAATGTCACAATTCTAGACACAAACCTAGGAAAACAGATGTAGTACATGGAAGCACAGCATTTTCTGGGAATATTTATGTATGCAAAAAATAATATGCCTTTTACCCCCCCATTTATACTTTTAAATATAAAATTGGGACTGGATTACAGTAGATGTCATGTGTGTGTAGGGAGCGCTTGGTCAGACTCTTGGGTAACGTAATAATGACCCCAGTGTAAATAACTGTGGATAAGCTATGTACTCTTACATGCTAGTTGTCATTTACTTTGTTGCAATGTTTACTTTAGCATAATAAAATGAGTTGTTTGTTTTTCATTATTGAGATCTTATGTGAGTAAAAATGGTGATTTTATAACGCTTTCATGACAATGCTTTATCATCTTTATGGACATTTTTATCTGAAAAAGCTGAAGTTCATTTTGATCATTAAGCAGATAGTCTGTCAGTTTACATTCATAATTTCATGGAGAAAGCAATTGAGAGACATCACTGTAACTCAAGGTTTGTTTCTCATAAAACCAGCACTAAGTCCCCTTGACTCTTACGTTTGGTCCCAACACCACCTTACTGCAGACCTTTGTGGACTTCTCAGCTCAGATATTGGAGTGTGTGGGAGACACAAATCTGCATATCACATTGCTTTTCAACCGTTTGTAAGCTTTCTGAAAGTCTTAATGAAGCGCAAAAGCAGCCAACCAGGTAGCACTGCAGAGTGAATAAGCCTAATGGAAAAAATTGTTCCTTAATATTGAAAACTTACCATGCATCTAGAACATCTCAGATGTTGATTTTTAGAATAGATTAAGACAAAATCTTTCAAGGACCTTTAACTATTGTCAGATGATGACAGTCACATTTGTGCTGAAGCGGGCAAAGTAATACACAAAACTTCTAAAGCAGGACAGTGAAAACTTTACCTCCCCGTTACTATAGTTTTTTAGATTTGTTTTAGTTTTTTGGGTTTTTTTGGTTTGGGTTTTCTTTGGTGTTTTTTTTTTTTTTGTTTGTTTGTTTGTTTTTTTGATTTATCTTCCTATACATGTTCTATGAATGTCACCTTTTTCTTAAATTGTGAAAAAGAAAAAAATAATTTTTCTGCATAGTATTTTACCAAAGCAAAACAGCTGATAAAGGACATCTTACACATATTTATCTATCTTTGTTTGTTTGATTCTTAGTAGCTTATTATTTGGCAATGCTTGAATTGATCATTTTCCTTTACTATAGCAACAGCATGGACTGAATATAGTCCATATATTAATATCAAGTGTTTATTTTTGTTTGGATCAATTGGGCTTAATGTCATTCATATCATTAACATTTTGCAGAAATAATGTTGATGGAAGTTATTGATCCCTCTTGCAGAAGCCATTGTATCAGCTGTGGTGAAGGCTTACAGATGTTTGACCCTATGTTAGCCACAACAATTGTTTGATATAGTCTGCAGGCTCAACACAGTCAAACCCAAGTAATCGTTGATTGAGACATTGGGGAACGAAACCCAGATCCAGGAATGAATTTTGAGACACTGGGCTTCAGTAAGCAGGCTGCCAGCCTCCTCAGGTGTTTTACCTCTCTTCTACACCAATTTTGCTGTAGAGGGCACAAAAAGATAACCTTAGCCTGTCTCCACATTGGTAGCTATTTTGGGAGCTAAGGTTTTACCTTTGTACAAACCCTCCTCTCTTCCTGGGGTTTTGGAAATGGCAGCACAAGAAGCATGTTTCTCCTCCCCCTTCTTTTTCTGTCCTTTCCAGCCCAAATTAATTTCCTATGCCACAATGTCAGGAAAGAGAAGCGGCAATGGCAGAGTGCTTCAGTGGGAGGAAGGGAGGGAGAGGTGAACAAGATGGTCCTGCCTCCCCTCTCTGGCATCGCATAGCCTGAGGCATCTGGAGAGAAGGAGCACCCTTCTCCTAGCTGCCTCTCCACATATCACCTGGGGTCTGGGTGCCAGACCCGAAGGAAGGACATCCCAGAGCTGACCTCTTTCCCAGCCTTCAGTAGTTCCTTTTGGATTGAGAAAGCTGGTCCTCCCTATTCCTACCAGATAAAACAGGTCTTTTGCTGTCTGTGTGCTAGCACTCGACAGTTGCATTTGCACATGTACATATTTTTTGTTTCCTGAATATATAACTTTATGTAAACACACAAACACAAGAAAAGTAAAATCCCACTTTTTGAGGTGTGTAACGTTGCACAGTGACCCAAAGGCATACAATAATATTGTTAGGTAGCTAACACAGAAATTGCAATGCCCACGCTGTGGCAAATTGGCATGTTATTCACGCCTTAAGGGCCCTATACAGCCCACTAAACATTTGCTTTGTATTTTCTGACTTCGGACAAATATCTTAAGGATATTTAAAACTGCATATCTTTAAAACTTCTATTAAGAGAATGTAGTGATTTTTTTTTAAGATTATGGAATAAAAGCCATGTAGCTTGAAGATTCCTATCACAAAATAGGTAGAGCAAAAAATATTAATACAGGATTCCTCATGGTATTTTGCAACAGGGATATTTAAAAATCAACGAGCCTTGCCGAAGGTCTCAGTACTCCAGAAACTCAGTTATTGATGATCCTTAAGTCAAATAGAGTACATATTGTCATGATATAATGATACTTATTGCTCAGCGCTGGTATTAATTTTTTACTTTCTTATAGCTGGGGTAGGCCAGAAAGAAATGAAATGAACTTTCATTGTTAGGAGGCAAGTATGATTTCTTCAAATTCTTTTATTTTTGTTACATGAGAGGTCATTTGTGGTACACTAAACGGATGAAAGTCTATCTTTAAAATGTAACTCCTTAAACTTAAAGCTGCTTTTCATGCTGTGCATGGCTTTCCTGTTTCAGATGTGACAGTTCTGGAGAGCACTGCAGATAAAGGAGTAATTAAAGGTTAAGACTTTTGTTTAAGATTAGTCTATGTACAAGCTAGAAAGTATTTGAGAAGAGTGGCTGTACAGTATAAACACAGCTTCTGAATACTTGTTTGTGTAGGCATTATGGAGTGCTATTTTTTCCCTACTTTTTTTTTTTTTTTGTTTTAAATTTGAAGTCAAAACGCTTATAAGGGTGCCTGCATAAACATAAGTACATGTAGTAAAGAGAAGGGAAAAGTGTATTAAGTATGTGTCTATGTATTTCAATGTCAGAACGTTAGACTTGTAATCTGGTACAGTTAGAATTTTCTCCCCATCACCTAACCAAAAAAAAAAAAATACTTTCTTAAAACTGTGAATGTGTTTAGATAGATAGCATGTTCACAACTGATAACTGGCTATCAGCTGCTAAAGTTTACGGAACTGTTTAATTTGAAAAGTTGCTTGCCTTATTCAAGGTATATCAGCCCCTCAGCTTTTCTGTTGTAATTAAGCACCTAGCCTTGCAAAAAATGCTTTCACTGGAAAGATGTATTGTAATTGTATTCTTTTTTGAAGTAAATCCAAGATAAGTTAGTGTGACATTAGGACTTCTAATGGAAGTTTATGGCAGTTTTAGCGTAAAATAACAAAACTACATTGACTGATAAACGTGAACAGAATTCTAATATGTGTTTAACTGCTGGTTGTTAGTTTCAATGAGTATGAAATAGCACTTACTTTATAAAGGACATAGTAGTTATTATACACAGGAACTAAAAACTCTCTTCAAATTCATTATGCAACTTACCATCTGCTATCAAAATACTACTGACTTCTATGGGGATCTTACAGAGCGGAATAATTGCTAACCAGGGTATTAGAAATATTTTTCAGATAAGTAATAACTCTAACCTTTAATCCCTGTATGAACTGGATTAATTTTACAATGCTGGTCTGCATATACATACTTCGTGATGAAGCTATCAGAAATGGCATTTCAGGTTTTGAAGCTGAAAATGAACCTGAGCATGACTTCACACATTTTTTAGTACACTTTGGACAAAGCTATTATCTAAATTTCAAATACATTTGAGTGTGTTAACGTCCATTCGAGGAAGCTAGTCTGAATTAGTCCTGGGAACATCCTCTCATTTTCCCTGTTGATGACAGTTAGTTCTTACAAATACCTCTCTGTATTTGCTTCAGCCTTTAGAGAACAGCATGGAGGCAGAAATGCTTGGCTCAATTTCCCGTTCTTGAAATAGATGTTGAGGCAGAGAAATGGCTTACTTGAGAAATGTGAATGTGCTTAGGGTTTTGAGGATTAACTGGAGTTGTACGATATGTTTGAAAAAATAAACTATTTTTTTATCAATAGCGACTTCTGTATTAAAATTGGGGGTTTTCTTAGTTCTTCAGAACATAAAAATTATATAGAAGGTGGTGTGATAACACCAGCTGGTTGTAATCCTGAAAGAGAAACCTACAGCTGGCTTCACAGGACAGTGTCAGAGCAGCCCCTCACCTAAAGATGACCAGCTGTTAATTGAATGTTCTCAGTGACAATATAATAATAAAAGAACCCATTTTGGTTCTTTCATTTTCCAGTATGGTCACATTGAGATTAAAATATTGAAGATGGGCCAACAAGTGTCAGTGTCTAAGGTACTAAAAGCAGTGCTAAAGCATGATGGATATCTAGTAACACGTTATTGCGCTCTATTATCTGCTCTTGGCTACATGAGTGATTTGTTCTTGGCTTCAAAATAAATAATGCAGAGGATCCAAAGAGGCTATCTCACAGTTCTTGAATATAACTTGAAACTGTGATGAACACAATATTACTAGTTGTTGTTCTTTTTTAAGTAACAAAAAAATAGGGCAGTGGTAGAATTTCGTGCCTCTTTTTGTTGAAAGTGGAACAGTTTGTTTGGGGAATAAAGATTAGTTCCACCAAATTCCTCACTGTGAGCACTAAAAAAGAAGAGCCTAATTAAGGTATTTTTCAGATTGAATATTATGATATATGTCAAAACTCAAAATATCTCCTTTCAAAATATTCTATTCTATTTTAAAATGAACAGTAAAAAAATTGCTTTGAACAGAATATAATTTCTTGTCTGTTTTTTCTACAACTTTTTTTTCTCTCATATTCCTGAATGTTACAAGATCTCTTCTGATTTATACACCTAGTTAACATTGGTGATATGACAAAAATTATCAGACAAGGTTTACTTTTTTGTTCCCCAGCCTACAAATTAATGACATATGATATGCAGGTGTATTAATGACTACCTTTGAGATAGCTTTTTGATTAAGGAGTGGAATTAGCAGGTAAAATAGGCTACTAATTAAAAGACTAACCAGACTTTTTATATAAAATCAAGTTGCTCAGCTTCTTTGTCTCACCTGTCCTTCAATATTTGTTTACAGATAGGCATTATAGAAATATTATAGAAAGAACATCAAAATAAAAAAGTTACTATGGTACTTGCCCCCCCCCCCCCCCCCATATTTTCCTGAGGTTTTTGGTCAACTATGTTTCTAGTCAAAATATTTGTCTTTCTTTTTGATGAGGGTTTTAACATGCAGGAGGGCTATTTGCCTTAAAGAGTAGTAAAATACTTTATCCAGTGATTTCCAGAGACAACTTCTGATGCCAAGCATTTTTAAATAAGTATCTCTTGTTTTGGTTATGAATGTGTTTCTTTTAGAAGGGCCAAATGTTTACTGTCAACACTTAGTATCTTAATGACACTCCAAATTACTCTTCAGAGGTTAGAAAGGAGGTCCAGCTTAGCTAAACTTATATATTTAACATAAATAAAAACTATTCACCAAGATTAATAAGTCAATGCCTGTTAGGAGTTAAATCCAAGTGATTGTACCAAAAAAAAAAAAAATCCATTATATCTAGCACAAACAATGCGGGCAATTCCAGCCTGGGGAGCTCTTCTTGGATATTAGTTAGTAGTAATATGCTCTCTATAGAACTGAACAGCCTAATACCAGAAGACCTCTTTATATACAGGATGTAGCATAGACAAAAGCATGTTATCTGCTTTTTTTTTTCTTGTAATGTCAGATTTAGTTCTCTTTCTTTTATGCATGTAATACAGATATTGTAATTAGTACACTAAGGGTCTGATAAAACTAGACTGATGTGAAAGATCATTTGCTGTTTTTCCAAACAAACCCCCAAATTCATGAGACTTCAGAGAGAATTTATGATTGAGAGAAGAGGAGAACATGGTCCAGGAGAAACCTGTATTTCAAACTAACTCTGTAAAAATAGTATTGGATGTTAGTCATGATTAATAGGAGGCATAAGGGGATATCATGTCGTGCAACTCTGAGAATCTTGCAACAGTCTTTAGAAAATGTTACTTCTCTTAGCAAATTTTTGAGAAGTTAATGCCCTAAAACCTTTCAGACGCTTTCCATATGAACCATACGTGCTCCTTTTGTGTTCACTTTGAAAAATGAATTTGAAGCTGGATCAACTAAGCTTATGTGAACTTGCACACATGTGGAGCTGTTGAAATGAAACATTGCTTTCTGAATGAGATTGCTACATTCTGAAATAATTTGGAGTTGGAGTTTGCAAAAGAGTCAGAAGCTGGCAATAAATTTACAGGAAGTAAATAAAGATTGTAGAAATAATAATTAAAAAAAAAACACCAACAATTTCAGTTTGGGTAGTGCTTGAATTGAAGTGCACAGAACATAGTATAGGTAAAGATGCTTTCTTAAGCCCTCCCACCCCTCAACTGTAAAAGTGACACTAGTGTGTGACCACCACCTCCCTACTGCCATACCTGTGTTGTTTATTGTAACATCTATGGGTGAAGATTCTTGGTTTGGTGTCAATATGGCTTCTAGACCTGATTTCTGTTTTCAGGAGAAACTTGAAGGCTGCTCATCTTCCTTGAATCTCAGAAAACCTTACTGGTGTAATCCTGTATTTTTCAGAGGGTATATGTACACAAAATCAGGTCCTGAAGAGGTATTTTTTTAATAAGATGGCAAGTAGATATACAAAGTAAATAATTCCCACTGCCTAATTTCTTACTATTTTGCCCAATTGGTGGAACTTTCAAATGCAGAATAATTCTTACCACAATTATTTTACAAATTCATATAGTTAACTTCACATTTTCAGAAAAGAAAGAAGTAAGACCATAGAATCAGTTCTCTCCGTCTTTCTCTCTCTCTGCCCTGCAAGAAATTTGGTAGATTTAATTTCATGTTTGCAATCTGTTTCCTTTCTTGACACACTTTATAGAAGTGTTTCTTATGTGAATAATTGACTAAAATAAAATTATCCTGTTCAGTACAGCTCCCAAGACTCAGTATGAATTTTGCTTTGAATGGGTGGAATACTAGATTCCCATGGATTCCTTTGTCATGGGGAAGATTGAAACCCCATTAACGGAAGAGTTGTGGGTGGCCCCGCCCCTGACACACCATGCTGCTTATGTAGAGTCCTTATCCCAAAGCGATGGCAATAACAGGGATAATGTTCCCTGTGTTCAGAGGAAATAGATTATGCAATCTGTCTGTTGGCTGATTTCCTTGCTTACAATACAACCTTCAACATGGTAATGAAAACTCTTGCTTTCGTTATAGCAGAACTTCTAAATGGAGTATTTTACACCACCAAACAGAATAAGAGAAAATCTGTTCCTCATAAAACTCAGAAAAATATAAGTGACTTAGCTGAACTCTTTGTTGTGGAATTATAGATTTATTATTCATGTCAGAGTGAGCAATTTGATAATGTTGACAACTTCCTGCAATGCAGAGGCTATATAATTTCACAGAGGAATTTTTTTTTCATCAGGCCAATAACTTCCTGTGTAGTCCAGCTATATCCACAAGAAGATAATGACTCTGGGGATTTCAGTTGCTGTCATGCCCCTAGGAAATTGTTTACTGTAATTTTAACTGTTTTAGAAACAGAACTTATCTAATTTTTCAGCTTGCAGCCATTGGATCCCTGCTAACTTTGTATTTTGGAATGAAAACCTTTGCACTATTAGAAAGACAGTATTCTCTCTACCCACCAGTGATAACATGGAAAAAATGAATCAGGATTTAGGGATTGAATCTGTTCCACTAGTGTGCATCATAGGATATCAGGAAGGACTGCTTAATAAGGATGAGTGGTTGGTTAAACTTGCATACCTTTACTATACATTTGATTTTTGCCAGGGAATGGGTGATATGCATCTTTTCTGGTATGCTTATAAAAGATTTTCAAAGACTTATTGAATGGATGTTATTTGTAAACAGTAGCAAATGGAAAGGATAGGTAGATGGTGTAAGAAGGTTTGTTAGTCTCTGTTAATGACTCAAAATTCATTGCCATTTTCTAACACATAGGCAATGGAGAAATATCCTACCTGAAATTTAGAATAAAATCTGGCTGATTTTCTGTTGTAATCAGTTGATGCCACAGCCACCAGGGAACAGTAATGGTGCAAGAGTTACTGATGTTTCTATCTTCTCTGAAGGTAAAACAAGTATTTTCACCCAAATTAGGTCACATTCATAATGAAAACAGAGAACTTGTGCTTCTGCCATTATTATAATAACATCTATCTGTAAAGTTGTTTCCCTGTTGTTATAACCATGACTTGGCTCAGAAGTTTGCAAAAATCACACACTCAAAATAAGTATTAAGGTTATCAGAAGATGGGAGGAGATGCTGCTTGGAAGGAAATAGAGGATCTAATCCAATACCAATGCATCTGTTAAAATGCTGTTAATTTTAGGACAACACTTATAGGAAAGCAAAGAAAATAATTTCAATAGGTGGTATACATGGGGTTTTTTGAGCACTTTTGTCAGAACTTTGTTATATTTTATTATGGAAGGGCCTCCTTAAAATTAGTACTCTGGGACTTTACCTCCTATATAAATATTCCCAAATAAGAAAAAGTAGAATGAATGTGATTTGCAAGCAATAATCATTTCAGCAGAGGACAAAAATGCAGGCATCCATCTGTTATTTGGGAGACTGCCCTGCTTTATTCCTGTGTTCTTGGTAATATCTGTGAAGGCCAATCAACAATTTTCAGCTGTGGACAAAGTAGATCTGCAAGGATGGTTGCAGGCAGCCGCTCCTCCACTTCTCTCACGAGCTGTGTTTCAGCACTGAACTGTGCAGATTTACACCAGATCTGGCTGTCTTCCCAGACTGGTGCAGTAAGCTCTTTAAAGGAAAACTTTGCTGCAATATTCACAGTAGTATATATACTCAAGAGCCTGAATGTATGCATGAGCATATGTTTTTTAGAAGCTTTTACGGGTTACATGGAAGCAAGTGCTTTTTCTTATTTTTACAGGTGAGGGACTAGTGTACGTCTACCTTAGAAGGTAAGATGGTCAGACATTTGCCTTGCCCATGCTACAGGCTTTCATAGAAGTCTGTATCCTTCCATGCAGGTCTGCCCCAAACACACAGAAGTTTAGACCTGCTCCCAAGAGAATACAAATAATTTATATCACAGCCAGGAACAGATCCAAGATCTCTTAATTTCTATTCTGTATTATTAATGTCTTGCAGATATCTGTCATGTCAAACTTTCCAGGAAGCCCAGGAGTTGAGTTCAGTTTTTAATAGCAGCTATTACTCTGATTTCTTAGAATTAGCTTTAATCATTTTAGAAGAGCTGTACAGCAATCTGAAATGTCATCCTAATGCAATATTTTGATATAGCTCTCTCACAGCATATAAGTTAACTCTTAGTTGCAGGCGCAAGGAAGAACAGCCCTTAAAAAAAAAAAAAAAGTGAAAAGAGTGAAAGAAAAATATAGAACGTTTATGTTCTTTCTCATAGTACTAATTTCAACTTTGTTTCTTGGGTGTTTTTAGTTAATTTCTCTCCTGTTCTAATTTCCAGGAATAAATGATGAGACTCTCAATGCTCTCTTTAGTAGTGTATTTGAGTCCTGAGGACAAAGTAAAGTGTCTTTCTTAGTTTCCCAGCAGCATTTATCATTTCTTCAAATCATGTTTTAGTAATGGAGAATATTCATGTAATGTAAAAGGTTTGAAGGCTAAGAGCATACACATCTTTATTTTACTATGTTTTCATCTAACCTGACTCCAAACACTTGAATTGTGGCTTTGAGCTTATTTCTAATTTGAAATTAAAAAAAAAGAAAACTTAAAAAGTCATAATCTTGAATGAACTTTCTATGTAAGGTGGAAATCACACATGTAAAATGGTACACACAATTACTTGCCATGAGAAAATAGTGAGACAGCCATATACAAATGAAAAAATAAGATACATTCGCTCTTGCATGCAGCAATACCTGTAACTTAATGAGCATCTTGCATTTATTCTGAAATGCACTTGGTCACTGAATACACTGTGAATTAAAACTCACTTATCAACAAGCTTGATATGTACATTCATATCATTCACTTCATATTACAAGAACTTTTATCAGAGTGACAAATGTGTAAGCATATACAAGATTAAGTAAAATGCATTGCAAAATGAATTTCCTTTGTGTGGAAGGTATGCAGTTGGGGCAATAAAAAGAGTTTTTTCAAGTCATCTAGCTCATTTTTCCAGTGAAGACTGGGAAAGACACCTTTTATCTGCTATGAAAACTGATTGATTTCTACTTTTGTATCTCTTTGCACCACAGGCTTCTGCTGAAAATTAGTTCTCACTTGTAATGTTTCCAGCCCCAACTGTGTTTGCCCTTGAAATCAGCCTACTGTATACAAGTATTTTGGATTGAAATACATACCTTTCTTCTTTCAATTTAATGAAAAATTTCAGCCCTCTTGGTTTATTGATAGACCATCATGCAGGCTTCACAGCTCTGCTCATTGATAAGAACACCTACCGATAAATTTTATTAGCCTCCCACTTTGAATTCTTATTAAATAATTAAAATAGTTAAATGACAAAAGGTTATAAAAATGTATATTTTAAACTGTTCTCTTAGTTCCTGCTGATGCTGATTTCACTGCTGCTTTTAGGGATTATTGTATGTGTAGTACTTTGTCCAAGTCTGCTTGGACAGACCACTGCTTGAGTCCTGAGCAATTAGCCTTCTGCAAATAGTCTCATACTAGCTGTTAGTTTTGTTTACAATCTTTTGAGGATATAATTAATTCAGGATTCAGTAATTCAGGAAAACCTAGAAAGTGTTCACTGCTCTATCAGCTTACTTTGTGTGAATTATTTCTCAGTTCAGACTAAATATTTTCTCTCCACTACACAGGCAGGAAGACAATAGCACTGCAGTCTTGGTCATTCATAAAAATGAAATTGAGCTGGATAAGACATCTAGGCTTAGGTTCTAGTTAATGGTATTGGCTTATAAGGAATGTTTCTTAGTTTCTACATTTCTCAAAATTGTATTAGTGGTTAGGCTACATTGCCAAGAATATTTGCCATTTCATCGATCTCTGCTCCTGTGGAAGACAAGAACTTGAACTCACTCTTGGGCAGCTTTTGGATCTGGAGGGGCTAGGATTTAAAGGTTATTCTCTTTACTTGGAAATATGTTGAATCTGGGCTTCAGTCTGTTTAGACCTTTTGCTATCAGTTAGAGAAATAGGAAAATTTACTCTTATCTCCTTAGATTGCAGGTGGCTAGGAATTTAAAATGTTGCTGGAAGTAATATTGGACTTTGTCATTATGGTTTGGAGCAACTGCTCTACAACAGGAGAAACCTGTACTAGTATCACACCAAAAAGAGTGAATGGCGCTTGTTTATTACCTGATCTTTACTGACTAGATATATAAAAATTTGTACCTATTACAAACACATACCTGTCATTTGGCTTCTTTTATGTAAAATTCTAATCTCTATTGCATTATGCATGAGAGATGTTTGGCCTAATCACAACATATTTTTCTTAAATGGGTTCCCTGAAACACATCCTCTGACACAGTATTTCTTTGAAAGGTGAGGGAAGCAAGCTTCAAATAAATTACTGCTAAAATATCATGGAATATGTAAGATTAAACTAATGAAGGCACAAGAAGGTGCCTTGTATTATTTAGAAAGCAATGACATGAATATTAAGTGCTGCATAATAATGTACAAAAAAATTGACAGTGTTGTCTATTCTCAAACTTTTCTTTGAAATAAACTTTTTTCATCTTTGAATAGGACTTTGAAAGACTTGGTTATAAAAATCTTTAATCACTAAGCTTTTATATGGAGGCTGAGGGCCATGAATTCAGATAAATGGATATGTTGGATAGAATATGTTGAGAATACTTTTGTTAAAACATCCTTGATATCTCCTCTGTCTGCCTTAGTTTATTTTTAATTTTGAAACTAGATATCATAGTTTAAACTAATCTCATTTGTAGTTTGTTTTCAAGAAGCAAAACAGTCTTCCAAAGATACTATGATAAAAAGGGTCTGGGAAAAAAGGTTAATCTCATCTACATATCTATATATGCATACACAAAATGGCTGGAGATGTAAAAGGGGAAATCATATTTTACCAACTCCGCTTAAAATAAAATATTGCTCTTAGGCTCAGGATTGGTTTGCTAACTTCTAACCTAGAGGTCCTTTTTATTTTTAGTTTATAAACCCATGAAATCAGGGACTAGGCATGACAATGATAAGACACTTTACTGTGGCAGCACAACCAGACACCACTGTAGTATTTATTATGATAACCCATGAGGGGAATTCACTATTAACTAGGGACCATACATAATAAAACACAAACACAGATAATGACTTCAACTCCTTTGCTTTATAGGGTGGAGATTATAGTAGCAAAGAAAGAGCAGGCTGGACTGATTGTCAGAAAAGCATTCTTTCCAAATGACCTGGTGACCCATCAATTTAATTTTATTTTGTTTAAATTATATGTATTGAGATTCCAGCCATGAACTTGATTGCATAATGGCACTCCCCCTGAGCCCGGGGGAGTCCTACTGAAGCAGGGATGCTGGAATATGCCCAGGCTTTTGTGGGTTTGGAAGCATAAATACCAGCGGAGCTCGCAGCAGTCCCTGCTGCCAAGGAATTTCTGCATCTTGTTCCTACATCTCGGGTTATTTATTGATATTTTATTTCTGGGGATTGCATCTTAGGAAGCATGGATCTCAGTCAGAGATGATCTTTAAGGTAGAATAGGCCAGCTCCAGTGAGCCTTCATTGATTTAGTGTTTATTGGGGAAGCAGTATAGCGTCCAGTGTCATCAGGTGATGAGATAGAAAGGCTGCATGCTTCTAAGTAATGAGCTGTAACAAACTCAAGCTCTTTCTAAGTCTCCTTTCATCTTCTCATGTGTTATAATGCAGTACCCAAGTACAGAGAGGATAAGTACATGGATTAGATTGACTGGGTCCACAGTCATTAGAGATGTATATATTCCCTTGGCCATTAGCAGGTGGAAGAACAACAGATAATGCAGTATTTAGTGTTGTCCATCGTAAAAATCCTCTGAGCCTGATCTATGTTTGATCACCTTTCTCTTCATGTGGGTACTGCATTTCCCCATTTGCTAAAAAAGCTGAAAGATTTAAAGTAAGATATACTGCTGATATCTGAGCTGGGAGAGAAAAAAAAAATCATATATGATATCACTGATCTATCTCCATTGGAAAGGAGTGCTGAAGGAGGAATTTTATTTCTTTGCCTGAGATTTTTGTGGTTAATTTGACTTTTATTCTCTGCGCACTTTTGCTTCATGTGTTTTGGTTATCAAAACGTATCAAATCTATATTACATCTGTGTCACTCTACAGGTGAATTAGCAAAATCTATCTAAATAGGTAGAAATAGGTACTTTTTCCCATGCATTACATTATATCTTTTCCCACCTTATCTTTAAAAAAGTAAACATTCCTGCTATGACAGAAGACTGGGAGCAGTTTCACGGATTTCTTCACAGAGCAAGGCTACAAAGTCTGATTAACAGCAACACTGATGTCCTTTAAATACAAATATGCGGCGCACTTTTTGAAACTTGCAGATAACGTTTGATGCTTTCCAGCTGTCCAGGAAGATTCTCAGACAAGATGGCAAGCAGCTTCTTCTCAATGAGACTGCTGAAACTAGGTGGCTCCAGTGATTAGTAAGATTTATCTAGGTCATTAGTTCAAATCAGACTCATGTTGTCCTCTTAAAGATTTTTTTGGCTCCGTTAGATTAAATGAAGTAGTAGCCTATGTAGTTCCTACTGGAAAAACTGCTCATATCACCAAAAAAAAACCATTTCATGTTGTTCGCTGAGGAAAATTCAATGAGCCTTTAAACTCAGACCTCAGTATTCCCTCTCATCCCCTTTCTCTGTCAGCCTCCTCATTGCTGTTTGAATCATTTTTCTGGTATTCTTTCTGTCTTCCAGAACAGTACCCAATAAAGGTGTGGTGTTGAAATGCTTTGTGATAATATACTGCTTTATCTTCCAGTAAATCCTAGGGAAGACCATCAGATAAAACCTAATAAAAAAAGAAAAAAAAATTGAAAGGCCTTAAGATTATCAGAAATTATCATACTCATTTTTAAGATGAAATTACTGAGAATCAGGGGGTGAAAACCAGGCAGTTTCTGTTTTCTTTTTGTTTGGGTGTGAGTTTGGGGTTTTTATTGTTTTGTTTTTTATAGTATATCTGTGCTATGTAATGTAAGAAATAGGTGTTATTCCCACCATCCCAACCAGTGAAGAAAATGCTCAGTATCAGCTTGGGAATCAGTGTCACACTGGTTGCCTGTATCCATCAATTCAAGGGTGAGCAAAATGCTGTAATACAAGAATGAACTTACCTGAGATGAGTACTGAGGAAGCTAAGCCCTGTTGCTTTGTACTGCTTTCTGTAGTGTTCAGTGATGACTTCAAGCCAGAGTCTGACAGGGCCATTTTCTTTCAGTGTCAGAGGTCTAACTGATGAGGATTTTCTGCTACAACCATTTCCCCTTCCTTTTAACTTCTGTATCAGTTCCTTTGTTTTCAGTTAATTTAGTCTGGTGAATCAGAACTTCTGTGAAGGATTTTAGCAACACAGTCATTGAGCTACTTGTTCTAGATTTTTGGCATCCATTGAAATAAAAAAAAAAAAAAAAAACAACACTCTTCCAACTTGACACGGTACAAATGCACAGACCATATGGCATCTTGTTGAAGTAACTAGATTTGTTTTAGTTTGCAAATACTAACTTAAGTATTAAATGCCAGCATTTTTTCTGATGCAATTGTACTTTGGTGATGAGGAAAAAAAAACCAAAATTCCCCCATCTGCATTATAAGCTTCCTTTTAATCCCCAGTAGAGCTGGTAAACGGGTAAAATCTTAGCTTTGCTCAGTTTGTCCCATGCTGGGGAACAGATTCAACTGGCTTTCCCTTCCCTCTTTCCCTTCAAAAGAACTTCCAGTTTCCTGGAAATTTTTATATATCTAGAGAGAGTTTTCTATTTGATTTGGGCTGGCATCAATTTTAATTAACAAGAAAAAAAATTGAAATGAAGAAATCCTGATTTTAGGCCAGTTTGTAAGTGATAGTTGAATATGAAACAGTCACAATGGACATTTTCATACATATGCTTGATCACTTGACTTTTATGCTATCTTTTTTTCCTGTTCCTGGGTAGCCTAAGGTATCAGAGGAGGAGACAACTGTGTTTGCCAGCCAACTACACAGTTTTTACCACAGCTGAGGCCACAGCTATTAAAGAATTTCTTGTGAAAAATAGAAAAACTACTACATGGAGTAATTCTGTTCAGAATTATTTTAGCACCATGTGACTACAAGTAATTGTACTAATATTTCTTTGCAGTAGTACTCTTAAGGATGTGTTGTCTCATGCTCAAAAGAGTACAGTTGTAGTTTCTTGGACATCAGGATACAATTTGGTGCTTAAGTAGTTGTAGATATTTCATCTGGCAAGCCATAAAGTGAACTAGTACATTTTCTTATTATTAGCCTAGTTTTTCTTTTGATTTTACCAATTTCTCAAAAATATTAGCAATCACCTACATAAGAAAGCTGAGGAGCCAGCTGAATGAAAGACACCCAGCTTTGAAAAGCATACAGTGAATGCGTTGTTGGCATTTGCAGAGATTCAGTTAGGGCTGAAACTTTAAAAATCCCAGTTTATACATAAATGCCAAAGTAATATTGGTGACTGACCTCCCAATACTAGATTAGTTTGAACTCTAAAGCTCACTTTTAGGTGGCCAGACATTACTACAAAAGGAATGCCAGTTTTCTCTCTCACATACCCATTTCAAAAAATTATTATAATGAGCTGCTGGTGAGAAGGAATAACTTCTCTTGTTCTTGATTTTTCTGTGTATCAAAATGATTATAATCTTTTACGGCCTTTTTCAGTGATAAACCTTCAAAGAGAATATCCACAGCTTCTTATTATGCATGCAAGCCTGTGAGTCCTGACCATCTTATCCCAAGTTGCCTATTTACAGTCTTGATGAAACACTGATTAGCTCTGATTAGCTAATGGATCTCTGATTAAAATGTCTAATTAAGAAAGTAAGTTATTTTATTCATGCAGTCAAATTAACTTCCTCCCACAAAACCAACATGAAATAGTTGTACATGCTGTGTAAGTACTTGATTCTGGAAGGTGCACAGTGTTTCCCAAGCAGCGAGAATTTAGAGTATCTAAGTTCATTTCATTAGGTATTGCAAGTTATGCAAGCTTATACCACTTTAATGAAAAGTATTTGTGCAAATAATGTTTTCTTGAAAACACTGGTTTATTCTATAAAGCAATGAATATATTGTTACTGCTGGTTTAATCAGGAATTTATATTGCATAGAGATTTAACCAAGTTGAAAAGATATATCATAGGGTATTAACTGATAGAGTAGCTTTTCTTCAGAATTTTTATTGCTGAAGCAGGAATTTAGTAATATTTCTTAAGTGATTATTCAGTAACTTCTAGAAATCATGATTTTTGAATGGTCTGCTTACCTTTGGTGATGATACAGTGTAATGAATTGAAATGCACAGATTTCCACAGTTTTTAATAGTTTTTTTATAAATTTTAATTTGACTGCCCAGCAGTAATAGTGAATAAAGTGGATTGATTATGCTGTCATGGTTAAAACAAATTAATCTAGTGTAAGATTTAATAAATAAGTGGGACAAGTCTGCCCACAAACTGATGTGTACAACAGCTAAGTCAGTATTTCACAAAGCTTACTATGCATCAGCTAGGCCAAACTAGGATCTGTATCCAGTTATAGAAATTTTCTTTATTTGATGCTCAGTAGTGATACAGATAGAGTGCAAAAGTTATAAACAATTTCCAGTTCCCAACAACTGGATATGCTTTTAAACAAGTGTCAGGAGATATATCCTCATTTCCACAAGGATGATGGGAAATAATGGGGTCTATGGGAGATGGAAACAAATCAACTACTTTTCTTAAGAAACACACAGTTAATTGCACTTAAGAAATGGACTGTGCAAATTTAATGAAGGCTTTAAGGATGTGGATTTACTGTGCAAGTGTGGCAGCCAAATTATCTATCCATGGATTTAGGAGTCCCTTAATGCTCATAGAGGTGATAGACCATAATGGCTCTAAGGAACTATTAAATCCATCAGGTCAAAAGCAACTTCACATGACAAATTTTACACCTACATTAAAAACTTGTCAGACATTCCTCTAACATCCTGGCTGCTAGAACAGTTGCTTTTGCTGCTAGTCTAACTGCAACATTCACAAACTATGCTTTTGCTCAATTTTTGACGTATTCTTCATTGTCTGACTTTGATTTCAGTAAAAATATTGTCTGCTGTGATATGCTAGAATACAAGAGAATTCTTCAAGAGTTCTCTAGTCCACTGCAAAATTTTATTTGACATTGTAAAAGAAGAAATAAAATGAAGGAGGAAAAAACATAGGGCCTTTAGAACTCAAGTTCTCTGAAAGGAAGTGGGAGTCTAAGGAAAATTAAAGTTGATAACCATGGCACAATATATTTCCAATGTCTAAAATTTCTTCTGGAAATGAGGAGGAAGAAATGGAAATTCCTGGTACAACACCTTCTTCACTTTTTTCCTATTATGTTCCTACTATATATCACTCCTTAGAGACCCATCTACTCCTACTTCATCTGTCTTTCTAGTAACCCTTGTGCAGAGTAATGTCACAGAAAGAAATAAAGGGGCAAAGTGGAACACCACTGATAGCGCTGCCCAGGGGTAATTTAGTGGGCCATGACAATATTCTTAAAAGAAATATATGGGTGCCTATTGTGGCAAGGGTATAGAGAGAAACAAATCACTTCTGCATGAGCTGTTGGTGTGGGAAGCTTCCAATTCTCCCTCATTACATAAGTTATTAGAAAGCTGAAGCAGGCTCATAATGATCCTGAGCTTTGTTTTGGATGTTAGTCAAATCATTTAACCTTGTCGCCTCCCTTTAACCTTCTATCTCAACCCAAGAGCGTTGACAAGATCAAGGAACATAAAACACTTCATATCCTCTTGATGGTGGAATGTGATACAGCAGCAAGAGGATAGCTTTTGCTTTAACTCAGTTGTTTTGTTTTAAATGGGTGCAATATTAGCAACTCGTAGGGGGTTTTAAAAAAGCCCATAGTAAATTAAAACTATTCTAAGATTCTAAAACAAGGAAATATGTGTATTCATGTATGGGAATAGCTGCTATTGAAAGAATGGGAAATATCTATGAAGTAGTAAAAAAAAAAAAAAAAAAAAACCAAATGTGATAAATAGCTAACACATTTCTGTGAAGGAGAAGATGCCAGAAAAACAGAAGAAAAATCTAAGAAAATAAAATACCAGATTCTAAGAAAAGAAAATACCAGATTAAGGAAGAGAGAGAGAGAGACAATACTAACATTATATGATTTAAGAAGAAACCAGGCTGACAGACCCAACCTTTCACTGGACTGAGTGTACCAAGTGTGAGAAGTCTTTATTGGCACTGTTAAGTATCCATAAGACTCTTCCAAATGACACTGGGAAAAGAGGCTGGAAATAGAGAGGGAATAGATAGGGCTTGTTTCTAGGAGACTCTCATTTTAGTGCTACAAATCTAGCAGGCACTCTTGTGTCAGAAAGAAATACTGAATTAGCATTGACTTTGTCCAGCAGTTGGAAGTGCCTGTTCAGACAAAATCACTGTGGATGATACTGATCACAAACTAACTTTGATGTACTTTTTGTATAATTTCTTATGGGAGATAAGGTTTCATCTTTGTTCCGCAAAAGAGCAGGGCGGGGGGGGGAGGGCGGGAATTATGGTTCTTTGTAAGCAGTAATTCTTGCTGTGCTGAGGAGTTCATGCAAATTGTACAGTATAGTTTATTGTTAGCACACTCTTACAGTTCTTGCTAGAGTGTTAGAAGTAGGTCAAAAATTTTATGTTAACGACTGTCTTTTAGAAGTCAAGTTGGGATTTTGGTTTTTTGTTTGTTTGTTTGTTTTTTAATTACATTAATAGGATTCATGTCCTAGACCGTGTTTTGAGGAACTGAACATGCAGAGCCTAAAATAAACTTAAAACATCTGAAAAAAAATAAACTGAAATTAGCTCTTTGGCAAATGATGGGAGTTACTGTTTAGCTGATTTCTGCCTTCTTTCTCCCACAGAAGTTTGGTTCTCACTAATTCACAGCATTTAGAAACTCTTACCAATACACTACAACAGCTCAAAGAAAAAAAAAAGCAGCTCATATTTAAGAAGGGTTTCTTAATTTTTCAGTGTTACCACTTCAAGGTTCTGGTTTAACACTAGAAAACCACATTTTTCTGTACAATGACATTGTTTTCTCTATATAAAAATGTATTTTCCTGAGTAGTATATTTTATCATGAGCCTTTATTGCAGCATGACCAGGACTGCATTCCCTCAGTTGTAGTTGCTGCTGCAGTGTACGTGGGACACCCTTATAATGCTTCTTAGCAGCATTGTGTCTCAGAGGACAGATATTCTCAGTGTCTCCACTAAACTGGGTGTTGTGAATGATAAGTCACCCCTAGCAGCTGCTGCAGAAGCAACTATTCAGGATATTTTGCTATTAAAGATAGCATAAGGATAAGGCAACTTTTTCACCCTAAGTCACGTCTGATTTTTTTCAGGAAGGCTCATTCACCTCTGCTATCAGTTTGCTTGTTAAATAAGGAATGGAAGGAAATAATAGGTAGATTTTATTGTTGTTATTCTTATACTAGTTTGAATTTCTATGTTTTATCTCTTATATAGCCATGTCTATTTTAGAAATGTGTATCCTTAAAAGATTAATAAAGACTGAGTATTACTGTAGTTTGATTTTGATAAGCCTTCAATTAAATCATTGACTGTGGAGAGCAAGTGATCTACCAATATCAGCATATCTCCCCTTTTATCTTGTCTCCCTTCATATCCAGCATTATATTTTGTCCTTTGCTGTCAAAGTAACCTACTCCTCTTGCAGAAGAATTTTACAATCTATTGAGCAAAACCAAAAGAGAAAAAATGATGTTCAATGGGTAATAAATCCTCCAGCAAAACATATTTATTAGATATTCATGTTATAGAACTGTGTCTGGGACAGATCTGCAAGTGGTACTTTAACTGTGTTGTATTGCAAGCCAGAAAACCAATCTGCATCAGCTTTTTCCACTTTGCATTAGAGGTGCAAAGAAAGTCAATATTTAAAAGCTAAATATCACTACAGGCTTCATATCTTTTTGTAACCACTTAACCACACAGGTAATGATCCATAAGAAAAAAATCTCTCATGATGTTTACCACTTCAGCTGGGTACAATTAAGTTACATAAGTTAATGAGTTTTGTTAGTGACTGAGACTACAAAAATAATTCCTTTTTTCTTTTGTTTTCTTGAGCAAGGACTCTGATTCCTTCCCTACCCCTCTCCTCATTTGATGGGTCTTTGTACAACCACTGCCCTGAAAATGTCAGCTTTGATTTAAAAGGAATACAGATGTTAAGTCTCCTTTCCTCAATGGAAGTATAGATAGATATTTTTTATCCCTTTGGAATCAAGGTACAGACCTCTGTTCCCTTCTAGTGATGCTTTGTGATGTTAGTAATTCCTCCCTGAGATTCTCCAGAATGGCTAGATGACGTCCAGCCCACCTTAGAGGGGAAAAAAATATGGCATGTTTACTTAAAATAGATTAAACTATTTTCAATTCAGTATATTTCTCATAATTTGAGAGCAATAGAGAGGCATTAAGGAGCTGGGAGCTAGTAGAGATCAGCTGAGAGTTTTAAATAAGCCCTGGTCCTTTACTGTCTTCTGGTGTAAACTAGTCCCTTTTCTTCCTCCCTCTCTGCCTGCCCCAAGCCCTTCCCTTTGCCCTCACAGAGCTTCCCTATAAGAAAGATTGTCTGAGCCCACGCTCCATGGCTTGGTCTGCCTGCCTACTTTACAAATCTAGACACATGCTATCCTTTATAAAACAGAGTCATGCTGCAGACAGACAATTGCCTTTTTTTTCATGATGGTGAAATATGGACAAAGGGCTGATGCTTAATAATAAAGATATATGGTATATGAAAATAGTATCCCAGCTTTGATATCTTTGAATCAAAATCTTCCTCAAACTGAAAGAAAATCAGGATCCTGGTACTCAATAGCTGTTTAGTTAAATGAACAAACCCGAGGAGCTGGTAGGGGATAAAAAGTCCCAGGGAGCTTGGAGGGATGGGGGGGAAGTCTTTAGTAAAATCTCATCAATCTACTGTTACCTTTGTTATCACACAGAGATGAAACACTTCTGTTTTGTAAGAACTTTGCTGTGCTGGTTGTATGGGGCATCATCAAACTGCAGGAAATCAGGGTCTGGGCTTTGTATCTTTAATTGTCAGATCCTGAGTTCTGTCTATGTGCTCCCTCTCTCTCCCCTTTTAGGAAATGTGGAAGATGGGCCCCAATGACATGCAGTATATTTTGTAAATATGTACTGAGAGAGTTGCTGTTTCTCTGTATACGATTTTTGTGTCTATGTGTAATTATGGAAATTCAAAAGCCTTCTGGGCAGAACCTCCAAAGTGGGGGGTGGGGTTAATTACTTTTTTACCCAGTGACCCCCTTCTGACAAAGTGATATGGATGAGACCAGAACACCATAAAACCTTAAAGGACAAAGGACACTATATATCAGTGCATTTTCTCAGAAAACAGCAGTAATGCATCTGGACTGTATTATATTCTATCAAGTTTTTCAACTACATTTAAA
Source organism: Morus bassanus (assembly GCA_031468815.1). Classification (NCBI taxonomy): domain Eukaryota; kingdom Metazoa; phylum Chordata; class Aves; order Suliformes; family Sulidae; genus Morus; species Morus bassanus. The sequence goes on from CM062568.1 coordinate 112,891,410, forward strand.
TGACAACTGAAAAAAGACAAGCATACTGTGCCTTGAAAATATATTCAGGAGAAGGCAACCTGAAGTGCCTGGAGACTGGCATATGTCAAACTGTGACTATGCCCTGAACAGGTCTTAAACAGTTGGTTTTCCCATAACTTTTCTCTCACGGGACTTTTGTTGTGTTAAAAGCTTCTTGAGGAGAATGCACATGAAAAATGTGTCTTGTTAATAGAAATGTTTTGGTAAAATACTGTAAATTATTAGCTTCAGATTTGTTGTTGGAGATTATCAAGCAGTCTATAGAGGTTAATCCTGGATTCATTGTAAAGAAAAGAAGGAAGTAATAACAATGCTGTGGTATTAATGGTTAGCTTTCAAAACTGGAAGGCAGTGAGATCTGAGGCTTTCAACTTGGCTCCGCAATTGACATAGCAAACTAAGTCCATCTATCTTACAGTTTCAGATGTTAAAGCACGGATAAAATACTTTCTGTGGAAATCCACAGATTACAGACTCATAGCAGAGATAATGGGGTGTGTTTATAAGTTTGTAGAGGCATTTGGCTTTCCTATTCCAGTGGCCTTCCAGCATGAAAACATGTTGCAACGCTCACTCAGGGATTTTGTTTAGCTTCAGTATTAGTTTCAAGTATCAGCTGAATTTTGCCTTTTGACTTTGTTTGAGGCCAATTTTTTTACCTGGTTTATTTAATTCACTTATTTCTTCCCCGGGTTCCTCACCATTACTTTTTCTTCCTCTCACCATGGACCTTCTCCAAAACTTATTAAAATCAATGGATTTTTTTTTTTTTAATGCCTGCTATCAAAAGAATTTATTTTAAAGAGAACTGAAAAAAGTATAAATCTGTCACAACATTACATCAGGTTTACATATTTATGAAGGGACAGTAAACTTATTATGCATGATAGCTTGTATTCAGTGGAGATCTGTATTATAAATGAGTTCAACTACAGTTTATTAGCACTGAACAGTTACTTCTGGTTTTACTCTGTCTTTGGAGATTACAAACCCTGCTCAGTATTATTATTCTTGCTCTCCAGCTTGAGTTCTTTGCATGTAGTATTACCAGTTCTGGAATTATTTAATCAGATTTTATATGATTGTGAAGCTTAAGTAGTATTGCAGAGGTCAAACAAAACTAGAACTTAGATTTCAGGACAGTAACAGTTGTGTGATATCTGTTTTAACCTGGTGGGTTTTTTTATTAATGAAATCTTTCTGGGCAGAACATACTACATTTTGTAATCTTTAAAACTTTACACTTTAAAATGCACAACAAATTTCACAACAATAGGTAATAGAAACATATATAATAATAACAGTGTGAAATGTTAAGCCTATTCTGGAAACTAAACACTATGAATCTAATAAATGCAATTTATATTTGTCCATGTGTACAAAGGTACGTTTTCCAGTTTGTACAGGGTGGGAGCAGATTGGTAGGTGTTCAGCAGGAGCTAGGGAAACTCTCCTGGGCATTCAGTGTCATCTCTGGGGGGAACCAAAGAGCTTCTGCTTCGGCCTCCCTCTCTGTGCTTCTCCACCAAATCTTTCACATCTGTAAACCATCTTATTCAAATTACACCAGCATCCAAAATATTGCACTTGACCCTGTTTGACTTGACCTGAAGTCAAGTGGGGTTACATATCTGTGGTTTTGCCTAGCACGGGTTCATGCTAATTCTTTGAGTACTTTAGGAACAAGCACATTTGTAACACCTAAATTTCACCTGGAGACTTGAGTCAACTGTACACATTGAGTTGAGAACCTTCCTCTGAGCTGGAGCCATTTCTGCAGCTCAGAACCTCTCAGCAAACACTTGTTCTAAACTGAGAGTAGGCTCCCTTTGTTGATGGGTCTTCTCAGCAAGGACTGTTGGTTAGGCTCTATTTGAAGTTGAAATATCCTGAGTTTGGCATGGATTTTAGTTTTAATGTGACTATTTATGTACATCTATTCATTTTTCTATGCCCAGACTGACTAACTACAGCACAAGATTTCAAGATAATTTAAGTAACAAAACATCAGTGTTACTTCTTACTTCAAGACAGCTTTGTGCTGAAAATTTTCAGATTTCATAACAATTGGACAGGAGCAACAAGAGAAACAGAAGATTTTTTTTCCCCATTTCTAATCTTCCACCCTATTAATACAATGATTATATAATTAATTTTGCTAGGGAATAGTTACATTTGTGTCCAAAAAAAATCCCCATAATATGATGTGGTCCTAGACTTATTGCCATGTAGTAAATTTACATTTATGTGTTAAAAATCCCATAATTTAATCTTTTCGTAATTATGGCCACAGATGTATCTTTGCTAATCTGTATTTAAATGCTTTGCCTAGATACAGGTGGATGCATATATCATTCTTCCCTAGTTGTTTAAGACCTTATTAGTTTTAAAGTAATCTTAAATATGGCCGCCTGCAATTATTTTTATAATTCACTTTTACAGTTAATACAGAGTCCCTGAAGTATGTATTTTGCTGGTCCATATATTTAATTGTTTGGCAGTGGTAATTAATCACTTCACAACAAGATTTGCCTGCATATTTAGAATTTACATCAGTTAAAAATCTTTTGAGGGATTTAAATAATTGTTCAGGAGTTTACTAACCTCGGCCTAAGGTCAACAGGAAAATGCAATTATATTCTTCCACACATGGTGCTGTTCACTGTGAGACTTGCAAAGATCTGGTCCTGGCTGACACCATCTCACTGCATCTAAAATTAATTCAAACTCAATCAATCCTCTAGTTCAGAATACTTGTCTATATCTTATGAATTCTCTTCTTTTCATGCATGCACATGCATGTACAGTCTCTGTGAGCATGAGGGAGTGAAACAGATGGCTTTAACAGCAAGATTTTCCACTGATTTCTACTTAATATAATATTTTCACAGGAAAATAATCCCTCACATGATTTATTAGGTATTTCTTGAGCAGGAAAACTAGTTAAGTATCCAAGTCATCTTCATTTCTTTCCCAGATATGTATTATCTCATCCAAATACAACACAGTAATTTTCTGAGGAAATAACCTTTTTTGTAGTTGTCGCCTTAATAAACATATTACTTTTACTTTTTAACAACTTCATTGGGAGTTTACCATAGGCATGTAAAACAGAAATCAGTTTGTATATTGTCATCTAAGTTGTGCAGGACAGTGATTTAGTCTAACCGGAAAGAGTTTGCATACAGCAGGCAATTTCAAAGGGGCAGTGATCATTGAGGATGAACCCACTCTAATGCCAGTTTTAATTCTTCCATATATAGTTGTGCGGAAGTGAAGGAATGACTGAGCACGCATGATTTATAATACTGGTTATATTAAGAAGCACAGAGTATGCACTGCTAAATCCTGCTAATGGCTTTATAAAGCTGCAATTCTGGTATGTGCTTTCATTGATTTAAGGCAAACCAATCCCAGTACTCTCATCTTTGCTTTTACGGGTGGTGGAAGAAGCCAATGCCATTAAGACCCAGTCTTACATGTTAAAAGAGAAGCATCAGCCCTGTGGAAACTCCTCTCCCAGAGGACTGAAGAGGCTTGGCACATGCAGTTGATGGAGGCGGGTCTAGAGATTAGCGCAAGTGTTACTCCGAAGAATCACTCTTTCTGGCATGTTTCCATAGTCTCCCAAAGGAAATGCAGTCAAATGTTTAACCAAAGTTAATCCCTTCCCCAATTACTGTTGGGCAGCTGAAGCTGTAGCAGGCAGCCAATAACAGCAGAGCAGTTCCCTTACTCCAGTCCATAGAGAAGGAAGCTTGACATACAGTACACAGAAACCTCAGCAGTTCTGAAACTTCTATTTACTTTCAAAGTGTTATTATCCATGATAAGAAAATGTCATTCTCCTTTCCTACAGCAGCAGAAAGAATCACAACTTACTTTGTGTGTGTGTGATAAAGCATTTTAATGGTAAAGGCTAATAGAAAACACTATTTAACAGACAAAGTTCTGCCAGGGTAACTCATTTGGAATAGTCCAAGTCATACTGGTAATATCACTGTTGAGGAAAAATATGCATATAAGAGTTGAACACCTAAGTTTTGAGCTGATTTTGTTAGACTGAAAGGGCATTGCTGTGGGAATTCTTGTAGGGACCTGTGATCTCTAGCATTTGTTTTGGTTTTTTTTTTTCTTATCTCATGTGAATTGAAATAAGAACCTAGAATAAGCACTGTTTAATTTTAATGACTTAGTTAAACAAATGCATTTTATCATTTCATCAGGCTTATGGATTTTTTTTTTCCTCTCTTATTGAGCTGTACAATACAAATATTGGTTTTTGCAGATACGGAATTCAATTAGCATTTCAGAGGGGTCAAATTTACTCCCTCTCATAGCAGTTCTTATTAGCTTATTTGGGATGATTGGGAGCCTTGATGAAATTAGGTAGCTTAACAAAATTAGGGATATACATAAGGAAAAAGAGGATAATGTTTTATTTTGATATAATACAAAAAGCCTTCCTAAAAATCATTCCAGAAGCTTTTGAAAATTTGGGGAACAGAGTAGTCATAAATATCAGCCATAGTACCTTACCTAATGAAGGTAAGTGAATGCATTGACATCTAGAATTTTCAGGTTTTAGGACAACTTTTAAACCTGGAAAAGTATCTGTATATGCTCTAACTTTTGTGCTTCTAATTAAAAGTAGAATTTCAGTTGCAGTGCATTTATTTCTTACAGGAGAGTTAAGTCTGCAAAAATGGAGCTTTTTCTGTTTCAAATATGGCATGTTTAGAGATGTCTGGGAGACAATCTTCTGAGTCTTGTTTAACTGTGATTATTCCTGACCGTATTTTTAAAGTAATAAAAAACATGTGTAGGAAATGGCATTACAAGAGTTTACCTGAAGAACTGCCATGCTTTCCAGAGGCTTGGCATGCCCTGCACAAAGGAGCGGTACGGTTCTGCTGTATAGTCCAGCCCAAAGACCCTGCCAATGTGGGAGCATCGAGAGTGTAGGCTCGTCTAAAGGCCAGTAAAACAGGATGCTGCTGTAGTGATCTATCCTGGGAGAGAGATGCAGTTGAATCTTACCTAACAAATGCTGACAGGCACTGCACAACTTCCACTGCATTCATCTGCCCTCTAACTCCCAGCTGGGAATACAAGTAGCCCCAGAGCTCAGAGAGGTTGGCCTTACTCCTTCTGTAACAAAACATAGGCTTGAAACTGCCAGTATTGGGACTTCTACATGGTGCAGTAGAACAAGTTTCCAGTTTTACCTACTCTGTCAGAAAGATAAAGGGGATCCAAAATTGCCATCTTAAAGTGGGCTAAGCTGCATTCTAAAGAGTGAATCCATTCAAGCAGAAAAGGCAAATTCAGCTTTTTTTGATTAAGATGTTCTGTTTGTTTGTTTTAAAGCTGCTTTATATAACAAGAAGGATAAGTAGGGAGGAGAGGGGTACTGTTCCTGCAGAAGCTTCTGAAAAGCTGAATATAAATAAAAACAAGCGATAGCACTACTCAGAGTAGCACACAGTAATACAGGAGACAGTAGATGCAGTAGCCAAACAGCAATCTCAAGCACTTGTGAGAATTTATGTCTGTCCAGGTAGAGATTAGAAACCATGGCAGCACAGGCAATTCTCCCAATGCTCTATTCCAGTTTGTCTTCTCATTTTCAAATGTGTATTTTGCATGCAAACAACTTCAGTAGTTAGTAGATGTCTGACTTCCTCCCTGCCCTTGGTAATATAAAACAATATTTTGTGAAACATCACTCACAGTTCTGATGTCTGTGTCTAAGACACTTTTCAATCACCTCTCAGTATTATCTGCTAAATGAGAACCTTCTCTTAAGGAAAAAAAAATAATGTATAATGTGAATCTTTGCAATTTTTACTGATTTTCAGGGATTGTGACTTTACTGAAAATCAGTGCAAATTAGTGCAAAATATGCAGAACTGCTAGCTGGCACAAAGATTTATGTAACCACTACTTACCTTAGCACATGTAAGCTTTGGCTTTGCTTGGCTTTTGTCTTAGTGGTGACCTGCCTTCCTAGCCTTGCATTTAGTTAGTAACAGCATAATAACCCTGTTAAAACGCAAAATATTGCAGCCTGTCTTTGATGCTGACTGCAGATTAAATTCAGCTTCTGTGTAGGAAGATACAACTCTTACAGACTACAAAGCAAATGTAGTCCTACTGGTTCTTGACTGCTCTATAATAGGAGTTAATGTCCCAAGTTTGCTTCAGAAGTTCTGCCTTGAAGACAGCAGATGTGTTGCTAAAGCCATCTGGCCCTTTTTTGAATATAATTTGTATGCCTATAAATAATCACCATGCATATGGGCTGCATTTCAACCGTGTGTTCCTCAAACTATGTAAGTTAAGATAATTTATTTCTTCTCATCTTACAAAGAGCTTCTGCCATACATTTCTGTCCTCTTGTTAATATTCTTGCAAACTATCAGAGTAAAAAAAACAACTTACGTGTACTAAGAAGCCAGAAAAGTTGATTAGACAAGGAAAACTAAAATACCCCTTTATGCTTAAGCAACCATTGACTTTTTTCAGTATTTTCCAGCATTTGGGGTAGCAATTTAGAGTCCCAGTGCTGATTCCAATCTCAAGTCTGCACATGTGTGGCATTAAGAAGAAAAGTGTTAGGGAAGGGATGCAAACAACCTCAGTCCAAGATATTATTCTTCTGAAATTATTTCTGCATAGTGTGCAAAAACCTGATGTGTGAACTCTTGCTCACCTTTCCATTTGGGTTTCTCTTACTGATCAGTTGCATAGTTATCACTCATATGCATAGATGTTTTCCTAAGCCAGCACTAAATTTGGCTTTGCTCTAAACTGAAAAAATCTCAAAAACTTATAAAATAAATATTTAAATCAATTCCCATTACTTGTGCTCTCCTTTATGAGCTAAGTGTAATTTTGCTGTAGAACTTTCCAGTCTATATTCTTCAGCAAAAAAAGTCATATGAATATCATTTTTTCATATATAGGATTGCCTTTCCAAGTATGACAAATAAGGAAATAAAAATGAATGTCATTGCATCTCAAGTGAAAGGAAACAGTTTTTGCACTTGATAGCATCAGCAGAATAAAGAATTCACACAACCTTTTTAGGAGACAGTTTGAAAATGCCTGTTATTTATTGGAAAATGGCAAAAGGCATTTTTGCATGACTACTTTTGAATGCACAAATGATTTATATACTACTTAGCCCCCTGTAATCAACAACTAATTGTGTTAACAAAATGAATATTTTTTTTCCACTTTCAGGGTGGTGAAAGATACATCTGGCATTGCAAACCTGCTTAGGATCTCTGCGAGGAAGGGACAGGAGATTTTTGTTATTGTACAGTGCAAGTGTCTTCAATTCTATTGTGGGGCTCCAACTCAGCATCAATTTATGTGCATTCTTAGATGAAGTATATGAGCAGCCTTTTGATTTAAAAAAAATGCATTGACAAACTCAAGGCATTACTTATCTAAGAACTTTGTGGAAATGAAAGTGCGATACTCGGTGTTTTAATGATGGTTTAGATGTTTAGCTCAAGAACTTCAACTACATTGTTATTTCAGTTTGCTTTGATATGGGAACCAAGAATGTCTTTAAGTCAACTCATATTTAGAAAGTCAAATGAAAACTATTTTTTTTAACAGGAGTGCTCTGTAAATATACACTTAAAGCTCATACATGTAATGCAAAATAATGTAATATTCCACTTACTGTTTCACTTTCCTTATAACATACTGGTTTTTCCTTATAACATACTGGTTTTGATCAATTAAGGCTGGTTAGCAGTCTTCTGAACAAATACTTATAAACTGACAAATGTTGATTGGATGGAAGTGAAACACTTATGTGTATGTGTGTGTGTGTGTGTCTGTATAAATTTGTTTCTCTGTGTAAGGTTTTTGAGAGGAAAAAATTCTGAAATGTATGATGGCACTCCTCTTGGTAATGTTTTAAAGACTGTTCTGGTCATGAGCTTTGGTTTCCTACAGTGGTGCTGGGACTGTTGGAGTTTGGTCACCCTAGGGTGCTTCTGATGGCAAAGGAACACTTTGTTTAATGTCTTTACCTATGGTACGTTGACATCACCTAAGGATTCACACACACTGCTTTTTTTTTAGGCCTCCAGTCTTGCAAATAATTGGGCAGGATAATAGTCCTACTGACATGGCATTATGCCATGAGACAGTCTTACACCTTCTCAAGCTTGCATGTCATCTTATTCCCTGTAGACTGAAAATTAGGAAATGCTAAATAAGTTTTTCATCCCTTTTGAATGGTGAATTGTATTTCATAATTCTTGTCAGTAACTGGCATGAATATGCATCAATTGCCATGGAAGATATTTAAAAGGAGGCCGTGTGGATTCGAGATGGTGGGAATAAGCCAAAACCTCCAGAATTTTATGAGCAAATATTAGTTTTACTGTATTAGAAAAATATTATTATTTGGAGATTTACTTAGTCTCAAAGGTCTGATATGCAGTATGTTTTTAGCTTTGATCCAAAACAATGTGTTTTCTACAGCCATGTTGTCTTTAGAGCATTAGATTCAGAAGCCACTCTGAAAAATCAAGTGTGATATCAGTTGTAAATCTGGAATTCTATCATTACCTTTAACTTATGCTCAAGAGACATTTTAAATACTTTTTTTAAAATTTCTGAAATTCTGCTTGTGCAGAAAATAATTCTGATAAATGATGGAGGTTGTCATTTACAAGCTTGCTGTATTACCACTTTTGCCAATTTCCCATGATATATAGGTGGATGGGGAGCCATGGAAAACTGTCCTAACATCCTCAGCAGTTTGAACGTGGCTCTCCGGTTGTTTTGGGAGGTTGATCTGCTGCTCTGCAGAGAGAGCGACCACTCAAAGAGCAGAGACAGAGATCAGTCTGCTGAGACAGTGCATGACAGAAGTGCAAATTACTGCTGCAGCCAAGGCTTGGAGTATCTCAGTAAAGGGGTCTTTCCTTTTAGCCTCTGTGAAGCTTTCCTCAGCCTACCTTATGTACTGATACCATAAAGAGGCAGGTCTGGGGCAATGTGTATACAAGTGTAGAGAGATTTTTTAAAATAATACAATCTTCAAGAATTTTTAGCTGTGATGAAATACCAGAAAGAATTGTGCTGTGCTATGTGATAAAGTTAAAGGTCTGAAAGTGTTCTGGAGTTGCTTGTTTAAGGTTTTCACCTCTAGCTTGGATGTTGAATCCTGACAGAGAGACAGAATTCAAGTGTCAGGTATTCACTCACAATATCTATCTGGTTTCCTCCATGGCTTGTTTTCTGTCTGTCTTATAAATATGATGCCTGCATCCTAGGAGCCATATGAAGGATGGGGCCTCCAATTAAACTGGAATGGCTAGGCTGCTCAAAAAGTTAAAAGTAGAAGACAGATAAGGTGTGAATCTGCCCGTCCACTGACCTGTAGCACATGTTGATCAGTAAGTAAAAAAAAAAAAAAGAAAAGGACATAAATGCATGGTAGAACCTGGTGCTAATACCTTCATCTTTAACATGAAATACATGTGAACAAATATTGACAGAAGCAGAATCCTTCTGATTAAAGTTATATACAGCTTTTCAAAAATTTTCCTGCAATCTTTGTCACTTATTTCCAATAAAAATTCTGGGTTTTCAGGAAAAAGAAAATCAGACACAAGTGATGAAAATTGTATGAAGAAATTAAGCATAAATACTCTGTGATGCTAAAAGCGAAATTTTTAAAGAGGAGTGACTGAATGATGCTGTCAGTGCTGCAGTTGATCATTTTGTGTATACATTTTAACTAAGGTGAAAGAGGATAAAGTGAAACAGGGTGGGGTGGAGTTTTTTTCCTGTTTGAATATTTTGGGTTTTTGTGAGGTGATGGGGGCAGGGAGAGTTGGTATGATATCCTGTATGTTTTTTGGAAGGTTTTTCATACCTTCAGACCTACTTTTAGGATACTCTTTAAACAAAAGTCAGCTAAGCACTTAATCCTGAGACCCAAAGTCTTGTGAAGCCTGATCTTCTCTGAGTGCACTGCAGCCTGCCTTTGCATGAAGGGTGGAGGCAGTGAAGGGTGGTGGTACATCTATCAAACAGCACTTTCCAAATATCCAGTGAAATTGAAAATAGCTGTGTCCTTGATACTAGCTGCATGATCAAAGCTAGAATCCCCATCTCCTTCCACTTTCTTCCCATGACTATAAATTGCTTGAAAATGTTTGTTTGATTAGACTTTGTGGTTTCATTTACTAAACATCTGTACAACACTTGTGTCTAAAATCCTTTGAAACCTTCTCTCCTCCCTCCCAAATTCTTTCTGTCTTACTTGCATTGCTTTGATTTTGCTGTGTTGTTGATTTGTTTGGAGCAAATAGAAATAAGGGTTTTGAAAACCATAAAATGGTGGATAGGAGTGTGACCATATTTTTAACTGCATCTCTCCTCCACCTCCATCACTTGGGATATAAGCAAGCTGTACTGTAAAACATCACTAAGACAATAGCTATTGATGTTAATGGGGAGAATGAACACATATCCTAGAAAACAAGGAATGGCTCTAATGAAAGCATATGTCATGTAGTTGCAGTATTACATTCCTTTAGCTAGGAGTGCTTTCTCCTAGTTTTCTTAGGCCCATTGTGGATTGTGGCCACTGACCTATGGCACTAGTGAAAAGACAAAGCTGGCTGGGTGGATGATGGAAACATTCTTCAGGATGCTTAGGTCTGTTGTTGATACTGTTTTGTTGCCTCTTCCTTCCACTTCTGTCCTCCCTATTGCTGCCCATTTTCACACATCCTCTTAGGAGACTGAATTCCATTGTGTGGACCTGTGCTTGTTTTGGTTTTCTCAAATTGGTTGACATCATAATTGTGCGGATCCATTGTATAGTACAAAAAAATTATTTTACAGAACATACAGAATACTTGCATCCTATATTAATTAGTTTATATTAGGCATGGTTCAAGAAGCTGGAGCTTAAGACAGTCCCAAGTTGGAGAAATCCAGAGTGTATGAATGAACGGCCCTTTTACTGTGATGTCTGGCAGTTTGACCATCTGAATCTTGCTTTGGAGTAAGTTATCAGTAAATGTCCTTAAAGAACTCAAAATCTTATTCCATATAAAAGCAGCATTTCTAAGTTCCATTCAGCAGTAACATAACTTAAGCTATGTCCTTCTTCTGGTTTTCTCTGCTCTGTTACCATCTAAAATATCTCAGTGCACTAATTAGCTAGGAATTATGCAGCAAATTTAATAGAACCTTGTGATCCTTGTAAGGACTTAACAACAGAGAAAGTCTATATACTGGTGTTTGTTGCAACTTGCAGCAGTTACTGCAAGGTAAGTGGTAGAGACATATCACATCTCCTTGAACCTTGCAGATTGCTGCATTAATCCCTAGGGCTGTGCTTCTGCACACACTTCACCTCTCATCTATGAGATAGGGCTCCTGTGATGGGAGGAGTGGAGCTGTTGTTTCAGAGAGTATAAATTCACAGACCCCATTAGGACTGTGTCCAGTTTGTAGTTTACCTCCTGATGTTTTCAATCACTGGAATGGCCATGCCATAACCTCCATTTCATTCCCTAGTTGAAACTGCTCTGTTACTTTCCCATTTTTAACACTTTCTCTGTTGGTTTTGATTCAGCCCCTCTTACTCCTGTCACTTCTCAGTTCAGTGAACACTGAAAAGGCTGTTTTCCTTATTGAAGGAGACCACACAAAGCTCTTCCCATGTGGTACAAGCTCATTTTTTCAAACTGTAAGGTAACATCTTTTGCTTGCTTAAGTTACATGACAAAGTCGAAAATCAAAAAGTTAGGGTAAAGGAATTAAAATGATGTGCCTTCATAGTGCACCAAGTTCAGTAACTGATCTTTTTGTCTTCACAATTTCAGGAGCTTAGTAACACATTTTAATAATCATAAGAGATCTATAAGCCAGCTTGTGAAGTGACATTAGCACAAAGACCATATGGATGATTGTGAAATATCTTGTTGAATTTTTAGGAGTGTGAATTTGTCTAGAGTCATGTCTCCCTGAATACAAAAATAATTCCTCTTCTGTTCACAGTCAAGTCTTAGTTTCTAACAACAGAAAGCTTTGCAAACTTTGTTTTGTAGATTTTTAATTCTCTCAAGATCAACCTTAATTATCACATATAGATCTTTCTGTAAAAGGACCTGAATATCCATAGTAATCTACATGCTGAATGTTTTATTAGTGGGTGGAAAAAGGTAATAAATTAATCAGAATATAAGGTCTTTGCAACAGAGCAGATATCAAAGAGTGACTGTTTCAGTTGCTGTTTCTAAAGTAATTTTATCTGCAGTCCAACCATCTACCTTTCAGACTACCTTTACAAGCACACAAATTTCCACTTTTATGTACACATGCCCTTTTCACTATGTGCCACTTTTAGCTGTTGATGAATTATTGATTTCTCCTGTCACAATTCTCTTGAGTTACAGTACTCATGATGCTGAAAAAGGAACAAGATTCATTGTTTTATTTTTTTTTTAAATGTGTTCCCCTGTCTTTAGGTTTTCTTATTTTCCTGTAAGGCTCTATGAAAGGGGTGTTGAAATGGCCACAAGGATAGGACATCAGCCTGCACCTAAATGGGGTGGTTCTTTGGAAATACCAAATAAATTGATGAAGGCAGCAACAGAGTTCAGGAGTAAATGTTTCTGTCAGAAGTCAGTTCTTCTTGTTACTGGGGGAGGAATAAGAAACTAAATATTTACTAAGATGATGATATTCCTGGTTTTACTACAGGGTTTCAGTCAACCTTCCGAAGCATAATCATGTTTCATAAGCCTGCTGTGAGCTAATTGGGTGTGTTTACCTTTCTTTTACAGATAGCATCTCTTTAATTGAAGCAGAGAGAGGTTAAGAAAACAAATCAAAAATTAAAAAAAAAAAAATAAATAAACAGGCTAGTGGTTTAAACTTGCATTATTAAATATTGGTGATTTGACTTAGACTTCCAAGACCAAGGATTTTGGCTTAAGTAACTTTCTTTTTGCTAGTGTGGGTTTATTCACCATATGCTGTCATTGCCTGCTCTTGGACCGGTGTTTCTGCTCAGGAACTGCAGCCAAGGGCAGAGCCAGTGGTGGCTGCATCGCTGCCAGCTGCATGCCAGTACTTGAGGCACTGCTTTAGGCCACCTCTGCCACCTGCTCCCTCTAGCATCCTGGGCTTAACAGAGAGTTCAGAGAAATATGTGAGATCTTCCCAGCATGCAGGTGTGAGAGGTGTTTGGTCTTTTTCTGTATCTGTTAGAAGATGGTGTAAGACCTAGAGCATGTAATTTAATTTAAACTCTGCATTTGTACTATCAGTACTATAGATTGGACACTTGGTATACAAGCACCAAGTTTTTTAAATGTTTACATCTTGCCTCAAATATTCTGCATCATGGAGTTCCATGGTCTATTTGCAGGCTGGGGAGAAACACAAAAATTTTTATCAGTTTTGTCATGTTAAATGGAGTTGAATGTTCACTAGTTCCTCTGCCTGTGAAGTTTTGCTGAAAGGGATTTTTTTTTTTTTTTTAAAGAATTCCATGAATTGCTTTAAGTCTATGTTGATTCATATCAATACTAAACAAAGTAAATACACATTTCCTAAAAGGGGTAATATAATGCAAATGACTGTAATGTGTGCTGATAAGTGGGTTAAATGACAGATACGTTAGAAAACAAAGGAATACATTGATTATTATAGGTGGATCAAATAGTGAACTTTCAGCCCAGAAAACCTTTTTTGACAAAATTTTAAAGATCTTGTTTCCAGGTAATAGTAGATGCCATGTGATATCTGCAAGTAGAATATAATTCCTCTTTACACTGAAGTCCATAAACATCTTGTCAGAGGAGTAAATTGTTTGACAATCAAATGCAGGATGTGCAGGAGACTTTAGTGGAAGTTTATTGTTGTTCATGCAATCTGCAAATCAAATGATTCTTGGCATAATAGGGGAAGAATCTTCAGTAAAATCACTATTATGAGCAGATGACATATGTTTATGTTAGTAACCATATAGCCTTGCAGATTATCTTCAAAAGGATTTGGTTTTCTGATCAGAAACAATGGAATAAAAGATAGTGGCATACTTCTTTCCCTCTTATCTGAATCAAACTCAAATTTATCATGATATAGGAAGCTGTTCTTAGGCCATTTCTATCACTATAATGCAAAGGCTCTTTTGAAATAGTATTTAGCTTTTTATATTTTAGGAAACATAGAAAATAGGACCTTAAGAGAAAGGAGGTTGCTAGTCCTTCCCCTGTCCCAAAACAGTCATGACTGTTTATCAAATCCATTCTTAAAAACTTGTCTGGGAAATTTTATTCCCGTGCTTAACTATTCTTCCAACTAGAAAGATTTCCTACCTTAAACGTTTTTCCTACCTTAAATTCACCACATTTCAGTTTAACTCTATTGCTTCTTATATTGTCTGCTATAAATCTTAAAAGCAGCATAAACATCCTCTTGAATTTTAAGCCTGTTTTTCAGGGAGCTTTATTGTGCTTTATCCCCAGTCAGCAACTAAGCCCCACCCAGCCGCTCGCTCACTCCCCCCACCCAAGTGGGAAGGGGGAGAATCAGAAGAGCAAAAGCAAGAAAACTCGTGGGTTGAGATAAGAACAGTTTAATAATCAAAATAAAATAGTAATGGTAGTAATGGTAATGATAACAATAATGGTTATGATAATAATAATAATAATGATAGTGATAATATAATAAAAAAGAAAATAATGAGAGAGAGGAATGAAACCTGGGGGAAAAAAAGGAAAAGGAAAAAAAACACAAGTGCTGCAACCACTCACCACCCGCTGACCGACACCGCCAGTCCCTGAGCCATGATCACTGCCTCCCCCAGCCAACTGCCCCCAGTTAATATACTGGGCATGACATCACATGGTATGGAATATCCCTTTAGACAATTTGGATCAGCTCTCCTGGATGTGCCCCCTCCCCTCCCAGCTTCTTGTGCACCTTGCAGAGCATGGGAAGCTGGAAAAGTCCTTGACTAGTGTAAGCACTACCTAGCAACAACTAAAACATTAGTGTGTCATTAACATTATTTTCATACTAAGTCCAAAACACAGCACTATACCAGCTACAGTGAAGAAAATTAACTCTATCCCAGCTAAAATCATTACAAGCTTATTAACCCTTTGCAGCCTGATGCAAATCTAAAGCCAGTTTTCCCTTCTATCATTCTGGTCTTCTATGAAATATTACAGTGTGAGATTGGGGTGGACTCCGATGAAGCCCAGCTTGATACTGTCTTTTTCTAATCTAAAATGAAATCTTGAGAATTACTCAGTTGAGTAGATCTTTACCAGAAAGCTAGTCTAGTTCCCATTTTCTGTAGATTTGTTATGTTGTGCAACTATTTCATAGTGATTTCATCTAGACCAAGTTCTGTAGCTTGTTTATGAGATGAGCATGTATGATACTGCTTTACTAAACTCAAGGCATATGGCATTTACTGCTTCTTCCCCAAGGAAATCTTATTGTTGTGTCGTAAAAGGAGAAGGGATTGTCTTTGACGAAACTTATTCTTGAAAAATACCTTTTGGCTGTTGCTTACTTAATTTCTTTTCTTAATTTGCAGATCATCTTTTGTGCCGGCAATTTCTTTCTCAAGTTGTGTGAATAGATATAAATAATATTTTATGTTATTGTTTCAAAGATGATTTCACATCCAGCCACAGGAATGACTTATACAAAATAATCACATTCCCAGAGTTTTAGGCAAACTGAGTATGCGGTTTGAAAAGGATAGTTAACACTGAAGTTGAGCCCTTTTCACTCAATGAGCCAGATGTTGTGTGTTTGGACTTAGAAGTTCCATCCTAGGTATGTTGGGTTCAGGCAGGGAGTGTTTATATTGGCCGTCTCCTGGAATTGTTTTAAACATAGGCTTTGTTTAATTTAAGTCCACCAGGAATCTGTCTCTCTTTAGTTATTTATTTTCTCCTTTATGCAAGGCTTTCTAGAGTCCTTGATTCTGGGCTGAGTTGGGCAGATTCTCTGGCCTACTTTTCATAGCAGCTGATTCATTTTTCTTTGCTGGTCGTTTCCAGAAATATCACCTAAATTTGATAAGTTGCAGGCCATGAAAGGGAATGAATGAAAATCACAAACCCATGACTTCTGTGGGAGATAGTCTTCCTTTTTTGTGATTATTTTGGGGGATTTTTTTGGTACTTGAATAATTTTTAAATGAAAGGATATGGCCTATTTTGAGTAAGATCCTTTGATCCAAAGATCTTTTTGCTAAGAATGTAACTTATTTTCACAAATATTTCTTATCCAGTCCTAAATTGAAGGGCAGTGAGTGCCTCAGGCCTCCGTCTTTGCTTGGACAACAGCTCCTTTATCTCTTCTTCCTTCTCATAGATTTGAAAATTATTATGATACCAGCTAAGGGAATTGACAGCATCATACTGTAGAGGAGAAAAGTATTTTTTTTTTTAATCAGGAGTGTTTGGAATATTTTATTTGGATAGCGTGATTTATTGCAATAGCACCTTCTGTGACAACTTCTTTGTTAAGGTTTAGATAAAATTCATAAACAGGTAGGCCTCAGCCATAAGATGTGGATCCATATCTAAATCAGGAAACTGAGCAAAGACAACTGAGGTCTGAATCTATTCCTTTATTAATGCATTGGAGCAATAGTGGCCCAGTACACGTGGGAAATTGAGCATAAGCAATAGGAATGGTGCCCCAACTATTTCATTAATATGTGCAACTGTTGCAGTAATTTCATTCTTTCACTTGCCTCTGAGAGGTGATCCATCCTTCAGTGTTGCTCTACTGATATTGTATTTGATATGACACAAAAATACCTTTTCAGTTTCGAGTGACCGTTTTTGCTCTGGCCAAAGAAACAATTGATTTGTGTTATTTGCAAAACTGAGCAACAGGGAAATCCAACAGCAATCTTCTCTCTCTTACAAGCAAATGACATTACAGCTGTCTACCTATTCAATCTAGTATCACCAAACCTAAACTACTGCCTCCCCAACTTTGCCTGCAAATGTCAGTCATTCTGTCATATAAGGTCAAAATCTAGAATGCACAAAACAGCAGTCATAAGAGTCAACAAGGACTCAAGGCTTAGCAGAGCATGAAACTGGACATGAAAATGGTCTCGAACTTTTACTAGGTGCTAGTTACAGATGAGGAAAGTGATATTGCTGGAATCAAGTGGAGGGTCTTATGCATTAAAGCTGGAATTAAAGTTGTGTGTGAAACTGCATATTTTCAGACAAGATACAAACAAGCTCAAGAGTTTTATCACTGAACTGTGTAAACATATCTTAAGCCACTTGCACAAAGGAAGGAAAGAAAGCTGTTAGCACTGAGAAATGAACATTTTCCTTTTCATTCTTCCTACTTTTCTCTTACCATTCCCAATCCCAGCACCTTGAATGCGCTACAGTGGGAAACAGAGTGGGATATCCTCATGCAAAATCATCATAAATGTTGATTTGATTATTTTTTGTCAAATCAGAATAGCTTTTATGCCATTCATTTGCTGCTCTTTTTACTTGGACTCCTCTCTCACTACCACTCATCTATGAATAATAGATGTACATATAGTAATTTGAGGGGTATTTCTCAACTGAATTGTTCTAAGACAATGCCATCTTGTCTGAACTCACTCCCTAACCCCTCCAACTTCAACCCTAAGTAGTCATCCTTCATCTGATCTATTGTACCCCAAAATATCTGTCAAATCTGGACTTATGGTTTTGGGGAAACAGCTCCAAACCCAGCAGGAAGGACACAGCAGGCAGGCAGCCAGCACAAAGGAAACTACTGCAGCTCCTTTTCCTCTACATCCCATTTCTCAGAGCTTCTCTGCACATGTGCATCTGATATCCTTGCAGTCACAGCAAGTGCTAAGGGATGTGACACTCATGGGGGAGTTACAGTGACAATTTTGTAAATGTCATCGTAGCATGTGTTTTATTATAAATGGTGCTGTAGTCCATATTTGGTTTACTATATGGATATTTTACCTGAAACACACTGAATATAATCTAAAGCTGATATGATTGGGGTTTTTCTTTCACTCAATTTAGACTAAACTGCTAACACTGAGATGATTTTACTTATTATTCCTATCAAGAATTTTCTTACCACAAACTCAGCTGCAATTACTGACTAGATCATTTTTGGCCTTTCTTTAAAGGAAAAACTGCTGGGTACGGTATAAGAGTAGCTTTGATATGTATATCAAAAATATGTAAATTTTTGTTGTCGTTACAGGAGGAAAAAATACACAAAGATTCACATTCTCCCCTCATTTGTCCATGTAGTCATTTATGCTCAAGAATATATACAGAGACCAGCAGCAAGTCTTAAAATTAGGACTTTTCAAACTTTTTCAAGTTTTTATCAGTCTTCTGACATTTAAAAGATGTTTTTTAGTCCACTGTTTATGAAATAGCATTTTGTACTGGCATATAATATTGGCTTTTTATCACTATGTAAATTTCTTTGTAATCAAATAGGCCAAAAAGAGAGTCATTTTTTTCTTTTTTCTAAACAAATTTCTACCCAGAAGAATGTTAAGCATGCTGTTAAAAGTACAGCTTTTACTTATAGTTCAGTTTTTAGTTTTTCATGGCAAGAATTATTTATGGAAGTAACATGGGGGAAGTTTCTGTCCCTCCTTAGGTTACTTGCCACTCTGTGGTCATGTTCATTTGTCCCTTATGTCTCCACACCATTTTCTTTGCATTTATCTGATGTGTGTCATATAAATTTTACTTTGAAAACTAAAATGTTTTGTTATACAATAACTGAGTTTCTTTGTCTAAGAATGTCAGAGAGCCAGGTTTTCTGCTGCTAAACATTATCATAACATCAATCCCCTTCCTTCTCCTTTCTCAACTATACAACTTAAATTTTCAGGCTTTGTTCACTTAATCACAAGGGAACCTTTTTCTTCCCTTTCTCCCCTTATAATTATTATTTTTGTCTGTGTTCAGGTTCCAGTCTCATTGCAACTGCACGCAGGAGCGGTGGCAGCTGTGACAGGTGCCTCTTTGAAGCCTGGGAAGCAAACATACCTAATGAAAGGGCTTGGATAACCTCTCTAAAGGTGTTTGTGGATCAATTCTAACAATTTCATATCTTTTCCATCCTTGCGCTACCCAGTGTTTCTCTTAAGCTTAGTTTGACTTAGTTGCAGAACTTCCCTTCCTCAACAGATACCAGCTCATGCAGAGGTCAAAGGCATCCTTTATAAGAACGATGTTTCAGACCTACCATGCGTGTTGTTTCATTTTTTGACAGACTTCAGATGCAGCCTCTCTGGAACAACACGCACTTTCTGGCAAGTACCCTAACATCAGAGCTTTCCCAGATAATGGGAACAATAGAAATCGCAAGTTTGTTTGCCAAGCTAAATTACAATTGGTGATTTTTTTTTTCCTTCCACTGTGATTTATGGAATTTAAATTTATTTTAACAAGTGAGGTACCTATGTTAACAGTCTAGAAAAACAGTCAGAGGCTTGAATCAACCATTGGTGGTGACTTGTTTGCAAACAGGATTTCTTAGATAGTTCTATATAGTTCTTACCATTGCATAATCAAAGTTTGTCAAAGAGCACCTTGGCCCCACCACTGTCTTAGCCCGTTTCACTCTGTTCATTGCTTTCTGTTGCTGGTTCAGTCAGATGGCAGCTGAAGCTGCGAGAAGCCTTGGATCCACTTCCAGCCAGTTTTTGGTCCCTTCAAGGCCTTCATAGGTTCAATTATCTCCTCCCAGCTCACAGCGGCAGCTCAGCTCATAATTATTTATGCATCCCATCTCTTCCTGAGGGGTGCGAATTACTATCCCTATTTGGTAAATGGGAAATTGAGGCTTTATTAAGTGTTTTGTGTAAGGTAGCAAGGAAAATGGACAAGTCAAGAGAATAGCCAAAGAGAAAGTACTCTTCTGAAATTAGATTTTTTTATCTTGGACAGCATCCTGTCTGCCGTGCCTGAAGTGTGAACTTCACATATGTTGATGGGTTTCTTTTTTTTCTATTTGGATATTTGTGAGTGTAAGGAAAATAACACTTAAAATTGCATCTACTCTTCATTCTCTTGCTGTCTGCCTTGTATAATGAGGCATAAAAATCATCTATCATCTTTCCCTTTTAATAGTTAATTATCTTTATCATTACTCATTGCAAGTATGCTGTCTTTCCCCCTCTTGTCTCAGATTATTTATTTTGTGTGTGCTTTTGCATTCTAGAGATTTCTGAAATGTTTTCAACTCAGTAACCCTATTGCATCCCTGAGATTACTGCAATTATCCTCAAAATTACTGTGTAATGCATTTTCTTCATGTGTAGTGTGTGTATATGTTTGTGTGTATAAATATTAACTGAAAATATTTTCATGTTCACCTTTGGGGAATTAACCGTTACCCTGAAAAAGGGGTTATTTTAAGATGAGCACCTTTTGGCTTTCATTCCTGCTTTCCTAAAAAAATTAAAAAAAAAACCCAAAAACAAATATATATCCAGCTGTGATAGCTGTACTACTATATACTCTACAGCAGAGTCAATCATTTCCTAGCAGAGTCAAATAGGCACATGACCTGTGAACAAAAGAACATTTTTTTTTTCCCTGAGCTAGATTGCTTTGTTCAACAAGGTCTTATTCAAGCTGTAAAACCAGGTGAAAATGACTTCTGGTGAACTTGGCAAATTCTTTAATATTATGAGCATTGCTTCAGCCTTTTCAAGAACGCAGGAAAAAAATGTAACTCGTCAAATTTGATCTACCACTAAGGAACCCAAAACCATCAGTGCCCTGAGCCTCAAAAGCTAATGCAATCAGCAAAATAGTTTAGGATAGGGTTACTGTTCAATTAAAATACAATTAAAGCAAGCCCTTATTGATGTAGATGTAGAGTCTGAAGTAAAGCTGGCTTTAAGTATTTCACTTGATTTGTATCAAAACCTTTATATAGGCTTCAATGATTGAAACTGAATCTAGAAGTTCAGAAAAGGTTATAAATGTAATGAATCCTATTCATTCTAGTAGGTGAAGACTTTAATAAATATGTCTAATCAAAATTCATTTGTTTGCTGGAGCTAAGTGGAAACTGTAGGTAACAATTGGATTACTTCTGCATAAATTGGACAAAAACTTTGTTCTTCTTTTGAGATGGATTTATGTTTCATGCATAGGGATGTATGATGAGGAATCATGTTCCCCAGAATACACAAATCTTTTAAATATTCTTTCTGTGTTACTTGGCTTTAGCCTGGGAGGCCAGGCTACAGATGCTGTGGAGAAAATATGCTATTTTAAAAGCTTTAAAGACTTTTAAAAATCTATACATCAGGCCTTTAAAAATATTTTTAGGTTCTTTTACAGTTAGGTGCATGCTTGAAGCAATCAAAATACATCAGCATTAAAGTGTATGTCATGCAATAGTTGATATCACGGTAGTGATATGCAAAGTGCATATCATGATAGTGTAGCCTTGGATAATGCACATTGTAAAATATATACTGCAGTTTTACACAATTAAATTCTGAAAACACACAGAAAGGGATGTTCACATCTATCCCTTCTTTTCACAGACAATTGCAAATGATTATCTGTATCTCTATAAAATGGTTGTGAAATGGGGTTAATGTTAGTAGTAGAAAGTGAGTCCTATCACTGCAGAAATAGGGGTTCCTCATTGGTTATGCAATTGGTAATCTGATGTTCATTTAATCTGCCTTTTATAAATTTTCTCTTCCTGTACATTAAAGACTTTCTGCATTATAAGCCTTAGAAATTACCTTGCCTTTATTTTTAGAGAGATTATCATATACTTAGGTAGCTATTTTTCTTCTCTGACCCTCTAATATGAAATATACATACCTGGTAAAAAGAAGTATTTTAAAAGAGTTTTCACTCACAAAAAATGCTTCAAAAAAAAAAATTAACAAAAGATTTTTGATTGCTTCTTCATTGAAGGAAAATAGTACTTAAACCAGAAAAACAACTAAAGTATATGATTAACACCTGGCAACACCAGTCTGATCTCCTTTCTTCAGAAGGATTGCATTTAAAATAGTGTTGGCTGATTAAAGAAGTGTATAAAGCTACTAGTCATGCTCCAAAATACTGTCCATCAGGAACAAACCAGATAGTGTTATCAGAACAATCAATTCTATTTTGAGCCTAAAATACACTTTTCAGTTTCCTTTGTGATATACAAAATGTAAGTCATCTGGATTTCATCCTAGAGAGAAAAGTGGAAACACCATTTAAACTGCAATAATATGTTACTTTTTTTTTTTTTCATTGAATAATGTTAAGGGTCTTGTGCTTATACGCCATCAAACTTTGGCTGCTTAATAAGATATCATATTTCTCCTCTAGATTGAGAGGCTTTTTTCAAGACTACAAAGGAGAAAAAGGAAGTGGTGGATTATAATGATCAGACTGAAAATGCTAGCATAGTTTAAATGTAAGTGGTATCTTTCAAGTATGTAAGGTTATAAAGTCCCAAGGATGTTTCTTAAATTCTTATCTATTACTGCAAGTATTTCAGTGCTCAAAAATTCCCTCAGAAATCCATTTTTTTCCCCAACTTTTCCTCTGTCAGAATGTTTAACAGGTGCTTGGAAAGACTTTTGTCCAACAGCCAATAAGTGAATCTGCTTTAAGACAATTACACTTTTCCCATACACAGTACAGGCACCATGATTTGAGATGCTCTAATAGTGCTTTTTTTAATTTATAAAATTATTCTTATTTATTTTTGTGATTCTATTTTAGAATTTCTACCTTTCTTTGTTATAAGATTTAAAAGTACATATGAGAAGTATGTACCTTACCTATGTAGGACACATAACATTTGGTCTGTATTGTTCCTATTCAGAAAATCACATCTTGTCCTTTTTCCATGTAATCTGGATCTCCAGGATACCGTGCTGTGTTTAGATAGGATTTCATAGTAACTGTCACTAAATTCTTCAATCGGCTAATCAAATTGATTACTCACCTGAAATGAACATTACTGCATTTGAGAATGCGAGAGATGGTTCCCGTGTCCTAGCATAAAACTAGAAGCATAATACAAAAATGTAAATAAAAGTTTAAATTATTACTTGAAATTTCTATCCATGGCATAGAGGCAGAATTTATGCACATGGTAGCCTATTTATACATTTGAGGCACAACAAAATAAATTTGAGAAAGGATGAACGACTGCATTTTCTGTCTAAAATAGCAAATAACGATTTTGTTTCATCCACACTCAGACTTAACTTCCAGTGCCTAAGAGTACCTTTTCTGTTTCCAGGCAAAGCTTTTCCTTTTGTCCAAATGTTATCTATTTTTATAGTGCCTTGAGCTCAGAAAAAAATGTTGCCATTGTACCAACAGAAATAAAATTTTTAAACGTAAGTACTGAATAAGGTATGACTGACAAGTCTGTGCCCTGCATAGTTTTAAATTCAGTTCTTTCCCCCTTAAGAATGAGATCATACATGTTTGTTAAATGTTATTAGTAATATTTTTGTCTCCCCTGTTGAAAACCTATGTGAATTCAATGATAGCACCATACCATGAATTTTCACTGCATCTGACTCCTTGCCCATTAACATTAGTGTCACTATTGTGAAGCAACTCCAGTCATTGAAAGGCAAAATGTAATACTTAACGATTCTGATCATATGATGGTACACGAAAGTTGAGACAAAATTTTGAAGTGCTGCTAGGTGACATTTTCATTCAAAAATGCACACACTTAGAAACAGCAGATAACAATGAGTTGTAACAAATGTAAATTTCTAATAATCCCCTTTTTTGTACAAATTTAGTGCTTTTTACTGGGTGTGAAAAGGCTTTAACAATGTAACAGTACAAAATTTATATTCATATTCCAAGCTAATCAACATATTTGTTGTGCCTGTATCTTCTCACAAATAAAAAGGATGTTGGCAAGGCTGGTCATGGAGACATCACAGAGGAGGGGGGGAGGGGGAAAAAAAAAAAGAAAAAGAAAGATACTGAGCATTTTTGCCCCAGTGGTATCCTGCACAGCTCAAAGGTATACAACTCTAACATCTGATATAAAAGACTGAGTACAAGTAAGAAGATCAAAACAGGCACGACGTGAAAGTGCAGCCAAAGTGGGAGCAGCTAATTGCTGCGCATTCCCTACACATTGCAATTAGCTGCAGCAGCACTGTCAGCAGCAGTGGCTCTTCCCACCAGCCTCCAGCCTCATCTCACTTAGGTGATGAAACCCATCACACAACCAAGGTAGAGCTGGGGGGAGGAGGGCATGGGACAAGGCTCTCACAGGGAACTGTGGTTCTTAGGGGACTATTTGTGCTTCCTAAACAATTCTACTTTGTTATTTTGGCACATCCACAGTAGGGTGTAAATGCTAAATGCAAATCTGTGTCTACAGCTGCTGCTTTTGTTTTGCAAGCTTCAGAGTGGTATTTCCATATGATACTTGCAGTTGAAAATGGCATTTATTCAGACATTTCTTGCCACAACCTTTACCTTTTGCAATGTTAAATATTGCTATTTACCATCAGGGAAAAGTGTGTTTTTAGAGATTAGTTTGGATATTTATTCATGTAATTTAGATTGACCTTAGTGGGAGCCTTCTGGAAATGGCTGGTGTTTCCAAGGTTGATTTTTCACTTTACCAGCTATCAGGGGTAGGTAATGATAGCAATGCTTGCTAGCACAACTTTTGAAAATGGATGTCCGGAAGTATCTCTTGCAGGCTATTTGCAATGTACCCAAAGATAGCATCCCAGGAGGCCTCCTCAATCATCCTTCCCAGCAGCACCATTCTACTGATCCTCTAATGGTCAGACCCTGTGTGTGTATTGGGGTGTGCCAGGGCTGTTGCTGGTGGGCGGTTGTAGGGCAGCCCCCTCCCGAACTCCCCGCAGCAGACCCCAGCAGCTCCCCCACACAGGGCGTCCCTGCAGGGATGGTAGCAAGAAGTTGAAAAGGTTCATTTCTACTTCTGAGCATGGCCAGGGCATCACCACCCTGCCCAATGTCTGCTGCCCTGCACTGTTCAGAAGTTTGAATGACTTGCAAGAAAAGTACCAGCAGCAGTGTTTAATCTGGAGGTGGCAATGCAGGAGAAGTGCTGGGGCCCCGCCATGCCCAACTCAGCTCACCCCCAGGGAGTGAGGATTAGCCAAGAGCTACATGTAATTCAAGCAGCCATTTGTAGTGCAGGGAAGGTCTCGCTGGGTCCGAATAGCCCTGGTACAGCTATGTGGAGTGCTGAGCACCCTCTGCTGGCCCCCTCAAGAGGCACTGTAGGTATAGAAATACATTTCTGTTATAGAACCCTTAAAAATATATGGGCAGGATATGCCTCTGAAATAAACTATTCATTAGAAAAAGGCAGCCTTAGGTTTTCAAGTGGACTGTGGGCACTTGCTCCCCCTAGTCTGTAAAAAATAGTAATAATTAAAAAAACCCAACAGTGTTACTAGCTCCTACCTGCTGCAGCTTCAGGCACCTCCAGCCAATTCTTTGAACAAATAAGAACAGCCTTGCCCGTCTCCCCTACATCTTAGATTTTTGTCCCTCCTGCCTCCGTTGCGTTTCTGCACTTATTACTAGCAGTAATTAGGATCCAGCTTGTAGGAGAGAAACAGTCTCGCAATTTTTGCTTGTGTAAATTGTGGCACTAGCTCAAGGATTACTGCAGTAAATGTTGAAGACAGGATCAGACTCAAGCAAATGTGATGTGTGTATGTAGGAATTTGAAGGCCTTTTCCTGATCAACACCTGCGGCCAGTTGGTCAGGCAAAATCACCTATATGCTGTGGAGTTACCTGTACTACCTTGAGCATAGCTGATGTGTGCCATAAATTTAAATAACTGATGCAGGCAGAACGCTATTTGACAAACCAAAATGAGTTTATGTTGAGAAATGGTAAGCTGTTTATTTGGTGTGTTAAGATAACAAAGCAGGAGTTCAAATCCATCACCCTTATAGCAACATGCTCCCTTTGGCAGAAAGCTCAGTTACACTGCAAGTATGTTATTTTAATGTTATTCTTGGACTACAGATATCAATTCTGCTCCTGTAGGTGGATAATCTCCTGAATCCTCCAAATTAATCCTATGGAAACAGCTGAGAGAGCCATAGTGCATCAAGATTTCTATCACTCTGAACAGCTTGTTTGTGTGACCCTTGACTTTTCCAAATATGTCATCACTGTGGCTAGCCACATCCCTCTCAAACATTACAGAATCTGTGCAGAATCTGTACCTCTTAGGACTAACTAGTCAAATCAATCCTGTAGCTCTTTATAGCAGTTCTCCTGTATATCTTTCTGTTAGTGAAATGACCATTCTCTAATCTTTTGTTATTGCCATAAGAATTTAAATTCTTCTATTACTTCACAGTTGGAGGCAAGATATGCATACATTTTAAGACATAGAATGATTTGACATTAAAGAAAGAGTATATTATTTTGAATATATGCTGCTACATCTTCACATACTTTGTAAACACTAGTGCACTAGAATATCTTTGCTCACTCAAAAGTGGGCTAGTATCCTCCTTAGAAGAATTTGTTAAAACATATTTTAGTTTATTACTTAGGAGGTGGAGGGGAATGCAACAGAGATGTGCCTAAACTGTATTGTTGTGTTAAGTCATTATGACTCCATGATTATCATTTTTTTTTTTGTCATTTTTGACCTATACATTTAACAGTAAGAGAGGTTTTTAAAGTGTGTCTCAGTGAAGTGTACTAGAACTTCAAAAGTAATGGGACTAATACTCCAAACAAATGTAAACAGTGCTCTGCTAGACCTCTCCTAGATATGGGATTTCTGCAGCATTTTCCATTTCACAGAATAAAAGCCATAAGGCACCAGAAGATTGTCCCAAAGGCAAGAGTAGACCCTGGACTTTTTGAGTGTCAGCAATGTACTTTATTTACAAGACTATCCTGCTTCAGTAGCAGTATGTTCATTATTGTTGTCTCTGCAAATATTCACACCTACTTGGTTGCTCATCATACATTGTTCTTGGCTGAATATATGTTTTAACATTCTCTCTTGTGCTCATTAGCAAGTAGTGAAACATTGCTGTGGGGTATTTCTGACTTAAGAAAGTCATGTGGTCATTTGCTTAACAGATAAATATTTGGACTGTCTACAGTTTAGAAGGAAGTTGTACTGATGTGGTGTAAGGACTTCATTTGGCTATGTGATTGCAATTCTTTTACTTCCAACATGGAAGTTATATGCAGTGAAGTATCTTACAAGAAAAAGGAAAAAGAATTAATTTTAAAAACTAATAAGAAATATTTATTTTATTCCTCTCCCATTATATAACTGAATATTCACCCAAAATAGTCTAGAACTAACTATATGTTTATAATGAAAAATATAAAACATTAATATCAGACTTATTCAGCTGAATTGTGGAGGAGACACAAGAGGACAGTTTCCTCTTGTCTGTAGCTACCTTGGGAATTTATAGGCGTATATAGCATCATACTTGGACATTTTCACTACCCTTGGGAAGAGAATAATGCTCTCCACTGCTTATATGTTTATTGTTCACTGATTAGCTGCTATAGAAATAACAGTGACACTGAACATGTTCATTTAGAACAATTTCCCTGGAGCCTTTTGCTCTATGCTTTATATTCCCCAACTTTACCTCCATCTGCAAATACTTTCCTTGATGACCGACATATCTCTGCATGCATTCTTGCCTTCACTGTAACCTTCTTCTTTTCCATAATGAAGTCATCATTCAGCACAAGTAACTGTTCCTTTTCCCTGTCTTGATTCTTTTCAAGTTGCTCTGAAGTTGCAAGGAAATTTCTGCTTTTCTAAATAAATTCCATTTAAAATGTAGATTTATTGCAGGGAGAAAAATCACTAGTTTTTTTATAGAGTAAGGAAAAGCCTTTAAACACAGGATGCTAAGGCACTCTTTTTGTGAATAAATGAAAATTGGGGGCGGGTAAGGATAAGTTTGCTTCTGCTTTTAGGATATACGAAGACAAATTTCCATCTATGTTTCTCATGGAAACAAAGCAAATTGGGATCAACTGCTAGAGCTGGATAGAAAGAATGCAGTCAGTCTGTTCTCATTATTCAATGACTGTTCTACTTTTCTATTTTCCTTTAACCATAATGTAGTCTGTAAGCAAGTGGTTCTTTAATGTACTTATTTTATTGAGCTAAGATACGAGCTTATTAATTTTTCATCTATTGGTGTGACATCATTTCATAATGTTAAAATCCTAAAATGGACTTGATATAAATTTGATTGTATATGTACAGATCAATTTTTTTATTACTAATAAAACACATTGCAACTATCTAAAAGCTATACAACCATAGGAATTTGTGAGAATGTGATGCGCTTTGACTTTTTAAAGTAAACTTGTAAAAAGTGTGGGTGGTGTTAGAGCTTTCTAGCAAGCCTTTTTCCATGGGACTATGCCAGATACATAGTGACACATTATGTAAATTTGTCATTGTGATTTATACTCTTTAATGACCTCAAGATGCTCCAGACTTACTTTTAGATGCACATAGACAATAGATGAAGAACAGTAAGATGGATGAAATTAGGCCAAAAAGTCAAATATGTCAAAGCAATATGAGTGGCAAATATGAAACAGTCAGGCAACATCATTCTTCCTAGATGTCCAGCTATGCTGAACCAATATAAATATTTGATGTGATAGGAGAAAAAACTGCCCAGCAGCAGCAATATTTTTCTTAAGGAGGTAAAGTCCAGCTGTTATTTCCTCCTGTCTCCCAAACATAGTGTGCAATGGACTGGTGCAGTCTGGATGAAAGAAAGTGCAGAATTGCCCAGGAAAGGAAAGAAGGGAGAAGTTTCAGCCCACTCAAACATTACTTCTGTTATCTCATTTTTATACTGTGATCAGAATGACTTGCTGTTTCAGATTTAAATAGCGTATTTATTCTATCTGTAATGACCATCACTGAGATGGTTTTAGGATAGGAGACAACTTCTGAATTTCAGAGATATCATGTTTTTACAAATGTTATGTTTTTAAGTGGTTATGAATGGAGATTTTGGGATATAACCTCTTTAACGGTGTTCAGGAAGGTTAATAAAATGCTGGAGAAAGGTGTGTATACTTAGGTCACTTATGCCTAATACAAACAAAAACTCAGCTCATCTGAAGTACAATATTCTTGGAGTCAAGGGCTGCCTTTAAGGTCAAGTATTTTGAAGTAGAAGATAGTTGCCCATTAAATTATATCTTATTTTTGTTAAATCAGGCAGTTCAGGTGGAAATTACAGCTGTATTCTTACCACCAGCAGCAATAAGAAAGCCCTGCAATCTGGACCATTCTCAGGTCCTGTTGAGGTGAACTGGAGTTGGGTCATAAACTGGAAGAGGGATGGTGAAAGAAAGTTCCCTCAGTTCAGGAGGCTTTCATGTTCACCTGAGCAGAATTTTTCAGTTTCCAAGTAGCCATTGTACAAACAAAAGTTCAAACTAGAAGGTCAGGACTGTAAATGACTATAATAATTGATCTTTGCTTTCTCTGTAATTGTTCCTCCAGATCAGAGTTGACATATTAGCAGAGCAGCATGAGGAACCTGCTATCTATATAGCATCTGTTTTCTGCCTAGAAGACATCAGTTCTCACAGTTAACCATCAAGTATCTTTTAGCAACTCTAGATTCACTTGGGATTCCTCATTAAGCCTCACTTTAAATGCAAAGCTTCCCTGATATTCTGCGAGCCTGGGACTGTCCTTACATAAATGAGTCGACTAAGACTGAGTCCCAAGATATGAAGCAGGAGCTGATACAGTACAGTACCAGTACAGTACAGGTCTGTTTCATTTTTATTCTATACATGTGAGCGTTAACCAAAATGTAGCAACAAAAGGCTATTGCTACTTGCTCCTCTAAAGGAGCTGTGAAAATACAATTACATCGTTTGATTTCTACTACAGTCCTCAAAATAGGACCTCTGCCACTTTCTCTGAATAGCCTCAAGCTTGACCTCCCGTTTTAGAACTGATCCCCCTTGGTCAGGGCAAGAAAAGGATTTTTAATCTTTCCTTTGATCTCTCTATCCATATGGACATGCATGATAGAGGAACTCATGAGGTAAAGTTATTACTGTCAATGGAAGGATGAGGGCAAATTTGACTAGACTTTTTATGATGGAATCGGTAGGTTATTTGCTTGAGAATTAATTTTTCTTTTGAACCCCTGGTGGTCATTTGTGCGTTTGGGAAATGGCATGAACTAAAAGAATGATAAAATATTTTTCCAAAGATATGAATAGAAAAGTGGAAAATAAAGTGTAGGTTTAAAAACTTCATAAGAGTGATAATTATTTCACAGTATATATAAATAAGCAGGTTACATGCTTACTGAGTAATAGAGGTTTATGATGGCCACAGAAACTGATTCAGCAGCAGCTCAGTTGCGTGCTGTGCGTCTTGATTCAGCAGCGTGTTAGACTCAAATCCAACACTCTTTCTGTTATCTGCACTAAAGTTGTTACAAATTCTGTGTTCTGTTTTGTTTACTGTTTTTCCTCAGACTTTTCAATGAAAATCATCCTGCTCATTTTCAACAGCACTTTAAACAGCTTGTGTCAATATTAATTTTCCTTTATAAAGTCCAATTCACAACTTGATTTGTGTGCTGAAATATTTAGCAAGCCTTCATCCTAACCCATTACCTTCTCCCTTTTTAGCAATCATTTCTCCAATGCAAAGCATTGAAAGCTGGGTGATTTCCTTTCATCCATTTTCCATCCTTTTTTTGTGGAAAGTGGCTGTACACTTATGAAAAAAGAGCAGCATGCTCACCCCTTCCCCCTCAGCTGCCTCAATGCAGGAATAGGGTTTAATGTTTGAGTTAAATATGCTGGACTTCAGTACAGACCATGCACAGTTTATGGGCTCTGTACTCCAATCTCTGCCCTTACGTGTGTGCATGTAAGGTCAAAGCAGTCAGACTGACTGTTACTGGGGATTATTTTTATCATAGATCACCATGAAAAGGAAGAGGGAACCTGGTGAAAAACTATGATCATGGCTCACTGAACTATCAAAACAATTCCTTCTGGGAACTGCTGTAGAAAATGGTGAGAATATTATCTCTGAAATTCCTGAGTTGCTGTAGCTGTCAGAACAGTTCTAAGTAATAGAAATAAATATTTGTTTGTTTGTTTGTAAAACTATTCATCACTAGAGAACTAACTTATCTGGGAGAGGCAAGTGATTTATCATATCTTGAATCAGCACTCTGTCAAGCAAATTTTTTTAATTTATATATCTATCTGTAACATAATACATCTGAAAATCATCAAGACTGTGAATGGTATGGAAAATAGACCTTTAATGAGATGTGTCAGAGCTGTTATCATGTAGCTTGTTTAGAAAATGAGCACATTCAGCATACATACAATTACACACCATATTGTTCTGTAGTAATACTTTCTCCACGTGTCTCTGCATGATAGTGTTTTGGCTGTGGAAAAATGTTCCAGGAATCATATCCTGTTTCTTTTTTAAGTCTGTCAAGTGGATGTTTTGTGTATTTTGGGAGAAGACAGGAGAGCTTAAAGAAAAGAACTCTTAATAGATTTTTTTTAAGTTCATTTAGCTGTATAAAACAGAAAGGCCTAAACATGTACAAACTTCTACACTATGACTTAACCAGAACAGATTTCATGCTAAAAGCTATTGACTCTTTTAATAAACTCTACTCTCTTCATAAATGTAATACAGTAAGAGAGAAATTATTCTGCAGATCATTATATGAGGTTTTTATTTAATTATTTTTATTAGAGAGCATTGGGGATAGGCTGGCATGTGCGAGAATTGAGTTTAATTTCTGCCTTTTTGACAGTCTTGAATAATAATGGAAAAGATAATTAGAACAAGAACCTAAAGTCAATGAAAATATTGCCAGTGATTATAATGGGATCAGAATTCGGTCTGTTTCCCTTTCACAAAATGAAGATATAATAGTGCTTACCAGGCTCACATGGGAATCCTAAGAATGAAAACATTACGGTAAAAATAATGTGGGTTAAGTTATTACTAAGGAAGTATGTAACAGGTACCTAGTTATGACTGAGAGATTCAACAATCAGATCGGGATACCAAAATCTTTTTTCTATGAATGAAATGGTGGAAATCTCTGGTTTTTTCCTCAAAATATAATTTTAACATTGTAGAAAATATATGCTCATTCAGGGTCAAAACATAGTAACAAAAGAAACTCACTGACTACTGCAAAATCACATCTAAAACGACAAACTTTATTTCTGGCTTCCTCAGAATGAAAAATGTAGTTTTACAAGGATGTCTGCATTTTCTGTAGTTTACAAATCTTATAAACTACTCTCTGTTACTGGACTGATAAGACCATACCAAGCCTCTCTGACTTCAGCGGGAAGCAACCTGGGAGTAAGGGTCCGCCCTAGAAAGCAGCTTGAAACATCAATAGGGAAAAGGTACAGAATAATAAGTTGATCTTGCTCATAACATCTTGGGAGACACCTGGTTAAATTACCAAGTAGCATGTTTAAAACAGAAGGAAGTTCTTTTCTTACTTCTATTACGTAAACTACGTAAATTATTGCTGGAGGATGTTGTTGACATTGAATGCACAAATGGACTCAAAAAGGGATTGGGAAAAAACCCTCATGAAAGGTAGAGCCTTAGGATACAGCTGAAATTTCTGGTTGCCAAAAAATGCAGAGAGTACTTTAAGATCACACCACATTTGACTTGTATGAACACTATGCAAGATCACACATAGTTTCCACAGTCTAAAAGCTGGGCAGCATATTTTGGTCCCTTTTTAGTCCCTCTAAGAACATCTTTCCAGCAAATGTCTTATTTTTCTTCCAATGAGTAAATCGATCATTCAGGGGAAGAGGAAGTGTACTTCACCATCCTTTCTCTGTTAGCCAGGCAGGTTAAATTGTCTGGCCTGGCTCTCTTTGACAGATTTTTTTTTTTTTTTTTCCCCTCTCCCAGAGAACAAAAGACCAGCAAGCTAATAAAACATCATAATAAAATGACCTTCTTCAAGACAGTGCAGTCTTTCCTTTCACTCACAGATATGGATAAATATTTACAGCAAGAAAAAGCCTTTCTGAAAATTTATTCTCAGGAAAAATTGAGCCTTCCTTTGTGAATCTTGCATTCTTTTCATCCCTGCTCCACTATTTGGTCCCTGCTTATATGGCTCTTTTCATTTTGTTGGGTTTTTTTTTCCAGTTTCAAATACAGTTCTTGTTAAGATATCCACTTGAACTTCCTTCTTGCTTAAACGAATTTATTTTTACTACTACATTTATTTCTATTTCAGGGACAGATAAACCTTGCCACTGCGGCAAGGCTGGGTTATTTCCAATTTAGTAGCTTCCCCTTTGTTTTTTCATCAAGAACAGTTGTTATGATCTCTTATCTCTTCTTCTACTTTGTTTCCTTCTGATCTTATCTTTATGAAGCTATGTCAGATAATATCACACAAATCCACTGAGGTGAGCATGGTATTTATAGATATGATAGAAATACTTGCTTAACTGTCTGAATCAGCTTATTGAAATAATCTGAATTTTGGCATATTTCACTTATGTTTGCAATAAACAATTGAAATGAGGGCTGTGGAGTCAAATTTGCAAATTTAAGAGAGCAATGCAAAGAAAGAACAACAAAGTCTCCTATGATACAAATGTCAAAGTAAGCACGTACCTTTTTACATACCTTTTAACAAGCTTCAGATCGTGACGCTTCTCCAGCACAAATCATTAAAATAGTGCTTTACCTCACAGAAATTGTATAATCCATCAATAAAATACTGAATTAGTTTATTTGCCTCTAACCTGTGTGTTATGTTTTGGTTTTAAATTGAACTAAGCAGTTATCCTCTGTATTCATCAGTTTCCCCATCTATAAAGTGGGGCTAATGCTTTCCTCTTAAAAATCCTGAGACTTAATATATTAAAAGCAATTTCAGATCCTCAGGCTGAAAGCACTTTAGCAGTGCTATGCATTTTTATTATTAGAATATTTATAATCAAACCCTTTATCTTGGGCGACAAAATGCTCTTCTCCTAATGGAGATTTCCTCTTTTGTTAAAACATTTTAGGAAAATAGCAGTCAGCATAGCAGTCAAAATCCTCAAAGAATTACCCTTGCATGTGTTTCTGCCACAAAGCGGTGATTAGATAGCTGTGTGCATCATTTCACATAAACTGGGAATACTGTTTGGTGAACGTTGTGTGATGATAGTGAGTTAAATGCTAAGACCTTGACAATCTGCATATATAAAACAAATGTTTTCATAATATGAAAAATAAAACCATTCTTTTCTCGCAAGACTGCATAATTCCAAGATCAGCATCCATCTGTATATATCCTTTTTTTTTTCTTTTCGCTTATTTTAATAGCTTTATTTTGCAACTTAATGTTTTCCACCAGCAGGTGAAAGCATTCATAAATCTGTCACGAACAGTTGCCAATGAATATTCATATCTGAACTGTCTGATTGCAGTACTTTGACATTTTTATTTGATTCTAGCAGGAGAGCAAACTTAGACATGCTTCTTATTTCCTAATGCATTCTAATTGATACCTCAGCATTGTACTGCTGAGTAAGTTAATGTAATTGGTGACATCAAACTACTAATTTGGAAATAAGCACACATGAAACAGACAGTTTAAAAATAAAATGCCTGACTACATGATAAAGGGGAGCTACAAACTTTTACTCTCATATTATTTCTAAATTTGGCAAATAACTAAGGTCTTTTAAAGCCAAAAGCTCCTACTGTTCAGTCACAATACTTACCCAATTATTTGACTGTTTATCTGTATCATAGAAGGGGGAAGAAGAGAGACAGTCAAGTATTTCTATTCAGTTTGTCTCAGTTGTTATTCCAGTATTTTTTTATTCTCTGCTGGCTTTGTTACTTAGTCATCAGAATAAAAGTGAGGGTTTGTAGTAGCTCCTTATAAACCAGTGTTTTGGCTGCTGTGTTTAGGAAGTAGCACTTTTGTCCTTAAAATTTATTGTGCCACTGACCTAGTATGTTGGTTTTGCTTTCTACAGGTAATGTTCTTTCTGTGAGCTCAGTCACATATGACAAGAAAAGAGTGCGCAATACTTTTTTTCCTTCCCCCCGCGCCCCCCACAGCAACAATCTTTAATCTATGCTTACTTAGAAGGAAGCAAGAATCTTAATTTTTCAGCCTTTCCTCTCTCGTTAGTTTACACATTAATGCCATTTCCACTTTTTTCCCTGATCAAACTTTAGACTAGGAGTCAAGGGAGAATCTTAGGGAAGTTACATACATAAATCCCATAGAAATCTGATATTTGAACACCTTTCTTATAGTAGGTGTCTTTGGAAATCTAAGCTTCCATACTTTCTCTTAATTAGGAAGAAAAACAGAGTTACTGTAAAAGTAGGCAAGAAAAATATTCTAGTTCTGTTTTTCTTCAAGCAGTCAAGTAAAATAGCCATAAAAATGTGTGCTACCATTAATCTATGGAGAGATAAGATCAAAATGAACGCTTCGACACACATGAGTGAAAGACAAAGTTTGTAAGTAATTAAGTGTGTTTGAGTGTAGCTTGAGTTCCTCAAAAAGAAAACATTGTGAAGCCTGGGCCATAGGATTTACATCATTGATGAAAATGAAGAGTACAAATTAGTCTTTTCACAGTAACAGTACCTTCCACAGTAGAAATGCTCGGTGGTCTAGTGAGATCTTCAGTTGTGAATTATTGCAAAACCAGGAAATACTTTTGACTCTGAAGTTGATGCAATCCAAGTAACAACTGTATCTTTCAAGAAAGTCTTCCAACTGTGTCACAGGATGTGCTAGCCCTAGTTAAAGAGGTGTGACATGACTTACACCTTGAATATTCAAGTATCACCGACCAAATCTCAGAATTTATCAGTCACAGGCAATTTAGAGATTATGAATAATTTATTGGCTTTAACACAATATGAGTAAGATAAAACAACACTTAGCTTTAAATAAGGTTGAAACAAAAAAAAAAAAAGTTTTCTTTCTGGATCACTGGCAGTTTCTCATCAACTTGAAGAACCTGGCAGTTGGTGAATGAAACTAATGTTATTCATTAGCTGTTTGGAAGGCTAAGCCAGGTTTAAAAACAAGGTTACAACTACTGTGTCACTAAGGCATCACTGAAAACCAGAACTAAAATTAGATCTGTAAAATCAAAACTACATTCATGAAACAACAAAATGGAATTCGCAAGCTTCCAGCACCAGAAAGAGGCAAATTGATCCAGCTGATGTTTCATTAATGCTTAATAGCAGTTTTACATAACTTGACTGTGAACACACATATGTGTATGCATTATATTTTAGGTTTCAGTCATGAAGAATAACAATGTATTTTCTAGAACCAGGTTTATGACTGAATGCAAAATGTTCAATTCTGCTTATGCATAACATGGGCAATATTTAGCTTACACAGAACTGGAAACACAGGGTTAATGGAAACTGACTCACATCAGCATCTGATTTGATGAATCTTTTTTGATCAGTCAGGTATCCAGTGCTGCTACTTACATAGTAATGCCCAGAATCATAGGAAAAGTCAAGAAGTTTAGGAATAGTTTATCTGAATGACATAGCTTTCAAGGTTCTAAGGTAGATTTACAAATAAATGTAATTTGATCCCAGCTGAACACTGTATGCTGGTGACAAAATTATTCTCTGCAGAAGGATTTTTCTGAGTTGTGTGAATAGTTTGTGGTGGAAGGTGATATTTTAAAAGGGATATGATCTTTGTTTATTTCTGTACAGCTTTGGAAGGCACTTGGAGGTGTGTATTATCTTAGTGAAATAAGACTTTTTTTTTTTTTTTAAATCAAGTTTTTACCATCAGCAAGATAGAATTTTATTTTTAAATAGTCATGAACAAAAGGAGTGCCAATTTTGCTCGGAAAAAGGTTTGGGTCAAGGTGTGTTGGCAATTAATTCTGTTTTTCCAAGTAACCTGTGAGAATCTCAGATCTGGTTCTTCATGTCCTTTTTCTCTCTAGTAGACCCAGTTAGAAGTTATCTCCTGAGACTCATGGAATGCCTCCTCATTTATTAGTATTTTCTATAAAATTAAAGCATATTTCCTTGACTCTCACATTAACCTTGTGAAAGCAGAATGGTACTGATTATTTGATGAGTCATTAATTTTTCAGGAGCAATGGACCAAATTAATGCTTTCTATATCACAATGTAAAAGTTGATTTGAGGCCATTATATCCTTTATAAAACACAGTTCTTGGCATGAAAGTAACACTTTTGATGTTATTAAATTTCCCTGCACCATACTCATTGGTTGTTTATTTGTACTCAGGTCTAAAGGAAAGGCAGGGAATAGTCAGAGAGCAGGAGTTAAGTGCATCACTGCAATTCTTGGAGAAGTGTACTGGCTCGTAACAACCACACAAGTTGTCATACTGTAGAGTAGGGGTGGGCTATGCATTTAAAGAGGGATAGGCCAAGAAAGACAGTGCTAACTACATTTAGTTCAGCATGATTTCTTAGGATTATTCAAATTGTCATCCATAGAGCAAAAAAAGGTCTATGAGAGAGCAGGGAAAAATACTGTAATTTCCAATTCAAACTTGTACAGAGTGCCAAATTCCAGCGAATTCCAAATGCAGCTCTTTTGTCCTGTATCAAATTCTTATATGAAAACTTGGGATACCATTCTTGACTGGAAAATTACTAGCCTTATATTAGCTCCATTTTACTGTAACAAAATAATCAGACCATGGCAAACACAAAGTATGATGGGGGAATATTTGTATAAATAAGTTTCTAGGGTTTTTCTCTTGTGTAGCTATTTGGAAGTCTGCCATTTCATTCAAGAAAATGTTTGTGAATCCTAAAAGCTTATTGAATGATTATACATCTAGAGCAGCAAAACTCTAGGAAATTAGAGATGAGACAAAAATGAAATTAGGGGAGAGATATCAAAGTCATGAAAAGACTTAATTCATAGGGAATACATGCACAGAAGCCAGAACTTGTTTATTAACCAAAACAAGGTATAGACTGAACATATAATTCTATTCTGGTGAACAATTTAAACAGATCTTCCCCTTTAAAAACCAAACCAAAACAAAACCAAACATCTTGCATCAAACCCAAGGTAGTGTTTTGCAAAATGCAAGGCTAGATCTAATCCCAGAGTAGTTTCTTAGCCAAATGTACGGATCTTGAACCTTACCAATGCAAGTAAAGAATGTATTTTTTCAGTAACAACATTTGAATCAACACTAAAAATGTACTATAATTTCAGTTTTTTTACTTTTTTCTCTTCTATGTGGTCTGCAAAATACACAGTAACTTTCGAGCAGATCCGTTCTGTTAGGCTTCACCAAGCAAATTGCACTGTAATAACATCTATTTGATCTTTCAGTACCTAAAAACTGCCTAGAGGCTACATGTTTCACTTCATTTCATTGGATCAAAGAGAGGGAAGTCTAGGGTTTTCAAAGCACATCCAGACTCCAAGTGGTGAAAAGTGTTCTTTTGATTTCAACCATCCAGAACAAGCAGCACAGGTTTAGTATGAACCCCATTAGTCACCGCACTCTCTTCCATTTAATAGTGAATTATTTTTTCCAAAGTAGCACGGTTATAAATTTGTCACAGACAGTTCACTATTACACCCTGTAGATGTTTCACAAGGTTCATATAAATATAGGTTCAAACAGATTTTATTTTAATTAAATCCTAGTTTTATGCACAAATTTTTCCTGGTGAACAAATGGATTTCAGCGAGTGAAAGATGTATTCATGATGTGCTCTCTTCCTGATGCTGTTAATCTGAGACACTCATTTGTAATTTTCAATCCAGTAAAAGTCCAACTTGAATATTATCATGGAACACTGTTTTGCAATAGCAGTGCAAATAGTGATAATTACCCTTTTTCCTCTAGTGTCTTTGCATATCTTTAGAAATTGTGCTTGGGAGGGCTCTAACAACTGTGGCAACTCTAGGAACAGTCATATTTGAATCTGAATCTGAAAGAAAAGATGCCTTTTTAACTCAGTATCACTTTTTTGAATGAGAAGCCTTAAGATGCCTAAAAGAATAATGTAAGAAAACAGAATGTAGAAAATGGGCTTTCCTTTGTTTTACTCCAACCTTCTAAGAAATTTTTAAATTTAATAGGTGAATTTTCAGTGGTAAACAGCTATAGTGATTTTCAAACTATAACAATATTTCAGACTGTAACTATCTACTGAAAAGTTCAGCCAACAATATTGGTTTTGATTCTAGGATAAAATGAATGTTCAGATAACTTCCTTTGTGCGTCCTTTAAAAAACCGAACAAATCATGAGAAATTAAACTGGATTAAATTAAACAGGAAACAACCCTACTTTGTCAGAAAGATGACTGGATGTATCTACATTCTGTTTTCTTACATTCCTCTCTTCATCTTTGAGTACATTCCATTGACCTTTTAGACTTACTGTATTATGCATTACTTTTTAGCTGCTTAAACTGCCCTATAGCATTTAGGAAAATAAAGATCCAATAGATTTTTATCAAAGAGGTCAAGGAAATATTAATACAATGTTGTAAATATCAATAGGCTTTCATTCAAATCAATTTAAAATAACTGCTGATTTTCTTTTTTTTTTTTTTTTTGCTTTGAGTGTTTGCAAAAGTGCATCTTTGAGACAGTTATTTTTAGCTCTATGCTACATTTTCTTTATAGGTTTAACCTATTTCTATTCAACAGGCATTTGGGGCACACATGCAGTATAAACCTTACAACAGTACACTTTGTAAAATGAGTCATGCATAAGAAAAGTAACAGAATTTTGCATATGTAATTAGATTGAATTAAATAGCTGCCAGAAGAGGAGAATTTCCAGAAACTGAGTAGTAGCACCTGCACATCTGAACAACTACTCTTTATCCCATGAATTTCTCAAGAGTCTGATCTAGTTCAGTCATTTAGCAAATGAGTTAATCACTCAGCCATTCCTACTGGTTTTACAAGAGAGGATGACTTAAATGACTTCAACTATGTAGCTAGAGCAACATCTCATTAACAACCTGTTTCTTTGTGAACTGTGTTCCATTTGTTTCCTTTTAATCCATCACTCCAACACTGAATTCTCTAGGAATTAAATGCTGCTGCATCTATATTTGCATCTAAAAAAATACATTTGAATAAAATTATTTTTAAAAAATATCTGTACTTCACTATCTCACACTTCATCTTAGCTGAATTTCCCTGAAATGCAGCTATGGTACCATGTAATGTGTAGACACAAGGTAGTCTCTAATCCAGGCATGGAATTCAGATAAAATCTGCTGTTGTGTTTTTCTAGTTTCATGTAAACTCAGCTCTATTCCTCTTGAGCCAGTTCATATCCATTTACATATTTGAACACTGTGTTATGTATTTGCTGGACATTTATATATGATAAAATGCCCTCATAAGGTATGTAAGCACATGTTAAAACTCTAAGCCCAATGTTCAGGTTTAAATAGTTCATCTGAGCTTCAGACAATTTTTTTTTTTCCTAGGTGCTCATATTGACTTACTTTGAGGTGTTAAAAGTCTGGGAGATAATGAGTTGAGCTTCTGTATTCATTCTTTGCAGACTGTCTGGCTTAACCTGAAATGCTACTGGAATTTTTTATTGGCACAACAGCCTAAGTAATCCCCCCCCCCCCCCCCCCCAATATGAACACTAAAATAAAAATAATGTTGATTTTTTTTCTGATGGTATCCAGGACACCTTTCTTGGCCTCTGTTTCCAATAGTTTCATCAGCTGGATATGTGTTACAGCAGCCCTTTACTAAAGTAACCATATACAAAAAGCTTTAAAGGCTAAAAGAACCACCAAAACCAATCAAACAAAAGATAATATTGGATTTCAAGAAAACATATGTGAAAGGTAATATCTCTCTTTTTATCACACTTGTCTCATGTTAAATGAAAGCAGATGTACTCTCCCAGTCCAATCTAAAGATTGTTAAGGTCAGCAGGGTCTTTGCTAGTTTCTGTGAGCTTTTGTTCATAGTCTCTCAATTACACTATCTCTAATGGGCTAGGGACCTGGAAAACACTTTGGACCAGAGAATTAGTAAATATATTTTATAGCACAAATTATAAATGAATTGTGAAATCATTTAACTATCCAACCCTGCAGTTGTGCAACAATTTAAGCAAGTACTTTCACCATCACTATGGGACTCAGCCAGCAACCACTGAGGCTTTGCATGTTTGCTGCTCCTCCCGGACTTAGATCTCAACATCTCATTCAAACATTCTGACTTACACTAATAATAAATTACCTTATATCCAAAAAGGTTATATTGTAATTACAGCCAGGGTGTGTGACAGGTGGGGGGTTCCACAAGGTAATGTGATACATTACTTTATCAAGCTACACACTTTTTATAATCATTATGCATTTGATTACCTGAAAGAATTATCTTTTCAGTTTCAGCTGTTTTCCGTAACTAATTAGCCAAGCCAGTGACAAATCAGCAACTTTTAAGTCTTTATGATACTTTCTTTGTCTCCCTTATTTTGATCTCCTGGGCAAAGGGTTCTTGTGTTCTGGAGAAACAGTGTGTGTCTATAGGGGCTTCTTTATGTACTCAACTTCAGGCTTGCTACCTATCCTCTCCTTCTCTTTTCAAGGCTATCACCCCTTTAGTCTCATAGAAATTTCCATTAGGTGCATTTAAGAGATTATAATTTTGGATTGTTAGGTCAATGCAGATAAGAATAGCAAACAAATCTTGGAAAACAACAATAGAGGGATGCAGGTCCAGAGGACTGGATATGCCACATGGTCCTGGGAAATAGTGGTAACTGGAGACAGGATTAGAAAAGAGAAATAGCATAGTCAAGGTTTCAGCTAACAGCAAATACTTCCACCACTGAGAATCTGATAGAGGAGATAACACTATGCAGTATGAACTCATGACAGAGATCTTTTTTAAGGTATTGCAATTCATAATTTATAGAACAAATCTTGATAAAAGATTCACGTTTACTAAAATCAATTTGATCTTAGTATTACCTCACAGAATACATTTAGTTTTGATTTTATTGAATTCCATTCAGTATATGAGGATTATATTGTTGTTGTAATTATCTACACAGATTGATCATACAGTTTTCAATAAACATTTGGTTCTTAAGTTGGTTTACTTAATTGCATTTAGTCAGGCATATTACTTGGAATTCCTTTTGTTATCCCAGTGGTAATAATCTCTTCCAGTGAAAATGTTTGTGAGTAGTGACATAAGATATCTGACAGTCATTTTGCATCATAACATATGAAAGTACAGCTCAGCTGCATGTTTTCCACAAAGCTGATAAGCGATAAAGTCTAAGCAATATATGGATATTTTGACAGGAGTGCTAAATACTCCTCTGCAACACAAAGCAACTCCCAGGACTGATACAAATAACATTAAAAAAAATATATATATCAACAATATTTTCTTTTTGTTTGACAAATAATCTGCACAAAAAGAAAATACAAGTTGATTTTACAGATGTTCCATATATAAAGAATATAATTTGACAATATCTTGGATTTTGGAAACAGAGAGAAAAGAGTTTTGAAACATCTCATCTTAAGATATTAGTGCGACAAAAGGGAAGCCACGTATAATGATTACAGAAACCTCAGCCTGGGCATATTTATTACAGAAAAAAGGATAGACAGAAGAGATTTTTCCTTATTACAAAGCTGGACATAAAATTCAACTTCTTGGTGAGGCATGATGGGTGCATGAAAGGTAAATTCCAATATTACAATATGCAGTCTTATTTCCTTTAAGACAACTGTGTTGGCTTTCAAAATGATCACCATGAGTTAAAAAGAATCTGTTTAAAAATTATCTTAATTTTAAATCTAAGAAGAGCTAACTGAATATTATCACAAGCTAGAACTGTATATAAATGAGGATAAGCATGATGAAAAGATAAATCCAGAACCCAGCCATATATTACATGTTTTGAAGTTAATTGTTTAATAACTGAGTTTCAACCTTTCATTTGAGATAGCAAGATTGCACTAATAGTTTTACATTTTTATCATAAGCATTGCATTCTTATCAGCATCCCATGAAGCAAAGGAAGCTCTATAATTTTTTTCAGCAGATTACAGGTGCAGATTAACAGGTTACTTACAAAATTAGCACCCAGGTTATTTCATGAGTGTATAAATGACCAACCTTTCTGCTCCGAGAACCGCATGTAAATAATACCCTAGAGTAACCTCACGTCATAAGACTATCCATTCATTTTATGGCCCCAATCTCGTTTTCCTTCCAGTATTCAGCATACATACTATTGTTGGCTACAAAAATGTAATGACATTCAAAATTCTGAGTCATGAAGAGTTACAGAAAATATTAGATTTATTAAAAAAAAGACAAACTTTGTATTTCCTCATCTCTATTTTCTTTCCTTTTTTGACCATTTAACAAAGGGTACCATCTCTATACCTTACTGTAATTACAATAGATAAGTGGGTTTGGGATCTTTGCAGCTTCAGGAGTGTGTTCCCTTTAATGTTAAAGTGAGAAGCACCAACGTGCACTATTGCATGCCATATTATATTAATATTACCATGCCATTGCCATCCTTCAGTAGTATAGGCCTGATAAGCCGTAGAAGCATCCCAACCATCCAGAAAACACTTACAAGGGTGCAGTATTAGACAAAGATA
The DNA here is from genome assembly GCA_031468815.1 of Morus bassanus. NCBI lineage: Eukaryota > Metazoa > Chordata > Aves > Suliformes > Sulidae > Morus > Morus bassanus. The sequence continues at coordinate 112,935,214 of CM062568.1, forward strand.
TCTTGTGGTCCACATTAAGCATTATAAAGGCTAATTAATATCCTTCGGTGATGGGTCACTTAATAAATCTTAAGCTTCTGCTAAGACTAAGTTTGTATCTCCCAGGACAATGAAAAACACTTTATAAATATTTCAGTTTTCTTAAAGACTTGCTCTAAGCTACAAAATGTTTAGGTTTGAAGCAAAAAGGTGCAGTTGGGCTTCAAGAAATAGTTAAGCATTTTTACTTTACTAAACCTTCTTGTAGTTTTCAATGATGGAAGAAAAAAATGTGTGATCAAGTTTACTTTATAATTTGGATGTGTTCTCTAGAGACCTATGATACTGGCTTATTGAGAAATATGTAGGTTATCCAAACAGATATTTGTACTCTAAAGTTATTTTGCTTGCCAATATCAGTTTCTAGGGCTCTGTAAACTTTAATTTTTAAAGCTCTAACCTCAGATACTGTTATAAGGAATAAGTAGCCTATTCTTTCAAGTTTAAGGTGTCTGGTTTATAATCTCTTTACAGATTGCACATTCTTGGCAAAACCATGTTACAGCGATTGATATTACATTGTTAAATGTTCAATAATGTTAAGATCACTTTCCATATTTGTTACTTTTGCTGTTTGTTGAAGTTGGACTTGATGCAGGACAGTAAAACAAAGCCATGTTAAAACACTAAGGCAGATGTCTGTATATCCTCTGTAAAGAGCAAGAGATTGGGTTTATTGTTTCCTCTTTTAATGTGTATAGTATATTAGTGAAAAATACTTAAAGTAGAGCCAGAGTAAAATGGCACATGAACTACTGTTAGGCAGAGATAGTCTTTGCCTAATACCTGCTGTTTAACCAAGTTTTTGCTAGTCATGTGTAGCTCTCAAAATATAGTTTCTCCCTGTTTGTGGACTGCTATGTTGCCTCTTGTCTAAAAGTTCACCTAGTGTGCTTATGTCCTATTTACTGATTGCACTGGCGGGAGGCTTGTAAGGGAAACGTAGATTACTCCTAGGTTTTTATTGCCACGCACAGGGCAGAGGCTCTGCACTTTTTCCATTCTTCTCATTGAGATCTTTATGTTTCAGACTGAGCGAGAGGTCCTGAGGAAAGTGATATCAGAGATGTACTATAATGCAATTAATACTGGTGGCAACGATAGTGAGAATTCTTGAAAAGCAGTCATTCTAAAATCTCTCAGGTCCCATAAATTACCCCACCAGCATTCATGTAATTCTTAAACTATATACTGTATGAAACAATATTCCACTGGTAACATGAAAACAAATAAGTCAGGGAGAGATATCTTCAGGAGCGTGAGCAGTTGCCAGTCAAATCACTTAGATGAGCAAATTCTTAGAGGTTTTCTTTGAGAAAGCATCCAGATACCTCTTACATTTTTAATGTTTCTGTGTTACATTTATCCCCAAATTAAAGGAAAATCCTAGCATTACATTGCTATTGTGCGCTGAGGACTAGTACCCCATTCAGATCTTGCTCTTGGTGTGTGGTCCTGGACAAACCAGTTAGTCTCCACCACCTCTAACTCAACTTCTCATCAGGTTAGGACTGTAAGAGGCTTGGAAATAAAGAACTTAGGTACTAAAGTTTTTGCAGAAATAAACATATAAAAGCATTTGCTGGAAAACTTCACAGTTCCACCACTGCACAGAGCAAGTTATACCATGTATCCCCTTTGTGTTTTTAAACAAAGCCAAATGGCAGAGCTCAGCTGAGACTGGAAAAATCTCTGCTACAGATTGTAATCATCCATCTTCCCTGAGAGAAGTAGGAGAACAAATCCCACCCCCACGAATGTCACCACATCATCTCCTATCCTTCAATCCCTTTGGCAAGGCAGGGGGCATGTGAAAGCACTTACGCAGGCCACTGGCCTCGGTTAACTTGCCCCAGCCCCATGACCCTAATACAAGTCAGATCTTTGGGTTCAGGAGATCATTATTCCTTCCTTCTGTGTCGTATTATTCATATAGTTTTATTAGGTAGGTATCTATCTGTAGTGGTTCACTTTCTCAGTAATGCCTACATTTCAGCAAGCATTACATTTACCTGTATAAGCCCTAAAAGCTTATAGACTAGGTAAGAAAAAAATTGCATCTTTTTTTTTTTACAAAACTATTGCTTCTCTCTCTGCTGAACACCTATTAAGAGGTCTTGAATCTCTTCTGATTCTACCTTGATTTAGATTGTACATGACTGTAAATAAGAATTATGTTGTTTACTAATAAGAACTGTGAAGAAATTTGTGGAGAAAAATGATTTTGTCAAGAGGATGTTTAGGGAAGAATACGACAGGCCTTAACCACCATTTCTGTTACATATCTTGCATGTCTCTTGGTGATTTCATATGTCCTTTTTCTTTTTATTTATAACTTAGTTTTACAGGGAAAATACTTATATTAGGGGACATTTATATATAAATTATGCTGCTTATATTTTGGCTTTCTGTAAACACAAAAATTACTCCTAGAATTCATAATTACACTCCAGAATACACAATGCAGATACATTGCATGCAAGAATGTTGCTTACTAAATTAGAATTAAAGGCAATTATCTCTGCTATTTCTCTGAAGATTTTGGAACACAATGTAATAATAGTTTATCTTCTCTGTTAAATTCAGTGTGGCCCACTTAATCTGATAATGTAAAGAACAGAAATGAGCAAGCTAAGTGAAAAAAATTACTTACCCTTCTTCTCAGAGAGACCTTTCTGCCACGTTCTGCTTGCATTTGAACATGTCATCAGGATAAAGTGTTAGTTAAAATGTTCTGGAAATTTAGTGCAATAAAGCTGGGATAGGTTTACTGTCAGCTAACAGGATTAAATTGAAAGCTGGAAGCAAGTCTCCTCCTTTCTTTCCAGTATTTTAGAATATGTTTCTAATTAGATTAATCTTAATCTTAATCAAGAAAATACACATTGAGTTGGGAGAATGCAGGTTGGTGTGGCATATTTTGTAAGAAGCAAGAAGGATGTATACGGCTGTGTATGGCCTAGCAGTTCAGGGGGACATACCAGGGCTTCTTACTGCTCTGGAAAAGTGTATTCTTTGCATAAGCATCTGCTCCATGCCTTTATTCTGACTTATTTTGGAGCTGAAGGACTGGCTAACATGTGGGCAGGGTAGCAAGTACTCCTGAGGTTGTAGCCTTGCTACCCTAAGGCTGCATGTGGAAAGGGAAAGATGAGAAAGAGGTTTCCTCACCCCTTTCCACTAAGAAGAGAGGTGGGGAAAAGTGCCCCAGGTTGGTAGGAGGAATCAAAGGTTATGCTGTGTTTTGTTTTGTTTAGGATTAGTTGTGAGGTTTCTTTTCTTTTTTTTTCAATAATCTTAATGAGGTTCACTCATTAATTCAGACCCTCTTCAGCACCAAATATGTATGTACTCTACAAAGTCTTCCTCTGACCAGAAAATTGGAGAAGTATTGGATAACTTGGATATCTGTTTTCAGGTCAAAATCAGCTGAGGTATGAGAATACATAGGAAGATTGAGCAAGTTATTTATTCATCAGAAGTCAAGGAAAAGCAACAGGAATAGTTCTTACACTGAATCATTTAAGGGCAAATTTTATATGTTTCCCAGGGACCCTTATGCTTACAAATAATTCATGCCTTTCTATTTCTATAATGTTTTTGATTTCTTTCCCTGAAAATGTTTTTTATGACCAGGTCACATGGTCAGAGTTATGCTTTAATGTCCTTTAATGTATTTTTTTCACTTTATCATTTTTCCATTTTGCTGAGGAATACATTAGCCTTTGCTACTTACCCTTGAAACATCAACTTTAACAGCAGGCTTTGAAGAGAAAATGAATAGTGAAATATTAGTTGCATCATACGTAGTTGGGGGAGAAATTTTACCTGAAAGATTGAAAATGTCCAGGAAAAACGTTGTCTTTTCTGGCTTACATATAATTTCTTAAAATGCCAACTATGTTAACTTTATATATTAAAACCAAGATTCAGGCTTTTTATAAAGATTCAAATATCAGCTCCTTTTTTTTTTTAATGAGTCTTTGTGTTCAAGCTGCTAGAAAAGGAATTATAATTTTGAGAGTATATCAGGACAGCATAGTGTTACAGTGGCCACCAAATAAGACTCCTCAAGCTCCTTTCTGTTCTTCCATAAAACTTAACCAGCGCTTAAGCCTTCCAGTAAATGATACATCTCAGATCATTCATATTTCTGTGCATTTGGGCTTGTAAAACTGTTCTTCAGTAGTCTCTCCCATGTCTGAATTTTGGACGTATTTCTTATGCTACGTAACCAGGCATAAAAATCCTCTAAAATTAATGTGAAGTTTCCACAGGGAAGCTTCAAAGTCAGGGTTCCATAATAGTACATTGCAAAACCAAATTTCAAACCATCCCAACATATGTATCTGAATCAAACACTTTCACTTTTCAAGTTACTAAAGTTTTGAAAACAGATAAAAATCTTTATTCCAGCCATTTTTCTAGGACAAGACTCCTATTGACATTGAAGGATGCCTCAGTGATGACTTTGCTGGTCCCTCTAGAAAGCTGGACTATTCAGAGGACTTGGAAGTATTCCCTTTTATGTATGCACAAATATGCATTTATTTATTTATTTAAACAGTGCTGCCTTTCCTGCCTCAGGAGAGTTTTCCTATATTAATTGCCTCTGTGCTTAGATGTCTCCAATTATTAACCTGCAGGTGTCTCTAATCACTGCATATTCCCGTTGGGTTTAGGTTGAGGGCTATTAGCTATGGTGGTTAAATACAACACACATTATGTGGTTTTTGTTTACTGTTTTATCCCTGAATTTGGCCTCAAAGACTCCAGAAAACAGTCATCAGCAATCACCTCTTTTCATTAACTGCAGTGCCTTGGATCACATTTTCCTCCTTCCCTTCTTTCTCTGGGAAATATTTAAAGACAGTATGTAGGCTAAAGCAAGAAGAGTTTTCCAAACACTATTCCACAGAATTGAACTTGCAATGCAGTTTAGCCATCCAACACTTCTGCTATCCAAAGCCATAGAAACACACTTGCGAAACATATTTTTGCAACAACTGCAGAGCTGGGATATTTGAAAATATAAGGAAGCAGTGGACTCTGTCTTCATTTGTAGGGGTTTATCATGACTTACTCAGCAGTAAAATGGTATCTAATTATGTTGGTACTAGACTGAATCTCTTTTAATTGATTAATTATAATTCATGTGTAGATTAACAGATTTTAAAGGTCAAAACCTTTCAAATTGCGCTGAGTACTTGTTTATCTCTCCCCGTGCTGTGTAAACCTGGTATTCTGTTGCAGTATGAAAGCGACACTATAATTACAGATTTGGAGAACGACAAAAATTGATTAGCAACCGAGGCTGGTTAGGAACAAAGGAACTGGGTCTGGTTATTCTTCCATCTTCCCTCCTGAAAAGCATGAGCTTTGATTGTATTTTAGAGCATCAGATTTTGACAGCGTAAGGTGTTTCAAGAGTGAATGAGCACTGTTTGAATAAACGGTATTGATCATGAAGTTGGAACTCTGCAATCAAATATATATATTCTTTCTTTAAATTCTGAATAGCATGAGATGTTGGTGTTATTACTTTTTAAACAAAAGGCATACTGATGCAAAATTAGTTAAACAATGTTTAATCTAATACTTCATTATACTTTTTTCTTCCTCTCACTCAGGTGCTAACACAGAACACTACTTTTTGTGCATGCCACCCCAAGGGCCTCAAAGCGGTTGAATAAAACATGTTATTTTCACCTACTGGAAATATCCCCAATGTTTTCTGTACTCTACAAGCAGCATGTGATTGTTATCACATTTTTTAAAATGCTCTGACAGACAAAAATGAAAAATATCAAAGTTTTCATTTGTGGTGGAAATGAAAATACATTTTTCACAATATGAAATTTGCCCTTACTTCTAAGAGAAGGACTACTTATTCTTTCCACCTTTGAGGTATGATATAGGAAAACAGTGGCTTGTTGTTGCTAGCTATTTGACATGTCTTGTGATAAAATTATCATTCTGCATTTTTGAGTGACTGTTTTTGTGACCCCTGAAGTTTTATTGAAATAGAGAAAATTTAAAGCTGAAGAATGTTATTCTCTTTAAACAACATGAAAAGCCTTTTTGGAGCACTATTTCTTGTTTGATAATTTGCCAGCAGAAACTGAATAATATCCATTCCTGAAATATTCTATTTTGCACAGAAGAAGAAATTAAGGAGACAGTGAAAGTAATTTGATTTTGGGTGTGCAATTAAGAGCACAATGCAGTTTCTCAGAGAAAAGAGAAAACAGACACCAAACTGGCAGTGCAGTTGATTTGAGAGGGCACACCTGGAGGGAAGAACTGTCTTACTTCTAGGTCTGAAGCATCATTTTCTGAGTAATGTTTGAATCTGAGAAGGCTGGATCCTTGCAGAGAGGATGAGGCAGTGCAAATTCCCTGAGAAACCAGTTCCGTCAATCCCTGTCTTTCTCCAAAGAGTGTGCTCCTATCCTACACTAAAATAGAAACATAGTTAGTCAAACACAACAGTGTAAAAAATACAATCAGTGTTATTTATGATTACATACATGTCTTGTCTGTCTGTGTTCAGTCAAGTTCTTTCCATGCTACTTTTCTTTTATAAGCCGAATGCTACTGAACACAGTCTATAAGTTGTCTTGTTCTGTTTTGGAAGTGAGTATGAGTATGGCACACCTTAAATATAGTTATACATGTATGTGTTTTATATATATATTTTTATATATACACACACACACACACATATATATATATACACTAACTCTGTGAGTCCAGTGAAATACTTGAGGAAAGGACTTGAAAGGTATCAAGGTTCATCCCTGTTGAGTTGGGTTTATTACAGGCAGGTATCTTACCACAGCTCAGATTCTAATGCTAAAAAACACCTTTTGATGAAATCTTAGCCTCACTGAACTTGATGTCAATTTTTGTGAGAACTGGATTTCATCATTTTAAAAAACAAATTTCAGAAGGAGCAATATTAGTTAGTCGGACGGTGGAACAGGAAGTATAAATACATCTTGCAAGAGCAAGGAGTAGGAGATGCTGGGCAAGAACACAATAGCTGTGAATTCTACTTGAAGTTATTTAAGTAGTTTTTCAGGGCAGAGCATATTGCGGAGGCTCCTATCACTCAGAAACTGAGAGAAGATAAAGTATTAAAACCAGAGGAAATGATAAATATCAAAGTGAATTTTAGCATGGTTAGTAAATTTAAGAGAGTCAGAAGGATGTTACTCAGAAGACATCTGTAAACAGTAGAAAAATATTTATAAAAATAAACTTTTATGTTTGCATTCACTCCACCAAGAGAGCAAAAGACACATATGAACCATGAATCAGTCACAAGTTTGTACTAAATTTATTTCTGAGTGTTATTAGCAGTGCATTGTCAGCCCATATTTTGGAGGGAGAAGAGACAACCAACTCGCCAAAAAAACAAGCAAAAAAAGAGGCTGGCATTTCCAGTGAAGGGAAAGCTCCTGCCCTGTCCATGGCCCTGTCTTAGGCAGTGGTGCCAGGGTAGCAGCCACAGGGCCAGCTCTCCTTGCAAGGGCTGCTACCCCTTATGCTACCACTCCGAGCACAAGGCATTGAACCCAGTGCTCCATGAAGACTGACTTTTTACAAACATTTCAGACATCTTCCTGTAATCCAGTGCTAAACACTGCGTTGCTTTCTGAATGGACTGAATTAAATTCCCATCCTGCCTACAAATACCATAAATTGAGACGTGGTACAGAGTATATACTGATGGAAAGGAGACTCCATTATTTCTGATAGTGGTGCTGATTATATAGCAACTAAATTTAATTTTCATTCATCTGACTGTTATAACAATGAAATCAATTTAAAAGTCACAATTGTCAGCAACTTGGCAGAACAACAGTAAACATCTAAGCAAGATTGGCAAGGGAACTTTGAGATATTAAGAAAATGTGCATTTAAACAACATTAATCCTCACTTTCTTTGTAAGCTCTTCCCCTTCTAGGCTCCTTGGAATTTAATTTGGCTCTGGCTCAAAGGAGTTATGAAGGGAAGTAATTTAAAGATGGATGGATGTTAATTTAAAGATGCCATCATTTTCTGACAGAGCCCGGTACTGAAGTGTAAGAAAATGTATAAGGAAGATAGTGTGTAATCAGGAAATGTCAGTCAGGCAACAATTGGATAAGTTGATGAGAAAGAGACATGATGCTTCCAATAGCATTTAGTCTCTACCAAATACAACACATTTGATGAGCTAATTTCTGCTATGGTACACAAAGCAGATTTCCTAAATGGTGTTACACAATTGTGTATGTTTATACCATAAATGGAGATTTTTTTTTTTAAATAAGGGTAATATCAATATTACTTCCACTAAGTAGTAATGTAAATTGTTTAATATATAAACATTAGCATGAATTGGAAAATTAATTAAAAGAACAAGTCACTATAATTACGATAAATAAAGTTTATCTTTATTGCTAGCATGCTTCTCCAAGCAATCTGTCTAAATGAGAGGAAATTATATACCATCAACTTTCCCAAGAGCTAGAGTCTCATTTTAAGAATCAGGTATGTTACACTGAAATAAGAAAAATACCTGCTTACTCATTATCGTATTTTAAGGAGGATTACGGAGAGAGGCTGAACCTGTTTTGCTGCCTGTTCTGCACATACAGAATACAATTCTTGTCCTGTTTAAGTTAGTGACTTTTGTCCCTGAATTTCACTTGCTGTGGCTAGTTTAGCCAGATTTCTATGCAAGGGAATCTAGTCATTATACTCTAATGATATTGTACATGTAACCAATAAATATGCAACACTTTTCAAATTGGGCTATTTGAATTTGTTTGCTGCTGTGGTATTTTTTAACCCTAGCATTTTCAAGTAACGTCTAGTATATTTTCATGTTCACTAGACTCTAGTCACCACTTTGGGGAAAAAAAAAATCAACAGAATGTTCTTACAACTTTGCTGAGCTGTTAGAAACCTTATCATCTATCTGTCCTCCCTTTTCTGGCTGGTCTTGTACACCTTTTCTCAATAATTTGTCTATTCAATTTATTAAGAGGCAATGAAATATTTAATTATTCATATTATTATTGAACAAAGAAACATTATGTTGAAATACACATTCTGTATATTGTTGAGTTCTTCATTATTGCTCTAACCCAATAACTCTGATTACCTTTCACAAATTCTGAAAACCATCTTCTGAGTTCAGGTGTAGAGAAAAATTAAACAGATCAGAAGATATTTGGGGATATGTGGGATAAGAAGAGAGGACATAGAAGTAAGAAAAGCAAATCTCTGGCCTCTTTTTGGTACTGTGCAAGTCTAGTGCAGCCATGGGCAATTTCTCCTCCTCCTCCACCTGAACCTGGCATTGGGCCTGTCTGGATGTGCTTGCTCAGGATCAGTTATGCTGGCCTGACATCACGGTACATAAGTACTGCTGCTAGGGGAATTATGAATATATGCAAATGAGAGTCAGATCATTACTTCCTATGTCATCTCAGTTGCATAATCATACAGTAAAATTACGTGTTAAGTTGAACTAGAACTTGTGCTTGCAGTTATCGTTCCGTAACAGAACAGTCGCATTAGCGGGGACGCAGTTGAGTTTTCCAAATGACATCATGCTCTTTATAGTTTATAAATCACCATCTGGATGTGCCCCCTAGAAAAATGGCTTTATCTCATGTTGCTGGGAAAAACTTGGCTCCAAGTTTTAATCAGTGCCATAAATAGAGGAGGATGCTGATTTATTAGTTAATTGTCTAGTGTAGATGTTCACACATGCACATGTGGCATGTTGAAAATATTGATTCAATCACATTCAGTTGTGATTGTTGAAACCCTTCAAGCTCATTTTTTTCCAATGTTCAACTTCTCACAAGACTCAAAAAAATCACATTAATTGGAAGATATATTCCCAACCAGCTTTAATGAGAAAAGTGTGAATTTCCTCCTAAAACCACTTGCAGATTATAGACTATAAAATTAATTGTGTACATTTTACTTCTTGCCTCATTTTGCTGTACAAATGAGATACTGAATGTATATGAAATTCTTATATTAGTGCCTGCAAAGATTTCTTAGACAGCGATTGCACTACTAGTTTCAAAACAATGTCACTCTCAGTCTTTGCAACAGCACTGAAGTTGGTTAGCCAAGATTTGCAAGTTATCTGTCTAAAACCCACTGTGTTTAAATTCATAAGGTGTCATAGTGTAAAGGATCTCCGCATCTGAGAGAATTTTTATCACTTACTGGATTTATTTTGACTTCTGCTAATTGCAGTATTCCCACTAAAAAAATAAAAGAGACAGCATCTCTCTCTACAAAAATATTTGCTATAAATAAATTCTAATTAGTTAGCAAAGTTTTTATACAGGATGCTTACTGTATTCAAACTATTCATTCACTCTCTTCCCTTCGAAGATTTTTGTGATTTTTTTTTTTTTTTTTTTTAAGTTCTGGAGGAGAGTTTATAAAAGCAGAAGACTATTTTTAAGTTTCCTACAAAAATTAATAAACCTTTGTGTGATTTGTATAATTTCTTTTTGAATTCACTTCATAGGTAAGATGTGTTTAGCTTAATTGGTTCTTGCAATGAATTCCCAGTAAAACCTTCAGGAACCAATTTTATTTACAACCAACTTCCATGCATGAGTGTTGTGATTCTCTTAAGTTAATGAAATAAAAACCAAAGGCCAAAATTCCCACCTGAACTAATAAAGGATCAGCCTCTCACCATATTTTTCCACTGGGGAACAAATCCTTTAAAGGGGAGGTGAAATCTGAGGTCCTCATAAAATTTGTGGTCATTTAAAAATCTTGCATGTGTCAAGTTAAAGGTGTCGCCCTAGTATCTTGATGAAATTCCAAATTAAATATTTATGTTCTGTGTACCTGAGATCTCTGTCTAATTTCATTTAAATATTACTTCTTTCCCTAATGGCATCCATCCAGTATGGTTGCTGTATTTCACTGGTGCTTTCATGCTTCATGAGGGTAGTCTAAACTTTTGTGAACATACAGAATGTGTGAGTACAGTGCATTTAAAGGAATTAAGAAATTTCTGTCTTCTTTGGCAAGTTCTTTGCATCCAGTTAAACTGTTACATAAAGGAACAAAGAGGAGTCAAAAAAGGGGATAAGAACTGTGATGATATTTCAAGGAGTAGCAGCTACCTGTATGACCTCCCTGGAAGTACTACCATCGTCGTGGACAGTGGCAGCAGGACAGAACAATTCATTAAGATTTCTTGGGAAAAAAATCCTAAGATTCGGCCTATGTCTCAGCTAGCTGACAGGAATTAACATCATTATGAAATGTGGGATTTTTGCCACATCCCCCTAGACAAGTGAGGAGGGAGCCCAGTGGCAGGTTTTACCAGGCACGGGGACCGTACAGTTTGGGAGGTATGGGAGAAAATGTAGCGTGCTACGTTTCCACTGACATGTAGGTTTTGTCATATTCCCCCAGAGACCAATGGTCAGTTTAAGCTCTGGTGGATGAACATTTCCACCATCCATATGTTTTTAGACTCCTGGATCAAACACTGGAAGTCTGCAGCTGCACTGCAGGCAATGAACAATGGGGCTGGGAGAGAGCGGTTCCACATCCTGATCCCCGTTCCTGAGGCAGCCCTTGCCAATGTCATTGGATGGATTATTTAGGTACCTACCCTTGGGTTTACCACCTTTAAAACAAATATAATAATACTTGCCTGCCTTCATGAAGAATGCTGTAAAGCCTAGCACTAACTGCCCATGGCATTGCAGTTATATCTGTTAATTCAATGATGCTGATTTACTGAACTAAAACTGTTTTCATCTCATTTCAAACTTGGAAATGACTCAGATATGGAACTCTGGTATGAAAACCAGTATGTGCAAGTCTTCCTATATCCAGGAATAATGATTTTCAATTGTGGTTGCAGTTGGGACTTTCTGAGCAGTGATGGTAAAATGTATACGTATATAACATTTAAGAATGTTAACCTCTAGGTTAACCAGGGCAAATACTGAGATGCTTTATCTTTTCAAAGCACATAGCTAAACAGCCTGGATCATTCCCTCCTGGCCTTATGTGGAGAACTGCTTCCCTTGCTCCCAAACAACCCAGCTAGTGAACATAAATGGACTTCCAAAGCGGGGTGGAGAGATATGGGAAGATGATCAGAGCAAAGAAGGATGAAGGCAATTACTATATCTTTGCTCCAAAGCTCAAAACTATTCTCAGTTTCCCCAGTTTTTATACAGGTCACACTGAAGCAGTCAGTAAAAAGCTATTAAAACTGGTCACCTCCTTGTTTTCTTTTTATGCTGAAGAAAATCTGCTAAAATGCTGACAAAGAAGTCAATGTCTTAACTGTAGATTTACACCAGTTTATCTGTGAGGAAAGTTTTTATGCTGCTCACATGATTCAGTCATCTGAGCAGGAAGGTAAATAGTAAATATAAACATACACTTTATAAAAAAAATCTAGCTGTTTTCATAATGAGAAACTCATTGAAGGGAATGTTTTCTTTCTATATAGCAACATAGTACTGGCTTATCATGACTCAGTTCAAAATGGAGGGCAATGACAGATAAAAATAATACTTGTTAAACTGAAAAGCCAGTTGATGATTATACAGTAACTGTCTGGAATATGGAGTTTTATTATTTCAAATTATGTTTAGAAATATAAATATATATGTCTGGCAATATATCTACAAATTAATCTCAATAAATTAATCATTTTGAATGGGAGGAGACTAAAAAATCATTTAGATGAAAATGTGCAGAAGTACAATTCATTCAGGAATATGATTTAATCAAAATACTACAATTTTGTATTTCTCTGTATTTTAGATGCCATATTTTTCAAATTATCTAGCACAGAAGCAGACTCTCTGTAATACTCACAGGCTATTGTCTGTACTGTCCTACAAATATGGACACAAGAGTAGGCAAGACAAAGACCTCAGTGCTTCCTATTCCCTGCTCTGAATTTCTGAGCATGCTGATGTGATTCGTCTGCAACAGAGAGCAATGTGGTCTCAGTGGTCTAGAAACAGCCCGAGATCAGGGATTAGAGGGAAGCAGAGATTCAGGATCTAAGAAAGGAAGGCAGCTAAAATGAGAAAAAAATTAAAAGATCCCTTTTCAGAATAATGGGGTTTTTTTTCAGTTGATTAACAGTTTGATTTGAAACATCCATAATTACCTTCTTTACATGTTAGTGTTTTTTCTCTGCACTGACCATTATATGCAATGTTTGTAAGGTATACAGCTGAAATGTGATGCAGGCCCTACCACACTTTAAGTAGCGAAAGATTCTTCGGGAGAGTGTTATTGCATGTAATTTGTGGATTTGTGCCAAGAACTGTGGAAACTTTAGAACAGCGCCTTTTGCCTTCATGTGTTATTTCCGCTGCCTAGAAGAACACAACTCATAGTAATTCTAAAAAGGGCAACAGGGATAATTGGGTTCCTGCTGCTACACGTGTTTATCAGTGCGCTACTGCCAGATGTAGGACATATGCTACAAATGGTCTTCCTATCCCCAAAAGGAAAAAAAACCCACCCAAACCAAAACCCCTTAGTTTTCCCCACCTCCCTGCAGACATATTAGTAATAGCACTGGGACTAAAGCCAGGACAGTTTTTTTAGCTTTGATACCCAGACCTCTAGATTAATGCTTTTATTCAACTGATGGCTGCAGATGAGGGATTGTTTTAATTTTGAACATGGAATAAAAACTCATAGCTCTACATGAGAAATTTAGAGACTGTGTGTGGTGTTTAGATGCGTATGTAAAAGTTTATGCAGCTCATGCTTTGTATGTGGCTAGTGAAGACTGGACTACTGTTCAAATTTCAGTATTAGATGTTTTTTACATTGGGAGGTGTTTGACTGGATGCTTTTCTCAACATGCAAAAAACAAAGCTTAATTTCCACTTTGCTCAAAATGGAAACAGTTAAAAAGAGAAAAAATCATGTTTAATTCAGAATTTTATGAGTAAATAATTTCATTGGACTCAAAAAAGAAAAGGCTTGTTTTTTTTAAACTGCATTTCAGGAAACTTTCAAATTAGATTTAAGTTTTAAATTATTAAAAATAAGTGGAACGCTTCAATTTCTTTAAAAAATTTACATTCAGGAATGACTGTCTTTAAGTAAGTCACTGAGCTGGAACCCATAATCTCTGTCTGCCAATCCAGCTACACTTTAATTTTATTGTGAGACTCTACTAAAGTAATTTAATCTTACCATGTGCCTTTCTTCTTCATCTGCAGAAGCAAAAATCCTGTTGTGCTGTGAAGTTAGTGAAGTAGTCCAATATTATTACAAGATTTTCACAACAGCTACAAAACACAGTGTGAAACAAGGAATTGACAGTTTCATGTGTGTGAAATAGCATGAGCCCTGCTAGGTTTTCTCCCTCTTAACAGACTGTAGACAGTACTCAATCATCTGAAAAAACAGTGGATAATATTAATTTGTTTAGTATAGGTCTCTGAACAGCCTCAGGGATGAAACTAAACTTGTGTGGCAAACAAAAATTACATTCAAGGCACAGAAATACTTGTAGACTGTGGAATAAATTGGATTGAGGGGTGATATGTAGGTAAAAGCCGAGGCAAAAGTACTCAGTGTGATTAGCAAGTAAAAGTATGAGTGTTTTGAAAAAACATGAACAACTAAAAAGAAATATAAGTGGGAAAGCTAATGTTGTAATAAAATGGAGCAGTCGGAGGTTGGGAGATGGTGGGAGATAGACCCTGCATTGCTCCAGGGCAGTGGCACAATGAAACAAGAAATGTTCCTTCATTTTTGTTTCATTATTATTTCCCTCTAGATGACATTCTGGATAGACGGTTTGTGATTCAAGTGCACTGAGATATTATTTTTATTAACACAAATGTTAGATAAAATAATGTTTTGAAAATGTCAAGCCAGTTCAAAATGGCATATGGTCTATGGACACAATTTCTTCTCAAAATGCATGCAGTTTGCAAATATGGATCTGATTCATATATATGTATCAAGAGGCCATTAAGGTTTTCTTTAAAGACCAAATTAAGCTTATTTATCTTTTTATACAGTGCAGTATCTGTACAATAAGGGATTTATGTTCACTTTACATTTAATATTTTAGAATACTGTCTTTACAACAATGTAAACAATTTGTTGTCTAAGTAAAGAATAACATGTACCTTTCGCCGTTCTGAAGCGAATGTCACCTCAAGGAACAGAGATGTTTATCACATAAAACTAAGCAAAAAAAAAAAGTTGAAAACTGAAAAAGCAGCATTTTCCCACAAAAGCCTATTTTGCTGATGATTGCATATCCATTCTTTTTAATGTAAGAGTCTTGGGAAAGTGCTTTTTAAAGTTCTGAAGTCATATAGTTAGTTTGACTACAAAGGGAAAATAATTTTAGCATCAGGAATGTTCCCCTTTAATTTTCCTCCTGCCAAGACTTATGACCGGAGCTTTACAGAGACCATGTCAACAGCTTGAACTGTGTCCAGAAGCGACTAGGAAGTGAGTGCTGTTTCTGGAAGAATGATATATCCTGCAGGCAGCACCACTCGCCAAGCAGAAAAAGTGCACCTGGCACAAAGTAACAGCTTCTTTTCTTTTGGGCAAACAAATTGCCTGAATGAATACCCTGGATTCTTTTAGGCATTTCAGCATGTGAGCAGTTGGTTGGAAATCAAGAGGAGTGAGGCATGCAGATGCTTCACAAAACCCATCCCAGGGCTTTCTAGGTCTTCAAAAACGTGACATGAAGTCACATCGCTGTAGCGTTAAGATAAACTGTCAAAGGCATGTTACAAATTTATAATTAGTTCAGAAAAAGTTATTGCCTGTAAGTTGTCATTATTGTGCAGGAGTAGCGGACTTTGTGTTATGCTCAAGATTCTTCTCTTCATCCTTTGTATCTTGTCTCTATGTTGTCAGAATTACTCACATTCTGATGATTATATTGTATTTGTTGAGTCGTTTCTGTGGTGCCCCTCTCTGGAATATGTATTCCTTTATAGACAAGTCTCATTATTTCCATAAGAAAAAAAGAGAAAAAAAGAAGCTGAGGTACAGCAGCTGAGCCCTGTATGTAATCTGCATCTAAACTGGAAACTAAGCTTAAACCTTGGATTTCTAGTCTGTTATTCTGAGGCCATTGAGGCCAATGAGGCCATTCCCATTGCTTCTCCAGGAAGATTAGATAAGACTCCCTCAAAAGAAAAGAAAGGCACTCTATGGGTCTGGTGAAGATAAGACAAGGCAAAATGCTTCATGTGTAGGTAGCAGTTCCCTTTTGTTCTATCCAAAATCATTAGTAGTAAGAGAGTATATACATTATTAGCAGTGATAAAAATTCTTTGAAGAAGGAGCATGTCACTTTGCACAAATGCCCCGAAGTTTCAATGCATAGCAAATTATTTGAGCCTCTTTCATTCTGGGAAACTTTACATCAGGAAGCTTAGAAAAGGAGCTGATTAGGTCAGGAAAACAAACCCAAATATAAAATTTAGTTTGTTTTTCACCAAGTGGCAAATTGTGCATTTCACTCTACACTGCCAGTTACAAGGTCTTTCTACTTGCTGACACTAGAACTTGCAATTACTTTTTCTCATCAGCATATTTAGTATGACTTGAATATTTTGCTATTTATTATCTAAACAAAAACTGTGACCATCTTGACACAAAGCACCAAATGGCATTTTTGGAAGAAAAAAATTATCTTCTTGGTGAGTTTGAGTAATATTTTTTTAGAAGCGCATAAGCAGAAAATTCTGTTTGAAGTGAATTGCATTTTGAAAACAGGATATACAATTTAAGACCAAGAATTACCATGCAGATTTCTCCTTGGAATATGTCATAATTTCCGTATCCATACTTTGAGTCTTAAAAGACATGACTAGTAAGTACATTTACTATTCTACATTTGAGTTAATTCTAGAGCAGTGCTTTGATTTTTGATCCCTAATGCTCTATTGATGGTCCCTTTTCAACTGCCCAGAAAGGACCACCCTGCCTAAAATGCAAGGCAGTTGCTGGAATCCACATTAGTTACCTCCTCTTGCTCCCTCTGAGCAGAAATTGCCAGCTGAGCAGGACTGTAATGAATTCTTATGTGTTTTGTAGTGTGAACTGCCATCAGTTAGGAACTAAGCTGAGGCCATCAAACTCATTTTAATCAGAACCTCTGATTGGATTTATGCCAAGATCCCAAAGGTGAAAAAAGTAATACAGAGATTTACCATCTTTTCCAAGTGAATATTTTAATTCTGGTTAACTCTCCTTCCTCAGTATTGCATTTCTTGTCTTGGTGTGAGTGTGTGTGTGTGTATGAGGTTAAACTTTATTTTCCTTGGCGGGTAGTGGAGGTGTTCATACACAGACTACTGGGCTGAGAGGATCCCATTATTCCATCCCTGTCATACACCATTCCATTTATACTGGCAAGCAGAAAAGCAATTTTATCTCTCACATTCTCATTCTATACATTTAATTTCTAATGAGATTCAGGGATGTTCCATTCCCAAGGCACTTTATCTTCCATTATTACCACAATACAATATAATGTTTAAAATAACAATAGAGAATAATAATAATAACTAATGCGTAATCATCAAGCTCATTCTGTCTTGAATCTGTTGTTACGAAGTCTAACAATTGTATCCTAGTAACAGGAAGACCTAACCTCTGGATGTTTCAGCTCGGAAAAATAATTTCTTGTTAAGTTTTATTATTATTATTATTATTATTATTTCTTTAACCTTCACAATCTGTAATTTGAAATTCATGCTTAGAGTTCAGTTAGCCATAGCTAGTTCTCTGAAATGCAAAATGGTTTCCCATATGGCTGGAAAAATATGCAGATATGCTTTTCCTGACACTGAATAAGTCTGTGCATTGCATGCATTTGTATGTATAGAAAATTCCACACATAATTTCTCCAGAATAGCCTTCATATTGAATAGCTTTGAGATCAGTGAACCCTACAAATAGAATGATAGCTGAGGGATAGTTTTAGAGTTCACACACAAAAAATCTATAGGATCCTATGTAAATAGCTGGAGGCTAGAGGAACTAGACAGAGAAAAATTGTGTCCGCTCAGGGAATAGACAATTTAGACCATGTTGTTGACCCATTAAGTCACCTATGATAGTACTGAGACAGAAGCCAGGGGACTTTAGTTCAATCCTCAATTAGGTCATCCAATCAAAGCCTATTTAGGAATATATCTAACCAGATGAGTTGCAGGATGTCTCAACTCCTGCGCTTTCTGTATCCCATGACTAAATCTCAGTCACCTACATCAGGAACAAATTAAAGACGAGACCACTGCTACACCAACAGCTGGCAGTTGCACTGAAAAAATCACTTAGGTATTAATATACATTCATATTAAGGTCATGTTTCAAGAGCCTTTGTTGAGATTTATATGTATTTACAACTCAATGAGTATAGAGTGATTAAAACAGTATTATACACATAATTCCTCTCTCCATGACTTAACTTTTTGTTGATTTTTAGGACAGGCCTCAATTTTAAAAATATTTAAGGGAAGAGCTTCCAAAGTT
Source organism: Morus bassanus (assembly GCA_031468815.1). Classification (NCBI taxonomy): domain Eukaryota; kingdom Metazoa; phylum Chordata; class Aves; order Suliformes; family Sulidae; genus Morus; species Morus bassanus. The sequence continues at coordinate 112,953,818 of CM062568.1, forward strand.
AGACATCATGACCTGGGCAAGCCAAATCCTGAAAAACAAGAATTAATAGTTCTCAATGACATTTCAAGAAGATTCAGGGGGGTTTGTGACATTGAAAACATCTCAAGGTAACTAACCATCTTTATACAGTTCAGAAACACTTTTAAAATCTTAATTGAATTCTGTCGTGTGAAAAATCCAATATTTGAACAAGTAATTTGTTATCCATTACATGCATAATCTGATAACCTGGTAGGTCCAGGTTCTTGGAAAAGCAAATCACTTTACAGGTACAAAATGTCCAGTGCAAAAATGAAGAAGGGAGAGCTTCGATTTCAGAATTCTCTCTTGGGCTTATGTTCACAAATAAGCTAAAAAATGAGACATCTTGTTTTCTAAAGTGTTTCCAGTTATTGCCATCATGATCCTTTCCTTTTCTAGGGAAGGATGCCTTGTAACTTTTGGGTAGAACCACTTACCTTTAAGTATGCTGTGATAGCTGCTTAGGAAAAGTAGTTCACCTGCAGTTTCTGTGATTTAAACTAATGCTTACAGAAGGTTTCATTTCCTTGTATTTTCCTTCATATTGTGATCAAAATTTTTGGTCATCAAGTGAAACCCAATAACAACTCAAATGGGCATTGAGTAGTCACAGACACAAAAGTTAATAACTTGCTTTACTAAAATAACACCATATTCTTCCTGAATGTTCTGTGCACAGCCTGTTGTTTTTTTAATTAGATGTGTACTTATAGCAAAGTTTTCATTTATAGTAAAAAAGACAAAACTCTCATATGTCTGGGCATAAGCACCTGGTAGGAGCTGTAAATAAAACAGTAGACTAGGTGGACTGTGGTTTTCACCCAGCATTAGTCATCCCTTACGTGCCAAATTTGCAGAGGGAAAGAACCACTAACTAGAAGCCTCATCAGTCAACTTCTATCTATACTGATTCTTTTAGACAAAACTCTAGCACAATACAGAGCAAAAGGCTTTCGGGCAAAGCAACAGTTCTCTGAAGCCCAAATCCTCTGACTGTTGCAGCGTATATTCAGCGGAAGCATTTTTCCCCACTCTAGCTTGTGAATCTTCAACCGAGTCAAGGAAATAATATGATGTTCAGCAGACTCCAGTCAACTAAGATTACATTCTTTGTACCATGAGAGCAAGGGAAAAAAACACATTGTTGAGACCAAAGGGCACACAGATGCAGCCCCTGACTAATTCAAACATAAACAGGAAAGAAACTTGATAGAAAAGCCTGGCGCTGGTCCATGTCAAGGCTAATTACTGCCACTTTTTTCATGCGAAGTTCTGAATTAATAAGGTAGAAGAAATAAGGAATAGAGAGCGTGCACTTCTCTTCAAGGACACAGCTTCACCTTTAAAATCCTTTCCTTGCTCTTGAATTTTGAAGAATCTCTAAGAACTCTTTCACAAAAATGTGTTGGCTGAAGCACAATGTCAAAAAAAAAAGCAATTCTGATTTTATTGACAACAGAATAAAACTGTTGTTAGGTAGGATTTCACAGTTGTTGTGGCCGTATATTTCTTTAGTCAGAAACAGTGGCAGATTTGTTTTACAGGAGGTCATTCTTATTTGTCTAGCGTTATGCAACTAAGCAATCAATTTTTTTTTTCCTATAAATATCAGTACTTTTGAAGTGCATTTTATTCATTTAACATTAAGACATGGTGAATGTAATAATTATTTAAGTGAAATGACAGCTGTAGGATTTAAATGAATAAGGTAAAAGATGTTCCATTGTTTAAGATAACCGTGGATATAAATCAATCTTCCTCTTCAGAAGTCCCTGAAAATCATGCTGCAAAGTGTAAGTCCCTAACCTTGTAAACAGTCCATCTGGAGGCAGTGGACTAGCCACTTGGGTGATGGTTTCTAAGACAGAAGAGAAGGAAATAGGAAAAGATTTTTTTAAAAAATAAACTTTAAAAAAAACCCAAACATACGAAAACTGTTTTAGTAAACTAAAATTCCCAAAAAGGAATCAGTGGCAAAATGCCACTGATTTAACAGAAGATGAAAGGAAGAAAGACTTCCAACTGTTGCAATTTTTTCTGGTTTTTTTTTTAGAAATGGAAGTCCTCCATTTCCATTTGATGTGTTAAAGGACATTGTCACTGGAGTGAAAAAGAATGAAGCTCACTGAGCAAATGGCCAAGCTCCTTTCCCCCTGAGATTTTTCACAAAATGGAGACAAAATTCATGTTCCATACCAAACAGCTTTCTCATGAGTGGCGTCAAAAATAAGCTGTTTCTAATAAGTCTATTCCTGTAGTACTCTAAAATGGATATGTTTGTGTGTGTGCGCGCGCGTACGCACACACGTTAAGTCTGAAAAAAAACCAAATCCTAAGTCCTGGGAACTAATAGACCGCTGATAACCATTATCTGTTTAATTTTTCCTTGAACTTAAGGCTAAACAAGTAAGGGTTCATGTTTTCCAAATACCACTTTGATGTTTTATTGATTGCTTTTGTCAAAGTGAAATGTTTGAAAACCAGAAACCAGAAAGTTGCAATAACTTTGTGTAACATGTGTGATAGCACTTTCTGCTGTTTCTAGTCAAAGGCATGCATTGTTTACTAATGGCTTGAGATATCTATAAGCTGATTTTATGTGTGTAGCCTTGCACACCCTACGTATCTGTGGTCAGTGCCAAGCGTTAAGTGTTCTCAGAGTTCAAAAATATCTGTAGCTTGGATGTGTTGCTCAAGTGACATCATTCAAGTAATTTTAGCACATTTTATGGAGGCAATATGAATACCACATTTTAAATTTGCCCAGGCCTTCTTGCCATTTTTATGTCAAGAGCTGGAAAACACTTGAAATTAGATCCTTTAGTTTCAGTACTGTTTACTCTTCTGCATGCATGGAAAAATGTGGTTACTCTACAAACTGTCCTTTTTAGTGTGTGCACAAGTTTGTGTTCTCAAGGCCAAGAGTATTTGATACTTCCAGGCAGATTAAGAGCAATTCTGACAGCATAAATGCAGGACACAGTATGAAGGCAAAGACAAATCTACTGTTTCGCTGAAGGCCATTAAAAACTGTGATTTTTGGCAAACCTATCCATTGCTGTGTTAAACTATAACAGATACGTTCAGAGGGGAAACAGTATCCCCTTTGTCGAGCCAGGAAAAAAAAAAAAACCTGTTTCCAAGCTGCCCTTATAAATTCTTACTGAACCTTTTCAAGTAGCTTGCCAAAACATTAGGCAGTTTTAGGAGAACACTGGGGTGCAGATTAATTCTTAATAAATTGATTGATATCCCTACAAGTAAGCAAGCAAGATGTGTGCTCAAATGCCATTTAGGTCCTGTGTATCTGACAGTTTCTTCTATAAATTACAGTTTAATTCTTTAAAAGACCAGTGTGTCATCTGTATTAAAAGTCTTCAAGTGCTTACAGTTGTTTCACATTATAGCTTATTGTGTTACAGTTCTGGTATATTCTTTCTGTAAGTAATCTTGTGGGAGCCAAAGAAATAGGAGCCCTTCAGAGTGCAACGGCAATGACTTTTCCATGTTTCCGTTCTGCACTCTGGTATTGGGGGAGCAGTCTGAAGAAACTAATGGAAGCTTCCTAGGCATCTAGGTTTCTTAAAATTTGATTCAATTTTCAGTAGTTTTTGATTTTCATTTAAAAAAGAGATCTGGAGGACGCTGGTGACTCCTCATAGGCAGTAAATATTCACTGCCTGTTGAGTTGAAAGAGGCTGAAAAAAGTCCTCAGTAAAGTAAGTTGTCAGGGAAGAACAGACATATATAACATATACATTTCCTTGCGCAACTTGGACCAACTATAATCATTGATAATGGATATATTTTGGACAGGCACTGACAGCTGTTTTTATTTCACTCCCCTCCATGTTTGTGTGAACCCTAAAAAGGCATGAGTACACTTCCCAGACCCCTCTTCAAGTACTCATGGACAAGCAGCACAAAGAGGCTACCTGGTTTGTTCAGCTCATCAGTCATGTTGCCCACGTATTGCTAATTACTGCCAAGACCCTGATCAGGGCTTCAGTCCTGTGTTATCTCCTACGGGTGGTGTTACTTTGGAGGCACAGGCAGCCTGCCGTCCCCATCCTGACAGGGAGATTACCGGAGGGCCACCACTGTTCTGTGCTTGACAATGACCCTCCAGCACCGTGTGCCACTGCTGCTGCCAATCCTACCCACTCCCACCCTGCACCAGTCTGGTCAGAGAGCTGCCCATAGCAAAATGAACAGGCGGGGACTCCCAACAATTCTGGCATATGATTTCTAGACAATGAGTTCTATACCTGTCAGCAAACATTAAGTCCCAGAAATGTAAAACTCGGTTTCAGTTGGTCTGGTTGGGTCTGGATGGCGGTGGTGACTGACTGGCACCCCCAAAGAGACTGAAAATTATCAGACAGGGTAAAAAGGTATTAAAAACTACTTCAGGGGTAAAACTACCCTACAGGTAAGAACATATTATTATATGCATTTCCAATGGAAAAGTATGAAGAAACAATACGTAAATGTGAATAGCAATAATTGAATTCCTTTGAAAGTTATCCATGTATTTGTCACAAATATTTGATTAGGAACTTTAAGGAAAATGGTATTTTGTTTCAGCTATGATTTTCTTAGGAATAAGTGTATTTTTCTACAGCAAATATAATATGAGGAGTCACTGAATTTTGACTGGGCAGGTGGTTGTTTTTTATAATCAGTGTGATCTTTTCCGAATTGTCAACCTATAATTTTTCACACACATGGAACAGATGAATCATCAGATGAAAGCCTGTATTTCTTGTTTTCTAAACTGAGTCTATGCATACACACATTTAAAGATACAATTACTTTAAAAATAAATATCCTGTATGCACCATTAGAAACCATAATAGAAACAGTATTTTCTTAGAAAATGAAACTACAATACATTAAAAATGAGACCGAGGATTACACTAAACCTTTTGTGGTAGGTTGACCCTGGCTGGACCCCAGGTGCCCACCAAAGCTGCTCTATCACTCCCCCTCCTCAGCTGGACAGGGAAGAGAAAATATAACAAAAGGCTCATGAGTTGAGATAAGGACAGGGAGAGATCACTCACCAATTACTGTTGCGGGCAAAGCAGACTCAACTTGGGGAAAAAATTAATTTAATTCATTACCAATCAAATCAGAGTAGAATAACAAGAAATAAAAACTAAATCTTAAAACAACTTCCTCCCACCCCTCCCTTCTTCCCAGCTTAACTTCACTCCCCATTTTCTCTACATCCTCCTCACCAGTGGCACAGGGGGATGGGGAATGGGGGTTGGGGTCAGTTCATCACACGCTGTCTCTGCCGCTCCTTCCTCCTCAGGGGGAGGACTCCTCACACTCATCCCCTGCTCCAGCGTGGGTCCCTCCCAGGGGGTGCAGCCCTTCAGGAACAGACTGCTCCAGCGTGGGTCCCCCGCGGGGTCACAAGCCCTGCCAGCAAACCTGCCCCAGCCTGGGCTCCTCTCCCCACGGGGCCACAGCTCCTGCCAGGAGCCTGTTACACTGCGGCCACAGCCTCCTTTGGGCACCCACCTGCTCCGGCGCGGGGTCCTCCACGGGCTGCAGGTGGATATCTGCTCCACCGTTAGCCTCCCTGGGCTGCAGGGGGACAGCCTGCCTCACCGTGGGCTCTGCCACGGGCTGCAGGGGAATCTCTGCGCCGGGGCCTGGAGCACCCCCTCCCCTCCTTCTTCACTGACCTGCATGTCTGCAGGGATGTTCCTCTCACATATCCTCACTCCTCTCTCTGGCTGCAGTTGCTGTTGTGCAGCAACTTTTTCCACTTCTTAAAAACGTTATTGCAGAGGCGCTATCACCGTCACTGATGGGCTCGGCCTTGGCCAGCAGTGGGTCCGTCTTGGAGCCGGCTGGCACTGGCTCTATCGGACATGGAGGAAGCTTCTAGCAGCTTCTCACAGAAGCCACTCCTGTAGCCCCCCTGCTACCAAAACCTTGCCACACAAACCCAATACACATTTCTTAAATTTTTTACCATATTTTTATATCATCCAGTTTCTGTCTTTTAATTTTCTGTGCATAACTATTTTCATGGTTATTTTTCATACTTTCATGTTACTTTTTGGAGACCTTGGATGCACTTGTAATTTCCACTTTCCAAGGAAATGTCAAATGCTTAGGTTGACAGGTACTTCTCTTGTGAAAATGAGGTTCCTGGAAAACATTTCCCAGATATTTTGGATGTAAGAGTGTAAATTGTTCTACATTGGCTAAGTGTATACATTTGAGACTGTTAGACACACCCAGAATTGCTTCATTTAACCTTTCTGCTAATTTTGCTTCTAAACCAAATCTCAATCTGTATGTAATAAAGAAATAGTATGCTGTCCAGGGATGCCAGTGATTAGCATCCACATATATGTGACTGAATTCACACCTGAGTTTTATTTTGCAGCTTACCTGGTCAATAAAAGGCTGGAATAATGGTAAAAACAAAGTAGAAGCATTACATCCCAGCTTCATCTGAGTGTGTAGCAACAAGTTTCTGGAAACCTGAGACCATATCTGATATCTTAATGTACTCTAACATCTGAAATAAGCTCCTTATTTCCTTGGAGAGGGGAAGTGAGCTTCTGAAAAGCATGATACTCGTCTTGAACATAACAGACATGAGGAGGTAGGGAAGAACTGTTACTGAACAGAAAGAGATGTTAAGCATTTCCTTTATTAAAACATATCTTTGAAAATATCTTACAAATAAGACTCTGCAGAAATGGGATTAATGCTTTTATACTAACACTTCACTGGACGTTTTGAATTATTTCTTCTGAATCTGTACTGTTAGAACTACTAACTTTGCTCTCAAATATTCTGAAATTATCCCTTTTGCTAGTAGATAACACTTATTCTTGCATGTGTACACTTTTTCTGTTTCCTTTAGTTTTCTAACCTTTCTGCAGATAAAAGTCTAAAAATCTGTTGTGGTACCCAGATAATCATACCTCATATATGCATGTACAGTATTCATGTACACTCAAAGAACACTGTGCTAATGTCTAGCCAACTCAAAACCACGAGAGTTGTGGCACCATATTGATCTTTTCTAGCCTGTTAAAATGTACTGGCGTGTTGGGATATATCTTTCTTATATATAGAATCCAAATAGTTTATATATGAACAAAATTTTTTTTTCCAATTTCATAATAGGACTCTATAATAAGGATGGGATACCATAGGAGCTATTTTATTGTCTTGTTAGAATGCAGTACATTGATCCCAACTGCTAAATCATTTTTATGGCACATTAAGAGTATCATGACATCAGGAAACATATCTTTCAGCTGAAGGGACCTTTTTCCAAACCAAATACATCCCACATGAACACTGAAAACAAATCATAGCAGTCTATTCTATAGTGGACTAATATGGGCCATTTTCAGCCTTAAAGTGTTTGCTCAAATCAGTCTTTGCTCACACCTAGGATGACTTTTAAAGATTTGGAAATACCTGAGATTTTATTTAAGCTTTGTGTTACTCCCGTAGCTTAAAAATGTGTTTGTTTGGGTTTTGTCTTTTGGTGGAATGCATTGGGTTATTTAATCAGATATTGTTGAAAAGAACATCCATTATGAAGCAAATTTGCTACCACTTGTTGCTATTTGATATCACTGTGAAGAATAGGAAGATTAAGAAAACAATGGATGGTTTGGCCTTCCTGTATTTCAAAATGTGTGTATCATTCTCTTAATCAGAGAGTCAGTATGGGGAAAAAAGTATTGCACTAACTACATTTTGACTGTATCACAAACACTCGGTAGCAAACTTTATTTCTCAAGCAGGAAAGTTGAGCCTCTGATTCTGATGTCAGATTTGCAGCATGTTTCACTTCATATTGGGAAAGGTTTTCTATTTAGCATGTGCACATGTACCTACCTTTCAAAGAACATGTCTTGCTCTGTTTATCTTTCTTTTTCCTTTATTCATATAATTCCTTCTGCTGTTTGTTAATAGTGACAGTTTCCCTCTATTTCAGAAATCAAAACAGTAACTACTGGAACAGCAAACATTTGCAGCATTCATTACTGCCTCCAGCCTTCCTTTGATATGCAGTCTCTGTTTCCAAATTAGCAAATGAATGTGAAATTGGATGGGATGGGGAAAGCTGAAGGAAATAATCTGCATGTAGTTTTAATACATACTTTTATGCTGTATTAAATCAGAGGTGATACCACCTTTGTAAAAGCAAAATGAATCCTAAGAAATCTGAGCCAGGAAACCTAATCCTTTTTTTTTTTTTTTTTTTCTAAAAATAATATCAAGCATCTGCTTAGAAAGAACATAGTGCCTGCAAATACCCAAATTTATCTTTCATTTCCAACACAGCTTGTCATCAAAAACTTACCCCCTCCTTTTATCTAACAGAAATACTTGGGCAAGTATTCTGTAGTTATTACTATCAAAGTTTATATAAACCAATGCCATTAAGTAAAGCTTGAGCATCTTCCACTTCTAACTTACTATTTTTCTAGGGAGAAAAAGATCTCCTTCACTCTTCATATAGCTTCATTATTACGAGAATGAATACTAATTTCTTAGCTGTTTCTTTTTCTCTAGGGATAACCTGGCAAAAGAAAGTAAGTGAAATGATTGTTTTTCCAACTTCTTTTCCCAGACCTCTTGTTCTCCGTATCTCTTCTTGTGTGTTTGATGGGGAAGCGTGGTGATCGTCCCATTGAATTAGAGACTCAAAGCCTAAATTTTCAGTGATGATTATGACATGATAAATTAGGTGAAAACAGTCTGATCAGTAGTTAATAATTCATTAGATACAATTATTTTTGTTTCTTTCTGTTCTCTGAGGTAAAAAACTAATGGCAGTATTAAGGTAGCACTAGAAATGAAGACTATATACTTGCCAATATATGAAGGCATATATATAAGATATCTGTATGACTCATTGCCTTAGTATCCCACCCAGAGGTATAAAAAATGGCAAAACATATCTTTGCTGAGAAAAATACAAAGTATATATATTTTGGCAACTGACTTTTGACACAATTTTCAAAAGGGATTTCTTAGTAATGTCTGAGGTTTTTTTAAATCTTAGTCACAGTGATAGAGCATTATTAATGACTTTCCTCAAGCATTTGTCTAGTGTGGTTGTAAAACACTGAAAAAATAAAATGTATGCCATCTGCCTAAAAGAGTAAGGGTGTGCTTGTCTCCTCCCATGCACAACCTCCCCTCTCCCATGTAAATGCATACACATATGCACACATTTTCTATTTCTCTCTCTTTCTTTTAACAGCTTCTACATGCAAAATGAATTCTGTGCTGTCAACCTTTTTAATTTACTGAGGGCTAGGTTTCGTTCTTTGTGAGAATGAAGTGATTGGCACTTAATCACTCCTGGAGATGTTGTCCCCAAAGAGACACTCCTCTTGTACTGGTAGGAAATGGTTTACTTTATCTTCTTCTATGTGCATCCTCCTCTTCAGTAACTTTGAGCATGCACAGCTCAGACAGCTGTGAGGAAAGCAAAGTTTCATTTCTCTGTTTCATGGGATTAGCATTGTATAGATAGTTCTGGTTGCTCATCTACATATTCAGTCTGGAAGAAGGAGGGTATCTTACAAGTGAACACAAATCTGATCCAGAACAAAGGAAGCTTGGGCAAAACTGCATGCAAATTTTTCAAGGACACCTGAGGAAAAACTCTGAAAATAAAGGCGTTCACGTTACATTCCCGTTAGACTCCAAGGCTCCCCAGAGGACTGACATTTCTGTGTTGTTTGTGTGTTACTTTGGTGAATACTGTCCATCTGCTGAGAATATAACTGAGGCAGGCATTTGATTTCCTGTCAGCTACAAGATATCAAATGTTGCTATCTGAGCCACCCTCCTGGTACAGATTAACACTATGAGCCCTCTGCACACTGCTGCTTTGTCTTCTCCACAGTCCTCAGTCTCTTTATGGGAAGTTTTTGCCAGGTCAACCCTGAGACTTCAGATAGGACTTGTGTCCTGCAAGAAATCAATACCTTAGAGTTTCTTTATTTCTTTATCAGACCTATGGCCAGAGACATCTACTGTACAGTGGAATCTTGTTGTAATAGATACTCTCTACATATATAGCTGCATTATTGAGTGGAATTTCTCTTCCAAGAAAAGAATAATTTTAAGAGCCTAGCACTGCACTAGTTGCAATGAAAACTTTATGGGCAACAATGAATGGGAAAACTTATTATCCCCTCATTTTCAAGGTTTTTTGGTTTTTTAAAGTGTGCATTTTAGATATTTTTAGAATTCAGCACAGAACCACAGTATAACTCTCATCATCCAAGGCATTACATATGGAGAGAAATAATTGATTGCTGGTTAGTTGTAGCTGTGACTTGGGTTTCAATTAGAATAATAACTTAAAAACTCTAACAGAAAGCAGCTATTTTGCACATTGCTAAAAAGCATTTGTGTAAGTTTGGTGTGTTTGACTCATACATAATGTATACTCCTTAATGACCTGCATAGCCAAAGGATGGCACTTTAAATTGATGAGTGTGATATATTCATACGTAGAACAAATTAGTTTAAGGACAGATGAAGAATAGATGTGCAGTCTAGCTAGCATGAACTGTTACAATTATAGAGATTATTACAACCACAGTCTAATACCTTCCAGACATCAGAAATCATTAAGCATCAGTTACATAGATCTACAAGCTAGTTTTATCACAAAAATATTATTGTATTACAGCAGTTTCAGTTGTGCCACTATATTTGAGATTAGAATAACATTTCTACTGAAAATATTTATTTTCACAGGTTTCTAACTTAACCTTAGAAACATACTCAAGAAGCAGCATGATAAAACATATCCCCAAGTGAAAAGGAGAGGAATACAGGGTGATAAATTTTGTCTTGGAGCATTTTCTTTCCAATACACAAGAAGAACCTGTTGTTCTAAGTCAGTGGAAGTCAGGGCAAAGCCTGGCCCTCAGAGAAATGTGGGACTGAAAGGAGCCCATTTGCGTGAGGCCAACTTTGAAAATAAGTAATTTGGTCATATCTATTATAAGAATCTGTAAAACACTGTGATTTCTAAACTCACTTCAGACTGCACGTAGGTTTAAAAGTGACCTTGAACCAGACCAATAAATCCTAATACCTGCAGGTTTGCAGGTATACTTTGAGTTGAACATGGCTAACTTTCATGACTTGGAGTAGTCCCAAAATTTACACTGAAAAAAATAACTAGAAAGTAAAATTGATTAGATGTGACATTTTTCCTGTTGCAAACACTGTGACAGAATGACATGCCTACTTATCGGACTCTTCACTGCTCTTAATCTTTCCATTTGCAGTTTCATTGGTGGTAAGTTCTTCACTCAGAAGGACTTTGCTTTTTACCTCCATGAGGTAAAAAAGGCATGTGCACAGGATGGTAAGCCAGACTGTCATGGCAATGGTCAGGAAATAATGTTTTACCCAAAAAACATGAGTGAAAATAAGGGTCACTCTCATATTTTTTTTGTTTAGTATTTTGTTGATAATGTCATAAATTCCAGTGGGTTGATGTTTGAAAATGAATATTTCTTCTTTATTAAGAGGAGTTCTGTTGACATGTGCTTTCCTACATAACCCCAGACATTTAAAAAATATATGATGTCCTTGGCCCAAATCATATTTACTCTTTTACTGACATGCTGAGGAAATGCTATGCATAGCTTCATACACAGAAACAGCCATGGTGTGGGTACTGATGGTTAAATTTCCATGTTGTTGTTAAGGTCTGGTATTTATATTATGAGGCCTATAGAAAATTTTAGAAATGCCATTAGCAAGATGAGGAAGTGGTAAGGCTGTCCAGCTGTTAGGGCACTGACCTATCTTGTGGAGCTGTTTTGACAATAAATACATCAAAGATATTTAGAGTCAGATGCAATAATTGCTTAGCTACCTAAGCCCTGTGCTACTCAAATTTAGGTACCTACCCTCAGAATGCACCAAAGGTTCTTGCAGAAATGTGGTCTGGCTTGTCTTCAGATCAATAGGGGCATGCCTTCTGCTTACCTGATATTAAGGTACCTTAGCACTTTAAAAAGGAATCTTGGAATAAACAACCAGAGTGACCCTTATTATCCCCAAATGAGCATACTCAGAGTGAGCTGGCTTGGGGTTACATGGTGAAAGACACTGAGCCTAAAAGGGAGAATTCTAATGCCAGTCCATCCACTGCCTTCACCAGAGCTAGAAGCCTGCACAAGTGATGCATAGTCTCAAACTTTCTTCCTACTACTGCATCTCTTTATTCTTAACATTAAAGAGTGACAGGTACAGAAATAGTTATGCATGCAAGCAAGGAATTTGAGGAGGTTCAGAAAGTTAAACACTTCCTAGCTCTCATCCTGCCTTTGTAAAATGTGACTTATCATCAGACTCTCATAGAATAGGGGAAAGCACCCTCCTCCACCCCTCACCAGTCACTCCCGCATGATCTTTTATTAAGACATGAGAACTGAAATTCTTTTTGAGAGAAAGAGGTAAGTTAATGTGGGTTTTTTCCAGCAAGCCAAGCCTTGATATGTTTACACATGTCACCAAAATGCTATGAATTTTCACTGTAGAAGTTTCTTGGTTATAATGAGGTTTATATCTGAATTTGTTTGATGAGCTGCTGCATCTGCTCTACATTAGACCACATATGGAATGCAAAAAGTGAAACTAGAAGCAAGGAAGACAGCATTTTGAGGTTAAATTGACAAGAAGCAGGTATTTTCTGTATATATGCATCTAAATTCTAAGTTTTCAAAAAACAGTTGACCTAGGTAGTTAGGCAGCTAACCGCTGTTTGTCTGCAATGGACATTAGGCCTTGAAATTCCTCTGAAGATCTGGCTGCTAAAATTGTTTTTATACTAGCCATCAAATACTATACAGGAAAGAATCACATAAGTATTCCAAACAGAGGGATAACAACAAAAATGTGCTCATGCTGAAACAGATGCAGTTCAAATTCAGATTTTGAGGCAAACAAAAGAACAAGGGAACAGAAATTGTGTCTTTTCTGGTCCTACAAACTTTTGGGCAAAATCTTAGGCAAATCCTGCTTAAAACAGGGTATGTTATTATTCAAACACTCACAAATGAGGCCATACTATTAATGAATTAATAGATCCTAGTCCAGAAGCTCTGTAATTTAAATAAGCTGATGCTTAAAACCAATGTGAATTCAGAGGAAGTTAGGGGGTTGTTTTTTATTAAAAAAAAAAGGATTCCCACTGTAAAGAAAATATTTAGAGTGAATCCATGAGTGATCCTTAATGAAGACTGATTTTACACTTTTCTATATAACTCCACAGTTCATTTGTGTAACTGTATGTCTGTTGTACAGTCTGTATCTTTACTTTACATGTAAATTGCTCAAATAATCCCAAAAAAATATGAAAATTTTGGCTAAAAGAGCAAACAGCAGTTTACATGATAAAGAACCATGATAAGATTTCAATTTTAACAATATACAGTATTAAATTTTCAGGAAATTTCTGCAGCCTATGCCACTTACTAAGGTCTTCACCCAAGCCATACTTAAAATGTATCTGTTTATTTCTGCAGGAAGTTATTATTTGCCTCCAGTCATATAATATTTTCAATCCGGGGAGCAACGTGTTGATCCCAAGTTTGTTATATAAGGGGAAATACCTGAAGGTGTGACCTGTGCTGTGCACAGGTTAAACCCTCAAGAAAAGTGCCTCTTCCAGGTGCGAAGTAGATCCCTCAGTGGTGGCCGTGGCCACTTGTCTTAACTTCCTTGGTCCTTGGTACACAAGACTTAATTTTCTGTAGGTGCTGTTCATCTATGCAGGCTCTCATGATCGATTCATTGGAGCATACAAAGGAGGGAGGCCCCAGTTGTGAGTTGATGCTAGCAGGGTTCTTGTCTAAGGGATCCTTTTAGTGTAGGGCCTTAGCAGACATCGTGCCTTCCTCCCCGCTATTTCTGTGCCTTACAGTAACAAGAAGAGGTGGTGATTTGGTTTTGGCATATCAAGTAATAGAATAGGAAGAAAATGCAGCAGTGCACCACCAAAATAAGAGCCACAAACAGTATGAAAGGAGACCATAAATTAGTCTGAAAACTAATGTGTGAACTGAGTCTTGACAGTTTGTTAAACAAAGTTCAACACACCAGTACACGTGGCAGCTGAGTTGCTATAGAAGTGCATGTTCTTGTTCCTTGGGGGAGTTCTGCAGCCCGTGCCCAGTTCCGTGCTGCCACAGTTTCATTGCTAAGAATAGCTTTAAAAATAGCTACAGCTATACTAATGCTCAAAAGTGACTGAAGTAGATGTATCCCAATTATGTATTGACTGGTGTACAAAAGGGATGGAAAATAGCAGTTTCCCCCATAGATGAAGTTGGTTCTAGTGTGCTGACAGGACTACAGATTTGGCAGAAACTTTTTTTTTTTTTTTAAAAAAACTTACTGTACAGGGACCAGAAGACCAGAGTAACAAGTAACTTTTTCCACTGCTACTCTACACAAAAGAGCAAATCCTGTATCCAAACTATCTCCAACAGAGGAAGAAATTAAAATGTAAACAGTAAGCCTGGCTTTAGGCTTTTTTTTTTTTTTTTTTTACACATTCTGTCAATAACTTATTAATGTTATTCCCAGATATTTAGTCAGAAATTTCCCAGGAAGTTTGGAATGTCTGTACTGTTAAGTGCTGCTTTGGTGACATGGGATCCATGTTCAGGGGATTCCTTTGCACAATGTTGTAACCTCCTTATCTCAAGTTGACATTGCACACCACTCATCACTATCCGTGAAGTTTTATCAGCATCTCCAGCAAGAATCACCACTCTCTAGTTGGAAAAAAATCTGTGTTTACAGTTAAAACTGTCAATCATTTTGTCCTGTACTCTTATTATTACTTACAGCCCTGCCTGTCTGTGAATAGTAGGCTTCCTGGCTTTACCAAAAGTCTGACATACTCTGAAAAAAAGGAGGAAGGGACAGTCTATGACAGTGCAGAATGTAGCGGGTTTTATTTAGAAAAACTCGTTCATAAAAGGAATCTACCAAGCTGTTGATACTTTTTTGTTGTTTAAGTCCCTTATCACTTCAGAAAATCTTAGGTAGGATATGGTAATAAACTATGCTGGTAGTTTTGACACATTCAGGCTCAGCTTTTGACTGGGGATTGGGACACATTTATACAGTTATAATGTACACCTTTACAAAAGTCAAATTTATTTATATCTTTGCCATGACCAACAACAGCGCATGTTCATTCCTTCTGCATGCCAAAATACCATGTAAGCCTAGTCCACTGGCTTAATCCTTGGGTCATCCACATTTTCAGTGGTATGTGTATTTCCTAGTTTATATTTAAGTTGCACACAAATCATGGTCAAGTAATTCACTCAGGGTCAAACAGTGCAGGATCTGGTTTCACTGGCAGGAAAAGCCATTACAGAAAACTTAAGGAAACCACAGAATCCTTTTGTACAGGGTGTGCTGCTCACTGACATTAGCGCAAAGCAGCCTTAACAAGCTAAAGAATCTGCTTGTGCAGCTTCAGAAAACTACTTATTTTCTCCTTCAGTCATTTGTAAGGTCTCAAAGAAAGCAGAAAGTCTGTGCTCGTGTGCCTAGCTAATCCAATATCTCTTATTCCTCTGGGTCAAGGTCACCCAGTTCTGTCAGATGGGATATAAGTTTTCTGTAAGGCATTGACATTTGGAGGCTAGAAGGTCAAATATGGGATTGCTGCTTTATTGTGGTCATTTTGTTCTGTGTGAAGTATGCAATGTGACTTCTTAAAGAACTCACTTTTACTGACATTTAGACCATTCCCAAGTCGTAGTTGCAAAGTTTGCCCTCACTTCCTGGGTAGTAAGGATACATATACCATATATCATATACCTCCTATGTACCTATGTCTCCTCTGTCTATGATCACAGGTTTTGTTTCTCTGCTGAGTTTTTCAGCAAATGCAATGCAGTATTCCATTGGGTTGTCACTTGTTTTTTTTTTTAATTTGTGTGATGGCAGATTGTTTTCCTCCTACAGTTTTTACCAATTTTACAGGTCACTACTAGTTGACTAAAATTGGTGCGATTTACCTCTGCCAGCTGATGTTTAATAATAACTGTCATTCTTGCCGAGACCGTGCATCAGTAATTTCTGACAGTATGTAACACATAGCACATATGTGGATTGACTATGTTACATTCTTCTGACAAGCCATTTAATTGACTGATAAAAATCAAAGAATGAGTGGATGAACCTTGAAAGGAAGTTAATTTGTGTGTTTATTGGAAATTTGATACTACGTTGGCCTCTTGTAATTATCAAAGTTTTGTGCTGCACATAGCTTGTTTCAAAGGTAACACTAGGAAATTTGTTAGCTTTACCCCTTGCACTAGTTATATAATGCCAAAGAACTGAAGCAGCATGCGTTGAATGTCAAGCCATAGAAAAAGTGAGGTGTGGTGGGACTTTCCTGACCATGAAACTGAGGGCAGTTGCTTTATTTGCAAACTGTTTAAATCTACTTGCATGCAAACTTTAAAAGAGGAACTGCCAAGATTTATGGTTACTTATGTGCCCTAAGTGCTGCATATAGTGAAAAAGTTGGAGTGAAAACATGTCTTTTACTTCCCCTGGAGAAGAAGTATTGCATGGAGGTAGGTCAGAGAGCCACGTCTGGCTCACTGCTGACTTAATATGTGACCTGGACAAGTTATATAAGCCCATTGTTTCTGCTTTCTCAAGTGTAAAATAGGTAAAATATTTCAGAGGCTACTTGTGTACTTTAATTGGCTGACTGTTTCCTATATACTGGATAAAAGGGGATTACTGCATGTTTAAGCATCACATTTCCCTTTTATATTTTGTTTTAACCAGTGTGACAAGATTTTCTCATTCTTCTTCTTAACACTTAGCTAGTTTGTGGGCCTGACAGTTTTTCTCCCGTTCCTCTTCTGTTTTTCTCTGTCTGTGCATTTGTTCTCCCTTTCTTGCCTATTTTATTCTGCTTCTCTGTTTTGCTTCCTGCTCTGCTTCACCATATTCAGGGCATAAATTGTTTTTATCCTAGAGTCTCACTGAGTATTTAATACACTCAGGCACATTTTTGCTGCTTGCTGTGTACACAGTCTGTGGAGCATCAGTCCCTGTAGGATGCATGGGTACACGCTTCTTATTCTCAAGTACTTCTGCCTTCTGCATGCAAATGCTTTAGGGTCTGTTGCAGTCAAACCCACCCTGAGAAGTTCAGGGTTACAAAAAGAATAACTGCCAGCTCAGTTTTGCCTATGATTTTGGTCTGGAGTCTCCCAAGGAACTTTTCTTTACCAAAAAAAAGCTATTGCTGAGTCATAGCCACTGACCTGAAGGGGTCTGAGAAGCAAATCTGTGACCCAATTAGTGATTGGACTGTCATTTTGTTGTATATAGTAAATACCTAGTGGCACTGGAAGGAAAAGAGGAAGAAAGGGAGTTGCCAGACCAGAAAAGGGGGGGAGTAGGCTAGAGGGGCTGCGGGGCTGAGTTACCTTAGAAGGGCCCTGTGCTAAAGGGATAAAACTGTGCAGTAACAGTCATTCAGTCTGAATGCTTATATAATTACTATAGAAATTATTTTAAGGTAGTAAAGCTTTGTGGTATGACAGTGGAGATACTTCCTCAGTGCAGACAACGCAAAGCAATACATAGACATCCCAGCACATCTGACTACAGCACCACAGTGGTACATTTGCATCTTCCATGATATAGCAAGTAACAAAAATTTCTACAGGGAAATGAAGGCAATCTTTTTGAAAGAGTTCATTACTGTCTTTTTTATCTGTCTAGTCTCTTTCATTTTATTCTTTGCTCTTTTAGCTGTCAAAACACTCATTTCTACTCAGAGAGAGCCAGAACTGACTGCTGTCCTTGGCCATCACAAAACCAGATAAGGTTAAGATATTGGCTTACAGCAGGTCCTCACCACCACTGCCCTCCACAAACCCCAGAGTTTTACTGTACTGTCCCAGTTATGCATTGGTATACTCTTTTTTCCTGTGTGGGTCTATTAAAGCTATAACTGATGTGCCTATAAAAGGTAAACCTGATGGCCTGAATGGGAACTTGAGAATGTTAAAAGGAAAATTAAGGACGGTTTGTCATAGAATGAAATTTGAAAATGGTGGTATGTTTTTTTTCTGTTGCATTTTCACCCAAAGAACAATACCTAAAGGAAGCACCCATTGCATGCTGGCATATTCTAGCCACCACAAATCATGTGTCCACTGGAACTTTACTGGCAGGTTGTTATTCACTTTCATTTCTTGTAATTTATCTGTTGAATTGTGTATTCGGTGAGTTTTAGACTCTTGCTAGTTACAAGCATAAGGGTTATCTCACCCCTACCCTCTCAGAAGACCCAGATGCAGAAAGAAAGGGCTGATCATGGGGTGTAGGTGTAAAGAATGTACAAAGAACTTCCACTAACAGCTGTGGGAGGTGAAGAGGAGAGAGATCAGAATGAGAGATTTAGAGGAGCAAGGCAACTGGTTTTGGATATCTATTGAGTGGGTTTGTCTTTATTCTAGCAGGGACTGCTCAAACGTAAATGTTCTGGGGTGTAGTTTTTTTGTTTTGTTTCATTTTTTAAATACTAGAGTGTTTTAGCCTATTTCAGCCAAAACAGAATATTCGTGGGTAGTTCTTCCTCATTATCTTGAAAAAATCAAACAAATATTCTTGGCTTATATTTCCAGCATATTCTTTACATTTCTCTAACTTTTCCATTGAGAAAATGAAAAACATATTTATTAAATGACCTTTAGTTTTTACCATGTAGTCAAATGTTCTTTGCACTAGCACAGTAATACCATTATCTTGACCTTTGTCTCCCTCATACAGTTTATCTTCATGCCTGTCACTAGCAATTGCTCATCTAGTAAGGAGAAAAAAATGATAAAAAGGAAAACCACAATCTGATTCAAATTGTTAGGCAATGTAAGCTTCTGGAGATGTTTGTTCCAGCTAGGCTTGCTTTCTTTCTATTTATTTTTACCTTTTCAGCTGGTGTTTTCCATTTCTTTCCTAGATTTTTTTATTCTTCAGTCTAAGTCTATTTAACCAGGTATGTACATGTGGAGAAACAAAGTTTAGGACAAGTTTAATGTGAGATTTTTTTGGTCTGAGTCATAGCTGTGGTTTGCCTTGATGTAAAACCTTCCACAATAGCATGCTGTTGCACTTCCACGTGCAAAACAGTTGTATTTCTTTGAAGTTAAAATAAAAGGGCTTCACTGTTTTCTCTGACTTCAGCATAATCAAGCAGCAAGTGTCTATGCCTAAATCCTACATTTAACTTTCAATCTGACCTTGGATTAATCCCTTTACATCACCATGCCTCTGTTTCCTTTCCTGCCCCGGATCAGCATGCAGGCAGTGCAGTGAGAGTTGGGGAGCTCAGTCTTAATTCTTTAATACAGCTGGAAAAAATCCCTCAAGACATAAGCTAACAGATTTCAAGCCATGCTTGTTGGCTACTTTCCAATCTGAGTGAAGTGCAGAGCTACAGAACAACTAATATGGTTTGAAAATATCACTTGAAAGCCTTTATCTCAATAGTGTTTTGACTAATGCATAACTTGCAGAAAGACATTCAGTTTCTATCTGAAAGCATCAAGAGATTTACAGTGTGCCAGTTCTTTCCATAATTTTGTCCTTTGTTGTGTAATTTATTTCCAAGCACACTGCATGCTGTTGTAACATATAAATTTAATAAGAAATGTAATCTACTCTGTTTCCTTCCTTTCCTGATATGTAGGAAAGAACTATGGAGAATATGCATTTAAGGAAAAGTGACAGGGCTTCACTCTCTTTTCCAGTTACAAGGACTCCTGAAACAGGGCTGATGTGCATACGGATAGATGATTTCCTGTTGTTTGTTTCTAGTCTAATCAAGCTGATTGGGATGAATGATAATGGTGATGTCTTTAGCACATACCAGAAATTTTCTTTGCTTGCAAGCTGGAAACCATTTGCAATTTGCAGCAGCAATAGAAGTCGACTTAAGATGGGATATTTGATCATTACCTTCATAATGGGAGTCACTGTTTTTTCACATATATGGCTGCTTACAAGCTTAGAAAATAACAGCATGCTTCATCCATCGATCTGAAAAAGCTCTTTGTAAAAAGGGTCAGCACTGTTATTCCCATTGAACAAATGATGAAATGGATGAGCAGACAGAGAGAAAAACTAGCTCAGGGTGATGAGCAGACTGCCAGGAGAGGCGGCAGAGGACTCAGGTCCTTCCATGGTTCAAGCCCCAAAGGCCCTGTGACTCCCCGCATGAAAAGCCTGAGCCAATTTACTGCTGCTAGACTTGTGAGAAATGCAGAATCGTGGTGATCCCAAGAATAGATTGTTCACCAAATAATCCATGGCCAGACTTGCATGAAGTCTATTTCTATTCTGATCCTTTAAGTTCGTTAGGACTTGATAGTTCAAAACCTATAGTTATTTGTATCTGCCTTCAAGGTGAACTTCAGTCTTCAGTACCAAAACACAAAATACAAAACATTAATCATACAAAACCATGGGTTCTTTGAAAGGGGAATATAAATATGTGAGCAAGTCTTGGGAAGGGATGCTTTTTATGTATAGACTGTGGAAAAGGAAAAGCATTGTAATTTTGGACAGTACTGACATTTATCTGCATGTAGACAGGGTGCTGTCTGTCCACAAAGCTAACTGAGAACGCATTCCACATGAAAATAAAAGGAAGTGCTAATAACTGTATATCATACGGTATCCAAGATTCATGCATAGTTTTTAAATTTCCTATTACCTTTTTGTTATCTTCCCGTTCATTGACTTAATTGATACACTACCTACCCTCTTTTGTGCCAAATACATTTGTTTTCTTCCTTCTAGGTCACATTTTTACAATTATCACCACAGCAACATTCCAGCTATAATAAGAAGATACATCTTCTGAATGGCTGGTGATACAACATTAGCTGTTAGAACATAACATTTTTCATGTTGGAAACATCTGGAGTTCACAACCAGCAAAGATCTGTAAAAATGTCTGTAGCTCTTTAATAATCACCCAAGGCTGCACTTACAAGCTTTACTAGGATGCATTTACAAACGCTCCTTAGTCACCAAGCACAGAATGTGATAAAAATAAGCTTTATTCCAACACAAAAAATTAAAATATAAAGTTCAGTTTACAAGTCATGTGGCTTAAAAGAAAAAAAAAGAGAATTTGAATTGGCCTTTGTGTCAAGGCCTTTATTTTAGAGAGCTGGGGCATACTCCATTCCTCTGCTGTTCCCAGACTATTACCTACAGCACTAATATTGCTATTTACTGGCTGATTATATCCTCTGGCAAGATTTGGTCTGTGTCTACTTCCCTGCTGCAAACTAATCAGTTTTCAAAATTAGTTATTGATCTCAGGCTCATTGTGGACTACAAATTTAGTGGCTGGTTCATTGAGTATCAACAGTACCACTCTTTGTGTGAGCTGCATAGAAGTGAAAACAAACAAGATATTCAGGCCCACGTACATATATAATCATCTAATATAAGGAGATACAAGACAAGTATAAATGCATTGGCAAACGAAATAGCTTTTTTATAAGAAAGATGACCTAAAGGAATCCAAGACTATTCCTCTGTTAAGGTACACATATAATTCTTACTATCTACTGCAGAGTGTTTATCTGAGAGAGAACATGTATATCAGCACTATTACTGGAAAACATTAGTTACTTAATTTGAAGTGTTTTGGGGTTTGGGGTTTGTTTGGTTTTGCTGGGGTTTTTTTAAAGTAGGAAATAAGCTTTTTTTTTTTTTTTTTAAGATAGACCATTCTTGAGGTTTTAAGTTGCAAACGTATTAGATGAAGTCAGAAAGATTTTCAAATAAGAAGTACTTGAAGTTGGTATTTATGTTTTAGAGGCTAACAATGTGCTGCCATTATCCATTGCCTAGCTCTATCAAGCTACATTAAATCTTTTCAGTGATTATATTGTAATTCCTTTGGTTGTAATGGGAACTTACCAGATGCAAGAAATTTTAATTGGGAAAGTTTCCCTGTAAAACATTGAGAGAGAAAGATATAGTCAATACCTCAACATTTTCCTGGAGGTGAAAGGCCCACGACCAAGATATTTCTCTACCTGAATGGAAGTACATGAACACTAGGTTGCATGTTTCTAGATTTCATCCCCAGGTGGACCTATAAAAATTTTGAAACCTAATACTTTTTTCTGAGAAAAGAGATTCCCATATAGGTTCAGCTGCAAGAATGCATTTCCTAGTCCCTTTAGAAAAAGTCTTAGTCCATAGAAGCATATTTAAAATATTGAAAATGTCCAAAATATTTATTTTAATAAGTGTACTCCCATCCCACTGCAATAATTCAATTATTTATGAAAAAAATCAATGCTAGAAATGTTTTTTCTCTTTCTTAAACATTATTCTCAGTCTTTGTACTGAAGAAAAGAAAATCTTCACTGTTGAAACGGCATACAGAGTATCTGCCAAGTGTGTGTGTATAAATATATATTTGAAAATTAATTTAAGATGTTCAGTGAGTCTTTTATTATGAGCTCCTTGAATTTTATTTCAAAGTTAGTATTTAAAAGGTGTCCAAAAATGAGAACATCAAAACGATTATTTGCATAGAGTTTTCATTAAAAACTATAATTTTCCAAAATTCACTCAAAACTTGGCCCAAATTTCCCAAAAGGCTTGTGAACCTGAACTTTATTTCTGATTTATGAGAAAAGCACAAACCAGGTCCTTGGCTTTGCTTGAGTTTTGAGACTTTCATGGTGTGGTTTATTTTTGATGTACACAAAAGCTGGATCCTTGATGAATAGTTCGTGGTCTGTGATTATGTACATTATTTCAATGATATACACACACACACAAATTTCCAGAACAAATTTTTTTTTTTTATTTGTATTGATGAAAACTAGAAATTACTAAGAGTTTTATTACGAGGGTCATTTTAAGTTGAAAGTTTGACCCTACATTTCTGTATGCTTAAAATTTCCATAAAACTCAATAAGAGCTAGAATATGCAAACAGTACAAATCCTAAGTATCACGGGAACTGAATTTTAGAAAAGAAACAATGATGCAGTAGAATTACCTGTTTTGCTGTGTATTTCACAATTAGTTTCTGTTATGCTGTGATGCATTTGAAACATGCTACTTGTTTTCCACAGTTCTTGAATGAAGCCAGTGTGTTAGAACAGCCTTCTCACTTTTACCTCTTCAGATTATTATGATGTAGCATATGAATCCATATATTTCACTACAAAATCTGAGTTAAAACCTTCCATGGTTAACACACACTTTGAAGCAAATACTCCTTAGTTGCCTACGTTCCTGTATTAATGTATCTGAAATGTTTCAGATTTAAATCCGGATTTTGCTTTGGTCTTCTTTAGCAATAGTTAATATATCCTCCTTTTTCACTTAGTATGCTGCTGCAGAGAGTAGAAACTATGTATGCTGGAATGTCACTTCTTATTTCTGTAAATATAGTCCTCTTCTTTCCTTAGACTATTAGAGGTATAGAACTGTTTTCTCCCATAAAATGATATCTGGAGTAAGGTAGTGTATCTATTAATTCTGATAGAATTGTGTTCTGATATAATACGAAGGAGTTGGACCAATTCCTTTGGGTTTTTTTCAGAAATTCTGTAAAAAAGAAAGGCAGTACAGAACTTTTTCTTTCATTTGAATTACATGATCTGAATAGATCTCCTTAGTGACTGCTGATGCCATAAGCAACTTCTGTAAAGTTTTTCTTTAGGTCTGCTCCATTTATTAAATCCAATTGCATCTACAAAGCAAAAAAGTATTTTAAGAGATATGAATGAATTAAATGGGTAATCAATTTAATTTGCAGATGGGTACCAAAGTCTAAAAAACCCCAATTTTTTCTTGTTGCAGTGAAGCACTCAGTGAACAAAGAACTTTATATACAATTGATCTATAAATATAAGTAAATCAATAAAATATTTTAGATGTCCATTTCTTAGCCTATCTAGGTCATTGAAATGCTCTATTGTCAAGGGAATTAATGAAATTAAAAACTATATTACTTTTTCATTTGGGCATACTCTGTCTGCCTGCACTTTCTCTGCTTTCAGATCTAGAGTGAATGCTTCCACTAGTATCTACAGTGACAGAGGTAACACAACCACCTCTTGTCCTAGATTTTAATTAGACTAAAACTGCACTGAAGAACAATATGCTTAAAAACATTTTCGTGCACTCACAGATAGGACTGAGCAACTAAAAATACTAAAATGATAATATAAAAGTTTCTACACAAGATACATTTTTCAAGAAACAATCTCTCATATGGAATTTAAGCTATATTTTAATAAGCTTTAGTTAAGAAAAAGATGGGGAAACTCAAGTTCTGAAAAACTCAGAAGTGAAGGTGTACTACTAGCATACTAGATGCCAGTACTGAGGTGTAATTAATAAAATTTTTGAAATGAAGATCAAAAGATAATTACTTGTGTCACTGAGATGATGTTACACCAAAAGACAGTACACTAAAATGGAGTAAGTTTTAGATTTGTGTTTAGTTCTCATTCTTTTTAGAATTGGTTTTCTTCCAAGATTTTTTTTAGGACTTTGTGTGGTTGTATGCCAACTGAAAATGTTTTAATATATTTTAATTATTTTTCTTCTTATGAAAATTATAGTAATTTTATAGGGTTTTACGTTTTCATAGTAGAAAGTTGGTTTGTTATTTTGGTTACCTCATATGTCAACCTTCGTGATAAACAATCAATATTTGTTAATGGAATAATAGAGTCCTGGTTCAGGTATTTAAGACTTTTGAACCTTGAGTACTGCTCTGAAAATTTTTAAGAGCTTATTTTTTATACCATGTGTATATACTATCTTTGCAAAATGTTTTACTTCAGTTGAATGTTTTCAAGGCCGGAAATTCATTCTTTGGGAATTATTTCTTCATATTCAGTAATATAATGAAAAAGGAATAAGGCATATCTTTTCTCCATAGATGATTCATCAAAGTAATTTTATGATGACGTGGCTCAACTGGAATCCTAACATTGTTTTCAAAACTGTTTTCTTGAACAATTTCAGCTAACCAGATACTTTCAAATAGATCCGTACTTCAGTTCCCTAGATATTACCAGTGTATGAAATAAATGGACCTTCTCTCTGTACACAAGACAAGGACCTGAGTCCTAGTTTTGAAGTATGAGGATCTTACCTTCTTGAGTCTGTTGGATATGGTGAGATTTCCAAAGCAAAAATAGAGCACCACATAACAAAGACTCCCTGGACGTCAGCCCAGCTGTGTTCCTACCTGGTGTGTCCAACAGGGAGTGAGAGCAAGGGGGTGGCAATGTCTTCATACCTTGGCTTCAGTAAATGAGGTCAAGTCTAAGCCAGCAATTTCAGTATTTTGTATGGCTGCCTGTGCTCCAGCATCAGAGAAGACAGTCGGTCAGCCTTCTACATGTAGCAATTACAGATATTGCCATGGGTAAGACCGTCTCAGTAGTGACTCCCAAACATGCTAAAAACTGTGGAAGCCACCATCTGAGGATCACCTTTCACATGACAGCTAGGCCAGTTTTATATGCAGCTGTAAGTCAGAAGGGCAGGCAGTTGATCTGGGGACTTTTCTTCAGTGCCTGGGATATGTGAGCGTGCAGCTGGGGAGCAGCGGAGGGGAGTCAGGAGGTATCCCTTTTGGACACCACTAACACTTACACTTTGGTCACCTTACACTAATTTGCACCAAGAACAGCACATTTAAGTGTAGCCAAATATGGATCCTTTTATAAATGAAATATCTGATCTCTTATTAGTTTATCCACACAGAAAAATATTTTCCAAATTAACTAGCTATGCAGAATAGTCTAAGAAAATCCACTCTGCAGCTGGATCAAGAAAGAAGTCCTCCACAGTGTGCATTACAGGATTTGTCATACTTCTGACAGGTGATGAAAACACATTTCTGGAAAGCAGAGTTCATATTATATGAGTACATAACAACAGCATTCCAGTAATGTTTGTCCTACTAAACTCATACCTGTCTCCTAACCAAGAGTAACACAACTAAAAGCGATGTGCTGAGAGACACTGAGCATTCCTAGATCAACATGATCTTAAAAGAAGCAAGCCAAGTTAGTGCATCTGCATCCTCCCTTTGAGTCTGATTACTAAATAGGTCACCAGCTGTGACCACAGCTATATCTCTAGTGTTACTGAGTTGTAAAGAAACAAAAAAATAATAGCAACAATAAATAGTTTAGTATAATTTCCATCTATTTTTGGTGCCACAAATCAGGAATAATTGAATATAATATTTTATATGAAAGTAATTGAAAACATGACATCTCCATTCCCACACCCAGAGTATGTTCATCATTCAGCAAGATAAGTTACAGACATAAAATCTGAGTTAGGAGAAGAACAAGTCCCTGTGATTTTGAGTGGTTTGAATTGTCGGTGTGGTTTTTTTTTCATTCTAAATCAGTAGCTGCTAATAAAGCTAACCACATTACTACTGATTTAGCATCTGTGAAATGCAAGGCAACTGCATTTGGAGTCTATAGGAAGATGCTTAGAAATGCACAAACTATCCCCATGCAGGACTGATAATGGCATTCACTACAAATAGCAGTTCTGTATTTTAAATTTGTGATGTAGCTTTTCAGTCCAGAAGAAATTTATCCTTTCTTAGACTTGATCCAAGCATGATTGCACCAAAGCGCTTACAGCTGTTAGAGGTAGAAACACTGTTACATCTTTGGCGTAGCACTATTTTCTTCTGTGTTGATTTTCTTCCAGTAGAAAGTGAAGGTCTTAAAGTGTGCAACCCAGCTTAAGTCAATCCCAAGCACTAATGAAATAAGGAAAACCAAGTAGTGTTAAGCCGGTTGATATCATGCAGCACTTGACTAGATTCCTCCTATTTAAAATATTCGGGTTTGCTTATACACTGCCATTGGAGTTCAAAGCACAGTATTTGGTTCGTTTAACAACTGCAGACACTCTATTAGCCTTTCTCACTACCAACTTCACATTCCATATGCCTGCCTGATCCATCTGTCACGTTTTGTCAAATATAAGCGCTCTCAGGGAGCAGCCATGATTTTACAGTACATTGCAAAATGGGGCTCCAACCTGAATACCCAATGAACCACAGACTAAAATTTTAATAATAGAAGAGCAAATGGGAACCTCTGTAATCATGAGGACTATGAGCAAGGAGGAATGGTTACCTTAATGTAGATACGTGGTGGGCAATAAGATATGTAAATCTTCACTGAATGGATAACATAAGGACAGTAATATCAGGTTAGATTATGCAGTCAGTATTCTGCCTTTGAAAGTACCCAATAAAAGATGCTGAGAAGAAAGCTTAATAGGCCAAGTACCCAGAATCCTTTCCTGGTGCTTACCTCCTTGGCTCAAAACAAAAAGATTACAGAAAAAGATATGGATTTGGCTTTTTAAAGTAGAAATGGATGATACAGAATTAATTGCAATCTAAATACATATACCTCAACAATCTGGCCACTGACATTTCCATACTTCAGTTAATATGCAGTATGATTCCTGTGATGATAGGATGCTAAAACAATTATCATTCCAAACAGTGGGAGGAGGAAGAGCTGTTTTTAGTATCTTATTGTCGACTTATGTATTTATATACATATAAATCCCTCTTTCTGTCTCTGCACACACATTCATACAAACACACACACATATATGTATAAAGAGTACACAGCTATAGCAGAAATCTATTACACTGACTTCTTACTGTCATTCTGACAGAAATTACAAGTTATATTGAGTGTAGAATATCTAATTTTATAGCAACAGCTGTATCATGGTCCAAATAACTTCTTCCCTGTCTACAAGAACTATCTTTTTTTTAATAGTCTTATATGCAAATTGCAAGGTAATCTCCTTGAAAATAAGTCACAAGTTTCTCCCTGTAAAATAATAAGAAATTTAATATCATTATGGTACTAAAATTTTAGCATGTAAGAAACTACTTCTTTTGCCACTTGAGTTATTTAGACTGTATACATATCAAGCTAGTACATAACGAGAACAGCTGTACTAGTTAAGTTATATAGTCGCTACCCTTGGAGAGTAGTCAGTAAAAGTGCTTAGGAAAAGTTTCATAAAAGGCTTACTATAGAGCATTTTCTTACTATATTCTCTCATTTTCAGACAATCTGTGCAATCGAGATTTCCTGAGCCAGAGGCTGCATGCACATCTTTGTGCTTAATGGCCCCTAATGGATCTTTTTTTTCTAATCATTTGCCTAATTATTTTTTTAACTCATTTATCCTTTTGGCCTTCACAACATCCTGTGGCCATGAGTTCCACAATTTAATTATGTGTTACGTGAATAAGTACTTCCTTTTGACCCTGGATGCATTAAGAATACTTTATCTGTATTTCTTCCTTTTTTTTTTTCTTTTTTCTTTTTTGCTGATGCCTATGCAGCAGGAGCTAACTGTGTGGAAATGTTGTTCTTTAGACTTTACCTCAGTGTTCTTTGAATCTGCAATGGCCTTTTTGATAAAAGATAAGCATAAGCAAGCAGATGGACTATAAACTGTACGTAAATGCTGGCTATATCCTGATGTATACAAGAAATAGGTTTCTAGTCCAGCTCTTTTTTCATTTACCAGAATGTTCACTTTCTTTTAGTTTTAGAGATGAAGGGTCCCTGATAAATTTTTGTAGTCTTATCTTTTATGAATCTAAACCTCTAGGGGCTGTGAAGAATGAAGGAATTAAAAACAAAAAACAAAACAAAACAACCCCACAATAACAAACAAACCAAACCAAACCAAAACAGAAGATATTAAAAACCTACAAAAAGACTAGATTTGGCCTGAATGGTATGTGAGAAAAAGAAGGTTAGTCTTCATGTTTCCTAAGTTAGATAAATTTGCTATGGCCACTAGCAGATCCAGCTTTATTCTGTAAATGAAGGGAGTTGCTCTTGCATCTGTCATTGGTGAATTTCACCCAAATAAATGAGGCAAAATAGAATATCGAAATAACTAAATGTGGATTTATGGCCATACCTGAGGTGCTGCAGTCTAAAAATGTCAGCTTTACAACTTTTGATTTAGTACGACACAGGTAATAGAAATAAAACAAAGAGTAAAACGAAATCTCTGAAGCTAAGGTTTTATTTCAGGTTAACTGAAAGAATCACTTCTGTGGAGAATGTACTTTATTTTAATCTGACTGTTAGCCTTTTTGTTCCAGTTTTATTTTAAATTTTTTCCTCATAGTTCTTAGACAAATGTTCTTCCAATGGCCTTGAGTGAGCCACTGCTGACCAGAAGACAATAAATAATAATACATAATGTGGATAACATCCTTCCTAGAGAGATTATCACAAATTATTTTGCACCCTGTTGAGCATATCATGACTCCTGGTGTGATGCTTGGCAGTTCACCCCCCTCCAAATGCACTGCTTGGTCATTTCCTATATCCTGCAGTTTCTGACTTTGTAGTGTAGATTATCTTTCCCCTTGTTTTGCCATCAGTGTGGATATAAAACTGGATTTGTAATGCTGAAGCTACTAAGTGATATTTCAGAACCTTAAGTGTAAGTGTACAAACAGTCTTCATGTAAGCTGTTTAATACATTTTCCTGTAAATTGGTTACATCACATCTTGGCTGTTCAACTACATGTAAGCTCAATATTTTTATTTTATAGCAACTGAAAATGTAAGATGTGCTTTAATAGGAAAGGTAATACAGCTTGATTATCTGATACAGATATCAGATTGTTATGAGGCTGTTTTTTAGCTATCTAGGCCCGGTCGTAAAACATGTCTTCTTTTTTAACTAAAGAAATATACAATAAAGCTAAGAGAATATGTATCATATCAGGTGCCTCTCATGGAAAATGGTGACAATCAGTGCGATTTGAATCTTGCTGTCTGATCTCAGCATGTTTTGAAAGAACAGCTGAATCAACTAGTGAGTCTGATGACTCTTCAAAACAAAAAAAAAGTGTGTCAATATGAAAATAAATATCGTACCTGATTTGATATCACTAATGGGCCAGCAACAATAAAGCTCTGTTTCCTAGAATAAAAGAGTCCCTGGACTCATAGAATCATAGAATCATAAAGGTTGGAAAAGACCTCTAGGATTATCAAGTCCAACCATCAACACAACACCACCATGTCTCCTAAACCGTGTCCCAAAGTGACACGTCTATGTGTTTTTTTAACTCCTCCAGGGATGGTGACTCCACCACCTCTCTGGGCAGCCTGTTCCAGTGCCTGACCACTCTTTCAGTAAAGAAATTTTTCCTAATTTCCAATCTAAGCCTCCCCTGATGCAGCTTTAAGCCATTTCCTCACATCCTATTGCTAGTAACTTGGGAGAAGAGTCCAACACCCACCTCGCTACAACCTCCTTTCAGGTAGTTGTAGAGAGCGATAAGGTCTCCCGTCAGTCTCCTTTTCTCCAGGCTAAACAACTCCAGTTCCCTCAACCTCTCCTCATAAGACCTACTCTCCAGACCCTTTACCAGCTCCGTTGCCCTTCTCTGGACATGCTCCAGCACCTCAATGTGTTTCTTGTGGTGAGGGGCCCAAAACTGAACACAATATTCAAGATGCGGCCTCACCAGTGCTGAGTACGGGGGCATGATCACTTCCCTGCTCCTACTGTCCACACTATTCCTGATACAAGCCAGCATGCCGTTGGCCTTCTTGGCCACCTGGGCACACTGCTGGCTCATGTTCAGCCAGCTGTCAACCGACACCCCCAGGTCCTTCTCTGCCAGGCAGCTTTCCGGAAGCTCTTCCCCAAACCTGTAGCGTTGCATGGGGTTGTTGTGACCGAAGTGCAAGATTCAGCATTTGGCCTTGTTAAACCTCATACAATTAACCTTGGCCCATAGATCCAGCCTGTCCATATCCCTCTGCAGAGCCTTGCTACCTTTGAGCAGATCGACACTCCCACCCAATTTGGTGTCATCTGCAAACTTGCTGAGGGTGCACTCGATCCTCTCATCCAGGTCATTGTTAAAGATATTAAACAAGACTGGCCCCAACACTGAGCCCTGGAGAACACCGCTCGTTACCAGCCGCCAATTGGATTTAGCTCCATTCACAACTATCTGGGCTCGGCCATCCAGCCAGTTTTTTACACAGCGAAGAGTACACCTGTCTAAGTCATGAGCTGCCAGCTTCTCTAGGAGGATGCTGTGGGAGACTGTGTCAAAGGCCTTGCTAAAGTCCAGGTAGAAAACATCCACAGCCTTTCCCTCATCCACTAGCTGGGTCACCTGGTCATAGAGGGAGATCAGGTTGGTCAGGCAGGACCTGCCTTTCATGAAGCCATGCTGGCTGTGCCTGATCCCCTGGTTGTCCTGCACTTGCCCAGTGAGCTCACTCAAGATGTATCATTCCATAATTTTCCCTGGTAACGAGGTCAGGCTGACTGGCCTGTAGTTCCCCGGATCCTCCTTCTGCCTTTCTTGTAGATAGGCCACATAAGAAGGCAAAGGGTAGGTGGAGACATCTGCCTTCTTGCCTCCTCTTGCATGACCAGAGTTTCACAGCTCAGTCTTCTACTTCGTGGATATTTTCCTCCTTATTTTTAGCAATTTTGGAGCATTGGCATGCACAAGGAGTTTAGAATTAAAAGCAAGGCAGCCCTAAGACATAGCTGACTAAAATGTTTATATGCCTCACAATGTATCCTGTTGTCATAGCCAAACTTCAAGGAACAGATGATTTCTGTTTGAGAAAACTACATTATGAAAATCTGGAAGGAGCTCGGTGCTATGAGTTGTTCAGACTTCTTAAGTTGCATTGTTTAGCCTAAGACATGGGGATACTGTTCCTTTTCTAGGAAATAACTAACAGCTTGCTATTTCAAACTAAAGGATGGCTCAAACATGACAATATTAAAAACAGTAACATATTTTCCATTTAAAATTCCCACTATAATGGACCCTTCAGGTTTCCATGGGGAAAAAAACAAACAGTTAAGCAATATTGTCTTGCTTAGCTTTTAACTTTTTAGGTTGTGACTGATGTTAAATGCCTGTTAAATACAAAATAATTCTCATCTAAATGTTTTATTCAGCTAAGAAATAATTTATTTCAGGTTTGTCTTTAAGAGTTTAAAAGTTTTGTAGAGTTTGTAGAGCTGATGTCTACCTTTTCTTTGCAACCACAATACCATGCCGAACAATTTCTACACCCATGCTTTGAGGGAGGCCAGGCCTTCACCAAAGGAGTCTTTTGTCTAGGGCTTGTTAAAAATGGAAATATTAATATGTATTCTTTTGTATTATTTGTATAAGTAGCAGTGGTTGTCACCACAGTGCATTAGAAAAAGAGGAAAAATGCCTACGAAGAGTATCAGAAAGATAGGGCTCTCTCACAGGAGCTCTCAGGTTCCAGTGAGCTCTGCCAACACTCTTAATTCAGTTAGTTTTAGGGAGGGCAAACTGTCAGTACCCGCTCTGGCCTGCAGTGTTTGAATCCTAGCTTTCCCTTGGGGTTAAAAACCCCATGTGCAAACATACATATATATACATATACATGGGTATATATTATGTATGTGTGTATATATATATATGGGCCTGTCTGTGTGTATATTTATACAGATGGGCAAATGCTACCTTGTAAGCTAAATGGAAAATAAATCTTTTTCTTACCATCTAGAAAGAACTTAGTTTCTGGTCTCCTTTTGTTCTTTCTCACAATTTCTGTTCTTCTCCCTTTTAATCTTGATGTCGTAGTTCAATCCTACTATCTCAAATCTTCATATTTTTGCCTCTGCTAATAGTTTGATGTGTCTTACACTATATAGAGCTGACATAGAACATCCGGTAGATTACTGAGCACAGGCATATTAGCTAGGATTTCTACAGAGAAGCTATCCATGTTACCACTAAAGGTATCACTAAAACTTAACTAGATGATGAATATTTTATTAAATACAATAATAAAATCAATTGTTCTCAGAAAAACCTGCTACAGACTAAGTCAAATATTGTTGCCAGAGTTTGAATGCTTTATTGCTTCTTTTTCTTAGAAGAGCTGAAAAGCAACAAGATTTACTTAATCAGTACTTTCTCTTAAGGGATTTTATTGATGCTGGATGTTTGCTGTTTGAAAATAAATACTTTATTTTTGATGGATATTATGTTTGATGGATTATTATGCTTGATGGATAAGTAAAAGCATTCTACGTATATTTAGAAATATTCTAGCAATACTAAAGTATCAGCAATAGTGTGGCCAGCAGGATTAGGGAAGTGATTGTCCCCCTGTACTCGGCCCTGGTGAGGCCACACCTCGAATACTGTGTTCAGTTTTGGGCCCCTCACTACAAGAAACACACTGAGGTGCTGGAGCATGTCCAAAGAGCAACGAAGCTGATGAAGGGTCTAGAGCACAAGTCTTATGAGGAGAGGTTGAGGGAACTGGGGTTGTTTAGCCTGAAGAAAAGGAGGCTGACGGGAGACCTTATCGCTCTCTGCAACTACCTGAAAGGAGGTTGTAGTGAGGTGGGTGTTGGTCTCTTCTCCCAAGTTACTAGGGATAGGATGACAGGAAATGGCCTCAAGCTAAGTCAGGGGAGGTTTAGATTGAATATTAGGAAAAATTTCTTTACTGAATGGATTATCAAACATTGGAACAGGCTGCCCAGGGAAATGGTTGAGTCATCATCCCTGGACGTATTTAAAAGACGTGTAGATGTGGCACTTAGGGACATGGTCTAGTGGTGGACTTGGCAGGATTAATTTAATGGTTGGACTCAATGATCTTGAGGGTCTTTTCCAACCTAAGCAATTCTATGATTTTACAATTCTATGATTCTACGATTCTATGATTCTATGAACTGAAAGTAAGAAAGAACTGAAAATATCTATGGAAATGTATATTCAAGCAAATCTGGGCAATGAAGTGAATATTTTTGTTTAGTATTTTGCATATTCTGTGCAGTATTTTGAGACCTGCATCCTTACCTTATAGTGTTATAATTACAGTTAATATGGGCAGTGTATAATCACAAGTAAGGATTGGGCTCTGCCAGGTCCTGGTGCCCTGATCACACTATTGTTCTCATCCAGTCTATGTATCCTGACCTCCTTGGTGTGGAAATGAGGGTCCACAGATAGGACATTGGCAGGTGCTTGCTACTTGAACGGTACAGAACTGGGATGCAGAGTGCACCTTCAGACCTGGTAGCTCAGAAGCTTTCCACTGCCTTCTGAGACACCAAATTTCAGATGCCCTTGTTCAAACATGCCTCAGGCACCTGGGCACAATGGGCTTCTCTGGCCTGTCAACAGGTGTCTTCATCACCACAAACCCAACAACTCCTCCTCCTCAGAAGGGGCAGAAAAGTAAGCCAGTGAGGTCTGGGTGTATTTGCCTATAACTGGTGATCTTCCCACAGATTACACTTGAGTAAGCTCACAAACAGCTGATGAAAACTGTGAACATACACTCAACCATCAATCTTTAGGAAAAATTAGAATATAGGCCTAGACTCAATCCTGTTTCACTCTGGTATACACTTAAATAAAAATAGAGTCCATCCCACACTTTTCAAACAATTCGTAGTACAAACACATAGTTGTTTATTTTTGAAGTAATCTCTTACTGCATTAATGCAAAACTTCGATCCCACTTCTCCCTTAGAACATCACTGTCATGGGATGCAAGATCAGCTAGAATTTCAGGCACAGGAAAGGGTCAAATAGCATAACTAATTACACTTTTATGAAAGACAACAGAACACAAGTTCACCAATTTAACCCTGCAATGCAACCACATTTAAATGTTGAATACCCATTTGAAGCACAATCCATACACCTTAAAAATCCAAGCATAAAAATTCCCCAGGGAGATGCACAGCACAATCAGCACTTTGTCTGTTGTGTTTCCTCCACATTTTAAAATTAGTACAAGTAAATTGTGTAATTTGATGATTGCTTGGGTGTTAGCATTGTTTGTGTTTCACAGTGGATTTTCTGATCTTTTTAGCTGTTTATCTATAGGTCTTCTATGAGAGCATTTCTTCATTCTTCCCTGGTGTTCTCAGTCAGTTTGGTCTTTATGTAACTCCTCTTCTGTAGTCCTCCACTTCTCCATTACCAGTGTTTATTCCTAGCTGGGTCTCATAATACGTAACCAGGAAATCTGATGCTTCAGAATTGTTTAGAATAAGTATTCTCCATTAAAACTTTGTTTGCCCCCTCCTTATGCTGAAGAAGACTACACAAGACTTCTAGTCTATATGTCTGTTTAAAATGATTCAAGATGCTCTTAAAATTTCACTTTTTAAATGCTAAATTTGCTTTGTTTATGACAGTCCGTGGCAGCTAAGGAGATTTAAGTTTTCTATCTTTGCTTCTTTTATCACTATGTTGCTCTGTGAAAATACAGATTCTTAGAAAAACATCCTAGATTTGACCATATCTACGCTTTGGATTGGTAGGTAGCATTTACGTAATATATTTTTTTCAGGAGGTTATAGAAGTACAAGTTTGGTTTGACAGTCTTGGAAATTTGCCATGTTCTCTGTTATCAGTAGGTGCACTAGAGTAAACAAAAAAAACCCATGTGATTTGCATTGGTGGTATACGATGCTGGGAGAAATCATAGTACTCACTGCCTTGCCTAAGTTTCCTGATCTGACATCAATCTTAAGAATTGGAGGAAATTCACATTAAAAGATATGGAGCTATTGATGCACTACAAAGAACTGAAAGCTAGATGATAACATTTACTGGATGCAAATATGAACAGGAAAACTGCAGCCACAACCAGCTCTTTCCTATTCTTTTTCAAAATATGACAATGGTTAGGCTGTGTGGGACAGCTTAATGTCCAGTCGTCATTTCAGCTCACTTAAATGTACTTGATCAAACTAGGAGAACTAAATGCAGACTGGCAGCCACTCTTCCTTCTAGGAAGCAAGTCGATATTTGGTCCATGTGCGGCAGATGCATAGCTAATGCAATAAATATGGTTCTTAAATTTTCTATCTATAAAAATGAAAACTGCACTATTTTTTAGCTCTTTTTTTTGCATTTTGCAAAGAGGGATTTATCCTGTATTCCACATTTGAAAGGCAGACAATTGCTGTAAGTAATTCTGAATATTTTTGGATACTTGTTTATGAGCATAAAAGATTAAAGCTTTGTGAATAAATATAAAGATTCTGCAATTCAGAAAAGCATAGCTTTCTAACTTCAGAAATCCTCTTGTGGTCGTTTCTTGAACTAATGTATTTATAGTCTATACATTGAAGGTATTCAGCAGACTTATAATGTTTTATAAATACCATTAAGCATATTAATCAGCAAACTTTTGTGATTGTTTTCAAATCGAGTCCACTAGGATTCCTCTCACTTTGTAAAGTCAATCTTTTTTTTTTTCCCCCTATGGTGTTTTAGGGGGTGTCTACTTAGTTAATTTCTCCAGGGCTTTGTATCATCCTCCCCCACTGCTTACAAGCAACAAAGAAAAGACAACAGAGATTGAAGAAAAAAAGAATGCAAGATGAGTGCTCAAAAATACCTTAGGAGTTCCAGTCAGATCTTTTGTAGAAGAATGGAATATCTTGTTCCACATAAACTGGATTACTTAACACTTGTGTAAACTAACCTTATGCCCCTTCCTTCAAGTTTATCCAGACATTGGTCATACCTCAGTTTAATTAGGGTGAGGGTTTCTATGTAACGTGATGCTACATAATATTAAGTGCATACAAATATTTGGCTAGACAAACATCTGCATTTTCACTTCTGAAATAAATCACAGTCTGAAAAATACTGGAAATGAATGAACAAATGTATATGAGGAAAGTTTCTACAGTCATTTAAGGAACAGTACCCGTTTTATTAGGTACAGACTGAATCTGAATATTCACTCAGTTAAATAGGAGCTTAGGTTAAAGGATATCTAACCCTCTCACATCTTTGTTATTTACCACTTGGTAGAGTAACACCTTTCTCAGCAGACATTCCTCGTGAATGAAGGCAAGTTTGTCAGTGCTAGAAAATGTTTAATCAGTTGAGGTCATCAGGGAAAATCTGCAGTATCAGTGAAAAGTGGCTCTGTAAGTTCTAAAAGCGCATGGAAAAGCACCAGTGAGGGGCAAGCATAGTCACAATAATTACCAAACAGCTGGAATACTTATGGCTAAAGGATTTAACTTTCTCTTCCTTTCTCTCCTTTCATATGAAAAGTTTCATTTTGAAAGAGGTGTGATATGACTGCACCTATCTCAGAAGCCAGTCAGCAGCACTAACGTTCACAAGTTGCTTCCCATAGCAATGTTCTCTTGTCGGACTGAACTGGCATCTTTATTGGAGATGTATAGTTTAGCCAAGCACTGGCAGCTCTAACGTACTCAGGGTCTTTTGCCTGTGGCCTTTTTATTTGGGTTAGCTCACTACTGTATGTTCTTTACTATCTCGGCAAACTGATATTCAGAGAGCTTTTTTTCTTCTCTTGTAAGGCATCTTAGGCTTTTCTCTCTCAAAAGGCTGCCTCTGATTAGCTCAATGGATGTGGAATAAGACTGGTTTGCTGTTTTCTCTAAATGTTGTCATTGCAAACCCAGCTGAAGTAAAAGCACTTGTCAGCTTGGCACATTGTATGTATTTTGTAACTAACAGGAACAGTCTAGCTTTTTTGTCCTCTTTTGAAAATCCAAGAGACCTTGATTCTGCACATAAAAGCTCTGGCAACAAGCCCACAGATCTCTCTTCTAAGTGTATGCCAAGAGTTTGAGTTAAAAATTTAAACAAAAAAGATTTGGGGCAATATGGATAAAAATTCTGTCATCTCTTTTCACCAACCTTAAAACTCTTTCCCTTTATAATAGCATAATCTCTAAAATATATGCAGTATTCTTCAAAGCTTGCCTTCACTTTAGCATCTGCTCTTGGTAACAAAACAAAGAAAGATAAAAGAGCTATTTGGAAAAGCCTTCTCTCCTAGCAAAAAATAAATGTTTCCCTGCTCCCCTTTAAAGACCATGTGTTCAATATCTAATTCTATTTAAATGGGTCACTAATCATGATGGTTTTGTATTGTACTGTCCAGTTCCTGCGGTAGGTCTCGAAGCAGTTAGCCATTGCAGAGAGGTGGTGTGCCATTTGCCTGGCAGTGTCTCCCTTTGTTTTGGGAACAGCAGTGCTTACAGTGCTGCATCAGCAACCATCAGCCCCGAAACCATCCCTTCCATTCTTATGTTTGCTAACAGTTTCAACTACCGTGCTGAGGTTCTAATTAAGGAGATGATGTGATTGAAAATCAGCTTCAAATGTGGTCAGTGGGTAATTTGAAGGATTACAAAGAGATGTTGCCTGTTTAAAGACAGAAGGGAAAAGGAGTTGATATCTGGACACCTTATAGATAAGCTTTACAGGGTGAAAGTTCAGCAAATTTTCTTCAGAAGCTTAATTATTGGAAAGAAAGTAGGGTTTTCTCTGTATAATTTTCTCATTTAAATGTCAGTTTCTTCACTCTTGCTTTTCATTTTTACAAATGCCTTAATTATACAGGTGGGGTTATTTCTTCTCCTTGCTGTATTTGAATATATAGGCATGTTCGTAGCTGAGAATTTTCTTCGTAGTTGTAATTAGCATATACTGTTTCCCAGGTGGATGGTAGAAAGCTGTTTGTCTACACAGGAAAAATAATGTGCATAGAATCACAGAGAAACCCACACACTTTTTGCTGCTTTATGTAGAGGTGTAGTACTCAATATTAATGGGGTATTTTGGTTTAATAGACAATGCTGCTATGTTTTGACACTTCGATATGTTCAAAAGTAGATCCTGGAAAAAAAAATCATTTACTTAAATGGCTTACATGGCAGGCAACTATATGAGAGTCAATGGAAATCAATACAAAAAGAGACATTTCTACTACCAGACTTTTGGAAGAGATGTATAGACAAGGTTGTTAATTGGTTTTCAATGGAATCACTTTCAGTGGAGTTCATACATGCATTCAATTGTATGTATTCTCAGTCTACTGTAATTTCCCTCTAACTTCCAAACTGTCCACTTTCTATGGAGCACTTATAAAAGAATAACATTAATTTGCAACTTCCTGGCAATTCATGTTCTATAAGCTTGATTTCTCTAGTATCACATGGCTTTTTGTGGTTTTAGTGTCACTTGAGTTGCCCTAAATTATTCCAAGAAATATGTTGCAAACAAATGTTAAGAAATAATTGATAATTTATATTCTCCAGCTCAAAGTATTTTAATGGCCTTAATGTTTCAGGCTAGTTTTCAATACACTGCCTCTGAAGTTGTTGCCTGCTTTCTTTTCAAAAATCCTGTGGGAATAAACCCTGCTATGTGTGTGTCTCTCCTTGCGCCTGTTCATCCCCAATCAAAGTTAATTATAACTAAACACTGACTCTAAAAAGGAAGAGACATCTGTCTGAGGACATCATCAGAATTTTCTGAAGTTTGGTCAACATTTGTTGCCCGTACAACTCACTAGGTGGATTTGGTAATGTTCTGCTTAGACAGGGAACTAAATTACCATGGAATATAACACACTTTGATTGTGCTACAGGGGTTATGTCTGCTTTGAACACAGTTTAAATTAAGTGGCAGAACAGTATAGGGATGCCTAAAATATATCTGCCAACTCAAGGCATGTCAGTTCAACCTCCATTACCCTGACAACCTTGTGCATGCTATATATAACTACAGTGTGGGATAGCAAGTCCTGCGGCAGGGGAGAGATTTTCACTGGAAACAATTCTGTGAAAGCTTTTAGGAAGACAAGCTGGGAACAGCCCTAGATAAAACCAAGGCTGAATAAAAGCCGAGTTAGAAGCCAGAAAAGATACCCAAACTTAGAAGAATGCTTCATCCCTCAGATAATGTGGTGTAAAGACCCTATAAATTTCAGACATCAGAATAATTTTAGCTTTTGAACAACCCACCCCATGCCAACTTTGGGTACATAGAAGAGGTTTTTGGGGGCTATCTTGAATTATAACCAGCCCACTTAGAAATAGGTGAAATGAATCTTTTTTATAACAATACATGAGGACAATAAAGTAAATAAGAATTAAAATATTATGATAATATTAACCTAAAACTGTGTTTGTTCAAATGTTGATTATTAAGAAAATAGGAGTGGGCATTAGATCCAGCTGCCTTTCTGAGTCAGCAGACTCATTTAGCCCAGTGTCATGTCTCTGGCAGTAACTGATCAAGGTACTTCCCGAAACAGATTAAAAGCAAGTCATACTTAGATCTTTTGCCAGCATACCCTTCCAACAGTCAGCCACATCGGAACTTCCTACTCCGGATCATAATCTGGATGGACATGTTTAACTGCCATCAGTATATCTGTTCTTCATGAATTTGTCTAAGTGTGTTGTGGTTTTTGGCATTTTGAACATCATATGGCCATCAGTTTCACATTGCTGTGCAAAAAAAATTGTTTCCTTTTATTTGCTTTTGAAACTATTATCGCATTTTTTAACTTGACCTCTTAATTGCTGTATTGTGAATAATGGTTCTCAATTGATCTCCTTCACACCATTTATTATTTCCTTTTTCTTAATTTCAAGTACCCTTCCATTCACCTCTCTATTAATTGGAGACTATCTAGTCTCTTTTCTTTGCAGAACTTATTCTGTACCCCCTGCTCACACTGTCAGCCTTCTATGTTTTTATTACTTGTACCATATAATTTTTTCAGACAGCATAGCCAGAACTGCATACAGTAATTACAGTGTGGGCACACCAAAGATCTACAAACAGTTTAATATAACTTTGTTTATACCCAGACTCCTTTTCCAATAACTCCCAACAATCTGTTTGCCATCCTGACTGCTATTGGTAACAGCTAAATCAAATCCAGCATTGTATATGTTTGGGGTTTTTTTTATTAGACTTAACTCATATTTATTTACGGTGAATTGTAGTTGCTATGTTAGCTATCACTGGCTAAATCCATTTGATCTTTTTGGACTCTCCTTCAGTTTTTCATATATCATTTCAACTTTGACCATGCTGAATAATTTTGTATCATCTGCATACTTTGGCATCTTTCTGCTAGTTATTTTCTCATGGCTCATGAATGGAATGGAATAAAGCATATGGAATGAAATGAATGAGACAGAAAACCACAACAAGGAGAAGGTGATGGCTATTAGACATGAACATTTTTCTGAAGCAGTCATCTTAAATTACTACTTGCAAAGCCCATTAGCACACCACATTTTCTTGTCTGTGTTTAAGAGCAGTGTAGTTCTGAGTTACTTATCATGGGAATAGGGGCTTTACAGAATTAGATTCTAAGCTTCTTTCAGCTTGAAAACGTGGCATAAAAGAAACTGCTACATAGGAAAACAGAGAATCAAGCCTGTAATGGATGATCTTAAAATAGCGGTATATCCTACAGCTCATTCAGGATTGCTGTTTATGTTATGCCACTCCCAGGGATTATTTTGGTTTATGATCATCCCTTTGTTACCCCATAAAGGTATGCAATCATACCTAATCTGAACTGAATGTGCTTATAGCTATGTGAGGCTATGTGAAAAAAAACATGGTGATGTATGCTGAAGTACAGTGACAGCAATATTTAAACATTATTTTTCCCTGTATCAGAAATATTAACAACCCAATCATTTGCTAATATCTCAAGCTTAGGCTTCACCCCATTGCCTCTTTCTCACTTTTATTTGCTTACTTAAATTATTTTAAGCCTATGAGAAGCAACAATCCTTGCTGTCCAAGTCAGGTGTACTTACATAGACAACAGCAAAATTCAACTGGTTTAATTCTTGGCAAGTTTCTGTGAAAAGTTCGATATGGTATTTCTAGGTCTTTGGGTAGCATAAATAAGAGTATTTCTGTGCTGTGCTAAGGTATAAGAAAAGAGAGCCTGGAATGGATTATTTTTTATTTTCAGGTGTGATAGATCATATTTCTTCTATTTATCAATTCTCTTTAAAAGAAGTTTGCAGTGTTCAAATAATGACCTTTCCTAATGTGATCCTTATAGATCCATCCTTATAGATGGTTTTATTTACTTTTGCAAATGGGGCTTCTACATACTGTTATTATTTTAGGAACACAATATCTTTCCAGGAATTGCCTCTCCCCCAAAAATATGTTGTGTTCTTTCAGGGTGTGTGGTAAGAATGGATGACTTCACTTCTTCAGATAGTTCTGTACAAGAGTATAGGAATAGTAATACTGGCTCAGACCCAAGTTCCTTCTTTTCTGGCAATACCCTATGTAAAATACTTTTAAGAAAGATTATAATAACCTAACAGATGGCTTGTGTAGGATAATCTGACACTGATTGCTTATACTTAAAGGTTGTTTTAAACCCAGAAGTGTAATTCATTTCCATGTTTTTATTACTATTATTTATCATAACCAAATATTATTTTCTGTATAGATGTCTCTGAATCTTGTATTCCTGATGTCAGCAGCAGTCAGTTCTTGTCAGATAATGTCTTTATGAAAGAACTTCCTATTTTCTTGATTTTTTTTATTTTATTCTCATGCTACCATGTGAGAAACTTTGTCATCATTATTTTGTACATGATTACTGTGACAGTTGTTATTCCTCTTTTCTCAGCAGTAAACAATCTCACACCTTTTCAGTCTTGACATGTCTTCCAGATTCATGATCATTCTTATCATTTTTCTCTAAGTTTATGATCTAACCTGAAATACCTGATTTCAAAAAGTTTCCAGATTAATTGTAACTACTGCTGGTAAATATAAATTGCTTTTCTGTCCTCCATATTCACATGTTCTTTCTATCCTTGGCACATCTCTAAGCAACTTCAAATAAAGCTGAATGAGTGTGAAAAAGAAGAGCTGTTGGGAATCAAGAAGCCTAAATTTGATTACTTCCTGTTGATCAAATTATAAACTCTCCCATATCCCTACCTGCAAAATGGGGAAAATAGTAGTTCCTTGCTCACAGAGTATTGGATACAGGCACAATAATTTAAATGACCTAAATACCTCAGAAAATGTTCTTAAATACATAATGCTGCAGAAGTGCAGGTTATCTGTATCCAGGCAGCCCAGTGGCTTGAATCTAACTGTTTCCTGAGACAATACAAAATATAATAGATTTTGACATGTAAAATTTCAAAGTATGTGACTATGTTCCCTTCATTACAGGCATATGCAAAAAAAAACCCTCTGAAGTTAAAATAGGAGAAATAATAATTCCACCTGACAAGAACAGCTGAAGCATTAAGATTATGACAGGAAGATTAGCTAGACAATAAAATACAATACTGGCCTCTTTCTCACCTCATAGGAGCTTCTTCAAAAGGAAGTCATTGATAATGAAGTTATAAACAGGCCCTTTTGCTGTGAAGAGCTTTTGGTTTAAAAAGCCAGAAAAACCTTTATTCATTGTTCACATAATCCCTAGAGGATGTTGTTTATTCTCCCCAAGGATTTCAAGGGTGCTCCACACTTTCTCTTAAGCCTATCCCTGGGCCACACAGCACTGCTGGTGCTGGAATTGCCACTGAGTATTTGTTACCTGGCCATTTTTTGACCAACTCGTAGTCCGTGATCTTGGTATCCTTTGTGAAACACAGGTTTAAGGAAAAATGCATGAAGATGAGTAGGCTATGACTTAGATAAAATAAAAATATCATGGGTTTTGTTGCAGATGTACAGCTCACCTGAAAAGACAGAAGGTGGTTCTTCTGCAATCATAACTGATATGTCTCACATAATTAGTTTTATATTAATCAGACAATATTTGTTTAATTATAGCATCTATTTATCATATAGGAAAAGAGTAGCTTTTGTGGTTTGTTTGTGGTGGTGTTTTTTTTGTTTTTTTGTGGATGGCCAGATTAGATTTTATAATTTTTCCTTTCTTTCATATAGGACTTCAATTGTCATCCTCTGTCTTGGTCACTTTGCATAACCTGCTCTGGTTCTTCGTGACTAAAAATGTCACTACAACTCTTATAGTAGTTATTGTCTTAAGCTCTAAAACAGATTCATTATCTCATACCTGTGCAAAGGTTTTTATTTCATCTTCAGATGTAGTTCAAAATTTCAGCAACAGCCTTCAGACTTGCGTTATCCAAATCTGAAAAGCTGTTTCTCTTGGCTTGTAAGACACTGTGACCATTAACGTTAAGCAGATGTACCTGA
This sequence comes from Morus bassanus, assembly GCA_031468815.1. Lineage (NCBI taxonomy): Eukaryota > Metazoa > Chordata > Aves > Suliformes > Sulidae > Morus > Morus bassanus. Next base: position 112,998,059 of record CM062568.1, read on the forward strand.
TGCTACTTTTTTCAGAAACATCAGCAAAGTTTTCACAATGCCAGTGCCTTTGTCTCTGCAGTGCTTTCTTGTTGGCTCTTCCCTTTAGAGTAGCTGAGTCTAAGTTATACTTGGTCAAAGTTGGACAGCTTGCAGCAAGAAAATGCACTTTCAACTAGGTCTCAATAGTAGGGTGACTTTGTAGATAGAGAAAATGGGAGTTTGGATATGTCCTTGTGATGCCCCTGAACTCTCCTTAGCTTTGGGATCTGGTGGGTTAGATTTGCCATTTTGCCTTTTGTTTCCTTATTAAGCCTTCACAAATGTTCCTGCACTGACCAGCATTTTAATTAATTTTGATCTTTGTTTTCAAATTAATGGGTGTGGTTATCAATAAAAATTAGTTCTATAATGTAGTTTTTAACACTTCTACAATGCAGAGCTTCTGTCAGTCATAGGTAAGTTTAAAAAAACAATGTTTGAAAGTTAGAAGCAGCTGAAAAAAAGGGCCTTTATATTAGCATTACTTATCCAGGCTTAACTATAGCTTGTAGTGTGTGACTCAGCTATAATTCTATTAGCAATAAGACACTGCAGGGAGTATATTTCCAAGCAATTATTATACTTGGGTGATTAAAGTAATTCTAGATATGACCTTGTCCCATATAACACCGCCAGAGGCATGTTATAATCTTCCGGAAGTGTATTGCTTGTCTCATCTCATTGCTTAATTATAAAATGTACACAGTAAATATTCTGTAGATAGGGAATGGAAGCTCATGGAACTGATACTAAAAAACCCTCAAGTATTATATTATAAAATAAAGTGTAAAGTATGACTCCTTATTTTGCCACAATATCAGCTGCAATTTTATAACAAAATAAGCAAATAAGCAATTTCAGTCATAGATCCACTTATTTTGGAGCCACACAAGATGGAACAATCATTATATTACATTTTTATAACACATTTTAACACACCTTTTCTCTCTTTTTACTACTTTCTTCCTGTGTTACTGGAAGCTTTTTGTATTAATTTAAAGCAGTTCAATCAATAACCTGTGGTCTTCCTCAAAGATTTTTTTTTTCTCCTTAGAGCAAAACTTAAATCTGATTCAGAACACATACATTAAATTCACCTCTATTTCATTCTAGGCTTTTTCTGACATGCACAGAACTGAGATTCAAACTAATTCTCTTAAAGAAAAAAAAAGGTTTACACAGCTATAGATAGGATAGTCTTGTTGCTGGTTTTTTTTTCATTCTGAGATAAGAATATTCTCAAAATTCAGTGCTGGGGAAAAAAGAAAAACAACTGAATCCTGAAGGAAATACACGAACAAATAATCTCTTCTGCCTTCGTAGGAAATCTGTAAGTAAGAAATTTCAATTATGACATAATATACTCCAGAATCATAGAAGTATTTATTGGGCCTGATCAAAAGCTGACTGGCATAAATAGAGCCACAATGAGTTAGTTCAGTTCAAACATAAAATATTGTGAGTTTATTTAGTGACATAAAACTATAAATTGCCACTAATTTTTTTAATGTGGTATTTTACAAGATTTTGAATCTATACTTATATTTCCTCAAAAATAGTGAATAAGGCAAGAATTTGCCTACACAGAACTTAGACATTAATAATTGACGTACAGGGCATTTTCTAGGGATTAATAACCAGCTGGGAGAGCTGATGACCTGAGGCAAAGCCAAGGGCCATTAGCCCCTGGCTGGTTATTAAATCCCCAGGAAATTCCCAATGCCAAGGTCACGATTGCAATTACAATCCTTTTTTTCAAAGTAAAAAAAAACTTGCTTCATTTTATTTCATCCTTTTCAATAAATTATTTTAAAATACTGTACGTAAAATGAATTCAATGACATTGTTATTTGGACATTTCTAGGGATCTAACAAAAAACCCCTTCAATATCAACAGAAAGTCTCATATTTTTTCTGATAGGCTGTGGATCAGGCCCTGCCTTCCTCTTTACCGACAGCAATCAAAATACTTTTTGATTATCTAGTACATTGTCAAGGCTAATTCATACTAAAGAAACAAAAAATTTTCCTTTTAAGTTAGGAAGAAAAATGACAAACCCCAATAGTAGTTGGAAAAATGGTAGATAAGTAAGAAGTGTTAAATTGTATCATTTATATTATACAATGATAGGCATTATTTTATAGTCAAATGTCTGTTCAGGCCATTACTATACCTTGCGTGCAAAATTATACATTTAATTGTGACTAGATGTGATCTACACTGCAGTACACAGCAATAAAGTATAAGATAGTCAGAAAGAGAATGCAATCAGTACCCTGTATGCAAATGTTAGCATGCTATTAAGAAAATCAGCTACTTGGTAAAACAAGTCTGGCATCAGGGAAGTAAGGGGGAAACAGTCATATTTTATTGTCAATAGAAGTCGTGAAAGCATGCATATTAGATTAGAACTAACCTAATTGGAGATATGGGTGATTTGCAGTACAGTAGGGGGAACAGGCATTAATTTGTGTCATGCTACGCCATGTCACTACCACTTGAAATTCCATTGGGCAATATTAATTCAAACAGAGGTCTAGGCTGCTAATAAATGAGGTAAATTGAGTCAATTAGTAATTTCATGGTTTTCTGATTTTTGGTTTGGGTAGATAATATCCACAATTTAATGCACTGTCCTCTAGAGATCTTTGCCACTTATGAAGAACATGTGTTCATAGAATTATTTATACTATTCATTTTGATAAACATTGCTCCTGTACCCAGAGCAACAGGGCAAAGAATAGGAAAGGAGCTAGGTTTTGTCTGCCTTTTCCTCTTGATTGAAATCTTTCATTATTTGTGATATGGCTTTCTTGTCTTCAGGCAGATCTTCACTTTCTCGTCATTTGTCTCCTTGTCGCTCAGTGGCACAACAAAATCTTCATTCATATGACTGCATTGACACTTCCCTATCAATACCTTATCACTGCTTTAAGCAGTTGGGAAGAGTATTTTGTACCAATGAAGGCAGAGAGCAGCAGCTTTTCGACCCCTCTTTTGCAGGAGGGACCCCAAAGCTGGTCCTGAATCCTATCATCAAATGTACATTTTTTTTGATTGCTCACTTTTTTTTGAGACAGAGCTTTTAATAAAGCACTGGCTCTACCACTAAGCTCTTGTTCCGCTCCAACCTGTGGCTGACAAGGCAGGAACCATACTGTCAACTCCAGCAGCTCACCTACGACACAGCCCAGGGAGCATTCTCTGATCCACTAGCTCACTTTCAAGTATTGGACACACTTCTAGAAAACCCACTTCTAACAGAATCTCTCCCACTGTATCAGCGCAATGTAAAACCTGATACCTCTGTTCAGAAAAGACAAAGCAAAATAGGCATGATGGAGGGGTTTTGATCTCTCTGGCAAAATTCTTTGTCTACTTTGCTATATCTTCGTACTGAAATAGCATGTTATTTATTCTTGCTAACTGAACTCACCACCTTTTAGTTCAAGATGTATATCACCTACTGTAATTTCTTTCCCTTTCTCATAAATGCATGTCAATCACTAATAAAAGTTAAAATAAATGACAAGGACTTAAAGAAACACTCCCCTCACCACCACCACCCCCCAGCCCCCCAAAAAAAAGAAAGAAGAAACTATGACTTAAACTACTTAACGTGTAATGGCATTGGGAAGAAATAACAGTATAGAAAATACATGTATCAAGACAATCTTCCTTCTTGCTTCTATGGAGCAAGTTCAGCATTTCTCTTTCCCTTTTACCTTTCTATTTTTTAAATTTAAATTTAGATCTAAACTTACTTAAGGACTTCAAAAAGATTATTTTACAGGTTATTCTTTGCCCATTGTTACATCTTCCTCAGTAGGATATGTTCTAATCTGGTTTTAGTGTGTACAGAAGTTCATTGTCTTTCAAAACCTTTGATGTCCTAAGCAGAGAATGAATTGTGAGAGATAATGAGGGTAAATTAGATTGAAGAAACCTTCTATACATACACAAATATTGTGGTAATCAGGCTGATGGAAAAGGAAATACAGAAAAATGCAGGGGCAGCTAAATGACAGTTAAATGATCTGAAGCCACAGTCCCATCTTTCATGGTTCACTACAGGTCATTGGGTGAATTTTACTTTTCACACTACCCTTGGTCTAGATTTCTAAAATGAGTATTCATGACTACATCTTGAGGTGAAGTTTAAGTTCCTACATCTTATGGACATAAATACAGGCATCAAAGCTATATATCTATTCCTTTCAACCAGAACTTACCTCTATTTAATGTTGCCATTTTGTGACTGCAGACTTATTCTGAAGGAGATTTTAATCTTTACTTTTCAGTATAGAAGTAATGAAGAATTGCTTCCTAGAATACTGGCTTTCTTTTGAATATAATGGAGAAATGCATAGGTTATTCAATTCCTGTCAATATTTGGTATTGTGTCTCACTTTCAGTAGTGAGCCTTTTCAGTAGCGATTCTTTTCAGTAGCAGTCTTTTCCCTCAAACTGCTTCCACAGAATTCAAACCCACCATTTCAAACTGATGTCTGTTAATTTCTTTAGAACTATCATTTGCTTTATGACTTAGTAAAGCACACTGTATAAACACATATTTTTGTGTAAAATCATATCATAGAACAGGACTGTCTTTACACTATTTTTTTTCAATGCATTTTTCAATGCAGTAATTGAAGGGAGGGGAGAAAAAAATCACTTGACTTTTGGGTGAAATATTTGTCTTCAAATCCAGATAAAAATGAACATGGCAACTTATTAATATTAATACTAACCTATTAGTATGTATAACATGAATATCTCAACAGCTACTCATTCTCTAAGTTGATAAACGAACAATGAATGTATCATTCTGCAAAACACTGTAAGCCTTTAAGTGCAGGGGAAAGACACGGGAGCTGAAATGAATCAGACTGGTTCTCTGTTAGATTTGCACTTTGCATGTTTGTGAGTATATTAACCTCAGGATGGGAGTTGTGTGCCCCCTAATTACACACTCAGGTTATTTTGAAAAGCTTTTAATCGGACTTTCACATAACAGTGAACATGAAAAACATACAGATAAAAAGGGGCCATGCCTTTGAATTTACATGGGCAAATAGTACTTTCAATCCTTCAGCAGTAATTTTTTTCTGTTGACATTGTAGATGTAAGGTTTATGCCATCTGGGTCAATAACCTCCTTGTTTCAAGAAAAATTACTTCTTTTTCTAGAATGTTTGACAGACAGTGGTGGAGATTAAACAGAAGCTCTTACATAATCTTTTCATTTGTATGTTAAGAAGAGATGGACAGGATGCATATAGAATGGTATTTGTGGAATTTTTACCAAAGCTATCATTGCAATAGAAATCTGAAAATAAATTACTTTTCCACTACCATCATTCACAACTTTTTTCAAGCTTAGCAGGGTAAAGTGTTGACTTAAGCCTTTTCAATGAACTAAAAGCATTAAGGAGGAGATAAATACAATGGGTGCAAATCCATTTTACTGCTGAAATTATCATCTTACTAGCTCAGTAGGAAATACTCTCCTGCCATGGCCTGCAGGACTCCTCAGAAGAAATTCTGGTTCCACTGAAATTAAGAAAAAAAGCTTCCTTTGAAGTCAGTGGGGACAGGATTGCATCCTGGTGTTTGCCACCATGGATGCTAATTTTAACCCTCAGGAGAAATGTATTTGCCAGTGTCCTCAAAGCAGAGCTTTGCAGTATTTATTATACGCTGTTTACTCTCCAAGACAGCACAACTGTTTTTTCGCCAATTCTGTCTGCAAATAAATAAAATCTAGGTGAGGAATCATGAAGTCTGTCATATTTCTGTCTTCTCCTGTACATGTAGTAGAAGACTAATTTTGTTAGGTGGCCAGGTTTTGTTAGACACTGAGCGTTTTTATAAAATAAGATTCACAATGAGATATCACAATTACTGGAATTCTAAGAAAGTAAATTTATCATCTATTCAAGAAAAAACAAATAGGCATGACCACCAAATAGATGTCATTTTTATTTGAGAAGTGTTAGACTTATAACCAACAATTTGCTGGTTTGAAGTGCAAATATAGCTTTAATATCACATCTTAAGAGGTAGGAATTTAGAAGTTTAACTCTTGGTAGACTTAAGCAGTGGCTGGTGCATGGTCATTTGCTACAGTATAAAATACGGCTTTTCTCTCTAGAGTGAGAGATATTGAAACTCTAGCAATGGTACATCAACAGCTGTTGCCATCAGGCTCCTACTGGAGTTTTCACAAAGGAGTACAACTGCAACATTTAGTGAATAGTGACATGAAAAGCTACCTATTTAACTGTTTTAAGTTGCAAGCCACTGTGTAAGCAAAAGATAAAAGACTCTCTTAAATTTAACAAATGTGTGTAATACATTCTGTCCATCTACAATTTTTCTTGTCTTGGAAAGTACTTCTCTTTGCTCTGGTCTGCCCAAATGTATTAAGGACTAAACTTCTAAAATATCATAGAATCATAGAATGGTTTGGGTGGAAGACACCTTCAAAGATTGTCTAGTCCAACCCCTCTGCCATGGGCAGCGGTATCTTTAGCTAGATCAGGTTGCTCATGTTGGCTTGTACTTGCTATGGAGATGTTGCTGAATGTAACACATAAAGTATGTGTACAGATGCCCTTCTCTGACCAGCATAAGAATGCAAAAAGCTGTATAAAATAGTAGATAAATAGAATATTATTAGCAGTATTGTCTACTCCTTTTGTTTTAGACTGCACTTTGGACATAAGTCTCTAAATTTTACCAAAGCCCTTAGGGGCAAAGACATAACTTTTCTATCTGCAACTGATTAAAAGACAACCAGTTGTCCAGTAGATTTAGTGATATGAGTCATAACTTTAACTCAGGCAGTTTTGTGGACAGCCTGGATATGCAGATGGCCCTGGCATATGATTATGAAAGTCATGCAAATCATTTCTCATCGAATCGTAGCATCCCAAGCTGTTGCCATTTAATTGTTCAGTTTATACAAAAGTAAATGCCAGTAGAAAAATTTGAATTATTGGCATGATTATTCTGTGAGGTGCTGCTTGCTTATCAGCTGCAGATTTTTTCAACAGTTAACTTCTGTCCCAGAAGGTCACATACTGTGTCACCACCTCATTTGACATGTTTCTGTCAGTTTTGGTGTCTTCACAGTTTTTTGGTTTGTGTTATTCTCTTTTATCATTCTGACCCAAAGCCAGTAAAATGTTTAAACTTTGTGCTTCATACTGAAATAATGTTTATTTTACTTAATCTGGGACTCTGTGCTTTCCTAGAATGGTAGGTCAAATTAATTTCCTAACACTCTCTACCTAATACATTTAGGCAGGTTTGAAAATGTCTATTTGTCTACAAGCTGGGAGTCATACTATAAAGTAGGAGAAAAAATATTAGTAATATCTTATTACCGTAGCAAAGGCAGGGAAAATAGGTTTGTTTGTGCAGACAGGTAAGTCTTCACGTTTTGTACTATACACTAAAAAAACTTACTTTTTTCAGAAAACTTATGGTTGTATGCTTATCTCCCATGTTTCTGGTTGCGCTTTCTCTCTTAGAGTAGAATATTCTTTTTAGATTGAGAAGAAGCCGTATTTTCCCATGTGTTTGTACCATGCATATTGTACATATTATAGATGTAATCATAATCCAGCGACACTACAATCTATGTCTTTGTATTCAGTGACACAAAAGAATGCATGTGCTTAACTGTAAGTCACACAACTGGATCATAAGGAATATGCTGGCTAGTATGCCTTTAGTGTGCAGCAAACATAAAAGTATATGGTGCAATTAATTAGGAACATATTGGAAATGCCTTTGTGACTGGTGGATTTAAATGGCAATGAAAAGATTAGCTCCTTGGTCAAGCATCTTAACTTAATGACAAATGTTGAAATGAGACAGTATTACATACTCTGACAAGGATGCTTATTCCAGCTGGTAGTGTTAGAATAATGCTTTAGGTGCATTTAAAAAGTACAGTGGTTGGGCTGCAGGAATGTGAGGCCTGAGAGAAACAGAGCACAAGGAAATATAAGTAAAAATGAAGTGATGTATTAGCTTTTCCATTTGACTTGTGCTGCAAGAGGAATAGGCAGCACTACTGATAACGTAGTTCTGATAGCATAGTTCAGATAGCCTTTAACTGGTTGAATTTTAGAAATGGAATTAAAGTCCATATTATTCTGTTTATAGCAATTATAGGAAAACATTACAAAACATAACATTACATCAGCACTTTGGTTTTGAGGTTTCATATTTCCTCTCACATTTCTGTCATCCCATTTGGTCTATTTGTAGATATATTTATTTCCAGGCTTTCATGGGCCACTAGCTGTGCTCATTTCACTGATACCTAAAAGAATCATAGCTTTAACTGAGGAGGTAGGGATTTGGTTGTGATGGGATTCATGTACTTCAGATTAAAGATGCTTAAAACTATCATGAATCTATGTATTAAACAAGGAGGAGAAGGGCAACATACCTTTCTGGATATATACTCACATCAAAAATGCTAATACAGTAGAAAGGAATGGGGAGAAGGACGGGTCAGCAAAGAATTCAGGGTTCAGGGATGGAGACAATTGCCAAGTCAAGCTGAATAAGATCTTGCAAAGGATGTAAAAACAAACAGAAAAAGTACTTCAGTCATATAAGTAAAAGGAGAAACTGAAAAAAGTCACTGTGCACTGGTGATTCAGTACACTTCAGAACTAAATAACTACTTTGCCTCAGTTAGGTGACTTTGATCATGGGAGTAAAGGTAGAGTGCATTATGAGAGCATGAGAAATTTCCATAGTTGAAATGGAAAACAATTTAGAAGTACTGACTGCTCTTTACCAAGCGACCAGGAGAGTCTGCATCTCAGAATTATAACAAACCTAAGATGTAGGTCACATGGCAAGTGTTTTCAACAAATACATCAACTAAGATTTCAACATGTCACATGAGAATAGCCTGGGTACTTTTTGTATTTAAGGAAAAGAATGGAAGTAGGATATAACTATAGGCCTAGCAATCTGACTGCAGCAGTATGCAAAATTCTGAATAATTAGACATGGTAGTACAGGTAATTTAGATAAAATACAAAGGTACACCATGCCAGACTTTTTTGATATTTTTGTTTCCAGAAAAATGTTTCAGACCTTAGGTAGACCACAGTAAAATATTCTAATAACATGATATGGACAAGTATTACTTAAAATGGAGGTCAGAGTTAGTAGAAAAAGACATGTGGATGTATAAGGAACTGGATAAACAGCAAAGAGCAGTGAGAAGTACCGAGAAACTAAATATCAGACAAATGGGAGCTTAATCATTCATTTCCAACATTATTAGTCTTGGGGCTGTTAAAAAGGGGACGATTTCAAGAAGATTTGCCAATGAGAAATGGTAACACAGAATAGCATTGAGATACCATATAGGAACATCTGAATGTAACAGAAATAATACAAAATTCAGTAACACAAAGGGCAAGAGTTTCTGTCTGGAACATGACACTTGTTATCCAGAAAAACCTGAGGATCAAAAGAGAAGGAGTCCAGTAACTGATCTCGGGATATAGAAGAACATTATCTGTCAATGGTCTCAGTCATTAATAAAATGAAAGTGATCCAAGAATACATCTGGAAAAATATTTTTAGCACAAATAGCAAATCAATAGTACTATCATCAGACCTCAGCGGAATAGGATGTACAGTGCTGGCTGTCCATGTCCAGGAAGGGCGAACTGGCACATGTACAGCCATGTAGGGCTTGTTCAGTCTACCAAAGCAAAGGCTGAGAGGAATTACGATCCCTCTCTATAAATACCTTAAGGGGTAAAAGTCAAAAAGAGTAAAGAGTTGTTTAAGGTCTTTACACATTGGCAGAACACATGGATAAAAATATGGCTGAGAATAAATGTGGAACATCCCTAAGCATTAGAGCTTAGATGAAATTTTGGGGACTGTCTTTCAGTCCAACTACTTCTAAAATGGACCTTGAAAAATTTATGAAAGGGATTATGTGACATGATTGCAATATTAAATCAGTGATGCTGAAGAGTTCTTATAACCTCCTACCTTGAAAATAGTGAGAAACATACCTTGTGATTCTCATTTAATTGTGTATTTCTTAAGACACAAGACCCTAGTGTGAAGAAAAATAAGGAAAGAAATAGAGTTAAAATTTGGAATAGTACTTCTTTCTCCATAAGAAATCCAGATTGGAATGTTAGACAATGCCAGTAGTAACAAAGTTCTGGCTGCAAAACAGCCAATTTATTGACTCATTAACAGTTCATAAAATTTAGCGCATTCCTCTGTTTCTTGTCACTGGTAAACATATGCTCTGAATTTACAGTGGGATCTGCAGTACCATTCCATAAATATTAAAAATAGTTTTGTGATCATTACAATGAAAGTGTTTCAAACCACAGCAGAATTCTGATCTCAAATAAAAGAATTGCAAATTGTGTCAGACAAGTTCACATGATTCATGACCTATTGAACTCACTGAAAAAATACAGCATGCAACTCACGAAAGCCTTCAAGAACATTTTTTTTTTCCAGAATCAAAAAGCAATTTCTGATCATAAACATAGTTCTAGAGGTGTGGATTAAACATACTGTTGCTCACTATAGTGTGTCACAAATGGAACCAGTGAAAGGGCATTCCCAGGGTACTGATAAACCAATGTGTGATGATTATAGATCTTTTCAGTACAAAATTGAGTTAAGACATAAACACCATTTTATCTAGTATTAAATAGGGTCTGGTATATCTGTTCCTGCCAGATTCTTATAATTTTACTCATGCTGAAAAGTGGTATTTACTTTGTGTAAGGGAATTAGAATTTGACACACAAGTTTTAAAAGTCTGTCATAAGTACATATTGACAAAGGAGTTAATTAACAGACTGGACTCATTACTGTGATATTTCTGTTCTTTTTATATATATATATATATATATAAAATTCTAGTGAAATGTATGAAAATGGCTCAACAATTAACACAAGAAGCAGATATATTCCATAATGTGAGCTTTTACTTTTTCTTTTCAGCAGAAATGTGGTATGGAAATCGTTGACCACAGAAAAAGAGAAACTCCTTTTTTCTCCACTTGTGAACCTGTCTTGCTCAAATGTATGACTCCCTTTTGCAAATCTCTTTGGGTGGTAGGGTCTTCAACAATTTTTAGAATAGCATCAAATGTAGCTAACAGTAGACTCCTACATATAAAAATATGTGTTATTTCCTTTGTTGGAAGCATTTATTTTGACTGTCCAGTTTAAATTTGATTTGAAGTGATGAGGTTAAAAAGTTAGAAAAAGTCATACCTTTTATATGCAGACATGATACTAAACTATCAGACCAATTGTCCTGCAGTAGTAATGAACATATACTTTCACAGAAACTAAGCAGATTATTTCCCCTGCAAGGCATAAAATTAATTATTATTTTTATGTGTAAAATTGGATTGTTTGGTGGACAATTAACTATAAGTACCTGCATTTGTAGAACACAGTGCATGTGACAGGGAGAAAGACATCCTACTTCATTGACTGCATATGATGCGAGCTACTACAACTTTTGCTGCTGTTCAGTAAGTAACTTTATACGAAAAAACATATTTATTTATGCTTTAAAAAGTCCACCTAAGACATACAAGTAACAAAACTATTACCAAAAAGGCTACAAAAAAGAACATAATTTTTTCAACCTGGAGTAAAGTGGGAGTTGGCTATGTAAACATGCATCTTCCATCTTGTCCTTATGCATCTGCATTCAGCTAGCTATTCTATAGGCTTTGAATAACTGAAAACATATGCAAGCAATGAAAAAGGCAAGATCACTGTGATTGAGATTTGTTCCATAGCACAATTGCCGCTTTTGCTCAGAGTTTTTATGGGATACAGCATACTAAATATGAGATTGCACATATTTGCAATCAAGATAAATATATTCTAAGCAGCTGATGCATCTAATTAACACTTCCTGTGTGAAATGGAATAACACAGTCCAAATTTCCTTTTAAGTAACGGGAAACTTCCATAAACTCAAAGAACTGAAGCCCAGATAACATTGCCTATTCTGACTTACTTTAATGAACCAGGTACTATGCGTCTTCCAATAATCCCTGCAGCCAATTGCTACGATTTTTTTCTGATCTGTTGAGATGTCCCATAGAACAACATTCAATCTCTGTTCCAAATAATGGGGAATAACCTACATTGTTGGGTAATAGGTGAGTGCTTGATACTGACTTTTTAAGAAATGTAGTAGAAGTGTACCACAACAGCTCTTCTTCAGCTCCTGTGTGCAAAAATTTATATATGAATACCAATCTTTACATTTTTGTTAAAAACTTTATATTGAAGTCTTCTAAATTATTCCCTGAAGACCTGTTATCTTAACTTCAAAATATCTGGCAAGTCTCCTCTGATTTCTTCCTAGTTAGGAGTGTAGAAACTAAAACTTGATGCAGTCCTCTACTATCTGACACCAGATGAAACGGTACTCTCATCCTTGATACTGTATGTTTACAGGCATCCATGATCTTTATGAGTCATCATGCCACTAATGTGTGATTCTTAGACCACAAATATATATAAAAAACCACACCTCTGTAATTTCCTGCCTCTGCAGTTCTTTGATTTGCCAATATAACTGGTTGTTTAAGTGTAAGAATGATCACATAGACCACTAAGGCATTATATATGTGAGGTATTCTGTTATTAGGTGGTATATAATTAAGTATTATATAACTAGATAATTCAAGTGAGAATGTTCTAAGACATACTTGGACATGTAAAAAAATTTTTAATTTTTTAGTTTATAGTGTTAGTTTTAGTTTAATGTTTGATTACAGTGTAGTAGTACTGATTATATGGCTTTGACTGAGACCTAAAATGATCAAAGCTATTAGCATATCTGACAGCATCCTGATGGTGAAATAAATCTTATTAAAATCTAATAATTGGCATTGATCTCAGCAAGTTCAATAAAAGGCAGAGTGTTCAAAAACACAGGTGCAGAGTAAATCTTGACAGTGCTATTGGTACTGGTCAGCAACAGGCAGTCTTACACACTAGGTATATAATAGTGCCTAACAAATTAAATCATGGGTATTTATAAGATCTTTCAAATATATTGCCACATATTAGTGATAGCTCCTCTTCTAAAAGTGTTTTACGCAGGGCAGATTGTAATAATAAACAATTGCATGAATCCGTGCCTTGGTATCATATAACAAATAATAGCTTGGTATATGGTAATACTGTTATGTTCATTAAAACATACTGCCTGAAAAGCTACTGAGCATGTAGCTGACAGCTCATTCGTTTTTCTCCCACTTTACTTTCACATCTCAGCTTGCAGCTTCCAGCCTTAGATAGGCACTGTCTGGTGTTAACCATATGTAGTGTTATTACTCAAAAACTACAGCTCTTTTATTTCAAAAAGCTGTACTGAGTTTTGAGATAAAACAAAAACTCTTTTAGAAACCAGAAATCAACTTAATTAAAGCAATCTTATGTCTTTGCTTTGATTTTTCTTTTTTCATACTGTGAAAAAAATGGAAAGATATCCTTTCTGTGTTTTAGATTATTTTAATACCATCTTAATACCACCCATGTTACAACCAAGAGTATCTGAACAGTCTATACCTAATACTGGTTTCTAAATAAATAAGTAAGTAAATATCTTATTATGCATCAGATGTAAACAGTTTGTTTTAACTTTTCATACTGCATTTATCATCTTTATGTTATACACTAGTGCCATTCATAGCAGCAATATTAAAAAGTCAGCCTTTATTGAAGTGTATCTATAAACACATAGCTGAAAAAATAACAATAGAACAAGTTCATAAGATCATATGTTTAAAATTAGAGTGTAATTGTAGTTTCTATTCTCTCAGCAGACATGTAGGACTGACTTCTTTAAGGTTCTCTTTTTCACTTTTAGATCAATAGTTAGTCATATGTCAGGCCAGTTCTGGGAATTCATCAAAGAAGCATGACTGACCCACAGATATTCTCCATGGGGTCAGGAGACTGTTCTGCAGCCAGGAACAGCCAGTGTTCAGGGGCACACTGTCTCTCTGCTCCCATTACAGTGGTTAAACCTGGAATAAGAGGTTCTATGGCACTTCTGAAAATATGCCTGTAAAGTAATCCAAACAAACAAATACAAGAACACAGACCATTACTATTTGCTGTTTGTATCCCACGTCATTTTTCAAATGGTCAACAAATCTTTTATCTCACGTAACAGGATACACGTATAACCAACAAAAAATTACCTGTTAGCTATACCATAACAGCTTATTTTTAGTTCATAGGCAGTAAAGGATTGATACACTTGTTCAAGCAGTATAAACCCAGCCTTTATACAGAAATATGATCTCAGATTTCCGTAGTTTCTTTTTGTGAAAAGGACTGACTGTTCATTCAGTTTGCAAGACTTGTAAGGAAATACATTCTATCAGTCAAGAGCTGGAAAAATGCCTTGTGGGAGAGGGTCAGTTTGTTCAAAAGAAAGAGAGGTGAGAAAGGGGAGAAAACTTAGCTGGACATACTTTATAAGCAAGTACACCTTTTGATTCGTGTTTTGTATCTTACAGTTCCCGTCCTTAAAATAAATAAAGACTAGTATTTGAAAATTGTGCTAATTAATCCATTGGTATATTCAAAGTAGTTTCTCAAGTAAATACTACCCTTCAGAAATTAGTCCTTTAGGGAAGTTTAACATAAAAATACTTTCAGACAGATAAAGTAACAAACTTACCAAGAGTCTAGAAGCAATGTGGCACAATGGAATCTGAAAAACAGAGGAGCTGTGAAGGCAAGGCAAGGCAAGGGAAGAGGTGTTCATTAGCTGTTGAGTATTTCTCTTAGAAACTCAGCAGAAGAGTTTCAGGTCATTCTGATAAACTACAAGAACACTGGCAAAACTGCTACCTGTTTCCTCATACCTCAAACACCCTACTTTGGAGCTTAATATTATCACGTATCTCAAAACCACATTCCTGCTAAATTGTGTTTCACTATTCGTGAAATATCTGTTCAATGTTTTTTTTCCTCCTCCAAGAAACCACTGTTATCTGAAACTGATTGGTCAGTTGGGCTTGAAGAAACCTACAAATTGCTAAAAGTTCCCTCAAGCATAGCACAGATTTCTAAGGACAGTTCTTACCCATTCACTTAATGCTGGTATTGAGAGAAAAAAATAATTAATGGAAAGACTAACTGCACTAGCAAGTAGAGCTGAGACTAGAGCAGTGGGAGGTAACAATAGTACACAGGACAAGTTGAGTGCCAAACAGGTACAACACAATCAGTGACCGTTCAAGTTGTCCATCTCGCTTTCTCATGTTTACATCAACTGTACACGAAACAGATCACAGAGCTAGATGAAATTAATTCCTTGTTCAAAATGTGCTTTGCCAAAACTCATCTATTCTTGAAATCATTTACAGGTAATAAAAGCTGTTTGACTTCCTACCATACACACATGCTTTTTTGTGAACTTGTATTTTTAATATAAACTCTAAATATAAGATTATCATGTGAACATATACACTTGCCATTTTATTTTTTAAATTGTTTTTTTCCCATCCTATCATTGACTGTTATACTGAACCCAGCAGAATGGATGATCCTAGAATTCCTCCACAGTTTATTTAATTCTAATATTTTTTATTTTTTGCTGTTATTGTGACTTTCTCAAACTTGAAAAGTTTGTACAAGTGCCACTTATAAAATTAAACCACTATATAAAACACTTGTTATATCCTTCCAAACCTGGGAGAGTTTTGAAAAGGCATAGGACAGCAAAAAGAGAAATTCACAAAACTCTTAATGTTTCTATGTGAGAGAAAATGTGGACATTATTCACCTTCACTGCACTTACTGAAAAATATGGAAGTCATAGGAAAAACAGAATTTCTGAAAAAAATATGTTCTTCCCCAAAATGTACAGTTAAAGAAAAAGCTTGTTCAAGTTAAACGAAGCGGGGGGGGGGACGACCCCAAAACAAAACAAAACAACCAAGGGAAAAGAATTACTTAATCAGTTGTTCATGGTGCATAGGCACAAACACTCATGCCAGTGAAGGGAGAGAGCAGGATAAAGATGGAGTGAAGCTGAGATGCTGCTTCAGAAGGCTTTACCAGCTTACGCTGATTTGAGGTGTATGTGAGTGACAGCTTTACAGGGCAGCTTTGAGTAGCAATCCTCACTCATCTTCCTTCTCTTTCCCTTTACTGCTACTTTCCTTGGCCCTCTGCAAACCTGCTTAATTCACTAAAATCACAGAAAATTACTCAACCACAAAGAAACAAAAGTGGCTTTTTTTTTTTTCTTTGATTTTAATGAGTTAGATTTGTTCAGTGAAGGGGAGAAAGCAAGGCTGCGTAGCTAGAAGAAGGAAAGGGAGAAATGATGAGTAGTTAAGTGCTGGGATGGAGAAAGGAAGGTTGCTAGACTTCCCTCTGTAGCAACAAGATGTTATATCAGCTCTGTGTCCTGTGGATGGTAGGCTCAAGGTGGATAGGGGGATGTGACTGAAGCTGATATAAGAGCTTCCCGTAACTGAGAGGAAATAAGCTTTCCCTGCTCACATGATCCCCTCCTCTCCCTCCTCCTGTTTTGCTGTTGGCACTCACTGGACTTGTACAGAATTGATTGATATTGCTAAGCTGGCAAAAAAATTAATCCAGACTAGAAATGTGTGCCTTGGAACTAGGTAAGGAAAGCCGGGGACTGCATGGTCAGGATCATATTCAGGGAAGACAAAGGACTGGGAAAGAGGAGTGGGATCCTTCACTTGCAATAGTGGTAAGGTGGCAGATCAGCTCAATCATAACATGTAACATCACCCTCAAAGTGACAAATGAACTCTAAATAAATAGAGACAACAGATTCTTAGCTGAATAGCTCTGGGCATGTGACTGTGGCATTGTGCTTTAATATATATATTCTCTTACATATTTTTTGTAAAACCAGTTATTCATATAGCATGAACCAGTAACTCTTCTTCAGTTTCAAAATGCAAACCAGGACACTTTAATGCAAAACCTTTTTAGACATATAACAGATATACACGAGGATTTTAAAAATAATTTAAATATGTATTGATGCTACTCCCAGCAGTTTGTAACTGAGCAAGTAAAGGACAGTTTATGCATATTTCCTAAAATGCAGGATTTTTTTCCTGCAGCATTTTAGTCTTTTAAATGAGTTTATCATGAAGCACAGGATAAATGTCATTAGCATTAACTTTCAACAAAAAAGTGACTTAGTTGTTGTCTACATTAATTTAATTTATCACTCCAAGCAGAGACTGCACCACACTGATTCCTAGTAGACACAGAACAATTTCTACATATTAAGGAAGTGTTTTGCCCTGAAGAAATTGTGTGGCTATTTAAAAAAAAAAATGTTGATGTTGATCTTTAGAGCAGCAATATTCATACAGAAAAGGAAAACTCCTTCTGGGGTGACAGAGTAACTGCTTGCTGTGAAGAACGTTCCTTTACAGTCTCCTAACTCCAGTTAGAGAATGGGGAAGGATGAGTGTCCATAGGCTCTTAGAACTATCCTGAAACAGGAACTAATTATCCCACAGATCTAAAATAGAATAAAATAATTTAAAAACATATCTGGGATAAAGACAGGATTCTACTACATTATGTTACAGCAACAATCCTTTGGAACAATATCTGTGAGTTTGAGTTCTTATATATTTGTTATACATTACAGCTTATTTTTTTAGGACATGTGGAATGCTTTTTTGCAGGGTTCTCGGAAAACACAGAGTAAAGAACAAGCAGTAGAAAAAAAGTTTTAGCTGCACCTCTAATGAAATCTATCAATATCACCATAGCTTTCTTAAAAATATCATTTTCACTGCTAATTTCTTTACTCTGTATGAGCTAGATGTCAGACAGTCGGGGGCAGCTAAAGACAGAGAGAGGAACTTTGGGATAGTTCAAACTATGCAAGTAAAACATTACTTTTGCTTTCAATGGGAATTAGGTATTTTGATTCTACTGCATTTTTAGTAGGCTAGATTTTTTAAAAATTAGTCATAAGAGTATACAAGCAAAATAAATGAGTTTCTTAAGTACACCACAGAAAAGATTAGCCGAGGCATGCACTTTTTTTTTCTTCCAGTTCAACTCTCCATGAAGATTCTGAGGAAATAACTTTGAAAATAAATGAATCAAGAAATCCAGAATCAATTTACAAGGTGTGGCTATTATTTTACCATAGCCATGTGTTTTTTAGTTTAGCCATGGTTAATTCTGTTTAGGTGAGGTTTTTAAATATGTACGTACATAAGTGCATACATATATGTATGTACAGAGAGTGAGGGATAACACCATCAGTACTAGAGTGTAACTGATTTCTGATGAAGGGACCTTTGTATGTTTGCCTCGAATTTATGAGATGCACACACAGAAGATTACAATGTATTAGAGATTACATCTCTCCATTGTCTGTGAGTGATATATTAACAGTACAGTCCATTTTCATTCACAGTCTCCTTGGAACATCTCAAAGGTTGCTGTAGAATCATGCAATATTAAAGTTTTCCTTCTATCCATGAATCAAAGCCAGACAATGCAAATTTTGTTTTTCAGGTCCATCCCACAGTCAGATGATAATATATTTATGAAATGTAAGACCTATTTTTAGTTGGATATTTCATGCTTAGGTATTATAGACAACAAACCACACTTAAGTTAAAGGAAAATATTAAAACCTTTGAATCCCAAGGCACAATTTTCCCACAACTTTTTCTTACTTGCTAAGTAGATTAATGCACAGACTTGTCTCACATGTTAGACTACGATAGAAATTTTCAACTAGATTTTAATTTTTCTTCAAAAGCATGACTGGTATCATTTGATATGAATAGTATCATTTAAATTCAATTACACTTTTGGTGGAAACAGTAAAATGATTTCTGTTAGAAACTTACTGCAACAATGACTATCTTTTAATTCATATTACAGTCAATGTTTGGTCTTTACCACTGCTTTCAGTGAGATATAACACAAGGCTTAACAATGATATATCTTCCTTTTCTATGAAATGGGAGTTACTGCAGTTTTGAGATATACTTCAGGGCCAGTTTTCAAGTAAAGTCATGTGGCTGTAATGCTGTCTGCAGACTGTTAAAGGTTTTATATTTTAAAGTATTTTTTAACACACAGTGAGTGCTTTGCTTTATACAGACTATCCTAGCCAAGAGTTATTTTGCTTAATTCTCTTGAGGTAGTTGCTTCTTGTTGAGAACAAGATGAGTCATACCTGGTGGTACGAAAGTTTATATCTGTTAAAACTAAATGGTTTGCTTCTTTTAGTCACCTTACCAAATTACATAGACCTTTTATTAAGTCAGCAATGTTCACCTTGAGCAGATCAGGGAGGAAAATTAGAAACCGATCTACAAGGTAGCTGCCCCTCTTCAAGAGCAAAATTGGAAATTTATCTCCTAGTATGTAGATGCTTCCCTTGGATTCTTGCTTTCTTTTGATTATTCTTTCAAAAAAATTATCATTCCTGGAAACTAGAGAGGAAGGAGTTAAATGGAAGCTGAAATGAGCTTATATGAAAACAAGAGATGACTCTCTTGTAGTGGAGTAATCAAACATGGTGATAAGATAGACATATCTAATTTCAGAAGCTACAGAAAGAATATCTTATCACAGTTGTTTCAGTGACCTCACTTTTTAACTTTCAGAGGAAATGCCTTCAGTATGCAACCTTACACTGAGGAAAAAGAGCCAAAATAAGTAGACAGAATAATATTATTGAGTTTGCCAACGGATTTTTTTAACAGATTTTTTTTTTTAAAGTCTCTGCCTTTGATAAAAACAAATCCAAATCACCAGTTAGAGGAATTCTAGACTATTTTTATTGCAAAAATGTTGTATAGACCTACATAAATCATGTATGGCTACGAGTCTCAGTTCAAAAACCTGTTCATAAGAGAAATGGCAGCATCATGTCCAAACTCCTATATAGTACACGTGAATGCAAACATAGAGTTGTGCATGTTTGTATAAATAAAAATGGCATCATAGCCCTTTTTATATGCAATATTCAAGGAAACAAGTTTTGACAAGAATAAAATAACAGTAGGATGTTTTATCTTGAAGTCCTTTAGTAGTTTCAACTAACCATATGGTCAGCCTCCAAAGCAGTACAGTGATTCATCTGAACTCTATTTTTCAGCTGGATCTCAACAGAGAAAGGAAGAAAGAGAAAGAAGAAACAGCTCAGTTGAAGTAGGAACAAAAACATGTTGTTGTGGCAGTGGGATTTAATGTGGCAGTGAGATTTAATTACTATTTATATTACAATTTTGAATTCTATATAATTAGGAAAAAAAAAAGGTGAAGGTAGTGATCTTCATATAGACTGTTTGAACAGGCTTTAGAATCATACTTCCTGAGGAAACAACAGGAAAAACAGAATGGTGTTATCAGCTGCTGCTGTAACCTAGGACTAGATTTTAGTGTAGAGATCTGATATTCTGATAAAATACTTGCTAAAATTCCTATTCTTTTCTTGTGTTATTGCAAATACAAAAGAACAACGTGTGTCCAATAGTTGCATTTTGTGACTTATATTTGTGACTTTTTTCTTTGGGGGGGTTACACTGAAGCAGGTTCAATGCTTCCTGACTTCTTCAAATATTATATGCGATTGCTTTTCTGTAAAAATAACAAAAACAACATTAGGAGTAGTTTCTTTTCTCAGATATCTGCCAACCTAACTTTGTGTTCCTACTTTTCCCTTGGAAATGCCTTTCTGCTCCTGTTTATGAGAGTTCTTATTCATAACAATTTCATTCACTATCTTCTGGCCTTTGTCCTGGCTTTCTCCATCAGTAATTATTTCAGTGCACATGGCATAGCTTCTGACCAAGCCTAGCCATGCTGCTTGATGAATCCTGTGGTAATTCCTATTAATACAAGGTATCTTACTACTGAAAGAGTTGAAATTGCACTTCTTATTTGTTCTGAAAGAAGAGTACTTAGCACTTCAAACTCCCTTTAAACACTCTTTAATTTATTTTCTAGATCTCCAGATCAAAGGCTGCATGACGGAAGTTTTCATACACTGCCAGAATAAAAATATTTAGAGAGGTACCTGTTAAGAACCTTCAAAAGAAACTAATTGCTAGAAACTTAACTTGCACTGACTTGCAACACTAGTGAGGCTTCCACACAGATGCTATCAGCACTTCGAAGCACCTCTAAATAATTTTGATAAACCTGGCCTTGGAGGAACATTTTTTTGCAAAATTGTTTTGCTCTTAACATTGAATAAAATTTGGTAGGTATTTTTTCATGTATTAAAATAATGGAGACCAAATGGGAGTTAGTATACAATGTCACCAGTCTGAATACCTATAGCTACAGTAGATGATTCTTTAATATTGACAGACATAAATTAATAGAGATTATGAATTGATTAAAAAATGGGTAACTGTTGTGGTTTAATCCCAGCTGGCAACTAAGCACCACACAGCCGCTTGCTCACTCCCCCACCCCGTTCGGATGAAGGAGAGAATTGGAAGAGTAGAAGTGAGAAAACTCGAGAGTTGAGATAAAGACAGTTTAATAGGGAAAGCAAAAGCCGTGCATGCCAGCAAAGCAAAACAAGGAATTCATTCACTCCTTCCCATGGGCAGGCAGGTGTTCAGACATCTCCAGGAAAGCAGGGCTCCATCTTGTGTAACGGTTACTTGGGAAGACAAACGCCATCACTCCAAATGTCCCCCCTTCCTTCTTCTTCCCCCAGCTTTATATACTGAGCATGATGTCATATGGTATGGAATATCCCTTTGGTCAGTTGGGGTCAGCTGTCCCGGCTGTGTCTCCTCCCAGCTTCTTGTGCACCCAGCAGAGCATGGGAAGCTGAAAAGGTCCTTGACTACTGTAAGCATTACTTAGCAACAACTAAAACATCTCCACATTATCAACTCTGTTTTTAGCACACAGCCCCATACCAGTTACTGTGAAGAAAACTAACTATCCCAGCTGAAACCAGGACAGTAACTATTATACCAAAGCTGTTGCACACAGCACTCTACTCTTTTGCTTAAGCAGTTTAGAATGTAAGAGACAACCAAAATATCTTCAGAGTTGAGATGTCAAACATATAGAAATGCCTCTCGAAGAAAAGAAATACAATTACAGTTTTAACAATAAAGATTTCTCTTTAAACATTTGGAATTAAAAATAGAAAATTTCCTACTGTAAGTGCCTCAAGTGCATATGACAGCATTCCTACTGTTCAGCTTAATGAGCCTGTCAGTCCAGAATATTAAGCAGTTTGATTTAAGCATCTTAAATATGATGATCTAAAATGTTAATGGTAACAAGAGTTTGGAAAATGTAATAAGGAACACTTTTCCTATATAAAAAAATCTTCTATCTATCATCTGCTATTTGCCTAGATTATGAAATGTGGTTATTAATTATTATAGCTTTGATTTCTAGGGACTAAATGAATTCAAATCCAAAATTTCCACTGTATTTTAAGATGTTTGAAGATGTCCTTATAAGAGCCCAGAGGTTCTTCACATTACTAGCTGTCACTTAGCCCTCATTTCTTTTTTTTTTCTCACCTTGACACTCTTTTAAAGAATACTTTCCTCAACTGTTTGATCCACCATTGTGATTTGACTTAGCAGTCTTCTGATCAAGTCACTACTTCCAAATCCAGGCTTTAACAGTTCGGATGCCCTAACCTCCCTGTGCCACTCTTGTATCTATAACCTTATTTCTGGCAGAAGAGACATCTCTGCATGTATCAGACATCCAGCTCCAGAGTCATTGTTCCCTTTTTTTTGTCATGTTGGTGTTAGAGAAGGCTATATGAGTTTTTCTAGATATTGCTTGCCAAAGACATGACTTAAGCAACTGTAAGCTTGTATGCAGGGACCAAAAAAGCATTTTTCTGCAAATATGCTGATCACTGATATGCTCAGGCACCTTCAAGATCTTGGAAATATAATCCTTGGTATTTTTATGTTAAGTAGTTTAAGGGTAGACACTGTGAATTGTTGATGGCTAAAAAGCAAGCCCCTCGACTCAGAAGATGTTGTACATTTCATCTGAGCAATGTAGATTTATGGCCGTTTGAAAATTAACAGATTCAAACTTGTTCTAACTGAGCATATGTTGAATCACTAACTAACTTCCAGGTCATGTGACAGGAAAATTAAATGGATTTACAGGGGGGGGAAAAAATGTTGTCCTCAGAATTCTATGTCAGGACTACTGTGGTTAAATGATCAGCATTATGCTATGTCCCTGCAAAACCACTAAAGAACAGTGGTGACTGACAATGAAGTACCTCAGAATTTAAGCCAATTTTCTTTGAAATGTAGATCACCTGAAAGGATCTCTATGACTCCCAGAGGAAAAATTTCCCAGGTGGCCTACAGCATTATTTCAATGATTTGAATCAGCTTCACTATTTCTTCCAAAGGATACTGGTAAAGACTTCTAGTGTCTTTTTGTTATGTGAAGATTCTAATCCTGTAAGCACTCATGGGAATTTCTCAAGTAAATTCCGTGCAAATTTAGATAAGAATTCCTCTTTCCTTATATTCTTCAGAATGGACTCTTTTTCTTTTTAAATATCAACAAAATAATAAATCCAGCACACATCTTCACTATTTGATGCCACCTACAACCTATAGGCATTAGTACAGTATCTTGAATTTCATACATAGGGGGATTTATGCTTTTTTACTTAAAAATTATCTCATGGCTTTATTCCATATATTGGTTCATTTACTTTAAATCTGGCATTTAATAGACATATCACTTACAGATTAGAGAGCTAGTATATATTCTTTTTTTCTTGGGAAATGATAAAAAGTTAATTTTTTATGTACTTTTTGCCAAAATCATGGAAGACACATTTTCTTTAGAAAATCTTTCAGCAGGTAATGTGGCAGTGGGATTTAATTACTATTTATGTTACAGAACTCCATAGATACACAGTCCTGGTTACAGGATCTCATTGTGGTAGATGCTGTTGAAACCCAATTCTTTCTTCATTCTCAAGATAAGTACCTTCTGGGCCATGGCAGTGCAAAATACTCATTCTTCTCAAGGTTGTCCTGGAAGGCTGAACTATTGCTGATTGTCTGGGTAAGATAAGCTTACAATGTGTTTCTCTCGTCTACAAAAAACTGACTTTAAAATAATTTAACCCGAGAATCAAGTAATAACTTTTGGTCACCATCAGCATGGGCAAGACTTGAACTGATGACTTACATTGGAACATGCTAAATTCCACCACAATACTGCAAGCTGTACAATAAAAAAAAAAAAAAAAAAAAAAAAGAGATTTTCTGTTGAGTGGGTAGTGTGCTTTAAATGTGAGAGTCTTCCTAGCTGTGGCGGTAAGCAGCTTTGAGGTAATTGCTATTTTGTGCTTCAGTTCAGAGACAGACGTTAAAATGAGTCACTGGCTTCTGTTTGTGTGTTCTGAGCTGGCCCCTTTGCTTGTACACTTTTATTGGTTTTAAAGGGACCGTGTACTGGCACAGCTACTCCCAGTATAATAGGATATGCAGCATAGAGAAAAAACATTCCCACATATTTTCCTGGTGAAAATTTGGTGATTTTGTATACAATTTAAGCAATTAAATTCTCTAATAGCTCTAACTGCAAAATATTCAAAATACAATAGTTCCTCTAGTGATTACACAGGATACTTGGTGTTTACAGCTGTACTTATTTATTTGTCATTTTGATTAAATGCATACTTTTTAAGGAGAAGTCTTGTTCTGAGGAATCAGGTTTTTCCTCTTTTATGTTTCTTTTCAATTTACTTTTGAAATTTATGTTAGTCTTGACCACTCTTTTAGTCTGCCACACATGGGGGAGGTATTAGCCCAAATTCTGCTATGGGAACTCTCTTTGCTTCAGCTGTCTTTAATAGGATCACATTTTTAAAAAATAAGTCATATACTCATATAAAAATTTAGATAGAAAACTAAATTACATCAGCAGTGAAAAATCATATGACTGAAACATCAATTCTAATTTAAAAGCATTTCTTGAGACAATGCAAAATGTAATTCTATTGCTGAAGTGAGGCAAGGCTGTTCTGGGACAAAACTAATATAGAAGTCTGACAAATATTGTTAATAATCCACTGATATGTATAACTGATGAGAACAGTGTTGACAGCACCATATTGCAGAAAAGAATCATAGCCTGACGGGAACATTACAACCCACTGGTAGAAACATGCAAGAGCCTCTAATGCTGTTAGGGTTGCCACCATAGTGATGGACCAGATTCTCAGGAGCTGACATCTTCATAAATCAGAAGCTCTGTGGTAGCACAACAGGTCCTTGGTTTGACTAATATATGATTACAATTGAGGACTGTAGTACAGCAGAAATCATGCTAAGCAATAATCTCTCTGTGCCGTTGATGCTTTGGAGGCCAGAGGTAACAAAGGGAACTCAGTAAGTCCGGCTTATTCTTCTACAAAACGGTAACTATGAAATTCATCTAAATTTGAAAGCTGTTTAAGATCGAAAAACAATACTGCATGTGTCTATTAGAATTTTCAAGTGAATTCACTTGTTAATGACAATAAATCTTGTTTCCTACATTATTAAATCAAACACTACCTATTGTAAAGAATATTTGCCCACCTACAAATGGGCATCTACGTAATGGACATTTACATATGGATCTCCTTGTATGAATTTCTGCCCCACATGTACAACTTACGTACGTATATAGTTACATATTTCCATTTTGAAAGCTATAATTAAAGAGTAAATATTGTTGGCTAATGGAGTTGTCTGTCAACATGCACTTGTTATGGAAAGTGTGACATATGTCATTTAATAAGAGAGCATAACATGTTATCTATAATTATGTAGGAATCTGGTGTTCAGCTTAAGACTTATTTGTGTACTGTTGTGTACAGTTACAAATGTTGTGTTGCCGTATAGCTTGATTTTCTGATCCTTGGAAGTCAGGGTACAGTAGCTACACATTTTCATATGAATCAGTCTGATCACAGTATGACGAAAAACATTTTTCTAGTAAGAATTTCACCTTTGCATCTCTCATGTAGGCAGGGTGAGATTTTATCCTCTTCCAGTTCTTCATTTTTAATACTCATTCTTTTTTTGAATGATACAATGACTACCTTATGGCCTCTGGAAACCAAAACTGTCTTTTGAAATTAAGCTTAACTTGTCACTTAAGGAACGGGTTTGGGTTTTGTATGTAAGTTAGGGCAGAGTGCATTTTTGTTAGTTTTTAATAAAAATGAAGATCTGGATAGAGGACTCCGTTATCAAAGGAATAAACAAAATTACTCTTGGAGTCTTATTTTATTTGTAGTTGATAGAATACATCTTTGATGTCCTTATTTACGTAGATTAGCACTTTATTCCATAATTGGTGCCTTCATCTGATTAAGTAATTGACTTTTCCTTCATTAGACAAAGAAATGCATAACTTACACAGAGTCCTGGATATAAAAGAGGGAATAGAAGTTCCTGATGTAGCAGACGGAAACACTCACAACCCTCACAAATGGGAGATGTACAGACATAGTGATAAAATGAAAACATTAAGTGTGCAAGAGGAAATTCCTGACATGGCGAAGGCTAGCTAGACGGAGTCTGCGGGAAGACTGGAAGGGATGCAGTGTGTCCTGATGCAAATAATGAACTCATGCTACAGTCTACAATGTGGAGACAGCCGTAAGCTTGATGTACAACTTACCGCACGTGGTAGAAAGGCTATTAATTTTAGATACTACGGTTGAAAAGGGAAGTGTTGCCAATCACAAGAGAGCAAGGAGTGCTCTTTTCCCGTAATGTTCACTCTTCAGTCTACATAGGAGTCACTCGGCAAAGGCTTCTGGTATTGCAACAGGAATGGCTTAAGTTTGAGGAAAATCAAGCAATTCTTTTATTTATAGCTTGTGTGTGCAGTTTTATATAGTCTTATAGCAGAAATGAGTACTACTGAGCACTTTAGTACATAACTCTCTACTAAGAAACCTTGGTGCTCGGTGTCAAAGTGCGCTTGCATGCTCAGAACTTTGCCAGTATTGCTAGTCATAGAATCATGGAACCTTAGAAAAATATTGGTCAGAAGAGACCTCTGGAGACCATCCAGTCCAACTCAAAGCAGGTTCACCTTCAATGTCTAGGGCATTGTCCAATTAAGTTTTTAATATCTCCAGCGACAACAATTCCACAGCCCCCTGGGACACCTGTTTGACTGCTCTCGTGGTAAAAAAACTCATTCCTGGCATCTAACTGGGAACCTCCCACCATTGCAGCTGGTGTCCATTGCCTCTTGTCCCATCCCTGTGTGCCTCTGAAAAAAGTCCTGTTCCACCTGCTCTATACAAGTCTATACAAGTCTATATGAAGCCCAGTTTTGAAACAACTTTTAGTGCTTATGATTGTGATAGGCACTGTAGTCCTCAGACTACATGTTTTGAGTTTCAGCCACTACTACGCTAAGTCACAGGTGTATTTCTAATATGCGCAATTCTTATCCCTTTAGTATAAAGATGCTGTTGCTTTTTACAATGCCAGCTCCAGGTCTGTCGAAGGATGGTGTGCTGCCATCTTTTACTCAGCAGGAAAACACAGACCTGTGTTTCACACAGCAGTAAACTTACCAATTCTTTTGTGAATGCCACAACTAGAAGCTTCCTCTCACCTCCCCTTTCTGCCCCCGGAGAGGAGAGATCTGACCCAGGTTTTATGTATAATGCATTTTCAAACTCTTTTTTAATTAAGAATTATTTCTCTGCTTTCTTGAATTTTTGGACAAGCTGCAAAGTGTGAAAGACACTGTATCTTTTTTTATGGGTGATAAAAGTGCATGCATAGAACAAATGGGAAGTAGGATCTACAAAATCTTTACATGGTAACATTATACCTATCATATAAATATTTGTGCTTATTGCTTACTCTGAATCTCAGTTAAAAATAGAATCAAGTAGAATTTATTTTAGGTGAGGTTGTTTTAAAAATTGACAAGAAACCTTACTATCTTTCTGTTACCAGTTTTTGCACATTTAATGAGCTGTGGATGCAAAACCTAAATTAGGCATATGATGTATATCAAAAAACTTGCAATAATTTATTTTACCGAATCTTTATCTTACCAACAGTAGAGATCATTCTTATAACTGTGGTAAGCTCTGTAGCTGTAGTAGTAATTAAAAATAGCGCGGACATACTAACACATCTAGCAATTTGAGGACATTTCAAAATAGGTTTTTTAGTGTTGCTTGATTGGTATTTCCATAGGAACACTTTGAAGTCATGTGCCACAGATCAGGATTTTTAATATTGAAGCAGAAAGTGACCCTGTGTGCTGCACGGAAGAGACACCTGTGAAACAGAGAAAGACAGACATGCTTCTGGCACCCATCTTTTTTTTTTTAATCCCCAAGAGTGGTTCTAGGAAAGTAGATTAGCAAAATTGTGGTAGCCAGGGACAGCAGAAAAACTAATTTTCAGAGGCCTTTGTGAGAGAGATCTAGCCACAGTGCTTACACTGTTTCTAGCAACATGTCTTCTTTTCCTGGACTCAGTTCCTAATTTACTTGTGGAAGACCCTATTGACTGCAGCAGGAATAATAATCACACTTCAGCATTTATAAGGATTAAAACCTAAAAATTCTGTTCTTTCATCATGTATTCAACAGTCAGATGACATCAGAACCCGATGACCTGGAACAGAATAGCACAAAGGAAGACAAGAGTATGTTCTCTGGGAAAGTCCATGCTCACTGTGGCATTTTTTTCCTTTTGTTTTTCTGTTTCTGAGGCTGTCTAACATTACAAGCTCTGAATTATCCTCTGGATCTGCCTTTTGCTCTACTTCAGAGTCTAGAAAGATTAATTATATGGCTGTCACATCATGTGTAAATTTTTGGATACTGAAGATCTCTACTCACTTTCAGTAATTCCCTGGATGAGTAGCTCTAGTGTCCAGAATAAATTCTAGATGATCCACCCCAACTCAAGCTCTCCTCTTTGAGCAGATAAAAAGAGGTTTTTATAGCAACTAGGAAATAGATTATATTATATACATTTGTAACACTGGAAATGGTAATGTTGGTTTAGAAGAAAAATGCTGTGAATGGTAGAGCTCACCTGAAAAGAGGGCTAGTCTTAGAACACTCATTCTTTAAACACTGGATCTGATATTTCATATGCTAAATATATATTTTAATGTGGATATATAAGTTTAGGAGCCAAAGATATGAAGTATCAGACTGGGGAAGCAATGAAACCGGTACCTGTACCACTGACATACATCTAGTCTTACTGCTGTTTCACCAAATTAGTCATGCCTCATTTGATGACTGACCTTAGTATGAATCAGGGCAATCTTACTGTGCCATTTCCCTGTTCTAAAGTCCCACCTCAACAATACTCTTTGAACTGAAGCTTTATGTGCACCGATACTGACATGCCTTTTCCTCATCCTGCTCACACCAGCATTTCATCAGGTGGCATATTGCTCATAGCCAAACAAATAGTTGGCACATTCAGTTCCCCTGTATAGACTTTGCTATTCAAGCAAAGAACATCTGTCTTGTTGGCCGTGTTCATAGGAGGTTACTGAAAGACCGGAGAGACAAGCATATGTTTTGTTATTCTACTATCTGGTCTGCATCTTGTAACGGAAGCAAACGCTGCTCCAAGCAAACTCTGCTCATAGGCCAGTGACTCTGATCTGTGACATGTCCTGTGCTTGTAAGCCATAACATAGCACATGTGAGCTTCTACTGTAATGCTCCAGCATATCTCTAGCTGACCTTTTATTTTTGGAGGGGTTTTGACCTTTTTGGTTTTTCTTTTTTGTATACTAGCCAAACTTATCTGAGTTTTCTGAATTTGGGCAAACAGCACCAATACAAAAGCCAGTTTCCCAATGCTATCAGAATCTGCTAGCCATTTTGGAGGACAGTTAACTCTTCTCAAAGAAAAAAATCACTGAAATGCATATGGGCAAAATTTATGCTTGATTAAATTTGGCTGAAACGTTTCAAAGTTTTGCAAAATGTTTAATAGTTCAAAAGTGGTATTCTGTGGAAGTGAATGAATAAAACACTAGCAGCTGTAATGAATAACCCATTGATTTCACTGAGACTGTTTATATGAGCCATTATACCCCTTTACATGTACCTCGGTACCTAAGGGTTTTGAAGACTGTATATATCCACAAAGTGTTCTGGCCTACATCAGCTATTATTAAATTTATCTTAAATTTATTTGAGAAGCAGAAAAAGAACCATGCAGTGTATAACTATTTCCAATTTAAAACTTTGTAATAAACAAGTCAGCATTTTCACTAACACTGTGTCCTTGAAATGTCCACTGCAAAGGGAAATATTCTTTAATATTTCATGTCTTGTTGCACAAACTGCCGACACGTAGGTGATTTATGGTTTTCTTGTTTTGCCAATTCACAAGTACACTGACAAAGAATACCATTTTGATCACCTTACCCTAATTAGCCTTAATTATAGCCTTCTTCACAAGGTAGTCTTTAGATGTATTAATATATATTTATCTGCAGGGTATATTGTGAGTATAAGAGGACATAGTTCCCTGATTTGCATAAAGAGGCTTTGGAGTTGTCATCTGGCTCTGTATGGACTAGCGATAATCTTCCTAGACACTTAAAAAAAACTACAAACACCTCACACCATCACGTTTGGCGACGGTGAAATATTTGTCACTAATTAGCCATGAGAATCAAGTAAGAAATAACTTGCAGACCATTTATTGGAGTATGTGTGGGCAGCGTACATTTTGCAGAAATACAGTTCAAATCCTTGTCATGAAGAACTTATTAGAAGAATAAATCTCTAGTATATGCAAAATAAAAAGGCAATAAAGAGGCTTGATGAGAGAAAAATACTTGGGACTAGTTGGTTAACACCTAAGTAGGTAAGTCCTTTCTTTTTAGATAGCCCTGCTCGTCCTAGCGCACCAAAGCACGACTCCCACCTTTTTATTTACCAGATGGTTTTTCTCTAGCACCATTGTGTTAAAACGATCCTCGACTTCAATGTCCCTTTAAAAACTGAAAATACAAGCTAGCTAAATATGCTACCAGCGTATTTGAACAGGTTTATTTGAAAAAGTTACGTATAACACTGCTTGTTTCAGGTTCTCTGGTGGAGAAAAGACTTATCCTCTTCTGAAACAGCTCCGTGGTCTTCGGTAGCTCCTTAATTTCAGTCATTCCTGTCACAACACCCGCGCTTTCCACACGTCCCGCCCGACAGGAGGCTCCCCTGGGCGCCGGGGTACCCGGGCACCCGCCGCCGCGGCCGTTGGGCCCCGCCCCCGGCCCCGGCCCCGCCCCCGCCCCCGCCGCGCGCGGCGGGCTCCGCCGCAACAAAAGGCGACGCCGGGCGGAGGCGGCGGCCGGTGCCCGCCGCTTGCCAGTAGGGGGCGCTCGAGCTTCACCGTGCGGCGCGCCCGCTGGCCCGCGGACGGCGCGCGGCGGCAACGGCCGGCCTGACCGTTGCCTCGGGGCCGCCGCTGGCCTCTCGGCGCCCGCCCTGCTCTCGGGGTGTCTCTGCCTGGGGGGGGGTGTGTGGGGGGGTGTGGGTGTGTCCCCACCGCCCTGTCCTGGCACCGGTCACTTCGGGATTCCGCTTTCGCTCACGTTGCTCCTTCCTTCGTGTTCCCGGCTCTTTTCCTGGGGTGGCTTTGAGTGGGGTTTGCTCCGCCGTTTGACGGCCTCTGTCGCGCGTGGAGGGGAGAGGGGCCGTTCTCCCGTGTTCCCTGGGGGTGACGCGGCCCCTTCCCTCGTCTCCCTCCCGCCGCCAGCCGCCGGGGGTGGCGGCCGGTCCCGCCGAACTTTCCCGCTGACGGGAGCCGTGGGCAGGCGGGGGGCTGCTCGCTCCCCGTTCTCGACTGAGCAAGCCCGCCAGTCCTACAGACTCTGTAGGTCATGCGTGATCCATTTTATTTTATTTTATTTTATCTTATTTGCCACCTTTCCTTCCTTTTCTACAGAGCGGGTCAGAGAAATCTCTGGGGATGATCCTTTCGAGGGCTTCACTCCCAAGTGTCTGTGTACGTGCGAGAGAGGGAATGACTAATTAGAGAAGAGTTCCATGAAATCACTTACCGAAAAATTAGCTGCCCATTAAACGGGAAGCGGTGAGGAGCAATCATGTAAATTCTACCTATACCCAACTGTAGAGGGGAGGCGGGGGGGGAGCGGGGGCACTGCCTGCCGCAAGCCTGCTTTCCAGTTCTCTGGCTGCCGCCTTATATCGCCGTCCCCATCTCCCTACCCCGGGAGGAGAGGGACGCGTGGGTGTGGAGCGCAGTGGTTTAGTCCACACCCCGCAGCCTCCCTTCCCCAGGCAGCCTCGGGAGCCGCGCTCATTCTCCTCCCTCTCCTCGCCAGCCGGTGTGTCCGCGGCGGCAGGAGGCGGCGGGAGGGGGAAGAGGAGGAGGAGGAGGAGAGCGGAGCGGCGGACGCCGGGCTGCCGCGGCCGCCCGGGAGAGCTGCGGCGGCGGGAGGCCCCGCACCCCGTGCCGCGCGCACCCTCCCACCGCCGCCGCCACAAGGGCAGCGCAGCGCAGCGCAGCGCAGCGCAGCGCAGCAGCCCCCCCGCCGCTCCCGCCCGCAGCGGCACCGCGCTGGAGTTACTGCCCGCCAGCAGTTTTTCCGCTCTGGTTCTTAGTGAGGAGGGAGGTGTAGGGGACAGGGCTTTTTTTTTTTTTTTTTTTTGAGGGGATGCTGAGAAAGCCGTTCCCCTCCCGTAGCACGTTGCCTAGGCGTTCCTATTATGGAAGTTAAGTGAGAAACTCTGCAGCTTGAACTGATTTGGTAGAGAAAGAGGGAGAAAGGGGTAGGGGGAGGGCGAGAGGAAGGCAAAATAGCCAAACCAAGCCAATGATTTTCGTGCAAAGTGCCGGGAAGTTTGTGGAGCACTTTCTAGGAATTGGGTCCTTTCTCAGAGTCTCTCCTTGCCTTCCGAAGAAAGAGCTTTCTTTTGGATTGCCGTGGATCCTAAAGAGAGTCTTAGGCACACTTGAATAATTCCTCTGCTTGGGCTGGATTGGTGGGAATTTAGGAAGGAGCGTGTGTGCAAAGCAGAAGCCTTCGGCGCTCGCTCGCTGCTCTGATCTGTATGGATCTAAAAGTGTCACATTCAAGACCTTTCCATCTGCAGCTTTTGATTTCAAGATTTCCCTTTCCTCTTTAAGTAGCTGCTAGGAAACTGAAAACTTTTGGACCTACCTCTTACTGGCTTTGGATACTTTTTTTTTTTTTTTTTTGATCTCTGTGGAATTGGTCTCGCAAGCGATCGGGATTGCTTTTAATATGTCAAAATGGGTCTGCTGACGCCACTCCTGCTCTTTGGATTTGCATTTTTTCAAGTCTATGGTAAGTTCGCTTATATGCCATTTCTGTGCAGTATCCCCCTTCATCTGAATCTGATTTGGGACAGCACATGGACGGCATTATAAGCTTTAACATTACACAGCCTTAAGTTTGTTTCTGGTATAAAAATGGTATTTCGGGGGTGGGGGGGAGGAGGGAGAATGTATGTTTCCAATAAGCAGCCCTTCCCGTCTGCTAACTTAATGGAAAAGCAGCTAATGCATGGAAGAATGTTAGCTTGAGGTAGCGAGGAAAGAGTAAAAACTACCGTGCTAAATCTTTTATTTCGGGGCGGGGGGGAGGAAGCGGGAAGGAGAAAGGAGAGGCAGACAGCTGTTGTAGCTGATATTACTTTGCCTCCTTCTATTGTTAAACTTTCCACCGGGAGAGCCAGCTGATGAAATAACTAGGTTAGCTCTGCCTCGGCTCCAGGTGAGGCGAATTGGCGAATTTCCAGAGTCCCTGAACGCCTCCCCTGGCGCTGGCGGAGGCTGGAGCAGGGACTGGCGAGCGGCAGACGAGGCAGGCGGGCAGCACGGCGCCAACCCCCCCCCGCCCGGTGCACCCCAGCACCCACCCACCCACGCCCCCACCCACGCCGCTTCCCCTCCAGCCGCCCCCCGCGGGGCCGGGCAGGTGCGGCGGGCCGGCCCGCCACCGTGCGGCTCCCTCCGCTCGAGGGTGGGGCGGGAGGGTCTTTCCATCATCTTCCCCCTCGCCCCCTCTTGACGGGCTTTCCGGAGGGAGTGTTGTCGTGAAGCTTAGCGACGTTCTGGGAAAAGGGAGGATTTCTTCTTCTCCCCCCCCCCTTCCTCCCCTCGCACTCCCCCCTTTGGGTCCGCTCTACAATACTTCTTGCGGTTTTCAAGTTTAATAATGGATGGGGAACCATAAATTAGCATCTTGGGGAAGCACGCTTTAGTAGGGCGGAAACTTCAGTGCAAGGGTAAATTGTCTTTCAAAGTCGGGGTTGGCGCTGTGCTGCAGTATAGGCGTTAGATGCATTACAGTAGTTCAAGCAGACAACTAGGAAGCGAGCATCTGTAACAGCGTACAGTTCTACGTGAGCGTGTGCTGGGACCAGATGCTCGGCAGTCCTCCTAATATTGAGTATTTGCGTCTCTAAACAGTCTTTTAGACTTCAGGTGAATTTAATGTCTGGGACCCTGGCTGGTTTTGCCTGTCTGTTAGAGCGAACTTTGTTCCAGGAAGCTACTGCTTACAGAATTACTACTCTATCAGTCCTGAAGCAAGGACTCCAGGTTTATTGTTTGCAGTCAAAGGCTGCTTTGGGTATTTCTCCACCTTCTCTCATCTAGCAAGAAAGGGAGCATCCCCACCCCCTAGCAAGAAAGGGAGCAAAATAGACGAGAAGAGGGAGACATTCAAGTATAGTTGTACATTGGTTGCATGATGTGCTATGCAGTGTAGTGTTCAGTTTGGTCTACCGGTAAGAAAATCTCTGTGTAATCTATGTACATGCTAAAGAGTGGGAAGTTTCAATTGTGAATGGATTTAATGGAACATTTGTGTCTATGAGCATGGTCATAGTTTTGCAGGAATTTTGTTTTCTGTTTGCTTTATATTTTCTACTGTAACATATTTTGATCCTGGACTTTAAGACCACCAGTATTGGAAGTATCTTTGTATACAAACTGAAAACACCAGGCTGTAGAAATGTAATTATTAGTAAGTGTTTAAAATTGTACGTAGCTAGAAGGAATACAATTAAAGAGCTCAGTGGAAGTGACAGAGTGAATCAGAGGAGCTTGGTGTTACAGAATGTAATTAATGTACCAGGCTGTTTGGAGATATATGAAACAAATGCAATTAACCAGCTTGCTGGAACGACAGGAGCAAGACATAATTTATTCTGGTTTTGTCATGGGTAACACAAGTAGAACCTTTGTTCTGGTTTAGCCCTATAGGACGAGGGTGGGGGTGCAGGTGAAGCACATAAATAATTTAGAGCTGGGCTATTAGAAAAAAAATGCCAAGAAACTGCCCAGAATAGATGTGATCCTCCCCTTTAGTGCGAAGATACTGCGGACTGTCAGGTTTGCCTACATTAACAACTCTCTTAAATAAATAAATAAATAAAAAGCCTTGTGGCGAGCACATCCTGACCAGAGATAAGCTGTTCTTGTTGAAATGACTAACAAGTAGCTTTGAAGAAATACTGGCGTGCAAGCTTGGCATGCAGTACTTCTGTCTCTTTAGGAGCATAGTAATTATGATTACACATTAGGGTGACATATACCACCAGTTGCTTTGGAAGGATACATATATCAACATTAGCACTACTTGTAATGCTTTATTAAAAAAAAAAAAAAAAAAGGCAAAACCCAACAGACCACTTGTTTAATAGGTCTTTGGTTTGGTTTCTATGTTTGAAAGTTACGTCTTAGTACATTTCTGGTTTTGAGGGGGTTTTTGTTGTTGGGTTTGGTGGGTTTTTTTTTTTCTCCTGGCATCAGGTCCAGACAGAGGGAGACACTGTAGCATTTAAGGCATGTTAGCCATCCTTTTCCCTGTGACATTAGCTTTCTTTAGTGACTCAAAAGTGATATTACACAGGGCATAGTGGTGTAGATCAAAATGAGAATTTTTTTTTCTTTTAAAGTTATTTTCTTGGTCCATGATTTTATGACATCTGAAAATTGCAAAGCTCAATGAAAATGGCGGAAAGCATACCTATATATACACATATATGTATTTTTTATTATTATTATTGTGCTTATGATTTTCCTGTAGCTCTGCCCATATTCTTGCAGTCTATTCAGGGGATAACTGTAATTCCCTTTATCTTTAGCTATCAATCTTGGTTACTGTTCTTGAAAAAAACAAACAAACAAAAATCAAACACATACACACACACAAAAAAAACCCAAACAAAAAAACCACCCCACTAGGCAGAGTCTGTACCATAAAATGAAACACTAGCTAGTGGAGTTAAAACAGCTGATTACATGGTTTTTTTAATAGTGTTCAATTGTTTTTTCTTTCATTGTTATGTGGGTTTTTTTTGTTATCTTTCTTCCAATCATTAGTAAAGCTTGAAAGAACAAATATTAACCAAAAAGTTCACCACTGTGTTCGCAGTTCACCTGTGTTCACAGGTGTGTGGATGTTGCCACAGCCACTAGTTTTAGTGGGGCAAACTCTGCCCTGGTAGGACTCATAGTGCCTTCAATGAAAATGACAACCTTTTATGTCAGGGCTGGCTTTTAGCCATTGTCCCTTGAAAACTGCAAGTGTCATGATCTTGAATATGTGATGGTGTTAAAGATACGCGAGACTAATGCTGTAAAAACACCATTTTATCTCTGTATTAGTATATTTCAAAAGCACTTATTTTCTTAATAAAAAGTATGCATCTGAAATGGTGGGGTAGCCCAAGCAGCCTATCTTTCTTTTCCTTTTTATTCTTTTTTTTTTTAATTCATTTTATTTCTTCACACCAGTGAGCTACACTTCCGTGGCCTTGTGCAGGTCTCGGTTGCCTATCAGGGAACACGGCTTACATATAAAGCTAGAGTATATTCTTCCAGTGGTATTTGAGCTGACAGGGTCTTGATCTCTCATGTGAGTTTCGCTGTTGATGGATAACCTTTGCTTCTGTGGAATGTGTGCATTTTAATGCATTAAGAGTAAAATTCTGAAGTGGAGAGTTTGCCTTAGTGTTTCCTTTAGCTTGTTCTTCCACAGGACCCAATTCTGCAGAGTGTTTAAGAGTGTGCTTCCATCACTTATCCAGGACCTCATTGAAGTTAATAAGAATTTAAACATGTGTTCCAAGTTAATCAGATGCTTTAAAACTTTGCTAAGTAGGAATGAATTTATGCCCATGGTGAAACATTTTGCTGAATTAGTCTTAATATTTTGCTTTCTTTACTTCCTGTCTGGTAAGTCATAATTGCAACAGCATATATTTATGTGCAAAAGATAGGCAATGAGAAAATCTTGTAATTGCACTTCCAGAGATGGATATGTTTGAAAAGTAATATGATAATCCAAATAATTTGTTTTGCTCCTTTGCTAATTTGGTACACTGCAAAAGGTCTGACACCCCAGAATTCTTTCGGAAAAGGTAGAATAGGAGTTTTCAGACTTTTCTGTGAGTTGCACTTACTACAGTAATCCTTCCATTAGGCGCTTTTTGGAATGATGAGATTGATGTTGCTTAAGGAAAATAAGTTTTAGCACTGCAGGCTAAAGATAGGTAACCTTAAAAGTAGACAAAAGAATTTAAGTAGACTTTTAAGGATGCATAAAAAGCATCACGGAGATGCACCAAAAAATCCAGTGAGAGGAAATGGAGGCTTTGGCTAGTCTGTCCAGTGAACTCTGTTTCCAGGAGCAGCTTTTCTATAGCAATGCTATGTAGGCTCATAGCACTAAATTCAAGACATGCTCTGTCCGCTGCTGAACCATTTAGTGGAAATTACTGAAGAGTATGCAATGGCTTTTTAGCCATTTGCTACCCTTGAATTGCTATTCAAATATTGATCTCAGCTAAATAGATTGCTAACAGGTTCTGTACATTCTGTTTCAGCCACCTAAGAGGAACACTGCTGTCAGGTTTTATCTGTTATCTCAGCTGGCATGGCAGAGGTTGCTCTTCCTGTGGCTGCCATCTGGCTCACCACCTCTCATACCAACCTTGTGGAGGATACTTAGTAATCATATTGATGCTGTTTCTTGCCAAGAGGCTGGGTTACTGGTGCTCTTTTCTACATTTCTATAGAAATCTATTTTGTGTGCAGAAGAAAAGTATTAGCTTTTGCCAAATAAATAAATGTGTTGTCTGTTCAGTGAGAACAAAAAACCATTTCTTACATGTGACTGCTGAATTTTTATTGTTAACCAAGCTTTCTTGCACTTGCACTTTTATAGTAAACGTGCCTTGTACATTCAAAAAAAATTCCTTTAAGTTTTGCTATGTAGAAGGATACAGAATCTGATCCTAAATCACTACTGCAGAGAGAGTGTTGAGGAAACCTTTTATGCAGGACTAATCATGCGGACTGTTAGCTATGAAATCATTGAATGCAACATAATTGCACAGAAATAAATTTGTGGATGTAGGTTTTAGTCTTACCATCTTTACTGTCACACCTGGCTTCTACTATACAACGCAAACTGTGGACTCTCTGCCCTTGAATTTGTGTGTCCAGAAATAAGATTCAGTTGTCAGTGTTGTCCTCACCTCAAACCCTTTCCTTAACAAAACAACTGTTAATCACCTGGTGGTGATTAACACTTTAACACTTTTTATTGTTTTAGTGGATAATTGAACAAGGCCCTGCTAATTTAGGACCTGATTCTGCACCACTGAAATCTATAACAATTTTGCTACTGAGTCCTTTGCGTGAAAGACCTTGAAAGCCAGTGGTGATATCTCAACTGTAAGTAAAGGCTTGTATCTTAGTTCATATAATGTAATCTTCACACAAGATGAAGTTGGCTTATTGCTACATCATTCCATGGGGATAGCTTCCAAACACTAGAAGGTACAAGTGCATGTTGCTGCTTCAGTCCTGCTTACTCCTTATTTGTTCCTATAGTGCTCTCTTTACTAGTACAGAGTATCCCTTTGTAATCAGAAAGCTGCTTCTTGTGCTGCACTGTGGATGTAATGATATGTATTCTTAATATTTTTTTCAAGCCAAAAGTTCATGAAGTAAGAAATGGCTTTTTAATTCCATTTCTGCAGCTTATCTTGGCTTTGCTGCCATGGAAGAGATCCAAGATGTGCTTTTAATTTTATTAAAATAATAACCCTCATCAATAA
This sequence comes from Morus bassanus, assembly GCA_031468815.1. Classification (NCBI taxonomy): domain Eukaryota; kingdom Metazoa; phylum Chordata; class Aves; order Suliformes; family Sulidae; genus Morus; species Morus bassanus. Next base: position 113,037,315 of record CM062568.1, read on the forward strand.
ATACATGAACAACAATAGACAAACTAACCAGTAGTACCCATGTAATAACTTGCTGATACCTATATTGAGCCGCCGTGCTCTAGTGGCCAAGCCTAACTGAGATTCATCTTTGTGTTATGGACAAATGTGATGTGAAGATACTAATTTAAACAATGTTCTGGCAGAAGTAGCTTGTGCACATGCATTGAACTTGCAGTCTTTACCACTCTACCCCAGCTATTTTTTTGGTTAAATAAGTTGTAAACTTGCTAAATAATGGTTATCTGCAGATCTCTGAGTTAACACATCTATTTCACTGGGTTTTGAGCTAACTTTCTGGTTATGTTCTAGATAGATTTGCAAACATCCTTCCCTGTGCTTAATTCCTCTTTGAGCTTAATTGCACTCCAAAACCATGTCAGTAAAAAAACACACAGTTTTGTTTTGCTTAATGATAATGTTAGTTGGTTTGTCTTGATATTTCTACCAGGAAACAATGTATAGGCTTGCTGATAACTGAATGTCACCAATCTTCTAGTGATTCCAGTGTATATTTTGGAACCAATTGAGATTGTGTGCGTCCAGATTGTATTGCAAACTTTTTATGCTATTTATCTAGTGTGGTTGTGGAGACACTGATTCAGCTCTACCTACCTATGTGAATGATGGCTGGAAGAACACAAAGCGTTTTCAAATTCATTCCTCATCGTTTTCAGGTGCTCACTGCATAAGACACAATTCCAAGCTTGATTTGGAGCACCCTTAATGACATGTGATGTTTGCTTGCGGAATTACCCTTCTTATCAGTGAGTCTTCATTGCACTCCTTCAGTTCCAGCAGAATTCTTCAGTCTGACTACAGCGAAAGACAGTGGCCTGCTGTTGTACTACTTTATGCTTTGCTATAACTTACTTTTATTTTCTCTCATCACTTTTTCTTAGATTAATTGTGAGAATGGTTTATTTGGTCTGATATAAGGAAATGAACTGGTAGGATGAGTGAGGATGCCAAGAGTTGAAGTATGATCTAACTCATTAGAGTTTACCTAGATGATTATGCCACAATGTCTGTTGCGGCATATGGTCTTTTAGTTTGTATTTATGCATTGCCCATATAGCTTCAGTGTAGTGTGCCAAGGGGAGAACAGTCTCCTTGTAATATGCTTGTCATAAATGAAGATTGGACAAATACGTAAAGAATAAATGGCCAACAGCAAGTTGTAAAACACAGTAAACTCTGTAGTTCACTTCTGTTAATCACTTGCCATTGATTGCAAGAGAAACTGAGTGGAAAAAATTTAACCTTTTAAAACCAAAATGTCATGTAACTAACATCAGTCAACTTGTTCCTCATTCATAGTGAGTGGAGGAACTGTTCATGCCAGGGTACCAGAGGTACTTTTTTACTGCTGTGAAAATGTCAAGAGTTAAGAAGCAGTTATGAGAAGTATTTTAATGCTGCATGAGCCCTATAATTATGGTTTCTCAAGCTGTCATTCTGTGCAGCTTTCAAAGTCCACGTGTCTTGTAGCCCAGATGACTTCATCCTGGCAAAAGGAGTGGTCCTTTTTAACAGCTTATGTTGTAGCCTAAAGAGAAGTCTCTAAGGGATGGGTGATAGTTTCTTTCATACCAGTATTATGAAAAATTCAAATGGTATAGCAATGCTGTTGGACTAGGAGATAGTTGGAAAAAGTGTGTTTTCTTCACCTGGATTTCCTTTCCCTAGTCAACTTGACCTTCTCTTTGGGATTGTCACTCCATAGTGGAGGCTGCAGAAAAAGAATCTGTGGGTACTTCCTCCTTCTCGCTTTTTGGAGATGAAATACTGTGCTCAACGCATTATGTCACCTTCAAGACCTGGAGATGCTTATTGGTCCTGCATGTACATGTACACTAGCACTGCCCTGCTCTGACACTTTTCTGGGGAGAGAAGTAACACTGTAAGCTGGGAGAAGGAGCGGGATAGTAGCCTGATTCCAGGTCCATGCATTGATGGATTAAAGGACTACCCCATTTTGAAACAGAATGAGAGGAGAGAGAGAGAATAGCAGAGGGACTGGGCTACAGACCATGTGGCTGAGTCAGGCAGCATAGGGAGTGAAAAGGGGAGGCAAAACACTACTGTCATGCTTAACATGATAGTGCTGATGCCTAATAACTTCAGGGTTGTTTTATACAGAGTATGTTTAGGCTTTTATCGTTGCTATGTCATTTGTACATCATTCATCCATGAAGTGAATAAACCTCCCTGTTAAATTATTTGAATCCGGATTTGTTTGGAGTGGCTGCAAGAAAATGCTAAATTGTGATTTGATGCAGTGAACTAAGGTCTTTGCTGGTTTTAACTTGATGCACTGCAGAAGTGCTGTGATAGAGTGGCTGGATTTTTTTTGTGTATGTGTTTTTATGATATATAAGAGAAATTCAGTGGGCTAACTAAAATAGTTGGTTTACATCAAGGCAACAGCCATTAAACAAAGGACTTTCAGTGGAAAAAATTAACTATCAGAAATACCTCTGGCTGCAGTTTACCCTTGATCTACTACAACTGTTCTGTTACCAAACTGGGTTTTAAAATACAATGCTTTGATTTTAAGCTAGTCAATGTGATGTATCTATTCAGATGTATGCCTGAATTATAAACTTCTGTGGGTTTTTTTTTCTTCTGCATGAATTTGATTCATTGTCTTAGACTGTGCAATGTGATGTTTACCTAATGAGACCAGACAGCTTGTTCTGGAAGATCAAATCTCATGGGGTAAAATCCTGGCGTTTGGAAAATGGGGTTCCTATGATAAAATTGCCTTTTAGTACTGTTGTCTTTAAACCTCTAAGACTAGCTCTCTGTGTACATTTAGATCCAAAAAAAAAAAAGGTTTTTATCTTTGTAGAGATATATTTCTACACACTTATAATGAAATAAAATAACTTTAGAAACTGTAAGGAATAGAATTCATGTCCCTGAAGGCAAAACTGTAAACAGTAGTAAGAACTGTTAGAACACTGAATTAAAAGAAAATGAAATGTGTGACAAGTAGACAAACAGATATTTAATTAAATATGAATCAACGTAAAACAACTGTTTATTATTTACTGAATCCTTTTTGACAACTGCTCAGTTTAGGATAAAATGCAAAAGAACACATGTCTGCCTTTGTATGACCCCAAATTTCTCTGTTCTCCCTTTCAGCAGACAACATGCCTTTTTTCCCTAAGTGATTTTTGGTTGCTAGGAGAAGTGCAGTAGTCTGCCCCACTCTTACCCAGCGGTAAAACCCAAGAGTGTATTGAGGTAAAGAGAGGGGCAAAGCACAGTATAGGCCATGAATCACAAGTTGTCTCTAATACGTCCACTTTGTTCCTATTTTTTCTTTGAAAACTTTTGTTTTTACTAATGGTGTTTCTTTTCAGCTGATCTCTCAAAGCCGTTCAGAGAGTGAAAAAAATTGTGCTGTTAAGAGTCCACTTAGAGGAACAAAAAAAGGAGGGGGAGACTTTGAGACTTATTCATGGGGCCACAGTGGTAGCAACTCCCAACTCAATGAATAGCTTCAGTCAGCTGCTGTTAAAACTGGGTGATTGATACCTTCTGTTTTTTGCGAGGACTAGAAAGTACACAGAAGGTTTTCATAGTGGTCCTGCCAGTTTTAATGCAAGATATTGAAGTTGTTTACAAACTATCTTCAAACTTCAGTATATGCCGTATTCCTGAAGCATGTCCAGAGATTTCAAATAGTAATGTTGCATGCATTTGTTAAAATTAGAAAGAGAAAATTGCTAATAATCATGCTACTGTTGCTCTAGCTTGTGAAACGATTTATTTGCTCTCTGAATTGTGCTTTTTGAATTAACTGTATACTGTGGCAAGAATCACTTGACCATCACCTCCTATAATGATCTGAAAGTCTGAAAGCTTAACCAAATGTCACTGGCTACTTTTAAACCTTTCCGGTTAAAAATGGTTTCATGTAGCTAGATATTATAACAGGTATAAGTGATTAGACAATATTGTCTCTATTAATAGACTACTGAAATCACAAGAGCTGTGGCAGATTTCACTTGAAATTGATTGCAGGATGAATGTATAGACAATATATTCTTAAGTGCCTAATGAAACCTAACCTTAAGAGCAGTCTTAAAACAATGATTATATCTCTCAAGAAAGATCGCTGAAGAGGTCATGTGTGTGAGTCCTATCGATGAGGAAACAGAACATGTGACTGCAGAGAACTGCGATTTGTGCTGTAGAAACAGATGACTGCCTGTGAACAGAGCAGGCCTCTGTATCATTCCTTAACAGGAGTAAGTGGTGAATGGCTAAGGGTCTCATTACCAATTTAGAATATCTTGTTGACTCAATCTAGCGACATGCAGATAATGGAGAAATTCAATGATGATGTAATTGGAAAAATAGTGCAGCAACTTGTACCCGTTTGTTATTCCCATTTGAACAAAATAGGTTTCCCCTCTATTTCTGAGGGTGTTGGGTGACCTGGCAGTACTGGATTCAGTCCCAGTGTAATTTAGTGGAATTTGTGTCTGTTTAGGTCAGGGCTGAATTTGCCCCCAGGGAAGGACGAAGATGGAAGAGTTGTAAGTTAAATTGCAGGGAGCTCACTCTGTCTTAAAGCCTGCTGATGGGGGTGGGGATTGTGTGTGCGTTTTTTTTCTTTTTCTTCCTGATCCACACAGACTTTAGGACTAATTTAAATACCATCTACAGTATGACTGAGATTTCAGTTACTTCCATGAAAGCTGCAAGTGCTGAGACCAAGGATTTTCCCTTGTAAATTACAGCAGATGTTGCCTCAGTGTTAGTCCAAAAGTGCTGTTGTCCTTCTTCCTGCCGAGAACTGCATGGGAAAACAGACACTTTTGTCACTGCATGTGGATATTGGTTAACAAAATTGGATTAATTCTTAATATGTTAATATAAAGGACATGCCCAGTACCACTCAGGAACTCCATGCCAGAAGGGAGAATGAGATCTGGTCTCTAAGAACACAGTTGATGGTGGCAGAGGTGTGCTAGTGTTAATGGTGAAGGAAGAAGGGGTAACTTGAACTGGTGTTGCTGCTGCATCTCTTTATCTGGCAATTAAAGCGAGGCAACTTTTGAGGACCAGGAGGATGGGAATGGTAGAATCACGGACCATCAATCTGCCCTCTAGTAACAATTTTCCTTCCTGTTATTTGATAGTCCTGCTGCTCTGCATTACGAAAGAGAAAAGAGGTAGAGGGTGATTCAGCACTGCTGGATTTGGGACAGGGGCTAGTGGGGAGCAGACACTGGTGCAGTGAAACATTGAGCTATGCCTGTACTTCCTGATTTTTTCCTTCTGTCCTCAGCTATGTGTTTCTGGGAGCCTAAATATGCTAAGAAAGGAGTCAGGAAAGAAGTGGTAGCTCTGGACGTGGACTCATCTGAAATTGGAGGAAACCTATTGTTGCATGGTGACATTCAGCTGTCTGACCTTCCTGTTCTTGCATTTCCCTCTTCATTCAACTTAACGTGCCAAATGAAGCATCATTTCTTCAGAGAACTCATCTGTCCCTCAGCCTGATTCATTTGTAGAATAAACTTCTTTCAGATTAAGTAGTGTACATCTACTTAAGTAAGGACCAGCTACAGCCACAATATTGAAGTGGAGAAGTAAGGAATGAAGACAGGTTTACGTACACTTTTCCTGTCATATGAAGTGGAACAAATCTATGGCCATTTCTTATTCTTTCTGTCTTTCTCCCTCCTGCTAAATCTATTTCCTAGATTTTTGCTATAATGAAAGATGTGTGTAGCCTGCTTGGCAAGTTTCAAATATGAAATCTCCTCACTGTCGATGCTTTGCGTTTGTAATTCTAGAAAATTTTTTTCTGCATAGGCCATAAAATTAGAGATGCCTTAGCTTACTACACGGAAATCACTGGAGCTGAAATTTCTAGATTTATTCTAGTCCATGGAGAAAAACAGCTCTTGTGTTTACAGATTTTCATTCCTTGTGCTGCTTGTCTGATACTTATGCATTCCATGTTTCATTTATGTAGCTTGCCTCCTTATATTTCATAATTGAAGACTTTCTTCTATCCTGTTTTCTTGTCAATTGTTTTAGTTTCTTTTCCAGCTTTTTTCTGTTCATCTCATTCTTCTCTGGTTGGTTTAGGTTGCTGTTTTCTAACCATGTTGCTTGAATATGAAGGATGAAAGGACTGAAATAACAAGAAAAGTTGGGGAGGAGGTGGTGTTGGTGAAGGAGGAACAATTATAAGAAACTTTGTTCTTTGGCAAGATTACTTGGTGAATTCTATGTACATAGATAATGTTCTGTGGAGGCAGAATCTTCTGCCAGCCCTAACAAGTGCCTTGAGTAAATCTCGGGGTGAGGGGGTGGTGGGAAGTTTACAGGTCTAAGCCTAATTTTGTGTGAGGTTGGAGAGAGGTACCTTCCTGAACATTTAACCATGTCTTAAGTCTACCTTTTAGTCTTGAGGCACATAAGGCTCCACTCTTTCTTGGAGAATCCCTCATTAAATCTAGAGAGAATTACAGATAACTCTAAGTGGTTTGTTAGCTTTCCTATTCTTAGAAATAGTTGAACTTTACCCGTACATAGAAGAGCAATCAACTTTGAAGTTACAAACAGACAATTAACATTAAATGGCAAAAGATACTAGGTAGGCATAAACTATAGGTTAGTAGTAACAAACATAGTAACAGCATTCAAGAAAATTATTGTGCTGATAATACTGTTGAAATCATTGACATTTTTGAAGACAGTTTCTGTTATGTGTATATAATCTGTACATAATGTATACAATATTATACATAATACAGTATATACTATGCAATACATCTTGTAAGAGATTTCTCTTAGCTTACTAGGTAAGTTGGGTGAAATACTTTCTGGGTGAAAGTTTATGTTGTGGTGGTTTCTTTCTTTTCTGTCCCCTAATTCACAGTTGATATTAGTTGTATTGAAGACTAAATATTGTTTTTTGTAGTGGGTATGACTTGTGATGTATATGAAATCCTGACTCAGCAGAAGATGCTGGGAATTCTGTCATCAGCGTCAGTGGAGCCAGAGTTTTGTTTTTGGAGTGTTTGGCAATGTGGGAGGCAAATGCAGAGAAGGAAGTTTTGTTGGGTTTTTTTTGTGGTGTGTTTTGTTTCTGTGGTTTTTTTTATAATTACACAAAGCTTAAGAGATTGACTTAAAACTAAACATAGAGCTGTAATTGGGAGGTTAACAAATGCAAGAAGCTTCACCTGTACTCTGTTAGACAACTAGTGGGAAACCAAGATAACGATGCACAACACATCCAGCAGTAGGCTGTGTAGTCAGCAGCTTTAGAAAGGAGTCTGTAACACCATGAACACTACATTATTTCATCTTCAAATGAAGGCTGGCTGTTGACTTATGGAGAGCACCTTTGGCTGCCTCTGCCCTGAGGACTACAAATTTCACTATTAGGGAAGCCACAAATCTATTTTAAAACCAATTTGTAATAGATTTGCAAAGTAGAAAGGCAGATACATTATTTGGCAACAAATTTCTTCCATACCTCTTAGTATTTGTGACCAGGTGTCTTACTAGGCCACTTGGTATTTCCAGAGCAGTGACAAGGTTGAAATAAATTCTAGCACTCTTTGGATGAAGAATGATACAGAAGTTATCAGTCATTTGGAGGGGATGGAGAATAACTGTGTGTAAGGCTTGGTCTCTTCTGCTATCTGCAGTGGTACTTCTGGCATCTTTTGAGATGGTCTCAGCATGTACTTTAAGGGCCCAAATCTGTATTTTACCACATACACTATCATCAAAGTCTAGGCCAGACTTTGTTAAAGGCTACATCACATTAATCCCATGGTATTACTGTTAATGTAGGGTGCGCGTTATTTTGCTTGTCTTCTAATTGGAGTAAAGGAAGAATTTCTGATGACCTGATGTATTTTGCTATCATGCCCAGATAAGCATAAGGAGGGAAAAGGGTGGAGCATGGAGAAGCAGAGTTGGAGCCATGGCTCAGCATGCTTCTTGTTTATTACTTGCACTGTGAAACCTTTGCTGCTTCAGAAACTGCAGATGGGGAATATTTTAGCAACAACTAGAATAAAGCACAGTGTTTTTCATGTGTGCCCAGAATACCCTTATGCCAATGCAGGATTCGAGGTGTTGGGGGAAAGAATTCTAAGGTCATTTTTAGAGGAGATGGATTCCTGAGAGTTTGAAACTTCTGAAGATATCTATACATGCATATGCAGTCATAGATGCAATATATCTACCTTTTTTTTCCCAGTGCCTTTGGAAATTAATTTCCTAGTGACTTTTGTTTGACACTTTGAACAGACAGGCAGCATTCTTCCATTTAACAAGTGTGATATATTAAGCTAGGGAGAGAAAATGTAAAGAAGGTTAGTTTTAATATGGACTTGGCTGGAGGCATGCTACCTAATGAATCAGTAATACCACATCCTGCAGTGTTATGCGAGCTAGTGGTCTCCTGTCCAAATACAATTCTTTTCCAGCTTCCTTCACTTACAAGCCTCACAGGGTCATAATTCTCACATCTACTTTAGAAATAAGATAGGTTACAAGTTGGACTAGCTGAGATGGAGCATTTTGAACAAGTTTCTTTGGAAGTGAGACTTCAGTAGAGAAATGGAAACATGGAAAAGAATAGTGCTATGCACGAGCAAAAATGTTCAGCCTGTACACTGAGTACCTGGAGAGGAAATAGATTCTTTAATATTCTCTGCTGAATGTTCAGCTCAGAATGTTCAGATTGTAGTGCGCTTGCACATATTAAAGCTTTTTTATAACTTGGTATGAATTGGTTGCATATGCATGTGATATAAATAAAACCTAACTGGTAAGCCAAAGAAATAAATCAGCCAATGGTTCTATTGCATATATTCTTGGTACAACTGTCTTGGAGAGCTATAAATAGATCTTGCTTATTACTTTTGCTTGCATTTATTTTTGCTTTAAATGGCAAATAAAACTATTGTTAAAAGACCTTAAAATCACTTGGAGGATATTTACTTAGGTAATTTTGAGGAAAAGAATGAATGTCCTTGTTAAAATATTTGTTAATGGTATCTGAGTGTTGGGACAAGTAGGTAAATTGTCAGTACAAATGACTAAAGATTTTTCTTTCATATCTTCAAGAAAGAAATTATGCAGAGGCTTTATAAGCACTTTCCCAAGCGCTCATACTAATGAGTTATCTTTTTGTGGAAAAAGCCAGATCCAAAGTGGGGGGCGGGAAGAATAAAAATCAGAGTAGCAGTTTTGGTAAGCATCAATTGGCCTAAAACAGCTTAAAGAAGGAAAAGAAATATGGTAGAAAAAATAAATACCCATCTCACAAACGTATCATTACCTTCTTTTGCTCCATTCCAAATATGTCAAAATCAGCAAAAATATTGCTATAGTTTCAGTAATATCTTCTTTAAAAGTAGGTCTTGCCGGCTTTTTCTTTCCAGTAAAGGGAAGAGCTTTTGCTTTATAAGGATTTTTGGAGGCCTTGCTCACTGCCAGTAAATATGGCAAAAATAGGATAGGAGATCAGTCCACTGAAGTGTCTGAGTGTTCACAGAATATATACCTAATATAATGTAAATGTCACTGGCTCTTGTTCCCCGTCCCTGTCATGGGGGAAAATCAATACATAAGCTTCAGAATACTTCCCTTGACAACATGAGATAGACAATGATGATAGATCTGGCTAAATGTCTGGCAGCATGCCTGTCTCTTTGATAAAACAAATATTTGGAACTTTTAGAGAAATATTGTTAAAACATAATTCTGCTGCCATCTGGCACTTCTTGCTCACTTCACTGAGATGTTTTGGAGGTAAGTGAGAAGTGCTTCTTAAGAGGTTCAATATGACAGAATTCAGAATATTCAGACTTGGTGAGGTTCCTTTATTATATAAACAGTTAATAAAAGTAGTAGGGTGGGGTGGAACAGTTGCTGATTTCTTGTGCTATAGAGTTTTAACTTTTGGTTGCATAAGCAAAGAGATTCACAGTGTAACTTACAATCTATATTTATGTTTATTTTTAATCTTTCAAGTGATCTGAGCAGTTGGACTAGCTTGCAATAGAAGCTGCAGAATACCAGCAAACTAGATAGTAGGACGGATTAATGAAAAAAATCACTCTAATTTAAGTTTCATCTCAACCTAGGTATAACTAGGTATATAAAGCTTCTCCTTTCAAGCAAAGAAGTTATTTATTTCCAACCCAGATTTGACTGTTTAAGATACAATTTCATACTTACAGATCCAAATAAGAACACAGGCAAAACAAGTAAATCTCCTCAAACAGAGAATAGATTTCAAAATCTCCTTAAAAATATTGTGAGTATTCCATGTTTGCAAATAATGGATCTTTGATTTTGTTAAACTTCATTCCATTGACTCTACATTTTTATGTACAATAAGTCTTAACTGCAAGTCTGAGAGCTGTTACATAGCCAAGACAAAGAATCTTTTGGGCCACAGATAAACTAGGCACTTGAACAATACAAAAATGAAAATTCCCTGAATTTTTTTTTATATTGAGAATTAGAGGGTGTAAGTCATGACATTCTGTAATAAAACTAGACTCATGCCTAGGCACATGAATGTAGCCTGTTCACTTGCTGGATACTAGCATAGAATAATGTTATTTACAAACGCAAAGTGCTCAAAAATAGTCAGTGCTGTATCTCAAAATCAGTACTGAAAATACCAAATAAAAGAAGATAAATCTTGACTCTGCTTGCACTCCATTCTGAGGAGTCTGAGGATAAAGATATAGGTGACTATTAGATGATGTTAATCTATATTCTCCGTGAACTATTGAGTCCCCACTTACGATAAAATACTGATAAATCTACTTAAGTTGGTTTATTATGGCCCATATATTGATGACATACCTTAGGATTTAATAGGCTAATGCTGATCTAGACATATCTTATCATATTAATTTGCTTTGTGCAAAGATTGATAGTGAATTACACCAGCTCTCGTATTGTGACAGGATGCTGTACATGAAGGTGGCAATTGTCCACTGCTGCATGTAGGTTTGATGACTGCGTGACCCAAGATGTGTCAGACTTTGACCCCTTTTGCATTCTTCCTAATTAGTAGCTCTTGGTCAAAACCATGAGGAATATTGTGGACTCTAAACTGACAGAACTGTGTGATGTTCTTGCACAGTGTTTGCTTGAAGGCTGAATGACACATTGGTGGAGTTGAGACAGCACACATGCTGGTTTCATAAATTTGGGGGGGATTTTTTAACTTTTAAATTACGGAGAACTCTTGTCTACTGGAATATTATTTTAAAGAATTATTTGAATTCTTTCATTCACTACTCTGTTCCTTCATTTATCATTTTATTCTAATGTATGTGTTCCAAAATGCCTTTCAATTAAAGCAGCACTTCAGTGAGTGGAAATCTGATGTTGCTTATTAGTGTTATTTGTAAGCTAGAAGTGATCTCCTAATTAGAGGAATTTCAATCAATTATCGTCATGCCTCATATTGATTAGGTTTTGTTATTTTAGGGCAACGGGCTATCTTTTCAAACCATAAATAGGACTGTTGAAATTTAGCCACTGACAAATGGCACTAACCCTTTTTTTTCTCTATACATGATGTGGAAGGCTCATAGTTTTGGGGGTAAAAATGTAGTCTGAAAGATATAATTTTAAACATGAAAGAGGGAGGTTTATATTTATTGTAAATAAGAGGTGTGGGTAGATTGTTGGATGAAGTGGTGGCCTTTCACCTCCAAGGCAACAGTTTAAATTAATCCCTAGATCCTAAGTTGAGATAAATGGTTTTAGCTTTGTCCCTGGTGTAAAGTAGTCCATATTACAAAATCGCCATACATCTGTTTTTGCAAACTTGGCATAACTGACATTCTCTTAGGACTGGATTGGCATTGAAAGTTAACTATTCCTTATTGCTTAGGAAGGTGTTCCCTCTAGGTCAGGGTAAATGTCATTGTTGGGTCTGTGAAGGAAATCTGCTCTTGCTTCTGTTAATAATCCATACCTGAAAGATTTGTCAAAAATGTTTTAAGTGCTATAGCTGTTCTTTTAAATCGAAAAACCAACTTCAGAGTAAAGAAAATAAATCAGTATGAGACAGGGACCTTATTTTCTTACATCTGATAGGCATTCAAATGCTCAGACACATTAAAATTGCTGAACTTATCATTTGCTCATGACAGGTAGCCTAACAATTCAATGATGTTTTTTTGAACTTTATGAAAGACGAACATGTGGAAAGAAATATAAATTAATGTAGAATACATTATTATTTATTAAGGATTAGGTTGAACTTGAGTGAAGGAAAGCATGTGGCTTTCCTTCCCTACTTTTCGTGGAGGATCTCTAGCAATTGCAGTTCCTTCTCTTTTCTCTTATTGTGAGGGTGGTGAAACACAGTGGAACAGGTTGCCCAGAGAAGTTGTGATGCCCCATCCCTGGAATTGTTCAAGGCCAGGATGGATGAGGCTTTGAGCAACCTGGTCTAGTGGAAGCTATCTCTGCCCACGGCAGGGGACTTGAAACTAGAGAATCTTTAAGGTCCGTTCCAACTTAAATCATTCTATGATTCTGTTACATGTAGATGTGGCACTTAGGGACATGGTTTAGTGGTAGACTTGGCAGTGTTAGGTTTACGGTTGGACTTGATGATCTTAAAGGTCTTTTCCAACCTAAATGTTTCTGTGATTCTATCCTCCCTCCAAGGGAAAACCAATACGCATGGTACTGCTGTTGGCTGGAGAGTTTTTGTTTGTTTGTTTTGCTGCTCTTGCTCTTATGTCTGCTGGACTGAAGCTTTGGAGCTACAGTCCTGTACCTCACTTTTTTAGCTGGCAGGAGGTCTGGAGGAGTGAAGGATAGAAAATGCAACTTTTAACCAGTGCCTCTGTTTTAACCCCTAGCGTGAACTGAAGTGTTGGAAGGTAATGAAGGAAGCTGCATCTGCATTTTGACGAACACATTCTGTTTGGTGTTATCCAAGGCAATGTTCCAGATGAGGGCTTAGTGTGCTAAGTGCTGTCTTAGCACAGGTGGAGAACATGCTTTCCCAAAATCTTTAGATTTAGAGAAGAAAAGGATTACAAAAAGTATTTATGTAGGACAGGAATTGGGGAAAAATGTCCAGGAAGACAATGGGTTATATTCATTAAGTTCTGCTTGTTCTCTTCTGATACCAAGAAGAGAAGCAACTTCAAAGTGGAACGCTGTCAAATTGCATATATTTATATACATCTCTTAGCTAATTGGGGAAAAATTTTCTTAAATTCAGGGAAGATTGCAGCGTTTTTTTCATGCTGCTTTCCTTATGTTCCTGTTTGAAAACAGAACACAAATCTTGTTTTGTGTATAAAATAATAGATTTTGAAAAATTATTTGTAAAAAATCTTTAGTTTATCAGGTGTCTTTTTATATTAAGAACTTGAAAGATGCTTTACATAGTAGTGTTTGGTTAATTTTTATAAAGTGTACAGACATGCATTTGTATAGGAATCAGAGAAACTGCCTCATATGTGTCCACAGCAGGATTTTATATAACAGGTTAACATAGATGTCTTAAATATGAACAAAGTTTGGGCAACATATTAGGGCTACATATTAGGTCAAATTTAATTATATGTTTGAAAACGTGCACCTTTTGTTTCAGTAACAGGTGTCTGGGTGAATCGGAGGGGAGGAGAGAGGACAGGGAAGAAGAAAACCCTTTTCTCCAATTGTCATACTCTCCAAAAAAACATGGAATGAACTGTCTTATCGCATGATTCATGCTAGCTAGTTACTGTGATTTCTAGTGATAATAGGTGGATAGAATTTTGTGGTAAATTTTCTTAGATGAGCAGTTTTAATAAAACACGCATCTCATGTAGTCTTTTGCTGTATCATGAGTAGAACTTATTGGCAGGAATGGCAGATGTGAGCTGTTCTAAGCCTTAAGTAGCTAAAAGGGATTAACTTTACACAGAGGATTTACTAATGAAGACATCGCACTTAGACACACAGAAGGAAAGGAAAGTGAATTGTTGATCAAAAAATAATTCTATCTAGTTGTCCTAAATGCTTTCCTTTTTTTAATGCTATATATGAATGTAGCATGTTGTATAAATGTAACTGGATACTATTCTCATATTTTGTTTTCGTGCTTTTATAGTAGTTTCACAGTATCTGGCAGTCAGAGTATGATACAATCTATGGACAGACATGACAGTCAAACTGTAGGCTGTGATGGCAATGTGTGTAGTATTTGTTCTTCTGATACTTCATTTTCATATGCTTAGGGGTGGCTCCTACTATTTGAGCCGGTATATAATTTGTTTTTGAAGGGATGATGGAGGTAATTCTAATCTTCTCTGGGATTTGTTTTAAAAAAAAAAAAAACAGAAAAAAGCAAAAAAAAAAAAAAATAAAATTTGAATGCTTCTGCTTTTCTTCTATTCTGTAAACAACCAGTGAGCTTCATAGCTGGAGGCCAGGTGAGCATCAACAAGGTTTAAAAAGCAAACAAACAAAAAAAACCAAAGCCCAAGTAAGAAAAAGAAGTTTCTCCACTGAAACGTAGGAAGACTTGGTGACAACTGGCTTCATGGTCAGTCTCTGAATGCTGACTTGTCTAATTAGTAGTTGTGAAGGGCAGGAGGAGGTGCATATGGCTGGGTAACCTTCTTTCTTAAATTTATTATCTATTTTCCTGAAAGGTTTTTGATCTTGTCAGGACATATTAACTTCGTAGGCAAAGCTCAAGCAGGTATCAAAAAGTTAAGAAACACCCCTGTTGCCTCTGATTCCTTCCCTTGCTTTCTTATCACATCAGCTGCAGGTTCTGTAGTGAGGCAAACCACCTTAATCTGTATTTCAAATGTATCTTTGCTGCAAAGGGTTGAAGCAGATTTTAAGGTATTTTAAACTTACCATCCCAAGCGGAGCAGTCTGGGTTTTGGCTAATAGAGCATGAGGCAACTTTTTGTGCTCTTTAAAATATATTGTTGTTGATACTTGTTTTAATATATGTTTATACATATGCACATCCACATATGTAATTGTAATTATTAAATGAGGTGTTGTAATATAGGTGTTCTATTTTACTTGTAGGGAAATATAAAGGGAAATGGAAAAGGACACTTGTAGGGAAATATTATTTGTAACGAAGAATACTGTTTTAATTGGATCCAATATAAAAGTGAACAGTCATTTAAGAAGTAGTTTTTAAATAAGGAACAGTAAAGCTATTGCTCTGAGAACCAGACTATGATCTTTAAAACCATTGAAGCTACTAAGAACTAGTCAGAGTATATGTCATTCAAAAGGAAGTTTATTCTAGCTTTCCGGTATACACTGGGTGTGTACTATTACTTTGGCCTCACAAATTATTAATGCTGTTCTTATACAATTTATATAGAAAAGTACATGATATGCATTTCTTTAATATATTATTACTATATATTATTTCTCTTATAGATTATTGCTATTACTTGAAATTAATGAAAGCTCTCAGCCATTACTATATATGGTTAAATTTTTTTTAAATCATTAAGGTGTGGCTGGGTCATGCCAAGCTGTCCCCTTGTCTTTTGTCTCATAGTAGATAAACAATGCATTTCAGAAAGAAAAAAACATGGGGCAAGCACTTTGTGAGTCATTCCCAGCTCCTAAGTGTTTGTGGCTTACTGACTTCCTCAGCTGCTCTCTTTGTGGTCAACTTCTTTTGTGAATTTAGACAGGTGTGTTTTGTTTTTTTTTTTTCCTAACCCAACAGTTATTTGCTCTTTGCTTTTTGAGGTCTTTCTGAGTAGAAGTAACAAAATCATTCCAGCAAACCATTTCCTATAGTATTAGCTGATATCTCTCCATAGATCAGTTATCTTGCCCGGTGTTATTAAAGAATACTGACAGAACTGAAGGAATCACTATAGACACATGTCTTTTTCTTGCTACAGTCAAATGAAAGTCTATTAAATAACGTAGGCTTGGCACCTGTTGAGCAGGGCACCAAAGTAAGTTTTAAAATGCAGGCAATTCTGAAATTTTTGCACCACTGTAGTGACTTTTGCCTGCAAGGTTAGTGACATAATCATTTGAGGTTGTTGCATTTGATATTGATGTTAACCTTTAAGATAGCTGAAAAACTGACTTTCTTCTGGCAGGCATCATTAACAGGAGGCTCTGTGCTGTCCTGAATAATTTTCCTCACAATTAGCAGCATTGATCTTGTAGGTGCAGCAACAGCTGAAGTTCCTTGAGGCAACCAGTGAATGAAACTGGTTGAAACTCCAACTGAACTGCAACTGATTGTTCCTATTTGACCATTACAGAAATCACTTTTTCTGGACCTTGTTTGTTGATTCTTGAAAGCAGTTTATTTCTCATGCTTAGTTATATTCCTCGCTGACATTTCTAAGACAAGAAGTGAAAGCCTGGATTCACCAAGTTGTTCTCTGTAGGATCAGTTCTACTTGGTAAGTCATTCTGGATGTGAAAATAATCTGTAAATTACTCCTGTACAAAGGTGCAGTGTCCTGATATCTCAAATATAGTGAAAGCTGTGGATTTTTTGTTGAGGGGTGGGGAAGAGAGGTTGAAATAATTTCTAGCTGAAAAGCCACCTTTATTGAATTCTAAATTAGTATTGATTAATACTAATAGAGTAGGCTCCAGGAGAGGCTTTACAAACCTCTTCTGCCTACTAATAAGTTCTCATCTCAGATGCACAAAAGCTCTTAAGGAAGTGGGTCATTTGTATGGAAGTTAGAAAAAATCATGCTATGCTTTTGTAGTGAGGACATCTTGCCTATTGAGCAGGCTCCAAAGAAAAGCTTGGTACTGATGTGGGGGAATAGACTGGGAGCTCTAGAGCTGTTGAGGAGCATAGAAGGGCTGTAGGGCTGGGGGGACGGTGGGCAGAGAGAGAGGGAGAAGGGTGCTGTGTGAGAGACTATCTTGTAATGTGTTAAATGTAGATCTTGAGCTGACTGTGGCTGTGAGCCTTCCTTCACTGACATTATTATCTAGTGTAAGAGTTGGTGACAGTTCATCTTGACAAAAATCCAATCTTGACTCTTGGTGAAAAACAGCATCTTTTTTTAAAATGCATTTGAACTAGTGTCCCAGCTTTCTGTTGGCTATAACATTCTGTCAAATGGTTTTCTTCACTATACTATTGAAAAGGGATTCATCAAGTGAGCAGTGCTTTTCTGAAAGTTCTATGGGGTATGGTAGAACAACATGTAAGTTATAAGAGAATGGCTAAAACCAGACAAAAAGTACACAGATGAGAAAAATAGTTATTTTTGGTCTTGAGGGATACTGAGTACCTGGGAGACTTTGTGCTAGGACTTGCACTCTATTATGAGGAGGAGTGCTGGAAGAAGCAGTGATTAGGTAAGCAGTCTTTCAGTGCATAGCATTTGCTGAGCTTTATTTGTCTTTAAGAGGTCATCTGATGACAGCAGATTCTATTTGTCTTTTTTTAATCAACTTCTTTAATGTCAAGGATGCTTGAAATTTAATTAGATTATTTTTTTGTTTGAGAAATAGCATGCAGGCAATAAAGCAACATTTGACTTGTCAGAAAAAGATGATAGGAACACAATGTGTAGTGCTATAAGTAAATATAAATTACAGAGTTTCCATAAATACTTCATTATCGATAGTGCTGTTAATCTTTCTAGTACTTCCTACAGTCTGAGATGTTGTGGTATGAGACACTGCAATTGTGTTTTCAACACACAGCAAAGGCCTTGTCTGAAGTTAAGCCTTCTCTGACAAAGTGTGGAAAGCATCTTAGATTGCTAGTTTTTTACCAAGCTAAAATGCAAAGTGAAGTAACATTGTTTGATAGTCCTGTCCTATTGAAATCAGTTGTAAAACTTGTAAATTAATTCAAGTACGAGAAAAGGGAAAGTCTTTCCGGAGTAACTGTATCAGTAAATAAAATAACTAGTGATGCTGTCAGTGTCTTGGTTATTCTGTGTGACAAAGGTTGTTGCATTACCCCTGCAGATTATGGGGGATATGGATATATAACACACAAATCCTGATGAAATGTTAAGTTGATTTGGCCTATAAACCCTGCTCTGAAACATCAAGGATCTTAATTTTTGATATCAGCCTACATGTCCTTGTCTGCTGCATCAATATTATCAATATTCTTCCAGTCTTATCATGCAATAATTATTTTTTTTTAGCAAATAAAATGTTTTTCTTTTGGCATTTTAGGAAACAGAAAATCTTGCCAATCCAGTGAGGAAATGTGTGTGTTTATATATGTATATGTGCATATATATCATATAAAAGTAAAGTTATTGAATAGATATAGTTCTTGTATGAGCTTTTTACATCTCCAAAGGTGTAAATTTGTTAAAGTATTGTAGTAATCAAAACTAGTACTCTGGGAATTTCCATGTAATGTGTGCAAAATTAGTTTGAAATTATGAAGCAGTTTCATTTTGTGACTAAAGTAACATTAGAAGCATAAAGCCTGGCGAAGTGAAATTGCCTCTCAATGGCTCTAGAAACTTGGCGCTTCCAGGCATTCCAAGAAGACAGAGGGTAAAGCTCAAACACAGCAGATCAAGAACTTGCAGGTAAATCTTGCCTATGCCTGTGCAGGGACATAGCAGGAGGAGAGTGGTATTGGCCACATGTTATTGTAAGCCATCTGTGCATGCAGGGTATAGGTCAGGAAGACACCTTAGTAAGCTGACAATACTATTTGTTACATGGAGTTTTCATCAGTGGATCTCAGTGTTTCACAAAGGAGTTGTGCCAACATCTGCATTTTAAAAATAGAAAAATTAAAGTAAAGGTGAGTGAAATATCTGCTGTGTAGCAGAATGATGATAGAGTCTGAAGTTGAACTCACATGTTGTGTTCAGGAGCACAGGTGACTGTATGTGGGTGCTGGAGTGGCATATGTACCCTGATAAAATGAATTTGGCTTGGAAAGAATTCGATCAGCATAGAATCAAACAAATGTGTTGCCATCCACAGGGAGAACAAAGGGGTGACAGAAATAGAGAACGCTATTTTGTAGACCCCACTGCGTTTAGCTGTCCTTCATATATGATATCCTGTCTCAAAGTGACAGAATTTCATGTTACTTTGATCCATAGGATAAAAGATCTGCATGTATGGTGCATATGGTGCTATGTAACAAACAAAAATTTGGTGCTGTTCTATTTCAACACTCTTTCTGTGAGGAAATGTCCAGCTTACTTGAACAAAAATAAGATTAATGAAAGCAGTATTTCATGCCAGTTTAAGTTTGACAATACTTCCAGGGGAGAACTTGAAAGCAAAATAATATATAATGTTCAAGGAAGTTATACTTTCTATAACAGCAGAAAAATGAAGATCCAGTTTATGTTCCTCAGTAACCGCTTTTTTCATTTTTCTTTTTTTTTTTTTTGTTAGAGAAAGAATCACATGTTCAATTTTAGGGCACAATTTTGCCTGTTCTGTTCCATTTTAATGTAGGCTTTGAAAATCATCAGAGTTATCAGTTTCACTTTGAAAGCGCACATTCTGCAGGCTGTGATAATATCACTTCCTTTAGGTAGCAGCAGCAGGAAGAAGCAGAGAGTAATGTTAGATATGTGTGAATTTAGTCCAGATGAAAATGTTCTTGTTAAAGGTAAATGGAGAATTTTACACTAAAATAGGCAAGAAAATGATGATGTAGGCTTTCAGATCCAAAGTGAGTGAAGTTACAGAGTTACTAATACAAAGGGACCTCAGGAAGTTTGTAATATGGTTAAGAAAGAAAATGGGTTGTAATCCAGAAAAATCCAATATTCAAATCATATGCATCAAGGAATAAGATGATTGCCAGAGACCTCTGAGAGGCATTTTTATACTCATCTTTAGTACAGTGTACCCTACATAAGTTTAGGATACGTGTGTTAAGTCAGCCACTGCAAGACAGAGGATAGTCAGCCTGAGAGATCAGTAGTGTGGCTTAGTAGAGCATTGCATTTTTAGGAACGACAAGCTATTACATCAGCTTTGCAGGAGAACAGAGTGAAGCTGAAACTTCAGTTGAATGTAAAGTTTGTGCCAGCTTTCTGCAGATGGGGGAATTTAGCTTTCTAACATGTGTGGTTCTAGGTCTCTTGATTTAAAACCATGATAGCAAACTAAAGAAAACTCAAAAGGTGATGACAAGAGGTTAGTGAGAACTTCGAAGAAGTTCTACGAGCAACTGAAAGGGAGTATGCCAGACGAGATAAAAAAAGAATCAGGTAGACTGTTACTGTTGTGAATTGTATATGGTTTTTTCCTCATCTTTTACGTGTTTCTTCATCTTCTCAGACAAAATAGTTAAGATGAAGGTTAAAATTTAAAGTATGTCTGTATCTTAAAAAAACATGATGTAGTGTTGCAACTAATTTAATTGAACCTTGGAATTTAAAATTGGAGGTTTGAATGAGATTGAAACGTAGTAAGGCATGGAAATGCATGGTTAAATGTTAAAATGACAAGCTGTAATGATTACAAGTCTTTCAGAAGTGTAACAGAATGTGGCTTAACTGGATATAATGCACTGGCATTATGCACATGCCATTTTATTCCTGTATTCAGTGTGGAACCCTCTTACTGGTAAGATAATGGAAGGTACCTGCTGTTTAAGTCATTTTAAAGTGGACTGAGCAAAGCTAGAGATCACTCTGTAGCTGATGGATGAAAGTGCTTAATAGATAGTAAAAGAAAACATGCTGATTTCTGTAATCATCCTCAATTGGTTATGTGCAGATGAATACACAATATCCTAAAACATTATTTTAGGCACGATGTTTTAGTCATTTAATATGGAGAAAAAACGTGTTGCACTTTAATGATTGTTGGGCTGATAGGCTCTGAGGAAGATGCAGATGATGAAAAGGGCTGCTCAAGGCATGAGAAAGAGGAAAAGGTTTGCAAAGCATTGGTTTGGTTTGTTCTGATTGTTTTGAGAGAGGAGGAGTGAGGGAATGGGTTTATATTCTTTGGGTTTTTTCCTCCACTCTCTGCCCCCCAATAAGACTGGATGATTTTCTAACCATGAAGGCCATCTGTAGCTACACAAATAAAATATGGAATGCTTAATCAAAGCATGTACTTCAAGGTGTAACCTGATCACCTGCAGCTGTTTTTGCCCACGTGCAGCTTTGTACAACTGCAGTGGGTTTGTTGTTTTCCACTCTCTTAAGCATGATCATGAAGTAGATGATGTATTTAGGGTCTGATGTGGTGGGGCAAGTTTTACAGGGATAAAATTTTGAAATTATCTGACTCCATTAAGTAGCTCTATATGCTGTACTAATTAATGTGCAACTCACTATAGGGAAAAACAGCATTTTTATATAGTTTGTTTCATATCTGTAATTGAAAAGTCAAATCTAGTACTTCATAACATATGGGGAAGAAGTTTGGGGGAGGCCACAGAAAGGGAAGAGTCAGGGGAAAATACTTTAAGAATTTTTATTAAAAAAATTGCAAGTGATTCTAAAACAGCTTCATTAAGACATGTTATTGGTACACAATTATTTGTATTTTTACTTTATAATAGTAATTATAAAATCTGCATATTTTAATTGTTTCAATTAACTTTTACACCATTTTTCTCTATGCTAGGTAACTGGAGTGATTATTTTTTTAAACATTAATTTGTGTAACAAGAGATGGCTTGAAATTAACATAAATGTGACACAATTTAAAAGCGATACTAGTGCGCAGTGGCACTGCAACACTGTAACTGTGAGGTGAAAATACTAGGTGATGCCCTTTCAATAGAGACCATTTTTCCCCAATAGAATTGAAATCTAATTAAACGGATTTCTTTATCCCACATGAATTTAAAAAAAAAAAAAAATCAGAACACACATTCAGGCATGGAAGGAGCAAGGGAGCTGCATGATTAATCTGAAGTAAAAGTAAAGAAGTCTTTCATTATTCATCATTTAATGACAGTTAGGAGCAAGCTGCAATGTTTCGATAAATGAGAGATGTAAAATGCTAGTGTGAAGCAGCCGTCTTCCTCTCAAAGTAGAACACAAGACTCAACCAAGCTCCTCAATGAAAATGCTAATTCCACATGATTAATCCTTTCTTCTTTTCTGTCAACGTGAATATTAAGTAACTTCCTTTCCAGGGTCACTGGTAACTTGTAACTGTTTTACTTCAGGCTCCCCTACCCCAAAACATACAGCCTGACCTTAGCACTTAAAATGACCCTTATTGTTTGTTTCTCCCCTTTGAACTATAGTTGTTATTCTTATCATTGTGGAGGAGGGAGGCAAATGGAGGAACAAGCAGTCAGTGGCAATTACTGATACACCAGGAATAGGTTTTTTGTCAACTGCTTTGCAAGTGGCAAAGAGGCTAGACTTGGGAATGGCTGCCTATGGGCAGTGTGATCCTGATCTCGCCTTCCTTCAAGGCACACATTAGCTTCAATGAAGTTAATGGTGTTAAGTCAGCATTGGCTGTTTTTTCTCTGGATGTTTGTGAGAGTGGCTATGAGTATTTCATTTGTCACGTTTGTGTGATTTACAGTAAATACTTACTCTTGAAAACTCATCTTTAGAGGTGTAGTACTCTAAGGTATAGTACTGCCCAGTGTGATGCAACCATACTTTTACATGGATGTTCCCCTCCATTCCATTTTAGCTTTATGTATATGCTAATATCAGCTTAAAGGTAAAAGACGCCGTATGTTAGTTGTCATGTACACAGAGGCATATTAGTCACTTTGATTTAAAAATCGAATTTCAATTTTATGGAGTTCATGTTATTTTACCCAAGGACTTGTAATTGAAAGACTTGATGTTTGGGTGACAGATGTTTCCCTTTTCATATGAAACAAGGCTAATAAAGCACTTGAAATAGAATATGTCCTACCTTGAAAACCTTCAATCTCTCCTTACGTTGTGTAAGGGAAAGAAACAAGGCCTGGTTTCACAACTCAATCTTTGATGTAGTTCTTCATGGTGTGCTGAGTAAATCTGTAGCATAAAGATATTATTAAATCAATACAGGCATGGCTATTATAAAAACTGATTTAAAATATGGCTGTTCCTGTGGATGCATTTCAGATAATAACTTGACCCTCTCTTTCCTTTATATTATCCCTCAGTGACCTCTGCCACCTGCATATACTTTTGTTGCATTCCTCTCATCTCTTAATCATGCCTTAACACCAACTGTTTCTTTGGTGTGGAGGAGCTAGCAGATGTGGCATTGATGCTTCATAGGCTTTTTGACTCCTGTTAATGGTTAGATACACTGCCCCTCTTCTTTTTGTAAATATCTGCAATCTCTCCAGATTGGACCGGCTTAGCTAGTGTGTAGCCATGTCTGTTCTGAAGAGTGGCAGTCTCTTACAGTATGGCGTAGGTCACCAGTCTCTGGGTTTTTTCCATGTTTAATGTAAAATACAAACTCTTTAAAAATATGATAATTTTCACTCAGTGGAAGTTAGGGAGGCTTGTTTCAGTTCTCAAACAGATAGTACACACCTGAGTTCTGAAAATAAGTGGCAGTTTGCATTGTTTGAGTAATCTGAAAGAGAAAAACATTTCTGGTCATACCTCACTGATTGTAGAGCAGATTCAATCCCCCTGAGACAAGCCATGTAAAATTAGGTGTCTAATCTAAGTCTGTCGGTTAGGTCCCTTCTCTAGTCATTGGAGATCACTGGAGTAATAAAAAGTCATTTTATTACTTATGTGGTATGTGTGGCCACCTGTTTTAGAGAGGATTTGTATTTGGCTTTGGACCTTCAAATGTTCACTTTTTCCTTATTACAGTACTTTTTCAAAGGGAAGAAGACTCTGCTTAAAATTTTGAGCTACAAGTTGCTGGATTTGTTTTATGAATAAAGATCTGTGTATCTATGTGTGTCTGTATTTTTATATATAGATATATATCTATATCTGTGTGTAAATATAGTGATAAGTTCCATAAAGTTTTCTCAAATTGTGTCTTCTCTCTATGGAGGGTTCTGTTATGGCATTCTTGTCTCTTATGGCATTCTTGTTTGTCTTTTCCCCAAATGTGATATGCTTTATTGATGAAACTCCATTAAATTTATTTTCATTTCAAAACCTAAATATCAATACACAGGCACTGCATTGTAGTTTTGCTTATCTGATTGAATAAAACTGTGGTGCCCTTATTGAAGCTACTTACTCAGAGTAGTGCTCTCGCATTACCTTTCCTGAATAAAAATTAAATACTTTTTCCCCTACATATACCTTGCATAGTTCCCACTGCTGCTAATCTCTCATTTCAAACGGATTTATAAAACTGTTAAATACATTAAATCCATCCCAGTCTTGCTTTTTCTAATGATCCTATCTCCCTCTGCCAGATTTCTATGGACTGGTTTTAGGTTGTGACACTAGAAATAAGCGCAAATGGTGTGGATTTTTCCTGACCAGCATTTAGCAATGATTCTGTGTATATTGCTGAGGATATGCAGAGGAAACAGGGGAAGCAAGAGGCTAGATATTCTAGTGTGACGAAACAACATGTGCAGTAGATGAGAACTAGGTCTTTGGAGATGGGGACAGTTCAGTGTAATTTTACTGTATACAGTATATCACAACCATGTAGCTGGGAAAAAAATAGCAAATTTGCTTGGCTATCCATGCTATCATGTAGATGAACCACTGGTTGACATCTGTGAATAAAGGGTTACAATAGATAGCAATAAACTGATTTAAAGGAAGGCATCAATTGGTTTGCCACAGGGATCTTTTTATTTGGGTTGTATCTTGTTTAACATCTTCGTTAATAATCTGAATGAGTGGGTAAACTACATGCTAATTAAATTCACAGATGATACTAAGCGGGGAGGTGTTGCAAACATAGGGTGGCCAGATTTTCTAAGTGAAAATCTGGACCACCTGTCATGGCAGGCACAGAGAGGAAGGTTTTTAGCAGGAATGAGGAAGGGGGTGTGCACAGAAGGACTTGACAGCTTGAGGGAGGGGAAGAAAGACTGCCCACTCCACCCCCTCCTTAACCAAGCACACCCTCCCTTCCCTTCTCCAGCATCCTCTGGCTTGGATCCATTGTATTTATACTGTTTGCTATCCTCAGGTCATGAAATATTTACTAGGTACCTATTAGTTGAAAAGCAAAACCTCTTAATCAGGGTTAGATGTGAAAGACTGAGAGGAGGGAAGGAAACAGTAGCAAACTCCAGGCAAATCATCCTAGTAAGCTCATCTTCCACCTACTGAAAATTTGGATGACACAAGTTTGGGTGTTTTTTGTTTTTTTTTTTTTTTTTTGTGAAGATGAAGATTGGAAGCTGACCCTTCCATGTTAGTCTGATTTATATTACTCTGACAAATGTGGAGCTACATATTTTATATAGAAGCTGTAATGGTAAAAGGGCACTATGCCTCCATCTGAATCTGTAGACTGTTGTTTAATAGCTGATCTTATGTAAGTGGTTGTGGGCCAACAAGAATGTAACTCATAATGCAAGGCACTGAGTGCCAAGTGGAAACTCTCTTTCCACCTCTTTTTCCTGTTTATGTGTGATAGAGAGGCTACTCTTGTGCCGCCTCCCACTGGCCCAGCCTGTGCTTTCCTCATTATTTGCTAAGTACCTGTTGTGTTTCTATCATTTCTTTTCACTTAACATTGCTTGGGAAACATAAGCGGCACGTTTAATACTTTAATTTTTGTCCTCCCAGGACTCTGAATAACAGGTTTGAAAAAACTTTCTCTACAACTTTGCAGTCCGTGATCATGTGAACACTTGAATAATTATATACACTTTGAGCTGAACCTACCTTCAGCTTTCTAGAGATGATGTAACATTGATCAAGGGGAAGGATCAACATTGTATTCTTAATGAGGCAACCAGTTTTAAAGAAGTGGCACTACTCTTTCTGCCTTTTCATCTTAGGTTCAGTATTTTTAACTGTCCTTGGCTGAGAAGGTTAGCGTAATTCTTAATTTTTTTTCTCATCCTACTAATGATGTATTGGATAGCCTGTGGCCTTCACTGTCTCGGGGACAGTTTTGGGGAAACCTGGAGGACTCTGGCTTTTGGTAGTCACAAAGTCTGGCTCTATTTGCATATGTAGTTGTAGCTGTGTAAAAGTTAATTTACGAGAGAGAGAGGTTTTGAAGTTTTGGGGTCTGGCAAGACAATGTGCTTTCTAATTTTCCCAATATCGTGCATTTTTCTCAGAATTTTGTTTGGACAGCCCCCTTGGTCTCTGCAAGTTCAATGGCAGCAATGCCAAAAATCATGCAATCCAATATTGTATGTAGATTTTTGTTATGTATTTAGCTGTAATCCAGTTCCATATTTGTTACCTCAAACAATAGATGGTTCAAAGTGTAATGGCCATGTGACAAATGACAAGCATGTCATGCTGCCTTCTTGAAGCTTTTTACTCTTGGCTTTTGTTTCCTAGGCATCTTTCCCTGGCAGTGTTATGCAAATTAACCAATTAATGACAGACAAAATGGCCTTCCTGCATCGCCATGTTTGTAATAAGAAGGGCAATGCTGTAAGTCACGTACCTATTCAGCGTGCTCTGTAGGCCACTGCGAGGGCATGATTAGCCTGACTGTGGAAGACAATTGCAGAGGCATCTGCTCGGTTAATTTTGAGAGAAAATTTACCAGATGGAGGCTGAAGATTTAAGTGATTAGAAGGTAGTAGATTGGAATACAAATTGGATTAAAAGAAATTAGATTGATATAAATCGAATTGAGTCACAACAGTTTGTGTTGTTTGTACCAAGGGGCAATGGATTATGGGAGAAGCAGATGCTCCAATGAGATAGGAATTAATGTGGCTTTGACGGTCCATCTGGGAAGGCCTGAATATCGAGTACATCCCTAATCTCTCTCTCCATTTATCAATGCCATAATGTTAATTAGTACTTCATTCATTAAGTTACTTACAGAGGAAAAAATCTCACCCCTAGCCCCTCTCTGCTTGAGGATTTGTTACTGTGCCAAGAAATGGAAATCTCTCTTTAGCTGAGCTAGTTACAGTTGACTGTTATGCTAGACCTGTGTTATTTTCTTCAAGCTTGCCGCTGCTTTTGGCGTAAATGAAATTTATTGGGCTTTGTTTTGCAATAAACTTCTCTTCATAAATCCAGCAGCATAGTTTCTGAAGTCCTGTCTTGATCCCTACAGCACACCAATCCCTAGCTACCAGTAATAAGCCTCCTTCTTACAGTTTTAATAAGGTACTATATATTCTATTTTATGTAGTTGCATAGCATTTTGTTTTATGACCGAGATATAGGTATAACATTAATAGTGAGAGGCAGATCTTCTTTGGGAGAGAAAAAAAAAAAAAAAAGAAAGTTTGCAAGTGTGTGTGCATGGGTAAGACCTCTGTTAGAAATAGTTGTGTGGAAGAAAAGTGCTGTACCTGAAACACCTGATGTGGGGCTTGTCCTCAGGTCTGCAGAACTGGTTGATGACAGAACTGTTGGCTTTTAAGTGTATTTCTCTTACCTAAGCTGTATTCTAGAAGATAAATGTTTGGGTTTTTAAACTCTGAAAAGTGACATGAGATCATAACTTGAGTTCTTTCATTAGATAGGGAAAATTACAAAAGGGAAAAAAACCCTATAAAATAGTTAACGCATACACCAGGATGGTGAAGGCACTGAGTTTAGTTTTTTTTCTAGCCACAGTCTTCTGGAAATGAAAGCAAGATACTAAATTAGAAGTATGCTTGGTAAAAATACAAAAGAGAGGACTGACTTTTCTCTTTCCTCCCCCAAGTACGCACATAGGTGTGATGCAGTAAGATTGTATTAAGATACTTACATAGAGTGCAAACACTGGCAAATGTCAGTCTTCATGGGAGCAACTTTGTAGTGTCAACCTTAAACTTTTCTTTAATTTTTTCCATAAATATTTGTTTTCCTAGATGGCAAGGAAGCTTTGATTCCACTTCATGTAGAAAGCTAACTGCAGTTGCAGTCCTTTAGTTATTAATCAGACAAGTATTAGGTATAAAAGTATGTTGCTGCTCTACTGATGGAACATAAAATGTCAAAGATATCTACAAGAATGTCTCACATTATACCCATCTGTTCTGGAGGAAGTAGGTTCACCACAAAATAATTTTGCAGAAGAAAAGATTCTTTTATCATGCTTGAGGGTTTTTTAATCTGTTGGAAAAAAAAAGCCATAAAAACCCCGTCTCCTGAAAAATTTAGATTTTTTAGCTCTGAACGAAGAATGTAGTAGGCATGGGTGGGCAAGAGGTTGGAAGGGAACATAGCTGGGACAGCTGACTCAAATTGATCAAAGGGATATTCCGTGCCATATGACATCATGCTCAGCAGTAAAAACTCACGGAAAGGAAGATGAAGGGGGTACATTTGTAGTTATGGCATTTGTGTTCTCAAGCAACAGTTATACATGCTGAGCCCCTGCTTGCCAGGAAGTGGCTGGACATCTGCTTACTGATAAGAAGTAGTGAATGAATTCCTCTTCTTTTTTTTTTTTTTTTTTTTTTTGCTTTGCTTGTATGCACAGCTTTTTCTTTCCCTTTTAGCTGCCATTATCTCAATCCTCAAGTCTCTTGCCTTCCTTTTACTTTCGCCCCATCCCATGGGAGAGGGTGGTGAGTGAGCAGCTCGGTGGGTGTTTGACTGTCAACTGCAGTCAACCCATGACTGTTTAAAGATGGAATTTTGTTTCATGAGTTTGTCTAGACAACATTAATTATATTTACTGAACATAGTGATTTAAGTCAAAGGTTACAACCTGAGATGGTGGAATCTACTTCCTCCATATTTTCTATTTACTTCCTCTACTGCTATTTTCACAAATTTACTTGCAGAGAAGCTTTTAGAAGGTTTTGTTGGATCAGCACCCTCGCCATTCCACAGCTCTGAGAGGGCTCCATTAGTAGAATCAATAGAAAACCCTATAAAGTTAGGGTAGACAACATAGATTTCTGAGTTTCTGTCTTCAACTTTACTGTTTCAGAAAATCTCTCTCTTTTTAATGTATAAAGGGTAAAATAATGTTGCAGAAAGGTACTGTGAAATGTGTGTCCCTCGAAAGGCAAGATTCTTCCTAGCTGGGACTCCCACTAGAAACAGCAGGGTTATATATGTTTGGCTGGGTCACAAATATGGTCCAAGAAAGCCACTCACTGGGCTGGTGCCTTCAGTCTAAAGTACTAAGAGAGACTTCTTTGCTGTGTGCCAGCTTTGCGTGCAAATACACGAAACAGAAGAGGTGAGAGAAAAATCAGGGAGGGCTGCTTAAAAAAAAAAAAAAAATATCTAGGAGTGGGAGTGTTTGTGCTGTGTCTCAAGAACATTAAGTCCAATTTTGGCTGTGGAAGTTGCAGAATTATATGTTGTACTCTAAAGGGACAGATAACTGGATGGCTTCTGAATGACAGAAGGAAAAGAAAAGAGATTCACCTTGTAAATGGAGTTGATGATCTCTTGGATAAAGAAACATGCCATTTTATTAGCTACAGGTATAATGGTAGCAATATAGAAATGTGACAAATTAAAATAAACACAGAGGTACGTAAGGCTTTTGTGAAACATACATGCAGAACAAAAAGAAAGGGCATAAGGAAAGAAGTGGGGTTTTTTTTTTGGGGGGCAGGACACATTCCAAATATTCTCTTAATAAAAGACACTCTTAGGTGATATAGCACAATTATATATATTGCATATAATGTAATAAATATATAAGTGCATGAAGAGAAACTAGGGTTAAGACAATAAGATATTTGTGCACAAATTTTTAAATGTGTTGCATTTCGAATTATTAGTGTTGAGAACATCCTTACAGTTACAGAGGGAGCTGATTATATGACCTCTGATATCAGTGTGATAACCGTTGAAAAACTTGTGATTTTTGGGAGATCAAACCATACAGTACACTAAAAAGTTGCAGTAATTGCCATAAAATATTTATTTTTAAAAACTTTAAAAAAAAAAAAAAAACAAACACAAAAAAACAACCTAAACTTCAAACTTCTAAATAAGGAACAATAAAAGGGACAAATGCATGTCAGAAAGCACCAGTATAAAAACTGTGGTGATCTTTTGTGTTTGGGATATAAGGTGTTTTATGTACATGACTTATATAGGTAGAAATAGCATGTGACTGAATTTTCTTTAAAAGCTGTTTGTTTCAAACTTTGGGTGTCTAAATGAGTCTTTTAAAATGCAAGCTAGCTGTCTGATTAAACCTATCGCAGCCAAAACCAGGACACTAGCAAAAGGTGAAGTGAAGGGGCATTTTCAAATGTCCCCTTAAGTCTTGTATTGCCTGCGCTTATTCACCTGATTCTTGTACAATGACATATGTAGCAGAGACAGTTGTGAGGAATTTTATACTGGTTCCAAAAATCTTCCACTTTTGAGCATATGAAGGTGTATTTGCTCAATATAGGGTTAGAAAAAACAGAGTTAGAAGTTTTCTTTGTATAGTTTGATCTATGTTTTCATCCTTGTATTTTTGGAAAAACTTCTCTATAACTAGTTGAAGCTTCCAAAGAGAAACTATTTGACAAATGCATAAGGTGTAATCTGTAGCTTTCTAAACCAAGAGATTACAATGAGTTTTTGACATCCATCATGTTACTTTCAATTTTATTTTGAGCTTTGCTGCTGAATTAATATTGGTTGGCTGATAGTTACTTAAAACTTTACAAAAGCTTATTTTAGGATGTTTGGGTCAAGTTTTAAATGAGGTAGTATTGATATTGTCTACTTGGAAATTCCCTAGATATCCATAATTGGTGTGGTTCAGCAGAACAGGGTGGGAGTCTTGCCAGCATCAGCAGTGAACACAGTGGCTGCAGGGTGTAATTTAGAACACCAAAGTTAAATGCCTGCTGTGCTTACAGTAGGAATCTCCCACCTTCCTCAAAATATCATTTCAAGACTGCTTCAGATGGGTGAAATTACACTGATTTCTGTCACTGTTGCATGCATGTCCATGGCATGCAAAATGTGTAATTGTTTATATCTGCTAGCTTGAGCAGGATTTTTCTAGGTTGCACTATGTGAGGATAGCTTTGTTGAAATCTGAGTGGACCAAACTGCATTGCTTCTGACTTAGAAAGCTCATATTACCTTAACTACCTTGAGGTATATCTGTCAATTTGTCACTTCAGGGTTTTTGTCTAGCTTTGTGGCAGTTGTATCCTAATCTGATAGCCATTTGACTCATGATTCTTGAAGGGACCTGGACCAGACTGTTATTTGAAAGCTTTTTTTCATAGCTGTTGTTTCTGTTTAATACTGTTAAAACTGATGTATTTTCATGTTTACTCATTTTTAAAGCTTTTAAATAATTTATTTTTAATAATGTTTTAAATGGTTTAAAATGTTTTAAATTTTAAATTTAAATCTTAATGTTTTAAATTATCACCTATCAGTAGAAAGTTTTAGACTTTGGAGAGCCTGTGGTTATCAACCCTTCTGTGTAAAAGTATAAAATTTACTTGCTCCTAATTAGCCATTGGTTTTAAGTGATATGTGGAAAGATGAAATGTTTCCCTTTGACTGGCTGATAAGAAGCCGTTGTCAGTTCCCCAGTGCTATGATGATAATATGCTAGATGTTTACAGACAGCACAGTAACTTATTATACAATGCCTGTTGTTTTTCCTTCCATCCTTGACCTGAAAAAGAGTTAAAAGATGTTTGGTAGAGTCAGGCATACACTTACGCTTCGCTTTGCTAAATTCCAGAGTGGTTCTGAAAGGCTCCGAAGGGAAGAGCTGTTGTGCATGAGCTCTACTGGATCAAGAGAGAGAAAAAAACCTCTTGCTCTGTTTGATGCTTTTGTTACATGGTGTGTATATATCATAGAATAATTTGGATTACAAGGGACCTCTGGAGGTCATCTGGCACATATATGTGTCTGGGTAGGTTGTATAAGTGTACATTTTATAGATATAAATATTCACGTGATATGTATCTACACACAACATATAAATACAAAAACATATATACATATATACACGAACATTTTCATTTGTTCTGCTTTTCATAGCTGGAAGTGTTCCTCTTCTCTCCCTATTATTTTCACATTTTTAGTGATTTTTATCATGTTACTGTTCAGAGTCAGTGAACATTAATGAAATCCACGCTTGAATTGGAACAGCTATTTTAATTTCAATAGCAAGAGCTTTTTTGAGAAAGAAAGCTTATAAGTAAGGGCGGTTTGGGTTTGTTGTTTTTTGGTGGGTTCGTTTTGTGTGTGTGTGTGGTTGGTGTGCCATTAAGCATTGGTGTGTTATTAAGTAAATAGTTGTCTGTTATCTGCTTCTAGGGAGCATAGCTATGGTAGATGTTTTACTTCTTGACTGAACTCTAAACGGTACTGCTTTGCAACAAACAAATCAATGTAACTTTCTCATTAAAGCAGTGAGTGGTATTTATAATGTAACTTTTCACCTGGGAAAAAATGATTCATTTGTCTGTGAATCTATATACCAGTTTTCAGGGATATCATGCTGGTACTTACTCCTCCTCTCATAAATGTACCCCTAACCCCTGTGTTCCACCACAAGCAGTGTCCTGGAATGCAGTAATTTTTGAGGAGCGGTAAGACTCTGAAAAAAAAGCTACAAAGCGAAGAAAGCACAAATATTAAGATGCTAGGTGAAAGAATGTGTAGCTAACCTATTTGCAATATGAGTGGTACTAATGTACTTCTGAGAAGTGCTGTATGAAAAGGAAGGGAAGTAGATTTTGTTGTTTCATATTATGTGAGAAATGATCCATTAGCAAACTCTGTAATGAAGATGCAATTTACAGTATTAAAAACAGCACAGAACTGCTCTGCTCTGTGCTGGCTATTCTGATTTTTTGCCTGTAATGCAGACTGCCTTTTTTTGTTATTCTCCCCCCACCCCAAAACTGAAGTGTGACAATTGTGTATCGGTGTGTGAGAAGAAAAAATTTGAAGAAAAGTGAATTACAATAAATTTCCATTAAGTCTTTATGGCAATTTTTGAATGCTTCCCCTGAAATAATTTCATATAAGGAATAGTGTGCTTATACTGTGGCACTGGATTATTGTCCACATTAAAAAAAAAAAAATTGGAATTTTATTTGCAGTGTTTCTTTACAATTAAAATTGATTACACCTTGCTTAACAAAGTCACAATTTTATACAAGAGAAACTTAATAGAATCAGCCTTCCAATAAGATTTGGTTAAATGTTTTTAATGACAGTTATTGATCTCTCTTGTCAGCGTTGCCTGCTATCCCTTCTTGGCAGATATGCACTATAGGAAAGGTGGCTTATCTGCAGATACATGTCCTGAGGAAGTTAGGATGTGTTGCTTAATGGAGGAATTTTGCTCAAGGAAAAGCTTTCAGAGGACCTTGTCACAGCTGACGCAGCTTTGAACAAAAACCTTACCTTGGAAACAGTCACATCACTGGAGTCTGTTCCCATCCGCCAAGTCTCAGGGGAGGGGGAGAGATTGTAAAGTATAAATTTTTGAAATGTAATCTTTACCATGTCACTTTGCCTAGAGGAATGCATCTAGGATAATCAGCCTGATGCCAGTGCATCAGCCTGTACTCCAGTTGAGTTTTCTCATTATCTTGAATTTTTTTTTACATTATCTTTTGTTCGAACTAGGATGTGACTGACTGGATCTCTATTTGAGATCTCTGCTTGCTTTCAGTCAATTCTGTGGTTAAAAGGGTAGTGAAAGCAACATACTTATTCATTATATCTAACAGATATGTGTAATAAGTGTTTCTGATAAGTACTTCCTAAGTGGAACAAGGCATATGAAGAAGCAGGGAAATGAAGAGTAACTGTGACTGTCTTTCAGTAGATTTAACTAAGTAGCTGCAGGAGTGTCTTTTTTCAAGCTTAATGTTATCTCATTCAGAAGCGTTAGAGCCTGCATAAGGAAAAACAAGAACCAAAGCCTGGCCATGTGACAGATCCTACATAGCCAGAAAAGATTCCGCAGACACTGTTGTAGCTATCCATCTTGTCCTTAAAGCACATTATTCTTTTAACTGTGTTTTTAATACCTTAATTTCAGATTTTTTTTTTCGTATTTTGTCCAGTGAAAATAACCCAAGACTCTAGCATAAAAGAAGGTTCTTTGGCATTAAAATATATCTTTGGACCTGTCCTCTAAATAGAACCAAATATATTCAGGTCTTTTTCTTCCTGCATCTATTAATTTCTGTTGCAGAGGGTTGTTTTTTTTTTTTTCTATTACAATTTTGCTGTTTCTTTTGCTGATAAACAGGCCTTTTGCACTGTCTGAGGGAGAACATGTGTTGTTAGCAAGGCTCTTACAAGGAATGCATTCAAAATGCTATCAAAAGCATAGAACAAGCTAATAATCTCTCAGATACAATATTGATTGCTTTCACTTGTAGCAGGCATAAGCTTTGAAATGTCAGTATGACTTTTTTTGGTTGATGTTTCATTTTTCTACTACTGTTTTATAGTAAGGCACATATTATGAACTTGTCTGTCAAGTTTGGTTGTCTTTCAGGTATTACTTTTTTCCTGAACTAAATGTATAATACACCTGTTAAGCATGACCTGAACTGAAAATGTTTCCAATGCACAACACAATGGAATACATCTCATCACATTTTAAATTTCCCTTTGCATAGCCATAAAATGAGAACAGTAGGGGGGATAGAATAGTAGATGGCAGCCCTGTAGTAGGGATGATGTCTGGTATGCATTGTGATAAATGGCTGATAGTCCTGTTATTGAAAATCTAGTCCTGGCTTTCTTTTTTTATCTAAGTACAGTAAAGCTATGTCTTTGGAATGTTAAATCAAAATGTGAGCCTTCAGAAAGGATATAAAAGGAGTAGTAGCCTTAGAGATCAACTTAGGTATGTAGAAGTCAGGTAGGAAAAAGCTGGAAAAGATGCAAAGAGATGCAAATAAATGGTATGTCAGACAGCTGAATGACTGTTGGAAAGCAGTAACAGGTGGAGATAAAGTCAGAAAGGAAGACAGAGTATTGAGGAGGTTTTTGAAGGCAATTCTGAGATCTGTGTTTTGAAATACCGTATCATAGTATTAACATTTAAACTGATAAAATATTGCTTTTTTTTTCTTTGAAATTGCTCAGTAGTTATAATAAAATCACTAGCCCAGTAGCCATGAACACTTTGGTGACTTGAGAAATGAATGAAATGGCTACGAATTTAGTCTGTACTGTTGCTTTTCTTGTATGACAGACCATTGGCTTTGTAGCTGCTTATATATAAAGAGTAGCTTAATAGATGAAATCAACTTTGGTCTTGATGTGAAGCTAATAAATCAAAACTGGAGGAGCGTGAAGTGCAATAAATGAGAAGTTGTCTCCTTGAAATTTGAAAGACCGTGGCCTAGAAGGACTAGAAGGTGAATTGCCAAATGCCTTTTTCTGTGAAGATATGTGTATATATTACACACATGTATACACACGCACGGCGCACATTACCCTTAGGGTAAGGATTGCATAGTGGCTTTGTGGAAATGTAGTAAAAAAGAATAGAATATTGACTCTTTGTTTTAGTTTCCTTTTCTTCTTGCTGCTGTCTCTCTATAGCAAACTTATTTCTTTGATTAATAAAAATTCTTGCATCTAATTATTTTTTTCAGGGTTATTTGGCTGTAGGATCAACCAGGCTAAATTGAAAATAATAAGTATTCTGTTTATATGTTACCAGTGTAGCTGTAACTATATGGTAC
Organism: Morus bassanus; assembly: GCA_031468815.1. Taxonomy (NCBI): domain Eukaryota; kingdom Metazoa; phylum Chordata; class Aves; order Suliformes; family Sulidae; genus Morus; species Morus bassanus. Next base: position 113,073,031 of record CM062568.1, read on the forward strand.
ATTGGATCTCTGAGGAAGCTTATGAGGAAGTCAGCATATTACAGCAAATCCATTAAGCTTGTTGGCAATTGTGAGAAACAGTCTGGCTTCAGAACACTGATGGTGCTGAACTGGTCAAAATGAATGAGGGACCATCGTCTTTCACACTTTCCAAAAGAGTAGGTCCTGAAGGTGATTCTCAGGGAATGTCTTGTCCAGCACATCTGAACTGAATTCCAGGAAGGGAAGTGGAAGAGCAGAGTGTCTTCAGACACCTGAAGTACAATATGCTGACCAGATTCCTTTTTTTTTTTTTTCTACTTTTGCCAACTTTGCTCACTTTCTTTCACTACTCTGATTGGAGAGCAAGTACACAAATTCATAAGACAGGAAGGGGAGTATAAAAGCAGGTGGCAAATATCTTTCAATGCATGTGCTGCATCTGGACATCTACAAAACTGGAGCTTCCTCTCAGCTTTTTGTGGCAAAGTGTTTCCTCCAGCAGCTTCCTCTTGCTCAGCTGCGGTATGAGGCTGGGCTTCACGTGTTCAGTGTCCTGACCGCTATAGAAATTAGCAATGAGTGGTGCAGAAATGGTCCACATAAAGGTAGATATGAATGTAATTCATATCTTCACAATTACCTGTGAAGTTTATCACAAATCTATAAAGTCACCAATTATTATTACAAGAACTACAGCTTTTCTCATTAGTCAGAACTTAGCAGGTCAGCAATTATCAGTAGTTGCCAGGCTTTGGTATCTGAAAATGAAAGCTGTGTTTGTTAGAGCAACAAAACATTGTCTTGTGGTATCTTAGACAATGCAAGTTGATAACTTGATGTTCACTTTAAAATGAAGATGACTTTGTTCACAAGTAAACATGCATCAGAATAACATTAATGCTTAGTGAACAACTTAATACAGGATTTCATGATCCATATTTTAGTTTTTATTAACTGCAGACTGTACCTTATATTTTACCATAGGAGTTTCAGATGCATTCTTTATGAAATATAGAAAATTTCTGAATTTAAGTGGAAGTACTAGTGTCTACCAGTAGAAGCAAAAATGAAATAATGTAAAAGCTAGACTTAGCTGATTCAATATTTCACTCTTTCTTTACTCCAAATGGTGACTGGAAAATTTCATGAAGCTTTTCACTGAAATACACGTTGCTATTGGCTACATAGCTTTGAATGGGATTTTTTTTTGTAATATTTAGTTTTATAATCTTTTTCTTTTAACTCAACGCTGGCTTTTGAATTTGAATTGTAAACAGGGTGAAGGTAAACAACAGCAAACAATTCGCAGTGTAGTCTTACTTTGCTGTTTACCTGGGAAGAAACCAGTGAAAATATTTTAATCTATTTGAAAATATTTTAATCTATTAAGGTGAAAAGTTAACATGTGGGATAAAGTGGCGCATTAATACTGTTCCTGCAGTTGTCTCCTGCCACTTGGCAGTAGCTCTGATTTACCCACTGAGGGCTATTGAACTTAGTAACTTAAGTTACTAATGAAATATTGCCTGAGCACCTCACCCATGTTATGTTTTCTAGCTGTGGTAGCATCTGCTCTACTATGATGTGTATATCAGTTCACATCAGTCCCAAAGCCCTATTTTCTGAAAGAGTCTGAATTATTTCTACTAATAGGTTTCTAATCAGTAGATATCAGAAGCTGCCCTGCAGATGCTGCTTCCTTCCTTCTTTGCCTTATGCCCCCAAAAAAGCTGTTTGAAGGAGAGAACACTGAGCTATCTAGTAAAGTAGTGTAAACAGATGTGGTGGTTTTGGCTATAGCATGGTCTTAGCAAAACTTTATTGGGAGCTTCAACAGTATTAAAGCAGAATGATTTTATTTATTTATTCCCTGTCTCCCCTCCAGCTATTATATTGAACAATTGTTGAAATCCAAAGACTATAAGATTGTTTATACCTTCACCACATACTGAAAACCATCCTCGTCCATGTTTTTCTGGCTTAGATTCTCACACACAATGCTAGCAATCACATACATATTGCTGGGGTGCGTGATTAGCAGTGGCCGAGATGACGCCAAGGTTACGTTGAATGCTATACTTATTTTCTGTGCTTTGCCTGACAGCATCAAGACAGAATGTCATTCTATCTAATTCTTTTATAATAATTTCACCTGTTGGTTTTTTTCCTTGTTTTTGTGTTAGTACTAATGTAGGAGTATCTCATGTTGTGGCAGATGCTAGAAGTGCAATAGAATCACTGCTCTTTTCTGCTTTTGTATGAGATAATTCAGCAGTAAAAAGGATTATGTTTGGTAACTAATTGTAATTGTGAATTACTTAGTTTGTGGCAGAAATATTTGTAAAATATAAGACAAGGTTTTAAAGATACACCAGGATAAAAGTATAGAGGGGTAAGTTGAACAGAGGTGGCTTATGTCTTGACTTTTGTTCGAGTAATCTTAGTAACTTTTTGTTTAATGCTGCGGTATGAACAAGGAAACTTTAATATTAAAGGTAAGATACTATGATAGACTTGCACATTATCTTTTTTATGTATGTTTTGGGTTTTTTGTTTTTGAACAGTGGTTTTAATTATCTTGTGAAATAATAAGCAAAAAGGCAAGCCTAAAACTTTCTCTGTGAATTAGTTGATGAGGCGCATATGAAACTAATCTTCTCAAGATGTGTAACAGCTATGTGAACCTTAATGTACAGTAAGTATTAAGTATGTATCTAGGTATGTATTCAAGTAAGTGTTAATGCTCTCCTTTTCATATGTGCAGCTTCATGACAGGTTGCAGTTAGTCATGATATTGTAGGATTTTTTCCAAAGGCATGTTTTTTCCCAACAGCATGTAACAGCTAATTTGAAGTCATTGCAGTCCATAATAGTAATGACTACTTAGGGACTGTCAAACTCAGGGGTTATTCACATGCTCTGTGCATATATGAGATATTGTTGTACTGGAAATACTTGAGGGAAGAATGGAGAAGGAAGCTGCATGAGTAGTCAAAGATACACAACCAGCTGCCTGCTTCAGTGCAACCACTTATTATCCTGAGTGGATCATGGTTCCATCTCACCCTCCAGTAAAAGGAAAAGTATCATCTTCCACCCAGTTAGGTCAAGAGGTTAATAATTTTTCTGTTCCTTCTAAAATAGGTTGTATTTGTAAGAATATTGGGAGATGGGGTAGGGGGGAGCCACGGTGGAAGAATCAAAACTCAACTAGGAAAACACCATTTGGGGCTGTCACTTTCTGGTACATAGACAGTGTCTGTGTCTGCCAGAACAGAGGCAATGGAGTCAAGTTTTTGGTTTGGCTTGTTCTTTCTAAATCGGAGTATCCTTCCAGAAGAGTTGTAGATGCTCAGTTGGGTTTTGAAGGAGGGAGTCTGCTGTGGTCTGTGATTGATTTCTTGTATGTGTTTTTCTTCCCCCCCTCTTAAGTGCATGTTGAAGGAAATAACTTGCAGCATGACATAGCTGAAGGTACACCCAGTCATCACAGGAATGCCCCCCTGTAGAACGCAGCCTGAGCCTTTCTCCTTGATGACTGGGATAGTCTCTGCTGCCCACATCTCAACCCATTCCTGAGCACAAATTGCTTAATTAAGATAGTGAGGTAAACATTAGTTTTGTGAAAGAATTAGTCCTATTGTGACCTGAGGAGGGGTTTTGAATTGGGCTGTATAAGATGGAAGGTTTAACTCTTTATGGGATAAAGCCCTTTTCAAAGGATTTAACATGGCCTGTAATTCTCTGTAGAATGTACTATTTGGAATTTTGAACGTTATCAACAAACCTTTGTGTTCAAGAAAACTAATATTTTGGATTTGCATTTTGCTTTTTTGCTACTAATTTTGTTACACTCTGCTAACCAGGAATGAAAATTTAGTCATATCTGTTCTCTTCTCTGACTTAAGTCCCTCTGAAGTTTCAGAAACACCTGAGCTTTTGTCTTCTTAGTGATACTGTTAGTAGGAATTTCTTAACACTAGTGGGGTTTTGTTTGTTTCTTTTGAGAATAAGCAATGAAGTAAGTTGGTAGACTTGTGTGGAGAGTATTACATATCTCTAGTCAACGTATGAAGTTTGCTTTTTAGTCCTATATACTGTGAAATTTTTAATCTTTAATGGTGATTTCATTCTGTTTTAATGTTGTGTATGGGGTCATGGTCTAGAGATACTTTTTCACTGTAATTTCTGTTAGATTTTAAATGTCTTTTTGTCAATAGAAGGGAGAACAAAATACATCTTTCTTTTCTAAATGTGCTCTGAGTTTATCTGTGCTTAGGTATAAATTGACTGTTTTTTTTGTGTATTGGCAGGACAGATTATGGATACCATTGCTATACTGGTAATAGAATCTGGTAGCCACTGAAAGAGTCCATTTGTGCAGCAGTGGCATAACACCTTATTGTTATGGCAAGCCTTAGTTTAATGACCTGAGTGTTAGTAAAACAGAAGTCTAAATGTGGATTCACTCCGTAAAATGGATCCTTATTCCTTTCCTCATAATTTTGGAGTAAATGAGGCATTGACAATATTTTTAAATAAGTATTGCATAGAATATAATTAAGATACTGATGTTAAATTGCTTTTCTGCCACTTGGCAAAACTGCTGATCAGAAAATGTTTCACTAACCTGCAGAAGCTGATATACCTCACATTTAAGAAGTGCAGTCCAACTGTACTAATGTGGCAGCTCCACTCAAAGGATTTTCAGGATCCATGCTAGAAAAGATGATCTGTGCTAGCAATTAAAGGGGACTTATAAGAAAGATGGGGACAAACATTTTAGTAGGGCCTGTTGCAATAGGACAAGGGGTAATGGTTTTAAACTAAAAGAGGGTAGATGTAGACTAGATACAAGCAAGAATTTTTTTACAATGAGGGAGGTTAAAACACTGGAACAGGTTGCCCAGAGAGGTGGTAGATGTCCCATCCCTGGAAACATTAAAGGTCAGGTTGGACAGGGTTCTGAGCAACCTGATCTAGTTGAAAATGTCCCTGATCATTGCAGGAAGGTTGGACTAGATGGCCTTTAAAGGTCCCTTTCAACCCAAACTATTCTATGATTCTATGAATTAGGAGAGCTGACTTCATTTTTATGCAGAGATGTGAACTACTGTGGTGTGTTTGCAGAAAAGCTGTTTGTCAGGCTAATATCGTCTAATTAAATATACAGTAATGAACTATATCTGAATGGTTGATGTTGAAGTTAGGAGTGCTGGCCTTTGGTTTTCTGTTGGGTGATACTGTTCTTGCATTTACTCATCTCTACAATTTGCCTGTTAATAGCTGTAATGAGGAGCATAAGAATTAAATTTGGCTAGTGTTGTGATACCATTGAATTTTTTTGACAAGTGTTTAGTGGAGATTTGGGATGGTGTGACTTGTCTTACTGAAATTGCACTACATGGTAAAGGCTGTAATGGAAGGTTGGCACTGGGACTTTCTCCAGGGTGGTGGACCCAGCACAAATCTCTTCCGCATACCTTACTTCTATAGAGTCTCCCCTCCACCAGCATGTCTCTCTTTCTTATTCCAGGACTTGAGTGACAGGCTAAGGCTTCACTGGAGAAGGTGGAGGACAGTGTTCAGGCTCTGCTGCTTCCCTGCCCTAGGCAGTGGGAAGGCAACTGAGTAGAAAAGAAATACAGAAGGACAGAAGAACAGTGTGTTGAAGTAGCTGCTCAGAAAAGTACAGGGCAAGGCACAAAAGTTGCTATTGTAGAGAGCACAAAATTAGTGTTGTAGAAACTTCAGTATTATTGATACTTAGTACGATACTTAGTCCTGATAGTTGTGAAGGCTTAACAATGGCATGTTCGTCATCACCACTGTAAAGTGAAAAATGGTGTTCTGGTGGACAATTGAAAGAAGAAAGTGCTTTGGGTTGTATTACCTTCCAGTGATAGAGGGATTCATTTTTTCACTTAATCCTTAGCACTGAAAAAATATTAAGTGGAAAAACTTAACCACATTCTTTCCAAGGTGTGCTGCACTCAGATTGAGCCCCTGCAGCACACTCAGAGATAATCCAGGATTTCAGATCCCTGGTAAGATACACTATGTGGAAATGCTGGAGCTGTTCAGTTCTCATGTAATCAGGGTTCTGATGCAGTGTTGTTAGGAATTTAGGGATACTGCAAATGGGTTAGAAAGTACATTTGCAGATAAAAGATGATGGACCCCAAAAAGTAAAGTGAAGAAAAGGATGAATACAGAGACAAGAAAAAGGGAAATGGACCTATAATGGTTTCTCAGACACTGGTGTTTGCAATGCACTTTCAGGTGCGTGTCTGCCTATATTGTATTTGTGTGTGTGTGTATATGCATGCAATCCACTGAAAATTTCTAAAGTGCAGTTGACTTTTGAGATTTCCAAATAAAAATAGAGCTCATGAATGAATTCAGACACTTTGAACAGTTAAAGTTGCCAACTCTTGTACTAGAAATTTTTGAAGGAAGGAATATTTTTCAGGTTTCAGTTGTGGGTTTTTGTTTGTTTGGTTTGGGTTTGTTTTTTTTTTTTTTTTTTTTTCCTGTTTCCATACCTGGGCTGTTTCTGGAAAAGGGATACAAAGCATACATATAAAAATACAAACAACTGTTAACCAGTGGATGGTAAGACACAGCGCTTTTGGATGTTGAGTCTGGCAGATGAAAGGATGTGAAATGGTAGCCATGAGTGGAATCTGGAAGCACACAGGGATCTAGAAGCAAATGTAAATAGAAGGATTATTGGAACAAGGAGAAGATTGTCATGCATGTATGTGTAAGAGATCCTCCTTTAAGCCCATTCTGCATGTGGTATGGGTTTGAAAATGCCTTAGAGGTGTATATGTGTAGTCCAACTCGGTTTTTTAGCTTTGAAAATCTCTGTTATCAGACAAAACAATATCAGATGTGTATAGGTTTTCGTACTTTGTTCTTTGAAAATTTGCGGCATTAAAAGAGTAACTTGTGAGAACTCTTAGTGAAGCCCAAAGTTAAAATCAATTATTCTTTCCTCCCTCTCTCCTTTTCTTTTTCTCTAGGATCCCGTCTCCGCCAGGAGGACTTTCCACCACGGATTGTTGAGCATCCTTCAGATGTGATAGTCTCTAAAGGAGAGCCAACAACTCTGAACTGTAAAGCTGAAGGACGGCCAACTCCTACTATTGAGTGGTACAAGGATGGAGAGCGAGTGGAAACGGACAAGGATGATCCGCGCTCCCACCGCATGCTGCTGCCCAGCGGATCTTTATTTTTCTTACGTATTGTGCATGGACGCAGGAGTAAACCTGATGAAGGAAGTTATGTTTGCGTTGCAAGGAACTATCTTGGAGAAGCTGTGAGTCGCAATGCATCTCTGGAAGTGGCATGTGAGTAGTTTTATATGATTAGCACTGTGTAAAACTTTATAGTTGCTTTTATGCTGTCATACGGCACTTGCACACAGTCAGCAGTCTGGGATATAAAAAATGTAGATAAGTATGGTACTTTGTCATCAGCTATAGCTCTTAGTCAAGGCATTTCTACATGCATTTGTACAGTAGCAGTGACCGTACAGAATACGTGATTTATACTGAAGCAAGGTTCTAGCCAGTGTACAATCATGATTGGCACAAACATGGACCAAGTCTAATCTTCCTTTAAAGAATAATCTAATTTTAAATTATGACTAAAGTTGGTTATACTGAAACTAATGTGGAAAAATACCTATCATTTAATATAAGGTGCACTGTCTGTTTCTCTTTATCTAGTCATCTGTTACCTCAACAGAAACAGACAGCTTCTAGGTGACTCGTTCTGTACTGCTGGAAACCTCAATATATGCTCCTCTATCATAAACTTGATACAGGTCTTATTCATTACATGAATGGCAAGTTAAATTGTTGGTCATTTCTCATATCATCCAGCGCAGTCTTATTCTTTATCGAGTCTCTTTGTCTTAACAGAGAAGTCATCACGGCACTTTCAGAGACCACCTGGCATGCATGATCTGCTTCCAGTAGAGTTAACAGAGACATTAATTATATTCACGTAACAAACAAGCTTATTATACATAAAATACAATGCTTTATGCATTATTTTTGCTGCTCAGTTTTTCAGAATATCAACTAAGGGTGTTGGTGTATTTTCACATAAAGTGTATTTTAGTAGATTTATGAATGCTCTTTTCTTGCTGGACTTCAGTTTTTCCCCTACAGTTCTTCATATGGCAGTAGTTTCACTAAAACGTGTTTGACTGAAGTAGGGCTTTAGCACAAGCTTGTATTGCTTAGTTGATAAATAATGGATTTTAAGTACACATTAGAAGGTATGTTGGTTTAAAGGTGGGGGGAAGCACAGAAGAGAAATCTTGATTCCTCATGCAGTCTGCAGACCTTTATAGCTAATGTTACGTGATCTTGGGGCTTCAGTCTTCCCAGAAATTGCAGAAAATGCCATTTTTGAAATATTTAGATGGTGGTACAGGCCAAGTAGAACAGGCTTGTTTGCTTCCTTTCACCTGTCAAAACCTAGATTCAGAACTGTTTCAAACAAAAAATGAAAACAGTTCTGGCACACGTTCAAGGCATGAGTAAATGTGTATCTGCAAATAAAGGGATCACAGAGTGTTATTCAGTTTTGGTAGGTATTTAGGAATTGAGAAGATGATCAATTTTAAGGAAGGCTGAAATCTGGGTGAGTATGACCCTCGACATACTTACTGGATTATTTCTGTCTCTGTACATGTGGTTTTTAAACTCTTGAGAAATCCTATAACACTTTGAAATCTTTATTGCAATCCTGTTGAGATTCAGACATCTCCTGGTGAAGTTCAGAAGATCATTCACGTTATACCTGGAGTCATTAAAGTGACTGATTATTTTGAAATTTAAAGGTGCTATATTCCGTCAGATTTCACTGATCCCTACTTCAGTGACTGCTGAGAGACTCATGTTACAATATCCCCAGTCTCTGGAGTAACTGTTTTAACCTCTGTAGCTGGTGGCAGGTCATGCATGAACTGTATGTGAGATAGTAGACTTGAAAAATAGTAAAAGCGTGTTTCATTGTGAGAGGTATTTTGGAGCAGGATCATAGAAGGTGCAACCTGAGATCTGAAGCCATAGCCAAAGTTTTTGCAATAGCAACATGCACCTAACACCAGATTATTTTACTCTTTTCATAGCTTTGAAATTTGACTGAAATCCCCAATTAAATGATTTAGCAGTCTAATGCAGGCACTCCTGTTCCACTTCAACAGTGCTTTGTCTTTCCTTGAGCCATACAGTGGCTGTGATTACAGGAAGGTCTTCATCAAAGAAAAAAAACCTAAATAATATGTACATTGCTTGCTTACTTAATTTTACAGATTCTGCTGGTTTTACGTTCACTGGTTTTAAAAGCACATGGCAATGCTCAACATGTATATCAAAGGCATCTTCTGGAGAATGATAGCAAAACTACCTGTTTTCCCTTAGTTTTGAGACACTTTTAATATGATTTTTGGTTCTAAATCAAGTTTTCAAGTGACCAGAGAACAGTTATTTTAAGGCTTTTAACTGTTTTTCTGATGTCAGCATTTCTGGACTAAAGAAGATGGGCAGGTCTGCAGCATCCATTTGCCCACTAAGGAAATGAGTTGTTGCTGACAGCCTGGTGTCAGCAGTGACTCCTCATTCACCTGTTCTCAACTGCTACTGAAAACTGTTGAGTTGCCTGGATACTGCAGCCCTGTCCACGGGAGCCGGGACAGCCGCATGTGATTGGGTCCTACTTGTGCTATCTGTAATGGTGTTGAAAACTGCTCTTTCCACACTAAGCCAAGCTGTTTTCATCACCCGAAAAAGGATGGTTGTCCTTTGCTGACAACAGGGTTTTGGATTATTTTCTGACTGTAGGTGGCCTCAAATTGTGCCATTAGCGACAAACTGCTGCTTTTTACAGGTTTAAAATGCTTGAGTCTGGTGGTTTAGGGAAAGAAGTAGTAATTGTTTTACTTTGCTTATTAAATTGTCAGTTGCCGGTAATGTTCACTGGCAACTTTTGAAGGGTTTATGAAGAAATACTTATTGGTTTTACGTACCTGTTAAGTGTGTTCATGCTTATTCATTCAGATGATAATCAGTGTTAATTGTGGTTCATTCTCTTCCATTTCCTTTTTTTTTTTTTTTCCCCTCCCCTCCATGGGTACCTGCTACAAAAGCACTGGGATTGAAAATCTGATTTATCCATATTTATGTGTAAAGACAGAAGAAAAATTCTTAAGTGAAATTCGATCGGGGCATACAGTGATTCAGAGCATAGAGTGGCCCATTTTGAATGCAAGCATTTTGCCCCTTGTTTCTTTTGGAGTGATTTTTTGCAAGTTGCTGAAGTCCCTAAGCTCTTTTTGATGGAGTAGCAGTTAACACCTTTCCCAAATATGGTGAATTTAGGTACCAGCCCATCCAAAGCATTTAAGTATGCTTTTAAATCCATGCCTATTCAGAGCATGTGCATACAATCAAGGGCCGATATTTTTGTGCTGATCTATGTCCTCAGAAAAATTTCTCTGTGCCAGTGAAACTGTGAAGAACTGTAATTTGGGAATGTACTTAAAAAACATTATTAACATATGGAATGTGCTTTTAGGATGTTTTTGGCCTTAATTGAGAAAGTCTTTATTCCAGAAGACATTTAGGAAGAAATAGGAGTTTGTATTTGAAGGCACAGTTAAAGATTGATAAGTCTTATTCTATTTCATTCTTCTTTTAATGCATTAATCCATGGTGTGCTTTGTGCTGGTTACTTTTTTCAGTAGGAGCTTCCTCAGAAGGAGAAAATAATGCTAATGCTAGCAGCAAAACCATTCTTCCACTGCGTATGTGGCAAATTCTGATGTAGTATTTGTATCTTTTATGGTTAAATCATTAAAAATAAATGTTCTAGTCCTAAAACAACTACAAAGAATTGTATTCAGAAGAGTAAAGCGTCTTTCTCTTGGTTTTGTGTGTTTTTTATTGAAATTGAACAAGGGCTGGCATTATTAGAATTATGCTCAGATTTTCTTGGGAAGATTTTAGGGAAGGGAAGTAGGCTTGAAATAGTTTGATCTCTTATGAAACTGCTTTCATATTTGAAAGCCAGAAGTTTTAAAATAAAAGCACAGATTTTCACAATGTACGAATTGACATGATTGAACCTATGTTGTGGAGTTTTCCAGTGGGAATATCAGAAGACACATTTGCAACAGCGACCATATCTAGGATTTCAGTTGCAAGCACTGGGGCACCACATGTAAGCAAGAGAAAGAGCATGAGGGTCCTCACATTGGCTCACTCAGGCTGCCTCTGATCTAGCCTGAGTCAGCGGCATCCCCCAGAGAGAGCAGCTGTAGCCCCAGGTGTTAAATATGTGACAGCAGCTTGATCTATCGACCACTGTAAGAGGAGGCTTTGGCCTAAATGAAAATTCATGAAAAATTGATGAAGTCCCCAGATTATTTTTTTTCCGTTTTCCTTTTCCAGTGCTGTGCCAATGCAACAAGGGGAGATTAAATGAGGTGTTGAACGCTTTAGTGGCAAGGAGGTTGTGGTTCAAAGGCCAGGGGTCAAGGGAGGGAAAAAAGACCAATTTTCTACCTTACTTTCCTTTAAAAGAAAACATGAGGCTTTTCAGATTAGCTGGGATTTGCTGCCATTTTAATATAAGAATAAAGCAGGGGAATATTCACAAATAAGATTCTTTTCTGCATGGGTTGGCAAAGGCTAGGAGTGAGTGGGTTGGTGCTAATAGAAAACAGTGGAAGACTCTGAGTCATAATTCAATTGGAGAACCAGAAATAGATTGAATTTTGTAATGGCAGTATAAATTTGGGCTTCCATCTTTCTGAGTCTGTGCTTGAACTGAAGTCATTTGGAGAAAGAAGAGGTCTTGCATTATTTATATGTCACAGATTGCTTGAATAGCAGGCTTTGGAATACTCTCCAAACATAATGATCCTATTTATGTTAGATCCAAAACTGAATTATGTTTTTATCTGTAACAAGAGAGGTTATAGTAGTACACTGAGTTAAGTGTGAAGAGTCACAGGTGTATCCAAAGCAAGCATAAACCAGATCTTAAACACAGATGACAGTAATTTTACGAACAAAACAGATATGTTTTAATATTCAACGGATAAAAGCTGAGAGGTATAAACTCTATGCTATGCAATCATCTCTGTACCATAATGTCAATGACTATTTGCTGGAGCATGTGCAAAAGGCTGCAATATGTTCATAATAATGGAGTGAATAATTTTATTTGAGATATTCAAGGTAAAGACCACCTGTAAAATAGGATAAAAAAGAGCAAAATGTATGTGACTGTAAAATGGGTGGATGATTTTTTCATCTAGTTTCTGTTCAATGTATGTCCTAAATATAAAAGTTGTTATTAATTGTTACTGGTAATTTCAAAGTCTGATTTGCTTTGGAGTTACTTTCACATGTGGAGAGTACATCCTGTTCATTTACTTACACCCCTCTCGCTCTCAGCCTTCTCAACAGAGTGTGAAAAGCTTCCTATCTGAGCTGGCAGTCTTTTGCTTTCATCAAGACAGAAGTAATTATTGTAGAAACTGAGATGCTGGAGACTGTGGTCCTGTAGATGAGCCATATCAGGACATTGAAAAGCATCATGCTTTTTTTTTTACTTTACATTTTTCTAAGAAGAAATATAACAAACCATGGCTATTATCACAGCACACTTCATGAAAATAGAATTCCCCTTATAGAAGAAAATACATAAAATTGTATCTGATTAGATATTCAGGGAAAAGGCAGATTTCATAAGATGGGGGGGACACGTCAAACCTTCTCTGTACTTCTGAAACTTGCAATAAGCAGTTTCTGTTGATTAGGACGAAGCCGTTGGGGAATACCATTGTTAGAAACCATTACATAATACAGCATTTCTATATAGGTCGTAATTTAATTCTTACAGTCACTATTAGAAACTAGAGAGGTTAATAAATACCAGTGAGTGAAGCTGTATCAAATAAATCAAGACCTGACTGATGTCTTGTTGGAAAGCTGCTTTTTGAGGAGGAAAAAAAAAAGTTCTGATTATTTACTTTATTAGTTTAGCTTTTAGCTGAGTATGTGTTTCTACTGCTTCTGAATTCATCTCAGATAAGAAACCAAGGTATTTGAGAGGGTATGATTTTTGTACCAGTAGTCAGTTAACTACAATTTTTATGACAGTGGTGCCCTTCCTCAGGAAGTGCCTTAGGAAGGTGGCCTTCCTAAACTGTATCTCCTGTCGTTAACACATTTCTCACAAACTGTTTAAGAGTGTGTGTCAGCATTGATGCCTTCAACGTGGACAAAACTGGTACTTCCCATCATCATCCACTAGGATTTAGACAGGTGACTGCATTGTTACATCTTCATTTCTTATCCTTTGAGCTCTACTTGGACATGCAGATTTAAATGTTTAGTTCAAGGCTAAAAATGCTAATAACTCTTCACATTTAAGAGCTGTCAGACTGATGGTAGATCCAAAGATATTTAACATTATTTCAGTCATAATATCAAGCTGTACAGTGCCTGTAGGTTTCTCTAGACCTTGTTATTTTTCTCCATTTTCTTTTTCTTGCTCTCTTCCTACTGTGGTCATCTTATAATAGCTTTGGGGTTTTTTTGGTAGGTGATCACAGCACAATGAGCTCTAAAGAGAGATAACGCAGGTTCACACAAAACAAGCAGGCTTGGGTACCAGAAGAGTGTTTGTTGTGAGCACTTAAGCTCAGCTGGTTATGTGTGCTGAGAAAGGTTCACCAGCCCAGCGAAAAGTTTCCTTAACAGCTTGAAGTTGGTTCCACTCTGTGAATTAATTCCTTCAGAACTGGTTAGTATGTCTTTGCAATGTGTTCTCTTTCACTGTGTAGTCATACAGTCTAGTATCATCCCCAGCATTTCTGTAGTAGAAATAGTTTCTTACATCCAGAAATGGTTGGAGAAGCTTTCTGTAGGATCTCTAATTTATTCCTTGAATTCTTCTCCCCAGGATCTACCCTTTTTCCCTACCTAAAAGAGAACTTTCAATATTACATTTTTAGAAGCCGTTTGCAGTGTGCTCGATCTGATTCTGCTTCCAATAATTTCTTGCACATTTCCTCATTTGATTTTTATTCGCTTCCTTCTTTCCCTTGCCTTATTTTTTTCTCTAAATCAAATCCTGCTGTTTATATATTTTGAATGCTCTACCTGATAAAACATTGAAAGCTAAGCAACTACTGATGACTTTACAGAAACCTTGAAAGAGATCAGCTGTTGGGTCATCTGTTGGTGTGCGTGTCGTCATGTACTGATTTTTTTTGGTTGACATTTCTCTGATTTTTAATTCATCTGGAAAATAAAGAGGAACACGATAACACTGCATTTTTACAATTCTGTTCCCTCTGCTCAGGAGCCTATAAGCATTGTTTGAATGTTAATTGAAATACTGGGTATTGTTGGCATATGCTTGACATGTACTATTCTGTGACGTCAGGTGAAAAAAAAAGTACTCATTTGAAGTGGTACTTCAGACCATTCCTTTGTAAATGTTGCATGATCTCAATTCTAACAAAGTTCATTGCTGTGGTAATTAACTGTAGTTATTAGGGGGAGATTGGTGGATGTTTTATATATACACATATGTGTCTATGTACATACACACGTGTATGTATATAGTTTTTTTATTCTGACAATCATTATATTTGTTTGATGACACCAGAACCTTATCCTTCGTCCTTTTTTTCTTGTTTTTCTTCACGTATGTTCTTCCTCCTGTTCCTGTTCTTAGACGATTAAAATTTAGTCATGGCTTTGGTGATACTTCCACTTCAAATGCTCCCACAGATGTTATATCTTTGAATAAGTCTCTAATATTTGAAATTTATGTGGGAAATGAAGTGGTGGTTTTGTTCTGCTCCTCTTGCTTGAATTTTTCAAGTGGCAGTGATGTGAATATATACTGATACTTTGGAAATTGCTTAATCATGTTAGAGGAGGGAGGTGAACACAGTCACTTTTTGCTGTCTCCTAGATCTGTCTGCCACCATACAAAGGGATGTAGAGATGTAAAGAACTGGATCACTAAGTCCCCTGTATTCTACGCAGCTGCATTTTGTAATTCTGTTCAGAAACATTTCAAGCTGCACTTCTCAAAGTAATTTGATTGCCTTCCCCTCATCCCCGAGCTCACTCCGTTCCCTGTTTCTGTTGGAAGCGTGTCTTGGAACTTAAGCCTTCCAATGGTGAGAAAAATAGTTCTAATGTTTCCAATGTAAACATAATCATGCTTTATTTATGCTTGTTCTTGTGATCTGATTTTCCTTTAGTTTAGTTCTTTTCTCCTCTTTGTATTTATAGACCACAGTGGTATCACTTATCTCTGCTATTGCTAAGTTAAACAAGAAAAGCTCATGTCTTCTCTTGGAAAATATTTGCTTGAGCCTAGAAGTCATTCTTCACCTGTTCTAGTCTGCATTCATTTTGAAGACATGGGTTGGTATAGATTGCATGTAATATTTCAAGACCTGCATGCTGTGCATTATGAACTTATGTTAATAACTACCTTCACTGTTCCCTTATCTATCAGTCCTGTGATTACATTTAAGTTTTTTTAAGCATTTGGTAGCTCATAGTCATTCTATAGTAATCCAATGCAGATCTTTCTCTTCCTCTATAATTTGTAACAGATGAGCTTCTACTTTACTGTAAACTTCCCTATGATCAGTTTGAAAGAATATGACCTTGCAGTTTCTA
Source organism: Morus bassanus (assembly GCA_031468815.1). NCBI lineage: Eukaryota > Metazoa > Chordata > Aves > Suliformes > Sulidae > Morus > Morus bassanus. The sequence goes on from CM062568.1 coordinate 113,088,753, forward strand.
TTATTCCACTTCATCTGGTGTCTCCTACAGTACTCTTCAATGTCATCCAGTTCTTCCTGTTTAATGTGGTCCTCCTGTTGAGTCCTGCTGGGCTTGTTGCCTATTCTTGTATGCCAAAGTTGAAGGTGGCCCTGGCGTTCAAAATTGGCAATTTCTTAATCCACCTACATCTTGCTGGAGGACTTTGCTTCTACTAATTGGTCTTGAACCTGCCTCTTGCGCCCCCCATATGCAATATCATTTGATGAAATCAATGGGAAAGAAACAAGTTTCTTTCAGCCTATGAACAGAATACCAACCCAGCAAGGTCGAGCCATGTGAACATTGCTTGTAGGAAGGAAATAGTTTCACTGACTTTCATTCTGCTTCTGCTGCAATCTCACAACACGAATCCATACATGAGTATCTGAGGAAGACATTTCCAGTTTAAGCGGATAAGGTGAGCAGCAATCTTGCAAAAGAATTTATATTGGTTGATCTAAAAAATAATTCAAAAGATTACAATGAATGCAAAAAGTTCCCCATCTGCTATATAGGTGCACACACACAAGTATAATTTAGAAGTACGTAGGCGTGGAAAAAGAACAAAAGAATTCATTGCAACCCTCTGACTTCAACTTTTGGAATTAATTATTCAGTGCTATATGTAGTGCACTTGGTGACTGACAGTATTATAAAACCCTAAAGCTGACAGATAATAGGATGTTCACTTTGTATTTTAGCAGCGACAGGTATTAAATGGAACTTTGGGTGTGGTTAGAATGTTAGAATTCCTGTGTTTTGTCCAGAAGAGCACTGTTGAGGCAGTTATATAAAATGTTTTAGTTTTTATTTTATGTGGAAGAAAGCAGTTAGTGTGCCCAGGACAGCTTTCAATTTATTTCCATGATAGATGCAAATTCTTCACAGGTTTTACGTGCACATATAGCCTTTGGAATATGCAGATTATGAACTGTTAGTGTGAAGAGACATTTTGGTTGCAACATGGTCACACAGTGGTTTTGAGAATGATACATTTTTATTGTTTCTTAGTTTGAAAACTGCGACTGTGATCTCAGTTTTCAGGAGACCTTTCCTCTTTTACATTGAAGGCAGTGACATAATGCCCTACAGGGTCACACCAGTTGGTCCATCTAGCCTAATGGTCTATCTTGGACAGTGACAAAGACACTGTTTAGAAGAACACGTGAGCTTAAACACTTTAAGTGGTTCATTCCCCTCATGGATTCTGGGGAAGTACAGTTGTTTTTCTTGGTTAGAATCAGAAAAAGGCACAGGTAATGGAAAACCTGTAGTAGTTGAAAGCATCTGGTATGAGTGAAACAGTCACCTTAGTCATTGAGATATTTGTTATCTTTACTGCAAAATTGTCTTTATGAAAGAGATGTGTACATAGAGTTAAGAGTTTCCTTTCTTTCTCTACACCTCACTTTTGAAGTAGAATATTTAGAATGTTTTAAAGTAAGTTGATAACAAAGCCCATATGAGAGCACAGTTTGGGTATAAATGAGAAGTTACTGAAGTAAGCTGGAAAGTTAAATGAACCTTTTCAAGGTATGTCAGGATTGCTTTTTCTTCTAGCAAAACATCTTGCTTACTAAAAAGTAAATAGCAAAAAAAAATGTAACCTGAAATTATTTTTGGAAAGTATTTGCTTTTGTGTTCCATCAATGTTGTTTCTAACTCTTTCTTCTCATTTTTATGTACTTCTTTTATATTTCAAATTTAGGATCAGCGACTAGAAATCATGTCTTCCTCAAGTAGTCTGATTCTTGGGTTTATTAAATTATGTTCAGTCTTTGGATTGTTGGAGGGGGAGATAAGTAGCCTGCAGTTTGGACACTCAGCTGGGAAACGTAACTTAAGCCACTCCAGGTGCTAAAAATACATCTGTTAGAGCCCCTATTCATTCAATTAGCATATATACAATTCTTTTTCTACTGTAGAAGCAACTTAATTACCTGATTCAAACCTGTAAATTCCACTCCTAAAGATGCATGCCTAAAAGTCAGTGGTGGTAATACTGAACATCAGTCATGTTTTCTTTGAGATTCAGAGCCATCTGTTCAAGGTCATGTGTCATGTTGATTGCAGAACCACAAGCAGAAACCAAATCTTTTGATTGGTAGTATGATATCTTAAGAATATGAGCAATATTCTTCATATGATTTGCCTCCTTCTGCCTACTATAAAAAACAGGTGACTTTCTTCATGCTTTTGTTCAGATTGTGTTCCCATTTGAGCAACATCTGATTCTGAATGCATTAGTTCCTGTAATTTTTGGGCTTTTTAATAGCTCTTATATGGATTACGTAAACTTTGATTCTATCAACCTTATTGAAAGATGTGGAAACACCCCACCCCCCGGGAGCACTGTAATATAAATAAACTTTTCAGAAAATGGGCCATAGGGAAAGAAAGTGCAGAAATCCAAACAAAAAGGTTTATCTTGTCTCCAAGAGATTGACATCTTACAAAAACAAAACAAAAAGCAAACCAACCAACCAAAGAAAACCCAAACCACCAAACACCACCACCCTACCCCCCACCCAAAAAAAAGGAAGCAAAAAAACCCAACAAAAAAATAAGTGGTGGTACAGTTTGATCTGCAAATTGTTGTAGAATTTACTTCTTTCTCTACCAGTGTCATTAGTCTAAATGATATCTGCACTGAAACCCACTACGTTTGTTGTGAAATTGGAAATGGGGGGTTTGGGATAGAGCCCTGGATTTTTTTAGCTGGATTTTTTTGTCAGATAACTTGGTCAGATTGTAAGGACTTGTTTTCAGTTGCTAGAAAAAAAGCTTGTCTTTGACTATTCTTTGTATAATTCACTTGCTAATTTTGCCATTCATCAAAATATTTTGACTGGTTATCATAAAGACACTGTGCATATGTGCAGATCTGGGTTTATATGTCACTTTTCTCATTATACACCTGCATACTGAACAAATGAGAACTTGGTTTCTGTCGTATTAAACCCCTTTCACAGTTGTTTTATTCCAGTGTTGCAGGTGTACTTAAAGGTTGTGTAAAAATACTGATTTTCGTCTCTCTTGGAAATAATTTCACTTTTGCAGAATGGTTCTTTACGAAGAATTGATCTCAAAAGTAGAAGTTAAGAGCTATGAGAAAGGAACAGTTTTCTATCAGCATGTCATCAAGTTCCTAACAGTGACATAAAGAACTGGTGAACAAACAGGATACAGTGTGCAATATATATGTTAATAACATATTTATTTGCCAAAATTATGGGAATATGAACTCTCAAATTATAATGAAGTATTGGCAATATCGTTTAGGACCCATATAATATATAGCTATTTAACTATCATATATATATTTTATATATTATAATTATATATATGTGTATGTATTTACATATATAACATATTACCTATAAACATACATCCTCTGAAAAGTAGGCTTTATCATTGATGCATATTAAAATCCTAAGGAATGGACAGTGTAGCGGTTTTAGTGTTATCTCTCACTGTCTGTGCTTCAAAGAAGCTTCTTTGTCAGGCACACAGTGTACACAATACAACTGCAGTATAAAATGTATGTATTTCCATCTACTCTCACTGTATACCAGAGCCAGTCTATGACATTGTATACTCTTTTTACTCTGTTTCCATTAGTCCAGTACATATGCAAATAGTTACAGAAGAAATACTAAATTTATAATTTTTTCTAATTTTTAGTGGCCTTCTCTTCAGCCTTCATGCTTCTGCTGTGATATCTATCAAATATTTGTAAAAAAAAAAAAAAAAAAAAAGGAATTTTTTTTTTCTTTTTATGACAAAGTTGACTAAAAACAGCCCTAGGAACTCAAGGGGCGGTGTAAGTAAGAATTTGTACTTGTTTCCATACGTAGCATCAACTGTAGAGAATTTGTATACACTTGTGCCAGCTGTTTTTCCATTGCCTATCCCAGACTCCTCAGTTGAGGTGACCTCTGAAGTGCCTGCTACAGTGAGTGATGGAGTTAATGAGATCCAGCGACACCATGACCCTGACCCCCTCGTGGCCTTGGTTTCACTCATCCATCTTCCTAGCCCCACAGGCTGTGATGTGCTGTGTGGAGACAGGATTAAACAAGTGTGAATAAACAAGTTCAAAGCTTTCTGTCATGGCTGCCAACACAGAACATCAGGAAAATGAGACATTAATAACCGAATGCTGGGAAGACATGTTGTTTTGCCATAGGAACACCTGGGGAAAGTACCACTTTCTGTGTGATCAGGTTTTCTGCATGCCAGAAAAAGTTTGCTTAAGACTTCTGTGAAGGGTGCAAGATTTGGCCTGCCATTCTTAGTCATGAAGCTGGCAGCAGTCAAACCAGAGGTAGAATACATCATCCAGAAAGGTGCTGAAAAACCTGCTATGAAAGCAGCACCCTTTGCTTGTATTGTGTGTTATCTGGGCTTTGATTCATCAGAAGTCATTGGAGGGTTTTTTGTGGGTTTAGTGTAATCTATTTACATGAAAAAACGGTCTGAGACATATTGCCAAGATTATTCTCTTAAGGAAAATCTTACAAGAGGAGTTTTGCACCTTGTCATAAACAAAACTTTTTTGCTATAATATGATTTCAGGTTGAATCTCTATCTGTGGGTAAGGTGCTGAGATAAGATAGGCTTTTCTGCTTGTGACAGTGGTTTAGGTAGCGTCTGTCTTCTCTTTGTCAAGACACTCTTTACGCTGTGGTACTTTCTGATCAGTTGACTAGTCGGTGATTAAATACATTCATTTAGTTCAATGGGTCAGAGCTGTTGCGGTGGTGGGTAGAAAATTACTGATGTATTATCAGTTTCATCACCTCTGACATCTGGCCTTAGCATAGTTCATCATCTGAGAATTCATAACGCATTGTCCGGAGCAATAACATGCTCAACTACCTGTGTGGTCATGGATCTAGATACTGGGAGTGTTGTGTTCAGGATTGATAGGACAGATGTCACAGAAATTAGAAGGATGTCATCTTTTTTGGTGATTAAAAACACCCATTAGTACCAACTACTGAAGGGTGTGCTACAGTCAGTAGCAAGCTTAGTAAGTTACAAAGCTGTAATTCACCAATATTTGTCTTTTCCTGGAGTGTTTCAAGAAATAAAAGTGCTTTTCAGAACTGGAGGAGCTTTGGCTTTAGAATAACTGGACACCTATGAGGCAGAAAATACGTAATGAATTTTGAAGTATAAAACTAGCAAATTCATGCTGAAGCAGGCATCTTTTTAGAAAGAGGTATCTTTTTCATTCCTGTTACACAGTAAATCTTATTATTACTGACTGACAGCCTAGATAAGATTAGGTTTTTTTCTAGAGTCCGATCCTGAAATTACTGTGAGTAAGCCCAGCTGGAGATGGCACATTACTGTACTTCTAGGTCACAAAAATCAGAGACTTCTTATGTTCAAATTTGTGACAAAACAGAAGGATGCAATGAGAAATCTAGTGAATGAAGAGGAAAGACCATTTTAGACACCTGAGCATTTTCAAGGTTAGCAAAGTAACAGTGGCTATCATGGTGGGGAAGTTATTCCTCCAAAAACTCCTCTGATATTTGGGATCCATCTCCTCAGTGGTTTCTGTTGTTGTTCTTGCAATTTTTATTTATATCTTATTAAACTAAAGAGATTTCCACTCTTCCTCTTGTGGGAGTATTACTCTGCTGGTTTGTCTACTTGATCACTAAACAGAAGATCCCTCAAATATCTCTGACTTTATAGAGATTCAGGGAGCGCTCATGCCTTCTGTATTCTGATCTTTAGAATATGAATTGCTGTTTTTTCCATGCTTATTTCTCCATGCTTTCTTGTAGCATTATCTGTCCCCATAGCACCTTCCCACCATATTTCTACAAATCCTTTTCAAGTCTGGGGGCATAGGGTTTTAAACATAGTTTGAGACTGCATATGTGTTCAATATGAATCCAACAGTTCTTTTATCAGTTAATTGTTTTCTTCCACAGAAAAAAAAATGTGCTACAATGTGGGAATGGCTAGTCAAGCAAACTCCTGCACTTTAGCCTGTGATTTTACTGAAAAATTCTTGTGTTTCTCATTTGAGTTATGCACTTCACAAAGGGACCTGATTTTTCTACTAGGTGTGCTACCTGTTGTGTACAAATAATAAGAGAGGAGGAAGATGAGGAGAGAAAGAATGGTAAATGACTGGAATGAAAAAGAAAGGGCAAAGACTTTTCTTAAGAAAAATACTTTTTGTTCTTCAGCAGTTGAGGCCCTATGGGAAGATTTTTCTTTTTCTGGCTTTATTGGAGCATCTTATGGTTTGTTTGTTTGTTTTTTTTTTTTTTGTTATCATTTCAGAGAGAAAAACAACTAAAGCTGTTTATTTTCAGTAAACACTCAAAATATAAAACAAGTTTAGAGGCCCTGGATAAAAGGGAGATACCCTCCCCTGTTACTTCAATAACTTTATTGTATGGAACTCTGTTGGAAGACAGCAGTTATAGAACACCTGCTATGTTGTTCTTGTTTGGTAGGTATGATAGTTCACTGGAGAGACACTTGCAATGTAGTTGCATTTATTTACTTTATTTTAAGGATGCTGCTATCCTGTAACTTTGAGTTTACTAGCTTTCCCTGATAATGTATACATCTTGAACATTAAGTGACACTTAAATGTCACTTTATAGAGTTTGAATAGTTATCTCTTCCTTAAGGCATGTTTTGTAGTCTGATAATGAAAGGATAAGAGGTATAGTTTTTCAGAATGTGTTATGATGTGCAGTGGTCTTCCATAGTGGAACTGGACATCAAGTTTGGCCAAAGTTACTGCTGCTGAAGTGGAACCCAGTGGCAGAGTAGGTATTTAACAGCTGCACAGAGGGGTGTAATATGAGTGTGCTATCCTACCGTTGCCATCTCAAATATAGCATTTTCTTTGGGGAAATACTTGAAAATGGTATATTCAACATGCCATAGGTGACTTGCAGAGAAATGTCATTAAAACAGCTTTATATCGCACCTTAAGTCCACTTATTTATAGATTGATGAGTTGTTGGTGCTCTTATCCTAAGGTCTTTATGTTCACAAAGTTTTGTGTACATACAAAGACTAATCTTGGTGTCAGAAAATAACATACGAAGCCCAGTCCTTCCAGCAGATGCTTGATTTAAAGCAGGTGAAAATGTGCAAGTGATTTCAATCTAATTTCAGTAAGAACTTAAAGGAAATAAAGGAAAAAACTAAAGGAAATGAAAGGAAATTAAAATGTTATTTATAAATAATAGAAATAGCACCAGCTTCTTAGCACAAATATCAGCTATATATCATGCACTATAAAAGTATAAAAGGAATAATGGACATGATTGCTTCAGAAACGAGTCAGAGTCAGTTCCAAATGGCTGTATATTCAGGAAAATTGTGGAAATTAACAGGGGAAAAAAAAATGCCCAAAGAACAAGCACCAAACATGTGCTTCCCTCCCTCCCCGCCCCCTCCACCCCTTCCTCTGTTAATGGCACTCCTGCGTTTCCTATGTTGTGAGTGACTTGTGAAGCAACCTTATCTAATAATCTTTTGGATGTGGACCTCAAAGATACAACTGAGCCTAATGATGTATGTGAATGAATTGAAATCTAACATTAGTGAAGAAATTTCAAGTTTGTTTATTGTCATTACTCTTCATCTTGCAAAGTAGTCCACACAATGCAGCCAGAATGGGGTTTCACTGTATGTGGCTTTGAGCAAATATGACTTTTAATCTATAGCCCACTGGACTTCACAAAAGATGATGTGAGGGAGTTTTTAGAGAAGTGTTACTTTCATCATTTAAAGTGTGATAAAGCTTCTATCTTGGCATTATACTAGCTATTAACAAATGTCTTTATAGAAGCAAAATTGTTTGTTTTACTTCTGTAGTGGGCTAATAGTCATGTTTAATGTTAAAGGAGTCATAACGCTTAATTCTTACAGTTCTTAATCTAGTATGTTTGATATCTGGGAGGCTTAAGAGCCTATTTCTTTTCCTTTCTACTTTTTTAGATCTTTCAAGTACCTAATTCCTATCCTCCTTTTAAATCATAAACAATGTTAGGATCCATTTAATATAGCAGTTCCATAAGGACATCTTTTTAATTCCAAATAGTTTACAAGTATGACATTTGAAACCTTTAATGTCATGTGCAGCCAAAGGCGAAAGATGCTTTGAGAGGAGTTAAAATGATTGATTTTTTCTTTTTTTTTTTTCCCAGAGGATTAGCCTACAGTTTTATTATTAGCACTAAAATAAAAGTCAGACCCAAGCTTTACAGCCAGTGATTGTATTAGTTAACCAATGAATGGATCTTGTTCAAGCTCTTAAGTTCTTTCATAGGTTCAAAATGCCGTCACTATGAAAATAAAGCTGAGTTAAAGCTTTGTAGAAACAGACTGCAGAAACAAAATTTCTTCTTTTTATTTGGTTTGTAAAGTCCATTGTATGAAGTATTTGCTAGTATAGATTTTGATTTCCTCCTTTTAGCTAATATTTCTTCCAGGTTTTGATGAGAATGGATGAAAAAGTGCTATGGTTTTAGTTTGTTCTTCTGCTACAGACTTCTACGTATTACCACCCTTATTTTACAAATTGTTAGCCAGTACCTCTTTATTTCAAAAGTGTTTGTGAGGCTAAGTATACTGCTGATGTGAAATGCTAAAATAATGTTAGTACGGTAGGTAGCTGTGAGACATTCTGTTCCTGTTGACATAAGAGCACTGTTTACCCGTTGGATATGATCAGTGTTTAACGGCATGCACAGCTTTGTACACAAGTTGCTTTTTTAGCCCAGAGAGACTTCATGTGCATATGGCTGCTTATTTTCTTACATGTCTGCAAAGGTACTGTAGTTTCAACTGCCTGCTTGATTTTTCTTTTGATAAGTGTTTTGAATATATTGAGAGGGGAAAAATGATAAGGTGGCATTAATCTAGAGGGGATTATCCCAAAGTGTGGAAGAATATATGCAGTATTTGAAATGACTTTTAACCCAAGTTTGACATTTGACTTGCTTTAGAGTTGATAATATACCTTTGAGATCTCTGCCTTATAATCAACCTCATTAATTCTTGTGACTTCTCTTGTTTCTTTTTATTGACACATAAGATGTATTATTTTAGAAAATGAATTCCAGTTCTTTGTCACAATTCCCTGTTACAAAAATGAAGTAAGGTTAAACTACACACACACTTATAATATGACAATAGTTCTGCTCTTTCACTGGGGGAAGCATGCAGGAATTATCAAGTTAGACCCTAGAATTTGCATCAATTGTTGTGATGTCAAAGCTGCCATATTAATATTCTTAGTTTTCCATTTCAGTGGTTAAGTATAATACAGATCAATCTAACGAGGTTTTAGGTACACTAAGTACTTCTTGCTTTTACAGCTCTATTGCCTTGAGTTAAAAATAAGCTTTTTAAAACATATAGTCTTAACTGATAAAACTTGTCGTTTTAAATAAAAAGGGAGTTTAATCAGGAAGGAAAATAAGTACTTAAGAATTGTCCGATTTTCTTAAAACTGAACATGCTACCTTTGTACTGAGAAATAGTTTTTAAATCTTTATAAATTTATAGAGTTTGTTTTGACCAAGTTTTTAGGTGGCCTTAGGTGGGCCTAAGAATGAAAACTGTTGTTACAAAAGAGAACTACCTTTAACAGTTATTGGGGTAGATGATGTTCATTGCTTTAATATCTAGGTGTATTAATATATTTTCCCACCTAAAGACTGAGAGGAAAACGTAAGAAGGCTTCCTAGACATGAATGCAGTGCTTAGATTGTTAGATTCAGAGCTGCAAAAACAAAACCCTCTCAAATTTATGGCAGGAGTGTGAAATTTTTTTTATATTAGTCTAACCCAGGGCTTTTGTAGAGTATACTGTGTTTTACTAATATTACAGGCTTTAAAGTATAATAAAAAAAAAAAAAAAAAAACCACTTGTGATCTCTCCACATGACAGCACAACGGTCTGGTGAAATAATGTCACAAACCATGTCTGATTGATTTAAATTGAATATGGGAGGCCTGTATTTCCTATTTTCTAACTCTTTGCCACCTTACTGGTCCTCAGAGTGGTATAAGCCTGCATTGCTTGCGTTCTACATATGCATCATAGACAATTGTGGACACTTTTGTGGTGGTCACCAGCCAGGAGCCACAGGAAATTGTGTACACAGAAATGGTGTTTTTTTTTTAAATATAATTAAATCTGAAAAGGAATCAGCAACAGAGAATCAAGCCCTGTCTCCTAAATGTAAACTGTGAGCAGTTTTGATGAATAAACTGGTCTTTCTAATTTACTAATTTTTAAGAAATTTAACCACTTTATTGCCTTATGAATCCCTGTGGAGATGCTTTTGAACAGAAGAAATTGTAGTTTTCAGACAGTACATGAATACTGATTATGGTTTTTTAAATAATTTTTTTCCTGTTTTTTTTTTAGAGCTTTAACAGGGTTCTAGTGTAGAAGATAATTACTTTGCTGCTACACATTTTTATTAGGGAATAACATACTATTAGTTTATTTTAAGCTATTTAACATTTTTAAAGACTCTTTCCTAAACTTCATTTCAGTAAGAGGCAGGTGTGTAAAGATAAACCAGAAGTTATCTTGACTCCTTATGGCATATTTGTTTGAAAACTAATACAGTGTGATTTCTAACAACTGACACTTTTTTTCCATAGCATCGTTGAAATGAACTAGCCTAGGAATCTTGGACTATCTTTAACAAGTTTACTTCTGGGTGAAGGTTCAGTTAAAGAAAACTTAGAAGTGCATGGAAGCAGGAAGGAGGGTGATCTATGCTTCTGGTTTTCTGTTTCTACTGTTTCTGACTTTCGGTTGGCATGCATGTTTGAGAGGCGCTCACGGCTCCTGTCATGCCAGATCTAGGTTGCTTATAGAAATATCAAGTCCTGACTTGTTTGCTGCGGTGCTTAAGTATGCTTGGGTGTCAAATCTTAGGTTTCAAGCCACCGTTTTAATAGCCTAGGTTAGCAGAAGCAAAAGCAGGGGAGCTTCATTTGTTACGTAACAATGTAGGTCTGTTCTTTTCTTAATTTGGGTATGGCAGAGGCACATTTACCTGTGTAATGCACTTGTTTTGGACAATTTAAGTGAAGTATTCCGTTATGTCTGGGGGTGATGTGTATTTTGTAGGTATAAATATCATTTATTATATCACATATTAATGTAGATAAAAAGTGACCTGTCAAATGGCTTTATTATAGTGGTGTGTAATTACATGCCCATGTACATCATTTTCTGATGGACCATGGTCTGAGTCAGTGCCCAAAATGGATAGTGCTTAGTTATTTTTTTGTACCTTCCTTGTCAATGTTTTGCTCACACTTCACTTGCTCTGTATTGCTGAGGTCTTAATTAAGTGGGGTGATATTTTTTCCTCTTTAAAGTCTTTAGAGCTTACCCTGAGTACAATAAGTAGCACTAGAAATATTTTGCAGACACAGAACAAAGACGGGGCTAGCTTGTGACTTACACAGTACTGGCCAAATATGCCATGGCAAATGTAGAGCTTGGGTCTTTCAGACCAACAGGAGTATTCTTCATCCTTCTATGACTCTCACATGACTTCTGGCTTGTCCAGGGAATGGAAAATTGTGGCTTGATGTTATGACCATTTAATGTATCAAGCAAAGACTGAAGGGGAACAGTGAAATCTGAACAGCTTACTAATTCTGTCACAGCTCTGACTTATTCTGTCAAATTTTCAGACTAGTGGTCTGGGCCAGAGGACAGGTCAATGAATTTTCATTCGAGAGGGGCTTTGCAACACATTCTAGAAGACTAAAGGTCCTGTAGGAAATAAGTAGATGGTCACCACTTGGTCAGACCATATCATAGTACAATTATACAAAGAAATAATACAAGTAGCAATAAACTAGTTTCTTTCTATAATAATTTACTTAACATAGGTTTCTTTCTCTTTTTGAGCAAAATTTTCTGTGTTTGTAAGGAAGAAATAATCTAAACTGATGACTCCATAGCTTTCTAACAAGTAGGTTAATGAATATTTTTTTTTCCTATAGCATGTAAGTATGAGCTGAAGTACTCTGTTAGACCATGGTCTCCCTGTACGTGCACTTTTCACCTGTTACGCACCTTTCACCTACCTCTCTAGGTACAAACAGTAGTGAACTATCTGTTATTTATATCTGCATTTACTTTTATACACACAGGGCCAGTGAACGCTGATAAGTTATCCAAAGGTCACACCAGAGAATCCAATGCATGTTAACAGCCTTGCAGAACTTTGGGAACTTCCATTTAATAATAAGCAAAACACAAAGGAATGCATGAGCCTTCATTTTATGAACGTTCCCATTTTCACTTGAACTCCTGATCTTTTTCAGTCTTCAGGAGGGAAAAGTGGCTTTGGCTTCAGCTTCCCTAAAATAGCTGCTGTTATTGAATTTTATCTTTAACTTTTTTTTCCAAATTTCACATTTTATCCATTATGTCTAAAATTTGTAAAAGTTAGCTCCTTAAAAAAAAAATGCAACTCAAACTGTACCTTGATTCTGGGGGTGTATGTATATGTGTGCCTATGTATTTAACATGAATGCATTTGTGTTTGTATACCAGTGTATTTAATTTAAAATGCTGAAGTATATTTATCTAAAGCAGCTGCTCAGGTTACTTCCTTTTCTTAACCATAATGTGTGCTGTTTGGAATTGTTATAGTTCAGCAAAGAAAATGCGCAGTACGTACATAATAATGATACAAATACTTGAAAATTTTTAGGAAACTAATGCCATTTGCTTTCTTCCTACCTGATGAATCAAGACATATGAAGCCACGTTTGTTAAGATCACTGAATATCCCTTGATACTTATCCTGTGTGTAGAGATTTGATCCTCGGTATGGATTTCAGCAGCTCTAAAGCAAAACAAAAAAAAGACATAAAACCATTTGAAAACTTACCCAATGGTAAATGACTCTTTTATGAAGCCTTATAAAGGCCATAAAAGTGGCAGTGTGACCCTTATGTGTCACGAAGAAACTTGGTCACAGTTAGCCAAGTGGCATACCATCATTCAACCTCAGCACAGCAAGCAAAGTATTCCTTTAAAAATTTGGCTATAGTCTCTGAAGAAGGGAAATTCTGGAGACCACCATGAAGTTGAAGTAAGGATTTCTATTGTGTATGCAGCTTCCAGCCATTGTACACATTTGACCCCCAAATGACAAAATAAATGAAAGCTGCTCTTCAAAGTAATGCAATCAGTTCAAAAATATTGTGCTAATAAAGTTATAAATTCTAATTGAAAGATTTATGGTGATCCATTTAGCTGTTACTAGGTTATTTGTGACAGACAGATGCAGAGTAACCTGATTAGAGTCAGCATTGTGATGACTTGTAACTGCAGAGGGGAATAAAGCTTTAAACCATTGTCATAGACCATTCTCTGAGATGCATTTGAAAGCTGATTTAAAAGAAAATATGACTGTTAAATGTAGGTTTGCAGCTGCCTCAGATAGGTTGACCCAAAGAAAGTGCTAAAACGACTGGCAGGTCTTTCTTTGTCTAAGTTTTAATTCATAACTCAATTTTGCAGATGGATTTAGAAGACATTCTATTGAAATACTCTTTTCAATGTAAAATGAATTTTCCAATTTATTTTATATTTAGTATCTCATGTTAGGAAAAATTGTCTTAAATCAGTAATAATAGAAATGCTATTAAGGAGTTTATTCTTTTGGATTTGATGAACAAACTATAAAAATATGCTTCCTATATGGACATACCCTTGAAAAATGTAAAAGCAGTGCTTTTATTCACATGTATCTGTGTAATTTTAATTGGAGGAGCTTAGCTTTATTGGAACCAAATAATAGTTTCATGGATGCTACAAAGAGAAGGAAGCTGGCTGTTGTCTGGTACACGATCCTGGATTCAATACCTAAAAAATGGACATTGTTTTTGTATTTTCTTTAAGATATAATTCTTGTAGTGACACCCTTCAAATCATTCTACAAGTGAGAGTTCAGTTTTGTATTTGATTTGTTTGACCTATTTATCATAAGCAGGATTAATTGGTGAAAGGATACAGTTTTGTATAATCAGGAATAAAATATATCAAGTTTTTGAATAATGCTGTAGTAAAGTGTATTTCAAAGTGGTTCCTAGTCCTAACTTCAGTGCACTTGAATGCTTTGGCACAATAAAGCAATAAAATGATCCAAGCTCAGGCTTATTGGCAAGTGCTGGTCTTAGTCTTTCTGGTTAATACAGGTCTTTTCCTATAATATGTCAATTTATATTATATTCAAAGTTATAATCAAAATAGATGTAGTAGTTACAGCTGTCAAAGGGGCCTATTTTGACAGAACTGGTTTTATATTGAGAGTTAAATTATTCTTATAGCTCTAACCCTATAGAATAGTATGCTTTACTTGCTGGCATTCATTTAATAAACTCTTTCTCTAAATGCTATAGGAGGAAATACTAGTTTACCAGAACATCTGAAAACAGAGGGTGAACTGTAAATCTGATCAATGAAAGGATTATTAAATTCTGTAATTATGTAGAGTAGGGAGCTTCCTTTGGCAAGTTGCAATACTGATTAATTTCCTGTTAGTTAGTATTGACTAGTAAGTGTATTAAAATAGAAGGAAAATACCAAACAGGAAGAATTGTAAAGTGTGGGTCTGTATTGATGTATTTTTGTAAATATGTGTATGTTTGTGTGTGGTACAGTATATGTTTGTGTGTGGTACATATGTTTTACTATATTCCAGATTATTAGTGTCATCTTAAGATTGTCTACTCCTTTTTCCAAGATAAAACTACTTCCTGTTGTCTATCACCTTACCAAGTTGTGATCATTTCATTTGAAGAGGCCATGTTTGACTTTGCCTTCAGGGCGACTTTTTGTGAGTGTTGTGATGGGGAAAGCAAAGGGAAGAAACAGGGTAGAAACTTTGCCAGTTTCTAAACATCAGCTTTTTGTGAACCAAGAACCTCTGAATACCTCCTGCCAATGTCCTTCCTAAACTCTGGAAGAATTTTGGAATGGGTTATGATATCTAGATACTTAGGACCAGAGACCTATATATCAGAAACTTCCTTTTCACCTTGCCATCAAAATCCACTCAAGCAATCACTGTTTACAGGTGTGAAATATCAGATTCTGAGATCCTAAGCAGTTAGGTACCCTGAAGATTTCATCAGTGTTATGTGTGTTCAAGCCCGGGTGAACAACATATTCCCAGCAATTGTAACTTCTGTAACTGTTTTCTAATGGTGTTCATTTGAAGCTCAGGGGCCTGGAATGGTTGAATAATTCCCAAAGTGATGGATTAGCATGCAGAGAGCAGTTGAGGTGGTCAAAGGTGCATGATAAATGTAATTCATCACGTGGATATTACTGCTGTGTCTCTGGAGTTTCTAGGGGACTAGCATAAGCACATTTTGGAAACTGGCAGAACTTCTATTTTTAATTTGTGAGTTCTTATTTAAAATATTTCTTTAATCATAAGCAGCAAAATCACTGTGATTAAAGCTATCAGTACATCTTTGTGTCAAATATTAGAGCTGATTTTCTACTATCTAGGAATGCTAATGTTAGCCACAAACTACTGTGTATGGGAGCAAAAGAAGACTCAGAGCTTGTCATCTCTTTTCAGTTAACTTTTATTCAGCTGGAATATGACCCTTGCACTAAACTGAAAGCTCTGAATAGAATCTATTAAGAACTGTAATAATGAAATTTGATGTTTTCCAAGGCTTCTCCACTTTGGAATTTGTAGTGAAGCACAGAATTATGATAATACGGAAAAAATACCTAGACTCTTGAAAATTCTTTGGTCTTAGTATGTTAGGAAGGCTGTTGAAATAGTTTTAAGATCAGTGAATGAGATCATTAGCTGATGTGCATGGACTCTGTATCGTTTGCTTCACTTAAATTTTGCCTGTATGCAGGCATCTCTGATGGCCTGGCCTACTGTTGCTAATAAAAGATATGGGGCAACTCCACTGCGTCTGTAGCAGTCAAGGTGATCCTGGAAGATACTGGTACACAACTTCCATTAATTCTAGTGATTCTTACTTTGAAAGGTCAAGCCAATCATCTTTTCTATATTTTTTCCCCAGTTTATACACACAAAAACCCCAGTCCCAGGTTCCCTATTAGGGCTGGTTAAATCTAATTCTGAATCTAATACTTAAAAGCCAGAGGTATACTCAAAATGCAGGATAACTGTGTGTTATTTTAACTGGAAGGAGAAACTCTGTTTTGCCAGTTCTCATCTTCAATAGGTATTTTCCATCTCTATCTTTACTCTACTTCCTTGCTTCCTAATCTCTTAAGCAGTGTTTGTAAAGACTCACATTTAATTCACTGATACTGAGAATTCTAAAATCTGGAAAACATTTCTTAAATGAAGAGAGATTTGTTGCAAACTGGATTTTGGGTCAGTTTTAATTTGTAGTTGCCATATGTCACAATCTAAGTCATTCCTTGTCAATCCGCAACATGGATGAGGTACTGCTGAGCCGAAGACAGTTGTTCTGGAAAGTCTCAAGTGTTTGTCTCAGGTATGTGCCATTGCTGTGCTGTTTCAATTAAGAATCAGAAATGCTGTGATCAGCATATTGTGTTTGTTCACATCCCTGTCTGTCAACACTTCAGGAACTTTTTCAGTACCCTTTTTCCTACTGCTTTCCCTGATCAAAGCATGACTTGCTTGCTAAGATTCTCATAAGATAATCATTTAATAGCAACTCTGAGCCAGAAGACAAAAGGAAAGATAGTTCGAGAGCTCATTGTTAATTTCTCTCCCAATGTAATCAAATCAGTACAGCTCTCCAGCCAGGACTTATAACCCTTAATAAGTCACTCTATTCGATTAAGAGGAATTGATTTTCTTCTACTGTGGATCATAGTGATTATGACAAATATGGTATCTGCTGCTCACTTCCCTATCTTCCCTGCTAGTGTCCATTTGTTTGCAGGGTCGGCAGGTAAATGAGCCAGAGAGATGACGCAGTGTCATTAACTGCAGTTGGTGTCAGCTCTCTGACAGCTGTGGAATTGAGTGGTTCCATAGATCAGAGCAGAAGCCACTTGTGAGGGTCTCACACAGCAATTACGTACTTCTGACAACTCTACTGACAGCCTTAAATGCAGGAAATGATGGGACATTAATTTGTAATTGCAGGTACGAGAGCAACTTGCAATCGGTGGTGGTGTGGTGGCAGCATACGGGCCATAGTTTAGAGGCTAGCCAACATTAAAACAGGTGGGAGAACGGGAGAGGAGAGCCGTCAAGCTGCCATGTTTCAAAAGTAAAGCAACATTGACCTTCTCTTCAGTCAGAGGTTACCAGTGGAAATGTTTCTTGACAAGGTTACCTATTTGTTTGCTTTCCCTAAGCTTGTTGGCAGGAGAAAATTTAATTGAACTGAATTAATTTATTTTTTGGGGAGATGGGGGAGTAGAGAGGGGAAGTAGGTAAATGTCAGTGCTGTTCAAGGTAATTTTGGAAATGGTCACATAAAGGCACATAAAAGTTTGTTTATGCATGTTTAATTCTTTGGGCTATCATGAGCACACTCAAACAGCAAAACAAAACATTTTATCTGTTTAGGAATTTTTCTTTCCCCATCATGGTGACAGCAGCCTATACCTGGACAGCTTTTATTCTGGATGCCCTCAAGCTGTAGACCACATAGCAGGTGCAGGTGAACTTTGGGAAGAGGTGAGCCAGTCACATGGTTCAGCTCTTTCCTGTTTATTTTCATCTGTTAAAACTGCAGTAAAAAAATAAGTAAAAACATAGCAGATTTTTTTTTTTTTTCCAGAAGTATTGCCTAACCCATATCTGGGCATCTACTTAGGAAGCTTTACTTTCAAAACTATTCCGTTTCCTTCTTGCTGAGCAAGGGAAACTAAACAACCATTTCAGTGTTGAATTATATATTCTGAGTAAATTAAAGCAAAGTTTTCAAAATTAATATGATAATGTAGTTTGACATCCTGCATATCCTGAAAGATATATGGTCTTGTTTTAGGGCCTGAATTTGGTCCATGTTATCCTGAGTAAATATTGAATCCCTGTGTAGAGTTAAAAAGATTTCAAGTGAGGGAAATCACATCTCCTGTAAACTGTTTTAATATTGAGATGGCTCAGAGATAAAACTACTATTTCATGAATTTTAGTTGTTCTGTTCTGGTTAGGCTTCAGTTCACATTTCTTTTTAAATTTATACAAACTGAATATTCTGCAGAGGAAAAAGTTTTGATGCCCATACCATGTGGTATTTCTGAGACGTCATATGTCTTTTTAAATATTGCAGCTGTTTCATGCAGTTGACATTTACTTTCCCTGCATAGCTATGTGGAATGGTGGTAAAATGGGATTCAAATCGCCAGGTGCTATCTCATATTGTGTAAGTACAGCTTTCAAGCACTGATTAGATGGCAGTCTGATGGTTTTCGAGTGCCTGAAATCTACAGCCTTTGGATCCAGAGACAGTTTTGAGAGAAGCAAGATAAAGACATTAAATTTTTTCAGTTTTCAGAATAATTTGAGAAACTAGCGTCATTAACACACACACAAACACAAAAATCCAGTTAATTCCATCTCTGTAACTTATTCCCTTCATTATCTTTATTTCCAATTTGAATTTTCCAAGACTCAACTTCTAGCCATGAAATACTGCAATCCTGTAGTGGGAATGTCACCCTATGGAAAAAGCCTTGTAAAATTGCACCTTGCATAAATACTTACTGCCTACACATTCTCTTAGGTCTAGCACCTTGAATTTTTTAAGTATCACATTCTAAATTGTGATTTTCAAACATCAGATTATTCTTATGTCCTTTTTGTGAAAACTTACAGGTTTTTTTAGTGTACTTTGAAAGCTTGGAAGTAATATTGGGCAAAATATCACAGGAATAACGTAATCTTTAGCAGTTATACACTGGGTAAACATCTTTACTGCTATTCTCTTACATCCAGAAACCATTCTAGTAATTTTTAGCTGCATTGTTAAATCAGGAGCTTGTGTTCCCTTGGTTATTTCCCTTTTCCTCTAGGATATAATCTTCCTTTCTGTCATTGTGAGGTTTTTTGTTTGTTTTGAAATATGATCTTACTATAAATCTTGAACTGTGCCCAGTTTACCAAGAAATGCTTATTTGTATAGATTGCTTGCCACTTCATTATCCAGTAATGTGTGTTGTGTGAAAATTGGATTAGTAATGACCTTAGATATTCTTCTCGATTACTGACAGATATTGAATTGTTTTGAGGGTGTGAACCAATGCCAACATGACTCCACTAGGAACTTGCTTTTTCATCGGTGATTCCTTAGTGATATTTCTTTTTCTGGATTTATCAATTACCAGTTTCAAATCCACTTAGTACGTGCCAGGTTTAATTTGTATAGTGCTAATTTTCTAATGCAAATATCATGTGGTCAGATGCTTCACTGCCTATATAATTTCTTTTCTACAAAAATGTGTCGATCATAATATAGTGAGAGGTGATATAGTCATCAGCCTCCTTCTGAACAGCAGGTTCAAAGCTCTTAGTCTGGATTATTGGACCATTTGGTTTCTTTTTTTTAAAAGAAGTCTTGGCTACATAGTGCAACTTTGGCTTGAAGAGTGCTCCCTGTTGGTGTTGCTTCTGAGCATGCAGTGCTGCTTATGCTGTGAGAGAAGCAAGACAGTCTGCTGAAGTATACCAGGGCCGTTTACGTTATGAGGCTGGCTTAAATGCATATAAAACCTGGTTATTGTGGAGTAGAAAGTGGAGTAATCAGCTAAGGGGATAAGATGTTTCTCAGGTTCAAAAAGGAAGGAAATTCTTCAGCAGCTTCCTTTCTTATTGCTTTATCTGATGTTGTTATTTTAGTAGCAATGGCTTCTGGAAATAAAGATCAGATATTTAAATTACTATTTTGACCCTAAAATTATCTACTTAAATAAAACCTTCTTATGGACAGCTCCTTTCTCTTTAAGGTCTGTAAAATGTTCTTTTTCAGGTCCTCTGTACATTGTTTTGGCTCATGCAATTTGGAGATTTTGGAATGTAGTTAGGGCCCTGGGGAACCCAAGGTTAGAGCAATGTAGCGGAGGCTGTTGTTCTGTCTAGGGTTGACTCTATCTCTTTGAACAGTACTTAGAGGATACAGAATGTTCTTGGGACAAACTATTTTCCATCTAGGAAATCTGCCAATGACAGTGTATGACCTCAGTTGTCACCTACTTTTTATATATGACAGTCTTCATGCTTAGTGTATTCCTCCTCTTCTCATCATCACTTAAGCCTTAAAGTTTTCTGATACAAAGAGAGTAAGCATATGGTGTACTTGCTAGAATTTCTGTAATAGTGAATGGTTACGAGCGCTTGACAGTATAGAGATGATTGCATTACCAATACCTTACTTAAATAAGTACTTTTTTTCTGAAAATATATGGTTAAAATGTAAGGTTCATCTCAGATTGAAAATTCCAATGTTTTGGTAGCATTAGTCTTCAGTAACTCTCTTAGTGCTGGTTTTATATTGTAGGTCTTGTAGAGTCTAATAGTTCACTCATAATTTTGTCCCTCTTTGTTCAGAAATCCAGTAGCCAACTAGAATGAGTACCAACAGTTAACATTCCTCCCCCTCCCCTTGGAATTTCCACTAGGAGGACAACAGTGTCTGTAAGCGTCATATAAGACATAGCTAGGAGGCACTGATTTTGCTTTTTGAGAGAGAATGCCCTAATCCCATAGAGCCCTGGAGTATGCTAAAGAATAGTGAATGCCTCTGATGTTGTACATGTGCAAAAATTCTTTTGTAGAAAGTTGTATTTATGTTGGAAAACAATTTCACACATATGAGTGCTAAAATGAAAATCAGTATAAGATTACAAAAAGCAGTAGCTCTAGCATCTCCTTGAGTTTTATTTTTTTTTTTCTTTTTTTCTTAAGTCTAATGTGAATTAAGGTTTAGAATTTCTTTGCTACTTGATGGTCCTAAGCAAAACACTATGGTTGAGTTACAAGCCCTTGAACAATGAGTTCAGAGTGGTAACGCACTCTTCAGTCTAATGTAAAAAATGCTGCGGTTAAAATAAGTCTTATGCTTAACAGAATAACAAAGGAGTTGAAGGAATGGTTGAAGGACATAACTAGGTGGTGGAAATCAACAAAGATCCTTTCAGACTTTGCTCTGTTTGCTGGCTGCTTTCTATGAGCTCATCTGATAATGTAAGTCAAGTGTAGAAGTCTCAGTGGACATTTGATGATTGTTCATGATACTTACTACAACATTAGAATTTTGAATAGAAACAGTTGAGGATATAATTAATCAGTTTATGTTAGCAAAGTGCTCTGTAAATACTAGCTATTATAAAATAAACTGACAGTATCGTCTGGAAAAATAGTACAAGCATCCTCATTACTGTAAATCATTATGTTTGCTAACAGAGTTCTGCTT
The DNA here is from genome assembly GCA_031468815.1 of Morus bassanus. NCBI lineage: Eukaryota > Metazoa > Chordata > Aves > Suliformes > Sulidae > Morus > Morus bassanus. The sequence goes on from CM062568.1 coordinate 113,110,224, forward strand.
ATTATTAAGGAGAATTTATAACTGATGAAGGGTTCAAAAGTGACCTGGAGCCTTGAGTCCTTAATTTATCATAGGAGCAGGACATTGCTGACAGGGGAAAAAAAATGTTGTGGTGCTTCCAGTGCACCCTAACCTTGACCTGGAGGAGACATCTCTGGGTATGATCGGGTAATTCTTGCTCCATGCCCTGTAATTCATGACCTTTCTGTTACGATTACCAATAAGAATATCCATTACTCTCTGCTGAAAGTTGGTCTTTATTAGTATTACCTATAATTTATATTATACTAAGGTCCAGAGGAATGGCTTCCCAACATTTTAAACAATGTAAAGGTACAACAAACAGATCATCTCTGTCCCATAGAACTTACATTTGAACTCTTGTGCTGTAGACACTGGCACTTTTACAGATAACTGTCAATCAGACTTCCTTGTGAGGCACTCAGGTTATTGTGGGTTGAATTGTTCATTCATAACACCTGGGTGCTATGGTTAGTGTGGTTTTTATGAATTTTTTTCCTCTTTTTAAAGCAGCTTTTACTCATATTTCAGTTTAAATTATTACTGCACAGCAAGACACTAATATAATGTGAATACAAAAATTTGTAGCTGATAGTCTCCATGTGCAGCCACAGGGCAAAGCTTTCTTAGGCATTCCTCTTGCGCTGGAGGGTTTAAAAATCTTTGCAATTTTCTTACTTCATCATAAAGTTTGATAGCAGCAGCAGCCTTTCTCAAATCACTTTTCTTTGCCCATTTTTTTATAATTATGAACAAAGGTCAATCACTTTCCAATCAAGGCAGATTCTGATAGCCTCTTATGTGAGAGAATACAGCTACAGTTGATGTGCTTGTCAACATGTAAAAAAATAAAAATCCAGAGTACATTTTTACTTCCTCATTACCAGATGCAAGTCCAAACCAAACAGAAAACAATTGGGAAGGGATGAGTGGTTCAAATACATTACCTTTGTCAGCAACATATATATTATGTTGTAAAAGATTTTTCAGTTTAAGTTCCAGGAATGAACAGTAATATCCAGGCTATTAAATGTGTACTTTCAGTATGTTTTTGCATTCTAGAAGAGTACAAATGCCCCAGTGAAAAGAAGTCCTTGTAGAGGCCTTTGCTTGAATGCTGTTAGATATAATTCATACCTAATTCAGAAGCTACTTCTGATTAAAAAAAAAAAAAAAAAAGATGGAAGATGTAGGGAAAAAATCACTAAAAATGGTCTTCTGCTGCTTAGTTTTCATTGTAAGTGAAGTGAGCACCACTGTAGTGTTGCTACATAAATATAATAATATCAGACCCAAAAACAAGCGGTATTTATTAGAGAAGGTAAGAAGTTTTACGTAGAAGTGTGCTGTTGGCTGTAAAATACCATGTCTACTTTTCATTATGAGCTACTGACATCCAGCTTGAGCTAGCAATAAATCCACATGCAAGAATATATTCAGGTCTCTTATGTGATGCACCATTGTGCAAAAAAATCCATGTTGTCTACTTGAATGGGCTTGCTCAATAAATAGGATTAATTAGGGCAGGTGTGAAAAGTTAATTATGGCTGTTACTAATTTTGGAATACAATGGGTGTTGTCATACTGGAAAAGAGTTGGTTTGGACTAAGTCTGTCAGTGTATCTCTAACTTTGCTTTGGAGGCTTATCTCTAGAGTCAGTAGGTTACATACCTACTTTACTTTCATTGATATATTGATTCTGAGCATCTGGAATCCTGAATAGTTGCATGGTAATTTAGAAAAAAAACCCTCAGTCAAATGAAGGAGAGGAGGAATAAACTGATGGGTGGGAAAAAAGAGAAAGAGCCGAAGTGATTATAAGTTTAAGTTTTCTCTTGTTTAGATGTTGAAGCTCTAGTATAGATATTCTGGAACAGGGTAAAGTAGTAAGACTTTGTATTGCTTTGTGGAGACTTGAGACTTAGCTCCATATTCCTCTTCCCCTACTTAGATCCCTCCCAGATGTTGACCAATGAAGCTGGCTGTAGGGTGGGGAGAAAGAGTGAAGGGTTCTTACAGGAATTCTTAAACCTACTCAGTTCTTTCATCTGCGTATCCTCTTGAGAGCATTGCTTTGTGATTCTGTATCTAAATCAGTATAGTCTCTGTACACAACTGTTGAGGGACTTAAAATTCTTGGTGTTTCCAGGTGATTATTTAATAAGTAGAGGCTTTAGTAACAAAGATGTGCTGCTTTCTGAATGGACAACACTGAAAATGCGCTTTGTCAAAATAGGTAACTGAATGCAATCTTGGAAGCACAAGCAACGTAAAAATGTGGTCTTTATGTAATGCCTTTCAGTCCTAATGTTCCTAGGCTGTATTTACTAAATCATTACCCTTTCAACTGTATAATACACTACAGTATTTCTCAAATTATCAGTGACATATGGAAAAACTTCTTTTACAAAGATCAGTATTAGAAATGTATGGATGTCTGTTATGGGTTGTATTTATGGATTGATGTACCTGAATCAGAAGATTCCTCTTTCAAGTTCTGAGCTTGATTAAATTAATTGATAAAAGACTAAATGTGTCATTCTTAATAAGTTTCAAAGACACTGAAATAGAAGAAAAAGCTGTAGGTATTGGAATATTAATGATAACAATCCTCACAAATAATCTTGAAAATACACATTTGGAGACTTAAGAAAAAAAGAGCAAGGGAGCCTCTGTTTGTAGAAATGTATACAATATCAGGTTTTGTATAAGATACAAAGTGTTATTGGATTTTATGGTCTTTGATTTCCATCATTCCTGTAATTATAAATAACCTTTTCAGTCATTCACCTGCTGTAGTATATGGATAAATACAGTTGAACACTTGCCTGGCAATACACAGGTATATTTTGACACTTTTTTCCATGTGAGTAATTCATTATGGTAATGGTACTTTGTGATGTGCAATTTCTGGATTTATGACCTGTTCTCGATAAGCATGAATCCAGCCTGCATGTGCATCTTTGATAAGGTTCTAATTGGATAGCACTGACCTTTCTGAATGTAATTCTAGGAGGAAGATTAAAAAGCAGTCCAGAAAGTGACAGGTTTGGGGCAATAACATATGAATTCAGCTCTGCTGGCAGGCGTGAGATGTAAGCCGTGATAAATTAGAGGCTGGCCAAGCAGGCTTGCTGAATGATTGCTCATTTCTGCTCCATCCTTGGGTAAAATGCCATGAGTAGCGCCAATGGCGCCATATTTTCCCTGTACTCCAAATTTAGTGTTTACTCATTATGCATGCTACAAAATCATACAGCTAGTAAAGTTTTAGAAGACACTGAGAAGAGCCTGCTGAGCATTACACATCTGAACGATACTGTCCCTTCGTGTGCTAGGGGAGTCATATATTTGTTGTCCTTGTTCACCTACTTAGTAATAGCCTGCTTTTGCTTGCTGCTTCTGATGGTTTTCTGCTCTACTTAAATTACTTTTAAGAAAGTGATCAGCTTCATCCAGTGTCTGATTAAAAAGCTTACAAATTGAAACTAAAATTAGCCAGGTTGACTCTTCATGCATATTTTTTGTTGTTTTTTTCCTTTGAATATAAAACAGCTATGAAGCTGAGTTACAGAACTTGCTCTACATGCATGCTTAGAGGCCTAAGGTAATGTAAGAATGCGCTAGAATTGAAGACTTAAAAAAATTTGCAAATTTATATCAAAAGATCACTTCAATAGAAATTTGATAGTTCGGTTACCTTGGCAATTATCCAGAAGACTCACCAGATGCTTCCTGTATTGAAAGACACCTTTTATTTCTGGATGAAATTTGGGGTATATTTTAGATGTCTTTTTATTATCTGCATTATTATTTCTACATAATATTTGTGGAGAAAACCTGACAATATAAGGCAGTGGAAGAAAGCAACAGAAACCTATATATCAAGTTCTGTGTTGATTTTTCAGGTTTTATACATATACAGCTTAAAGGGCTGTTTTTACTATTGTTCTTAGTATCAGTTTTTGCATTGTGACAAAAACATTGAGTCTGAAGTCACTTTTTACCTTGTGAGAAATTTCATACCTGCTGTATGAAATCTGAGATCACCAAACTGAAGGGAAAAATATTTGTCACTTCAGTAAAGCTAACTATGAATAACCTGTTTTTAAAGCTTTGTAAGCCATCACTATTCAACCTCCAAACTGCATAGTGGAGAATTCAAATGGACATTAGCTTTAGCTTTTGAAGAAAAATGGACGTGAAAGGAGAGAGAAGTTATGAATGTAAATAAGGTTCCAGGTAACTGTGTATCACAGAGGTTACTGGAGTTGTAAATAGGGACTTGTAGTTTTATTTAAGTTTATAAATTTAACCATATGGGAAATAAAAACTGATTTTGTAGTTTCATGCTTAATCTTATGGCAAACATATTTAAATTAGATCCCCCAGTACTAGTGATATTTGTGAGAGGGGGATGTAATTATTTATTAATGCCTTGGTTTATTGGAGCATGCTGATAAAAATGAGCTGTCGTTACCTCCCTGATAGTTTGTTTTGTTTTACCTTAATCTGTCTTGAAACATTTAGAAAATGGGTCATGGTAAGAAACTGTCAGAGGTTACAATGCATAGCTGTCATTTAAATCCTAATAGTCTGTCTAATGAAGATACTTAAAAGCAGATAGAAAATGAAATATTCTTTACTTTTAATAATTTCACAACTGAAATTTGGCAGAAAAGTTTTTAAAGTGAAAGGCCACATTTTGGTTAATCTAGTAGAAGTGATTTAGAGAAAAATCCAAAGGGGGAGGAGTTTCCACTGTTGGTGTACCTTGCCAGCACAAATGTCCATGAATCAGAATTTGACTGCTTGCACTTAGGAATTCAACTGAGAGAGAGGCAAACTGTGCATGTGAGAGACACAGGGCTAAAAATGTTCCTAGAATCAGTAGCAACCCCACTGGTCATGCGTTTTAATAATGTTTCCATGCTGTTTCAGGCCATATGGCAGGAAATTTAGGGCTCATGTTCCAGGTAAGCTGAGCATTGTTCAACATCTGAAGAAGTGTTACGCCTTCTAAAGGCAGAATTGTCAAATACGGTTGCTTAAAGTTAAATAAGGTTCAGCACTTAAATTTCAAGATCTTATCGACTTGATTTTCAGAAATTCTTTGCTGTGCTGAATTCACTGTCCAGTTCTGAGCATGGAGCAATATTGGTACTTTTGCACCAAGATATGTACCAAATGTTTGAGTTTTTTGTGTCATGTAAGGTACACATGTTTATTTTGTACTTTAAAGTTTTCAATATTTTAATTAAGTGGTCTTGGTTTGTACAGCTTATGAGAATGGACATTTTGAACTAATTGGGTGCAGTGGTCAAAGAATGTCCTTCTCTACTTAGATGGTTCAACTATATCTCTACGGTTCTTAAACCGCTATTTTCAAATATAACTGGAATATGTGGTATGTTATCATGTAAAGTTTGGTAACTGTTTCATAGTAATTCGGAGTTAAAAGTGGCTGTTACTTCCTGAATATGTAGCTAAAAAAAAATTAGATTACAAACAAGCAGGTGTGCAAAAAAAAAAAAAAGGTAGTGCTTCTTGCTGTTATAAATTGATGCTGTTGCACTGAAGCTGGTGAGCTTGGTGACATTTCTGTACTGACTTTAATTTGGGCATTTCAGCTAATTTTCCTTGTTACCATACCAATTTGTTTGTTTGTTTGTTTTGGTGTTTGGGGGTTTTTTAATCTGAAGGAAATTGCCATTTTTCTACATAACAACTCTGCAAGTGGGAATGTGCTTTGAGATGGAGATGATGCTCACTGACCAGCATCTAAACATAATCAAGTTTTCTGAGATAGCAGAACCTTGAGTGTTTCTTGAAGTGTTTTGAAATGTTTTAACTCCAAGTCTAGTAGGATGAGAAAAAGCAAAAAGCAAAAAAAAAAAAAAAAAAAAAAATTAAAAAGGAGTAACAGCATGTGGTGATAAGGTAAGACTGTAGCTGAAATCCTTCTGATAGGGAAGAGTCCATTTTTCTTCTTTGTTACTAGAGGATCTCATTTGATATGGAAAACTCACAATACACACAGCTATTTGTTTTATTACGAAGTTTTCACAGTTAATCATCTCTTCACAAGCAGGCAACAAGTCTTTTGTGGATGATTTGCATTAGCAGTTTTCCTGACAAGAAACAGAGTCCCTGTTCCAGCTGCTTGTTGGTTTTCTAGCTCCACTGCTTTAATGTTCCGTGTGGAAAGGCAGCGTTTGTCCCCCATAGGCAAACTCCCATGCTGCTGTTCTGTAGAGAGCCAGGAAAATCAAAGAGCCACCTACTGACCCTCCCTATTGTCTGGCCTTGTCGCCTTCTATCAGTAGCATGCCACAATCAGCAAGCTACATGTGTACCTCGTGCTTGCTTGGGGTTTGGCAGACCCTGTCCCTTGCACCTGTTTGCTTATGCATGAGCTGTGCATGTTTGAATCCAAATAGCTGACGGAGAAGGAAGGCGAAGGGGGAGGGAGGGAGGGAGGGAAGTCACCATCAGGCGCTTTTCATTAGGCTGCTTGGAGAAGCCAAGGCACAATGATGCTGTGGAGGTAAAGGAAGCATTGGCAGAGTCCACCAGTGTACTATAAAATTGGTAATTTTAATAGATGTGGACGGTTGATCATGGCACATCGGTAAATACACTCTCTGAGGAAAGGCATCTGATTTTTCTACTTATTTTAATTCCTAGCTTTGATCTCTGATGAGAAAAGATAGTGTAATTTGTGGATGATGGGAGAATCTGTACTTTTCTTAAACAGAACCTTACTTTATTTTAAGAGCTGATAAAAGTGCTGTTTGGCATGAGTATGGGTGACAGAATCTAGCCTGTTATCTGCTAACAAATCTAATCTATCCAGTCTGCTGGGTCTTGCTGGCATGTGTTTACAGTTGTTACAGAGGAAGGTCCTCTTGATTTTTCACTACTGTGAGTAGGAGTCACATTTAACCTTGTTCACCAAATGTCTTTTAATTTTTTTTTTGTTAGATATTTCTCATACAGAATCTCCTGTATGAGTGTGTGTGAGCACAAGCACAAGAAAACAGATTCCACATGCTACTGTATATTTCTGGTCTTTTCAATGTTTTGAGAAAAGTGCAGGAAAAGGTTGTTCCAATTCAACTCAGTAAAAGTGGGTGCAGCGCCATGTTCTTGTTTTCTCATTCATACATGCCCAGTGAGAATGGACTGTGCTCCCCTAAGCACAGAGATCAAATACCTTCTCTCAGGTCCAACCTCTTTGGTGCTTCTTCCATGCATTTCTTTCCTTCTTGCTTTGGGTTGTGCTTTAAAAATCACACTTTGCCTCAAAATACTATATAGATAAGGTTTAATTTTGCTAATGTTACTCATCGTAAAGCTTTATCAAGATGGGGGTGATTCTCTGCAAGTGGTAGGAACATAATCTCCTTTCTAGAATTAAATAAATGCTGTAGAATAAGGCTAACATATAGCCTTGTACAGTGGATATGTCAAGTAATCTTTGCCATAATTTAGAAAATGCCTGAATAATTTTGGTTCCCAGATCATGGATTTCCTATACATATATAGGCTTTGTTAATGCCAACTGTACTTAGATTCCTAAAGGTTAAGTCTTGTGTAGTCCCTCAGTGGCAGATAGACATCTAAATACCTTTGAGAACATAGGCCCTATGTGATTGTTGCCTTTGAAAGTGGGTTTTGGGATCTAAGGATACTTTTGCAATGTTGCTCTTAGTCAAAGGACCCATGGATACATAGAATTACAGAAGAATAGGTGAAATTGAAAGTTGTCAAATTCCTTAAACTTAGAGCGACTATAAATCGTGTTTGCTTTGCCAGTGGAATTTTCTACCAAATATATATCTAATTGCAAGCATTATACTGATCACTCCTTTCTCTTTTTTTTTTTTTTTTTTTTTTTAGTGCTTTCTTTATATCTTGGTGAGAACCAACACAAATTTAAGATGACAAAGTTTTATGTTCCTAGGAAATAGGAATGTTTCCTTCTTTCATATGGAAAAGGGTCTTAAATGTGATTTCTAAAAAGAACTCCTGTTAATAAATTCATATTGTTACTTCAAGTATTCCTGTAAAACCTTTACATAAGGTAAATTTTTCATGCTATAAAATGTAATTTCAGTAAGTACTTTAGCATATTAAAGTGGATTTATTTTATATAATTCGTTATTGCATCAGAGAAGTTCCTGTGCTTTTTTTTCTAGTGAGAATTGAGCCAGTGCTTCTAATAAGCTTCTTCCAGTGTGTTTCACCTCTAGTCTTTTGTCTCATACAGGGGTTATCTGACAAAAAGAGAAGTAAAATGAAAGAACAGGATGCATTCCTGTGGTCTGTTTTGCACATTCAGCTATGGTAGAAAAAATGCGGTCAGTGGTCAGTCCTGTAGTAAGTAAAGTATCATTTGCAATTGAATATGTATAATGAATTCTGGGAAGACTCCACCTCTTACTTGTGTTGCCCAACAAAGTCATAGAGCAGTTGTCTTTCTGTACCCCACACAGCCTGAACAAATGAACACTTTCGAACTTTGCAAACATAGTTTCAGATCTCATACAGTTTCAGTGCTTGGGCAGGAGGTAGTACATCTGCAGGCCCTTGCATGACTAATTTCATGTCGGCAACAGATTTTACTGCCATTTAAATAAGAATTTATAATAATAGCTGTAAAGTTGCCAGATGGTTAGACTGGTAAGTTTTAAGGCCTCTAAGCTTAAAAATATTTAGATTTTTTTTTTTGGCTGTCTTCCTTGAGCACAAACAAATGTAGATTTTTTCAAACAGTGTTTACCACAAACTTTTTTTGTTCCTTATGCTAACCCATTTCCTGTAATACAGTTGTCTTTCTTCCCCCCCCCCCCCCCCCCCCCGCCCCATCAGCTATTTTGATGAGATTGACTGTATACTTAAAGGGTAGCAATACGATAACTTAACTCAAAGGCATGAGTATAGAACTCCTTTTGAATTCAATGGTAATAATGGGAATTTATCTGTATTGTGACCCCTTCCCCGTGGAACCACTACATACTAAAACAGTTATTTCCCTTTGGGAGTTCATGCAGCGTTTAAACCCTGGCAGGTTTAAAATTTCCAGAGCTAACTTTCGCCATCTTTACAACCTTTATGAACTTACACAGTATGCCTCAGAGGGGCATGCGTTTGTCCTCTGTGGCACTCTTACCAGTGCTGCACAGACTGTGGGAGCTGTTGCAGGTAGTTTATCTATGAAGATATCCATGAATCTCCACAAGTCTGAACAGAGTTTAAGTTCAATAAGCTTCAGAATCGGAGAGGAAACAATATATCCCTGTCCTATCTGTTTCTCTGCTTTAGGGGTGCGATTCCAAAGCATACTGCAGTTATAGATTCAAAGACAAAATCAGACTTCAGGTCATGAAGGTACAGTGTAATACTGCATGGGTTTGTTTTAAAACAAACATTCTTCCACCTGTTTTTGTTTTGTTTTTGTTTTAAAACCAAGTAATCTCATTTAGATAAAGATTTTTTTTAATTTTTTTTTTTTTAGCCAGGATACTTGGAGCCCACTTAACCAATTTATAAAAATTTAAATCCTTTTCTCTGTTCTACATATAATAAAATGTAAATAGACTTATATTCCAAAGTTTTACGGAGAGTTAACATTCAGCTATGTGTCTCACCATCAAGAAGTATTGCTTAGATACAGAAGAGGTACAAAGACTGATACATCTTGTTACTCTTGCTGGGAACCAAATGCAACTCTTTAGTGGTATATACAATTCATTAGGACTTCAGCTTCCATGGCTTGGGGTTTTTTTAATGGTTGCTTTAATATATATCTAAAATAAGATTCAATTTAATGAAAATAGGTTGTGCTCCTTTTCTAATTATCTATTTTTGTGTTCTGGTAATGGTTGTGTTATTCAAATGCAGTTTTTATAGATGTTAAGCAGTAAAGACATTCCCTTTGGACTCTTCTGTAAGGCCTGACTAATTTTTTATTTTTCTGTGTGTTTTGGGGTTTTTCTTCAAGTTTTGTAAAGGATATTAAATTCATTTTCTCTCTTTGACACTGAAACTTTGCGTATCAACTCGATTTCGAAAGCTTCTTTAAACAGTCACATCTTCACTTTTAGATGGTTTTTGCCTGTTCAGCTACAGTGTGTCTGTGGGCTTCTTGTCTCAAGAACATAAGGTCATAAACTAGCCAAGCATGCAAATGAATTGTTTGGAAACCCTGTGAATTTTACAGATCTTAAAAACATTTTTGTATAGATAGTAGTATTTATTACAGATTAGCTACATTGTCTTTGTGGATTACTTTTCCTGTGAGATTTTATAGTATTCATTAATGTCTTCAGAATATACAGAGAGGCATTGATGATCTCCAACATAAGATAATGCATTTATCAAGAGCCCCGTATTGGTCACGGGGTATATATTCCCACAGGTCACTGTGGTTTTGTACATCTCTCAATAGATTTAGGTCCTTTACTACAATTACTCAGCCTCTAACATCCCTCCCATCCAATTCCCAGCTTGAACTTCCTCACCTACCAATATATGTGCTTGCTGCCTAAAAAGCAAACTGTTGAGGGAGTGTTTTAAAAAGGATAGATTATTGGCTTGGTTACATTCAGCTTTGTCACAGACATGCTCTGTATAAAATATTTTGATGACAGAATCTTTCATTTCTAGTTTCTCTTCCCTCCTCTTGTTGTTTTGACTGTCAATTAGTGTTCTCTTTTCTCATTTTTTTTCTTTACATTCCACATATTTTCTTTTTAGCTTAATCACATCTAACTATGGTTATAAGTAATTTGCGAAATAACAGGGAACCACATAAAAAGCAGGAAAGCAAGGGGAAAATGCTTTCCCAGGAAAATGTCAAAATTGGATAATTCCTTTTCTCTCTCTCATCTGTCTGCTTTTTTTTTTTCTTCCCCCTTCACTGGATGTATAATTACCTCATTGTTTCAGTAATGTGAAACAAAAATTAGATGCAAGATAAAAATCTAAATAGAAGGACTATAAATGCTTTTTCAAAATGAAGAATTTAACTAAACCACTCTAAAGTCCCCTGCTGAGCTCAGGCAAGCTGAAATTAATTCAAGAAGGCAGATAAAAATTTTAACCAGCCCGAGTGGAGATGACGGATGTGACAGCTCTCAGTTAAAATGTCTTTTAGTGGCAAATGCATGCATATTAGTCAAGTGATGTGACATAACTGTCCTGGGTGAGGGAAGATGAACCAATGACCATTTGCATTGAGAACAAAAGAAAATTTAGAAGATTACAACACAGAAAAGAAGAAAAAAATAAGTTAACATCCTCTTTCTATATGTAAACCTGTACATATATGTTTATATATACACACTTCTGTGTATGAAAGAGGTAGCTTAAAAGATCTTGTGGGTGATGGGAAGTAATTTATGATGAAGATTTTTGACTTTTCTTTTTACAGAAGAATTCAAAAACAACTGTAGGCTTGTTTGAATAGAATCCATGTAAAATAGTGTTTTTTCCTTTTTTCTGTGCATAATTGCCAAAAAAATCTAAGGTGTGTGTTATTAATGTATACACACTGCATTTTAGAAGTTTTTGTATTTTGAAACATGTTTTTGGCTACTTCAGTGTGTTCTCAGACTGAGCACAGGTACAGATCTAATGTGAGCAGAATTTATTCAAGGATCATCCAAGGATGCAGTCCATTGTGAAACACTACAACAGAAATATAAACAACAATGGCAGTGGTCCTTTAAGAAAATAGATTATCTGCAAAGAAAATACTTTAAAAAATCTTGTTCAGTTTACTACATGATTTTTTATTTTTTTTTTTTTTATGATTTAGGACAATATGCTACCAAGTCACAGTAGCTCCCAGTTAGAGCTGCCCAGGTAATTGAATTTCAGTATTATTCTTATTTTTCCCCAGTATAATCAAATTGTATTATCATAATTTTGTTATTCAGATGCACCTCTTACTGTGTACCTCAATAACATTCACGGCTGCATCTGGAAATTACTATTCTTAAATGCTGTAGGAGGGTAGGAGTAGGGGCACTGGAATATCTTTCTAATAATACTTGGCTGCAAAATAAAATGTACTCACAACCACTGTTGTAGAGGGAATTCTACCAAAAGGTTAATGGTTGAAATCTCAAAACTAATTAGGCATTTGGGATGGCTACTTTTGGTATCTTTCTATGTGAGAATGTGCATGAAGTAACCTTCAACACCTTAATTTTAATACCTAGGCTAAGATAAGGTTTATTTTGTTTCCAGTTGTCACATTTCTAAATATGTCCTTGTGCAGCATGCACCATTATAGTCTTTCACTTAAAAGAAGCAGTATTCATTAAAAGAGTTTCAACTATTGAACAAAGTACTCTAAAACAGGGTCAGGGGCATAGGGACTGTAAAACGCTGACCTGCTCAGAAATATACTGCAATTCAGCAAGCCTATGGCAAGCTACTCATTAACACTTTAACAAGGGTGGCGAATAACACAACAACCTTATTACAGTAATGTGTCTGTCTACTTTGCTCTGCAGAATTTTTTATACCTCTTCTTTGTGGTTTCTTTGAAAATAATGTTTATAATGTTTAAAAAGTTGATCTGAGTTGTTATAAGCTATTTTCTAGAAAGTCTTAGTCAAAAGAGGAACATTTGCTTCATTTATTTTAATTAAAAACAAGTAAACAAACTTATGGGTTATTGGTTTTTCTTTATTCCGATATCCAGTGCAGGCATGTACCTTGAGAATATCAGAGTGTAAATCAACTCCTTTTTTAAAGCTACAAATTTTCCGGTTTTCTCAGTGTCTTCATGAAGGTCTGTCTTCTCACAGTTTGGCTAGTTACTAGTTTGCAAACAGACATAATTTCAGTTCCCTGCTCTGTCAGCTATCCCCCTGACCTTGAGCAAGGCTTCTTTAGCCTTTTTTGTGCTTCAATAACCAATCTGTAAGATGAAGACATTAACTTTTCCCAGCATCACATGGACACTAAATATTAACTGCTTTTTTGAGTTATAATGTGAATACAGTTAATGTACACCTTTATGGACAGTATACAACCTTTCTGGAGAAAGAGACCAAGGTAATTTCTATAGACTTGTGCCTGAGAACTCAGAGTTTTCTGTTGTATATCTGGAGATGACTGGGGTCTGGAACCCAGGAAAGATGTCTGCAGGAATCTTGCAGCTTCATGTTCCTATCTCATTCAGTAAACTAAATAGTGAAGAAAGAGTATAAAATAAAATACATGGAGTAAATTACACCAGAACAAACCTTGTATGCATAAAATAGCTCTACTTAAGAGTTTGAGTGCTTCATTAAGTAAAGTCACTCTTACTTATTGTGCTTATCATGTTACCTACCAGGATATTGTCTGCCTGTCTTGCGAGGGAATATATTCCTATTTTAGGAGAAGGGAAGTTGCCCACAGAGGAGATATCTGTTTGCCTGGCTTTCCAAATTTTGTCTAGTTGAGGAATATCTAGTTTATTTCTCTGGCCCCAGCATAGGGTTATTTCAAACACTAAAAAATATTTTATATGATTATTTGGTACATTTAAAATCCAAATTACACTTTCAAGTGAGTTAGCCTTGGTAAAGATTATAATTTTAAGGCCTTAAAGGCATATGCTGCTTCAACTGTTACGTGCACTTGTACTTGGTGGATTCTACCTCCAAAAAATGCAACAGATGCTGCCAGGGTATCTTCTATAAGTAAATAAAAGGCAGACTGGAAAAAGAGAGAGAGAACACAACTATTCTAAAAAAGAATACAGGATGCTTGTCGTGACTCTGGTGGCTTCAGGAAGGCTGAGGACTTTACCTGAATATAATGAATTTGCTGGTTAGCAACAGGTGACTTTTGGATGCTGAACCTTTTCCACTTGTTCTTGTGGGGCTCCTAATTCAGGCTGAGCAGTCTGTAATATGCTTGTCAGATACAATGGACTTGCATATTCAGAAATAGTGAAAACCAGTAAAATTGACAATCATATTGTGAACATGAATTTCACCGCAAGCAATAGTTTGAAGCCTATTGTACATATGTCTTTTCAGGTTTTTTACCGTTATTTCTGGTTTCTTTTAGTGTCTGTGGCTTGTTAGGGAATTAGGATGAGGTTCTCGTTCTCTTAATCACTAATATCTTGCCGTAGCATTTGAAAGTGTTATGTTTATCAGAATGAGAGGTGCGGTCTCACAGTAGTTCAGGGCTTGGAAGGTATGCTAATAGAGTTAATTTCTAGAAGTATATAGAGTTAACCATTTTCTTGGTCTTGGTTCTAACAAAGTGATCATTTAAAATCTTCTAAGCTAGGATGACTTGGGGTGGGGAGGGGGAAAGGAAGTTGTTTTTAACTATTCATATAGTTTTATTCCCTGTAGGCAGACCCCCTTTTATATGTTAGTACTCAATCACTAAGAACATGACTCTGAAATACACAATTCATGTAAATGGTGTAAATTTTCATTTGGTCTAAGAAAAACCTCACCCGCCCACAGTCTCAGTTTAGGGTTTTGTAGCAAGCTCTACCCTACTATATATTTTCTATTACTTCATTATATAGGTTTAACAAATTTGTAATAAATCGAGGTATTGAAAAGAAAGAAAACTGCCAATGCTTTTAAGATCTCTGTAGCACATTTGAACCCATATAGGTCAACAGGCCTGCCTGAAGATGACTGTTTTCAGACACAACTGCTTAACTGAAAAAAAGAACTCATGGCTGGTAGAAGATAAAGGATGTAAAGATAAGCCAGCTTCTGAAGAAATGAGTATGAAAACAGTGTCAATGCTGTTATCAGGCTGAATTAGGATTTTTCACTATTCTGTTGTCAGTTAGAGATTGGTTGGAGCCTAAACCAGCTAAAACAAGATAGGCATTTAATCTATTTTTCTCTCTACTTGTAGCTTAATTACCAGTGACTTACCTTTAGGGATTGGATTTGGGGTCTTGTGGAGATCTATTTGCTTTCACACATGGCTTCAAATGTACTTGTAAAGTACAAATTAAGATGATGTAGGAAAAATAGTATAGTTAAACACAGTGCAAGATCTTATGGAAGGGGAAGATGATATTTGTTTATCAAATGTTTAAGCAA
The DNA here is from genome assembly GCA_031468815.1 of Morus bassanus. NCBI lineage: Eukaryota > Metazoa > Chordata > Aves > Suliformes > Sulidae > Morus > Morus bassanus. Next base: position 113,125,338 of record CM062568.1, read on the forward strand.
GTTGTTTGTATGCACTCACACTTCAAAGCTATGTGCTCAAATGAACCAAGACGTTTGTGTCTGCATAGTCTGATCGTGATCGCTTGTGCGTGACACACAAGAGAAGGGATGCCAGTTCCTCTTGACTGACAACAACAAACTGGTCTTCGGACAGATCTTTGGTCTTAACATAAACATCACATTCCTCAACGTTATTCCTGGGAGCAGTGTCCTGGGAATAATGTCCTTCACTATCAATATAGGCTATTCTTTTAAATCTTTGTTCTGCTTTTATTCCAGTGCTAACACACAAAGGTTTCCGTTTATATTTTATTCATACCAGTCTTGATTTTTTTTTTTTTTTTCTGGTACAAATCTGTACAATAACCTATTAGGAAGGGTATATACTATTCTCTCCACAGTAACTCTAATTTTAACTTATTTGAGACTATGAGAAACGTTATCTTCTGTAATGTTGGGCTACGTACACATCTCAGCTAGAAATGTATTGATGTTATGATGATAAGTAGAAGACATTCAAGTGAAATGATGAAGTGGCTGTAATTGAGTGTTCCTTTATCAGAAAGAGTCATTTCAGGTATGACTAATTTCTCAGACTTTTTAACAGTTAACCTCAGGGTGAATTTGCTATTTGGCTTGTTAGTAATAACAGGCAAAATATTAAAGATCCTTCAGCTCCTGATGCTTTTGGTTCTAATTTTTGTTTGTTTCTCAGGTGATATAGATTACTTTGTTACGAGTGTCACGCTGCTATCTCCCCTTTCACTGGATTAATCTTGTAAAGAATCAGAAAGTTAAGGAAGAGATGGATGTTCTAGATCACTTTTCTAACCTATTTACTCTGGTTTGGACCTGACAAACTTTTAGTTAAGTTAATGAGTTTTTCTTTTTATCTCAATGACAGCAGGCACTTTAATTAGCAACTTTGTTTTGCAACATAGGATATTTCTAAGTTTCATTTGCTATTACTGTGGACATACAACCTTTTTTAACCTAGATACTGATACTTATCCATTCCATGTGAAAGTGTGAGATGTGAATTGAGGCTGGTGTCGAAAGACCTCCTGGAAAGAAACTGAGTCAGTGATGGCTGCCCTGCAACAAAGACTTGTGCTTATCAGAAGAATGTTTATTTAAGCAAATGAAACTATCAAACAACCAACAGATCAAAAGATCACTTTTCAAGCTCTGTTGTTCAGCTGGGTTTTGTTTGTTTGTTTGCTTCTTTGTTTTTTTTTTTTTTTTTTTAAAGCTGGACTAAACATTCTGGTTTAAAGACACCCATTAATTTGATTCTTTGTGGGGTATGGCTCCTCTGATCTCAGTTGTGGTAACTGAAATGATTTTCATGTCACAGTGAGAAACTGTGGAAGTCTGTCATTTTGGCAAAATCTAGAGTGACATTTCCATTTATCATCTTTGGCGTTATATTTGCCAAAAGCATTACTTGTAAAGGTATTTGTGACAGACCGAACAAAATTCTGTGTATTACTGAACATTCATCAAGTGACCAATTTCATGAATGGAATGCTTGCAAAGTTTATTCAAGGTTTTAATTTGGTGAAATAAAATATTTTAATTGTAGTACAGAGCCACAGATGGCTTTATAGTCATTGAATGAGTTGTGAGATATTCGTTCTTCATTGTAGAAGGTTTAAAATTTTGATTACATTTTTGCCATATTCCATTATTTCACTAGCCCCATACGGTGAAATGAAATTTGACAAAGTAAACCTTGGTTTTATGTTTCTTGGTGTTGGGGGGAGATCAAAATGATAGATATCGGTTGCAAAGTACAGCAAACCTTCAACTGTTATCCGTATACCTCTTTACTAAAAATGGAAGTAAAATACAAGGACAAAAAGCAAGTTCTGAAGCTACATGTGACATAACATATAAAACTATAATTTTGTCAAATATTGTTCATTCACAGAGTAATAATATTATAATCATGGGAGTGAATACATTATATTCACTCTCATGATTTCGCTTTTACATCTCCTGTTGAGTGGGACATTTGCATAAGCTTATTTTACAACGTTTGTTAATTTTTCAGTCATCTGAGGGTACCTTCCAGTTGTGCTTTCTAGTTGTGCTCAATTTTATTAATAGGGAACTGAAGTACAGGGACTTAATCATCATCCAGCTGCTCACAAAATAAGAATAGAGGCAATATTAGTGGGCCGCAGCAGGAGCGGTAGAACAGATTGTTTTAAAAATCATATCTGTTATGCCTTTTGGGTTCTGACATTCAGCTCCGTGTAGTTTAGAGCACTTGCTGGCTTGTTCATACTGTACACTTGTTCATGCCGTGAGCCTCGTTGACCATCTTGAATTGAATCTCAACTTCACAATTTGGGAGATAAGCAGGTTCTTCAGACTCTGGCATTATTTCACCATTATCCTCTTAACTGAGGTCCAGCCCATCAGTAAACCATTTAAGCAGATGCTGTTAATCTTTGTAGTTGATTACTGGATTATTAAAGAAACAAATAAGAATTTTTAAGTATTACAATGTTCTGAATGTTGAAATGTTGGCACTCACTAGGGAAAGTGGTGCTTGTGTTTAATGCTAAGAGTTTTTGTGCTCTGTGACAATTTCTGCTTTTTGTTATTGAGTTCTGAATGCATTTAGTGATACCACTCTCAGACAGCATTAAGACGCTGACTGCTTATTTGTCAGTGTAAGGAGAATTTCATTTTAAGACAATGAAAGAAATTGAGAAGAATGAAGTTTTTGTTTCAAAGGTTGTTTGACATTGATATAACTGTGTATCTGTGATTATAATATGTGTGTGCATGTGTTTTAATAAACTTCCATTAGCCATAAAACACACTAAACAATGCTTTTACTGTTTTCTAAAGTCTTACTTGGCATGAATATGTCTCATGGCTATTTTTCCTTTGTAAGAGAATTGTCTTTGAGATGATTCCAGCTTATGGGGACTAAACTGCGATTATTTAGGTGGTTAGGAACTTAAAGAAATAAAATATTATTTTCAAAATATATTTGGGGAAAAACGGCACCTGTAGTCCCAATTGTTGGTAGTATTGGTGTATGCTGGAAGAGCGTTAATGAAGATCAATTAGATGACATAGGAGTACCAGTGTTAAACAAATATTTGACTGACCTGTCTGGCTGTGAGGGAAGATATACACAAAAGTGTGCTACACTTATATTAATATATATATACTGCTAGGAGGAATGCAATTAGCAGAAGTTTGAGGTGTGACAGCAGTACTTTCGTAGACTTAAATCAGTTTCTTGTATTTATTCAGTTGTTTCACAACAGATTCTAAGCACTTAATATCAGTATTCCAACAATCTAAATAGATTTATTCCTAATTCGGTTAGTTTTAATAAAAACATAATTGATAACAATATGTATTTTTGCCTTTAATTTTTAATGACTTAATATGAAGTTATTGAATGGTATGCAGTGAGATGTGCCTACAGTGGCTTCATGAAATAGTAAATTCCTTCCCATGCTCCTCTTCATTTTCTCGTTATGATGATGGCCTATTATCACTCTGAAAGAAAAGAAATATGCTCTTATTTAAACACTCTTAAATAAAAGCTAAATCTTATTCCTATAGATCTTTGCAGCAAATCTCTTCTATTTTTCCACAAGAATACAGTTGAATATTTTGTAAATCTTGAAGCAAACTGGGAAGAAGAACATCCCCCTGGACAGTAGATTATATCACAGTGACTTTAAGAACATTTAAATATATGGATTATTAACTAAAAATGTTATTAAACGATTTTGAATTGTGGATTATTGATCCAACAGATTGTGTTCCCTTTGTAGTCATTCTGTTAGGTTCAGAAAATCTCTCCTACCGTAGGTTGCAAATTATTGATCCAGTATCATAAGCTAGGGGCCTGTGATCATTCCTCTGTTTCAATAAATTCTTTCTTTGTAATATATAACTGTAGAGGTAGTGACTTAATGAATTTGTCCAATAGAAGTTCATAATCTGTGTTTTATTTTCACAGAATGTGTATAGCAATTATGTCATATGTTGCCATTGGTTATTTAGATATCTTTAAAAAACACTGTCGTGGGTTAACCTTGGCTAAAGGGCCAGATGCCCACCCAGCCCCTCTCTCAGTCGCCCTTCTCAATCTCCTCCAGGACAGGGGGAGACAAATAGGATGGAATAGCTCATGGGTCGAGACAAAGACAGGGAGATCACTTACCAATTACCATCATGGGCAAACCAGACTCAACTTGGGGAAAATTAATTTAACTTATGCTAATTAAAACAGATTTAGGTAATTAGAAAATGAGACAAAACATTAAAATAACACCTTCCCCTCTCCCTCCCTTTCCAAGTTCAACCTCATTCCATTCCCAACTCCTCTACCTTCCCCCCTCTGCAGTACAGGGGATACGGGGTATGGGGGGGGGTTGTGGTCAGTCCATAAGGGCTCCTCTCCGCTGCTTCTTCCTCCTCATGCTTTTCCTCTCTTCCATCATGGGTCCTTCCCATGGGCTGCAGTCCTTCAGGATAAACCTGCTCCTGCATGGGCTCTCCACCAGCTGCAGTTCCTTCAGGGCACATCCACCTGCTTTACCATGATCCCCTCCATGGGCTGCAGGGCAATCTCTGCTCTGGCACAAGGAGCACCTCCTCCCTCTCCTCTTCCTCTCACCTCCATGCTTGCAAGGCTGTTTCGCATGCTTTACTCCTTACTGCTAGGCAGAATTTTCTGACCTTTCTTACACACGCATCCCCCTCATGCTTTGTAACCATCCTCTGTCAGGCGTATATGCAACTTACCTATATACAGCTGTTAGAACAACATGATTTTTCAAACTGGTGAAGATGTACTCTGTTATGAATATCATTATTTACAGTAATTTGCTCTTATTTTTATTAATTTTGTCAGCAGTTACTGCTTTATCAACAAATAAATGCAGTTGCCTTGATTCTCTGATCTATGTTTTAAAAGGATTGGAGGAGCTGGGCATGGAGTGTGTATCCCATGGGTCTCAGTAGAGTCTTTAATAAGGTAACACGTAATTTGTGGAACTTGTAGCTGCTTTCATTGAACCCATCCAGGCACTTGGAATAACTCTCTGCCATGCATATTTTTTCTTCCACAATTTGTTCTCCCTTCTCTTGCTGTAATTTTGGCACTGCACTACACTAGGAGGTTCCATGCTGCAGAACGTGTTAAGGGAGGATGTTTTCTACCTCACGGGGAAAATTTTCCCAGGCCTTTGAAGTATTTTCCAGAAGGATGATTCACTAAGTGTCTTATTCCCGAGTGTTTGTAGATTAGGTGCCTCAAGGCTTTGGTTTTGCATTTATTATTACTGGATCTGTATTCAGAGTATAAGATGAGAGCTCTATACTCTTTGGGGGGAGGCAGATGGTATTAATTTGATGAGTTGTTACTGGTTCAGCACTAATGTTGTGTAACTGTTATCTATGTCTGGCTTCAAGATTCTGTGCCCTTATACCAAATGTACTCCTGTTATGGAGCCACTACTGGACTTCAAAAATCTTAACATATTGATTAAGATTATAATAACAAGCAAGATTGCTTCCCACAGGGAGGATCTGTGGAAGTTAGGAGGAAAGTGGAAATTAAAATCTTGTAGTCACTGGGATGGACTGCACTGGTGTAATTGCGCTAGTTTTGAAACTCTTACCGGTATGCAACACTATATCTTCCAAATTATTTTGGTGTATGGACATTTAAGCTTTATTTTTTCCTAAAGTCTATAAACGAGCATAAACAGCCAAAGGTGTCTCATCTTGTCTCCTCCTCATTCCCTGTCTTAAGTCCCCAGACCTATGCTGATCCTCTCTAACGTCAGAAAAACTGTACAGCCAGAGAGTTCCCCTAGACCAGGGAACTAATCTAGGTTAAAAATCCTCTTTGGTGGGTGAGCACGTGTGTGTGTTTAGCCAAATTTAAAAGTTTGGCCAGATCACTTTTAAACTGGTTTACTTCCCAGGCTGGTTCTGAACAGGTTGCAGAAGTGCTTGTGTTGGTCTCAGAGAGGGGAGGATGTGGGGCTGAGAAACTGGAGGGTGCAGGGCAGAGAAACTCGACTAGGACTGAGGTGAGCAAAGACCTGCATTTGGCAGTAAGTTTAACTCTGGTGTTGATAAAACCCTGCCCTTAGGCAGGAATGTGCAAAGAGGAGCTCAGAAAGGAGTTTCTTAGCATAAAAAGGTGCCCAGTTTGGCCTGAGGGATGGACACATAAAGGATGCTAAATGTGCTAAATAAGACTTAGTATTCAATAGGTTAATAAAAGAAGATAAAGTAATAATTAGTATGTTATGGATGAACTGTATGTTAGGGAGGGGGAGGAATGACCTTCTGAAATATGTTACAAGTTATTTATATATTTAATCAAAGGTTTAGTGCTGGTTCATCACCGTTTTCCACCTGCTGCTTATTCACAGCTTACCTTTTGTTGGGCCCTATAAATGTCATGAATTCATCAACTTCCCTGTTAAGCCTTTTAAATGCCAGAGAATGCCGGTAGGTATTACTGTGGGGCTTTGTTTAGGAAAGCTCTTTCTTCTCTCCTTCCCACTCTTCTTTGTTTTCATTCATCTCTTTGAATATCCTTCTGCTTCCCAATACTTTTGCTATTAATTGTTACTTAGTAGTCACTATTGCTATGACTGTACTGTCAAAGCGCTGGTCAGCCCTGTCATTACCCAGCCTATTGTGAAATGGGGGAGCATTCTTGCAACTGCCAACATTGAAGTCTTAGCCTGTCCATTGGTGATGAAGTCTTGATAAGCAGGAATTTATAGATGTAATTTCTTAGATACCAAAATAAGATGTCCTGACGTCAAGTGAAATCCTACAGAATAATTATGCTGGAGTTTTTTTGGAGACTACTGTTGCTAGTGGTTGCAGGAATGTACTCTGCAAAAAAAGTTGTTTGTGTTGGTATGTAATAAATCTACCTTTTTATGTTATTCTTAAGCTTCTTTGTTTATGTTGTGGTAATACCTACAGGTCTACAATAGCTACAAGAATCATAACCTCCTGTGTACTGTTCCAACACAGAGCACTATGCAAAATGTGCTCTCTAGTCCCTAATATTACTGTATCCCTAATTTCTTTTAAGTCTTATAGTAATTATTCCCTTCAAAACCTCCACACTCCTTGGCTGTATTACAGGTGCTGTTAAACATTTAGATAGCATCATAAATATAAATAATGCTTAATAAAACATAAAAAAGCTCATACAATATTTTGCATAAAATATTGTATTATATAATACAATATAATATATATTATTTTACAGTCTTTATATTTATATAATTAAAAAAGCACATTGCAGAAAAGATGGACTGTTTAGATACCACTGGAGAGGACCTAATGTGGAACTAATGAAAGCAGTTGATTTTAAGGGAGAATTTGAATAAGAAAAAGCATGTGGTTGACAGAAATGAAGTGGGGCATATATCAAGATCTTTTTCTTCTAAGCTCTCAGGAGCAGCATTCTTAAGGTTATATTGCAGGTAGTCAGCTCTGAAAATGAAAGTTCCATTTCTGTGAAAAATCATTTAGAACCCATCTGTTTATATTTCACAGAAGTGGCGAGCGCAAGACGTATAAATGATTGAAGATTGTGTGACTTGCAAAGGGCAAAAGTGTGAATGAGACTGTCTGTTTTACTTCTCTTGGAAAGAGAGTTGCATTTTATAACCCTGTGCCTAAAACTGCTTCATCTGCTGCCAAAAAATTAATTAGAATTAACACACACGCACTCACACAGATACTCATTCTAGAGGTGGGATTTTTTAGAGCGGCTTAGGGGAAATAGGGAGAATCTTCATTTCGAAATGGAAGTTGGGTGCTAAGGCCTTTGAGCTCTTAAAAGTATCTAGTTTTAAATGCAGAGGGCTGAGGAGTATTTTTTCCTAGTGTGCCTCATATGGAAAGAAGGGGAATGCGGAAAGAAAAGGTGGCCTGTAATCCACTGTATAGGGACTGCATAAGGCCCACCAAAGGAGCCAGGCAAGAAACAAAAATATATCTGTAAAACTGCCATTTCAGAATTGTTCATCAGTAGAAAAGGCCCATTTCTTAGCCACACTATGTTGCATTTAGAATACTCTTGCAGGCACCAAATGCTTGCTGTGTCATTAGAGCAAGTGGCTATAGAAACTCAGCTGTTTAAAGGAGCAAATATATGACAGGGTGTATTGGGTTTGGGTGGCAAGGTTTTGGTAGCAGGGGGGCTACAGGGGTGGCTTCTGTGAGAAGCTGCTAGAAGCTGCCCTCATGTCCGATAGAGCCAGTGCCAGCCGGCTCCAAGACGGACCTGTCGCGGGCCAAGGCCGAGCCCATCAGCGATGGTGGCAGCACCTCTGGGATGACGTATTTAAGAAGGGGAAAAAATTGCTGCATAACAGCAATTGCAGCAGGAGGAGGAGGTGGGCTATTCGTTATTACGACGTTTATCTTCCGGAGCAACTGCTGCGCATACTGAAGCCTGACTTCTAGGGCACGACATCACCTCTTGATGGGAAGTAGAGAATAAATCTTTTGTTTTCCTTTGCTTCTGCATGTGGCCTTTGCTTTTGCTTTTATTAAACTGCCTTTTTCTTGGCCCATGAGTTTTTTTCCATCTTATTTTATTCCACCCCCCATCCTGCTGAGGAGGAGAGTGATAGAGCGGCTTGATTGGCACCTGGCATCCAGCCAAGGTCAACCCACCACACAGGGTCAGACTGACTGCTTTTATAAGTCTGGGCAGGTACATTGACTCTATTCTGATTTATGCTTGGTCTCTAATGTTCTACGAGGCTATGTGCCTTTTAGTTACATACAGCACAACATGGTACTCTGTCAAAAAAGCAAAGGATTTGCTCTGACAAATCACGTGACGTGTCCAGCAGGTCTGAGAGGGTGTCACTGTGTAAACAAGCATCCCCAAACCTATGGAAGGTTTTGCATGTAGTTTAGCAGCACTCTTAGTTAATATGTTTAAAGGGGCTTCCTTATGTAACAAAAATCTACCTGAAAACCAAGACAAAAACCCCATGCAGCATTTTCTTCCTTCGAGGCCTTTGTGTTTCAATGTTGTTTTAAAAAAGTCTTGCATTGAGCTGATTTTTACTTAGTGCCATCCAATAAGGAATGGATACCAACTCATCTTTCCTGCTGCACAGGAGCCAAGGTGTGAGTGGTAGCAGGGGGTAGGGGGAGGAGACTGGAGAATCTGGAGACTTGGCAAACCTCCTAGGACTGATTACTTGGGAAGTTTATGCATTTTTATTCTGATTTTGTTGAGTGACAAGCAGCAACCCCTTGAAGGAAAGAGCCCTACCTGACCTGTTCTTTTTTCTTTTGATTCACATACTTATATGTGCGTGTTTCTAACAAAACAAAATGAAATTACTTTTTATGTAGCTGAAGAATTGTTTTAAAAAAACGAACACAAACCAAACACACTTAATACTAAAGTTTATCCAACTCGATTGCATCATCCTATATTCTGTTTATAGTTTTATAGACTCATTTTTGTCTATTTTAGTGGGGAGAATAAGTTTTTACCATTCTCTTAAAAAAACCTCACAAAACAAAACCAACAAAATCATCTTAGAACTGCATATACTTAGATAAAAATTTCTGTGACTTCCCATAAAACTGTCTGCTCTATTATTCCTCTTTATTATTTATTAATTGTTGCTATTTAAATGCCTTAGCAGAAATATGCTTTAAAAGGGACCTTTCTAATAAGGACTGATAAAGTAGGATGACATTGCTGTAACCTATCTACACTTAAAATATTCCCATTCATTGCCTGCAGTGAAAGGGAGATTCTGGCCGTAGTGTCAGTGTTGCCTATCTTGGCTAAGAACTAATTAAGGAACAGGAATGTTGCCTGTGTGAAAATTTAACTTTTTCAGAAGTTGTTCATAGTTTAAAGGTCATGTGAACTTTAATGGCAAGGTTTTAGAAGAGTTTATGGACAAGCCAAGAGTATTGTTAAGAGAACAGATGTTAGAAACAGTTGCCATATATTTGTGTGTTTAGCAACACCTCTTTCTGAGCTGTGGTCCTCTACAGCACTGTATCATAAATAATGTATTGACTCACTTTTAACCCTTTTGCTGTTTCACTGCAAGCCAGGCTGTATTAGAGTCCAGTAAAATGCATCATCATATCCAAGGGCTGAGCTGGTTAAAGTGGAGACACTTGCATATCCACTGAGAGTTTCTAAAATTCTGTCATTTTTATGGCATGGCTGCAAGTTTACTCCTGAAAGCTCGGAGTTGGAGGGGGAAGGCGGTGGATTTCTGATTTTTGTTTCTGGGCTTAGTCTTACCTCAATCTATTCAAAGGGAGTGTTGCAGTGGTTTAACACACAAAGTAGCTTTCTTGATGGGTTTTTGGTGCAGCTGACTGGGTGGAAACCTGGGTGAAATTCCAAGGAAATCTGCAGAAGTTCCAATAGGGATGACAATTTTCAGCTTTTTATTTCAGTTTAATCAAAAATTTAAAGAAAGGTAGATTTGTTTATAAACAATCTCAGTTAATTCAACTACAGAATGAACATAAACCTTTTTAAGGATTAACTAATACTTGTAGAATATTAAACTCAAGGTGCCAAAGAAGTTGGCTTTCTTAACGTTGATTCTTTTCTATTATGTCTTTCCCCTTGCTTCTTTTTCCTACTGTAGATGCTGGTTTATATGGACTCATACAAGCCTTAAGGATATAGCAAAGTTTTATTGATTTAACTTAAAGCAGTTTTAAAAGTAATTAAAGCTAAACAGATACTCCTATTTAGATTTGAGAACATTTTATTTGGTTTACCTTGATGCCTGGTAGACTAAAAACAACCACAATAAGCCCATTTAACTGAAGTATTCTTTCATGTATTCAGGTAATACAAAGAGGGCACCATATTATTCCAGGAAGAAAAGAAGGAGTATAACTTCAAATACATAAATCTTAACATTTATGCTATTCTTGATTTTTTGCCAAAGATGATTAAGTATAATACAGAAAGCCAGCTCTAAACTAGAGGTTTTTTGCTCACAAGCACATACATGCAAACACATAAACACATAAGCCAAAATAAAAATCCAGTTTGCAAGTGATGATGTGCAGGTTGACTTGATAAGGTGGAATTTGGTATTTATTTTTGAACCATTCTGTGCATGGATTTGTATATGAATTCAAAGTGGAAAGCTGAATCTATAATTAGAATAGCATACTGTGGTCTTACAGCTGGAGAGACTTTGGTTATGGAGTCTCTAGGTTGGAAGCACCTGCATTTCTAGATGTTTTTATTTGCACTCCTTGTATATCATACTGATGAAAAGGTATTTGATACAGCGTGTCATAGTTTTGAGATCCCTTTACATGGTATGTGATACATGTCGTAAAAGCAAGGTTGCTCTGAGGTGGAAGGATACTTAATTTCTTAGCTTAATGGTACTTTTTACATGAATTTGTAATGATTCTGCCAAATTATGAGCAAGCTTACTGCTTTATATTTACCTGCTGTGTAACGGTGGTACTCAGAGTAAAAAATAATGATTTTTGATAACATTTTTGGTTCCTATTGCTAAGTATTACCTCTTGTCAAGCTGCAACCAAGTAAAGTTGTCTCTAAGCAATGCTTATACGAACACTCCTGGGGCTTATACGAACTTATACGAACAAAGACCTGGGGCTTTGTTATGATAAAATATTTATTTTAATTCCCCTGGAACAGGAAAGATAGGCTGTTTTATACTCCATCCATCTTCTACCTAAGTAGCAGGTATGGTAGCTACTCTGTAAGGCCAGCCATGGTTTGTCCTCAGTATTTGGATGCATGTAATGTCACTAAACCTGTTAACAGTGTGCTGAATTTATTTACTATTATTAATGGGCCTTCAACACATATTCCGACTGCTATAGATGTGTAGAAACAACAGTCCCTGTTTTGATATTATGGATCCATAATGCAAAATACTCAAAAACTCCATAGAAAAAATAATGGTTCTCTATAGATCTAAATATTCTTAGTCTGGAATTATGTTTTTCAGCCAGGAGGTTTTACAGACTACCTATCATAAGGGGCTCATCTGCAGCAGAAAATAATAAACATTTGTCCTTTAGAAGAAGATTGGAAATGCTGTATAATGAAAGAGGGAAGCCAAAGAATACAGTAAAAGTCTGTAGCTGTGAAACTGTCAGCAAAGCATATCGGTAAACTCTAGGAGTAATCAACAGATTGTGTATGTGTTATCTTCCAAAATGAAGGTAGAAAAGCCAATCAGGAGAAAGATAAAGATAGTTTCCAGGGCGCTGATCTTCGAGTCGCCCTATTTGCATGGAAATACTGTTAACAGCAGACATCACGTGGCCCTAATGAGAGCAGGTGTGTTCCCTCATGGATCGGAGCCAGTTGTGGGTGGTAATGAAACCAATCTGTAAATGAGATTTTAAAGGGTGCAATACTTCATCACTGGCACTGTTGTCAACGTGCAGACGGCCCTTCCCTCTATTTAGAGTGGAATGCGATTAGTTGCAGATTAAGAGTGATGACAGAATAGAGTTCAAAGCACACCCTCCATAGTGTCAACAGGCCTTAATGATAACATAGTGCCGCTTCTCTTAAAGAGTTTCATGTCTTATTCAATGTAAATGGTAAAAATGTGGCATTTTAGAACCAATGATGTGTTTTTCTATTGATGCTGTCATAGTACGCAGCTGCTGGAAGAAGAGCTGTTTGTCAGATCCCATTTTCCTCAGTGATTCATCAAATGGTGGCAGTTCATCCATGCAGTATCAGAATGGGAATAAATAACTTGCAGCAATGCACTGAACAGTGTAGTGTTTTATTAATCTCCCACCTACTCTGATGCCACTCAAGGTGTCAGAGATTTTGGGTAGGTTCACCCAAGTATGTGTTCAGTATTTTGCAAGTTGCATGGCTATTTTGCCGGAATTATGAAATAGGAATATTGATGAGTTAATGGATGAGAAAACCAGAACTATGCATTCCCATTCTTCCAGCTTTAGGAGTTTTACACTCCCCAGAAGTGCCATTGATGCAGCCTTTTCTCTTACTTTTCTCTTACTTTTAAATTCTGTATTTTTAACAAATTATAGTCATTCTAAGAGGGGAAAAATCAATTTAGTAACTCTCTGATAACTCAAAATTCAAAAGTAATTCAAATGTAATTTACTTTTGTAGCACCTACTATCACCTATAGCATGCAAATGCATGATTTGACATAGTGATAATAAAATAAGTATTTCTGGTTCAGGAGGGTATTGGCACTAACAAAACATAAGTATACAAGAAGTTCTGTGCATTTCCAGCTGTTATAACATGACCCAGATGGAAATCCAGGTCTCGGATGCGGTTTAGCTGCCATCTTGGGAGAGTGGTGTGTGGCTTTACGTTTTAAAATATCTGAGAAGGATTAGTTTTAAGTAATGTGTGTTTTTGATGGTTTAGGATTTGATGTGAAATGATTAGCAAAGGGGAGAGAGAGGGAAGACAAGTGTAAGGAAAGCCAGGTAAAAAGCCTGGCACATCGTAGACTTCTCTTTTGAAAAGCAGATGTTGACCAGTGTTATGGGAGTTGGGCAGACTTTTATAATGGGAAATATTGTGAAGGTTTCATACAAGCTGACTCTGGGTGCCTGAATTAATAGGCTAACACCCAGAGACTATAATCAGTCTCAGGTTTCCCTGGAATCTGTCTGCTTAGAGAGGGGAGGGTAATATTTTAGTTTACATGCAAATTGTACACCCCAGTTTTATGTATGAGTTTTTGAATAAGAGAAAATATCAATCTGTAGCTCACTACTTGGGGTGAAATTTAATTTTCTGTTAAAATCATGCTTCATACTCTGAGTTAAAGAGACTCTGGCAAGTTCTTCCGCATGAAATGTATTCTCCAGGGTCTGCTGGAAGGATAGGCAAAAAAAGAATTTCTTTTCTTTTGAATCCCTCTTTGTCCACAGTAGCTAGCATTCACAGAAGTTGTTCTAGGGAGCAGTCTTTACATGGTCTTAAAGGATAAAAAACTTCTAAAGTATACAGTTTAATAGGAATTTAGTTGACATTATGATCATAGTTTGATAGATATTTTTGTGATTATTTGTTTTATTGCTTCATATTCCAATCTTGCAGCCCACCTGACTGAAAGATCAGTGGGATGACATGGTTTTCCACAATGTCCTGCTAGGTTCTTCAGCCAAAACACAGGAGAAACACCAAAAAAATCTGCTCGGGGTAGTCCGGAGGACACAGTGGTTGAACTCTCCTGTGGCAAAGATGATAGTATCCAGGAGGACTTTCTCCAGAGCTGTATAAATTAGCATAATAGGAGTATAACCAACATAAGACTATTATTAATTAGTTTTAAAAACAATTATACACACATATATGTGTATAATCATAATTTACATGCATTTGTTACGTTTGTATGTACCGACACATGTAGACCCAACCCCACCCCCCCCACCCCCCCCGAGTATACATTACTCTTATATTGTCATAGCAGGGTAATTTTTCATGTGTTTGGTTAAGTGTGGTCAGGATTTTTTCCATTCTTTTTCACCTAAGAGCTTATTTACACTTCAGTTGGAGAAACACAGGGAACTGTGATATTCTTTTCAGTGTGGTGTTAGTAACTGTCTTCATGAAAAACTTGCTGGTAGTTTTCTGTTATATTTTGTCATGTGTTGATCATAATCCTCAGCAGTGTTCTGCTCTGGAGTAGCCTTCTAATAGAGTACTGGGCCAGAAAATGTCGCTACATTTAAGATAATGATTTATCAGTTCATGAACAGAATTAATGGATGTGTGTGTGAGCATGAGAAACCAAACTCCAGTGTACTTAAAGAGAGTTTATTCTTACATTGCTGATCTCATTAGGCATCTTTATCATTGCCTTTAGCAGAAAAAGGGTCAAAGTAGATACATCAGGAATTTGTCCAATACTGAGAGAAATAGGTAATACAGAGGAAGTTTGGGGCTACTAGGTAGCTGATAACAGGATGCAGAGAAAGTAGCTTTCTGGTTAGAGAGTAGCAGATGTATATTGAAAATGAAACATGGGATCCTTTGTCTTCCTAATTACAGCCCTGGGTTGCAGATAGTTGTATGTGGTGAGTACTCTATCAACGTAAATTCATGAGAATTTCCATGTGAGACTCCTTCTCCCAGAGTAAATCTTCCAGTATTCCCATTCAAGGGACATCAAGGGCAGAAGTTCTAAGAAATGAACATATAGACAAGAATGCATTTTCAGAAATGTGAAATGAATACTCTTTGCGGATATTTATCATGTAGTTGCACAGCAGTAACATGTTCACAATGGCTAACTAAAATTGCAAGTTAGACATAACTCTCCTCTGGGCTGAAATCACTACACTATATAATTTCTTTTCTCAGCAGATGGTGAAATGTATGGGTTTCTCAGTTTTTTAAAAATTATGGCCACGTAAAATATTATTAAAGCATCTTATGTGATTGAATGGTTGACTGATAACACAAGTAGAAGAAAGAATACTCTGAACTGGGAACCCTCATAATTACAAGTCTACTTCACATAGCATTGTAGCATGTGGTCTTTGAAAGAGGCCAGCTTCAGAAAGCCACTGAAGTGTGACTGTCTAGGGCATCAGGACCCAGAGGCTTTGAGCTGTTTATTTAGGGTTTGAGAAAACAAAACACCACAACACGTGATGGTCATAATAATAATTTTGTATTTTGAATTGGATTTTTGCATCTATATCACAGAGTTGTTCCTTGCATGAAAGTGCTAACCCAGCATAATTTTATAATGCATTTGCTAATGGAGCGATATAAAACAACTTAAATATAGACACACAGTTGACAGGGAATACTATTACAGTTAATTTACCAAGTATGTTAAGCTTATGAATGCAATCTTATATAGAAAACTCATAGTTTACCTCCCCCTTATCTCAGTTAACACATCACACGTATCTGATGATTTGGGGGTGTTTTAAGAGTCAGTATTTTCCTCTTTTCTCCAGAGTAAGCTCAGCGCAAGAAGATACCTGGGTTCCTGTCTGGTTCTGGCCCTGAACTCTGTTCTGAAGGCTCAAGTGAGCCAGAAAAAATGCCGATGTGTCTTGCCATGTAACTCAAATAAATTACTGCTGCACACCTTGGTATACTGAACAGTGAAATGAGGATCATCTACTTTGCTTTGTTGGAACCACTTGCTGAGTAGGTTACATGCTACCATGAATTTTTCCTTCATAATGTTTCTGACTTAACTGATAATTACTGATTTATTACTGAAGGCTTTAGCTTTTTCACAGGGAGCTGGGAGCAACAGAGTAAAAAGTCTACGCAGATTTCAAAAAAAAGCCACAAGCAATTAGAAAGGAGTATTGTTTCTGGTGTGTGGCAATTTTCTTTGTTTAAAAAAAAAAAAAGTACAATACCTTGAGAATAATGAAATATTCCCTTATTTCTGAAAATAATCATGTATGCATCTTCATACAATGTTTTGCTCATGTTGTTTTTGATGTAGATTTTTTTTTTTTTTAATGGATTCTAGATAGAAAACACAACAAACACTCTCGGTCAGTTCCTATAGTTTTTTCTCTTGAGGCTTGTATATTTTCCAAAATTCTGTCAAAAAAAATGTTTGACATAATTTCTTTACCGTGAAGGATTTTCAATGACTTTTTTTTTTTTTGGTCAAACAAACCCTTCATATAGTGCTGTACCTGTAAATATTTACATTAGTAATTGTTTTAAAATTTAGACTTTGTTTAGTGAAGGTGATAATTTTTAGTGTATCTTTAATGGAAAGAAAGAAGAGGATTTGCAAAGGCAGAGTGGAAATACTACTCCTATATCTTGCTAGTTATACCTTTGATGCAAGTGTATGTCTGGTATTTTGTGTTCTTCCATTTGAAAAGAAAGCATCTCACCTAAGCAGTCCTTAAATGCATATGGGTCGGAGAACACTGGGTAATGTTATAGGTAGGTAACCACTCAAATTTACAGTGAATGTCCTTTTAATCCTTGGCCTCCCCATTCCCTTTATTTGTGTTATACCTTAGCTTCATCTTCATTGTTTTAAAGGCATCCAGCCATTTTCTCTGTCTTCAAACCGACTCTGGGAATGAAGAAACTGTACAAAAGCCTGCAAATGTAACTCCCCATTAAAAATCAAACACCCATGAATATTATATGAGTGAGAATTGACCATTCCCACTAGTCAGAAAATATAATAAAACCAGCTGAGGTCTCAGGCAGAGGATTTTCATCACTTATTAATCGACCAACTTAAAATAGACTCAAAGTGTAACAGCGGAGTGACTTATATTGCAGTATAACGCCCTATGTTCTGCATTTTATAATGCCATATATTTTTAAAAATCTATAATCAATTAACAAAGGGCATTTATTCCTTCTGAAATCCTGATTTTGAACAGTATGCAGTCCCATGCACATTAATTTCCACTGATATTTGTCTCTCCCTTCGTCTCTCCCCCTAAGCCTCCATGCATCTCTGTTAAGGGAGCCAAAGTTTATTAGACGCAATAGAGGATGATCTTGAATACCTCTTGCTTTGAATTTAAATGGAGCTAGTCTAGCTACTTTGAAAATAAAATAAAATTCAAAATAGTACCCTTGATTATGAAAGAGAGTGTGAAAGAGCAGTCAAGTGTAATTTTTCTGAACAAATTAACCTTCCTTGATACTGCTATATACAGTATTTGGTAGTTACTCACAGTGGACTACATTGTGACAGGTCTCTTATACATGTGGGCATACGTGAAAAGGACCCATTTCCTATCAGCCCTCAACACGGGCTGCCTGAAACTCACAGTGTTTAATGTCAGGAGAAGACACTAGCAGATTCTCCATCCATGTTTGGGAAAGGGGTTTTACATGTGCTCTTTGGATGTAAGAAGAGAGAGCTATAAGTTTGATTGTAAGAGAGTCCCTCTTACTGGTTCAAAAACTTGTCAGAAAAGTGCAGATTAGGTATAATTTTATGCTGCTAATTCAGATTTATCCAACCATTTTTGATAGGTGAACATGACAGCAGCAGGCATTATGCCATATTGTCAGTCTTCCCACAGCTGGCATGAAAGCCCATGGCCACCACAAACTTCATAGTGTGTGCTGTAGTGGAGTTAGCAGTAAGCTGCCTATGTGTGTCCATGCTGATCTGGAGCAAATGAGTACTGTGAGCAGGAACATGGATCTGCTCTTAGCAATTATAGAATTGTAGCCTCAGCGGCTGTGTTGAAAGAGTTAGAGAATTACTGAGGTATTTGGGAAGATATTGTTGCAGCTGCCACTACTTTAACATAACTGAACATCATCTTGTTATGGCATGGCCTTGAAGAGGAATGTGTGTGCTTACTGAAAGGAGAAACGAATGTTGGAATTTAACAGCATTTTGTATTTGCTGCTTCTGAAGGAAAAAGAAAAATGTAAGAATTACCTCCAAGTTAAGTGCCTGGATATCACTTCTGTCATTATTTCTATTTCACTGACAAGCTCTGAGTAAGATTTTAATATCTATTATTCTTTTAATAACTGCTGGATTCATAGATAGTTCTGTGCACGGAGTTTACCCAGGCTTGTTTCTTGAATAAGTAAATTCAAGGTGAAAAACACCCATGTTTGGATATTTTGGTTCTTAAGTGAAATATGTTAAACACATTCTCGAAAGACTGTTTTAAGCTTTCTTGGAAGAGGTGTGCTGTGCTTTAGTGCATAACCCTGTATTTTATCTGCACTGGTGAAGTTAGAAGGAAGTTTTGGTAAGACACCATTCTCTTCCAGAGCTTTATTAACTCTCCTATGTACAATATAATAAAATTAGAGAAGTGTTTCATTTAACTTTAAACCTTTCTAAAAGGTTTTAATTAGGAATTTAATGATCAATGCGAAGGAGAATGGGGCTGCATTTGCTCATTAAATGAAATTAAATTAAATAACACATTTTGGTTTTGTAGAGTGTGCTCTTGTTGTGACAAGCGTGAATATGTTTCTAAGAGGGTTGATTAGCCTTTTGGCCTCTCTGCTTAATATTTTTGTCATTCTTCTATGGAAGTTCCTGTGTGCCTCCCATCAGGATTATTGGAATTTGGAACCTTATCTATAATTGTCTACCAATAGGGGTGACATGATGTCTCTCCGCTGCATTAACTTTATCGTTCTCTGTAAAACATTAACACAGCAAAAATCTGAGCTTGTAAATGAGAGCCATGTCTTCATCTCGATCAGAGAAATGAAATTTGTAATTCAAATGAGAAAAGTTAATGAACTTAATGCACGGGCTGGAAAAAATGTTGTAATGTGCCAATTTGGTCTGCCTATGGATGCTTCCAAACATTCCCATTAAGGTATTGATTGTGTCCATTTAGCAAAGTGAAAGGGACAGTGAACTCCCTAATGGTTTACACATTACACCAGTAGTGTTTAGATCCCCAAACAAAGGAAACCTATTGTGATAAGCCTTAAGTTTCCCTAAAAAATTGAATTTAAGAATGTAGCTTTTAATGCTAATATGCTTCTTTAGAAGGCCAAAAGCTGTTGCGGACAGATTGAGCAACCTTTTGTGTTTATTGATATCTACGCAGAATTTAACGTTCCCAAGTTCAAATAATGGTGGAGAGTCTTAGCACTACAAATAATAATGAAGTTCTCCCAACACATAAATTATTGCTGTGGTTTTATAGTAACATTTTATCTGGAGACATAATGCTGTGATCATGATGATAGATTGGAAATTCAAATTCTGCTCCTTGTACTTTCAGAAAATTTTATTTCTGCTTACCGACAGTTGTCATTTTATCTGCTGTCAGTAGTTGTTGGTGATGGTGCACAAAAGACGTTTGGCATGCTTATGTGCACAAAGCTTTATTGGTGGGGTGTGTAGCTGATGCTATACATCAATTTCAAAGTTATCTCAGGGGAAAAAAAAAAAGCCCCAAAATCCAAAAAACAACAAGCCAAGGAGGAAAAAAAGAGGGACAGAGAGGGAGAAGGAAAGACCTAGTGGCTGCCTGGGAAGGGAAGTAAAGTGTGTCCTTGGACAAGTGTCCTCTGGGATGCACCAAGTGGTTTCCCCAAGCACTTTTCACACAGTAAGTACACGGGCACCTGCTCAAACTCCCGAGAGGCTGTTCCTGCTTGTGATACTGGTAGCAGTAGTAAGAGCATGTGTGATCAGGGGCAGGTCTTGCATGTTGATTGGAGGCTAAGTTTTGTGTGTGCGAACATGATAGGAACCTGCCTACTGGATTTGTGAGTTGTCTGTGCTGCACTATCCGCCACGTGCTAAAGCTCTGAGCTAAAAGACATGAGGGGAATGGTGAAGACACCTTCGCCTGGACTTGCAAGCTAAAAGCCGAGAGGTGGAGAATGATTCAGGCATCTGTGCCAGTTAGAAGAAACCACAGTGACAGTGGTCAGAATCTGCCAGCGCAAGGCTGCAAGAAGAGCACTTGGGATGGTAGGAAAAGCACTGCCACAGTATCTTCAGGGTGTGTGCTGATGAAAAGTCATGGGGTTACAAGTGAGATTCAAGCTACAAGATTAGAAATGGAGGGCCTCTGGCTTTAGGAATGTTAAGGCAGTGGGCAGCATAGTCATGCCTCTTGCGATTGATGTAGGAGATTTGGTACTGTAATAGCCCCAGTTGATTTCTGGATGACTTGTGTATAGAAGAGATGTTTATGAATGATACAGTAACAGCTGCTGACTTAGCGCCTCATGTCAAGTAATAGAGGAAAGTACTAATCTACAACTGCAGTTGCAGATTTGCAATTATTTTTGCAAGTTGTGAAGTGAGCCTCCCAACTACTGTTTTCTTCCTCCTGTGTTGAAGAATTTTGTGTCAGAAGATTCATGTCCCATAGTTGTGAATAACCGGTTTTCTTATCTTGAAAGATGGTATGTGCCAGCTTGCAATCACTTTACTGTTTTACCAGGCTAATTGTCTACAGTTTTAGGTTACTGGGTGATGTATAAATGGTTGTGGACTTCGTGTTTAACAAACTGTTCTGATTGCCAGACAGCATTTCCAGTATGTAAACACATTGTAGTTCATTTTAAACAAGGCCAGTTTTAACCAACATGCATAAATTTCCTCTAAAGCATGGCTATATATAAATGCAGGTCTACAAGGGATAAGTAGTAAAAAACCGTAGTGATTTTACACACCATGACTTAATTTCACTGTTAAACAAAATAACATTTAATCAAGAAAATAAATCTGCTAAACCTCCTGTGAACTGAAGTAAATATGCTAAATTGATGGGATTAAGATATTTTACATGAAAATACAAGACTTTACACAGACCCCAAAAGCTGCTTCCTACATTTAGGTTTGAAAGACCTGGAAAGTGTTTGAAAGGTAACCTGTGCTAAATGCAGACCTTGAGCAGCGGCACGCTTGAACGTAGAACAAGTCAGCGTGCTATTGATTGGAGTACGGTGGGATAAATGTGTGGCTTCTGCCCTTAATGGAAGCTGATTGTTCAGGGACGTGCCGGCAAGGCTGGTCGATTCTTTAGCTGTTGTTTACTGGGGAGGATGATATCAATTTTCCAGAGGGATGATTGGTGGGATGTCAAGGCTGTCACCCTTTTCTTCTCATCACTGACAGACAGCTGAGTGACAATTACAGTGATGGGACATTGTCTGCATTGGCATATACACCAGAGGATAACTGGCAAACAAAAAAAGGCAGCAGTGCTTTAAAAAAGATATAATCAGCAGTTGTCAGGACTAGTTACATATATGATGTCTGAATAACAAGGCCAGAGTGTCCTGCCTCAGACACTGACATATACTGTACTGAGTATTCCTCAGCCCACAAGAAATTAGCCCTGGGAAAGTTATTGACTGTTGCCAGAAGTCACTGGTAATCTAATTGGGAAATAAGCTTCAAGGGACTGTATTTTCATGTGGCTCTCCCTGAAAAAAAAAAAGAGAGCTTTTCTCCAGAATTTCAAAACAGTGGAGCTACGTACAAAATTTATAAGCTAAAAAGTCTGTTGAAGTGATTGCCTAGCTCCTTCTAGGAGTCCTGTCTTGGAATTTCTTCTGAATACCACCCCAACAGTAAATCAGACAGCAAACTGTGAGTGTGTACTTTGTGTTTGTGTTAGGTATTTAACCTGCCAGTCCAGAACACACAGACTAAGCTAAACTTTAAATCTTGAAAGGCTTATTTTACACTACATCGATGTATAGTAGGTGTACATATATGCTTCTTATGAATTAATATCTTGTAATAGCTACAGGCCTTTATGCAAAAGACTTTGTCCTGCTCCCATGAAATCACAGGTAAAACTTCTTTAATTTCAGTGGTGCATGCTGAGGACCAATGAATCTAGCTGTGCATTACAGTAACAGCTGTCACGTCCTCTTGCTTCTGGAAGTTGAGATGAGAAGAAGGCCATAGTAAAAAAAGAGACCCAAGGAATGACTTAGACATAGACGTAAGTGTTAGATTTATGGTGCAAAGCACATCTGGCTTATCTCCAATCAACTGTATTCTCCTCTTTACTGCTTTCCTTGCCAATCCTCCCAGAAGCTCTAGACTGAGTGGACCTTTTCAAAGGCTGTTTTAGATGTACTGTCTTCAAACCTCAATTACTGTTTTGACAGTACATTTATGTTTATTTTAAACTTCTACTGAAATATGTGTCCTGCTGAGACTTTTCTCTGATCTGTTTCTCAAGATCTCCTGCAGCAAGCACAGGAGAGGGCAGGGCACTCAGCTCCCTGCATGCCACTTTACTCTGAAACAAGGAGCGATAATGGTGGCAGCGGTTTTGGGACCGATTATGTTCTTTTACTACAGGTCTGTATCTCTGGCGCTGGTTATAATGGATTAAGAAAAAAATGTAGTAGTGGTCAGTAGTTCAACAAAATTGTGCCTCTCCTAAGACAAATGTATGAATACACTAATGGAACATGAAAGTTGCCTCTCAGACCTACATATTATCAGTGGAAAAATTATACAGAGAGTCTTTGCAATGAAGAATTGATAGTCTGAATGCTTTTCAGGCTGAGTGGTACAGTTGCAAGCAACCCATTGCAGTAGTGTTTGGATAGCTTCCATGCCTACCGAGATTCTAAGTGCTGGTTATTGTCTGTACAATGTGCAGACAATATATGTACAATATATGTACAATATACATTTATACAGTCATAGGTAGTATATGGTATGAAGGTCACACATATGTTCATTTTCCTCAGTTTAGGTCCTTTTTCTCCTTTTTTCACTTTTTAATCTGTTTTCATGTGGTAGCTAATTTGCTTTAATGTATTAGTTCCTTTCTCTTTTCTATTCTTTCACATCTGCCATTTTCATTTTTTCCTATGCATTTTATGTACATGCATATTCTTCATCGTTTTCACCGTATAGTGAAAATTAGAGATTTTATGTATGCTTCTGATTCTCTTATGCAATTAGATCTCTCAAACAACAGTGTCCAAATTTTAGCAAAATGATTGTTCTCATCCTTTCAGGCATGTTTCATCCCTTGAATTCTGGGCTCCTGATGGCAGCAGGCCAAGTAGGAGTTAGGAGATGCTGGTACGAAGCATGACTCTTGTTGTGGTTTAGCCCCGGTCAGCAACTAAGCACCACACAGCCGCTCGCTCACTCCCCCACCCTTGTGGGATGGGGGAGAGAATCGGAAGGGCCAAAGTAAGAAAACTCGTGGGTTGAGATAAGAGCAGTTTAATAATTAGAATAAAACAGCAATAATACTAATATAATGAAAAGGAAAATAATGAGCGAGAGAGAGATGAAACACTGGAATAAGAGGGAAAAAAAAACCAAAAAAAAAAAAACCCAAAACTAAACAACAAGTGCTGCAACCGCTCACCACCCGCCGACCGACGCTGCCGGTCCCCGAGCCGCGATCGCTGCCTCCCCCAGCCAATTTCCCCCAGTTAATATACTGGGCATGACGTCACATGATATGGAATACCCTTTGGCCAATTCGAATCAGCTCTCCTGGTTGTATCCCCTCCCCTCCCGGCTTCTTGTGCACCTGGCAGAGCATGGGAAGCTAGAAAGTCCTTGACTAGTGTAAACACTACCCAGCAACAACTAAAACACCAGGGTGTTATCAACATTATTTACATACCAAGTCTAAAACACAGCACTATGCTAGCTACAGTGAAGAAAAATCAACTATCCCAGCTAAAACCATGACAACTCTCTGTTGTACATTCTGGATCTCAGTGGAGCAATTCCTAACAGAGGAGTTTGTTTCTGCTGCTGACAGCTCATGATAGAGACTGTTGAGCCACTGGGACTGTTACAGTAAGATTTTAAAGCTGTCCTCCACTAGTAGCACACAGGTATAGTGGCAACAGTCTGTGAGGGCAAATAATCAATCCAGCATAACTTCTCTCATGCATATTAAAAGAGATGTAGTTTTTGCCTTTCTGATACAATAAGTCTATATTAAACTTAAATTAATTTACTTGCTACCTGAATTTGTCTTGCCTACTATTGATACTCTAGCATTATCTAATGACACTGCTGTTTGTGGAAGTTAAAGTTTCTTTTGTTTTCTTGATTCTTGAATATCTAGCATTCCTCCTCACCAGGATACGGTTGTATTGGTGAGCTTAGAGGAATCTTCACAAGTAGACGTCATGGTTTGAGACCTATGAGTTTCCAGGTACAAGGAAAATTTCATAACAGATTGCACTTTGGGAAGAATTGCCTGCTGCAGTAGAGATATAATAATGTGATATATGAAGTTGGCTGTCTCCCAGCTGAATGGCATTAGAGAATTACATCAGACACATGTCTTCTCTTTTTCTGTTCTTTCTGAAATTGTATTTTCCTTGAGTGCATTTTTTTTGGCTATGCTATAGCATTTTTCAGGTTGGTGATGTGAAAGACAATGATATAGTGATACGGGGATTTTTTTCTATTTTTATTTTAAAGAAATGGTTCTTCAGCCTGAAGAAAAATACCAATGCCTGTGATTAATATGGAAGGTTATTTCTGATGGGTCTTATGAAAACTCCAAATAAATGTGATATTAATTTCTTTTTCTAAGCCACCAACTAATTGATTTTGCACTGTGCTCATTAAAAATAGATACTTCGCCTTTCAGAGAACTGTCTGGGAAACCTAAGGCAGGGCACGGCTCCTCTGGGACACCATCAACTGACCATTCCATCAGGCGGGGAGAGAGTGGTCATGGTGCTTGTCAGAGCTGAAGTATATTTACCTCATGTCCCTGCAGATAAACATTTGCAAGGCAAATAATAAATTAGCCATTAATCAGAAGAGCGGCTGTGTTTGATGAACCCTGAATAGAGTGGAGATGTCAGGTAACGCGACAGAGTAAACTGACATTGTAGACTGAGCCATGTGGAAATGGCTGCTAGCAGTTTTGAAAGCTTTTTTTTGCTGCATTTTCAAGAGACTTTCAAGGTTAAAGTAAAAAAAGGCTGAAGATAGGAGGCAACCAGTGGTTACTAGTTTTCAAAATGATAGTATTATGTAGTCTTTCTCGTCAATTGTGTCTGTGGCACTATTTCAATGCACAGCTATATGTGATACATAAAAAAGATGATTTTACAGAAACAGTACCAAGTGCCCTATTATTACCAAATTATTCAAGGCATATGTTTGTTCAGACTTAATGATCTCAATACATCTTCAGGTCAAAGTTCAGAGTTTTGATTGACAGTGTTTCTTAAATATTAATTTCTATTACATTAAGTAGAATTTTTTAACAGCATTTACACTGTAAATAAGTATTTTTCTCAAAACATAGTGGAAAAACAGTGGGGAAATTCTACTCTATTATCATCCAGGCAATTTTATTAGAGATTTGGCGTGCTTTAATGGCCATACTCGTAAACAGAACTGAAAATAATGGCAGAGTTTGGTAATTGCCGTTTGTGGGTGCTTAATTTGAGCATCATTCTAGAATTGCTAAATAGTCTAGGGAGACCTTAGATGGTCAAACTACTGAAAATTGGGCAATTGGTGTCTCAAAAGAATTAGTCTAAATGAGTTTTTCTTTATATAGTGTAAGTGGAGCTTATAAATAATTTGAAAAGTAAAATATGTCTGGATTCTGTAAGATTTCCTAAACTGAAATAAGGCTTGTAATATTTTTCTTCTTAACTGATAGGCAAAATTGCTATCCTTACAAATTGTGCATCAACTGTATAGTCACACAGTATGATCTCTACATTGGACATACTCTTAACCTTCAGGTGTCACAAAACACAGTCTGAAACACAGAATCACACCTTTATTCTTGAATTATTTTTTTCTAAAAGTGATTACAAATACAGTTGCAAGTTTTTAAAGTAATCAGAATGTTCAAGACCTTCATTTTCATCTCCACTCATTCAGTGCAGTATAGCTCCTAGAAATTAATTTCCAGGCTCTCAAAGGAACGTCTTTGGTTTCTAAAATCAGCTGTGTGCCTTGGCTCTTGAAATCCTTTAAATCATTAATCTTGAATTAACACTTGTTCAGTTCATTAGCAGGACTTCAGGCAAACACTTTAAGAAAAAAGTAAGCTATTGTATATGACTAGCTGCTTTCTCACAAAAGTAATAGATTTGAAAGTAAAAGATTACTCATTACTTGTTGCTTGTTCATTGCTCATGCAGATTACCTGATGAGACTTTGGTTAAGAAGTACACCTTGTTGATATTAATCCTGTTTGAGACAGGATTTTTTTTTTTTTCTTGACAGTCATGTAGCTGACTTCAGGAAGATCTGCATGATTTTCTTTATTTGGTTTGGAAAGTAACAAGATACTTTTCTACAGGGTTGGGGGATTTTTTTGTTGTTTTTTGTTTGTTGTTTTTTTTTTTAAGTATCTTCCTCAATTGTGTTAACAGCCCAAGATCCTCTCTGTCTCTAGAAGGCTTTATATTGTAACCTGTCCTATGTATTAGTAAGCATGATTTTACTACTGCTGGAAATTCTGCTGCAGGTGAATGTCTCAGCAGGAGAAAGGTTTTCTTCCTACAATTCCAATTCTCTTGAAAATTGAAAACAGAGACTTTATGAAAAAGAAATCTCTGAGCAAGAAAGGTTGTTAACCTGCGCATATACAGTAAAAGTAAATTTGAGGGTTTTACTTATCAGAAAAATGAGGGAACAAAAATTCAATAAAAATGTTTCTTCATCCACATTGTCTGGGATAGCTACTTTTTTTTTTTTTTTTTTTAAGTTAACTGTTGATTAATAATATACTTGCCTTGAGTTCTCTTGTCAGTTTTTGTAGGTCACAGATCTTTCTCCTTTTTTTAATCTGCCTGTATATAGAAAAGAAAACCCACAGAGAGAGAAAGTGAGAGGAATTATTCCTAAATGTAGATGTTTTCTATTATCTCTTGTGATCACAGCAAATCTCAACAGTCATTTACAACATAATAACATACTATTAATTTTTAGTCAGCAGTATGATTCCAGAATTAATGGTGACTCTTCAGATTTCAGTTTTCCATGGGTTAGCCAGGTTCTTAACCAAGCTAGCTTTTAATACCTGTTTTCAAGTACAGGATACTAGTGAGTAAAAGAAATGTGTACAAGTAATAATGGAAGCATGGCTTTGGAGTGAAATGGTTCCTCCACTTTTTTTCGTAACTCTGTTTTGATATAAAGTATATTTTTTCACAGTGTGGTGTAGCTAATAAATCTGTAATTTGGGCAGAAATAGCTGAGGTCCCAGAATGTGTATAAGAATGTCCTCATCAGATAACTGTCAAAAAACTGACCTCGAAAAGATAAGACTGTAGGTGAGTGGCCAGAAGACTCATGACTGGGGTGTTTTGGGCTCTCTGGCATATTGTCTTTGGGAAGGATTTGAGTTCTGCCATATCTGGACAGGGAGAGTAAACACTATTTATTGTAACACCATATAATTATATATTGATGTTGAAAGAAGTGATATTGATTGCATAAGGGTTTCTTAGAGGGTTCCCAGGGTTCAATGTCCCTGAGTGGACAAAGGCAGAGGGTGCAGGACCGAAGGCATAGGCTTTTCGTTGCCCCTTCGCTGACTTTAGGCATCTGCAGAATGATTTTGCTTGTCTGCAGCTAGTTGCCTTGGTCCCTGTCTGCATCCTGTAAAAAGAGAACAGGATGCTGGACTGCATGGTATGAACAGGAATGGCTTTGATGGCAATAGAAGGAAGTTAAGTTCCAGCATCTCTTGTTCCAATTAGTATCTCCAGTTTGTAAGAATATAAAAATTTTTCCATTATTTACATTATTTTCAGAGACTCCAGTTATCATACAAATTTCTTAATTTTTAGCTGATTATTCTAATGTAGCTTGTAGTTTGGTTGTTTTAAATGGATGTTACTTTTCTTCTGAGCTCTTCAACTTATTTAGCCCTTGTGTATTTTAGGCTTTTGCAGAAGACTGTTCACTGTTTATTGTGCAATATTTTAAATAAAGGAGCTTTATAAATAGTAGACCTTGTAATTTTTTTACGTGAGGTTTTTTGTGAAAAATAATCTGATGCTTAAAAACAAAAAGTAAATGTAATTCTCTTATTTTGGTCCAGTTTATTTTTGATGCTTTATATTTTGGTAGTTGCAGCCCTCGGGAGACTAATTTTAAAAAGGATTTGTCTTGCATGTGCAGTTTTAAAAGTATTTGGATACAACCTCTTCCTGTGGCTTTTTTTTTTTTTGTTGTTATTTATTTAACCAATTACTTGGTAATAGTTTAGACAGGAAATGGTATGGAAGTTTCAGGCTTTTTTAGTTGAATTTTGAAACCCTTAAATTAACTGCAGCAGCCTTGTGCTTAGCTTTCTACAAACCCGTATGCTCAACAGAACGGTGAAGTATATTTATATGTAGATAACATGCCATGTATTTTTGACTGGCTTGGTTAGGTTTCTGAAAATGGCTTTTAACTTTTCTGTTGTTCAGTTGATTAGCAAAGTTTAATAGATGTTTATGTCAGTCTGACTGAATGCTCTTAGTCTTGTCCTTTATAGACGGATCTTTTAATGCTTTGCAGATCAGAAATTTGTCACTAATTAGGAAAGCAAGATTTTTAATATTATAATAGCATGACAAAAATAGTATGTACATGATGCAGCAAAATAGGTGTAGCCTTAGTTTGTGTATTTGCAATAAAAGTCTGTTGGATTAAATGTTTTGCTTAGGTACTCAAGGATACATGGGTAATTCTTGCTCTGAAGATCCTTTGCACTGATATTAGTGTCTCAGGATCTCCAGCGTATGTGTATATATGTGTGTATATAACAAGGGAGTCTGAATTTCAGTTCCTTAATTATTTCAGACTTTTTGGTAATTCTTAGGCTTTGACTCTGTCACTCTTGTATACTGATTCCATATTGGTAAAACGGAGATTGTAATTTTTCCTACCTAACAAGTAGAGGAAAGGGACTGTATTAGTCTGCACAGTGCTCTGAAATAAGGTCAGAAAGAAGAAAGCATCTCTTTCTCTTCATCTTCTGTCAGCAATTTTGCTGGTAAATAGGAGAGAATTATAATAATGAAGAATATCCTTTTATTAAGTCTTGGTTATCCAAGTAGCAGGGGAACTGGGCTGATGCTAATCTCATGTGATGTCCTAGCCATTAAAGTAGAAAACAATAGTATAAATGTAGACAGGTAAATTATACAGTTACTTTGCTATCAGTATCACAAAGTTTTTAATACCACGGTATAAACTGGTACTACCTTCTTTCCCATAGAGAGCTCAGTGCAAGACTAACTTAGCACATCATAAAGTCTGTTCAACATATCTGTGGATGTATTGCAGTTCTGGAAGCTTGGGCTCTGTACCTCTTCTTGACAGCTGTGATTTACCTTTGCTCTTTTTTTAGCTCTGATCCTTTGTTTGTAAGTAAATGTCCTGGTAAGTTGAATGTCTGCTAAGTTTGTTATCTTCCTTTTTTCTCATTGGTGTTACAAGTACAGTGGCACAGAATGCACCTTAGGGGGATGTTACATTACCTAAAATGCTAACCTGACAGCACACAAACGGAGAAAGGTACAAGTTGTGGCTACCGTGCTTTCTTAATTAATAAATCAAGGTATCTGTTCTGCCTTTTTTTATTTCTGGTCAGCTTTAGCAGAAAAGAGGCCACCACATCTTTGGGCTGGATTTGTTGAAATCATAATTCAGCAAAGGAATTTCACTTCCAGGTTCACTGATTTTATTAGGAAATCTCCACTGTTGATACTGCTTGCTTAGTTTGTTAAAATATTGGTTCATAATTTCTATTTTGCCTTTTCATCAACTAATCTGTAAGTTTTAGTAATGTTTAAAAAGGCAGACAAAGATACTGTGGAGCTTTCCACGTTAATTCAGATGGCTTCTTAAAATCTATTTTTGTTTTGTTTTGTTTTTTTACTGATTAGCCAGTAACGTGGTATAATTACACATATTGCTAACAAGGGCTTTATGGGACAAACTCAGTAGCATTTAAAAGTTCCTCTGATGACTCACCACAATTTCACTTTCCCAGCAGTGAGTTTTCATAAGCCCCAGTAGGATTAGTGGAAAATATATATATCGATTGGAAGAGAGTCATCATACTTTTTCTTCTCTTGTTTTATCCCTGTTGTGTCTGCTTTTTCACTCGTGTGCTCTAATACGAGCACTTTACTTTGTACCTGTCACCATTACAAGTAGAAAAAGGTCAGTAAAGCCTGTTAGTTGCTGAATTACATTTTTGTTCTCAAAGGCATCGGATTACATATTTCATTTAAAACTGGAAAAAAAAAAAGTGAAAACCGCTACCTTTAACACTTCCAAAAGTTTTAGCCTTTCAACGACCTTTGGCTTTCCTACAGAAAAGTTCTTAGCTTCATCACTAGGTTTTGGTCTTTCCCCTTTACATTAAGGACTCTTGGATCATCCAAAGACTGTGACATGTGTTGAGGGGAAAAATAAGGAACTAGAACCAAGATCTTCCCCATTCTAGGTGATGATCTGACCCAGCTGTGGGCAGGGAGGCAAGTTCTTACATCCCCACTGCAGCTCAGCTGCAGGTTTGGAACGTCCCCTCAGGGACACTGCAAACAGAGGAGCCTTGTCTCCCATGTGAAAACTCAAACCACTGAGCTCTTTCGGCTTAAGCGGGGTGGAGTTATTCATCTCACTTTTGTAAACACCTATATTTCTCTTGCTGGTTGTGTTTTGAAAGGAATTTGCAACTCTGTTTATTTGTTGAAAGACAAGACTGAAGTGTCTGTCTTCACGAGGGAGTTCTGTGCGGTATCTTCTGAGTGGAGGGAAATGGATCCCAGTAGCGGTAAAATGAAAAGAAAAGAAAAAGTGATGTGGAGAGTGGACAAAAGGTTGTTTTAAATAGCTCTGTGCTTATAGAGTCTTTCTTCCATCCACTCTGACTCCTGTTTTTCTTCACTTAATCTGAGGGCAGACTTTCTGCTCAAGCAGGGTGATAGCTTCTACCTGGAGGAGGGGGATCAGTTTTTCAAAGATCAGTCAAAGAAATGCTCAGCACTGTGATACGTTTTTCCACCTTTTAATCTCAGCCTTATTTGAAGTTAGATTTAGGCTATAGAATTTGAAACATGCTTCCTTGGCTGATAGGCATTTTATATAAGCCAATTCTCCCTGCTGGCTTTACCCATACCATAGAGCAGTTATAAAGTAGACCAAAATGTATACCTCACTAGTTCGCCCTATTTCAACTTCATTGAACTGGATTGGTATCTCCTTTGTTCATAATTTGTATGAACTGTCCATATGTGGGATGTTTCCTGAGGTTCTGAAACTGTTATTTTCCCTTGCTGTTACTGAAGTGGTGGTTTTGAATTACTGTATATTTTGCACAAAAATAGAGATTGCTAAAAGAGTAGTAGAAGGGAATTTTTAGAAGGAGCAGGCCCTGACAGCTGCAGGACAGCAGTATGCGTGGGTCAATCTGTGCTAAAAGTTGCAGCTGAGATGGGCTGGTCTAAGGAGATAGAGTTGCTCTAACTGCAGTCCATTTGTAATTAGATAAGGAATACTGACAGGA
Source organism: Morus bassanus (assembly GCA_031468815.1). Lineage (NCBI taxonomy): Eukaryota > Metazoa > Chordata > Aves > Suliformes > Sulidae > Morus > Morus bassanus. The sequence goes on from CM062568.1 coordinate 113,157,351, forward strand.
ACAGTGAGTTAGTGGCTCCCCTCCAAGGAGAGCTATTGACTGAACATTAGGTTTTGCATGAGATGGTGATGCAGTCGATAAAAGCATCAGGCCTTGTTTGGAGTAACACTGCCGATTACTCTCTAATTTGCCGCCTGGAAGTGAGCCACAGACATTTCAGCCATGTGTTTAGTGTTGATGAGATCTAGAGCGAACATTTAATCTTATGTTTACTAGCAAACCACTTGTAACGACAATGCAGCACCACAAAAGGGTAACTCTCTCATGGCTTTCCAGCAGTAAAGCTTTGGTTTAGCTGTAACCCAGTTCAAAACTACAACCTGATAAGGATTGTTCATTTCCTAAGTGGTAGCTCCAGGCAATCTGTTAAACCTTTGATGGATGATTTTTTTTTTTTTAAAGGTACATATGATGTTTACCTGGTGACTAAAACACAGTATTCATTTTCCAAATTACAGCAAAGTCTCAGTTCTTCAAAGTGCTCTAGATGGAAAGGGACACCTATTCACTTGTATAGTCTCACTGCTGGGGGTCTACATATCTATGGTTGTCTGGTGGCAAGCAGTTTGCAGGACCAGAGCTCTTCTGCCAGCCTCCTCTGCTTTGCTTTGACAGATTTCTTATCGATAGTGCTTTACCAATGCTGTTAGTTTTTCAGATTAATTCATGCAGTGATTTAATTTGAAGAAATACTTTATGGGTTTTTTTGGTCTAGAAAGTTATTGAGCGTATACGTGGTGATACGTGATTTGCCTTATATCAGGACCACAGGCTAACAACGTTTAGCTGAAATACAGCTTCAAGTATAAGCCAGCAAATGTGAAAGAAAAAAAAACACAGAAGAGGAGGGAGAACTGTAACTCTGCAATGATTTTTAAAAAATCTTTCAGGAATGCATTTGTCTGACTTCACTGTGGTTCTGTTTCCAGGAAATTGGTTAGTTCAAGTGCCTAAAAGAGAAATCTCATCCTATTCTATGGCCAGTGGAACTAAATACATAAAAGATATTTGGTACAAAAATAGGCTAGCTTAGGAGATAGGGAGTATAAGGTTTTTAACTTGGCTTTTCATGCATTCACACCAATATTTTTTTTTTGTTACACAGTGGTGATTTGGATCCTCTGTGCAATGAAATATCCAAAGTGTAAGTAGTTACAGTAGGAAAGAATGATACCACAGACAAAGCAAACAGAGTTCCCCAAATCATCAGTAACCCTAAACGTGGTTTAAATGCTTCAGAAGAGATCAAGTAGCATCCTTTCAGGAACCTTACCAGTTTCATTATAGTTGACCAGTCTCCCTAAAAATGTCCTCCCTTAGGATTAGGCATGTGAGGAGGTGTTTTTTTCCCATATTGTAATTCCCGTTGCATGAGAATGAATTGAGTTCCTGCTCTTGTTCCATGGGAAAGTTGAGGAATCTCTGTACAACCTATGAATTCTGACTAACCATACAGAATCATTAGCACTATGGTATTTGGTCAGGCTTCTTTGTGGGTACCTATCTAGCACTGCTGACAATGGTGGCAGAGCTAGCACGTTTATGAGGTATTTCACTTCAGAACTGGTGTATTAGAGTGAAACCAGCTTGGGGCAATCAATTAGATGAAGTTCAGAAAAACGACACGTAGGAAGAAGATTTGGTGCAATAAAAAGTTTTGAAAGACAGACTAAGCTGTTAGAAAAGAGATTGTTGGAGTTTTGTCAGGACTCCTTGAAGTTCAGGCATTCTCCATAGGTTTGCTGCATGTCAAAAGAGCTGACATAAATGATAATAAAAATAGCTCTTGCTTGCATCTTGTATTATTTGCATCCAAACTGGTCCATAAAATTAATTGGAAATCTTGGGTACACTTGAATGCAGGATTCAAATTTGGGGCACAGAGTGTCGGAGCCTTATGAACTCCTTTCTCATGTGTTATCGCTGCCCTCTCCAAAAAAAGGAAAAGAAAATATTTTGTATAATTGAAATATTAATGACACATGACTGGGTTTAGAGATGAGAATAATTAATATCTAGTTTAGATCACTTTTGTGGCAGAAATTCCTGTCACCCTAGCAGCAAGGTGGTGGAAGGTTGCCCCAGTTTTGCAGCTGGGCTTCAGGCTTAAGGAAAACCTTTGCCTTTGATACTGCTTTACCTAAAGGCAATCCAGATTTTAAAATATTTGTAACATTATATAGGCACTCTAGGGGTTCTATTCAGGCTTAAACTACCCTATCCACTCAGTGAGGTCATTCATGAGGAGATCAGTTTTCTCAGCCCTCTTGTAGGTCAGCTGATAGCCTCTGTCTGCCTTTAAAAATGCTCAAGCCCTTTCAGCATGGGAAAACAGTCATCATCTGCCCAGTTCATCAGCATAACTTCTTAACAACTGTTCCTGTATTTATCCAAAACTTGAAAAAAAAGAAAAAACAGTTTGTGTAACATGAGCCTTTGGTTTGTAATTTTTGTATACCTTGAAACACATGTGAAACACACGTTGAAACATTCAAACACAGTGACAGTCATGTTTCATGAAGCTTGATGTTTATTTTCATGTTTTGGGTGAATTGTGACTAACATGGGCTTTTCAGAGTTACTTTGGAAGAGATGTGTAAACTGGAAGAGCCTCACAGAAGTTCTGGGTAGAGCAGAAAACAAAGAGCAAAATGACATGATTTCAAAGTAGAAGGCTTGTGTAGGTTGTAAGTCTAGGAACACTCATCAGAGGTAGAGAACTGGAAAGGACAGATTTTAAAGTCCAGAAACTTGAGAACAAAAATCCTGAACTATTCTGGAGACACTGATGTAGGAAAATATATATTTCATGGGAACAAGAAAGGAAACTAATATAGGGAAATAAATGCAAGTCTTATTTTTGTCTGCTTCTGGGAATATTTCCTTATGTGAAGGCAAGTTTTTTAAAACTATCTGTATCTCTGCATGTCTCTTTATATAAGCTAGTATAAACTATAACCTGGCTCTTATGAAGCCATCCAGAGATGGGATTTCTGGGAGCAAGTGGCAAAATTTAATTTTGCCATTTACTGTAGAGGCTCATCTAAGTTTGGATATCAACACTAATGTTCTGGTAGCTTGGTAGGTGGGTTGTATGAGCTTATTTCTGTTGATGGCTAGCTCTAAGAGAGGGCCTATGTGCAGCAATACACCAGAGAAGCCATGGACTAAAATGGAACTGCTATGATAGAGGGAAACTTGAAGTATTCTGGGCCTGCTTGGCTAGATACCAACAGAGAAGTTTTGCGAACGCAGGGAGAAGGAGCTTGAACAGGCTGATGGTGTCCAAAACCTGAAATCTTCTCTGAAAACCTTCAAATTAGCGTTAGAGCCAAAGCTCACTAGAGTCAGCTGGAAAAAGAAAAAGCATTGATTTTATCAGACTTTGAACTGACTTACTACAAATGCATACACTTATAAAATTGTAGCAGATTGTTTTCCTTAAAAAGTAAATTGTCCTGACAATTTTTGAGTACTTTTTTTTCCTTTTAGTTTAGTCCCTACCAGGTTTCCCAGAATGTTAAAAACAAAAAGATACACAAAAACAAACAAACAAACAAACAAAACAAAAAAAAAAAAAACAAAAAAAAAAAAAAACTACAAAACAAAATCCACCAAAAAAAAGAAAGCCACAAATGCAAAACCCAGTAAACCCCCCAAGCAAAAAAAACAGCCTCTCTTCCCATACAAAATGCTTTCAGCTAAGGTAATGAAAACTTGTGGCTATTGCTATTACTAAAATCATTTTACTAAAACTATTAATGAACAGATCAGTTGTATTTATTTTACTGTGTGTAAGGGTCATAAGAAGGTACAGTGGAGTAAAGGAAGATATTAGAAGTAAACAGTATCCCACGCAAGAAGAGCCTTTTGCAGACAAAATTAAGTTGTGACAGAGGCACAAGAGTAGGTTGACAGTTGGAGCTATGAAAGGCCTAAATTAGAAATGGACTAATTTGGAGATTTAAAGGCTGGAGAAGCCATGCTGCTGGTGACATTAACAGTGATACTGTTCTCTGTTTTGCTGGAGGGTAAGGTTTTCCTCAAAACAGAATATCCCTAAGCTAGTGTGGGGGATATTAAACTCATGCAGATATATTCAGGCTCTTATAGCTGCTCAGTGTAGTGATTTAATGAAATTAATTAAGCCAGAACAGTACTTGAGCACTGAATAATTTATCAAAATAGATTTAAGAGAAGAATCAAAACAGTATGTCTCCCCAGATTTTGTCTTGCATGCAGGAAACTTCTTCCTCCTGCTGTGATCATGCTTCATAAAAATCTGGGCACTGTACCAACGTCCTGAAAGCAGTTGAGGTGGACTTCACTGAAATCTCTGCTGGGTGCATGTAACATGGTACTGAATTGAGAGGCAGGCTTCTAGGCCAAGATTGCTGTAATGAATGATAATATGAGAGTGTATGTGAAGAGATGTGATGCCATGTAGGGGGATGGATAGCCTGCCCAGGCTTAGTTTCCTCATGCGTAAATGATATATAAAGTTGTATTCAGAAGCCTGTGTCTGTGGTCTGGGGGAAAGTAAGGGAACGTTGCCTGTAGTACACTCCCAGAAGACTGGCAACATCACCTGATAAAGTGCCACTGAGGGTGGGCAGGGATGACTGGTCTTTGTTAACCTTTTCAGGATGCTGCCAACATGAGTGATGTGTGACGGACCATTGATTTTCTTGATGCTCAAAAGTCACAGACTAAAACATACGTTTAGATGAAGATATTTCTTCTAGCTTGCTGTACTTCGCTGGTATAAGATCTTTCATTTTATCAACTGGGTCATTTTTGTGTACTTTACAGCAGTTGATGCTTGTAATAAGACTTAATTGAACGGCTAATCATTAATTACATGCACAGTTGATCAACTGTATCTTGGTAGGGCCTATAGGAAAAAGGAGAAGAGTTGAAGTCCTGCAGGAAACCTTCGTATTTTTCTCATAATAGATTGCAGCTCAGTTTTTGTCAGAAACATTTTAAACTTTTTGTCATTATGTTGCTTCTGATGTTTTCTGCTTTTGCTGTTTTGTGTTTCTTTATTTTTTTATTATTTTCTTGGGAGACTGGAAGATATTGTCTGTGCTTTGGATTAACGGTACCTTTACCACATTGCCATAGTGTGCTCTGGTTAGTATCCTGCTTTTTTCTGGAAGAAACTTCAGCTGTCTTTTACATTTAAGTTGTACACCTGCTTGTGTTTCAACAAATACATACTTATCAAGGGATATACAAACTAAATAAAACCTGCCAGTACATCTGAAGGTCTGGTCAGTAAATAATGATGTATACCAAGCAAGAAATGTATAACTAGGCAGTTTTATTATTAGAGCATATGCTTTTTTTTTTTACATTTTTCACAACGTTTACTTTATGAAATAATCTTACTAGTCACTAAAATTCACTTGCCACTGACATACAGCTGCCTTCAAAGTGAAAGATAACTCTGTAATAGTACCTGTCCAGGAAGTAAATATGTGTACTTAATAAATTGAATGTATAGGAGGTTATTTAGGTAGGCAAATGTAATTCGGTAAGTTGGAATTTGGTCTGGATCCTGAGAGTAAATGCGATGAGTATTAAATAACAAGAGGACTTAATATAAAAACAACAACCCAGGGCTCCTAGAAATGGAGTGCTGCCTCGCTTCCAGCCTTGAGGTGTAGATTGAATACCACATTGTCTCTGATTCTGTCTCTGTTGAAGTTCATGGGGGAAAAAAATCCCCTGATTTTAATGGGCTTTGTATCTGTCCCTGGGAAGGAATTGTGTCAGCTTTGAATCATCAAAACGCTTCCTGGTGCACCTGTGTTTTCCTTGGAGGACTCCCAGCCAAACAGGGGAGGCATGGTCTTGCTCAAACCTGTGAGATCTAAGAAGATCAAAGCCCAGGGCAGGACTGCTCTAGCAGCAGTTGCTGAACAGAACCAGCCACAATACAATGGCTGTGCAGCAGGATTTCCTTTGGGAATACTTGTCAGTCCTCCAGAGGTGATGGCCATGAGGAAAACCACAGCCAAGGAAAGAACTCAAGTGATACTGGGCTGGATGCAGCCGCACTGTTGTTAGAGGAAATGATGCAAAGCTGTGTTCATGCCCCTTGGGTTGCAAAACTAGAAGCTTGCAGACTGGACTGGATTGACAGGGCTAGCAGAAAGTGCAGCCTTGGCACTTCCCTTCCTTTCCCCTCTCCCCTGTAAATTGGTACCTCTGAAGCACTGAGAAATTTTTTTTGTGGTGGATTGTGTAAAGAAAGATTAATAGGATTAGTTAGCTTCTACAGGTACTTGTAGAGTAAGAAATCTTGCTAAAACTTCAGATTCATATAAAACAGTCTTTTAAATCTAATTGCTTTAAAGATGACTACTCAATATCAATTTCTAGGAAAGGTACAGTCAATTTTCTTTTAATCCTGTATGACTGTGGCTTTACTTATGGTATAAAGATAACTGTGGTGTTCTTACAGAGCTACTTGCTGCAGCCTTGTGATAGTGAATTGTATTAAATCTTTCTAAGCAACCCTGTGCCCAGAATGACTATAGGTAATTAGGATCATGTTTGTTAGGATTGGTGTAAAGAATAATTACTCTAGAGGCATCCATATTACTGGACAACACACCTGCATCTCATGAGACAATGGCATTAATTTGTAAAGTGTGTATTTTTTTCTCCCTGCACAGCTTACATCAGCCTACTTTGCAAAATCTAAAATCAGCGAGCAATTTAGCATTCTTTCAGTGCATTGTAGACTGGAAAATGTGAGGATTTTAATTTTAATTTCCTTAAAGGGCTAAAAAAAAAACCCCAAAACAGCTGTCAATGTGCGCTCTAAAGCTAGTTAAGTATAGAAATGTGTTCACTGGAGATACTAGTTTATTCTTGTCCTGTATCCATCCTATATTAGTTTTTTGGTGATGAGTTTGCATAATTCATACCAGCTGGCATATTTGTTTCAATATCCATTGGATTTTTTAGTATATTAATTTGAAATATCTTGTCAGTAAATACTGAACTGTTGCATTTTGTTCACCAGTGAAGCCTTTCGATACAGAGCGGGGAAAAATGACCTGTGTCATCGTCATCTCCAGTATGAATGTATTGTGGGAATTTTAATGTGAAAGAGTATAAAAATCCTGTCAAAGATGCTTATAACATTGGTTACAGTACTAAATCATAAAACTGGAAATATATGGTTGTACAATATTTCTAAGAGTGCTTTTTTTCTTAATCCCTCCAGGGTCCTGCTTTAATTAAGAGGTTTATATAATGATTTATTTTGTTTACAATGCATGAAGGTAGTATCACATATTATTCTGATAAGAACACAGTTAGGCGCACATTAACTGTTTAAAATCCATGTAAGAATATGATCTACAAATGAAGACTTTTACCATTTTGTGCAATGTGCTTTTTGTACGGAGAGTGTCAGCTAGATAGTTCACCTGGAAAAAGTGCGTCTGGAAGTCCCTATACTGCAGACACTTATTGTTATGAAGTGAGCTTGCAGATGGAATGCCTTTGTACTTACAATTTTAATAGTGTTTTCTTTAATTAACAATTAAGTACATAGTTCAAATAACAAAGCCTCTAGCGTGGCATTGTTTCTGGCTGTAATGAGTGCCCAAAGGACTACAACTGAAACTGTATTATATTATAACTGTTTTCTTTTATAGTTTACTGGGAAGACCAAAAGCCAACTCAAGATTAATTGTCAAAACTGTCACAATTTGTATTCCCCCCTCAAGCTTGACTATGGGATTAATAACATGCAGGTAGAGCCACTGGTATTGGAAACATACTTCTGACTTCCCCAGATCATTAACATGTGATACAATTTTCTTTTATACACAAATGACATGTCGGAATTACGGAATGTGTTCTGAATCGTGCCTTTCTGTGAACATGCCCCCCCCCCCCCCCCAAATGTGAGACAATATAGTGCTGAAGATGAAAATGCATCACTAACTTGGTTTGCCTGAAAAGAGAAAAGCAGCTCCATGCCATTGTAGCACTTCGTTGCAGAATGAAGTCTTACAGCAGTCTGTAAGATATCCTTAAATAAGAGGTTTGTAGAATTTACAGTAATAACAAAGAAACCTTCAATGAAAAACAATGAATAACGATACTGTAGATTGTCAATGACCTTACTGAGGCCAAAATGAAGATAGTAGTATAGTTAGAATACAAGGGCTCTGGCTAGTAAAATTGTGAGCTAGATTTCTTGTCATAAGCTATAATAAGACATTGTAGATATTTTAAAGACTTTTCAGATAAGAAGATATCAGACTACCTAAGATTAAACTAATGTAAATTACTTCACTGTTGTGAAAGTTTAAAATCATAATTAATGGATTAAGAACACCTGCTAAAGTAGTATAACATTTACCTTTGTCATAAATTCTTGCTTGTCCACACCATATAACCTTGTCTACCCACAACATTTTTCAGTGATTTTAATTTAAACTGGTGCATCTCAATGTGGATCCTCTGGAGGCAGAGTTCTCATGTGTAGATTTAGGTTAATTTGTGTGTAATAACTTCTGTCAAGTCCAAATAAACTTTGTTCAAAGTGATTTAAGTGCATACACATGAGCTTTTTAACTCTTTTAACTAAGCCTAATTATCATACCTTTGGATACTTAAGTTGAAAAGGGCAAGAAAAAGAAGAAGAAAAAGAAAACCACAAGTGCCCTTACCTTTACTCCAGGCTGAAGTTTTTCAGGTGGAGGCAACTGACTGAAAATGATGCAGCTCGCAGCAACTGCATCTCCACCACTGAGCTGCCAGGACACCTCTCTTGCCAACACTACCACCCACATGCACGTGGTCTGGACCTTGTGCTCAAACTCCACGTGCACTCCCTCCGTAGGGGCTCTTGGCCAGGGTGATCAGTCCAATAGCACTTTGGCCAATGTCTGCATTAAAACCTAAAGCCTTTCGAATAAAGCTGTGACAGATATGACAAGTTTTAATGGTTGGTGAGTGAGCGGCATGGAGAAAGGTTTCTTGTTTTGTCCAGCTTTGTCCTGACTGCTATGCCCTTGCCTGTGTGGTAGCTTTCTAAGATACGGGGCTGTTGTTCCTTCCCAAAAACGTGCTGCAGGAGGTCTGAGGGAAGGCAGGGAGAAGGATGTTGGGTGCCTGATGGGCAGCAGAAAGGCAGCGAGCGAAAGGGCAGGACCTCAGGCTGGGAGCTGGCGTAAGGTCAGATTTCAGGAGTCAAGGACAGCAAAAGGCTGTCTAAAAAGGGTATGCCCTACTGGTAGGTGTGGAGATTACTGCAACTAAGGCAGTTATTGAGCTGTGGATGTGGGGCAAACCTAAAGGAAATGATCTGCTCTTAAAGACACAGGTGATAAGGGATACTGTTTGAAACCTCCTTTTATGTCTAGCCTGCTTACTTAATCATCAAGTTTTTGCTTGTTTTTAAAAAAATTATGTGATCTGGTATCAAATCCAATGAATCTTGGGCTTTGGTTTTATAAAACCTTTTGGTATTTTCATGGAGATTTCTGGAAGGAAAAAAAAAAATTGCAGGCAGTGCTTCTTCAAAGCCCTGGCAGACACAGGCTCCCATTGCAAGAGAGCTTTTCACATAATTGATCTTATCAACAGTATATTAAAAAAAAAAAAAAAAAATCCTGCCCACACAATTCGTGTTGCTAGTTCTTTGAGGAGGAGCTGTGAAAAGGAAGTTGTGGCTTTATTGCAAGCCTTGGGCTTTGCATTTTGTACTTTTCATGGTTTTAGAAATCCATCTTAGCTATAGGCATTTCCTCCATTTTGTTGCTCTCTTTCTTGTAATAAAATATTATTTCTTTTAGATCCCATAGACCAGCAGCAAAAAGAGGTACCAGTATTACTGTTGCTGCAAATAATTCCATGATCTTTGCTGTTAGATCAGCAAGTGACCTTATACACAGAAAAAGGTTGCTCAGAGGCTGTTTCCTTCTTTTACCAAAAGGCTTCAGGGCTGCTTGTCATTATTATTTCTTTCTGGATGTGCAAATTGTTTCAGAAAGCCAATAACTGTCATAAGAAAATACAAAGTTCTTCTGTGCAGTGTGAGTTTTTCAGGATTTTGCTTCTCCATTTCTTGAGTTACTTACTTGTTTGTAATAAAATAGTTAAAATTAATAGTTCAAAGATGTTTTCCAAGTAAGCACAACATGTTTTCAGGGACTGGTGACTCCCAGTGTTTTGAATATAAGAATATGGATTTGAAATTATAATTGATTTGTCCATTTTGCCAGCTGTTCCTTTAATTTTTCCAAAACAGTTTTGTAACAAAATCAGACCATGTAATACAAAACTTGCATAAAGGAACTCTAAGCTGTTATCTTTCATTTATATTATAGAAAACACTTTACACGTTTCTAGAGAAGTAGTATAAATACAAAAGTTTAGTAATTTAACATGGATGCACTTTCATGATAAACTTAAAATGGAATGAAGTATCCTAGAAACTGGAGAAGTATGTCATTGTACAGCTCTGAAAGCTACTTTATGTTTCATTTGCAGCAGGTGAAGTTACATGTTAAGGAGCGTGACTACCCAGCCATACAATGGCTCCCTCAAAGAGCCGTGATTTGTAGCTTATTCAACCAGAAATTTCTTAAGACAAGGATAATCATTCTGAAAGCAAAGTACACATAACCTGACCTACTACCCTCTTTTTTTTCTTTAAGCTTTTATCTCACGATTCATCTGCGGTGGGGGGTGAGGGGAGAATTCTATCTGCTTCTCAGACAGACTGTCATAATTTCTACTCAGAGTGCAGCAGGTATACACTGCTACGTCTGCTATAGCGCACAAGGCCATCCATAAGAGGCAGGTATCTGAATAGAAAGAAGGCGCGTTATTGCCAGATGTGCTTCGGTCTTTGACCTGCCTGAAGCCTATTGGAAGGAATCATGGGAAAGGGAGACAGAGAAGACAATTTCCGCTCTTCCCCAGAAATGGTGATGTCTGTTTCCAGCAGTTATGTAGACACTGTGCTGCAGGGGTAAGTTGAGGAGGGATAAGAGAGAATTGACAACAAGAAGATAATTTTGTTTTGCCACCGTTTCTGGTATATACATTCTCCTGCAAAGTAACCAAAAGCTGGAAGGTGGTCCTGCCTAGACGTGTATGGTATTTGTTGTCAAAAAAGTAGTGCTTCATTCCTCAGATTTATTGATCTCCTGGAAAAGATAGCCCTTACTGTGAATGAGGACAGCTCTTCTTTGTCTGCTCGAGGGTAAAGTTAATTACAGAAATGTTTCAGTCCCTTTGTGAAGGGCAGGAAAAAAAAAATAAAGTGTAACTCTGAATACGGATCCCATTTTAGGTTAGAAGCTAAGGATGTATTCTTTATAGAAACACGTAACTACAGTGCTTATCCTTTACCTCATTGGTAGGTGTGGGTGAAGTGAGGAATAAATTTCATTCTTATGCTTGGAACAAGTATAGGTTAGATGCAGAATTACAAGCATTAGTTATCCTTCAGCACTCCTTTCTAGGAAGCACAGAGTTCTTTTTCTGTGCATGTCAACTTGACACTGTTCATAACATTGTAACCTTAATAAATAGAATATATACGAACTAAAAATTGGGGAAAAGAAGGAATTAGAACAAAAGCAATAGTGTGGGACATATCTAGCTTGACGGTACCATGTGTTAAACCAGCTAAGATTTTTTTTTTTCTTTTTAGTATCAGAGAAAACAACATCTTTCATCCTTGAAAAACCATAGGCTTTCCCTTATTACTCCTCTGCTCTGTCAGCATCTTTCTATTCTGTGGCCGCTACTCGTTTTCAGGTCCCTTGACAGACTGACTTGTATCCTCAGATTCTGCCCCTCCTGGCCATTGCACATCTTTTAGTTGGCCGAGTGCGGTCAAGTCGCAGGCTGAGGCTCCGCTGGAGTGTTAGGAGGTCCATTTGTGAAGAGAAACTACGTAACTGGGTTTGTGCTTTCCCAGGACTCTTCCCCAGTGTTCTTTCACAAGAGCTGATAAATCCAAAGCCTTGATGCTTTTCATTTTAGATTCAGGACTTCACTTAGCACTTTTTCTGGTGTAGTAATGTTAATTAAGGGTGCCCTTTACATAGTGCTACTAACCCCTAATACGCTTGGAGTTTTACTGGAGAAAAAAAAAAACAACACCCAAACTTCTTAGCATTTGACCAGGGAAAGAGAATGCTGACAAAAACATTCTTTTGCTGGAAAGAAATAAGCAAGTTTACAGTGGAATAAACTTAATGAGTGTAAATTGTAATAACCAAATTTGAAAAGCAGTTTTTGATCAGAACCATTGTACTTTGCCATAAAGCTAAATTGTGTTTTTCAGCTGAAAATGCCCCGTCTTCAACATTGTATATGATACTTAATATTTTGCTGTTTAAAAAAAATCCATTATTTTTCTTTTACTGTGAAGTGTATACTGAATGAAGATGCTGCCTTTATTAATTTCAGTAGTGCCAGAATTTTAACCAACAACAGTATTTTGGAAAAAAAAGAATGAGTTCCAGAAAATGAGAGCCTTTGCAACGCAATTTTACCATGTTGATTTCTGGATAAGAAATAGAGTTGTAATATAATTCACATCTTTGGAAGAGGTTTCTGTTGGGGAAGCATATTATTTGCTTCTTTCCTTAAACACATTATGTAACAAGCAGAAAAAGTTTATATGATGGAAAAGCATATAAACTACTGCAAAACGGCTCAGCACACGCACCTTAACCCTGACTTGTAAACTACGATGTTTCAGTCCTGGGTCTCAACTTTAGCGGAAATTGCTAATTGTATAGTTGGTTCATGATGTGGCTAAATGTCCACTAGGGATTAAGGCGAGATCACAAATCTCTTAACTCATGACCTCAGACAGGCATGAACGTTGGCCTCCAGAGACGAAAGGCTAATACGTAGCCCCACTACTGCCACCTCCCCATCCTGATCTTGTCCTCAGTTAAATCAAGGATTATTGGTGCTTTGTGTTTTTAAAAATTAGATATGTGTGAATGTAGAGTAACCATGGCAAAGAAAAATAAGACAAAGTGGACCAAGAAAGCTGAAATAAGGAATAAAGAAAATGTATAATGCTTGATTATGGAAACACATGACTCCTGCATGTTTTGGACAATTCCATTTATTCAGACGAATCACAGGAGATCCAGGCAGTGACCAATTTCTTTTATAGTTAAGAAACAAAAAAAGCACGTGAACAAAAACTAAAATTCTGTCTGTGAGACGGTTAATACTGAGCTTTTGAAACAAAGAGAAAATGTGGGGTTTTTTTTTAAGAATCCTCATTCCTGACAGTAGGGATTACAGCGGATCTTTAAATTTCTGGCATTGTGATATCAATAAGAATGACTGGTAAAATGTGCTAAGCAGAGACAGTAGAAGTTATAAATGACATTTCCCTTTTTGAAAGGCGATGATGTGATGAATCAAGACACAGTCTTGGAAATGATCGAGATCTTTGCTGAAATGGAGATGACGCTAATGACCTTAGCAATGAGCTGAACAAAAAATTTGGGAATTTTCACAGATGGCATAAGTTTAGCAAAGTTAGCAAAGTGTATTGTGTAAGAATTATTTGTGAACAAATATTATAGGATGAAATGAACACTAAATTCAATCAGAAATGTAGAAGAAAGAAAACTGTAGATGATTCATTTCATTTTTCAGAAAATTTATTGTTTCTCTTTTATTAAAAAACCATTTAAATATATTTTAGCTTGTATGCTCCATGGAGAATTGATGGCTACACTAATTTTAAAGATGGTATATTCTTAATTTTAAAATGTGCAGTGAGCTAAACAAAAAGGACAATTTACCAGGACCATTGGATTGGAGATGATGTATCAGTTTGTAAGGAATTACATTCTTACATATAGAATCTACCAGAGTGTGTTCACGCAGCTTGTGTTTTCTGTGGTGCGGAGGTACCACACAAGACCTTTCTTGTATTTGCATGTCAATGTGCGGCTGTCCTGGAAAGGGAGGCCTACAGAGAGCGATTTTTGAAAAGAGCCTCATCTGATCCCAAGTCCGATCCCATTGCAGTGTGGGGGGATGTTGCTCCTTGTTTGGCGTGAGGTAAGGCTGTAATTTAAACCAAAACAATGGGCATGCCTCTCTCATTTTTGCATTTAGAATGGCTGTCATGAGAAAGACTGCTGTGAATAGTAGAGGAGGTTTAAGGTAGCTATTAAAGATTTTTATGTTGTTAGGTTGAATGAGCTCTTTTGGAATTTAATAATGTTACTAATCTTGCAAGTCACTTTTTTAAATAAGCATGATTAGCAATTTGAACCTTAATTTATGATTTAGGAACTTACTGTATCTCTCATAGTAGCAGAGAAAATAACTTCATTAAATATGAAGAGATCTTCTTGAAATGTTCAAAACATAATGATTGTGTTTCTAGGATCTTTAGGACATTTGCCAAACCAAAGCACTTCATCAGATCTGAGTGCCATGGAAAGCAAGATTACAGACATTTCATATTTAATGTGCAGTCTTTTGTATCATTTTTAAATATACCTTTTTTTATTAAAAAGTCGATGGAGATAATAATTTGTTTTCCTGTCAAGTACTGAAAGCTGTCTGAATGGATGGTAAATTCCTTTACAAGGAAACCTTGCTTTGTTCTCCCACGGCTGTGTGTTCCCTTAAAGTTATGAATTTTCAAAGAAATCCCGTATGGTTGCACCTACATTTTCTTAATGGAGGACTGAACCGTCATTTGCTTGTAAAAAAATGATGAGCCTTGAGCAAGCTTGTTAGTTGTTCTAACAGGTCCATTTTGTTAATTCTTTTTTTTTTTTTGACAGAACATTCTCTGAAGATTGTGAAAATAAATTGATGCAGAATGGATAGAGAGGTATCAGGCCTCGACAGGAAAGCATTTAACCACATGATTAAGTCTGTTTTTACATACTAGAACATTTCCCTTCCACCCCCTGCTTAATTTCAGGTCTATGATTTAATCTTTTAAAGTTCAGCATATGGTTATTCTTCCTAATTGGATCTCTAGCTGAAGCTTCTGATGTATATATTTTGGCAGTGTTTCATTTTCTTGTGATGCTATGTTTCTGAAAATGCACATGTTTTGCCAGCACCTCTACGGTTTGTGCCTACTTTGTTCGTAAATCTCACTGCCCTTTGTGTGCTTTTTACTTTGTATGACAACTGAAAGGATAACTTTTGAGGCAGCATTCACATGGTGATGGGAGCTTCAGCACGCATCTTTATTTTAATGTGAGCTATGCTGTTGCGTACTGTAGACAGCCCTTCGTAACATCAGAAGTTTAGAGAAAGACGTTTATAAGGTATGATGCAGATTCCGTTATTTTAATGAGATACTACTCCTCTGGTATGTAAAATTGACATGAATATTTATGAACCAGACACAAAAATCTACTTGCCCACCTTTCATTATGTTGATGAAATTGTAATGAGACTTCACTTGCCTGTCAAAAAGTTGCTTCCCTTGGATGAATTAGCAAAGAGAAATTTTGCAGCACAGTTTTGCAATGCAGCTTATTGTCTGGGTTTTCGATCCGAATAAGGAACTCTGCTTTCTAACTGAGACTTTACGTAGGAATGTTTTGTAGTTGGAAAGATTCACTGTAGTCACTGTACCTTGTCTACAAATAGGTGACAAGAAGGAAAGACGTTTCAGACTGTGTTTAACTGCACCATACAAATGCTGTCAGCGCATCCTGCTCCAGGCTTCTCTCTCACCAGAGGCTCCTTAAGCCAGGATCACAGTGCTAGCACCTGCTCTTTAAGGCAGGGTGGGTGTTGTCCTGATGAGTCAGGGGGCAGCCCACCGCTTGGCAGACCTAGTGGGTGATAAATGTCCAAAGCCCTCCAGGCTGACTACACATTTTTCATCATTAATCCGGCCTATTGTGAGCCGGTCACTCACATTGATTCCAACTAGAGGGCATCATCTGCCGTTAAGAGGGTGATGACTCGCTAAAAATGAAGGCCTGAAACTAATCAAATATAGTTAGAGCCTTTGCTGGCAGCTTGCTTGGATAGCTCTAGGGCACTAATAGGAAAGCGGCAGACATGTGGGCAGATACCTTCAGGCACTCTGTGGCTTTGTATAGGAATGCGATGGTTTCCTCTGACAGCATGTAGCGTTATTATAGCTATTATTGAGTCAAATGCTGTTATGAGAAATTCTTCTGTCTCTTTTTGCAATTTTTTCTTGATGATTTGCAATAAAAAAAAAAAAAAAAAAAAAACAGAAAGAAGGGTGAATTTGGAACCATAATGTAACACCCGTCCTGTCAAGTCAAGATCATGCTAAATGATCGTGCTACAAAGAGAAGAGAATTCCCTCTGCAGAGATCTTTGTCTGCCTATCGAAATCATCTGCCTGTCTTTCTTTCTGTTTAGCTAGTTATTTCTCTATTTATCTAAAAGCTTCATTTCTTTTGTTTAAAAGCAACACATATGCCCGGCTTGATGCCTTATTCAGTGTTTGCCTTTGAATAGTTATAATTTGTTTGTATGGAATGAGTCCAGCTGAGAAGTAAAGGCTGAAGATCTGTGTAAAACATAGCCTGAAATGAAATTACAGATTTTACAGAAATTATAGAAATTACAGAGTTAGTGTGTTTGTAAGCAGCTTGTCCCTATTGTAAAGCAGTGAGGATTTCCCCCATGGTTTTTCCCCTTCACCTCGCTGAGCATGTCCCTGTTCTAAAAGTTCACATCACTAGAGGTTCCTCTTGGAGGAATTTAACACTGCTGGAAAAGAGCCCTTTTCAAGAATGTAGCCATTGTTGGCAGGACGCTTTGCAAGAGTCTGCACAGCTGGTGAGGGGGCCCACCCCTCCTGGGATTGTTTTCTGGGGTTCTCCTACTGAGAGTTCATGTTGGAGAAAGTCGGCATGTTTAATTGGTAGCTCATAAAGTTCTCTCGTTGTTATATGCTTTGCCCACAGTAAAAGGTTCGTAAATACGTCAGGCAGTGTTCTACTTTGTTTTTATTACAAGATGTGCAAATGATGCCTAGTGGCAACTTTTCAGAATGTGAAGCTGTTGCTCATTTTGAGCATTGATTTAGTCCTCTTGTAAGCAGGTTCAGCTTCCAGGTCGTGTTTTCTTAGAAAGCTGTTTATGCTACGGGAGTAACCACTTTATGTTGGGAAGAATTGCCGAGAGTGCCGGTCTTGGCCATTCATTTAGGCATAATGCACTGATGAAGTGGTCTACTAAAAAAACCCAAGCGAGAAAAAGCTCCCCCCCACCCACCCCAAACACCAACAGAAAACAAAACAAAACCCAAGGCTGGTTTCCTCAAAAACCAGGACAGCTGTCGATTGGAACTGAGGGGTGAGAGGAAATACCCTGCTGCAGACTTTCTTAGACTCAAACAATCTCATTGAAAGCAAGCTAATTGAGGAGCACCAGACCTGCTTTGTGACTGGAATCAGTGCATGCTGGGGAGGAGCGGTCAGGGAATTTGCTTCACAAATGCATCTAAACATGAATATAGATGCAGCCTAAGGGTCAGATTTTTGAAAGGATAAGATGGACTTAGATAATCATCTCCCATTGAACTCATCTAGGCTGCAAACTTTTTCTGCTAAACCAGAAGTTTCAGTGCCTTTATACCCGTGCTGCTGCTGCGGCAACTGTCTTCACAGATCTGAAGCAGTATAGGATGAAAATGCCCTCCATGAGGGTTTTACTGCAATTACGGATTTTACCCAGGAAAACGCAACATAATTCAATTACTTACGGGACTGTTCACATTTTTAGAATTAAAAGCACATTCTTCCGTACTTGTTTGGATTGTTTAGTTTTTTGTCATGGGCCATTCAGGGAACGCCACAATTGAATAAAAGTAAGGATACTTGGCTGTTAGATATCGATTTCAGGGATACGTTTCTTTTCAGAATCCCGACATACTTTTTATGGAAATAATTGTTGTTTGCCTAGCAGGTATCCTGATAAAATATATAAAGAGTTTCTCAGATTTTCTGTGGTTTTATTTCATTTTCCTCTGTCAAATCCAGATATTGTTAGTCCAGAACAAAGAATATTCATGTTCTACAGTGTTGGGTTTCTTAAACCACTCTCTTAGGTTTTGCTTCTTGCTTCTATTGTTCTAGCATTGTAGAGGGTTGAGTATTTTTTTAACATAGTTTATGTCATCTTGGTAATTTAATTCAGGAAATGTTACACATATTTCTTGTCTGTTCAGCATCTTCAATGATCTGAGCTATTTTAATTTCTCCTACCCACAAGTAAATGAATGAAATATTACTTTGCTCACGCATTCAGAGGCCAAGGGAAGATTTTACAAATAATATCAAAGAGGAGAGGAGTCAGCCAACTGTGAAATTACTGATCATCTGGATTTTCCTTCTAGTTTTGACTGCATATAGTGAACTGGAATAAATGCATTTTCTGCAGTATGCAGCACTTCTACCTTATAGTAGTTTATACCAATTTGCTGCTGTTGATTACATGTCCATCTTACTAGAGCAGAAGTAGTGTAGTGGATAGTTTGTAGCATATTTTCTGGTGAACCTTCAGGAGAGGTTATATGGGACAAGAGAGGGGAAAAGCCTTGTTAATGTGTGTTTGCCCTTAACGTCCTTAAGAAAAATACTCTGAGGAAAGATTTCCCTTCTAAAAATGGAAACAGCCTTTCTTCGTAGTGTTTTAATACCAATAGACACTACAAAATAACTGATGCATAATAACCCTTTCGCACTTAGAGTAGTGTATAATGAAATTAAATGATCTTTTGTTGTGTTCAGGAGTACACTGTATGTATTAAACCTTAACTTCAGTTGCTGGTTGGGAAGGAATGAGCTCAGTAATCTGTCAAAGTCTGCAGTCCTCCTAGTCGATCAGATAAGCAGAGCTAAGCCTTTCTTAAAGGAGTCAGGGTTTACGAAGTTATAAATAAGGGACCCTCAAGACAGACCTGTCATCATGCTTGTGTCAGTTTTCGAATGCCCTGCATTACAAATGCAAAGGGTGATTGGCTATGATGATATGATGAAAGGGAAGTTTATCAAAATATCAGTGACCCTGTGACAACAACTAGCTCAAGGCTAATTTTAGAGTGAGAGTGGTATGTTTATAATAAAATGAGTGAGATACTGTGCTGTGGTCTCAGTCTAGCATGGCACTTAAGAAAAAAACCAAAACGCTTCCTTAAAGAGGAGGTTGACAATTTGTAGGCTGGAAGCTGCACTCATTCTATATAGAGACTGTACTGTTTCCTTAGTGGTAAAGCTGCTTTAAAAAGGCCCTGTTGCTGATGACTAAAAGAGTGTAGTGTGGGGCTTGATTCATTGATTACTTTTTTGCTGGGCTATTTCAGCAGTTCAGAGCACAGCTTCATCATGTGCCCAAACAGTTCCACTGGCAAGACTGGGGGAGCCAGGAAACTGCAGCACAGCTGACAGCAGGACTTTGCTGGGAGAAAGTGTAATGAGGACTTTGGAAACTGGTATTGTGGGTGAAGAAAATACAAGGTCAAATTACACTCTGATATACTTGAAGTTAAGTATGTGCTCAAATATTTTTCTATTCTGGAGCCTGTATTGAGTCATTTTGTATGTGTTGCCGCTTCAAACAGTGAAGAACTGATGACTATGGTACCACAGCTCTTTAGTTTTTAATGCTGTGTTTGTTTTAGAGCACGTTTAGATTAAATTTGTAAGTTAAGTTGGGTTAAATGTTACTTGATCCTTATGTGTTTTGCCTGGATAAAGGGAGGTTGTACAAACTCCGAGGATACTCTTGCGTGTTTGTATAAAGCAATTGTGTCTGTTTCTGTGATGCTGGTAGTCCATTCTTTTGTTGAGGAGTGAGGTGTGATTTTGCAGCATGCCAGTGACACTTGGAGGATGTGGCAGGCTCTGGGGTCTTCGCCCACATATTCTTTCCTGCTGCAGTGCCCACAGCAGATTGCCCAACTGCTCTGTGATATCTCCTCATGAGGAGGTCTCCGTTAGCTTAGATCTCCTAGTGGAAGTGATCCTGTGACCATGTGCTAACCTGTCTGAGGCAAAATGAGCTGCCTTAGCTGGAACAGTTTAGGTCTTTGCTAGGCTTACTTAATATGACTGAAATGTCTTACAGAACTGTGACACTGTCTGTACCACTAGAATCAGAAAATTGGAGCTGTATAGCGGGGTGCAAGCTGGTTGCATTTGCATCTTTTGGCCCACACAGCCGTTAGCAGGAAAGGATGCGAGAACAGCCCATGAAGTTATGCTTAAGCACCGTTAAGTGCATCGGAGGTGTCGGACATTAGAGAGAATTTATTTTGCATTTTTCTTCTAAATCATCAGTATTTAGCAGTGAATAAAATAACTTCCCCCCCCCCCCCCCCCCCATAGTAGAGCAAGGGTATAGCTTTTGTCATGTGTTTTTGGCTGCTGGAACCACAGCTTTCATTCCTTTGCATAAGCAGGACTTTAGCCCAGTTGCAAATATTGCGAAGTATTGAGGACACATCAGCCACAGCATACAGCTGAAACTGTCTTTCCAGAAGAGAAAGTGTAACATCTAGGTAGCCTAATTAGTCAGATCAGTGGGCATGAAGGTGGGGATGTGCCAGCACCTCATGCCAGCAGTTTTTGCCTCATGTGGTCTTAAACCAGCTTCATAATCTGTATGATTAGAGGAAACATTTTTCCTGTCTGTGGGGTATAGACGGAGGGATGCTCTTTGGCTGTATTAGAGATAGTGACTCTAGAGGAAATGGCAGATTTCCTCCTAGCTGTACACATACATCATATTATATGATATTTTGAACAGATAGATTTCCTCAGAAAGTTGCTTTTCAGGGACCTAGGCAATTTGTCACTGAATAAACAGAAAAAAAAATTACCTTTTGTCCCCTGTATCATCCACATGCTGACGCTTGGATTTTGAGAAGTCTCATTTGTGCATAACACATTAATATGTCATGCAAATTTGTTGTGTTTTAATCTATTCTGGTGTGTTTGCAGTAGAATAACAAAAGCTGGTAATGGAATGCAGTGATTCCTAGCACAGTGAGTGATAGGATATAATAATTTTCCATTGTGTCAGCAAACATTGTGTCATAACAGATGTTTTAATTATGTTTTTAGACATTCAGTAGGTAGATATTGGTTGTCTTAAAACTGTTATCTTTCAAGCTGTGTCTTTTTATGACCATAACACTCAGTATCTGGATATAGGCCCAAGGCCATGCATCAAATAAAGTTTATGTGTGTCTTGACATGGCTGTGAAGAATGAAAGGTCAATACACACTTGCAACTCTTCGGTACGCATGTAGTGCGGCTGCTGGAGCCAAAATGTCAGTGTTATAGAGGAAATTTTGTTAAGATAGTCACTGAGAAAGAAAATATGGGTGGCAGTGGTACGTTCGGGCTGTGTGATGAACCATACATTTTGCAGGTGTAGAACTGAGGAGTCCTGCCATCTTTGGCACACAAACTCCTGAGGTGGAAGGGTGATACAGTTTCCCACCAACTTGTTAGAAGACTTGCCCATGCTGTCCAGTTTTCGTATTGAGCAGGAACCCACCAGGATTGTGTAAAGTTGTGTGCCATACAAACTGCCTTTTTTGAGTGATTGTTCTTACATCATGGTTTTGATTAATGACCATGCTTACTTGGAAGCTGTGAGGAAATGGAGAGCCTCAGCATCTTGCAAAATCTACATGTTTAGTCTCTGTGTTGCTTTTTTTTCCTCCCCTGCTAGAGATTAAATTTACAAAACTTTTATGCCTCTTTGCATTATTCAGCTGGCTCAAATGTATCATACTCCAGGGAGGAACCCAGTTTGTGCACATGAGCCTGAGGACGAAAACCTGCACCTTCATATCCTTCCTCATCTTGAGCTGTGCCAAGCGTTGATAGGTAATTTGAAGGCAGGCAAGTAGTGGTGCAGGGTGAAAGGTAGAATTTAGTCAGTTGTGTACAGACAATGGTAAAATAAAACATTTCCTTCACTAGCTATATATACATTTTAAATAAAAGTTTAATTTTTTTCTCTTTTCTGCATTACTAGCCTTATGACTATTCTGTCTCAGACCAGACGATTTTTTTTTTTTTTAAAAGGAAGTGTCCTTCTTTTGCAGCCACTCTTACATTAAGTCTCCAGGCTGAATTAATGTATTATGAAAAAAAAAAAAATCAGCTTGAAGTTAAACCATGCAGGCAAAGTTTTCAGAATTGTCTGATCTTTTGGGGGAACCTCGATTTTTGCATGTCTGAATTGAGGCATCTCTGAAGTCTTTGGTTTGCAAAAGGGAGGTGATCAGCACTTCTGGAAAATTATGACCCTTGAGAAAAAGGGGAGAATAGCAGATGGGGGATCCTGAAGTAAAAACAGTCAAAATCACTGGTAAATTAAAAATAAAAAAGATTCCCAATATAAGCCGTACCCTTATGGATGAAATACTGTTATTCTTGCCGATGGTTGAAATAGATCCCTCTGTAAAAGGCCTACCGTTGGCCTCTGCCATACTTTCCTTCCACTTGAATGCTATTTTGAGATTTCAAGTGGAACTCAAGTGGTAGGGATGTGTTGAGCAGTCCTTCTGCACAGTTTTGAGTTTAATAGTAGCAACAGGAAGAGTTTCATAACGTAGCACAAGAACAGAAATTTAGTCCATGGAAGGAGCCTGTGTTGTCTTTTGTGAGCAAGACAAATAAGAAAAGGAATACGAATGCAGAGTGCTTTTCCAAATACTGTATGTCCAGACACATGCAAATGCTCTGTGATGAAGATGATTAAAAAGAGGTTTAAATTCTCTCTGCTTATGAGAATAAAGCAGTAATAAAATGATTTCTAATGCACACCAACATTATTGCATACTTGTGTCAAGATATTTGTTTACAAATAAAGTCCATATACTCTTTCTATGACTGCTCTTTAAATTTGCAGCAAGACTAATCTGTTTTCTATTGATCAGAACGTGTTACCATCCAATTAGAAAAAATTTGAACTTGATCTTTGTGCAATAAGTGTTCTTAATTGGATACTTGGTCACATTCCAAGCTGTACTGCCCAGGGAACATCTAGTGTGGTAACAGATGACAGGCCAAGCAACAAATAAATCCATGTGAAGAGTGAGCTATGAGTGTCCTTTCTTCCTGTGAGGGGGCACTTAGCAGGACAAGCTGGAGTGTTCTGCCTGAATGGCCTGCAGGGATGTGAAAGGCCACACCTCTGCTCCCTGGTTCCTCCTGCCACAACACCCCCAGCCTGATGTTCTCAGATGCACTGAAACTGCACTCTGGCTGGAATTTGAAGCATTTCTGTTAAAACTATTTTATTTAGAATAGGTTTTTGGTGTTTCACATATTATCTTGAGTAGTCAAATAGTCCAATCAGTTTTTAGCAATCTGACTTCGAGTGAGGTGCATAGTTGCAGTGCTAGAGACATGTGCTGTGTGCCTGCAAACTTCAATATTCAAACTTCAAACTTCATTGCCTCTGACCTGCTAAAGAGTCCACTCATGAGAGCCTATTAGTCTTGACCTAATTAATATTAATGGACTGAAGCTACTTATAATTCAGGTTTAAATGGGCAATCAATCTTATGTTTGCTTGTGAATGGTACAGGCCTCACTGCTTTGTGCCCTGCCCTATGTCAGTATCTTCAGTCATCTGGAATTATTGTTATATTTAAAAATAAACACCTGCCATGTTTGCCAGTACATAATTTTAGCACTATATAGAAGTTTGTAACAGGCACCATACAGAAGTTTGTAAGAGCATTGAAAAGAAATAACAGCTATACTTGGAGGATCAAAAGGCAAACCAATTTTTCAAAATCTGACACTTCTAAAGTTTGACAGCAAAGCCGGTAAGATGTAATACTTTGAGCCAGTGATGTCATCATGCAGCAGTTGTCTTCATCTTTTGGTTTGGGGCAGTTGCTTGAGTCTTCCTCTTCAGACTTGAAGGCTTGTGGTTAGGGCCTCTTACAGTAGATAAATAATCAAATATTTAGTTTTGAATGAGAACTGGAGAACTGAGAAGCCATGCAGTTGCAAGTCAAGAAAAGAAATAAATTATGCTATTTTGTCACTTTGGTCAATGTCATGCAACCAATTCCTAACTGATAACAACTGTGTAAGCAATATTTGGTGCGCATACCATTGACTTCTAGTGATTATTTTTACATTTCACACGAAGAACAGAAGTTAGAATTTGTTCAGCTCCAAAATGCCAACGGAAGCTGACTCTCCACTGCCTGAAACTCCCATCATGACAGTCTCCTTGCAATCCAGGCACTAGAGGACATAAACTGTTGTTCAATTTCATACAGTCTAATAGAAGAAAGAATGATGATTATTTAGTGGCCATAAAATCCTAAATTTTGGTTAATGTAGAAGAATTCTTTTATTCTGTATTCTTTTATTACATACGAAAATAGAATTTATTCAATTGGTTGTGCTTAGGGTGTTTGATAATAGGGTACATCCTCAAACTTTTCAAAATTCTGCACTGATTTTCTTCAGGAGATGTCTATAATTCTGGTAAGGGACTAAAATTTTAATTTCTGTTCCTTTCACACATCCCAGTGAAAGCTGAATCAGTAGAAGAAACATTTGAATTAGTAAACAGTAATAAAATGATAGTTTAGAGATATATTTAACATAATCATTCCTTAAATGGAGTAGTAGTTTAACTTACTATAGAGAATACCCTAACTCTATGGGGGTTTTGTTTTCCTTTGAATATATTATGTTTTAAAACCATCTCACTCCATCATCATGTTCTTTTAAATATAATTTAGTTCTTGTATAATGCATTGTATCATCAGCTGTTCTGCATGTATACTATTTATATACTGCAACCATTTATTCATGTAAGAGATGCATTAGAATAATTTTCCTGAATACAATGCATGATTAAAGGACAATGTCAAAGTAACTTTTCAAATTATTTTCCCCTTTCCCTGTTGTTTAGAATAGCTTTTAGGAAGAGTAATACTTCAGGCATATTCATTTGAAATCAAATAATGTCTCAGAATATTTTCTAACTTGCCTTGGCTAGTTTTGGTGAGCTAATAAAGAGAGATTAATATCTGTTTCACTATTAAGACATTAATGAATTTTAAGTCCTGGGCACCCAACTTAGCCATTCATCTTTCCTAAGAGACAAATTATTGCATAACTTTCAATAATGCTCCAGAGTTTTATTACATCTATAATGAGAATACTTGTTTAAACAGCGGCATTTTTATTTTAAATGGCTAAGGGGCATAATCTGGTTGAAGTATAAATAACTCTGCAACTTGAGTGATGAGGAAGTTCTTAACATGTTTCGATTAATAAATGTCTTGAATCACATTCCGAGCAACAGCCTACCTATGCTTCTGGCTTGCCAGGAAGGGAACAAGGACAAATACTTTTAAGTTATGCTTTGAGGAGTTTCACTCATTTCATATGTTTTTTTATCTGTTTTTACATCTACTGCCACCCCGTTATAAAATGCTGAACTGCTATACCCAAAATGAAAGAGGTGTTTGTCAAGGGTTTCTTCACTCTGGACTGCTGGACTTCTTGCTATCTCTGGCCTCTAAATAGCATGCCTTCTATTGTCATTTTGCTACCAGGGATACTGTTAAGGGGTTGCACTCTTCAGAGATATTAATGTATCTTCAAGATGTCATAGCTGAGTAAATGTAAAGAGATTGGAGCCAGAGTGAGCTTTATGTTTTATGCATGTGTGTAGTTTCTTGCATGAGGGATCTTGATCCTTGATGGATGCCTCCAAGCTGTTGCCACAGTGGTAGTAAGTTGTTCCTGAAGATTCTGTAGAAACATTCATCGAACTTCTCTGCGAGCTGGGGAAAGCTCTCAGGGCCTGACTGGATCTGCTTCTCTCTTCCTTGGTGACAAGGGGGGTTAGGGGGTTACACAGGATATTGGATTAGGTGTGGAGGGATTCATGTGATTTGGATTATATAGTTGGTGTCTGTATTTTGTCCCTTTTGCTGAGATCCTTGGTCTCAGGCTTTTTTCTTTCTGCACTGATTATATGTGGCTCAGGGGTTTGTTTGTGTGATTTGGAGAAGTTTTATTATGGAAAAAGGTAATATGGATTGTTCATCTATTTCTGTAATGTAGTTCATCAGCATGATTTTGCTATTGTCACTGATTTACTTCTTATTTATTTTTTTTTTTTTTCCTTTTCATTCTTTATCTAGCTGGGTGTTGCAGAATTCAAGTGTACTATGATCAAAATCTGTTGTAGAGTTGGCACTGATCTCATCCATAAGTCAGTTGAGTCCCAATTTAGTTTCCTTTTCTGAATATGAGGGTCCATTGCACTACAGACATCTGGTGTTTTGGGCGCTTAAAGCTGCAAATCCCAGACAACTTTGTTATTTCTGTTTAAATATGCATGAACTTTTGTTTAGGTAATCCACCCTGTCAAAATATCATCAAGTATAATATATCGCTGACCTTATCTGCATATTGGAGAGGATTGGAGAAGTCTACTTATACTTGCAATTACATTGGCCATGTTACACTTTCTTTACAGTCAGATCTTTGGAACTGTGAAGATTATAGAAGATGTAATATTTGTAATAGGTAGCTTCATTTATTCATAAATTTTATTTATTTGGCCCTGAACAGGATATGATACTAATCTTTTACAACACAGTCTTTGTCTTAGGGTTAAGAGAACATAGTGAGGTAACTTGGCAAGCTACAGTTCTTTCTGTTCAGCTTGTGCAAAACACACCATGAACGAAGTACCTGGACCCCTTTCTGACCTTCAGTCTGGCGGGCTGCAAGAACCTGAAGTCTCTGTAGAGGTAGTTCGGCTTCTGGTGTTGGAGGAAGCAGGCTTAGCATCACTGTGCCTTCAGAGGCCCCTGGAGATCATTTTGACAGCAAAAGTCAGAGCATCACTTCACTCACTTTCTCTTCAGCCAAGAAGGTCTGCAAGCATGTGGCAAGTGGCTAGCACTGCCAGCTGTGCTGTGCTCTGAGATAATCCTCAGTCATCCAGCTAAAGTACTTTAGTGATTGAATTGCTGCTGGACTCCCATGGAACAGAAGCTTCTTGGGATGGCATTGCACGCAATTTGTATTTCACGCAAAAAAGGCTCTGCGTTTATAGTCAAGATGTGGCAGTTTGCCTGCCATGTTAACATACCCCTTTCAGTGGAAATTACAGCCTGTGTCAAATAAAATGAATAATGTATTTTGATTTGATCCATTTTTTTTTTCTTGTGGACAAGCTAAAGTGGAAAATGGTTTCTACAGGGTCTTCTGAAATCACTCATTTGCTATCTCTGCAAGTATTTTGAGTTAGCAGAATTGGTCTTGCCTAGTTTTGATATGTTTATGGATTTCTATGCCATAATTATGGGAGGGAGACAGCTTGCAGAATCTGTAAAATTAGAATTTTGTGTAAGCTTTGCAATTTGGTTTTCTAAGTCTGAAATTAGATTGACTATACTTGTTCTGTTGTTTTTTGTTTGTTCTTAACTTTACAATGGGAAGTATTGTTACAATGACAGGTGTGATTTAAAAGGTACAGGCTTGTCTTCCTGCTGATAAATGTATTTTTTTTAATAGGCACTTAATCCTTGTAAAAGGTGCTGGATTGTGACAGCACTTGAAGATTAATTCCTGTATTTTTCTGCAAAAATTGTACAGCAGGAGACAGTGGCAATGCATGCTTCTCTTACGAATATGTCTGAACCCTGACCTAGAGAGATCACCTTTAGAGATGAGTCTCTGTGCCCATTCAATCGTTGACCTCTCTGCCAAGGCTTTATCAATGTTGCCAATTTATGATGTGGACCTTGGGCTGAGAGTACCAGCTCGTTTCAAGTCGACTACCAAACTAGTTGTGAATGATGGCAACTCGATAATGACCTGGAGGTGGTTTCAAGCCAGTGGTCACTGGGGAAAGGCTCCTCTCCTACTACAGATCTTTTGAGCTATCTAGTTTGCAGAGCAGGTGCTCTTCATTGTCACAAGGTACTTTCGTTTGTCCATATTCTGTGCTCACCTTCATGATGTCTTCAATGCAATGTTTTTACATATCGGGGAAAAAAAGAATAAAAATTGTAGGGATTGCTTTTACATCAGGAGTTTGCAAATTTACCATACGTGTACAAAAATCACAGGAAGAGAACTGTATTTAGCTATGGCAGATGCACTGGCCTGTTTTTTTTCTTGCTGAACACTGTGTGTGAACAGTGAGCTTCCATGCACACACTTTCCCCTGTTCTTGTGGATGTGGCAATGATGGCAGTGGCAGCTCTCCCATTCAGTAGCAGCTCATGCACAAACTTAATGATGCCCAGGCAGATGCTCCCTATCCCCTCCAAGGAAAAGACTGCAGATCTTTCGTTTTTTTTTAAAACTGGGAAAAATAGTTATATGTATGTTGATATCCATCTATATGTATGTGTGTGCATGTGTGTATTGTAAATATGTACACATATTTAGACATCTTGTCTTAAAGTATTCTGCAAAAAAATTATGAAATGCTCACTCTAGATTGGTAGCCCCTATTCTGAATCTTTGCTAGGCTTTGTCCTACACTTGCTCGGTAACAGGAAAACTCTAACTGTAGCATTAATTCCGTCGGTTGTCCCTGTTAATATTTTCAGTAAGTTTCTTAGGCACACAGAAAAAGAGAACTTTGGAGTGATTATTCAACCTATCTTTCTTGTTTTGTTTTTATTATTATTCTCCTTTACATTAGGAGGAATAAGAGCCAACTAATGCATTTTGTGAGATTTTTCTCTCCCTTATCTTTCCTTTAATAATTGATTCAGCCGCGGCCATTCTTTTTGTACAAACCGTAATGGTGTCACAGCCCTTTTCCTCTTTCCCATTCTGAAGCATTTGAATAACATTGCTCATTTGGAACCCGTCTTAACCTCAGCAATATGCTTAGGCTATTTGAATCCTTGTTCTCTTTTTCCTCTTTGTTATTCACTGTACAATTTGTTTAATGCTGCTGTAGCCATGCATTACCAGTCAACCTTATATATAAATTCCATAATAAATTAAATAAAGCTCTCTATGGGTCAGCTTAGACTAGCCCGATTAAAAAATGATTTACTAAAGAGATAGAGGTAGCAGGATGGTAGAACGTGCTTCTAAATCAATTATAAGTCCATTCACTGTCGGCCTATTGTGCGTAATAGTGTATTAAAATGCATTCTATATTGTTAAAAAAAAATTGACTCTTTCATTGAAACTGAATTAACATTTGCAAGTGCATAATAATGTTTGGAAAGCTATAAACATTTAAATTCAATTCCTCATTGCAGGCTAAGTGTATACAGCTAGAATTGTAATATCCAGATAAGTCTTTATGTTGTGCTCATTTCATTATTATAGCAAGATGTTCACCATATTAAAGGTAAGATTGGGTCAACACTTGTCTTTATAAGCCCATAATTACAAGTGGAGAGCAGTACCACCGGATTGTAAAAGTGAAGTTAATTTTGAACTCAAAATTAGTGTCTGTACGTACATATATTTGTGCATGTATACACACATATGTAAAAAAAGTATAATACTCGTTGCTAAATTTTTGAAAAATCTGCTTAGAGAAAGTGTTTCACTCTGAGTGCATTGGCTGGTCCTGTAAAACAACATCTGCTAGCCCTTGTGGCAGAAGATCCACAGGCCTTGTCCTAGGGTTCAAAATATTCCTGCCGCCCAGCTGTATGCTGAGATCATACTGGGGTAACATCCTAAGTTTCCCCCCACCCAAGCCTCTTCCCCCTCTTTTCCTTGAGAAGGAGGAGAAGCAGGGTGCAATCAAACAGAAGGTCTGATCTCGATGAGTTGGAAATGAAGGCTGTGCCCATGTTTGCAGCTTGGCACGGACCTGGTCATGTGAGAGTCGCTTTCCCCCTTTCCCTTAGGAAGACCTTGCAGAAGGTCTCAGTTCTCGCCAGGGACTGCCTGCAAAGAATTGCCGTGGTGTTAGATGACCTGCATGTGTCTATGTACTGAATTCACGTGCAGGAGACTTGCATCTTGGTACTCCTATGGTAGCACTGAGACCGGCAAGGGACGCAGTGGAGTTCTGTTCCTCTAGAGCATTCCTCTGCTGGGACTAATACTGTCTTTAGTGGGATTTGCTTTCTTCAGATTTAACTAATTAATTTTTACGGGATAAATTCAAAAGGAGCTGAAACTACAGCTTTCATTTCAGTTTTACTTATATTCATACTTGCTTCTGTGTTTCCAGTATACCAAACCGAAATGAGAAATTCCACAGGAAACAGACCAAGCAATGTCAACTGCAGAGTTTGAGAGTTTTAAAGAAGTTATGTTCTGTTTTCTATCATAGAGTATAAATACTAGGGCTGGTGTCTAGTCCTTTTTTCATCTTTACAGACTGTATTTGTTTCCTTTGTGTATTAACTTAGTTCTTTAAATGAACACCTCCCTGCGTACATACAAGCACCAAAGTGTATAAATCCATAACAAGTAGCTGTTTGTATCTGAAGCAGATCAGTTCAAAGTGCTGCTTTTTCTGTCAGCACTGATCTGTGGCAGCTCCCTGTGCAAAAACTGAGCCTGTATGTTTATAAAACGTTAGGCAAAGATGCACAAGCAATAGATGATAAACTTTTGTGACTTGGACAGCAGGTAGTGAGCATCTTGCATAAGGTTTTATTGTGTCTAGTGTTCATACCGGAGTTTCCAGAAGTGCATGAACAATTCTTTCAGCCTTTAGAGTTTGCTTAAATTTGTTGTTCTGAAAGCATGTGTGTAATTCAGGTTGACACGCAGGATGTTTGCAGAAACCTGTGAGAATTACCTAAGCGTTTTTGTTACAGCCATGAGGGACATAGGCCTGAGCTACCATGAAGACTGATTTATTTCTCATTCCTGAAGAAATTTAGCCCTTCAGTTCTCTGAAATGATCAGTTGAAGCATAAATTCACTAGTGTTTTTTTCTAAACCAGAGGGAAGCATATATGGCTTTAGATGTTGTGCTTTTCAAGAAAAATACAGTTCCACAAGTACTATTATGGCTGACCCTCCATTTGAAATATAGATAATCACTAGCTGTGCATGTAGAGATAAATGGGCTTTGCTATATCTTCTTAGGATTGGGAAAAATTTATGTAAAGAGGTATATAACAGTCTACCAAAGGCTTCATACTGTGGAAAAGTATCTTAAGGTTTCAGATTGATTTTCTGTCATTTTACGGTAAGCATGTTGTGGTTTAATCTTTTTATACATGTACAGGACGATGTTTAAAAATAATTTGAATTTTGTGTGTTATATATTTATACATTATTTTTCCCATATAAGAAAAAATAAAGTTATGACAGATTTTGGTAGGTTAGTTACTACCCGATACTCAAAAAAATGTGTGAATGCTTAACCTCACTTCAGTCTCTAGGTCCATAGTGCAATGCAGGGACTATCCAAATGAAATAATTGCTTTGTCTGGCAAATAGATTGTCTCGTAAGAGGACTGAACTGTATTAAGTGATTTTCCCCTGGCGATTGGAAGTATCTCTTTCCACTGGCTCAGGTAATTCTAAGGTTGTGCCTTCACTCTTTCATGCTAGACTGCTTTTCCAATAAAATAAAAAATGTAGAACCTGCTACACAAATGTAATGTTAACCTAGATTTCTCTGAGGACAAAGGTGAACGCTATAGGTCTTGCCGAAGGCAAAGAAGGAAATGATATTAAAAGGATATTAGAGATAGAATTGGATGCATGGGACTGTACAAAGCTGCAAGGTGCAGATTGGGGTGTATGAATTTTATATTAGTTTACATTTCTATGACACTCCTTCAGGCAAATCCTAACAGATTTTTAAATACTTGAATACTACTTTCTTTTCCCTAGCAGATATAAATTCAAGCTAATGGGTTTCTGGGATAGAAAAATAAGGTCATAGGCAGAAAAGGAAGAAATAATCATGGAAAAATAAAATCATAAAGGTTGTCATAGAGCAGGCTTATACATTTCTGTACATTGTTTTAGGTCAATACTTCAGCAGGGCTGTGGCTGTCCAAACTCTGCGTGTCCAGTCAACAAAATGAAAAGAAGCAGGAGTTTTGGTGCAATGAGAAACTCACTTTCTAGTTTAAAACCTGAAGTGACCTGTCAGGCCCTGTAGTTTTTGACACGGAAAAACCAGGAATGCCCAAAGGCACAGCTGGATTTTTCAGTATTACTGTATATATGTTGAAATTATGTATGCAAATGTCGAAATGCACTTCATGCCTAGCAAACCATTGTATTCAGCAGAGAAGCTGCTTTTATTGCAGCTAAGTGGGGTGCAATCTGGATGTATATTTGCTGCTGTAGTGGAATAAATGTACACATCTGGAGAGATGTTAGGATAGAGGACTGGTGGGAGGAGTGGGAGCATCAGTATCTATTTTCTGAATATCTCATTAATGTGTAATTATGCACCGTGTGCTCAGTTGCATTGCAGTTTGCATGTGATCTGTTACTGATGAATATTTTGTGCTTCATTCTACTACAGGGGCTTTGACTGCCATAGAACTGTGGGGTCCCTGTTACACAAAGGTGCCCGTATACCTTGTGCATGAGTACTTAAAAGAAACAAAGTTTAATTAAAATAATTCTGAATGAAAGATATCATTAAAAGCATGTACTTTGAAACTGTCATGGAAAATTTTTTGAAAGAGGGAGAGAGGAAGAACTATTGCTGCAGTATACTATATAAAATAGATTCTCT
The DNA here is from genome assembly GCA_031468815.1 of Morus bassanus. NCBI lineage: Eukaryota > Metazoa > Chordata > Aves > Suliformes > Sulidae > Morus > Morus bassanus. Next base: position 113,190,070 of record CM062568.1, read on the forward strand.
CTGTAAATTTGGTATTATATTTGAGCTCAAAGGTAAGAGCTAGAGAAGAATTTAATAATGAAAAATATTTAGTATTTCTGGGACCCCTGCTCATTCTCAATCCGTGGAAGAGAAAACTCATTTTATGTTGTTCTAAATAAGAAAAAATCATACACTGGTGTGACTATGTGGGAGCCAGTGCAGCTTCTTTAGGCCTAGTGATTGAAAGTCAGAGGTGAGTGAAGACAAAAGGGCGGTTTAGATGCTACCACTGCTTTACAGATGATAAAGCCAGATCTAGTAATGGCAGTTGGGATTTGGCTTTTGGGAAATAATTAGGCTTTGGTGAAATAATTTTTGCTTTGCTGGTTTCTCTGTGTCAGAAGAGCTGACCTGGCTCATCTGCTGATCAGCTGGTGACCCATAGGACAGGTCCAGTTTGGAGAAAAGCTGTGTCTCTCCCTCTCTCCCACTCATATACATGCATCCACACAGTAAGTAAAAGGGAGCCCAACTACTCAGAGCTTCCCTTCTGAGGCACATTGATCCAGGCATGTGGAAGAAGACATGGCCACTTGCCACTCATGTGACACCAAAGGTGTAAGTCCTGTTTGCCTGAGTTGCTGTCAAGAAAATCTTGAAGTCTGTTGCAGAAAGTAGGTAAACATCCTGAAATAATAATTTCCCAAATCCCAGTATGGCGAAGATTTTAAACCTTTTGGCAAGGTAAACATTAAGGAAATTCCAGAGCAATTTCCAGAATATAACACAGTTCAGATTTTTTCAGTCATTTTTTAGCTAGTGCCATGGCCCATGTTGCACACAGAGTAACTCAGAACAGTGTTTGGTGGGAGCAGCCTGCAGCACAAGGAATAAATGAGGAAAATTATTTTCTTTTATTGCCAAACTCCTTTCTATTTGGCTGAAGACCTTAACGATAGCTACTGTATCTTGCAGAGTGGGCATCAGTGTAAGAGCATCCAGTTGCATTGCGTTTTGCCCATTATCTGGCAAACCAGTTACTTTCCGAAACTGGATCATCCTGTTAGCACGCTGCTAATCAGTTTCCACTCTACCAGGCAGCTGTTGTCCAAGGTTGATTTAAAAAAAAATGCCTATGAATTTCAGTGGTTCTGATCGTTCAGCCCTTCCCCTCAGTTCTGGTGGCGGGGCGAGCAGGGCAAGCACACTGTTCATCAGCGCATGGGGTTCCTGGAGGAGGTGGGTGTCTTACCTCACACAGCGTTGTGTCCTCGGGCCTGCTAAGGAGGAGGATTAGTGGACTTTGGAGAAATACCGGCCTGGGCTATGACAGTAAGGAGTGTGATCATAGGACAGAGCCTGCAAGGAAGCAATGAAGAGGGAGGTAGGGAGGTAGAAGAGGCCTGAAAGTCCTCTTGTTAAGGCTTTATGCAGAAATGCAGACAGACTTCCTCTCTCTCAGCAGCTGCATGTCCTTTTTGTGTAGGTACCAAAGGGTCTGCAGTCATCTTAATGTTCATTCTTCAATATTTCTTCTTCTGATGCAAATGATGATCAGACATTGATGTTATGGGCCAGCTGTAATACTGTCTGCATTGGTATAAGAATACATAGAAGTGCTCTTCTAGCTGTGATGGTATAGGATAGAAGAAAGTTTTGTAAAGTGGCAAGAGATTTTAGTAGACTACCTAATATGACTGGGACAAACATATAAGCTTTACAGGCATAAAATAAGCAAATAATATCAGCTCTGTGAAGCAAGAACAGAGCATTCTCATTTTCTCTAAACAAGTTTCAGTATTTTAGTGCACAGAAACTTGTTTATCGAAAGCTTCTATTTATCCACCTGCTGTGGGAGGGAAAGCTTCCTGGCTTGTAGGCTGCTCTTCAACATCACAGATGATGCTGTTGCTCAGCAGCCATTAATATGGCTTTATCTATAATTAGCAAAGGTCAAACACCTTTCTGGCCATATGGAAAATGATAAGTTAGCTCCTGTCATAACAGGAAAATAATTATTGGATAAAGTATTAATATCAAAACATGATAAATAATGGTTACCTCAGTAATCCTCAGCTGGATAAAAGTAGCATCTGCCTTCACTTCTGAATATCACACATGATTAATCTGGAGACAACGAGGCACTTTCTCAGTTGTGCTGTCTCCACTGGGCAAGCCTGGCCAGACAGTCAGTCCCACGAAGGCAGTGGAGGCAAGAAGAGTCTGAAGCCTTCTCTTACACTTAAGCTCTGCAGTGGTGTCTCTGAATCAAAAGTTTTCATCCAGATGTTTAAGGAAAAGTGGGAAATAAGGGTATGGCTGAGGTGAAAATGTAACAGTGGCTGAAAGTATTCAGTTTGCTCTTACAGTTTTGTTTGTGGAAAGTGCATCTAAACACAGTTTTGTTTTATTCTTAGAATTTCTACTGTACTTCTTATGGGAGAGTTTCTACCTGCCCTCTTGCATCGCAGAGCTTGCCTCCCATTCACTGTCAGGTCACCCATACAGATACTCTGAACCTCCAGTTTCATTCAGAGACATGACCTGACAAAACTGTTCAAATCTGAGTCAAAATTCCAAAGCTGATGGACGGTGTTAGTCACCGTGCAAAGCACATCACAAGTTTCTGTTGAATCGAACCCCTGACAGATGATGGTGTTGTCACTATGCCAGCAATGTCACAAAACATTAATCTTTATGGCTATTTATTTGATCACAGAAAGGACAAAATAAAGATCTGTGTGAGTGTGTGTGCATGTGCACATGCATTAAGCAAGAGACAACCAGGGGAACCACCACCAATCCTAACGGAAATTCACTGATAAAGATGGAGAACTGAAGTTCTCCTTTCACTATTCCTGTGGAGACTTTTGAATAAAACTAACTGGCTGTCTCTGGTTTTATTAAAATCATGAAGTATATGTAAAAGCTTTACTCCTATTTGAAATGAAAGGGAATAGCATAATGCTCCAGAGTGTGCTGAGAGTACTCCTATAAGCTTAGTGCTAACTGTTAATCCACCCTGATTTGAGAGACTAAAGGAGGATTGTGCCAGTGGAGAATTAGGACTGATTTTCATATCTGTTAATTTCATATAATCTCAAATATCTGTACATGGATAGAATTTCTTAGTAAAGTATCTTTTTTCCCCCTTAATAAAACCTTTGAGTTTGCTGTAGATTCTGCATGGGTATTTACTACTTAAAATCAGCTTATCTAGCTTGAGGTCCATTAGCTTCCCTAGAGCTCTGGGACTTTGCCCTTTGCCTCTGGAAATTAAATATTTAATATTGCTTTGTCTGTGCTTACTTTGAAAAGCATTCATCCTTCATTTGGGTACCATGTCAGAATTCATTGGGAAGCAACAGCTAATGTTGCCAGCTGAAATCAAACCTGACCCTCTCATTCCCATTCTACCCTCAGGGGCTCTGTTAGTGTTACCATCTCAGGAACCCCTGGGGTTGCTCAAGATAAAATGAAGTGAAATTAGGATCCTGGTAGAAAGCAGTCTGATATCCTAAGTAGTAATGTAGAAAAGGACCCCTTATATTAGTTTGCTGGCAGCAAGATTCTTCTTGCTCGAACAATTACTGGAGGATAACATAATGTGTATATGACTAAAAAGCGTATAGTAAATGAGTCAGTTGGACTAAATATATAGGCAGCGTTTTTCTTAAGAGCTTTGCTTGAAATGAACAATGCACATACATAGAGTTTATCTTGCCAGTTGAAAAGGTGTTTCTTCCAAGAAGACTATGAGATGATGTGACATGGAAACAGACAGGATGTGTATGGTTTTAATATTATATTCTAAATTACTTTTTTTGCTAACTTTTTATCTTTATCTCTCTCTCTAGTTTTTATGGTGACCTATCTGAGTGCTTTGCCCATGAAGCATCCTTCCTGGGATTAAATGTAGTGAATTTATTTCAAATGATGCATAGTCAGTGGACAACTTGCACATGATATGGTAAAGATTCAATTAATGTCAACATTGAGCATACCTTGTAAACTGTAGGGCTTTAAACTGAGAATGGTTTGAACAGGCTATCCAAATGTTTAGTTATGTGATATCAGCATTGGTATAAACAACAGTCATCCCAGTTTTTAGATGTTTCATCTTGTTAAAGTGTTGTTATGTATCCTTTGAGACAGATGGTTACATTTTGTGAGACCTTGTTGTAAGTTATTAAATAAAATACCGATTTTTTTTTCTTGGTTTAGTAGTTGAAAAATGCCATTGTATCCATTCAGTAAGTATGTGCATGTTTCGTTTAGAATTAAACAAAAAAACTGGCAACAATGCAAAACACTTCTTACAGTTTCATTCTAATCAATCAATAACATGATTCTTATAAACTTAATTGGTGAAACTAAGATTGGTGAAGGCATCAGCTTCTATATGTCATAAAACAAATATGAAAGAACATTTTTTCTGTCGCACTAAAGGAGCACATACTGATATAATACTAGTATTTTCTCAAAGCTCATAACAAGGTTTTAACAAGTATTTTATATGACATAAAGCACTCCTGGGAAACAAGGAGATAATGTTGTGTGATTACAGGTGGACACTGTGCCCTTCTGTGGTTTCAGATTAGTTCAGGTGCCCCTGAGTTACTGTGTGATGAGTGGTAATTTTATTTAAGAGGGTGGGAATATTTTAAAGCTCTTAGGTTGTTTGTTTTTATTTTTAAATTCATTTATTAAACACATCTACATTGTTAGAAACTTTTTAATGTGTTTTACTAGTTCACGGGACACATATTTCATGTAAAATTATGTCAATATTTAATAATGGAAGGATAAGCTTTCTTTCAAAATTTTTGCCTTATTCTTTACTGGAAGTAAAAGCGGAAGGGCTACAGCATGTCCTTATCCAGGGCTGGAAACAGTAGCTGAAAGGTGCAAGGAGACTTTCTTACCCTTATTATTTTCAGTACGGTGGAAGACTTTGCCTGATGATAGAGGTGCCACAAGGACCAAGAGCTTCTTGTGCCCTCTGGGGATGACCAGAGTGCAGCTGAGGGCCCCATTGACTTCTGTGCTCACCCGCAAAAACTGGAGAGTGGAAGCATAGGCTACAACATTTAATAGTCTCGCAGGTTCTTCAGCTTGTGTCCCTGCAGTATTTTGACCATTTCAAGAAAGAGGCTCTGTGGGCATTCACTTGTGCATTGTCCATCTACTCATGTTGTCCTACCCTTTCTGTCTCAGGCAAGGTGTAATGGCCTATTTGCAGGTTTAAACGACATAGATATTACATATTTTTTCCATGGTTGAAAATGTTATCTGTTTTGCATGATGCACCTTTAACAACAACAAGAAAAAGTTCATTTATTCAGAAACACCCACAGCAGTTGCTTTTGAAGGCTAAATCTTCGTTTTGTCCTCCAGTGAAAATGGAAGTATTTTATGGTGTGCTAAAACTTAGCATTGCTGGTGCAAGCTGCTTAGGTACTTAAATCCTGCTTTTGAAAAAATAGTCTTTGTAATAAGTTTAGTATAGCTGCTGTTTTCATATAACCTTTTATAATTATAATGTCTTCAGTAACTGGTGATTAGCACTGGTGAGTTGGTACGGATTGATACATTCAGTGGAAGTATGTCCAAGGTCCAAGATCACTTGGCTGAAGAGTCTTCTGTAAGGGTACAACCTTTTCTCAGGGACCCAGAAATCTGGGCACATGATAGTGGAGTGTTGGAAGGGATGGTCCCAGTGGTGTGCTCAATCTACTACAGCAGTTTTTCTGGAGGTCAAGGCAGCTTTCACCTTTACTGCTGGCAACTGTGGGCACAGGACTCTGTCTTACCAGCCATTGGACTTTTACTGAGCAGCTATCAAACATGAGGTTGTTCAATTCAAATGCCTGGCTTTCCAAATGGTGGTGGCTCCCCATTATGCCTTTCTGCTTCATTTCTCATTACTTATGCATATTTGGTTTTGATGTGCAATTGAAGTATTGGCCCCCTCCTCTTAAACAAACTTGTAGTGGGTTACATCTAACCCTTGTCAGTAATGAAACTGAACTGCAATATTTACCCACGGTGACATTTGAGATTACAAATTGGAATAAGAAATAGGAATGGTAACTTGTAATTCTGGGGAAAGGTTGTCTTACTCATAGTGGTTTTGGTTCGGTGCATTATTGTAGTAAATTCCACTCAAGTAAGAAAAAAACAAGTATCAAAATTAGCACGTGAACAACAATACCCTATTTCCTTCTCAAAAAGTGCTTCAAGATAAATTTGGGGAAAATGAGATCATGACTTTAAGCAGCATAATGTTTCTAGTTCATTAATATGCCAAGTAACATGTCAAAACAAGAAATCAAATGCAATTTGCCAATTTCTTCCTACAAAAAACAAAATACAGCGCTCCACACAATGTAGTAGGAATTTTAATTTGATCTTGTCCCTCTAGATTGAAGTCAGCCATCAAGTTTCCAAGTAAATTTAATACCCTATAAATGTGATTGATTGCTGATGTGGTAATTCAGTTAGCTGCTGGAATGTTTAATAGCTGGAGAATCAATTTAGAAAAGAATAAGGATCTTGAGGTTAAGATACTGGAGTATTTTCAAGAGGTTTAATTTTAATTCTTGGCTTGGACATGAATTTGGGAAAAATCCCCTTCTCTGCGCCTCTTTTTATGAAATGGGGATTTCTGTCTCCTTCTCTACCTCATGGCCATGAACATGGATATGAACGATATGGTCCCATCAACGTAGATGTAAGACATCAGCTTCTACAATAGGATTTTCCTTTTATTTTAGAAAGACCAAGCAGGCAAATGTCACTTGCGGCTAGTGTGTTATTTTAAAATACTTCAGCCAGTTGAGGAAAAAAAGGAAATGAGAAACTCTTCACAGCTTGATCTCTCATCTCACATATCTGTCTGTTGAGGATGATGATAATTGTAGTTTTGAGTCCAGTCAGAGGTTTAACAGCTTTTAGTACTGCTAGTTTCACACTTAAGTTACAGCATCTCATTAGTATTTCACTCCCTCAGTAACGACATATCTTTATATTTAAAATGTCTTTTGCTTGTACTCACACATACAGGAGACTAATGATTTTAGCTTTTGTCCTTTTCCTCTGAAAAGGGTGAATGTCAAATGATTTCTGTGACAATTTATGTCAGACTTGTGCCTTTCTTTTTTCCCATTAGACAAATCCATCCCACTTATCATTATCTATGATAAAAAAAGAAAAAAAAAAACTCACATGTAGTGTGATGTGAGTGCATAAAAACATGTAAAGACAATGCTGGTGTGACAGCTAATTAAAACCAGGTACTTTAATGCTGAGAAACAAACAAAAATCTTTAAAGTTACTGAAAACCAAAATGTTGTGGAAGCAAAACAGAATTGCAGAACTCTTGTTCAAGGGACAGCTCAAAAGATATATGGAGTACAAAGGGATACAAATGATCTCCTGGAGGAAAGCTGTATTATTATGGCTCCCAAATGACAGGTCATTGTTGCCTTGGTGCTGGGAGACTTGCTATAGTTGCAAAGCAACCTGAGGTGACTTTTCGGCTTACAGTACTAGGCACCAACAAAACAGAGTATTTTAGATCGGTCAGATCCCCCAAAGTCCTTTGCAGATGATCCTTCAACCTGATCAGTTGGGTTAGTCCTTCAAACTACTGTTCAGCCTCATCAGACAACTGTGGTATCATTCATGTTTGCGTATGGAAAAAATGAACCGTGATATCTAATTTTTATCTAAGGGTTCTTTTGGCCCTAATACAAATGTTAATAGCCAAGCAAAAGTAGTGTTGGGAAGATACAGTACATGTAGATTACTTATTTGCTCTGATCTGAATGCAGGTTTTAACTACATGTTTTTAAGTATGGTTGTATTGATCTAAAGCCTTCACATACCACTAAGCTACCTTTCTTTATTACCAGGAGATCTTATGAGAAACAGAAGTTTTACAAAGCCCTGTCATATACTGTGGAGTAATCTGTAGAGTTGTTTTACTTAATATTTTAAACATAAGCCTTTTCATTTAAGTTCTTTTTTGATCCTCTCAGCACTTTTGCTCTATGAGTGTGTCTGTATATACACGTGCTGGGCTCTTGTTTCAGTGAAGCCTAAGCACATATGAGGCTACTGAGCAAGAGTATAGTGAGCAGGCTGAGGGAGATAATTATTACCCACTACTGCTCATCCTCGAGAGGATGGGAATCTAATTGTTGTCTTTGACTGCCTGGTGGATGACTGCAGAGAAAGCAGTCCCATTCTCCTTTGAGGTGTGCAGCAAAAAGGCTGGAGGCAATGGCCACAGGTTGCAGCAAGGAACGTTTCAGATAGATAAGGGAAAAAATCCTTCACCGTGAGAGTGGTGATTTGTGGCATGGGCACTGATGCCCAGAGGGGTGGTGGAATCTCCATTCCTGGGGTGGTCAAAGCCCATCTGGAAAAGATAATGAGCAAAATGACTCCTACTTTGAAGTTATCCCTGCTTTGAGAGGAGGGTCTCACCAGGTCACCTCCAGAAAGCCTTGCAACAGAAATTTTTCTGTGATTATGTGAGATGTGTGTGATATATATATATATGTTTATAAGTGATGGACTACGTATTGCCTTATAGTTTGCTTTTGGCACAGCCTCTCAGGGTGTTAAACATACACAGGTTAAGTAGAATTTGGAAGAAGTGGCATTTGCTTCAGAAAAAATGAAAGTAACATCATACAAGGGACTAAAGAAATGCTTTGAAGTGGCAGCAAGTTGTCATGTGTTTGGCAGTTAGAGATAATAACATTTAGGCCTTGTGGGAATAAATTCCCTTTCCCCCTCCTCCTGCTCTGTTTTGCTTCTAGAGCACGCTTTTGGCAATAGAAAATGTCATTCTATGCATCATGTAACACTTTGGTTACAGTTCCTAAAATAGGATTCAGATGAGGGTACAGTCAGCATTTGAAACCAACTACTGTACATGGAGAGCAGACATAAAAGACTTGCGCTGAAAAAGATGAACCCATTGCTGTTTCATTTGCAGAGCCTGTTGGCAAGAGTTGCGATTGCTGACATTTTGGGGGCAGTTCCTGAGAAGTGCAGAACTCAGTTGTCTGGCTCTGTTATTGCCACATCAACATTGACACAGTTTGTTTGTGCAAATGTGTTGTCAAAATGAAAGCATTTGTTTTAAATCAATCCCGTTTTATTTCAAAAGTGAAAGAAGATTTTGGCATGTATTTTGCAAAGCCGAAGGAGTTAATGTCTAGGAGGCAAAGCAGCAGAAAAAGGGGGGTATAGTGCATTGCAGACATGAAGAAGCTGTTTGTACAATACATACAAAAGCCTGGGAATGAATAGAGAGTCTCTTGTCAGTAAGTTGATGACCATCTAAACCTCACTTGACTTTAAAAATCAAGCAGGGCACAAACTAGAACAGAGGCTGTGTTCACTACAGGGATCTATTTGTCCACACTTTTGAAGAAGGAAGCAAGATGTGACTTTGGCATGAATATCATGCCTTTTTTTGAGTTTGAAGGATGTGGAATATTGAGATACAGAAAATGATGGTGTAGGAGGTTTAGTTAGGCATGTATGATCTTTCTCTGGATATTTGCACTGGAATGCAGTAACCTTTAATAAGCCCTGAGAAGGAAACAAAATCTCAAAATCAAGTGAGAATGACCCAGCTATATACAACTTCAGACCCATCCTACAAACATTTCAACAATTGTATGACTTGAGCTACTTGAAATCATGCTAAATTCCTGGTGGAATTGTCCCACTGCTCACATGTTTATTGTGAGCATTCAGGCAGTATACCTTCTACCTGAGACGGTAGGAGCAATCCTTATAGTCTCATGTGTAATTTAAGAAATATATATAAGACTATAAGGAAAATGCTGATTTTGTTGACCTTGGACGCAAAATCTGATTGATTTTATGGCACCTAGGATTCCACCTTATGTTAGGGAAATTCAAAGCAACCTATGTGATTTACAGGTCTGAATTTTAGCGTGGTTCAGTGGAAGCTGCCCTAATATGCCTTGATAATCCTCACCCATATCCTAATTTGTGTATAATACAGGGTGCAGTTAAATTTGAAAGTAAAATATTAAATGGTGTCTTTACGTATGAGTGCTTTAACTGTGCTTTCTCAACAGTCTTTCCAGTCAGCCTGGAAGATTTTAAAATGAGATTAGCTTTGTTTTCCTGTTTTATATATTTGGAGAACATGATATGTATAGACCAGTCCCCATGCTTATACAAAAATCTTCCTGACTTAGTGATGTTCCTGCATAACAGGATAGTTAGCTTCCATGCCTTCTGTGCAGATTGGGATCAATAATAATGCAATGCAAGCATTGAACATAGTGAATAGAAATCCCAGCTTTTGTTTTCATAAAAATAACCAAAATACCTGTGCAATGCCTATAAAGACTTTTAACAACTTTGAAATATAAGGCATGACATGTTGTTTTAATTTATATACAACAAACACCACATTTCTAAAGTTGCTGTTTGGGTTTTTTTAAAAGATTAAACTGATGATAGCTAAAATGAAATGAAGTAAGTTTTATGCATGTTGCATTTTAACAAGTCTGCTGTCTCATTGGAATGCACTGCCTTCTTGTGCTACATTTTATTTTTGGAATTTAATAAGGCGCCTGTCATATCTGCCTCAAGGCTAAAGAATATCATGAGGGAGAAATCCAACGTACTGTCATGTTTGACTGACAGGGGGCCAATTTTAATTTTTTTATGGGAGGTGGCTGATATTAACAGGCTGTAGTGCTGAAGATGCATTGCTCTACCATCTGCTTTAAACACCCTGTGTTGATGGGCCAGTAATGATGTTGCTCAGTGACATTTATCAGGTGAATTTGGCTCTGACACTCAGTAGAGGATTTTCATTAAAAAATTAATTCTGTGCATTTTACAGTGAAGCCCATTGTGATGATAGATTCTGGTACAGTGCCATGTATCTCCAGAAGCTGCTCTAATTACCTGAGAAACTTGGGAAAGCAATAAACTACTACTTTCCATTTCTTGTGTGTACTCCCTTAGCATGTAATTAACACACCGACTCACTTAACTTAAATCTCTGAAGGTCTGTGTCTATGTGATGATTACTAGCTCTTCAAAGTAATATGCAAATGCACCTCAGTGCCTCAGTCAGTGGCTCAGTGGTTGGATGGCAGTGGGATCGGCAGCCGTTGTGCAGTCTGATGGTGGCATTCCCTAAATGTTCACTGGAAAAGTGAGTAAGATACAGTAATAGTGGAAATGCTACAACTTCGGCAAACATTTTTAAAAAACCCACAACAACTCCCAAAGGGAGATCTAATCAAATATTCCATCAACCTCTTCAATCCAATGGGAGAAAAAAGGTTTCTATTCACCAAGTCAGGATTTTGAGGCCTGGACATTGCCTGAACTGAAGACCCTGTGGATGCCTTATATAGATACAAATTCTGTTTTCTCTTTCAATATTTGTTGTAACATTCATTCATCTTGGTTAACTTTATTTCTCATTAGCTTACCATTAGGAAAAAAAAAAAAAAGTCTTGTCTAAGAAATTAACACAAATTCCTTAAGAATCAAAATCCCTTAATTAAGTTTGGCATTTAATCTAGCATCTTTTCCTGTTCTTAGATGTGTCAAATCTGCATGTATCCTTCACTACTTCAGAATGTCTTTCAGGTGACCTGTAAAGAGTCACCTGGAAGCAGGTAAGTAGTCTTACCATAGCTTTTCAAGCCCCTATAAGTGCACCCTGGCAGGTGGGGCCACTTCTACTGACAGTCTTGGTAGAAAGAGTAAAGGCTTAGTGAAACCTAGTAAGTGGGGTTATGGTTCAATGTTCATTAATACTCATCTCTGTTAAGCTAGATTATTTTGCAGTGCCTATTTGATTTGAATCAAGGCTGAGCAAAAATTCTACTGAATTTATTATAGCACATGATAAGGGGATTGTGCCAAGTTTATGGAGCTAACTAGAAGAGATGATGCTTCCTCCAGCCTATAGTTAAAGCTGCATATACAGAGCATTGCAGATGCAGCATGAAGCCTACTAAGGCCAGATTTACTATATCATGGAATATGATGATATCATCTCAAATGATTGGGTATATGATATCTAAGCAGAGCAGCTGAAAAAACAACTGCACTTTTTTGTGGATTGAGAAAATACATCAGGCAGATTGCATAGCATTATGCTGCTGATCATCAAAATACTTAAGAACAGCTTAATGTAAACTAGGTGAGTTACCCATTAATGTCTCTGGAGATGATTTGATTAGCCATTTCATCTATTCAGATAATTTTCGTTGACAAACATTCTGTTTAAAGTATTATGACTACTTTTTTTAACTCATCTCTTGGGTTTTGTTGTAGTCAGAGAGGTTTATTATTTAAAAACACACTATAAATATTCTTATCAGCATTTTCACAGAAAATTTAAAAGTAGTTTTCAGACAGCTTTGTTGGCCTTTTTTGGGGGAAGTGGATTAATTCTCTGACATTCTGCAGTATTTCTCTTTCCTTCTGTGATAAAGGAATATTTCTTAATTGTCTGGTTTAGTAACATGAATACTTACAAGTGTATTTGTTTCAGCAAGTAATTTGTTGTAGGTATAGCAGAACTAGATATAGTTCTCATAGCATATGAGATGATAGCCTACATCTGGCTTGGGAGTCATATGCTAGTAGAGATGGTGTGCTGGTTTTGGCTGGGATGCAGTTAATTTTCTTCACAGTAGCTAGTATGGGGCTACGCTTTGGATTTGTGCTGAAAACACTGTTGATAATACAGGGATGTTTCAGCTATTGCTGAGCAGGGCTTGCACAGAGTCAAGGCCTTTTCTGCCTCTCACCCCACCCCACCAGTGAGCAGGCTGGGGGTGCACAAGAAGCTGGGAGGGGACACAACTGGGACAGGTGACCCCAACTGACCAAAGGGATATTCCATACCATATGGCATCATGCTCAGCATATAGAGCTGGCGGAAGCAGAAGGAAGCGGGGGACATTCAGAGTGATGGCGTTTGTCTTCCCAAGTAACCATTACATGTGGTGGAGCCCTGCTTTCCTGGAGATGGCTGAACACCTGCCTGCCCATGGGAAGGAGTGAATGAATTCCTTGTTTTGCTTTGCTGGCATGCACAGCTTTTGCTTTCCCTATTAAACTGTCTTTATCTCAACCGATGAGTTTTCTCATTTTCACCCTTCTGATTCTCTTCCCCATCCCATTGGTGGGGCAGTGAGCGAGCAGCTGTGTGGTGCTTAGTTGCTGGCTGGGGTTAAACTGTGACAGTCCTTTTTGGCTGCCAACATGGAGCTCGAAGGGTTCGAGATAATGACAGGTTTGATTGGAATGTGCTAGTTCAAATTTATAGCTGTTATTGCTGTTTAGCTATTAACTGGCAGGCTTCTGTGCTTGCCATGGGGCTTGCTTACCTTATTGTATATTAGAGTCTAGTACTCGTTAGTGGCTGCTTTTTGCTTTCACTGCTTGCTGTACTGCTTATCATCTTACTCTGCTGTGCCTGGGAACATTTTGATAACTCACTTAATGGGAGTCATGGAAGAATTAAGTTTGTGACCTTTTGAGAAAGGACTGTTCTGGGAGCATTTTCATAGCAGGCAAGTACCATGTGCGTTCATCACCTTAATGTGTACCTGCCTGCTGACCTATCCTACAGAGGTCACCCGAGTCAGGTCTTCAAGCAGGTTTTCTAGTTGGGGACCCCTGGTAAACATCCGCTTGATCTGTCCCTGGCTGCTATACGATCTCCCTTTTCCCTCTGTGCCATGGCTCCCTTGCTCTCTGAAGTGAATGCCAGCCAAAGGAAAAACACTATGTATCTGGGAAATGGGGTAAGGCAGAAGGGGCTTGCTCAAATGCAGTTTCCTCCTTCAGAGATATCTAGTTTCTAAACCCTCCTTTCTCTGCCCTTCTCAAGTGGAAATGTTTCCAGCTGACTGCCTTGTCCAGGTGTTAGTCCTCATGTTACCTTTGAACCTTTGTAGTGTGCTGGACCTCCTGCTGGTGGTCAAGGCAGTTAAATAATCACATGGCTGCCTGATGCTGAGCTCAGTTAGCTCGTCACTCACAACCTGAGCAGATGGTTGTGCTGCTCAGCCTTGAGAGGCAGTCTCTTTCTATTCTAGGAGCAAATTAGCCCATGGCTGGAGACTCATAGAAGTGTTTTTGTTGCTTGCTTTTTGTTTTTTGCTTGTTTTCCCACATAAGGAATGATCTGTGGGGCCTAAACATGAGCCTGTCACAAGTGGCATGAAAAACAGCAAAATAATAGATCACTGCCACAACAGGAATCTTAATTTAAATATTAGCATAAAGCCTAAGCAAACCTGAGTTTTGTTTTTTTTGGTTTGTTTTTTTTTTTTTTGGACAAATGTTAATTTTCAGCTATCGCATGTTCATTTACTCACCCACCTCTCAAGGCTTTGTCTGATTGTTTCAGGTTTGCAGCACATTGGGGTGAATGTTGTCATTTTTTTTTACAAGGAAGCATGTTTAAAGCCATAAGGTTTTTTTAATCACCAGCTGCTGGTCATGAGTGACAAAACATGACACAGAATATGTCTTGTTTGCCTGGGTCTTTCATTTAAAGGGAAGAAAAAAAAAAAACCTCCTCTGCTGATGGAACGATTTCTGTCCTTTTTTTCCTCTTGTCAAAGAAGTAGCTGGTTCTGGACATCCTAAGCCTTTTTGACAAAATGGTAATTCATCACTGTTCTTTTCAGCCACACTTCTGTAATCATTTCATACTTTTAGCAACAGAAAGGTAGATTAGGTTCATCCCTAGTGTTCTGCAGTTGGAATTAGGGGCAAGAGGAAAATTACTTTCCTGAAGGAAAAAAGTGTAAAGAGGATGCCTTCCTCTTCCTTTCCCCTCACTCCCTCTTTTTTTCTCTCCTTGCTTATTTTTGCTGTGAGTGTACAGCACCAGCAGCTGGCTGAGGCCAGATCTTCAAAAGAACAGGGATTCTGAGGAGAAGAACGGGCCAGAGAAATAGAAGAGGAAATATATTTTTTTCTTTGATCAGAAGAGAGCATAACTGAGTTAGCAGAAAGTCTTCTATGGACATCAGCAGGTTAATGAAAGAACTAAGGATTTTATTATATTCATAGTTGAAGCACTGGTGTTGCAGTCTTTATAGTATCAGCATATAAAATAAATTAAGGTTTTTTTAATGATTTTCATCAAGTCAGGACTATGCATTTGTATGTGCCTATTTTTCCAGCATTTACAGCTGTTGAAGGATGCTTCCTTCTCCTTCCAACCATGTTTCTCTTATGAACTTGAGCAGCAGAGCTAATGGTTTGTTGATTTTGTGTTGCACAAACAATAGGTTTTAAGCTTCTCTCAAGATTTCTTTAGAAGTTCAAGTTTTGTATCCCTTACTTGGGATAGTTGGTAGGCCATTATAATGGTATCATAGGGTACAAATAGATATGAAGAGAAGCAAAAAAAAGTCCTGCTTTACTCCAAAGGTAAGCATGCCATTGTAAAGGGATTACAGGAGAAGGGGAAGAGTGCCCTTAAATGCTTGTGGAGCAGCAGGTTCCGGAAGAATTCCCTATGCAGCTGTCTGCTTTGTAGTGGAAACAACTTGCATGAAGTAGAGGAATTGCACAATAAAAAAGATTTTATTAGCATGACAAGGAAGTGATGTAGGTTTTAAAGCTTGGCATGGTTGCTCCTACACTTTGTGGGATGAAGCATCCAGAGCATTTGGAGTTGGAAGCATCTAGATAAATGTTAGTTCGTGTTTGGACACTGAGGAAAGAACTGTCTTGTGTGTACTGAGTTACTCAAAAAGTAGCAGTGTTTAGCTTCAATGAGTAAGTACTTTCTGATTCCCTCCTTTTTAACCTGTACGATGCAAAAGGATAGATGTTTATTAGCAGAGATTACTAAGCTACATAGTGAATCTTCAGTAGTACGGGAAAGAGCATACTGAATAAATAAAGACCAGTTGAGATGCTAAGAAAGCTGTGTAATGAAATGTAATGCTCTCATTGAAACAAGGTTTCTGTCCGGGTGAAGCAGGCAGACTAACCAGATGCACTTATCAGACACTGCTGCCCAACAATTTGCTTGTTTTCTTTCCTCCAAGTGCTGAAAGTTTTAATTCTTTAGGGATAACAATTCTAGTGACATGTATTCTTTTTTTCTTTTTTGCTTGTTTTTTTTCTTTTTGTTTTTCCACACTTCCATTTACTGCTGTTGTTTCTTAATTCCAGTTGTGTAACTTTATTGATCTAACAAATCAAACCACAACCTTTCTTTTTCAATAAAGGGATGGGAAATAAAGGGAAAGGGTCTGAACAGGCAAGTATTTGACAAGATAAACCAATTGGGTTTAGTATGAAAGAAGTTGTTAGGTTACAGCCCTCTCCTGACAGCACGAACACAGACATGTTGACGTGAGGTAGCATCTTCTTGGCATTTGCAGCAGAGAAGCTAAAGTTACACTGGTGCCTCAACACTTACTTCTCTACACAGGAAATCTTTCCGGGTTAGACCCTATGGACTAAGAGATCTGACTGGTATAAGGGTGTGTCCATGGCCTTTTTTTGCCATGAGCAGTTGTCAATCTAACAGCTTTTGGGAGTGTTTCTACATTAGAACTAAAGTTAGGGGATAAAAAAAATCAGAGAGGTTTTCATAACACCTCAAATGTTAATGTCTTTTGCTGCCTTTCCCATTAAATTTCCAATGCTGTCAGAAAGAAGAGTAATGCTACTACCTTAGTTATGCTAGCTTGGCATTATACCCTTATAAATGCATCAGGATGAACAACTCCTAAATATGGGGCATATATATATACAATTTAGTAAAAGTCTTATTGTCTCTTTTATATTATATGTCATACGAAATCACTGTCCTGTGAAGAAGTTCCGTCACATGATTATTGATTCTTATGTTCCTTAGTAGAATTCAAAAACTATTCTGCCCTTCTTAAAGTACCATTTTCTGCTGTTGAAGAACTGTTTCTAGCTTAAGCCAATTTCAGCTGTTTTTCTGGCATGACAACGATTTATATAAGTCAGTTAAAAAACTCAAAAAGTTTAATATATTTAATGTGAGGGCACTTAGGTAGTAGTGTCCTGATATTGCTAAAATTTGTAAACAACTAATAAATATACTAATCAACTAGGGAGTCTTGAGTCCCATAGGAAATAAGCTTTATGAGTTTTAATAAACTTGAATTTCAGAGACTAAAAGGGGTAATAAATTACCTGAAATAAAAAGTAAGAGGTCTTATCTTCTTCTGTATAAGAAGGCTTGCTTGCCTCTCTCATTTGTCCAGTTTCAGAACCCAAACCTGCCTTGAACTTCTGATTCTTCTCCTCCTTAAGGGTCACACTGGATTTTCAACAGATTAAATTTATCCCATAATTACCCAGAGCTGGAGAGTAATAATGTGTATATTGCAAGAAGGAATAAATGTAATCAGCTGAAAAGATAGGATCTACTAAAGTATTAATCCAATTTCCTGAACATTGTATAAGTGATTGTACTGGAATGAGAGGATCTGCTGGAAGTTGCAGATATTTCAGTCTGCACAACAGGACACCAGCCTTTGGAAGTCTGTCAGGTGACTCCAGTTGACATGGTTTTCAAATTTCTTTTTCAGTTTCATTTTTATATGGGATGTAGGTCAGTAGGCATAGCTTCAATCACAAAAAAAATGTAGTATCATAGTGAGAGTAGACTGAAATCTTCAGGAGCCTGAACTTTCCCAGTAACAGCTGTGGCCCCTGCTGAATTCTTAATTTCTATTGTATGGGGGGGTTTTTGATACAAAATTCCTCTGAAGCAACACTATAATAATGCAAAGTGTCAATTTGAAGTTAAATTCAATTTACAATCAATTACTCTTGCAGTGCTAGTGCAATTTCAAATATGAAACATGATTTAATGATTGAATCAACATTTTTCTATTTTTCTACAAAGAATTTTGGAATAGTTATTTGTAATATCTATCAGATTATAAACATCTGTGTATTTTCCTTCTGTTTTCTGTTACCTCATTTGGTCCGTTTTTCACACATAAGGAAAGATGCCAGTAAATTTTGGAATATAACTGAGAGGAAAAACGGAGGTGATGAGGTAAAACTGAAAGTATTCTGAACTTGGTCAATGTTGAGTGTGTCTCAGTATTTCCCTTCTTTAAAAAGAATGAACCTGATTTACAACTTTTAAGGTCTGCAGATATTTTGTCTGATAAATTTGCTGCTACCTTCTATGCATAGCAGGTAGAAATGTACACCTAGATATATGGATTGTGCATGTGTTTTTACATATAAAAAACCCCATGATATTTGATCATGCCAAAAAGACTAAATATTTGGTTTATTCCTCTTTGGCTTTGTCTGCCAGAGTTCTGCTGCTAAGCAGCACTCTGCTGTGGCCCATCACCTGTTCAGTCATGTTGTGTGTGATCTTTCCTCTCTTCCACACGTTTTCCTTTGTGACTTAGATGAAAGTCACAAGACTTGGAATAAGGTGTGTTTTTCAGATCGAGAAGGGATCAGTAGCCTACTTGCTTGCAGATGCCTTGGTATTGACAGGCAAAACCAGTACAATATTGTCATTTATTTGAAGTTAGAGGATGTGACTTCCTGCTTTGAAAGCACATACAAAACTTTGTGTAATTTGTTTTCTTTTTTTTTTTTTTTTTTTTGAATGGTACTTGCTTTTGGAAATGAAGAGTCTTACTCTGCAAAAAAAGGATCTTGGGTTTGCAAGTGAGTAGGTGAATTTATATATCCAATGCTAACAAATTGCACAGCACTCCCTTCAAGGAGATCTGTTACTCCATGCTTAACTTTGGCATCACTCACTAGAGTGGCAAAAGGACTTCTGTTTGACCTCTGCCTCTGACCGTTCCAGAGCCAGCACTTATGGCCACACGTGGAGTGGCAGCTGGTGGCTGCAAAATCCAGGTGCTGGTGTCGGGAATGTATTTTTACAGCTGTGCCATCTGGGTCTTTGGACGTTTTCTTTTATTGTGTCTTAGCTGTCTTCACTTCTGGCTTTGCTCGATGGCGGAACAGCCCGTGAGATGTTTGCTGGGTCAAACCATTTAAAATAGTCCCTTGTCATCCTTGATGCCATTTGCGTTGAATCACTCTTAAGTGAGAGCGATTTAACTCCATTTATGCATCATTTGAAAGAAACAGAACAGTTGGTCTTGAAATTTGGGAAGGCCACTGGGTGTGTTAAATATTACTTAAACATGATCTGCTGTAGATTTTTTGCTCTGAAGATCATTTATAGGTCAGAAATAAAATCACCATCCTCTTGTCTCAAAGCACTTCACATAATTGCGTTATTTTATCTCTTTATGATTCAATAGAATCTCTGAAGCTTTTCCCAGAGCAGGTTGCAGTGTTTCCTTAGCACCAAGTGTTTGATCAAAAGAATAAAGGTGTACTGGATTGTTAATCAAAAGTAGTGTTTAAAAACATTCTTCTAATATAACAAAAAGAAATGCTTATCAGTTTGTTCATTGATAACGTTCTACTAAAAAAAAAAAAAAAAAAACAACAAAGATAAATTAGGATTTTCTGTGGTTTTAATTGCTTTCTGTTTTCCCCCACTATGTTGGGGAATGTAGTTGTAATGTAAATACATTGCTTCAAAATTAAATAGGTTTCTATGACATGGAATTGTAAACTGTCCAAAAATTAAGTGTTATAGTTCAAGTGTTCTGTCAAGAAAATATGTAATTGGGAGAGTTGGACCAATTTGACAATTAAAAGTGATTGAGAGCTTTTCTCAGAGGAGAGCTCTCCTTTCAAGTATTGGAAAACTGCCTGTATAATGTAAGGTAATACAAAGTTATGTGTTGGTGAGCTACCCAGATCAAGGCCCTCTTGTAAACTTTATGCTGCACTATAGAAAATTGCCAAAGCTGGCAGTGAGTAGCAGCATGGGTCATACTCAGACCCTGCACCAAATCCCAGTGACAGGAAGGCAAAAGCCACCATTTGCAGGGTTAGGGACGAAGGCAACTGTGCTTTGCAGTGACAGAGAGAGCAGCTGAGCAAGCCTCTCCACACCCTGCTTCCACCCTGACCTGCAGGACACTTCCTCAGGGTGAAAAAGAGGTCAGTTCATTTTGCAAACTCAACAAGCCATTCAATCCACAACTTGTGTGCTCCGACTGCCGAGGGTGCCAATTAGTGGCAGCTGTATTGGTGGGGTTTGGGATGTGGACAGCTGGCTGCTAGGAGCTAAACCCAGACAACCCTCTCCTTCTAGATGGAAACAAAAAATTAAAAAGGAGGACAGCAACATAATTTTTTCTTTCTGGGTGATTAGCTTTATTTATTTTTGTTTTCTGTATCACCTTTTCGTATTTTTTTTAACATTTCTCTGCCTATTGGCACTATATCTATGTGATATGCCTTCTAATGGAGCAATCTTGGTTGTGATACGTACTTCAACATAGTATTCAAGATCATCCTGTCTAACCAGGGCATGCTAATTATCTAAGGTGATGTGAAAATGGGCTAGACTAAGGAAGAAACTGGGAATCCTGTAGGAGCCCCAGTAAAGCATGAGGAAAAACTTTAGTTAAAAAAATTTTGGAAGTATTTTTGAAGTGTAAACTGAGCCAATAATTCAGTTCAGATGCTACTGACAGACCGAAAGTACAATTAAGGTATCTGAAACTATCATCACATTCAGAAGAGAGGGCAAAGGCTGTAAGATGAACTAACCTCCTTAGACAAAGTCTGTCTGGGTCATGTTTAGGAGGCTACTGTGGAAAGACTTCTTTTACTGTCTCCCTTCTCTAAGTTGGAATTACTTTATCATTTCCTGTGCGAAGAAATGGAAAGTCTGATGTATAAAAAGGCGCCCGAGTCCTAACGACAAAGAATTTCCTGAAATCTTTGCATTTCAGATTTCAAAAGATTTGAAAAAAATCTTTGAAACACTCTGAAGGTGTTCTTTTTTCAAAAGGATCCTTGACAGAAGAAAGAAGTACACCACCACAAAGCTGGCTGTTTTCTCAAATAATGAGTAACGGGAACTGGATCATCAGACTTGTTTTAGCCTCTACAGCAACATAGCTTAAGTAGAAACCGTGAAAATACTTCTTTTTGGAACTTGGCAACGACACAGAAAAAAAGTAATAAGTAAAAGTACATATTACCTCATCTATAGGAAACCCTATAAACTGTAGCAGCTCCTTTAGGTTGTTCTGATGCCAAAGAACACATTTCAGACTTCATCTCATATGAGTAAGACTTGCAGAGTTTACTGTTATTCAGTAAAATACTATTTCTCTGACTGGCTTCATCTCAGCCCTACTGAAATATAATGCCTTGGGCTGCTTATGTGGTAATTTTCACTGCTCTAATTTTGTACAGTCTGTCTTTAGCTGGAAGAATATGTAACTTGAAAAACTGTTATGGTTACACTCACTAACTTTTGTAATGCATACAGCAACTCTGCCATGGAAACAAATCTTGCATCGGTAGGAGTGACAGCAAACAGATGACCGTTTCACGACTGCTTCAGCCTTCCATAGTACCTGTGTTCAGGACTCAAAGGGAAGGTCCTGTGGAGGATGTAATATCGTTCAGAAAGCATTCTCTGTGTATGTGTATGTATATGAATATGTTTCCATCTATAGATAGGGGCATTAAGAAATTAGAATCTACATCCATAATCCTAAGAAAAAGAGAGTTACAAATCCAGATGCTTCAACTGGTCAGAATGTGACTGGCTGCCACATAGTTTTGCTTCCCCCTTGTACTCACTGGGATACACAATGGTTCCCTGTGCTGTTCTTCAGCAAAACGCTCTTGTTCATATCCAGGCCTGTATCATATAGCAACCTGCTTCTCACTCGTCACCTCACTTTGGTTCTATTGTCTTCTCCATAATGGTGGTAATTTGAAATCACTGGCCCAAGTTCTTTATGGGTTTATGACTGGACCTTGCAAGATGTTGGCAACTTTCTCAACATGATGAGCCTCCCACTAAGAAAAATGAGCCTGTCATCAGGGGGCATGAAGGCAATAATAGCTCCAAGGTCTACTTCCTGATTCCTCATCGTCACCTCACTGGTGGAGCTGAAGTTTATCTCTGTTTAAGAAACACTGTCTATCCCACAAAAGTTAAATATTTTGCAGGGAAAAAGTATACTTGAATTTATGATAGCACTTGATTCTCTTTTTTTTTTTTTTTTCATATCTGTCGATTTTTACTCACATCTGTCAATTCACGTACACATATTGTCTAACTAGGGAAGAGTTAAATAAATACCTTCCCATTATTTTAATATGTGGGAGACTGTCACACTTTTGCAATTAAATTTAACATAGAAATTGTATTGCTTGTTATTTGGAGACTATATATAGCATAGCAGCAGTGTTTAACCAGTGTTGATGTGACTATTTTAAGGAAACTAAGAAAGTAGTATCTGTTGTCAATAGTTGTATATTTGCTAAGGAGGGATCTGCAGATCCATTTCAGAGGGAAAAATTAGATGTCAGTAAATCAAAGAATGCTGAAAACCACTGTGTTAGGATAGTGCACCCACTTTTCCATTGTCTTCTGCATTCAGGGCAGGAACTGGAGCAAAGGAAGGACAGAAAAATTGCTTGCACCAAGAGGGCTTTCGAAAGTGCAGCCTTTAAGAAGGTGTATTGTAAAGTATTTGATTTTCTGCTTTCTTTGGTTAATGGTTGAAGTGATTTCATTTTCTTTTTGATTAACTGCTTTCAGTTCAGTTCAAATCTTTTTGATTACTGTAGGAAAGTTAAGTATTTTGCTTATTCTTGGTATTGGTTTAGTATAGTCTCAAACTGCCCACGGAGGTTATTTTCTGGGTTCATGTAGTCTACTGATGTAGGTGTTGTCATGTAACATATACAAAGTAGGGCTGTGATGTACTTGGAAATGTGAAAATTATAATTGTCAAGGCCTGCTCTTGCAAAACATACCTTCTGCAGGAAGTAGTTGCAACATTGTTAGCTGACAGTATAGAACTGTGGACTGGGCATCTGTAAAAATGCAAAAATGAAAAATTGGACTATTAAACCCCACTTCTGAAATTCAAATATTTTCAACTTCTGACTTCATACATCTCATCCATGGTACCTGGTAGGAGATTGTATTTGCTTAGGAAGGAAAAAGGCAAGCAGAACAAGCTGAGGTGTGTTTGTTAGTACGTCCGTCTGCAACAAAATCCCGTTGTGGAAAGGACTGGGTCAGTGTGCGTGGAAGAAGTGAGTAGTAGTAGTAATAATAATAATAGTAGTAGTAGTAGTAGTAATAATAATAATAATAAAGAAGCAGTTTCTTTGTAAGTAGGGTGGTCCCTTCAGCTCGTGCATTAGTGCTTGCGCTACAGAAGACTGGTAATTTACTGATGCAGATGGCTATGTAAAGTGCATGCAATTTGTGAGGGGGCTTGACCCTTGACTGATGGGCCATATGTTGCAAAGCCCCAGAGGCATCATTTGACTGAGTTCTCTTCCTCTGTCTGTCTCTGCACCTATGGTCCTTGTTCAATCACCACATATTGAACTATAGACTTGCTAACTCCCCCAATAAATCTCCAACTAATGGCTCACAAAGTCTATAACTTAACCCTTTATGTACAAAAGAGCACATAATTTTGCATTTAATTTTTCACACTCATTGAAATAAATATTACATGACCTAGCTAGTTATCAAGAATCAAATTGTCATAAAATATGATCACTTGCAGGCTTGTCATTGTCTGCATAAACCAAATTCACTTGGAGCATTCTCAGACTTCAAGGTGTATGTGATGTTATTGAGAGCTGTGCCCTAAATGCACTCTTCAGTTATATAGTACTCTTGAGTTGCATTTCTAAAATACCACTAGTGAAACACAGTGGAGTACCTAGTGTTTCTAATATACTGTCTTATCTTGTCTGCTACTCTTTGTGTATTCTAATAGGCTTAATAGTAAGTTTTTCATGACCTAGGCATATGTCTTCAGTTGCATAGAGATTTGACAGACAGTTATCCCAGTAGAAAATCTCTCCATAATCCATTAAGAAGTATCAATATTTTTCTCTCATACAGACCTATTTCTTAAGAACAGGTAATGTATTTCTGTGCAGTAAAATTATGTCTGCAATTTATTTCTCATACTATCCTTAAACTGTACGGTGCTGCAAGTCATTCCTCAGCTAGGCTGTCAAGTGGGGTTCTGCATTGTTGTCTGCGGTAGAAGCTATAGGCTGCTATATAACAAAGCAGCCCTGTAAGAAAGTTGCTTGTTGCATTAAGCTATTTCTATACAAGAAGCTGAACAAGCTATACAGAACAAGACACAATGGTAAAGTCTGTATAAGATGAGCACTGATATAGCTCTTTTAAATATTGAGAAGTAACCCCATACACCTAGCTAACTAATATAGTTACAGGGGTTCAACTTTAAAATGTTGACTTGAAACCAGACAGGCTGAAATTTTTCAGTAAGCTCAAAAAGCAGAGGAAGAAAATTGTTCCAGGTAGATAATGACTATTATCCTTTCACCGCAAAGTAGTGCAAGGTGACAGTTTAGCTCTAGCGTGGAAGTCAGTGGGAGTTTTAGCATTGACTGCAAGGTCATGACTTCACCTAGAGATAGCTGAGGCATTTGTAGGTAAAGGGACACTATTTTTTTTACACTGGTAAAGCCTTGTGTATAGTTTCATGTGCGAAGCTTTTTCTAATTCTCCCAAGTTTATTCTGGCAAAACTCCAATTAATAATGGGGTTTTGTGTGAATAAGCACTGTGGCAGTGCTCAGTTAAGTTTCTACATAGTTTTATGCTTAGAAAAGATATGAAAACTTTAATTCACTTAGGTAGTCATCGTTCTATAGTTTAAAGTCTGGGTACAGGTGATGCTTTTCTTTTGTGCATGATTCTTTGGAGGTAGAAAATGGAAAAAAACACAGAGCAATTTGGAGTTCTTCAGTGAATCTGAACTAGTTATTATGGTATGAAAAAAAGTGAACTCATGGTGAGCTGTTGTAAATGAATAAATTCATAACTTCCTCTCTTAAAACTGCTTCCTTAGCAGTTTCTGAGGTAGTCGGAAAGCGAGGTTATTTCAGCACAAATCACGTGCATTAATCATACACAGTTTTGTTTTCAGTCATCTGTATTAAGGCCCATAGGTTTGGCTTTTTTATTCCTATGGATCCTTTTTCTGTACTGTAGGCTCTGCACCATTATTTTATTACAAGTCTTCAGGCTTGAAGTATTCCGTGTAACCAGAAGCCACTGATAAGCATTTTCTCCTGAGGTTATTTTTCCACAATTAAAGTGATGATATTGAAAACATCGATGGCAGTGGGATTTACAAGGGCAGAGGTCTTTACCATTGTCTAGAATACCAGAAGCAGTTGAAAATAGCAGTTTTCAAATTTCCTACATACATTAGTCCCCCTGGAAGATCTCTATATGGGTTTCAGTATATGTTCTGAATGAGTTGGCCTAGCCTATAATTTAATATGCATTTTATATAGCTCCAGTCAGAATTTGATCTGCATTTCAACCCAGGTATCCCAGGTGCGATTGTACACTGCACCCAATTACGTTTCTGTAGTGACCACCTTTGTTCAGATTGAGTAGACTTTGTTTCCTTAGCGTAGCTGCTCAAACCATTCAGAGTCCCATGCAAAATACACAAGCAGGTTAGAATAATATAAGGAACTTATTTAGTGTTTTCCAGCTAAAACAAACTGGACAAATCTGTAGGGAACTGTTCCAGTATTATGCAGATAGATCTGTCCGTGTCAGTGTCAACAAAAAGTCTGGAACTGGCTGATGTGAAATATTAGAAGGCAGAGAAAGACATTTGTTCCCACTGATCATAAAAGAAGTTGTAGAAAGCTGCTCAGAAGAAGTTGTGTTAGTGAGCGGGCACACTGCTGAAAGTCATTACCCTCTCGAGTTCCAGGTGGCAGTTTGTGTATTATTAATGCTGTACTACATGTAGTGAAATGCACTGTCCTGATAAGTTTAGGGTTTTTGAGAGAAAATAACAGATTATCTTTTCTATCAATTACGTTTCTATCAACTGCCATTTGGTTTTCTGAGCCTCAGGTTGGGCATTAGAAATACTGGTTGAAAATTAGTGTAGTTTTACTAATTTTTTAAATTTTGGTAGTTTTATTTAGAATAGGCATTTTTATTGCATGCTTTTCCCAGGTGAATGGAAATTAAGAGAATGAAAAAGATGAAATTAATTCCAGTTCAAGGAGGTGCAGTTTTCAATAGCTACTGCACAGCTTTTCCAGCTTAGGTGTTGCACGCAGCATTTGAATTGATACACACTGATGGCTTGGACCACAGTCTGAAATTGTGCCACTTGTACTGATCTGAGGGAGATTAAAAAAAATAAAGATTTGAAGTTTGCACCAAAGTGAGAACCAGGAATTCTGAATTTACTTCCTACTTATGCCATGGTGTGCTATATAATCCTGAGCAATTTGCTGCTCTTAGGCGTGCCTGAGTTTTTAATCTGAAATAGTTTGACTGTCTTGGTTTGTTGAAGTCTATTACCTACTTTCCACCTCCTAACCAGAAGTATAAGCCAACCAAAAAAATACCTGCATAATTCCAACACAGTAAAGTGTAGGTCTAGAAATTAATTTTACTGATAGGAATATTTTGAAACATGGTAACTCTGACACAAGTAAGAATTTATTGTCACCTCATAGAATAAAGGTTCACTTAAAAGTTTTGTGGTTTTGGGGGCGGGGGGATTGTCTTTGGTAAAGGTAAGAAGAATAGGTCAAACTGTTCTGTCCTGCAGCTGGAACCAATTCTCCAGTCAGGTCAGCTGAACAATCGGAAAAAAAGAAAAAAAATCCTCCACCCAAGTAAGAAAATTGTCAGTTATGCCATTTTACATTAGAGTAATTTAATTGATGCTGTTGGAATTGTGCTGTCTAAAGCCTGATGTAGCTATCATCAAATTTTATGAGTTTTAAGGGAAAAGGACCTTGTGAACAGATTTTGGAGCTACAGAAAACAGATCATAAAATGAAAGGCTGCAGCAGGCCCTTTTGTTTAAGGGACTTTTCCAGTCAGAGTAGAAATTTTTTTTAACGAAAAGGTTTTTTTTTTTAGTAAGAGTGGTACACTCTTTAGTAAGAGTGATATACCAAGAATAGCAGAAAGATCCCGGTCTTACAAAACTATGATTTATTTTTGTTCTTCTTCATTTCCTATTATAGTTTATTCACAGCAAGCTTTTATCCTGGAGAAATAGTAATTGAATTTGTGTTGAAGAGGAAGTTGACACACATAAATAATAAAAAGGACAGCTTATGTCTCTATGTACTTCAGATGCATTTTCATTGTGACCAAAGGCTCTAAAGACACAAATAATAAATTTCAGCTACTTTCTTCAAGATTAATTTATTATACCATAATCTTTGTTTATGATACAGGCAGAATAGCTAAGTAATATCACATAAATCAGAGTCTTTTACCATTATAACCTGAAGCACTTTATCGTATTGTATTTTCTCTCCCTCCGTGAAATTGTAGGTACACAATTTAGTACACTTGAGATATACGTAATGAAAATAAGACTTCTGTATTGCTAATGAAAGCTAAGAAAAGTCAGTATTTACTTCATTTACTGAAGAGATGATAAGGATTGTTTGAGGTTATTCTAACTCCAGTAATGATACCACATAATTTCTTTCTGAAAAAGTCATTTTCTCATATATAGACAAATTACCACTGCCATCACCTGTGGTTTGTATTTGCTGACTCATGAGCTATTAAGTGCACTTAATGGGGTGGATGTCAGGAAGACAGCAATATGACCACTGCTAGGGCATTAACTATGGGGGGTTTTTTTGTTAATCCTTTTGTGTATAGGTTTATTTTAATTCAGTTCACACAGCCTGATGCTGCTTGCCATTTATTTCAAGAGGAGTATGACCGAGAGCCATCATAATTTTTCTCTAATTTCAGAGTTCCCTTTTTGCTGATTAACACAGAGATTTTAATCTGCAATTTTATTTACAACAGTCAGAGCAATCTCAGTGGAATAAGGGAGGCTCAGGGAGACTGAGCAGGTTCTGCAAAGTTGTTATTTGGTGCTGCGTATACTTTAACCTGCACTACAGCTAGCTTTTTGGTTAAAATACTGAGAGCACATAAACCACCTACTGCTATACTCACCAATACCGTGAAGCTTGTCACAGTATAAATAAGGAGAAATTTGTTTTCCTTCATGATTAAGTCAGCTCCTGGTATATTTTTCTTGGGCAAAATATAAAAGAAGGGTCCAATGTGTATTTGTGTGCCAGTTTCAAAACAAAGCCTTATCCCTAGATAGAAATTAAAGTATCAGGCATTACCCAGAAGAGTATTTATAAGAAGCAGCTGAAAAATTAAGGGAACAGAAGAGTTGTGAAAAGCAAACAAAGGTACGCTGTATGATTAAACCACTGCTTGATGTGCTATTCTTAGACAATTTGTTTGCCACAGAAATCTACCCATTATCTTCCTATTTTTTGTGTTGGTCTGAATTTAGTGTTCCTGTGAAAAGCTGATGACTTTAATAAATAGTAGAAACCAACACAATAAGAAGGCAGAATAGAGAATTCATTATCTATATGTCAAAAGCTGTTTCATGAATGTGGGTGGTTTCTATATCAAGTAGTGGAAAGTCAGGAATATAGGATAATGTCATAGCAAAAATGTGGTTTTCCCCATTACTTTCCCAGAACAATTTCTCAGTGTTTCTTCATAGAATGTATATATTCATGCAATCTTCTACCCAGGTTTGCGAGGACCCTTTTTGCCTTCGGAATACCTTCAGTAGCTAACATAATGCAATGCCGCAGTATTATTTTCTACGGCCTTTCTTAGTCTGTAGTTCTGGGCTTTAGTTCTTTATTTTTTTTTTTCTCATTTAGTGAACTCATACATTACCCTGCAGATAGCTTAAGGGACCATTTAATTTTAAGCATTTATTTGGTTAATAATAGCGCTCATATAGGAGAAGGAGCAGGTGACTGATTTTACTCTGAGTGAAAATGTTCCATTTCTGCAAACTGTTCTGCATTATCAAGTTATGCTATCATATAAATACTTTCAAATAACTTTTTAGGCTGGGGGCAGGCAAGGAAGGCCAACTGTTGATAAAAGGGGTTTTTTTTTTTTCCCCTCCTCCAGAATAGTACCAATTTTTCTTCAGAGGAATAAAGTGTTACGATAACAAAGAACAGGATGCATTGTCTTTTTTAATGTGTAGAAATGATGGAAGGAAAAGTAGGAAAACTGTTTAATGTTTCTGTTGGGTTTGTATCCAGATGACCTGTGTTTTGGGAAAAGACATGAAGGTTTTCAGTTACGGTTCTGCAATTATTTTTATTTTGCTGTGTTTTCAAGACCTCAAAAGAGTGACCTGTAAAACCATTTGAAAGTCATAGCTAGAGGCAACATACATCCTCACGATAAAATGAAACAGAACATTCCCTTGCCAGTGTTGTTTTTTGCCTGATGGCTTGGCTGATCGAAGATGGGGCCATTCTGGATATCATGCTTTAAGTGACCTTGAGGAAGCTATGAAAGTTATACTTTAAGGTGCTGAAATGATGTTGAGTTTGTGTGTGTTCCCTCCCTTGAAATGAACAAAGGAGTGCATTTCCAGATTTGTTACAAATTCCCTTTCTACATACTGGTAAACTGATGCACAAAGAAATTCACCTGCTTGTTTTTCAAGGGGGGGGGGGAAAACTCAGAAAAGAATCAGGAATAGAGAATCTTGATCCTCTGCCTTCTCTATGTAAGCAGTAGATAGGCCACATTTAATGAAAGATTAAAGCTTCCTTAATCCATGGGTTAAGAATGGCCATGCAGTTTGTGCACAGTAAAATTATTCAGATAAGTTGTTTCATTGGTGACAATTTACTTGCTGCACTTAAACCAATCCTTTTCAGTTTACCAAAAAGAAAAAAGTTCCAAGATACTCATTCATCAGTTTCCAAGTCTGTTTGCTTACGTAAGCACATATGCAAAACCATTTAATTTTGAGATTAAGTTGGAAATCTCAGAATAATAAACTTCTCTGTGGGTATTTCTGATTCCATTTACATTCAAAATGAGCAGACTATCATGCTGTGGACAATCACTCTTTTCTCTGTGTCTCAACTGGATTTTATGTGGGAGTTGCTGAGAAGTTAAAACAGAATCTTACAATTACCATGTTAGCGTAGCCCTAAAAATAAAGCTTTTGTTTTAGCTGAAGGCATTTATTTCTAAAAAGAAAAAAAAGGATTTCTGTCTTATTTTTGTGGTGCTGCAAAAAATTATTATTTGCATTTAGGATAATCCATAGGGAACAGTACATTATTTTTTAAATTATATTAATGCAGTACAAATGGTCTTACTAACCGACAGGATTACTAGTGAACGCAAAAAATGGGTCTTCCTCACAACAAAAAAAAGCCAACGCCTCCCTGCCCTGCCCCAAAGGTACTTTGCAAAGAGTACTAGGCCAGAAAACGACCCCTGCCAAATTGTCCCTCAAAACTGAGCAGCTTAGTCTCATGTCTCATTTGTAGCTTAGGAGGTGCTCTCTCAACGTTGTGCTCAAGTGTGTACATGCCATTGATGTTGTAAGCACCTGACTGCCACTTGATGTTTAAGACTTTATACTTCATAATTAATCAAAAGTGTAAATTATGTAAAGGGTTCATTCCTGGAAGTCTGTTATTCCTGTAACTCAGCCATCTAATTAATCTTTGTTGAACAAAGAAAACAATGGGACTGTGTCTGAAATTGTACTGAACTAGTGGAAATGAGATACACTTTAGCGTCTCGGAAGGAAGCTAAAACAGCTGAGAGAGGGAAAAGATGGTGAAAAGCAGCCACTTTAGATGGTGGTTCAGTTAAGAAAGCAGAATCAGAAAACAACAATTGAGTCGCTAACCATCACAGCATCAGTCCATTGAAGAGGGTCGTGAAGATCCCATTGCAGGTCTGGATCAAAGGAACTAAATTAAAGCAGGCTTTCTGAAAAGGAGTGAAAGAGAAAAATAGCAATAGGGAAAGCAGGAGGGCATCTGAGTCTAAGAGCATTGATTCTGAGTTTTTCATCAGTCACATGAATTTAAAATCAAATTACATACCTATTGTGGCATTGGAATTCTGCATATTCCTTTATGACTCTCTTTCCAAGTAACAACATTCTCTTGCTGAATGTGCTGTTTAATAACAGGTTCCCAATGGCATGCACCCGATCTGTCATTTCTTCTCTGAAAATAGGAAGTAGTTCCTTATTCTAAGTAAAGCAGTTTACAGTGGTTGTTCTTCAGTAGTGATACTGCCCAGTTACATCAAATATATCATCTGCTGTCCTAAGAAAAGAGAAATATCATGGTATCTTGAATATGAATTATATGATAACACTTGGTAAATGGCAATTTTTTAATGAGAGCCACAATATGCGTTAATGTGAGCCAATTTTACAGTGCATATAACTTTAAAACCTTTTTTCTCTTTCCAAATATATTCTCTCTTCTGTTTCATGAGTACCGGTGTGATAATAGCTCTTGCAGTGAAGATGGAAAAAGTGCAATTTCATATAGAATAAATGTATGTCTTGGGATTCTTTGAGAAGCTACATTTTATTTTTTTTTCCCAAAAATATTTTATTTTTTGCCATTAGTACATTTTAATTTGGAGACAGTAATTACTTTCAAAGCATCTGTCTGTATTTTCCCAGACTTTAGCATATACATATTAGAAAGTGTTTATAATGAAGAGATAAAACATTTTTATGCTAAGCTAAGCAAAATGTGCAAACTGTTGAACTTGAGCTATACAGCCATTTTATGAATAATGTAAACTTACTAAGGCTACATAATTGCTTTGCTCACCTTATTGATACAACTGATTGAATTTTGTATTTGAAAAGACCTTGTCAAGTCCATAGAATAAGAATATGTTTTAAACTTCCTTAAAAAGTAGTAAAGAATAACTGGCAGGTCTTCTAACTTGGTTAAGTTACAAGATTTCAGTGGAGAGCAAACCCCTGAAGCTTTTGTTTTTGTGAATAACCACTAGTAGTCAAAAGCAGTTTGTTAACAGTACACTTATGCCCTTTTCAGACACACAGGAATATGCAGCAGTCTGAAAAAAAATGTTATGTTTTTTACTGTTGCCAAGGGATCTTCACAAAGTTTTTTGAGTTTGACAAATCTAGCGGTAGGTGTGACAGTTCCTGATAGGAAGTCAGGGCAATAGAGAGATCATGGGTATGTTGAGGTTGAGTCAGGCAGTGTGTTTCACGGCCTCTGAAAAAAATTGTTTGGGTGAAGGACCTAGTGAATAAAGTTCAGTCCTGGAAGTAAATAGATGTATTTGGGAAAGAAAAATCAAATAGAGTGCAGTACCTACTTTCTGTTGCTCCTGAAAATGTTTCTGTGCATTTGTGATGGAGCATGTTCTTCCTGGACTTCTAGGAAGAAATACACAATTTTTGGGTCTATTTGGATTACTTTTTGGGGGTGTATGGAGACTACCTAATGTAAAGTTGTCACAATTGTGGCACTCTTTATGGTTGCAGAGGTATGTTGACCTGTAGCCTATAAAGGTCTGAAAATTCCTGCTGTAGACATATATTCAGTTCCTAATCTTGAATATACCAGCGTGCAAGGGAAACAGTCAATATGCATGTCAAATGGCTAAAACATAAAACTGCGTTTTGTTGCATATTTTTTTAAAAAACAAAGTCATAAACGTCCCATACAACCTCGTAGCAGCAGTTAGCTGCAGAGTTAGATCTTCTGACTTCCAGTGCAGACTTTCATTACTGAAGGTGAAGAAATATGGATGGATCAGCCAAAGAAGAGAGAAGCATCACATGTCTTTCTATAACTATTAGAAATGTGTAGTGATTGATGACTGAGATTCTTGCTTTCTTTCATTTAAGAAGTTTATTACTCTTAGTGGTTGGTAGAGAAACTAAGGCAATAGGGGTTGTTGTGTTCAGTTTGAAAGGAATTGTGACTGCCTTAGGAAGTCTACAGTTCAATGCATAAAAACTCAAGATGTTCCTCCATTTCTAATAAAATTGATCAGGTGCAACCTGCTAGTGAATTAATTTGCAAAACATTTATTTAGAGTTAAGGCCTTGCATAGTGCAAAGAGTTTAGAGTATACCAAAATATAACTAACACTGATTGAATAAAGTTTAAGTTTAGCTTTCATCCACTTTTGGCATCTTGTCAAATATTTTGCTCTCTAAGATAAAAGGCATAACAATTTTTTTTTTTTAACTCTAACTTGTAACTAGGTGGTACCAAACAAAGTGGCCAGTTCTGCCCAGGTCTAATAAATTCTACCCTCCTGTTGGACCCTTTAGAGAGTATGCATAACACTCAAAGATCAAACCACAGATCTTACTTGTATGTGGATGAACTTCTGAGGTATGGAATTTTTACACACACATATAAAAAAAGCTTGGAAATGTTTTTTCATCTTATTTTTGAAGAAATTGAAGTTTATTTCCTCTTCTTGTTTTGAGTTTTAACATAAAGAGCAAATATTGTTCTGAAATTTTACAATCATCTAATGTTTTAATTTAAATTGTTTAAAAACCAAATAAAAACCCTGCAATGTTGGTCAAAATGTTGCAAAAATTAATTGCATCACTTTTCCAGATATTTTGTGATTTCTTTATGTGTTTGTTATAGCCATTTTTATGTGTACTTGCTTCTCATAGTGTGTC
Source organism: Morus bassanus (assembly GCA_031468815.1). Taxonomy (NCBI): domain Eukaryota; kingdom Metazoa; phylum Chordata; class Aves; order Suliformes; family Sulidae; genus Morus; species Morus bassanus. Next base: position 113,223,782 of record CM062568.1, read on the forward strand.
ATAGAATATCTTTTGCAATTACTCAAGAGAGGAAAACATGGATAATTGAATAAGCTGAAACACACAATAAAGCCCTGCAACTGAAAAAAAGGATATAAAGTTGGATGGGAAAAAAAGAAACCCATCCACACAGCTATATAGGCTGATAAAAATAAAGTTAGATCCTTTGGAACTATTTGGAGAGCTACCGAGAGGCTTCAGAGAAACATTGATTTTGGTTTGGGCTCTGATGGAAATATCCAGAAGTGGTGTCTGTTGAGTTGTATGATGGGTTAACAAAAGTAGTTTCTGTGTTCAGATGTGTTATGGCATAATTTTTTGCAGTAGTACCAACAGCAATGTCACTCCATGTATGATATACTGTTCCTGATTTGAAAACTTGCTCTATAATTCTAAGCCTGTCTGAAATCAGAGGGGTTAGATTTTACCACGAGAGTAAGCAACCTTGAGGATAGGTGAAGAAAAACGGAAACTGAAGGTTTAGGGGAAGTGGGGTGTAAAAATCTCAAACCCCTGAAATGGAAAGGAAAAAAATCCTGTATTGGTAGAGTGGGATTTTATTCCTGAACTGTAAAACAAACTGAAGACTGAAATAGGAAGTTTAATACACAGTAACATTGGAAAGGAGATGATGCTAAATCAGGAAGCAACACATCCATCAATTGGTACATACTAAACATACTTAAACTTTTCATTATCTGGGCACAGAATACACAGTATCTTACTTTGTTAAAAAAAAAAAAAAAAAAAAATCTGCTGTTAAAAGTTAATATGCAGTGCCCTGCAAGATGAAAACAGGAAATATTTTTGGAAAAAAATATGGAAAAAATAGTTGGGTAAGTCAAATAAAGAGCATACAAACAATTCATTGCCTGTGAAAAGAAATATGTTTATTATTGTTAGCAGTGTTATGAGTCATCTGAAATGGTTATACCTGTGCAATGCTTCTTTTCTGTTTCTTTTCTTCTCCTTCCCCGCTCCGTTTTGCTCTCCCTCTGAGAGATTATCACACTGGTGGCTTACTGGGCCTTGTTTTCTTCGCTTAACTTTCAAATTTTTCTTCATTATTATCTAGCCGCCTTAAAAAAATTGGAGTCCAAACAGTATATGCATGATTAAATGTAAGTTTATAAAGTAGATAATTAATATGCACAATCACTGTGTGTAACCAGATTTAATATTCAATATAACATATTCTTACAAGCAATATATGTATAGCAAAAGGTAGCACTTGACTCTGTTCTCTGGTTGAACCATACCATGTATGCCAACAATTCTGGTAACTCAATATACACTATGATTAAATTACTTGACTCATTCTTAATCCAATAACTCAAACACTCTGATACTGACAAAACTGGTACTCAGTTATTGCCTAAGTTGTAAATCAGATTCCACAAGTATGAGAAAGAGATTGCTATGACTATGTGAGAGATTGATACTGGGATTCAGTTCCATAAATTAAATTTTCTATGTGGATAAAAATACAATTTTCCAAACTGCAAAATTCCACTGTCTTTGCCTGCCACTTTCTCACTGTTTGGTTGTAGGCTTTGAATCTGGTAAAAGGTGAATGTTGTGTTATGTGAAAGTACTGTAGAATAGAAAATGTATGTATTCAACCCAACTGCCTAAAACCTCCTTAAACACCTATAAATTTAACTAAGTTCCATTTGTGGTTCAGTGTCAGTATGTTGTGTGGCAGTATTGCCTTGTAAACCCTGGTTTACAGTTGTCTTCGTTGTCTTCCTCGATCCCATTTTCTCTTAGCATTAATGTCCTTCTTTGAACCTTTGATGATGTGGGTGGATGTTACTTACCTTCTACCCTTGAGCAAAGAGGTTGGTTTTACAAAGAGATGTCCATGATTGCCTTTGGCAAATGGCTTTAGCTTCATGTGATATGCTGGGATCAATGAGACTTTCCTGAGTTCCCTTAGCTAGGAAATAGTCATGTATTTTCTGGCCATATAATTCTTACTGCAAGAGTGTTAGGGAATCCTTGAGGACTTTGTCTGTTATCTTATTTCCTATGGACTCCTAACTGCATCTGAGCACATTACAGAGGAGCTGTATTAACAGAGGAAGAGTTCAGTTTTTGACTGCTGCCTTCCACAAAATAAGCCTAAATTTAGTGAGGGCAGTAAGTGCCCTTGCTAGTGTTTTCATTGTTCTTGCACACAGCACAAGAAGAGATTGAATGAACCAAGGAGCCTTGAGAGTCTAGGAAAAGTTAAGGGTATGGAGTGCGATTGATTGCATGGTCTCCATGTGGGCAGGAGTCCTGAAGCTTGCTGCAGCTAGTGGGAATGCCATAGCCCCGGTCTCCATCTAGACAGGAAAGTTTCCTGGCAAGGGCGTAAAGGTAGTGAGGAGCCTGGATTTTGTGAGTAAACTGCAGATGTTAGTTGGTCTTGGTTCTGGTTTAATCCAGTGTATGGAGCCACTGAAGCAACAGACATGTCTGAAGAACTGATAGTCTTTCAGTATCTTACCACAGATTTGCCTGAAGGTATAGCAGTTTTATTCCCACAGTTAACTGGGGTGGGCAGAAATCCAGGCACAAAAAAGAACCACAAAATAAGCTTCTAATATACCTGGGCAAGTGTAAGCAGAATAACAGGTTCTGCTGAGGGATTCCTGCATGCAAGGTAGATTGATGTGAGTGTTGAGACATGACTACCAGTCATCCTCTCTTGATGTAGTGAAGTTAAATCTGGTCCAGGAAGAACATGGCCACTTTCAAGTTAGCTTGTAGAGTCATTTCGTAGAACTTTCTTAGCGAAGTGAGTGGCTGTTTCAGTTCTTCATCCGTGAATGTGTAACAGAGGATGACAGAATATTCGAAGCCCTAGCACCAAACAAATAATACCATATTTGAGAACACCTTTGCTTATTTCAGTGCCCTGTTTTGGTCATTTCTATTATACTGATTTGGACTGAGGATATGTTTAGGCAGTGTACTTTTCTGCATGGAAGTCCTCTTCTGTATCCACACATAGTTGAAAAAACAGTAGAGGTTAGGGAAAACACAAGAACCAAAAGCAGTGAAAGAAAATTTTAAAACTTAGAATGTACTGGCATTACAAGGCAACTATGTACAGCAGGTTTATTCTTTGTAATTTAGAGATTTAATGTCCATCTGTCTAGAATTTGGTTTGCACAACTGTCATACTGAAGAGCACGTTCACATTTTCTTGCTTTCCACCAGACCACCCAGGGATTTTCAGTTATTTTTAAAGAGGAGTTTCTGTGGAATTGACAGTGGGAAGAATGCAGGGATGCTATGCTTTTCATCCCCTTTGCCCTTCCCCTCCCTACCACCAAACCAAAGACAATAGTTTCACTGTGGACTACTCACTGAATTATCTTAAATCTGCACAGAGCACAAATACAGGCATTCAGAATCTTCTAAAACCTTTCAATTATTCTTGGTCTCTCCTTTTAGTTATAAAATTTACTTTCAAGTGTGATTAGATGCTGCAGCATATATTTTGAAAAAACAAACCTGCTAATCAAACACTGTCAGGATGAATGTATAGAATTATGCAACAAGTGCACAGCTGCTGAAGTTTCACAGTTTTTGGGAGGCTGTCTTCTAGGACCATCACGATATCAGACAGAGCTCTGAACCTGCTCTTCAAGAAATATCTGTCATTTGAGCTGTTGGAGAATCCTTATTAGTTGCATAAAGCCTGCAAGAAAGAGTTATGTGGGTCTAATTCAAGCTGGGAGAGAAGAGTCAAACACACATCCAATAGCTAGCTTATTACAGAACAGTGTGAAACATAAGGCTTATTTCAGGAACTTACTGAGTTTTGCAGTTTATCTGTTATACAGTTAGGGTCACGGTTTTTTTTCCTATTTGTTTATTCAATTATTATTTCTGGAGCACAGCAGCATCTACAATTTAATCTTTTATTTTTTTTGAACTGTCATCCTGATCATTCTAAGATGTAGTTGGATTGCATTCAGTAGCTCTATATTAAAACGTAATGCATGTATTTATTGAAAGAAATATGAAAATGTATGAAAATATCTAATTGTGTATACTGTTTGGATGGAAAATTAAAGATGATAACGCTTTTTCACAATTCAACAGAGTGTAAAAGAGCAAGAGACATTCAAAAACTTCATTAATTGCTGTAACGTGACATTATGAGCCACCTGCACTTCAGAGAATTTACAGTGAAGCAGATGGATTGATGAATATGCCGTCAAAGATTTTGAGAATGTTTGTCTTAAAAATAAACTGCTTTCTAAGTCATTGACAATCAAAGCATACAATTTACAAAAATGTCACTGCTCTTTTTTTCTTGTATCCGCATACTTTTGAAAACGTATCCTTGTCTTTGGGGGTGGGATTCAGAGACAATGTTTTCATAAGCAGTCACTGCAGTAGATTTGAAGCAATATTTGTGTCATAAGAAGTTTTATAACCCCTCATGTTTCATGCATGTCTAATAACTGAGGGCAGGAGTGGAATGTTAGTGTTTTTTTTAATTTGGCTGTGGGGGCCTGGGGCTCATGGAGTTCAGAATTAGTCCTCTTGACTAGACTGAGGGATGTCTGGCAGGACACTGTATGAGCATAGATAACATAATCAAAATCTACAGTGACAACTTAACAAAAAGTCTTAGTTTTTATTCACTTTTTAACAGAAAGGATGGAAATTTGTGCTACAATAAGTGACTTTATGATTAGTACAGTCTTACTCATCAGAGGGCCCAGGAAACAGAAGTCTTGAACTGAAGTAACCTTACTGTGGAGTTGTGGTCGACATCCTAAGTCCAGTCATTCCAATAACAAAACTATTATGATTTGTATGAGGTGGGGGAGATGTTTTTTCAGAACTAAATATCAGATATCGGAGACATAGCAGAGAAAAAATAGTGATGTTTCCCCTCTTTTGAGTGTTGACATTGCTACATGTTCTTTTTCTTCTAGAATAGGTTGACTCATGAAAACTTCTTTCCATGGGTAAACATGGATTATATCAAACTCTTGCTGTAAAGATACTTTTGGACTGACTTTCAGTGTAAATTTCACTTTCATCATCTTCATGTCTTAAAACCATTATAAACAGAAAAACTCTGCTAATTTTTTTAATCTATTTTAGTACCGTGCTATAGTGCCTGCTAGATTAGTTATTCTAAGAGAAGAACTGAGATGCACATTCTTACTTTCAAAAAATAATTTCTAATTCTGCAGCTTGATTAGATGTTGATGGCTTCATAAAGTCTTTTCCTTGTAGAGGAAGAGTGAATGAATATCTCAAATTCAGTTAAAAGAAAGAAGTAGTAAGCTTATTTCTTTGTTGTGAAAAATATCTGAATGTGAAAAATAGTAAAAATTATCTAAATCTACTAGAAAGAAAAGGGAATTACGGAAAACCCTAATTATGGTCATTTTTGTTTAAAACATTTTCTGTGCAGATGCTTGGAACATTTGAAAATGGAAATCAAAGGAAGAGAACACAGTGGAGAAGGGGCATGAAAAAAACAGCACTTAAATTTAAATCTTTATTAATTCTTAGTGTAAGATGCATTAAGAACATCAATCAGTCTTTCTTTTTTGCAGTCAGGTAGTGGTATGCTCATCTAGATCTCCACTTTGTTAAAGAACATTCAGATGTAAAAGGATTGATGTGTCTGCAGATAGATAGCTGGGCAATTTAGTCTGTGGACTGAGTCACTTTCTCGCTTTAGGAAGAAAGAGAAAAATGAAAGACAAAGATTCAAAGAAGATGAGGAAAATGGAAACAGAGCTGTGTTGTGTCAGATTTGAGTTCTTCAAAGTTTAAAATGTATGATTTCACTGTGTTCTTCCAAGTGGTTTCATTTGACCTTCATACATAGAACTCTAAGCATAATAGACTAAATATTTACTGAAGGCTTCAGTGATGAGTATTTGAACAATGCTGCTTTTTTTTCTTGCAATACCAAAGAACAGGAATACCAAAGAAGAAGAACTAGTGCACTAAATACTGACAGTGTACATCAAATACTGTAGGAAGTGTCAGAGAAAATGTTCTTTTGTTTGTTTGTTTGGGTTTTTTTTTAATTGTTGTAGATTTTATCACTCTGGTTGGAAGGGGAGAGGGGAAAATGAAATAAGGAATAAGGAAGAAAACCTTAATAGCTTAAAGAGATCTTTAAATGCAGAAAAAAGCGTGTTAGTTTCATTAGGTTAACATTTGCTAAGCAGGGATTTGCACTTTCAGTGGAAAAGAAAATGAAGGCATCTGCAAATCTAAAAGAAAGATTGAAAACCATTCATTTCATTAAACACATAATTCTTTGTAAGTCATCACTGTTCAGCGGCATCCTGTCCTCCAGAGACTGGTGGGACTGTTAGACTGTGGATCTACAACAAAGTGTTTGTACCTGGTGTTTAACCATATCTCGGCTATGTCAGCCTGTGACATAACTGTACCCTCAGAAGTGATTCCTTTTTTCTTGCGTGAACCACTCATACCTTCTAGGATACTAGGAGAAGTATTAACTATAGTAAAAGGTTGTATTTCTACTTTAAAGGGAAATATTTGCCATTTTAAAATTTACAACTCTCCATAAACTACAATCTCCCTTACTGTTTTTCCTCCTCCTCCTAAGTACAAGAAGATAAAATAAGCTTTAGTGAACTATTACTGCCTTTCCAACTTCCTTTATATGAAAAGTGATTGAGAGGTAGTAACTGGGGAGTTGATTGTTTCTATAATGGGTAAAATTCGTCACTTACATTTGGGTAGGTTTCATAAGCGTTATTCAGTGTATGTCAAAGTAGATGTTAGGATGATATGTGTCTTAAATACCTGAGATACACAGAATTTGGTGAAATAACCATCTCTAAATAGGATAATGCTTCTGTTTTCCAGTGATTCTTAGTATCTGAAGTAATAATACAAATTAAAGCATGCCTCTATGGGGTTGGAGGATATCTGAGATTCTAAACAACAACAAAATCCCTTTGTGATGCAGATGTGATTGGAGAGGTTGGAAGGCACAAAACATGGGAGGCAGGGAGCATGTTATTCTCCCCTTGAGAAACAGGGATTTGCAGTCTTTCAGATACCAACTTGCTCAGATTTCCCTACCCTGTCAGTTCTTTGGAGTGTCATTCTAAAAGATGACTGCCGTTGAGATGTGGTAACTAAGTGCTTTGATGTCTCTGTTCATCCTTTGCAGATCATAATCCATTTTCCTCCTCAGATCACCTCAGACGTAAATCAGCATAATTTATATTCACTGTTTAGAAGAGAGTCTGGGTGATATCATAAATGTAATGGAATCTGCTTAAGTAATGTGTGATCTTTTTATTTTGCATTTATTTCAAAGGCTTGCTTGCAAGCCTGTTAAGTTTTTGGGGGAGGTATTGTCATTTCAACAGTTTATCAGAATGAGATTAAAAGTACTGTTAATGTTTGGGGCCTGGTGGCTATATTTGTTGAAAAATCATTAGCTCCTGTTGAATTTAGTTGTGTTTTAGTGCATAAAACCCCTTTCAGTTTGTTTTTCTTGCTGATTTTTTTTCTTATAATACTGAGATCAAATATGTGACTAAAAAACTGGTCAAGCATGAAATTGTTTCTCAGTATTGTGGAAGATGGTTCAAATGGCAGCAAAATGAGAATTGTGAAGTTTTTTTTACATGATGCTCAGAAACATAATAGCACTAAATCATAAAGATAACACATACAAATGTATGTGGTGCTTGCTTGATAAACTGGTAATATTAATAAACACTGTCTAATCGGGGCCCATGTTTAGCTTTGGCAATACCTGTAGCCATAGCCACAGGTGCAAGAAGTGGTGTAGACCTTATGCCTTATGGCAACTGCCACTGACAAGCAATTAGAGTTCATTATGACTGTGCTTATGCTATACTAATTAACATTCCTGTTGTGCTGTTTTTCTCATTTGACCGTGTGACAGACACAGGCCGGATGGCCTCTGAGTAATCAGCTGAGGAATTGCTAGCTGTGGTAGAATTTGTACAAAATGCATTCAAACACAGATGTGATCCTATCTTCTTGCATGCAGTATAAGCAAGACTGAACTTCCACAAGAGTTCCTGTGAAAGAACAGTAGTAAATGCATAGGAGGGCTAAAAGAGAATAATCTAGAACTTGTTCATGCCCATAATAATTTGCTGCATTTCTGTCTACAAAGACAGGTTGTAGTGATCAGACTGTAAACCAGTATATGATTGGATATACGATAAGCATTTTTTATAGCTCGGTGTGCTAAGCAAGCTTTCCAAGTCGCAGACTTTCCAGTCTCCTCTTTAGACTAGAAGAAAAGTGCTGTTAAACTAAATGCTTTGTCTCAAATAAGCCAAAAAGAAACTGACTTTCCTGTTTTGGGACTTGTTGCTTCCAGTTTGGAATGGGGACCTTGCAAGTCATAAAACAGTCCCCACGAGCACTGTGGCTATGGTCAGACTGTGCCCCAGCTCTTCTCTAACAAATCCCTGGCAACATAACACTTTTGCATCTTGTAAAGGTCTGGAGGAAGACGGTGTACAAGGCTTGGGAGGTGAAAATGAGATGAACAAACAGAGCAGGTAGATAGATAAAGTTTGAATAATTTATTCTCAAGTGTTATGTTTTTATACATTTAATGAAATAGAACTGGGTTTTGGTAAACATTGTACAAGGTGGGTTTTTTTTCCCTCCAAGATTTTGGTGGAATGCAGTGTTTGCTGTGGCCGGAGACTAAGGAAGGACAGGTGGCACAACTCAATCATGATACAGTCAGATTGTGGAAAATTACCTCATTGCACTGATGTCCAGGGCAGAAGCTCTCGGATGTGTGAGGCATTTCCTGAGCAGGGTAATGCACTGCCTGTTGGTCATGACAGATAGTTTGGCAGTTTTATGGCCAGTATCAAATTGAATACATTAGGTCTTGAAAACACATTTTCATTTGAGTTCCTGCAAAAGCAAAAAATATTGAATGGTTAAAAAAGGCCCATTATATTAGGATCTTATTTGCCTCATATATTGGCTTTCTTCATTATTCATGTTTGCATTAGAGACAAATACGTGAAGGTGGAAGTTGCCTATCTTTATTTTACTTTTTGTTCAGTTGCTAAGTGCCAGGTCTCTGGCAAAGGACAGTATTATGAATAATGTACGAGAAACAAACTGAGTATGAGGATATTATCCTTTGAAACAACTGTAGTGGGAAGGGTCGTGGATCATTCAGAGTGCAATATCTTCGGCATATGAAACCCCAAATAGTTTATTGCACATGTAATTAGGGAGGGGAAGGAATTCTTTAATGCATCTGCTATCCCAGCAAAGTAATGGAGAAAGCAGGGACTATGTAAAATGCAAGTGATGACACTTTCTTTCCTCTGCCACCTTCTCTCTGACTTCTCTCCTTAAATTGCAAGTAGAGATAGTTGGGAATATTCTGGCAGAACAGTTTTTATTCAGAAGATGCATAAGCATTTTGATTTCAAGAAACTTTCACTGCAACACAAGTGAGATTCTGGCCTAGTTTCTTGCCATTTTGCCTGGGGGCTGCTGAGGAGCCAGAATCACTGTATCCATGGCCCTGAGGTATCTCTGCTGTACTGATAGCTTGCATATCAAAAAGCCAGTGGCTTCTATGGCTGAAAAACATTAGAAGGCTGGAAGCCTTGAGGGCCTTGTGACAGACACTATCAAGGCTCACAGTTTGCAGCAGAGAGCTCATGCACATTTCAAAATCCAGGCTCAAACTTGGGGCAGTCCATGTTTCTGGAGTCCTAACTTGGTGGGCTCATGTTCAGAAGCAGGGGGCAATGGCAGCACTTTCCCAGTCTCTGAGAGCTGGAACATCAGCAGCTGTCTTTTGGAAAAATGAAATCTTTTGATTTCATACCAAGAGTAGCTTAAAATATTAAAACTTCCAGAGAAAGTAGATGGACTTTGCCTTACATTATATGTTTGCACTGTGCTAGCTGTGTTACCAGGTTTTGTGGTTTTCTCGTGAGCTTTGAGGCACTTTGAGAAATATCCTTTACACTTTTGGATGATCTTTCCAGATTCTCCATAATTTCTGGGGGAAATGAATCTGAGCAATGGCTATTATCTTTTAGTTGTTTCCCTATCCTGGAAGTGGCATTGGCACCACCATCCAACTCTTTTTTTCTGGAAATCCAGTATTAGGTGCTTTGTATGAAAAATTATCAGCATCAGATAATTTGGGAATTACATAGAACTATCTGCAGAGGAAATGAAATGTTAGAAACTCAAAAATACTGAGTGTTTGAGGGAAAACAACACAAGTGACAACAGAGAGGATTTAAAATAATGAAGTGGATGACAAGCTACAATTCTCCAGAGAATTCCAAAATAACCTATGCACAGGAGAGAGCAGAGAAAGGAGAAAGTAAGCACACAGGTAAAGGAGACTGCAAGGTAGATGGTAGAGGTTAAGGAAAGGATAAGCAGAGGAAAATAAGCGAGCAAGGAAAAAAGAGAGCAGTAGAGAGCTAAATGTAGGGTAGGAGGGAATATAAAGAGAAAATTAAACAAAAAGGCAAGCGTAGTACTAAGAAGCCTATTCCTTCTGTCTTTAAAGAGTAGTTAAAGCCTCTTTTTTTCTTTTAGTCTGTGACTGCAAAGAGGGGAGCTTTCCACAGCCTTTGATAAAGCAGGATACAGAGGCAGGAAGCCTGAGAGCTCTGGGAGAAGAGGGCTCACCAGAGGCCTTGGGAGGCTACTGAGGACTTTGCTGCTCTGAGGACTGTAGGAACTGATTTACAGTATGCATTTTTCATTTTTAGAGAGCAATCCAGTGCAATCCATCCGGTTATTGCACAGGGCTTTGGATCCTACTGGAGTTCCCCCAAGTGTAGGTGCAGAGGTCATTGCTGCTTAGTAGTGGAAAAAATACTTAAACAATACTGTCTTTGCAATTGGGAAAATTAATTTTATGATATTCATTGGCTAAAAGTGACGATGAATATATCATAGGAGGGATGTAGGGGAGGTTTCATGGAAGGATGGAATTAATGCAGTTGGTGTTACTGTAGTGAGAAGTATTCTTGAAGTTTAAAACTTCATCGGCTTATGAGAACTGAAAGGAAGCCTCCTCTCCATGTTTGTTGAAGACCTGATGTGGCCACCACCTTATTGCCACATCCAACTCACATAGTAGCCTGGAGCAAGATCTCAGTGTTGGGCAGCTGCAAACCCTTTTTTAAAATTGAAACTCCTTTCTGTGTCATGAGGTAAACAATAATTTACACTTGCTGGAGATTAGGGCATGTTTTGAAAGTGTGTGTTTTGATACTGTGTTTTATACCAGTTAAAAAGGAGGAGCTTCAGAAATGTCATTTTAGCTTTTAAAATATATTCTTTTTTTTTAGGAAAAAGTGTCAATGGTCAAAATCATTCAGATATGCTTTTAACTCAGGCATCTGTAAAGTGTAAGACTATGGCATACAGAATATGTTCAGCCAGTTGTGATAACAATTTTATACAGAAAATTGACTTTACCATTTCAGTTGGATAGATATTGGTACATACAAAAAAGGAATACTGATGGTGTGAAAGAACTTTCTTTTAGATGTCAAAAGACCAAAACTGAAAGATACCACAGTATCTGTGGAATACATGAGTCAACCAGGAGCGTATGTATTTAACTCCCACTCTTGCCCCAAATGAAGGAAACCTTATTTGAATTGAATTGAAATGCTATCTTGGTAGGTAGTAATATAACCATCTAACCTTGAGTACATCACAAATTTTACAGCAGTGTATCTTACAACCTTCTTGTGATGCCATTCAATATGGGAAATGGTTTGTATCTTTAGACCTCAAGCTTAAAGTTAAAAAAAACAAAAAAGCCTCCATAGTTCACAGCACAGAACAATAAATAAATGTATGAAATGGTCAGTTACATAAGTTGGGTCACTGCCAAGAAAACATTTAGATAAATCTGCTTCAATCTCCTTAGATAATTCAGGTATAGATATATGAATTAAATGAGGTTTTATAATACAGTTTGGTCTTGTTTATGATATAGTATTTGTCCAAGTGAACGATTGCTGAAAGAGCGGAAAAAAAAAAAATACAAAACAGTGCCTGCTTTATGGTCTCACACTTCTACCTTATGCAAGTTTAAATAATGTTTCTCCAGTTAGACCTATAAATTGTGTACCTCATTAAGCATAGGAACCAACAATGCACATATGCCACTAGTGTCCACTTTCCTTCGGAGATTTAGGGTGATGAGAAGATAAAAGGTCTGCCTACCAGATGGAGCTTGTCAGATTAGCAATTGGAGCAGCGTAAAGAGCACTGTCATATTGGTTTTTTTCTTTTCCTTTCCCTTTTTTTTTCTTAAGACACAAAGCAATCCTTTTAATAACACATGTGCATATTTTATGAGTTTTTTTTAGGAAGAAGGGGAGGAAAAAAGGCCTCAGCAGAAGGTTGCTGGTGGTTGTACCACTAGCAAAGTAGCCATTGCCTTCAGGCACTTTCCTGCTTTCTTCGTAATAAGGAACATTAGCAACCAGTGGCTCAGGAAAGGCAGAGTCAAATAAGTCTCTTGGGGACAAGTAGGCCACGTGAAGTGAGAGCCATTAGACAAAGCAATGAGATTACTGCTTCAGAAAGGGTTTACCACATATATTACCACATAGATTTTACAGGGCTGCCAGCTCACTCAACTTACAAATGTCAAACATGATTTAAAAGGTTATTATACTATCAAGAGAGAAAGAGGATTATTTTCTATCACTGAAATTTCTATTTCATTCTGTTGCATATACTGCATCTTGCAGAGTCCGATATAACCAAATAACCTGCTTTTATCTTTAATAAGTGTTTTATGGTCCTCAAATTAGAAAAAAAAACCATTTTCACTTTATTTGTATTGGAAAATATATCTTCTCTCATCACGTAATGGTGTGATAAATATTGCATTTAAGTCAGGTATTGAGAATTTGAAGACTTGTCTTTTGGACTGACTGTATTTGTATGCTGTATGTTGAAAAGGGCACATATCCTTAATTACTGTGAAATTAGAGTGATATGTTTTAAAAGCAATATGTGCTTTCCCAATGCACTATAAAGCAGTAGGGCTCTTTAAATAGATTCAGAAACTTAGATACACTTGTCTCTAGTTTAGTAAATTATATAAAGGCTTTATTGTAACTGATCTTTGAAGCAAAACTGAGAAAAAAAATGTTTTTTCATTTTATACACCTTGGTATTTTTTTCTAGCTTAACAGGGACCTCTGTTGGGGTGTGCGTTTAATTGTATTTTAAAGCCAGACATCAGTTTTAAGTGGTTACTTCAGTACTAGCTACCCTGGTATCATATTTTGCTTCCCAATCAGAATTAAAACTGAAACTTATTAAGTAGTGGCTGTTTTGTACCTAGTTACTTTATGACTTCCAGCAGAGTTGCTAAATCGCACAATACAATGCATCCTTATTTCAATTATTTACCCACCTAGAATCCATTACAATACGGAGCAAAAGCTGATTTGTGTGATCTGGATATTTAAGAGGAAATTTTCTTTTCTTTTTCTCCTTTCTCCCTCTTATTTAAGCTTCTCTAAAATAGTAATGTTTTCTCCAGACTTGCTTTCCACATGTGCAAATCACCCCCATTCCCACAGTGAATGGGAATTTGTATTTATTTGTATAAATCTGTAGAATCTAATATTGCTAACTTCTAATCTTTGGCTGACTCCAAGTACAGCAGTACATTGGAGCTTGTAAAGAATGATGGCATTCGCTGGAGCTTGGGGTAGTAGATTTTAGTCTTTGATATTCATATAATACAGATTTTTTTTTGTCTTAGTCCTAAAGTTTTAAATTTAATACTCTGAATTCACACAGGTACATATGTATCAAGATTAAATTAAAACATTAGGAAAAAGCTTACTGCTGGATCTCTGTATGAAAAGCAGCGCTGAATTGTTCCAAAATCAGTACATCTGTATCTTCATCTGTCACTGGAAGTTTGAGAATCTTCATGTTGCAGTGGGCAAAGTGCCTAAGTCAGAAAAGAAGCAATCTTGAAAGAAATAAGAAAAATCTCCAAATTGCCCATAGAAGTAGCTTAAGAAAGAGTAACAATTGATCTTTCCTATCACTGTTTTTCTACAAAAGTTATAAAAAATATGTTTCAGATTTTTAAAATATTGTTTCAGACCTCTGGAGAGAAGTATGTTTTCTTTACGAACAAAATGTTTTACATTATATGGAGTGTCAGTCAGCTGGAGAAATCCATGTACTTCATTCTTGTTAGAACTTGATATGAAAACAAAAAACAGCAAGATGAAAATAAATTAGGACCACAGGAATGGGCTAAGTGCTCTATTTTATCCTGCTCCATTGATATTGAATTCAAGTGGCATAAACATGGAAACCTATTTAAAAGATTGCTTGCGAGATATAAATTGCCTGCTTCATTTTGCTTGGGTGCAGAGGACATAACTAGTTGTATAATAATGATATTTTTGCACTTGTATAACACTTTTTGTCTGAGCATTTCAAAGCACATTGTAAACATTGTCACATGAACTTTGTCAGCTTGTAAATAAGATCTCATCTTTACGAACTGTCATTACAAGACAGAGGAGGAAAGTGCTAATGGTGTTTTGTGGCAGAGCTTGAGAAAGAACCCAAGAATCCTGATCTTCAGCATCCTGCTGAACCATTAGAAATTATGCAGGTTATAAATACCTTTAACAACATAGGGTCCCCATGTGACTCCAAGGTAGGCATTATGTCTAAGGCACAAAGGGAAATACTTTTCGGAAAGATGGACTTTTAGTATTGTTTATATTTACCAACTCATAAGTGGATGTATTTCTCAAACTGCGTTGTTAAGCATCTTGTTTCAAGGGAAAGCACTGAATAAACAACTTAAACATTCTCAGAAGGCCAAAAGATTGCTGATGAATTTTTCTCTGGGAAAAGAACACAGCAAAACCCACCTGGCTTATAAAACTAGTTCATACTGGTTTTAAGTGAGAAAAATTCTGAATTTTTTTACAGGGCAACCATGTTTAATGAGAACTTGCTTACTGATAGAAAAAAAAAGTCATTTATGCAAACTTAGTACAAAAAAAAGAAGACTTCATAATTTATGTTTCCTTCATATTCCCAGATAAACTTGGGAGAAATACCAAATCATTTTC
Source organism: Morus bassanus (assembly GCA_031468815.1). Taxonomy (NCBI): domain Eukaryota; kingdom Metazoa; phylum Chordata; class Aves; order Suliformes; family Sulidae; genus Morus; species Morus bassanus. The sequence goes on from CM062568.1 coordinate 113,238,940, forward strand.
CCAGAGTAAGGGAGAGAGCAGCAGGTTGTGTCAGTGGTGGTGATGCAGACTCTGGGCAGAGACTCCCTGAGCCCTCTCAGGATAACTGTTGTGTGCAACTCCACTAGAAGGGGAAATAACAAAAATAAGAACAAGCATGTGGTGTGATGGACCTTGTTGCATTTTAGATAGTTTCACTGAATTGGTAGCCATCTGATAGTTTTCTGCTATGTATTTGGTTTTGGCAGGGGGAGAGGGAACCTTTTGAATTTTTCTATGAGGTGGTGATAATCCAAAGAAAGGAAAGAGGAGGAGTAGTGAGACAGCACTCTGGTTCAGGCACTTGGATATGGGCAAAGATGCAACAGACAGTCAATTTATTACATTTTTTTTGAAAAATGTTTGTTTTCTGTTTTCTGTAGTTTGTCCTTTTATAGGAACACTTAATCTGACTACATTGTAGCAGTTTGTTGCATGATGCTGGAGCCTGATCCCAGTTGAAACCCTTGGGTACTGCTGCAACAGGAACAATAATGAGAAATTTGTTTGTCAGGTTTCCCTTTGTTTTTAATTGGATCTGTCAACCCCTTTTAGCTGGAATAGACTTCAGAAATGGTGTAGTGAGAGGACGCTGTATGGTCAATAGCTTCAAGGGACAGATTCTTCTATGACGACTGGTAACATTCATTACTTGGCATTTTTGCTTAGCACACGCTTGTGCAAATAAAACTAAACTTTACTGTTTGTGTGTTCTGGTTGTAGCAATCAATTTGTATAAAGTCAAAGAACAACATTATTATGGTATCTGTATATTCTGTGTCCTACTTTCCAGACATTTACAACTTTGTTTCTCCAAATTTGTTTGCCATCAGGAATTGCCTTATGTTAGGGGGAAGGATACTGGGAGGTCAGTGGAAGAAATTGGGGAGACGATAAGTTATAGTTGAGGGATGTCCTTCCTTGCAGGGCTGCTTTGAACTGTTACTTAGAAGATGGCAATTACTGCAATCAGTTTGTATTCTTTCTGAAATCCACTTTCATGCTTGTTTACATTTACTGATCTGTGCTGACTCACTGGGGGGTGTGTGTTCATTTATTTATTTATTTTTACATCAGTAACATGCATTCTTTTATGGACATTTTTAAAACAAACCTGTCATCAGGCCCTGATTCCACTGAAATAAATCACAGAACTCCCACCAGCTCCAGCTGAGCTTGGCATTTTACTCCTTGTCGTGAATCACCATCATGCCAGCTTCTGTGGTGAGGATGGTTACTGAGAGTTCTTTCCCCATCAACTCAGATCCCTGGTTTCTCTAGTACCATGATGTTTGTTTAATGTCAGTGCAGTAAACCAGTTCATTAAAATGCTTTCATTTATAAGTTGCCTTTAAAAAAAAAAAAGCAACTGTTGTGTCTCAAGAATCCCTTATAAGCTGCGAGACAGATGAGGATTGGTGATATTTTTTAAGAGTTTTAGATGCCTAACATCTCTGTGATTTAAATAGGACTAGGCATCTAAGTAGGAGATGAATGTGTAATGAGTTTTGTGGATATGGCCATAGCTTCCTACTATAGGGCTACATTATACCTTAGTGCATTTTTCCATCTCTAAAAAGATACATAGAGTGGGATTCAGTTACCTAAACATAGGCATCTAGTGACATTTGAGATATCCCAGGATGTTGTTCTCCAGTTGCTGCTCTAGCAGCACAAGAATCTGTTGCAGATGCTCTCTTTTCAGCCAGCCCTGTCCTCTAGAAATGCCTCAGATAACCAAGGAACTGAGTCCTATCATTGGTTTAGGATGAAACTCTAGATTTTAGACCCATGGGTATCTAACCGTAGGTGGCAATGGGTGAGCTAGGTGTCTAGGTGCCCATTACACACAATGGAGACCTGGTCAAGGCAGTTGATGGACTCAGGAAGCTACTAGGTCTGTCCTGTCGTCCTCCTGATGACACAGATTTTATTGACCACCTCTTCACTGCCTTGTAATTAGAGCTTAGGCACCTACCTCATGTGCTGCCACCTTCATTTGGACACCTATATTTAAGTGTTTACGCATGGAAGCTGAACCCCATTAATTATTTTATTGCAGTCTCCTTGGGCAGAAGGGAAATCACACAGGTGTACCAGGGAATCTCAACTGGTTTAGGAAACCTCTTGTCATGAATGGTGATACAAGAAAAGGAAGGATACAAGGATGACTTTCATATCTCAAATGGAATTTGAAAAAACATTAATTAGGAGCCAGTGGATTGTCTTCTGAACTGAGACTATGAAGTAGAGAGGTAAATATCAATATGGAACTTCTGTTAGTATTTTTGTACGCAGCTTTTAGTTCAGCTTAGCTTTTGGAGTTTGTCTGGAATTGTAAACATGAGAAAGGACTACAGGGTATGCATATTAATGTTAGTATGGAAACCTGATGGTTTGTTTGGTTGCAGATATACAGGAAACATTTCACAATGGTCCAGAGAAAATATTTTGGCTTCAGAGAGACTACTGATGGAAAACTTAGTTTAAATCCAGAAAGATACTGACATATTGGAGAGAGTTCAGCAAAGAATAGCACAAATTAAAGGGCTAAAAGGTCTAATTTATTAAGAATGATTGTGTTAGATATGAAAAGCTTGATGAAGTGATAACTAAGAGGCATCTGATTACTGTCTTTAACTATTAACAGTGTACGATGCCAAAAAGGAGAAAGTAATTAACCTGGAGGAACTAGAATCAAAATACACCTACTAGGATAAAGAGAATAAATGGACAAGTTAAGTCATACTCTTCATGTGTCCTAATTGCTTTAATATTCTCATCCTCTACTTAAAGCTCATATTTTAACTTCCAGACTCTCAGAAAAGGTGACTGCCATTTTACCATGTTAGTCTTCTTTTCCAGTGCATTCACTGATTTTTCTGTCATTCCTAATACGAAACGCTTCAATCTTTCATTTTTACTTTCAGTGCCTGTGTGTTGTGCTTCTCTAGCCTAGATCCTGACCTTGAACATCTGACCACTGGGACTTAGGTTTGTAAGGCCCTTTTAATAGGGAGAAACAGGTGCCAAAGTAACTTAGAAAATGATACCTTTAGCTTTTATACTCCTTCTTACTTACCTTTTCTTCTACTTCTCTAAACTTTGATGCCTCATTTGTTGATTTTTTCTTTTTCCTGCCTCTGTACCTCTTTCTGTGCTGCTTTTTATGTATCCATATCAAATTAGAGCTCACAAAAAAAGCTTGGAAGGTTGGAAGAGGTAAAAGGGTAGCATATTTTCTGTTGCATATGTGGCAGAATAACAGGGGGGACAGTTACAAACTGTCAGCAGATCAAAAGTAATTTGTTAAGTTGCTGTGATTCAGCTGTTACCTGCACTCAGTATTTCTCCCTAAATGCTTAACTCCAGCATTCAAGGCTTTACAAAGACAATATATTCAGAGGAATGCAGGAGTGGTAGTGCTGCATTAGGACGCAGAGAGTGTGAAACACACCAAAATATGAAAAATCATCAAAATCAGAATGAACATGGTCTGTTTGCTTAATTTAGTAATTTTTTTTGCTGCTCAAAGTACATGATCCTAAGAACAGTTAACTTTTTCTGCATAGCAGTAAGCTCATCTCTGGAACCAAGCAAATAATAACAGTAGAATCGGAGTTTCACAGCTGCTAAGCCCATCAGATTTCAGTTGCCTTACATAGCTCCCCATGTGGTCTCTTTTCTGCCCTAGATTTGCTGAGCACATGCAGAGGGCTTCAAATCTTTTGGCAATCTTGGCTGAGTTACTTTTGGAAAGCACCTCATTTGCTGTTTGTAGTCAATACATTGATGTTATCACTTCATATTTTCTAGCTGAAGAAATGAGGTCCCATGATGCAACTGAATGGCATTCATACATATCTTAAATATACTTTAATACATCAATACCTAAACCAGTAAATATAAAAATATGCTCTAATTATAAATTATTCATGTGTGCATTTGAAAAATGTCAAACTGTTATGAAATAGTTCCTTTGAACTCTTTTCTCATGTCAAGAGTAGGGCAAGATAGCAACACATCAAATTTGTCTATAATGGGCCCAAGGAAACACTTTTATAAAGTACAGTATGTGCTTGAATTGATAAAGAAAATGGAAGGAAAAAAATCCAGCTTTTGGCACAGCCAAGTGATGGATTCTGTTACAGGGTTCTGTTCCTTCTGTTACATGCAACAAGGGGGTTTTAAATAGGTCTTACTGCAAAGAGAAACAGCAGGGTGAAAGAAAGCCATAAAAAAACCTCTGGCTTCCTTTAGCTGAAAGGAGATAAAATTCATAGAAAGCTGAGCTATAATACCTGACCACCTAAACTGTATCTGGAGAATGGGCCTAGTTTCTCACTGTATGCGCAGGTGGTGTGTATTATAAGGGCAGAATTAGGCAGTCTTACTATATAAACTCTTCTAGATGAAAATTCAGCTTTGGTCAAAAATAAAACAGGTGCCTTTTTAGATTTTACAGGCTTCTTTTGGATGCTGAGCTTTCAAAATATGCCTTTAAACTATATGCAGCAAGAGAGAAAGTCAACCGAGCTTTAGCTCGTGAAAATTCATTAACCAGTTCTAAATCGTGTCAGCTGAAGGGTAAAGAGAACAGTTAGACAGCAAGATTGTCGGTCTGCACAGCACTGCAGGCTGCTCTTTGTGTCCTCCTCCTAGCTTTTCTGCCTGCTGGATAGGAAAGCAGTAGTGAAATACTTCACTGTTTATAATGATGAAGTGTTTGCCATGTCTCAGTAGGTTGCCAGAAAAAAAGCAGCAGCGCAGGCCAGTTTGATAGGAGAGCTCATCCAAGCATTCTCAGCTAGAAATGCGGAAGTTATGATGTATGTGACATCTCTGGGGTGGTGTTGACATATGAGTTCTAAAGGAGGAAGTACAATTGGTCATTAAGGTGCTAGGTGGTGGATCTAACGCAGCTTGAGCAGGAATAAAAAGTGGAGCTTCTTTTGTAAAAAATCACCATGTTTTGTTTAGACCCCATATATTCTGTCCCGGTTACTCCTTGAGTAAGCAATTACTGCTAGGCGGCCATAGTAGAAAGAACTTCAGATTTTAATTCCTTTCTAGGAATCAAAGAATAATACCCAGATCTCAGTTGCATATGAAATAATGGTTTCCCTTGATAGAAAGCATTGCACTGGCTTCCTTTTTGAACATCAGCTATTCTAGGTTTAACAAGACTTACTACAGATACAGAATAAGTAATTTTTTATGTGTAGTTTTCACAGATTTTGACAAAGGAGAGCAGAGAGGCAGGATTAATTGACTCCCTGATCTGTGTGTCACAGTTTATTGTGGACAGGGCTGAGAACTAAAGGGACTATTGATGTAAAGAATTGTAAAGATCAACACCCATGCTTAGATTATCCATAAACGTAAGTCTATGTTGAAAGACACTTATTGTGAGTAAGTCAGCCAGTATGGAAACTCTTTCTCTTGAACAGAAGGTATATAAAACACTGCCCCTGAAGAAGGTGTTTGTTTGTGACTGATGGTTTGACACTACATCAAACTTGCTGTAATATTTCCTCATAAGCAGCACATCCCATCCCTGGCCCATCAAACCAAAAGGAAAGAAATAACATTTCTTCTGTTGGGATGATAATCCTATTTACTGAAGCAGAAGAGTAAGGTGGAAAACTTTTTAAGTTGAAAAAGTGACTAACGTAGGATCATAATACCTGAAGTCCGCAACTACTTATTACTGGACAAGAGCAGGTCTTGGGAAGTACTTTTCCATTTAAGTAACCATCTGCAATTTCTATGTATAGATCTTAAGTGGAAGAATCTGAGGTTTCCTTAAACAGTACTGTGCATTTTATATGTGTTAGCTGGCCAAAATGCTTGCTGAAGTTCAAAAGAGAAGAATGCAATGTTAAGGAAGCAACCATTATATATGTTTAGCTACTTCCAAAGATAACAACAAAGTGATCTTTTCTAAGTCAGGGAAGGACAGCACAGTTGCCACGTGTATCATGTCTCTTTTGTGGACAAAGAATTTGACTTTTAAGCAATATCAGTGTTCAGATTATTGTTATCATTAATATAATTAAATAGATCTTTATTACTGAAATAATAGTATTGTTTTATTATTATTCATTAAATTATAAGAAGCATGGTTAACAAATAAATAATTTTAAATTTTCAGTCAAATGCAAGTATAGGGTAGGTGTTGCTTCTGCTGAGGTACTTCTGGAACATGACATCATGACAGAGGTCTGAGATGGCCGATTTTATTTGGGCAGTGTCTCAAATTTGGTACCAGAACGTACCAACATACCAGCTGGTCTCTTGCTAAGTAAGTTGCAGAGGCTAGGCATCATGAGCCGAATCATTATGGAATTGCAAAAACAAGTGATCATGTAAAGAAACTGCACGTTTTTACAGTAAAATGACCACATGATAGGTTAGACTGTTTATTAAGTTTATACCCTGGGGTGCATTCACTTAGTTGCCAAGGAATTTCTGAGTGAATTTAACTAACTTTTATTGGACAACATACAGATCTGAATCTACTTGCCTGCTTATTTTATATATTGTATTTTGAAAACCAACATTGTTTGAAAATATATTAGAAGGGATATAGACACTTATATTTATGTCTTTTATCAGGAGTTAAGGCATGAGTTGTCTTCTACTGCCTGCATGCATTTGTAACTATGTCAGAATTAAATTCTGATTTTAAGTCTACATGTTTATCTGAGGCCTCTCCAGAAATGTGAATCTGACAAAGGATATAGAGCATTTCATCTCACAATAGTCATTAGGGTTGTGACATTTAAGCAGTAAGCTTTTTTGGGATAGAACACAGGACAGATACAAGGGAGAAGCTGTTCTGTGCCTATCTATGCCATACCCTATGTTTGTTAGGATAAAATCTCAGTTTCTTCTCCAGGCATTAAAATTCACTTGAAAAATATAAAGAATAGAAATCCAGTGGTGCTTGAAATGGATGTGTTTTACAAAATACATCTCTTCATCTAAGCAAAGGAGATACTACAGTTTGCTTAGAGTAAAAGGTGATTTAAAAAAAATCAGTAAGAAACTCTTAAATTTTTCCAGGTCCTTAAAATTGCTTCAATATCAATAATAATAATAATAACAACAATATTTTTTCTGTAGTTAAAGATTTTTTAAGTGTACATATGTGCATAAACATGTGCATATGTATGATATATATGGTATTTATAAATGTAGTTGTTTGCTAGGTGTGATATTTACTGTTCTGCTGGTTTCCGACTCAAATTGTAGTGGGAAGCACTATATTACCAAAGTTACAACTTCAGTTTGCCAAGTCAACCTTTCATAGATGGATTCTCTCAGGGTTTTACAGACCCTGGGAAGCGCGGGGCGGGGGAGAGAGATGGTGGCTGTTCCCATACAGCCAGCCTTCTGTCTCCTTCTGTCCCTATTTCTGTGGCTCATATGCACTGTTCCTGTTGAGTTTCTCACTTTTTCAGCTGTCAGAAGCTTGCTGAGTTCTGACATTTCTGCAGGGTTTCCCCGTGCACCATGAAGCACACTTCTTTTTTGACCCTGAGCTTACGTTAATGCCAGTCAGAATGGCACTGCTGAGTGTGAGTTGCTGACTTGGAAAAAGATAGGAGCCACTTGAGGAGGAGGAGGAGGATTCAGGGGATGAATCCTTTATAAGAGAACAAGTACTGTATACTTTCATTAGACATTATACAGCCATATGGAATTATAAGCCGTGAAAGATAGAGCTTTGAAATGAAATTGGCTTGAGCCTTGAGCCTTCTGTCAGTATTTAAAATGCAGGCTTTCCATTCTCCTTTCCATTTCTTTCAAACCTTTAATTTTCTGCTGACCATGGTCCACCACGATAGTATCTTAATGACTTTTCATGTGCAGTGGATACCAGTTGATGAGTCCCAAGGTATCTGCTTGTGCCCACTCTTACTGGAATTCAGAGATTTTCTTGGATGAGTATGTTTTGTTTTCAGACAGTTTCAGCTTCCTTCTCAGGGCTTTGTTGGCTCTGAGTTGTGGCAGTTTTTTGAAAAAACTCTATTTAGTAGGAAGGTCTGAATGAGACAAATGAGTTTTCTCAGGAGTCTGTTGGAATAATTTGATCTCAATTCTGTGGACAAGCATACTAGGAGAACCGGCCTGAGTTGCAGTGCTTGACATCAAAAATATCACATTCACTTGAAGTTCCTTCTAGCCTGGGAATCTGGGATAGCAATACCAGCATCCCTGGATGAAACACAGTCAGTTCAGGTCTTTCTGTCATATTTAGTGGAGTTCAGATCTGGTTTTCTTAGTTGCAGACGTTCATGATTGCAGAAAGTCATTCAGTTCCTGAAAGGGAAGAGGGAGGTCTCAGGCAAGATGCCTCTTCAAGGTTTACAGCTAAACCAAGCCTCACTATATTAAGATTCAAGCACCATGTTCTGTTTTGATTACGATGCTAATTTTCATAATCTTTTGGTAGTGGTCCTAAAATAGCATTTCATGTTTTCTTAGTAGAGTCTCAAACAGGGCAGGACAGTTACCTGATATTTGTTTGTTTTTCCTCTTGCAAGCAGGAAAACAAGAAATCCATGAATTTATGTTCTGAAGTCAGAAATACTGAAATTTCCAATAAAAAACAGTCATCTTAAAATACTGACTGGATAAATTATTATTGCCTGCATAAAGGTGTCTGATTTATTTCTGTTGCTATGCTGTGGTTTATTTTTTCAGTGTTATTACTCAGCAAAATCCAAAACAAAGTGGAAAAGAACAAAAAAATAGTAAAACCAATCAAACCCCAGTATGATGGCCTTTCTCCTTAACTACATGCACATCTTTTAAGGGTTTTAGTATTAGCTCCGACAAAGCTGCCACTGGGACCAATAGTGTTGGACCTTTGTCCTGCTGTATTGAGGGTTTATTAAAGGCTTTGCCCATTTTATTTGGCTTTTTGATGCTTATATGTAGCTTGATTCAGGATTCCACCTTTCTCCAGTGCTCATTAGTTGTAGTGGCCTTTCTAAACCAGGTCTTTTGGGAATGGCAGTGATTGTGACAGATGGTAGAGGAACAGAATTGCTCTGGGACACTGCTTCTCGCTCTGTCTCTGTCTCTCGCTTGCCTTCTTTCCTCTTATTTCAGTGCTGATGTTGGATTCCCATGCATTTGCCCCTGGAGAGACACAAATTGCAGTAGTTACTTATGCAGCACTTCACAGAGTACTTGTAAGAATAAACTCTCATGCTTCTCTTTGTCAAATAGAAATCAATTATGTTTATTTTTTTACAATTGGATTTCTCTCTTTCCTTCTTGTAAAAGCTAATGCATTGAGAGTATTGGAGCCTAAAGACACATCTTTAGAAAAGCATGTTACAGTTGAGCCAAAGCATTCTTCAGCTGCTTTTCTGGAGTTATTTGTAATTAGGCACGTTCTCATGGAGAAAAGTGGTATTTTAATACTGGCCTCTAAAGAGCTGAGATTACTTTCAGCAATATTCTCCGAATTTGTATGATCAATATACTCTCCATATTTGTCCAGTGCAAATGGGAAAGGCATGTCACTGTCATCTAAGCTGCAGAAAAATAGTGTTTTGCCTTGAAGAAGCAAAGCAAAACTCAGAGAAATTTTCAGCTGGGGAAAAAGGAAGAAAATAAGGGGAGAAAAATTGTCAAGGTAGTGGGAAGAAAGGAAGAAACAGAAGAGACATTAAGCTTTATTATTTATGTCCTTTTTCTGTCTCCTGATTGGTAAGGTAAAATTTCAGCTTTTTCAGTCAGTCATGATGTGTGAGATTTTCTCAAGAGATTGTAAAGAGCACAAAATCCCAAGACTTAGCATTAGAATGGCACCCCCTAATATTTTTGTAAATTCAAATACATGTTGGGAAAACCACTTGGACATATCAGGAATGTAATGTAGAAACATTTGCAATACTATATCACAAATGTTTGTGCCATTTTTAATTATAAACCTAAACGCAATTCTTTCTCTCTAGCCTGCCTAGTACTAAAGGCCAGATTTCCTTTTCTTTATTTAAAATAAAAATGTAATACAGAGACTACTATATTGTCTCCAGTCTTGCCAAAGGGACAGGCATCTTCCTCCTCTTCTCTGTGTCATTACAAAGATTAATTGCCTCTTCAAACCTATATGCATTTTGCCTTCAAAGCATTCTCCCTTTGATCCCTCTCCTCCTTAGCTGCTCATCAGCGCTGGACTCATACAAGGGGAAGCCTAAACTGGATTTGCTTGTATAGTTGTGAAATTCACTGTGTGAAAGGGTACAGCTTGCCCGTTCTCCATTGTTAATGGAGTATTATTGGATTAACTCTAATTGTGAGCTGCAGCGTATCCTGGAGGTGACCTTGGAAAAATGGGAATAGTTCTGTAGTTCCAGGGTCTGTGTTCCACCTGTCTTGGTGTTCTCTTTCCTTAGTTGGGAAATAAAGCCTGCTTTTGTGGTCTCTTTCATTTTTAGGCAGCGATCTCCTAAATCAAAACTATTTTTATCAGTATACAGTACTACAGTGGATAATTAGAAATTGATTATAGCGAATATTGCAGGTAAATAAACTATGTGAAAGAAGGTAAATGAATTACAAATACTTAATTGTAGGTACCTACTGGAAAATACAGTGCTCTCTATTTGTCATCTTCTTGCTTTGTATAACCTTGGGACTTAATCTTAAAGTGTTATTGACTGTATTTAAAATAAGATTGCAATATGTATTTTCATGTACTTAACTGTAGATAAAATCCTGCCTCCTGCTGCAGATATAACCTTTTTTTCAAACTAAATAAAACTAAACATCCATTATAATTCTTAGGGTCTTAAGGTCTTGCTTCATGTACTAAAAGGATCAGAAAATGAAATTTTACTGTAGTGTGACTGACCTCAAATCTGCCTCCTTTTTTCTGTGGTAGATTTTCTGATTTGTTTTGTGTTGCAAGATGTTTCAAAAGTTATTCAAGTGGAAACAGGCATGTGCTTTGTACGCCACAGCATACAATTTTAATTTCATTTGGGGCAATGGTTTTTTTGTTCTTTGCCAGGCCTTTTATGAACATGCTGCTAGATCCCCTGTCTAATAGCACCTGCTGTGCTAGTGATGGGGATATGTATAATGGTATGTCTACCTTGGGAGATTATGGGTATGGGGAGGGCAGGGGACCAACAGGGAGGCTAACGTGTGTGTATACTTTCCAAATTGCTAGCTACGCCCCTGGCTATATTGCACCGTTAAATGTAGCATGGTGTTAACACTGGAATATAGAAAGTGAGGATTAAAAAATAACGTCTCTGCACGTTAATGACTGTGTATTCTGTGCTTCCTTGCAAAAGCAGCAGAAGAATAATAACCTCTCTAAAGCAGAGCTATAGAGCCCAGTCTTTCAGACTGGCAACCATTCCTTGAACTTGGAAGGCAATGTTATCTGTTCTAGCTTCTGTCACCTTAGGTTTCAGGCAATAAGACTGTAGCTTTATGATTTCACCTTATAGGGGACTAGTTATTAGGGCAGATGCAACCAGGGAGTTGACAACCTCCTACGCACATTGACTGGACTGACATTTGCTTAGCGGTAACAAGCTGCCATAGTATGGTGCCATGGGGGCCCTTTGGGCTTGATTTAAGAGTGCTGACACCAACGGCTTGTTATTTCATATTTTAGGGCTGTCAGGAAGGCAACTGATGTCAGCATTAAATTATTTGATAGCTCTAAATCATGAGTTAAAGTATGAATCTATTGACAGCAATAAGCTAGAAATCGAATTGTTGAACCCCTCAATAGGGTGAAAATTGACAACTGAATGGTGTGCATGCACATACGTATCATAGGTAGAATATGTAACTGTAGCCCATCCTGTGCCTTTGCTCTAAAATCCATGTGTACGAGTCTATCTTTTAATATCCTCATATAGCTGCTGCTGTTATTGCCCAGCAGGTTTTCTAGGAAAATACTGCATTACAGTTTCCATTGTGTTCCCACTGAACTTTTGTTTTTGCAAATTTGGTAATGGTAACATTGTCATCTTATATTGTACATATAATCGCAATTACATCTATCTTCACTGATGACCTTCTTGAAAATTTTGTGTTGAGAGGACACTTTTGAAGCAGGAAGATAATAGTTGGCTGTTAGACTCACTGTGAATATTTAGGAAGCATACTGCATTCCAATCCCAAAAGCTGTAACAGCTGCTTTACCTATGCCCCACTTCATTTTCTTAGATTTATTCTGGTGTAACTCCATTACCATACAGTGAATCAAACGTGTAAGCTTCAATTGTAGAATATCAAAAAAGATTCTTTTTTTTTTTTTTTTTTTTTTTACCTCTACAGCGTTTCTTTTTTTGTTTTCTATCCCGCTGCCCTAAGTCCATCACATGGATTTTGGGAGCTTCTGATTCTCTAATTCTGTCCCAGTATATACCAATTGAAAGCATTTAGTTGTGATTAAAGCAGATTGAATGAGATAATCCCTCTGAGTGAGCAGCTTCAAAAAGCTCAAACACAGCTCTTTGGGGACATGAACTAACTCAACACAAGCTAATTCCTGCAGCATCTCCCATGTGATGTGTTAGGCACACCACTTGCTTGTTTTGTTTACCAGATGCCATTAGAATTTCTTCTTGTTTAAGAACTGAATTTTTAAGTAAGGGTTTAGCAGTCATACAACATGGAATCGTACAGTTTAGAATTCTTTAAACTGTGCAATAAAATTAATATTTCTATGTTAGAAATCAGAGCAAAGATGTTTCTAATGGAAGCAGTGATGCATTGAGCGATGACCTGTGGATGAAGGGTAATAATATGCAAAGCACTGGAAAGAGGATTGTTTCACTTTCAGCAATATAATGCTTTGGTTAGACACTATCATGCTCCCCAAGCCCCACTGCCTGGCCTCATGTTTAATACTTTGCTCTTTTTCAAAGTAATATTAGAATGGTAGCCAAGATTTTGAATCTGAGGCCTTGTAAGTGCAGCTGGAGTTAAGAATGTTGTAATGTTGACAGCTTTTTCCAGTAAAGTATTTTCAGCTGAAATTATAGCAGTTGTTATTTGTTTATATTTCAATTCCTTTCCTCAGATGTGCTATAACCATTATTTAAGGGGACCTAAACCTTAAGCTCTACAACCTCTGCACATATTAAAGTATCTGAAATTTTTCATTTCCATTTATTGGAAGGGGCTTTTCTTTGCCACATCTCTTCAGGATCCATGACTGGTCTGACTATGCTGGTCATGAGCTAGCCATGAGGCTACAGTAGAAGGTGACGTGATTGCTGTCCTCTACTGTTCATTGTGGAGGACGGGCTCAGAATTAAAATGTTTGGGAATACGAGACACTTCACTACATGTATGTGAACCAAATTCAGTCTTTGCTGAATGCTGTGGCCAGTGGAGTTCAGTCCTAAAAAGCAATGAAGTGGTTGCTTCCTTCTAGTCTTCTCAAAATTTCTTGTAAGATCATTATTATTCCTTATTTTTAATGAGTTCATTTCCCACATTTTTCTAAAGACCCGTGTGTACCGATTTCTCTGCTTTTTCTTTCATCTGAATGCAGTCTTGCTATGTAAATACTGGTAGAAACAAGGAAGCTGGTATTCAGAAATCTTACCTGGTTGGTTTTATTCTGAGTCAGGTGCAGAAAGTCAGCCTGTCATGTGAGGCAAAAACTTAGGAGGAATGAAAGGGTGCCTCTTCTTCAGCATTTTAGTGTAGATGAGGAGTGTGCTGTTCTTCAGAAGTGAATCTTGTGATTATCCTGTACTTTGTTACTGTACTTTGGCTCCTGTTACAGAGGGATGTTGGGGCATGGGAGCTATGCGCCTTTCAGAAGGAATTAAATCAAAACATGTTTCAGGAGAAACTCTAATGTGTTCCAGCAGCCTGTGGACATTCAAAGTATGGGAACAGACTAGATCTAGTTTAAAATGGCTCTACCAGAATCATATGTGCTACAAGGATACTGGGTTCTTTGTGCCAAGCCTTTTATTCTACAGATCCACTCCTGTTATACTACAGTTCTTACTAATGGGGACATGACATGGCATGTAACTGTGAAAGGGGAAAGAAGGTGACAGTATGAGCTTTTTTCAACACATACAGCTTTTTGAGTTCTGAATAAAAATACAATCATTGTGATAATTACATATATATATCTTAAAGTGATTCTGCTATGGCAAAAATATTTGTGATTGAAATCTGAAACTTGATCTCTACATAGTCTTTAACAAGAACTACTTTGCCATGCTAAATTTGGATGGGGGAGAAATTCCAAGCTAAAATTCAAAGCAATTGGAGAGATCTTTGGCATGTGCCCTGTTGGCAAGTGTTGATACATTGTGTTAGCTCAGCTCAGTCCCCAGCCTTACAGCAGAGAGGTGGTTGCTGACTCTGGGACAACTTGCTCATGTGGGAAATTGTATATATCTTGGTCAAGCACCACCTACCTCTATCTTTTTACAGAAGAAAAACTAACGCATTAGTGATGAGGCAAATTCTGCTGCGTTTTGCTGTTGCTCACCAACAAAGGAAAACCAAGGGATTAGCTTTAGAAGTTGCATAACTGAAAGTGAACAGACTTTGATGTGCCTGAGTAAAAGCAATCTTGTATATTAATTGAAGGGGTTCCCGTCATGTGTTAAGTGCACTGTTCATCCACAGTATAACTTGCCAATTCATACCACCTGCAGTTGTAACTAAATATGTTAGTGACACTTGATTTTGGATCTAGGGCTGATCTACAGGACCTGTTTTCCTGGAGATCATACACTAGAGCAGAGATGGCTCGAATCTTCTGTCACCTATGGAAAATAAAATTTTGCCAAGCAGGGAAGGAGATCTTGAGACTTAACTGATACCAAGCTCCCTTTGCAACAGGAAAGGGAAGAATGAGAACTGGGGCCGGACGTTTTTCTTCCAGTGTCACAAGAAGCTAGAAGAAACGGAGCGGTTGTAGCCACTTCAACAAACCTGGCTTTTCAAGATTCAGGCATAGGAAAAGTTATTCCTGACAATTTTGTCTGAACATGAAGTCAGCTCTGACTCAGTACGGATCTCTGTACTTCACAGTTTTGAAGAAATGTGTGAGGCAGGAATAACGAATAAGAGAGGGAAAAGGGTCATTTGAAACGGAAAATTACCTTTGCCAGAGCACTTATCATCTAACCTTGATAATAATTCCCATTACATGGCTGAACCAGTTGTGAGGACGGAGTGAAGGAATGGCTGGTTTAAACCATTTTTCTCTTTTTTTCACTTAAAAAGCAATACCAATGTCCTGTCTTTATCTTTGGTATGTTGTAGGGCCATTACAGAATGGAATTACTGGTCAGTTGGAATTATGCAGGACTTCCCAAGTTTGACTGATGATTATCACCATTTCAAAGAGACATTAAGTTAACACTTACATGTTGGGATTTGTCAGCAAGATTATCACAGATCAGATGAATAGATGCATGGAGCAAGAGAGGAAAAACTAGTGGGACTGAGGGGAATGGGCAGACAAAAGAGAACAGCAGCATTTGTCTGGACATGAAACAGTTATCCTTCTAACTACATGTATGACAGTTTCATTTTTACCCTTGGACTTTGAAAAGAGTCATATTTGTTTCAATACCAAAATACCAATGTACTTACTTTTTTTTTGGTAATCGTTTACCAGACTGCCTAAAAACTTTCTATCCCTGGCCTAGCCATGCTGATTTCAGTGCCTATTTGAAAGCACAAGGAATTAATCCCATACACGTGGACCATTCATCTTCAACAAGCAAGAACACTTACGAAGTGTAAGGGAAAATAAGGTTACCTTACAAAAGTTTCTTTTTCTTGCCAATATTTTATCTCTTCATGTAGTCCAGATACTCTAGAAAGGTAGAAAACCAGGAATACTGATTACATAATTTTCTTGAGAGACAGAATCATTCACATGTGTCTCAGCTTGAGGACTGAAGTCATAAATCTCCTATCAGGTTGTTTTTATCATTTTAAGACTACAGAAAGATGAGATGGAGATCAGAAGTCACTAGTTTTCACATAATGCATCTAGGAAAATTACACTGCTGTCTCCAAGCTAAGAGACCTTCATTTTGTAGGAGGAATCTAGTACTGCTCTTAATCCAATGGATTATGTGAACAAAGTCAACTTGGTTGCGGGGGGACACAGAGTTAGTTGGGTTTCTTTTGTTTTTAAGAGTTTTATGTTGCCCTATGATGAAGTTATCATACGTTGAAATAAGCCAACTTTAGGCCTTCAGCATATTTTTCCAGAATATTTTAGAACACAAAAGATGGGCTGCTGTTCTGAACCAGCCTCTCCCAGCACCTCTCTTTTTCCACTGGTTATAATGGGGCTTCTGGAACACAAGCATTTTGTTTAGGTGTCTGTACTGAGGTGTGGTTATACCACCTCCTTAGTTTTCCTAGTTAGCATTTTGTTTTGACAGACATATTTATGAAATCAAAAGGAAAGGACCTCTCTCTTCCATCGCCACAATTTTTTTAATGTGATATATGAAAAGAGAATTACAGTTGTGGGAGTTTAATTAGTTGAATCTATTGAATGCCATTAGGTAACTGCTCATTGAATTTTTACCAATAAGTGGACTGTAATATTACATGCATTTACCTGTAATATCTATCCTTGTAAAACTGAACTTTTTAATTACAAATTTTATTGTGTCAAGTTTCTTGTCTGACAGATCTTGATAAAGGCTCTACATGCATTGTTTAGGGAAAGGTTCTTTTTGGGGCTCCATTAATAATGGATAACATCCATCTGTCTCTGAAAAATGAATTTTCATGATCTCATTGTTTTGAATGTTATGGCCAAAGCTCACAGTTGTCATATGTAGGAGGAAGAATTTGCCTTAGTAGATTAGACCATTGGTCCATGAAATCAGGAATCCTGCCTGCACCGGCAACCACTTCGTTGCTCTACATGTTAAGGACACTATTCTGATCACTGGGTATGCAGAATTTTCTCTAATTTAAATGAAAAAGCAGAATGATAGGGCTCTTTCATTTCCCTCCAGGATATTAGGGCACATTCATGGAAGGAGTCAGGGACAATACCACATGCTGTGCATATCCTAAAGGGGGAAGGAGAAATCTGTAGAAGAGGAGTAGTGAACAGTACAGAGTGTCATGTTGTACTGATGTTTTTCTTCATATTTCTTTGAAATCTTTTAATAACTGCGTAAGTAGCTGAAGCCTTTGGGCAGCTTTAACTTTCGTGGCAGCAGTTCAAGAGCAGAACAGCCTGTGCATTAGTGACCTTGGGAGGGTTACATAAACCATATTTTCACCTGCATAAAATGTTCTTCAACAATTTTTCTTTTCCTTCAGGCATAAACAGTGTTTTCTCCAATGTCGCATTGGCATGCTAGATTTCGATTTCTGTGATACTGATCATGAGGAAACTTCTCTATTCATGCTAGGTGTGCTATGCTCTGGTTTTTGTATTATTGAAGGGCTGACATAGAATGCCTTGTACTGTTATCTCCCTTCTCTCATTTTGGATGATGTCATTTGGAACGTTCTGCAGAAGTCACTTCATATTCTCAAACCTTGACTCCACTGAAGTCAACAAAATCTGTATCATTTCCTTTTACAGGACTAAGTTAGGAAAACAGGAATTTTTTCCCCTGAAGCAGGTTATTTCTGATGGTTTTACTTAAGAATCATCCTCCAATAAAACAGGACCTGACAGATGTCTCCAGATTTTCTAAACCTAAACTTTCTCTGGAAGCTGCAGATATCTTGCTGTTTCTGGCTGGTAGCTGGGACGATAGGTAGCTCTGTGGGTGGTTTGTGAGGTGAAAATTTGACAGACACTTTGCCCTTCTTTTCTTAACTCACATGTAATGATGAAAAAAGAATAGTCACAAATTATTAATGGATGGAAAAAAATGTTGAAAACACTCATGCATGTGTATATTTGCATAGCTGTTCCTAAAGGAAAGATTCATATAGGAAACCTTTTAGATTTGAAAACCCTGCAAGTAGAGACCCTAAAAGATAGTGTGACTTGTATGAATAAATATGTACCACAAGCAGTGAATTCCAAAGGTCAAAAACACCTGCCAGAGAAATAGTCAAATTGAAAAGCCTGTGTAACTCACTCATGTTCACATATGCATGATCTAAACACTAATTTCAAATAAAAGAATGTTGAGGGAGGAAGGATGATCCATGGTTAATCTGTGAGCATGCGTAGTTTCTTTTTATATCTTGCCATCCTAGTAAAATGGCAATAATAATATTTTTTAGATCAGAGAAACATTCTGTAAATAAGTATTATGAAGTTGTCCAGCACTAGGGTCACAGTGCCTGTGGAGGTACTTTGATTAATAGATAATTCACACAAATGAAATGGGACTGCATTAATTGGAAATGCTATTCTTTCTGAATGTTTTGTTTTGTGCTGTTGTTGGCTATCCCATTCCATTTATCTGTTTTATTTCAAGAATATTTTAAACACAACCAGAACTCTGTGATAATTTCTCCTTTTTGATGGATTTAGAAGGTCAGTAAGGTTATCCCAAACCTGCACTTGGGAACTTAGAAGAAGATGTTAGACAGAAAGAAAAGAGAAAGATACTGGTTTTGTAAAGAATCAGTTAAAGACAGTCTTCCTTCTCCTCCCCTCACTGGACTCAAAAAGTAGGTTTCTTGGATTAGGACATCAACTGAGGTATATCATCAGGTTTACTTGCATTGACTGCGGGAAAGAGAATTTACAGTGGCTGATGATTTTGCTACTGACATCTGTGCAAAGATCACCTTCCAAATGTCATCCCTGTGTCTTGTGATTTATACTTAATCTGCCTTTTTGGATTTTTGGCCAAGTTGTAGTGGACTGGTCAAACATATACATTAAGTGAACTAGTTAAGCACATACATTAAAAAACAGCAATGAAAGAAAGGCATTACATACTAAGACGTGCTGTCTTTGGAAGCATAGAAAAATTTTTCAACATTGCAGTTCACAACACGTGATAACTTGGTGATTAGTGCCAGAAGGCTTCAGAAAAATAAACATAGCAATGTAATATGAATACAATTACAAAACAAACAGTGCTTCATCACATAATAGCAGATCTCAGATTGATGGAGTTTCCAGTAGCAAGAACATCCTTCTGTGGAACATTTGTGTGTGCATTTGAAGGGTCAAAATGAGAGGTATTACTTGCTTCGGGTCAGAGCCCTGAGACTGCACTCGCTTTTATATATGGGGTTGTATTAGGAAATAGTGCAATATGATATTCCCGTACCTAGAACTCTAGCTTGTTGTCATGGTGCAGCAAATTGGCTTAACATTGAAAGCTACATCTATTCCTTAATCACTTCTCAATTCACTAGGTAACCTGAAGTTCCTATTTGCAGTTGGTTTTGGGTTTTTTAAGATATAAACATATTCTAAAAAAATAAAAACGAACTGTTAGACACTTTTAAATGAGAATTTTTATAAAATAGACTTGTAATGCTATCATTTCCTTTCAAGAATTGTATTTTTTTTCCTTCTCAACATCGTTTCTGCGGCCCTCTGTAGCTCTGTTGTTTCTGATGAAACTTATTCTAGTTTACTCCAGAGAAAGCATGAACAGATTTGACATTATTGTTTAGAAGCTCTCCTTTGTTTGCCTGCTGTTGTTTAGTTAGGTAATGATTTTGTTTTCTTAACTGCTTTGCACAGTGTAGAGGTTACTGGTTTTAACCAGTAGCTAGCACGCAATCTCTGAAAGAAAGGAGGAATGACCAAGTCAGGTACACTCTGAGACTGGGTCACTGTCATTTATTGTCAAAAGCAAGCGGCGTGGGCCATCACGCCGGTCCTTGCTGGCAGAAGTGACAGGTGAATGGCCCCAGGGGCTTCGGTGGGAGCAGCCCGCCAATCATATTTCAAGGGTGCTCACTCAGTGCTGGAAAACCTAACCAAATGATTAAATAAACATAATTTTCCCCCGTTGTTCTCAACTGGCCAGCAATTAAATACACTTGTAATGTATGGAAATATATATTTAATAAAGAGGCTGTGAAGTTACCATACCTAGGTGGGCCAAATGTGTAAATAAGGTAGTAGGCAATTTCAGTTTGTGGTCTCTTGCCTTAGGGAGTGTCTTTTAATGACTTGATGTGATGCCTTTTACAGTTTATCGCTGATGACATTTTTAGGACACACACAGTTTGAAAAACAAAGAACAATAAAACTAGGGTATTTTCCTGAATGTGGTTTATATGCCCTCCAAGTTACAAGCCTGTTCCACCAAACAGAAATAAAGGGCTACTGTATAGTATTCTCCCTGAAGGTAAGAAAAAAAAAATGCATTTCTTAAGGAGAATAACATTAGCTATGTGACAATAAACTGGTAGTAATCTAATACAATAAGTTCATTTTAATAAATAAAATATTATTGTATTATTTTATTTATTTTAATGTTTTAATTTTATTATTTTATTTTATCCCTTTTTATAGCCCTTATTTTATCTTTTTCTGATCTGTAGATACCTGAATGTTTCCAGAACACCTGGTTATCATTTTTATATATATATATATATGTGTATGTCTACTTATGTATTAGAAAATTGCACTGTCACATGTGCAGTCATCCTAACTTGGAGCTCCAAGTAATCCTAGATGTGCTTAACCCTCAAGTTAGTGAATGCCTGGAGAGGACAGACAAAGATCTTGAACTTGGCTTGTTTGCTTGTTTAAGGAACAAGAATCCCAGCTGCTTTTGAGGGGTGCTCAGGTATTCTCAGCTAGTCTGGATTTCCTCAGGATTTTGTTCTGAGTCATGCCATTTGTGTGTCTCAGTCTTTGAAAAAGAAAGCTTTTCATCGTCTCTGTGAAGAAGAAATAGGAATACAGCTGAAATATACGTGCAAGTGTGTGGGTGTGTACAAATAAGACATAATTTTCTGTACACAAATCTTTACAGGAGAATATATTTATATTAAATTATCTGTAGATACAGTTTTAACAGAAGTACAGCAAACATTCTGAGAGATATTACATAAATGAACTCTGTAATCACTTTTGAGTCATATCACACCTGCTACATTTCGTGATATGTTCAAAGACTATTTGGACAGTCCTGATCTTTTAAAACTCTTTTGTATTGTGTTACTTTACATACAACTTCAGAGTTGCCTCTCACTTGTATTATAGCAGGCTTACCAGTATCTTTCCAGATATTTCTTTCTTTGTGATGGGTAGAAAAGAAGGAGAATGGCATGTAAATTATCTTTCTGGTCTTGGTGTGATCAGGAACTAATAGTGGCAAGAGGCAACTAACTGGAGGAGTACTTTCCAGCTTTGTCTGACACAGTCACAGCAGTGACACTTAATCACAAGAAGTGAGCTTAATGTAGAATCCATTCAATACAGTCATTGAATACTTGACCAAAATCTATTTGTGTTAATAAAGCTTATAAATAGATATCAAAATGTACCTCTGGCAACCTTCAGAATTACTAGGTATGTGTTGTTATTATCAGAGAGGTGTAAGTATTCTGCTGTCCAAAACATCTTCACATTAAATCATAAAGTGATTTAAAGAAAAAAGTGTACTCATACTAGTAATAATGTTTTCTTTCAGAAATTTTCTACTCTACCTTAGCCAAAGCCAATGGCTCACTGAATCAGCCACAGTAAACAGGAAGCTTACTGCTGGAATTAATTGTTCTCCATAACGATTTCACAAATCCTGGTACCCTTCCACCCTTGTTTTTCCAACTTAATAGGTGATGAATTAGTTAGGATTGACAGGACAAACTGAGTATTGCATTGCAAATTTTGTTTAATTAGCCCTACAGTAATTGTTACTAGTTAGTAGTTAATATTTTGTCTTTTGTATTCTGCACGTGTGGCTGCGACCCCTTGGTAGTGTTCAGTGTCACGACAGGGTTTGAGTAGCTGGCAGCTGCCACTGGGTGTATGCTCTTCTTGAAGAGATGTTCTTAGCTGGGCAGTGACCTGGTACCACCTGAAGAAAAATGGCAGCATCCAGTGTAGAAGAGGCATTACTTTCCTCTTTAGCTTTAGTGCAGTTGTTAAACCAGAAAAGCTTGCCAAGGCTATAGAGGCCGTCAGTGGATATACTGGCCACGTTTCCATTCTGAGAGCTTCTCTCTTTCTTTAAATCTGATATTTTGGAATCAGCTCTGTTGCAGACCAGCATCCTATGGCTGTGAGGTGGGGAGCTGGGGTTTCAGTTAGATACAGAATGTAAATACACAAAATAAATGTGTGATATTAGAAATCTGTTAATGAGGAGCTAGTTGTGAAGAGTGTTAGCATAGCCTCCATATCATAACTGAATGTAGAGTAATAGGATTAAAAGAAATATTTTTTTGAAAATAAGAAATAAATGGAATTTATTTTTTGGATTTGAAATTCAGTTGAAGAAATTGAAATGAAGAAATAAAAGCACATATTTTAATTTGTCTATGAAAGTCATAAATGTATAAGAACGTAAGGAAGGAAAAAAATCAAAACATTTATATTCCTCTTTATGTTTCACTGGGATGCAACTTCAGATATCTGATACTACTATATTTTTAAGGGAATCTACCGATGAATTTTGTCAGCATCTTTGGACAAACTAAGCAGCCAATAAAAATAGCAGCAAGTCATAAGCTCCATGTGTTGCATCAGCTGCATTTCCAAATCTCCAAGCTCTGTAAGAGTGCAATGAATTTTCTCACTGGAAGATGGAGTACTGCATCAATCCCCTTTCAATAAGTGTTAATCCAAACCGGTAATTTGGTGTGTGCTTGTTATGATTTATTGTTCCACCTTTGTTTAAGATGGCAGGATGACAGGACCTTGAAATAATAATTGCAACAAGTTTTGCTGGTTCCCTCCACAAGCAGGTTTGCTGATCCTTCTGGTTTCATACCTTGTCATTCTAGAGGATCCTGCAATTTTTGCGTTTCCGCTCTTCTACCTTTTGTCTCTGCACAATAATTTCTGTATCGGTTTTAGTTTATTTTCATTTTCTTTTCATCCAGGTCCCAGTTTGTCCTCTTTGTGTAATTCCTTTTGTTCCTGATAATCCTTTTCTTCCCAAACCTTAATGAATCTGATTAGGTCAGACAGAGGCAGGGAACTTCTGCTGGTGGAAATCTCAAGTGCTGGTGCTGCTCTGTCAATGGAATAACTTGAATCAGAATGGTACTGCATGGAAAATACATAGGTAGACATGTTACCATTGACCTGGCCTACCTGGGAATTTCAGTTAGGTGGAATAGAAAAGCTGGCCAGTGATGGGCTAATGAAAGGACTGTTCCAAAAATTAAAGGCTCAAGTGTGTAAGGCACAGAAAGTGATGCAGTGACTTTGAGAAGAATCTAGTGAATTGGGAACCTGGATTGCTCCTTTCTTCCATGTATCCCTGTACCTGACATAGCACTTGGAGCACCACAGCTGTCAATTCTTAGTGCAGTTGTATCACTGTATCACCTGATACTTTTGTCCCCACCAACAGCACTGTTCCTGTGTGTAATACGACATCAGTGATAAGGTGTAATGCTCTGTTTGGTAAGCTGTCATTCTCTGTAAAGATTTTTAATTTGCTTAACAAATAATATTTCTTCCACTGCAAAGTTGAGGGGGAGGGTGGAAAGGAGTAAGAGGAGTAATTTATAGCTGCACATGACCAAACCAGGGATTTTTACCCCTCCTGTAGTGCAAAACAAGTTAAATTTGTCAAATGGCTGTTTCCATGCCAGCAAAGGCTAGCTGAGTCCTAGCCTTGGAGCGTACATCCCAACAAATCAAATGGTTTGCATTATGCAATAAATCTGTAGGTATTTGCTGAAGTCTAATTCCACTGTCCTTGAAATGCTCCACTGAACTTTTAAGATTTTAATAACCTCTCATTATTAGGAATATTAATGTCTCAGTTTAGATGGTGGACTGTGGAGGGTTAATTTCTGTCCAGGTCAAAGATCAAGGGTTCAGTCAACTGTCATGAGAATGTGAAAGAGAGCAGTAGAGACCTCTGAATGACCCCCTTTAAAGCAGATAAACTTGCAAAAATGTTTAAGACAGTAATTTTCTGTCCAAAAATAAAAAAAATATAATGTAATTTCTCCCTGCAAAAAATGACAGCACCATTGGTTTCTCTGTGCATCTCTCCCTGCTACTTAACCCTCACTGAGTTATGATACAGGTTATCAGAGAAACGGATGTACAAATACAGTGTTCTTTGGAAATGAATGCCCTTGATTGTACTTTAAATGTGCACAGAATAGCCAGTAAACTGGCAGTTTCATATATCTTCCAGTCCTCAGGAAAGCACCCACAGTTTTCTGAATAACTGGGCTGTGATAGACAGAATAATTTCCATAACAAACAGTTCCAGTCTCATGTACATGACTCGTGGGGGGCTGAAGCCTCACCACTGACTTCAGCTGAGCTGTGTCTTTTTACACAAATCAGGGAACTGGCCTGTGACTGTGAAGAAAATCAAAAGTCCACAAAATATGGTGCTTTTTTAGCTATTTGTGAACATTGTGGGAAGAGAGAGGAAAAAAA
This sequence comes from Morus bassanus, assembly GCA_031468815.1. Lineage (NCBI taxonomy): Eukaryota > Metazoa > Chordata > Aves > Suliformes > Sulidae > Morus > Morus bassanus. Next base: position 113,263,490 of record CM062568.1, read on the forward strand.
TACAGCCAAAGGATTCTAGGGAAAAGGTTCATTTGTAATATTCTTTCTTGAGTGGCACAGAACTTCACAGAAAAAATAATCAGTAATATCACTTAAACCATGGGAGTTAGGGAACAGTAGGTGTTAATACTTTTTGTGGGAGATAAGTGTTTTCTTATTCAATTGTTTGATTTGTTTTTTTGTTATATAACAACAGTGTTTTCCTATTGATGTCATTGTAAATAAAAGTGGTATAGGTAAAGTTGTCTTTTTCTCTTTCTGTTTTTCAAAGAAGTGGGAGGTTATGAAAGCAAGTTTTGTCAGCTTTTTTATTTTCTTTTTAAAAAAATGGAAGTTCATTAAAACTGTTTTTGTGAGCATCAGCATATTATCTTAGCAATTCTTCACTTCTGTAAAGCAGCTAAGCATATGCATTGATGAATCATGGCATGCATAGATTAGAATAGGATGGAAAAATCCACAATCCATAAAACAAATAGAATATAACATTTTCCCATCTCTACTTCAGTGCTATCCCTCAAGTGTGAGATTACTGAAGGAAATTCTCTTTTCCTGACCCTTCCGGATAAGGTTGACCCCTCAGCTTCAAGGTTGTATGCTCATATTTGGCACATTAATACGCATGGAAGAGCAAAGCGCATTTCACTTAATAATGCCTTCTGTTTGTATTGCCCATGTTAGTAAAGACTGAACTGAACACAAACAATACAACAATATGAATACAAGGGCTCTTCCTTGATTTTCCCAATTAAATGAATTGAAGTGGCCTATATCCGTGTGACACATCTAAAGAGATTACCACGCATCTAGTCTTAGAGGCCTCTGGGTAGGCTGAGTGTTTGAAATACATAAGCTGCAAAGGATCCAAAACACTGTCATGTAAAAGGAATCTTTAAGAAGTGAAGTAACTTCTTATCGCAGTGCTGTTTTAAGGTCTATATTTACATGCAGAATAAACTCAGATAGTCTGTTCATCTTGCTTTTCAGTATTTGAGGATTTATATGTTCTTTCAGTCTTGTGAATAAATTTTGACTTCTGCGAATGAATAATAAAGGTTTATTTAATAGTGATGTTGCTATCTTTTTAAAATCACTTACTATGGGCAGAATGACTTAACATAGCAGGTGCTTTCTCTTTTATATATAGGCTTGACATGACTCTGGCAAAGTCAGCTATTTGATAAATGCCAAAGCTCATTCAAGATTTCGGTTTTCTAATGACAGCTCTACTATATAAAACAGCTTTTTAGCATGTTTATCTAATTTGACAAGTCTACAGAGCAGGCCACATCTTGGAAGAGATCAGAATCAAAGTATGGGCACTGGGGTAGTCATTATAGCTTCCTAGCAGCCCAGCAAATGATCTTAGAAAATCTTCCGAAGAGATGTACTTTCCAAATCTGTGTCCTTTCCAGGTCCAATGTGGAACTAAAATATTTAAGTAGGCATAGAAAAGGATGACTTAGAGAAGAAGTTTGTTGCTTGGGATCGTTATACCCTATCAAAGAGATGATGTTAAAGGAAAAGGTGCACCAGTGTAGTTTCTTGTTGTTTTGATTTCAACTGAGTATACATGACCTATTGTGAGCATCTTTTTATGGTAATGTCGCCCTTTATTTCTTCTGCTGATAAACCATTTCTTTTAGCTCATACTGCTGTGGCTACACTTTATACCAGAGAGCAGCTTTCCTTTTTGTAGCTGTACATCATGAATAACAGCTATATTTGGTGCCAAATGAGATTCCCTGATTTGTGAGCTTTCCATAAACATATCTGAATTGTTCAATTTCCTTCTCATTGCATAATTTCCATCTTGGCCTTCTGCCTGCTGATATTCAGATAAAGAGTGCATTCAAGTCATTTACAAAAACGCTGTGAAACTGTTTGAATGTAGCCTGCTATCAAACATAACAGGATTGTTCGATTTTTATTTATGTGTAATGTAAGTACTATTCACCATTTTCTTTTAACAGCTACTTTAACAACTGTCTTGCTGTAATGAATGGTAACGGGGAAAAAAAAGAGCATTAGAAGTTACCTGCTTAAACGAATGTATTCCATGTTCATGGCAAAATGTAACATTGATTGTTATTTATAGGTTTGTTTTAATGTTTTTTTTTTTTTGTTTGAGGAAACAAGCAAGATAGTTTACTGTTTTCTTTTTTCTTCTTTTTCTTTCATGTCCTTTCAACATTGTGATGGATTTCTAATGTGTATATCTGAACTGCTGTGCAAATGGCTTGGCTTTGATATAACTTCAATAGGTAAGTGAATAATACCAAATTACTACAGTACTTTTGCTGCAATGTAGTTATTCAAAATTTAGAATATGAAAGAATTAAAATGAATTTCCAAAACAGCAGTGAAAACTTGTTTTGTATTGAGTCAGCAAACAGCAGATTGGGTTGATAAAGGTGGAATCAGCCTAATTCTTCCTTTTCCCAGCGAAAATGTATCTCACCATATTTTGGCTTCAGTGTCAGGATAAATTTAACACCTGCTCAACTAATGGCATTGTAGCATGTATTTAATCTTCATGGTTAAACCTGAAGAAAGAGTTACAATGGAAAAGGAATTCTTTGTCTTTGAGAGTATATTCCGTACTCAAGGAGTGGGAAGAAAAAGGGTAAGAAAAGAAACTCTCTCTTCAGCCACTAAATTACTGGAGTTTTGCATTGTCAATGGTGTTTATATAGACTGCGCTAGGAAGCTCTAGATGATGAACATGATTGAGAAAGGGCAGCAAAGCAAGGTACATGAATGTGAAAAACTGTGTTCTGAAATCATTCTATCCAGTGCCTAAGCGTCCATTGGATACCATAGTTACAGTGTCTGTTGACTATTACTTTATAGTACTAAATATGACAATATAGATAATAGCAAAATGGTCTTCCTGAGGATGTAGACACTTGCTAAGACTACTCCATGTCCAGACAATTCTTGAGGTAGTCTTTCCTGCACGTATAGCTGAATGATGAGAATATAGATTAAAAAAAAAAAAAGAAAAAAAAGAAAAAAAAAAAAGGCTGCACTTCATACCACAAAGAACCAATGGAAGATTTTAAACTATGGTATTTAGTGTTATATTGCCTATCATTCTGGCAAGGGGTTTTTTGTAGATATGGACTTTCTGTGTATTTGTGTAGGTTTATTTTGGCTCTTGTAGAGGCAGGGAAAGAGTGCTGGGGCTACCTGTACATTTAAGTTGGTCTTTGAACCTGAATTTGCACTGACATTCTCACCCTCAAGCCCAGGCTATGTCCTAGCCTTGCCACGTAGGAGCTCACTGCGCCCTTGCAAGAAGGATTGGGAGAGGACCCTGGTAGACACTGGAACGGTGACCTGCAGGAAAAGCATGTGCATGCTTAGTTATAACTGAGAAATAGTTAAAACTTCTTTAACATTTCTTTGCTGCTACTGCCACTTCACAGCTGAGATAAAGGATTACAATTCAAAAACAGGAGCAATAGCTCTGGAGGTTCCCTAATTTGTATGTTCTCCAAACATGGAGTGTAGTTGGGTCCCCATGATGGCAGTTAGAGCAACACGACTCTGGGCAACGTTTCTGCAGCTGCACAAAACCAGATGCAACATAATGCTGTGTGATACAGATATTGTAACAGTCTCTTGAATTTTTTAAACTACAGCAGGCAGAAACATGGGAAAACCAAGCAATCCTCTTGTTAAGATTGTGATCTCAGAAATATCAGTGTTTGTTGTTGTAGCCAAGAGCAAAATTTGGCCTGTGATGTTGCTAGGTTCTCTAAATTAGCACACTGATTGCATAATATTTGCTTTGCCTGTTTTCACTAGGTAGCCAGCATTTGGCAGAACAGATATGTCAGTTTGTATTATTGCAATAGATGCTTATGAAAGATGTTAGGAAAGAAAGGATATACTTTAGATAGAATACTGTGACAGGGAAAACCAAGAAACTATGTAAAACCTGCTAGCTGTTAAGCAGATAGATTATTTTGCTGGTTTATACCAGTCAGATGTACAACTCCTTTCTGTGTTTTCGATATATGTAGACAGGAAGAAAGAGTCAAGTGTATTGTACTTGTCCAGGTACGGTACAATTACTCAACATTCTTTTCTCAAAAAACCTGACACTACTGTACTTCAGACTGGAGTTGCAGGGTTCACCAGGGAAAGAACAGCTGGCTTCTTTATTAGTTTTTATGTTGTACATAAGGAGACCATGTTTCCCCTTGTCAGAGCGTAAAAGAAAATGAAAGCTCTGGGCATCATTAAAATCTTGGAAGTGTAGCATGTGTCAGTTCCATTCCCACACCACCTGGATCAAAAGCTTAGTGTGAGGCCACTTAGCAAACAAAACCAGACTGTTTTCCACACTTCAGATTTTTTGCATTAAGTTTCGAGTAACTTTCTATTTCAACTATCTTCAGCAATGTTATCTTGGGTATTGTACTTCTGGAGGGTACTGAAAAAGGAAAGTAGGCAACTGTAGGAAACAACTTTTATATGTACTTCTGAATATCTTTTCTTCTACACACTGTGAATTAATACTAGCAAAAATTTGAATTAGAAACATATGTGCTTTGATCCAAAGAGCTAATAGAGAGATGTTTCTGGGTTTGTTGCATTTTTGCATTTTCACATCTTCTACAATGCAATGCATGTTACAGGTCTTCAGTTGCACAGTACCACCCTCACCACGAGGTTTGCTGAACTGCATGGCTTAATAAAGGGAGAGAGAGAGAGAGAGAGAATTGAATTGATGTGGTCTTCTTTTGAATCTAGTAGTTCTGAAAGACTACACGTTACAGAGTAGAAAGGAGTCAGTCTAACTTTTAGCGGGTTTTGTGCAAGAAGATGACACAGGTTGTTATGCCAAGATTGAAAACAGATATGTGGTAATGTGAATATTTCAGGAGAAATCAATGACTTTCGTCAGTGTTCAAAATGCGCAATGAGCGTATGTTAAATACTGTAGTTTCCAAAATTGTCTACAGTTCCTATGAACACAGGAAATTAGCCATGTAACTGAGGAAACTGTTAGCAAGAATAGGCAAGTGTTGTATCTTTCTACACCTTAGAATTGTATTTAAGATCTGGGGTGCTTTTTGTGGAAAAAGTAGGATTGAAAAGAATGGTTAGGCAAAGAAAAATGAGGCTTATAGTATGCATAAGATGATGTTGAAATAAGTAATTTGTTCAAAAGGAAAGTTGCAGTGGAACAGATACTTGCAAAAAGAACCATTATTGGTTCATTATGGAGATCAGAGGCATCATTCTGAGAAAATAATAAATAGGAGAGAACAGGAAAATGGGGAAAAAATTGTAGAAATCATAAATTAGGCAGGGTCTGAATAGATTATTTGTTCTTCCAATGTCACAGGAAGACTGTTTCTCTTTGTCATGGAAAATTCATTGAACAGAAAGAGAAAGCAAGTCAGAAGTCATGTTAGGACTGATCATGTTTGGAGAGAATTTGTGGACCCAGTTGAAGCTTACTGAAGTAAGCTGGGGAAGCGTTCTGATGTTTATTGAAATCAATCTTTTTGAGCAAGCATTTTTAACTTCTATATTCCTCCTAACTGTTTCCTTCCATTTAGCATCCAACACAAATTAAAGGAATTATTATTACTACTACTACTACTACTACTACTTCTTCAAGTAAGAGCAGTCTGGGATTTTCCATCTTTCTCCTCATAGTGCATTCTAGCTTGTGTCATGGCCCAGCAGTTCAGTTCCATAACAACTTTGTAGCTGGAGCAGAACTTATAAGCTAATAGTAATCATGTGCTGCTTTTTGATTCCTGGGTCATTAAACATCAGATGAGATATGATTTCTTTCTTTCTATTACTTTTCTTTCCCATGGCTTAAAGTTCTACTGGATGTGATCTTACACACTGGAATTTCTATAATTCACTACTTTTATTTATATATGTGTATGTACGTATAGATGTGTGTGTGTGTGTGCGCACATATATGTGTTTGCTTTAGTTGCAAAGTGTATTATACTTTACGTCAGGAACGTGTTGCAGAGAGACACTGAAAGATTAAGAATCATGTAGCATTGAATACCAAGAGGTGACCTGTTGGTTTTACCTTAGAGCTGAGTCCCCTCTCTCTTTTCCTTTCTGCACACATCATTTTATTTTGTCTTCCAAACAGCATTTTAGACAGGTTACTCCTAGCAGACTGGCTGCGTGCTGCTTGGTAACTGTAGTCTTAATAAATAATTTATGAGATGCCAAAATAATTATGAGTAAGAGCGTTGAAACCCATTGGCTTCCTGCAACAGTCTTAAATGCTGTTTCTTTCCAGAGCCACACATGATTAACACCATGGAAATTTAGTGAGGAACATGTAATAATCCCCTTGAATGGTAAACATCAGATTTCCAAAAGTTGGGGAAATGTTGTACCTTGTGCAGACAGTAAAGAACATTTCCTGTCCTCAGTGAGGTGAGAAGTTACAATATTGAGACTGTGTTTAATATGAGGGATTTCTCCCAGATCAGCACTGATATACATCAGTTTTACATGGAAAGCTAGAGAAACAGTAGAAGCAGAAAATAATGCATTAGTCTTCGGGTTTTGATACATATATATCTACACAGGTATCTACACATGTAGATGTAGATACATCTACATAAAGATACTTTCCAACCGTTTCCCTCCAATCATGTCTGTATACACATTTGTGTTCATCATAGGAAAAAGCTACCAAAAGAGCTGTGAAGACTTCAATTTCTAATTAAGGAAATATTGGTTTGCAATAAGGCACACTGGCATTTATAGCATTCCAACTAATCCATAGTAATATCTACCACTGATCCTCAGGCTATTTTGAACACACGACACGTGGCATGAGGAAGCTTACTTGATTTCACCAGCCTGGGTGTAGCATGTGCAGTCACTAGTGCGCTGTAAATTCACAGCCAGGTGTTCTGGGCTATAATGTCTTCATTTAGAAGAGCCCTTTATCAGAAATGGGGAGGCTTTATAAATTATTTTGATCAATCTCTCCTATCAGGGTTTTCTCTGGTCCATTTCTCATTAATGGTCTATTACAACTTATATCAGCATAGTAGATCTCTGCAGACTCCCACTATCTGCCATTATTTGTTGTATATTTTATTGACATCTATATTTAAACACTTAATGCTCTTCATTCTGCTCTCAGGATCAGTAACAGCAGGCCATCAACGTAAAGCAGCTCAGTGCCATTAAAACTAAGCTACTAACTTATGTTGATCTAAAATAGACTTGAAGATGCAGATGTTGTTGCTGTTGTTTTACCCTCTCTGTATTGCTTTTCATTCTGTTTCTTTTGAACAGTGCATGTTTTTAAAAGCAAATGAATTAAAGCTGAGAAACTTTATTAAACATAAGCTGTTATAGTGGGCTTAAATGTCTGCTTAAAATTGTCATATGGAAAGCTGACTTTTCTGAAATATTTTCTTTAAAAAGAAATGAAATTATTTCCTTGATATTAGGTGAGATGAAGTTTAGGAGAATATTGAAACACCTACACAGTAAAACAATACTCAATGACAAGCATCAGTAGGGTGTCTCAAAACGTACAAAGAAATCTGAATTTTAGTCTGTTCTGTGTTTGAAACTTCCATTCTGTGTAAAGAAAACAAACAGGGAACAAAAAAAAAAAAAAAATCTGGAAAATTTTGACAGACTCAGAAGGTGAATTTGAAAGAGAAATGCATTTGCATGTCACTTTTGAGAACTATTATATTGTGGTCAAAGTAGGGCATAGAGACTTAAAGGACAAAGGCTGTTTCAGAAAACCAGAAAACAGAAGTAGCAGGAAATGAGTTTGTGCCTGCCTCCTAATAAAAGATGTATATTTTTCAAAAAAACCATTGGAAGTGCTCTTTGACTGTTGCAGCATGCACTGAATATACACTGTACTGGTGCTAACTTCTTTAGAAGGTGACCTTTTCCCTGAAATACTTTTTTCTGTGTATAAAGTGGGCATGTAATTAGCAAATGACTATATGCACTTGCCTTAAAAAACAGCGACGAGCTGTCCACACTGTTTCAATAGACACTTTGTAGACACCTGAAGAATAAGCCATTTGATTTCTTTGGTGAAAGTCCATTTGGTATGGAGGGGAACCACTGGTTACGTAATGCATGCATAAGCATGCCAAGATAATAGATTAAGACTTGGAAACCTTATAAAAAACCTGATCAGCATTGTTTCAGCTTTGGGAAGTTCCTCTGTGTTTAAATAGTAGGGAGAGAGGTGATAATATGTTATGTTCTTTGTTACATTTCTAGGCATAATAGTGCTCAGCAACAGTTCTGCCTTGCTTGTGTTCACTATGTGTCATCTTGCAGCTAAATTAGTTATTTTTCTTCCCCTGCCCTGCCCTGTTTAAAATGTGGGGAAATCAAGGCTTCTGAACTTCCTGGTGTGGATCCAGGGGCCTGGCAGCCCTAGCACTACAGGGCATTTCTATGGAATATATTATTCCATAAAATAATATATTTTATAGTTATTATTTTTCTGTAAATAAAATCAATAGCTTTTAGATTTTTTCCATTCTGTGAGAATTGAACACTTATATTAACAACATCCTTCCATTTTACCTCAACTTTTTTCCCATTAAAAATTTGTTATCTTTTGCCATCTATAGAAGTTACTGAGAATGTAATTGGTCATTAAAATGCGTGTTTTCATCTCACTGATTTTTGGAAGGGGAATTAATATTTGCATTCAATTTGATCACACCAAATTAGGTGCGTATATAGGTTCTTGGACTGATGGAATCCTGTGGCACGAACCTCTCTCAGTTCCTTCTCCCAACCTTTTTTGAAAGAAAAGAGTGACAGGCTGATATATGTAGCAGTGTGTAAAGCAAAAAGTTGGAGAATGGAAGCACTGTATTTTAAAAGAAGTAATAAACTGGTATGGACTAATAAGTAATAACTGAGACTTTGGCACCTCTCTTAAATGAGCAATAAAAAGAACATTCAACATGAAAAATTAAAGGTGTTATGGAGACATTGAAAGTGATTTTCTGTTTCTTACTGAGAGATTATGAGAGAGATGAAGGATTCCAGTCTTTGAGAACCGGAGATAGTAATTTCTCTAGCTCTATGGGACATACTATGCTTAGGAACGAAACTGTGTCTAATAAAATCTGAGGCTGAAATATTACTCCTGGCTTCCAGAACTTTATTCCTTTTATCCTCTCAAAGGAATGCTACATTTGAGTTAACCATCAGAGTACCAGGGTTCACCAGTGCTTGACAGTTATTTGTGATATATCGTCTGTGCATTTCTGTGTGTGTATGTATCTCTGCAGGATTTTTCTGAGAGCAGGGATGGAAAGGAAGAAATATTTCTTATCTGTAAAGTTGAATGGTAATCTAAGTAACATCTTGCAACACAGAAAAGCTTTGTTGCATGTGTAAACCATAATTTTTTCTCCCCAACTTTTTGTTAATGAGACTATTACATCGTTGATGAGTAGTAGTATACTACTTGCATATACACATGTTAAAGGGTGATATGAATGTCAGACAGTAATACTCCAGTTTGTGTACCCAAATTATTTCTAATAGATACACACAAATTTTAACCTCCTGTGTTGACAGAAAAGCAGGAGTCCTGCAGGGGTGACATCAAGAACATAGAAAGGACATTAAGGCTGCAGACTATTTACTGGGCATATGTTCTTCCTGGCTTTGCCTGCTTTCTGTAAAATGTCTTGCAAAGGACATATTCCAGTACTGAGCTATTTAAACTGTGAAAATAATTGTTTAATTTTGAGGCAAATGTAATACATTTATTCTCAACTCATGCTATTTCGTGTCCTACAGTCTTTTCCCTTTACTTCCACACATATCCTTTCTAATTTTCTTCCTTTTCTGAAATGTGGTTAGAAGTAACTTCCATGAGTTTTCAGTGTCATGCGTTTTTAAGTTAAGGTTACTAGGACAATATTGTACAATTGAAGCACCTTCCTCTCTAAACATCTTAGAAGGTGTATTGGCTGTGGAATTACTGAAATGTGTTGTCGCCATCTCTCAGGGGTTACAAACACATCTGAATCACACTCCTTATTTTTGGAGCCTCATCCAAATCTCATTAAACTCAGCTAAAATGTATGCTTGTAGGTCAGTTTCCCTGAGGCCAGTTGCTTAAGACAATCTTAGCCGAGGACGCACTTGTGAGAATTGCAAAATCATGACCTCGTCCGTTAAGTGCTTCTGATTCTGTCATTGCTTCAGTGAAGGCTTTTTGCTTAAACAGGTTATGAATAAGTTAAGAATATAAACTGTAGCAGATATAATGAGCTAGAAAGAAAAGTAGGGATGGAGTCTTTAAAGCAAGATTACATAGACTTTAACCAGTTCCTGGTCTTGTTTGATCATTATTGTAAGGACAGTAGCCATAACTCGCTTTCCTTTGGAGTACTCTACATAAAATACACAGAAAATAGGTTCCATTGCTGGAGGGGCTGCACTAAAATAGTTAAATTCTTTGCTTGTGTTTGAATTTTCTTCTGCTTCAGATTAATTTGTCTCCATGAAATGAGTAAAAAAAAGACAATGGCACCATATAACCATTTTGCAGTCACTTTTCACAGTTGAAAATGCTTGTTAACATCACAACGGCAGTAAAGAATCAAGCTGTCCTTAACTACTTAATTTTCAGCCCTGGAGAGTATGTGGCCAGCCTTTGTTTCTGAGCCTGCCTACATTAGGGTTTAAGAGATGAGGAAGACAAGGTACACATCTGGAGAAGAGAAGACTGAGGGGGGGGATCTTATCAATGCTTATAAATATCTAAAGGGTGGGTGTCAGGGGGATGGGGCCAGACTCTTTTCAGTGGTGCCCAAGGACAGGACAAGGGGCAGTGGGCACAAGTTGGAACACAGGAAGTTCCACCTGAATATGAGGAAAAACTTCTTTATCGTGAGGGTGGCAGAGCCGTGGAACAGGCTGCCCAGAGAGGCTGTGGACTGTCCTTCCCTGGAGACATTCAAAACCCACCTGGACGCAGTCCTGTGCACCCTTGCTCTAGGTGTACCTGCTCAAGCAGGGGGGTTGGACAAGATGATCTCCAGAGGTCCCTTCCAACCCCTGCCATTCTGTGATTCTGTGATTTAGTCAATAATCCTAAATGCAGAAGGGTGCTTTTTGTAAATTAACATAAATTTCCAAATGGAAGAGAGCAGCTTATTATTTTACTACTTCCTTCTCTCCTGGAGTTGTAGACCTTGCTTTAAGGACTCTTCAGCTACATTTTTCTTTTCCTTTAGCCAGTTAAGTGGATATGTTTTAGAAGGAAAGATCCCTTCTAAAACAAAAAAAAAAGTCTTGTAGGAGTTCCTAATTTGTGGTAGTATTCTGAGAGAGGAAGGGGAAAGAATAGTAGGGAAGAAGGTCTGGGCTTATTTTTCTTCAAAGATTAGAAGTAAGGCAAGGTGTCTCACTAAATTTTCCATAGTTAAACTGACAAGGAAATTTCTTTTAAAAGGAGTGAAAGCTCTCGTAAGTTTTCGTTAGTGTCTTGAATAAATACCATGTACATTTAGAAACTGACCGAATTAAGAAAGACTTTGTTACACCTCCTTGATGCTTAAATGCAATGGAGAGCTTTCTGCAGTAATTCTATATATTTATTGTACACTGTCTAAATCATGAGTCGCATGTGGCATTTCATGGCAATAAGTACATAATTAAAGTGCAATGTGTAATAACTCTAGAACTTTGTCAATGGGAAAAAAAAAATCCACAGATTTGTCTTAATTATAAGAAGAAAGAACTGAGCACAGCAAACTCTCCTAATTAGTCCTTTCCAATGCTCTCTTACCAGTTTTTATATATATATAAGCATGCACAAACTACTGACTTGGTTCTTTAACCCTTCATTTACACTTTTGTATTGTAGAAACTGCTTGTCTTGCAACAGAAAAAATAATTATGTGGGACATCACCGTAATGGAACTTTATAATTCAGTTACAGAATTCTTGATTAGAGCTATAGTTTAGCAGGTATTAAACAGCGACAGTTACTTTATTTATTGACAGCTTTAAGAGCAAAATTGCAGGGAAGTGTAAAGGGTATTCTGCAAATGAGTTATATCCTTACTGTACAGCTACACCTGGAGAAAGGGAGTATTTGAGAGATGTGTATCTTGATGGAGTAAGCTGCAGAAATTATAGCTTCGAGCAGTGTCACTGCAGGGAAAAATTGGCAGCCAGGGAGGAAGCAAAGGTGACGTGATTCACCTTTGGCCAGCTGAGCTCCTTCAGGGCATTAGCGAGGCCCTGTCTCCAGAAGGGGTCAGTGCATACCAGATAGAGCCTCTGCAGTCAGAGCTGGAAGCAGAGACACAGAGCTCCAGAACAGCCAAGCATATTGCCATTTGCAATAACTTCTGCCTGTATAATGATAATGTCCTTATCAGTTTCACAATGAGGAGGGAAAGTGTATATTTCATCAAGTCAAAGGCTTGGTTATGGCTTACTGATGCACATGCATGGTCTCTATGCAGAGAGACAGTTAGGGGAAACTCAGATTAAGATGAGATATGTATCTAAATTCCCTTTACAGTCAATAAAGCCAATGGAGCCAAGGAAACATCTTAAAGCAGACATCTCCTGGATGGCTTACTGAATCTTTCTAGACCACTTTGATTGTATTGACTAGATCTCAGTTGACTATCATGGGAGCTTGGACACCGACCTCACACACTGACCTCAACTTTTAGCTGCCTGTATTTTGCACTAAATCCCATCAGCTGACTTTAACAGCGGGATTCAGTTGCCTCAGCATAGGCTATTATTTATTAGTGATACTATTTTAGAAGCCATCTCATATTCAACTATTCCACAACTTCTACCTACCCGGGGGTGGGTTTCCCTTAAATCATATCTGCTAGCCATATGCAGATGTCTTAGATACCCCCAGGTATCTGAAATGGTACTAGGTGCCCATATTTTAGGGAATTGTATGCCAGCCTTATTTTTTTACTAGTAGTTGCAAAGAAGTAGTAGCAAAGTAAAAACTAACTTGTGATTTCTGTTGTTATATGTTACAAATGCAAGTCCATCACTGTTCTTTCACTGAAGATACTGGGTCTTTATATAAGACAGGTAAGTTAAGTTGTAGGCATATGAATTTGAAGGAAGACTAATGTGTCGTTACTAAAGTAGTCCATATTAATAAAGAAAAGATATCATAGAAAATATTAATTCTTTTAACTAGGGGTGCTCCAAGACGCAACTATTCTTAATCTACCTAGTTGGGGAAGAAGTAGTTGAGAAACCAGAGCAGCACTGGCTACCTGGGTTGTCCTCCAGCATTCTTAATCAGCAATGAAAAGATTTTAATCATCATTTCTCCTAAACAAAGACTAATGGCATCCTAGGTTAAATCATAAAATGTTATAATCGGGACATTAGGAAAATGTATAGTAGGTTTTCCTCTCCAACTGGTGGCTGTCCCAAATGGTATGTTAATCCTGCTTTTGCCTTCATGTAGAAAGTTCCATAATGCAAAGTAAAGGCAATGCCTCAAAAAGGGCAATAGGCAGTACAGCACTATTACATGCAGCCCTGGTCAGTGCATACATGCAGTTCTGAACAACTTGAAGCTATGGAGAAGTACGAATCAGGCACATGTTTGCAGGACAGGTATAGAAATAGTGACTTGCTCTATATATGCAGAGGCTTAGCTCTGCAGGAAAGGATGAAGCTTTAGGCTCACAGTATGTTTGAATGGGATGAGGCTGCAGATGTATTTATTCACAGTGAATAGATATGTAAAAAGGGATGTTGAATTCATTTCTGTCAGCTCTGTTGGAGCTAAACAGGAACAAGGAAGTATATGAGCACTGAACCAGTTACATGGGGGCCTGTTTTCTCCCTCATCAAAGGATAATACAAATTTGGCCGTCAGATTCTGGTAGCACTCAGAAAGAAACTACTGCCAACTGTTTGGACCCCTGTAACAACTTGATAGAAATAAGGTTAGATGTCTATGCATTCTTCATATGTTGTACTTATATTGAGCAAGGTTGATTAAAAAGTACAAGACAACTGTTTTGTTTATTTTTATTTTAAGTCATACTTGTAGCACCTCTGAGTTTTCACTTTTTTCTGGAGCACGACACAAGGATTGATTTTGAGTTGATGCCACTATTAGGCAAATTTTCTGAACTTGCATGGGTTCTGGCATTTCTGTATATCTTTATGGCAGTTTTTAATGCAGTACAATGCATAAAGAACCTTCTGTTCTCCTGAAGATCTTTTCAAAAGCCTTCTTTTCAGCTTTAGTATGACTGTTTCAGAGATGGAGAGAGATTTAAATAGTCATTCTGATGCTGAATACTCATTTAACATGTTGCAGCTGATCCTGGTGGAGTGCTGTGTACAACTTAAGTATCAACAGTGGGGTTTCAACAGAGCTCAGAGTTGCTGCAAATTTCAGTTCTTGGCAAGAATGTCAATTTTGTATGTGCCAAGTGTCTGTTATTTAACCAAGCGGAGGATATTGAGTTACTGTAGCAGAAGCAAGATGTATGATTCATGTTTGCATATCCTTCTTCAAAACAGAAACAAAAAGATTTCACTTTTAACATGTCATGCTTCTCTCACTAGCCTTTTCCCATTCACATTGCCATAATCTGGCAACAAAAATACAAGCATTAAGTATTTATTCACTTATTTAGTGAGACGGGTAGCAGAACACGCTGTCAGGTATTAAATCAAACTAGGTAGGACCAAAACAGCAGCAGCATAGTATGCTTTTTAAAGTTTTAGAGCAATACACTGTGTTGTTGAAATTCTGCCACTATCAAATGCAGTTTATTTTGAATAAGAGTTAAAAAAATCATATTTGCAAAGCAATAATGATTTTAGAGCAGAAGTTTTATTTTAGGCACTTATGCTGGTTTTGGTGGTGATGAGTTTTGATATGCCTAGGGTTGGGGTTTTTTGTGGATAACTCCTCCTCCTATTGCTTTTGAAAAGATTGTCTTTTCAAGAGATATATTTGGGGCAATTTGGATTTGATGCTGTTCCTTTAACGTTTTATCTTAAGACTGCAGTCACTGTCAGAACAGATCAGATCAGCGCCCTGTTTAACCCAGTTTTGTCAGTGTGCCACTGACCACCACTGACTGCAGCCGTAAACAGGGCAGCGTGTGCTCCCATCTGTGTCAGCTCCCTGTGAGATATTCAACAATTCACCTGGCTGCTGCTGCCCGCCAGCTCTGCTTGCTGGCGACTGTTGGTTGAATGGTGTTAACAAGCTGCTTAGGGCCTGATGAAGTTTTCTACAGAAAGGCTAACCAGATTTTCCTGATTCAGCCCTGCTGGCTGAAGATGGTTGTTAAGGCCGTTCAGCATATAATGAAGTGGGCATACAGATAATTAACTTTAGGCTGGAGATTATTTTTTCTGTAAGAAAATTCAGCTGAAAAGAACCTTTAGAGTATGTTTCATTTTTGGTTTCAGATTAATTTTCAGGAGTGGCAACTGACATGAATTCAACATAAGTATCTCTGCATAAAAGGGTGGACTGTAATAGCATGACCTGTCCTGTCTGCTCTATGGCCTTTCCCCACTCGCAGGATATGCATGCAGAAATAACTGTGACCCTTGCCTTGAATCCCTGGTAGCTTTGTGCGATCAGAGAATCATGCAGTTGTCTGCACTGCCTTGGTAGGTGCTAGTACGTGTCATACACGAATAGGTCCTGGATAGGTCACCTGTGGATAAGTGACACTGCCATGGACCACAGAAGCATATTAAAAAGTAACATGTACAGTCTCTTCAGTTCATTTATAGCTATAGTACGTTCATTTTTACTACTTTGAATTAAGATCCCCAAGATGTTTGAAGGATTATTAGTGGTTCAACAAGATGAAAATTGTGGTCACCTTAGGTCTGTGTGATAACATTTCCAGTATTTTGTCTAGCACACTTTTTTTTTTTTTTAAAGAATTCTGAATAATTTGAAACTCCTGGATAATTTTAAAGGTGACTTGACTTAAAATTAACATAACAGTTGTGACAAAATAACAACACTTATTTTGCATTTCATCAAATCTTTGCAGTATTTAATGTAGGATTTTATAGTTCACCTTAGCTTCCTGATTGGCAGGGGGCTTTGGTTCCAAAAATGTTTGTTGCTGACCTTTGGGTCTAGGAAATAGGATGGGAAATGTAATGAAAACCAGTGTGACACAGTTTTCATATTCTGTTTCAGGTGGGATCACGTGGTGACAAACTCAGGGAGGGGAATTGATGTAGAGGGGTTAGATTTTATCAGCCATACTGTGCTGCTCATGGGAGTCAGGTGTCCAGTTTCAGTAAAATAGGC
Organism: Morus bassanus; assembly: GCA_031468815.1. NCBI lineage: Eukaryota > Metazoa > Chordata > Aves > Suliformes > Sulidae > Morus > Morus bassanus. The sequence continues at coordinate 113,279,826 of CM062568.1, forward strand.
AGCATTTTGCTTTCTGTATACAATTTCCAAAGAAGGATGTCATGAGTTTGCACAAAAGGTTCTTACTAATTCTTCCATACCCAAAGATATAGGCTAAAATAATCTATTCATTGATGTTACTCTTATAGAGTGAAAAAACTAAAATGGTTAAAGGTTTTCTGAAGCAAGTGAGAGGCAGTATTCTGTATTTCAAAATTGGAAAAGGCATATCCATAGGTAGAACAACTGCGGGCATTCATTTTTCATGAAGCTTCCCAATGATTTTTTGGCCAATTTACTTTAAAGTTTTGTTGACTTTTTTTGTTACTAATATGCAAAAAAAAACTTTTATTTTGAACTTTTTGATATTGTTTGAAATAAAAATTATACCTGTGTTTATCTTCTGGGATTGTGGACAGCAATTACAAATGGATAAAGCAAAAAAAGAGTTCTGGTTTATTATATACACAGATGTAAATACAGTGGGTTATGATAGGGCAGAAGTGGATGGGAAAGTTTGCATTCTGGTAATGCCAAAGAAAATGATAGTAGGCTTTGTTGTCTAACTAAGATGAAATACATATGTTCTCATTTTTGCATTCCCTTTGTAAGAAGTTTTCTTACCAAGCTTGGACTTTTTTTTTTTTTTTTTTTTTTTTTTCCTTTTAGGGGTCCTTTCCAGGTTCTGTATCATTTTATCATAATATTTAGGCTCCTAAAATAATTTCTGAGGTATGATTTTCAGTGGGCATGAATTGCCAAAGTCCTGATCTGAATCTGTGTCCTTGAATCTGTCATGAAATTGAGGTTATAAGACATTATTGTATTTTCTTGAATATTTCATTCTAGGGGGAAAAAGCTAATTGTGTATGTCATAATACTGAGATGTTTGGATTTGGATTCTTTTAGAGGAGGAAGAGGTATCGTTTTGGTGATCAGAGCTGCAGAAGTAAAGAGAAAAGTGAGGGAAAATGGTTCCAGTAATGCATAAAATTGAGGAACTGAAAAATAAAGGAATACAAAGGAGACAAGAGTTGAAAGAAAAAAAAATATAAAGAAAACGAGCAGATGGGGATTTTGGGGAAACCAAAGAAGTAACAGAAATAACCGTGCTTTGTTTTCATGTACTGCTTGGCCTTAAAGCTGTGTTAGGCTAAAGTGTCCTTTTTATCAGAGCAGTGGGTGTTGCAGAGATTATTTCAGTGGCGAGTCTGTGCAAAGATGAATGTGCTTCTGTTTCCCTCTGCTGATTAGCACAGTCCCAAATGGCAAGTGTGATAAACCCCGGTCTTTTGATGCCCTTTTTTTCCCTTCAACTCAAAGACTTGGAGATCACAGGGTAATTTTTTTTTTCCCTAACAAGACACCGGTGTTTTCTCCTGAATTCTTCATAAATCAGACATTTAAAATACTTAAGATGCTGTCTTTACATTTCCTGTTTCCATGGAATCTATAGGAGGTTTAAAGTATTCCAGGATGCCCTGCCAGCCCTTAAAGCCATTATCAGATTTTCAGTCTCTTGTGTCTCACTTAGATCTTCTGAGGTATATTGCATAGCTGTTTTCAGCTGAGCAACTCTGCGTGAGGAGCTCTTAAATGATGCCTTCTAAACTTCCTGTATTCCTTTGATTTCACACTGGGTCTATTTTTTGCATCTTACTGACATTTGTCATTCCCTTGAGGCAAGTACTACAACATATACAACACCCACAGCTAGATAATCACAAGCTTGGACCTGTGACTACTTAAAGCAAAGTCTTTCTGAAGAAAAAAACGAAGACAGTGTTCTTGCAGTTAGTTCACTGAGATGGCATCAGAGGGAAGGCAGCTGTACAGCCACTTTACATAAGGACCGTCTTTCCGAAACTCTTGTTTCCCCATTTTTGTTTTTAGATAGCTTCTTTTAAACCCACCTGTCCTAACCATTTCCTCAGCTTGTCCGGAGTCACTGCAGTGTAGCAGGACTTGTGCCATTTTCTTTGGTAGAACCAGGGTTTGGACCTGAGGACAGACAAGCCAGAAATCATGGCTGACCGGTTTGGCATAACAAAGCACCACAGCTCAATAGGATAAACCTCCTGGCCAAGGAGAATATAGCGAACTTCAGATCTTTACTGTAATGCTGAGGCTTTTTTTTTTTTTTTTTCACATGCCACTTGAATGTAATTACTGAAGGGTTTTCATTTTTAGGAATCCTTTTCTGCAGCATGTATTTCAAGCGTTCCCTTGTGAGCTATAAGTTGAGCAACCAGTAAGTTGTTTGATTGTTATACAGTGCTAAAGCATGACATAGCTTCTGTGCACTAACGTAATTGTTCTGTTTATTTTATTTAAAATCTTCATTTAAAATTTAAAAGGAGGATAAAACATAGCAAATAAAAGATTGCAGGAGACCGGAGCATATGAAAGAGATGATTAGAGTTTCTAACTGTAGGACTAGAGAATGGAGATTTGACTTCTGGAAGAACAGGCAAATTACAGTTCAGGGCAGTGGTACTAGAGAACGAGCTATGACAAAGGCGGTTTGTCATGAAATATGGAAAGGCTATGCTAGACAGCCTGTAATTATGAGCAAGTTTCTATGTTTGGCAGCAGTACCCTCTGAAAGTATTGCTGTATCCATCGTTTCGTGCCAGGCTATGGCACACGGGCTCCCTCAGGTGTGCTGGCAGATGTGTTCAGGGCCCCATGCTGTGAACCATGGTTCAGTTCCACCGAGCAGTCACTCAGCATAGTTTTTAGGAAGGACACAAGGGGAGATTTGGTAGATCAGGTTGCCTGAGCTGCATAATGGTGTGGTCCCACAAACTACTGCGCTGGCACAACTGCAGTAGCAAAAGGAGAGCAGGAACGGGAGGGAAGCAGCAGTTGTTGCACAAGCTATGTAGCTGTTGAACTGAAGTGTAGATATTTGGTACTTCAGTGTCAGGATGGCAGTAAGTTGTCAGAATTGCATATTATAGAGTATTTCCAAAATCCTTTTAAGCTTCAGGCGTGGCAGATTGCCAGGTTGACTGTTTACTGCCTTTTGGCGTGAGGTCTGGTTGTATGAGCAGGAACAAATTTGCAAAGAGAAAAATTAAGGTTCCCACCTCTTCCATCTTTTGCTCCCACCCACTTGCCCCTTTCCTTCTGCCACGCCTGGGCCCACGTTTGGGACTGGGCTGTGTGGGCAGCAGGGTCAGGGCTGCTGCGACGTTGCCGGGAATGGCACCTGCAGCCCTGGCCCGGCTGGAGTGGGACCAGTGGGGGGGCCTGGCCTTGCCGCCAGGCTCTGACAGCTTCTTCTTGATGTGTTTTGGATGCTTCTCTTGCTGCCTTGGTAGCATGCTGCGTCCATATGGTATATAAGTGATCTGAAATCTGCTTATATCTATATATGAAGTTTTTTTAGTTTTTCCCCGCTCAGCTCCCTTTCTGAAAGAATTTCTAGGACAATGTAGTTAAGTTGTCCCAATATTCCATGAATTGCTTCCCATAATTTCTAAGAAAGGTTAGTTTCTTGTTCATGTGAGCCTTGCTGCTGATGCTTCACCGGAATAATGCTGTACTTGCGGTTAAAAACAAGGCATAAAGGCACTGAGTATGATGCAGCATTCAGCAGGAAACCTCTGAAGAGCATGCAACAGTTTGCTGGTGTGCTTTTGGAAATCTGCTGAGTAGCAGTCACAAATTTTGTCAGATGAGGGGTTTTGCTGCTAAGTAATGCTCTCTGGAAAAGGACAAATAATCGTATGCTAAGGTCCTTTTGCACTAAATATTGTTCAAGCAGTAACTGTTACTCACATGCCTACCAAGAATGAAAAAAAGTTCTCCTATTCTTCACTAGAATCAATCCTGATTTGCACTGAAGCAACTGAGAGCAAAGCTGAAGCAAAATCAGGGCCAGGGCTGTTCAGGTAAATTCATAAACTTAAAGAACAATAAGAAAGACACAGAACAGAAAAAGGATAACTATAATTAAATAGTGTTAAAACATTGTTAAATATTTATGTTCTCTTTGTCTTAATTTATGATAAGCTTCACAGGTAGGTAGAGCCCTTTTAAACATGGAAAGTTAAAGGAATAAGAAACACTGTTCACTTACTGTGGATGAAATCCAACCCTGCTGGAGTCAGTGGAAGTTCAGTTATTTAATTCAGTAGGGTCAGGTTTCTACTGTTTATAATGACCTACTGTATGTTTGGACACCCTTTCAATACAGGAATTAGGTTCTACTACTTAAATATTTTTAATGCTTGTGAAGATCAAGTGTAATCAATCTGCAGCTCCTTGTATGTGCTGAATGTTCATTTTATTTCCTAAATTATATTATTCTCTGGTAGCCTGCTAGTGAAGACAGCAATAGGATAAACCAATTCAAAGCAACAACATAACTGTCTCCAACTTAGGTTTTCCCTATGTTTTATGTTTTATATGGAAGAAATAGGGCTATTTTGCAAAACTGTAGAAGGAAAGCTGGGGTTTTTTTTCAGTTTTGTGGAAGATACTTGTCTATGGATAATCTTTCTTACTGTGTTGAGCATAAATGCCAAACTCCAGTTTGAGCTGGGACATTATTGCAGCTCTTCAGTTTATGTCCTCTTACAGACATCCTTTTACAGTAAATTGACAGTAAATCAGAAAAAAAACCTCTCAGTATACCAAATGGAAACTGTAAAAATCTTCCTGAAGGAGAAAAATTCCTGAAAAGTAACTCCTAAATGGAAGGGGGATTTAGCAGTTTTAGGTCAGCATTAAAACAATGAAATTGTATGTCAATTGATACTGCCATGTTTAGAAAGCTGCCGAAGAGTTAGCTATTGGCAGAATTATGCCTCGCAGGGTTTAAAGTCCACTAACCCGATGATCTCATCTGCATTTGTCATTAACTTCGGCTTTCTCACTGTCAAATCTCTCAGTGATGTGTTTCATTTCCTTCATACTAATTTTCCAATTTTCCTTTTTTTTTTTGTCAAGTGAGCAGTTTTACAGCATCTCAGATGTAATTTCTACACATATTCTGTGAATTGCCAACTTTAATTTCATTTAACTGTCTCTTTGATAGAATTTTCCCTACACCACAGTTGGGTTTATAATTCCAGATGGGTAATTACGGGCTAGATAATACTTTGGGGGAGGCAGGGGAAGTAGGTAGTATGCATAGTGAGAAGGGATTTGAAAAGTGCTGTTGGGATTGGCAGGGAATTGCAGAAAGGCAGAATCTTGTGAGAAGAAGTTGTTATGCCTTTAATTTAGCTTTAATTCATATATGTGAATCCCTATATGTTGGTTTTTTAATGTGACATAGTATAGCTAAAAATACACCAGTGATGTGTACAAGAGGAAGGAAAAAAGACCTAGCTTTTCCTGAGGGATATAAAGACTCTTAAGTCTTCCCATTTTCCTAGATCCTTGTCATCTCTGCAGTCCAAATTAAATTGGAATAATAAATAAAAAATCCACTCTGTAGCAGGGCAAAGGTTTCTTCTGTAGATCTGTCTTGTTAGCAAGTGTTATACTTCTCTGTGGAGATGCTTACTGATTCCTGCTGATTCATTATGGCAGGAGTGGCTCGTTAACTCTTGCCAGAAAGACGAGTGACAAGTGTGGCTTTCTGGTGAAAAAGAGCAGAAGGGCTAAGCCTGACCTCAATGCAGCGAGTATAGATTTTGTTCAGAGCAATGTGGGACGCTGACATGGGAAGTAGATTTGGATTTTATCAAGCCAAAGTTGTGTTTCTAAAAACTTTTTGAGCAGCTGCTCAAACATCCTAATCTAATGAGATACAGGCAGACAAACTGCCAGTTCAGCTAGCACAAGGAGAGGGCTTGAGTGCAAACTTGGAACGGCGCTTCCTGCTCCATGAAACGTTTGTCCTTTTGGCAGCTTGCTTGGTGGGATCATTTGACTTCATATATCATGGTGATTTATACGGGCTAGATCTGTGGCACAAAGCTTGACTGTATGGAAACTTTGTGAGAGAGCATAATTTGATCCTGCAGAGCAGGCATACAATTTGTAAGGTAAATTGCGATAATAGTTCTAGCTTTTATAGTTCATCGATTTACTTACATAAATGTGTGTATGTGTGTGTTTATATACATATGTGTAGTGTATACATACATATATATATGAAGCCCATACTTCCCACTTCTAGTCTGCTGTTCCTTCCGCACGTTTTATTATATGTGGAAGTTGCGTGCATGATCCACAATGAAAATATATTCTGAAAGGGTACAAAGAAACCCCTCAGTGCTGAGTTTGTGTCCTGTTCTCATGCTTGGAGTTGGAAAGGAATTTTTCCTACAACAAAAGGGAAGTTTCTGATTCTCTTGACAGTGTGAACATTGACTTGCTTTCATGGGCCCATCAAGGTGCATTTCAACTAATAAGTTTACTGGCTTTTCAAGTACCCATGTATACTCTAGCCTTCTGCTGTCTGTCTGTAACACACACTTTGAATGCTTCAATGGCTGAAATATTTTAAGTAACATTTGTAAGTCTGTGCAGGGTAGGAGGTTTTTTTCTTGTCCTGCGATATAAAGAAGGCCAAACTAAATGGCGTAGCAGAAGTCCCTTTCATAGATAGCCACATAGAGATGATAGTGGCAAAGTGTAAATGAAATAAAAATTAAATCAAACCAGGATATTTGAACTTTCAAAGTTATAGTTCCATAGCTTGCTTATTGAGACAGCAAGTAGGGCAGCTATGTGTTTCAGTGATAAAATTGAATGGCTTTCTTAAAGTTTCAACATAGCTTTCACGTGTCATGGCACATCCTGCTGTGTTCTAACAGTGTCTGAATAGGCAAGTTTCTAACAGTGCAAAAGCATTGGCTATTGTTACCTCTGTGTGTAGGGGGAGAAGAAAGAATACAGTAGTTTCTTCAACAGTTATCTGATGGCTACTACTATTAAAAGATTTCCATTAGTCCAGGAAATTGTAATTTTCCTCTCTTATGTTTTGCTTGGTCTATTTAATGATAGAATAGGCTATCAACAGATAGGTTGTTGAGAGAATGTGATTCAGCTTTGAATTACCCTGCGTGTTGTAACATCACCTAGGAATCAGTTCAGGTTTCCATTAAAGTTCATGTAAAGTATTCGTTTAGCTACATGTAAATACCTAATTAGCACTATGGTAAATGGTTTGTTTCTCTTCTAACTACTACAGTATATTCTGAAAATTACTCTTTTCCCTTAGTATGTTGCTTGTTTCAGAGCACCTTTTGCACATGTGCATTTCCAGTTACAATAATTCATACATTTTGTACACAGTTTTAATCACTTGAAAGTCTGAATTAGTCTTTTAATTATTAATAAGGTGAAATCCATTGATTTTCTCCAGTTGTTCAAACATGAGTCTGGCCTAATCCTGCCTCAGGCTTGAGGGGCACTGAGATGAACAGCAAATCCTTGAGCTAAACATTCATTTCATGGGATTTAAAGTGTGTGGGGGGGAGGAGGCATCTCTCTTTTTTTCTCCCATGACCTTTTCTTTTACCTTTTTCCATTTTCTCATATGCAAACATATGTTTGAAAGCTATAATTTTGCGATGACAAAAATAAATGAAAACAGCGTATTTTGAAAAAATTGTTCAAAAGCAAGATTATTGCTTACTTAAGTCTACCTATTTTATGTGACTGTGCAACTGATGAATGTAAACCTGTGGTGCAGAAAGCTTTACTACTGAGACTAAGAAGTCATATAGCTAATAAGTAAACCTGTGAGAGTTCTAGCACATAAAAGTGCATAAGCTAATGCAGGACTTGTGTGCTGTGTTAATGCATATGTGTATGTGAGGTTTATCCTATGATTAGTGTCAGATTTTCCCTTTTGTGTGAAGGACTTTTGTCACTAAAGCCTCTGGCTCAGCTGCAGATCGGTGGTTTGATGCAATTTTGTCACAGTTTATTTCTTTAATTGATCTGATCCTCCTTGTTCTTTACATATGACCCTAATTACTAAAACCTGGCATCCATCCATCCTACAGGAGTCAAATAATTTCTTTTACTGCTTTCTCTTTTATCAGTTTAGTTTTGCTTCACCTCAGACTCCCTCATGTTGTATTACCATATGAAGTCTCTTCTATGAGATCTGAATCTGAATCCAAGCTAAAGTAGCTTTAAAAGAAGAGGGGGCTGGGGTGGAGGATAAAGTTCAGCAAGCACAGAACGTGGTTAAAAACCCCCATGATTTATTAATTTAAAAATATGTAATTTGAAGCTCTCCTTGATGCTTTTCTGGAAATCAGCGCCGAACTGCTGAGCTTTACTCCATTGTTTTCAGAATTTTTAGCCTCTGAACAGATCCTTTTCAACTGCTCAGAGTCCCTGATCTTGGGGACTTAATTCCCAAAATGATATAAGCATTTCAGAAAGCATCCATGAATATAGCAAGTTCAAAGTGGCAAGTATAAGTACCTCAGTTGTGCACAGGAAGACGGTATCCATCTTCTCTGAAGAGAAATAGTGTTTTTCACTGCTGCCACTAAAGGGAAGCCTCCTTTGGGACCTTGTTAGATGCTTTCATGTGAGGACCATTTGACCCAATTCTGACTAGTGAGCAGGCTTAGATGGCAGTAGTTGTTGGGGGTATGCCTTTGGCTGATCTCCTCCCCCTCTTTGCAGTGAGAGAAAACCCTCAGTGGAATATATTAGGGATAATAACGGGGTAAAAATGTCAGTTAAAGAAGAGTGAAGGATGGACGTCCTAGCCAAAAATAATAATAATAATAATAAAAAACAAAAATCTTCAGAAGGTGTCTTTATTTACCACAAAGACAGCATCATGATAACATCAGAAGTTCTTTTAAAACAAATGAAAAAAGAATACTTTTAGAACTAACATTGGTTTTTAATAACAAATAGTAATAGTTACTGAATATTTAACGTGGACTTTTAAATTAGGCCCAAATTTTCCTTTAGCACAATGGAATCAAATTAACAAAATTGAAACCTACATTGGAAGAAAATTGATTGGTTTTTGACTGCCTGTTACCAACAAAGAAAGGAGATTTTTTTATGAAGAGTGTATGTTTAAGCCGTCTGAGAAGAAGGTGGTATAAAAAGCAGTTCTATGGTAGGGAAGCCATCAGCAAAATAATTCAGTACCTGTAACAGATCTTTTTTGTCTGATATCTAGGATGGACAAAAGAAAAAAAGCAACTTCCAGCCATAATGTAATTTCTTAGCCAAAACAAAATACCTGCTATTTTTCCATCCTAATGAGTGGATTCCTTTGCCAAATGCAGTAATTTTGGTGTTTTTCAGTACGATAACTTCTTTGTAAGGCAGACAGTTTGAAACAGGTAATATCTGCTTTCTTTTAAGATATTGAAGATCTACAAAGCCTTTTTAGTTTTTTGCATGCTACAACAGGCCTTCATGCAGGTACCAATGTTTTCTGGATTGTGAGATTATCATGTTCGTGTCCCTGGGAAATCTGGTTTTGATGTATGATTTCCTCCCCAATCACCTCTAAATATGCAAGACTGGATCTACAGCAGTGCACATGGAAGAGATCAGAAATAAGTAACTTTTGAAAAAATTATTATGTTAAGCCATGCATAACTACATGAAATATGAAATATGAAATATTCTCCTTTCCTGCCACTCATAAATAATCTGTCTGACTCTGTACAGAACAAAGTAATAACTATTAAGAGAGAAGCCAGAGAAACCAATTAAATTGTTGTGGCATGTAGAAAACAAACAAGAGAGAGCACTTTTTATAAAACAGAAAATTTCTGCTATTGCTTTGTATGTGGAAGTCCACTTAAACATTAGCCTTTAGATCATTTTTCAAGGTTTTATTTGTATTGAAAAGAAACTGGAAACCAACAAATGAATGAATAAGAAAAATTATTCCCCAGAATCTTTTGAATGTTTGTCAGTACTTTACAAATAAGGGTACAACTGAAAACCCAACCCAAAGGGATAAAACCAGAATGCAGAGGCAATGTTAGGCCTGAGGAATCCAACAGGATGTAAGATGAAGACATCTGTAGCTGAATAAAGATGCCGCCTTTAGGAGATTATCCTGAAAATGATTGCAGCTGCCACCAGAGAGCAGAAGTGCCAGATGCTGCCGTAGCCCCCGGGGAACCGGCTGTGTGTGATGAGTTGTCGGAGACAGGAGAGTTGGAGGAAGAGCCATCCTTCTCCAGATCTTACACTAAGAAATCAGACTGTGACAGCCCTACCCTTAGCCTTTGTCACCAGTAAGGGAGAATTCGCTATAGGCCTCTTGCCATCAATTATCTTTTTTCGACATTTGAGATGTGGCTTGTGGGAAATAACTACGATGGTACTTTGTATGGATGGTAAAAGCTCTTTGCACAGACTTTGGACTGAAAATGTGTGTTGATCCATAAAGTGTTAGGATTGTTAATTTGTTAATTATATATTTCATACCTTTAAAGGCAAAGTAGCAGCATTTTTATAATAGAGGTGGTGCATCATGGCAGGAAAATGAAATATTTTTGTTTCATTAAGTGTGAGATTTTTATATCTCACACTCATCCTTTCATTTTGAATGCAACAAATAGCACAGTAGCAAGTTAGCCCAATAATCAATTTATTAACAACATTCCAGAAACTCTTTGAGAATTATTGCTATTATGAAGAAACAGATGATTTTTCTGATTACTTCCTAAAATCTTTGAAGAAAAGGTATTTATGTGAGCCTTTGCCTTTATGTAAATGTCTTTCTCATCTCCTTACTAGCTAGCACTAAGAAACTGTAGTTTCATGTTTATCTATAAGGGCAGGTACTAGACTAATGAATTTAGTGCCTTTAAAGCAGTTTGACCTCCCTTTATTGTTTAATGCTAAGTCTTTAAAAACAAAGAAACAAACAAACAAAAATCCGAACACCCATAACTGTGAAGAAAAGCTTGAAAATGTGAACTCAGAGGCATAGAAAGTACAATGTTTTAATAATTCTGATCTGTGTCATTTATGGAACTTTTACATATAATGTCCAATTTCACAATTTTCAAGTAAATTCTGTGATTTTGGCACGAGTTTCATGATTTTGGAATGCTCACATTGACAGTGAAGTGCTGGTTAGTAAAGAGGGCTTTCTTGCCTAACTCAAATAACCAGAATGTTCAAAATTATTTTGGTAATAGTTCTTAAATCTGAATTTCCACTGGAGTAAATGTAAATCATTCTTGGCCGTAAGAATGTTACTAGTAAAAGCCTAAGCATCTTATTTTTGACTCAACTATTTGATTAATATAAGGAATCTTTCACACAAAGTGACAAAACGTATTCTGTTCCTATACACATATTTGTTTTTCCTCTCTGTGTGTTTGTAGTTACATGTATTTCCTCATTGCTGTGTAGTTATGTTCCCATGTGAATGGCTCCTAAAATGATTCAACCTTCCTTAAACTTTTTTGACACCACAATATTTTTTCTCAGCTGTACATATATGGGGAGCTTAGAACCAACAAGTGTGATTTAGTGCTTTCAGATTTATAACAGCAATGCTTTAATTGTAGTGCAACTGAAAGGATTTTTCTGATAAAGTCATTTAAAAATTCCAAAGGATGCCAAAATGATTCAGGTGTATGTGTTTGTAGTTTGATTTTAATGTACTTTTTATTAAAGGAGAAGTTTACAAATACATGAAATTTTCTGTTAATTCTTAGGGTTGTTTTTTTTTTTTTCTTTTTTTGTCTGTTGTCTGCCCTCTGTGTTTATATTGGTATCGAACCTTGATTCTGGTGTTACTAATTCCCTATTACTGTGTTCACATCAATTATTTTACCACACAGGCACTTAATTATGCTATAAGTAACTCTTTGCTCGCTTGTTCAACCCACTCAGCATGTTGAGCTCCTGATTTTGATATCTATCTCAGAGTTCACCACATCATATGTCTTATAGACACAGTTTATAGAAGATAACCCGTATGTCAGATAATAACATCACCATCCTATCCTGTTGACCTCACCCTTTGACCCCACGATGGATAGATTGCTGTCTTGCACAGTCACAGTTGCTAAAGTGTTCTGTCCACCGCCAATTAGGATGGATGTCCTGAATTTTCCAACATATACAAAATACTTTAGCCAATCAGCGCTAAGCTATTGTGCCATTTGTCTTCATCTTGCCAACTTTGTTTTATGTTGTGAGGCAACGAAGGAAAATGGAAGCACTTTTCTGGTCAAAGCCATGTTATAATGCTGTGGGAGCTAAAGGATGAAGACTTTCTTCTCTGTTCTATGAGCAGTAATTAGTTCAACACAATGATGGCAGATCTCAACCATCAGGCTTTAATGTGACAAAAACGAGAAACAACTTTGTGTGTCAATCATTTTCACCTAAATTCAGTCTAGAAATTGTAAACAGGAAAAATCATAACTCAGTTTTATTTGCATAGAGTTTGAGAAAGGCTCCATGTTTTTTATGTGTTATTCTTTTTTCGTAACATCGTTGTTAATCACACAGATTGTATTCTGTTCAATGATACATGGATCATCATATTCTGTTCAGCGATACACAAATTTGAACTCAGTCATTTCTGCGTTGATATACATAGCCATAGATAGCTAAGAAGAAAGTATTTGTGTATACTTTCTGCAGGCTGGTTTTATTAGACATTTTGGAAGAAGAAATATCCTGCTTAACTCCTCAGACAAAAGAGTTGTCTAGTTTCCAAGTGAAAATATCTATGGAAACATTCTATAAATGATGCTGGCCTTAAATTATTTTATAATTATCCTGGCATCCATCCCAGAAGCAAATGAGATGATAATGCAGTTCACCTGTAGATGCAATAGGTCCTCCCAGTTTTTAGCAGTTCTTGTCCACAGCCTGGTTCATGATCTGAAGCTTCTGAATGAACTTTAAGAGCAATTTTGAAAAGACCGTACTGCAGCAGAGAGTATTTGAGCTGACAGAAATCTGAATTTGCTTTGATTAGATTCTGTCAGTGAAGAAAAGCTAAAGTTTCTTTGCAAAGAGCAGAGGAGGACAGCATTTTGAACTACAGCAAGCATAATTTTCCTGCTGCTGTTATCGAACAACATGTGTTCTCTCTTTTCCGGGCTTCAAATTTGTTCCATTCACGTGTTTCTTAGTTAATTACTGGTAAAGTGTGCCAACACCCTCTTGAGGCAATTCTGGACTCTGGAGTTACATTTCTATGTAGCATGAAGTCTTTGATGTGCCGCCTACTATGGCTTTATAGAACTGTCTATATCAGAATGGCCAAAAAGGAATGTAGACTTGTTATCTGTAAGTTTAATGTGTTGTTAATCTAAACTCTTCTCAGCCTTAGCTGTCTCCTTTAAGCCTCAGTATGTCTGTTGGGGTGCTGTATCTGGAGGCCCTGTGAGAGGCTGAGAGGCTATTTCACAGCTGAATCTGCCCGTTCTCTCTCACGTGAGTCAGCAATAGTTCCTGAGTGTTTGCCTCAGAAACAGATAGCTCTCATAAACTCGTGGGCATCTGACCTTTATTGATCTTTAGAAAGAGATCATTGAGCAAAAATAAAAATGTTGTCTCTGTGGAGAGATGTGCAAGTAAAATCTTGCCACAGATGCAAAACCCAGCTAATCCTTGTGCAGATAAGCACTTCTACATAACTGGAATCTTTTTGATATCTCCCCCCATCCCCTCGCTAGCATTCCTAACTAAGCAATGATTTAGATCAATTTCTGGGGACAACACTAAGTGGTACGGAATCAATGGTAGGAAGTAAGGGCAGAAGAAAAAAACCTCTGTTGGTTTGCTCCCCATCTCATTACCTGTGAAGGATTGTTCCCTATTGTATATTTTCTAGTGATTTGCCCGTTCTGCTCTTAAAAGTTGCGGGGCCTGGGTTTCTACTACATCCCCTGAGAGACTGGTCTAATGTATCTTCCTGTCAGGAATTTTGATTGGTCTTCTTTCTTCTTCTTAAGACTTTTTTTTTCTCTTACTTTTTGTTTCCCTGTTACACTTAGTTATGTTATAATAAATGTAATTACTATTTGAAGATGTTTTATAATGAACAGATGAGCTTTTCATTGATAGCATGTATTTAGAGTTTTATTTGTATTTGCAGCTTCTAAATCAGGATTTTAAACATCTTTTTAAAACTCTTTTACAGGCCCCAAATAATCTTTGTCTTATTTATCAAGTTTATCAGTATGTTTTTTTCTAAAAACTGTTCAGAAAATAAGGTAGATTTGCTACTGGTGCCCCAGCACAGCAGTATGGAGAGGATTTATAACCATCTGGCTTTGCCATTTGGCACATCTTAGTGTATCAAAGACTATGTTAGACTTTCTGTAGACATTTCTTCAAATGTATATCTAACTTTTTGTGTATTAATATAGTTTAGATGGTTTTTCATCCCCTTATGCCTACTTATTTTAAATTATTTCCCCTGCAGTATATTGTTCACTGTTAAAACTGAATATTTTTTACTTGCATTTCCAGGAATCATTCATTGTTTGTGTTATTTCTTCTATCCTCAGTGACCAAGACAAATTTTCAAAGAGTTTGTGATTTCTGTGGCTTCCCTTTGAATTTACTGTTAAAGAAATTAGAAAAAATATAAGAAGCTTATTGTAGAATAAGTAAAGTTTTTTTAACAGAGAAGCATTTAAAATTACTTGTGTAATAATACAAGCACTAGAAAGAGTATATTTTACAAAGTATTTCTAGCAATTGAAGTAACAGCAAAGTGGTTGTATTAATTCTTAACCTAGTCACCAAAGTGAAGTGATCAGTAAACAAGCCCTTTTGTTTACCGATATAAAAATATCCTATTTACTCTTTTTTTTGTCTTTAGATAGTCATGGTGTGCGTTTAGCTGTTATTTAAGTTTTGCATTTTGTGGTTTAAAATGAATCAGCAGAACTTGATTTCCATGCTCTCTCTTGCTTCATCCATTTGAATATGTATAGTCATAGTAACATTACCCTGTCAGTAATATGAGGGCATTTCTGCTCCAGAAACCAATTTGGGGTCATACATCTCCATTTTATTTATCTGATATACATAACAGGGAAATTTGAATATTGGCTGGATATTGCCTGCTGCAAATCCTGTCCAATTTCCAAAAATCCATTACCGCATACACATTCAAATTGCTGATAATCTCAGCACTGCAGGTTTTGCATCAGTTAACAGCCAGGAAAATATAATTTCAATAAACATGAAGTTGTTTGTGGAGATGAGACATAAACATTACACCTCCTATCCACAGAAGTGGAAATCCAAGATCTGACTTTCCTAAACCTAATTTCATGTAAAGAAGGAAGAACTGGCCAAAATATTTGAGTCTGGTTATATTACTGTCTAGTTAGTATTTTTCTATCATGTAAAAATTTCGTTGGACCTACTTACACTTCTGCTCTAGCTATTGCTGTAGGAGAGGAGAGCCCTGTGGGCATGCCTATGGCCAATGAGGTGATGAAAAGTCTGTGCTTGGATGCCTTGGACCACTCACTGGCACAGAGAAAATGTATTTTCAGTGGGGCATCACGGAAACTTAATCTGATGGAGGAACAAGCCTAATTGTGCATGGAGGAGTAATTTGTGTTTTGAACTGAGATACAAATTCTGGTTTCCTTACAAGCCAAGATAAGTAAGAACATTTGCAAAGATTGAACAGAAAGTAACAAAATGCACAGTATCTGTCCCATCTTGCCAATGTTATTTTCATGCAGGTCCTACAGAAAACATTATTTGCACAAAAATAGCACATTTTAGGAAAAAGCTCCAATACAGCGTCTGGAGAGAAACCTCTGTGTTACTGCTATTTCAACTCTCTTTTGTTTATTTTCTCCTAATTTTCTGTCACTAAGTGAGACTAGAATACCGAAAGCTGAAAGGCACAATAAAGGTTCCTTGTGGAGTCCTGTCATTGACTTCAGTAGGAATAAAAGAGACCATAAAACCTTAATTTGAATTCACTGGAGTCTTATAAAAGTCTCTCAGATTTTAAATAGCTTGATTCATTTTGCTAGTGTAATTTGGTATTTTGGTTCTGACCATTTCTTCACGTGTATCCTGGAAAAAGTCAGGTGTTATTTTCTTGGGATCTATTAATGTACACATCTGTGTCACTAACAATACAGTGGAAAGAATCTAATTCATTGTGCCAAAGGCATTCCTAGTTTCATACTTAAAGGTGAATTTCTACCCTTTGGTTAATGAAAATCACTTTTTTCCTTTGTGAATTTCCTTATTTTGTTTTTTAACTCTGAGCTGATCCTTTCCAAATGTCATTGTGCTATATGAAGATCCTGGATTCATTAAAAATGTTCCATTGAGAACTGGTAGATATTTTACAAATGTTCCACTTGTTTCCAGGTGACCGAGAAACCTAGGCAGGCAGCTTATCAGTCAGGTTTTCGTAAAACGCAGACAGGCAGTTTTTAGTAAAACAGCCTTTTAAATAGTTGTTAGGTTTTTCTTCTTCCCCTTTGTTAAAGTATTTTCAGTTAAATAGCAAAGCAGTGCATTGGGGAAAAGAAGGAAAAATTATGATAAACAACCCCCCTGGTCTATCAGAAAATACAATTGTGTTTCTAAGATGCACTCTTTAACTTGGTATATGCATACACTGAATTATCAAGTGGTTTATTTTCTTACAAATAATACCTTTTGCAAATAGTAGTTGACCCACAAAATATACAGCTCTGCTTGTCTTAGAAAAGATTAGAATTGCAAAGAGATTCTGCCAAAGCCGTTACCACAAATCTCTGCAAGAACACAAAAAAAAATGAAAGGACGTTCAATTTAGGAAATACTTAATTTCTCCAAATCCACACAGTGAAATCATTAGTTTGTCTTTCATTTGTACAAATGACCCTCCAGTGGCATATGGGCATCATTGTGGGGCACTGGATCAGTATAACTGCCAAAGAAAAATATTCAGCAACTAAAACACCGCCTTCCATAGCTGTGGTGCCCTGAGGGTGCTTTGAGAGATTTCACATTGAAGTATTTTCTTAGCCCCTCCCTGCTGAGTGTGTGAGAGCTGATGAGATCACAGCTTGATATCAGATAACTGCAGGCCAAATATTCTCTAAGAAGATAAATAAACCCAGCTATATAGGTCGCTGGAAGAAAGCCCGACTTCTCTAAATCCAATGAAGGCAAGGTTTCACCTTATAGGTATGTAAGTAATCAATTCACTGTCAAGATCTATTTACAAAAAAAGGTTGTTTTATTTGAAAACGTGCTTACTTTTCCCTACTTGCTGATGTAACTTTGCTTTAACATTTTCAAACAAGTTTTTAATGTGTTAAAATCATGTGGGATTATAATTAAGCTCAATAATTAGTCTAGTAATAAATATTCAAAGAGCAGACCATCATAAAGGCCTGATTAGGCTATGCATAAATATATATGATAAAACTACAGCCCTTTTGCCCTTTTATACAAAATAGAATACCTGCATTCAAATAAACAGAATGCTTTGCATTTTTTAACACATGAACAAACAAACAAACAAAATCACATAGGAAAAATGCAGTATTTTATAGAGATATGTATGGAACTTTTAACATATAGATTGAAAACATCTTGAGGTTGCCATTTGGGGAAAGCAAAATCTTCCACTGTTTTAATTTACAATTGAAAAGTAGGACTTTTTTTTCTCCATTCACCGCATGTCTTGCAATATGAATTTTTTTAAGACTCAGACTTCTTTATGGTTTTATTATAAAAGCAATTACAGTAGCACATCCTATATGAATAGATTCAACTTTTTTTTTATTTTTCCTTGCATTGTTGTCTCTGACCAGCAAACACAAATGTGTCCAGAGTCCTGAAAGTCCCTCAGAGCAATTACAGCTTAAGTATATTTTAAAAACAAACAAGTAAAAGCAACCATTTGCAGCCTTTATCTCAATATTAGTCTTCTGCAAAGTGAAGGCGTTTGTCAAACAGCTTTTGACGAACCTCCATTATGTATTCAATTTTTTTATTTAAATGTTTTCCAAAACCTTATTAGTCAAGTAAGCAGTTACAAATTTTTGCTCAGAGCATAAGATGACACCACAAGTGAAATGAAGCAGTGATCTGGAATAGGCACCACTCACCAGTGAAATTACACTGTCCTGCCCTGAATGGCAGTTTTTCATCCATGCAAACAAAGTGAGATCCCAGGGAAAGTTCTCCGTTCTTCAGCCATCTCCAATAAGTAGTAGCAAGTGGTCTGTAAGCCTTTTCAAACAGGCAGTGTGCATTTCCTTGCCATTGTAAGCCTTAAATGAAGCAGCAAATAAAAAAGCACATTAAGGAATTAGGAAAACTCTCTGGGACGTCTCTTAAGAAGGTAGGGCAACCCTGGATGTTAGTTAAGGATGCAAATATTGTAAAATGCTGTGTAGAAAAAAGGCAGTGACACAAGTAGTTCCACAGAAACTTGAATTTTTATTATATGCCCTTCCGTCCTTAAGGTTACAGTAAAACTCTTACACAAACATCTTTATTTCATAAATTTAATTAACACTCGTGATACAGCTAAAATCTCAGGTCTTGAACTTTAAAGCTGAGTTAAGACCTCAGTGGATGAATTTGATTTAAGATTCCAGGGTTTTGACATAAATATTTCCTAATCCTTTATGCTGCACTATAATTTGTTGCCAAGTTTGGTTTTGATCAGTTTATGTGTTACATTAAATCAAGGTTACCTTCCTAAGGAAATATATTCCTAATTTTTCAAATGTGTTTCAGGTCAGAGGAGCTTTGAAAGCTCATATTTTGTTTTGCTTTTATTAATAAAGCACAGAACAACTGAAAAAGCATATTTTTAATTGGTTTCTCTGCCAGCAGACAGAGTAGTAGCACATGGCAGAGAACTTTTTTTCTTGGTTTGACTATTATATTTTATACAGATTCTGTAATCAGCTGTATGAAATCTGACGATCCAGTAATCTTCAAGGCCTGCCAAGAGCGGATGAGAACTGATAAAACAGAAAAAGAAAGCAGAGTCTGAATAATGAAGAGTGTATGGGACAAGAAACAAGACAACCTTGTGATCTATTTTTAAAATATATATTATATTATGTCTGCTCTATTGCAGGTCCCCCTCTGCTACCAATTTGCTTGTGCTCTGAGCAGGGCTGCATGCGGGAGGGGATTACCTCTCACAATGGAGGAGCACAATGGTGTCTACTAGAACAGAGTGAAGATCCTTTCTTGTATTTTTCTCCCTCCATTCATGTAACCAAAGGCTGGGTTTTTTTTTCTTCTTCTGCATGATTGATGTTGTCATAACCAAAATTAAATGTTGATCCTTTGACAATCGGCTAATAAAAGTGTGCCTCTAAAACTGTTAGACTGCATGTGTGGAGCACACATGGAAATTATATAGTACCTAGTTAGCATTGCTAATCAATATGTAACACATATCATTCAGCTAATCTTTCTCAGCAATTAAAGCAAATTCAAAAGAGAGATTATCATGTGTAAACAATGACGGCTTAGATATCTTGCCTACTGGCCTAAGGTCTCGCCACATATCCTGCAGAGTTTACCTTCTGTATCAGTAGTTAATTAAGGTGAAACATGAGGTAATTAGGGCTAATCCCAATGCTATCCTGCTGGCCTATTGCCTCTCAGGCCATGCCCTAGACCAAAGCATTTTCACAGCTTGTGAAATGTTGCCATTTTCAGCGCAGATTTTAAAAATTGATGCCCATGTTTATTACA
This sequence comes from Morus bassanus, assembly GCA_031468815.1. NCBI lineage: Eukaryota > Metazoa > Chordata > Aves > Suliformes > Sulidae > Morus > Morus bassanus. Next base: position 113,299,458 of record CM062568.1, read on the forward strand.
AACAGTGTTCCTAATCCTTTAAGGGAGCTACAGTGAACATGGTTCAGGTGGAAAGAGGGAAAGGATGGCTTAATTTATTTTTCTATGGGTTTGAAAACTGCACTCTTGATACAACTTTACGCTAGGACATTCCTTGTAATTGACAAGGGATTAGGGGGATTAAATTTGTACTCGACACTTGTTTCCAACTGCTTGTGTGAAGCTTCTTTGGTTTTTTTTAATGCTTTACATTTGTCGACACAGGAGAGGGATGCACACTCTTAGAAGATGAGTTCATGCACAGACACGCCAATGTGATATAAATTAAAAGATATATGGTGGTACCTGGAAGAGCTGCCTCAAAACAACATAGGGGTGTTTTTCTTCAGGAACAGTTTGGCCTTCATAAAGCAGTAGGGAGGCCCTGCTGAGTTATGTCTGATCTCCGTCCTTTAGGATACATATTCCTTTTGCATGAATAGTATTTCAGATGCTAGAGACAATTTTATTATTGAAAGACTGGTTTAACTGCTCATTAGACATGTCTAACTACACAAAAGGGCTCACCCTTTTAATAGAAAATGCAACAGGTTTCTTTCAAACCAATAATCAAGTAACTATTCACCCCAGAAGGCATTTTATTAGGCTTTTAAATTTTTAGCCTAGGTGTATGATCTTGAGTCACGTGTCAGATAAAATGACTTAGTTTGCTAATTAGCTGCAAGCTAGTATGAATACACTGTCAACCGATGACCCTTGTTTCTTTCGTACTTCCCGAGTGTAGTAAGCTGATCCAGTGTTTCTGAGTTGTATCTTATACTGGAGAAGAATTTAGGTCTCTGTACTCCTGTACTGGAGTCATCTTCAACAGACTTGGTTCCATGCAACCCCCAAAGAAAAAAAAAAAAAAAAAAAAAAAAAAAGACTGGAAAGAGGTATTCAAAATGTAACATTCAAAATTTATGGAAGGGTATTTTTGCTCTCAGTTGACATGTGTTTGTCTACTCTAATTCTAAAACTGATATAGATGTTGATGATTACACTTTGGTCATTCAACCGTGCTTTTCCAAGAGTAGTATTTTGCTCAACTCTGCCATACAGTTTCGCGTGTCTGATAGTGCCTTTAACGAGTTGAAGAGCTGCCCCCCTTTGACTCTGTATTAACAAGTTGTTTGGTTGGTTCTTGAATATTGCCTTCCTCAGTTTTCAGAAGCCAGGGAAACTGAGACTGTCAGTCTTCAATTCGGTGTCACTTCCCTGACTACTGGGTTTTTTTAAGTGCTGGAGAGTGGATGGATAAATTTCTTCAACTCCTTGTCATCCATTTTATTTTTCTAGTTGGAATCTTTATCTTTCTGAGTGTCATAATCCTTACAGTTTAGAATAGGTATTAAAGTCACAGGCCTAAGAATAAAAGGGTCTCTCTTAGATTTATTGTTTTTTAGATATTTAATATGCTTTTTACTTGATTTCAGCTTCTAAAACTGGAGGAGGGTCTTTTCTTTCTGCATAAATGCAAAGAGGATTTGCAGCATGACATTTAGAAGTATATTGTATGAGGTTTGCTATTGATCCCTCTGGTGGGGATGAGTGCTCAGAGGGAATAAATGGGCTGCTTTTATGAGGCTCCCTGTCATCATGGATTTAGCTGTTTCATTTGCAGATTCCTGTAAATGTTTGCCTGATTTATGGCCAGTAATTTTAGTTGGAGAAGGAATCGACGTATCGTCAGCAAATGACTTCGTGTCGTTAATACTTTCAAGTGGCATCTGAAAATGTTCGTGCACTTGCATTGATCCATACTGCTTCCCACTTCACAGCTCCAAATGTTTTAGTGTTTTGTTAATATTACATACATGAGACTTGGGACGCATTTCATTAGTGGTCTGTGGGAAAGTGTTAGAAGAATAAATCATAATTCAGATTCATTGTGTCGAGCGAAGTTTAAGCAAAAGTAGGAACAGACTCAACCTCAGTATTTAACAGTTCCACCTGGCAGCCTGAAATTAATTTTGTAGTATTTCACTGACACAGGCAGTTGCTGGAGGCACTTTGCTCGTTAAATATAAAAGAGTGGCCAAAGTCATAAAGACTCGGTAAAACTTTTCTAGATTTAAGCATCTTCAACTTGTATTCTTGGTTATCTTCAAAGCTGACTGATTATATTCTAATTCTTTAAATTGTTCTTATAGCATTTTATTCTTTGCATCCTGTTATTATTGGCAGTTAATCAGCTGAAGCATCCCATAACTAAGGTTAATGCTTTCATGCAGGAATTCACACGACTATGGTAGTTGGGTTTTTTTAATAATAATCCATGAAAAGAATTACTGAGTTTTAAAAACAACATTAAGAAAATGTGAAGCCTGAAAGTGTCTCTGGTTTTACTTCGAGTCCTCTGTGTATGTGATATCTAAGTGTGAAAATACTGGTTTTGAGTCTTTACACTTACAGTGAGATTTGTTCTTCAGGGAGGCATTCATATTAGCATGATGGCATTAATTTATTTTTTTTAATCTACTGGTGATAGCCATTATTTTTATTTGCTGATAATGCCACAGTAGTTGTTGGGCAGGTGATTTTGTTATTTATTCTGCATGTTCGATGCTAGTAACCTATTGGTCATGCTAGTAATATGGTCGCTAACTACACAAAGCATAGTGTACATTATTTTTTTTGGTACAGCCTAGACTATGTCAGCCTAGTGTAGCTATTCATTCCTGAAAGATCTGAACTCCAGGGTAAATGTACTTTACACTGTGTGTTTAAAGGTACCAACTACTTAACTTGCTGACATAGAGCTGTAATACTGTTTCTTATTTTGTATAATCTCTAGGGTCTCTGATACCAGTGCAGAACTGTGGAGTACTTAATATTAAACATTGAGATATCAAGTACAAAAAGGCTTTATAGAAGCCTGTGTAAAAGTGTGAATGGACACTACTGTAACATAACTAATAACAAAAAAGGCATCTGTTTCTATGGCAAATCCTATATTGACCTCATTATGCACATACATATTTAAATAAGAAGTTCTTGCAGTTCTTCCAGAATAAAAGATGGCATCTAAATTCACATTCCTTTTTGTCATTATCGTTGAGTATGTATGGAGTAAGACAGAAATTAATAGACGTGAGAACAAATGTTAGAAAAGGATAGATCAGGTGAATCGCAACTTTTTCTTAAGTAGAGTTGTTCCCAATCTTGGCTGTACTATTTGTGATAAAAATTATTTGTAATATCAAAAGCCAGATAAGGAGAAAGCAGGTTACTCAAGTAGTCTTTTACTTCCAGGTTATCTGCTTAAATCCAGTTCAGCATCAGGGTCATTACAAAATGAAGCCTTCAACAAGTAGGAGCTGTCTTGTTACTGGAACACAAGTATGCACAAACTTTTTCTGAAGACACTGATCTAGTCACCACTTTTGTGATGATCCCAGGAGGTGCCGTAGAATGAATAAGAAGAGACAGGGAGGTAGACTCTCATTTCTAGATTTGGTCATCCAAGTCAGAGCCTACATGGGATTCTTGGACGGGTCACGTTATCTGAGTGACTGTGGATGTTTTTTTGTGAAAAGATAGCATGCTTACTTATTGCAGCCAAACCAGCTCTTCTTTCTGCTTTTTATGGCCACTTTAGGTTGCCCTTTACCTAGTCTCAGAAATAAAAGTTTCACATAGAACACGGGCAAATGAAATTATGTCTCACAACTAAGAGGTAATAAAGAGCTATTTTTATTATTGTAAATTTGAAGGAAAATACATCTTGTTCATTCTTCTGTTCAAGTATTCCTCTTGTATAACCAGTGCTGCTGTGGAGATATCACTCAATTAGTCAGAAATTTGTTGCGTGTTGCCTTTATTATTCCATGCCGTGACTGCTCCACCTCTTTCTCACCACCAGCCTTCAGCAAAACAAACTCCCTAGAAAGATGAGCTGCAGGAAGCGGAGGAGAGGGTTATTCATTATTAGCAATTGTTATACAGAGAAAATGTGATCTGTTTCAAGCCAGCCAGCTGCCTCATACATTAGGAACTCTGTTTAAGAGTATTTTAACCTGTCTCTAAAAAAATAAGCAAGAATGTTGAATTTTCAAAATAAAAGTAACAGCTGGTTTCTATGCAGATGGAGTTGTGACCAAAGTCTGTGTATTTCTTTAACAAGTTATTCCTTCCGTCCGTATTATAAAAGTGCTGTATGTGAATATATTCATTTCCAAACAGTGACACTCCAAACACTTTTCAAGAAGTTAGTGTCTTTTTTCTATGTTAATGATAGGAATCCTTAAGAGTACTGGTAAATAAATATTTCCAGTGCCCAGTGAGGAGGTGAGCTGGCAGAAACAAGCTAACATCCACAGCTCGTCATTCACAGTCTACCCATTTCCATTGTAATGTACAAAAAGATAAAATATATTAGTAATATTTTATACTTTACCAGGTATTGGAGGATCTCAAAGTTCTTTCGTATTGCTAATGAAAAAATGGCACGCAGTGTTCCTTAAAAAATGCCCATGCCAGTATATGAATCTGGGTGGACTGTGAAATTGTTTTTCCAGACACAGCCAGTTATAGTATTTCCTTCATGTCTATTAGTAAACTAAATGAAATGATGGTAATATCTGAAGCAGCTTATCTTGTTTCTTTTTCAGTATCTTTCACAATCTTGATTATCTGAAGATACACCTTTAATTTTTAGGGCCATATACGTATCTGTACTATGACAGAGTTTTTATTAATGTCTGATGAAAATATAAAAAGGAGCATAATTAAGCTATTCTGAGTTATTGACAATATCAGAATCTTATGTTTATATTCTCTCTAATTAAGATTTTGACTTTGCTGTCACTCATAATTTCTGTTAATGTATGAAATAAATCATATGCTACTTAACCTTTAAAAATGGAAGACAAAACAAAGTAGTTTTATTATATTTATTTCTGCTGTTTAATTCTTCAGTGAATATAGGAATGTTTACTTAATGAAGTGGATGTATCAGTGCTGCTTTAAAAAATAATTGGCATGAATGACTTTGAATACACCCTAATCACAAATTTGAGAGGAAATGTGGATGAATGCATGAATGTAGGGTTTTTTTAATGTTAGGTTTCTGAGAAAACTTTATATTTGAGCAAGCCTGTTCCCTTTTATTTAAATAAAAACCGGATGTCTTAAAGAATTAGAAGTCTAAGTTGAGCTAGTGTAACTAGTAGACAGCAGACGTTTGTGAACCATTCAAAAAATGTAGCAGTATAGACTGTGGATTTCCAGTGCTCAGGAATATTCCTTGGGCCTGGTTAATATAGTAGCACAGGCAGAAGTTGTCAGTGTCACTGTGCTGGAGAAGGATTGCTTTGGGGTTTATGTTGGAGAAGGATTGCTTTGGGGATTATGTTGGAGAAGGATTGCTTTGGGGATTATGCAGCTGAAACAAGCCCAGAGTGTCTTGAACACTGGAGCAAAGTTCAACTCTGACTTCAGTACATAAACCCAAGTAAAATGCAGTAAAGATGAAATGATTAATCTGTGCTGCTACATACATACAGGAAGGTAACGCAGCCTATTCAAATTCTGCCTGTCCTGGGCAGTAACAGTCATCACGGACAAGCACTAAAACAGGTTAACATTTCAACCAATATGTCTCAACCATACTACAGAAAGCTTAAGTTTTTTGCAATACTTGTAGTTACATCCTTTTTAGTAACTAAGTAGCTAATCTTTCTGGCAGCAATTCATGATGATTCATTTTTTAATAATAATATTTTAGTAGCTCTTTGGGGTCACCTCTGGTCCTGAATAGCCTCTTCCAAACATCAGGAATTCCTTTTAGGGGAGAAGTCATTTTGGGAAGCATGGCAAAGTTGTTAGAAACTTCATTTGAAATCTAAGCCTGGAAATAATGCCAAGGTATTTGGGCTTTAACTGATGCGTTAACCCAAAACTACTAAGATTACTTTCTGGAGAGAGGACCTTGGATTACTCTAAACCTTCAGTTCAGGCTTCTGTTATTCTTCCTTTCTGTCTGCTTGTGCCTATTTCAGCACCTCCTACAGGCTGATTAATGAAACCCCATTGCTGGCAGTCATGAAATATGTTGCATGTACCATCCTCCCAGCAGGAGGAAATGTTGCTTGTTGACGGTTGGCTGCACGTGAGGGAAAGCAGCTACCCAAGGCTGAAACTGTGGACATTTCCTGCAGATAAAAGCTGGATGGTGAGTACTGGCAAAAGGAACAATAGACAAAAAAGCACAGCAGGTTTTTGGATCCATAAAACTTTTGCTCCCCAACTGTCACAATTGCAGTCTCTGCATCTGGCGTTCTGTTGACTCATTTCACCTGAATCAACCAGCCAGCTTATATCTGTTGAAGTTTTCAGTTTTAACATGTAACATGAAATCCTTTTCCCAAATACATCTGTACTGCACCAAATTAATTATTTTAATAGGCAAAAGAAATGATTTTGCTTTCTCTATTTAACAAACCTAAACATATGAATTCCAGATTTTATCTATCTGTTGGTAACTGGTGTTTACATTTGGGCAGACAGCAGAACTTTTTAGCACCTTTAACTCCTTTAGGTAGTTTTTAAAAAAGTAAAAAAATATGAGTTGCTTAAACTATTTGCTGTTGGTGCCTTATATTTCTCGAGAATGATTGTTATGCATGGTTGCAGACTGGTCTAATAACATTGGAAGATCTGTACAGTATTCTTTTGTAACAGAGGCTAAAACATAAAGGAGGAAAATCTAATCTGAAAGGTTTAAGAAGGAAACATTTATTGGCTTTTTCTTTTGATTTTTTAAAAATTTCTTTTTACATTTGCTTTTAACGCGCAGAGGCTTGAATCTTTTCAGAGTTTCGTAATATTAGAGGTCACTCCAGTGGGAATAAATGTAATAAAAGGAGGACTGGTGAAGACAAAATTGCATGCATACATGTGCTCAGTTACCCATGTCCTTTACTGAACCAAGGACAATGACTGTATGCTCATCACTGTTTAGGACAGAGAAGACGCAAAATGTGCCCTCAAATACTCCATAAGGCAAACTGGATTATTGTGCTGTGCCATTTTATTGCCTGTGGCAGGCCAAAACCACCTTGTGATTATTTAGGCAACTCTGTACCACAACTGCACCCAACTATTCTGGACTAAATCACATTAAATACAGGGGAGGAAATACAAAGAGAGGAGGGAGCGTGTTAGTTGCTCAGACAGGTATCGCTGTGCATGCTAGCCACCAAACACTGACGTGAGGTAGAGACGTTGGGTAGAGCTGCCCTTGTCTCAGACCGCATTCCTCCTGGAGCTTCTTGCTCCATGTGGGGCCACCCCATGGGCATGGCGTGGTCCCTACCAAGTGAACAGGTTGACAGGTAAAGGTAGAGAAGGTTGCAATCAATATCAGAGAACAGCAGGCACTGATGGGGTCTTGGCTTTGTATTTTCCTAAACATACATGATGCATTTGACTGGATTAGAGTTAATAATGCTTCACAGGAGAACTGTGCTGTGGAAGTGCATATATGTAATGCATAAAGTAGCATATGTAGTTCAGATTTTCTTTCTCTGTGGCTGGAAGTTTTGGAGCTTATGTTACAGTCCTGGATGTTGACAAGTGAAGCTGAATGTTGATTAGACATAGAGAGAGGACGAGAAAAGATGGGATTATACAGAAAATAAACATTCTTACATTCACAGAGTCATACTTTCTGGATTTAGAATGAAATGGAAGAATTGCTGTACTGTGCTGCCTGCCTTTCTTTAAATCTAGGACATCACACATATGTGTGGGTACACGCTCCTACATACATTGTCATTTTCACAGGGGAGAGTTAAAAATGAACCACTTCCAAAGGTATCTAGTTCAGTGTCTTTCAAGTTCTCTGGCAGTGTGGAAAGTAGTACCCAAGCAGGATTAAATGAAACCGAGAATATTTCATATGTGGCATGTTTAAGGATCTTATTTCTTGTCTATTATTTCCAAATCTAAATTGAAGTAAAAATCAAAATGTAAAATCATCTTTTGCAGTTTGCAACAGAAGGTCATTAGAAGAAAAGGAAAATGTGTTTCAGAATATTGTGCAAAGGGATAAAAGTGCTTCTGGACAGAGATACAAAAAAAACCAATTCAATTTATCTCTCAAGGTCCAGGTGCAGATGCATAGATGCATACAGTTTTAGACTCTTATCTCTTTGGGATTTTTTTTCCCCCTCTCCCAATCAAAAGATTAGAGATAAAATCAGTGGGGACATTCCCACTGATACATGGAACTTTCAAAGCATAACACTGGTAAAAAGTAGGTTGTCTATATTTAATCTGTTGTAGCTGTGCATGGACTGTCTGTAACCAAAAGAAGAGGGAAGAGTAACTCTGAGAAATGTGTCATTTTTTGCTAATGCTGTGAAAAATAAGAATTTGTAAAACCTATTAATTTTAATCACACTGTAGAGGAGATTTTTTAATTAATAACTATTAAGACACAGATATACACTGAAAAGTATAAAGGTAACCTCAAATTCATAGGGTTCCAGAGTGGAAAACACTTGACAGGATACTTACACTTTTCCGATTGTTTGTTAGAACAATGTTCTCAACTAAAGTGTGCTTTCGTTGGTTCTGCTGATCTTTTTCTTATTCACCCTAAGTATCATCTTGCTTTCATGATCTCCCCCTGGAGCTTGCACAGACAAGATTATCTGAAATTACAGCAGGTCTGCATGCTCATTCCCCACAAAATCTCACAGAAAAGAGCAGCCCCACATCAGAATCCTGCAGCTCCTTACAGAGTAATGGAGCTCAGGCATTCTTCCACTCCAAGGGGTGAGGTCTCCAAGGGCCTCGACAGAAGAGCATCGGGAGGTCTGAGCAAGAACCATTCTTGTTAAAGAAGCTAGGTGGATTTGAACAAGTCGCTTTAAATTTCAAAATTGGCATAGCTGTGATGGTAATGGTGATGTCCTGACTCCCTGGGCTGATCTCCTGCCTCTCAGGGCCAATGCAGTCGGGCTGTTTCTGGTATGGGAGCTAACTTCTGCAAATGTCCAGGTGCGGGCCCCGTCGCAGGCCCTGAGGCCCTGTGGAGGGACAGTGATTTGCAGCTCTGCTTCTCCCAGGGCTGCTGGCCCTCGCCACCTGCGTGAAAGCAGCATATGCTATTCAGAGCAGCATGCAGCACAGCGGGACCTGCAGCCATGCTGCTGCTGACTGCTCACCTTCAGACATCTGTTACTTCCTACCCGGGAATTGGCTATCCTTGTTCCACCGCGTACAGCCGTGCCACACGGCTAGTTTCTCTCAAAGCTAGTAGGAATACTCATGGAGAAAGATGTTGTTCACTCTGAGTTTGTGTAACTGAATCTAGATGAAAAATTAGTGCACAACCCTCTGTCTTATGTATACCCTCTAACTGATGGAAGGAGGTAACCTTTTTGTTTTTTGTATCTCTTCCCTTCAATTTGTAATATTTTATTAAAAGGAAGAAAAAAGTGGAGTCGCTCTTCTGCCTATAATTTATTTCTTTTTTTTTTTTTTTTTTTTTCTCCAGGACTTTTATCCTCTTTATTCAGGTTGTCTTCAGACTCAAGCAGGCACTTATTTTTAATAACATGAAGCTTATGTTTTTCTTCCTTCCTCAACAGTTATTAAAGAGTTATGCTTTTCAATGTGAGCGGAGAGTCTGATGTAATTATGTGACTCACGGATTAGCATTTTTCTATATTCCCTGTGCCTCTTATGCAGCTTTTCCTAGGCTTGAGTAAACATTGTGGGCTTGGGACCTGAATTAATGTGACACTTAAAAGACGAGTTCATAATGATGGGTGGTAGGAAAGGACAAAGACAATCCGTTTAAGACATCTCTTGGGTCAGCAGTGCATTCACACTAAACTAGAATATATATGTCTGCTTGTGAATTTCAATATTGAGCAGTGGTGGGGTGCATTTCTTCTTCTGGGGACGGAACATGTCGTGTTTGAGTGGGTCTGTTCCTATGGAGCTGCTGAGCCTGGACCCGCTCATAAAGTATCTCAAGCCAGGCTTATCAATCCAATAGCTTCTGGAGAGCAAGGTCACAGGCTTATGAAAAGGAACCTGGGAAAGAACAGCATGGAGGAGTAACATAGTCATGGGTAAGGAAATTAGAGTTTTCAGGTGATGTTTAAAGGATGCTCCCAGGTAAGCATAGGAGCAGGACACCAGGGAAACAGTCAGCAGAATAGCTTTGACCAAGTGAGAGAGGGAAATACAAAAAAGGAGAAAAGCCAGAGTAGGAGAGAGGAAGAAGCAGAAAATAATGCCAGTGACCAAATGGAAGTCTGCCTCATTGAACTCGGAGCAGGTTTTGCCTGAATAAAAGTTCTGTAACAATAACTTCCATTAATCCACAACAGGCCTAAAGGTTTTGGACACAATGCTCATAACTGAGAGCCATTGTGCATGATGAGTGGCAAAGGGTTTGTGGTTGTGCTGAGTCTCTGCTCTTTCAATGAGGAACTTGATATGAAAAAAGTAATAGTCCAGAAAAAAAACCTAGGTTTTTGTTGCTTTTCTGTTGTTCTTTTTCAAAAACACACAAATACTACTACTCAGCAGCTTCTTTGTCCACGATGCAGTGATGCTGATTGGTTTTAGCAGATCTGTTTTGCTGTAAATGACTGTAGTGGTGGATCATCTTAATTTTATTTTGGCCAAGTTAGAATTAGTGTATAGCAATTAAAATTTTGCACTGGATGGTATCAAACATCTGATTGATACTTGCTAAGTAGTGATGTCTTCAAAAACTTAAAAGCTATTATATGGTTTGAAACATACATGAAATCTTAGTATAAAATTAAGTGTTAATCAAAATTATCATCTTAACCTAAAATAAAGGAGAGGAGGGGTTTAGCTGTATTCATTGGTGACATTCGGGTTTGATGATTTAATTTTATTCTGTGCTTCATTTTAATCACTGTGTCTTTTCATTATCAATACAAAGTAAAAACTTTCTATATAACCACTGGGGGCATGATTTTTATGGAGTCTATTGTCCCCTGAATTTCTTTAAAATAGCCAACTACTCACAATTGAGTAGACTTGAAATCTTCTGTTTAACTAAAAAAGTCTGCATAATATTTTAGCAGCTTGTTAACAAGCCTGCAGACAGATACTAATTACACCCCAATTTACACTACATCAGTTTAGCACTATTGATCTGTTAAAAAAATGAAAGTAAACTGAGCAAAAGGCGGTCTTGTTGCTGAAGGAATGATGTATTGATTCCATCTGACAGTTCTTTGTCTACAGATCAATGTAGATGTGCAGTATAGACCAGAAGAATGAGACAGGGTCACCAAAGGTTAGTAAAAGAACAGGGTGTCCCAGATTATTGGAGACAATGAAATGAACATATCATAAAGTAGACCTCATTGGTATTTGTAAAGGAATTCACCACTAATAGGTTTTATCATGTAAGATAGGAATAATATATTCTATTTTACAATTAGCTTTAGCTGCTATGCGTTTAGGAGAGTTAAGGAGGATTCAGTGTCAACTCAGTAACTTGCTGACTGTGAGGAGTCTTGCAAGACTGAAATAATAAACTGCTTACAGCTCTACATATTTGTAAAAAGTGAAAGCTACACTTCTGAGAGATGCTAGTCTTCGTCCAAAATAATAGAACATTTTAAAATTCAAATATTCAGAAATTCTTAATCCCTTAAAAACTTCAGCCCCTTATTTTCATGGTTATGATTGCCATTTTTACAGGCACAGAGATTCTAGTTCTATTACATTTCAGCTTTCCACATTGAAAAAGTAAGTAGGAATGTGCTGGTTTAATTTGACAACAGCACTGAAGTGTACTTGTACCACAGTGTGTTATTCATTCATGTATTTCTTGTGTCCTTGATATCCTCTGAGACTAAGGGCTTTATATTTTAAGTAAGGAGGAACACAACTGTAATATGATTAATCCCTTACAGCTTTCATGCCTTCTAAATCCTTCTTCATTCTGCTTTAGAAATTTAACTTTTACGATGAGGGGGATGTCTGCTCCACACAAGTATTATAATTTAGGGCTTAATCCCCAAAATTAATGTTTAATTTGCACTGCTGCCTTGTTTTAAGGGTTGTTGAATGGGTGTCATTCAAATAAAATGTTTCCAGAGCTTTCTAATCCACATTTTTACATCAATGCTATGATTTCCTTAGGTTTTACCATATTTTGTAGCGAAGTGTCTAACATTGGGTGATGAAAGGTTGAGGGTACATGTTCTACTAACATAATCACAGAGGAACAATTCACCACACTGCCACTTTAGCCTCCCTTCTAAGGAATCAGATTTAGCACAGTTTAGAGTTATAGATGCATAGTCACTGTATCTCTTCAAAGTATATAAACTGGTTTAGTTCAGAGTGGCTTTGCAGCAAGGGAAACAACATCTGCACTTTTTATCTTAATCCCCCTTTTTTGTCTTCTGGGACAAGATACTTTTTATGGAAGATATGCTACACCAGCATTTAGTACAACTGCTTTTAAGAATAAAATTGGTTATAATATGAATTATTCACAATAGAATACCTTGGGGACTTCAGATCTTCAAGATGATCAGATGTGATCTGTCAAGATAATGTAAAGGGAATGTTTAAGTTTTAAAGGAAAATGTTTTCTGGGACAGTGCTAGATACCAACTGTGACAATCTAGCTGAATTAAAAATTGCTTAATATAATGCACATATTTATGGCAAAAATTCCTGTTCCTAGAATGTATCCTACATCTGCCTTAAAGAAATAGGTATGGAAACAATAGGTGAGTTCTTCAAAGAGATATTAGTTTTGGTTTTTTGGTTTTCAGCCTAGTCATAACTGGAAAATCAGTTCTCATTCTTTCAAAATCCTGCAGAAGTTTTCAAAAAAGGACATAAAGATGCTGAAATCACTGCTTTGACTGTTGGTCAGTTTTGAAGTTCACTGCCTATGCAAAGTCAGGCATAGTGCCTATTCTTTATTTTACTGATGTAGTCTATTTGCCTCTGGAATAAACAGTGAATTTCAAATTTTTTTTTTTTTTTTTTTGTATGATTATTCTTTTGTCATTTGTATGCACAGTGTTCATCGCAATTTGTCCAAGCATATAAGGTAGGCCAGAAATATCCATCCATTTGTCTCTTTTATGAACATTACCTTTTTAACCATGTTGGAAATATCCCAAATAATGCATTCATTAGAGGTACACACTGTCTGAAACAATCATTTCAAAATCTGTCTCCCCAGGGGTTTTGTTTTACACATATTGAGTTAAATGATTAATGAAACTATGGCACATTAAGTGTTCAGTATTTCAAGTTACTGGGAAGTTTTCATCAACCTTAAGAAGAGTTTGATTTAAAACATCACAGTCAAAAATTCTGCGTTTTCATTTGTAATTTCCTCTTTCATTTTGTTGCAGTCATGAATTACAATATTAACTAAATTCCATTTTGCAAGGTGCTGACCCTCCTAAAAATCACTGCCTTTCTTAGGAGTTGGTGGTTTTACTCATTTCACAGGAAGACTTGCTATCTTTCAGGTTTTAAGCCACTGATGTCAAGAGCAAGTTGACTAAACAGCACAAAAATAGGAGTGCATTTTTTTATATTGTTTCTGATGGAGGACTCAAGAAATTTGATTTCTCCTGTATAAAATAACATACCTTTATTTAAAATAATACTTGTATCTCTTCCTCTGAGGTGAAAGCAATTATTCTGGAGTTTTTGCCTTTAAAATTCACAGCAAATTTCCAAGACTGTAAGAGGAAGAAAGAACAGGGGCTCAACTTCGCTGTGAATGTGCACTGGAGGTGCTAAGAGATATATTGGATGAACATGGTCTAGTGGCATACATGCTCCAATACAGCTTTGAGCCTCATGCTGCGCTGATGTTTCTGTAGGTCTTGGACTTCTGTGCCACACTGAAGGTTTCTGAGAGTTTTTGAGAACCCAAATTCAAAATACCCAATTTCCTTAAGCAGTTATGTACATATGTAAAGTGCGAGTGGGTTAAAGCCAGCTCTTGCTGGCTTCAGGAAACAGAACATATTTCCAAATAATTTCATAGTCTTTCCTGGGAGGGTTTTCTTATTGACAAATATTAACATTAAAGATATATTCAGCTTGATCCTCTTCAGAATTACTAAACGTGTCCCTTTGTACCTAAAATGAGGTAATGTTCTTACTGAAGTCAGTGTCTTTTGTGTATTCAGTATCTTTTTATTGCAGGCCACTGCATTAAAAAAAAAAAAAAAAAAAGTATTAGGTGAGTGTTTTGATCCTGGTTTCTTATGGAAATGAGGCTTGTGTGATCAGTGTTAGTCACTGTGTGTGCCTCCTTACTGACCTTTTTGCTTTCTGATCCTCATCATTTCAGTTAAATTTGACAAAGAGGTAGAAAAATTTTCATAGTAATAGGTTTACTTTTTGAGAGTAGATGCCTAGACTGAGAAGATATACTCTAAAGAGGGAGAGAAGGAGCCCGGTTGCTGCACAGAAATCTGCAGAATTAATTGTTCTTTTTAAAGGAAGGAAATTAGACAGTGTGGGAACAGTTAATCCCAATGTCCTGCTGAAACTGTGGGGAAGATGCTGGTGAGCAAATTCCCAAGCCCTCATATTATCCTGATGAAATTTATCAGCTAATTGGATACATGTTACCAGAAAAAGACCAATATTCTCATGGCATTACTCTGGCTATTGCCATTACTCCCTCAGAGAATGTTCTCAAGTAGTTTGGGTAGAAAAAGACATTTAGGAATGTGGTCCCATACATCCATTACATGTAAATGAAGAAGAATACCTTACACTATTTACAGCTGGCTGAGAACCATTTACTTTAATAATGACAGATTAGTCAAATCTTGTAAATCATTAACAAGCAATTAACTTTCTTTCTACAGTTTCAGCAGACAGGACTATAACTGCCTAGGAACTTTATCTACCTCCCCAAGCAGCTGACTCTGTTAGATGGCAGTATGTGATAAAGGGTTTTGATATGTTACAGGTGTCTTGGGAAAGGAGACTGATAGACAAATTGGCCTTTTCACCTGCTACTGAGATCTTCTAGAACTGTTGTTGTCTTCTCTCTCAAATGGAAGTCTGTTGGTACAAATAAATTTGTGCAACTTCAGTGGGAGCAGTACAATTGATGCCATGTGTTTGTCCAGTACAGTGTATTCTCAGACAGGGAGGACAGCTATACTTTATACTTCATTTTGTACCAATATAAAAAGCATCTGCAGCACACAGGCTACTAATATTTTTACATACAGATCTGGACGGTATTATATCTTGCATAAGAGAAAATAGCATTTTTGATAAAAGGTTTTCACAGCTTGTTACCCAAAAATTAGCTCCTACCTCTCCTTTAGTTGTGGTGAGTTTAAAAAGTGCTAGTCAACAGTACAAAGGATTCAAACATTTATTTAGATATGTTGCAAGTATGGATTTACTTGATTACTTCTAGACTCCTGTTCTCTAAACTCCTGGCTTACATAATTTTATGGATCAAAAAACTAAGCCTTCTTTTTGCAGGAAGTTATCTTTAAAAAATGCTACTATTATAAGTTAATTACTGAGTCGTGAGTAAAATGAATGTGTGTAATGTAAAATTATTTTAAAGAGTTATATATGTCTCTTTTTTTCATTATTTAAAGAAAAATTTTAAAAACAGCAGTAGGTATAGGTGACTCTTTTCTAAATTATGCTTTCCAAGATAAAGTTGAAATAGGCCTCTTTTCTGGAAACCAAGTGGCAGCTAAGCTTATTTATGCATGAGGAATTACTATATGCTGTGACTTGTATTAAAATATTTGTTTTGTTATAAGTTGTTAATTAGGTTGCCCTTCCTATGAGAGACTCCCACTACAGTATTAAGAAAATATTATCAATCTTGGCATAATTTCTAACTTCTGCCACAGTCTTGGGACTCAAAATCTCTGCAATGCAAATTAAATTAGGAATGCCTCTCCCAGAGAAGATACATAACCTTTCCAAAGTGTGAGTGAGACAAACACACAACATTGTTCTCTGCTTTATCTTATTGGGGCAGTTTAATCCAGCCCAGGTCTAAGGAGTCAAACCTCTACTGCGCCTAACAAGCACCTCACTACAATTTCTCTGAAGAGAATAAATGGGTTTCTTGTCAAGGCCATTGTAACAGAAGAGCTGGGGGCATTGATACTGAAGGGGTCATTTTTTTCCTGTTCTACACTAATTTGAGGGTGACATGTTGTAAATGTTGCAGTTTCATAAGTTGCATGAGACATCACTTTGTCTTTTCCCTTCCAGATATTTTCTAAATGTGTCATCATCAGTCATGTATAAAGCATATAATCTTTTATCATCACTATGCACATTCTGACACTGTGGTGATTTAGTCTTAATACCATCCCTATTACTCTGTAAATGAAAATCCTATATTGTATTAGACACACAGTATCTTGTTTTCCTGCCTAATCATTTTTACTGTTTCTCTTCTCCATCATCTATTGTCGCTTGCTTCTGTGTAGTAAGGCTTGTTGGTAAGCTGTTTCAAGGAGTAATTCAGGATATTAATTTAACTGAAACCAATGTTACATCAATGGAAGTATTACGGGGGGAAAAAAAAAAAAGAGGTAGGCCAGTGGTTTTCCCACAGGACAGAGTTGTGACTGGTAACTATTCTCTAGAGAAGTCATTGAGAACCAGTGAAAGAATCGGACAGCCTTTACAGAACCAGATCCTTAGGGTATTACTCAAGCAAAGTAACTACTGAAATATCAGGCCTCGAGGCTGAAGTCTTACGTGTGTATATAACTTTATGCACTGTAAGTATTCCTATTGACTTCAGTGGGATTACTGACAATGAGTATAGTTAAACATGTGCATAATCTTTGGGGCATACAAGTCTTTAGAGTTTTCCCTGTTTATGACTGAGCACTTCAAGGTTTAATTTGTAGAAGCTCAGAAGCAGCTCATTTATCCCCATTGTTTGAGGCTTCCAGACAAAGCAAGAGCACAGTGATTTGTGTTTACAACTTCAACAGTTTTTTTTAAATAGTTAAGAGAATATTTATTTTGCAAATGTAGCTGTAACAATTAACGTGTGATTTTAACCTTCATATGAAATATAGGCAGTTCCTGATGGCTTAACTGGCATTTTGAGAGAGAAAAAAATAATGCCATGTAATTACTGAACTGGGTTTTAAAAACGTACAGATACACCCAGGTATATATTCACACACAGGCATGTGTGCACACATGTACAATATTTATAAAATTTCCTTGAGGAGATGGGAGGGTTTTTTAATACATTGATTTTTACCTTTTACTACATTTACTAAACGGACTAAGTAAATACAAGTAAAATGTCACCAATTCTTCTGTGTTCTTTTAAAACTTTGTATGAAACAAAATCACTGTACAGCCATTGTTAGGCAGAAGAGTTTTTTGAGAATGCAAGTGTGAATTACCATAAAAGTGGTTTTGCCTAAATACTAAAGGTGACTTTTAACTGAAAAACTATAAAGTACTTTGCTTTAATACTAAAGATAGCTTTTAATTGAAAAGTATAAGTGAACCTACAAAGCAAGGTTAACGCTTAGTGGTATAATTTTATACATGCACTTTGGCATTCACAATGGCTTTGATTCAACCTTGACTTCCTACAAGATCATAAAAAGGCACAGAATAATTTGTTATAAAAGAAATGAGAAGTAGAGTACAAATATGAGTTGCATAACAAATTCTGAAGATGAAATGGTAGTGTTCAAAGGAAATGTAGCATTTTATGCCAGTGCCGTAATTCTCAGACAGTGTTACAAAGAAAGAAGTATGGCCTGCAATTCAACGTTCCTCCTCCTCCCCACCACAGCTCCATAATGATGTTTAGGACTTTATAGCTAGGTTAAAAAACGTTTTAAGGAAACACAGTGTCCTGTACCCTTCTACAGGGTACTGAATTAATAATCACCTTAAATGCTTTGAATAATGGTGCCTGTTTCTTGTCAAGGGACGCTGGTGAGCAATTGGTACTTTCATCTTCACTTTCAGAGGAGCCTCACACAACTTGCTTTTTGGGTAATCTTACATGCCAAGCAGCTTAAAATGATTGCTCACACCCAGTCCTGCCCTTTTTAATTTCTGCATCCAGCCACTGAAATATTGGAAAACCTTTAGTGAGTGCAACTAAGACCCAGTGCTCCAGTGAACACGGCAGAAGATGCTGCTACAATTAATGGCTTGCTGAAGGCCACAGGCTGGGCTTCCCCCTTTCATTCATGAGCTGAAATAACTGGGCACTACTGTTTTATTCTCTCTTGATATTACACTGCCAAGAAATAGGTAAAATCTGCACAATCAGGACATTTTTTGAATAACAAAAAAGACAGGATGTCATCCAAAGAGTGTAATATCTGTGTGGGTAATAGAATTACTGAGTATTACTTAGAGTACTCAGGTCTGTAACTCAGTTACCCCAAGATATTGTCTTTTTTGGAGGTGAGTCTTGATTCATCAAGTTGGTGAGATAAGCTTTTTATTAAAGTAGATCTAAGGGATCTTTGCTTGAACTGAAAGATATCATAGCCTTTCTTTCTGAAGACCAAAAAGAGATCACTGAATTATTTGCTAATTGTGAGAAAATTTTTTTTTTTTTTTTTTTTTTTTGTGTGTGTGTGTCTGGCAGTAGGCCACCAGCTATTTCTCAGTAGTGTTTAGTGCTGAGGAATCTCTTGGGAAGACAAAAAAAAAGTGGGAATTAAAGCCAAAAATGAAAAAAAACATTATGTGGTGACATACAACTGGCAGACTGCATGTCCTGATCGCTTATCCTTTCTCTAGTAAAGGGATGTCAGGGAGGAAGTAATATATACTAGCTCACAGTAATAGCCTAAACTGAAGCCAAATTAAGCTCTTGCATGCACTCCATGTCCTTATATAATTTAATGAGATTTTTATCCTTATATCTAAGGAAAATTTTAGCTGTGGCCTAGAAATTTAACCAATTTTCACATTTCTTTGGAAAAAAATGCAAGTAACTGCCTCTTAAGGATATGTGATGTACCAGAAGTATAATGTGTTTCTGCAATAGTGGGATATGTTATTTACTAATGTATTTAAGAATTTGTCCCTAAAATGCCATATTAGTTTCAACTCTTTAAAAGTTTTAACTTTTTGATTAATTTTAGTAATGACTTCTATTTGTAGCTGAGCTTTTCTTAATGATGTTTCACATGGAAAGTCATATATACATGTATATGTGATTATGAATTTTAGTTTTGTTTTTTTGTCTGTTTAACTTTGGAAACAGAAGCTGTTGCTGTTGACAAATGGTCCTCTCTGTCCAGAGTTGTTGTGGTTGTAAAGTTGTGGCAGATTCGCTCTTGTAATCTGACCGGTATTGCAACAATGTAGTGCATTCAGAAGATAATACTTGAGCAGCAGTGCATTAGTAAACAACAGAGACTCGATAATTTTGAGGAAATTTAGGAGGATATAAATATGGAAAAGAATGGAGACAGATCCTGTTGGATGACTGCTGTGGACTTTTTGTACAGGGAAAAAAACTATTCCCGTATGTCCCCAAAGAGGCATTAAAACCAATGTACCTCTTCTTTGACATCTGTTAGAACAGAATGAGTCCATTTGAAATCCCCCAAACACTCACATAGTGACAAAGTGTAACAAATGAAGCAAAATGGTTTGGGGAAATAAGGATGTGTAAACAAGCCAGTCAGATGTCATTTACTTTCTTGGATCACTTTGGTCTTTTTTTCAGGTGTGGCTGTATTAAGTCTTTGTGCACAAAGCTGTATTAGGTGCTGTATTTACTACACCTAACGTAGATTTTCCACCTTAAAGGACAAGGCTGTTTAAATCACGTCTGTTTTAGAGCTAGTTCTTTCAATTGTGTTTGATTTGCAATAGGCAGTGCACCCATTTAACAAAAACAAGTATGTGAGGTTCTTTACTGTTGTCACTAGTGACAGGCTATTAGTGGACCTCTTTATGTATGCTCTAAAAATATTTGTTGTTCTCTGTTGGCACACACCAGTTCGCTGCATGTACGTCAGGAGCTCATCACATATTTTTTTGCTTTGGATGCTTAGTAATGATGTTTGTATCACTTTTTGTTCATACACCATTTGACTCGGGTGTAGCTGAAGGTGCCAGAAAAATTCCAAATAAGAACACACATAATGTTGTTTGGTAAACTCTAGCTATCTGCAATAATTGAGGACCTTTCTTTATATTTAGAGTATTGATTTGTTATGCAGTAGCACTCCTTCTTGTTTTGAGGAAGATGTGGGGGAAACAGCTTTAGTCGATGGTAGATCTATTTTTATCTCTTTACAGCACATTCTTGCCCATATTATAGTTTATATTTTGGAGGATATTGACTAGGAAATGAGTCAGATATTGTGACATTTACAAACTAGTTTGTCCCCAAAATGAAATAAACTGTCACTCAGCAGAACTTGTGACTAGCCTGGTTGAGTATCCTTAGCTCATAGCGGAGTTTGAGGGTCAATCAGTATAACGTGATTTACCTCTGACTTAAGTGAAGAAAAGAGTTGCACCAAATTTTGTGAATGTTTTTATTTTCTAATCCCTTCCCTCTCATAGATTAACACAACATAAATTAGAGTGGATTAGGGGAGGAAACAGCCAGTATTTATACACATAACTCTTCCCCAAAATTGTATCTTTATAGTTTTAAGGAAAGTATCTTCATATCAGTGATTTCACATATATTTACAGTTGTCATCAATGTTTTCAGCATGCTTTGAACTTTTCTGAGAGCACACCATTTTTTAAATGCATAGACATTTCTGGGAAGCTCTAGAAGTGTTTTTTCATTTCTTCTGGAGGGCTAGTGCTTTTTTAACAGAGGGTGCAGGAAGTAGAATCCAAATACAGTTCTGTCTGATACCATTTTCCTCTGCATTTTCTGCTTCAAGCAACTGCTACTTTTGGTTCCTGTACAGTCATTACTAATGAACTGTATGTATGCATCCAAACTTAAAATCTTAAAAAAAAAAAAAAACAAAACAAAACACAAAATTCCAAGCACAGAAACAATGTCCTAAAATTTATGTTGTATTTCTGCTCAGCTAAATTTTCTCCCATCGTTCACATATTTTTTTTTTTTTTTAATCTAACCTGTGACTCAGAAAAGTTATAAGCACAGAAACAGAAGGTATAACAGTAGAATGATAAAATTATCATACAGGTGCCTCCGTAAGGAATGTTTCAAGTACATATTTTCTTTAGCATCCTGAACTTTGATTTTGACTTGGAGTTTGATAGAACCAGGATCATGTTATATTGTATTTTACTCATTATTTCCATTGAAATCATGGTGCTGCTTGCAAGGAAGGTATTTCTGAACATGACTAAAAGCTGAGGATTCTGACTGGTACATTTAAAGAATACTAGAGGAAAACAGTAGAGTTGGCAGAATGAGAAGGTGGCCTCAGGCTCTGAGGATGGATCTGCCACTCACATCCTGTGCAACCATTGACAAGTGATTTAATATTTCAGTAGGTCTACTTTTCTGTTATAGAAAAACAATAAGAGTGAACTCAGAGATGTGAAATGGTTTAAATACCTGGGCTTCACTGTGAAAAGGATACTGATAATGGTATCAACATTAATGTCGCTTGCTAATTTTATTAGCCAACAGCAATAGTAACCAGTTTTACCAATCCCTATCCAAAAATGGACTGCATTTTTATTTAATCCGTTTACTTTGGAATACTGGTAAATCTAACAATCCAATATGAGAATTCTCATCATATGAGTGATTTCCTTTGCACAAACCTATACTAATTTCCATAAGAGCTTTGTGAACAGACTACTGCTAAGATAGTCTTTTGTGGTTTCAGGATGAAATATAACGGTTTAATGTCCCATTCATATTAAATATCCTAAGAGATGGTAACGGTGGAGTTTAAAATATTTCAAAATATAATTCTTGTTTTTTAATGATACTTTAAAGCACAATAACTTTGCCAAAGGGACAGTTGATTCTAAAGCATGGGGCACTGAGAAGCTGAGAGATCCTTATAAAATCCAACCCTTAGGAGTGTTGTAATCAATGAGAACTGAAGACAGTAACAGATTATGTCTGTAGGCCTTACTAATAAGTGTTTTAGAGAGACAAGTGTGATAAGGAACATGCATATGTTATAATTACTAAAATACATATCATAAGAAAAATAATGTACTGACTAGGAAGTTTGTTTGCTTAGGGTATGGTCTGCAAATGGATTTATAAAAGGTATTTTCACCCCCTGGTTGGGAACTGACCTTTTTACAGTTCAGGTTTGGAGTCAGAAAATGGGCTTTTTAGCCATCTGGCAAAGATACATTGAAAATCATAAAATATGTATGTAATTTTTTTTTTAATTTCTCTTTAATGGTAGGTCTGTATCTTTTATTAAAATTGTGGTTTAATCACATGTCTATCGTGGTTCAGTGAGAAGCCTCATAAAACCACCTTGCTGGTATCTTTTAACACTAACAGCCTTGCAATTTTTTTGTTCTACTAAATTTCAAATGCTTATAGCCTTTGACTGCCAAGAGTTTAATACAGCATCCATGTGCTTAGCTTGTAATATTTGAATTTATTTATATAAAGTTATTGCTGTGAAAAAAATGGTGAATATTTGTAGTCCACTGACTAGCTAGACTCTCAGACAGGAAAAGTAAGACTGCTGATAATCTAGCCATCTCCTTTAGTATTAAAAGGATGCGGTCAGGTTCCTTGAGACAGTGACAAGAGTAAGTCGAATTAAAGATGTTTTATTTTGCTTTCTCTGATGGCTTCAGTCTTGTATTGAAAATTGTTTTAGGAAAATAGGATTGAGACCCACATTCTGGATCAATAAATCTATTCTCCAGCTCTTCTGGACATGGCATTATATCATCTCTTTCACAAAGTTATTGAGCGAGCTCCATCTGAAAATCTGTTTTATTCCTCCACTATGCTTGTTAGAAAGTCATTTCAGGATCTGATAGTTCTAATAGTTAGGGGCTTTCTAATCTCCAAGATAAACTTATTTATGGCCAACCTATGACTTCCCGTCCCCCCCCCCCCCCCCCCCCCCCCACAATATAGGTCCTAGTTTAAGTAGTTTTTTCCTCCTTATTTGTTTTACAGGCACAGTTACAGATTTTGTATTATAACAAACACAACATTCCAAATTATGTCTTGAAGACCACCTCATATAATAAAGCAAGAGCTATAGTTAATTTAAATCCCAGATAAAACTTAATTTAAATCCCAGAGAAAACAAACTTTACATCCTCATTACATTTATGAAGAATTTTTAAAAGAAACATGGAATATTCGTGTTCCTTTTCATTGAAAGGAAGTCCTACTGCAGAGCACAGCATTGCTGCAAGGGGTTGAGCAAAACTCAGTTTGAATCTGATTCTGCTTCTGGAAAACTTCCATTAGATTCAGTGTGGCAGTATCAAGCCTCATGTTATTAGATAAACCTATAATGATAAGAGAAGCCAATATTTTGGCTAGGTACTGTGGCTCATGCAGTGATAGGAGCAGAGGAGGCAACAAATATATGCCTTGTATGGTGACCCTGCATTTAGCACAGAAGGGACAAACTCATAGAAACAGGTGGTGATGTGTACATTTTCTACATTTATAGCTGTTACAGAGGGTCAGAAAGCTGTTAGAGGCGAAAATGGAGAGAAGTACCATGAGATTGAGACATACAAAAGACTTAAGTGCCACTCAATTGCCTTAAGGCATCCCCATTAAACATAATTACCCTACTTACTAAGCACCAATCATGGCTATTAAGTATCATCGGGTTTAAATTATTTCCCTGGGAGACATCCCGTTTAAGCGGATTTCCCAGTTAAGCGCAGGAAACTTCTTTTTTAATCAGTCCTTCCTCTCCTCCTCCTCCTCATTTTACCTGCTGTAGAGTTGGCTGTTTCATAACTGTTCAAACAAGAGAATTCCTGATGTGTTTATTGGGTGTACTAAGGCAAGAGATATGTAGTGCTTGGCTTACACTTCCAAAGTAAAGAGCAGGAGGATCAGTTCCTTCCATGTTCACACTTCCAAAGTAAAGAGCAGGAGGATCAGTTCCTTCCATGTTCAGTGAGGACACTGCTTTGTTAATGACTGGAAGTGTTTAGGCTGGCCTTGCTCCTCTACATCCATTTTTCCTACGTTCACTCTCTTCTTGTTTTAAACACTCTATGGGATGTCAGTGTCTACCCAGAGGGCTTATTCCTTTGAGGTATCCATGGATTATTATAATATATATTCTCCTAGAAGTTCATCAAACGTGGTTATTCTGATTTGTCTGTCCTGTAAGTCAGTTCTTCCAACAGAGAATCACAGCATAACTGAAGCTGGAGGAAACCTTCAGAGCTCTCTAGTCCAGCCCCCTGGTCAAAGCAGGTCTAAATAGGTCAAGTTGCTCAGGCACATGTCTAGCTGAATCTTGAAGTCCTCCAAGTATGGAGATCACACAGACTCTCTGGGCAACTTGTGTTTGACCATCCTCATAGGCAGAATTTTTTTCTTGTAGCTTATCATAATTTCTCATGTTCCAATTTGCATCTATTACCTCTTGCCCTATTGCCATAGACCTCCAATAAGAGTCTGGCTCTGTCTTCTTGGTATCCTCTGGACAGTTATAGACAGCAATGAGTTCTCCCCTGAGCCTTCTCTTCTCCAGGCTGAAGAGGCCCAGCTCCCCTAGCCTCTCTTTCTGTCTCCTGTATCCTGAGCTCTGTCCTCTCACCAGGTTGGTGGCCTTTGCTGGACTCATTCCAGTACATCCCTGTCTGTGCAAGTACTGGGGAGCCCAGAATTGGACACGGTGCTCCAACTGCAGCCTCACCAGTGCCATACAGAGGGGAAGGATCACTTCCTTTGACCTGCTGGCTGTACTCTTGCTGACACAGCGTGGGATGTGGTGGGGCAAGGGAGCACTTCTGCCTCATGTTGCCTGTATGAAGCTGCACTCAGGTTGTTCTTTCAGCTGCCACCA